>BSBN01001261.1:0-2545833 GCA_027924645.1 Cunninghamia lanceolata | reverse complement strand
GGGTTTTCTCATCGGGAGTCATCAAAATCATGCAAGATGCTCTAATGTATTCTAAAGGACCTAGGAGCTAAACCTTAAGAGGGAAAAGCCCCCAAGGGGACATTTTTTGACGTAACATTTAGCCCCCACTTTAATGTATGTATAAACACAAGGCCAATACATGCATTAAAGTACAGTCAACAAGCACAACAAACACACCAAGCACGGAGAAGACATGCCAATCACAAAGAAGACAGTAACAGACACACAAAACATGGAGAAGATAGTTACAGTCATGCAAAACATGGGGAATACAACATGGAAGACACGCAAAACATGGTGAATATAGTAAATGCAGTGAAGATCGTGATGATTTTCTTTTTCATTTTCATATATATGAAATGCAGATGCAAGTACAAGGAAAGTAAACACACCACCCATAATGCAAGAGGGACTAATCGCCACTGGTCTTTAAGACTACATATGGGGCAATAGACATGCAAAACAAATCAAGCATGCCATACAAATCAAACATGCCATACAAATCCCAAAGCATAGGAGGGACTCATCGCCACTGGTCTTTAAGACTATGCTTGGGAACAAATACACAATACACACACACACTTGGAAAACACAGAGAAAACACAACAGAAAAGTGATGGAGTGTTCCTATTTCTAGGTTCATTACCATCTCATGCACATTATAGACACACACCGATGATTGGGCTTCACTACAACAATCATTGAAGACACACTTAAGGGTTGAGTTAGTCACAGAACTACTCCCTGCCTCTGCAGAGGACTTTTGAAAATGACAGGATGCACATTCTCCATGAGAAATACACCATCCTCGCCTCCATAGAGGGCTTAAGATAAAAAAGGATATGCATGATATCCCACCTATGCAGAGGGCTTAAATGATTGCAAATAGATTTCAAATAAACCTCAGAGTGCACGAGGGACTCATCGCCACCAGTATTTAAGACTACACCTGAGAACAAGCACATTGCTAACATCTAAAACAGATAGCTTACCTTATATATGTCCCCATCTTATGGTGGTTGATATCAGGTATCGATATCAAGCATGTTAAGTAGGAAGAAAACACACAAGGGAACACAGACTCTCACAAAGCCCATGCTCCCCAGAGGTGACATGTACCTTATGATCACCAAATGTTCCCACAAACACATTCCTGCAAGAAAAGTGTTAGCGTCCATATAATCAATAATGCATAATGAAAGATTCAAGATAGATAAAGTGCATGGAGCAGTAGTATTGTTATGTTTTGTAAGTGCGATAAGACAACATCAAGATCATATGGAGTGATTCTACTAGCCAAGCATCGGATAATATAAATCAACCCCATCGTCATGTATGGACTTGGTCCATTTTTTTATTACTCACTAAAGGGACACTAGGTCCACATTAGTATAATATGTTTTTTGTCATCCACCTGCTAGATAGAAACACTCAAGGAAGGGAAACAATAAATCAAGAGAGGGGAAACAAGTGTCTTAGGGATAGTCATATAGGAGGGTGCCCCGAAGTCACCAACCACAACACTATGTCCATAAGACACAACACACAACAATGAAAAAGAGAGGAGAGGCAATATAGAAGAAGGTCACAACAGAGGCGGTCTCCTAGTATCCTGGACCTTACAAGAGAATCAAGGGTCATCCTAGGAGGCCTGAACAACACATAACATATATCATGGGGGAAACACAACATGAGAGATAAAGGGTTAGAAATACTTACCTGTAAGGACAACCTAACTAAGGGTTGACATCAAGCAAATCATCATCATCTACCCACTCCTAAATGTTATAGGAAAGTGAGACATAAGGTACCATAGCCCAATGCTTATTCTTGTCTTCAAGTTTTCCATTCTTAAGATCTTTGTTCGATTCAATGTTAGGTGAGATGTTTTCTTGTTGAGATGCAATTCGTCAGGCATAAGCTTGTTGTCTCCTTCTCCTTTCTTTTGCATGTCTATTTCATTTTGTCTTACCACTTATCTCTTGTAAGATAGTGTTTTGCTCTTCCATAGATTTTTGTGTTTTAGAGGAGGAAGCATCAGGATCAAATCTTATTTGTCTAGGTGGAATGTTTTTCTATCAACAACTACCTCCCGATCTTTGTAAGGATGGCAGGGGAGGAACCTCAACATAGGGTCCTATTCCTTTTGGTCTAGGATTCTCTTCGAATGTAGGTTGTTTGTCTCTTGTTGTTTCTTCAATAGAAGGAACAACCACTTGATGTAATAGTTTTGTTTTGTAGTTTCTATAGCTCAAGAAGTTAAAGTCTATCCATGGCTCCAGTTCCACTTTAGATCTTTCCCAAAAGTAATCAAGTGTAAAGTGTTGTCTTGTAACCAAAGGTTTATACTTATTGCAAGGAATAGTAATCACTTGTCCATTCAAAGGAAATTTTACACAGTTATGAATTGTTGAAGGGACAACCTTCATAGCCTTTAACCATGGATGTCCTAGTTTAATGCGAAATAGATTAGAAATGGGGACAACATCAAACAATTGTTCTATAGATTTCTCAAATATAGTGACCACTAATGATATCTTCCCATAAGTGTTTATAAAGGTTCCCTTATGTGCTTTAATCATCGTGTCTGAAGGGTCATAAAAGCCTTACATCAATCCATGTGTTCCATTGCCACATTAGTCATGCAATTAGGATCAATAAGGGTTATTGTTGATAACTGAGAGGGGGGGGTGAATTAGTTATCCTAATAATTTCTGCTTTCTGAACTTTCTTAATAATCAATGCAGCATTAATTCAAATAAGCAAACATAACCATGAAATGGAAATACACATGACACAATATTTTTGACATGGAAACCCTGTTAAGGGAAAAAACCACGGGGTGATTAACCCAAGATTGTATTCTCTGTTAGAAGAATGGAAATACAAAATGGCACTTGCCAATTAGGGATTACTACCCGAGCACACTGCTCACAAAAGGCACACTGCCTACAAGAGACACACTGTCTACAATTTATAAAGAGTGTAATACAATACTTGAACTGATAAGGAGCATCAACATATGCTGGAGTTCAGTTCCGATTAGGCTCAGTACACTGATCTGCTATACTTCATCTTGCCTCTTATTTTGTGCTGCTCTCCTTTCACAGACTAAAACTTCCTTTCTGCTTTTATTCAGGTCTACTGCTTTTCTTCACACATTACACAAAACCATGACACACCTCATAACTAAAATCATCTTACATATATATATGCAAAAGTGATTTCATCACCTTTCTAGTTAGCATCCAGAACAGTTAGTAATTTCCTCAAACTCTGATCTGTCAGCTGAATCCTTGCACATCAAGTAATGCGGATCAATCATATACTTGTAGAAGTCATCAATTATGTTGGCCAAACATAACTTATGCCTTAATAACCTTTTCCATCATCAGTAACACATCCAGAATAATGTCTGATGTTCTGCCAGTCAGTTCTTCCTCTGTTCACACTATCACTTGGGAACCCGACACTCAAGCATTCATATCTCTTTATCCTTTCCACACTAGAGGCTCAAACCCTAGAATCTATCAGTCAAGATACTCCTCTTGACTTCCCCAAATCTACACTTCACTGGGATACTTCTATTGAGAGATCTGGACCTGTCTGTCAGACCTTACTGACTGCTCTGTTCTTGCTTACTGGACCTCAACACTTCTTCAATCTAACTTCCGGTGAGGACCTATGATGTCTTGCAGATGTGAGGGATAACCTTTGTTGCCATCAATGACAACATTCATGAGTCCATATAGTGTCTCTTGCCAACAATCTCCCCCTTTGGCATTGATGGCAACACTCAGTGAAAAATGATTAAGTGTCACACTATACTCCCCCTTGGCTGATGCTCTATCTCTATGTACATTTACAAAAGCTCCCCCTTAGTTGTATTCCTCATTTTTCACTGCTCCTCACTCCCCCTTTGACATCAATGGCAAAGGGTAGGGTCCGCACATCAAAATTTTCAAAATTTTAACTATACTTGTCTGCATAAGTATATACATATGGCATACTTACATATACTGAAGTATGTCTGCAAAAGTTGTTTTTAATTGAATGAATTCTGTAGCCCAACTTTGCTTCATTCTATCCAAAATTGATATATGACCACTCAACAGGAATGCAAATGCATCTGCCCTTTTTAGATCTGTTGGATCATTGGTCCGGGCTGTGATTTGAGCTTCGTTTATGGCCTCATGTATGGCCTCTAACTTAGGGACAATTATCCCTCTGAGCTCACTCAACCTACTGATTTTGTTTTTCTTCTCTTTTTCAAGCCATTCAAAACTAAAACCATTTGACATTCTTGATTTATTATGGATGTAGTAAGTGGATCAAAATTTTGAGAAAGTTTTATCAGTTTATCCTCTTGTTCTTTCATTTTCTTCTCAATCTCCACTGTTGTTTTAGACCAGGATATACAAAATTTGTATACATCACCTCCATCTTTAAGGGCATTTTCCAAACTTTTTATCCCAATACCCATAACTTTTCTGTCATTTGAAATTATCCCTTGCAAATCAGAGAATCTTTTATCCAAAAACTCTTTCCTGACCTTCTCCTCAGTTGATTTCTCTAGAGAATCAAAATGTGTGCTAACACTATTGACTAGAATTTTGAGATTACCGGAAGAGGAGGCTGTGGGATCCTTCTGAAAAGATGGCATGATCTTTTCCAACACTCTGGATGCTACCTCTATAAGCTCACAATCTCCCATGTGAGATTTCAGTAGTTTCTCTTTGACCTTCGCATTTGCAAATGAAGCTATCTTCATTGTTTGTATTGGAGATAGAGAGTCAAAATCTAATGGCCCTTTGAGTAATTCCGGTTCATCCATCTCATTAGTTTCTTCTGTCAAGAAGTTCTTGATAGATTCTATAGTGTCTCTTGCCAGAGATAGATTCTTTTTATCTTCTGCAGTGTCACTTATGTTCTTTTCAGCTTGACTTCCTTCTTTACTTTTCATCTCTTTTTCTTTCTCCTTTATTATTTCTTCTTCTTTAGATCCAGAGTCAATAGGGGAAACCGGAGGAGAAATGTTAGTCTGTTCATGGGCCACCTCTTCCAGAATAGAGGATTCCAGGTCCTTAGCTATTTCTGCATCGGTATTCATTACCTCTTCTGTCATTTTCTCAGTAGACTCTTCTGCAACACTTGTAGTCAAGGGATCAGTACCCAAGTCCTCTATAATTGGAATGTTGAATCTTTTGAATGCATTCCAGAGGATCTCTTCTGTCTCTTTTGCAACTTTATCAGTCTCTCTGAGCATAAATTGATTCATCCTTGCTTTTCTCCTGAATTCATCCTTACAATCTTTGAATACCATATTCATTTTCTTGGGATCGATTGAAGGATATAGCTGAATTGCTATCTGTTCCTGGATTTCTAGGTCTTTGGCTTGGGCATTGTTCTTTCTTATTTCTAGTTCCTTCTCCAAGCTTTCGGGGATCAGAGATATAATTTCAATAAATGCTTTGTTGTAGATATTTAGGTACCTGACTGTGGCATCTTGCAATATCTTCTGATCTACTTCACCATAATCATCATAGAACTCAACCATTGGCTGAAGATTTATGTCCACTGTGACTAATTTGATTATGTCATCAATGAGAAAAGTGGGTTTTTCAACATATTCCTCTGTCTTTTCTTCTTCCTCTTGACCGGTAGAGGTTTCATCGGATGTTTTCTTCTTTTTCTTCATTTTCCTGATTCCTTCATCAGATTCAGTCTCCTCTTCATCCCTATGACTAGCATAAGCCCTTGTGGCTTTTGTCTTTGTTCTTTTCTCTCCTCTATCGGATGATTGTGCTTCCAGTTTTGATGAACTTGAGCTTTTGGTAGGGGTAGGTGCAGATCTCTTTGATGATCTGGTCCGTGTGGAAGATTTTGCCGGAACACTTTCCTTGCTTCCCTTTTCTGCCTCTTTCCTCTCTTCCTCAGTCCTTTCCATCTTTTCCCTGTTGGCATCAAGTGCCTTTTTTGATATGCCATATCTTTTGGCAACTTCTTCAACTTCTTTTCTCACCTTCCTCTTTACCTCCGGTTGTCTAAGTTCCACATGAATTTTTATACTCAATTCTTCAAAGGTTCCAAATCTTTCTGCTTTGGGATCCTTGGGTTGACTAAGCATGTGTTGGACATGCAGCTCCACAAGTTTCTCATCCACCTCATACCCCATTGGCATGATCCAGACTGTCCTTGGTTCCACAGCTTCCATTTGGCACTGATCAGTTTCAACCATAAAACAAACTGTATCCTTATACTTTTCAACTAGAGATTTGGGAATTCTCTCTCTTGCTTGCATCAAATTTTGGAAGTTCTTGAAATAACCCAACAAAGCTGTATTTCTTGTCTTGGCATCTCCAAACCCATGCAGATAGTCTCTGATTTGGATTGCAACAAGTCTGTCATTCTGCCAAACCCAACCACTTGATCCAGGTAGCTCACTCATGAAGTAGAAAAACAGACACAATATTAGCCCACCATACTTGAAGGAATTTTTCTTATCCTTCTTGATCTTTTGTAGATTCTCCAATAGTTGGTTAAGAAGAAGTTCACACAGATCATAGTCAGCATTTTCTTTTAGTATTTGATAAGCTGTATAAACTGCAATTCCCGATACTGAATTGTCCCTACTGGAGTGATAAATTTTGTAACCAATTATCATGGATGCAAATTTGATATCCGGATCAGTGATATCTTCAATTGTCATAGCTCTCTTGTCAGATTTTGATCCGGTTGCATCACTCACTGTCTGATTCTTGATAGATTTGAGAACGGGTATCCCACCGGATGAATGCAGACCGGTTACTACCCTAATTGCATCTTTGGTAATCTTAAATGGTCTATTCAACCATAGGAAGTTATCATGTACTCTGCTCAACACGTACCGGACCCATTCGTCTTCTTCAAAATAGGGGAAATGAATGTATTGTGCAAAATGCTTATCCCAGATGGCCTTGAACTGAGGTTTGAGCTCAAGAGAATCATCTATTAACTGATTGTGATAGATATCATCCAGCTTAGATTCCCTAAATTCTTCAATATTCGCATGAATATATGCCCTAACATCTTCTACATGTAACACACCATGCGGGATACTGGAAAAATCTCCTAGGGGATCTACTTCCAAGGATTTGTATGGATGTTTCTTGAATTTGGGGCGAGGCCTATCAGAGATCTTCACAATATTTGGAGTACCCATCATTCAAGGATTTATAGAGAGATATTTGATAATAGAGAATACCTTTTGCGCCTTTTGGTTTCACAGAGTTAGCCGGATTGATTTCTAGATGAATTGACTTCTGCAAATGATCTTTGATGAGCTTGAGGAATTTTGTTGCAGAGCTTCTCTTTTCGTTTCTTCTTGAATGTAGAATGAACAAATGCTTAATGAGAAAACCCTTATATGCTCCACAAACCCTAATGTGAATTTGCAATAAATTCTCGACCTAAGTCATTCTGGTTTGCCTTATTCAAATGGCTTGAAGAACCGGATCAATCTTGATCTTAAACATGTTGCGGATCTTAAAAATCTTAACCATAGTTTATTTGGATGTTACTCTTATGAACCCTTTAATCCGTAACTCGTCTTGTGCCAGTTCTGGCACCAATTGACTGGCTAGGGGAACAAGGTTTTCTTTGTGTCTCCCCCTGAGCTAGAGCTCACTTTTAAATTTTTGGAAGGAATATCAGCACTAGAGTTTGGTGCAGATCCATCCCCTACATTCTCTGTACTTTTCTTCACCCAAATCTTGTTCATCTCACTTTGAACTTCATCTGTATTCACTTTTTGTTTTCCCTTATCTTGATTCTGATTATGATATACCAGACCTCTTTTGACCTGATTCTTGCTTCTGCAGAATTTTGTAATATGACCAGATCTATTGCAAATTTGATGAACAACATTTCTTTGCATATTTGATTGATATCCTCTTGATCTACATTGATTAGCCATATGACCCATTCTATTGCATGCAAAGCATCTACCATTAAATGAATTATTTATTTGCATATTTTTGCATTCATGAGATTTGTGACCATACCTTTTGCAGTTGAAACACTGTCCAGAGAAGGATGTATTGGTCTGATTTATTCTCTTTTTGCACTGATTAGCTTTATGACGAAAGTTATTGCAGTTGTGGCAATATCCATTGAAGGGTGGATATCTTTGAGCATTAGGCTGTCTTACCGGAGGTCTTCTAGGCCTGTTCCTTGGATTTTCTGATCTAAGATTCTTCTGACCGGATCTGGAGCTTTCTTCTTTCTCATATCCTAGACCACACTTGTCATCTACCCTCTTTTGACTTTCAAGAAGAGCTTCAAGTTGAGCAGAACTTATCTTGAATTTTTCTTTATATTCATTTATTGTTTGAAGATCCCTTTTAAGAGACAATTTGATCCTCAAGTTTTTCTTCATTATCTTTAGCATCTTCAAGATTAGATTCAAGATGTCTGATAATTCTATCCATCTTGTGGCAATCTTCTGATTTCTCCTTGAGAGATTGTCTTAGATCATCTTCAGTTTTTCTTTTCTCTTCAACCTCTTGGGTAAACTTCATAACTCCTGATTCCATTTCATGTCTTACCATAATGATTTCTTTTGATAACTTTTCACATAACTTGGTTTTCTCCTTTAGATCTTCATTTGTATCATTGGCTTCGCCTTGACTTGCCAACTGTTGAAGTAGCTCCTTTCTCTTTTTCATAGAGAGACTTAATTTGTCTTTTAGTTCTTTCACGAAATCATAAGCCTATTTGAGTCTTTCCTTTAATTCATTGACTTTAGAGTTTGACTGCTCAAGATCATCAAGGGCAGTCTTGAGTTGCTCCCTTAAACCATATACATCCATTTGAATTCCCAGATCTTCCTCAAGCTGTTAGACTCTGTTAGGAGGAACTTGGCTCTGATACCAATTGTTGATAACTGAGAGGGGGGGTGAATTAGTTATCCTAATAATTTCTACTTTCTGAACTTTCTTAATAATCAATGCAACATTAATTCAAATAAGCAAACATAACCATGAAATGGAAATACACATGACACAATATTTTTGATGTGGAAACCCTGTTAAGGGAAAAAACCACGGGGTGATTAACCCAAGATTGTATTCTCTGTTAGAAGAATGGAAATACAAAATGGCACTTGCCAATTAGGGCTCACTACCCAAGCACACTGCTCACAAAAGGCACACTGTCTACAATTTATAAAGAGTGTAATACAATACTTGAATTGATAAGGAGCATCAACATATGCTGGAGTTTAGTTCTAGTTAGGCTCAGTACACTGATCTACTGCACTTCATCTTTCCTCTTCTTTTGTGTTGCTCTCCTTTCACATACTGAAACTTCCTTTCTACTTTTATTCGGGTCTACTGCTTTTCTTTGCATATTACAAAAAACCATGACACACCTCATAACTAAAATCATCTTACATATATATATGCAAAAGTGATTTCATCACCTTTCTAGTCGACATCTGGAACAGTTAATAATTTCCTCAAACTCTGATCTGTCAGCTAAATCCTTGCACATCAAGTAATGTGGATCAATCATATACTTGTAGAAGTCATCAATTATGTCAGCCAAACATAACTTATGCCTTAAGAACCTTTTCCATCATCAATAACACATCCGGAATAATGTTTGATGTTCTGCCAGTCAGTTCTTCCTCTATTCACACTGTCACTTGGGAACTCGACACTCAAGCATTCATATCTCTTTATCCTTTCCACACCGGAGGCTCAAACCCTAGAATCTATCAGTCAAGATACTCCTCTTGACTTCCCCAAATCCATACTTCACTGGGATACTTCTATTGAGAGATCCGGACCTGTCTGTCAGACCTTATTGACTGCTCTGTTCTTGCTTACCAGACCTCAACACTTCTTCAATCTGACTTCTAGTGAGGACCTATCATGTCTTGCTAATGTGCGGGATAACCTTTGTTTCCATCAATGACAACATTCATGAGTCCATATAGTGTCTCTTGCCAATAGTTCCATCCTTAGGATTTCCCATTTTTTTCACAATGATGTAAAGAGGTCCTTCAGTGTCTCCAATTGTTCTATCATTAGGTGTAAACACAATTTCAAGTTCGGGGACCTTTCTTTTCATGTAAGGCCTAGGAGGAAACCTATTGTTAGTATTGTGATTATAATCCATGTGTATAATTTTTCAAATCAATGTGAGATCATATTTTAAAAGCTTTTCAAAATTTATGCAAGAGACAAGTGCAAAACTATGTGTAAAAATGACCTAAAATGCTTGATTTTTTCAACTTTTTTCAATGCAAATAAGTGAAAGAAAAGGTGTTGTAAGGAAAATTATGAGGTGAAGAAAGTAATATGTCTGATATAATTCCAATAAATCAATAATATCCTTCACAACACGCTTTTGATGCAAACCTAGGATGATGACAAATCAAAACCTAGTGAAAATACTCTAAAATATGCAATTTTTCACAAATTTTTAATGCAAAGACCCAATAAAAGAGGTGTTGTAAATAATTTTAGGAGGTGAAGAAGATTATAGTATTAATATAAGTAACCTAAACCTATAAAATTCATCACAACATGCTTATATTTCCAATCTAGGTCAAACCCTAGGGAAAATATAGTCTAAATATGAAATTTTTCACTAAATTTTCAATGCAAGGGCCCAATAAAAAATGTGTTGTAAAGAATTTTAGGAGGGGAAGTAGATAATAACCATTATAACATCCAATTAGTGCATAAAAATCCTTTACAACATGCCTTTGGCACAAATCTAGAGAGACGATAAAGCCAAAATCTAGTGAAAAAGTAAGGTTTTCAACCCTATGCATGAAATTTTGCAAGCAAACCACTATGATGAAACACTACAGTTAGAAATCAGTCCTAATGAGTGTTTTGAAAGGGTAGTAAAATCTAAAACAAGATTTTGACTACAAACCCTAGCTAATGCTAAACTAGGTTATATGGAAAAATGCACAATTTCAAGCATTTTTTATCAATTTAAGCATGAAAATGCAATCTAAATGAATGATGAATGAAACATTTATGTATTTTAAATCAGATATGATGATAATGACAGAAGTTTATTGAAATTCAATTCCAATTAATCTAAATTATTTGAAAATGCAAGCTAAAAATCCTAATTGTTTTCAAACTTTTCAATTTTTTTGTAATTTTTCAAATGCAATAAGATGAAAAATGATATGAATAAATGAAATGAATGTAAATATTAAGTACAACACTAAAAAATGTGTAAAATTTAAAAGAACATGGGTTCACCAAAATGTTTATGGTAAAATATGAAGAGGGTTTGTTTGTGTTGGTTCTCCTTTCACCACTAAACATTCAAGGACTTCCAACCAAGTAGAGGAACCTATTACAGAGCTTCTATCACTTGGAACATAGGGGAAGATTGGAATTATGTGATTTAGTTTTTCAATTAAGCCCAGTTATGCTCAAAACCTTAATTATGCAAATTTGTGAACAAACGAACAAATTACAGAAAATGATCACACATAGAGATATCAAATAACAATCAAATGCATACCAGATTTTAAAGTTTAGAAAATGGAAAAGTCAGGGACTAATGAGCGGGTGCCCTAGTCCAGTGCCACAGATTTTGTCAAGATCTGGGAATCTTGTCTGCAACCTGTTCCTGTTGTTCTGGAGATTTTCCTGTTGTGGGATCCAGAGGACTACTGAGCGGGCACTATAATGTCCCCTTCTAGCAAGCCAAAATTTTTGCAACCTTGCAAACAATTTCAACTTGTAAAAGAGCACATTATTATACAATTCACTTAATCATTTCATCATGTTCACATAAAGTACTAAACTTTATCTATTTCATCTCCTCACTAATCCATGTTCATGATCTATCTTATATCATTAATCACACGAGTCATGGACATGCCTCAGGGAGGACGTTCATGATCCTACCCATTAATTAGACCACTCACCTAATATGAGAGGGTGGATTAAGGATTCCAAGACACACGGCCATAGGCCCAAGGCTTCACCTCACACCCGGAGGTACTTCACTCTTGGCTTAGAGGGGCTTATAGCCAACTCAAGTTTCACCTACTGTTAGGCCATTAATATTATCTAGGTCCTATGCAACCATAGGGTCAAGAACTTCATACTACACCCAGCAATACTTCATTCTTACCCTAGGTCTAAGAGCTTCATGCTACACCCGGCAATACTTTGCTCTTAGCTCTGAGGGGCAATGACTTGCCAGCTCTAGTGCTAGACACTAGATTCCTTCTAACCACCAGTCTCATACTAATAAGGTGTGTAGGTGGATTAAGGGGAGGCTACTAATCCTAGCCCGGTACTCCATGGTCATAATCAATCTCTTTATAGAACATACTTATTATTCTAGGCATCATATCTTCTATTTAAAAATTCACTTTCCTGGATATTGAATAATTACTAGTTTATTGATATTTCCTCTTGAATGCATATTTCATTAGATGTTTACTCTACTATTAATAACTTTTCCTAATATGAGATTATTAGAGCTTCCTAGCATTCAATGGATTATTCACAACATTCATAACCTTATTATTTATATCTTACAAGTTATAAATTGAACAAATAAATATAACTTCTTACAAATCATAAATTGAATAAGTAAATATAATTACTTACTTGTTGTAGATTTACCTGGGATGCCTTACCCGTAATATAATTTTTATTGCATTGTTGTTGTCATTTATATATTTTATAATATATATTTCACACCCCTTTTTTGGCTGCGGTAGATATTTATTCTCTTCCTTCCTTTTTCTATTCCCTTTCCCTTTTGTTAGAGGGGCCGTTAATATTTATAAGTTTGAAGGGATGCAATTTACCACCAGTCACCACCCTTAATAAATAATAATTATTAGTTAAGGGCTCCTTATTATGACATCAACATCTTCTCAAGAGGCCCCATTCCATATATGAATGCCCTTATATTATGCAATGAATAAATATATATTTACTATTATATATTCTTATTATTTATATATATATAATTTTTACTTGAATAATTCCTCCCTATATATATTTATGATATTTTTTTTTTACTTATGACTTAGAAATATATATATATATATATAATGCGGATCTAAATATATTTATTTATCGGATATTCCTCTTTTTTTATTTATTGTCCATCCTCTTTTCTTTCTATCTCATAGCCTTTATTTATTTCCCTTTCAAGGGATATTTATTATGCTTGGTGGTAAAAGACATACTTACCCTTTTGTAATTTTTATTACTTTATGTTATTCCCTTTTATGAGCTGTGGTAAAATTAGTTCTAACCATACGTAACTCCCTTATCATAAGAGGACAACTTAAAAGATGTTTATTTATATTATTTGTATTTACATTATATCATTATAATAAATGATATATTATTTATATTATATCATTTATATCATAATAAATGATATATGATTTATATTATATTATTTATATTTATATTACAATATAAGATAATAATAATAATAATATTTGTATTTATATTATATTATTTATATGTGTTATTTATAAATATAATAATAATATATTTTATTAATTGTTTTAAATAAATATTATTTAAATATATTAAATAGATTTCATTTATAATATTATTCGTATGTTTAATTTGAATGAATAATACATAATGAATTCAATTATAAATTGCTAATAAAGGGACATGACAACCCTCCCCACTCAAAATTGCTTGTCCTCAAGCAATCACAACTAGGATTAAAGGATTAGGTGAAAGTATAAGTAATTTAATATTAAAGTATACATTAAAAAATGGTAATAATAAATTTAATATTAAAGTATATAATACTTGTTTTATTTTTATTTATTTATTTATTTTAAACATTATAGTTATGTTTAGTAGGATTGTGGGTCTAATCACAGGGTTATTATGATCACAAATTTTATATTTATATTCATCCTTAATTAATTTATATGTGTTTCTTTAAAATACATCTATATATAAACTATATATGATGTATTTATACAACACATAATATTTATAATATTATATATTATGATATAATCTTATAGCTATAAAATAACATTAAGTTACAATGAAAATAATTTTGTCAAATATATTACTTTATAAAAACTTAATAGAGTTACTTTATTTTACTAGAAATTTTATTGTTATTAAAGAGTTTTTTTTTTATTTTTTTATTTTTTTTAACCTTATTTACTCATTATTTATTACATACTTGTAAGTAAATCTTTTTTTTTAATGTTGCATCATATATATATATATATTAAAAAATATTTTAGCAATGTATTAAACACCATTATTCCACAATTCATGAAATTCATATTTGGGATTTTCATTGATTCTTATTTTTTATTTTATTTTTATTTTATTTTTTTATTTAACTATTAGTCACAGGATGGCAGGATGATTGCTCTGATACCACTATAATGTCCCCTTCTAGCAAGCCAAAATTTTTGCAACCTTGCAAACAATTTCAACTTGTAAAAGAGCACATTAGTATACAATTCACTTAATCATTTCATCATGTTCACATAAAGTACTAAACTTTATCTATTTCATCTCCTCACTAATCCATGTTCATGATCTATCTTATATCATTAATCACACGAGTCATGGACATAGCTCGGGGAGGACGTTCATGATCCTACCCATTAATCAGACTACTCACCTAATATGAGAGGGTGGATTAAGGATTCCAAGACCCACAGCCGTAGGCCCCAGGCTTCACCTCACACCCAGGTCCCTATTTTCTTCTCTGATCTACAATTCTGATAGTTTGCACTACTCTTGTGCAACTCCACTTTTTTTGCTTTTATAACCTATAACCTGCAATCATGGAAAAATGGGTTGGGGGTTGTGGTGTTTAGAGGCTTGCCTCAGTCAAGCCCCGGAGAGACATTCAAGTCTTCCAAACACTGTTGTCCGATAAAGAGTAGGATAAAGGCAAAATCCAAATGATAAATGATAGAAAACACAATTGATATAACCTTGTAGTGAATATCTCAAGGAAGGAAGATGTTCTTCATGCCATGAGGAGATGGATGCCAAATCTACAAATACAAACACAAGAACAAAACAAATTCTACTCTACAACACAATGAATGCCTTGAATCACTTTCACAAAATCATAATGCTCATCTAATTTCCATCTCATATCCATCTAGTTTACAAATGATAACCTAATCATGCTTATATATGCAACTACAAACATTCCTGCTAAGAACTTCGTAATTCAAACTTACCATGTCGGCATAGGACCTAAATAACGGTCATAAACCAACACTTTGAAATTGGTCCTGACTTAAAATAGGCTAGGACTAGGGCATGGGCACCCAAGTCCTCCCCCTCTCTCAGGTAGGATTTATGTTAAGTGCATCCCCTAAGTCCTATTTGCCATGAAACTTTAGGGTTTTCTCATCAGGAGTCATAAAAATCATGCAAGATGCTCTAAATGCATTCTAAAGGACTCGAGAGCTAAACCTTAAGAGGGAAAAGCCCCCAAGGGGACATTTTCTAACATAACAAGTTTTAATAATGAATACCATGATATTTATGATCCTATAATCACTTGTAGGTTAATCTCAGAGCTTAGATATATATATATATATATATATATATATATGTGAGAATAAGAGAACAGGTCAAATATAATTGCAAGATAACAAATCAATACCAATAAGTGTCACTACACCATAGATAGTTTGATTCGAATGCATGGTGTTCCTTGGCATTTTACCTTTCCCAAAATTCATCATGGTCTATATCTAGAACTATGATGAAAATAGAAAAGAAATTGTTAGCAAAAATAACCAAGAATAAATCTTTTCCATTATCATAGATGGAGTTGGTTGTCAGTTGGGGTTTCCATCTGAAGATTTTGGAACCAATCACATTGCCATTAACCTAGAAAAAACTGCTCATGTTTATGAAGCAAACCCTCCAAGTTCCAAACAAGCTTTGTTATGTTCATATGATGGTAGCATACCCAATGGGAACCCTCCTTATGCAATTAAATTGTTTAGAAATCAGGTCTATGATACTATTTCTATGATAGTGTATTGGATTGTAATAAGCAAGTGGATGCAACCCTCCTTGAAATGGTCTACAATATCCATTTTATTCAGCTACCTGTTCGATATAAATTTGTTGAGCACATTGAAAAATCTATGTATAAATATTGTTTAATATTAAAGGAGGTTCCACTAATACCTTTAGGTTCACAACCTACTTGTGCTATTTATTTGTAGGGTGGTTTAATGGAATGTTTCTATCTAACAAGCTTTAGATTTAGTGCTATTTGAATGATCAAGTGAGAAGTTTGGTTCCACTATATGAGTGGACCCCTAAGATAAGGATGTATGATAACCAAATTAACTACAATTATTTTGTGGACTACTTTTTGGCTCTAATTTATAATACAATCACAAATACTCCAATGCCTAGATTGCTTGAGTCTTGTAGAAATTACATTCAACTAGGAGTAGAAATACAATGGGATGACAAGTACTTCATGGAGGAATATAATGTGCTAAGATTTTATGGATTAGGAGTAGAACTCCATAAACATCCAATACATGTGACAGAGATGGTCTTTGCATTGGAATATATATGATAGATGGAAATGATTGATCAACTATACTTTGTCAGACAGTAAAGAAGACCCTATTCTCTTCCTTACCTTTTTTATGTGGAGGGTTCACATTCAAGAGAAAAGAATTCACTGACACATGAAGTTTTACCATTTTTAAATTTGATCTTGACTCTCATTGTTAGTATGACCCATGTGACATGATTAAAGAAAGGCTTTTAGCCAATAAGAAAATTGGAACTAGAATTTAACATCAAATTAAACATTGCTAGAAATGTTTAAAAATAAGAATTCGTGGGATGAGGTCAAAAAGTAATGGAATAAACTACTATTGAGAAAGTATTAATTTTGAAAAATTGCCAGTATAAATAATGATATTGCAGCCATAGAGAGCAACAAAGATCCTAATCAGGACATATGATAATTTTTATACAAGATCTACTATAAAAACTAGTTAAACAAACATGCCATAGTCTCTAAAAGAAGCTTGTGTAGATGCTAAGTGGACACAATAACAATAATTTGCTTTTGGTCTATGAGGAAGGAACTAAGTGATAAAAACTACTACAAACTTTGAGGAGGTCCCAAAAGATGAAGAGTTTAGCAAATTGTGGAATAGAGAGCATCCCTCTAAAGTAATTAATGTTGAACCTAATATTGGGAAGGAAGACAAATTCATGGATCCCAACATAAACTATGCATACAAATCTAGTTTGAGTGAGACCACAAAACAAACATATACTTCAGGGGTAGCCATAGTCTAAAAAATGGGTTATAAAGGTGGTGGTTTGGGGCCCATAGTACAAGGCAGTTCTTGCCTGGAACACCTCATGTGCAAGGAATTGGAGCTAATAAACAAGCCCAAGGGAATACAAGTATAGGTAGTATAGTTAAATTGTTCTAGCTTCAAATCCTTAGAGTCTGGTGCAAATCAAGGTCTAGGAACTTTATCAAGCTACTAAACTAGGCAACAAAATGAACAACACACAATGTTGAGAATAGACAACTCTTTATTCATATGCAATAGAAATATTACAACAGGAGTACAATGATCTTCATACATGCACTAGCCTAATCCTTACAATCATTTTAGATTACAGATCTGTAGAAAAAACCATGACTGAAACCAAGAACTCAATATCAGTCCTCCAAAATGCATTATGCAAAGTGTCGAGTCATTTACCTCCTATTCTAGGTGTAAAATTCCTCTGTTATAGGCATTTGAGGTAGCCACCAAATGTGAATGAGAATCATGCCAATCAATGATTGGCAATCGACACCTTTGATCGATGCATCTCGGCTAGTTCAATAGTTTAGAATAGTCTAGGAGATCCAAGAAGATCCTTGACCAATCATCTTCGACCCAAAAAATGACTTAACAAAGTCTATTCAAATTTGGCCATGTGTCAATAGTCGTATCAACGCGCCCCTCATTGGGTCCCACTTAAATGATGTCACGATCATGTGCTCTACATCTACATGGAACACACTAATACCACTCTTTGAAGTCCTTCGATCAACCTTGTACACGTGGCAGTGTATCACAATAGCATAGAGCTAACTTGGCTCTGACAACTATCCTCTACATGGATGCGCTACCAATTAAAGAAGTGTACAAAAGATTTTTCCTTTGTTGACTGAGATTGTGGGTCTGCATGACAGGTGTCAAAATTTTGCAATGGCACGGTGTTGACTCACCCTCAAAAAATTGACTTGTGATGGCATGCAACCAATAGAGAACTATACAGTCAAATCCCTTCCCTCATCTGACGTTCATGAGCTGGTGGCGCCATAGCTAGATGGCAACATTGTGTGGCAATGTAACCTTGACAAAGTATAGAGATAGGTAGCTTGTATGGAGATGCCAAGTGTCCTACCCATATTCATCTTGACACACAAATAACTGATAGTCTAGGAGAAGGGGCTGATAAAACATGATGCCTAAAGGTTCAAGTTATAACTTAACTGACTAGCAACTAGGGCTAGGAGGTCAATAAAGAAACATAAGATAAAGCACATAGGAAGGGAAAGACAGCTTCTAACAGGATTGAAAGGAAAAATCTACAAATATGATCCTTTGCTCTTGCAACAAAACAAGAAGAAAACAACAAACAAGAAATCTTTTTGGTTTGATGAGGATTGCTCGTGGACCCAGATGCTCCTGCATTAGTCACATCAGGTAATGGGTAATTGAAATGTTTAATGAGTTGAAAACTCATGAACATTTTGGCAAGTCTAGAACCTAAATCCCATACTTGACAAGTTCTACAACACTCAACCAACAAGCTTCATATGCACCTCTATTCTTCCATCTGACTGGATATTCCATGTAGTCCTTGCCTTTGGTCTATTTATCTACTCTAGAGTTAATCACTCTATCCACCTCATCCATCTTCTTTTCAAGAAATTGATCTATTCAGCCTTGTGCATCAGGCAAACGTGAGTGTGTGCCCCCTTGTAAACTCATTTCTCCTTCATGGAACTTGTATAGATTAGCAACATTGAAATTAAGAGATATGTCTATCCTTGTTGCTAACTCAATTTCATAGGCATTGGATGAGAACTTCCTCAACACCTTGCATGAGCCTATCTTCTTAAATTTCAACTTATTGTATGTTCCCTATGGAAATATTTATTTCCTCAAATGTGCCAAAACTAAGCCTCCTACTTGAAATTCTTGTTCCCTCCTATGCATATCAACATATTCTTTGTATTTGTTGGCACTCTTTTACAATTATTTCTTCACTTGTGAACCTCATGAATGTATTATGCAAAATCTTCTACCACATCACTCTTCCTATTTAAATATACACTATCTCTCAGCTCATCAACACCTCTTGGGTTGTACTCATAAACTATTTGGAATGGACTCTTTCCTGCACTTCTATTTATTGAATTATTGTAAGAAAATTTTGCTTGTGCCAAGATAACATCACATTGATGTGGTTTATCTCCCACCAAACATCTTAACAACTTTCCCAAACTTGTGTTCACAACCTCAGTCTATCCATCAACTTGGGGATGATAGGATGAACTGAATCCTAATTTAGTGCCCATCTTCTTCCATAATGTACACCAAAAATGAATAACAAACTTTGTGTCCCTTGATGAGGTCATTGTAGTTTTTGTTAATTCATCATCATTTAATTATCAATTCAGAGGTGTCTAGAGCGATCTGTGACAAGAATCTTAGTGTGGGGTGGGGGGCGTGTTTGGAGTGGAATTTGAATCAGGTGAATGGATGGTTTGTGGATAAAGTCTAGTTTACTTAACTTGTTGAAATAAACACGCATGCAGAAAATGGAAACTACCTATATGCATGAAAGGAAACACACATGCTTTGAAAGAAACTATTCTAGTTGCTTAGAAATAAATACACTTGCTTGGAAAGAAACTATTTTGATTGCTTGGAAATAAACACACTTTACTTGGAAAGAAACTATTCTAATTATTGAAAGAGAAATCAAAAGTAATTGCATCCATTGTTAAACTACAGTAATGAGACACTATGAATATAATAGTGTTGTTGGAATAAAAAATCTATTTTTCGTGTTTTCAAAAATTTAAAAGACAAACCTACAGGTGACAATCATCTAAACAATCATACATGGAAGAAAAGACACAACATAAGATTAACATGCAAAGATAACATTACTAAATAGAAAGACACAACAAAATTGCATGGAAATGAAATACTAATAGATCTCCTCTAAGTTGGGGAAGCGGGCCCTACTTTCCCAACTGGAAATGATCCTCTTGAACTTGAACTATCTCTCAGAAGAAACTCCCCTTCATTTGCATTCAACAAAGTCCAAAAATGGACATGGATACAGGACTGAAAACAAGGAGTTTTCCTCCAGCTGAAAATACAATCTAGCTAACAACTTGACTATGAAAACTAGAACTAACTTAGAGAGATGAACTACTCCTATTTATATATTCAATCTTTATTGAAAGGAAATAACTATCAGCAATCCTAACTGTAGCAAACTAGGATTAAAACCAGTTGCTTGTTTATTACATTAATAGTTCCACTACGGGTTACTACAAATCAAAGATTTGTATCGACTTAGTTGTTGGTAGATTGAATGATTTCCTAGAATGGTGGAGCTCGTGGGTAGTGACTTTAGTTAGAACTGATGCCAATTGACAGCTACTTTAGTTAGTCACTTAAATGAAGTGACGTGTGGACTTGGATCTTATCAACTACTTTTATTGAGGCGTGGGTCATGTTTGTGTTATTGGACTTCTTAGGTAGCCCTAGGATTGGCTTATAGTAGTAATTGACTTGAGGGGAGGATGGCTCTCTTGGTGTGTAATGGTATTTGGAGCCATCCAAAGTTCAGGATCATCACAAGAAAGGGGGCTTCAGAGGGAACCAGAGACCATTGGGAGTCTCATCGTTGTAATCCTTATGCAATCATACACAACTTATACTAAAAATTCATAAGATATGCATTTTGAAAATATAACTCAAGTAAATAAGCTAAGAGATTTCATCAAAAGGAAATGAGGACTAAACATGTGCATAATCCATCTGAAAGACAAATATAGATGTGCCATAAAGTTTTATCAAAGTCTTTTAGAATAGGAAATATATAGAAATAAATGAGTCATATATCTGACTCATCATCTCCCCCCAATTTAGAGTATGCCATGTCCTCATGGTTGTGTTGTATCCCCTTCATCGGTCACATTTTTTTCTTCAATGATTACATTGCAATTATAATCATCATTCTTGTAATTAAAGAGTTGTCTACCCTTAGGTGTGAACCCATCATTTTCTAACAACTGATTGTACCATTTGTTGAACTTATCTTCCCTCATAGGCTTCCCTGGAGGGTTATTGAGGTGAGGTGCTGGCATGAGAATTAGAGGTGGACTGAACCGCATCCCAATCCAATTCTATTATTTTTGTTGAATTAGGATTATTAGTTTCCTCACCCTGGCATTCATCCATCTTATGTTTGTTGGGGAGACAGACTCCCTTCTCTTGAAGTTGTCAAGGAGGTCTTCATACCTAAAGAGGCAGCTTGTGACAGCTACACTTGGTAGATAGCCTACTATATTAAAGAAATTAGAGATGCAAGAATTCAAATTCCTCACATATTGATCTGTTATGCCCTGCATGTAAACCTGTGCCTTGAAAGTGTTGATGAACCATGTGGATTTAGGACATTCATGTATCATTAGCAACCCTATGGTTGTTGCTATTGCATTGTATTCCTTCATGTGTTCCTCCCATAGTCTATTATTTCTCAGCAGAGATAGATAGCTCTGGATTTGGAGCTCTCCCACATATAAATTTAGCATATAAGTGTTAACATGCCCCATCAGATGACCATGTTGAAAGAATTCACAAAGAAGATTTTGTTGATCCTTAGGGTTTTGTATATAACACTCTACAAACTCTTTATCATTATCAAAATCAAATGGGAGATTGCAACTGATTCTTAATAATTTTCATCTTAAAAATTGTTCTCTAAGAAACAGAGCATACACACCTGATGGCGATCTTTGGGCTAACAGGGTCTCCCCTATTTCAAAGGCCAAAGCCAAATTTTTCTCCACCGCCACCTTCTCTTCTTTAAGAGCCTCAAGGTCTTTCTGGAGCTTCATGACCTCTCCCCTAAGTTGTCTTTTCTCTAGTGTCAGCTGCAAATTTTGACCATAAACATTCAAGGATGTAGGTGTAGGAGTTGACTGAGCAATCTTTTGCCAAAGTTGTGTAATTTGAGTGTCTTTCTGAGTAATGGCAAACTTGTGTTTATCTATCTCCCTTTTAAAAGTGGAAATTTCCTTCTCTTTATCCTCTTTCTCCAAAGTGGCCTTTTCCTTCTGTTGTTGAATCTCTTCATCTTTGGCTCTCAATTGATGAACCATGGCCTCCAACTATGCTTTACATTGCCTTAATTCATACTTTGCTTTTGACAAAGTGAGAGCATGCTAAATTTCTTTGGTCATGGTGTCCTTTGAGCTTTCTGTCAAGGGTTTTTTCCTTCTCTATGGCTGCATTCCAAAGTTTCTTCCTCTATTTCCTCAGGATTTCCTTCCTCTCCAACCTCCTCTATTTCCTTTTTAGCTGGGGTTTCTTCACATTGTTGCCCTAAAATGGATGCAGGGTCTAGTTCTGCCTCTGCCCTGTCCTCCTCCTCATCTGATGAAATGACAAGCATTCAAGGGTGGCATATTCTAGCAAGGGTGGAAGCTACTACTTCCCCTACTTGACTTTGCTACTCTAACCCCTTCTGGAGACATCAGAATCTCACTTTAGTGGATCTCGAGGAGACTATGACTGGTTCAGCTGAAACAGATGCAACGGAAGCTTGGTGCTTCTTCTTCTTCCTCCTAGGCTAAAGTTCAAGAAAATCTTCCCATTTTTAATGGCCATCTTCTTGCTACAAGAAGTGATGTTTTATTATCAAATGAATTAAGAGAGGGTGGCTAATTTGACCCTCATTTTTCTTTCTTTTGGTCATCATATTAACTAGGCTTGAATGCAAGAAGGCTAGCAAATTTATTAGATACTCTGGATGATTTTCTCCATGCCTAAGGTGAGTAATCAACCTCATTCCTAGCCCTAACACACCATATTTTCTATCACACGTGAAGAACTTCATTATCCACAGGATCCCAGTCTTCTATGGGTTTGCAAGGCTAGTCCTCTCAATCCCCTTAGTTTCCCCTTACTCACAACATATTTTGGTAAAGGCTTTAGGGCAACATGGAGATTCTACACCAATTCTTCATAGGATGGTTTGCTTTGCAACAAATCAACACCTACTGCAAGAATTCCAAGAATTTGACTAATAACAATAGGGTTAATCTAAATTCTTGCCCCTTTTATGATAGAGAAGGTGTGGGGGGAATTTGTGACAAATTCTTTGACCAACTCTGCTTCAAATCCTTCAAATTTCTATAAAAAATCTAACCATCTGGCTTGTTGAAAGATTTGTGCACTTGTTTCATCGAAGATGGCATTTTTTGGCTCAACTTTCTACTTGTTCCTCATATTTGTAGGTTGATTGTCTTTCTAGAATGCAGGAAAATGTGACAAACGTAGGTCTTGTTTTTCTTTGCAGATGAAAATGTGAAGCTGTGTTTTTCAATTGTGGCTTGATCAAGGAAATAAATCGATGCAATATGGATAGGTTGGCAGCCATCCCATCCGTCCTTTCAACACTGATGGTTTGTATTCCAAAGATGTAACATAGAGTGGCAGCGTGCGAAGTGACCATTCTCAGCCGCCACCTTAATTATCTTTCCTTTCAAATTTGGAGCTGACACCAACAATCATAGCTCCACACTCTTGCGAATGAACTTCCCATTTATGGTCATGGTTATTGGTCATCATTAATTTTTAATCAAGTACAAATTCCTTTTTATGGCATTTATTGTAAATGCCATTATCATTATGATGAAGTAATCATTTCTTATTGCAAAGTTCACAAGAGCCAAGGACAATCTTGCTATTGCCACATGTTTGACTGCCATCATTCATGCAATTGCCTTGGTGTGTGTGAAAATTGAGGAATACATGTAGGTCATTGGGGGGAACACATGGTATATATACAAATTATAATAATTATACAAGTTTTAAGGAAGGAAAATACCTTTGTAAAGTACCCATCCCTAAGATAATTTCACCTTAACATTTACCAAATCAATTTTCATGATGCAACATCACCTAGTACCCAACAATACTTTGGAGAGTATCATCCGTTGATATTCATCTAGAGCCATCCCTAGCTGTCTGGAGCTATCGATAGCTATCCGGAGCTTGTAATATTTTTCAACACAAAGATTTGTAGAACTGCAAAAAGGAATTTTATTGAAGGAAATGGGAATTTCAAAGAAAAGACCACCATTTTTGGTTTTCAATCTTTCCTATAGACAAATCCACCATTTCTGGTTTTCGATTTTGCCTGATTTTTTTTAAAAAAAATTTGACAGAAAAGGTCACCATTTTTGGTTTTCAACCTTTACTACTTTATTCATTCTAGAATCATCATTTAGAGCATAAGCCCCATGGAAGAGAGATCCTCCATGGTGAAATGTTCTATCTGAGACTAAATTTCTACAAAGAATTATTCTATGGAAGCTAGTTTGTGATACAGCTTCAATCTATGTCCATTTACCAGAGGAATTCTTCAATCCCCATCAATGGGTACTAGCCAAATGACTCCATTGCTAAAGGTTTCTTTGATTTCATAGGGCCCCAACCATATAGTGTGCAGTTTTCCTTTGAGATCTTGATACTTTGAGTCACACAATAGGGCCCAATCTCTTTTTTTGAATTGCATACTGATGATGTGCCTATCGTGCCATTCTTTTCTCTACTGCCAAATCAACTTTGTGTGTTGAAGTGCTTCCATCTGTATTTCTTCCAACCTATTCAACTTCATTATTCTATGTTGTTGTGCCTTAGTTAAGTCAATACTAACTTCCAGTGTTGATCTTAATGCTTCCACCTCATATTCTATAGGCAACACTAGGTGCTTCCCATAAACTAATTCATATGGTGTGAAATTAGTGGTGGTCCTCCAGGTGGTGTTGTAGGCCCAAACAACTTCCTTCATTCTCTTAGCCCAATCTATTCTTTTGCCTAAAATGGTTTTTTTGAGGATGTTCTCTAGTTCTCTATTCGTCACTTCTACTTGACCATTGCTCTGAGGGTGATATGGAGAAGACTTCCTGTGATAGATTTGATATCTCTCTAGGAATGTTTTGATCATAGAAGACATGAACTGTGGTCCCTGATTAGAAAAAAAGGACCCTAGGGGCTCCAAATCTCTGCAAAATGTGCTTGTATAGAAAATATGCAACCTTCTCCTCCTTTTCTACTGGTAGTACTTTTGTTTTGACCCATTTGGTGGCATAGTCAGTACAGACCAGGATGTAGTGATTTCCTCTGGATCATGGGTCAATCAGTCCCACAAAATCTATTCCCCATTTTGCAAATGGTTCTAAGACCACCTAAGGATGGAGTGGCATCTCTGCAGTAGGAGTTGGACATCCCATTCATTGGTATTGATCACATTGTTTAACATACTATTGAATATCCTTGGTTATTGTTAGGCAGAAATATCCAGCTCCCAAAATTTTGTGTCCTGTTCGAAGGGCTAAAAAATGTCCACCAGAAGGTTCATCATGGCATGCTTGGATTATATCATAAATTTTTGTTTCCTACACACATCTTCTCAACACATGGTCAAGACAATTTTCAAACAAGATACCATTTACCCATTTGTATCTGGAGCTATCTCGAATTAGTTGTTTGATTTCCTTCTAATTGAAATGTGGTGGGAATTTTCCTGAAACCAAATAGTTAGCTAAATCTACAAACCATGGAGATTATATGGAAATGGAAAAAGATGTTCATCCAGAAATGTGTCATCCACTAGTTCGTTACTTCCGTGCACAGTCAATCTAGATAAGAAATCAGTGACAACATTATCTTTCCTAGGCTTATTAACAATGGTTATGTCAAATTCTTGCAACAATAACAACCATCTAATAATTCTATCTCCTACTATAACTTTATTTATCACATATCTAATAGTTGCATGATTAGTATATATAAAAACTTTGTAGCTTGTGATGTAGTAGCAGAACTTATTAATTGTATAAACTACTACCAAAAATTCTTTTTCTGTGGTGGTATAGCTTTTGTTTGCAGGGTTTAAGTTTTTGCTAACATAGTGTATTGCATGCATACCTCCAGATTCATTAACTTTCCCTAAGACTACTCTAATGGCCTAATTGGAAGCATCCATGTGAATATGAAATGGTTCACTCCAATTTGGTCCTTTGATGACTGGTGTTGCCATGAGGGTGTTTTTGATGGCCTCAAATGATTCTTGACAATGCGGTGTCCAATTAAATTCAAAAAAAAATTAGTAGGGTGAACAAAGGGTCAACTTTCCAACTGAAGTTTTTAATGAACCTTTGGTAATACCCAACATGACCTAGGAAACTTGTCACTTCTATTTGAGTATGAGGAGGGGTATTTGTACTATAATTTCAACCTTTTTGGGATCTACTTGCATTCCCTCATGTGAGATGTGGTGACCTAGTACTATCCCTTCAGTCATCATAAGAAGATACTTCTCATGATTTAGGGACAACTGATGTTTTTTGCACCTTTTAAGCACCTTGTTTAGACTGATCAAGGCTTCATCAAAAGTTTTTCCATGCATCGTGAAATCATCCATATAGACCTCCACACATGTATTGGCTAAATCAACAAAAATTTCCAACACAGACCTTTGAAATGTAGCTAGTGCATTACATAATCTGAATGACAAAACTCTATAGGTAAATGTCCCCCATGGACACATGAAGATAGTCTTGTCCTGATCCTCTGGAGCTACCTAGATCTAGTTGTAGCCACTGAATCCATCCAAAAAGGAGAAGTAGTGACTACCAGCCAAATTATCTAGCATTTGGTCAATAAAGGGAAGTGGGAAATAGTCTTTCTTGGTAGCTTTGTTCAACTCTCTATAGTCAATGCAAACTCACAATTTGCCATTTTTCTTTGGTACTATAACCAATGGTGACACCCACTAACTATTAGAAATGGAATAGATGAATCCTACTTGCAATAGTTTTTCTATTTCTTCCATCACTATATCCCTTAAGGCTAGATTGATCCTCCTCTATGGTTGTCTTACAGGATGGACATCTTCAGTGTAGATATGGTGTGTACATACACTGGGGTGAATTCCTCTCATGTCATTGTATTCCCATGCGAATGCTTGGGTATGATTTTGCAACAATTTTGTCAATCGAATTTCTTTTGTTTCTGTCAACCGACTGATGATAGAGAGTTTTTTGTTGGTTTGGAAAGTGATTTGGTTTGTGCCACTATGGACAGAAAGGTGGTCTTTGTAAGGACTTAATAGAGTATTTAATGGACAAAGGTGTGACACAATCTAGTGTAAGGTTTTTCCTTGTCGACAATTTAAGTGGGAGGCAATCTTTTCAGAATATGGACATTTGAATGCTCTAAAAGATCCCTTTGGATCTCTCTTTAGCCATCTAGAGACCTCTTTTTAAGAAACACAATATAGGGAGGTTTCTCTATTTGATTCCAATTCTTTATATTCCTCATTGCATTCTTTAAAATGTTCTACAATTGTCACCATTGCCAATAAGGAGGCATCTTCCTCGTCTAAATCCATTAGATCATCTATCCATGGTTTATTCTCATACTATAAGAATGCTTTAGCAGGGGGATATATTGAAAGTTCCTTCATCCTTTTCCCATTTGAAATAATCATGTTTCTTGACCTACAGTCAATAAGGACTGTTGTAGTAGCCAACCAAGGTCTACCCAATATTATTGGGTACCCTGAGCGTTTCTTTCGGGTCTAAAGGATGAGGAAATCAACTAAATAGTCCTAGGTATCAATAGTGACTATAACATCTTCCAAAATCCCTTTTAGTTTGGTGATAGATAGATCTTCTAGTTGTAACACGATTGAGGTTGGCTGAATATGTGTTAATACCAGAGCTTTTGCAGTATCTGATGTCATCACATTGATAGCAGCCCCCAAATTGATCAATACATTAGAGATTGATACTCCTTTTATTTCCACTAAAATAACAAGACTTCTAGGATCCCCATATTTTTGAGGAATTAACTTACCTGATAGGACATTGACAAATTTCCCTTCTACTTGAATAGTGTTGGGTAATTTTCATTTTCTACCTAGAAGTTTCAAATGTAAGCTCTTGATGGTCTGATTTATCTCAAGGATATCCTTTATTGCTTGTAACAAAGGAACTTCAATATGTATCTTTCTAAGTTCCTTTATTAATTATGAGTCATCAGGTGAAAGTTTGTTTTCCTTAGATTGTGAAGGAGCCTATTTTAATCGATCTAGAAATGGAACAAATGTTTCTTTCAAATTTTCTTCCGAGTTTCTTGTTTCAACCTTCTCATCCTTTTGTTGTTTCTCAACACTAGGTATCACTTCCTCTTCTTCAGTGACTTCCTCAATAGGAATGCTTCAGGATCAAAGTTGGATGTCATTAATTTCCACTACATTCAGGGTGGTTGTATTGGAATCAGTGTTATACACTTGTTGTTGTGGTCTATTGTTTTTGGGATTTGGAATTGGCTGAGTAGGCATCGGTGGTTGGTTTACCTGATCATTTAGATTTGGGTTTGCAGGCTATGAGGGTCTGTGAAGTAAGGCTTGAGGTTGATTCCCAAATCACCTCATTCCTTGGTTATATTGAGGTGCCCACTGCTATTGATATTGTTGTTGATTTGGCCACTAAGGATTGGCCCAAGATTGATTTGTCCAGTCTGACTGAGGCCATGCTAGTCCCACTGCGGTGGCATTTGCATTGGAGGAAGTGGACCTCCCCAAGGTCCATTCCAAGAGGTTGTGCCCTAATTTGATTGGCCTCTTAGAGCGTATTCATTTGGAAACTGGTAAAATCCATAGTTGGATTGTTTGTTGGTACCTTTTTCAATCTATTTTTGATTTCAAGAAGCAAGCTACACTCGTTTCTAGAATGATTTTCTCACAGATCCTACATAACTCAATTTAGTTTAAGGAAAATTCCCTAAGCAGATGTTTTTCTCTACAACGAGGATAGTAGATGGCCAAGGGTTTAGTGTTCTTTTTACTAGCTTGCATATCATCTAGGGTGGTATTCAAATGAAGTAGGATGTCAGTTTTTAAGTTGGCTAGTTCTTCCATCACTTGTGTGATGTCACTGGTACTACCTTTGCCTTTCTTTAGTATTCTTTTACCTTCTCGAGTGTGAGAATAATTTCTACTAACTTCCACAATTTCTGCAAAACTTTGTTTGTTAATATCTCCCTTTCGCATTAGGTTTAATGCTTCTCTAATCTCATCGTCAATTTGTCTCAAAACAATGGTTTTACTTGAAAGGAAGCTAGGTGTGCAGAAACACTTCCTACACTAATCTATTGAGGAGAGGGCTATGCAAATTTAAATTTATCCTAACTATTACAGTGATGTTAAACCATTAAAATGAGATATAGTGCAAAACACAAGAGCCAGAAAGAAGACAAAAGAAGAGAGAGATTTACGGTGGGGAAAACCCTTATCGGGTGAAAACCCCCACACTCAGAAACCTACACAATGTATTAATAAAACTGAAAGAATATTTACAATACACTTGTAATTCAAGCTTCAATGGTCTTTGACACTCATGTCTAGAGTCAATCCGGTAGCATAACAGTACCTGTAAACCTGTGATACAAACTCCATCTCCAAGCACCTGTTTAAATAGAACATACAAGGCAATTTTTTGGACGTTTCTTGAATGGGCATCCAATATGGCATCTTGGACCAAAACCCACACCTAGGGACACTTGGTCAACATTGTAGAATGTGTCTGACACTTGTCCACAGCTCCCATCCCAAAGAGGTTACCACTTTCCAAAATGGGCTGACAGATGCTCTTACGACACTTACGACCGTCATAGAATCTGTCATAGCGGTTACAACTTACAGCTGTAAGAGAATCTGTCATACACATGCTATAAATAGTATATTCTCTTACAACACATCATATTCCACCTTGGGGCACCCAAATATGCCTCATTCAAAGATGCTTCATGACACGTCATTACCTGTCTTACAAACTTCTATTCTCGACTCTTACATGTCATAGATCCATCATAGGAATCTGCCATAACCGTTTCAGTCAAACATTCCTTACACAACATAGAAGATGCTGACACATGGCAAAATATTCCTACCACTAAGTGGACGCCTATATCCTCATGTGAGGAAAAAATACCAAGTTGTCATAATCCATATAGGATTGACACATCACCGCACCACATCCCACAATATGACAAAGTGGAATTTCCAACTATTTACAACATAGGCAATGAATATTAAATACAAACATTACAAATGTAGAGAATTACCAAGGTTGAGACACCTTAATTCCCAACATTTTCCCACTTGTTGAACACCTTGTAAGAGCCAATAGAAAAATAGGATTTAACCGCTATAGGCTGAGAGGCCCATAGACTCCGAACACCATCTGAACTTCTTTGTACCCACTGGCTTCGTCAATGCATCTGAAACATTCTTCAAAGTATCTACCTTCTCCATATTTACCTTTCCATCCTCAACCATGTCCCTCATGAAGTAAAACTAAACATCAATGCGCTTGGTTCTAGCATGGAAAGATGGATTCTTTGCAAGGAAAATTGCACTCTGACTGTCACAACTAATCGTGATCTAACCTGCATCAACACCAATATCAGAACACAATCTCTTAAGCCAAATGTCTTGCTTACAAGCATGAGTTGCTGCCATATACTCAACTTCTGTCGTGGACAAAGAAACAACAAGTTGTCGCTTACTCATCCAACTAATAGCACCACCAAACAGTGTAAAAACATAAGCACTGGTGGATCTCATGCTGTCAATGTCACCTGCCCAATCTAAATCCACAAATCCACGAATATCAACAGAATGCGGAGGTCCTGAAACATTACCATGATAACAAATGGAATACTTAGAAGTACCCCTCAGATATCTAAACACTTGCTTAACTGCATCCCAATGAACCCGTCCAGGATTAGCCATAAATCGACTAAGGACTCCCACTGCTTGGGCAATATCTGGTCTTGTGTAGACCATAGCATACATCAAACTGCCAACAGCACTAGCATAAGGTACTTTGCTCATGTCCTTCACCTCACTAGGAGATTTTGGACAATCCTCAATAGACAACTTTGTCCCCAAAGAAACAGGAACACACAATGCTCTACAATCTCCCATGCTGAATCTGTCCAACACAGTCTTAACATACTTACTCTGACTTAACCAAAGTTTTCTGTTGGTTTTGTCTCTTCTGATTTCCATTCCTAGAATGTACCTGTAGCCCCTAAATCTTTCATTTCAAACTGAGCTGACAACTGAGATTTAAAATCAGAAATCATATTCTTACCCTTCCCAATGAGCAACATATCATCAACATACAATGCAACAATGAGAATATGATCACCATCAAACTTATAATAAACACAGTGATCCAATTTCGATCTCACAAATCCAATTGACAACAAAAAGGTATCAAACTTCAAGTACCATCTCCTAGGGGATTGCTTCAAACCATACAAAAACTTCTTAAGTTTGCAAACCAAATTTTCTTTACCTTTTACCATGTAATGCTCTAGCTATGACATGTAGATTTCCTCCTCCAAGTCACCGTGAAGGAACGCTGTCTTCACATCCATCTGTTCTACCTCTAAGTCATAAGCTGCTGCGAGAGACAACATGAATCGAATGGATGTCAGCTTTGCAACGAGAGAGAAGATCTCACCATAATCTATACCCTCCACTTGTGAATACCCCTTTGTAACCAATCTGGCCTTATACTTTTCAATACTGCCATCTGTACCAATCTTTTTCTTGAACACCCATTTGCATCCAACACGTTTCCATCCAGGAGGCAAAGGCACCAAGTCCCAAGTTTGATTCTTTTCCAAAGAAGCCATTTCTTCCTCCATGGCCTCCTTCCAGGAACCTGCATCCTTCATATCCAAAGCCTCTGATATAGTTCTAGGTTCATCATTGTTAGTGAGCAAAGCATAAGCACAACTAGAATCAAGCAATGTAAAACCAAACATTTCAGGTTGCTTCCTTATCCATGTAGACCTCCTCAAGAGCTGAGGTTGAGGCTCAGCTTCTTCTTTAGAGCTTTCAGAGCTGCTAGAGCTCTCCTCATCATCAGGTCCAACATTGTCTTTCTGTTCAGTCTTCTCAGGGGTGAGGGGAAACTGAACAACATCCTCTTTCTTTTCTTTTTCTTCTAGTAGAAAAATAGTGGAAGAAGGTGTAAGCTCTCTAAAGATGACACTTCTGCTATACAACACTTTTTCAGCCATCGGATCCCAAAGATTGTATCCTTTCACACCAATAGAATAGCCGATGAAGATACACTTAACAGCTTTGTTCTCCAACTTTGACCGCTTCTCCTTAGGCACATGTGCATATGCCTCACAACCAAAAACATGAAGATGCCTTACTGAAGGCTTTCTACCAGACCACACCTCCATGGGTGTCTTTCCAACAAGAGCTGATGTAGGAGATCTGATTACCAGATAGAAAGCAGTGGCAATAGCTTCAGCCTAAAACTTTTGTTCTAGACCAGCTCCACTAAGCATACTCCTAGCCTTCTCCATCAGTGTCCTGTTCATCCTCTTTGCAACTCCATTTTGCTGTGGTGTGTATGAAGTTGTCTTATGTCTTTAAATCCCAAGTTCCTTGCAATACTTATCAAATTCTATAGAACAGAACTCACCACTGTTGTCAGTTCTCAAACATTTAATCTTTTTACCAGTCTGATTTTCAGCAAAGGCTTTAAACTCCTTTAACTTGCTATAGACTTTAGATTTGCTTCTCAGAAAATAAATCCATGTCCTACTGTAATCATCTATAAAAGATACAAAGTATAAATATTTTGATAATGAAGGAACATTAATAGGACCAAACACATCAGAATGAATGAGGTCCAATACACCAGAAGACTTATGAGAACTCGAGTAAAACTGAACATGGTTTTGTTTTCCATAAATGCAATGTTCGTAAAAGTCAAACTCAAGATTACAATCATCTAACCCCTCAACGAGGTTCTTATTTTTTAGAGTACGCAGACCCTTCTCACCAATGTGGCCAAATCTCTTATGCCATAACATTGTCTTTTCTGCAGGAAGTTTAACTTCCAATGCACGATTACAACCATCAAGACTAGAAACAACAGATTTCTTCATTGCTCATTCAGATGGTGGGGATGAAGTGACTGCTGCCCTCTTCCTTGAGTCAGAAGAACTATTGCATTATGCAATGCATGCTTCCAGCTGAAATAGAGTACCTCTCCAAGTACCCTTAGCAAGCACCATAGATCCTCTAGTCATCTTGCATCCTTCTTTCGAAAAGACAACCTGTACACCTACATCATTCAAACTACTTACAAAAAGCAGGTTCCGTGCTAAGCCTGGGATGTGCATAACCCCAGAGATCCCCTTTACTTGACCATCAGGGAATCAGATAGAGACTCTTCCATGACCAATGATCTTTAGATGAGAGTCGTCACCCAGATACACCTTTCCACTATCAAACTTCTCATACTTAGTGAACCAGTCTTGATATGAGTTCATGTGGAATAATGCACTAGAGTTGATTAGCCACACATCATCAGATGCATGGGTTGCCAGGGCTGCAATGAAGGCATCACCGTCATCTTGTGATTTGTCAAAATCTGAATTAGGAGCTTTCTTCTTTTACTTCTTCTCCTCTTTGCATTCCTTTCAGAAATTCTCGGTCTTTCCACAATTCCAACAAAGAGCCTTGGACTTTCCAGGAGATTTGGATCTTCAATGAGATTTGGATCTACCCTTCTCAGCTTTCTTGTCCTTCTTCTTCCCTTTCTCCTTGGGTCTTCTACGAACTGCAAGGGCTTCTTTGGCTGCCTCAGAAGACTTTCTCCGCATCTCTTTAGATAACAATGAAGAAACCACCTCTTCCATTTTGAATGTGGATGTGGTGCTTCCGATTGCCATGACAAGATGATCCCATGAGTCCAGCAGAGAAAAAAGTAGGGTCATACACTGATCCTCCTCCTCCATCTTTACATTGATAGATGTCAATTGTGCAACTAGCATGTTAAAGGCATTCATATGCTCAGCCATGGATCATCCGTCCTCCATTTGAAGAGAATACAACTTCTTTCTCAGGAAAAGTTTATTGACAAGGGATTTGGCTTGATACACATCCCCCAACTTCTTCCAAAGGAGTGTTGCAGTAGCCTCCTCATGGACATTTAACAACACAGAATCGACAAGACTAAGTCTTATGAGACCCTTAGCCTTCTGATCCTTGAGATCCCAGTCAGCTTGTGACATTGCAACTGGTTTAGTTCCATTCACACTTTCCCAAAGGTCTCGGTCAACTAACATGTCTTCCATCTTGAGCTTCCATAGCTCAAAATTACTGCCGTTGAACTTCTCTACTTCAAACCTTCCTGATGTGCTTGCCATTTCCTTGCTGCAATAAGATATAGAATGCTCTGCACAGACTTCCACTCAACCTAAGATTAGCTCAAAAAACCCCTACCCAACAACTAGGACCAAAGGTGATCAAGCTCTTATACCAACTGAAAGGAAGCTAGGTGTGCGGAAACGCTTCCTACACTAATCTATTAAGGAGAGGGCTATGCAAATTCAAATTTATCCTAACTATTATAGAAATGTTAAACCATTAACATGAGATATAGCAACAAAACACAAGAGCCAGAAAGAAGACAGAAGAAGAGAGACATAGATTTACGGTGGGGAAAACCCTTATTGGGTGAAAAACCCCACACTCAGAAACCTACACAATGTATTAACAAAACTGAAAGAATGTTTACAATACACTTGCAATGCAAGCTTCAATGGTCTTTGACACTCATGTCTGGAGTCAATCTGGTAGCATAACAGTACCTGTAAACATGTGAGACAAACTCCATCTTCGAGCACCTGTTTAAATAGAACATACAAGGCAATTTTTTGGACCTTTCTTGAATGGGCGTCCACTATGGCATCTTGGACCAAAACCCACACCTAGGGACACTTGGTCAACATTGTAGAATGTGTCTGACACTTGTCCATAGCTCCCATCCCAAAGAGGTCACCACTTTCCAAAATGGGCTATGATAGATGCTCTTACGACACTTACGACCGTCATAGAATCTGTCATAGCGGTTACAACTTACAGCTGTAAGAGAATCTATCATACACATACTATAAATAGCATATTCTCTTACAACACATCATATTCCACCTTGGGACACCCAAATATCCCTCATTCAAAGATGCTTTATGACACATGTCATTACCTGTCTTACAAACTTCTATTCTTAACTCTTACATGTCATAGATCTGTCATAAGAATCCGTCATAACCGTTTCGGTCAAACATTCCTTACACAACATAGAAGATGCTGACACATGGCAGAATATTCCTACCACTAAGTGGGATGCCTATCTCCTCATGTGAGGACAAAATACCAAGTTGTCATAATCCATGTAGGATTGCCACATCACCGTGCCACATCCCACAATATGACAAAGAGGAAGTTCCAATTATTTACAACATAGGCAATGAATAATAAATACAAACATTACAAATGCAGAGAATTACCAAGGTTGAGACACCTTGATTCTCAACATTACTCAATTCTCTATCTGGATTATTTCCACATCTCCTATTGACAAATAGGAATCTATCCACATAATCCTCCAAATTTTCATCTTCCATCTATTTCATTCAGAAGAGTTCATCTTTCTGATATATGACTCTACAATAATTTTGATATTTGTCAAGGAAGGCAGTTTCCATTTCATCTCATGTAGTGATAGAGTTTGTTGTTAGGTCCATGAATCATTGTAGAGCCGACTCCTTAAGAGTGGAAGGAAAAAGATTTAATTTCTAGTTGTCTATGGCATAATCATAGGTTTGACAAAGGACCTTAAATTCAAACATGAATTGGTCTAGGTCTTCAAAAGTTTTTCCTCAAAAGGTTGTTAGGAATGCAGGAGATATATTTTTCATGGGAGGTTCATTCCTCTCAGGAGTGATGGATATTGGATAAGAGAATATTTTGTTATTAGCCGGTTCATCAGTCTCACCATTTCCAAAAAGATTATCACCCATTGTAGAAGGCTTTCCAGAGAGAATGGGAGATTCTGATGGTATAGGAGATCCTTGATTGATCAGATAGTCTGGAAGTTCTTCTAAACTAGGTTCTAGAGATGTACTAGTTGTGATTTGCTTAATGAATTGACCTAAGGCATCCCTAGGCCTACTTATAAACTATTGGATCTGGAATATGTTCATTCAAGAAGTCTTATCAACACCTTAACCTACAATGATTTGTATATTATGTCCCCAACAACTACACAAAAAATGATGAGGTCGTTGTAGTGTTTATTAATTCATCATCATTTAATTATCAATTCAGTGGTGTTTGGAGCAATCTGTGACAAGACTCTTAATGTGGGGGGTTTTGGAGTGGAATCCAAATTGGGTGAATGGATGGTTTGTGGATAAAGTCCAGTTTACTTAACTTGTTGAATTAAACACACATGCAGAAAATGGAAACTACCTATTTGCTTGAAAGGAAACACACATGCTTTGAAAGAAACTATTATGATTGCTTAGAAATAAACACACTTTCTTGGAAAGAAACTATTTTGATTGCTTGGAAATAAACACACTTTGCTTGGAAATAAACTATTCTAATTACTAAAAGAGAACTCAAAAGTAATTGCATCCATTGTTAAACTACAATAATGAGACACTCTGAATATAATAGTGTTGTTGGAATAACAAATTTATTTTTGGTGTTTTTAGAAATTTTAAAGACAAATCTGTAGGTGACAATTAGCTAAACAATCATACAGAGAAGAAAAGACACATCATAAGATTAACATGCAAAGATAACATTACTAAACAGAAAGACACAACATAATTGCATGGAAAGGAAATACTGAGAGATCTCCTCCAAGTTGGGGAAGCGGACCCTACTTTCCCAATTGGAGATGATCCTCTTGAACTCAAACTATCTTTCAGAAGAAATCCCTCTTCATTTACATTCAACAAAGTCCAAAAATGGACATGGATACAGGACTAAAAACAAGGAGTTTTCCTCCAGTTGAAAATACAATCTGACTAACAACTTGACTTTGAAAACTAGAACTAACTTAGAGAGATGAACTACTCCTATTTATACATTCATGCTTTATTGAAAGGAAATAACTATCAGCGATCCTAACTGCATCAAACTGGGATAAAAACTAGTTACTTATTTATTACATTAATAGTTCCACTGTGGGTTACTATAGATCAAAGATTTGTATCGACTTAGTTGTTGGTGGACTGAATGATTTCCTAGAATGGCGCAGCGCTAGTGGGTAGTGATTTCAATTGGAACTGATGCCGATTAACAACTACTTCAATTAGTCACCTAAATGAAGTGACATGTGGACTTGGATCTTAACAGTTATTTTTATTGAGGCATGGGTTATGTTTGTGTTATTGGACTTCTTAGGTAGCCCTAGGATTGGCTTTTAGTAGTCATTGACTCAAGGGGAGGATGGCTCTCTTGGTGGGTAACGGTATTTGGAGCCGTCTGGAGTTCAGGCTCTTCATAGGAAAGGGGGTTCCGGAGGGATCTGAAGACTACTGGGAGTCTCACCATTGTAATCCTTATGCAATCATACACAACTTATACCACAAATTCATAAGATATGCATTTTAAAAATATAAGTCAAGTAAATAAGCTAAGAGATTTCATCAAAAGGAAATAAGGACTAAACATGTGCATAATCCATCCAAAAGACAAATATAATTATAATAATATATATGCCATAACATTTTATCAAAGTCTTTTAGAATAGGAAATATATAGAAATAAATGAGTCATATATCTGACTCATCATCCCTATCAGAGACTATACTCTTAGGCAATCCATGCAGTTTGACTACTTCTGTGAAAAACAATGCAACTACTTGGAATGCATCATTGGTTTTTTGACATGGTATGAAATGAACCACCTTTGAAAATCTATCCACTACAAAAAAAATAGAATCATTACCTCTCTGTGTTCAAGGCAATCCCAAAAAAAATCTATACTTAAGTGTTCCACGCTCTTTTTGGTGTAGGCAATGGCTGAAAGAGTCATGTGTTTTATCATGCTCCTTTAGCATGCTAGCAATTTATACAACCTTATACTAGTTTCCTCACATCTGTGCTCATTCTAAGCCATAAATAACCTTCACTCAATTTTGCCAAGGTTTTATCTATTCCAAAATGTCCACTCAAGCCTCCACTATGTTTTTCTCTTATTATATTCTCTCTGATGGAACCTCTAGGTATACATAATTTATCTCCTTAGAACAACAATCCGTCTTGGATGAAATAGTCTAGCCATGGTGTCCTATCTGCCTCCACTGAATTTATACTAACTTTCCATGTTTTATTAAAATTAGGATCATCAGGATACAATTCCTTCATTGCATCAAAGCCAACAACACTGAACCTTAACTCATTCATCAATAAAGATCATCTGCTAAGTGCATTTCTACCTTGTTTGACTTACCACTCCTATGTTTCAAGACAAAAGAATAACTTTGTAATAATTCCACCCATTTCATATGCCTTTGGTTTAACTTACCTTGATTGTTGATGTACTACAAGACATGATGGTCTATGTACAATACAAACTCATTTGACAACAAGTAATGCCTCCACTTCTTTAAGGCCTACACTATAGCATAGAATTCTTGGTCATAAACCAAGTATTTCCTATTAGCCTCATTTAGTTTCTCACTGAAGTAGCCAATGGGTCTACCTTCTTAACTTAAAACTCCCCAATTGCACTACCACTACCATCACAATCCACTTGAAACACTTTGCCAAAGTCTGGCAATGCCAACACTGGTTGTTCTATCACCTTCTTCTTCAGCAACTGAAAGATCTTTTCTACTGTATCATTCCACTGGAACTCCTTCCTATCACCCTTCATTGTCTTGGTTATTGGTGCACATATTCCACTAAAATGTCTAATGAACTTCCTATAGAAGCTCACCAAGCCATGAAAATTTTTGGCCTCAAACATACTTCTAGGTGAAGGCCACTCTAGTATTTCCTTAACCTTCTTAGGATCCATCTTCAATCCTTATTCAGACACTACAAAACCTAGGTATACTAGTTCCTTCTGCTTAAAACTTCATTTATCCAAGTTTACTAACAACTCTTCTTATTTAACCTCTGTAAAACTGCCTTAAGGTGCAACATGTGTTCCTCTTTTGTTTTACTAAAAAATTAAATTTCATCCAAAAATACAATAAACAATTTTCCATGAAAAGGCTTCATCACCTCAATCATCAATCTCATAAAGGTGCTAGATGCATTTGTTAACCCAAATGACATCACTAGCCACTCATATAGTCCATTCTTGGTCTTGAATCTTGTCTTCCACTCATCCCCTTCTCTAATTTTGATTTGGTGGCATCCACTCTTCAAATCAATCTTGCTGAAGAACTTTGCTCCACTCAAACAATCCATCAAATCATCCATACGAGGTAATGGAAACCTATACTTAATGGTTATCTTATTCATAGCCCTTGAATCAGTGCACATTTTCCATTTCCCATCTTTCTTAGGTGCCAGTACAGTCGGTAGAACACATGGATTGAGACTTTTTCTAATTAGTCCCTTATCCAATAGTTCTTACACTTATCTATTCACCTCTTCATTCTCCATAGGTTTCATTCTATATGGTGCCTTATTTGGTAGGCTTGCACCTAGTATCAAGTCCATGCAATGAATTATGCTTCTAGGTGGAGGTAATCCATCAAGTAAATCCTTCATTAGGATGTCATTGAATTCATTTAGAATTTCTTGGACGTCTGTGGGAACTTCTCTCCCTTTCTCTGTTGTCATAATTTCTGCAACTTGAGGTAGGAAGGCATAACATACCTTCTCCTTTCTGATCTCCTTTAGGAATTGTTTTCTAGTTACTAGACAAACCCTATTGGTTTTCTCAACTCCCTCATCCATCAAAGGATTCAACACATACTCCATCCTTCTTGATTTTAATACAATTACTCTTTCCATTATGAATAGGTTGCCTATCATATTGCCAAGGTCTACCTAACAAAAGATGGTATACATCCATTGGCATAACATCACATAGTATCTCATCTTTGTAATTCCCAATATGAAATTTAACAAGGCATTGCTTACTTACTAGTAATTGATATCCCTTTTGTAGCTAGGAAACCTTGTAGGGAGTTGGGTATTTCATCCTCTTTAGGTTTAGCTTCTCCACCATCTCTTCTAACATTGAGTTTTCAGTTTTATTATTGTCCACAATAACTTTACAGCATTTTCCTCTAGACTTGCATTTGGTTCTAAACAAATTTCTTCGTTGTGTTGGTTCCTCTTGTACCTACTCTATTGTCAGAAGAACTTTCCTTAGCATCAAGGATTCTCCATCCTCAGGCCCTTCTCCAAATTTTGGTGAGGCTACACTTGCCACACTTTCCTCCTCAGCTTGTGCTATATGCACTCTAGTCTCTTTTCCTTTGCCACTACTTTGTTGTACTTTAGGACATTCAAATGCCCTATGTCCAGTCTATCCACACTGGAAACATGTCCCATTGAATCCTCTTCCTCTTCCCAAATTTCATCTACCTTTGGACTAATCACCGCTTCCTCTACTTCCTTGGGTACTGGTCTAAGAAGAACTTTCTTCTCCTTTCTTATCATAAGACCCACATCCAAAATTTGACTGCCCTCTTCCTATGGAGGGTTTACCTCTTCCCCTAGAGTTATTTTACCTTCTAGAGATCTTTTCTTTTGCCTTCAATGCAAATTGATAGGATTCTTCTATGCTGTTAATTCTGACCATGATAATTTCATCTGGGATAGAATAATGCAAACCATTTACATACTTGGAGATCTTCTCTACATCATCTTCAATGTGACCAGCCATGATGTTCAATCGGTAAAATTCGTCAGTGTAGTCTTGCACACTTTTCTCCCTCTGCTTGAGGTTCTGCAACATCTTAAACATAGTGATCTGATGGTCTTTAGGCATAAATGTTTCCTTCAACTTAGTTAACATTCTTTCCCAGTTCTTAATCTTTTAGAGTTACCTAGGTTTCTGAGTGCCATGACAAAGATCTTCATACATGCATCGACCTAAGCCTTGCAATCATTTCATTTTAGAGATCTACAGAAAAAACCATGACTAAAACCAAGAACATATTATCAGTCCTCCAAAACTCAATATCTAGAGTCTTGAGTCGTTCACCCCTTGTTCCAAGCATGAAAGTTTCCTCTATTATAGGAATTTGAGGCAGCCACCAAATGTGAATGAGACTCATGTTAATCAAAGACTGGCAATCAATACCTTTGAGTAATGTATCTTAGCTAGATCAACAATTTAGAATAGTGTGGGAGATCTGAAAAGATCCTTGACCAATCAGCTTTGACCTAGAAAAATGATTTAACAAAGTCTCCATTCAAATTCAACCATGTGTCAACAGTCACACCAGTGCACCTCTGATTGGGTCCCATAATTGACATCATGGTCATGTGCTCTACATCTACATGGAACACACTAATACTACTCTTTGAATTCCTTTCACTAACCTTGTACACGTGGCAGTCTATCGCAATAGCATAGAGCTGACTTGGCTCTGACAACTATCCTCTATGCGGATGCACTACCAATTAAAGAAGTACACGTAGGACTTTTCCTTTGTTGACTGAGACTATGGGTCCACATGACAAGTGTCAAAATTTCACAATGGCACAGTGTCAACTAATCCCTGACAAACTAACCTGTGATGATACACAACCAATAGGAAACTATATAGTTAGATCCCTTCCCTCATCTGACGTTCATGAGCCAGTGGGACCATATCCATATGGAAACATTATACGACAGCATAGCCCTGACAAAGTACAAAGCTAGGAAGCTTATGCACTTGCGTAAAGACACCAAGTGTCCTACCCATATTCATCCCGACACACAAATAATTGGCAGTCTAGGACAAGGGGTCGGTAAAACACAACGCCTAAAGGCTTAATTTGTAACTTAACTGACTAGCAATTGAGGGTAGGAGGTTAATGACGAACCATAAGATAAATCACACAAGAAGGACAAGACAACTTCTAACAAGATTGAATGGAAAGCTCTACAAATTTGATCCTCTGCTCCTACAACAAAACAAGAAGAAAACAACAAACAAGATCCTTTTTGGTTCATGAGGATTGCTCGTGGAACTAGCTGCTCTTGCATTAGAGTCAAATACAATCACAACTAGTACCGCAAGGGTCTTCAAATATTCAATATTCTCATTCAATTTGTAAAGGAGATGGTGGAGAATATAGTGCTACTGGTTGCAATGGTATAGGTAGTAGTAGTGGTCAGCAAGTGCTACAACAACAAAATATTTTGAAGAGGTCAATAGAAACAAATACTATAGAGAATCTTAGTGAACAAGGCAATGAGAAGAGGCAATAGATTATGATAGTTCCATGTCCAACTATATCCATTTCCACATCAAAGGAATTATTTCTAGTAGGCATCCCTCTTGTTGTTAGTCTAACTAGGATAGGAATGGCTAATTATCAACCTCAAACAATTAGAAATACACCCAACTTTGAAACTACTCCTTCACCATTAAAGGATTCAATTGTGTTAGTGGTCCCAAGTTTTGATTACAAAGATAAGTTTAATAAGAAAGCAAAAAAATATAAAATACATAAGAAGAAAGTGCCAAAGAGCATAAATACTATAACTTCAAATTCTGCAACAACCAAGGTATTGCCTACATATGACCCAAATACAAAAACCATGGAGTACATGATTGTTGTACCTAAAGTTCAAAATAAACCAGAGGATCACATGCACCACTCTGACTATGAGGTGAGCACTGTCCAAGTGGATTCTTTAGGAATAAAAAATTGTGGCAAAGTTAATGTATCAAAAGGAACAATGAAGTGGTATACACATCATTGATAAAGGAAGAGAGAGATAGAAATAGGTTACATAATCAAATAGAAAAGTTATAGGTAGACCTAACAAATGAGAAAGCAAGGAGGAAAGTAGTAGATAACAAGAGAAATGAATTAGAAAAAAGGATAAAAAAATTGCCTCTACATCTACAAGCAATGTCAATGAATAGATAGAGGTGGAACTGAATAAATTAAAGCAAAGGTTAGATGAAAGCACAAAAATTTATGATAATGAAAGAGCTAATTCAAACAAATTACAACAAAACTTGATGGAAGCTAATGCCTTAGCAAAGACATTACAAGTCAAATTGAACAAACAAAAAGAAAAAGAAAAAATGTGGGAACGCAAAATAAAGGAAGAGAGAAGACACATTGAAAATTTACAACTAGCACTAAAGAAAGTAGAAAATAAAATAAAGACTTCCCAAAATAGTGTATCTAAATTTTATAGAAACATAATGATTCATATAAAAGATGAGGTTTGGGGGGAAATAATACAAAGGACTAATGATTTGAATAAATTCTTTGAATTCATTGATGGTCTTCTATTAGAGTTTTAGAAGCTCAATCAATATGTTAATGAAAATAGAAAAGTGGTGATTTCAAAAGAGAATCCAACAAAGAAAATTTTGGAAGCAATGTACACAATCAATGACAATGAATTATAATCCAAAGGAATTTCTAGTTGGTTTGAGGCCTCAATAAAGGCCTCATCTATCCTTCAAAAGTGTATGAAGCTAGGTGAATCATGAGAATTTATGAATGAGTCTAGAAAAATGATACAAAAGGTGGTTGGAAAGTTAGAAAACCTCAATCAGTCTAGTTTCCTAACAAATTTTGACAAATCGGATCGATACCTAAGAAAGGATGCTTTGAAAAGGAATACGAAGGATAGAAAGAAGTGGGATAGGGACTAGTTTCTCAAGAAGCTAGATGAGGCAAACTTTTTGGATTCCATTAAACGAGTGATAACCTTGAATGTAGGTTTGAATTATACATTAAAGACACTTTCCACTCTCAATTATGAATTGTTAAAAAATTCACGAGTCAGTTACAATGAGTTACAATAAATTGTACTTCCAATAGATGAATAGTGAAACCAACTAGATAAATTGGTAAAATGATTTGCTAATATGAGTTTCCAATTGAGCATTGTGTAGAGTTATTTTTGAGCAAGATATTGTAATACTAAATTATGTATTCCTTCATTTGAAAATCAATATTAGACTCAAATCCATTTATGTGTTTAAACTATCTATATTATTTAATTTATTGCTTTAGGAAAACTATGGTTTCTAGATACACATTAAACATTTGTTGTATATGCTACTTGTTGTGTGGTTACACAACACGCCCCATTTTTCCCTAGAAAAATAGGGACCCAACCTTTTTCTTTCTTTGCTTAGCTTGTTTTTCTTTCTTTTGTTTTGGGCGGTATGGTAAAAGTAGTATCAAATGTATGTCTAGGTCCTGTCCTAGGCATATCTAGATCCTGAATTATGAACCAAATTTTCCAAGTATGAATAATCCCTCATGAAGCCTGCCAAATGAAAGAGAATGAAATTCTAAGCAGGTTTGCCTTTTGGAGCATGTAGAAATTCCTTAAAACAGAGAAGTTATTCATGGTCAAAGTCTCAGTCAATGGTCATGTGGATATTCACATTTACACTTAAATGTCCTCACATTTTCTAATATCCAGATAAATTGTCCCAACTAAAAAACTTGAGAAAATGCTAAGTAAAAGTTCATATCCCGACATTCGCAAATGTGCACCCATCAAAATTTCCCCTATCGCATAACAAAATTGTCATAAACACAGATATTAACGGTATGGATAGTCAATCTTAATATCTAAACATTTACTTAATGTCCATACATTATTTAATATCCACATCCATTGTTTAATGTGCAAACCTTTCAATATCTCGATGACGTGTCCTATTTGACCTTTCGAATGGACGTTTGACTATGGAAATTCACATTATATTAATGTCTAGACCTTTAATATGAACATCTGGATGACGTCATCCAATTTTATTTCAAAGAATTATCAAACAAAGATGACATCATCTAGATATTTGGGGACGGTATATTTCACAAATCTTAATATCTAGACATTATCTCAATGTCTGGATCTTCCCAATATCTTGATGATGTCACTTTTCCCACAACCAAGAATCACTTTAAAAGGGGTGAAATCATTAAGACATTCAAACTTAGGGATATTTCATGAAGTTTAATATCCAGATATTTCCTAATACCCATATCCCTAACTTTATGAATTAAAACAATAACCTCCCATGGATCAATCAGATGATGCCACATGGCATGCGGTTGTCTTTTCAAAGCAGACATTTTAATGTCTTAACATTCGAAATCAAAGGAAAATGCCTTAGGATTTTTACCTCTCGATACCCATCTTGGGGTCAACATTGACCAAATGATTAATGATATCATATGGATATGCATATGGACATTCTAAAAGTGAGTATATTGCTTAAGTGTTTATATGCATATATCTCATATCTAGACTTCATTTAATGCCGCGAAAGAGAGTCGTTGGCTTTTCAAAATTTCAAATTGGAACTAACCACTTGTAATGATCTCCCAAATCATAGGCATACATCTATGAACCGATACAATTCAACATTTATTAAGCCCTAAATTATGATTTTAACACATAAAAGTTGGAAATCGATCATTTTAAACTTACCAAAGCATTTAGAAAAGAAATTACAGAGCTCCGACAATTTTTACAATGACTATTATAGTTACCCTAATCCTAAATGGAATGGTGTAGATGGCAAATGGCAAAAGGTGAATAGTGATTGCACAATAAAAGAGCATATCTAGACTCATTAAATCAAGTTTTAAGCTCCAGACATAGGTATGCAAATGACAAACCCCTTTTCTCCTATTTTTGTCATATGCTCATAAAAATAATGCGAGGCAAAAATGTGTAATTAGGGTAATTTTGTCTGCATGTGCACATGCTTCGACTATGAAATAGAAAATTAGAATATCTAGAAAAGTAAAGGTTAGAATTGATAAATATAATTTAGGTTAAAGTCTGCATATCTGCAATTACAGGACACAATGCAAGACATGAAGAATCGTAATGATGCGGAGTTCAAAAACTCCATGTTCCCAGCTCTTGGACATATTAGTTTTAGGTTTGGAAGAGTTGGGGACACCCATGCTACTTGGATGAATGGATTGTAAAATCAATTGGAGGAAATAGGCATCCCATCTGGTAAAATATCTACAACTTAGAGATGTGGAATGCAACTAGGTTCCCATATGTAGCTAATGCCATAGAATTGGTCGTGGTATGTGCACAAAATTATAACTCTGAGAATAGGAGGGTAGAGAAATATGGTAGGGTTCGTGCAAACTTCTTTGTTCAAGGAATCATAGAGGCATTCCAACTGCCTACAAGCCCTAACCTATTCAGAATCAACATTGAAAATTTAGAAGCCCAGTACAACAACAAATTCCTTGATTGTAGAAAAATCATGTTCACATACTGGAGGGCTACTGATAACAAGACCAAGGCAGTGGCGAAGCTACCAAGTAAATTGTTTAAGTTTAACTTCACATTAGAAGTTCAATACATGATGGTGATGCTAAGTAGAATGACTAGGAAGCCAGATTCAAGAATTTTGAGCCATGGATGGATGGGCTCATCAGAATGGTGGAGTCTACTGATACAAGAGTACAATGGGCATCCCTGATCAATGACAGTATTGACGAGGGAATGCGACAATTTGGAATCAAATCATGCCTATTCTATATGCCATCATATGTGGTGTACACATGTGTAGCTTAGTCTACATTTTCTAGCCTGCAAATAGTAGGCAGAGTGGGAAGGAATCCGGGAGAGAAGACCATATGGGAACATTACCCCTAGTTAGAAAGGAAGGCCTCCACCCAAAACTATAGAAGGGTGAATGATTGTTTTATCATGCACTTAGTCAGATTGATGGAGGGGGATAGAGCAAAGAGATTGAGCGTTGAAGCTCAAGAGGTAATTACAAAGAATGGAACTTGGTTTATTCAGTTCCAAACTTTTACATACATTCGGATGGAGGGATTTGAGGGGAAACCTTTCATGTTGCCTAGATATCCTATTGACAAGGTAATACTATTGGAGTTCACCAGACAAATTATACCCGCTTACGAGGCCTATGTGAAGAGGAATAAAAAGGGTAATGTCAGATTTCCACTATACTTGGGATGGTATGTATGTGCTTCCATTGATGGAGCTAAACATTTAAAATCAAAATTGCATATGCTCTATTTGCAACAATTTTCCTTAGCTAGATACTATGATCCATACCACTGCATGGAAAGGTATGTGAATAAAAAGCTAAGGCATGAAGTACATCTTGAAGATTATTCAGTAGATTGCCCAGATGACGTAGAAGTTAGCAGAAGAAGCTATCAAAGATTAACCCTAAATCAAATAAGGACAATAGATTGTTTTGATGTCCCTGCACAATTGCAAACTAATGATGGAAGATTGATAAGTAAGGAATATGAAGATAAACAAATATATAAGGAAACCATATCTCCTCCTGATTGGAATCAGCCTGAGGTTACATCCATTGAGTTGATCACAACCAAAGTCATGGAGCTAAAAAGGAGATGGGTAGATCAAAAGTTGGCTGAAATAAAAGCAAAGTGAATGGCATTGACTATGGATAAGAAGAGAAAGAAACAAGAGTTGGGAGATCTGGACTTTGATGATTTCTTGATTCATAAAAGGCAAATTATGGAGGCCAAGCTGACCAAACCTGATTCTTCAAAGTTAGCTCAAGAATTCACCACCAATGGCATTACAATAGCCAGAAGACCTTCACCGCAAAGAGAAACACCTATCCCTACAATCACCATAACTACAAGGCAATTGGAAGAGACTGAAGATGCATATGAGGACATTGAGGAAGAAGAAGGGGAAACAACTATGAAGAAAGGTGAAGATATATTGAAAGGGGTAAATATCCCTAGATAGAAGAGAGGACAAGCACCCATAATGAGGGGATCTACTAGTATCCAATTAGATGTCCTATTCAAGGAACAAGAAAATGAAGAGCTCACTAAAATGGAGAAAATGTTTGCTAGACAACAACTTATAGCAAAAAGATTTGCAACAACTATGGTGCCAAAGGATGTGGAGACTATATCTAAAGAGTTTCAACATAATATCCCCATCCCCACCATAGTTAAATTTAAGGAAGAATCAGACAAGGAAGCAAGGGAAGAAGAAAAGAAGAAGGTGGATCAACCCTTGGCACTAGACAAAACTATTGATTTAACAGATGATGATGTGACAAGGGATGTGACATCTAATCCCATTGAGAACTTGTTGAGGCACATGTCCATAACACCCCAAGGTACACCACAAGCACCATAGAATATCAGAGATGAAGAAGAGCCTAAAAATCTAGAGGCAGTGGTACAAACCTTGAATTTGAATGGGTTAATAAAGACTGTCACAAGCCCAAGAACTATTGACTTATCATATAATGGGCCTGATGATGAAAACAAGGATGCAACCATGGATAATGTGTAGAATGAAGATAATACAGTTCAGGACATGGACATCCAGACAGAGCCTCCAAAGAAAAATGTATAGGTAAGTGAAGAGGTACATGCTGAGGTAGGGGAAAAGGAACAACAAATGGCTATATCTAGACAAGGAGGTCCAGAAGCAATATTTGGACCAAAGGGTCCAAAGAATAAAGAAGAAAATACATCTATACATGAAGGTCTAGAGGATAAAGAAGAAATGAAAGGAATAGAAATAGAAACAAATCATGACATACATTCATATGTTCCAAATAGCAATTATTAAGGGGAAGAAAATGTGAATAAAGATGATCCCAAGATCCAAGAAGAACATGATACACAAGATCATGATATGGGAGTACATGAAGATACCCCTACAGATAAAAGTAAAGGAGCTAAGGATGTCCAGAGTAGTATGTAGGATGACCAAGAGCAATTGAATGAAATACTACAAGATAAAGACATGACATCCAAAGATGCTGAACAAGATCAAGGTCAGCAGCAAGTACATGAGGAGGTTCCCACTAACAAATAACAACAACAAAATGTGAATGAAGATGTTCCAAAGGAGAAAGATGTAGACATGCATAATGCTTACATTGAGAAAACTAGTCAACAAGGGGTAGTATCTAGTGCACCACATTGATTAGCACATGAGGTAAGTCAGCCTCCAGTCCAAGATTCTTTAGATTTTGATATTCAATCATTGTTTTTGCTTAAGGCTACAAATCCCAAGCGTAGAGAGAGGGCAACCTCCGCAATAAGGCATGATCCAGCCACTGGTAAGAGGATAACTTAATTAACTATGCCTATTATTGATAAGAATAAAGGGGAGATTAGTACAAATGAATTCCAAGTAACTACCATAGACTTAGGGCACACCACTATGGATCAAGACATTTAGGAATTAAGAGAAAGTATAGATGTAGTGGCTGCTAGGAAAACAAAAGCCAAGGCTAAGAATAAGAAGTATAAGGGGTAAATTGCCCAATTACAGGCTTTCATAAAGGGATTAGTCACCCCTATTAATTTCCCAATCACACCAACTACTCCTTTGGCTCTAGTTTCACAATAGGAAATAACTGGGCTAGATGAACAAAAGCATGAGGCTAATGTGATGAATAGATTCTTGGAGGAGGGAGAGAAAGTAGTGAAGACATCATTATCCAATTGGGATATGATAAGCCAAATAAAAGGTAAGGTAGATGCCTTAAAGAAAGAAGTGGGCCAAAGGCTAGTCCAGAGAAGTCAGTTCTTGACCATGCTCGAGAACATGAGGAAAACTATTGATCATGTTTTGATAGCAAACAAGATTTTGGCACAAAAAGCAATTCCTAACATGGACCTCTAGATAGAGGATATAAAATTTGAGGTTAGCATTTTGAAAATATGCAATACAAAAGTAGTTGATATCAGCATAAAGGCACATGAGCTTTTAGTGAAGGAATTGGCTACTTTGGAGATTTTTTAAGGTGAAGTTGAAGGTAAAATTGAAAATCAAGATGAAGAGTTTGTAGTTAAGGCATTTAAGGACAACTTCAGCCTAGCGACAAAACATCCAATCCAACATTTTTTAGAGGACATAATTGATAAGGCTATACATATGAAATCTAAGATAGATGCATATAATTAAGAGTTAAATAGTAGAACAAGTAGATGGTTAACCTTGAAAGAATAATTAAAGGCCCAGGAACATGCTAAAGAAAAGGCTAGAGTATAGAACAAAGATGAAATAAACAAGGCAGTAGGTGCATATGCACACTTCAAGGGTATGGACACTGGATTCCATATAGCTGAAGGCTCTATAGATGAAGAATCTGAAGAGGATGCTAAGTAGAGAAAATGAAGACTAAGTCAAAGAAGCTGAGAATATTCTAGTTTTGCCAACTATCCTCCACTAAATATTACTAGTTGGCAATCACGTGCCACCTATTTATGACCATTGATTATTCTTGATTGGATCCTAACCCTTGGATCTTTGTAACTAAATCTCATCCTTGTCCTATAAAAGGATTTTGATTCTCATTTGTAAACTATTAGGAGCTTAATTGAGATTGAATTGTTGAATTTACGAGCACTAAGTATACAATTTTATGACTTTGTGTTTCCCCATGGTTCTTTCTCAAGACTATTTGTATATGTGCATACTTTTTGAATATTGAATGAGAATGGAGATCTAGATTACTACTTCATTGTAAATCTTGTGTAATCTTTGTGGATGACTTCTAGTTATGTCATTGTGAATTGTTGCACTCCTTAGAGGTACATTTCAACTCTAGTGCATATTGTTGTCATCTGATTCCTTTGAAGATTAGCATCTGCCATGCATAATTGTGAAATATCCTTGTGAAACATGGTTTATTTCATCTCCTTTTCATGAAAGTGTCGAATGTGTATGTGGATCAATAGTTGAAACTCAATCATTTCAACAAATTTTAGAAATTCAGTTTGTTTTCATTTTGATTTCATGATAAACCTCATAAACTACAAATAATGATAAATGAGAAGCAAATACAGAGAAAATATACAAAATTGATGTAGATAATTGTACATCTTAGTATATTTGAATAGAATACTATAATCTTAGTGAATATCATGCAAATAATGGAAAATAATAGTGAAATACTTGTTTATTTGCATAATCTTTGAGTGAATTTGAAGTAAAGAAGTGAAGATTAGTTCAAATTTATAAGAATTTAAGAAGAACTAATCAAAGTTAGAAAGATCATAATAATCTTAGTTGGATGGAAGTTTAGAAGAATTGATCAAACTTATGATAAATATACATGAATACATGCATATCTTAGCTAAGGATTATCATATTTGATGCAATTTGTTGAGATACATGTAGAGTAGGTATAAGAAAATAATATCTTGATAAGATTTCTTCAAATCTAGATGTAAGGTCCCTATTGGAAAATAACATATCACATTAACCTCTAGTGACAATAGATCGTTAAGACCTAATGCATAGAGACTTGGAATCATGAATTTTGTGAATTCATCATATATTTCAAGATAAATAGAGGTTTGATAGAAACTTTTATTTCTTGTTGTTGTGACTAACAACTACATCAACACTACTACTGTTGATTAGTATGCATTTAGTTGAATGCCTATAAAACTTATCAATATCACACAATAATAATATGAAATTATTAATAATATACTAATTGTTAAATGGAAATTAAAAATATATGTAAACTTTAGATTCTAAAATAAAATCAAATTTGAAAACAATGTTTAAAATTTAGATTCTAAAATGGAACATTGGAAAATAATATGTTAATTTATTAATTTTTAAATGGAAATTGAAAAATATCTATCAATGATAGACAAATAAAATATCATCAACAACAATTTGGAATATTAAATATAGTATAAATACTTAGTAAGTGCTAAATCTCTCCCAATTGCCAAATCGTCTCCTCACTCTGACCATGGGATTAAGGGTCATCCTGATCTTAGTCTTCATTTTCTTCTATTTGCATACATCCACTTAAGCACATAACATCATTTCCACCACATTTGTTATTCATTGTGTCACTATCATATGTGTTGTTATTGTTTAAAGTGTTGCACAGCCCTCTTCTTTCACTTATGGACCTTCATAAAAATGATACAAAGGTGGTTAAAAAGTTAGAAGACCTTAATTAGCTTGGTTTCCCAATGAATTTTGACAAATTAGACCGATACCTAAGAAAGGATGCTTTGAAAAGGAATATAAAGGATAGAAAGAAGTGGGATAAGGACTAGTTTCCTGAGATCCTAAACAAGGAAAACTTTTTAGATTCCATTAAGCGAGTGATAACCTTGAATGCAAGTTTGATTGATACATTAAAGAAATTTTCCACTCTCAATATTAAATTGTTAACAAATTTATGATTCAGTTACTATGAGATACAACAAATTGTTCTTCCATCAGATGAATAGTAGAGCTAGCTACATAATTGGTAAAATGATTTGATAATATGAGTTTCCAACTAAGCATTGTGTTGAGTTATTTTTGAGAAAGATATTGTAATACTAAGTTTTGTATTCTTTCATTTAAAAATTAAAATTAGACTGAAATCCATTTGTGTTTAAACTATCTATATTATGTAATTGCTTACTTTAGGAAAACTCTTGTTTCTAGATACACATTAAACATTTTTTGTATATGCTATTGCTATTGATTAGTATGCATTTAGTTGAATGCCTATAAAACTTATTAGTATCACACAATAATAATATGTTAATTATTAAATAGAAATTAAAAAATGTGTATCAGTGATAAAAAAATAAAATATCATCAACAACAATTTAGAATATGAAATACAGTATAAATACTTAGTAAGTGCTAAATCTCTTCCAATTGCCAAATCATCTCCTCACTTTGACCATGAGATTGAGGGTCATCCTAATCTTATTCTTCATTTTCTCCTATTTGTATACGTCGACTTAAGCGTATCTCCTCATTGTCACTACATTTTTTATTCATTGTGTCACTATCATATGTGCTAGTATTGTTTGAAGTGTTGTGCAACCCTCTTCTTTCACTTATGGACCTTTAGAAAAATAATATCGAAGGTGGTTGGAAAGTTAGAAAACCTCAATCAACCTAGTTTCCTAACAAATTTTGACAAATCGAATTGATAGGTCTAGGAAAGGGTGCTTTGAAAAGGAATATGGAGGATAGAAAGAAGTGGGAATAGGGACTAGTTTCCTAAGAAGATAGATGAGACAAACTTTTTGGATTCCATTAAAATAACCTTGAATGCAGGTTTGAATGATACATTAAATAAATTTTCCACTTTCACTATGAGTTACACTAAATTGTACTTCCATCAGATGAATAGTGGAGCCAACTACATAAATTGGTAAAATGATCCAATAATATGAGTTTCCAACTGAGCATTGTGCAAAGTTATTTTTGAGCAAGATATTGTAATACTAAATTATGCATTCCTTCATTTGAAAATTAATATTAAACTCAAATCCATTTATGTTTTTAAACTAGGTGTATTATTCAATTTCTTACTTTAGGAAAAGTTTGGTTTCTAAATTAAACATTTTTTTGTATACGCTACTACTATTTATTAGTATGCATTTAGTTGAATACCTATAAAACTTATTAGTATCACACAACAATAATATGAAATTATTAATAATATGTTAATTTTTAAATATAAATATAAAAATGTGTAAAATTTAGATTTTAAAATAAAATCAAATTTGAAAACAATGTTTATAATTTAAATTTTAAAATGTAATATTGGAAAATAATAATAAGTTAATTTATTAATTTTTAAATAGAAATTAAAAAATGTGTATCAGTGATAGACAAATAAAATATCATAAACAACAATTTGGAATATGAAATACAATATAAATACTTAGTAAGTGTTAAATCTCTTCCAATTGCCAAATCATCTTCTCACTTTGTCCATGAGATTGAGGGTCATCCTAATCTTAGTCTTCATTTTCTTCTATCTGCACACATCCACTTAAGCATATCTCATCACTGCCACTACATTTGTTATTCATTGTGTCACTATCATATGTGCTAGTATTGTTTGAACTATTGTACAACACTCTTCTTTCACTTATGGACCTTAAAAAAATATGGAAGGAGGTTGGAAAATTAGAACACCTCAATCAACCTGGTTTCCTAACAACTTTTGACAAACCAGACCGATACCTAGAAAATGATGCTTTGAAAAGGAATATGGACGATAGAAAGAAGTTGGATACGAACCAATTTTATGAGAAGCTAGATGAGACAAACTTTTTGGATTCCATTAAGTGAGTGATAACCTTGAATGCATGTTTGAATGATACATTAAATAAATTTTTCACTCACAATTATGAATTGTTAACAAATTTATGAGTCAGTTACTATGAGTTACAACAAATTGTACTTCCACTAGATGAATAATGCAGCCAATTAAATAATTTGATAATATGAGTTTCCAACTAAGCATTGTGTAGAGTTATTTTTGATAAAGATATTGTAATACTAAATTATATATTCCTTCATTTGAAAATTAATATTAGACTCAAATCCATTTATGTGTTTAAACTATCTATATTATTTAATTCCTTACTTTAGAAAAACTTTGGTTTCTAGATACACATTAAATATTTGTTGTATATGTTACTACTATTGATTAGTATACATTTAGTTGAATGGCTATAAAAGTTATCAGTATCACACAATACTAATATGAAATTATTAATAATATGTTAATTGTTAAATAGAAATTAAAAAATGTGTAAACTTTAAATTCTAAAATAAAATAAAATTTGAAAACAATGTTTATAATTTAGATTCTAAAATGGAACATTAGAAAATAATAATATGTTAATTTATTAATTTTTAAATGGAATTGAAAAATGTGTATCAGTGATAGACAAATAAATATCAACAACAATTTGGAATATGAAATACTGTATAAATACTTAGTAAGTGCTAAATCTCTTCCAATTGCTAAATCATCTCCTCACTTTGACTATGAGATTGAGGGTCATCCTAATCTTAGTCTTCATTTTCTTCTATCTGCATGCATCCACATAAGCGCATCTCATCATTGCCACTACATTTGTTATTCATTGTGTCACTATCATATGTGCTAGTATTGTTTGAAGTGTTGTACAACACTTTTCTTTCACTTATGGACCTTTAGATTCTAAGTGCCCTTTCAAAAGGAAAGCTTTAGATATCATATCTAGTTGTATACATCCTCAAGCAATTTTTCAAATTCTTGTCAAGATTATTTCTTATATTCAATTTCAAGAACCCCAATGCACTGAAAACTCTCTCATCCTCCATGAAGCCCAATATCATGGTTTGACATAAATCAACAAGTTTGAAATATTTGGATATTATATCACACAATACTTCACTTTGGATTAAGATTGCCCAAAGCTTTGTTATTGATCCATCTTGAGAGGGACTCTCCATGAATTTAAATTGTTTCTGTAACATCAAAAATTGCATACCCTTGCAATTGTATGCTACATTTTGCAACCACCTTAGTGCTTGCACCTTCTCTCTACATTATGGACTAAGGTTTGTTTAATTTAGGCTTCTTTCTCTCATTTTCCTTAAATTTTATTCTGATGTGATTCTAAGGTATCATATGTGACTAGGAGATAGTTTTTCTTAGACTTGAGCACTGAGTGCGGACATCTACGTAGTGTGCTAGCGTCCCACATCTGTTTTCCGCTAGGTGACCATTTTTAGGCATTACCAAATGCCTCTAGTGATCATGATACTTTCTAGTAACACCTCCCTGAGGTGCGAAATGTCTCTTTGCATGCCTTTTCATGATTTTTCCCTCTAAGGGTTGGATTTTGAATGAATCTTGGAAAATTGGGAAAACTCTCACAATTTCTTCTCACTCTCTCAAGCCCACAACACTCTCTTGGATCTACTTTGCTAAAATCCTTTGCAAATTCACTCTCCATAGTAGCTACATAGAGTTGGACACTCTTTATTGGTGTGATAATATTTTCATTAGCTCTTGGAGATTCTTTGGTTTTCTTGGTGCTCATCCTCTAGTGATCATGAGACTTTCTAGTAATGCCTCCCCTAGGTGCAAAATGCCTCTTTGCATGGCTTTTCAAAAAATTTCCAAGGGTTGGATTTTTAATGAATCTTGGAGAATTGGGAAAACTCTCACACTTTCTTCTCACTCTCTCAAGCTCACAACACTCTCTTGGCTCTACTCTGCTAAAATCCTTTGCAAATTCACTCTCTATGGTAGCTACATAGATTTAGACACTCTTTATTGGTGTGATAATATTTTCATTGGCTTTTAGAGATTCATGGGTTTTATTGGTGCTCATTTGAAGCTCTATCTTGCTGGGGTCTGGACCTATGCAACAAATCTAAGATTTGATAATTTTGTAGCTTCCTTCCTTCATCAAATTGGTAAGTTTTTTTATTGTTTTGCTCCATAAGCTCTCATTTCAATCTATTTTATATTACATAGCATTGTCATGGTGTAGACCACCATTTTTCTTTGGAATATTATGGTGTAGACCACCATTGTGATATCTTGTACTAGCTACATGCTTGTGGGTTCCTTCCCCATAGAACAGGGAAGTAAATCCTTTAGTTAATTTGTTTTATTATTTCTCTTAGCTCCTAGACACACTTAGAGTAAGAGCACACACATGTTTTCCTTTGATTTTTCCTCTACATATCAATCTACTACTTATGGAGGTTGGAAGACCAAAACTGACTGCTATAGTCACGATAGGAGGGTTCATAGAATGAACTGTCCGGACCGTACAACAAGAGTAAACACAATGGAAACAACTCAAAGAAATAAAGCAAATGCAGATTCAGTTATTCAGTATATCATAGAATTCAAAATAGAGATCCACCGACAACATGTAAGCTTACAATTTGGGCTCACAGGCCTAATTACATACATGCGCAAGATAAAGCTTTGAAGCTCCTTCGCACAACATCTAAACTATAGAACCAATTGCTAACTCCTAACTACTTTCCTAAGGATCTATTACATCTTTATATATCATTTTCAGACCAATAGATTCCTCTGTGTCAACTAAGGAAGGTCACAAACTCTAATGAAGAGTTGTAACATGTTCACAGATAGGTTGAACCTAAATGCATAGAACACTTCCTCAAATGAATGGACCAATGTACGGACCTTTAGGGGAGGTCAGCCATGAACCATAGGACATTGAATGATGTGTCATCAAGATCTGCAAGTCAAGGAATGATCCGCAAGCCTTCCCCTTCAGCTGATTAAAAGGTATTGTTAGGATGCTCTGCACTGAGAAAATAATTGATCCTCTGATAGAGATAAATTTCTGATAACTGATCCAAATGCTCTAAATTCTTGATATGATGTAGATGAATGAATGTAGATGCTAAGTACAGATCCATAAGGTGTGAATTGCCAAAACCGGACCATAAGCTAAAACTGCCTGAACTGAACTAGAAAATGAAAGAACTGAAATGCAAATGTTTTTGTTTGATGCAAGATTTCTCTTGAACCAGGGATGCTCCTGCATCAGACATCCAAGGTTATTGAAAAAGTGAGTCCCTCACTTTACTGGGGCTAGGGGAGAACTAAGATGGTCCACCTTAGCCTAAGAAATCCATGATGAATCTTCTTATGGTCTGCCTTTCCACTTCACAAGATATTCTTTGTATTGTCTTCCTCTAGTGATGCATCCAACTCTGCTGTCCAAAATGTCTTCAATCTATTCTGGTGCTTGTTGTGGTAAATGATTCTTCAAGTTTTCTGTCATACTGTCACTGAACTCTGCTTCATGATACTGATAAAGATCTGTAATGTTGAAAATAGGTGAAATACTCAATGTCTCTAGTAATTCCACTTCATATGCATTTCCTGAATCAAATTTTCTAGGTATCTTACAAGGTCCAAATTTCTTCATCTTCAACTTGTTATATGTCCCAACTAGAAATCTTTCTTTTCTCAAGTACACCATCACTTCATCTCCAACTTCAAATTCTTTAGGTCTTCTCTTTTCATCTACCTTTTCCTTATACTTATTGTTCATATTCTCCAAATGTTTCTTCACCTGATTATGCACTGTCTTCATATGATCTACAAATTCTTTTACTTCTGTACTCCTCTTTTTTTCTATACTAATGTCTCTCAATTTTGTAACTCCCCTAGGATTCACTCTGGTAACAATCTCAAAAGGTGTTCTACCAATACTCCTGTTTACTGAATTATTGTATGCAAACTCTGCTTCTGAAAGAATCAAGTCCCAACTTCCTATCTTCTCTCCAACTAAACATCTCAACAAGTTTCCCAAACTCCTATTCACTACCTCTATCTGTCCATCTGTTTGTGGATGAAAAGTTGAACTGAACTTCAAATCTGTCATCATCTTCTTCTAAAGGGTCTTCCAAAAGTAACTAACAAACTTTGTATCCCTGTCTAAAACTATACTCTTAGGTAATCCATGCAATCTCACAATCTCTTTGAAAAATAGGTCAGCTACATGTACTGCATCAGTTGTCTTCTTACAAGGTATGAAATGAGCCATCTTTGAAAATCTATCAACCACTACAAATATTGAATCATATCCTCTCTGTGTCTTAGTTAATCCCATTACAAAATCCATGCTTATGTCTTCTCAAGGTCTCTCCAGAATTGTCAAAGGTTTATACATCTTTGTGTTCTAACTACTCCCTTTTGCAACTTGACAAATTCTACAACTCTGTACAAATATCTGAACATCCTTATGTATCTGAGGCTAAAATAAATTTTCACTTACCAAAGCCACTATCTTGTCAATGCCAAAATGTCTTGCTAATCCACCACTATGCTTCTCCTTGATCAAATTATACCTCATTGAACTTCTAGGTATGCACAACTAACTTCATTTGAATAACTTATCTTCTTGAATGAAATAGTCCAACCACTTACTTCTATCTGTTACAACAGGTTCCTTATAGGCTTTCCAAGGTTCTGCAAAATCAGTGTCTCCCTCATACATGTTCTTCAATTCATCAAAACCCAACACTTCAACTCTCATCTCTGTCAACAAGCTTCTTCTTCTACTCAAGGCATCAACAACTTTGTTTGATTTTCCACTCCTATGCTTCAACACAAAACTATAACTCTGCATGAACTCTACCCATCTCATATGTCTCTAATTCAACTTACCTTGACTATTCAAATACTGCAAAACTTGATGATCTGTATACAACACAAACTCCTTAGGCAACAAGTAATGTCTCCACTTCTTCAAGGCTTGAATTATGGCATAGAACTCTTGATCATAAACTAAATATCTTCTCCTTGCATCATTCAACTTCTCACTTAAATATGCTACAGGTCTACCTTCTTGACTTAACACTGCTCCAATTGCACTTCCACTTGCATCACAATCAACTTGAAATACCTTACTAAAATATGGTAATGACAAAATAGGTTGCTCTGTCACTTTCTGCTTCAACAACTCAAAACTTTTATCTACTCCAGATGTCCACTTGAAAACTTTTCTATCAGCTCTCATTGTCTCTGTCATAGGGTTACAAACTGAACTGAAATTTTTTATGAACTTTCGGTAGAAGCCAATCCATGAAATGATCTAACTTATCCAATGCTCTCCAGTGTAGGCCATTCAATAATTGCTCTCACTTTCTCAGGGTCCATCTTCAATCCTTCCGTAGAAATCACAAATCCCAAATATACCAACTCTTCCTTCATGAAACTACACTTCTTGATGTTTATCAGCAATTTCTCTTCTCTCAGTCTCTACAAAACTTGTCTAATATGCCATAAATGTTCTTCTTTTGTCTTACTAAAAATTAGAATATCATCCAAGTATACAATTACAAACTTACCCAAGAATTACTTTAAAACTTCATTCATCAATCTCATGAAAGTACTCGCTGCATTTGTCAATCCAAACGGATTCACTAACCACTCATACAATCCTTCATTTGTCTTAAAAGCAGTCTTCCATTCATCACCTTCTCTGATTCTGATCTGATGGTATCCACTCTTCAAATCTATCTTTGTGAAATATCTTGCTCCACTCAAACAATCCATGATATCATCCATCTTAGGTAAAGGAAATATATACTTAACTATGATCTTGCTTATTTCTCTAGAGTCAGTACACATTCTCCATTATCCATCCTTCTTAGGTGCTAACACTGCAGGTACTGCACAAGGACTCAAGCTTTCTCTGATCAAACCTTTCCTCAACAACTCTTGTATCTGTCTATTTAGTTCTTCATTCTCTACCAGTGTCATTCTATGTGCTGCTTTGTTAGGCAAACTTGATCCTGGTATAAAATCCATGTGATGACTGATACTTCTTATAGGTGGTAATCCATCATGTACATTATCTGATATGATGTCTTCATATTATGTCAACAACTCTTTTATCTCTTCCTATTCAGTTTCTTTCTTCACTACTTTAGGCTTTTTAGGAATCAAGGCATAGCACATAATTTCCTATTTCAAACCATCCAAGAATTTCCTTCCATCTACCAAACAGATTCTAGCATTCCCACATACCACTTTTTTTGGATCATCTTCTAAAGGAATCAAAGTAATTCTTTTCCCATTTTCTGTTATAGTATATGTATTCTTTCTTCCATCATGCATAGCTTTTCTATCATACTGCCATGGTCTACCCAACAAGATATGACAAACATCCATAGGCATAATATCACACAAGACTTCATCATGATAAGATCCAATATGAAATTTCACCAAACATTGTTCACTCACCAGTACCTTATGATCATCCTAAATCCATGCTATCTGATAGGGCTTAGGGTGTTTCAATCTTTCCAACTTCAACTTAGTCACCATCTCCTTTGAAACTCGGTTGTCTGAACTACCACTATCAATTACAAGTTTACAACACTTACCTCCTAATTTGCATTTAGTTTTGAACAGACTTTTCCTTTGTGATGGTTCCTCATTTGTCTCTACTTGAAATAGTGCTCTCCTCATCACCAGTGAATCTTCTTTCTCTAGATTGCCAACTGAACAAGGTGATCCAATAGGTCATAGGTTGTTCTTCCACTATTCTCTGTCTTCTTGCTTGTACTACCCTGATTACATTCAAATGCTCTATGTCCTTCACCTCCACACAAGAAACAAGTACCTTTGAATGTCTTCTTCTCAAATCCTCTTCCTTTTCTTCTATATCCTTCATTCCAGTATGCACTAGAGTTTCCTCTTCAAAAAAAATTCCATCATCTCTCTAGTAAGCATTGTTATCTCTATCATCCTTTCTAACTAGGCTGTCAAACTTGTTCTACTCCACAAATGATCTATCATATCTAGAAAATGATCTTCCCCTCTAAAATTTACCTCCTCTACCTCTCTGTCTCTGATCATGCTTCTTATTCATCTTTTCTTCAACTTTTAGCGAAAATGGATATGCTTCCTCCAAAGATGTCATCCTTACCAAACTTAGTTCTTCTTGAATGTTCAATCTCGGTCCATTGATGTATCTAGCCACTTTCTCCTTGCTTGCTTCACTATCATTATGATCATCTTATGAAATTCTTCAGTGTACTCCTTCACAGATTTCTCCTTTTGTCTCAGGTTTTGCAATCTTGTCAACAATTCCAACTCAAAGTTAGCAGGTATGAACTGATTTTTCAACTTTGTCACCATCCGGTCCCACTTTTTAATCTTTTCTTTTCCTCTTCTATTTCTTTCCAACTGAACTTCTTTCCACCATATAGTAGCATGTCCTTTCAACTTTGTCTTTACAAATTTCACCTTCTCCGGATCTTTAATCTCCTCATATTCAAAGTATTCTTCCATGTCATTTATCCAATCAATCAACTCTTTAGGATTCAAGTTACCCGTATAGTTTAGAACATCAACTCTAGGTCTCTTCCCAATCTTTGAAATAGCTCGCAAAATCTTTATCTAGTCTGATTCTTCTTCTTCATTACCTTCTAGGGTTTCACCAATTTGTTTAGAAGATTGAAATTCTTCCTCATCATCACTTTCAACATTAGGTCTAGGTGTTAATCCTCTTCATCTATCTTCCTCAACAGCATCCAAATGAATTCACATTATTCTCATCAATTCCATCATCTCATCTGTTCTATTAGCCATTGTACCAACAAGAGGAACTCTTCGTGGCAACATCTTAATAGGATCAAGTGCAAATTGCCTCCAATTTGGTGATCAGGCTACAAGTGACAACTACCTCTCAATCGGTGATCAGTTGCAAACAAGTAACCTACCTTGGATTAGTGATCTACTTACAACAAGATCTTAAGGAATCCCCTTCACCAATTCTCTCCAAAGAATTGAACTTTTGCTCTCCAAGATTCAAACTTTCGCTCTGATACCACTTGGTGTAGTCACGGTAGGAGGGTTCATAGGATGAACTATCTGGACCGTGCAGCAAGAGTAAATACAACAGAAACAATTCAAAGAAATAAAGCAAATGCAGAGTCAATCATTCAGTATGTTGGTTTTTCTTCTGAATTAGCATTAGGGTTTTCTAGTTCTAATGCACGGGTAGATTCAGCCAACTAATACAGGAGGTTGTGTGAGCTCCTCCCCTTCACTTCTGGTTCTACCACACCAAGGGGGTTCTCCCTATAACTAAAGATGTGACCTTAAATTGCTCAATGACTGATAGATTTAGCTTGATAGCAATAGGTAGAATACTCTCATGTTTGGACCAAGATCTGCATGGTAGATCACAAGGTTGGCAACATTCTTGGACATATTTGTCTGGTGGGTATGAGAGCATGCAGGGGGTTCCTAATCCTACTCCTACAACTAATAGGTTGAAGTGATGAAATGGGTGGACATAATGTCCTGGATGCAAGACAAGGGGTTTTGGCTCATAACTACTGACCCAGGAGCAAACTGGTGCCTATCCATTGGGCAAGGAGTCAACTAGATATATACAACAAATGGTTTGCAACTTATCACTCAAGTTTCAAGGGGTTGAGCTTGATGCTTGCCTTACAAACATCACCCAAGGATGGGTATTTAGCTACCTCTACTTACAGATATCCCTGTCGACATGCAACCTTCCCCATGCTCAACCTAAAACAATTTAATCCACTCCTTGAATGGAAGTTAGAGATCAAACATGTAATACAGAAAACCAAACCTTAGAACCTGAGAAACCCTTAGAAACCAGATTCAGAAGAAGGAGAATAACATGTTGCAAATGGAGACAAGCAGATAAACACATGCAATGAAGCATTTCTCATATAAAATCAACATTGAAACTAAACATATGTGCAAAATACATTCATGTTGCAACACATAAACTCCAAAATGGGATAAAACAACTAGGATCATGCCCTGTCTTTCGTTATTTACACAAAAATGCCCTAGGCCTTCAATAACCAACAAATGAGCAACACAGCCCTACTTATACAACAAGGAGGTGCTTAGCCTTAACCACCAGGCAAACTCAAAATTTGCCAGATATAGTTCATTCTAAGGAAATGGTGCTCAAACATTCAATGCAGCAGGTGGAAGAGGAGACAGGGAAAAGTCTCGAGCCTTGCGCTACCACCCGTGGATGTAAAACTTCAATCGGGTACCTGATCTATCCACATCTTCACCCATACCCTGTAACATCCGCCATTAATGGTGTACCAACTCACGGCCTTGGGAAAAACATCATACTGTGCATCGCAACCGTTTCCCACCAAGATTTATCACCCTGATATTTCAAATCATGTAGGAACAAATTATCCCACATGCACCCCACGGTGACCCCCTCAACACTTTATATACTGGGCCATAAGCATATATGATGTCGGTGCTTTTGCTCCCGACGACACCAATATAAACCTCATCATCTTCCATTAGCTAGACCCTCCTCATCGGCAAACCACTTGCTTGTCCTCCTGACATCACATATCTTGCCAATGAACATCCTTCATCGGGAGAACCCAACATATCGGAGCAACACATTCCTAACACGCTGATGACCAAAGTCATGCCGACGGCTCTCCTTGCACACATCCTCTGATATGCAAAATATCACCCCGATATTTCACATCACCTTGATATGAAATATCACCCCGTAGAAAATATCACCCTACGGGAAAGCATATCCAGACCCCATCACCCGATGAAAATATCACCCTGACATCAGCATCATATTGCAATATCATGCATCTCCACATATCAGGATGATGTCATCGTCATATTCGCAACATCGGGGGATCTCCATAAAATGACTGATGTTAAAATATGACCCCCGGACCTTGATGATGTCACCACCACATTCATATATTGGCACCGGGGTGATATTTGGGATATCACCCGATATTCAGAATATCACCCCCTTTCGGAAAAAAGATGATGTAGATGGGCAAATATCGCCCTGACGAAAGATCATGCAGATAGAAAATATGATGACCCTCACAAGCAACATTAGGGTGATAACCAGAAATATGATGATGATGACCCCCTTGGAAGAAAAAATGATGCTGACATTGAAACATGCTGAGGAGGCCCAAAGACTTATAATTTTTTGGATTTTTTAGGAAGGTACTTGCATATACATATTTAAGCACCAACACAGTATATCATAGAATTCAAAATAGAGATCCACTGGCAACATGTGGGCTTACAATTTGGGCTCACGTGCCTAATTACATACATGCGCAAGATAAATCTTTGAAGCTCCTTCACACAACATCTAAACTATAGAATATGAACCAACTGCTAACTCCTTACTGCTTCCTAAGGATCTATGAAATCTTTATATATCATTTCCAGACCAATAGATTCCTCCGTGTCAGCTAAGGAAGGTCACAAACTCCAATGAAGAGTTGTAACGTGTTCACAGATAGGTTGGACCTAAATGCATATAACACTTCCTCAAATGAATGGAACAATGTGCAGAACTTTGAGGGAGGTCATCCATGAACCATAAGACATTTAATGATGTGTCATTGAGATCCGCAAGTCAAGGAATGATCCACAAGCATTCTCCATCACCTGATTATTAGGAACTGTTAGGATGCTCTGCACTGAGAAAACAGTTAATCTTCTGATAGCGATGGCTTTCCGGTAACTGATCCAAATGCTCTAAATTCTTGATATGATGTAGATGAATGAATGTAGATGCTAAGTCTAGATCCACAAGGTGTGAATTACCAAAATCGGACCACAAGTTGAATAGAAAATGAAAGAATTGAAATGCAAACAAACTGAAATGCAAATGTTTTTGTTTGATGCAAGATTGCTCTTGAACCAGGGATGCTCCTACATCAATGGGACTTGATTAAGGCAAGCCCCTAATCAGCTCAACTATTTTCTCTCTCTTTATAGGTGTTTTTGAGGAGAAGACTCTATAACTGCATGGAGGTTTTGTTTGTCTGCTTCCCCTTTTTGTGTCAATTAATTTCATTAGTCTAGTTGGTTCTATTTTGATTTTCTATGTTGATTAGATATCATTGGGTATACTTGGAATCTAAATTTGTGTTGTACAGATGATCTGGATCCATACAGACCTAGTAATTTTTATTTTTGGCACATTTTGGACTTCAATGCCTAGCACAAACATCCTCATGGTGCGTTGTCATATGAAGTAGTGAGTGTTGCAAGATGTGCACCCTTGGTCTCCTTGTGCTAGGTAGTGTAGTGCTTGTGTTTGTGACAAGGCTTAACCACCCCCTGTGGATTCATTAACTCTGGCGATTGTATCGAGCATTAATAGGCCAATCTTTTGGTGCAACAACAACCATATTTCTAACAATTGGTATCAGAGCCTGGGTCATAGGTTTGAACCCCTCGCTTGCACTGGGGGGATTGTTGCAAGGTGTACGCTCTTGGTCTCCTTGTGTTGTGTAGTGTAGCACTTGGGTTCGTGACAAGGCTTAACCACCTCCTGTGGGTTCATTAACTTTAGCGGTTGTATCAGGCAATAATAGATTAATCTTTTGGTGCAACAAAAACCATCTTTCTAATAGTGAGCTCCTCTCTCTAGATATAGGTTCCATGTTCCTATCCCTTTCTACCTTTTCTATTAGTTTATTTTAGGTCTTCCAGTAGTTCAATTTCAATATTTCATTATTTTCCCTTCATTATCAAATAGCTAGTCTAGTTCATTTTGCATTGATTGGGACACATAGTGATTATGTTGCAACCTAGAGTAGGTTCTTGAACATCTAAAACCTTAGATAACAAAATCTGAGTGTGGTGTTAGTGGAGAATTCACTTAATTGAAGTTATTCAATTTAGGAGTAATTTTTGCTACACTACATTTTGGTGAACCTAACATGTTGAATTTAAGCATCTTCTTCTTTGTTGTGGTTCATCCTTTCATTGAGGTGAACCCACTATCCTTAAACAAAAATAAAACATTTTCCTTTCATCATTTAACAGTGTGTGTTGTGAACTCTGAACATAAATTATAAGCTTCTTGACCCAGTCTTACAACTCTTCATACATTGTCCATAAGAGCTTATGGCATCTACTATTTCTACCTCTCTTTCATCTCCTTCTTCTTCTCACTCTGTACCGATGACTAGGTCTTTCATGATGTGGAGCGAGTCTTCGATCATGAGGCAACCCTTGAATATGTTCCACCAGAAAGAATTACTGCTTTAGATCACCACTTGGCTGATTTTCAGGAATTTTTATATCATGAAGACATATCTACATCCATTGTGCCTCTGGTCAACGCCCTCTGCATTATGTTAACAAATCATCCATGGGGTATCACTTTCCTTCATGGTATTGGCCACATAGTGCATATTGTTACGTTGCCTCTATCGAGATGTGACCCAGAAGCTTAGGACTCTTAGTCCAACATTCATAGAGGTCAATTCTCCCTTCCTTTACCTACTACTAGTGTTCAAAATTTTACTTCTCTTCAGATGGCTACTAGTGCCTCTCATGCTGGTAGTGCATGGTTTGGTTTGTTTGTTGGGGTGATGAATCCTATTCACCAATATGGATTCATCCCACTCTCGATACCCTTACAGTTTGCTTTCCCTCCTGATGCCTCCCATGTTTCACAATCACTTTCACAACCTATTACCTCCACTCCTCTTCCTCCACCCACACATACTGTTGACCCTATCATAAACCAACCCTTACAAAATGTTGGCTCATTGCAACATCAACTTGCTATGCTTTCCACATCATCCTCACAATTAAATGTTCCTACATACTATAGGCATAGACGTCTCCCATTAGCTATCATTGCTACTATATTTCCATAACACTTTGATGCGCCACAATTTGAGAAGTACACTAAAAAAAATGTGATTCGTAGACACACATCTCTGCGTTCACTGCTCTATGCAGTGATTTTCTATTTCAAGATGTTTTGTTGGTGAAACCATTCCCACGACCCCTTAAGGATATTGCATTGGATTGGTTTTACTCATTGTTTGACCATTCAATCCTTTCTTTTGATCAACTTATTAATCAATTTTTGCAACACTTTGAAGTGAACATAGGACAACAGGTCACCTTTACAAACCTTGTCTATTGCAAGCAAGGAAGTGCTGAGAAGGTAACAAACTTTATTTGACATTATTAGTCTATGTTCTCTTAGATTTCCTATGCTCTATTAGATTATGATGTGCAAAGGGTTTTCATCATAAACCTTCAGCCTCATATCTAAGATACGATTCTACTTATGAAATATTCTTCATTTACACATTTATGCATAGCACTTCGTGATTATCAGTAGATGCTTAGCTAGTTTGAGGCTTCTCCTTCATTGGCTCCTACTATCCAATCTAGTACTTCTTCATCATTCAAAAATTATAATAAAAATAATTTTTTTTATAAGAATAATTCATCAAATTTGGTTTACAATGCAATGGTTGAAGCACCCCCTCAGACTGCTTTAGCCCTCTCTGCTCTGAAAGCATCAAGAAATTGAAAGTTTACTCCTTTAATGGAGTCCCTCTACACCATCATGTAGCAGCTCATTAACAATGATTTAGTGTAGTTTCTCCCTATCAGGCCTCATGATATGACTAAGCCTTTGTCACCTTCATATGACCTAAATGCCTTCTATCAGTTCCATAGGGTCCCTAGACATGAAATTGAGTGATGTTTGCGTCTTAAGCATACCATGCAAGACCTTATCAATTAGAATGTAATCTAGGTCTCTAATGAAAATGATAGAAGAAACAAGTTAGTGGCTCCCTGAATCAACACTTGCAAATTTATACAGATCCTATGCCCTGCCATTATTCAAACTTTGTTGACCTTGCTTCTCCTTTTGTGGCACTAGAGTCAACTTTTGATGTTCCCTCTACTCTTTATTCTGAGATGATCGATATGGTGGACATTTGTTCTCATCCTACTCAAGAACATCTTGTTCCTAAACATATTAACTCTTTCTCTTCTTCAGAGATACCGCCTAAAAATTTTGAAGGACCTCTGTACATTGCTACAAATATCAATGGGAAACACATTAAGGGTGTCCTCATTGATCCTATAGGCATAGCCAATGTTATAATGGAGGAATTTTTGTATGTGTACAAACTATATAAAGACATCTATGAGTAATCTAATGTCTTTATATGGTTCCATGATGGAATGTCTTGTCTTAATTTGGTTTCAATCACCCTTCTTGTCTAGGTGGGACCAAAAAACACGGACATTCCCCTTTCCATTATGCCTACTTTAGATTATTTTCGTATGAAATTGGACCAGCCATGTCTCACTTCCATGAGAAAAATCCCTTCTATGGTTCATCAAAGCTTGAATTTTCCCCATAATGGTGTTGTGCATACAATCTGCCACAGAGGATTACACCACTCGCCATGCCAGGAAATTTCTCTTTGGACCAAATCTGGCCAACCCCCACTAAGCTACTCTAGCCTTGCAATGATTTTTTAATTATCTCATATCATAAATTCAAAGAGAGAAGGATAGACTAGTTATCTAATGTCCCTTCTTCTTCTTCGTCTTCCTCATGTGTTCTCCCTGTGGTGCCTCTATCTTTGGAGGATGCTTTTGTTCCTTCTTTTGTCTCCTAGGCAAATAAAGAAAAGTAACCTACATAGAGTGCACCTCCCCGCTCCCGTGCTCCTAGCCTATACTCCATGGTACCACCTCCAGTCTCTTATACAAGAGCTTGAGATTGACCTATAGTATATCCTCATGCACAACACGCTCCTAGGACTTCTCAACCTTCATTGGTTGGTTTCATTCCTCCTACCTCTTCGATGACATCAGGACACCCACTTCTACTAAGCACTCCCCCTCCTTTGGTGTCTCCCTAACCTTTGATGGTTGCTTCTATTCCTCCTACCCCTCCAACGACATGAGGAAAACATCCCATGTTGTTGGCACCTTTCCCTTCTCCCTCTCCTGTGGTCTCGAGCACCATTAGTGGTTGTCTCTATTTCTCCCATATCCTTCTGGTTGTGGATGAAATAAAACCCATTATGGAAGACCCCTCATCTCCATTAGTGAAATCCTTGGCCCATACTAGGTGGAATCAACTTGCGAGAGATTGTAAGCGTCGCTGCCATGCCCTAGCCCAAGCGCGTGTTGCTGATGTGTAGCCTTCTCTTGAGGATTGTTTTTCCCTCACAACCACATGTTGATCTTGTTATTCCTAAGGAGCACTAAGTTCCTCCTTCTCCTCCTTCATCCCTTCTATCCCTAACCCCTACCACTATTTTTAGTGTCACTCGTAGCACCACCCTAGCTACTTCTGCACCTACTTCAGGCACTCACCATACTATTTTTCTTGATGTTCTCCACCTTGCTACCATTGACCTTGAACCTCTACCTTCACCACCTAAGCATAAGCCTGAGCATTATCCCACCCTATTGTTCTATAGATCTAAATGTGCCATGTAGATACCTTCACTGTCTTCCCATCCTTTTTCTTCTTCTCTTCTATTATTGAAGGATATTACTCCACTTGTGTCTCCTCATGCTTGTGTTACCTCTGATAGAACTATGGAGCCATGGTTATTTAATTATTTTGATAGTGACTCTCCTAATTACCCTCTAAGGAGTGAATCATTGAGTCCACTATTGATATACCTAGGTTGTCCATGATCTTCACATGATCCTTGACCCTTGTTCCCAGTTCCTCAGAGGCTCTAGCTATTACTGTTGCTCCTCCACATTTGGAATCTCCTTCAACTACTCTTGCTATGGTTCCATTGTCATCTCTTTCATCATCCCCTTATGCTTACCAAGATTGGGACCAAGATGATTTGATGATGCCCGACCCATGATGGCTTCACTTGTGTTTTATGTGTTTGCTTGCTTGATCATGATGTTTCTCATGTGATGTGACTTTATGTTTCTTAGTTCTGCCTAGAGGACCCATGATGTCTTTGTAGACTTGTGGATACAGGAGGAACACATCTATTGTACCAATCTTCTCTTTGGCCCTTAACTCTTCTATATGTTGTCTTTTTGTTTATTGTGTGACATTTTGGGGACGATACAAAGCATTGGAAGATTTAGCTTCCTTCCATTTTGATGCAAAAAAAATTCTTTTATTATCTTTTTTGGTGCCTTCTTCCTTTGTGCTCATTGTTTTTAATGCTTGGGGAATGATGATGATTCATTTAGTTGTCCCCTGATGATTACCCTTCACTATGGCTACTAGCCCCAAAGTACATAGATCCATTAATATCTTTTTGGGTGTTGTTGTATGTTTTATATGACAATTATTAGCATTGCTCAATGTCATACCATGCTTAGACAAAGCTTGTGTATCATGACTGTAGCATCGCCTTTGTTGCCTCTTCTTGGGGACAACCCTCTTTTTCATTTTTGATATGCATCGCTAAGAACATATCTGCTCATATTTGTTTCCTCAGGCTCTTTTCCCCTTTTATCCCTTAAAATTAATTGCATATTAATTCTTTATGCAATTATTTTAAGGTGGGGGCATAATTTCCTAGTTTACACCTTTTTGCAAACACCATATCAATGGTTCACTTATAGCAATGTTGTGCTCTAGCAGCACCTTGTAGCTTGTGGTCCTAAGTAGATGCACTTGCTTGGCTTGACCATGCTTTCAGCTACTTGTTTGGCATTCTTGTTGAGTCACCTAACAACATAGTTTGTTAATCCTAATGGCCCACAAGAGTTTGCTATAGTTCCTAGCTCTCGTAGTGTGCTAGCCCTAGAACCATACTTGACATCCTTCTAGCTCTCATAGTATGGTAGAAATACTCCTCTGCCATTTTTTTCTTTGTTTGCTTGTGTGTGTGTGTGTGTGTGTGTGTGTGTGTGTGTGTTTTGTTGTAGATAGTTGTAGATTGTGTATTAGATTATATGATTTTCTAAACACTGATGTTTGGAAAACCATATTTAATCTAATCCTAAAACCTTTTTAGGATATTTTATATATGTGTGTATGTGTGTGTGTGGTTCTGACATTGCCTCTTGTATAGATTTATTGTCTAACACTGTCATTTTGCATATTCTCAACCTAGGGGCTTTGTACCTCTGCTCGAAGAACCCTATGCATCCTTACAATAATCCTTTTTGGAGGTAAAATATCTTATGTTATTTTAGTTCTGCTTTAGCTTGCATATGTATGTAGTGTCATATGCTCGCTAAAGTGGGGGCTAAATGTAACATCAAAAATTGCATACCCTTGCAATTTCACGCTAGGTTTCACAACCACCTTAGTGCTTGAGCCTTCTCTCTACATTATAAGATAAGGTTTGTTTAATTTAGGCTTCTTTCTCTCATTTTCCTCAAATGTCATTCTAATGATCAAATAGTTATATGATTCTAAGATGTCATGTATGACCAAGAGTTGGTTTTAACTGAACTTGAGCACTGAGTGCGGATGTGCTAGCATCTCGTGTTTGTTTGCCACTAGGTGACCATTTTTGGGCATTACCATATGCCTCTAGTGATCATGAGACTTTTTGGTAACACCTCCCTAAGGTGTAGAACATCTCTTTGCATGCCTTTTCAAGATTTTTCCCTCTAAGGGTTGGATTTTGAATCAATCTTGGGGAATTGGTCAAACTCTCACATTTTCTTCTCACTTTCTCAAGCTCACAACACTCTCTTAGCTCTACTTTGCTAAAATCCTTTGCAAATTTACTCTCCACAGAAACTACATAGATTTAGACACTTTTTCTTGGTGTGATAATATTTTTTATTGGCTCTTGGAGATTCTTGGGTTTTCTTGGTACTCATTTGAAGCTCTATCTTGTTGGGATTTGGACCTATGAAACATATTTAAGCTCTGGTAATTGTGTAGCTTCCTTCCTTCATCAAATGGTAAGGTTATTTATTATTTTGCTCCATAAGCTCTCATTTTAATATATTTTATATTACATAGCATTGTCATGGTGTAGACCACGATTTCTCTTTAGACTATTATGTTGTAGACCACCATTGTGATATCTTGCATTGGTTGCATACTTGTGGGTTTCTTCCTCATAGACCAGGGAAGTAAATCCTTTAGTTAATTTGTTTTATTGTTACTCTTAGCTCCTAGACACACTTAGGGTAAGAGAACATGCACATTTTTCCTTTGATTTTTCCTCTACATATTGATCTACTACTCATGGAGGTTAGAAGACCAAAACTGGGACCTAACTGAGGCAAGTCGCTAAGTAGCCCAACCATTTTCTCTCTTTTTGTAGGTGTTTTTGAGGAGAAGACTCTATAATTGTATGGAGGTTTTGTTTATTCTCTTCCCCTCTTAATGTCAATTCATTTCATTACTCTAGTTGGTTCTATTTTGATTTTTTGTGTTGATTAGATATCACTGGGTATACTTGGCATATGAATTTGTGTTGTGCAGACAACCTGGGTCCATACAAACTTGGTAATTTTTATTTTTATTTTTGGCATGTTTCAAACTTTAGTGCCCAGCGCAAATGTCCTCATGGTGCACTATCATCTAAGGAAGTGATCTCCTCTCTCTAGCTACATGTTCCATCTTCCTATCCCTTTCTACCTCTACTATCAGTTTCTTTCAATTTTGCTTATACTAGTTCAATTTCAATATTTCATTATTTTCCCTTCATTGTCAAATAACTAGTCTAGTTCATTTTGCATTGATTGGGACATGTAGTGATTCTGTTGCAACCTAGAGTAGGTTCTTGAACATCTAAAACCTTAGATAACAAAATTTGAGTGTGGTGTTAGTGGATATTTCACTTAATTAAAGTTATTCAATTGAGGAGTAATTTTTCCTACACTCAATTTCCATCATTGATGTTCCAAAATGGGTCGATTGCTCTGTAAGCTTAGATTTATTTATAATTCCTTATGTTTGTTGTCCATTGAATTCTAAACTTTTGGAAAACTTATTGGATAAGGTCTTTATCTTGTTATAAAAATTAGTTGGTTGGCAGTTGATCCAAGATTGAGGATACATAATAGACATGGCTTCAAGCATCTCATTTCAAGGGAATCATTCTCTAATCTCTAAGGAAAGAGATCTCACAATATTCTTTAAAGTAGTACATACAAAATTAACAATCTTGTCAAAATCTTCCGTTGTAATAGGTTCTTCTTTGGCAATGCACCTAACCCTGGAAAAATAGTGCATTGGTATCCCATATCCTCATATAGAGACACAACTCCTCACTTGCATTAAAATATTAAAAAACAGTAGTATTATTCACAATTTTCATCAAGTACCATCTACCAAAATTTAGACTTATCAATGACTAATTTAATAGATATAGATTATTGAGGGTCATGCATATCATTTTACATAGCTTAGTATATTTTGAATATACATAGTTCTTTCTTAGGATATTTTCACAAGAATGTTCTTTTCCTTTAGCATGAGAAGAATACCAAATAAAGTTAGAAGTGTCATTATGTCACTTAAACTATGTAAGAGGTCAAGAGTTCTATCTATTGTGAAGAGATGTTCATACATTACTCCAATCAAGGATTGATATTTTGAAAAAACTTTGTGCTAGTCCATGCAAAAAGATCCATCTGGTATTAACATCCTTAAGAAGCTAATTTTCTATAGTTATTCCTGTATATGCCTAAAAATGACACGACTCTGTCTAAATAAATATTCTTAATATTCATTTAAGTCTAATTCCTCTATCAATAAATAAATCAATTTATTTATTCGATTCATATTCTTCTAAATTAATTAAATATCAAAATATTTAATTACCTCTTCTAAAGTCAAAATTAAATAAAATCCTTTATTTAATTTAATTCTTCCAAATAATTAAATAATTCTTAATTATTTAATTAAGTCAATTCTTCTTCCAAATTTCAATAAATCAATCAAATTTATTTAAATTATCTCAATCTCTAAAAATAAAATATAATCAAATATTTTATTTATTCTTCCAAATCATGCACAAACAATTAAATAAATTTATTTATTTAATTTGCTTTCTTATCTTTAAATTCCTCAAAAATCTTCCAAATCTTCTAAAAATAAATCTTCTTCTTCATGCACACAAAATTAAATAATTTATTATTTAATTTCTCTCAAATCATGCAAAAGCAAATCACAAGTTCAGTTAATTGATTCAATCAATCTTGTTTTTATCAACAACTCTTAAATTAGAAAAAGCTTTCTAATTTATGAAATCAAATCTTATCTTTATAAAAGAAAGCAGTTAACTCAAACAAAACAACTTTTTGTGTGACACTTGTCTTCTTCTGATTCATGCACATTCTCTCAAGTCTTCTATACCATTGATCTTCTTGTTCTTTCTATACCGTTGATCTTCAAGTCCTCCATTTCTATCATCCAAGCTTTTAGTAACGTTACCCTGCAAGAGTTGCAGTGTGCCTTTGGCACTAAATTCCCCCATTGCTTGCGATCACCCTTTTATCATTACCATTGTTTTGAAGCTCATCTTCATTGCAATAAACTATCATAGCCATTCCCACTTGACATCTTGGAAATAGCAAGGAAGTGCACCTTCTGAGGGCCATATTCATACACAAGATCATTTGAGATAGGCGATCAATGGAAGCCATGAAGTTGTTGGTGCCTACACCTGGAGTTAAGGTTTTGAGCTAAAAATCTGCAAACATTTTCATTGTAAAACCTTCAAATTTTCTAAGTCTGTTGGCCTTCACTTTTTCATGCATGTATCTTTGTATATGCATTGTTGTTTGTATGTACATTTGAATGTGCAAGCACGAATGTACATTAGCGGGCCCAAAAGGAGGTTCAATCAGCTTCAAAAAAGTGCAGAAAATTGGTTGTATGCATCTTTGTATGCATATCGGGCTTGTATGTACAATTCTGGGCATGAAAAGTGGATGTACATTGAAGATTCTATCGCAGATTCCCAATATATTCCATGCTTGTATGTAAAAGAAATTGCATGTATATTGCATTGTATATTTGATATACAATGGGTAGATACAATGGCGATATGCAAAGGAAATGTACATTGCAAAGATACAAGGGTGATATACAAGAGGAAATGTGCAAGGGACAATATACAAAGGCAGACACAAAGGTAAATGTATATTAGACATACAAAGCACACATACAAGGCAATGTGCAAAGAAGAAAAGATGCAAAGGCATTATGTAAGGCCGATATGCAAAGGGATATGTATGCAGTTCTATTTGTATATTGCATGCGTGCAATATACAAGTCAATATACAACTGCATATACAAGTCGGCATGTGCAAGGAGTGGACACGGCTAGAAAGTTAGTTGTATTTGTGAAATGGGTGAAGTCAGCCATTGTATGTTCCCAATATATAATCGAACATACAAGCAAATAGATACATGGAAATATACAAGCAGGTTGCAGTCAAAGTCAATAATGGGGCCCGCACGGTTGTATGTCACGGATTGTATGTATGTCTTATATCCAATGCAACATACAAAGCACATATACAATCTGGACATGAAAGGAAAGTTTGTTGTGGCGGATATGTGGCTGGGGTCCGTGGGTTGTATGTTGTACATTGTATGTGTGATATACAATGAAAGATGCAAAAGGTGTAGATACAAGTGTCAGATTTCAAAGTTGTTCCAATTTGATTGATAAATGAGTTGGAGTCTGAGGTTATATATTGCATTTGTATATGCAATATGCAAGGAGATATGCAAGAAAGGAGATGCAAGCCTGGACCTGATAATGATTGCGATTTGTTTTATAATGATTTGGGGTCTGCGTCTTGCATGTGTTGGTGATTGTATGTATATACAATCTCGTATATACAAAGATTTGAATGTGTTGCGGGTGGTTGTATGTATATGCATTTGCATATACAAAGGCAAAAATGGGCGAAAAAGGCAAAAATGTATCTTCATGCTGTGAAAAGTCAGTGATGGAAAAAGGGCACCTACATGGCATGATTGCATTGGCCGATGACTTTTCAAAGCTAGTGACTGGATTGCCCGATTGATTTAAGGCCATAGATCTTGGTGGGAAGAAGCAAATCCATGGCCCTGTTTTGAATGCTTGAGGAAGGAAGGATTTATTTGTATCTGCAGCAGCATTCCAGGCGGGAAGAACTTCAAAGAACATGCAAACCATTGTTGCATACCGAAATGGGTAGGTTGGCATTAATGGCAAATTTGCAGTAGGGGTATGGGTCTTGATTGACAGGCTAGCTACTTTCTTCATGAGGAAAATCTTTAGACGGTGGCACATCTCTTGATTTCACCTATTTTTCCTTCCTTTTCTGAATGGAGCATTGAATGTTTCGGGTGCCATTTTGATGGTGCATTGTATCTGGCAGAATTTTGAAATGACCCTGTAACTCATGCTGAGTACATGTTCTTGGTTTATATCAGAACTGTGTTACTCATTTTTTTGGTTGGTTGAAGACTTGGGCAAATTTTTTGGAGGAAATAACAAAAATAGAGCATTTCTTAGCTGATTCTATCTCATTTTGGAGTTTATGAGTTGCATTCGAATGCACCTTGCACATATGTTTAGTTTCATGTTGTGTTTATATGAAAAATGCTTCTTTTCATGTGTTTAGTTGTTTGTCTCCATTTGCTATATGCATCGCTTCTTTTGAATTTGGTTGCTAAAGGTTACTAAGATTCTAGGATATAGATTTCTCTATTGCATGCTTGATCTATGACTTCCATTCAAGGAGTGGATTAAACTATTTTAGGTTAAGTATGAAGAAGAATGTATGTCAGCTAGGATATGTGTAAGTAGAGGCAACTAAATACTCAATCTTGGGTGGTGTTTGTAAGGTAGATACCAGTCCTAACCCCTTGAAAATTGAATGCCAGTGCAAATCATTCTCTTGTATATGTCTAGTTGACTCCTTGCCCTAAGATAGGCATTGGTCTGCCCTTGTGTAGTTGTTATGATCCAAAACTCCCTATCTTGCATCCAAAAATTAATACAAATCATTTCATACTTCCAACCTATTAGTAGTAGGAGTAGAAATAGGACCCTTGCATACTCTCATCCTCGACCAGTTAGATATGTCCAAGAACATTGCTAGCCTTGTGATTTATCATGCAAATCTTGGTCCTAAAATGAGAGTATTCTACCAGTTGTTGTAAAGCTAAATCTTTTTGTCATTGGGCAAGTCAAAGATCAAATCTTTAGCTATAGGGATACCCCCCTTGGTGCGGCAGAACCAGAAGTGAAGGGGAGGTAGCTCACACAACCTCCTGTATTTGTTGGCCGAATTTGCCTGTGCATTGGAAATGGCAAACCCTTTACCAATTCGGAGAGAAAGAACCAACAAAAGTAAAGAGGTTTTTTGAGGTATTGTTCATTGTTTTAAATCTTCTTTGTTTCTTATTTCATTGAGTTTATTAGAGTATTTTGATATTATTGATAATCATTCCAATTTTCTAATAACATTTATGGTGCCCACCATGGGGTCTTGCCCCAATTTAACCCAAAAACTAAGTTTTTGTGCATTAGGTTTTGAAAATAGGAGGATTCTACGCATCTGGTCAATTCTAACATGCATCTGACAAATCGGCGCATCCGTGCTCTGTTCTGGCGCATTTGACTTTTGATACAATGCATTTACTAAAACTGCGCATATACTCTTTGTTTCCACACTTTTGACCTCTATCTCAGCGCTTTTGTAATCCTGTGCATATGATCTTTGTTTCTACACTTCTGATTTCTGTAGCTATGCATATGATTTGAGCAGTGGATTTTTAAGTTTTTCCTTGTGATTTTGCTAACGTTGACACTTTTTGCAGGAATATTCTTTGATCTACTTGCAGGTTAGGGGTTGGTTTAGTCATATAGCTGCATTTGTTAACTCATCTCTATATCTAAAGGAAAGTAAATGGATGTTCATGCAAATCTCATTTAGATCTAACTAGAAGGATTGTAATTTGATCTTGTTGCATCAACAAATTGAATTTAGTCCCAATGCTAGGAGGATAAAACTTAACCATTGCTATCTTTCTCTCAAAGTTAACAAATTGCGTGTGTACCCAAGTAGCTAACTCATTTAGTCTTTTTCATTTCAATTAGGGGAAAAAGAACCATTGTCTTTCATGTTTTTGGAATGATACTAGGCCTATGCTCTCCCCTATCTTGGGTGACCAAAAAGCTAGACATATCATTTCTCATGTGTTAAACCTTTAGAGAGGCCTGCCCTTGGATATCCTTCCATCCAAGTGGGAATGACCTTAAGTGGTAACAACCTAAAGCCAAGCTCTGCCAAGCCACTATAAATAAATTGTGTTTGGAGTGAAAGCTTCAAACAATGAATGTTGTTGTGTTATACCGATAGCCAACGTCCCCTAAAACCCTCCAAGGGATAACCCTTGCAGGTTGGGAGACTCCATAATGGAGAGTAGCGTTGCCGCACATATAACCACTCAAATAGTTGCACTTACTAATCATCCTTTGTTTTTAGTAACCAAAAACCCCTATAAGCCAGTGTAGGGAAGGGCGATTATCACCTCCCGAAGATATTCTAAAAATAACCAAAAATAAAAATATCCTTGTTCGTACAGACCTAGGACACCTGCACAACACAGATTTCAACACCAAATATACCCTGCATTATCTAGGTAAAATAGAACTTGAAATAAAACCAATTTTACTAAGGAATGTGATAAAGCAAAGAATAAAGGAAGACAAACAAAACCTTTGTGCATTTGTGAAGCCCTCTCCTCAAAAATACCTGCAAAGAGAGCAAGAGAAAATGGTTGCCCACTGCTTAGGGACTTGCCTCAGTCAAGTCCTAGTTTGTCTTCTGACCTCTGTGAGGAGTAGATTGATATGTAGAGAAGAATTCAAAGGAAAAACATGTTTGTGCTCTTACCCGAAGTGTGTCTAGGAGCTAAGAGCAATAATGAAACAACTAAATTGAAAATATTCGCTTCCCTAGTCTATGGGGAAGAAACCCACAAGCATGCATCCATTGCAAGAGAGGAAGATGGTGGTCTACACCATAACAATGCAAATAAAATGGTAGTCTACACCATAGCACAACTACACAAATTAAAGTAGATTTAAATAAAAGGATTGAGCAACATAATGAACCAACTTACCAATCTGATTGAAGAAGAGAAAGTTACATGCTAACAAGAGCTTAAATTTGGTATACAACTTCAAACCCCAACAAGATAGAGCCTCCTCAATGAGCACAAGAGTAAACCAAGATCTCCAAGAGCTAGCCAAGATGATGCAACATTACGAAAGGAGTACAAACATTCATGTAGCTGCTATAGAGATTGAATTCACCAAGCAATATTGTAGAGTAGAGCCAAGAGAGTTGTATGAGCTTCAAAGAATGAGAGAGTGCATGAGAGTGAATGAGAATTACCAAAGATTCATTCAAAATCCACCCAAATAGGAAAAAATCCCAAAAATGCATGCAAAGAGACATTTTGTGCCTTGGAGAGGCATTACCCAAAAGTCTAATGATCACTAAAGGCATCTAGTAATGCCCATAAACAACCACTTGTCAAAAAATGGACACGGGACATTAGCGTGTCGTCCTGATGTCTGAAGTCTAGGCAAAACTAGCTCCTAGTCACACAAGATACCTTAGGATCATATGACTATCTAACCACCAAAAAAAAAATTTGAGGAAAATGAGAGAAAGAAGCCTAAATTAAACAAACCTTAGCCTATAATATAGAGAGAAGGCACAAGCACTAAGATGGTTGTGAAACGTAGGTGATATTGTAAGGGTATGAAATTTTTGATGTTACACCTACAAATTTTATATACATCAAACACGATTTACAATTATAATTTTGTTGAAATTATTAAACTATAATCACAATCAAATAAAATAAATATTTAAGTAAATATTAAACAAGTTAATTTTTTTTCAAACAATAATACCTGATATCTCCTAGAACACTCTATTTGGACGTGGGTTCCTCCTTTAAGATGTGCCAAACTCACATGTGAAGTGTTTCTTACACCATTCAACAACATCATGTGCATCATTTATACAATCTCCCTCATAATTCATTTTATGTTTTCTTAGAGCATGTTTGATGTAAGATCCTACACCATCATGTTGACCCTTTCCATGCCTACTCTTAAAGAAACTCCAAACATGTGGTATATTTCCATGTCAATGATATCTACTAAGTGCATAAAATGGCCTTGATGATTTGAATTTTTATGCACACCCATCTGACCATACAAAATGTTTTTCAATTTTCACACCTCTTCTTGCCAAATCTTCAAAACTTCTTAAAGCAATGTTCTACAAAATGTGTGTCATGCTTTTTATCATTACTAATATAAAAGTGATAGTCTTTCTTAATGACTCATAGATATGTACTCTCAACACCATCCAAATCCAATTGTGCATGTTGATAACACGCACTATAATATTGACTTGCTCTGAATAATAACATTGTGTTTGAATCTCCTTTTGATGGGTAAAGAGTAATTTTCTACAAAGTCCACTATTTATAAAACTATTCTAAGTGGGAAAGTATCTCTCAACAACCAAAACTCTTTTGCTTTCCACTTAGCAAAAAAAATGCATGATGTATGTATGGTTGTATCAATTTATAGAAATTTTCAATAAATGTTCCAATAGGTAGGTCCTCTTCAACATAATCTAACCTTGTGGATTCTTTCCCAAATTTTATTTTAAACTTTATGTACTTGTACCTCTTGCAATTTACAATCTTCATTATTTCAGTATCTTCATTTCTTAAAGGTATTTTACCCAAATTTCCACATGTTTCACAAAGTCTTTTTATGCATTTCATTGGACCATCTTCATCATCATCAAATCTATCACATATGATGGATGCTATGAATTGACATACCCATTTAGGAGGTGCATTTTCAACACCATCACATTCTTCTTTGATATTTTGAAACACCTAGTAGTAAAGATCAAATTTAATATGGTAACAATAACAAGTTTCAAAAACTTTGCCTTCACATACCATGGTCTTAACATTTCAAACATTGTTTGCCTAATCTTTATATGAGGATTTGCATCATAAAATGTCACATACATCTCATGTTGTGTTATGTCTAACCAATTTTTTGTATGTAGTTCATAATCATTTGGCTTGATACTATGTTTGAGAACATTTCTACTATTTGATTGTCATGACCACATGGTAAATGTGGGCATGACATGTGGATGAAGGATGAGTATGATCATGCCAAAAAATTGAGATCAACTTCCTAACACCATCTTCAATCTTGTCAAAACAAGGAGCCCTACACATTATTGCCCAATTTCCTTCTACAGTACTATCATCCAAAACCTTTCTCCTTTTCACATATCTTGTTAGTGTCTTTTTACTCAAGCCAATTTCACTTGAAAATGAAGAGATCTGAAGCTTTCTTGGCATTTTTGGACTTACAATAGATGTCAAAATTACTCTTATTGAAATTATCCTATCAACTAATCAAGATTTTTTACCAATGGAACTCAAACCTTTCGTAACATTTTGAACAATATCTTTTTCTAGGTTTCTTTTCCTCTTTTTTGTGAAAGCTACACCCAACAATTGTAATGGCTCTTTTAGCTCATCATGAAGAAGTATACTTGATAATAGTTGGGCTTGACCAAGTGTATCATGATGTTTGAAATGCTTCTCAAGTATTTCCTTTGAAGTTCTATTCAATGACCTCTTAGTCACTTGGGTACGTTGTTCAACATAAAATTTCAATTTCTCTATATCCATTTCAAGTAAATGATCTAGATATTTCTGTAAGAAATTTTTCTCCTAACCTCTTTAATTAGATTTGTATGCATATATATAGAAGGAAGCGATCCCGATCCCTCTCCAACATCAAAGTTTGGTTGGGCCTCCTCCCTGACATCAACTATGTATAGTTGGGCCTCCTCCCTGACATATGTTAAGAAAAGTATCTCAACCATGCAACTACAAAATGTTACTGTTCTTCCCAGTTTTGCTCTTTTCAAATACCCTTTATCTTGAAGAATGGTCTAGAACTTTCAAAGTTTCCCAAAGGGCTAAACATGGCAGGACTTACTATTTTTAGTAACTCTACATTTGACCTCGGATAGACCTAAAATTTTCCCAAAATGTGTAGAATGACTAAGTAAACATCTTGGGTGAGTTTCAACTCAAGATCATACCTGGATTACGAGATATTAAAGTTTCTATTTTTTGAAACTGTCAGAAAAAATTTTGAACTCAGTTTTGAGGCACTTATAGGTCCCTAAATACCCTAAAAGTTGTAACTAGAAAAGTGGGTTATATCTTAATATATCTCTTCACAAGATTTTTGACGCATCAAACAGTTTGTCAATCGAACACCTAGATCAAAAGTTATGGCTTCCGGAAGTTGGACCTCCCATTTTTGGGAAATGTGAAAATGTGTTGGACACTTAAAAGAGTTGTAAAGGGGAGAGTTACATGTGTTGATGTGTGATTTGACACATCATAAGGCATCTTTTATTGGAGATAATCTGGGCACCACTTTTGGGTGGTTTTGGCTCATGGTTTTGTAATTACTATTGACGGTTTACTGTATTGTATCTCCTATATATTAGGAGTTTGAGATGGAGTTTGTGTATAAGAGTCTTATAGATGTTTAGTTACCTCTGGATCTCTGGTTGATTAATACTCCTATGAAATCTTTCTCTGCAAGTATATTGTAATCTTCTTGATTCTTGAATAATATATTGGGCAGCTTTGGTGTGTGGGGTTTTTTACCTGAAAGGGTTTTCCCCACATATATCTTGTGTTGTGAGTTTTGCATTTGGATGTTGTTATTACCTTTTTGTTAATGTGCATCTTAATTTGTAACTGTAAAAGTTAAAATTTACATAAATCTTTCCTTGGTAGATCAGTGTAGGAAGCGTTTTCCGCATACCTTGCTTCCTTTCAACATCAATTGTGTGTGGTTGGGCCTCCTCTGCTCTAGTATCTAAAATAGGCTCAACTTCTACTCTAGTTTTTGTATGTTGAGCCCCTACACATATTATATAAAAGAGAGAAGATTTTATAACATTTAAGAGATGGATATATAAACTCATTTCAAAAAACTATGTATTTTTTAACATTTTAATATTTTATCATTCTCTATTATATAATATTAAATATAAGATTAAATTTATAGCATTATTTTTCTATTTACTCTCAAATCACTATAAAATTAATACTACTTGTCCATGCATATATTACTTGTCCATGCATATATCAAAGATGAATGTAGGACATGTAGGAATCTAATTCTAATATTAAAATTAAATCTAAAAGTGTGTGTGATCTCTAGGATTAAATTATAGAACTATGTTACAAACATATAGAGAACCTTAGAAATCATTACACATAATTTTTAAACAATTAAGCTTTGAGAAGATTTGAAGGAGTTTTGTCGTAAAATAGTAACAATATTTTCTATAGATCTAAAGAACAAAGGTTTAGCATCAAATTAAACCAAGAATTCAATTTAGTTTTGACAACCTTAATGAAGCTTATGAATAAAGTGCTACACACTCATGTTTTAAGAGTATGTGATACCTTTAATACTTGGATGAAATTCTCATTTTTAGCTAAAAAACATGATGAAATTGTTTTACACTTAGAGAAGGTATTATTGATTTCAAAGGAGAACAAACTTCATTTGAATGGTTAAAAATGTGAATTCTCTAAGAAAAGTTCAATAGTTAGTCTTGTTAATGTTGTTTGGAATGGATTGGTTCATATAGAGCAATCAAAATTAGAGGCCAATTGAATTAGCCTAATGGACTACAACCATCATCAAAATAAGGAGCTTTGTATGGGTAGCTTAATAGTTAAGGAAATTTGTCAAGTCTTTCTAAATTATAGCTACACCTTTACATGCAATAAAATTTATTCATCGAAAGATAATCAAGGTAGGTAATTTATAAATATTTCATGGTTTTGTCCTTGGGTATTTCACATATGACAAAGAGATTTATGCTTTGGTGCAAGTGGTGAAAAATTAGAAGCACTATTTGTTGACCTTAAAGAGACCATTACTTAAATGGACCATTGAAAATTACAATGCTTACAATATCAATAGAAGGTTGAGAAAGCACACCATGTTACAAGGGGACATTGTTTCTTGAACAATTCCACTTAGTCATAAAATATAAAAGAGGTGTAAATAATAAGATCAAGTTGATTTTTCTTCAAGACCACCATTGTTGTTGGTAGTTAATACTTTTTCTCTTCGTGAACCCTTTGTAATTTAAGTATATGTGAGGGATTATTTCTATAAAGAGGATTTTGGAGAGTCATATTAGTAGATTGAAGAAGTTCAGTAAGATGAATTTGTTCACAAGACTAATTTTCATGTGAAGAATTGTTTTCTATTCAAGTTGGGTTTGTTGTGCATTCTAAAAGAGAAGAAATTAGTCTTATTGGGGTGCATGTACCCCTAAGGTGGATGGAAAATTTTGGGCAACTAAACCATATCTAATTTGTAGTATTACATTAATTAGATAGGTGATGATGCTAATTATGTTTGACATTGTGTTAGATAGAAAAGGGAGACTAGCCCAATAGATCAAACTAGGTCAAACCCTCTTCTATCCAACATTAGAACACAAGCCAAGCTTGGCTTCTACCTAAGAAGGAGAGCCAAACTATAGGGGCTTTGTCCCTTTGTTGTATATAGGAGAATAAACCAAATCCATCAAATCAAGCTAGGGCAAAGTATAAACCCTAGTTAAGCAAGATTGGAGCATAATAGACTATCAAAAATAGATATGGACAATCTAAAAGCACAACAGAGAGTAGTAGACAGAGGAGAACCTAGATCTAGACTCGAGAGCTCAAAGGACCAAGGTGCTTGGGCACCCTAGACCCTAATTAGGGTTTTGCACAATGTTAAACTTCATGTGTATTCGCCCTTCTGTGTTCTTGCTCACTGTAACTTATTTTTTGCAGATTCTTCCAGATACTACCTTCACACACACAAGAAGGAAAATGGTTGGGTTCTATTTAGGATCTTGCCTAAGTCAAGCTCTATGAATGATGTTTCCACATCCACAATAGAAATGATGGGATCTCAAAAAGTGTGTTCCCTAGGAGGGCAGAGGTAAATATGAAGTAGTATGGAATGCTAGAACAAAGCATGAAGGAAAGAAGTCACCATGAGCATAGAAACCCTAGCATGCTTGATGCAGCATCACAACTTGACTCAAGAAGTTGGTTGATGTAGGAGCATCCCTGGTTCAAGAGAAATCTTGCATCAACCAAAAATATTGCATTTCATTTTGTTTTCTTTCATTTTCCCACTTCAGTACAGTCAGTTTAGTCAGTAGCAGTTTCTGTATTTTGGTCTGCATTCCACCATAGTTTCATTTCAAACCTTGTGGAGCTGGACTTAGCATCTAAACATTTTCATTCACATCATATCCAAAATTTAGGCCATTTGGATTAGTTTCCAGAAAGATATCACTATCAGAAGATCAACTATTTTCTTAGAACAGAGCATTTAGACAGTCTCAGACAATCAGCTAAAGGAGAAGACTTACGGAGCACTTCCATGACTTGTAGAGCTAAATGGCACATCATTCAAGGTACTTTGGGATGTGAACAACCTACCCTAATATCTACATGTTGTTTCATTCACTTGTGGAGGATTTCCATATGTTTAGGTCCAACCTATCCATGTACACATGTTACATCTCTTTTATTGGAGTTTGTAATCACTCTTGGTAGATGTGGAGAATTCTTGTGATCTAGAGATGATATATATTCATATAATAGATGTCCAGGAAGTCAGTAGGTGATAGTTAACAAGTAATAAAGAGGTCATAAGTTAGATTTTCTTCTATAAGGTGCTTCAAAGCCATATCTTGTGCATGTATTATAACTAGAGAATTAGACCTGTGAGCCCTAGTTTGTAAGCTCGTATGTTGTCGGCATGTTCATATTTTGAATCTATGATATAATGAATGACTAAATCTGCATTTGTATTCTATAATTGAGTTGCTTCCAGTGTGTTTAATCTTGTTGCACAGTCTGGACTATTCACTTTATGGACCCTCCTAACTATGATTGCACCAAGTGGTATTAGAGTCAAGTTAGAATCCTTTGGGAGCAAAGTAGAGTGAAGTTAGAATCCTTTGGGAGAAAAGCAGAGAAAAATTTGAATCTGTTGGGAGCAAAGTGAGTGAAATTTGTAAAGGCATTCCATAAGATCTTGTTGGGAACAGATCACCAAATACAAGGCAGACTACTTGTGTTGTCAACCAATTACCGATTGTGAGGCAATTATCACCTTGTAGCCCGATCACTGAATTTGAGGCAGTTACACTTGATGCTAGGAAGAGATGCCACCACGGAGAATACCTGTTATTGGTACTATGGTGTCATGCCCACATTTCTCATGCGGTCATGACACATATCACATGTGTCATGTCCACATTTGTCATGTGGTCATGACACGAAATATCAAAAATTTTACCATGCTTCCCAAGAAACCCCCTCATATGTGTAAGTGTGCTCAGTGGTGTTACAATAAGTCATAAACATGATAGTTGAAGGTGGGGTGATGCGTTCACTTGCGCATACCATTCCCAATGAAGGCCAACTACAGGGTCGATGCGACGCAGTTAACATCGCCAATAGGGTTAGGACCAACAATCGAAACCCTAGGTTAACCTAAGTGAATGATGGGTTTTGACATAAGTCAAAATCAAAAGCCAAATCCTAGTGCAGGAGAAAATATAATTTAGTACCAAAACCTAATGTCGATAACTGGCAAAAATAATAATTTAATCCTAAGCATGGTTAAATTTCACTAACCTATAAGGAAAGCACAGGTGCGGAATACAACTTCCCTAATGTTAATTCAGAGAGGATAATGTAGACAGGTAACTTTCAATTCAAAAACTACAGATGAATACCCAGAAAAATAGAATAAACAATTAAGACAACATAAAATGACACCAGTTTTACGTGGGAAAACCCTTTCAGGTAAAAAACCCACAACCACAATAGAAGCTATCTTTATTATAGTAAACTGAAAGATTACAATAAAAATCCCAGCTCTATTTGTTCAGGTTTCAATTCTCTACAATTATACAAAGTCATTTATTTCATCTACACATCCATAGAATAAACTACATAATCGAATTGTTTCATCTCTCTTTACAACGACACCAAAAGATCTGTTTATATTTTCAGTCTTCAAGAGCAAAGACAGTTATTCAACTTTTGCCCTAACTGATCGATCTAACTTCCCCAGCGTCGCTACCTTCAAAACCCTCATAACTGTTCACATTCTCGTGAGATGTTTAATCCCACATGCACAAGGTCACAAACAACATTCCGGTTAATAACTCCAAATGCTCAGTAATATCATCATTGGCAATTTTGTTGCTGATGATGCCAAACTATAGCCTCATCGGAATAACTTGCTCCATCAGTAAGCGCTTCACTTCCTACACTGATAGTTTAATGTCTTCATGATGCCCAAGTCCTCTGCCATCAGTTCAACCACTTTACATTATCACCAATGGTGTTCAGTCATAGCAATTACTATTCATGTTGAACCTTGAACCTATTGAACTCTTGACCAGTTCAATGAACCCTTGAACCATTGAACCCGATTAACTTCCAGAACCCAATGAACTTCTAGAACAGTTCAATGAACCCTTGAACCATTGAACTCGATGAACTTTCAAAACGGTTCAATGAACCCTTGAACCATTGAACCCGATGAACCCGACAAACCATTGAACCTGACGGATGAAGTTCAAACTTTCATCGAAGTAACCAATGCATATCGGTTGAACCATTGAACCCGATGAGCAAAGTTCAAGAGTTCGCTGACAGTTCAAACTTTACCAATGAATGATGAACAAAAAACATGAAGGAATGAGGTTCCAAGCAGTAACTTGAGACATTAAGTCTTTTCAATCTCCCACTTGTCGAAGAGATTACGGCTACCTCTTAATCCTCATATGATTACTAAGGATTATGGGCCTAAAGACCCATTTCATCTGAACACCATTTGAACTTGGTCGTGCTCACTAGTTTAGTTAAGGTGTCAGCAACATTTTCCAAAGTGTCAACCTTTTCTAGCTTTACCTTTTTGTCTTCCACCATATCATGAACAAAGTGATATTGGACATCAATATGTTTTGTCCTAGCATAGAATGTAGGGTTTTTCACCAAATAGATAGTACTTTGACTGTCACAATGAATTTGTATCTACCCTGCATTAAAACCAACATCAGAACACAACCTTTTCAACCAAACAGCTTCTTGGCATGCATGAGTAGCTGCCATGTACTCTGCCTCTGTTGTGGACAAAGCAACTATAGCCTATCACTTTCTCATCCAACTAATAGCACCACCATTTAACGTGAATACATATCCACTAGTAGATCTTCTACTATCAATGTCCCCTACCCAATCAGAATCAACATATCCTTGAATGCTGATAGATCTTTGAGATCCAATTGAGTTTCCATGATAGCAAATAACATAGTCAGAAGTTCCCTTTAAATACCTCATAACTCTTTTCATAGCATCCCAATGTGATCTACCTGGATTCGCCATAAACTGGCTCAAAACTCCCACTACTTGGGCAATGTCTAGTCTGGTACAGACCATTGCATACATTAAACTGCCAACAGCACTTGCATAAGGCACTCTTTTCATGTCGTCAATTTCATTCAAAGATTCTGGACAATCTTCAACAGATAGTTTTGTTCCCTGCAAAACTGGAACAACTAACTGTTTGCAATCAAACATACTAAATTTATCGAGAACATTGGTAATATACTTGCTCTAGCTGAGCCAAATCTTTCTCTTAGATTTGTCCCTTTTAGTTTCTATTCCCAGAATGTACTTTGCTGCCCCTAGATTCTTCATTTCAAATTTCAAGGACAACTGAGATTTTAATTCTAAGATCATCCCCTTACCATTGCCAATGAACAACATGTCATCCACATACAATGCAATTATAAGAATTCGATCACCATCAGTTTTATAATAGACACAATGATTAGATTTAGATCTCACATATCCCAAAGATAAAACATACGTATGAAATTTCAGATACCACATTTTGGGAGATTGCTTCAAACCGTAAAGAGACTTTTTAAGTTTACATACCAGATGTTCTTTACCTTTTTCCACAAAATGCTCTGGCTGGGACATAAAAATTTCTTCTTCAAGGTCCCCATGAAGAAATGATGTTGTCACATCCATCTTCTCAATTTCAAAGTCATATGCTGCTGCAAGTGACAATAGAAATCTAATGGATGTCAGCTTAGCTACAGGAGAAAAGATTTCTCCATAATCTATACCTTCCTTTTGGGAATACCCCTTAGCAACCAATCTTGCCTTGTACTTTTCAATATGACCATCTAGACCATATTTCTTTTTAAATTCCCACTTACAGCCCACAAGTTTTCTACCTTTAGGCAAGGGCACCAGATCCTAGGTTCCATTTTTCTCCAATGATGACATTTCGTTGTCCATGGCTTCTAACCAAGAATCTGAATCAGGTAAACTAATAGATTCTTTCATAGTCCTAGGTTCATCAGTATCAGTAAGCAAAGCATAGACACAACTCAAATCAAGTACTGAAAATCCATACCTATCTGGTTGTCTTCTTTCACGTGTAGATCACCTCAATGACTGAGGTGTTGGTTCAAGTTCTTGCTCTAGATCTGAATCTTCGGAGCTACCTAAACTCACATCTAAATCATCTACACTCTGTGTTTGTTGTTCCTCTTTTACAGGGTCAGAGGAATATTAACAACACTCTTTTCTTTCTTCTCTTCTGTCTTATCTGGCTGAGAATCAATAACTAGAGGTTTCAGATCTTTGAAAATTACATTCCTGCTGTAAATTACCTTTTTAGTTTCAGGATTCCAAAGCTTGTACCCTTTAACACTGACTCCATAGCCAATAAAGATACATTTGACTACTTTATAATCTAGCTTAGATCTTTTTACCTCAGGAATGAGCATATGCCTCACAGCCAAGGACATGACTATGTCTTAGAGAGGGCTTCTTTCTAGACCATGCTTCTATAGGCGTCTTATCAACCAATGCCGAAAGAATGATTTAGCAAGTAACAAGCTGTAGCACCTACCTCAGCCCAGAACCTTTGTTCAAGACCAGCATAACTCAACATACTTCTTTCTTTCTCCATCAGTGATCGATTCAACCTTTCAGCAACTCCATTTTTCTATGGAGTATAAGATGTTGTTTTGTGCCTTTTTATTCCATGATCAAGACAAAACTTATCAAAATCTGCATTGCAATATTCACCACTGTTATCTGTTCTCAAACATTTTATTTTTCTACTAGTCAGATTTTCCACAAGATTTTTAAATTCTTTAAACCGACTGAACACTTTTGATTTATTTTTCAAAAAATATACAAATGCCCTCCTCAAATAATCATCAATAAATGACACATAGTATCTTGATTTAGACAAAGAAGGAACATCAACTGGACCAAAAACATCAAAATGTACATAGTCTAGAACACCAGAAGATTTATGAGAAATAGAGTAAAATGAAACACGGTTCTGTTTTCCATATATGCAATGTTTGTAGAAATCAAATTCCAGATTACACTCAATCAACCCATCTACCAGGTTTTTGTTCTTCAAGGTTTTTAAACCTTTTTCACCTATGTGACCAAGTCTATGATGCCAAAGCATTATTTTCTCTGCAAGAAGTTTAACTTCCATAGAGTTTGCATCATGTGTTACAATAGTAGCTTTTTTAGATTTTACGGAGACATTATTACAGCACACTGGTTTAGCATCTAACCTATACAAAGTTCCAATGCGTTCACCCTTTGCCAGAACAATATAACCTTTAGTCATCTTACAGCCACCATTCACAAAAGTAACTTGCACTCCAACATCATTAAGCTTACTAACAGAAAGTAAATTTTGAGCCAAACCTGGTATGTGTAGTACTCCATTCATTCCCTTTATTCTGCCATTCGGGAATTGGATTCTAACTCTTCCTTAGCCAACAATTTCCAATGTCGAATCACTTGCCAGGAACACCTTCCCACTAGCATATGATTCATACTTAGTGAACCATTCTCTATGAGATGTCATATGAAAAGACGCTCCCAAATCCACCAACCATACATCTTCAAATGCAGGCATTGCCAAGGCAGCAATGAAGGCATCAGCATCACTCTGAGAAGAATCAGTGTCAGAGAAGTTCTTCTTCTTCTTCTTTTTCTTCTCTTTGCAGTCTTTTCTGATGTGTCCTTTTTGCCCACAATTCCAATGCTTCACCTTGGACTTTTTACCAGGAGATTTTGATTTCCCCTCTGATTTGGACTTAGACTTCTTGTCCTTCTTCTTGTCTCCTTCCTTTGATCTACCTCGAACGGATAGGGCCTCTTTGGCCATCTCAGAAGATTTCCTCCTCATCTCTTCAGATAATAGCGAAGCAACAACCACTTCAGTTGTAAACATGGTTGTTGTACTTCCAATAGCCATCACAAGATTATCCCATGAGTTAGGTAAGGAACATAACAAAAGCATACAGCGGTCCTCTTCTTCTATTTTTACACCTACAAAAGTCAACTATGCAACAATTGTATTAAATGTGTTCAGATCATCTGCTACAGATGCTCCTTCATCCATCTTCAGAGAATACAACTTCTTCCTGAGGAAAAGTTTATTCACCAAGGACTTGCCCTGGTAAATATCTCCCAACTTCTTCCACAAATCTTTGGCTGACTTCTCCTCATGGATGTTCAATAGAACAGAATCCGCTAGACTCAATCTTATTAGTCCTCTGGCTTTCCTATCTACCAAATCCCAATCTTCTTGCTTCATGCCTGAAGGTTTAACCCCAGACACAGCAACCCAAAGATCTCTATCAACCAACACATCCTTAACCTTAAGTTTCCACAATTCAAAGTTTGTGCCATTGAACTTATCAATGTCTATTTTTCCTGATGTACTTGCCATCTTATTTAACAAAATAGACCGCTACAGAACTCCCACTCACATAATTAACACAAAAAACCCGACCTACCAACAAGGATAACACAACTAGCCAGGCTCTAATACCACTTGTAAGGAAAGCATAGGTGCGGAATACAACTTCCTTAATGTTAATTCAGAGAGGATAATGTAGACAGGTAACTTTCAATTCAAAAACTACAGATGAATACACCAGAAAAATAGAATAAACAATTAAGACAACACAAAATGACACCAGTTTTACATGGGAAAACCATTTCAGGTAAAAAAACCCACCACCACAATAGAAGCTATCTTTATTACAGTAAACTGAAAGATTACAATAAAAATCCCAGCTCTATTTGTTCAGGTTTCGATTCTCTACAATTATACAAAGTCGTTTATTTCATCTACACATCCATAGAATAAACTGTATAATCAAATCATTTCATCTCTCTCTACAATGACACCAGCAGATTTGTTTATATTTTTAATCTTCAAGAGCAAAGACAGTTATTCAACTTTTGCCCTAATTGATCGATCTAACTTCCCCAGTGTCACTGCCTTCAAAACCAACAAAACCATCATAATTGTTCACATTCTCGCAAGATGTTTAATCCCACATGCACAAGGTCACAGACAACATTCTGGTTAATAACTCCAAACACCCAGTAATATCATCATCAATAATTTTGTTGCCAACGATGCCAAACTATAGCCTCATCAGAATAACCTGCTCCATCGGTAAGTGCTTCACTTCCTACACTGATAGTTCAATGTCTCCATGATGCCCAAGTCCTCTGCCATCGGTTCAAACAATTTACATTGTCGCCATTGGTGTTCAGTCACAGCGATTACTGTTCACATTGAACCTTAAACCTGTTGAACTCTTGACCGGTTCAATGAACCCTTGAACCATTGAACCCGATGAACTTCCAGAACCCAATGAACTTCCAGAATGGTTCAATGAACCCTTGAACCATTGAACCTGATGAAATTCTACAATGGTTCAATGAACCCTTGAACCATTGAACCCGATGAACTTCTAGAACGGTTCAATGAACCCTTGAACCATTGAACCCGATGAACCCGACGAACCATTGAACCCGACGGATGAAGTTCAAACTTTCATTGAAGTAACCAATGCATATCGGTTGAACCATTGAACCCGATGAACCATTGAACCTGATGAGTGAAGTTCAAGAGTTCACTGACAGTTCAAACTTTGCCAGTGAACGATGAACAAAAAATATGAAGGAATGAGGTTCCAAGCAGTAAATTGAGACATTAAGTCTTTTCATAACCTAGCTAAACCCTAAATTCTAAAAAAATCCAGCAGCATAACGCCTCATAGGGGTGATTAGGGTTTATTATAATAAACTAATTTTGATCGAAAGTTTACTCGGTTGGTTTTAAATTACCTACATCACACTAGTTAAATTGGTAGAACAGTTAAATAGGTTAATTAAAACATTTTTCAACAAATCTCAATCAATTTTTTCTCCTTCATGTTTTCTATCAATCAGAGTTATCACTACATCCTTTACATTATTCCTAATTTCTTGGTAGACCAGATCATGGAAGCATGTTATACTAACTTCACTTAGATAGTTTACTAGGTTTCCAAGTTGGATTAAAATGACATCTTTATTAAACTAATAAAATCGCTCTAGATTAATTAAATTAATTACTAAACTAATAGCAACTGAATTTCCACTAAGCTGGTTGATAAAGGTTTGCAAGTCATTGATTAATCCCGCTGGTATTAAATTAAATACATTTTAATAATTAAATAGGAGGATTAAATGAAGCATTTAATCCCTACCACAATAAAATTTAATTGAAATAAATTATAATGTGCTTTATCTAAAAATTAAACTATAAAAGATCTAAAATTTAAAAGGTAAAATTAAACTCCCCCTATACCAATAAATTAATTCATACACATAATTAATCTTCTTCACATCTCAAGTATAAGCCAACAATAAAAGAATTACCTAAAAGGGTTAAAGTAAAAGAGGGAAATAAAATACCCAACTTCAAATTCAAGAGTGCCCTAATTCTCAACTCAAAATAAAAAAACAATATCATTATGAGAGGGAAGGAGAAACCCTAGCCTCCATTCCTCTCTCTCATTTCCTTTCTCTTCTATGATTTTGTTTTGCAAGTTTAGAGGTGGGCAGCCATGGCTTCCCTTTTTGCTATGGAGGTATATACATAAGATATACCCACTTGTTTATTTTTTATATAAAAAAATTAGATAGGATTATAAGCACATAAATATATATGAGAATGTTTATTTTTATCTTTGTTTTCAGAGGCTTTTCGTTTTTTTTTTTTTAAATATAAAATGAAAATATATATAATAAACCCTAATCATGCCTGTGAGGTGTTATGCTGCCAGATTTTTCTGAAATTTAGGGTTTAGCTAGGTTAGTGAAATTTAACCATGCCTAGGATTAAATTATTGTTTTTGTCGGTTATTGACATTAGGTTTTGGTACTAAATTATATTTTCTCCTGCACTAGGATTTGGCTTTTGATTTTGACTTATGTCAAAATCCCATCATTCACTTAGGTTAACCTAAGATTTCAAATGTTGATCCTAACCCTATTGGCGATGTTAACCCTGTCGCATCAACCCCCTAGTTGGCCTTCATTGTGAATGGTATATGCAAGTGAACGCATCACCCTGCCTTCAACTATCATGTTTACGCCTTATGTGTGATGCCACCGAGCACGCTTACGCATGCGAGGGGTTTCTTGGGAAGCATGATAAAATTTTTGATAATTCGTGTCATGAGCACATGACAAATGTGGACATGACACACATGATGCGTGTCGTGACCACATGAAAAATGTGGGCATGATATATATATTTATATATATAAATATATATTTATGGGTTATATATATATATATATATATATATATTTTTTTTGAAATAAAACCCATATATATATAAATATATATATATATATATTTATATATTTATGAGTTTTATTTCAATATATAAATATATATATATATATATATATTTATATATTTATGGGTTTTATTTGAATATATATATTGAAATAAAACCCATAAATATATAAATATATATAATATATATATTGAAATAAAATCCATAAATATATATATATATATATATTTCGATTAATTAGTGATTACCTTGTTTTGTAGGATGCCTCCCTGACAAGTTCGGCGAGCGCGATATTGAAATAAAACCCATAAATATATAAATATATATAATATATATATTGAAATAAAATCCATAAATATATATATATATATATTTCGATTAATTAGTGATTACCTTGTTTTGTAGGATGCCTCCCTGACAAGTTCGGCGAGCGCGTTCGTGCCACACTATGTCCGTCGAGGTGTACAGTGATTCTTCGGCTGAGGGTCAAGGACCAGCAGCCTTATCAGATTAGCCGATACCGCAGGCACCACCAAGACTTGATATAGGACCTCAGATTTTATAGACATTACAGGCCATGTTAGAGAGGTTACCACCAGTTGTACCAGCGCCACATGACGAGCCCCACGTTGATTCGCGAGAGGAGCAACGTGAGGAGCCGCATGCTGAGCCGCGTGCTGAGCCATGTGTAGAGCCCCGCGTTGACCCGCAAGAGGTACCACATGTGGAGCCCTTTGTAGAGATCTAGATACTACGGTGGAGGAGGTAGGGTCAGCTTACAAAGCACAAAGTAGGAGTCCTTCATGTCATGATAGGTGTGAGGAGATACCAAATGTAAATAGTTCATACACACAAGTAAAAACATACTTTTACATAATGAGAGAGAGAACAAGGTTCTCCTCTTTTGAAATCTAAAAATGATACAAAAGCCTAACATGGCAATGCTCTCTCAAGAGCTAAAATAAGTAAGTTAACAACTCTTAAGAACAATGATATTTTCTTCAACTTCACATAGCTCCAAATAATCTGCAAAGACATAAAAAGGGGAAGAAGCCACAACAAACTACTCTTCTCCCTACCATTGACTCACTCATGAGTCACCCCCAAGCTAGGAGGTCATCCTCACACTAGGAAAACTCAAACCACCACAATAATGCATTCAACACCCAAAACAAATTACTCCCATGGCTATCACAACACAAAAACTCACTCAAGATGAGTTTAATGGGGTAGGGGAGTGGACATCACTCAACTCAAGAGTGCCACTCCTAAAACTTCCCAAATACATAAATCTCTCAAGGCCTCAAGCCCACACTTATACACATGATTTCACAACTTTCTCTTGGCTCTCAAGCCATATCACAATTTTCTCATAAACACATATTGCTCTCATTCACAAATTGCCCTCAAGGCTAAAACTCCATGAAAACAAGGATGTGACCCTGAGGATGTTCACTCCTCCCCCACCCCACACTTGTTGAGCATCTTCTCCCAAGTAGGAGAGGCTCTCACAACTCCCATACCCAATTTTTCCCACAACCACATAGTGAAAACAACAAAATGAAACTCACACACACACACACCACATGCAAGTAAAGAAAATGCATAAGGAAAGGCATTTGCCTTAAATCCTACCTTATAAATCCCAAATGGAAGATAGTTGAAAAGAGCTCCTCTAACTCCTTCTCCAAGTTGAGCCACCAATTTCCCTCTAACTTTTTTCCCCATTCCTCAAGGCTCATGAAAAGAGCCTATTTTAATCCCTCTTAAAGGGAGGGATGGCATTGTTGAATTTTTGGCATAAGATATACCCACTTGTTTTTTTTTTATATAAACAAATTAGATAGGATTATAAGCACATAAATATATACCTCCATAGAAAAAAGAGAAGCCATGGCTGCCCACCTCTAAACTTGCAAAATAAAATCATAGGAGAGAAAGGAAATGAGAGAGAGAGGAATGGAGGCTAGGGTTTCTCCTTCCCTCTCATAATGATATTGTTTTTTTTTTTTTTTTTTTTTTTTTTTTTTTTTTGAGTTGAGAATTAGGGCACTCTTGAATTTTAAGTTGGTATTTTATTTCCCTCTTTTACTTTAACCCTTTTAGGTAATTATTTTATTGTTGGCTTATACTTGAGATGTGAAGAAGATTAATTATGTGTATGAATTAATTTATTAGTATAGTTCCAAAAGAGTAAACTAGAGGAGTTTAATTTTGTCTTTTAAATTTTAGATCTTTTATAGTTTAATTTTTAGATAAAGCACATTATAATTTATTTCAATTAAATTTTATTGTGGTAGGGATTAAATGCTTCATTTAATCCTCCTATTTAATTATTAAAATGTATTTAATTTAATACCAGTGGGATTAATCAATGGCTTGCAAACCTTTATCAACCAGGTTAGTGGAAATTTAGTTGCTACTAGTTTAGTAATTAATTTAATTAATCTAGAGCAATTTTATTAGTTTAATAAAGACGTCATTTTAATCCAACTTGGAAACCTAGTAAACTATCTAAGTGAAGTTAGTATAACATGCTTCTGTGATCTGGTCTACCAAGAAATTAGGAATAATGTAAAGGATGCAGTGATAACTTTGATTGATAGAAAACGTGAAGAAGAATAAATTGATCAAGCTTTGTTTAAAAATGTTTTAATTAACCTATTTAACTGTTCTACCAATTTAACTAGTGTGATGTAGGTAATTTAAAACCAACCCAGTAAACTTTTGATCAAAATTAGTTTTATTATAATATACCCTAATCACGCCCGTGAGGGTTATGCTGCCAGATTTTTCTAGAATTTAGGGTTTAGCTAGGTTAGTGAAATTTAACCATGCTTAGGATTAAATTATTGTTTTTTTCTGGTTATCGACATTAGGTTTTGGTACTAAATTATATTTTCTTCTGCACTAGGATTTGGCTTTTGATTTTGACTTATGTCAAAATTCCATCATTCACTTAGGTTAACCTAGGGTTTTGATCGTTGGTCCTAACCCTATTGGTGATGTTAACCACGTCGCATCAACCCACTAGTTGGACTTCATTGCGAATGGTATGCGCAAGTGAACGCATCACCCTGCCTTCAATTTTCATGTTTACGCCTTATGTGTAACACCACCAAGCACACTTACGCGTGCAAGGGGGTTTCTTGGGAAGCATAGTAAAATTTTTGATATTTCATGTGATGACCACATGACAAATGTGGACATGACATGTGTGCTGCATGTCGTGACCGCATGGGAAATGTGGGCATGACATATGGCTGGAAGAATGGATGAGATGATGGGAATTATAAAGACAATGCAAGTTCGCTTGGATGTTGTTGAAGAAGATCAAAGAAAAGGACTTACACCTAGACCTAATGTTGAAAGTGATGATGATGAAGAATTTTAGTCTGCTAATCAAAATGAAGAAGCCCTAGGAGAAGAAGAAGAATCAGATCAAGTGAAGATGTTGCAAGTTATTTCAAAGATTGGGAAAAGACCTAGAGTGGATGTACCAAATTACACTAGTAATTTGAATCCTAAGGTGCTGATTGATTGGATAAATGACCTAGAAGAATACTTTGAATATGAAGAAATTGAAGATCTGAAGAAGGTAAATTTTGCAAAGACTAATTTGAAAGGACATGTTGCTATTTGGTGGAAAGAAGTACAGTTGGATAGAAACAGAAGAGGAAAAGAGAAGATCATAAAATGGGATAGAATGGTGACAAAGTTGAAGAATCAGTTTATACCTACTGACTATGAGTTGGAACTGTTGAAGAGATTGCAAAACCTAAGACAAAAGGAGAAATCTTTGAAGGAATACACTGAATAATTTCATAAGATGATTATAAGGACAGGACATAGTGAAGCAAGCAAGGATAAATTGGCAAGATACATCAATGGAATGAGATTGAGCATTCAAGAAAAACTAAGTTTGGTAAGGATGACAATACTAGAAGAAGCATATCAGTTTTCCTTAAAAGTTGAAGAAAAGTTGAACAAAAAGCATGAGTAGAGACAGAGAGGTAGAGGAGGTAAATTTCAGAGAGGTAGAACATTTTCCAGAGGAGAAAGATCATTTGCAGAGAAAAACAAACAAGATAGCACATTCAAGAAGGAAGACAGAGATAGCAGTTCATGCCAGAGAGATGACAAAACGTGAATCGCCACATTTTTACAAAATTTTATTTTAGTCCTAGCTAAATCTCCAAAAAAAATATTTTATTAAACTTTTAAACTCAAAGACTCACCACAATATTCGATACCTAATTAGATTAGATTCGCCTAAATTTTATAAGTTATAGTAGAAAATGAAATTAATTTGCCAATAAAATTATATAATTATTGGTTACTTTAGGGCCATATCGATAGTTTTTAATCACCACCATTGATTTGATTTATAATCTAATGACTGGGGTTGTATTCCATGGGTTAAAATATACCCACAGAGCTCCAATGCCCATTGAGCCCAAAATCATATTTGGGTTGTTGATCTCAATTTGGGGTTAAATTATGAGAGCCAAAATGTACCTTTAGAGCTCCAATGCCTATGGGCCCGAAATTACATTTAGGTCATTGATCTCAATTGAGATCAATGACCTAAATGCAATTTTAGGCCCCATGGGCATTGGATCTCCACGAGTACATTTTAGCCTATGAAATAGAACCTAAACTCTTAGATTATAAATAAAATCAATGATGCTAAAAATAATTTTGAACTAATTTAAAATATTAAGGAATTAGGGAATTATGGACACACACACTACACCTTAATCTAGTCAATCACTGCCACCCTCAGGCACTTACTTTTCCATAGGAATTTATTTTTTAAAAAAGCAATTATTTGCCATGGTAATCAATGCATTTGCCTATTTTTTGTCAAGATTCACCATGATTTTCTACAAATTTCTAGCGATTTAAAATAATTTGCCAATAAAATTATTTTTTTTCTTTCAAAAAATAGGAATGATTTGCCAATATAAATTAATATTTTTTTCTAAAAAAATGAAAGATTCGCTAGGATTTTATATCTTTTTTTAGGGGGGATTTCTTAAAGTTATCACTAGAAGAAATGGAAAAGGATTTGATAAGAGAACATTCAGAGGAACTTGTTTTAAGTGTGGAGGTGAAGGACATAGAGCATTTGAATGTCATCAAGGAAGTACAAGTAGACAGAGAACAATGGAAGGGCAGCTTATGTAGAAGAACTTGTTGGATCACCGAGTTCAATCGGTAAACCTAAGAAGGGAGAATCACTTGTCATGAGGAGAGCACTATTTCAAATAGAGACAAATGAGGAACCACCGTAGAGGAAATGTTTTTTTTCCAGACGAGATGCAAATCAAGAGGCAAATGTTGTAATGTTGTAATTGATAGTGGTAGTTCTGATAATTTGGTTTCAGAGGAGATGGTGACTAAGCTGAAGTTGGAGAGATTGAAACACCCTAAGCCATATCAGATAGCATAGATTCAGGATGATCATAAGGTACTATTGAGTGAATAATGTTTGGTGAAATTTCATATTGGATCTTATCATGATGAAGTATTGTGTGATATTATGCCTATGGATTTATGTCATATTTTGTTGGGTAGACCATGGCAATATGATAGAAAAGCTATACATGATGGGAGAAAGAATACATATACTATAACATCAAATGGAAAGAGACTTACTTTGATTCCTTTGGAAGATGAACCTAAGAGTGAAGTATGTGGGAATGCTAGAATTTGTTTGGTAGATGGAAGGAAATTTTAGGATGGTTTGAGACATGTGAATATGTGTTATGCTTTGATTCCTAAGAAGCTTAAAACCCTAAAAATAAAGACTGAAGAATCACAACGTGAGGAGATAATTGAATTGCTAACAGAGTATGAAGACATCATTTTAGATAATGTACCTGAAGGATTGCCACCAATCAGGAGTATCAGTCATCACATGGATCTTATACCTGAAGCTAGTTTGCCTAAAAAAGCACACAAGAATGAAGAATTGAATAGACAGATACATAAATTGTTAAGGAAAGGTTTGATCAGAGAAAGCTTGAGTCCTTGTGCAGTACCTATAGTGCTAGCACCAAAGAGGGATGGAGAATGGAGAATATGTATAGACTCTAGAGAAATCAACAAGATCACAGTTAAGTATAGATTTCCATTGCCTAGGATGGATGACATTAGGGATTGTTTGAGTGGAGCAAAGTATTTTATAAAGATAGATTTAAAGAGTGGATACCATCATATTAGAATCAGAGAAGGGGATGAATGGAAGACTTCTTTTAAAACAAATGAAGGATTGTATGAGTGGTTAGTAATGCCTTTTGGCCTGACTAATGCACCGAGTACTTTCATGAGATTGATGATTGAAGTTTTGAAGAAATTCTTGGGTAAGTTTGTTATTGTATATTTGGATGATATTCTAATTTTCAGTAAGACAAAAGAAAAATATTTGTGGCACCTGAGACAAGTATTACAGAGGTTGAGAGAAGAGAAATTGTTGATAAATATAAAGAAGTGTAGTTTCATGAAGGAAGAACTGGTATACTTGGGATTTGTGATTTTTGCGGAAGGATTGAAGATGGACCTTGAGAAAGTTAGAGCAATTGTTGAGTGGCCTAAACCTGAGAGCATTGAAGAAGATAGATCATTTCATGGATTAGCTAGTTTCTACCGAAAGTTCATAAGAAATTTCAGTTCAATATGTAACCCTCTGACAAAGACAATGAGAGGTGATAGAAAGGACTTTAAGTGGACATCAGGAGAAGATAAAAGTTTTGAATTGTTGAAGCAGAAAGTGACAGAGCAACTTGTGTTGGCATTACTGGATTTCAAAAAAGTATTTCAATTGTGATGCAAGTGGAAATACAATAGGAGCAGTGTTAAGTCAAGAAGGTAGACCTGTAGCATATTTCAGTGAGAAGTTGAATGATGTAATGAGAAGATATTCGATTTATGATCAAGAATTATATGCCATAATTCAAGCCTTGAAGAAGTGGAGACATTATTTGTTGCCTAAGGAATTTATGTTTTATGCATACCATCAAGCTTTGTAGTACCTAAACAATCAAGGAAAGTTGAATCAGAGACATATGAGATGGGTAGATTTCATGTAGAGTTATACTTTTGTATTGAAACATAGGAGTGGAAAATCAAACAAGGTCACAGATGCATTGAGTAGGAGGAACTTGCTGATAGAGATGAGAGTTGAAGTGTTAGGATTTGAAGAACTAAAGAACTTGTATGAAGGAGACCTTGATTTTGTAGAACCTTGGAAAGCATGTAAGGAACCTGTTGTGACAGATAGAAGTAAGTGGTTGGATTATTTCATTCAAGAGGATATATTGTTTAAAGGAAATCAGGTATGCATACCTAGGAGTTCAATTGGAGATAATCTGATAAAATAGAAGCATAGTGGTGGATTGGCAGGATATTTTAGAATTGATAAGACAGTGGCTTTGGTAAGTGAGAATTACTTTTGGCCTCAGATATATGAGGACGTTAGGAAGTTTGTGCAGAGTTGTAGAGTATGTCAAGTTGCAAAAGGGAGTAGTCAAAATATTGGATTGTACAAATCCTTGACAGTACCAGAGAGACCTTGGGAAGACTTAAGCATGGATTTCATATTGGGATTTCTGAAGACACGGAGAGGACATGATTCTATATTTGTAGTGGTGGATAGATTTTCAACTATGACACATTTCATACCCTATAAGAAGATAATAGATGCAATTCATGTGGCTGACCTATTTTTCAAGGAAATTATGAGATTGCATAGATTACCTAAGAGCATAATTTTAGACAGAGATACAAGATTCATTGCATATTTTTGGAGGACACTTTGGAAGAAGGTGAAGACAGACTTGAAATTCAGTTCAACATTTCATCCACAGACTGAAGGATAGACAGAGGTAGTAAATAGGAGTTTGGGTAACTTGTTGATATGCTTGGTTGGAGAGAAGGCAGGAAATTGGGACTTGATTCTATCACAAGAAGAGTTTGCATATAATAATTTAGTGAATAGGAGCACCAGAAAGATGCCATTTGAGATTGTGACAGGAACTAACCCTAGAGGAGTAGCAAAATTGAGAGATATCAGCATGGATGATAAGAGGAGTGCAGAAATAGAAGAATTTTTAGGACACATGGAGACATTACATAACCAAGTTAAGAAGCATTTGGAGGAGATGAATAGTAAGTATAAGGAACAGGCAGATGAGAGGAGAAGACACATAATTTTTAGTGGGAGATGAGGTAATGGTATTTCTGAGAAGAGAAAGATTTCTAGTTGGGACATATAACAAGTTGAAGATGAAGAAGTTCAGACCATGTAGGATACTCAAAATGTTTGATTCAGGAAATGCATATGAAGCGGATCTACCAGAGACACTGGGCATATCACCTATTTTCAACATTGCAGACCTATATCAGTATCATGAAGTAGAGTTCAATGACAACATTGAAGAAGACTTGAAGAAGTAGTTAACACAACAAGCATTGGAGTAGATTGGAGACATCTTGGATAATAGAATTGGACGTAGCACCAGACGAAAGAAATACAAGGAATATTTGGTAAAGTGGAAAGGCAAACCAGAAGAAGACTCATCTTGCAATTCTCAAGCTGAGGTAGACTGTCTTGGTTTTCCTCTAGCCCTAGAAAAGTGAGGGACTCACTTTTTCAACAACCCTAGGTGTCTAATGTAGGAGCATCCCTGGTTCAAGAGCAATCTTACATCAACCAAAAATATTTGCATTTCATTTTGTTTTCTTTCATTTCCTAGTTCAGTACAGTCAATTCAGTTAGTAGCAATTTTTATATTTTGGTTCATATTCTGTCACAATTTCATTTTAGACCTTGTGGAGCTGGACTTAGCATCTAGACATCTTCATTCACATCATATCCAAAATTTAGAACATTTGGATCAATTTTTAGAAAGATATGACTATAAGAAGATCAACTGTTTTCTCATAACAGAGCATTCAGATAGTTTCAAACAATCAGCTAAAGGAGAAGACTTGCAGAGCACTTCCATGACTTGTGAAGCTAAATGACACATCATTCAAGGTACTTTGGGATGTGGCCAACCTTCCCTAAGATCCGCACATTGTTTCATTCACCTGCAGATGATTTCCATATGTTTAGGTCCGATCTATCCATGTACACACATTACATCTCTTTTATTGGAGTTTGTAATCACTCTTGGCCAATGTAGAGGATTCTTGTGATCTGAAGATGATATATATTCATGTAATAGATGCCTAGGAAGTCAGTAGGTGATAGTTAACAAGTAATAGAGAGATCATAACTTAGATTTTCTTCTGTAAGGCACTTCAAAGCCATATCTTGTGCATGTATTATAACTGGAGAATTAGGCCTGTGAGCCCTATTCTGTAAGCCTGCATGTTTCCAACATGTTCATATTTTGAATCTATGATACTGAATGACTGAATCTACATTTACATTCTACAATTGAGTTACTTCTGTTGTGTTTACTCTTACCGCATGGTCTGGACTGTTCACTTTGTGGACCCTCCTAACCATGACTACACCATTGGTGTAGCCCAAAGAAGTACAAATATCTTCACAAGACCTGTAATAAGTTAGTGTCATGGCAATAATCCACCATAGAGAGCTTTAGAGAAGAGTAGAGAGCATGAGATAAAAGAATAAAGAGTGCAAGAGTGCCTAGATTTCTTAGGTGTTCAAATGAATAACCTAACTTTATTTTATATGAATTCCCACTCACAAATTATGAATAAAACCAAATGGGGCTGACATGAGGAACCACTTAAGATACATCTTAAGCTGACATACCTTTAAAATAGCTCAGGGCTAAATGGGGGACCAGGGTACTTGGGTGCCCTTGTCCTTTAGCCCCAAAAACTCTGACATAAGTCTCTTTAAGTGTCCTTAGGTCAGTCTCATTGTTATTTTTTCAGGTTTTATCATCAAGTTCAAGAATTAATCTTTTAATATTCAAAAAGGTGTTAAAATAGGTCTTGATTAACAGTGTAAACATTTTAGGTCCAAGCAAGTGCTAAACTAGGTGTAAAATGCTAGTGTACACATTTTATGACATAACATTTAGCCCCCACTTTAGCATGGGCACAAACTTACATTTGAACTCACACTAAAGGATAGAGAAGACAAATTTCAAACACAACAACATATAAACCATAGAATTTCACCAAAATCAAGGGGTTATCAAGCCCCCAAGTTTAGGATTCTAGGAGTCTATGATGATTTACAAACACATAAGACACAAGGCATAATTCACTCATATATGAAGCACTTAGAAAACATGAGATAGGACAAGACATACACAAGGCATACACTTGATAAATCACAATGCATACATGCATTACACAAAGTATACACACTTGACACAAATCCTACACATAAGGCATAAAGTATACATAGAGTACACATGAAACACACATGGAATACATGTGAAACACTCAAGAGACATACATAAGGAATACATAGAGAAAACACGTGAAGCACGCATGAGGCATGAAGACTACATAGAGAATAAGAATATGTGAGTAGAATACATGCATCATATATCAATCATAAGAAGCACATAATGGAAGACCTTGAGTCAGCATGGAAAAAGTGACCTCAATCTAAATGTTGTCTCAATCATCATGCATCATTCCCCAAGATGCAATAAGAAGAATGCTAAGGGGTTAGTTAGAAATGAGAAGCACAAGAGAATACAAACACATTGTATACATAATCCACATTAAGAAAAGTGTTTCCACTCAAAGGAATACACATATTACCTCCTACAAGAGGATTTACACAAAGCCTTGCAAAATAAGAAGGTTAAGCGACCTTACTACCAACTCTACTTGGTGGCACAACCCTTCTCCCAAACATGCAAGGATCTTCAACTTGGGAGAATAAGGTAGACTCAAGATCTTGTTCCAAGCTTTCTGTAATCCATTCCAAGAGAGTGAAGTAACAAATATAATCAACAAGTGATTTGATTGAAAAGATGAGAGTAAAGCTCATAGCATGATATATGCCCCCACCTTAAAGTGATTTCTAACTCCATCATGGAGCAATTGCCTTTAAGGTAGAGTGAGGAAGAAATATAAAATAGGCACAAGAGCTTTCAAAAAGCACATGCCCAGATGGTATGTGTTCTTAGAAGCTACATTGCGACAAGAGGTTTCCCCTAGAATGAGAAAACCAAAGAAATGCTTATAGGCATGATACATAATGGCTTTTTTAGACATGGTATGATTTTGAGCATTGCAACAAGGTGTCACATACATAAAACATCATAACTTACGAAGATGATGGAGGAAAGATCACGTGAAATTAGAGTACACATAAATTGAATCATGAAAGGATGCTAGAAAATCCAAGAAAAATAACACAATTTTATATCATGACATACAGAAGAATGAAGATACATATAGAGGAATGACACAACATGTTTCTTATCCTTGTACCTTTGTGCTAACAAGGGTGCCAAGGGAGAACCACAACATCGCAATATAGGGATGACATTACATACAAACATAACATAAATGAGAGGGAGGGACCACACTTGCGAGTCAGCCTATAATAAATTATCCTCACCCAACTTGATTATTAAAAAATGGATGGAGGACAAGTTGCTCTAGGGACTACATCAAGGATGGTGAAGAGTGCTAGATCCATACCTTGTTTGAAGTTGTTGAATTTTGTCACCCAAGTCTTGGCATTCCTTAGTGGAATGGTCAAATTCTCGATGATATGCACAATAATGAGGTGTTGAATAATTATTTTGTTGAATATTATTGTGTTTTGGAGTAGGAAGAGTGATTAAGTGGTCTTTGAGTAGACTCAGCAACATACACTCTTGTTGAGATGGAAGAGAATATATAGGTGGAGTACGAAGCAATCCTTTTGTTGTGAACATGGTGGAGAGAACATAGGAGAAGACCAAAAACCTAAACCTACTTTAGACAAGTGTGGTGTTGGTTCCACAGGTTCCTTAATTCCTTGTTCTTTGCATCCTAACCCATCTCCATTGTATCTAAGTTTAGAAAGGATTTTGAATACATGCCCAGAATGCATCTCAAAGTCTACAAGAAGAGGAGAGGTCATATGGCTAGCTTTATTAAAATGAGAATTGTCATCACGTGTTGAAGAAGAAGGATCATTCTTTTCATCATGATGAGGAGGGTCCATCTTTGTTTCAACAATCCCATGGGGGTTGAAATTTAAAGGTACCTCATCATTATCATGACATGCATTAGAAGATGATGATTTATTAGATTGGGATTATACTTTATCACAAATGGTCACTATTTCTATAGAAGAAGGGGGATCATCATCAATATGAAGAGTTCCATCACTATTACTCTTGAGTTTAAGTTTCTTAGGAGTATGAGATTGTGTTGAAGAAATTTCATTTACCTTTGAGGTTTTTGGGTGCGAGGGTGAGATTTTGTATTCACTTGCAAAGGAGGGTGTAAAATCTAATGAACCCCAATCATCACCAAAAAATGCATTTGAAGGACCAACACTATCTTGACCAACACTATTGTTAGTAGCGGAGGATAGTGGTTTGGTTTTTGTTAAAGAAGGGATCAAATCACTTAAAGGAATTTGATATCGTGCTTCCATTTGTAAGCAACTTTCTTGAACCGAATCATCTTTGATTGTGTAGAACTTGTTTTCAAAAATGAACTTTATTGAACGATGAAGGGTAGACACAACCGCCCCCACGACATGAATCCATGGTCTACCAAGAACAAGATTGTATGTGAGAGAGTTAGGCATGGCATGGATAAGGGTAGGCAATGTCACAAGTCCATCCTTAGTATCTAAGGTGATTATATGTGAATAAGTGCAATTCAATCATCCTTTGAGTGGGTGAAATAAGTCTATTAATGATGATTGAATTGACATTGTTTTCCTTTTGAGTAAGCTAAACATCCTTCCTCAAGTGATTTAATGTGAGAGACTGCTCTTCATCCACTAATGCTTCATCTTTTAAAGGGAGAGCATTGGAATGAAGGGAGGGTAAAGTGTTGTTAAGAAAATTGTTGATGATTGTATCTTTAGTGATGTCTAATGGGTTTGAACATGCAACCTAAGGAGAAATATCAAGGGTCTTCACATCTTTAGTGATATCCAAGGTACTTGAATATTCAATTGAAGGAGGAAGATCAAGGGTCTTCACATACTTATTGATATCTATGGTACTTGAACATTCAACCAAAGGTGGAAGATCCATAGGATGAGACATAGAAACCTCATGTACTATGGTAGAAATAGAAGTAGTATGCTCAACATCATCTAATGTCGTATCTCTAGAAGAGAGATCATCCAAATGAAGAGAAGGTAAAGTAATGTTAAGAAATGTATCAATGATTTCATCCTCTTTCACCAAAATATCCTCACAAGTGGGAACAATTTTGGGAGAGAGATCCAAATCATAGGGTGAAATAGACAGAGCTAGGTTACCATCACATGTATTAGAGATTAGATCCATGGGAATAGATGTGGCATTATCATGACTTGTAGTAGAAGTAGAAGAACTTTCACCATCGTCTTTCTCATGACTATTCATGAAGATAAATTTAGTAAAGTCTTCTAATATTGATAGAAGTAATATGATGAAACCCATAATACATGTAAAGGTGATATTGAACAACAATTTACAATTGAATTTAGACATGATTTGAGTATCTAGAATAAGATCGCAATCAATGATCTACAAGTGCAAGATAAGCAGGGCTTTCCAAAAATGTGGTGTTTTTGGTAACCACAACATTCTAAGTCTTGCAAATGTAATATGTGTAGCATGTAAAAATTATTTTCCTAAGTAAACACAAGAGGGATTTATAAAGATTTACTTTAAATGAAGATGCATAAGTGTCAAATGAAGCTAGATAGTTTTGTTTGTGTTTTTGCTTTGAAATTTCAAAGAGAAGATGAATGCACAAATTTTAAAACATATGACACATATGACAAGTTACAACAACTTAAAATGAAATTTATCAATCATTCAACATAACAAATATCTGAAAATAATATTTCAAAATACAACCATTAAATGCAAGACTAGCTAGGGTTTATCATCAAATCCTAGATCTTAAATGCTCATTCCTTAAATTATAATTCTTTGATGCTAGAATGCTTTTTCTTTGTAAATTGAACACAAATGATATTTATGAAATGCTACAGTAATGCAAGATCAGATTTGAAATGTAAAAGATAGCAGAAAAATCTGAAACAAGATATTAATTACAAACTCTAGGTTTTAAATTTGACCAGGTTTTCCAAAAATACAACTTTTTTTGACAAAACCCTAGCAAACAATAGGTTTAAATGCAAGATGTATCAATATGAAATGATTAAATTCTGTTATAACAATTATATCTGATGCAAAAATCATAAACTTATATCATTCTATGATGATCTAATCTTATGCAATGGAAACAATGCAATAAATATGGTTTTTGTAAGCCTAAAATGCTTGATTTTTTACTTTTCAATGCAAATATGCAAGAATGTCTTTTCTTAAACACAAATATGATATGATACATAAAATTAAATCAATTTAATCATGTCACAAAGATCTGAAACAACTCACTAATTTCCAAACCCTAGGTTCAAGACTAGCTAGATTGTCTAAAAATGCAAGGTTTTTCCAAACCCTAACAATGAAACAATGTAAAATTAAGCTATGAAAGTATGCCAAATGATCAATGAATGTAATCTAATCAGATCTAGGGAATAAAATAACTCAAATATGAAGCAAGAAGGATTCCAAAGTGCAAGAGATGATGGGTTCACCAAAATGTTAGATAGAAAAGAGAGACCAGCCTAATAGATCAAACTGGTCAAACCCTCTTCTATCCAACATTAGAACACAAGTCGAGCTTGGCTTCTACCCAAGAAGGAGGTAAAAACTATAGGGGTTTTGTTCCTTTTTGTATAGAGGAGAATAATCCAAATCCAACCAATCAAGCTAGGGCAAAGTAGAAACCCTAGCTAAGCAAGATCAGAGCATAACAGACTATCAGAAACAAATAAAGGCAATTTGAAAGCACAACAGAGACTAGTGGACAGATGATAACCTAGATCCAAACTCAAGAGATCAAAGGACCAAGGCACTTGGGTGGCCTAGACCCTAATTAGGGTTTTACAAAATGTTATACTTCATGTGTCTTCACCCTTCAGTGTTCCTGCTCCCTATAACTTGTTTTCTACAAATTCTTCCAGATGCTACCTACACACACACAAGAAGGAAAATGGTTGGGTGCTATTTAGGAGTTTTCCTAAGTCAAGCTCTGTGAATGGTGTTTCCACCTCCACAATAGCAATGATGAGATCTCAAAGAGTGTGTGCCCTAGGAGGGCAGAGGCAAATCTAAAGTAGAATGGAATGCTAGAACAAAGCATGAAGGAAAGACGTCGCCATGAGCATGGAAATCCTAGCATACTTGATGTGGTGTCATAACTTGACTCAAGAAGTTGGTGTAGCTCAAAGAAGTAGAAAGATCTTCACAATACCTGCAATAAGTTAGTGCCACAATAATAATCCACCATAGAGAGCTTTAGAGAAGAGTAGAGAGCATGAGAGAGAAGAAGAAAGAGTGCAAGAGTGCCTAGATTGCTTAGATGTTCAAATGAATAACCTAACTTGATTTTATATGCATTCCTGCTCACAAACAATGAATAAAACCAAATGGGGCTAACATGAGGAACCACTGAAGATGTCTTAAGTCGACATACCTTTAAAATAGGTCATGGCTAAATGGGTGACTAGGGTGCTTGGGAGACTAGGGTGCTTGGATGCCCTTGTCCTTTAGCCCCAAAAACTCTGACATAAGTCTCTTTAAGCTAGGTTAGTCTCATTGTTATTTTGCAAGGTTTTATCACCAGGATTGAGAATTAATCTTTTAATGTTCAAAAAGATGTTAAAATAGGTCCTAATTAACAAGTGTAAACATTTTAGGTCCCACCAAATGTTAAACTAGGTGTAAAATGCTAGTGTACATATTTTACGATGTAACACATTATACTTGAGGTGACATGTTATTAGGGAAAGTAATTGGAAACGAGGACTACATCAACCACTTCAAATCCAAACACTATCATGTGAAAATATATTGATAGATTTTGTAGGCGATTTACCTATGACAAGAAAAATGTGCATGAATATCTCTTTGTGGTGGTTGATAGGTTTAGAAGTTTAGATGAATTTAGAACATGTAGGAATCTAATTTGTATTAAAGTTAAATCTAAAATTAGAAACTATACTCAAACCCTAGTGTTGAGGAAGTAGGGGAAAGAGATACAGACACTAGAGAGAAACTAGGGAATCTAGTGACTTTAACCTAGACAATTTAGATGAATGTAGAACATGTAGGAATATAATTCTAGTTTAAAATTAAATCTAAAACTAGAAACTATATTGAAACCCTAGAGTTGACAAAGGAGGGGAAAGAGATAAAAACCCTAGAGAGGAACTAGTGAATTTAACCTAGAAAATTTATTTCAAATCTATATAGACTTTGAAATTTAGATGAATGTAGAACATGTAAGAATATAATTTTTATTAAAATTAAATTTAAAATTATAAACTAAATTAGGATAAATACAAATCTAAAATTGTAAAGTAGAGTTGAGGAAGTAGGGATAAATACAAATCTAATATTTTTGAAACATTTTTATACAAATTAAAAATACACACCTTTTTTTCTAGATTATCTTTGTTCTTCAGTTAATTTTTGTTCCTTTTCTGCTGGATATGACTGCATATCCTTATTTTGCCTTGATCTTTTATTTCCCATTTCCTCCTTTGCAAAATATTAGTTTAAAATTCCTTTACCAAATATTTTGTCTTTAAAAAACTCCCAAAATTGCAAACACAATATTTTGCAATTATTTTTCAAATGTTTCACTTGCAAATAATTAGAAAAATGTGAATATTAGGACAAATATTTTTTAATTTCACAAATATATTTTACCTTTTATTTATATGTAGTTGGCATATTTTTTTTTAAAACTGTCGGCTTAACAACCTTTGCTTAAATGTTGTTTGTTATGCATTTTTCAATATATTTTTACTCAACGACCTTTGTTCAAAGATTGTATGTTATGATTTTTTTAATATTTTGGGTGGCCAAAATGATCTTCAAAAGGTGCCTTCACACAAAGGTATTACCTTTGTGCAAAGATACCTTCGAACAAAGGTCATTGGATGGCCTCTCCCACTCTCTGCCTCAAGTTTTCCTCAGAATTTTTCATTTCAAACCTCCAGTTGGACCTACAAATGGAATGAAATCAAAAAGATAATTTACAAGATTGTAGCCCTCTAAATGAGCTTTCAAACAAGTATAATTTTGAATATATTTAATTTGACTATATTTATTTTATATTTGTACTGAACATAGGTTTTCACTGAACATCGAGTTCTCTGTTCGACACATGTGGAAAAATAGTAAAATGGTGAAATTTTTTTTGAAAAATATCTGCCAGTAGGTATTGATGTCCTTGTTTCAACAAAAAAAAAGAATTTGGATACATACAAAAAAAGTTATGTTGCATGGCATAAACCCATGTCTAAATTATAATTAAACTCACTTCAAAAATTAATTAAAAAATATGCATCAAAAAATTATGAAAAAATATTTTGCACTAGATATTGGTGTTATGAATATATATTTAAAAATTTAGAATTTTATCCTTTCTATAAAAAAAAGTTATGTTGTATGGTATAAACGTCACTTTTTAAAAATATTGTTAACTATAAAAACAAGTTATTAAAAGTTACGTAAAAAATTTGACACATTATTATAAAAAATAAAATAAAATATATATTTAGAATCTACACACGAAATCTCAAAAATCAATAGTTCACATCATCTTCGAATTCTTAATGGTTTAGTTGCTATAAATGTCAGAAAGTGAAAATTTGGTTATTGTCTGAAGTGTTGAAAGGATGAAATTGTATGATATACTTTAATTACACATTGTAAACTAAAAGTTGGTGCAACTAAATCAGTTGATGATATTTTTTAGTTCATTAGTCACTATATATAAAAAAAAAATTTGGTTTGAATTTATAATTTCTATTAAATTATGAATAATTTTATTATATAGATTGTACTTATGATGTATGTGGACATGTTGAAGTTATACTTCTTCAAATGTATCCAATTTTGGAATTGGAACTTTAGATTTGGAAATGACAAAGTTTGAATATCGTGCTCAACTACCCACTTTGAATCCACATTCTTATTGCTCAATACAAAAAGCCTCAAATTTCTTTTGTATATGATTGATGGACATATGATGTATATATGACCCCAAAAAGAACATGACTCGTTGATATTGGGAAGATGCTTATCTAAAGGTCAAAGCCTATGTGCCTTGTAATTATATGTATATTTATACAATTGTTCACATTCTTTGAATGGTTGTAGTCTCCCACACCCCCTCAACAATAAATTTTATATTTCATTTTCCATCCTTCCCTAAGGCATTTTTTTACCACTTCAAAATTCCTACCCCTTATTGAGCACCTCATCATCTTCTAACTATTGGGTGTAAGAATTTGTATTTAGATGTTGATGGAGAATAAGCTCGTACAACACTATCTAAGGATTTTGATTAATCAATATGTCACTAACGAAATTGGTTTACATCCACAATTGCTTGGTACTCTCATCATGCCCCCTCTTCCAAATCTCAACCCTCCGTAATATCCTATCTTACCTATATTTTCTTTTCTAGGTTTAGGAAGAGGTAGCAATGGATACATCTGTTGGAATTAGCCAAAGATACTCTGCAACTTGATCAACACTCTCACAATATGGAAATCAAACAAATAGAGATTAAGAAATTGATGATATTGATGAACCTTATTGAGCATAAACTTTTATTGATATCCCTTACAAACTTACATGAGAATGCCTCATTATATAGGCATGGAAGAGGCAATCCACCTTGCACATGGATTGACAAGTGCCCCGTGATGTGGCACAAACAAGAAGACAAGTGTCTTATAAGGTGTCAACCTTTAGATCACTCAGAATGTGAAAACAAACAACCTTGTGTGACAAGTGTTGGATGACTACAAAGTGCCTTTTGAGGTGAGATAGAAAGACTTCCAACCTCAAAAGGTATGCACATGAGGTTTACCAAACAACTAGGTAACCTCTGCTACAAATATGTGCCTAAGCAGTGTTGTCATTGATGTCAACATATCCTTGTTGTCATTAGTATCAACTATATTTTATTCTATTGCTTGTTTAGAAGACTTGTATGTTGAGGATATTGAGAAAATTAGCCTCTCCAGAAGAAACAAGTGAGTTACATCTCTTTGTCAGAGACAATTAAGATAGTGCAGTTCATTGAAGTAGATTGCTCCGCATTCCCAATAGGATGAAGATCAGAGTATGTGGATTAAAGGGTTTGTAGAGGATTATCTGAAGTTTCTCCAGTAAAGATTTGAGAGGTCCATATGGAGAATTGGCAAAGTTATGGCGATCTGAGTAGAATCAAGTTTTACAGTTGTTCAAAGGTGATAGAGTGACAGAAATCTGGTCCAGATTGATCCGCATTGGAATATTATGATCTACAGATCTAGAGGTCTATTTGGGATGTCGGTGTGTATCCTCAACTCAAGTGGTTCATGGTTTAGAGGTCTACAAGCAATCTTTCTAGTGTGATAGTCATGACAGTTGGTGTTCTTGAGTTCCCAGATGATGGTGAAAGTAATTTTGATGATCTGAGGTAGTGCGGTTGTTCCTATTGATTTCATTGTGCTTGTGATAGTCTCTGAATCAAGTGCCTCTTGTGTTGATGGTCCACATTGAGGATTAAGCTCATGGATGAAGATTTCTCCTTGGGTGTTGTTTTTCTTCTCAGTCTTGGCCGACCGAATGCATGGTTCATGTTGTGGATGTTCTAAGAGAAGTTATATGGAGTGTGGCATGATGTTCGAGGAAGATTTGAGTCCTAACTATGTTTGGCTGACAGTGTGATGATTCGCATGAAGCACTTCAAGTCTTATGATTGTAATTTCTTGTAATACCTATCTTGGAGAATGCTCCAGATAGATGATTATTTGGCCGACTTTGATGTTCATTCCAAAGTCAATGACATGTATAAATAAGTGTTGTGAAGTCATGTAAATGTGTGGATGTGAGAGAAGATGCAGAGGTAGCGAGGAAGTGTTAGGGGGCAGATTAGAGGTGTTATGAGCTTCAATGGAACTAACCTTGGCATGAAGAAGATGTTTTCTTAGTTCAATCTTATTGTGTTAAACCTGTGAATGTTTTTGTAGGCAGTGAGTCTCTTTAAGTAGTGAGCTATGGGCAGTGTGCCCGAAGGCAAGTGCCTTCCCATTTTATATTCTTTTAATAGAGAATAAATCTTGTGGGTTAACCCCCACCGGGTTTTTCTCTTAACCAGGTTTCCACATAAAAATCTTGGTGTTATGTGTTTTGATTATGTTTCTGCTCGTGTGTTGTTGATTCATGCTTTCATGGTTATATCCTTAACCTAATAATAAGTGGTAAAGAAGATTAAATGCAACAAGAGATAAAAGTTTTGTGACAATTGATTCACCCCCCCTCTCAGTTGTCTGCCCTAATTTCAACAACCTCTAACCTCTAAAAGGTTGCACATTCAATTAGACAAGATGTTGTCTAACCTCATCAACCTAAGTACACTTAAGCTATAGTGAATAGATAAATTATTCACTCTAACACCCCCCTTAAGTGTTACTTGGGGAGATCACAAAAGTGCAATGGATACAAAGATATGGGTCTTAGCTACTAGGCCATGTTAGGTACCCATGTACAAAGTTTCTCATAAAGTGGAGTAAAGGAGAAAACCCAGTGGGAACAAAACTCCCCTTCAAAAGGAGAAACAAAATGCATGAAAAATAAAACAAGTGAAGAAGGAGGACTTATATCATGATCCTCCCTAGGACAACTTCTTTCACGTGTGTACAATAAATTGCTCCAAAATAGGAGAGACAAAGAGAGACTTGGAATCCCCCCATAAGATATGTTGTAGTGCTCGTAGATGCTTGATGAAGTATGCTAGAGTTACTCTGTGAATTTCGAACAACGTTTCTCCCCTTAGGAAGAAAGATAACTAACCAAAGATTATCTATGGCTCACTACACACTGCAACAACATCAGCTTAGAACCAAAATCCTGAAAATAAAGAAGATAGAACATACTATGTAACTACACAAAACTCCCACTAGAAGTGATACTAAGCTATGCATGGTATCATGACCAACATCATTACCAAAAAAAACTTCCACTAAAAGTGAACAGAGCTTCTCATGCACCATAACTTACTACTATAGATTCTAAGGAACAACTATATCAGGTACTCTAAACCATCCTTCTATCTCACTGCAATAAACATACCAACGTAATTAAGGTGACCAAGAAGAGGCCAACCAAATAGAATCCTCATTAGACAATTTACAAGATATTGATGAAGGGAGTAAATCACAAAACACACAACAATAGAAATGGAACATAGAAAATAGAACTTTCTTTTATTGATCTGGGCAACTCATTACATTACAGAATCCCAATTACAATCAGAGGATGAATCCCCTACTAGCTGCAACACATTACAGCTTTCCCAACCTCAAGACCCTAGAATCTTCAACCTTCTGTAACCCTAAATCCACTAGGGTTTCTATTTTTCCTACCTATTCTTGACTCTACACTTGCCCCCTTTACTCTACTACCGCCCAGGGTCCCAAAATAGCTATAAATAACACTTTTTGGCAGCCTCCAGCTAAATATCAAAATTTACAACTCCCTCCAAAAGTAGGTCAACTTCCGGGAAGCATAACTTTTGATCCGGGTGTCCGATTAACGAACCGTTTTAGGCGTCAGAAAGCTCGCAATGTGAACTATCATGCTGGAAATCCATAAACAGAATTTTATCAACTTTTTAGGACATTTAGGGGAGTTTTAGTGCCTCATATCTCATTTCAAAAAAATTTAGGGGCTTTTCAGAAAACAAAAACTTTAATATCTTTCAGTTCACAAATGGTCTTTACCTGATTCCTTCGCCAAAGGTCTTATATTTCCATTATGTAACGTCTACAAGTTTTCGCTTCAATTCGTGCCCAACTACAAACTTTCCAAAAATAGTAGGTAGACTTTCCAAAACATGCAAGTAGCTATTTTTAGCAGTTTTAGAAAAAACTAAAAGTCCTACATCATTATTCTAGATATTATGGAACCAGAAACACTAATTATGGAAATAAATGAAAACAACTACAATGATTTTGAATTAACTTCTTTTTGGGTGATGCAAGATTGCCCTTACCCACTGGATGCTCCTACATCAGACACCCAAGGTAATTTGAGAAGTGACCCTATCACGTCCCAAATGTTTGTGTGAGGGAAACCCAAACAGTCAACCTATGCCTTAGATAACCAAGAGGAATCTTCAATAGGCCTTCCTTTCCATTTTACCAGATATTCTTCATATTGCTTGTTCCGAGTACTTCTTCCCACACGGCTATCCAAGATCTCTTCTATCTCGTCCATTGAAGTAGATGCTGGAATACTCCACTGTGCTTCTTTTGGTCCATCCTTTGTTCCACCTTCATGATATTCTGATAAATCAACAATGTTGAAAACAGGGGAAATATTGATCCCATTCGGCAGCTCTACCTCATATGCATTCCTGAATCATGCTTCTTCAAGATTATGCATAGTCCAAATTTCTTCATTTTCAACTTATTGTATGTTCCAATTGAGAACCTTTCTTTTCTCAAGTGAACCATGACTTCATCTCCTACCTAGAACTCCTTATACCTCCTCTTCTAATCAGCCTTAGCCTTGTACTAAATATTCATCTTATTAATGTGCTTTCTCACCTCTTCATGCAAATTCTTCATATGTTCTGGAAAGTCTTCAGCTTCAGCACTTATCTTTTCTCCTTTGTCTAGCTTCCTTAACTCAGAAGAATTTCTCAGGCTATTGCCATATACAACCTAGAATGGTGATTTACCAGTACTCCTATTGACAGAATTGTTGTAAGCAAATTCTGACTGTGGTAAAATCAAATCCCATCCCTTGGGCTTATCTTCTACTAAGCACCGTAGCAGGTTACCCAAAATCCTATTCACCACTTCAGTCTGTCCATCAGTCTATGGATGGTGTGCAGAACTAAACTTTAAATTTGTCTTCAACTTCTTCCATAATGTCCTCCAGAAATAACCAACGAACTTGGTATCTCGATCTGAAACTATGCTCTTTGGTAGACCATGTAGTCTCACCACCTCTCTGAAAAATAATTTAGCAATATGAACAGCATCATTAGTCTTCTTGCAAGGAATAAAATGTGCAATCTTCAAGAATCTGTCCACCACCACAAAAATGGAATCATGTCCTCTCTATGTCCTTGGTAAACCAAGAACAAAATTCATACTGATATCATCCCATGGCTTCTCTGGTACAGGTAATGGCTGATATAGACCTATGTTCTGACTTGCTCCTTTTTCCATCTGACATACTCTACAACTCTGCACAAATTTTTAAACATCCTGCTGCAACTGTGGCCAATAATAATTTTTACCAACAATAGCAATGGTCTTATCTTAACCAAAGTGTCCAACCAATCCTCCACTATGCTTCTCCTTAATTAGGTTCTCTCTCATGGAACTCCTTGGAATGCACAATTGGCTTCCTCTAAATAACATGCCATCTTGGATTATGAAATCCAACCATTTTGCCCTGTCCAAAGTAACAGGTTCCATACAAGCTTTCCAGGCATCTGTGAAATCTGGATCTTCAAGATACAAAATTTTGAGCTCATCAAACCCAACAACCTCTATCTTCATTTCTGTCAACAAATTTTGCCTTCTGCTCAAGGCATCTACAACTCTGTTGGACTTCCCACTCCTATGCTTCAAAACAAAAGTATATCTCTACAAAAACTCAACCCATTTTAAGTGCCTTTGGTTCAACTTTCCTTGACTATTAAGATACTACAAGGCCTGATGATCAGTATATAAAACAAACTCCTTTGGCAACAAATAATGTCTCCATTTCTTCAAAATCCTGAACTATTGCATAAAACTCCTGATCATAAACAGAATACTTTTTCTTGGCATCATTAAGCTTCTCACTAAAATAGGCAATGGGCTTACCTTCTTGGCTCAAAATAGCTCCTATACCACTACCACTAGCATCACAATCTACTTGAAACACCTTATTGAAATCTGGAAGTGCCAAAACAGGTTGTTCTACAACTTTCTGCTTCAATGTATCAAAGCTCTTGTCTACTTCTTTAGTCCATCTAAACTCTTTTCTATCCCCTCTCATTGTCTCAATTAGGGGTGCACAAATGCTACTAAAATTCCTGATAAACTTTCTGTAAAAACTTGCCAAACCATGAAAGGATCTTACCTCCGTTGTACTCCTTGGTGTAGGCCATTCAATGATAGCCCTTACTTTTTTTGGGTCCATCTTAAGACCTTCCTCTGAGACTTCAAATCCTAGGTATACCAACTCCTTCTTTGCAAAACTACATTTCTTCAGATTAATCAGCAACTTCTCCTCCCTAAACTTCTCCAGAACTCTTCTGATATGCATCAGATGCTCATCCCAAGTCTTCCTAAAAATCAAAATATCATCCAAATAAACAATAACAAAACTTCCCAAAAAAATTTCAATACCTTGTTCATGAGCCGCATGAATGTGCTCGGTGCATTGGTTAGCCCAAATGGCATGACTAACCACTCATACAAACCTTCCTTTATCTTGAAGGTTGTCTTCCACTCATCTCCTTCTCTGATACAGATCTGGTGATACCCACTCTTCAGGTCAATTTTCGTGAAGTACTTGGCTCCACTCAAACAATCCATGATGTCATCCATTCTTAGCAATGGAAATCTATACTTAATCGTTATCTTATTGATGGCTTGAGAGTCTATACACATCCTCCATTCTCCATCCTTCTTTGGTGCTAGTACTACAGGTAACACATGGACTTAGGCTATCCCTTATCATTCCCTTCCTCAACAACTCCTAAACTTTTCTATTTAGCTCTTCATTCTCTGCAAGGGTCATTCTGTGGGCTGCCTTGTTTGGCAAACTGGCTCCTGGTATCAAATCCATTTGATGACTTATCTTCCTTACTGTTGGTAAACCTTCTGGTACATTATCAAAGATAATGTCCTGGAACTCTTCTAACATATCTGAAACTTCTACTGGTACATCTTCATAGTTCTCTTGACTAATCTTAGGAATTAATGCAAAGCAATGACACTCATGCTTCATACCCTCCAAAAATTTCCTACCATCTACCAAGCAAATTCTGGCAATACTACATACCTTTTCTTCCACCTCCTTTAAGGCCTTCAACTTATGACGAACTCCATCCTTTGTTAGGGAATATGTGTTTGCACGACCATCATGGACATCGCTCCTATCATACTACCACGACCTCCCCAACAGCATATGACATGCATCCATCAGTATGATATCACACAGCACCTCATCATGGTAGTCCCCAATCTTGAACTTCACTAAACACTGCTCATTGACCAAAGCTCGGTGGTCCTTCTACAATCATGCAATCCGATATGGATGTGGATGCTTTCTTCTTGTCAACTTCAACTTGTCAACCATCTCCTCTGAAACAAGATTATCAGTGCTTCCACTATCAATAATAATATCACAACACTTACCTTCACATTTGCACCTTGTGCGAAATAAACTCTTCCTCTAATTGGGTTCTTTCTCCTCATTCAGCAAGGTTCTTCTAACAACTAGGGTTTCTCCCCTTTCAGCATCTTCAGAATGCTCAGAATGTGCATCTTCATCTACATGTGTAACTCATGCATTGCCTTCAGGTCTTCTATTTGTCCTTCCTTGATGTTGCAGACACTCGTATGCTCGATGCCCTTCTTCTCCACATTGGAAACAGGTTCCTCTGAAATCTCCTCTTCCAGGTCCTTGCCCAGGTCTACCTCTTCCTCTTCCTCTTTGCTCACCATTGTTCTAGTCATGAGGGTGGTAGGTATTATCTCCTCTCTGATTTCAACTGGTGCCAGCTTCTTCACTTTTCTTTGTATCTTCATTTCAGCCCCCATACAGTCTTCCACCAGTCCTTCCACCTTGACCTCTTCCCCTTTGCTTATTGTCGAATCTTTTATTCAACTTCTCTTCCACCTTTAGGGAAAACTGGTATGCATCTTCTATGGTAGTCATTCTGACCAGGCTCAGCTCCTCTTGAATACTCGGCCTCAACCCATTAATGTAATGGGCTACCTTCTCCTTGTTGGGCTCTACATGGCCTATCCTAATAGTAATCTTATAAAACTCTTCTGTATACTCCTTAACAGACTTGTTACCTTGCTTTAGTCCTTGCAACTTCTTCAGTAACTCCATCTCATAGTCCAAAGGAATGAACTGCTTCTTTAGTTTCTCCACCATCCAATCCCATCTGGTGATCTTTCCTTTTCCTCTTCTATTCCTCTCTAGCTGGACCTCCTTCCACCAAATATTGGTGTGGCCCTTTAACTTTGTTTTTGCAAACTTGACCCTATCTAGGTCCTCCACATCTTCATACTCAAAATACTCCTCCATGTCATTGATCCAATCAATAAGCTGTTCTAGATTCAAATCCCCAGAATATGTAGAAACCTCGATCCTGGGCCTCTTTCTAATCTTTGAAATGGCCCTCAACAACCTAACTTCTGCAGGATCTCCGGCAGCTTCTTGTTCTTCCTCAGATAGCTCTTCTTCAGCTTCATCTTCGCTTTCATCTCTTATCCTCGGCTCAAACCCTCTTCGTAGCTCCTCTTGCAATGTATCGACTTGCCTTTGCAGAGCTCTAAAACCCTCTTCTGTCAAAGCATTCCTCCCAACATGATTTATTCATGGAGGCATCTTGGTCTCCGCAACAAACCCACAACCTCAGGTCCTAGTGCAAACTATCTCACAGTCGGCAATCTGTCTACACACTTAGGAACCTGGCTTTGATACCACTTGATGAATGGGGTAAATCACAAAACACACAACAACATAAATGGAACACAAAAAATAGAACTTTCTTTATTGATCTGGGCAACTCATTACATTACAGAATCTCAATTACAATCAAAGGATGAATCCCTTACTGGCTGCAACACATTACAGCTTTCCCAACCTCAAGACTCTAGAATCTTCAGCCTTCTATAACCCCAAATCTACTAGGGTTTCTATTTTTCTCGCCTATTCTTGACTCTACACTTGCCCCCTTTACTCTACTACTGCCCAGGGTTCCCAAATAAATAACACTTTTTGGTGGCCTCCAGCTAAATTTCAAAATTTACAACTCCCTCCAAAAGTAGGTCAACTTCTAGGAAGCATAACTTTTGATCTGGGTGTTCGATTGACAAACTGCTTTAGGCATTGGAAAGCTTACGATGTGAACTATCATGTTAGAAATCCATAAATAGATTTTCATCAACTTTTTGGGATGTTTAGGGAAGTTTTAGTCCCTCATATCTCATTTCAAAAAATTTTAGGGGATTTTCAGAAAACAAAAACTTTAATATCTTTCAGCTCACAAATGATCTTTGCCTAATTCCTTCGCCAAAGGTCTTATATTTCCATTATGTAACTTTTTGCAAGTTTTCATTTCAATCCATGCCCAACTGTGAACTTTCCAAAAATAGCAGGTAGACTTTCCAAAATAGGCAGGTTGCTATTTTTAGCATTTTTGGAAAAAACTGAAAGTCCTACATCATTATTCTGGATATTATGGAACCAGAAACACTAATTACGGAAAGAAATGAAAACAACTACAATGATTTTGAATTAACTTCTTTTTGGATGATGCAAGATTGCCCTTACACCACTAGATGCTCCTGCATCAGATATGCACTCATGCAACATCTCAAAGGATAAAAACATGGTTAGTGCTCCAATCTCAAATAACTAAAAAATAGATTCAACCCCATATCAATAACATGAAGAACAAAGATAACCAAGAATAACATGTAGATTTCCAAGATTCAAACACCAGGATCAATGCTAGACCTTATTTGCCAAACAAATCCACATAAGAGTAACCATAGATCATAAGAACCCATCAAGTAGCCCTGCAAATCTGTAATTATTTCCATCCAGAATACTCTGAGTCTGAATATAATCTTTCCACAGATCTACAAACCAAAAATTTTTGTTAACATGTAAAACCTACAAAACCATCTCTTTGTAAATCAAAAACCACTTAAACATCCATCTATTCACACCATATATGTTATCTAAAATAATTAAATACCACAGATCTACGAATCCACAGGTTTTTGTAACAGGAAAACTATAAAATCTACATATCCAAAATAACATGAATATGAAAAAGGAGGAACCAGGTTGTCTAGGAGTTCCCATATCACTAAAATACCAACTCCACAACCCACATGCAACCAGTGGAAAATCATCCAGTACTTTCATGTAACCAAGGGCTAAAACCATCAATCTAACATAAGCACTCCATACTGTAGTCCAAAAAGTAAATGTTCTTCCATGTGACTAGGGCACCAAAATCAACCGCCCAACATGAAAACCCATTCACTTTAAACATGATCACAATGTAAAGGAACATAACCACCATGTAAGAGGATACTCACATATTTCCAAACTAGATCTCCAAGTCACCATCATGTAAGGAACAAACATGTGACCAACTCCATGAAGATTCATAACCCTGAGCCTCAAGAGGCCACCATAAATCTCACTAATAATATCCATCTGAGAGTTAGATACCATGGCTTCCAATCTCACAAATCTACAAAACAATGCCAACATGCAGAACATCCACTACAGCCCAAAAACCTCCAATATTCTACAATTCCTTCCAACAAATTCACAAGCTTTACAAGCTAAATTTTAAAAAATGGAGGAATGCCCAGAACCAAATTACCATGAATCCATCACATGCAATCAACATGCAAGTCCATGCAAGTACATGCAACTCACATGCAAACACATGTAAGCACATGCAAGTACATGTAACTCACATGTAAGAACATGCAAGCACATATGAGCACATGCAATCCATGGAACAACCTTAAGCTCTTATACCAATTGTTGAGATAAACGAACAATCTCTAATCTAATTGTTAATCATCAAATCACCAAGATATGATACCAATTAGTGAGATACAAGGCTTTGACTACTACAATATAGAAATCTAAAAATTGTATGCAAATCTAAAAATAACTTTGTTTAATCCTTGAAATACCATGAAGAGGTTCAACTTCTTTATGATGCTAAAATCAGCCACTCTAACATGCTTGATAAAACCACCTTAGATGAACTTATAACAGCAATAACATCACCATAAGATAGCAGCAACAAAGAGGCACAAATCAACAACATAAGAATGCAAGATCTCACAACACAAGGTAACAATGTAACAGAAGATCAAACACATAACATAGTTTTTACGTGGAGAAACCCTTATGGGAAAAACTCCACCAAGAAGAGAGGCTCAAGTTGTATTATCTTCAAAGTAAGATTACAATACATCCACTTCCAATCTCCTCTTCACTCTTCAATCCAACAACACCTTTGTACCTATAAAACTAAGATATGCAACACATACATGGCATTGTACTTATAGAAATATTTTCCCTCCATTCTAGGCATCCACTTTCTCTCTCCTCCAATTACCCCACATGCAAGCATTAAATGTCATCATACATGCAACCACCAAGTGGCAAATACTTACCCATGCTAGGTGGGGTGCCCAGGTCCAAGAATAGCATGTAAAAGCATCTTATGACATGTCATAACCATCATAGATACAATCAACAATAAATCTTCCCAATATGGGCATCTGCGACTAATAATAGCAAACACAACTAATAATGGGTGTCATATGCGTCATACATGCATGGAATCTTATGACAACTTGCAGCTGCCATAAATTCACTTACAACACATTATGACAAATTTTCATACATACCAAAAAATAGTAGATTCCTTAAGGGCGGTGCCTACACTCATTTACTCTTGAGTTTTACAATTACCAACCGTAAATGTTGCTCTATAACTACCACCGGTAACTCCGGAACTTACCAATGTAGTAACTTCATATTTACTGCCCCTCGATAATTAAATTTTTACCACTACTGGTGAAACTTATACATCCCTTATGGGTAATTACAAATTACAAATAATACATGGAATAATACAATATTGGGATTTACAAGGTTATTGGCAACTTATCCCAACAGTATGAAGCCTTCACAAAGTGATGATGGGCCTCTATGATAGTACTAAAATCCTCTGAAACCTACTCCATAAGAACTGATGCCAAGGATGAAGATGGATGCACAATAGCATTGAGATGGATGTCATCAAAAGTGTCTACCAAATATGCATAGTGAGAATCATCAAATAAACATACAATGTCTGTCAAGTACTCATCCCAAAAAACTGGTGTTGGAAGACTGATGGAAGTAGCCTGCTGATGGAAGTCTGTGTGAACCAAAGATGTAGGTTCACAAGGAGATGTGATCTCAAGAAGAACTGATGTGGAGGAAACAACTCCAATGTTCAAATATCCATATATTGAATCTCCTTATCCAAGTGTAATGCATGAAGATCATCATGTAAGTCTGCAATATGTGAAGAACCAAAGCAATACAAAGAATATAAGCAAGACTCATGATCTTCTTGTCCCATTGCAATAATGTCTCTACTCTGCAAACCCCTTATGATCACTAAATTAGGCATGAATTCAACTTTTCTCCTTGTCCCACTATGAGTGATTTGATAAATGGAAAGGAGATTATTGGATAAAGAAGAGACATACAAAACATCATTGATTGTGCCTTCACCAATTTTTGTAGTGCCTTTTCCAAATGCTATCATGTAGGTGTTATTCCCATGAGTATAGGTGGATATGAACCTGGTTCATATGTGGAAAACATATCTTTTGAATTTTCCATGTGATGCAAAGCCCCTGAATCTAGATGATGCATTATTAGTAGAGGCAAGCAATGTCATTCCTTTGTTCTTATTCACATTTGAAGATGATGGAGAAGAAGAGCCACCTGAGGAGTTGATTTGATTCTTCTTAGTAAGAAGTTCTAACTCAGCTATAACTATAACTATAAGTGGGCCTTTCCTTAGACTTTTTTCCTTTGGATGGAGTAGTTTCTTCAATTTGAGGTTTTGATTTTGATCCCTTAGATAGGTCCTTGTTTGATTTATTCACCTTAGGAGTTGAATTCTTTTAACCACTAGCAACTAGAGCATGATTTGATGAAGACTTGAGTGTGCCCATTTGAATTAATTTATCTTGCTCTTGTGTTAGAGAAACAACAAACTTAGCTAGAGAAGGCATAGTGAAATGACTATCTAATGAGCGTTGTGTGGCATAAAAAGTTGAAACAAACACTGAATAATCTAGACCTAGCTGATAAGACACTAAGGATCAATTGATCATCATATTTTTCAATCTTACACAATTTCAATTGTGACCTTAATGAGTTTAAATTGGTGAAGAAATCTTGAATTGTGACAAAATCTTGAGGATTGAGACTTATTAATTCATTCTCCAAATGATGACCCCTCATTATATCTTGCTTGCTAAACAATGTTTCTAATGTTGTTAAGACGTCATTAGGTGTTTTAACATCATTAACATGAAATAATAGGTCTGGAGAAATGGTCATACAAATAATGCCATAGGCTTCATCAAGTTGATTAAACCACTTCCTCTTTTTAGAAGCTGAAGTAGGTTCAAGTTCCAATCCTGTAGCTTCTCTATGTAAACCCTTTTGCTTAAGTTGTAAATCCATTGCATGTTACCATGAATGGTAATTAAAAGGAGTTAATATGTTAGCCAAGGATGCTCTACAACTTGATCAACACTCTCACAATATGGAAATCAAACAAATAGAGATTAAGAAATCTATGATATTGATGAACCTTATTGAGCATAAACTTATATTGATCTCACAACATAAATTATTCACTCTAACAACATCCACATGTTATGTACAACAATCACGTTCAATATTTCTTGGCTAAACAAATTTTAAATTATTACAAATAAATTTAGACATTGATAAACATATCACTATGTCATGACACGTTTTTTAGAGATCTATATGTGATACAAAATTATAGATCTACCAAATTTTAAAAAAAAATAAAAGTTTAGAGTTTTTATATAAGTTCAAATTAATGCCAATTCAACTTAATATTTAATATATTTGTTCTAAATGTATTTGCATTTCTAATTTAATCTCAATTATGATAACCAAGTGATAAACTAATAGAAAAATGATATAAATGAGAGAAAAATAGACCTACCTCTAAAATTAGCTAGACCTTGTCTCTCCAAGATTCAACTTGATCCTCTATCTCTAATGAGATTTAGTTAAAACTTTTCCACTCATTAGATTCAGTTAGAACCTCTTCAATTACAATTTACAAAAATTGACATTCAAAGTGCCTTATCTTTTTTTCCCAAGTTTGATATTCATAATGAATAACTGAAAAAATAAACAATTTAAATACAAATGGAGGATGGAGTATGAATGTTAATGTTGATACAGTTGTGTCTCATATAGGATTAGGGCCAAGTTTAACATACCTAACATAGGCCTAATGTAACATGTGATGTTAATAGCAAACATAGGGATGACACAAAGCTACATAGGGAGCATAAAAAAATTAGTTTCCAAAACATTTAGTGTGTTTTTTTTGGTTTCGACTAAACCCTAACAAAATCTATGTTAGATAAATAGCTAACCCAAATCCAACACAAACTATGTCAAAGCTTGCTAAAAATGAAAATGTGACAATTGTAATTTTAAATGTAATAGTATGATCAACCCCTTAAATTTGTAATGATACTCAAATCTAAGACATGTAGTGTTAAAGTCATGGGTATCTTGAGATCAATGGTTTGGTAGAGTGTGAAATGATAATATAATAGTTGAAGGTCGAAGACAATGCAAAACATAACAAAGAAGGATAACCTAAGTTAGATTTGTAGCTACTTATAGATGCTTCTCAACTCAATAATGAGTGTAACATCTAGTAACATTCAAAAGATGAACTCTCTTCCTCTTAGAACAATGCAGGGCAAATTAATTGACTATTTTCTTCCCTCTTATAAAAGAGTTAATGGTTGTTTATTTGAAGCATAACATCAAGGTACAAGGGTTAATAATATGTTTTCTTGCACTTATATTATAAATATTTCTAATCATACACTAATATTTGGTTTAATTTGGTACTTTAGAGCTTATATACGGGTAAGTGCAGGAAGATGGGGGGCCAAAAAGGGGTCTTAAGTGGCCACTTTTTTTCTGAAATCAGGAAATACTGGCCTTGGATGAGAAATTGAGCATAGTTACACTCAAAATTTGGAGATGCAACCAAAACAATGTTTGTAGTGCTCCGAGTCTACTTTTTAAACTACTATTTTGTTTTGAAAATGGCATAGATTAAGGGGATCAAAAGAGGGAGCCATAGAAATTGGTGTTGTTTCTGTCAAAAAAACATAACATAGCATGTTTTGTGGCTCCCTCAAAAGGTCAACTTTTTTTGGGTATTTTTAAAATCGCTTCAGTGAGAAATTAGCTAATAGCATGTAGTTTATGCCCGATTTTTCTGATAATTTTTTGATAAATATTTGATTTTTTACTAATTTTCAAAGTGGACACATCCTAAAAAATAGAATTTTGGCCATGCTACCCCTATAAATTTTGAAAACTAATTGAAAATCATTTTTTTATTTTTTAATATTTGTAGAATGGAGGCTAGTTTTTAAATATGTAATTTTTTTGAAATTTGAATGAATAGTTATTTTACAATGAAAAAAAGACCAAACAGTGGTTTTTGCCTAAAAACGAACACACAAACAAAAGAAATTAAAGATGAAAGGCTTAACATTGTTAAAATGTGAAAAAAATCACATCATCAAATAGCTAAGAGAAAGCCTAACATTACCCATGTGTTCGATTTGTTCGACCTTAAAACACGTGCAAATCTAAGGGTTAGCACGAATGAAATTATGTGAAATTTTGAAGAATATAGAAAAACACATCTGTGACTGTTCATAAGGCACTCCAAGCCTTTAGGTTGGAAATCCAAAGCAAATCCCAAGCCCAAGGCTTGGGATTCCCAAAGCAAGAAATAACACGAGTGCGTTATAACGCGCTCGCGTTATATTTTGCCTTGCATTTTTCTTTCCCACAAGTCTGTTGTTTGTCATGTTTGACATAACGCAAGCGCGTTATAATGCGCTCGCGTTATGTTCCCCTCAAATTTTTTTACGTTAAAGGCTATTAATCATGAGGGTTAAGGGATAAGGGATAGAGTTGGAGGGTTTAGGGATAAGGGATTAGCGTTTAAGGTATAGTATCAAGCCCGTTGAGGGTCTAGGAATAGGGATAGCATTTAGGGTTTAGGGATGAGGGATGACAGAATAGGGTTGAGGGTTTAGGGGTTAGGGATAGGGTTGAGGGATTAGGGTTTGACATTGAGGGTTGAGGTTTGAGGTTCAAGGGTCAAGGGTTTAGTGATAGGGTTTAGGGTCGAGGGATTAGGGTTAAAGTAGAGTGTGGAGGGTGTAAGGATTAGGGACAGGGTTGGAGGGTTTAGGGATAAGGGATTAGGGTTTAAGGTATAGTATCGAGTCTGTTGAGGGTTTAGGAATAGGGATAGCATTTAGGTTTTAGGGATGAGGGATTATAGTTGAGGAATGATGGATTAGGGTTGAGGGTTGAGGGATTAGGGTTTAAGGTATAGTGTTGAGGGTTGAGGGGTTGAGGGTTTAGGAGTAGGGTTTAGGGTTGACAGATTAGCATTTAATGTTGAGGTTAGGGTTAGAGTGTCGAGGGTAGAGGGATTAGGGATAGGGTTTAGGGTTGAAGGTTTAAGGATTGAGGGTTGAGGCTTTAGGGATGAGGGTTTAAGGCTTAAGATATAGTGTCAAGTGTTGAGGGTGTAGGGATAGGGTTTAAGTTTTAAGGGTTAAGGGTTGAGGGATAGGGATTAGGGTTTAAGGTATAGTGTTGAGGGTCGAGGGATCAGAGTTAAGGGTTGAGGGATTAGGGTTTGACGTTGAGGGTTGAGGGTTGAGGTTCGAGGGTCAAGGGTTTAGGGATAGGGTTGAGGGTCGAGGAATTAGGGTTAAAGTAGAGTGTGGAGGGTATAAGGATTAGGGATAGGGTTGGAGGGTTTAGGGATAAGGGATTAGGGTTTAAGGTATAGTATCAATTCTATTGAGGGTGTAGGAATAGGGATAGCATTTAGGGTTTAGGGATGAGGAATTAGAGTTGAGGGATGATGGATTAGGGTTGAGGGTTGAGGGATAAGGTTTAGGGTTGAGGGCTGAGGGATTAGGGTTTAAGGTATAGTGTTGAGGGTTTAGGGATAGGGTTTAGGGTTGAGGGATTAGAGTGAAGGGTTGAGGGATTAGGATTTGACATTAAGGGTTGAGGGTTTAGGGTTTAGGGTTTAGGGTTAGGGTTGAGAGATGAGGGATCAAAGTTAAGGGTTGAGGGATTAGGGTTTGACATCGAGGGTTGAGGGTTGAGGTTCAAGGGTCAAGGGTTTAGGGATAGGGTTGAGGTTGAAGGGATTAGGGTTAAAGTAGAGTGTGGAGCATGTAAGGATTAGGGATAGGGTTGGAGGGTTTAGGGATAAGGGATTAGAGTTTAAGGTATAGTATCGAGTCTGTTGAGGGTTTAGGAATAGGGATAGCATTTAGGGTTTAGGGATGAGGGATTAGAGTTGAGGGATGAGGGATGAGGGTTGAGGGTTGAGGGATTAGGGTTTAGGGATAAGGTTTAGGGTTGAGGGTTGAGGGATTAGGGTTTAAGGTATAGTGTTGAGGGTTGATGGTTTAGGGATAGGGTTAGGTTTGAGGGATTAGGGTTTAGGGTTGATGAATTATGGTTTAATGTTGAGAGTTGAGGGTTGAGGGTTGAGGTTGAGGGATAGGGTTAATGGTCAAGGGATTAGGGTTAAATAAGAGTGTCAAGGGTAGAGGGATTAGGGTTTAAGGTATAGTATCGAGCCTGTTGAGGGTCTAGGAATAGGGATAGCGTTTAGGGTTTAGGAATGACGGATTAGAGTTGAGGGATGACGGATGACAAATTAGGGTTGAGGGTTGAGGGATTAGGGTTTAGGGACAAGGTTTAGGGTTAGGGTTGAGGGATTAGGGTTTAAGGTATAGTGTTGAGGGTTTAGGGATAGGGTTTAGGGTTGAGGGATTAGAGTAAAGGGTTGAGGGATTAGAATTTGACGTTGAGGGTTGAGGGTTTAGGGATAGGGTTGAAGGTCGAGGGATCAAAGTTAAGGGTTGAGGGATTAGGGTTTGATGTTGAGGGTTGAGGGTTGAGGTTCGAGGGTCAAGGGTTTAGGGATAGGGTTGAGGGTCAAGGAATTAGGGTTAAAGTAGAGTGTGAAGGGTATAAGGATTAGGGATAGGGTTGGAGGGTTTAGGGATAAGGGATTAGAGTTTAAGGTATAGTATCGAGTCTGTTGAGGGTTTAGGAATAGGGATAGCATTTAGGGTTTAGGGATGAGGGATTAGAGTTGAGGGATGAGGAATTAGGGTTGAGGGTTGAGATTAGGCTTTAGGGATAAGGTTTAGGGTTGAGGGTTGAGGGATTAGGGTTTAAGGTATAGTGTTGAGGGTTGATAGTTTAGGGATAGGGTTTAGGTTTGAGGGATTAGGGTTTAGGCTTGATGAATTAGGATTTAATGTTGAGAGTTGAGCGTTGAGGGTTGAGGGTTGAGGTTGAGGGATAGGGTTAATGGTCAAGGGATTAGGGTTAAATAAGAGTGTCGAGGGTAGAGGGATTAGGGTTTAAGGTATAGTATCGAGCCTATTGAGGGTTTAGGAATAGGGATAGCATTTAGGGTTTAGGAATGAGGGATTAGAGTTGAGGGATGATGGATGACAAATTAGGGTTGAGGGTTGAGGGATTAGGGTTTAGGGACAAGGTTTAGGTTTAGGGTTGAGGGATTAGGGTTTAAGGTATAGTGTTGAGGGTTTAGGGATAGGGTTTAGGGTTGAGGGATTAGAGTAAAGGGTTGAGGGATTAGAATTTGACGTTGAGGGTTGAGGGTTTAGGGATAGGGTTGAAGGTCGAGGGATCAAAGTTAAGGGTTGAGGGATTAGGGTTTGATGTTGAGGGTTGAGGTTCGAGGGTCAAGGGTTTAGGGATAGGGTTGAGGGTCGAGGAATTAGGGTTAAAGTAGAGTGTGGAGGGTATAAGGATTAGGGATAGGGTTGGAGGGTTTAGGGATAAGGGATTAGAGTTTAAGGTATAGTATCGAGTCTGTTGAGGGTTTAGGAATAGGGATAGCATTTAGGGTTTAGGGATGAGGGATTAGAGATGAGGGATGAGGGATTAGGGTGAGGGTTGAGGGCTTAGGGTTTAGGGATAAGGTTTAGGGTTGAGGGTTGAGGGATTAGGGTTTAAGGTATAGTGTTGAGGGTTGATGGTTTAGGGATAGGGTTTAGGTTTGAGGGATTAGGGTTTAGGGTTGATGAATTAGGGTTTAATTTTGAGAGTTGAGGGTTGAGGGTTGAGGGTTGAGGGTTGAGGTTGAGGGATAGGGTTAATGGTCAAGGGATTAGGGTTAAATAAGAGTGTCGAGGGTAGAGGGATTAGGGTTTAAGGTATAGTATCGAGCCTGTTGAGGGTTTAGGAATAGGGATAGTGTTTAGGGTTTAGGGATGAGGGATTAGAGTTGAGGGATGATGGATGACATATTAGGGTTGAGGGTTGAGGGATTAGGGTTTAGGGACAAGGTTTAGGGTTAGGGTTGAGGGATTAGGGTTTAAGGTATAGTGTTGAGGGTTTAGGGATAGGGTTTAGGGTTGAGGGATTAGAGTGAAGGGTTGAGGGATTAGAATTTGACGTTGAGGGTTGAGGGTTTAGGGTTGAGGGATTAGAGTGAAGGGTTGAGGGATTAGAAGTTGACGTTGAGGGTTGAGGGTTTAGGGATAGGGTTAGGGTCGAGGCATCAGAGTTAAGGGTTGAGGGATTAGGGTTTGACGTTGAGGGTTGAGGGTTGAGGTTCGAGGGTCAAGGGTTTAGGGATAGGGTTGAGGGTTGAGGAATTAGGGTTAAAGTAGAGTGTGGAGGGTATAAGGATTAGGGATAGGGTTAGAGGTTTAGGGATAAGGGATTAGAGTTTAAGGTATAGTATCGAGTCTGTTGAGGGTTTAGGAATAGGGATAGCATTTAGGGTTTAGGGATGAGGGATTAGAGTTGAGGGATGACGGAATAGGGTTGAGGGTTGAGGGATTTGGGTTTAAGGATAAGGTTTAGGGTTGAGGGTTGAGGGATTAGGGTTTAAGGTATAGGATTGAGGGTTGAGGCTTTAGGGATGAGGGTTTAAGGCTTAAGATATAGTGTCAAGTGTTGAGGGTGTAGGGATAGGGTTTATATTTTAAGGGTTAAGGGTTGAGGGATAGGGATTAGGGTTTAAGGTATAGTGTTGAGGGCTGATGGATCAGAGTTAAGGGTTGAGGGATTAGGGTTTAACGTTGAGGGTTGAGGGTTGAGGTTTGAGGGTCAAGGGTTTAGGGATAGGGTTGAAGTTCAAGGGATTAGGGTTAAAGTAGAGTGTGGAGGGTGTAAGGATTAGGGATAGGCTTGGAGGGTTTAGGGATAAGGGATTAGAGTTTAATTTATAGTATCGAGTCTGTTGAGGGTTTAGGAATAGGGATAGCATTTAGCATTTAGGGATGAGGGATTAGAGTTGAGGGATGATGGATTAGAGTTGAGGGATTAGGGTTGAGGGATAAGGTTTAGGGTTGAGGGTTGAGGGATTAGGGTTTAAGGTATAGTGTTGAGGGTTGAGGGCTGAGGGTTTAGGATTAGGGTTTAGGGTTAACGGATTAGCATTTAATGTCGAGGTTAGGGTTAGAGTGTCGAGGGTAGAGGGATTAGGGATAGGGTTTAGGGTTGAAGGTTTAAGGATTGAGGGTTGAGGCTTTAGAGATGAGGGTTTAAGGCTTAAGATATAGTGTCAAGTGTTGAGGGTGTAGGGATAAGGTTTAAGTTTTAAGGGTTAAGGATTGAGGGATAGGGATTAGGGTTTAAGGTATAGTGTTGAGGGTCGAGGGATCAGAGTTAAGGGTTGAGGGATTAGGGTTTGATGTTGAGGGTTGAGGTTTGAGGTTCGAGGGTCAAGGGTTTAGGGATAGGGTCGAGGGTCGAGGAATTAGGGTTAAAGTAGAGTGTGGAGGGTATAAGGATTAGGGATAGGGTTGGAGGGTTTAGGGATAAGGGATTAGGGTTTAAGGTATAGTATCGATTATGTTGAGGGTGTAGGAATAGGGATAGCATTTAGGTTTTAGGGATGAGGGATTAGAGTTGAGGGATGATGGATTAGGGTTGAGGGTTGAGGGATTAGGGTTTAGGGATAAGGTTTAGGGTTGAGGGCTGAGGGATTAGGATTTAAGGTATAGTGTTGAGGGTTTAGGGATAGGGTTTATGGTTGAAGGATTAGAGTGAAGGGTTGAGGGATTAGGATTTGATGTTGAGGGTTGAGGGTTTAGGGTTTAGGGTTTAGGGTTAGGGTTGAGAGATGAGGGATCAGAGTTAAGGGTTGAGGGATTAGGGTTTGATGTTGAGGGTTGAGGGTTGAGGTTCGAGGGTCAAGGGTTTAGGGATAGGGTTGAGGTTGAAGGGATTAGGGTTTAAGGTATAGTGTTGAGCGTTGATGGATCAGAGTTAAGGGTTGAGGGATTAGGGTTTGACGTTGAGGGTTGAGGTTCAAGGGTCAAGGGTTTAGGGATAGGGCTGAGGTTCAAGGGATTAGTGTTAAAGTAGAGTGTGGAGGGTGTAAGGATTAGGGATAGGGTTAGAGGGTTTAGGGATAAGGGATTAGAGTTTAAGGTATAGTATCGAGTCTGTTGAGGGTGTAGGATTATAGATAGCATTTAGGGTTTAGGGATGAGGGATTAGAGTTGAGGGATGACGGATTAGGGTTGAGGGATTAGGATTTGACATTGAGGGTTGAGGGTTTAGGGATAGGGTTGAGGGTTGAGGGATTAGGATTTGACGTTGAGGGTTGAGGGATTAGGATTTGACATTGAGGGTTAAGGGTCGAGGGTCGAGGGATCAGAGTTAAGGGTTGAGGGATTAGGGTTTGACGTTGAGGGTTGAGGGCATTTTCTCAAGAACTTGATTATGAGGGCTTGCCCCTTCATTGTTATGCCTATCATATGGCGGAGCATCTGGCAAGCCCTTGTAGGAAAAAGATGTGATCAATGCAAAGGATGTGATGAATCTATAGCAGGACAAAATGCAAGCGCGTTATAACGCTCTCGCATTTTATATTTCTATTGAAACAGTAAAAAAGTGGTTACCCCCGTGATCTAGGCCCACATGCTCTGTTTTCTTACTGATTCTATGCATGCTCCGACAAAAAAGAAGTGCTTTCATACTATTGGGAAGTTCACATGCACATTTGACACATTGTACCACCTTTGCATGATCTTTCCACCACCTTTTCTGCTTTGCCAACTTGAGAAGGAGGAAATAACATAGTTTTCACACCAAGTTTGATATATATCTATTCAAGTTTCAATTTTTGTAGTGTTGCAATGTTAATTGTGATTCAATTTTAGGAATTTAACATTGAAAAGGAAGCAAGTGGTGAAAAACTCAAATTGTTGAGGAGTTTGATGCAAGAAGATAAAAACACTACATAATTGGGTACTCTCTCCGTTCAAATCTTTGTTTTTTAGGTATGTCAAGTCTTTACATGCATGTTCTTTACATTTTCCTTATTTCGGATTGAATTACTTTATCATGCTTTATCATACATGTTTAAAATAGACACATTCCCAATCAAGAAAGCAGCCTACAATCTCACAGGATGCCATGTATATTTTCTACACTTGGGCTCTTTAATAATTATGTGTAATAAACAAACCTTAACATACCATGATGTCAAACTATCCAAGAATAAATCCTTAGAACATAAAAAAAATACAATCCCACTATTATCTTGTATTCATTTCTTAGGAACTAATATTGGTCTCTTTATCATGCTACAGACACATTCTCCGTCATGCCGAGGAAACGATCAAGAATTAAACCAACACAGGAAGAGATAGAAGCTAAGAATGCAAAGAAAGTAGTGGCTATGAGGGAACTTCGTGAGAAGAGGAAATTGGACACGATAAATGAAGACATACCAATTGAAGAGGAACCACAACCATCACAAAGAGATATGGTATTGGCAGCACAAAGAGAACGAATGCAAAAACTTCGTGGTACGAGAGATTTGAATACCATAGTTGGAGACACGTCCTTTACCGCAAGTCAACATGTAGGGACACCATCTACCACATCTCAAGTTGAGAGTACATCATCACTCACATGTGATGAAGGAGGTACGCCATCGTTCCCACCTCAACCTCAAGGTATGTCATCTATTCCATCTTCGATCAAAGGTATGCCATCTAACCCATCTCATTTAAATATTGATGAAATTCCTAATGTTGAGATGAATTTACCTAACTTGACACCACCTAGAATTTTGCATAGAAAGCCAAAGTATTTGATTGATATTGATGAGAATATTTTGCAGCCAATGGAAGGTAAGATTCCAAAACGCACTTTTAGAAGATATGCTAATAAGATTTGGAGATTGTTCTTTGAAAAGTTAAATGAGACTGCAAGATGTCAACTATTCATTGAAATGATGCGAAGTATAAAGTATAGGTCTATCATGAAGATTCTTGGGTTGAGAACATCAAAGGCTTCAAGTAAAAAATCTATTGTCAAGAATCTAATGAGTGCGTATGAGAGTGTGGGTAACACCTCACGCACAAAAGATAGTAATGCAACACGGCGTGTGATTACATCGACTATAGTAAGTAGTCAAATGAGGAAAGCTCGTCTCATTAGAAAGACAAGTCAACAATTGAGAATTAATAGGAAAACTTTATCAAGAGCCGTTGGAAGGTGCCAAAGAATTGAGGACGCTAATGCCAATGAATTATGGGTGTTCTCGAGGAGACTACCATGAAAAGATAAACCAATTGTTGAAGCATTGAGATCACTAATTGAAGACTTTTGGAAGAATTACACAAGGGTATCTCCGAATCAAAGGGATGTGGTAAGAAGGAGAATCGGTAGTCAGAACCGCAAGCCACATCCAAAGCATTTTTTGGATGAGACTCAAACATAGTTTTATGGTAAATTTCTAGAGAAGTATCCTCAAATTCAAATTTGTCAAAGATATTTTAAATTGCTAAAACTTTTCTATGTTAAGATAAATCACACACGCACTACTTGTTGTTGTAGATTACATATTGAATTTTCTAACCATTTTGATGCTTATAAGTCTATATGTTTAGATATGCATACTAACAATGATTTGCAGGGTTGTGCCATATGTGCCCCACCAACATCTTCAAGAGACTTCATATCAAGAATTTTATGTGAAAGAGAGGAAGGTCAAATATATGCTTGGATGGCACATGTCATCATTGTGGTGGCTTGCAACATTTGCCCGTATGTGAACATATGGAAATAACACATGCGGTTGGAAATGAACTAGTAGAGTTTGGCAAGTATAAAACAGTGGCATACAATACAAAAGATGGTAAAGAAGCAAAGAGGTGTGAATTAGTTATTGAAAAGATTCCAGTGTATCAGTTTATGCCTATATTTCGTGACAGCATAGTGTATGAGTATGCAAGACATGCCCATAGAGCTCGATGGTTGGACTTGCAATTCAAGTTATGCAAGGACACATTTCCAGTTGGTAGCATTGTTTCAGTTGTCAACTTTGCAGAGAACTACAATCTACAGCCATAGCATGAGGTGCAATCACAATATTACAACTCCACAGGTTTCTATATTTGTGCACATCACATTCATTCATGCGAATGATAGTATAGAGGATGACAGAAAGATCATAAGGGAGTATAATTTCTATATTAGTGATGATCGCACGCATTCTACGGAGTTCGTGCAAGGTTGCTTTCAGGTGTTCTACAATGATTTGGCTAGAAGGGGCATATCGTTCAGTCAGCATATCATATGGTTGGATAACTGTGCATCACAATTCAAGAACTCGTGGAATTTCTATTGGCTGAGTAGGAGGCATAATTTTACAGGTATTCAACATATGTGAAACTTTTGTGAGGCTGGGTATGGAAAGGGAGAGCATGATGGTGCAGGAGCATGTATCAAAAGAGCCATAGCACGAGAAGAGTTAAAGTATAAAGACAATACAAAGTTGACAGATGTAAAATCAATTGTCGAGTGGTGTAATGCTTCCATGGGTCCAGGTAATGAATGTAAGTCTTTAGTTCATAGATTTTTTTGGTTGATAGATGATACTAACATTGCACCATATGAGGATTGTTGTACACTGACAGGATCAAATGAGATGCACTCTTTCAGAAGCTCAATTGCAGGTTCATGGAGTATCCATACATGAAAGATGTCATGCTTTTGTTCTTCCTATACAATTCAAGTCTGGGATGAGTACGAGTCAAAGGAGTGGGTTGACGAATGGTAGTTAAATTATCTTAGCCCACTTGACACGTATCGACCCCCGATGGCACTAGAACTAACACAGATGGAATCGTTAGTTGACTTTGACCACATATCAGATTTAGTTTAACCAGGTAATATAGGGCACGTATATGCATCTAATTTCATCTAGTTCAACCAGGTAATGTCATCTTACTTTGTAGTGTTTTTGTAGTGTTGACTAATTTTATCTAATTTACTACACATATCAATGTAGGGCACGTATATGCAGTTATTGCAGATGAAGATAATGAAGAGGGAACAGATTATTACTTATGTTGTTGTGTTGAGGCCAAAAAGAAATTGGAGGCCCCTATTACAGATGGAGAAAACATCAAATACTCTACAAGATCATTGGTTATTACTGGAACATGGCTTAGAAGGTACCCACATAAGAGTGTTAATATTTGGCTATTTCAGGACTTTGGCATGCATCGGAAGATTCTTCATTACTCGAACCTTGTCATGGCATCCAATGTTCATTTGATAAAGTATCGGGGTAGACCTTTGAACAAAATATTGTGGAAGGTGCGTGAGTCTAACCATGAAGTAATACTTGACACAATAAAGAGTAGAGCAGACCCGGATGGTTCATTGGATTAATTTGTAAGTATTCACATTGATTTTGTAAAGTTATGTTACATTGAGTTGTAAGTATGCACATTAATTTGTAAGGTTTGTCTTTTTTTATTTCCTCCTGCATTTTTACACATATGTACACATTTTTACATCATCATGTTATGTATTTTTGGTGTCCTGCTCCTGATGCGACCAAACTCATAACTCACCCTACTTCCTCTAGAGACCATTTGATGATCTCTCCAACACTCTAGATCTAGGGCACCCAATCATGATGATGACCTATATACCATTCTCCCAAGGTGCTCATAATGAATGAAAAGAAGACCAAGGCCGCCCAAGCTTAATAGACTTGTTTCTTTCAATTTTGATGATCCAAACTCTTGCAATATGACATCCACTTTCATGCCTTTAGATCTTCCTTCACATATAGGGCACCAAATCAAGTTGAAAAATCTACATAAGGGCACCAAACTAGATGAAAGGAGACATGAAATGCGCCTTAGGACTCCATGCTAAGGTTTGAGCCATTAAAGTCTCTTGATATTAGGCGCTCATGATGATGAAACTTAGAGCGTTTTCCTTTCCTATGCGCTCATCTAAGATGTTTGAATGATAAGGAGTGCCTCGACCTCTATAATGTACATTGGGAACCAAAATCAAGGTGATTTTAAGTCACTTTGAGTCATTTGGGGTCAGTTTGAGTCTCTGAGTCATGTTGCAAAAAAGTGTCAATGTTGTCAAGTTGCACAAAGCAACTTTTGCATTTTGGTGTCTTGCTCATGATGTGACCAAACTGACTATTCCAACACGTCCAAATGGGTACATTTACACTAGGCATGGTCCTATTTTTCACCCAAACATGTCGAAACAGTCTGAGCTACATTGTACCGACGATATCCCTGAACAGTCCAAAGTGCAAAAAGGCTACAATCTTTGATGAGATGTTACTCAAAAACCATGTCACTTAGAAATATTCTATCTAAGGCAACACGTTCATGTAAAGTGCCTCTATAATAACCTCTCTCAGTTTTTTATATCTCTGAGGCATTTGCCCGTGGTGAAAGGTTTTCTGCTGCCCCAAAAATCGTCAGAAGGAGGTAGTGTAAAGTTGCAAAGGGGTGTAACTTTTGTCCTACCCCTAATGTGACCAAACTGACTATTCCAATGCATCTGAATGGATACATTTATGCTAGGCATGGTCCTGTTTTTCACCCAAACATGTCGAAACAGTCCGAGCTACATTGTACCCACGATATCCCTAAAGAGTCCAAAGTGCAAAAAGGCTGCAATCTTTGACAAGATGTTACTCAAAAACTGTGTCACTTAGAAACATTCTATCTAAGGCAATGAGATCATGTAGAGTGCCTCTACAATAACCTCTCTCAGTTTTTTATAGCTCTGAGGCATTTGCCCATGGTGAAAGGTTTTCTGCTGCCCCAAAAATCATCAGAAGGAGGCAGTGTAAAGTTGCAAAGGGGTGTAACTTTTGTCCTGCTCCTGATGCGACCAAACTGAATATTCCAACACGTCCAAATAGGTACATTTACGCTAGGCATGGTCCTATTTTTCACCCAAACATGTCGAAACAGTCGGAGCTACATTGTACCGACGATATCCCTGAAGAGTCCAAAGTGCAAAAAGGCAGCAATCTTTGACGAGATGTTACTCAAAAATCGTGTCACTTAGAAACATTCCGTCTGAGGCAACGTGATCACATAGAGTGCCTCTACAATAAATTCTCTCATTTTTTAATAGCTCTGAGGCATTTGCCCATGGTGAAAGGTTTTCTGCTGCCCCAAAAATTGTCAGAAGGAGGCAGTGTAAAGTTGCAAAGGGGTGTAACTTTCATCTTGCTCCTGATGCGACCAAACTGACTGTTCCAATGTGTCTGAATGGGTACATTTATGCTAGGCATGGTCCTGTTTTTCACCCAAACATGTCGAAACAGTCAGAGCTACATTGTACCGACGATATCCCTGAAGAGTCCAAAGTGCAAAAAGGCAGCAATCTTTGACGAGATGTTACTCAAAAACCATGTCACTTAGAAACATTCCGTCAGAGGCAACGCGATCATGTAGAGTGCCTCTACAATAACCTCTCTCAGTTTTTTATATCTTTGAGGCATTTGCCCGTGGTGAAAGGTATTCTGCTGCCCCAAAAATCGTCAGAAGGAGGCAGTGTAAAGTTGCAAAGGGGTGTAACTTTCGTCCTACTCCTGATGTGACCAAACTAACTGTTCCAACACGTCTGAATGGGTACATTTACACTAGGCATGGTCTTGTTTTTCACCCAAACATGTCGAAACAGTCAAAGCTACATTATACCGACGATATCCCTGAAGAGTCCAAAGTGCAAAAAGGCAGCAATCTTTGATGAGATGTTACTCAAAAACCATCTCACTTAGAAACATTTCGTCTAGGCAATGTGATCATGTAGAGTGCCTCTACAATAACCTCTCTCAGTTTTTTATAGCTCTGAGGCATTTGCCCGTGGTGAAAGGTTTTCTGCTGCCCCAAAAATCATCAAAAGGAGGCGATATAAAGTTGCAAAGGGGTGTAACTTTCATCCTGCTCCTGATGCGACCAAACTGACTATTCCAACATGTCTGAATGGGTACATTTACGCTAGGCATGGTCCTATTTTTCACCCAAACATGTCGAAACAGTCGGAGCTACATTGTACCGACGATATCCCTGAAGAGTCCAAAGTGCAAAAAGGCAGCAATCTTTGACGAGATGTTACTTGAAAACTGTGTCACTTAGAAACATTCTATCTAAGGCAACGCGATCATGTAGAGTACCTCTACAATAACCTCTCTCAGTTTTTTATAGCTCTGAGGCATTTGCCCGTGGTGAAAGGTTTTCTGCTGCCCCAAAAATCGTCAAAAGGAGGCAGTGTATTAAGTCAGGATGAAAGCCTATTCACTCTAGGTGCCTGTTTTTCACCAAATCACACATGCACCTTGAACAAGTGATGCTACAAGTGGTGAACAAAATGGGCGCCTTGAAGAATTGAGCCCTCCAAGACATCTTGCAATTGCCTAAAAGTCCAAAATTTACATAAGTGAGTTAAGGTGCCATTTTCCATCTCCAGAGCCTCCTTTGAGCGCCTTAACATGGAGTGAATGTTTTAGTCTATGAAAGATTGTGCCTAAAGAATATAACAACCCCTTGAGTCACTAGGATGAACTAAGTTAACAAAATGAACTTCATTGAGGGAGGCACACTTGTGTCTTCCTGCTAAAACCTCTAAAGGGTAACCATCTCAACAAGTGTCTCTAATCCCAAGAGAACTCTAGCCTCACCCAATTCTCGAATATATATGAGAACCTACAACCTATCAATCCATGTTAAGCTCCAAATGCAACACCACATTATCATGAAGCTCCCAAGCACATGACCAATGTACTCAATACCAAGAGAACCAATAAGACCACTGTCAAAACTCTAACTACAAAATTAGGTATCCAAACATGACATCATGATCTAACATCTCCTCCTAGAAGATCACATGCACCAATATAGACATCCTAGTCTCAAGAGAACTTGTATCATGCTAATACTCTAATCTAGAATCAAGAGTCCACCAAGACACACTACCAAACACCTCTAAACCAAGGATCAACATCTACAACCACATGAAGATAACCATCTCCTAAAAATAGTAGCCAAGATGTCAAAGCACTCTCACTACAAATAATAATCATAATCCAAGAGTTTGTCCATTACACCCAACCACTATATAAGATCATCCATCACTAGGTGATGAATACACATCACTATCAAAGCAACATCCATCCTCTCATCCCAATGCAACATACCAATGCGCAAATGAGCATAGACAAGGCAAAATAACAAAGTCATCCCATGGATATAGGCAATATGCATTCAAGTCATCCCACTACAATCAATGAGCTGTGCATCCCAAAAAAATGCATAACTTGTAGATCCCAACCATTGAAAACATGCAAAATCATCATCATATTAGTAATCATCATCACATTAGTAAACATCATCACATTAGTAAACTAGTAAACATCATTTGCATCCATACTTAAACCAATCTTATTGTTGTGTTTGATGTATCCTCTTTCAAACAACCATTTAACAAAATTTGAGTCCAAACAATAAACATTTACAACCATAAACATCTCAAAGTCCAAAATCCAAACATTCTATCATCCTTAATCATTTCCATCATGGACCCTTGGTTTGAAAAAATCATTATGCAAGATAAAAACCCTATGCCTATTACCTTGTCCGAGGCTCATGCAAAACCCAAAATGATTAGCCTAGAACCATGTGTCATGTCCCCGTTCCCGGCTTGATCATCAAGTCTATAATGGATTAGCCTATTCCTCATTCCCAGAGGCTAATTCCAAATGATGAGGGAATGAATTGGTTTCGAACTAACTCTATCTGTTTGTTTTGCAGGAACAAGGTCAGAACCCTAAAATTTGACTAAGTATGGACACTTGGGAGCCTAGGCACCCATTTCACTCCAGTTTTCCTTACTAAGCGCCTAGCACAAGGATCATCCAAATTAAGCACCTAAGAACCTCAAGGTGCCTATACATGTTTCTAGGGATCCTCCAATTGAGCGCCTAGCATAGATGGATGAAGATTGAAAGTTTTCAAGTTAAAGATGTCCTTTGGGTGAACTCACAGCACTAGGCGCATGTGTTGGTTGGAACTCCTTGGATCTGGCACCTAGGATTGAAAGCCTTTGATGAGGAGAGAAGTCTCAAGGCCTGGTTTGGCACCCTCACTTGCCTACCCCACCCTCAGAATGCGCCTAACCTTCATAAGGCATTAACACTCTATTTTGAGCGCCTAGCAGGGGTAATGGATAGATTGAAGGCTTGGGAGCTAAGGAAAGTCACTTAGATGAATAATCAAGATTGAAATGAGAAACTCCTAGCCAAGGCACAAAATTCCTCAATTCTGGCATCCAGAAATCAAATCTAAGTAAGACGCTCTTTCCATTTGCCAAAGGCTCTATTAGCGCCCTTGGTTGATGATCTCTCCAGACACTTGAAATGGCACCCAGTGGATCTTTCAACTTGTATCAGGAAGAAGGGAAGCATTCTCAGTGTTGTTCAGATAATCTAAGTTGTAAAGTTAACAAGGAATAGAGCCAGAGGACAAGGCGCACTTATTGGTCTCCATCACCTCAAAAATGCACCTAATGCAGTTGGTGTCAACTTCCCTCTTTCTAGCCTCCAAATGGCGCCTAGAGTCAAAAAAGGATTTCACTGAATAATGTTAATGTTTTGAGCATCAAACTCTTCTTGGCGCATACCTATGCTCTTGCAACCTCAAATTGGTGCCTAGGGTTCAGTCATCCTCCTAAGGCGTGGTTCTGCTCCTCCATAACCCTGTTTTGGCACCTAAACTTAGAAGTACCTTGAAGACTTGGATTAAGATGGAATTCACCTCTAGAATTTTAGGCGCTTGATAGAAGATAAAGGCGCTAGTGTAGAAGAGCTTCAAAATTTTGATGTCAAGTGTGAATTGAGATAATAGGCATTGATACCAGTTGACATTACTCCAAACATGCGCCTAAGAGAGATGCAAGTCCCCAAGACCAATTTTGGAACAAGGTGCTCCATCAGAGGGTAAGATGATAATCCTTGGAAGTCAAGTGTTTCAAAGATTCTTTGAGAAATTGACAAGTTGTAACCTAGGCGCCAAAACCCCTGAGAATCCTCCTATCTGGTGCCTAGTCAGAAGAACACTAATATTGCGCCTAAGTGAATTTGAGTGTGAATATAGAGTCATCAAACCCCACTAGACGTTCATCCATGTCTCTGCCACCTCAAGGAAGCGCCCAGCTTAGGATGGCGCCTAGTCTAGTCTCTACTACCTTCAGTTGGCGCCTAACCTTAAGAGTCTTGCAACTATGACATCATATTGGCACCTAGAACTCATGATGCATGAAATCAACACCTGGGTTCCAGAGAACTCATTTGGGTGCCTACTCTTGGAAACAATCCAGAGCATCCATAAACTCTAATAGGCACCTAATGTTGGCAAGGCGCAACTTCAGGAGGAGATCACCTCAACTTGGCGCCCAAGTCAGAAATCTACGCCTAAGGATCTCTAGAAGGAGTTAAGGTTGTTACAATTACCTAAATGCTCATTGGTCATAAGGGTAGCATTTGGATCCGTGTCAGGACCCCTGGATAAGTTTGCCAACTCAGAATGAGTCATCAGATGGAATATTCCCTTGTATATGCTTCTTGGGAAACGTGCCTTAGTTCCTCTTTGCGCATTGAAAAATGTGCCTTCATTGCCTTTGGAAGGCCTATAAAAGGAGGAGCCCTCTCATTCATTTGTTATCTAATCATTTTGATAGAATTCTCTCTACAAAGCTATTTAGCTTGTGATCTTGAGGCCTGCGAGTTTCAAGTGTTGGGGTGATGCTCCCTCAATAAGCAAGGTGATGCTCCCTTGTGATATTGTGAGGTGTTGACATTCAGTTGACATCATTGAGTTTGATTGAGTTGATCAAGTGTAGACACCATTGTAAACATCAAGGCTTCAAGGCCTTTCTTTTGTATCTCCATTGAATAAGTTGTAACTTCATGCTATTGAAAGCATTATCCATGTAATAAGACATTGCAAGTTGATTGAGTCAAATAACTAGACAAGTACCCAACTCTAAGGTTGATTCATTCAAGTAGTTATCTTTGATGTATATCTTTGTGTTGTTGAAGTAGTTGATGAATTGATAGCAAGTAAAATTGTTTAAGTAAGGAAAAATTTCTGTAGAACTAGTTGGGTATCTTACACCATGCCTATCCATCAAACACCACGCCTATCCATCAAACACCACAATGCAATCAAAATCCTAACAACATGCCCATGATCCAAGATCAAGTGCAATCATGCAAAGATATTATCAATCACAAGCCTATTAAGAATGAACTAGAGTCTTCTAGTACCATACTTTTCCATCAAACACCATCATGTAATCCATGGCCTATCAAGCCTATCAAAGAAAATGCAAACATCCTATGTAATACAATCAGACTTTAAATATTTGAAGTAGCAATCTACAAATATCCATTCAAAAGTGGATTTATAATACAAGTATGGACGCCATCAATAAAAAAGATTTGTATTAACCAAATATCCATATAGGCATACATCAATATCTGTCGATATAAGTATAACATATATATAAAATAGACATATAGGCTTACAAGAATGCCATATAGGCATACAATGTCAACTATGTACAATACAAAATATATGTCCACAAATGCCATATAGGCATACAACAAAGGAACACAATAATAAGTCATTCCCCTCTGGCTGGTGAAGAGAATAAATCACGAGCAGCCTTTGATCTTCTAGGGGATGGAGACATGCATGTGGGTGGTCTACTACGAACCCGAGGGCTACTCCTCCTATTTAGTTCTTCCTGCACCTTTACCTGTTACAATAAAAAGTATAGACATTAATATATAGAAATTACATGTTATAAAAAAATGAAACATTTAACAAAATAATCACTTACCGCTAACATATAATCTGTCTCCTCGCTTGCCTCAGTAGCAGGAATAGGCCCTGGTGATGTCATGTCCTATAGAAACCATCCAGATAGAAATTAAACTTCAAATCAATAATCTTTTGATTTTTCAAAAATAGACAACTATAACAATGAATGTAAATTGAAATTTACTAATCTACCTCATACCCCTGTCAATGCCATGGAGCTATGAATCGCAGAGGCCACACCCTACTCCATTGCCCTATGAACATGGGGAGGTGTCTCCGCAGCCTGCATCATCTGGAAATAAAACAACATTATTCAATTACGAAAACTATAATAGTGATGCAAATCATGGCTCCTAACATACACACACGTTCATCTAAACATGGAAGTACACACAATAAAACACACAAATCACATACAAAAATTTAGTAAGTACAATTCATTCATTAAACTATTTATTTTATTACCTTCGTAAAGCTTTGAAGTCCACCACTGCTGGCAGGTGTTGCCATGAAATCTACAGTATTAACCTATTCAACATCCAAAATCAGAAATTAGAATACCATTCATATAACGATGCTATTCACATGTAATATTTATAATTGTTTACTAGTTACATACCTCAACGGTAGATGATCTAGTGAAAAATGTAGGTGGAGAACCACTGAAAACTACATCGACGCTATGACCCTAAAATTTTATTAAAATCATCAATTTAAATTAGTTAATCTTGTATTTCAAAAATGAAATTTAATAAATTAAATTCAATAAACTTGCTAATATTTACCTGAGTATCAAGGCTGAAAGTCTCACTCAGGAGGGTATCTGTCATCACCATCTGCTCAGCTGCAGATGTAGCCTGTGCACCTATGTCCTAACTGTCCATGGGGTCATAACCACAGGCTGACCCGCAAGCCTGGCAAGTATGTGATGGGACCCTACTCCTCATACTATCTCCCAACCCACTCTGTGTTGCAAGACCAGCATGCTCTATGATGCTCTGGGTCAAGGCACTAATTGACCTCAGTGTATCGACCTCAACACTCTCCTTCACAATGGAAGGGATAGAAACATGCTCGTGGGTTGGTCTGCTGATTACTCGTCTCACTACCCATTGTGGGTTAAGACGTGCCCCTGGTCTTGTTAGTGCCTGAATTGACTGGTAGTTTTCTGAGCAATTTTCATTCAGGCACTCTCCCTAAGTATCCAAAAAATGTTCTAAGTGATGGACCTCCTCAGCATTTTTCAGTTGCATCATCATATTTTCTTGAGGAGGAGGTCATCATCATCATGTTTGTTTCCATGCAGGTCAGCATCATCATGTTCTCCGTCGACCGGTTTCTCATCGTCATCATCATATTGAAGTATCGGGCGATGTTTGGTTTTTATCCTGATGATGCTGACGAGCTACAGTGCGCCCTGATCTGCTTGCGAGGGTGATTCTTCAAAGTCTCCGGTGATCTTCCATTTATCAACTTGCGCGAACATGATGATGATGTTGCCCCGGTATTCTGAAGGGGTTATTCTTTGAATTGTTCGACCTAACTTGCTTTTTCCTAAGGGTCGTCATCATCATCATATTTCCAGTTATCATCCTGCTGCTTGCGGAGGTCATCATATTTTCTGCCTTCATGATATTTCGCCGGGGTGATATTTCTATCATCGGGTGATCTTGGTTAGGATCATCCTGATGACGTTGTTGAAGAATTCTTAGTGCGACCCGATATTCACTAGGGTCATCATATTTTGAACGTCAGGATGATCTTAGTCAATATCATCCTGATGATGTTGTATCACCTTGTTCTTTGTTTCTCATCCTGATGATGCTGACGTCATCCATATATCAGGGTGATATCCGGTTCTTTCTGCCTGTCTGCATCATGATATTTCCGAAGGAGGGGGTGATATTTTCATATCACCCAGATATACGTTTTGTTCGAGCATCATGATGATGCTGATATCAAGGAGATATCCGCCTGCCGGCTTCGCGCATTATCTACTGGGGGTGATCTTTTCAAGCAGCGTCATCATATTCAGTTATCGCCCCGATCTTATAGTGGAGCTACAGTGCAACCTGATATTTGTGCATCAGGAGGATATTTCCAAATATCTGGTTGTCTTCCGAATATCATGATGATGTTAATATGATGATGACGTCATCGAGGTCCGAGGGGGGTGAGATTTCTAACACTGATCATCATGAGGAGATCTCCCGACATTTGCAAACATGATGATGACGTCATCCGGATATGAGGAGGTGCGCAGTAGGCAGATATGATGATGACGTCAGCAGGATATCATGCTGCTGGAGGATGATGATGATGAAGTCCTATACTAGTGTCGTCAGGAGCAAAAGCACCGACATGATATATGCTCATGACTTAGTATATAAAGTGTTATTGAGGTCATCGCGGGGTGCATGTGGGATAATGTTATCCTGCATTTTTGAAATATCATGATGATGAATCTCGGCGGGAAGTGGTTGCGATTAACTGTCTGATGATCTTCCCAAGGCCGCGGGTTGGTGCGCCATCAATGGCGATTGTTGCAGAGGTATGGGCGATGGCGTGGACGGATGTAGTACCTGATTGAAGATCTGAATCCCGAGGTGGCGGCGCAAGGCTCGAGAAATCTTCCTATCTCCTCCCCTACCTGCTGCATTAATGTTTGAGCGCCATTTCTATGATACTGTATATCTGGCGGGAGTTTTGGTCAACCTGGTAGTTAATGCTGAAGGCACCTTCCTGCTATATGATGCAGAGGGTGTTATTCATTCAAGGTTGTTGAAAGTGGTGGATTTTTGGCTCTGTAATCCAAAACCAGCTGATCTGGTTGCTCTGTACAGCTTGATCTTGTGAGTTTATGTATCTCCTGTTGTAGGACTTGGCATGAATCCACTGGTTTCATGGTTGATCTTGTATGAGTAATGCTGTCTTAGCATGTGTTGTGTTAATTCTGTCTCCAGTATTGCATGTATCCTTCTTCTGGATCTGGATGTTTGCTTATGTTTAGATTCTAGAGCATAGAATTCCTATGTTGAATGTCTGATCTTTTAACCTCTGCTCAAGGGGCAGATTAAACTGTTTTCAGGTTGAACATTGGGAAGGGTATACTGCAGTAGGGATGCCATAAGTAGAGATAGCTCAACACTCTTCACTGGGAGATATCTGTAAGGCAGATATCATGTGTATCCCCCTGAAATCCAGTTTTAGCTGTTTATGCTGATCATTCACAGGTGTATGTCTACCGACTCCAGGCCCTGGATAGGCACCAATCATGCTGTGTTCTTGTGTTATACACCATGTCCAGCTTTGCATCCAAAATTCAAACTAAAACATTTCATACCTCCACTTGTTAGTTGTAGGAGTAGGATTAGGAACCCCCTGCATGCTCTCATACCCAACCAGACATCATGTCCAAGAATGTTGCCAGCCTTGTGATCTATCATGCAGATCTTGGTCCATACATGAGAGTATTCTGCCTGTTGTTGTCAAGTTAGATCCTTCTACCTTTGAGCTAGTCAAGGTTACATCTTGAGTTATAGGGATACCCCCCTTGGTGCGGCAGAACCAGAAGTGAAGGGGAGGAGCTCACGCAACCTCCTGTATTCAGTTGGCCTGAATCTGCCTGTGCATTAGAAGTGGCAAACCCTAATGCTGATTCAGAAGAAATGTCAACAAAATGGCGACTCCGCTGGGGAACGTTGATGTAAAGTAATATCCTGCAGTCTCTGGTGAAATGATGCTCTGCTGGTGGAATGAACCTGGAAAAGTAGCTTTCAGCTATTGAAAATTTTGTCCTCTCTGGAGAGGTGGCAACTCTGCAAAAAAGATCCAAATGCACATGAAAAATGGATGTATGTGATGTGACAGAAATGTGTTGTTCATTTTTCTGCATCTGTATGAGAAAAGGTACCTTGTTCCTTCCCCTTTATTTGCTGTTTTACTGCATAGGTTAGATGCCAGGGGAAGCCCTAGGTCTTAGACAGACAAAGGATGTCTAAGAGTAAGATTTTTATGAATCCAAGTATGAGTTATCCCACACTCAGTGGTAAAATGTTGGATAAAGGAATAGAAGAGATAAGAAATAGGTTGATACTCTTAGAGGCTGAGCAGGCCCAGTTAAGAAGCAGTAACCCTGTTGTGTCTGCCTGTCAGAAAGCTAAACCTCCTGTCAGTCCTTTTGATCCTTTGTATGACCAACTGGATTTGTCATGGGTGGATTATAAAGTAGAATTTATGCCTGCTAGGATATACTGTCAGATGCCTAGATTTAGTGGTCACAATGTATGTGATGGGAATGCACATATCCAAAATTTTCAAAGTTTTATGGGAAAACATTCATTCAGAGATGAGGATATGTGGATGAGGTTTCTTGTTAGGTCCTTTGATGCAAAAGCAAAAGACTGGTATTTGAGCTTTCCAAAGAAATTTTTTGCCTGTTGGGATGAGCTTGCTGACTGTTTCAAGGAAGAATTTGCAAAAGAACCGGCTGATCTTGTTGCAGAATTGATGAGAATCAGAAAACAAGATGAAGAGCCATGTGTTGATTTCAGTCATAGGTTTGCAGTAGCCCTTTCACATGTCCCTGAAAGTTTCAGACCTGATATTTCAGCCTGTGTTGGCATATTCTTTGAAGCTTTTAAGGAGGGCTCTAGTGCATTACTGAGGGATTTCAAGGTGACAAGTATGTAGATGGCATACAAATTTTTAGAAAATGTAGAAGAAATGAGAAATGTGCACCTGCTGAAACCCCTGTCCCCAGGCCTTGGTGTGAATAATTGTTGTGAAGCTGCAAATGACCAAATGATTATGGCATCATGTGCAGATAAAAATGAAGATAAAAGCATAGAGGTTGAGACTGCTGTATTTGAACATAATGCTAACAATACTGCTCAACTGGATTGTTCACCAGTTGAGGATGCCAGTGAAAGGACTAATGAGGATTCCCATTGCAATGATGAGGCAGCTGACCATGAAAACAATAACGAGGTTATGGACAGCAATGAGCAATTTTTGGAATGGACCTGCGGAGACAACTGTGAGTATTGTACTCAAGACAGAGAAGATATAAGCAAACAGAGAAGCAGTCCTATGTGTGACCCATTGCCTACCTTTCAAACACATGGAGATCATGAAGAGCAGTCAGAAATTGAAATAAGTGCTAGTTCAGGGCATGATTGTTTTTCATTTGATGGTTGTTTTGCTTATAACACACAGGCTGATACTCCTCCACAGAGTGAATCCATTGATGATGAAGAGGTGTGCTCTGCTGCCCATGAACAAATGGCATACTATGATGAAACTGATGCACCTGGGTCACCCATTTATGACACATATGGTGATGAGGATCTGTCTGAGTATGGTGAAGATCTAGACATTATTTTTGACTTGGATTCTATTTCTCATCTTGATGAAAGAGGAAACAACATACATCAGGTAAGTGACTGTGAAAATGTGCCTGACTTAAAAGAGATGCCAGAGCCTGATCTTTTCCAGCCTGGTGCTGCTGATGGTTGTGTACATGATGTACACAATTGTGATTTTGAAAGCTTTTCTTTTGATGAGCCAGCATATAATACAATGAGCCTTGATCTTCCTAGTTGTGTGGTGGACTCTGAGTGTTTCCTATTTGCAGTCCAGCTAGGAGATCATGTTGCAATGCATGATGATAATATAGGTGATGAGTGCTATATGCCATATGAACATGCATTGTTTGATACATTCTGCACCCACATGTCACATGATGCTGAGGGTTATCTGCACAAGGGTGATGATGACAAGCCAAATCAGAGGGTTGAATTTGCAGATGACAAGATTTGTTTGTGGGTGGATCCTGACAGTATCTCCAAGCTTGACCCAGTGCATGCAGATGAAAACAAGATATTTGACAAAGGGAGATACATGTTTTTCTTTTCTTGGTGGCCTTAGGCCATCAAGTGTGTTTGGTGATGCAGGTATTTGACTCTGTGCCCAATGGATAAGGGACTGGTCTGCATCCCAGAGATCTGGAGTTCTCGCTGCAGGTTTTCACCTGCACGTCCCCAGACAGAGCCACTGTTAGTGCCTGAATTGACTGGTAGTTTTCTGAGCAATTTTCATTCAGGCACTCTCCCTAAGTATCCAAAAAATGTTCTAAGTGATGGACCTCCTCAGCATTTTTCAGTTGCATCATCATATTTTCTTGAGGAGGAGGTCATCATCATCATGTTTGTTTCCATGCAGGTCAGCATCATCATGTTCTCCGTCGACCGGTTTCTCATCGTCATCATCATATTGAAGTATCGGGTGATGTTTGGTTTTTATCCTGATGATGCTGACGAGCTACAGTGCGCCCTGATCTGCTTGCGAGGGTGATTCTTCAAAGTCTCCGGTGATCTTCCATTTATCAACTTGCGCGAACATGATGATGATGTTGCCCCGGTATTCTGAAGGGGTTATTCTTTGAATTGTTCGACCTAACTTGCTTTTTCCTAAGGGTCGTCATCATCATCATATTTCCAGTTATCATCCTGCTGCTTGCGGAGGTCATCATATTTTCTGCCTTCATGATATTTCGCCGGGGTGATATTTCTATCATCGGGTGATCTTGGTTAGGATCATCCTGATGACGTTGTTGAAGAATTCTTAGTGCGACCCGATATTCACTAGGGTCATCATATTTTGAACGTCAGGATGATCTTAGTCAATATCATCCTGATGATGTTGTATCACCTTGTTCTTTGTTTCTCATCCTGATGATGCTGACGTCATCCATATATCAGGGTGATATCCGGTTCTTTCTGCCTGTCTGCATCATGATATTTCCGAAGGAGGGGGTGATATTTTCATATCACCCGGATATACGTTTTGTTCGAGCATCATGATGATGCTGATATCAAGGAGATATCCGCCTGCCGGCTTCGCGCATTATCTACTGGGGGTGATCTTTTCAAGCAGCGTCATCATATTCAGTTATCGCCCCGATCTTATAGTGGAGCTACAGTGCAACCTGATATTTGTGCATCAGGAGGATATTTCCAAATATCTGGTTGTCTTCCGAATATCATGATGATGTTAATATGATGATGACGTCATCGAGGTCCGAGGGGGGTGAGATTTCTAACACTGATCATCATGAGGAGATCTCCCGACATTTGCAAACATGATGATGACGTCATCCGGATATGAGGAGGTGCGCAGTAGGCAAATATGATGATGACATCAGCAGGATATCATGCTGCTGGAGGATGATGATGATGAAGTCCTATACTAGTGTCGTCAGGAGCAAAAGCACCGACATGATATATGCTCATGACTTAGTATATAAAGTGTTATTGAGGTCATCGCGGGGTGCATGTGGGATAATGTTATCCTGCATTTTTGAAATATCATGATGATGAATCTCGGCGGGAAGTGGTTGCGATTAACTGTCTGATGATCTTCCCAAGGCCGCGGGTTGGTGCGCCATCAATGGCGATTGTTGCAGAGGTATGGGCGATGGCGTGGACGGATGTAGTACCTGATTGAAGATCTGAATCCCGAGGTGGCGGCGCAAGGCTCGAGAAATCTTCCTATCTCCTCCCCTACCTGCTGCATTAATGTTTGAGCGCCATTTCTATGATACTGTATATCTGGCGGGAGTTTTGGTCAACCTGGTAGTTAATGCTGAAGGCACCTTCCTGCTATATGATGCAGAGGGTGTTATTCATTCAAGGTTGTTGAAAGTGGTGGATTTTTGGCTCTGTAATCCAAAACCAGCTGATCTGGTTGCTCTGTACAGCTTGATCTTGTGAGTTTATGTATCTCCTGTTGTAGGACTTGGCATGAATCCACTGGTTTCATGGTTGATCTTGTATGAGTAATGCTGTCTTAGCATGTGTTGTGTTAATTCTGTCTCCAGTATTGCATGTATCCTTCTTCTGGATCTGGATGTTTGCTTATGTTTAGATTCTAGAGCATAGAATTCCTATGTTGAATGTCTGATCTTTTAACCTCTGCTCAAGGGGCAGATTAAACTGTTTTCAGGTTGAACATTGGGAAGGGTATACTGCAGTAGGGATGCCATAAGTAGAGATAGCTCAACACTCTTCACTGGGAGATATCTGTAAGGCAGATATCATGTGTATCCCCCTGAAATCCAGTTTTAGCTGTTTATGCTGATCATTCACAGGTGTATGTCTACCGACTCCAGGCCCTGGATAGGCACCAATCATGCTGTGTTCTTGTGTTATACACCATGTCCAGCTTTGCATCCAAAATTCAAACTAAAACATTTCATACCTCCACTTGTTAGTTGTAGGAGTAGGATTAGGAACCCCCTGCATGCTCTCATACCCAACCAGACATCATGTCCAAGAATGTTGCCAGCCTTGTGATCTATCATGCAGATCTTGGTCCATACATGAGAGTATTCTGCCTGTTGTTGTCAAGTTAGATCCTTCTACCTTTGAGCTAGTCAAGGTTACATCTTGAGTTATAGGGATACCCCCCTTGGTGCGGCAGAACCAGAAGTGAAGGGGAGGAGCTCACGCAACCTCCTGTATTCAGTTGGCCTGAATCTGCCTGTGCATTAGAAGTGGCAAACCCTAATGCTGATTCAGAAGAAATGTCAACAGTTACAATTTGGATTCAAATTAGAAGTTAGGGATACAATTAAGGTTAAGGTTAGGGTTCAGGTTCAAGTTAGAATTAGGGTTGTTATAAAAAAATGTGAACAATAGTATTAAACAACTAATCATCCAATAACTCAATGGAAATTGATGTAAATACAAATAATCAAATATTATACCCTCAAAGACCGTTTTACCTCTATGCTTCCATTGTTCGCCTATCTCCTCTTGATCTTGATGGTAATGGAGCTCTCAGAAGTGTGCTCTTCCTTCCTGTTGAAGATGACAAGAGTAGAATGGATAATGGGTGGATTATGCAATGGAGATGATACTACAAATGCAATACTAATGGATATGGGTTGATGTAATGAAGGTGATTTTGCCAAAGGCACGCTGTAATGATCCCAGCAAAGCAAGATTGCTTAAGCTTAGACGGATATGAAATGGGTATGAAGACCTTATTTATATAGGCTGAGGGAAGACCAAATCCAAGTGTCAATAGATCCATGACTGGAGGAATTACCTATGAGGTGTACGGTTGAGAAAGCTTGAGGGAATGTGCCCAAATTAGGAGAGGACAAGTGTCCAAGCCTCCTTCATGAGTTATGGGAGTTAATAGAATAGATTGAGGAGTTAACTGAGATGATTTATTAGTTAACTGGCTTGATTGGAGAGTCAACAGAATAGTTTGAGTAGTGAACTCAATTGACTAATTAGTTAATAGATTTGATTGATGAGTTAACTAATTTGACTGGAAGATAAATAGGACATGTGGGTGAGGGAATATTAGCTAATTAAATGTTAAAATATTTAATTACATGTGCAACAAGGTGAGGTGGAAAGGTGATGTGGATTTATGGAATATAGACTTACAATAGAGGAATTTAGGACTAATTAAATAATTTAGAATTATTTAATTATGTGAGACATTAGAAGAATTGGGGGATTTAATTAAATAAATTGATTTTATTTAATTATTGGAGGGATGTGAATCATTTAAATAAATTAGAATAATTATTTAATTGATAGGAGAATGGGAATTAAAATAAATATTAAAATATTTATTTAATTCAACTTAGCCATTTTTAGGTGTATACATTTTGCCCCTCTTTGATGTAATGTGTTTTATCACGTTGTTTCAAAGAAATAAAAATCTTGCGATTGATACATGCCCCTGTTTGCCCCTGGTACAGGTTAATGACAATAGGATGCCCCCTTGGGAGATTGGACGAGAAGAAGGTGACGACAAGATGATAGACAATCTCACAATTAGATAGGTTGAATGACAAGTTAGACGGGGGAAGAAATCGGCTAATGTGAAAGAAAAAAAAAGATGGAATGAAAGAGTTGAATGACATGTGATGCAAGATAAAATGATAACACACACAAGAAAGCAAGTATGCACAAATGACACAAGAACAAATAGGGTATTGCCCTTGTCAAGCTGTAAACCAATGATTAATCGATAATGATTGACGATAGTGTTGTCATTACGGGGAACGATATATCCCTAGATCAACACAAAGATGCGGGAAAGATATATCCCATTGTCAATGATGATGGATTGGTTTAGTTTACAACAAGATTAGGATCAAGACCACTGATTGTGATTGGATAATTTGACAAGACTGATTTTACTCGATTGGTACGGATTAAGGATGGACTTGCATTTGGATCATTGCTTGGATTGATTGGACCAGGATGAATGGATCACATGGATAACTAGAAGATACAATCGGATAAACTGCCATAAAGGATTTGGATCTTAAGACACTTGGAAAAGGTTTATTATGGAATGAAATGCAATTTGATATGTATGGATGTGGATTTTGTCATCTTCGTATACAAGATTTTGAAGTACTTTGTTTCATCATTAATCTTTTAAAATGTTGTAAGAAAATACAAGCATCTAGGTATAATTAAACCAAGATGACCTGCGTATCTCTTACATGGATTTTGATATAGCAAGTTAATACAAGCATCTAGTCAAAATTGAATCTAGATGACCTGAGTATGCCTTGCATGTGCCAATAGACAAGGATTGCCCTGTTTCATGTTTAGACCTAGAACGTCCTCAATGATCTTTAGCCAATCATGTCTTTAGACAAAAGTCATCACATTACTAAAGATTGATCCACAAACAACAAACAAATAAGATAATTATGCCCCCATCATAGCTCCTCTAGGTTTTGAAATCCTCAAGTAGCATAAAAAGACATAATAACAAAAATCAAGACCTGTGACTTAAACCTTTTTAATAAGCATAAATTTTCTTGCCATAGTTATGTTTTCTTGCAACGAAAAATAGATACAATCATCATGGTGGTTGAGGTCCATTGTGTCTTGTTTATAGGTCTAGTTCCTAGGTCAAGTGTTTTGTTGAAAAAGTGTGATTGTAATGCGGCCTGCGACCTGCTGTCTGGTGATGGTATTGCGATCCTTCTTGATATCCTCTGAGGGGCATGACATTCAAGAATCCATTTCTCCAACTAGGTCAAGGATTTTTCCCCCAGTCAAGTAAAGGATTGATTTATTATGGATGAACTGACAATAGACATGGGGAACAAGCCCTAAGGGACTGACCTAGTACCTCAGGGGCTCATTGATAAATGGCCTTGCCTATGTGACGATGCAGAGGCAACGTAGTTCGAGGTGTAGACTTTGTGGACCTAGGACCTAGGCGATGGGAAATGATGTGGATTTAGATGGACCAAAGGATAGGTGACACAGGATGGAATGGATGGGAAAGGAGCCTCGAGGACTCATCGATGATGGCCTTGCCTATGTGATAGCTTAGAGGCAACGTAGTTCGACAATGGTACTAATGATGGGGTTGCAGATGATTTGATATTTTTGGGATTTTTTAGATTTTGCCAATGTTTTGATGTCTGTCAGACTTTTGGATGGTAATTTGGATAGCCTAAATGCCGGATATTGATGACAAGGGAACACCACGGATAGGTAAATGGATGGGTAGGTAGAAGGAAACAAGGATGTCATCTCCAAGAACTATGTCTCATAGGAATAACTCAGGATTTGACATGACAAAGCATATGGCGAAGGAGGATGAGAGGATTGAATTGTTTTGAAAAAGATAAGGTATATCAAGAGTTTTTCCAAAGCATGTTTTGACATTTTGCCCCCATAACTTTATCAAGATCAAAAGAGGAATGGAGGATGGATGGACTCAATATGATAGGTTTATGCAAGATAAGGATGATAGGAGGGTATGGTAAGATAGGATGGAAAATGATAGGGTCGATGAGACAATGTGCTCCCAAGGGTAAATGGCATAGAAGATCAACCTACACATGACACCTGTTTGCCAGGTTTTCATCATGGTACTTATCCAAGGCACCTGTTTACCAGGTTTTCACCATTGGATGAAGGGATTTCTCTTTACTTTTTTTTTAATGTACTTGGATGGAAAGGGTGGATATGGACAATAAAGACTCAAGAATCTAGTTCCAAGGAAGGTGATAGTTCCATTAAAAGATGGATGACAAACATGGACTTTGTCAAACATTATTTTGCTCATAGATGTTGGTAAGAGATTGCATGAAAGGGATATGGAGTAGGTAGATAGCGGATTATGGAAGGTGTGATAGTGGATTATGATGCGGATTATGTAAGACTTATGCAAGGATGGAGGGAAGGCTTATGCAAAAGTATGGACCATAGGAATAGGATGGGGAAGATATGTAGGATAATAGTGGAAGGAAGGGGAGATGGAGGTACGTGGAATTATCATGGGATGAAAGGGAACCATGACCAACAATTGCACATATTGTGATAAACATTAAAGCGTATGATGGGATGGTGGTGTAGGAAGCAATGGAGATTTTTTCTTGGATGGGTGATTTAGGCATTTAGGGACCCACATAGACTTAGTATTTTTCTAATTTTTTCTTGTCATGTGTGATGGAAGGATTTGAGACTTTTGGATGGAATGGGATTTTTGGATGGAAGAGGAGAAAGTGAATGGTTGGGATTCTTGAGAGGTGGATGCCTCATTTAATTTGATGGCATTTTGCTTAGGTACCCAAACCATTTTCGTTTTAGACTTTACTTGTGAAGGTATGGGCTTGGGTATATGTAGCTTTTGTGCAGCGTCTGAGGTAAGTACTTGTTCCTTGGGGACCCACACCTTTTTCAATTTTGCTTTGAGGTGTGTGGGTGTAAGCAGCTTTTGAGATGGGTTTTTCTTTGATTCTTTGGATTGATTTCCTAAGGTATTAGGACCTTTAGGATTTTTGACTTTATGAAAGGATGCATCCCAATGTTTATTTTTGAATCCCATAGGTTTGGTGGAATGAGTGGAAGATTCATGTTTAGACAATATGTGCATTTGTTGGTCATGATTTGAAATGTGAGGGAATGTGTAGATGGATGGATTTGTTGTTGGGAGAAGTGATGGTAAAACGCATGGAGGGATGTTAGGAGTTGGAAGTAGCGGAGGTAGATTGGATGGTGGAAGGTGTATGGTCACGTGCTTTTGGGATTTGTATGATAAGGGAGGTGGAATTGCGACATATGTTTTGGGAATATGATAGGGTTTGCGATGGTAAGTGGTGGATTTAGAAGGCATGAAGGAAGTACCAACATCATGAGATTGCTTTTCTCGGGGAGTATAACCAAGGCCATAAGAGGTTGTAGGGACTTCGACATGGATAGGCTCCAAAATACCTTGTTCATGAAGGCCTAAGCCTTTACCTTGATAGTTCATATTTTGGAGTATGCGGTGGACAATGGGATTATGGGTGATGTGTACACTAGATGTGAGCTCATTATTTGATGGGGAAGGTGAAGTGGTATATAATGGTTGTTGCTCTCCTAAGGAGGAACATTCATGAATGAAGGTGGTAAGACCAAGGTTATATGGTGGGGGATTTGCAGCATGGTCGATAATGGATGGTGGAGGATCATTAGGATCTTGATTATCATTATATGCACTAAGATCCAAGTTATTGGTTTGATCATCTATGTGCACTTGAGAGTCAATTGTCTCATCCAAGAAAGTGTGTGTTGTTGGATCATGGATAGGACTAGGTGGAGGATGGATAGGAGTAATGGAGGTTTCTTTCTCATGGATGGTTATGAGGTTATGGATAGATGGGGTAATAAGCTCGTGACCATGGAATGCATAAAGGTGGCTAAGAGGATCATCATGGTTTGCTTGATCATAGATAGGATCTTGATCATAGATGGGATTAAGTGTGATATAGATGGGATCAATCTACTTGTGTATAGGTTCTTCATCAACGATAATGTCTTGATCATAGAAAAGATATAGGTTATGAATGGGTTGGATTTGGATTTCTTTCTCATGTATAGGTATAGGATCAAGTTGCTCATGGATATCTTCTTCATAGGTAATATCTTGATCATGGAAAATACAAATATTATGGATGGGTGGAGTGAAGGTGATTTGATCTTGATTAGGACTAGGACTTGATGTTTTCACATGCTTAGGATTAGGTTCTTGACATACCTCTTGGGTTACTTGAATAGAAGTGATAGGATCTTGGATAAGTGTGATATACTCTTGAGGGTTATCAACACGAAAGGATGAAAGATCTTGACTTGGATTCTTTGGTGGAGATTCTTCAATAGGCTCAAGGGGTTGTGGACTATATGATGGGGTTGAAGCAATGGACGTGTTTGAAGGCTTTTTGATAGGCTCTTGGGTAGGTGTTTTATGACATGAAGATGGTTGGTTCCTTGCTAATAGCCATTGGATCACATCCTTCATGAGTGTATGGGTGGATGGGAAATATAATGGATGGAGAGTAATGGTAGAAGGCATTGACTTATGATTAATGTTAGGATTTCTCGTGCTGGATGGGGATGACATTGGATGAGTGGATTTTGATTTCTCCATAGCTTTTCTTTTGCTCATATATTTTGGATAAATTCTTTGGAGAAGATCGTGCAAGGATTCTTTGGGTGGTGGATTAGAGCTTGGGGAACTTGATGGCGGTGTTGGTGTAGGACTAGTATGCTATGGGATATACATTCTAGGGGACGGTGATGGAGTACTAGTAGATGAAGTGGTATATGATTCCAAGCTTAAGGTGGTATTTCCCTTGTCAATAGTATCATTAAGACGGGTTAAGGATGCGTGATCTTGGTATCTAGAGGGGAAAGGTGTCGTAATGAAGCTTTTATCAAATGGATAAGGGGATATGTCCTTTAATGAATATTGTTTTGTGGAAGATTCAGTTTGTAAATCCCCAACTTGTTGTTGTAAAGCTCAGATTTGTTGCGTGAGTGCTTCTAATGGATTTGTCACATCCTTAGCTTTCTCATTTTAGGGAGATTCAGTTTCATTTGTTTGCCTTGTTTCTCTCAATTTTTCTATGTCAAAATTGGAAGGTAACTTTGCTCCTTGTTGTGCTAGCATAAGGAAGTACTTTGTGGGATCTGTGGCAATGACCCTATCCATCATCTTTAGGAATTTTGGATCTTGAAGTTGTTTAAGAAGTTCCTCTTGAGTAATCTCCTCATCATCAAAATTATGTCCATTATTGTTTAGGGAACCCATTTTTTTCTTTTGTTTAGATTGGGACGTAGTTTGAACCATGCAAGTTTGTGGATGTGAAAGAAGTTGGATGAAAGACTTGGGGGATTTGGTTTGTGAGGATGAAATTGGTGTGGTTGAGATAACAAGATTTTCCTAAGGTTTGAATTTTGATATATTGTTCTTTGAACAAATGTGCTCTTGAGGTAAAAGATAGTCAAAGTAGGGAGAGTTGATCACCGCTATTGATATGGACTACTTTTATCAAGATTAGACTAGCGTAGTTCCAAGATGAAGGATAACATATCCTGTTATGAAAATAACTAGATTTTTGTTTTGAATTTTGGAAGATCTTAATGACACCCTAGTAGGAAACTTGGTTTGCTTTGTTTGATGTTTTTGCTTTGGAGGATATGGCAAATGGAAATGTTTTGGAAAAGTATGTGAAACGGATTTGTATGGTTTTCCTGAGATCACAAACAAGGTATATGCAATAAATGGGTATCTTGAAATGAATTTGTTTTCTCCTTAAAATGTGTGGAAGTGCTCTATGTTTTCTGAGTTCTACAGAAGGTTTGCCTTTTTCTTTCAGTTTTTTTATCTTGGCTTGTTTTCAAAATGTTTGCCGAAGCAAGTCTGGTATTTTTTCTGATGATTTGTATCAATTAGTTGCAAGAAAATAAGTCAAACAAGAAGATTCCATGTTATTTTTACAAATTTTATGACCAAAAGCAAGCACAATCCTAAGGTTGGCAAGGACAGTATTTGTTGAGTTCCAACTTGGATTTTACTCCAACCACTTGCATAAAGGTGTGACGGATAGTAACTTGGTAGCACTGGCTCCCTTCCACGGCACTCACTTCTCATGCATACCAAGTTACAATTCCTCCAAAGAGTTGAACTTTTCTGTTTCCACATTAAATGAGTGTATGACGTTGGACGGCTCTAGAGGATTTTCCTCCTATGTCCAACAAATAGGGGTTTTTGGCTTTTCTACAACAAGTGGGTTTTAGTCAAGGCATCCATTCGGGTGGTTACACATGCGGCAATTTGCTTCGATAAGGAGGCTTCCTAGCCTGTAGAGGTTATGCTCTATAGGGTTTCGGGGGAAACATTTGTCAGTGTAACACAGTGGCACCTGTTGCTTGCAACTTTCATCACAAACACAATTTATTTATAGTGACTTGGAGGTGGCTTGGCTTTAGCCTGTTATCACTTAAGCTCATCCCACTTGGAAGGAAGGAATTCCAAGGGCAGACCTCTCTAAAGGTTACACATGTGAAATGATAAGTTTGGCATTCTAGTCACCCAAGAAAGGGGAGAGCATAGGCCTATTATCATTTCCAAGCATGGAGAACAGTAGTTCTTTATCTTCCTAGTTAAAGAAAAATAACTAACTGTGTTAACTCTACCAAGCACAAAAATTTGTAACAAGATAGCAATAACTTGGAAAAGATTGTTTATTTTAACCTTCTAACAAATATAGGTGTAGATTGTTGCCTGAAGAAATAAACAAGTGTTACTTTCCCCTATTAAGCTATGTGATAGATTGCAGTGCAAGATAAAAAAACATAAAGAAATTGTTCATTTTTTAACCCCTAGGTTGGGACTAGATGCAAGTTGTGATGCAACAAAATGATATACTTTCCATCTAATTAAAAATTAAGTAAACATTGTATGCAAATTGTATGATAATGCCTAAAACAAGCCTATTCAACACTTAGTGTAAAAATGATTGTCTGTAGTGGACGTTATGCACCAAAACTAGATTAGTAGTCTCAATTATTTATTGTTTTCTTTGTCACATGATATGCAAAGGGTCCTGATGTCCACCTGAAGTCCATGAAAACAAAAAAGAATTAAGAAGCTTGCAAATCAAATGTTTAGGTGAAAAACACATAATCTAGAAAATTTCATGTAAATATGTTTTTTGATAGAAAAATAGATATCAAAATCAGAATCTAAATGAAATTCTATGCTGTTTCAAAAAAAAATTCACGAAAATTCGTTAAAAAATGCAAAAGTTATAGTCGTTTGAAGTTTTCAAGGTAAGGTTGACTTTGACTGATATTACCTAGTAATGTTAACAAAAAAATTTGAAGATACCTGTACCACTAAAAATTTTGTTGAATTAGCTTTCTAATGACTATAAATTTGTGAAAATCTAACCTCTGAGGCCTTCCGGACTCAATGGTGAGCTCAGTTTTTACGTAGGAGGCCGTGTTCCCAGATTTATAACAAAACACACCTAAATCTCTATGCTTCCATTGTTTCCCTATCTCCTCTTGATCTTGATGGTAATGGAGCTCTTAGAAGTGTGCACTTCCTTTCTATTGAAGATGACAATAGTAGAACATTATGCAATGGAGATGACACTACAAATGCAATACTAATGGATATGGGTTGATGCAATGAAGGTGATTTTGCCAAAGGCACACTATAATGATTCCTACAGAATAAGATTGCTTAAGCTTAGATGGATACAAAATGGGTGTGGAGACCTTGCTTATATAGGTTGAGGGAAGACCAAATCCAAGTGTCAACAGATCCATGACTAGAGGAATTACCTATGAGGTGTATGGTTGAGAAGCTTGAGGGAATGTGCGCGAATCAGGAGAGGACAAGTGTCCAAGCCTTCTTCATGAGTTATGGGAGTTAACAAAATAGATTGAGGAGTTAACTGAGATGATTGATCAGTTAACTGGGTTGATTGGAGAGTCAACAAAATAGATTGAGCAGTGAACTCAATTGACTAATTAGTTAACAGATTTGATTGATGAGTTAACTAATTTGACTGGAGGATAAATAGGACATGTGGGTGAGGGAATATTAGCTAATTAAATGTTAAAATATTTAATTACATGTGTAACAAGATGAGGTGGAAAGGTGATGTGGATTTATGGAATTTAGACTTAGGATAGAGGAATTTAGTATTAATTAAATAATTTAGAATTATTTAATTATGTGAGACATTAGAAGAATAGGGGGATTTAATTAAATAATTGATTTTATTTAATTATGGAGGGATGTGAATCATTTAAATAAATTAGAATATTTATTTAATTGATAATTTAACTGATAGGAGAATGGGAATTAAAATAAATATTAAAATATTTATTTAATTCAACTTAGCCATTTTGAGGTGTATACAAGGGTTAGAAATATGGTTAGTTTAAGGTTGGGGATAGAATTAGGCTTAGGGTTACAACTATGGTTAGAATTAGGGTTAGGGTTAGAACTAGGAGTAGGGTTACAGTTATAATTAGTGCTAGTGTTAGAATTATGTTTATGGTTAGCATTAAGGTTACAATTAGGATAAGGGTTATAATTAGAGTTATAGTTAGGGGGTAAATTAGGGTTAGGGTTATAGTTAGTATTTAATTATGTCAAGAATTAGGGTTACAACTATAGTTAGAATTAGGGTTAGAGTTAGGGTTAGAATTAGGGAGAGAATTAGGGTTATGATTAGAATTAGGGTTAAGGTTAGGGCTGAGGTTATAATTAGTATTATGGTTAGAATTAGATTTAGGGTTATAGTTACGACTTGAATTTGAATTAGAATCTAGGGCTACAATTAGGAAAAACATGGATTATATTGATTATGTTATTAATTTTTTGCTCTCATGGAAACAACACTTTATTTTCTTTTTATATTGAGGTGATCAAATATTTGGTATGTCAAGATTATAAGGTAGCTACTTCATGGTCTTTAATCAAGGAATCCTTTCCTTTTTGTGATGGTGGGATTTATTTGTCCTCTTAAGGGGTCGTAGATACAAGGAACAAATTTATATTGTTTATTTGAAGATTTGCTACAAAGTGAACTTCGCCTTGCTCAGTTGTCTGGTTCTAATGCTGCAACTGGGCTTGTGAATGTAGAGGATTTCTAATCAAAATTAACTTTTGAAGTTCTACCCTTTAGATAGAAGGTCTACCCTTGAGAAGGAAATTTTGTAGGGCCATAAATCTGATCTACTTACCAATGATTCACCTATGTGCACATCAAACTTGCATTAAATTTTAGCTATAGCTTTGTGGTCTGATGATCTATTATGTAAATTGTAGTTACAAAAACCCGAATGACTTTTGAAAGGTCGCGGGATGAGGCTAAGAAAAAAACAAGTAGACAATCAATGGTTTCCACAAGGTATATGTTGATTAAAAAGCACTCTGTGGAGGGCACCAGTACATAGAAAAGATATCTAAGAGATCTGAATTTAGCAGAAGACACAGAAGTAAATGATAGATCCAGGGTTTAGAACGTGGGTCCAACCAAACATCAATGTATACATTAATCTATGCTAATTGCAATGACATGTGTAAAGTAAATGATGCAATAAAACAAGATAGCAATAGATCTAATCCAACCACAAGATCTAATAATTTTACTTCACAAGATAGAATATAAAGATTTTACCCTACTAATATAGGGTCCCTAAAAGACCCTACAAAAGGCATGTGTAAAGGCTTCTTGCTAAGTTTCAAGGATTTTGGGACTCTGTGTTGTATTATGGAGAAATTTCAATCAATGTCATTTGAGCTAGGAACTTAAGAAAACAATGGTGATGAGAAGATAATTCTCTCGACTCATCAAATATGACATCATTAAACCATAAAAGGCCCTGGCTATCTTATTTGAGGAGAAATTGATGATGAATACAAGCACAACAACAAGATAGAACAAGGATAACATGGATTTTAACTCATATGAACTTAACATTGAAGTGTAAGTCGCAATCCCATATCACAATCAAAATGAGGGTACTCATGCCTTTTAATTCACACATAAAAGTATGTATGTATAGCATAATATGTTCAACTCGATCACAAAGGAAATGGGCCTAACATTGAACACTAAACAACAAATCATCTTATCATGCATAGGTATCTTCAATTTTAAAACATTATATTAAAAAATAAAGCATGTTATCATGTATAGAGAAAATAATTAAAACCAATTATTAAATTTGATTTTAAAGAAAAAAAAAGATTAATTTTTGTACTTATAGAGGTGATCTAAATTACTTTCCCAAATACAAATCTAGAATTAGGGTAAAGTAGACGTAGGGTTAGAATTAGTTTTATAATTAGGAATAGAATTAGGGTTAAGTAGACCTAGGGTTAGGAATTAGGGTTATCATTAGGGTTAGAATTATGGTTAAAATTAGAGTTATGGTTAGAATTAGAGTTAGTGTTAGCATTACTATCAGGATTAAGGTTAGGGTTATAGTTTCAATTTGGGTTCCAATTAGAAATTAAGACTATAATTAGGGTTAGGGTTTGGGTTCAGATCCAAGTTAGAATTATGGTTAGAAATATGGTTAGGGTTAGGGATAGAATTAGGTTAGGTTATGTTTAGAGCTAGAGTTGGGGTTACAATTAGGTTTGGGTTAGGGTTTAAAATGAGCATTAGGGTTATAGTTAGTATTACTTAGGTCCAAAATTAGGGTTAGGGTTAGAATTAGTTTTATAATTAGGAATAAAATTAGGGTTAGGAATAGAATTAGGGTTAAATAGACCTAGGGTTAGAATTAGGGTTATCGTTAGGGTTAGAATTAGGGTTATTGTTAGGGTTAGAATTATGCTTAAAATTAGAGTTAGGTTTAGAATTAGAGTTAGTGTTAGCATTACTATCAGGATCAAGGTTAGGGTTATAGTTACAATTTGGGTTCTGATTAGAAGTTAGGGCTACAATTAGGGTTAGGGTTTAGGTCAAAAAAACCATGGGGTGACTAACCCAAGATTGTATGCTCTGTTAAAAGAATAAGAAGTACAAAATGGCACTTGCCAATTAGGGCTCACTTCCTGAGCACACTGCTCACAAGAGGCACACTACCTACAAGAACTTATAGAAGGTAATCAAATGTTTGAACTGATGAGAAGCATCTACAAATGCAAGAGTTTAGTCCTGGTTAGGCACAATACATTGATTTGATGCACTTCTTTCTTCCTCTACTTTAATATTGTTGCTCTGTCACATACCTGACTTGATCTACTACTTTCACACTTGTCCCTACTTTTCTTCGCACTTATTACATCACTTATATTTCACATGCCTACACACTGGAATCCATCTGGTATATATATCTGCATCAAGGATTTCATCAACTTTCTAGTCGGCAACAAGAACACTTAAGATATTTACAAATTACTGATCTGTTGGTTGAATCCATGCTTGATTTGTGATGCGTATCAAAAGCATAGGCATAGAAGTCATTAATCATGTCCACCAACAATGTATAATCCTCAAATAGCTTGATCAACACCTTTTACTCATCCGGATTGAAGTCTAATGCTCTGTTGGTCAATTCTTCCTCTCTCTGCTCTACTTGACTAGAACCTAATGCACAATACTCATATCTTTTCCATGCTTTACTATTGGAGGCTAAATCTCTAGAATATAGTAGTCATGATACTCCTCTTGACTTATTCAAGTCTGTAACTTGCTAAGTTACACCATCTGAGAGATCTGGACCTTGTTGCATACTCTGTTCTTGTTCACCGGACCAAAACAATCTTCAATCTGACTTCTGGTATAGGCATACTATGTACTGCGGATGTGTGGGATAGACTTTGTTGCCATTAATGACAACACTCATGAAGCCACACAATGTCTCTTTCCAACAATCTCCCCCTTTGGCATTGATGGCAACACTTAGTGAAAAATGGCTAAGTGTCGCAGTAAACTCCCCCTTGGTTGATGCTTTGTCTTTTGCATTGTTTTATCAGAGCTCCCCCTTAGCTGGATTCCACATTTTTCAGTGCTCCTTACTCCCCCTTTGACATCAATGGCAAAGGGCGGAATCCGCATACCAAAATTTTGCAAAAATTAATCTATACACGGCCGCATAAGTATATATACATGTTATACGTACATATACTTAAGTATATCTACAAAAGTGGTCTTTAACTATACAAACTCTATGGCCCAGCTCTACTTCATCCTATCCAAAATGGAGATGTGACCACTCAACAAAAATGCATATGCTTCTACCCTTCTTAGATCTATCAGATCACTGGTCCGGGCTGTGGTCTGAGCATCTGTCAAGGCCTCATGCATTGCCTCTAACTTAGGGATAATTATCCCTCTAAATTCATTCATTCTATTTATTATGTCCTTCTTCTCTTTGTTCAGCCTCTTTATATCATTTATGATGACAATGGCCTGGCATTCTTGATTCATTAAAGAGGTAGTAAGGGGATCAAAGTTCTAAGACAAACTTAACAGTTTACCTTCATGTTCTTTCACCTTCTTTTCAATATCCTCTATCACTTTGGGCCAAGATAGACAAAATTTGTACATGTCCCCACCACCTTTAAGAGCATTTTCAAGGCTCGTTATTCCAATGTCTAGGGTCCTCCTATCATTAGCAATGAGTCTCTGTACTTTAGTGAATCTTTTTCCCAAAAACTCCTTCTGGACCTTAGCTTCTACTATTTTTTCTAGAGATTCAAAGTGAGTGCTAACAGAATTTACCAATGATTTCAAGTTACCGGATGGAGAGACCGAAGGATCGTTTTGAAATGATGGCATGATCTTCTCCAGCATCCCGGATGCAATCTCCAACAGTTCACAATCTTCCATGTGAGATTTCAAGAGTTTTTCTTTTGCTTTGGCTTGAGGAAAAGATGTTATTTTCATTGTCTGGACTGGAGAGAGAGAGAGTCAAAGTTTAGTGGCCCTTGAAATAGCTCAGGTTCATCTATCTCCATCATTTCTTTGTTCAAGAAATTCTTCACTGCCTATATAGTGTCTCTTGCCAGAAATTAAGTATTCTTTTCTTTTGGGATCTCAGAACTGCCATCATAGGTTTGTTCTTCTTGTTCTTCTTCTTTTCCCTTTACCTCCTCTTCTTGATTCACTTTCTCCTCTTTTCTTCCTTCTCCTTCAGTTCCTGAATCTAGAATGTCTGCAGTGGGATCCAGAGGAGAGATGTTACCTATGTTTACTACTTCATGAGCTTCCTCTTCTGGAACAGAGGAATCCAAGTCCTTAGACTTCTCTTCATCTATCTCTTTTGATCCTTCTACATTTAATCCTTTAACATTCATGGTAGAAGGTTCTTCATCTGTTTCCTCTACAATAGGAAGATTGAATCTTTTGAGGGCATTCTGGAGGATGTCTTTTGTTTCTCTTGCTACTTGGTCAATTTCTCCAAGCATAAGTTTATTCATTCTTGCTTTACCCATAATTCATCCTTACAGTCCTTAAAGATCATGTCCATTTGTTTTGGAGTAATAGAAGGATAGAGCTGAATTGCAATTTGTTCTCAGATCTCTAAGTCTTTTTCCTTTGCATTCTCTTTTCTTAGTTCAAGTACCTTCTCTAGACTTTTGGGAATTAATGATATAATTTCAATGAATGCTTTATTGTAGATGTTCAGGTACCTGACAGTAGCTTCTTCCAAAATCCTCTTGTCAATATCATTGTATTCATCATAGAACTTTGTTACTAGCTGCAGGTTCCCATCCATAGTGACTGCCTTGATGATTTCATCAATGGATAGAGTAGACTTTTCAACAAATTCTTCTCCCTTTTCTTCCTTATTTTTACTAGCAGAGTATTCTCTGGATGTCTTCTTCATCTTCATTTTCTTTATTTCCTCATCAGATTATGTTTCTTCATCATCTTTAAGACTTGTGTATGACCTTGTGGCTTTGGTCTTTGTCCTCTTTTCTCCTTTTCCAAATGTCTTGACTTTCGGTTTGGTGACCCTTGAGCTTTTAGGAGTGGCAGGTGCAGAGCTCTTGGATGATCTAGTTTGAGAGGAGGCTTGTACTAGAACATCTCCTTTCTTTGCTTCTTGTTTCTCTTTCTCATCCTATTCCATTTTCTCTCTATTTGCATCTACTGCCTCTTTTGATATGCCAAATCTTTTGGCAATTTCCTCAACTTCCCTTCTAACTTTCCTCTTTATCTCCGGTTGTCTTATCTTAACATGTATTTTTACACTTAGTTCTTGAAAGGTTCCAAACCTTTCTGCCTCAGGGTCCTTAGGTTGGCTTAACAAGTGTCGAATATGTAGCTCCAAGATTTTCTCATCGACCTTGTATCCCATTGGCATTATCCACATTGTTCTGGGATCAACTGCCTCCATTAGGCATTGATCAATGTCAACCATGAAGCACACTATATCCTTGTATTTCTCAACTATGGATTGAGGTATCATCTCTTTAGCTTGCATCATGCTTTGGAAGTTCTTAAAGTAACCCCAGAGAGCTGTTCTTTGAGCTTTAACATCGCCAAGTCCATACATATAATCTCTAATCTGGATTGCAACCGGTTTGTCATTTTGCCAAACCCAACCACTTGATTCAGGTAGCTCATTCATGTAATAGAAGAATAGACACAGTATTAAACAACCATACTTAAAGGAGTTTTTCTTATCCTTCTTGATCTTCTACAGGTTTTCTAACAGTTGATTTAAGAGAAGGTCACATAAGTCATAATCTGCATTTTCCCTTAACATCTGATATGTTGCATATATTACAGTCCCAGACATAGAATTCTCCTTGCTAGAATGATAGATCTTATACCCAATTATCATTAAGGAAAATTTGACATCCAAATCTGTGATGTCATCTATGGTCATTGCTCTCTTGTCAAACTTAGATCCGATGGCTTCAGTTACTGTTTAGTTCTTGACAAATTTGAGTGCAGGTAACCCACCGGATGAGTGCAGTCTAGTTACTGCCCTGATGGCATCTTTTGTTATCTTGAAGGACCTCATTAACCACATGAAATTATCATGCATCCTGCTTAGGACATACCAGACCCAATCATCTTCTGCAAAATAGGGGAAGTGTATGCAATGTCTGAAGTGTTTATCCCAGAGGGCCTTATATTGAGGTTTGAGTTCAAAGCTCTCATCTATTAGTTGTTTGGGATAGATGTCCATCAATTTAGAGTCTCCAAATTCCTCAATGTTGGCGTGGATATAAACCCTGACATCTTCTATGTGCAATACCCCATGCGGAATGCTAGAGAATGCGCCTAAAAGATCTACTTCTAGAGATTTATAGGGGTGTTTCTTGAATTTTAGGCACGACCTATCAGTGATCTTAACAACCATTGGAGTATCCATCTTGCAAAAGATTCAAAGAGAGATTTTTAGAATGGAAGTACCTTTTTACGCTTTAGGGTTTGAAATAGGAGCTAGAACAAATTGTTGGTTTGATTTGATTTTGCAATTGATCTTTGAGTGAGTTGTAGAAGCTTTGATACAGAGCTCTTCTTTTCTTCTTCTTGAATGCAAATGTGCAAATAATGAGTGAATGAACCCTTTTATCCTTATGCAAACCCTAATTTCTTTTTGCAATAAATGCACAACTTAAGTTATCTGGTTGCCCTATTTTGAGAGAGATCTTCTCGAGTCATTGTACTAATCTTAGAATCATTGTCAGTGAGGATTAACAATGTATCTCCTTTACTTCAATCATGCCATGGGTTTGCAGATTAAAATATTTTAATTCTGAATCATACTGGATCTGTCTGTGAAAATCCTTCTTTACCGGATGGCTGTCAAATCGGATCAACCTGAACAATTAAACTCTTGCAAAACTTCATGCGGATCTTTCATATTTTTACTAAGGGTTATTTAGATATTTTTCTATGAACCCTTTAATCTGCAGCATTCCATGTGCCAATTTAGGCACTAATTGACTGGCTGGGGGAATTTGTTTTTCTCTGTGACTCCCCCTAAGCCAAAGCTCATCTATTTAGTTTCTGGAAGGAATATCAACACCAGATTCTAGTGCGGATCCATCCCCAATATCTTTTGTACTCTTCTTCACCCAAATCTTGCTCATCTCTTTATGAACTTCATCCATATTCAATTTACCTTTTCCCTTATCTTGTTTTTGATTATGATGCACCGAACCATTTTTATCCTGATTTCTATTTCTGCAGAATTTGGCAATATGACCTAATCTATTGCAATTGTAGCAGACAACATTTCTTGGCTTATTTGATTGATATCCTCTTGATCTACATTGATTGGCCATATGTCCCATTCTATTGCATGCAAAGCATCTACCATTGAATGAATTATTTATTTACATATTTCTGCATTCATGAGATTTGTGACCATACCTTTTGTAGTTGAAACATTGTCCGGAGAAGGATGGATTAGTCTGCTTCATTCTCCTTCTGCACTGAGTTGCTTTATGACTGAAATTGTTGCAATTGAAGCAATATCTATTGAAGGATCGATATCTTTGAGCATTTGGTTGCCTGACTGGAGGTCTTCTAGGCCTGTTTCTTTGATTTCCTGATCCAAAGTACTTTTGACCAGATCTGGAGCTTTCACCTTTCTCATATCCCAAGCCACACTTATCATCTACCCTCTTTTGGCTTTCAAGAAGAACTTCAAGTTGGGCTGAGCTTATCTTGAATTTCTCTTTGTATTCATGTGTTGTTTGAATATCTTGTTTAAGAGTGTCTATCTGATTCTCAAGTTGTTCTTCATTGTCTCTAGCTTCTTCAAGATCTGATTCAAGATGCCTGATTATTCTATCCATTTTGTGGCAATCCTCTATTTTCTCCTTGAGGGATTGTTTTAGATTATCTTCAATTTTCTTTTTTTTCTTCAATTTCTTGGGTGAATCCCATAACCCTTGATTCCATTTCATGCCTTACCATAATGACTTATTTTGACAGCTTCTCACATAGCTTATTTTTCTCATTCAGATCTTCATTAGTATCATTTGCTTCACTCTAATTTGCTAATTTTTTAAGTAGTTCCTTTCTCTTTTTCACAGAGATACTCAGTTTTTCTTTTAGCTCATTTATGAAATCATCAGCTTGTTTGAATCTTTCTCTCAAGTTATTGACTTCAGAGTGGGATTGTTTAAGATCATCTAGGGTAGATTGAAGTTGTTCCTTCATACCATATATATCCATTGAGATTCCCAAATCTTCCTCAAGCTATTAGGCTCTATTTAGAGGAACTTAGCTCTGATACCAATTGTTGGAAACAAGGTAGATAACTGAGAGGGGGGTGAATCAGTTATCTCAAAATTTCTTTAACATTTTTCTTTTGTTATCTTAATAAACAGTGCAACATCAAATCATATAAGCATATAAGAACAGAAATAAAATCAACACACACAACACAAGGATTTTTACGTGGAAAACCATGTTAAGGGAAAAACCACGGGTGACTAACCCAAGATTGTATTCTCTATTAAAAGAATAAGAAGTACAAAATGGCACTTGCCAATTAGGGCTCACTACCTGAGCACACTGCTCACAAGAGGCACACTACCTACAAGTACTTACAGAAGGTAATCAAATGTTTGAACTAATGAGAAGCATCTACAAATGCAAGAGTTTAGTTCTGGTTAGGCACAATACACTAATTTGATGCACTTCATTCTTCCTTTGCTTTACTACTGTTACTCTGTCACATACCTGACTTGATCTACTGCTTTCACACTTGTCCCTGCTTTTCTTCGCACTTATTACATCACTTATATTTCACACGCCTACACACTGGAATCCATCTGGTATATATATCTGCGTCAAGGATTTCATCAACTTTATAGTCGGCAATAGGAACACTCAAGATATTTATAAATTACTGATCTGTCGGCTGAATCCATGCTTGATTTGTGATGTGTATCAAAAGCATAGGCATAGAAGTCATTAATCATGTTAGCCAACAATGTATAATCCCCAAATAGCTTGATCAACACCTTTTACTCATCCAGATTGAAGTCTGATGCTCTGCCGATCAGTTCTTCCTCTATCTGCTCTACTTGACTGGAACCCAATGCTCAGATATTCATCTTTTCCATGCTTTACTACTGGAGGCTAAATCTCTAGAATATAATAGTCATGATACTCCTCTTGACTTATCCAAGTCCGCAACTTGCTGAGTTACACCATCTGAGAGATCCGGACCTGATTGTCAGACCTTGTTGCATACTCTGTTCTTGTTCACCAGACCAAAACAATCTTTAATCTGAGTTCCGATATAGCATACTATGTACGGGGATGTGTGGGATAGACTTTGTTGCCATCAATAACAACACTCATGAAGCCATACAGTGTCTCTTGCCAACAAGGGTTAGGGATAGAATTAGGTTAGGTTATGTTTAGAACTAGAGTTAGGGTTACAATTAGGTTTGGGCTTAAGGTTTAAAATGAGCATTAGGGTTATAGTTAGTATTACAATTAGGTCCAGAATTAGGGCTACAACTATGTTTAGAATTAGGGTTGGGGTTAGGGTTAGAATTAGGGAGAGAATTAGGGTTATGGTTAGAATTAGTTTTGTAATTAGGGTTAGGCTTAGCGTTTAGGTTAAAATTAGGGTTAGGGTTAGAATTAGAGTTAGGATTAGCATTCCATTTTGGATTATGATTACATTTGGGATTAGAGTTAGGATTTAAAATTAGGGTTACAATTAGGGTTAACAATAGGGTTATTATTGGGGCGAGGGTTAGGGATATAATTAGTGTTATCGTTAGGGTTAGAATTAGAGTTAGGGTTAGCATTACTGTTAGGATTAAATTTATAGTTAGGGTTAGGATTAAGGTTAGGGTTAAGAATAAAATTAGGGTTATGATTAAATGTAGGATTAGAGTTAGGGGTTAAAATTAGGGTTACAATTAGAGTTAGGGTTAGGGTTAGTATTGGGGCGAGGGTTAGGGTTAGGGATATAGTATTAGGGTTATGATTACATTTAGGATTAGAGTTAGGGTTAAAATTAGGGTTACAAATAGGGTTAGGGTTAAGGTTAGTATTAGGGTGAGGGTTATGGTTAAAATTAGGTTTAGTCCATAGAAGTTAGGTTATTGTTAGGATTAGAATTAGAGTTAGGGTTAAGATTAGTGTTACAATTAAGGTTAGGGTTAGGGTTACAAACTTGGATATCTCAAGATTAGAATTATAATTGGATTTAGGGTTAGGGTCACAATTATATAGTTAGAATTAGGGTTAGGATTAGTGTTAGAATTAGGGTTTGGGTTAGGGTTTAGGTTAGAATTAAGGTTAAAAATATTATTACAATCAGGGTTAGGGTTGGGGTTAGAATTAGGGTTAGTATTGGCCTCAACGTTAGGGTTAGGGTTATAGTTACAATAAAACAAGATAGGTTATTTACACTTATATCTATATATAGAACTATGGTTAGAGTGAAGGTTGGGATTAGGGTTGGAATCATTAATAGAGTGAGGGTTAGAGTTAGAATTAGGGTTAGGGATATAATTGGGTTATCATTAGGGATAGAATTATGGTTAGAATTAGGGTTAGGGTTAGAATTAGAGTTAGGGATAGCATTACTATCAAGATTAAGGTTAGGGATATAGTAATAATTTGGGTTCAAATTAGTAATAGAATTAGTATTGGGGTAAGAATTAGGGTTAGGGATAAAATCAAGATTAGAATTATAATTGGATTTAGGGTTGGGGTTACAATTAGGGTTAGAATTAGGGTTATAATTAGTATTAGAATTAGGGTTAGGGTTAGGGTTTATGTTAGAATTAGGGTTAAAACTATGATTAAAATCAGGGTTAGGGTTGGTATTAATAACTTCTTATGATAATAGTTATTATAACCCTAATTATTTTTAGCCTAATTATTTTTACATTATTATAATAATAATTATGATTTAAAATAATTAGAGTTTATAATAATTTATATTATATCAATAATATATTATTTTTAAATATATATATATAATAATGTAAATATAATTATATTATATTATATTTATTATTATAAATAATAATATAATAATAAACATAAATATAATATAATAATACATAATATTATTATAATATTATAATAATAATAATAATATAAATATAAGATAATATTATAATTATTATAATATTAATTATAGTTAAATAATTTTTTTTATTGTATTTATTACTATATTTATTATTATAAGCATTCTCTATAATAATCTAATAATATTATAATAATATAAATATAATATTATTATATTTAATACTGTTATAGGATATAATTATATATTAATTTAATTAACGTTTTATAATACTATAATAATATGTTATATAATTTTGATTTAAAATAATTAGGATTTTTAATAATTAGTACTATAAAATAGTTAGGGTTTATAATAATTAATATTATATTAGTAATATTATTATTAACATATAATGATATTATATTATATATTATATAATAATATATAATATTATTATAATGTAAATATAAATTATTAAATTAATGTCTTACATGTTGCTTCCAACTGCTACTAGTTTATATATATTAAATAATAATATATATAAAACATGTTTTACAAATATCTTTAAGTTTTTTGTAATGAATTTTAAGATATCTCTTGGCTTACTCTCTTGATTTACTTTAGATATATTTTGTAAATGTAAGTATACTAAGTTTAGTGTATACTCAAAATCACAAGCGAAGGATTTGTATGTGTTTTTCTTTCTGTTTTTTCTTTTTCTTTTTCGTTTTTTGGGTGGGGAGATGATGGATATTTAGAAACTTTTATTCTCTATTTGCAAGTATTTCATTTTGAGCAGTGTGAGATTTTGCAAAGGTCGCGAGTGTATTGAGAAAATGTTCCAACCGTTTTCTGAAATATGAAATAACCGCTTGTATATGGAAAGCAGGGAAGTTTATATAGATGGAGGAGAGTTGGTTGTGTAACGGGGATGAAGAGCAGGATCTCCTCTCTTCTCTTTCATCTCTCCTTGTCTTTGCTTTAGAAGATCTTGTCCACTGGCTGGAAGCTTCGTCATGCAAAGAGGGGACAATACAAGCTTAGTTACACACTGCTTCACTGATATCGTGTCCTCTTGAGGAGCAAGGGCGAGCTTCTATCTACCGTGCATGATCATTGGGGTTTTTGGATTGGGATTCTTTGGTAATAAGGAAGGTTGAATGGGTTTGTCTGCATTTCCTTGTGAGAACCCACTTATGGAAACCTCAATGGTGGAGAGCATGGCAGTGAATCCTCTTCATCTTCGACAAGCTGGAGGGGGAGGAAATACCCAGCAGCAGCAGATGTTTAATTCAAGTGATAGGCCAGAAAAGTACTGGAATGCCATGGGTTTGGATCATTCCCAGTTCAATGGGAGGGAGTCATTGGGCTTAGGACTGGGCATGGGTTCCATGGTCCCCTTGGGGGAAATGGGAATGGGAATGAGAATGAGCATGGGTGTGGGAATGGGGATGGAGATAGGAATGCAGCAGAATGATCACCAAAATGTGAATTATGGAATGAGGTCAGAGCCTGTGAATGCAGGGGAAGGTGAGAAGAGGGATTTACTGGGGTGGTCAATGCTTGGAGGTCCAGTTGTTGATGGTCCAGAAGGCACAGGGAGTGTTGTGGGTGTTGAGAATTTGGGAATGAGAAATGACCATTCTGTCTTCAATTCGCCACTTCCACAGCCTCCTGTTGAGAAGTCTGAGGTCCAAGAAAAGGATGTGAAGATTGAGAATACACAGGCACAAGGGGCTGAGATGGTGCACACACAAGATTCAATGGCAGGGCAGTGGGATTTCGATCAAGGGATGATGCAGGAGAAGCAGAGCACATGCCCCCCACATACAGATCATCAGTCACAACAACAGCAGCAGCAGAATGCAGATCAGAACAATAATAATATAGGGTGCGCTTCGGTGGAAGAATCGGAAGGGCAGTCAATGGAGGAAAGATGGGGTGCTTGGGAAGAGGAAAAGCAACAGGCCAAAGAGGCCTCTAGCAAGCAAGAGAAAGAACAATGTGTCTACTTTTACAGAGAATGCCAGAGAAATATGGCTGCTGAAAAGGGGTGTACAGTGGTTGATGGATGTGGGGAATTCATGCCTTGTTCGGATGAGGAAGGAAAAGGCAAAGGCAGTGCTAGTGCTGGTTCTCTACTGTGTGCTGCATGCGATTGTCACAGGAGCTTTCACCGCCGTGTGCTCTGTGATAAAGATGGCTTTGCCATTGAAAACAGAGGTGAAGGTGGGGAGGAGGGTAGGCTCAGAGAAACCTATGACTGCATTGCTGCTATCAAGAGTGTGGCAAACGAGGTAACTCTTAGTGTTAATCAGACCACGAGTGTAATTCAGCAGCATTTAGTTAAGGGTCAGGGAGAAGTAAACTTTTCTGCAAATGCACCTCAATCCTATCAATTTGAACAGAGTTTTAATCCTGCTTCCTTTCTCAAATGTTTGGATGGCCTAAGAAAGGCTGCAAAATCACTGCTGGTTACTGCTGATTGCCTCACTACTCTGCAATGTGTGAACCTCCTGAACAAAGAGGCGGCAGTCAATGCAATCAAGGATGGGGGCAATTCTGACTGCTCTTCTTCGCTTCTGAATCAGTTCAAGAATGGGAAACATCTCTTGAGCAATGCTAATACAGTTAATACTAATTATAATGGTGGGGCAGGGACAAGGGGAGCAACCCCACTTCAGTTATGTGAATCTGCATTCAGTGAGAGGAAGGAGAAAAGGAAGAGGACCAGATTCAGTACAGAGCAGATCACCAAACTGAATGATTTTGCAATGGAGGTGGGATGGACATTGGCTGGATTGTCAAAAGAGGACATTGATGCAGTGTGTGAAAATGTTGGAATTGAACCCACCACTTTAAAATATTGGCTTTACAATACAAGGCAGAAGTCCAAGAGAAGACATCAAGAGGAAGAAATATCTCAGTCAATTTCTTGAGAGATTAATTTTGGCAATGGAGATTGTACGTAGACAATTTGCATTCTTTTCTTTTCCTTTGTTATTTTTGTTGGGAAAACATGTAATCAAATTTCTCTTTGTTTCAGTTCTTTGTCAAGAGAAGAAATCATGTAGTGGTATTAAGATGTACATATATTTCCCAATATGTTTATCACATGAATATGGTCAAACTATTTCCTTTTCTCTAGTTGTATATATCTAGAATTCATTTTGTTTACTTGGGTTTAAACACCTTGTCCTTGAGCAAATGTGTTTTTAACATCTTATATTTAGATTTATGTTTAAACTCCATTTTGGGAACAAAATTTGTTTAACTTACAATTTGTATTAACCATGTTTTCGTAACGAGTCTAGTAAGTGCTAATGCTTAACATACAATGAATGCACGCTCATTTACAATTCTCCTACATCTTCTGATTGAATCCATGTAAATTTGTAAATGACATCTTTAAAACAGCTTGAAAGTGTAGATAAACTTGATTTGAAATAACAAGCAGTTCCTCTGTATTCCCTACCTCGACCAGAATATTTATTCCAAACAGAGAGAGATTCAAACCCATCAAACAAGTTGCTGAATTGTAAGCACTAATGCTGTTATATATACTCCAACTGTGCCACCTATCATTTTCAATGTAGCTTCTTTCATGGGATCGGAAGTCGCAGTTCAAATGAACCAAGAAGCTCCCTGAAAGACTGCATTTTTTTCTTGTCTGGTGAACACAACCATAAAATATTCCCTTGGCATCATCATTGTATATACAAGATCTGTAGGCTTCTAATAAGTGCTGATCCATTTCTTTGCAATATGGACCTGGATGCGTGTACATAAATCTAAAGATCATCCTCATTTTCTTTGAGGCTTCAGTCTTTGTTTGACCCCACCAAACACTTTGTTGGATTTTCCAATCCCCGATTGCATGTGTTGGCATGCCTGACTGGGAATGTTCTGTGAGCTACTGTATTCATTGTGTAATGCTGCACAAATCTTGGAGATCTGTTGTCTTTCCTGAGTCATCACTAACCTGTATGACTGAGTGAAGGTACTCAAGGAAGCCATGGCCTTCTTTTAGGAAGATTTCAGTGGCTAACTAGAACCCTGTGTCACATCCCCATTGTGACAAGGTAAGGACATATGTGGAAACATAAAGGAAACATTAAAGGAGGAAGATGGGATGGATTTTAAATATATATATTCATAAATCAAAGGGGGGCAAAGAAAAGAGGAAGTCCCAAATTTAAATGTAATAGGGGAGAGGACCCACTAGTTGAGCATGTTCCAATAATTGTGATAGTATTTGTGGATTTAATGCCCAATAATTTTAAAAGTATAGCTAGCACTAGTAGTTGTGACTTTAAAGTTGACTGTAAGTACTTATAATTGAATGAAATGTATTCTTTAGATCTAACAAGCAACAAATCATGTGATGCCACATCGGTGCACCAACAAAACATGACTTAATGCACAACTATCGGTCTACATTTTATTTGGGTCATTTTGGACACCTCAACAAAAAAACATGCTGATGTGGCATCATATTTCATGATGTACACTTGAAACCTTAGTTATAAGCAGGGACCTTGCCAAGTAAGTTGCTATAAACTTTTTGGAGAAATTCAAAATTGCCACGTATGATTTGGAGAGGCATGAAGTTAGGGTGCTCCACTACTGGGTCCTCTCCCCTAATGAAGGGCGTTGTTCAATCTACCAAAAATAGCCATATTGAAGTAAGGAGTTGAATGTGTTGGACAAGGAAATGCCATGGGAGGAGACAAATTTATGGCGGGGGTATGGGTAGAGCAAATGCCACACCATTATTGAGCCATGGCGTCCTCCCCTCTTCATTATCTCATCCCAAGGAAAGGATAGAGGAATGGCATGCAAGAAGGGAGAAATTAGAGCAGTCTCATGTGATTAAAAACTACTCAACTGAACATATCAATCAAGGGAGCTTTTCACTAACATTACACTAGGGTTCTATCAACTAATGTTTCAGACAAAATTTATATCTATAGAACTACTTTATGTATTAAAAGAAATGAATCAAACTAAACTAAATGTTAAAAGGAAAGAAGAAAACTGATTACAATGCTAGAAAATGATTACAATTTCGGTAGAGCTTCGCTATGAAAGGAAATTGATTGATCTTTTGCAATGGAAAATCTACTTGCTTAAATAGAGAGGGCAAAGGAAAAAAATCAAGGAAAGGAGTCATTTGGGCACAGATAAGCATCAAGAAAAGCTTGGGATGCCACACAAGTAAAAATGCACCTTCTAAAAATGGTTGACGAACAGAAAGATGCTTTCGAGACGTCAACACGCCACGCAGATGTCCGCGCCTAGTGCTTTTGTCCATGCAACTTCAGTTCTTAGAAAGTCTAGATAATTTCGGGCATTGCCAAGGTTACAACACTTTTATGATTTTTGGCAAAAAGGGTCAAAGTAGCACAAAGGCACTTCTCGTGGGTTGAGGGTAAGGCCAAGGCTGGAAATGATCTTGAAACATGCTAGGGGAGTGAACACTAAAGTGGACTCCAAACATAGCATGAAATTGTGGGCGAGCACAATTTACGACACTACATTTAGCGAGCATATGACACTACATGAAGATGCATACTAAAGTACAGAAAAGAAAGTCTTGAAAGTAAATAAACATGAAAAGGATACCCAACAGGATACTATAGAGGATGCAGAGCTCTTAAAGTGGAGGAATCAAGCCCCCAGGTTGAGAACTTACAAAACAAATATGTTAGACAACAAAAAATTGCAAGACAATAGTGTTAGAGCATAAACCTGCAAAACCACTATGTTAGAACATCACAAACATATATAGATAAATATAAAAAACACATACATAGAGGAGAAAAACATGTAGCAAGCAAATAAAAATTTTGAGTTAGCAAAATGAAAGAGACCTCAATGTCAAAGGTTGTCTCAATACTATGTGTCGTCCCCAAAATACAACAAAAATAAATAAAACCACAAATAGAGGAATTCTTAAACAGAGACAGAAGAATATAATGAGTCGATTAATTGCTTCAAGGAGAGAAGACATAAAAATAGACAAGGAAAAAATCAATAAGAATGAAGAAGAGTACATGACTTAAACACTAGTTTGCTCTATCACTAGGGATCATGCAAATAACAATAATGTCATGGATCACGAACTAGCAAGTTGCATTATGCTAGGTGACCATGAGTGTAAAAAGTTAAGTTATATGAGGCACACAGACTAGCAAGCTGCATTATGCTAGGTGGCTCATAGACTACATGGATAACAGACTAGCAAGTTGCATTATGCTAGGTGATCATATGCTACCAACGCCTCAAGGAGTGTATCAAAAAACAAACGTCATGTATCAAACACCAACGCCTCAAGGATTGTATCAAACACCAACACCATAGGGGTGAATGCTTCAGGGAGCATTAAACAAACAACGCCACAGGGGGTGAATTAATACACAACACCTTGTAAGCACAAAAATCACACACAGCCTCCATGAGGACCCCTTTGATGATTCAAATCCTTGTCACGTACATGTAAGCATAAAATAGTCTTTTAAGCAGTGAGCCTCTTGATGACGTGTCTTCTTTCTTATTTTGTGTTGTTTCTTCCTTGTCGATTTCTCTCTCTCCTCGTTTGCGACGCTTTTCGACACTTGTCAACTTGCATTTTCTGGGCTTTTGACCTTGCTCCTCAGCCTTGTGAGTGTCTTGTAGGTGAGTTTTCACCTTTCCCCTTTGTTTTTCATCTAGTGCACCTCCTAGAAGCCTTCTAGAGGTCTCCTTATTCATTTCCCACTTTTGGTTTTCAGTTCTACTAAACCAATCCAAATCTCCCCCTATTATTTCTAGATCTCCCTCGGGAGATCCTACAGACGTAAGTGGAGATTTGGATTCTTCCACATGACTAACCTATTTCTTGATGTAGAATCCCTCCTTTTCTTCCCTTCTTGCATCTCCCAGCCTATTTTTCTGAATCTGACCTTGTCCAACCCAGATCTCCCTTAAGCGACCTTGCCTGGCAAAAGGGGTGACCCTTCCATTTTTGCAGCCGCGGAAAAACTCAAGTTTCTCACTCGTTTTTGCTCCATTTTTGCCTATTTTTCTTCCAGTTTGCATGATTTTTGATCCTTAATATAGAGTTAACTATTTCATGCACCTACACGTGCATAATTAGCTCTATTTGATCTCAAATTAACTCTTCAATCAATCTCATACACTCCCTCACCTCCATTTCCTCTTCAATGATAAGCTATCTTTGCTTCATCACTCTCCAATCACTTGAGTTCACTGGGTAATCAACCTTGTTAACTCCCCAATCATCTTTGTTAACTCATCAATCAAATGAGTTCTCTTCAATCAATTCCTTCTTTTAAACCTATAAATTCCCCCTCCCTCAAGCACAAAGGGAGGCAAATTCATTGTGCACACAGCTCTTGCCATTTTTTCTCTCCAACTTAGCATTTAAATGCTCTTCCAAGATGAAGGTTTCTTTTTCTTTATTTGATCAACCAAGTAGTGTCACACTGCTTCATTCTATGCCATTGTGCTCAATCCAAAATATCATTGAGCTCATACAAGCTTTATCAAAGCTTCTTTTTTCTTCTTTGTGTCATTTTATTGTCAAGAGGATCACCCGCTGCCAGAAAAGGACTCGAGGTTGCCTATTACAAGGATTATTGAGGGTAGTGGAGTCAACAAATCTTCATTTCTCTCGGGTTCCTTCATTGTTTTGTTCAATTAATAGTAATTAGAGAATCAAATTTGCTCTTGGGAACAGTAAAACATTGCTTTTCCCTTGATAATTAGATCTTGCATGTTAGATTAATTGCTTTCAAATTTCTAGATCTAGATTATTAGAAGAAGCATTTTCCCTTTTCCATTAGATTAGATCGCATTAAAATCATCCAAAACACAAAAAACATAGGTTAAAACTTGCATTAGAAAAGTCATATAGAATTGCATACATAATTCCCTTTCATAGATTAAAAGCACTTTCATTTCCAAAATACTAAAAAGATACCAAAAAGATGTTTTGCATATCATTTGGCTTGCATGCATATAGAGACACTAGAATAGACAAAATTGCAAACCCTTGATTCCATCATGAGGTAATCACGGTTAAAATGATCCAAACAAACCCTCGATACCATCACGAGGTAAGAACAAATCAAAACTCAAAAGTGAAACCCTAGGTCAAAACCCTAGATCTGGTTAAGGTTAGTAATCACACATTTACCTCTATCCTATTTCGTGAATGTGCTTAGGAGTGAGAGGAGAGTGGGTGAGAGCTATCCATGACAAGATCCAAGAGATCCATCCAAGACCACAACAAGAAACATTTGTGCTACCACAAGGAGACCCATTCATCCTCTTGTTAGAAGAAACTAGACAATGCCAAGTACAACAAGAACTTGTTCAACACATACAAAGACAAGAGGACATCAACGAAAGCAATCGTTTACCCACACAGAGGTGGAAGCTTAGAAACCCCAATCGGAGAAGAGAAACTAGTGACCCTTTGGGTCATAGGGTTATCTCAACTACAACAACAATTGAACGAAACATACAACTAAGCACACAATAACAAAGGCCACAGTACTTGCCAACCCCTCTCTGCAAAGTCTAGCTGAGCTAGACCCCCGCTGTGTCTCACCTCCTCTCAACTGGCTAATTCCACGTGAGCGATAGTGACGCGATGGATCACCCTGTGGCAAGGAGGGAAAGGGTCCGTGTGCGTGTTGAAATCTGACCCGACAACCCCAGGCAACTGGAGTCACGATTTTGAGTGTACATATTTTGGTGAACTTGAGGTGAAGGTAGAACCTCTTGGTTATGCTATTTGTGTTCCCATCTCAAACATCTCAAAATAGTTAACAGAAATTTCACAACATTTTCACACCATTTTTCATAGCTACTTTCATCGCTTCAGCTTCTATCACCTATGCCATCATCCATTCCATTTATTCTGTGGTGTCTATGGCACCCCTGAATATGACGGAACCTGACTTAAACCAAGGGAACATTCCCTCAAGAGAACCAGCAACTCCCTCATTTGATAGGTATGTGCCGCCACATCCTGATGGGCCAATCACCAACTATTATGATTACGAGGATTCTGATTACGAACAAGATCAAAGAGAATCCATGCGTTCTTTATCTTTCAACAACGCAGCTTGGGAAAACAACCCAGCCATACCAAATGCACCGCATAAAGCTAGAAGGGTAAGGTCAAAGATACATCGACCCGAACAACCTTCCACAAGTACATCAAATACCCATCTTGATGAGGAGGTTAAACGGTTAGAAAAATGTCTACAAGAAACTAAAGACACTCAAGAGGCGTTAAGAATCACCTTACAAGAAGAACAAAAAGAAAATGCTATGCCCAAGGAAGCACATTACCACAAAAATATTCGAAGAGAACATCCTAGAAATGAAGAAACACCTAGAGTGGCTACTCCTGCAGACTTGATCGCAATGCTAGTACAAAGAATTAGAATCTTGGAAGCAAAACAAGCTGCTCCTGAAAGAAGGCAAAAGTCCCATGAACAGGACCAGGGGGCATCACAAAATCCCCCTACCTCAACTACTATTCGTAGAATGCTAGCAACGACACATGTCTGAATGGGAATCCTCCTGTTTAGAATAATCAAACAAATCCAATGATGGGTTATCAAAACCCACCCACAGGGTTATTACTATCAACCCCGCAATCTCAAAGTTCCTTCTTAGGAACGTATCTTGAATATTTGAAAGAACCTTTGGACCAAAACATAAGAAGTGTGCAACTACCGCAACCATTGCTTGATCTCCCAAAGTTCAAAGGAGAGGGAGATCCAAATTCCCACATCAAAGCTTATACCACAGCCATAAGAGAACTCCTCCCTTGGGATCGGGTTGCAACAAAGATCTTCCTAAAAACTCTTGAAGGCATCACTTTGGATTGGTATTATCGTCTCCCAGAAGCTTCAATCCATTCATTCAGACAACTCATCAGAGAGTTCATCATGGCATTCAACATGAACAAACTTGTTAAAATAGGGATCAGAGAGTTCCTCACAATGAAACAAGAGCCAAACCAATCTATAGCCCACTTCATCACTCGATGGAGGCAAGACCTCTATTCTTCAACCATTGCTCCAAACATGGACCATCAAGAATTGTGCGATCTCTTCTTGCATTCCCTTAATAAGGACATGAGGGAAGATGTTCAAAAATTGCCATACAAGTCCTACAAAGAGGCATTGGAGAGTGCCTTGAGAATTGACCAAGCCGCCATCGACAGTGGTAGAAAGGCCTATGGTTCAAATGGAAAACTGACAAAGGAAGACACGGGAAACAATAACTCTGTCATTAAAATCCTTAAAAACAATAGGAGTGCAACCAAAGATGGGGTGACAGATCAACCCCCAATCAAGAAGATGAAGGATGATTACAATGGGAGAGATTACTATCCTCCTAACGTAAATGCCATAGATCGACCTAGAAACAATGGGTACTACCCTCGAGACAATTACCAAAGTTGGAACCACAACGGAAACGGGAATGGAAATGATGGAAGATACGAGAGACCCCCATATGAGTTCAACCAATTTTGTTCTTTTCATAGAACAAGGGGGCAAAACACAGAATCTTGTAGGGAATACAATAGATTCATAGAAAGATTACTGGAAGACCAACAACGTTTGTTCATAGAAATGTTCTTAAACCCACTGGAGGTCACACCGGATAACAAAGATACAAGAAAAAATCAAGCTCCAATAGTGCCACACAATGCAAACATGAGAATTTATCAGGATCTGTTCCCTACGCATAAAGACACAGACACAATGAATCAAAACAAGATAACTTAGAGTAGTAACCCCAAAGTCCCACAACAACTAGGACAAAAAGGAGAAGCTAGGATGATGGAACTAGTCGAGATTATGCACAATGAAGAGGAAGAGGAGGATCACGAGGATGAAAATGAGCAAATACCAGCATATGAAGGTATCATCTTGGTGGTAGAACCAATACCACCTCCAATCGAACCTTATGAGCTCATAGAAGACTTAAAGAAAAAGTATGCGCACATTTCATTCATCGACTTACTCAAGAACTCCCCTTCACATCGCTCAACATTGCTAAAGGCAATAGGTTTAAAATACCTCGACCAAATTACACCACCACCTAGTGAGAAAATCAACCATGTGGATTATGACCTCAGTCCGCCCAACTCAGAACTCAAAGATCCAGGGTTCTTTGATTTACAACAAATGCCTTCCGAGGCAGAGTTAACAAAAAAAAGAGACCCTGCACTATATCTTCAAGTGTGGATCTATGATACATGCATCAAATGAACATTAATCGATGATGGGGCTGTAGTGAATATAGTTCCTTTCTCTCTTCTAGAGAGGATGGGCTATGGACACACCAACATCACCACCTCACGAGATACTCTAAGTGGATATGATAATCTAAAAGTGGCCACCATAGGTAAACTCACCCTTCCAGTGACTTTGGGACCTAAAACCATTCCAACCACTTTTTATGTCATAGATAAGGACACAGGATATAACTTGATCCTTGGAAGACCTTGGATACATAGAATGAAGGTTGTGCCATCCACATTTTTTCAAGAAGCTTGATTCTTACATTTAGGGAAAGTGTATGTCACAAAGGGAGATCCAAAACCTTTTAGTATGTTAAAATCAAACACACCAAACAAGCGTATAGGTATAACCATAGACTACGAACTCCCTACCAACAAGTTAACCATCCCTAATCCTACACCTCAGTCCATATGCATTAAATGAATGGAGGTCCCAAAAAAGACCATAAATGTTGCAGAGATCAAAAACTTTAGAGAATGAGCCCTTACCAAGACAAAAGGAAACGGTTCCTAAAGAGAAGACAATTGAGATCATGAAATTAATTGAATAGGAGGGACCACTCCAATTCCCTTTAGAGGTACTCATGATCAACTTCCAAGAGGCCTATAAACTTGTCCCTTGCATAGGGGAGAAGCCTCATAGAAAACTAAAGGACCAGTCTTTTAGACCACTACACTAGATCTGAGGAACGTAGAACCGCACGCTTTCTCAGAAACTGAGGAAGACATGATAGAAAATTATACTCCACTATCACCACTAAACGAATCATGTGTCCCTAAGACACCAGAAGAGACATAATTGTATGAACCTCTCACACCAACGGAGGGTTCACATCAACTAGAGACACCTATGGAAGAAGCGCATTCTATAGATAATGAATCAACCAATGTTATAGGAATGCTACCTAGGATGTTCATAGTATCACAACTGCAAGAAAAGCCAACCACCTCTGCCTCGATTCAATCAAATGAACTCAGTGAATGGGAAGCACCCTGGGTAAAAATAGAAATGGTCAAAAGACTTCCCAACGAAGATGAAGAAAGCGAAGGTATCTTTCACAAGGAATGGAAGATGAGAGTGACAATTGGTGTTGATGACCCTGTCATTTTTGAACTTCTAAAAAGTTATATTGGATATGCCATGGACTTGAGACCAGAACCAAACGAGAGGACAAGTATAAGCTTTGTCCCTCCTAATGAACAAAGGGAGCCACAAACTCCTCTTGAATTGTTCCAATTTTTGCAAAGAATCTAATAAAGATCAGATGTGGAGATCTATATGCAAGAACAATTTGACCCATTAGTAGAGCTATTAAATTGTGATGGAGTCATGTATTTGACTCCTTCCCATCAACATGCCTTTTGAGACTTACTTCATTTCACAATTCCAAGAGAAACTACTGAGTTGGTAGCAGTAGACTCAAATGTCAAACCTTACAGAATAGAACTTGTCCTAAGAAGAGATAGTATGAAGAATAAGAAAAGAAGATGAAAAAGAGCTTTTTTGGAAGATTGGATAGGCCCTTACATGGTCAAAGAAGACGTCAGAAATGGTGCCTATCTCTTGTGCACAATGGAGAGAGATGAATTTGGTGAAACAGTCAATGCCTTTCACCTCAAGAAATATTATGTCTAAAATACCAAAAAAATCATAAAACATAAAAAATACAAAAAAATTATAAAAAAATAAAAAAGTCAAAAACAATTTGTTTCTTACATTTCTATATCTTTCTATTCATCTTGCATTATAGTTAGTGACTTTCTCTTATACTATTTTCTTTTTAGTAAGGAGTCTAATGTTTCCTAGGTATACAATATCCTTTTAGGAACTAGAGAGAGTCCCCATTTTCACTAATTGCCATTATCCCCCTTCATTTCCAGTGATTCTAATCAAAACCTAGCTCTTAGCTTTACACCGATCCTAGTCTTAATGAGTCAAGGTGTTAGGTCCAAACAAAGTCAGTAGTCAAACCTACAGTGTTCAAAGGAATCTTGCAAGTAGACCTTCCCAATGCTTCCCTAGCATTAGAGAAGTCCAACAAGATTACAAAAACTTTAGGTGGTGCTCAACCCCTTATCTTGCTTGGCCAAAAACGTCAGGAAGATCAAAACTTTGAAGGAAGCAATCTAAGATTAGAGTGAATAAAAAAAATGAGTGATCAAAATAAGAGTTTTGAAAAGTGAGAATTGAGAGATCAAAGCATTGCATATCAAAGTTCCAAAGGCATTCATTTCTTGAAAAGTCAAAATCCAAAAAAATGAAAAAAATCAAGTGAGGAAAATACAAAAAAAAGGGTAAAAAGCTAAAAAAAGAGAGACAAAAAAAAGAGTGAAAGAGAGAAGATTATTGAATGTCCGTACTCTTGGGTGGTGATCAATATAAGCTCGAAGCCTCAAGGGTGACATTCTAACAAAGAAAGAAAGGTACAGAATACACACATGCACTAGCTAAGAAAAACTAAAGAGTCTAGTAGCCTCTAGGATCATCTTCTATCTAGGGACCCTTGTTCTTTCCCATTTATCCTTTACCCCGGGTCTATCTTGCTTTCCATCTATGATCTAAGTCTAGCGAACACCAATAAAATTTGCTACTCATCTAAGTTGAAAGCTTGTCAGCTTGTCTTATCTAGATAAGGATTAGTGTTTAGCCTTTAGCAAAGTCTAGAAATCAGAAACGCTTCATATTCATTTCCACTCCCCACTTGAGTTTCCCTTAATCCTATCACACAATCTTGGATAGATAGCTTATATTAGGACAACTCACAATCTCCTAAATTGAAAATCATAGCTAAGAGCAGTCACATTGTTTGTTCCACATTGCATTCATGCCAAAAATTAGAAAAAGAAGTCTCAAAGCAATATAATCAAATGTCATATCTCATGACATTCAGTGAAAGTAAATGTTTCATTTTAGCATTTCTTGTGTTCTTGCATTATCATATCGTGAACTGCATCTCATATATGTCCCAAAAAATTACAAAAACATGTCATTGTTATCATGCTTGCATTCGTTAAAAGAGTTGAAAAGGTCAAACATAATTAAAAAGTTCCTAAAAACCTCCAAACATGCACAAGAGATGAGTACTAATTTGATGGGAGAAATAAGAGGATAAACTTTCATAAAATACATCCGAAGTTTACATGTAAGGGAATCAAAGAGCTAAGACAAAATGCTCTCAAGAAAAGTAGAGGCTCCCCGTGCAAGGGGGCACGAGTTCAAAAAAGGAAGTTAAGGGTGGTTTCCTCCAATGGAACCCTCAGGACTTTGGGTCCTCCATCTATGAGTACCACTCGTCGCTCCATGAGACCTGTGAGAATGAGGTGCTCTGCTATGAGCATGTGACTGAGAAGGCCCCACCATGCTAGCATCACACCATCCAAAATTAAGGTGGGCCATCTCTCAGAGTACCTGGTTCTCACCCTTAAGAATGTTGACCTGGGTCTTCAACTCTGTAGTTATCTGGCACCCATGATAAATAGGAGCAAAAATGTCAGTGTGTCCTCCGCAGCAAGGGGCACACCAGGATCATCCAAAAGATGATCACAAGTCATCCTAGTGAAGGGAGTAGCTAATCCAACATTAACCTCACGAACAAAGTCCCTCCACTCTCTGACATTGCCTGAAATAGCAAACTGAAAGAAGACCAAGTCAGTTCCACTTAAAAAGAGAAAGGACAAAGATACATAAAAAGTGAATAGACAAAACTTACGTGGATCACCAGGCTACCAATCAGGGTCAAGCTGACACATCACCTCATCTGAATGAGGAGGTCAAGGAACAATAGGAGGACCTTTGGGGATATCAGGAACATCATTTGAATCATCAATATCATCAAAATCCTCATCCTCGGGAAGGGCCTCATCTGACGAATCATTACTATCTGGAACGTAGTCCTTATCAGTGGACTCTGAGTCAACTGTCACAATCAGAGATCAGGAAGGAGTCCCTCTCCCTCCCCTCCGTCCTCCTCTAGATACCCTAGTAATAAAGATGCCTGGAGTCAAAGGAGTCCAAAAGACATTTCTTTGTCCAATCTCACCCATTTCTTGAATGGTCATGTAACAAGTAGACACTAGGGGCAAGTCCTCAGGGATATCCTCGCCAAACTGCTATAAGACATGATCAACTCGATGAGCCTCAACCAGACCATTACGATTTATGATATCAGATACCTCACGACAATACTCTTTGATCTCGCCATCGCGGGCCAAGCTCCCTTCATGTCATGATAAGGATCAAACATCATGTCCTCATCTATAAGAGTAGCAACAATGGGTAAAGTAGCATCAAAGTGACCAACATGCATCCATCTCACCGCTCTCGGTAGCTACCTATCAGGAAGTAGAATGAGCTTTTGGTAGGGCCTCATCTGCTCAAATATCCATGTCATAATCAAAGAAGAGTGGCTAAAAGCTAGAGCTCCTCATCATGAAATCTGATAGAAATCTTTGTAAACCATGGCCAAGATGTCAGGACCCCAAGCGTAAACAGCGCCCCCCTCAATCTCATGAATAATGGGTGCCCAACACCATCTTAGACGAGCTGAGGCCTTGTCTCCTGACAGCCTCGAAGCAATCAATCCAATCAGGAACCTCCTCAAGAGTGGGATGCGAAGGTGTGGCACGAAGGTAAGTTGAACTCTTGTCCGATCCCCAGGGTGATTGACCCCCATAAATGTAGCCCAAGAAGCCTTGTCCTTATAAGACTCACTAACAGGAAGAGACAAAGGTTGCCCTCTCACAGGAACCTTGAGTATACGATACACATCATATAGAGTGATAGTCCACTCTCCAGAAATCTGTGGGAACCTAAATGTGTTTCTGTCTGCATCCCAGTAAGTCAAAATGTCACAGCATACGAGATATAGGATGAATCACAGGCACATGGCAAACTCTAGCTAGACCCACCCTCTTCAGAATAGCACGATCCTCAGTACTCAATGAAGCAAACATCCCTGAGAGCCATCCCTGCTCTCGGTAGGCATTCCATCGGATACGCATGTCTTTTAAAATCAAAAGAGAACTTTAGATTAGATCTCGTAAACTCGTAAAAATCCCTAAAAATCATAAAACTATAGAAAACCTTATACAAGAAAGGCACATAAACCTTCAAAATTGCAATAAACAGGTAAATACAGTGATCAAATCATGTCAGATCAGAGTGAAACAAGTGTTAAACAACATCAAATGCAGTCAAAAATTAGTCCAACAAGGTCACCCCCGGGTGACCCAGGTGTTTTTCCGGATCTCCCCCGGGCGACCCTACTATTTTGCAGAATCTCCCCCAGGCGACCCTACTACTTTTTAGGATCTCCCCTAGGTGACCCTGCTTGGAAAAAGGGGCGACCCTAAAGGTGGATCCCTCGACCAAGAATAGCTCTAAAAACCTCATTTTTTAACTGATTTCAGAAAATGAAAAACCAATCTTGCTCTAAACGATGAGACGAATACAATGCAACAGAGAAAATCACCAAAAACATACAATTTTAAGAGATTTTTCACAAAATTCAAGCTAGGATTTAGAGAAGGGTTTTTCACTGATCACATACTCGATTCTCTACGGCTGGAGACAACACGGCCATCTTTGCGATCACTTCGATGATATCTTTCTAACGACTACTCACACGAACAATTCCGTCGCTATTTTCCTTCGATCTCACAATTTGGTTTGCTTTGTTTGCCCTTAGCTTAGTTCATTTATGCATTTTAGATTAGTTCTTTGCTTTTATGCATCTGTTTCGTGCATTATTTTGCGTGCTCTCATCCTTACAGGTCCAAACCGACAAAGGCAAGCAACTAGTCGAACTCAAACAATCCATGGTAAGTTCATCATTTCAGTTTTCATTATTCATTTTGATATATTTAAATGCCAGAATAATACTAGTTATTTCAGGTACAAATTGCGGGAAAATCGACAACAAATAAGGCCTAGTTCGAGAACAGTACCTACCTTTCATGTAGACTACCGTCCCCGAGGGGGCAAATATGTAAGCATAAAAATCACACATAGCCTCCACAATGACCCCTATGATGATTCAAATCCTTGTCACATACATGTAAGCATGAAATAAAGTCCTTTAAGCAACAACCCTCTTGATGACATGTCCTCTTTCTTGTTTTGTGTTGTTTCTTCCTTGTCGCTTTCTCTCTCCTCGTTTGCGACACTTTTCGACACTTGTTGCAACACTTGTCAACTTAAATTTTTTTAGCTTTTGACCTTACTCCTAAGCCATGTGAGTGTCTTGTAGGTGAGTTTTCACCTCTCCCCTTTGTTTTTAATCTAGTGCACCTCCTAGAAGCCTTCTAGAGATCTCCTTATCCATCTCCCACTTTTAGTTTTCAATTCCGCCAAACCAATCCAAATCTCCCCATATTATTTCCAGATCTCCCCCAAGAGATCCTACAGATGCAAGTGGAGATTTGGATTCTTCCACATGACTGACCTATTTCTTGATGCAAAACCCCTCCTTTTCTTCCCTTCTTGCATCTCCCAGCCTATTTTTCTGCATCTAACCCTGTCCAGCTTGGATCTCCCCTGAGCGACCCAAGGTCGCCCAGGGGTGACCCTACTTGGCAAATGGGGCGACCCTGTTGTTTTTGCAGCCGTGGAAAAACTTGAGTTTCTCACTCATTTTTGCTCTGTTTTCGCCCATTTTTCTTCTAGTTTGCATGGTTTTTGATCCATAATATAGAGTTAACTATTGCATGCACCTACACATGCATAATTAGCTCTATTTGATTTCAAATTAACTCTTCAATCAATCTCATACACTCCCTCACCTCCATTTCCCCTTCAATGATAAGCTATCTTTGCTTCATCACTCTCAAATCAGCTGAGTTCACTGGGTAATCAACCTTGTTAACTCCCCAATCATCTTTGTTAACTCATCAATCAAATGAGTTAACTCTTCAATCAATTCCTTCTTCTAAACCTATAAATACCCCCCTCCCTCAAGCACAAAGGGAGGCAAATTCATTGTGCGCACAACTCTTGCCATTTTTTCTCTTCGACTTAGCTTTCAAATGCTCTTACAGGATGAAGGTGCCTTTTTCTTTATTTGTTCAACCAAGTAGCATCACGTTGCTTCATTGTATGCCATTGTGCTCAATCCAATCTCTCATTGATCTCATACAAGCTTTATCAAAATTTATTTTTGCTTCTTTGTGTCATTTTATTGTTAAAAGGATCACCCACTACCACAAAAGGGCTCAAGGATGCCTATTACAAGGATTATTGAGGGTAGTGGAGTCAACAAATCATTGTTTCTCCCAGGTTCCTTCATTCTTTTGTTTAATTAATAGTATTAGAGAATCAAATTTGCTCTTGGGAACATTAAAACATTGCTTTTTCCTTGATAATTAGATCTTGCATGTTAGATTAATTGCTTTCAAATTTCTAGATCTAGATTATTAGAAGAAGCATTTTCCCTTTTCCATTAGATTAGATTGCCTTAAAATCATCAAAAACACAAAAAACATAGGTTAAAACTTGCATTAGAAAAGTCATATAGAATTGCATACATATTTCCCTTTCATAGATTAAAAGCACTTTCATTTCCAAAATACTAAAAAAATACCAAAAAGATGTTTTGCATATCATTTAGCTTGCATGCATATAGAGACACTAGAATAGACAAAATTGCAAACCCTCAATTCCATCACGAGGTAATCATAGTTAAAACGATCCAAATAAACCCTCGATACCATCATGAGGTAAGAACAAGTCAAAACTCAAAAGTCAAACCCTAAGTCAACAAAACCCTAGGTTAAAACCCTAGATCTAGTTAAGGTTAGTAATCACACATTTACCTCTATCCGGATTCATTAATGTGCTTAGGAGTGAGAGGAGAGTGGGTGAGGGCTATCCATGATGAGATCCAATAGATCCATCCAAGACAACAATGAGAAACATTTGTGCTACCACAAGGAGACCCATTCGTCCTCTTATTGTTAGAAGAAACTAGACAACACCAAGTACAACAAGAACTTGTTCAACACATACAAAGACAAGAGGACATCAACGAAAACAATCATTTACCCACACAAAGGTGGAATCTTAGAAACCCCAATAGGAGAAGAGAAACTAGTGATTCTTCAAGTCATAGGGTTATCTCAACTACAACAACAATTGAACAAAACATACAACTAAGCACACAACAACAAAGGCCGCAATGCTTGAAGACCCCTCTCCACGAAGTCCAAATCTCCAATGAGCCGAACCCCCGTCGTATCTCACCTCCTCTCGACTGGCTAATTCCATGTGAGCGAGAGTGACACGGAAGATTGCTCCATGGAAAGGTGTGAGGCCTACCTTTTCATTCCCTTATATTTGACTACTTTATTTTATTGTTGATGACACGTATTAGACTTATGAGACTATTGATCCCGATTTGCAAGACTTTTAAACTTTATGCATATGTGGATTTATTATGGTTAGCATGTTTATGATGTGATTAGACCTTGATATTGTTTCACTGATGATGTTAGACACATGATTTACATTATGATGCTATTGGGATACTATTCATGTGATTTTAGTTAGAAATTTATTATGAGGCTTTATTTTGCAAAGGATGTTGAAATGCAAAATTTAGATTTGATTATGATGTGATTCGTTGATGTTTATATGACTTTGTGATGATGTGAGTGCATGTTTCACTTTGCTTCGGATATTATATACATGTGGGATTAACATTTCATTTGAGTGTGCAAGTGTTTCTAACGAAGCCACAGATACTTGGAGATCATCCCACACACTGTGTTGTTTTCCCATGTGAAGCCGATCTAGTTCCAAGAGGAACCAAGATCAACTATATTTTGCATGATGAATTTTTGTAATGTTGTTGCATGGTGTTAGTTGGGTTAGGTCTACCCTCATTTTATTGATTTCTAATTGGTGTTGTAAGTTGTAATGTCATTTGAATTTTATTTTTGAGTTATAATTTTTGTGACCCCTTTTATGTGTTTTTACTCAACCTTTGGTGCTCAAAATGGGTTAAATTTGACCCCGGGTTGTACCCCTAGGGTCTAGGGGTCATTTGGGCTTGTGTAACCTTAGGTAAACTTCCATTTGGTCACTTTAACTTCACCCTGAAGTAAAGTGACGAAAATGGAAGCTTGGGAGGGGGAGGATGGGTGGGTCAAACACTCAACCTCTTCCTTTCCTCTTCCCTAGGTTTGGGGAGTCTTCAAGACCCCTTAATTGTGGAGGACTCAACTCCAAGCCTCTCCCACAATTGGTGAGGGTACCTTGGGGTTGAGTGGGATTTCTTAGGAGGAGAGGATTGTGGAACATGTGGCACCCATTCCTTCTTTGGCTCCACCTTTCTCTCCCACTTAATTAAAAGAGGACAAGTGGATGGGAGAAAGACTTGGTGGGATGGGTGAATAACATGTGTCACCACCCCATTCCAACAGTTTTGCTAGTAGTTGGGAGGAGGAGTGAGTAGGTGACATGTGTCACCTCCCCATTCCTCAAGGCTCATGAGAAGAGCCTATTTTAATCCATCTCGAAGAGAGGGAGGGGGTTGTTGAATCTTTGGCAATTTTTTTTAATTTTAATTACTTTAGGAAAAAGTTAGAGGGGAAATTGGTGGCTCAACTTGGAGAAGGAGTTAGATGAGATCTTCTCAACTATCTTCCATTTGGACTTTATAAGGTAGGATTCAAGGCAAATGCCTTTCCTTATGCATTTTCTTTGCTTGCATGTGGTGTGTGGGTGAGTTTCATTTTGTTGTTTCACTTTGTTGTTGTGGGAAAATTAGGTATGGGCATTGTGAGAGCCTCTCCTACTTGGGAGAAAATGATCAACATGTGTGGGGTGGGGGAGAAGTGAACCTCCTTGGGGTCATTTCCTTAGTTTTATGGAGTTTAACATTGAGGGCAAATTGTGAAATTGAACAATATGTGTATATGAGAAATTTGGGATATGGCTTGAGAGCCAAGAGAAAGTTGTGAAGTCATGTTTATAAGTGTGGGCTTGAGGGATATATGTTTTGGGAAGTTTTTCAGAGTGGCACTCTTGAGTTGAGTGATGTCCACTCCCCTACCCCATTAAACTCATCTTGAGTGAGTTGTTATGTGAAAACCATGGGAGTTTTCTTGTTGTTGTGTTGAGTGAATTTGTTGTAAAGTGGTGTGTGCTTACCTTCTGTGAGGATGACTTCCTAGCTCGAGGGTGATTCATGAGTGAGTCAATGGTACGGAGGAGAGTAGCTTGAGTGACTTCCTTTCCCTTCTATGTGTTTTATGCAGGTTTTCTTTTGGAGCTAGGTGGTGTTGAAGAAATTATTATTGTCCTTATGAGTTGTTATTTTTGTGCTCTTGAGAGAGCATGGCCATGAGAAGCCTTGTGTATCATCTTAGTTTTCAAAAGAGGAGACCCTTGTTCTCTCTCTCAAATCTGTATGAGATATACTGTTACTTGTGTTGTAATAAACTATTTACATTTGCAAATAGAAGATTTAGTTTTGCAGCTTTTAAATGCCTTATGATTTAAAGAAAAGTAGAGCACTAAAAGTAAAGCATGTTTATATTGGTTTCACTTGTATGTTTAATTTTTAAAAATAGGATAGTTGTTGTTTTATTGTTGTGAGACAAAATGAAAATGTTGCATTTTTCTTAAGAGAAGGAAATTTAGTTGTTGCTGTTATTTTTGAAGGATTAAGCTAAATGCATCTATTTAGAAGAAAAACAAATGAATCTTTTGAAGAGATGTTTCATGTTGACTGTATTATGTCAATATTAGTATTTTAGTGGAAGAAATGTTTATTCCATGTTTATTAGAATATAGGTTTTTGTAAAAAAAAAATGTGTACATTTGCTCAATGTAAGTATGTATTTAGATAAATAATTCTTTTGCTTTTATGCATTCAACAAAATTTGTGAGTTTTAGAATGAAATACATATAATCAAATATACACACACACACACAGATATATATATATATATATATGAATTTAAATATATATTTATATATATTGTAATATAAGATTCTTTTTTCTGTTTAATAAAAATGGCAGCCTGTGTTCACCTATATATATATACACATTTATAATTTATAATGTTGTTTAAAAAAAAACAATAATAATAATAAATCAGACTGTATTTCATTTGAGAATGCTGCAAATATAACACAATTTCTTTTTTTTTTTTAAATTATTAAGTGTGGTGGGGGTTTCAACCCCCACCGTCGTTGCTGTCCTTGTAACAAGGTGTGGGGAGGGGGTCGAGCCCCACCCACACCCCACTGTGTGGGATGTGGGTGGGACTCAGCCCCCTCCCCACATCATATATACCCCGTCGCCCTCCGCTAGTAGCACGCTCTGCCCAACACTCTTCCCTCCGCCGTGAAACCCACACTGCCCCCTCTGTCGCCCTCAGCCTACCCGCTGATGCCCACAGCTCGTCGTCCCTCCGCTGATGCCCACAGTCCACCGTCGCTCCACCCTTGTCGTCCACCATTCTCCGCCGCCCAACTCCCACACCACAGCCACCTGTAAGTCATTTTGTTAGATCTTTTCCATTATATATATATATATATATATATATATTAAAAAGAAAAAGAAAAAAAACATGGATACCTAATGTGTATCCTTCCTGGTGTGGCGGCCATGAATGGAAATTTCCCAAACCTGCAACAAAACCAAACAAGAGACGAGAAAAGAAAAATGAGAGGAGAGGAGAGGAAAAATAAAGAGAAAAGAAAAATGATGCTTAGAGAATAGGGTTAGGGTTTTCTAGTTTCTCATAGGGAAAGTTTTATTCTATTGGTGAGTCAACTAGGGCAAGTGGATTTAAAATTGTTTTATTTATTTCTTATTTACTTTCTTCCCTCTCTTTTGAATTTGCTTTATGGGTTTATTTATTTTATCTATTTAGTTTGAGAGTTAAAAAAAAAGAGATTAGCAAAAGGGGAAATTTAATTATGTGGCCAAAATTTACTTTATAGGTTATTTGAAATGCAGGGGTTGGGGATTTATTTTTACATTTTTATGTTTAGGAGATCTTTTAAAATTTTAGTAATAAGTTAGAGAGTGGGATTTAATTATTCTACTCTCCATCAAATTTGATTATTGTTACGTTTTTTTTTTAATTTAAATCAATTGAATTAATTTATTACTTGCGGACTTTAATCAACGAGGAGAAGTTTATTTTTAAAATTTAATTAGAGTGGTTGTTTTAATTTAATTAATCTAGAGCAATTTTATTAGTTTAATAGAGACGTCGTTTTAATCCAACTTGGAAACCTAGTAAACTATCTAAATGAAGTTAGTATAACATGCTTCCATGATCTGGTCTACCAAGAAATTAGGAATAATGTAAAGGATGTAGTGATAGCTCTGATTGATAGAGAACGTGAAGAAGAACAAATTGATTGAGCTTTGTTGAAAAATGTTCTGGGCATCTTTGTATAGATTTCATTAATAAATTTTGGGGTTTTCAATTAATCTAATTAAATGTTCTACCAATTTAACTAGTGTAACATAGGTAATTTAAAACCAAACCAGTAAACTTTCGATCAAAATTAGTTTTATTATAATAAACCCTACTCACGCCCGTGAGGCGTTATGCTGCTAGATTTTTTCAGAATCTAGGGTTTAGCTAGGTTAGTAAAATTTAACCTTGCATAGGATTAAATTATTATTGCCAGATTACTAACATTATGTTTGGTATTAAATATATTTCTCTTGCACTAGAATTTGGCTTTTGATTTTGACTTGTGTCAAAATCCCATCATCCACTTAGGCTAACCTAGGGTTTGATCCTTGATCCTAACCCTATTAGCGACGTTAAATTTTGCATTGACCCACCTAGTTAACCTTCATCGCGTAGGGGAAATGTGCTAGAGATCGCATACCCCACCTTCGACTGACTTGTTTATGCCTTATGTGTATTGTCACCGAGCACGCTTATGCGTGCAAGGTGTTTCTTGGAAAGCGTGGAAATTTTTTTGGTATTTTGTGTCATGAGTCCCACATGACAGATGTGGATATGATACATGTGATGCATGTCATGACTGTATGGAGAATGTGGGCATGACAAAAGGAGGGAAAGGGTTCGTGTGTATGCTGAAATCTGACTCGACAGCCCCAGGCAACCAGAGTCATGATTTTGAGCGTACACGCCTCAAGGGGCAAATTGATAAGCTACACCTCAGGGGATGTGAATAAAGAAGGGTACATTATGGATGCACATGTGAGAACAGTATATGCCCCCCTTAAAATATTAGCATGTAATATGTAAATATTTTAAGGTAAAAAGGGGAAGAAAGAGGAGAGGAGATCCTTGTGAAGAATGCACACCCCTAGAACTAATTGTATCTACCCCCCAGAATAGGGTGAGGACAACCATGAAAAAGAATATTGTGTTGTTAACAAAAATGAAGTATGCTTGCACATAAGATTGTACCACCATGAATGGAAACGAGAAAACAAAGAAAGCTATAGGTGCCACATAGTGGGTAACAACACAATAGAAGAAGGAAGGTGTGAAAACCTCATGTGAAATTAGAGAAAGAACAATGAACCGAATAGAGGCCATGCTCAATATCACTTGTCATGTAGAGAAGAGATAGGTGTTAGTGTGAAAGGTGTCTTTAGTCATCTAGTTTACTTCTATCTAGTTTCACACTAGCTTAAGTTCACTTAGTGGTTTAGTTGTCTCACCTCATAGACATATGACACATGCTCTCACACTGGTCTCAAGTGTTCTACATGTGACACACATCATGGAGGGTTAGTCAGTGTTTGACTCTCACCTTCTCACTTCCTCCTTGTCCTACATATACAAGGAGTTCATTGTACATTCTCATACATTTTATGATAGTTTTCAGCCTCTTGCTTTGTGCACATTCATCTTGTGGAAGTTCTAGTTATTTGATTCATTTCATTGCTGCTCCTATATGGTATCAGAGCCTAGAATCTCAATTCCCTTCCCAATTTCATCCTGCACATTCAGCCCTATCATAGGTGTGTCGCTCTCTAAGTTCATTGGCAAAAAATGCAAAAAAAAAAATTGCAAATTGAAGATTTGCAAATAATCTGGGTGCATTTGACAAAATTTGTGGCAAAGTTTTTTCTATTTGTCTCTCTGTTTGAGGTTTTTCAACTGTTTTGGCAAACTGTATTCTGGGTCAGATTAGTTTTTTGCCCAAGATTTCTATTTTTTACAGGCTTATTCTAGGTCATCTTGTCCTGACTCGAGGCATGCATTCATCTATTGTTCATCCATTATTCATCCATTTTTCCTCATCTAGACTATTCACCATTGATCTCTTGGAGATTGGGACTTCTTTTTCGGCTGATTTGGCCAAAATTGAGTTCCATTGCCCTTGGTTCGACGTCTGTAGGCTAACCTGATTTCTTTTCTGGTACATGCACTATTCTTTTTTGGTCACCTTACTCTGTAGAGGCTACCTAAATGCATTTTTGCCTGTTCAAACGGCTCCTCTGTTTGCTGTGAAAGTCCACCTCTAGCATCAAAGGTTTTAGTGCCTTGTCCTTTGGATTCACACCACCCTCTCACGACTCATTTTTTGCAGACGAAAGCCCTACCTGATGAGATCTCCAACGGCTTCATTGAAGTCGCAGGTCTTCATTTTTCTATTCATTGTTTGTTTGTTGGTATCAACACAGATTAGGTCAAAATCTTTCTAACATGGACGTTGTTCAATGTTTCATGCTCATATAACATTGTAGGTAGTGCATTCTTGTTTTTGTTTATAACATTGTTTGCACTAGTTTTGTTTGGATCAACTTGTTTTCAAGCCGAAGTCAAGCACAAAGACGAGGTATTTGTAGCTATAGGTCAGTTCTTTCCATGGTGATTGACATGTTTTTTGGGCCATTACAGTCCTACAAGAGCTCTTTCTATATGTGTTGGCTTCCTCTTTGTGGGCATTCTCCAAAGTTGCCACCATTTAAAGATTGCAGAAGGATGACTTCATTTATGCAGTCAAAGCCCTCCAAACTTAGCATTCAAGCTAATTTTTCTTTGGTTGCAATCTTTGTTTTTTGGAAAAGATATTTTCTATTACATGCTCCATTTTGGATCCGCTTTCAAAAGTATTTGGCCCTGTGTTGATCGATCGCTTGTATTCAATGACCTCTACACCAACAATCGGCCTTACTAGTCTTCAATCTGGCCTCCACACCTAGCCTCAATGGTTTCCAAGGGTCAAGTTTTCACATAGACCTGTCACAGTCTCCTGGTTGTTGTTATCAGTGATAATACATTTCTCTATCAATCAAGAGCCATTTAATCTGGTTGTTGGAAAGAGTCATCAACAATTTTCTCAATGTTTTCTGGTAAATGTTTTTTTGTTGCCCTTCTCTACTCTGCACGTGGCATTAGACTCCATTAGAGTTTATATAAAAATTGTATTGACCATGTTGGGTGTGGTTGTTATGTTGGTAGTGGTGGCATGATAGCTTTATGGTTATTTAAACATTCTTTGTAATCTTTAAAATCTACGTAAACTTTTTTGGTTGACTTTAGATGCTACATACTATGTAACTACTAGTAGTTTTATCCTAAACTTGTTAGCATCAATTGTTGTTAACTAGCATTTCATTTTACATCTATTGTAAACTGTCAAGGTTAGTAAACCTCCACGAGTTTATCCTAACCACATAGCATATCATTATCTACCCAACAGAGATTGCCAGATGCTCTCAACTTGCCAAAGGATGTCATTTTTTTCATTTTGCAGTAACTTTCACCCACGGAGGAAAAATTGGACATATTTATAGTCAACAGGAAGCTAGTTTTGACACCGACAAAACTGAGTCGAGATGATTTTGGAATTGTCCCATTTTCTCACTTTTTTTCTTCCTTTGTAAAGTAAGCTCAACACCCACTAAAACGATTGTATCTTTTGATTGGCAACTCAAAATCGAGTGCCATCTTTTTAGAAAGTGCATAGTTTTTCACAACTAATCTATTGGAAGTGATTCCGCACTATTGTTATAAAGTGCCATTTTCATTCCAATTAGACTTGCTTAACGCACTACTACTATAAAGTGTTGATTTTTGTGGGGGGGATTCTTTTACAGCTTTAATCAAACTTGGGGGGTTTGTAAGGCACAATTTAAGTGCCTCTTTGTGTTTCTCAAGCATGGATCCTAAAATTGATCTGTTAACACCACATAATTTTCACACATGAAAAACTAAAGTACAACAACTTATTCAATCTAAAGGGTTATGGCAAATGCTAAATGATCAACAACTACAATTCAATAGGGAGTATGAACAATTTGTTTATCGCAATAAGTTAGATGAGGCAATGGGAATCATTAGTGTCCATGTATATGATAACTTGCAATTTCATCTATAAGCAATTGTACAACTCCTAAGCAAATGTGGGATAAATTTAGTAATTTATTTGGTAAACTTGATGAGTTTAAAATATTTCAATTGGATGTTGAATTAACAATTTTTTCACCTAATGTCTTCCCTTGAATTGAAGATTACTTAGTCAAGCTCAAGTCCTTGATTTCTCAATGTCAAGGTTGTGGTAAAACAAAAATAGATAAGGAATGTGTCTTCTTTGTTTTGTCAAAGTTAAAAGGCCCCTATCAAGTCTTTGCTTCTACTTTTTACTCTACAATGGATGCACTTGGTTCAACATTTACTATGCCTACTTTTGAACAGTTTTTTGATCAACTCACGAGAGAACAATCCAAGTTACTCTACATGGATTCTAACACTTCTTCAAAATGTGTCACACATTAGTAGTTCATGCATCTAAGGGTAAATGTCATAAGCATTCAAAATAGTCAAAGGCAAAATCACCTTCAAGCAATGAGAAATCATCTAAGGAGAAGACCAAACCTAATACTTCAAACACAACATCTTCTAAGTCAAGTAAACATTCTTTCAAGAAGAAAAGTAGAGGGCCATGTACTTTTTGTGGGATGTACAATCATGATGTCAAGATTTATCATCGAAGGATTGAGGCTTTGGAAGAAGCCATGAAGAAACACAACATTGATACTCCCAAACCTAGCAAAGGCCATGCCCTTACTGCTATAGGTTTGAATTCATCCAAATCAAATTTGATAGTTGACGTAGGAGCCTCACATCACATGACTCATTTAGTTGATCTTATTGAGTCTCTTTTTGATAGCACCACTTCTCATATTTAGTGGTAAACTCTTCATAGATTCTAGTTATGGGGTCCAGTTCAATTCAGTTGGTAGATGGTTGCATTGAGGATGTCATCTTTGTTCTTGCGATTTCTACCAATCTTCTTTCCATCTATCAGATATGTCATACTAGGGATGGGAAGACTGTTGAGTTTTCTCCACATGATGTTGTTCATGACCTACAACATCCAGAGAATATCATTGCTTCAGGTAGAGCATATCATGGGTCTAGATTGTACAAGTTTCACAATTTTGAGACATCCAGTGGTTCATCACACATTTCCCATGCAGACTCTTTAAGTCAACTTTGGCATGAGAGGTTTAGACACCTCAATTACAAATATCTTTAGTAGTTGAGTACATAGGAGATGGTACTTGGTCTCCCTAAGGTTTCATGCATAGAGAGCATTTGTCGAGGTTGTGTGCTCGAAAAACATCATCAAAAACCCTTTCCTAAGGGTAAATCCCATCATGCTACTTCCTTACTTGAGTTGGTTCATAGTAACCTCATGTCATTTCCAACTCCATTTTATACAGCCAAGTATGTACTTACTTTCATTGATGACTTCTCTTGTCACACATGGGTGTACTTTCTCAAGTACAAAAGTGATGTATTCAACACTTTTAGGGTGTTCGTGGAGAAGCAGTCAGGTTCTTCTATATGGCAGATACACATAGATAATGAGGGGGAATATGTGAATTGGGCCTTTTAGAACTATTGCACTAAGCATGGTATTCATCATCAGTATTTGGTTCCCTACACTCCTTAGCAGAATGGTGTTGCCGAACGAAAGAACAAAACACTCAAGGAAATGACAAATTGTATGCTTCAATCTTAGTCTATGGCCCCAACTTTTTGGGTTGAAGAAATCAATTGTGCCAACTATATTTAGAACCACACTCCCCACAAGGCAGTTCAAAATATCACTCTAGAGCAGGCTTGGTCAAATATCAAGCCTAATGTTTCCTTCTTCAGGGTATTTGGTAGTGAAGCTTGGGTATTCATACCGGATGGTCAGCGTAAGGAAATGGAGAAGAAGAGTCAACAATTCATCTTTGTTGACTATTGTGAGGATGTGAAAGCCTACAGGTTGTTTGATCCTATTACTCAAGATGTCTTCTTTCAAAGAGATGTTCAGTTTGATGAGTCTTTCCCACATATGGATCCTCCATCCACTTCTTCCTCACTACCTACTCCGCCCTCTTCATCTCATGATGATACCTTAGCACTTGAGGATCCTATAGATGTTGGTCCTAATCCACCATCTCCACCACCTCCACCACCACTTCCACCTCCACCCACTCATGTTTTGCCTAAATGGGCAAGCAATACTATTTAGGAGGTTGGATCTTTAGTTGGTGATCTTATGACTTCTCACCACACTCGCTCATAGACTTCTGGCTCTACTCTTCTGAGTCATGCCATATCCACAGATCTACAAAGTTGTCCAAAGGCTTTAGGTGTTCCAGAGTGGGATTCAGCTATGGCAAAGGAGTATTCTTCTTTGATGAAGAATAATACATGGGATTTAGTACATATTCCTAAGGGAAGTAAGATGGTTCGGTGCAAGTGGGTGTACCGCACCAAGATGTAGCTAATGGTTCTATTGAAAGATAGAAGACACATCTTGTTTCTAAGGGTTTTTCATAGGTTCAGGATATTGATTACTCTGAGACATTTGCCCCTATAGCCGAGATGAATTTTGTTCGACATGTTCTTTCTATTGCTGCATCTTAGAGTTGGCAGGTATTTCAGATGGATGTGAAGAGTGCATTCTTGCACAGTGATCTTCATGATGAGATCTACATGGAGTGGCCTCCAAGATTTGTGCAGGACTCTTCACTTGCATGCAGGCTTTGTCATTCTTTATATGGTTTCAAACAAACCCCTCCGGCTTGGTATGAGAAGATTGATAGCTTCTTTCTTGCATCTAGTTTCACACGATGCCACTCCGATCACACTGTCTATATTCAGAGACATGGCGGTGACCTTTTGATTCTACTCTTGTATGTAGATGATTTGCTTTTGACTAGTAGCTCCTCATCGATGCTTCAAGATATTCGACACTCTTTGATGAAGCATTTTGACATGATAGATCTTGGGCTTCTGTACTATTTTCTTAGTCTTCAGGTTCTTCAATCTACTGAGGGTATCTCCATATGCTGGTAGAAGTATGCCATTGATATGCTTCATCATTTTAGCATGGCTGATTGCAAGCCAACTCCTACACCATTTCAGTTTGGTGTTGTTTTGACTACCACTTGTACAACACCTTGTGTTGATGCATCTTTATACAGACAGTTAGTTGGTAGTCTTTTATATTTGACACATACTCACCCTGATATAACTTTTGTTGTTGGGCTTGTCTTCTATTTTCAACATGACTCTCATGAGAGTCATTGGAAGAGCCAAGTGCATTTTGAGGTATATTCAGGGCACCACACATTTTGGCATTCAGTACACACCAGGAGTTTCACAGATAGTAGGCTTCACCGACTCAGATTGGGTAGTTGATGTTGACTCACAAAAATTAACCTTTGGGTTTGTTTTTTGCCTTGGTTCAACTTCAGTTGCTTGGTCTTGCAAGAAGAAAACTATTATTGTATTATCGTCCACTGAGGCTAAGTATCGAGGTGCAGTTCTTGCTATCCAGGAGGTATTATGGCTTCGACAGCTTTTGACAGTGTTTGGTCTACCACCCTGGATCTTCCTACTACTCTTTGGTGTGATAACCAAAGTGCCATTCACATTTCATGCAACCTAGTTGAGCATTAGAGGATGAAGCATATCGAGATTCACATGCACTTCATTCGATAGCTTATTCAGGATGGTGTTCTTTCCATAGAGTATTTGTGAGAGACTTTCATTTTGTACATGAGTACTTCATCAGGCCATGTTGTTGGGACTCATTTTTTCAGTGATTTTCTCCCTAAGTATCACTTAAGGGGTGTGTTAGTGTGAAAGGTGTCTTTAGTCATCTAGTTTACTTCTATCTAGTTTCACACTAGCTTAAGTTCACTTAGTGGTTTAGTTGTCTCACCTCATAGACATATGACACATGTTGTCACACTTGTCTCAAGTGTTCTACATGTGTCACACATCATGGAGGGTTAGTCAATGTTTGACTCTCACCTTCTCACTTCATCCTTGTCCTACATATACAAGGAGTTCATTGTACATTCTCATACATTTTATGATAGTTTTCAGCCTCTTGCTTTGTGCACATTCATCTTGTAGAAGTTCTGGTTATTTGATTCATTTCATTTATGTTCCTATAATAGCTGCTTTAGCAATAGAAAGAGTGACAACACCGGTGTCAAGATGTTAAATTTTGTCCTTCAAGTCTTTGCATTCACTACTAGAATGGCCAAGCGCTCGATGATATACACGGAAAGGAAGTGTTGATTGAATGTGTTTAGGAAACTTTTTACATGTAGGAGGAAGAGTGATCTAGAGGGCTTTGAGAAGCCTCAGTAAAATACACTCTTATTTAGATTGAAGAGAAGAAGGAGGAGAAGGAAGCAAACCTTTTTGTTGTGGAGAAAGATTTGATTTTTAAAAAGAAGAAGCCATAGAGACCTTAGACAATGGAGGAGGGGATGTAGACATAGGAGAAGGCCGGTAACCTAAACCCACTATAGAATGTAAGTGTGGGGTAGGTGCCACAGGGACCTTGACTCCTTGTTCAATGCATCCTAGACCATTTTCATTGTATCTGTGTTTAGAAAGGATTTTGTATTCAAGCCCATAATGTGTCTCCAAATTAGAAAGAGGAGAATCAACATCACTAGCCTTGTCAAAATGAGATGTGTATATTCATTTTGGAAGAGAAGCAATAGCAAAATTCACATGAGAAGAGGGATTGATTCTAATACCAAAATGTAGGTCCTTATTGAATGTGAGAATGTCACAGTGAGAAGAGTCAACCTTATATTCACATGGCCCATGGGGGGTGAAGTCTAAGGAGCCCCAATCATCACCAAGACATGCATTAGATGAGGAAGGGATATCATCATCAATAGAGGGTGATAATGGTGTTTGAGAATTTGTTGTAGAAGGTATAAAATTATGAAAATAATAAAGGGTAGGCTTCTCGTGACCCAATTTAGCATGTTCATAGTATTGAAAGGGGTCAAGATAAGCACTTGCCTTATGCACTTCACCATTATAAATAAATTTAAAAGATTGATGGAGGGTAGACAGAATTGTACCCATGGCATGAATCCATGGTCTACCAAGGAGAAGATTATAAGAAAGACTCTCTTGCATGACATGAAATTTAGTAAGTAATGTAATAGACCTAATGTAATAGGCAATGTGATAGTGCCTAAAGTCAGGCGTGCCGCATTATCAAAACCTCTGATGAATATATTTGAAGGAGAAATATAAGAAGCATCAATTTTGAGATGATTAAGGAGGTCTAAACTATAGATGTTAAGACCATAACCATTGTCAATAAGGGTTCTCTTAATCCCAATCAACTTTATAGCTACAATAATCATAAGAACATCATTTTTCTTCTAAACTTCAGCAAAAGGGAGTTCTGAGAAATGAAAAGTGATATCAATAGAAAGATGAGGAGGTGGTGGAAGGGAAGCAGGGATAGGAGTATCATGTTTGTTTCGCCAAGTATTATACGTGTGGGCTACTGTATGGTAGTGAGGATCTGCATACATGTTTTGAGTTATAGACTTAGAAATCTATAAAAAGTTATTCAAAGGTTGAGGATTTTTAGGAAGACCCCAAATAGTGATCACAAGATGAGAGAGTGGGGGTGGATTAGGCACCCTATGCACAATGATTTTAGGAATAGAAGAGATATTTTAAACATTAATGCACTTATCCAACGTCTCCTTTGCAAGTGGGATAAGTCGATTAACAATGATTGTATTAACATTATTATATGTTTGAGAAATGAATGTTGTACAAATAAAAGAAATATTCTCAACATCTATTCATGGGGGATTTGATGTGAGGTGAGGCTCTTCATCCACTAATGCTTCATCACTAGAAGGGAGAGCATTGGAATGAAGAGTAGGTAAAGTAATGTTAAGAAAAGTATCTATGATTTCATCCTCTTGCGCCAAAATATCCTCATAAGTGGGAGGAATAGTAGGAGAGGAATCAAAAGAATAGAGTGACATAGAAAGGGCTAAGTCACCATCACATGCATCAAATGGAACATCACTTTCATGAACCCTATGAGAAAAGTTGGAAAGTGATGTAAGAAAAGAAGAGAACATGCCAATTTAGAAAAATAGGAGAGAATTAAGAAAGGTATTGACAAATCCCGTCGAAGGCCGGGGTTCAGGGTAGTACCTCGAAAAAAATTCAGGAAATAAAAAAACTTTGTTTTTTATTTTGAAAGAAAATTGAATGAAAAAGAAGGAGCTTCAAGTAAAACATAATGGGTTCACCAAAATGTAAGGTAGGAAAAACTACTCAAACTAAACATATCAATCAACAGAGATTTTCCCTAACATTACACTAAGGTTCTATTAACTAATGTTTAAACAAAATTTATGTCTACAGAACCACTTTATGTATTAAAAGAAATGAATCAAACTAAGATAAATGTTAAAAGGAAAGAAGGAAACTAATTACAATGCTGGAAGATGAATACCAATAAATAAAAATTTTGAGAAATGAAGTACAAAAATGAAAAGACAAAATGATAAGGAACCTGGCACCAATTGGACAACCTCACTGTCCAAGATAGAAGCACGCCGCATGGATATCTATGTGTTGTACTATAGTCTATACAATGCAAATACTATACGGATTCACGATCTCAACTCTCATGCCAATGTTTCAAGTCCTTCCTCCCGACGTCAAGCTTCCTGATGAAACTTGCAAATGCACAAACGACAAAGAGGGTTGGTCTATATAAGAGTTTGCCTTAGTCAAACCTCATTTTTAGTGTTTCCACCTCAATGATAACTAGAGATATAGATTGTTAGATTGACATAAAAAGTGTGTGCTCTAATTCTAAGTGTGTCTAGAATTGTTTTTGAGTAGTGACGAGCAAGATTTGATAAGATATGTAAAAGAAATATGATTAATCTAATATTTGCAATGATTAACAACAAACAACGAATACAATAGAGCAAGGGAGTGAACAATAGCCAGAGTATGATGATGGTAACAAAACAAATTATAGCATTGGTGGCTCTCAATTTCAGCAGAGCTTCACTATGAAAAGAAATTGATCAATCCTTTGTAATGGCAAATCTACTTGCTTAAATAGATAGGGCAAAGGCAAAAATAAAGGAAAGGAGTCATTTGGGTGCGGATAAGCATCAAGAAAAGTTTAGAATTCCATGCAAGTAAAAATGCGCCTTCTAAAAATGGTTGATGAATAGAAAGATGCTTTCAGGACGTCAACACGCCATGTAGATGTCCACATCTAGCACTTTTGTCATGCAACTTCAGTTCTTAGAAAGTTCAGATGACTTGGGGCATTACCAAGGTTACATCACTTTTACAATTTTTGGATATGACACGCAGAAAGGGTCAAAGAAGCACAAAGGCACATCTTGTGGGTTGAAGATAAAGCCAAGGCTGGAAATGATCCTAAAACACACTAGGGGAGTGGACACTAAAGTGGACTCCAAACATAGCATGAAATTGTGGGTGAGCATAATTTACAATGCTATAGACACCATCACCAAGGATGCCACAAAAAGGTAATTTCATGGCCAGAAGGGTATATGTACTATATTTTTCACTATTATTAAGTTTGTGATTTTATTCAACTACTAATTAGCTAATAGTTGCATGCACCAACTAGCTGTGGAATGTATGAGTGGAGACTTTTTTCAAATCATTGATTGAATGATAAAATAAAAAAGATTATAATGGTTTAAAATTTGAAAACCACCTCCTTTCCTCTTTCTATGAACTCCTTAGGTGATAACATGGGTATAAATAGGAAGCATAGACAAGTCATGTGGGTTGTTTGACAAAAATGCCTCAAAGAAATGTGACTTCCTAGAATGGCATGGTGGAAAAATAATGTAAAAGGGTTTGTTGAAAAGGCCTTGGAAACTTTTAAAACAAAACAACATCTTGCCTACCTATGTTCAAATTGGAGCTTGGAAGAGGGTATGAATGTTGGAAAGAGACACTGTGTGGATTCATGAGTGTTGACATCAATGGAAACAAAGTCCATACCACACATCCACAGCACATAGTATGTATATATCGAAAGACATATTGAAGAGTGTTTTGGTCCAGTGAGCAAGAACAAAGCATGTAGCAAGGTCTGACAATCAAGTCTGGATCTCTCATATGGTGTAACTTAGCAAGTTGTGGACTTAGACAAGTCAAGAGGAGTATCATTACTTCTACATTCCAGAGATTGAGACTCTGGTGATGAATGATTGAAAAGATATGAACATCTAAGTGTTGGGTTCCTGACAGGTAGAGTAGACTGAGAAAGAACTGACTGGCAGAGCATCAGACCTTAATTTGGATGAGAAATTGATGGTGATCAAGCTATTTGAGGGATCATACATGGTTGGCTAACTTGATTGATGACTTATAATTCTATGTCTTGGATATGTATCACATATTAAGCATGGATTCAGCTGACAGATTAGTGCTTTGTAAATATCTTGAATACTCTGGTTGCTAACTAGAAAGATGTTGAAATCCTTGATGTAGATATATATACCAGATTGATTTAGATATGAAGGGGTGTGTGTGTTGAAATAGTGTGTGAGGAAAGCTAGAGAATAGTGTGGAAGTAGTAATACAAGTCCGGTATGTGACAAAATAACAGTACTAAAGCAGAGGAAGAATGAAGTGCAGTAGATCAGTATATTGAGCCTAACCGGAACTGAACTTCAACATATGTGGATGCCTCTCATTAGTTCAAATACTTGGTTACCTTCTATAAACCTTGTAGACAGTGAGTCTCTTGTAGGCAGTGTGCCTCTTGTGAGCAGTGTGCTCGGGCAGTAAGCCCTAATTGGCAAGTGCCATTTTGTACTTCTTATTCTTTTAACAAAGAATACAATCTTGGGTTAGTCACCCTGTGGTTTTTCCCTTAACAAGGTTTTCCACGTAAAAATCCTTGTGTTATGTCTGTTGATTTTATTTCTTCTCTCATGATTATGTATGCTCTTATGTTTTGATGCTGCACTAATATTAAACAAGAAAAGAAAGTCAAGATATTTAAGATAACTGATTCACCCCCTCTCAGTTATCTACCTTATTTCCAACAATTGGTATCAAAGCTAGGTTCCTCTAAATAGAGCCTAACAGCTTGAGGAAGATCTAGGAATCTCAATGGATATGTATGGTATGAGAGAACAACTTCAATCTGCCTTAGATGATCTTGAGCAATCTTGCTCTAAAATTAATAACTTGAGGGAAAGACTCAAACAAGCTAATGATTTCATAAATGAACTAAAAGAAATGAAAAAGAGAAAGGAACTGCTTCAACAATTAGCAAGCCAAAGTGAAGCCAATGATACTAATGAAGATATGAATGAGAAAAACAAACAATGTGAGAAGCTATCAAAAGAAGTCATTATGGTAAGACATGAAATGGAATCAGGGGTTATGAGATTCACCCAAGAAATTGAAGAGAAAAGAAAAATTGAAGATAATCTAAAACAATCTCTCAAGGAGAAGTCAGAGGAATGCCACAAAATGGACAGAATAATCAGGCATCTGGAATCTGATCGTGAAGAAGCTAGAGATAATGAAGAACAACTTGAGAATCAAATAGACACTCTTAAACAAGATCTTCAAACAACAAATGAATACAAAGAAAAATTCAAGATAAGCTTAGCTCAACTTGAAGTTCTTCTTGAAATCTAAAAGAGGGTGGATGACAAGCGTGGTTTGGGTTATGATAAAGGTGAAAGCTACAGATCCGGTCAGAAGAACTTTGGATCAGGAAATCAAAGAGACAGGCCTAGAAGACCTCCGGTAAGGCAACCAAATGATCAAAGATATCCATCCTTAATGGATACTGCTACAATTGCAACTTCGGTCATAAAGCAACTCAGTGCAGAAGAAGAATGAATCAGACTAATTCATCCTTCTCCAGACAGTGTTTTAACTACAAAAGGTATGGTTACAAATCTCATGAATGCAGAAATATACGATTGAACAATTCATTCAATGGTAGATACTTTGCTTGCAATAGAATGGGACATATGGATAATCAATGCAGATCAAGAGGATATCAGTCAAATATGCAAAGAAATGTTGTTTGCTACTATTGCAATAGATTTGGTCATATTGCCAAATTCTGCAGAAGTAAGAATCTGGATAAAAGGGGTCCGATGCATCATAATCAAAATAAAGACAAAGGAAAAAGAAAGTGAATGTGGATGAAGTTCAAAGGGAGATGAACAATATTTGGGTGAAGAGAAGTATAGAAAAAGTTCAGGATGGATCCGCACTAGAATCTAGTGTTGATATTCCTTCTGGAAACTAAATAAATGAGCTCTGGCTCAAGGGGAGTCACAAAGGAAAATAAATTCCCCCAGCCAGTCAATTGGTGCCTAAATTTGGCACATGGAATGTTCCAGATTAAAGGGTTCTCAGAGAAATATCTAAATAACCCTCGGTAAAAATATGAAAGATCTGCAAGGAGTTTTGAAGAGTTTAATCATCCAAGATTGATCTAGTTTGATAGCCATCAGGTAAAAGCAAGATTTTCACAGTTAGATCCGGTATGATTCAAAATTGAAATATCTTGATCTGCAGATAGATGGCATGATTGGAGGAAAGGAGATACATTGTCAATTTTCACTAAAAATAATTCTAAGTGCATCTCAGTGATTCAGAAAGATCTCTCTCAGAACAAGGAAGAACAAGGCAACCAGAATAACTTAAGTTGTGCATTTATTGCAATAGGAATATAGGGTTTGTGCAGAGATAAAAGGATTATTTTATTCATCATTTGCACATTTGCATTCGAGAAAAAGAAAGGAAGAGCTCTGCATCAAGATTGTTTCAACCCTCTCAGAGATCAATTGCAGAATCTGATTCAACCAGCAATCTTTTTCAGCTCATATTGTGAACCCTAAAGGTGTAAAAAGGTATTTCCATTTTTTAATCTCTCTCTGAATATTTTGCAAAAATGGCTACTCCAAATGTTGTTAAGATCACTAATAGGCCGCGCCCAAAGTTCAAGAAACACCCCTACAAATCTCTAGAAGTTGATCCCTCAGGTGCCTTCTCTAGCATTCCGCATGGGGTTCTGCACATAGAAGATGTTAGGGTATACATACATGCCAATATTGAGGAATTTGAGGAATCCAAGCTGATGGATATCTATCATAAATAATTAATAGATGAAACATTTGAACTTAAACCTCAATACAAGGCCCTCTGGGATAAATATTTTGGACATTACATCCACTTTCCCTATTTTGTAGAAGATGAATGGGTCCAATATGTTCTTAGCAGAATACATGACAACTTCATGTGGTTGATGAAACCCTTCAAGATAAAAAAAAAGATGCCATTAGGGCAATAACTGGTTTGCACTCATCCAGTGGGTTGCCTACTCTCAAATCTGTCAAGAACCAGACAGTAAGTGAGGCTACCAGATCAAAGTTTGACAAGAGAGTAATGACAATAGAAGATATTACAGATCCGAATATCAAATTTGCCTCTATGATAATTGGTTATAAAATCTATCACTCCAACAGGGAGAATTTTGTGTCTGGAACTACAATATATACTGCATATCAGATGCTGAGGGAAAATGTTGACTATGACCTATGTGATCTTCTTCTGAACCAACTACTAGAAAACTTGCAGAAAATAAAGAAGGATAAGAAGAACTCATTTAAGTATGGTGGGCTAATACTGTGTTTATTCTTTTACTTTATGAATGAGCTACCCGGATCAAGTGGTTGGGTATGGCAAAATGACAGACTGGTTGCCATACAAATCAGAGACTACATGTATGGGCTTGGTGATGCCAAGGCTCAAAGCACAACACTCTAGGGATATTTTAAGAACTTCCAAGGTATGATGTAGGCCAGAGAAAGAATTCCTCAAACAATAGTTGAAAAATATAAGGATACAGTATGCTTCATGGTAGACACTGATCAATGCCTAATGGAGGTAGTTGAGCCCAGAACAGTATGGATAATGCCAATGGGGTATGAGATAGATGAGAAGATCCTGGGGCTGCATGTCCAACACTTGCTGAGTCAGCCTAAGGACCCTGAGGTAGAAAGGTTTGGAACCTATCAAGAATTAAGTGTAAAGATACATGTTGAACTGAGACAACTAGAGATGAAAAGAAAAGTGAGAAGGGAAGTAGAGGAAATTGCCAAGAAATATGGCATATCAAAGGAGGAATTTGATGCAAACAAAGAGAAAGTAGAAAGAGCCAAAAAAGAGAGACAAGAAACAGAAAAAGAAAGTGTTCCGGTGCAAGCCCCCTCCCGAACTAGATCCTCAAAGAGTTCTACACCTACCACCTCTAAGAGCTCAAAATCCTCCAAACCGAAAGCCAAGACATATGAAAAGGGAGAAAAGAGAACAAAAACCAAGGCTACAAGGTCCTACATAAGCCAAAAGGATGATGAAGAGACAGAGACTGATGAGGAGGTTAAGAAAATAAAGAAGAAAAAGAAAACATCCGTGGAATCCTCTGCCGGCAAAAACAAAGAAGAAAAGGCAGAAGAATTTGTTGAAAGGCCTACTCTCTCTATTGATGATGTCATCAAGGCAGTCACTTTGGATGGGAATCTGTAACCAATGATAGAATTTTATGATGAATATAGTGATACTGACAAATGGATCTTGGAAGATGCTACAGTTAGGTACCTAAACATTTATAATAAAGCATTCATTGAAATCATTTCTCTAATTCCCAAAAGTCTAGAGAAGGTACTTGAACTCAGAAAAGAGAATGCCAAGGAAAAGGATTTAGAGATCTGGGAACAGATTGCAATTCATCTTTATCCTTCCATTACTCCAAAACAAATGACAATGATCTTTAAGGACTACAATGATGAGTTATAGAGCAAAGCAAGAATGAACAAACTTATGCTTGGAGAGATTGATCAGGTGGCAAAAGAAATAGAAGACATCCTCCAGAATGCCTTCAAGAGATTCAATCTTCCTGTTATAGAGGAAACAAATGAAGAACCTTCTACCATGGATGTCAAAGGACTAAGTACATCAAAAGAAGAATCTACTGAGAAAATTGTAGAAGAATCAAAAGAGTTAGATGAAGAAAAGTCTAAGGACTTGGATTCCTCTATTTCGGAAGAGGAAGTCCATGAAGAAGTTAACATCTCCCCTCCAGATCCCCCTGCAGACTCAGAAACTAAAAAAGAAGGAAGAAAAGAGGAGAAATTGAGTCAAGAAGAAGAGGTAGAGGGAAGAGAAGAAGAACAAACAGAGAAGATTCCTGATGACAGCTCTGAGGTTACAAAAGGAAAGAAGACTCAGTCTCTGGCAAGAGACACTACAGAAGTAGTGAAGAATTTCTTGAACAAAGAGATGATAGAGTTAGATGAAATGGAGCTATTTCAAGGACCTCTAAACTTTGATTCCCTCTCTTCGGTCCAAACAATGAAGGTAGCATATTTTGCTCAAGCTAAAGCAAAAGAAAAGCTTTTGAAGTCTCACATGGAAGACTATGAGCTAATAGAGATTGCATCCGGTGTGCTGGAGAAGATCATGCCATCCTTCCAAAAGGATCCTTCGGCCTCTCCATCTGGTAACTTGAAATCTCTGGTTAACTCTGTTAGCACCCATTTTGATTCTTTGGAGAAATCGGCAGAAGAGAAAGTCTGGAAAGAATTTTTGGGAAAGAGATTCACTGAAGTACAGGGACTCATAGCTAATTATAGGAGGACCCTAGATATTGGGATAAAGAGCCTAGAAAATGCTCTTAAAGATGGTGGAGAAATGTATAAATTTTATCTATCCTGGTCTAAAGTGACTGAGGATATTGAAAAGAAGGTGAAAGAACAAGAAGATAAACTGTCAAGTTTATCTCAAAATTTTGATGCTTTCACCACATCCATAATGAATCAAGAGTGTCAAGCTATTGCCATTCTAAATGAAATAAAGAAGCTTGAAAATGAGAGGAAGAATATAATAAGTAGGATGGGTGAACTTAGAGGGATAATTATCCCTAAGTTAGAGGCCATGCATGAGGCCCTAACTGATGCTCAGACCACCGCACAGACCAGTGATCTAACAGACTTAAGAAGGGGAGAAGCTTATGCATTTTTGTTGAGTGGTCACATTTCAATTTTGGATAGGATAAAGCAGAGTTGGGCAACAGAATTTGTACAGTTGAAGACCACCTTTGATGATATACTTAAGTATATGTAAGTATAACATGTATATATACTTATGCGGCTATGTATAGGTAAATTTTTTAAAATTTTGGTGTGTGGATTCCACCCTTTGCCATTGATGCCAAAGGGGGAGTGAGGAGTAGTGAAAAATATGGAATCTAGCTAAGGGGGAGCTCCGATAAAATAGTGCATAAGATAGAACATCATCCAAGGGGGAGTTTGCTACGACACTTAGTCATTTTTCACTAATTGTTGCCATCAATGCCAAAGGGGGAGCTCCGATAAAACAGTGCATAAGATAGAACATCATCCAAGGGGGAGTTTGCTACGACACTTAGTCATTTTTCACTAATTGTTGCCATCAATGCCAAAGGGGGAGATTGTTGGCAAGAGACACTGTGTGGCTTCATGAGTGTTGTCATTGATGGCAACAAAGTCCATACCACACATCCGTAGCACATAGTATGTATATACTGGAAGAAAAATTGAAGAGTGTTTTGGTCTAGTGAGCGAGAATAGAGCATGCAACAAGGTCTGACAATCAGGTTCAAATCTCTCATATGGTGTAACTTAGCAAGTTGCAGACTTAGACAAGTCAAGAGGAGTATCATTACTTCTACATTCCAGAGATTGAGCCTTCAATGATGAATGATTGAAAAGATATGAACATCTAAGTGTTGGGTTCCTGACAGGCAAAGTAGACTGAGAAAGAACTAACCGGCAGAGCATCAGACCTTAATCTAGAGGGGAAATTGATGGTGATCAAGCCATTTGAGGGATCATACATGGTTGGCTGACTTGATTGATGACTTATAATTCTATGTCTTGGATACATATCACATATTAAGCATGGATTCAGCTAACAGATCAGTGCTTTGTAAATATCTTGAATATTCTAGTTGCCGACTAGAAAGATGTTGAAATCCTTGATGCAGATATATATATTAGATTGATTTTGGTATAAAGGGGTGTGTGTGTTGAAATAGTGTGTGAGGAAAGGCAAAGAATAGTGTGGAAGCAGCAATCCAAGTCCGATATGTGACAAAGCAATAGCACTAAAGAAGAGGAAGAATGAAATGCAGTACATCAGTATATTGAGCCTAACCAGAACTGAACTTCAGCATATGTGGATGCCTCTCATCAGTTCAAATACCTAGTTACCTTCTATAAACCTTGTAGACAATGAGTCTCTTGTAGGCAGTGTGCCTCTTGTGAGCAGTGTGCTCGGGCAGTGAGCCCTAATTGGCAAGTGTCATTTTGTACTTCTTATTCTTTTAACAGATAATACAATCTTGGGTTAGTCACCCCATGGTTTTTCCCTTAACAGGGTTTCCATGTAAAAATCCTTGTGTTATGTGTGTTTATTTTATTTCTGCTCTCATGATTGTGTATGCTCTTATGTTTTGATGTTGCACTAATATTAAAGAAGAAAAGAAAGTCAAGATATTTAAGATAACTAATTCACCCCCCCTCTCAGTTATCTACCTTGTTTCCAACAATGAATACTCATCAAGCATAATTGAAAAAAAGGGAGTTTATATTAGATGTACTAGCAAAGGCAATCCTACTACCACAACCTTCTATAAACTTATGTGCAACATTTAATAAAGAAGAAATTTTGCACAAACTCTATCTTGAATGATTTTCAAATCATGATTAATTCTCCTTGTAGTTTATATTGTGTGAATAGGCTTGAAGCTCCATGTAACTTCCTAAACCTCATCTGAGGGAGAAACTAGTTCTCTACTAACTCACTCAGATCTATTCAATTTCATGTTCATTAATCTTTAATAAAAATTCATGTACATATCTGTATATGGCCATTTATATGGAAGAAATTCATATTCTTGGGTTTGTTCTATTGTTGTGTTGATATAAATCATGTTATAAAACCTATTTACATAGTTGGTGATTACTACTACTGATCATATGGGGGTTTGAAACACTTGAAAGTAGGGGTAACTAGAGTATAACATGTACATGATATCTATTATAACCAAAACTGAGGAACTAGTATTGGGTCGTGTATGATGACATAACTCATCCATTACTTTTTGGATCTAAGGGTGACTTGGATTAATATACCTTATGGTTTGTTGGCAAGATATATTAGGTTATAGTCTAAAGATCTGAGCCTAGGTTACTCTTATAAAGTTATTTTATACCTCATATTAGACAATGATAGAATAGTAGGGAAATGCGGTAAGATATAACATATTGTGGTGAGCTAATGTCATGCATAAGTCATCACATACATCATAAAAAATCAAATTATTACTCCATAACCCTTATATCCCCATATCATATATATATTCAATAAGTATTACAAGAGATGGGTTTGAGTCTCTGCTCTATCATATATCTTTCTCTATCCCTACTTACTTTCTTACATCTTATCTTACTATTCTTATACATTGTGGTATAAAAGGGACGTGTCCCTTACAAAACAATCCTACATCTACTAGCCCAAGTCAACCTTGTGCTCCACATCTCCTTTGCGATGAGTTTTGGTAGCTTCTCCTTTCTGCTCTATATACTGCCAACATCATCCCCCCTTTTTAAATGATGTCTTCTCCTCAAGACATGCTAATTCAATTTAATGGTAGGATGTTCTTGTATATCATCTTGAGTTGTGCCAAAGTGGTATCCCACTGTGTTTTGGCTTGTTGTAGCATCTAAATGTGGCCCTATGTGAGGTTAAGGGTCATTTTTTCCTCTTCTAGACTAGTTGGGATCTATATTTGTTGTGTATTTTTCTTGGCTTCCCCCAAAATTCCTGACATGTGTGCTAGTCTTAGACTAATTACCTCCCTTAGTTGTTTTATTTGACCATTGATCTTCTCCCTCTAATCTTGTAGCTACTGGAGTTGTGTGAGTGACCTCTATTTGTGCCCTTAGTGACCCGTCCATATCCTTAAGAGGATCGTATGTTCTTGCCACTTGTGAGATCTGTGCTTCTAGTTGATCCTCTCGATCCTTGATGTTCTTTTTTGTAGTAGTACTTCAAACAAAAGTGATATATAATATTTGCTTCATTGATTGTTTGTTGTAGGGATTCGATGTTACTCTCTAGTTGAGTGTGTGTTACTGCACACTTCTTCCATGCATCATCCATTCTACTCTTTGTTATTTATGTTGTCACTTGATTCCTTACTTTGGTGGCTTGATACTGCATTTCCACATGTATCCATCTACCAATTGTTTCAATTGTTGTGGTAGTGGTAATGTTGTGTCTCTTTGTATCTGTGGCAGCTTGCTCTATATAGCAATTATTGCATCCTCCAACTACTTGGTGCTATCTACATGTTTCTTTAATATTTCCTCTCTTGCAATAGCATGGAATATATCTCCCAACTAGAATTTCTAAATTAGGGATATGTTGCTCTAGTTAACTTGGGACCCAAATAGTGGAATGTGTAACAATTGGGTTGTTGGCACCGGTTGTATATGCTTTTGTTGTGCTAGGAAATATTTGATTGATTGGATGGGTGATGTTGTTGAAGATAAAGCCCTTTGTGGAGATGATGGTTATTGTGACCCTTGGCTCTGATCATTTTGTTGGCTTTGTTTTGGGTTGTTTATGGAGGGTATTTCTTGTTCTTATTCGTTTTTCTCCTCCTCCCTTATGTTATCATATACTTTCTTAGTTGCTTCCTCCATCTCCTTTTGTATTTTGGATTTCTCTTCCTTAGTTAGTCCCATAAGAGTATCTACTCTTTGTTTTATCCTGAACTCTTTAGCCTACATCTAGGCCATTTTCTCTTTTTGCTCCATAGATAGAGTTGGATCTATCTTTTCTAGGGCTTCTTTTCTTATATCTTCTTCTAGATCTATAGATTTATCCCTTTTCTTCTTAAGTGCATTGGCCAATTCCTTTGGAAATTTATGAATAATCTATTCTAAGGTCTTATCAAACCTCCTTATATGTCTTATCAATGCTCTTAGTATAACTTCCTTATTTCCCTGATCAACCTAACTATACATGTGTATAGTGTCTATGAGCACCTTTCTGTTGGAGATTGCTTCAATAAGAATGTCAACATCCATTACTATCTCCTCCTCTTCTTCCTTTGGAGATTCCTCTATTTCCTCTATTTGTACTGAGGTTTGTCTAGTAGATCTTGTAGACACCTGAAAATGACATACCTTACACCACCATTTTCTGGCATCTCCCTAACATCTTCTGCACTAACTCATCCCCTTCCTTGTGATTAATTAAATAAACCATTTTATTTAATTAATTTATCCAATCCCCATTATCACCTATCTGCAATTAATTAAATAAATTTTATTTAATTAATTACTCCCCTTAACCATTACCCAAAATTAATTAAATAAATATTAATACTTATTTAATTAATTATCCCTCTTTGCCATTAACTTGAATTAATTAAATAAATTCCATTTATTTAATTAATTTAACTCTACATATAGCCCAACCTTGGTTAACTAAATAAATCTCATTTATTTAATTAACTAACCTTTCCCATCAAATCCCTACAACCAAATTAATTAAGTAAACTTCTATTTAATTAATTTGGATCATTAATTAACCCATCCACTAATTTCCTACAACTAGATTAAATAAATTAATCCCATATTTAATTAATCTAACCCTTCATTAACCCATCTCCCCATAATTAAATAAACAATACACATTATTTAATTAATTGAGTTCACATGTGTCTCCACCTCACTCTTTCCAATCCATGCACATGTCCCATCTCATCCCACTCACCCATAAAATGAATTTTTAATTCATTCACATGTCTCCATTTTTATTAATGCAAAGCCTTCCCAAGAGCAAATTCAAAATTCAAAAATATTGTGAGCCCTACATCTTTGCTGATGAAACCCCATCCATTGATTTCATTATGAGATCTCATCCATTGGATCTCATCTTCCAATTCCAACCATTGATTTAAAATCCTCCAAAAATCTATAACTAAAGAGCCTCTCCAAACATTTTGACTATAACTATGAACTAAGATCTAAGTATCTAAGAACTCATGTTCTCATATGTTAGAAATGAAGGTGCAAACCACACAACAGAAATCTGATTCAAACCTTATTTATGTCCTCTAAACAATGTAGAAATCAATGGAGATTACAACAGAAATAAAACCCACTATATAGAAATAACATGCATTAAGAACTGAACACATAACACAGGTTGCCTTCTAGAGAAAGAAAACTGACATAATAGCGACCGTCAGATCTGTGACCTAATAATGAATGGTCCAGATTTACAATGATAAAATATAAATAAAATATGGTTTTGGGGGTCCTACCCCTGAACCCCCGCTGGGGCGCGTGGCCCCTAGACCCCCCACCGAGGGAAAGATCCTCTTGGACCCCTTGCAAGGGGAAACCCCCTATGACCCCCCATCACAGACGAATTAGCATCGAGGACTGAATATAAACATGTGGCTGAAACAAGATCGTTGTTGGTGAAACATTTCATCCCTTTTGAGTTATTTACAAACAATATTAGGAGGAATTAATTAAATAGGATTTACAAGGTTGATTATGCCTTAATCCTAACATCATAATCCCATTACCATAGACAAATTATCCTCAAATCAATGCCAATTCATTGCCCTCATTATGTTGGTTTATATTTGAGAAATCCACAATTAATTTGTATTGTGTAAAGCTAGGATTTGTAGTTGGGTGCATGCATTTCTTCCACCTTATCAAGGAGATTAAAATGAAGTAAATATTTGGAGGTATATTTCTTATTTATGTTTACTTAATGTTTCTAACATCTTTCCCAATTTTACCATCCGGTCATTTGGCACGCCTAGTGGGACTAATCCATCCCTGAATTTAACTTTTTGGGAAGAAATTTATGTGTTTTGTTGTGAAGACGACAGGTTAGCATTTTCAACTGTGGATTAGAACCTAAGCCAGGAGGAATGGCACCTAAGATTGTCCAATTAGTGCCTTTGTGTATCAACTAACACTCTATTTTGTAGGAAGCAATTTAGCACTTTAGAGTCATCTGTTAGCACCTTAGTTTATCCTGTTAGTGCATGTGTTTCCCATAGTGGTGTCTATGTGTCCTATAATCGCACTTCTATGGTCTAAAATAGCGCCTCTATTCTGACCTTAGTTGTTTGAAAATTTTTACATCTTTGTGGACTGACAGTGGTTAGCAGTTGTTCTAACACCTTTCTATAGGTCTAATAGTTTGTTTTCCAGGAAATTAAAGGTTTTTATCTAGGTTATTGAATCAATTTGGAAATCTTTTAGCTTACAATCATTGTTGAGCTTTAACACTATACTTTGATCTAAAAATCTTTATATCTTGATATGATAACTAACCATGTCTACAGGTAATAATCTGATTCACCTATTTTTCTAGAGAAATTAATATTTCTTGCAAGGTCTCTAGTTTCTGTGTTGGGATAGTGCCTTCGCTTGCAGGTTCAACACATTTGGTTGTAGGAAAAAAATAGGTATAACACTATGTTTAAGCATCTCTATTCCTTAGATTAGCACTTAGGTGTCTCTATTTAGTGTATTTGATATCTGTCAACACTTATGAAGTCTTCTTTTAACATTCTGAGATTCATTATTTAGCACTTAAGCATTGTCTATTAGCACTTTTGTATCTTCTATCAGCGCTTTAGTAGCCTCTGTTAACACTTAAGTGTCTTAGAGCAGTGCCTAAGTGACCTCTGTCAGTGCTTTAGAGGTCTCTATCAGCGCTTTTGTCTGATCAAAATTTTATCTTATCTTTTGGACACTAATCTAGTTTTTGTAGCTCTTATACATTTGGCCAAGACATCATTTGCAAACTACTAACATTTTATATAGCCCCACGGTCAAAGTTTATTTATTTTCTACTAGTTTTAGTTGCATATAATTAAAGTAGAAGGAAAAGAACTTGTTTGTCATGTCTTGAATTACATTAGGACATACGCTCTCTCCTCGCACTCTTGGGTGATCTTGGGGATCAGAAATCCTTTTGTGAATCCTTTTGTTTTGTCTACCCAAAGAAGCACTACCTTCATGTATGCTCTCCCCTCACACCTTGTGTGATCTTGGGAATCAAAAGTAAGTAGTGTTTTCTTCCCTAGGAGGCCTGTTTGGAGATACACCCACTCCAAGGGATGACGTCAACCCTGTGTTCTGGCGAAGTATATAAACATTATGAGAATTGAAAGACTCACTTCAATAGGGACCCCATCTGGTCTAAACTAAGCCCTCAAGACACTTTGTCTATCGAGACTAGAGTGGTGAAGTTCTTGGTTGGATGTTTGGTAATCCCTTATTCATAGATTTGTCCCCCATACCTCGCGTATATTGGGATAACCCCTAGAATCTTGTAAAGTCTAGTTAAGACCATCAATTATTTTCTAGTGCAGTGCAAGGGATGTGAACCACCCATTGAAGTTACTCACCATCGTGCCTCTTTGAAGTAGAGATAGAAGTTTTCTTTGAGTAAGGCATAAAAGCCTCCAAGGAAAGGGGTATTGGGTGCAACACCCTTATCCCTAGCTATTCGCTTAGGGTGAAGTGTTCTTATTTAGGTAAGAACATGGATAGGTATTCTATTGTGTGGGCCAACATTATGAAATCACACCTACTTGAATAATTTTAGGGAATGTTCATATGCTTGAAGTGCCTTCATGTGATAAACCTGTAAAATCATATCAACCTTATTCCCTGAAATAACAATCAGCCATTGTGTTTTATTATTTGTCAAATCTCTTGCCAAGAAACCCCTTAAACAAAAAAACAAAATAAGTCATGAATCAAAACCTTTTAGCACCTAAGTCAAGCCTATCAATGCTTTCACAGTCTCTACCAACACTTTTGTTGTCTCTATTAGTGCCAAAGTTAGTCCTATCAATGCCTCTACAAAATAGTCAAATGACCAATCATTTGAACCTATCAGTACTTCTACAGTCCTTGTCAGTGCATTAGTTGTCTTTGTCAACATCTACATCTGACCTGTCAACACCTCTACCTGATTTGTTAGCACTTGTGTCTGGTCTATTAACACCTGTGCTTCATCTGTCAACATCTGAGATTTCTCTATCAGTGTATGCACTTCATTTATCAATGCCTATGCTAACTCTATCAACACCTGCATAGACTCTAATAGCACTTTCACCTGTAACCTTAGACAGATGAACATAATAACTTTCCAATCATAAATTTGACTATCATTAGGACTTTATTAGACTTTGAAAGTGACCTAAAATCATCCATTTCCATCCTCACTAAACCATCCATCCATAAAGTCATTTATTTCATCAAAAAATTGATTCCCCCTAATCATCCCACTTTCCAATTGGAGACCTTAGAAACTTTGATCATTTATTGACCCACTTTAAACCCATACCTTCATCTCATCAATTTAAACCATACCAAAATCTTTATCAACATCAAATCCATCCCCTATCAAAACAAAGCTCCCATCTCATCAAATCAAATCATCTTTTAATTAAATCTATCCCAAATCAAAATTTGGCTAAAGTTAAATCTAGATCTTATCATCATCCTCTAATTTACATTAAGCTTAAGAACTTGTCTATATTAAGTTTTGTGTAAATTATCCCTTATAAACCTTGAATAAGTTATCTTAAGATCTTAGACTACTCCTAAGTTAATAAATTCCAAGAATCCCATTTTATTTGGTGCGTCTTGTCTACCCCAAGTGAAATATCCTTATATCCTTCTTTTGCTTAGGCTCTTGTCTACCCTATGCAGGAGAGGATAAATCCTTTGGTAGCCACAAGATCTAGATTTTCCCTAAGTCTCTTTTGATTTGAAATCTAAAATCATCCCTTGATCAATCTTATCCATGGTATCATCAAAATCACCCTTATCATCCTTTGACCACTTATCATCCAAGACCATACTTTGATCATGCCAAATCATCCTTCATCCATTAACCAATTTCACTTGGTCCAAACCTTTGAAAATCAAACAAAACAAAGTTTTAAGGTCCTAAATACTTCATATATCATATCCATTCCAACTTCCATTTTGGGTCATTTCTTTGTAATCCCCCAACCACAAGGTTACAAGCTAAGAAAAACAAAAACATGGAACCCAATAGAGAGTTTGGGATGCCTAGTGAGTTTGGAATGAGGAACACAAATACTAAATCATGGTGGATCTTCCCCCTCCTCCTTCCCTTAATCAAGAAAATCAAAATCAAGATCAAGAAGTGATGAACTTTACACAAGACCCCAACACCATGGGACTATTAGACCGAGTTTTAAAATTTGATCTTGATAGATATCTAGAGTTCCTACTTCAAAATGGCACCAAAGTATCAATTAATCCTTCCACTAACCCATCACTACCTTCCTTATCCAACAATACACCACAACACAACCAACCTCAACATCAACTATTGCAACATCAACATCAACCACAACAACTTCTAATCCAAAAATCTCCCTCAACATCCCAACCAATCCAACTTACACTATCAACTCCAATAGTATCACCCAACTCAATCAAAATACCATAGCATTCATATCCCAATTTCTTTCCCAATCTTTGAATCCTCCACTCAACAATCTAGGCAACATCACACAAACATCCACATCTCAAATCAATTCCCAATATGCCACATCAACACAACTCCCTACTTCACAACCATTGATATCCTCTTCCACTCAAAACTTCAATCACACATTCCATCAACAACTCCAAAAACTCCAACTACAATAACTTCAACAACAACCACTGCCCAACTTCCTCCAACTCATCACCCAACAACAACATCAAAATCAACAACAACCACCACCCAACTTCCTCCAAACCCTCATCACCCAACAACAAGCTAATACACCCCAACCACCCGCAACCAACATAACACAAGTAGTCCAACAATTGATGCAAAGGATGGATGACATACAACAAAAGCATAAAAGAAAACAATATTCCTTTGCAGATATTTGTCCCTATCCTTTTGATTGCTCTCTTAACGTGCCACCTTTCCATAATAATTCCAAAATGCCAAAATTTGACAAATACAAAGGGCAAGGAGATCCTCGATAACACCTCAAGGAATTTTGCATTGCTTGCTTAGAAGTCTCCTATGAAGATACCTATCTCATGAGGCTTTTTTCTTGAAGCTTAGGAGGTCAATCTATAGAATGGTTCGCACACCTTACCCCTAGAATTAAAACATTCCACAAATTTGGAAAGAAATTTATCGATCACTTCTTCTATAACTTTGAACATGAAGTGTCTATGATGGATCTTTGCAACATGAAACAAAAGAATGGGGAAATCTTCGCTGCCTTCTTGCAACAATGGAGAAGCCTCACAAGCAAGCTCCTTTTGCCTACCCCAGAGAAGCAATTGGTTAATATGTCTGTAACAAATTTAAACCAAGAAATGGGTTTCCACCTTCAAATCCAATGTGCCTCAACCTTCGAATAATTTATTGACCAGGGCACTACTATTAAAAGAGCCCTCACTGTGAAAGGGGATATCAAAATCTACAAATAAAACAACAACAAGAACACTAACCACAAAGTCAACAACAACAATAACAATAACAAGGTCAATCCTACAAAAAACCTCATTTTTGGGGGAAAAGCAAGAACACTCTCAACGATGGTGTGACAAATATAAAAAACATTCAAAATATACAAGCTCCACCACCATCCAACCCATCTACAAGTAACAACAATAATGTCAGTATCCCTAAAGGACAACCAAGACAAAACAATGTCCTAGAAGGATGTTTACACCTTTAGGAGAACCCATTGAAAATGTTTTGCATAATTTGGTTAAAATTGACTTAATCCAATTACCCACTATTCGACCCAATGAAAATCAATTTACACCCTCATGGTTCAAAAAAAACTCCTATTGTGAATACCATAGGGTAAAAGGCCACAAAACACCCGATTGCATGAGACTAAAGAACTGTATACAAGACCTCATAGACCATGGTGATATTACAATTAACGATCCTCCTAAAAGGTCACCTAATGAGAACTTAGGTGCATACAAAGATCCACTTCCTAACAACGACAAAGGGAAGACCTCTAGCTAAAATCAATCCTATAACATTGTTCCTCCCCTTTCTTCTTTTGATTATGTAGTGCTTTGAAAAGAAGAATGTATCAACCGCATAGCTACTATCACCATAAAAGCCAAGACTCCTAATTGTGCTATCACCACTCGTCATGGGTGCATCACCATTCAAGGAGCCTCATCTGAAGCCCCACCCACAACCACCACATCCTCAAACAATTACAACATCCTTGATCACCTTGGAAAAAACTCCAACCCAAATCTCTATCTTGGAGTTACTTCGTACTTCACCCGTTCACAAAAAAGTCCTTGATAAAGCTTTACAAGAGCATCACATCCCTAATGATCTTAATATCAATCAATTTCAAGCCATGGTGGGACATCTTTCCTCACCACATCACCTCACCTTTTATGAGAAATAGTTATCCATATCTAACCTATCCCATAACAACGCCTTACATATCGAAGTCTGTATCCATAAGCATACCATTAAACGAGTCTTGATAGATAGTGGGCCAAGCCTAAATATGTGCACTCTAAAATTAATAAAACACTTGGGATACTTTGATGAGGTTGTATACTCACATAAAATCATCACAATCAAAGGTTATGATGACACAAAGCGCCAATCAGAAGGAACAATCAAGCTACCAATTTAAGTTGAAAAAACAAATTGGAAACAACATGTCAAGTACTTGACCTTGACCTCCCCTATAATATCATCCTTGGTTGTCCATGCATTCACACTATGCAAGTCATTCCATCCACATTCCATCAATGCTTAAAGTTTCCATACAATGGGACTGAAGTCACAATTTATGTTGATCCCCGTCCTTTCCAATATTGCAACTTCTTGGAAGGACATGATAAAAACTTTTGTCCCTTCAACAATATGACAAAACCTTCTTCATCTTACATCGATCCATCCAACATTGCATCCATGTCCAAATCACAAATTACCATTCCCAAGTTCCAGGTTAAAGTAAGTGACATGGGATGTGGAGAGTATGAATTACACTGTACCTTTTGTGTAGGCCAACTTCCACTATCTCCTAAAGCATTCAGTAAGCCAAAATCTGACATGGTTCTACAGTTGTCAACAAATACAAGCTGTCACCTACCTTTGAACACAAACACCTGATAGAACAAGATGTTCTTGAAGATATATCTTCTTGTCTTTACATAGAAAAGTAAGATGAAGAAACTCATGTTCTACTCACAGAAAAAATATGGAAACGACCTTCACATTGTGAAAAACATGGGCTTCAAAGGACAAGGAGGCCTAGGCCTTAAAAACAAGGAATCATCAAACCCATCCAAGCAACAAGAAATCACTGATATCAAGGTCTAGGATATGGAAAACCCGAGCCTGTAATCTTAGAACTGAATTATATCTTAACTAAGGCCACAAAGGCCTTTCCCATTATCAAGAACACCAATGAATGTGATTATCAAGACTCTTTCAAAGACTTCATCGAGATCCTCTACAAAACATCTATTTGTACCATATATACCCTCTCTACTATGACATCATCATCCAACAACCTTCCACTCGTATACCCCCATCTCATAGATTGGGACCAATAAGGGCCTCCTATACTTGATACTATTCAAAATGATGAGGCCATCATAGAACTCATTGGAGTAAGAGAACACTTGCCCCTAGGGGACCATAAAGCAGGATACATCATAGAGCTCAACACATATGCTTACTTCAAGGATACCACCAAGTCTCTTAGTCACAAAAAGATGAAAATAAAAGACACAACATCCCCTAGTGAAAACCACAATGTGGCACATTCAGATGCCGAAAAAGTAAAAATAAAGGACGTATCCCCTCATGAAAACCTCCCTGAGGTGCCAAAGGATAAGAGACTTGACCTCCTCAAGGTACCAACATTATATCAAGAAAAATCTCCTATCCTAGTAGAAGAATCACAAGAGATGAATCTAAGTACAAAGGAGTCACCACAAATCACCTTCAGAGTTGCTTCACTCACCCCAACAAAACAAACAAAATTCTTAGCATTCTTCAAGAAAAGAGGCATTGGCTTTTCATGGACATATGCCAATATGGTTGGATTGGACCCTTCATTGTTAGTACATCACTTGGCAATATATCTTGATGCCAAGCCAATCAAGTAGAAACTCAGGAAAATGCATCTATAAATAGTACTTCTAGTGAAAGATGAGCTCAAAAGGCTTCTAGATGTTAGATTCATTCAACCCATCGATTATCCTAAATGGGTCTCAAACATTGTTCCAGTATCAAAATTCACTGGGAGCATACGCATATGTACAAACCTCAGAAACCTAAACAAAGCAAGTCCCAAAGATGACTTTCCTCTACCAAACATTGACATCATAGTGGACTTAATAGCTGAACATGAGATGTTATCCCTTATGGATAGTTTTTTGGGCTACAACCAAATCAGAATTGCTAAAGAAAACCAACACAAGACTACCTTCATTTGTGTATGGGGTACTTATTATTGGGTAGTCATTACCTTTGGCCTCAAGAATTCTGGATCCACATATCAATGGGCTATGACTGTTATTTTCCACGACATGTTCCACAACATCTTGGAAGATTATGTAGATGATCTAGTGGGAAAATAATAAACAAGAGCAAGAAACTTAGATGTATTGGCTAAGATATTTTACCATCTTGAAGGATACAAGGTGCACCTAAATCCAAAAAAATGTGTCTCTGGGTTTACTTCTAGAAAACTCCTAGGCTACATCATATCCCAAAGAGGCACTAAGGTCAACTCAACAAAAGTGAAAGCTATAGTTGCCTCCTCTAAGAAACTTGAAGCATCTTTGTAACCTCCAAGAAAAACTCTAATCAATAAGATGCTTCATTGCACAGTTAGCAAATAAGTGTCACCCATTCCAACATCTTCTTTATGAAGATGTGGCATTTACATGGGATACAAACTATTAGAGAGCCTTTGATAAGCTAAAAGAATATCTTATGACACCACTAGTTCTCATGTTGTCACAACTAGATCAACCCTTGTTATTATACATCTCAATAATGTCGACAACAATAGAGGCCTTATTAGAACAACATGATGACAACAGAAAAGAAAGAGTTATATACTACATTATCTACACCTTAGTGTGATATGAGATTAACTATACACCAAGTGAATGGGCATGTTTAGCAGTTGTCTTTTCATCATAGAAATTGTGACATTACATGCTTAACCACAAAACCAAGCTCATTGAAAAAATAGACCAACTAAAATATCTTCTATCAAAAGAAGCTCTTACTGGTCACATGGCTAAGTGGGTGATGATCCTAAGTGAATTTGACATTGAGTATACAAAAAGAAAAGAAATCAAAGGACAAATCATAGCAGATCAGCTAGTTGAGGCATCAATTCCAATAGATCATCCGCTTCTTTCAAAAATTTTAGATGAATCCATCTTCACAATTGCACCTATCTCGAACTGGAAAATGTATTTTGATGTATCATACACACATCATGGATCAGGAGCAGGGATCTTGTTCATCACTCTTCAAGGAGATTACATCCCTAAATGCTACAAAATCACATTTCCTTGTACCAATAATGTGGCAGAATATGAATCATTCATCACAGGACCACATGGCTATCCAATGGAGAATTGAGAAACTACTTGTTTATGGTGACTCTCAACTAGTGATCAAACTAGTGACTAATGAATACAAAACAAAAGATTACAAACTTCTACCCTACAAGAGAATGGTAGATGACTTCAAAGAATACTTTTCTAAGATCTAGTTTGAACAAGTGCCTAGATTGAACAACAAAGCAACAAATGTTGTGGATACAATAGGGTCTCTTGTTGATATGTCAAAAAATAGCAAGCAATGTGAATTTCTCATATGATGTTCCACAATCTGCACTAGTATGTAAAATTATTGGTCCCTTATCCCCTTGGTATCAAGATATATGCCTTTACCTCTATGATAATATCATCCTACCCGATATATCCTCCACCCAATGCTACACATTCATCTGACAAGCCACCCATTTCACCATACTCGCCGACAACTTATATCAAAAAAGTCTTGATGGTACCCTTTTAAGATGGCTTGATTCAGAAGAAGCCCAAACCACCTTACAAGAGGTACATGAAGGTATATGTGGTGCACACTCTAGTGGACCTGCCCAAGCAAAGATCTTGAGAACATTCTACTTGTTGGGACAGGAAAATTTAAAATTTTCCTGTATTCTTACTCATCCATATCCAACCAAACCAAAAAACATTTCACCCAAAATCAGAATTACAACCGATATATCCCATAAAAATCCTATGACAAAACAATGTAAAGGGCCTAAATTTCTTAATATCAGCAACACCTCATTGTAGTTATACTGATCCTTGAGAAACTAGCTGAAATGGCTATCGACGTGAGAATAAGGATCGGGGAGAATTTTTTAGAGAACACCGATGGAGAAAATAATACCGGTGGCCTTTAGTCAAAGAGAAAGTTACCAGTCACGCTGATCGATACAAGGAAAGACTATCAGAGAATACTCCGAAAACCCTCCTGACAATGTAAGTCATACCGATGGAGGAGTTCAGTAGGACTCTCACCGATCATCCAATGGAATGGAGAAAATTAGTGGTTATCAGTAGGAGATAAGCATCAAAACAAAAGGTTAATGAGTCTCTGATATTCTAAAGTCTCAGCGATTAAAGAAAAGTACTTCGGCATAGCTTACACCGATATGTGTGAAGAATAAGAACCATTGGTAAAAGCAAATGAATCAGAACAAAGCTCATAAGTCTGGCCGAAGCAATACTCACAATGATGTCGGTGACATGTTGTGAAGGTCTCTCTAATAAGGAGTGTAAAGGGCTATCGGGAAGATAACCACAATTGAGTGACTTGAAATAAGTTATTCTGATAACATATCTTACTCTGATAGAAATGAGGATTATGTTCGTCGACAAGACTCTCCCAGATAGTCATATCAGAGACACTTAAGAAATTGAGGAAGAAGGATATTCACATAGCGATGAAGAAAGTCATGCCGATGGCAACCATACCCACTTCCACATTAGGTGAAGCTTGGAAATATCTTGCCGATACAAACTCACTTATGAAATATGACATCAAAGAGACAAATCAAAGGTTACAAAAATTAGGCCGATGAGAGAATTTATGATGATGTGACATTTCACAACGATCAAGAAAATTGAAATGTTGGAACCATTAATTACAGACGATGAAGGAATCCTCTGAGATGTCATTTGAAATTATTGCAATTGAGTTTGAAAGAATTATCTAAATTGATCAAGCAAGCAGAGACTTGGAGGAGAATATAGGGGAATTCAATCACCGTTTCAAAATAGCAGGTACATACATACAAACTTCTGTGCAATAGCCTATAATTTGAATTTTCTGTCAAGGATTGTAAATGGAGACTCCGGTGAAGGGAAAGGGCAGAAAACAATAGGGTGACACCAGCAAACCTAAAAGACAAAAAATTGACAAAACCCTTGAAGAGAAAACAAAAGAGAGAAAACTGAACCAAGACTTGATTGATCAACTACCAGGATCAACTCGCAAAACCCAAAGGTCTGCACAACTTAGGGTAAAAGTGGAGAAACTAGAAGACAAGTGTAAATACCTTGGGAATGTTTGGACTCCAATTAGAGGCTATGGGCTTTTCAAATTCCATTACAACAGAAGAATTAGGAATTTTCCAGTGTCAAACCCATGGCATTTGAATTTGGGTAAATTAGTTGTTCCTGATGTGTTTCTGAATGCTAAACTCCTCCAACTTCTTACTAAATAGTATAACCCAAGTCTTAAGGCTATATACAACCCACAAGGGGAGCCTATTATACACTTGTCAAAGAATGCCATCTATGAAGTTTTTGACTTGGATGATTTATGTACTATCCCCATTTTTTATGAGGATTTGGAAAAAGAGTACTGGAGAATGGATACTACTTATAATGGATGGAGGTTGCCTATTCACAGGCCCAGGGCAGAGGGAGAAATAGTGCCTCTTAGTGAGGATGATGGCCCTCCTTTTCATGTATCATTATTTGAACCCTACATACAATACACCTACTACTCTGTGGGCCAGGTCCTAGGATCAGAGGTCCCTAACTTCATGACAATTCCTCTGATGGTCATAGCTATTGACATTCAGTGCCACAATGCCAGGCAGTTTGATTATGCTACCTATATTTTTAATAGAATTGACTCTGGTCTAGCTGCAATAAAGAACAATGCCCCATCAGTTTCCTTTGAACATTACTCACTTCTCATGCACATAGTGCTCTATTATGGCCAGGAAGTGGGGCTATGGCCAAATGAATTCAAAGTTGTTCCAGTAGACCAGAAGGTGTAGAAGTCACCCGTACAGATGTGGACTAGAATATGGGATAGTAGATATGCCCATTCTAGCTATGTGCAATTTGAAGAATATTGTGTGAAAGTGTTATATAGATATTTTAGTCATCCATGTGAGTATTCAATCTCAAATGAAATAAAGAGGTTCCTTAGACCAAAAGATTTTGGTGGTCCTCCTACTATTACTCACAACTGGGGAGACTAGTATTGTTTTGAGGATGCTGTCATGGTTAGAGTGTATGGTTTTGAGGACACTCCCTTTATCTTGCCTAAGACTTTCCCTGACAGAATTGCCTACTTAGAAATAGTTAGGCAAATGCATTGTTCTAATGTGGTGCATTTGAGCTCCCATGACAAACAGTCTTTTATGCCTAGTACTCTGTGTTTTGGGGATTTCACTGTGGTATGCAAGGAGGGTTATAGTCTCATCATGGATAAACTAATGCACTACAATATGAGGTGTACTGAGGTAAAGAAAGGGTTTGATCTTGAGGGTTTTATTGACCTTTCTCAGAGAAAACAAAACATCAGTGGATACACACATGTCCCCTATCCACACGATGATGTCATCCTAAATTTGGAAGAGATTGAAGTAGAATTGGTGGTTGAGAAATACAACACGGACTTAGATGAGAAAAAGAAATAGCTTGCAGAGATTAAGGTATTATCTTCTGGTGATGAAGAACCCGTAGAACAAGAGGAGCCACATCAACAGACAACAAGAATGTCCAAATTAAAGATGCAACAATATCAGTCTCCTATTATAGCACATAATGAGGAGGGGTCTACTGATGAAGACCCAAGACAAATAACATATGATTCTTTTATTTCTGATGATAAATTTATTCATTCTAAAGAATTCAAATCATTTTTATATAAATGCAAGGGGAAAGAAATCAGAGAGTTAGTTGATGATGTCTCTGCCAACAATGAGAGACAATTACTTGATATGTTGAAAGCAACAATGGATAATGAATTGCAAGATATGACCCCTAGTAAGGGTAGACAGCTGCTCAAAGAAGTAGGGGTGATGATCTTTCTTGGCCTTGATTTGAATTTTGCTCTAGTATTTGATAGTTTTCTACATAATACGGATGATAAATACAAGCTCACTCCAGAAGGTGTCACTGAAGTATATATGGGCACCAAATATAATAACGATGAAAATTCATTAATGATATGGGCCCTGTATCCTCCCCATAAAAAGACAACCATTATAGACACTGAGAAGACTTTTGGCCATGTCATGACTTTGAAGGCAGGGGAGATTGACCCCTTGATCACTACAGACATTGGCATTAATGTTGCAAAGTTGAATAAGGTACAGGCTCATATGTTAATCAAGGAAAGAGATGCATACAAACTAAGTTGTGAGAGATTAACCAAAGAAAATGACTATTTGAAAGATGTTGTTAAGAGCACCTTCGGGGGATCAGTAAAGAGACTAACTTGGTGTGAAAGCTCACAGAGCATCCAATCACCATCCATTGATCAGATAGCTCAAATCCAAATGGATACACTTGTCATGGTACTCTAGAAAAAGCATACCAACATGATGCATTGGCTAAACCAATTTTGGGATAATTATTCTCAAAATTATAAAGCAATCCAAGAGCATGAGAGGCTTGACAAAAGGTTGCAGGAGAAACTCAATGAGACACGGAGTAAAGATACTTCTGACATTACAGATACCTCCAGTGCAAAAGATTTGGTTGAGTAACTTCAGAAGTATTATGAACAACTTAAGACTGATGCCAAAGAATGTGTTGAAGCCTCAAAAGAAGGAGTGCCCATGTTGTTCAAGAGTGATAAAGAATTAAAGAGCAAAGAAGAATGGAGTAGAGACTGTCAAGTGATATTACATGAAGCTTTAGGAGCTCTTAAGGACAAAGACTCTGCATCCGGGGAAGCCTGCAAGCATTTGGAGAGGATGGCTATGATGGATGTGATCACAAGGAACGCAATTGAATTTACTAATTCACATCACAGCCAGGAGTACTTGGACCACATTGCTCAGCTATTCTTGTGGTTGAATAGGGCCTACGCATTGTTGTTTTATGGTTGTTATGTTAATCTTGTTAATTCTCAAAAGACTTCTTGGAGAGTTATGTCTCTTCACAAGCATTTCTATATAAGTTCAAACATATGATGTTGAACTATCATCAGTAGTAGAATATAATACATAAAGTTTACAATGTTTCTCAAAGACCATGTTGCAAGCATATTATTGAAGAATTAAATTGAAGTTCTCTGATTCTATGTTTTATTCTGGCATCAATTGTTTGTTGAAATTACTCAATTGTATGGTTGTCTCCAGTTTAGCATTTCCTTGTTATTCAAATTAATATATCAAGTATATAGTTAATTTGTCAATACACATTTGTTGTATTTGTGTGATTGGATTAATTGGTTTCCATTAGAGGAATTAAAATCCTTCTTATCAGTCATAGTAACCTGGAAGTGTTAAGTTTGGATTAGAAAGAAGAACTATATAATTAGGATTGCCATTCTATCTCCAAATTAATATTATCTGTTATTCTTGCATATTTCATTCAATTGGTTCCTTCAAGAAAGGATTAAATTACCTTCTGGTGAATAACAAGAAGTCTGATTATATTGGTTGGATTATTTAGAAGAGCTTGTCAGTCATTTCCTTGCACGTTTATACAAGTTATAAACTAAATTATTGTGCCAAACAGTTAGAGTTACTGCCTACTATAAGCCACTAGTCTTAGTTTCCCATTTGACTCTGTTTACCCAACAAGGCACTAGTCTTATTTCAACTCATCATTTGAAAACCCCATTTATTATTAAAGCATAGTCATAAAATCCACCTTGATATTGCTTATACAATTTATACCAACCACTCATTATATGTTAGATATAGAATTAGTTGGCAAGCTTTCATCTATTATGCACCATTTGCCACTATAGGTAGATTCTTTTACTTAGTCACAACATTTACACTCCATCTGCTTTAATTTCCAAGGTTCACTCGCCTAGGTGTAGCAGGACCTAAAGTGCAGGGAGTCATCAAACCCTAAAGGTTGATTCTGTCACGTTAGTTCAAAAATGTTGTCAATCTAAGCATAGAGCCTAGCATCCTCTTAGGATTAGCAACCTGCATTTTTGAGACCTAACACTACTGCTGGCTAACACTGGAACAAGATGTTCATCAGGCAGCACAGTGACTTTATTCATGCTCCATCTCAAGAATTTCAACCTATCACTACTCCTTGGCCCTTTTCACATTGAGGGCTTGACCTCTTTAGTAAAATAAATCCATCTTCCTCCAATGGCCATAATTCATTATTATCGTAATTAAATACTTCACAAACTAGGTTAAGGCCATTCTGTTCACATATATCACCAACAAACAAATATACAAGTTTATCCTACATTACATCATATGCCGGTATGGTATACCCCTCACCATCATTACTAGAAAACCCTTTAAGAACCAAGAACTTTGCATCCTTTGTCAAAAATTCCATATCCAACACTGTTTTTCCACCTGATATTACCCCCAAGGTAATGGTCAAGTTGAAGCTTCAAACAAAACCATCCTAGAATCCTGAAGAAAATAGTTAATGAAGTTGGTCGTGAATGGCACCTCCAAATTAACCCCACCCTTTGGGCATACCACACAAGCATTTGTTCCCCCATAGGAGCCACACCACATTCCCTTATCTTTGGCTCTGAAGCAATTTTACCTATCGAGGTCAAGCTCCCCTCCTTAAGAATATCTTTACCAAATCTCATTGACAAGGAGGAGTATCGATTTACACGATTACATGAGATGGAACTCCTAGATGAAATACATCACAACACTCTCACTCACTTACAAGCATATCAGAATCACCTTCACCATAGATATAACAAGAAGATCAAGACTCGTCATTTTGAATTGGGTGACCTTGTACTAATGGAAAACCAAAGGAAATTACAAGATCATGACAAAAAAGGCAATTTTGAACCAAATTGGCTAGGACCATTTGTTATAACAACCAACTATGGATCAGGAGCTTATCAACTAACAATACCTGAGGGACAACCTCTAAATGAGCCTATGAACATAATGCATCTCAAGATATTTTATGCTTGACCCAATAGATATCCCAAAAGTAAAATATCAAAAATAAAGCCATCCAATGGCAAAAACTACTTCAATGGCACCTTGGATTAGTACCATGGTGCAAACCTATCTCAAGTACCTTTAGTAGTGGCCTTATCTACCATCTATTAAGTTCTTTTTCATCCACTCCAATTAACCCCATCATTTTATATCCATATCCTGCCATGGATTAAATTTGTAAACATTAAGCATCTCCATTTCCCTCACATTATCATTCCACACTAGGGGTAAAATCCCTGAGTTTAGATAAGAATTAGATCATTGTATGCATACTATGGATCATTATACAATTTGTCTCATGCATCTAGATTGTATATACACTATATCCACAAATACCAAAAAAATCAAAAAACCTCCAAAAATACCAAAAAAATCAGAAAACCTCCAAAATACCAGAAAGATCAGAAAACCTCCAAAATACTAAAAAAATAGAAAACCTTCAAAATACCAAAAAATAAATCTATTGTGTCTCGATCAAGGACTAAAGACAACCAAACTAAGCAAACAATGCATGCAAAAGCAACATACCACAACGCCAATCATACACATTAGACCAAATCTCCAAAGACCACATAACCATCATATCTTGTGTCTATCTTGTAGCATCTATCATCACACCCTATGCCTTCGGATATATCATTCCTATAATAAGTATAGCCCAATCACATTCAATCCATAATCTTGGCAAGAGATTCAATGGTTGTTGGCTCGTCTATCATTTGGTCTTTTGTTTTTTATTTATCTTTTTATACCCCTTCTACACTTACCCAAAAAACCACATTGATCTTCTATATCTTGATGTGTTATTGGATGGTATAGAATGGGAAAAGAATCATTTGTTGTTGTATGTCGTGTTTGTTGGATGTTCTTATTACTCCAGCTAGTATTCATATCTTGTGTTTGACGAAATAGATTTTTCATAACATCCATCCTTTGCATCTAAGGATTATACCTTTTGTGCACTAGGACTTCAATGCTCTAAGTCTCTTTCCCCACATGTATAGACAAGGTTGTAATATGTTGGGCATGTATAAGAACACCCTCTTGTTTGAGTGTCAAGTCCATGCAAATTTAGATATACATCATCACCTTGTTCTCCTATACCTTGGTAAAAAATATCCTTTTTGCTATATTAAAACTTAGGATTGCTCTAAAACATACCAACATAATCCCAACCCTTATCTATCCTATCATACCCACACACCCCTATAAAGATCCAAATCCATCCTTAATGCACCCACCTTTGGCCTTAAATTAATGAAGATGGTGACTCATCCTAATCCACTCTCCCCCCAGCAAGCATCTTCATGTTGCTTCCCAATCATTCCCCCTAATTAACTCCCCATCCCAACTAATTTCCTAATGCACTTCCCCCCCCCCAACGAGCATGTTCATGTTGCTTTCCAATCATTCCCTCCATTTAACCCCCCATCCCAACTAATTTTCTATCCACTTCCCCCTCCAAACAAGCATCTTCATGTTGCTTTCCAATTATTCCCCCAATTAACCCTCCATCCCCAATCCATCTAATTATCCATCACCCGCATAATGACACTTTGTATCATGACCTACAAATCAATGCATCATCATCAATATCATCCATTGCATACACCTGCATCACCACATTAGTACCACATCATTTTCATCATCATATTGTTTACATAACTAGTCATATAACCAAATCCACATCATAATTGCATAAACAATCACCCAAACACACAATATGAATCATACACACATGCAAAAAAAATGCAACAGAGTTTCCACCAATTATTCCCCACTCATAGATTGCATCATAACCATACCACAACCTGAAAAAATTGAATCTTTTTTTAAGTACACCAAAGTATCATCGCTTATAAATAGAAGCTATACATGAAATTAAAGAACTAAAAATGAATTAAATCTTGATCTAATGTACAAAGCATGAAATTAAAAAAGATTCAATCTTTCATTTCACCCATAACACCTAACTATACATCACATCATCATAGCTATACCATCATCATAACATATGCATAAACCATCCACAAAACAAAAATCACATAACATGGTCATCTATACATCACATACAATAAAGGCATCCATAACATAGTTCATCACATATCCATCAAATACATTCATACAAGACAAACTGTGTTCATCTTAGATAAATACAATGGAATTGATTTTCTAGTAAATCCCTCAAGGGGTTTCAAGTGAGCTTGTTAACTATTTTGTTGTGTACATCTACATGTTACACCTTATAATACATAAACATAACATCATCATAATCCATCACAAAACATCCTATAAACATGTCATCATAGCATCATCATAATCCATCGCAAAACATCCATAACATGAATAATCCACATCATAGTCCATCATTCATACATTCATAAGAAAAAATCCAGCATCATCACATACACATCATCATAACCCATGATATAGCATAAATCCACCATCATAAACATAAACAATACATCTATGCATATATCCATAACATACCCCATAACATAAACCATAACATAATCCATCACATGCCCATCATATAAGCATCCATACATGGCATAAACCATAATCATATACCAAAATAACATCCAACATATACATCATGAAAACATCATAAATAATCACATCACACCATCATATAGGCCTCTCACAAAATACTCATCACATATACATCAAAAATGGTCATGATACAAAATATGCCTGAAGGCTTAATACATCAATGTTTGATACATAATACAAAACACCACTATGTGGTACTATCACCAGACTCTACTGGATCCTGAGCTACTGGTGTCAAGGGACATGCCTCTATAGTCTATGGTGGCACTACTAGCCCCTATCCTGGTGGAGGTATTTCTTGAGGTGGCAGCATGACTGGCCCTATAAAAGAATGTGTCCTCATCCTCCTAGACCTGCTAGCCCCCGACCGACTCTGTACACTAAAACAAGGATGCCTCTAATCCGTAGGCACTGTTGCAAGATACAGGTTGCCATAATGTTGATCCCTCTACAAATCCTCTGCTAGCTCGTCCTGCACCTGCACCAGATCCCATCACATATCAAACAACCCAACTCCTACTACTGCTCACTAAGTCATGTCCTTCTCTAGATGGAGTTGTGCCTCATGCTACTTAGCCCTCTGTTGCAACACTCGGGTTGCATCCCTCTCTGTGATAGCTGTATCCTACTCCTGGATAACGCAAGCTAGCTCTGCTACATCCACCCCACCTCCTCCTGCTACATTGTCAACTTTACAATCTACCCCTAGGCATCCCTCAGCTCTCCCTTTAATATGTTCACCTTTGCCTCTGCAACATCTTGCTCGGCCTCCCTAGTGTTTTGCTCCACTTGTACGGTGGCCAGCTCTTCCATCAGGCTCCTAATTTCTGCATGTAGTATCTCAGCATCCACCTCCTCCTCATCCCCTCATCTCCCTGCTACCACTTTTAGTCTTCAGCATACCTATTGTCCCCCAACAGCCCCACCAAGCCCAACACCTCCACCATCCCCACCATCTCCTCCATCCTCCTCCTCCTCTTCATCCTCCTCACTTCTCTCCACCAACACCGCATGGCCAACTAGAATCTTCAACCTCATGGGCTGCTACTCCTGTCACCATATGTCATAATCTGGGGTGGTCCCAACATCAATGACATCAAATCTCTAGTCCTAGACAACTGGCTAAACCCTAAAATGCCACAATCACACTGGTAGGATTAATCAAGATACCCCAATTAGGTGCCTCCCTAGTAACCCATGGAAACATGGCCTCCACCCATGGCTCTCCCTGCCTAAGATCGAGTATTGTAGTACATTCTCGGGCATGTACCAATCAATGATGTGCTCCATACGACCCATCAGATATTTGCCCTACCAAGTATAAGTAAGATGATCTCCATCATCCACCCACGGCTTGCACCCCCACCACAACCATCAAACAATTGTGTTAATCTTGTAAAAAACTTGTCTCCAATATGCTAAAGCACCTAACGAACAATGCTACAAAATTCCATTGTAAGCAAAGACAAATGACCACCCCACTGACCTTGCATATGTACATACCGACCGTGTCATGGTGATATGCTCACAATTCCAAACCTGGAGTAATGTGACACCACACCCTAGGCTAGCCCCTACCAATATACTGCAAAATGCATGTCATGGTATAAGTGTGCTAACACACACGGCCCCTAGGCATACATTGTACCCTCCTCATACATCTTCTCCAACACCACTCCCCATTCTATGGAGAATCTACATAACCTCCTATCTAGCATCAACAACCCTCCAATAAAACCTTCTATATACAATGGTAGCCCCTCCAAAGACTCCATAGTAGAAGACCATCTCATCTCTGTACTCCTCGCATCCATCGATGGGATATCTGGTGCAAAAATGTCCCTCAACATTGCCGCACCCCTCACCTAATCATACACAACTAACTCCCCATGAATAGGGATCTATAAGATCCTCCATACATCCTCAAGGGTGATGATCATCTCACCCATTAGTAGCAGAAAGGCACATTGTTCACTTTGCCACCTCTCCACTAATGTTGTCATCATGGCCATGTGGGCCCGAATCTCAGGCATATATGCAAGGTGCCTCAAACCAATCTGCTCCAAAACTAAAACATTCATAGGCCCAATTCTCTCCCTCAAGACTAGCAGAGGCAGCCTCCTGTCCCTTGACTAAAGTGACAACAAATCCTCCTACATCCATCACACTACTTCATTAGCCTTTTGTCAAAAAATTGTGCAAAAGCACCAAATCCCTCTGTGCAAGCATTGAAAGGCAAGCAAGTGCTGAAAGACTCCACACTGGCACTAAAAGGCATGCAAGCACTAATAGACCCCACATTGGCACTGAAAAGTGTGCAAGTGCAAACTAGCCTCACACATGTGCCAAAAGGAACATAAGCGCCAATCCAACTAATGAAGGTGCTAACAAAGTGCTAAAAACAAGCCCTTTTTCATGCGACGCAAGTGCTAATACGCTTCACAGGTGCTAAATCAAGACAAAGGTACTAATCACCCCATCAAAGGCATGTTGGTTTACAGATTAGTCATTCAAATCTATATTTTCTCACCCAAACAATGACAAATGTAACCACAGTTGAGTCAGTTACAATGATATTTTATAACCAACTCTCTGCTTATTTTACAAGGTGGCAACTACCTTCGAATAATATACAATGAATTAAAGTATGTATTGCTTTTAACCAAAAAGCCAAAGGAAGGTAATGCTTTTGACCAGAAACCTTCAAAAGGAAATTCCACACTTTTATAATGACTAAAATTTAAAGAAGTTCAAAGACTTCAAACAATAACTATACTGAATAAAGAATTATGAATCCATTGTCATGAAATATTCATTCAAAGATAAACATCCATAGAAATGAAGCAGAATGAATATCCAATATTTCAACATAGATAGAAAAATAACCAGTGGCAATATACTCAACATAGAAGAATATTATCCAAACACCATAACACAAAGATTCTATCTTCTTGAACATCTAGTGAGTATTTCCTTTCAATATTGAAGAAATCGAAAACAAAGTATAACAAAAACTTCTAACTTTGATGAGTAAAACAAAGTTTGCCCAAAAAAGATCCATAGTATGTCCCGTACACATATATTTATAATGTCCACATAATAACTATCTTTAGAAAATAAAACGACTTCTTGAAGACAACTATTTTTAAAATAATAAAGTCTTTAAAATAAGTCTTTGAGCCAAATTAAAAAGAAATAGCATAAAATAGAAACAACTATGCAGCCACCCCTTCATCTTCCTTCGGGTCTTCAACACTTTCACCATCCTACTCTTCTACCATGGCTTCTCATGCTTTCATATTGATCTTATATTCCCTGTACCTAGTAACAATAGAAGTAATGCTCTGGCTGCCTAGCGTGGTCGTTATTTGTAGTCTGGTCCTCAATTTGCTCAACATTTTAGTGGCTTCAGCTAAGGTCTCATGGTTGTTATCACCCTTGGTCTTAAAAGAATTAAGATATACCTACATAAGGCCCAACTTTCCCAATGATTCTCCTGTGATGGTCTCAGGATCTGTGATTTCCTTATTGAAATTATCTTTGAACCTTTGAGTAATTTCTTTCATGTCCAATAGTTTTTCCCCAAATTCATCTGTAATGTCAACCTCTAACATACTGCAGACATTTTTATTTCAATCATTGCATCAAGGTACCAATGCATTGTCTTGTTAATCTCATCAATAAGGTTGTCATACATGGATAACTTCCACTCTAGGGAATTGGCCCAAGAATGGTCTATGTCCTGCTAGTCATTGAATATCTTCTCTTTGATGAGTGTAAGGGAATCCATGGCCACTAACTCAGAGACCTCCTTAGAAAGCACATAAGTGCCATTGCTCTTTTCTCACTTGTTGAAGCTCACTAATCAATTCTTTTCTCTTATTGTGTGCTTGAGTATGGGACGATACCGACCTGCTAAGGAAAAATATAACTTCACAAGACAACTTCTCAATCCATTCAGTCATAGCTTTAGCAAAGATCAAATTCTTCTTAATTTTTTACATGGTGTTTGCATCAATTCCTGTAATTTCAGAATTGGAGGCTTCATGAGACATGGGTGTCACAATGGACTGAATGAAATTACTCAAGGAGAGAACCTGAGACTACAATTTTAGGTTTTCCTTTGTTTCCTCCTTAGCCCTCTTGATTAAAGCACTTACAAAATAATTAGCATGGTAGGCATCTCCCTCCAAAGTAGAAGGACCCAAGTCTATATGACTTATTTTATAGTCTGCCTCAGTAATTTCATTTTCATTTAGGTCCTTTAAAGGGTCAGCAATTTCTATTACCTGGTGACCTGAAGTAGCATCGCTTACCATCATAGACATTCTCTTAGCCTTCTTAGCCTTTAAGGTGCTTTGCAATAACTTAGCAATAGTGTCTACTTCAATTGCCATAGTGGGCACACTTTTTCTATTTTTATCTACTGCCTTTTTCAACCAACTTAGGGAGGAAGATACTACACTGGTATCCACATTACCTGAAGTAGTCTTATTTTGACTGTCAACTGAAATAGAAACAGAAACCTCCTCATCAGCAGGAGGAGAGGAAATTTCAAAAAAAGGGGGAAAAGAGCCATCATTAACAATTTGTTCAAAAATAGGATCAAGATTCATAGGCATAGTTTTAGTTTGAGCATTCTTCTTTCTCAGAATAGATAAAGGGAGACCATCTAACTCACAAGCTATCTTCAACTTACGAGCATCATCAAGCCTTTCACTGTCGCCTCCTGACTGTGATTTAGAATTGGGCTATGATGTCTCTTGCCTTTCTGAAGAACTTTGTACACTAGAACCCTGCATAGTTCTTTGTTCAATAGCCTTTGAATTCCTTTGTTCATGAGGTGAGACAGCATGCCCATGCCACTTCCCAGCCAACCAATCTTCTGTTCTTTTTATCACTGTAGCAGAATGAATTTTGACATCCACAACCTCCTTTTTTGACCAATTGATTTAGGGAAGTGGTTTTGTAATCAGAGTTTGATTTTCAACATCAATCACTTCAGACTTTTCTTCAATTTCATCTAGAATGTGAAGGGAGAGACCAAATGCTCGAATTTGACTCAAAGTGAGTCTCATGTAATTTCTTCTCTAGACCTTGCAATCGTCGATACAGTCTTCCCAGAAATCCTCCTAGCTAGAATGGTGCTCGTAAGAGCCAGAGCCATGGAAGTTCTGCTTCACATAGTTTTTGCTATCAAAATTGCACCTCATTGTCAAAGAATGAAAATTGAATTCACCAAGAACATGTTCCACTCCCTTAGCAATGTCATTAGTTTTACAAGAATAAAAAGACAGATTCAATGGAAATGCATATCCTTTCTTTCTCATACTTTGATACTTAACATTTATAGCAGACATTTGTCTGCAAACCTCTAGAAAGACAATGTAGTCACTGGGATACCGAGGTAGTTTGGTTGGGGCCTTTTCATAACCCCCTACTCTCAAGTAAGTGAACCTATCAAACTGAATATAGAAACTTCCAAATTCCATTATCAAAGAAGCAGCTTTGGGAGAAATTCTCAATTCAGGATTTGTAACCAACTTCCTCACAACAAACATCAGGAAGGCATCATTTACATGATGGTAATCTTTCATTCCACAATCTTTAGTGAGCTGGGGGAAATAAGTATACACAGGTGTGTCTGGGGTTAAAGACCCATGTGGCCTCAACCTGACCTAGACAACCTCTTGGCTGGCTAAAATGTATATCAGATATGAACACATGTGAAATGTAGAGGTCTCTTGAAATTTAACCAGTTGTTCATTCAAATGATAGCTAATAATTTTAGCCTAATTTATGAATTTACCCTCACTGCATATTAACAAAATAAAATGGCACATCCAATTCTCAAAAGAGTCTATATTTTCACTTCCAACTACATGGTGCAATAGAGTAATAATATCTAAAATTTCATCTTTGAAATGAGCTCTTCTAAGTTTTGGGGGTAACTAGGACTTACCTCTTTTTTCAGATTTTAGCTAGTTGCGTGCGATAGAATTATTGCACCAATCTTTGTTTTCCTGGAAGAATTCCATTCCCACTGCGACAGGCATGTCTTCAAAATCTTCTTTCTTTGGAATTCTCAATGCCAGAGAAATGGTCACAGGATCAATCTTTGCTACTACCACCCCGTCTTTTCCTCTAATTTCCAAAGCCTCGAGAACATATCTCTTCGTACAAGCAACCACCAAGTTTGCATTCTATACAGAAATAGAAAAACCTTCGGCATGTGCTAAACTGCTCTGCAGAATTTTCTTTGCGAAAGGTTACTTGTCTTATTGCTATAAACGGGACTAGAATTTTGCTAGGTCAATGTGTCTGAACTTAGTATCTCTCACACCGGACCAACTACTTTCGATACTAGAATGATGGGAAGCTCCTTGGTATTTGAATTTCATTACCGCTACTAAAATAGAGAGAAAAATGGCTAAGTACTAAAGGAGCAATGGCGTGGAGTGGAAGGAATGACAGCAGAAAACTTAGAAACATTTCTGCCACTAAGTATAAATAAGCATACCATTATTGTGTCATGATGTGTTTTAAATGCCAAGTTGACATGGCATTAACCTCGTGCCTTGAGAAAATGAATCTGAGATTTACTCACCTCCCAAAAATCTTGAAAAGACATTCGCCGTGCTTGTCGTACTTTCCATTAAATGATCATTGATTGTCTTGAAATCCATCCACATATTAGTTGTCACTGAGTCGCTAGGAATTGAAACTTTAGAACCACAAGTCGGAGGTTTCGAGGTTTCGAAAACCTTTGACCTACTGACTACAAAGACCAACATAGGGGCTATGAGACCTAGCAAAGGGAAAGCAAATTCAGGGAATCAGCAGGTTCAAAAACTTGCGAACCACGCAACTAGGTTAGGAAACTCAAAAGACTCGCGACTAGGTTAGGAAACCTTGAGGACCAGCGACTTCAAAGGTTTTTTTTTCAAAAACAACAAAGGGAAGAAAATTCCTTAGGACTTAAACAAATAATTAACAAACCATCAAGGGGAAACAACAAAATTTGAAAGACCCAAATATGAATTGAGGGGTAACAACTGGCTCTGGATGGGGACAAGGACTAACAGGACGTAGAGAATCTAGAACACCGTGGCATAAAGCCTTATTCATTGGGCAAATAGAGGCACAATAACAAAACAAGACAAAAACAAAAATAAACTATGATACAAGGAAGGACTCAAGGTCGTTAATAGTTGAACATTTTTAGATCTTGCCCATTTTAGGCAAGAGGCAAAGGAGTACCATCAGGATACACCAGCATAAAAGAATTATCACCAATGACTTGTCTAATTTGGAAAGGCCCTCTCCATAGAGAATAGAACTTTTTGTGTGCTCCCTTTGGTTCTCTCCTTCTGTCCCAAAGAAGTACAGAATCTCCAACAACAAATTTTCTTTGTTTGGCCCTTCTATCAAAAATCCTCTTAACCATCTGCTGATGGTTAGCGATCCTATCCACAACTATCTCCCTTTCTTCTTCCATTTTGTTTAGGTACATAATTCTCCTTTCTAGTGCAAACTAAAATTCCTCATCCTTTATAGTCTTTTGTAGATTCAATGCTGAGAGTTCCAAATAAATAGGTATAGTACTATCAACATCATATACTAACTGAAAAGGTGACATACCTATGGCTATTTTATATGTAATTTTTTTTTCCCATAGAGCATCATACAACTTCTTATGCCATCCTATCTAACTCTCATCCACTAAATTTTTGATAATAGAAATCAAATTTTTGTTGCTGGCCTCAGCGTGTCCATTGCCTTAAGGATAGTAATCATATGAATGTGCTAGGCTAATACCATACTCATAGCAAAAGAGAGTGATCTTAGAAGATGAGAAAGAACTAGCATTATCAGTAAAAAATTTCTTGGGCATACCAAATCTCACTATGATATTTTCTTTCAAGAAATTACACGACTTCTGAAGTAGTCTATTTTTAATTGGAATAGCTTCCACCCAGTTGGTGAAATAATCAGTAGCAGTCAAAATGTGTGTGTGTGTAGACTAGAATTAGGATTAACAGGGCCAATGAAATCTAATCCCCACTATTGGAAAGGTTCATCAATTACCACTGGCTTCAAAGGCAATGCAACAAGGTGAAGTCTGCCAGTAAACTTCAAACATTTTCACGCTTAGATACCCACTCATGGGCATCCTTAAACATGCAAGGCCAATAGAAACATTGACGTAAGATCTTGAAATCTGTCATAGAGACTGAGAAGTACCCACCACAGGATTCATCATGAAAAGATTTCAATAATCTCTTTTGTTGTTCTTTATCGACACATCTAAGGCATGTTCTATCTACACCCTTTTTATATAGATTTCCATCCCAAAGAATGTACTTACTTGCTTTGAGTTTTAGATTTATTTTCTCCTTGGATGATAAGTGTGATGGACAATCATCATAAGTTAAGAAATAAGAGATGTTTGAGAACCATTCATCTGTTGTGTTGGTGAAGAGGACTAGGGGCAAGTGTTCTTCTTCAGCAACTTTATTTTATGCAATCATTTTACACAAACCTTTCCCTCTAACTAAGTTGGTGGGTTTAATATTCACATCATATTCCTGCACCTTTTTTATCCAAGACCCTCATTTATTACATCTAACTTCTTGCTGATTGAGAATACTCTTGACAACAGTTTAGGTACAAAGACAATAGTATGGGAATGTAGAATATAAAACCTAAAACTCTTTAGAGCCTTTATGACAGCATAAGCATGTTTTTCCAATGGAGGATATCTAAGCTCATACTTCTTAAGAGGGGTACTCATGAAAGAGATAGGAGCCTCGATACCTTGTTCACTTTTCTACATTAAAATAGCTGATAAGGTATGCTCCGATGCATAGCAATATATGATGAAACTTTTTGTGAAATCAAGATGTACTAGTGTGGGTGCATTGGCAATAGTAGTGTTTATATCTTCAAAAGCCTATTTTCCTTCATTGCTTCACTTGAACATAGGATGATTCTTCATCATATCAGCGATGGGCCTTGTTAACTCAGCAAAGTCAGGTACAAATCTCCTCAAGAAATTCACTTGGCCAAAGAAAGATCTAGTGCCATCTTTATTCGTAGACAATACCAATTGCATGATAGCCTTCACCCTTTCAAGATCAACTCTAATTCCACCCTTTGAGATAATGTGTCCCAAAAGTTTCCCTTTTGTTACAACAAAGATAGATTTTTTAGGATTCAAAGAAATACCTTGTTCTCTGCAACACTGTAGTACTACTTCAAGATCATGCATATGGTCAGTCCTCTTTCTAGAGAAAACTATTAGATCATCTAAATAAACTACAATAATTTTGTTCTTTAGATCACCAAACGACAGATCCATGGCCCTTTGGAAAGTTACACCGACGTTTATGAGACCAAATGGCATTCTGTTATATGCAAAGACACCAATGGGGGTGGTGAATTTCATCTTATGTTGATCTTCTAGGGCTACTTTGACTTGATTATAGCTTGAAAAACCATCTAGCATAGACATCATCTTAGAACCAGCAATCGTTTGCAATATGTGATCCATAACAGGTAGTGGGTAGTTATCCTTCAAAGAATCTTGATTCAAGTTCCTAAAGTCCACACAAATTCTTATCTCTCCATTCTTCTTTCTAATTGGAACTATGTTGGCTACCCATGTGAAATGATGAATGGGATAGATGATTTTTGCCTTCAGCATCTTATCTATTTCATTGAAAATGGCTTCCGCAATCTTAGGGTTGTAGGTTCTTTGCTTCTGCCCATAAGGCATAGTACCGGGCTTCAATGGAATCTTATGTTGCAGCTCTCCATTCCTAAATTTCTTCAAATCAACATAACACCATGCAAAAACATCTATGCAATGCACCAATAAAGAAATCAACTTTTCCCTCTCTTGAGGGGAGAAACACTTTCCTATACAAACAACCTTAGGATCTTCCTTTGTGCCAATATTGGCACGATCAAAATCAGCTAATGCTTTAATAGAAATTTTACTTTTTTGCTTCAGATAATGGTCATGTTTGTTGAATAAGTTTTCTAGCGAAACCAAGCCTTTAGGTATCTTATTGCCTTTCAAATGAATGACTTTAGATCCTTTTCTATCAGAAGCATCAATATCACCTTCTAGAATGTCATTACTCTTGTCATTACTACCTTCAAAGAAAATATTGGCGAAGGCCTCAGCTTTTTCAAGAAATGCAATGATTTGTTTATCATTGTTGAATACTTGCTAGTGATTTACATTGTCAGGTACATTTGGATGATACACAACTTCAATTCTATATGGCTTATCCTTGAAATCTAGATGTGGTAGTAGCAAAGATGTAGAGAGTGGTAATGAATTAGCTCTAGAATTAAGATCTTTGGGCATTGCCTATATAGAAAAGGCATCAAAGTCTTCAATGCAATCCCATACCCTGTTTCTATAATGTCCCAGTCTACCATTCTTCACAGTGTATATATTTCTAACTTGTTTGACAATTAGCTCTGCATCACCCATAGCTTTCAATTATTTTATTCTTTTTTATTTGGCCAAAGCTAAACCAAGCAAGAGAGCTTCATATTCTGCAGTATAATTGGTATTTCAAACTCCATCTTGAAAGAAAAAGGAAATTTGTAACCATCTATTGAAATTAAGACAACTCCAACACCAGAACCAACACTAGAGTAACTTCTATCAAATTCCATTGTCCATAATTCATCAACTAACTCCAGACTAACTGGTCCTAGACATTCTTCTTCTGAAGAGGTGCACATGTAGGTACCTAGTCTAGTTTCTACAAATAGAACCTCAGCTCTTGGATCCCCATATTTCAACACAGTGAACTTGGCTTTGGGTTCTGGGTTAAGACAGATTTTCTTCCCATCTAGGGGTATCAGAGTGTGGGACCAATCCATTTGTATCTCACCCCCAAGGTCTCTACAGAAACTCCTACTTAAGAGCATTCCATAGCTAGCTGGAATATCAGCAACAAGGATGGTTAACTTAGCCTCTTTTTGGGGAAAGCAACTAGGGCAACTTGAGCATCTTTGATCTGCCCCAAAATGGGGACTGGTGATCCATCCATAGAAAAGCATTTACCATGGGAGGGAGTATAAGACAATCCTAAAGATCTAGCCACTTGGGCAGGCATCACATTGTTAGAAGCTCTAGAATCAATAACACAATGGCTTAGTTTAAAGCCAACTATATATAAAGACACATAGAAGGGTTCAAGTTTGATAAAGGGATTTTGTTGACCTGAGTCTTTATTATTGAAATTTGAGCAAATTTGTTTCTCAACATGTACTTCATTTTCATTAGACACCTGAGCATTGTTCCGAGATGGTGAAGGTTCTTGCTTGATGTATATCACTAACCTATCTAGTTCAGAGGGGTTGAGCCTAAGATACTCAGCTTGGGAAATCTGAATCTTTGTATTTTTGTATGACTCAATTAGATCAAATGAACTAGAAACAAGTGCATTAGAAGAAGGAATAGATGGTACCTTAGTAGATGTATTTTTGGGCAAAGCATTCTCAAGCTTTTTGGAATTAGAATTGGCTTGCCTCGACAAAATGTACTTTGGAATAGAAGATGAACCACTAGCTTGGCCTTTAAACTCTACACCCTTTTGAGCCTATTGTCCTCTTGTAAAGACTACATAATTTTGATGAATCTCCACATACACATCTTCTCCTGATTCAGTGTCTGACTCATATTCAAAGAAATTAACGCCAACATCATGAGATGAACCAGGTTCCTCCATATATGGTGTTTCAACATGTTCGTTGGTGGAAAGCATTTGCATGAACCTAACCATTTCTGGACTGGTGGAAGGCCCATTCTCAATGGCCAATCTTTTAGTGGGACCGATTAATGGTAGTGTCCTGTTATAACCGCCAGGGGGGCCATAATCCTTTCTTGGTATGTCTTTGTATTGTGGTTGGAGAGGATTCTTAGGCATCTTCCTTTTTAATATGATGATATCATTAGCCAATCTCTGTATAACAGAATCAGTAGAATTTGATGCTGAAGATTTACCAGTCTAAAGTTCTTTCTTCCATTTCCCTACAATAATCAAGTCGTCCTCTATAGAAATAGCTCTATGTTGAGCCACATCTAGATCAACTCCACCTTCCCTTTTAATAGTGAAACTAACATCTGGTGGAAGGGTATTGGCGAAAAAACATTTCAATAAGTCCTATATAGGCCTCATGTTTTCAGGAATTCTATTGTACAACTTATTGAATTTGGCAACAAACTCTCTCATTAGTTCATGGATCTCTTTCTTCATAGTAGCCAATTGAGTGACAAGGACTTGTTCATTCTCCGTGGACTTAAATCTACTTTCAAACTTGGTCCTTAGAGTAGCCCAATTATTAATAGAACCATTTGGGAGATGGTAGAACCAGTCAGTAGCAATATCAATCAAAGATTCTATGAAGAGTCTCATGGCAATGTCTTCATGTTGCACAGCACGAATGGAGGAGGCAGCAAAGAAAGCCCACATGTGCTCATCTAGAGTGACTTTTCCATCTCTAAATTTAGGTATGATTTTCCCTGAACCTTTGGGCAAGTCATGCAGTTGAGCTCCTAAGTTAAGAGGACCTATTGTGGCTCCCCATGGAATAGGTAGAGGTTGAGCCATGATGAGAGGAGTATGAACAGGAAAGTTTACTTGCAAAGGGAGGATAGTCCCGTGTAAAAGAAGAGCTTGACAAGAAGTACTAGAAACCCTTGCAACACTTTATTTTGGGGGAGGAGATAATGGTCTACTAACAGACTTAACCTTTCGGTTAGATGGGAAGGATGAGAAATTGATAGCTTCTAGTAGGTCGAAGTCACTATCCAATAACCCTTTCTTTCTATCTCCCCTAGTATATATTTTAGAAGCCAGACTTGAACAAAACAACAACAAACTACAGAGTCACCAACTTCACTTATTGATTGATTCATGGAAGATTTCACTGATTGTTCAAATGGTTTCTTTGATTAGCAGCTTGATTTTTCTGCGTCTATTGTCGGGAAGTGCTTGAACGGGAAAAACTCTCTCTTCGCGGAATGGGTACTATGTTTTCAACAAAGACAAATTCTTGAGCCTCACCAAAATGCATGGCATTATCTCTTATGATTTCACCAAGTTCTTCTACTTCTTCTTCTTCTAAAACTTCATTAACTTGGTTGTGTTGCAAATTGGTTCTTCTCTGTTGCCAGGCAAGCAATCTTAAGCCAGTAATAATATCTTCTTGATCACCTGTAAGCCAATCTATGTTAGGTTGAAGGATTGGACCGTTATGTCTTTGAAGAACCATTAGAGCTACTTGCAATACATATCTGACATTAGAAGTTCCCCAATAGAGTCACCAAAAATATGTTGGTTTACATATTTGTCATTCAACTCTATATTCTCTTGCCCAAACAATGACAAATGTTGAGTCAGTTACAATGATATTTTATAACCAACTCTCTGGTTATTTTACAAGGTGGCAACTACCTTTGAATAATATACAATGAATTAAAGTATGTATTGTGTTTAACCAGAAAGCCAAAGAAAGGTAATGCTTTTGACTAGAAAGCTTCGAAAGGAAATTCCACACTTTTATAATGACTGAAATTTAAAGAAGTTTAAAGACTTCAAACAATAACTATACTGAATAAAGAATTATGAATCCATCACCATGAAATATTCATTCAAAGATAAACATCCATAGCAATGAAGCAGAACGAATATACAATACTTGAACACAGATAGAAAAATAACCAGTGGCAATATACTCGACGTAAGAAGAATATTATCGAAACACCATAACACAAAGATTATATATGCTTGAACATTCAGTAAGTATTTCCTTTCTATATTGAAGAAATTGAAAAAAAAGTATAACAGAAACTTCTAACTTTGATGAGTAAAACAAAGTTTGCCCAAAAAACATCCATACTATGTCACGTACACATATTTTTAATGTCCACATAATAACTATCTTTAGAAAATAAAATGGCTTCTTGAAGACAACAGTTTTTAAAATAATAAAGTCTTTAAAATAAGTCTTCGAACCAAATTAAAAAGTAATAGCATAAAATATAAACAACTATGCAGCCACCCTTTCATCTTGCTTCAGGTCTTCAACACTTTCCCATCTTGCTCTTCTGTCATGGCTTGTCATGCTTTCATCTTGATCTTATATTCCTTGTACCTAGTAACAATAGAAGTAATGCTTTTACTGCATAGCGTGGTCATTATCTGCAGTCTGGTCCTCAATTTGCTCAACATTTTACTAGCTTCAGCTAAGGTCTCATGGTTGTTATCACTCCTGGTCTTAAAAGAATTAAGATATACCTACATAAGGCCCAACTTTCCCAACGATTCTCCTATGATGGTCTCAGGTTCTGTAATTTTCTTATTGAAAGTATCTTTGAACCTTTGAGTAATTTCTTTCATGTCCAATAGGTTTTCCCCAAATTCATCTATAATGGCAACCTCTAACATATTGCAGTCATTTTTTATTTCAATCATTGCATCAAGGTACTGACGCAACATCTTGTTAATCTCATCAATAAGGTTGTCATACACGGATAACTTCCACTCCAGGGAATTAGCCCAAGAAGGGTCTATGTCCTGCTGGTCATTGATTATCTTCTCTTTGATGAGTGTAAGGGAATCCATGGCCACTAACTAAGAGACCTCCTTGGAAATCATATAAGTGCTACATTGCTCTTTTCTCACTTGCTAAAGCTTGCTAATCAATTCTTTTCTCTTATTGTGCACTTGAGTATGGGACTGTATTGACCTACTAAGGAAAAATATAACTTCACAAGATAACTTCTCAATCCATTCAGTGACAGCTTTAGCAAAGTTCAAATTCTTCTTAATTTGTTGCATAGTGTTTGCATCAATTCCTGTAATTTCAGAACTTGAGGCTTCATAAGACGTGGGTGTCACAATGGACTGAATGAAATTACTTAAGGAGAGAACTTGAGACTACAATTTTAGGTTTTCCTTTCTTTCTTCCTTAGCCCTCTTGATTAAAGCACTTATAGAATAATTAGCATGGTAGGCATCTCCCTCCAAAGTAGAAGGACCCAAATCTATATGACTTATTTTATAGTCTGCCTCAGTAATTTCATTTTCATTTAGGTCCTTTACAGGGTCAGCAAGTTCTATTACCTGGTGACCTGAAGTAGCATCGCTTACCATCCTGGACATTCTCTTAGCCTTCTTAGGCTTTGAGGTGCTTTGCAATAACTTAGCAATAGTGTCTACTTCAATTGCCATAGCGGGCACACTTTTTCTCTTTTTATCTACTACCTTTTTCAACCAACTCAGGGAGGAAGATACTACAGTGGTATCCACATTGCTTGAAGCAGTCTTATTTTAATTGTCAATTGAAATAGAAATAGAAACCTCCTCATCAACAGGAGGAGAGGGAATTTCAAAAAATGGGGGAAAAGAGCCATCATTAACAATTTCTTCAAAAATAGGATCGAGATTCATAGGCACAGTTTTAGTTTGAGCATTCTTCTTTCTCAAAGTAGATGAAGGGAGACAATCTAACTCAAAGGCCAACTTCAACTTAAAAGCATCATCAAGCATTTCATTGTCACCTCCTAACTATGATTTAGAATTGGGTTGTGATGTCTCTTGCCTTCCTAAAGAACTTTGTACACCAGAACCCTAAACAGTTCTTTGTTCAGTAGCCTTTGAATTCCTCTACTCATGAGGTCAGCCAGCATGCCCATGCCACTTCCTGGCCAGCCAATCTTCTATTCTTTTAATCATTGCAGAAGATTGAACTTTGACATCCACAACCTCCTTTTCTAACCAATTGATTCAGGGAAGCAGTTTTGTAATCAGAGTTTGATATTCAACATCAATCACTTCAGAGTTTTCTTCAATTTCATCTAAAATGTGAAGGGAGAGACAAAATGCCCGAATTTGACTCAGAGTGAGTCTCATATAATTTCTTCTCTAGACCTCGCGGTCATCTATACCGTCTTCCCAGAAATCCTCCAGGCTAGAATGGTTCTCGTAAGAGCCAGAGCCATGGAAGTTCTGCTTCACATAGTTTTTGCTATCAAAATTGGACCCAATTGTCAAAGAATGAAAATTGAATTCACCAAGAACATGTTCCGCTCCCTTTTCAATGCCATTAATTTTACAGGAATAAAAAGATAGATTCAATGGAAACGCATATCCTTTCTTTCTCATACTTTGATACTTAACATTTACAGTAGACATTTGTCTGCAAACCTCTAGAAAGACAATGTAGTCACTGGGATACTGAGGCAGTTTGGTTGGGGCCTTTTTCATAACCCCCTACTCTCAAGTAAGTGAACCTATCAAACTAAATATAGAAACTACTAAATTCTATTATCAAAGAAGCAGCTTCGGGAGAAATTCTCAATTCAAGATTTGCATTCAACTTCCTCACAACAAACATCAGTAAGGCATTATTTACATGGTGGTAATCTTTCATTCCAAATTCTTTAGTGATCTTGGGGGAAATAAGTATACATAGGTGTTTTTGGGGTTAAAGACCCATGTCGCCTTAGCCCAACCCAAACAACCTCTTGGCTGGCTAAAATGTATATTAGATATGAGCACATGTGAAATGTAGAGGTCTCTTGAAATTTAACCAGTTGTTCATTCAAATGATAGCTAATAATTTAAGCCCAATTTATGAATTTACCCTCACCACATATTAACAAAATAAAATAGTACATCCAATTCTCAAAAGAGTTTGTATTTTCACTTCCAACTACACGGTGCAGTAGAGTAATAATATTTGAAATTTTGTCTTTGAAATGAGCTCTTCTAAGTTTTGGGGGTAACTAGGACTTACCTCTTTTTTTGAGATTTTAGCCAATTGCGTGCAATAGAATTCTTGCACCAATCTTCATTTGCCTAGAAGAATTCCATTCCCACTGCGACAGACATGTCTTTGAAATCTTCTTTCTCTAGAATTCTCAATGCTCGAGAAATGGTCACAAGATCAATCTTTGCTACTACCAACCCATCTTTTGCTCTAATTTCTAGAGCCTCAGGAACGTATCTCTTCACACAAGCAACCACCAAGTCTACATTCTGTATAGAAATAGGAAAACCTTTGGCATGCGTGAAACCACTCTGCAGAATTTTCTCTACGAAAGGTGACTTGTCTTCTTGCTATAAACAAGACCAGAATTATGCTAGGTCAATGTGTCTGAGCTCAGTATCTCTCACACCAGACCAACTTCTTTCAATACTAGAATGATGGGGAGCTCCTTGGTATTTGAATTTCATCACTACTGCTAAAATAGAGAGAAAAATGGCTAAGTACTGAAGGAGCAATGGCGTGGAGTGGAAGGAATGACAACAAAAAAATTAGAAACATTTCTGCCACTAAGTATAAATAAGCATGTCATTATTGTGCCATGACATGTTTTAAATGTCAAGTTGACGTGGCATTAACCTCGCGCCTTAAGAAAATGAATATGAGATTTACTCACCTCCTAAAAATCCTGAAAAGACATTCATCGCGATTGTCGTACTCTCCATTAAATAATCATTGATTGTCTTGAAATCCATCCACAGATTAGTTGTCCTTGAGTTGCTAGGAATTGAAACTTTAGAACTACAAGTCAAAGGTTTTGAGGTTTCAAAAACCTCTGACCTACCGACTACAAAGACCAACATATGAGCTATGAGACCTAGCAAAGGGAAAGCAAAGTCAAGGAATCAATAGGTTTGAAAACTTGTGAACCAGGTAACTAGGTTAGGAAACTCAAAAGACTCGTGACTAGGTTAGGAAACCTTGAGGACCCATGACTTCAAAGGTTTTTTTTCAAAAAAAATAAAGGAAAGACAATACCATAGGAGTTTGGTGTAGGAGCACCTAAGTTTTTAAGTCAAATTTTGATTTTTGAGCTCAATATAGAGCCTAGGCAAAATTTTGGTTTTAAAATATTGTAATAAGTCCACTAAGGACATGTCTATGTAGTGGAGTTAGTGAAACTCTGAGTTTTGCCTTATTTTTAGGCATGTTTTAGCTGCAGCCTTAGTGGGAAGGCTATTCTTAGCCTCTTTCTTGATTTTTCCCACGATGGGAATCATGGAGTCATAAAGTTTCATTATATACATGATATATTTTGCCTCATTCTAGTCGAGGAGAGGGGAGTTGAAGTTTGGAGAAGAGAAGAAAGAAGAAAAAATAGAGTTTTGTGCTTTTTTACTATTTTTCTGTTGTTTCTTTGTTTGTCACACGCCGGTATAGTATTGTCAAGGTCTCAAAAGCATAAAATGATGTAATATTTAGTGTTAGCTTTCATTTGAGTTCAGTTAGGAGTAATTTCATTATAGTTTAAGGATTCTGCAATTGATTTTCTGAAAACTGCACTAAACCCTAGTGTTTTGAGGGTTTTAGGGAATCAATGGATTCCTGATACATTCCACCCATCTCACATCCCAAAATGGGTGGAATGGATTTTTTTATGTTGTATTTCAAATGGGTTTTCTTTGCAGGAGCAGGGGACTGTGTTGAAGGATTGTTTGAGTGCATTTGAAGCCTAATATCTCTATGTATTAGGCAAGTAGCTTTGGTAGAGTAGAGGTTTGATGATAAGATGACTTGGGATGACCTTGGATGCCCAAAACTAGTTTAATCAGTCTTTTTGTAACCCAATACAAGCCTTGGAGCAGACCTTGCAAGTTGGGAGCGAGTTTAGGTCACACTTGCTTTGTAAAAGTGGCCTAATTAGGCCTTAGGACAGCAAGAACAGTCAAAATTAGAGGCACGTGTTCCAAAGAAACATACCCTGCATGTTTGATATGTCATAGAACTCCCTAATGGGTATTTGAAAAGCTATTTTTTTGTGGGTTTGTCATGTTCTCAGCAATTTATGCTCCAAAAACCCTATTCCAAGGGCTACAAGCAAATAGGCCTGTTTGTGAATGAACATTAGGAAAGATAAGAGTCCTGAGTGTTTGGTTGATTTGTTAAGTGTCTATTAGCCATATTGATGCTATCCAAGGTGGTTTGGAAGTTTGATAACTTGTACCTATGTTCCAACCTTGAAATGGCATTTTTGTCTAGTTTACACACCTTGAATTGCCAACAAGTTGCCCATGCCTTGCATGATAAATCTACCCATCATTGAAGGTTGTTCAATGTATCCCCTACTCTACATCAGACTTAAACAAATAATTGACAAACCATCAAGGGGAAACAACAAAATTTGAAAGACCTAGAAATAAATTAAGGGGTAACAAGGCGCTATGCACAACTCGATGGCGCTATCTTAATGCTTCAGCGTGTTTTCTACTCCTAACCTATCCCACATTTATTGCATATTAATTACTCAAAACATGAAATACAAAGCATGAGATAGGACACATACCGACTCACTAGCCTCTGAAGGTCGTTGATACTCCCGAACTCACTCTACTCAATGCTTATGATGTGGAATCTGGGCTATAGATTCTGCACTCTAATGCTCTCTTCTCTCCAACTCACTCAATATTACATGTGCAAATGAGGAATATGGGCCCCCCATAGCCTATTTATAGCCTCCACCTAAGCCCTAGCCCTATTTTTTCTAGTCTAGTCCTAATTTTTCCTCCCCAAACCTCATATCATATCTATTTTTCCCCATTTCTTTTTCTTTTGACATTTTTTAATCATGAATCTCATTTTCACCACCATTTCCTTCTTTTCAAGAGTTCACCCAGAGAATTTATTTTTTCCATCTAATCTCTCAAGGGGGCATATCCCATTTATTCTTCCCCTTCCCTTCGGTCATCTAGGGTAAAATTTTATATTTATTTGATAAGATGCCACTCCTGCTCAATCGCAACGCCACATCAAAGAGAGGCAATATGTAGACACCTGAAAATGACATACCTTACACCACCATTTTCCAGCATCTCCCTAACATATCCTTCTGGGCTAACTCATCCCCTTCCTCACACTTAATTAAATAAACCATTTTATTTAATTAATTTATTTGATCCCCATTATCACCTATCCATAATTAATTAAATAAATTTTATTTAATTAATTACTCCTTGTTATCCTCAAATTCTTGCTTGCTCAATTCATGGGATAACCCCTACAAAACTTGTCTGTTTCATAGCCCATGTCTTCTAAGCACACGAATCGAGACATTTTTAGGTCGTCTCTAGTGTGGCTTGATCCCTCAAAAAATCTCTTTGATTTGGATCATAGTTCGTTTTAAGTATTTTGTCAATTTTGGTTTCTTCCAAGTGTTAGTCATTTTTTAAGCCTAGGTGTAATTGCGCTAAAAATCAGTGCACTTGCATGTCAAGTGTAAATGCAGAAAAAAGATTTGCATTTGCACATAGGATGTAATTGTGGCAAACATTTCCGTAATTACACTCTTATGTTGGCACATTTGAGCATTAATGTTCATTTAGTAAAAAGATTTACCAAATCTTTTTCTCTTTATATTTGCTTTTTGTTTTATTTTTCATCATTTTTTTGTTGCTAAGCATTGTTCTTGCTGCCATCATTGTGCCCCAGTTGTGTGCATTCACTTTTGGTGTCTTCATGTTTTGAATCTAACTTCAACCATGGGTATGTGTTATTTTTTCCTTTTTTCTGCATCTCTCCTTGTTTCTACATTTTATTTTCGTTATTGTTTGTTCGAACCTAAGTTTTGTGCATATGTTTAGACTAGGGTTTTTTATTTTAGTGTTCTCACTATGTAATCATTGTTTGTTTATATTGTGATTTGTTAAATGTTTGTTTCTTTCCTATAAACCCTATTCTATAATATCTTACAGTTTTGTATTCTTCAATGTCATTTTGTTTAAAGATCTATGTTGTTCAGAGTTTAACCTCTGAATGACATGATCAATTGATCATGGATTATTTGGAGGTTAAACTCTGAACAATCTTGTTATCTCCATCTGGATGTGACACGTCTTTGAACTACCTTAACAAGGATGGACTGTGGGGTTTAATCCCTACACAACATCCATAGTTTAGGATGTTGTGCGGGAACTAAACCTCGCACTCCATCCCTTAATAGACCACTTTAAAGCTCTTTCTATTGGATGTGATGCGGATTTTAAACTTTGCATAACATCCGGCTAAGGATGTTATCGGAGTTTATAACTTGCATTACATCCTTAGTTTATTATGTCATCACCCAAGACAAATGTCTTACAGAGTTTAAACTCCGCATGACATTTGCCTAAAATGTCATGCAGAGTTTAAACTCTGCAAGACATTTTTGTTTTGTCTTTGCATGTTTTAAAGCCCAAGTATGTAGATGTGTAGATCAGACTTTAAACTCTGATCTACACCTTTTAGACCTACCCTCAGATGCAATCGAAGTTTAAACTGCAATGTACATCATGTCTTTCAAAGTTCTACCTCATATGTAAATCAAGTTTTAAACTTTGATTTACATATTTTTCCTTTTGCATTGTGAAATGCAGGTCAGAATTTAAACTCTGACCTGTATTTGAAAAGTGAAAATTTTTCTAACAATAGAAACCTAAAAATGATACTCAAAGGGGAGATTTTTCCCAATCTTGCAAGTGGATATTTTTGAGCATAGAGGTGATATTTTTTCTCACAATTGTACAAAGGCAGATTGTATGAAATTTTTCTAACTCTGAGAAATTTCTAAAAGATCAAATTTTTGCAATATATTTGCTAGATGTCAGAATCCTCCCCAAAGAAGAAAATGAAGTACAAGTTCCAAGGTTTTGTTCCAGTGACTTCTGTTGAGTCAAATGTTGATGAGATCATGGATACAGAGATTGGCCATGTTGACATGTCTGAATTCTTGGAGAGATTGAATCAGCAGTCGGTACCCTCGCACATGCAATGTAAATTGAATAGTGACATTCATCTGGTCTCTACTTTCCAGTGTCAGCACAAACCCCAGATTTCATCTTGGCTATGGCAGGGAGGTTTGATAAAGATACCCAAAGTATATATGATGCAAATGGAAATGTAATCATTCAATTGGACTCTCATTTCTTTGATACAGTCTTTAGGTGTCCTGACATTGAAGACTATTCTGATCTTAACATTGAGGATGCACAAAAGCATTATGACACACATACAAAGAAATGTAAAGAGAGTCATTAATACTAGATGGCTCAAAACTCCTCATCCTACCATTTCAAGATGGCCAAAGAACATTTTCTGGAGTGAGTTCATCGAAGAAGTAAGTGATCTCATTACCCTTCTTAGTAGGGTAAAAGGCCTCCCCACATTAAACACCTTTCAAGAATGGATGTTTCAATACATTCGTGTCATCATAAAGGGGGAACAAAAAATATGGTGGGGTAAGCAAATCAGTGATTCTATATGTGAACAATTGTCACAAGTGTCAACAACCTTGAAGTTTTATATGACTTCGCATCTGGTATATGTTACTACATCAATGAAACACTTTCTAGGACTCACAGCAGAAGGAGACAGGAGAGTGGTTCATGTGTATGGATACTACCCCTAACTCACCCTGAAAGAAAGCATCAACCATTTCAGTAGGGTGAATGATGCCTTCTTCTACCATTATATCTGTTTGCTGGAAAAAGACCTCGAGAAGAAGAGGGTGTCAGATGCAGTATGGGAACAGGTGAAGAAGTTTGGATGCGTCTTCTTGTAATTTCCTACTTTCATGTATATCAGAACTGATTGTTTCAGTGGGCAACCATACATGCTTCCCAGGTATCCTAGAGATAAGTTGGTCTTAATGAAGTTATACAGGCAAGTAATGGATGTGCACATCAAGCAAGCTGGATCCCATAGAGGTGGCTCCAAGTTTCAGTTTCAGATCGATAGGTACGGTATTTCTACTACCCCAAAAGCCATATCCATGGAGACTGAGCTGCAATGGATCACCTTGAAAAGATACAAGAGAAGGTGAGACTTTGATTATTGAGGTATGAAGAACAAACTCAAAGGTAACTACACACATGTGCACATGATTGAAGATGTCTAGGCAGAATGCAGAACAAATGAAGACATAAGAAGAATGGATTATAGCTGACTCTCTCTAGATCAAGTAAGAAACTTCCAACTTGTTGATATACCAAAAGATATGTTGGATGAGGGAGATAGAGTAGAGGTTGTGTCTATGGGCAACAAGATTGCCGACACCCCTCTACCTGCAATTAAATGGTCCCAAAAAGAGATGACTTCGGTCAGGGAAAGATTCCAGCCAATTCTTACTAACACAAATGTGTGTTTGCAAAAGAAAGGTGTAAAATTGAAACCTTTCAAAACAAGTTATAAGGAGGAACAAACAGAAGGGCTTCCAGGAAAGAAGGAAGAACTAAGGACAAAGAATAAAGAAGATACTCCTTCTGGTGATAAGAGGTTAAAATTTGCTTTCAGAACAGGAGATAAGGGAAAAGAAAGGAAAAGGAAGGAACATCTGCATAGCCAGATGTAGAACAAGAGGAGATAGCAGAAGGGGAATCACAAGAACAATAGGACAATCCACATGTTGAATCTACTCAGGTGACACCCCCTCCTTCCCCTCCTTTGGTTTTAAATGTACAAACTCCTGTAGCTCCTGTACTGTCAAGTGCACAATAGTCATCAGGTATTCCAGATAATCCTCAATCACCATCACCAAGTGTGTCTATCCATTCTGTGAATTCTTCCCCTTCAACACTGAAAATGAGTTTTTTTATCCACCTTTGGACAATGTTGATAATTTTTTTGTTTTTATTTCTTCCATGCCAAGTCTTTCTAATGTTCCCATGTCTATGATTGATTCAATTACTCAGTCAGAGTTTGAGAAGTTTTTAGGTTCTTCTTCTACTCAAGTGAATGTTGATGTTAATCACTCGGCCATGTAAACACAGACACCACCACTTGTCACCCATACTCCACTTGTGTCTGTATCAGTGTAAGATCCCCAATTCCACCCAAATCACAAGAACATGTAGTTCCACCTGTGTTTACTCAAACCATGACTACAAAAATATGAGGAAATACATTTGTCCTTCCACTGTGGCTTATGCCACAACAGTCAAAAAGAAAGAGGCAATCTATATCACATGATGACTTTGATTTTGGTTAGTTAGTCCTAGTAAAGTCAAAGGTAACCAAGAAGGCCAAGACTTTATCTAGGGTTTTTGTCGATGAATCAAGAAACAAATATGCAGAGATTGTTGTGCCTTCATCTGAAAAGAGAATCATAGACTTTCAAAATCCTGACTATGTCATAAAAAGAGTTGATCTTGGTAAATAGACACATGAAAGTGTGAAGGAAGATCTGGCAGCACAACTGAGTACCTTGCTAGACAGATATGACAAAGACAAAGCAATAATGGATCAGCTCAAAGTGCAGGTAAATCAACTGAAATTAGTGCTTCTAAAGATAACTTAGTCATCTGAACAGGTTGAACTTGTTGACACTAGCATGAATAATGAATCTTTCCTAAAGGCCAAAAGAATTGGTACAAAGAGTTAGGCAGTTGATGCCTGGATCGATAGAGTGATTTCCCAAGGTTCGTTGCTTATAAAGTCATCCATTGAGCTTTATAATGACCTAGGCAAAGTAGGTAAAGAAATCAATCAAACACTTGAGATCCTTTCTCAAGACATGTAACTAATTGAACATGATCTTGATTCATGGAACAAGATGTGGGACTTCAAGATCAAAGTACTGATTGAACATGGGGTGATCCAAAACAAGAAAAAATATGTGGAATATCATGAGGCCATGATTTACAAAAAAAATATTATTGAAGGCCTAATACAAGATTTTAAGAAAGATCTTGAGAGGGGAGAAAATAAAGCTCTGGATATTTTTGATGAGTTGGTTGAGTTTCCATGTCACATGCTAGATGACAACCAGCAAACACTCCCAGAGGATGCAGTTATTCAAGAGTTCACCAACCTGGTGCAAACACAGGTAGAAACAGAAGTCTTTACATTGGCTTCACTTGACAAGTTGATGGAGTTTCAAACAACTATGAATAGGTTGAAAAAGATATTGAATAAGCACAAGAGCGTACCTGACACACTCACGGATTCCATCACCTGAGTGCTTACCATCTCCATGCATACATCGAGGCCTAACAATAATGAATTCTAGGCTACTGTGAAAATATATGAAGACTTCTTGGAGAAAGGAGAAGATGATGAAGAAGTTTCTGAGGACACTTAACCATTTTTGCATGCTTTAGTTCTATTTTTTGTAATTTGTAGTTGACAAACTCCATGTCATTTTGTAAAATCAGATTACATGAAATTGTGAGACAGAGTCACAAATCAATTAGGACTTTGATTTTGAATAAGTCAATATAGTTGTAATTTTCCTATTTTTACTCTTAGCCTCTCCCTATAAATAAAGAGGGGCTCTTATGTAAATAGTTATCTTTTAGTTATTGAAGTGAAAGGTTGTTGAATTGAAGAGCATTTTGAAACTTTGTGTTCAAGTTATAAATCATATTTTATCAATAATAAGAAAAGAAAGTGGGTGTTTCAATATTTGTCTTGAAGTAAACTTGTGGTACATCAGAGATATTCTTATGTCTTTTCTCTTGTACTTTCTTATACATTTGATCAAATTGTAGTGTGAGTTTGAATAATCTGGGAGATATTGTAAAGCTGATTTTGGAGACTTTGAGCTACAACAATTATCTTTTGGTTTATGTTTTATGTTCATAAGTGAAAGATATTAGAAGACTTTGAGATGCTAGCTATCTTCTATGTTCATTAATCTCATTATAGCATACGGTGGAGACTTTGGCCTGCACTATATTCTATACAGTTCTAACTTCAAGTCAGCAAAAGAAGCAACAAAAAACTTTGTGCTTTTGTGGGTTTCTTGGTTATTTCACTCTGGTATCATTTTGAGTATTCTTATGTTTATTCAATCTTGATATTGGTTATTATTGTTCCAACAAGTGGTTTTTAAGTTTATTATACATTGTGAGGATTAAGAAGAAACATCTTTTCTAAAAAAAGAGAAATAGCTGTTATAGCCCCATTCACAGGTTAGTTTGTAGTGTACATAAATCTAGTTAAGTACTTGTTGATTGTAGTGAACAATAAGAAGGGAGCCTCCCCTTTCTGAGAGGAGAGATTAAATCTCATTGTACGATGGTTGATATAACCATTTTGTTCTTAGTTAGCTGATAACAAAATATTCACCCAACACTCCCCTAACCATTACCCAAAATTAATTAAATAAATATTAATATGTATTTAATTAATCATCCCTCTTTACCATTAGTGTGAATTAATTAAATAAATCCATTTAATTAATTAATTTAACTTTACCTATAGCCCAACCTAGGTTAATTAAATAAATCTCATTTATTTAATTAACTAACCTATCCCATCAAATCTCTACAACCAAAATGATCAAGTAAACTTATATTTAATTAATTTGGATCACTAATTAACCCATCCACCAATTTCCTATAATTAAATTAATCTCCTATTTAATTAATCTAACCTTTCATTAACCCATCTCCCCATAATTAATTAAATAATACACATTATTTAATTAATTGAGCTAACATGTGTCTCCACCTCACTCTTTCCAATCCATGCACTTGTCCCATCTCATCCCACTCACCCATAAAATGAATTTTTAATTCATTCACATGTCTCCATCTTCATTAATGCAAAGCCTTCCCAAGACCAAATTCAAAATTCAAAAATATTGTGAGCCCTCCATCTTTGTTGATGAAACCCCATCCATGGATTTTACTATGAAATATCATCCATTGGATCTCATCTTTGAATTCCAACCATTGAGCTAAAATCCTCCAAAAATTTATAAATAAAGAACCTCTTGAAGCATTTTGACTCTTTGAACTAAGCTCTAAGAATCTAAGAACTTGTGCTCTCATAATCCCATCACCATAGCCAAATTATACTCAAATCATTGCCAATGCATTACCCTCATTATGTTGGTTTATATTAGAGCAATCCACATTTAATTTGTATTGGGTAAAGCTAAGATTTGTAGTTGGGTGCATGTATTTATTCCACCTTATCAAGGAGACCAAAATGGAGTAAAGATTTGAAGGTATATTGTGTATTTATGTTTACTTTATGTTTCTAGCATCTTTCCACATTTTACCATCTTCAGATCTTTTTTGGGGAGGTTTTTGGATCTCTTTTACATCCTCTTCTTCAGTTTATTCACCTCCTCTAGAAGCTTCTATGATTTTCCTTTTTACCCCTTGTTTTGCTCTAGCTAGTTTCTTCTTTCTCTCCACATTCATTTGCAACAAAATCTTTCAAATCTCTCATACATTTGGGTCTTTCTCCAAAGGTTGCAGAGTAGACACTAACTATGTTTGAGATGAAGCAGCAAGCCTTGCCTCCACCTATGAACTAGGAGTGCCAACATGCAACCTCCCTGATCTCTATGTTTGTGGTCAAGTTATTGTACTAGCTTGTGGTATTGAGGTGCTTGTTTGGCGAGTTGTAGTGATAGGTTGTGACACTTCTTTCGATGTAAATCCTCATTGCTCATGCAATTTCTCCTTATTCTTCTCAACCTTTTCTTCTTCATATTTCTTTTGTTTATCCATGAACTCCCTATACGTCCCAAACCTTTCTGCGTTTGAATCCTTAGGGTTTTTTAGGAGGCTTTGGGCATATGAATCTACTTCTTTCTATGTTATTTCATAAGGGAAACTTGGTATGCATGAGGTTCTTGGCTCAACAATCTCCATAAGTGTATAATCCTTATCCACTAACAATGCTATGTCCTAGATATACTTTTTCACCATGTTGTATGGAATTCTTTCCCTATTCTATATTTTTTGTTGAAGGGCTTTGAAAACCCCTAATATGAGGCGGTGTAGGACTAGTTATCTTTAAATTGCTTGATGTGAGTTTATTTGTGATGATATAGAGATGTGTGATAGCCATGCTTTTGCAAAAAAATTAGGGAGTAGATTCATGAAATAGAAAAAGAGGCAAATAATTAATGTTCCATACCATAAATTGTACTATGAGTTCTTTGTTTTCTATAGACTCTCTATCAATTTCTCTTAGATAACATCACATAGGTCAAATTCTTTCCCTTCTACAACCATCTGATAAGTGGTATGGATTATTGTGTCAATTGCGGAGTCTTCCCAGTTGGCGTAGTATATTTTGTATCCTCATTGTTGCATATCTTACCATAGGGTTTGTGATCTCCTTCACATTCAAGCTCTTCCCATCATATGAAGCTCTTGTCAGTTCTTTAACCTTCTCATTCTTTATTGCCTTTTTGGATGGTAATTCCCCTACTGTACTTAATCTAGTCACCGCTTGAATATCTTGCTTGGTTATTCTATGTGGTTTATCTAAGTAAATAAACTCATCATGGATTCTACTTAGTACTATTATGACCCAACCATGCTTCATGTAGAAGTCTAAAAAGTCTTTCCTTATGTTGAGCTTATTCTTCTCTATGGAAAATAATTTGTTTTGTCTGGTTGGAGGATCTTTCTACAGAACCCCTTGAACTTTGTATGATCGATCTCTAAGATGGGTGCATGTATGTATTTGCAGACATCTTTTGGGCAAATCACCTCTAGTGGGATTGTGGCCCCATCTTGGATGACTTTCATCGCCTTATAGGGATATTTCTTGTATTTTGGCCTTCATTTATCAGCAATGTCTACTAATACGAGAGTTACCATTTTTCACAATTTGTAGCTGGGGTTTGCTTTGTTGCTTCTAGTATGTACTCAGCTCATGGAATTTTTAGAGTACAAAATTTGTGAAGTGTTGGATAAATGGGTGCTATGTACTTTGCAATTATACCGTTGTGCATTTAATACATTTTCTCGTATGCATCTTCCCTGGCTTTTGTAGTCGTTAACTTTTCCGTGGCTTATCTCTTCTAACAATGTTTTTGTTTTTACTATATTAGATAATATTATATATAGTATAATCTATGAATTTTGTTGGTTTTTGCTTTCTCCACTAACTGATGGTAATGTTTCAATCGGGTGTTGTTAACATACCCTGTTAGGGTATTTCCATCCATTTTTCTTAATCTAACTGCTTCAGATTCTACAATTTCATGAATGTAGTAGGGTCCTATCCATCTCACCTTAATCTTTCCTGGTTATGGAGTAAAAAGTGTCCACTTGTCTTTTTACCTCCTTGTTTAGCTCCTAGGTCCCCATGATTGTATTATACACTCAAAATATTTATCCCGATACAAAATTACCTGACACCAAAGCAAAATTGGAATATGGGCCCCTTCACTTACCTTACCCTAGACCTATATAGGGTTGTGGACCTGGGAGGTACCGCCCATGTCCCCCCTTTTAGGTCAGGTCTAATATAAATGCATGTCAACCTAGGACCTTTCAAAAGGTTTCTCCTTATCGACTCTTTTGGTTTAATTTCATGATTATGAGAGGGAAAGCATATATAAGTGTGTTTATGAGTTCATTTATAACTAGGTGGAAATAGGTTGGAAAAAGCATAACTTGAGATCTTGAAGGAAAGCAAGCAAGAGTATTCATTGTGATTCTAGAGCATATTTGTGTATTGTTGTTGTGTGTGTTTTGCAGGCATGGAGCTATCATCTATCCTCCTTAGGATTTGAAGGATCTTCACCATTCTAAGGGATCATCACATAGGTGATATCATTGTTTGTTTATCATCATTTGAATCATCTCATTATCATTTTTTTCAGCCTTTGCCCCCATGAGGGCACACACACTTTATCAATCAAAAGTGTTGGGAAGCTTGAATGTTATCCTAGGATTTGACTGAGGCAAGTCCCTAAACACCTTAACCCCTAAACTCTTCTTATCTTCTTGTGTGTAGGTTAAAGGAGTGAATTCTAGATAATACAGAGCTACAGCAAGATAGAGTACAGATCAAGATTTTAGGATCCAAAAATAGTTTTACGATATTAACTCACCAAGGACTTGGGTGGTACCTCTCATATCCTCCTACCCTTTTTGATATTGTATCTGGCATCAAGACATCATTTGTAACATCTTTCTAGTTTACAGTTTCAACAGATTCTTCCAGTCAGAACCTAGGTGGTCCCACCCTGGTCCTCTAACACCTCTGTTTTTGAGAGATAGGTTTCATCATCTCTCTAATCATCCTTGTGCAATTGGTTTCTATATTTTAGTCATATATTATCTGTTATAAGTTTATCATTGTAGAACTAGGGTTTCATGCATTGTTAACCTAGGGTTTGATAAAAAGGCTAAATTGAATCTAATCCATCTATAACATACCTGACTACAAAATTTGTAGCTAAGTCCTCCATTTGGTAGTGATTTGTATCAGTCTTGTCCTTGAATGTTATATGGAAAAGGGTTTGATCTAGTGTGCATCCTAGTTGTCATCATTCTCCTTTTTCATACTTAAACATTTTGGTGAACTCGTAGCTTCGAGCATTTGCATCTTGTTGATTGCTCAAATCAGATCTTGCATTGATTTATTGCATATTTATCAATATTCATTTGAAGATATTGCATCATTTTTCATATCCTTGATTTGAAAATTCATACTTTTGCAATTACACATTGTGTATTTCAACAAGCATAGCTACCTTAATATTCATAATCATATTGATCATATCCTTGGTTAGTGCATTGAATGTTATAAAACTTTGTATGAATTGTATAACCCTCTGCCCTAACACCAACACCTTGGTAAGAAGAAGTTGTAGATTGATGGGTTCTAGTGCTTTCAATAGCAACAATGTGCAAACATGGGAAAATCCACTACTCAACTACTTTACAAAAGGTGAATCAACATCTTTGCAAAATGTCACCAATATGTCAGAAGAGAAAACATTTCATGACTTTGAATACATAATTGGCATAGTTTCACATGTACCTAAAGCTCAAATCAAGAAATTGGACAAAGAACTAGATGATTTTCAATAATTTATGGGAAATGAACATCTAGCTCAAGAAGCGGTACCTATTGTTGAAGATATAAGAGGATTATTACAAGAAGGACAAGAAGGTGTTTATATAGTCTGTGGAATAGCCCATATAGTGGATAACAACATTATATCAGTGGCTAACTGTGTGAATATCATAAAAATGTGTCATCACCAAATTAAACAAGTACACAAGTATTGGCAGCCATACCGACTACGAGAGTATCCACTTATAAATCAACAATTCTCACCACCACTACACAAGCTTGTGGTAATGCTACTACTAACATGGGAACATCTAATGTGAACAATTACAAATCTCTACACTACAATTACCAAAATTTATTACCCCGTGTGTCCATACCCATGAATAACTATTCTCAACCACCCCTCACTTTCAATACTACACCATTAAATGGCATGGTATCCAATACGCAAACCACATCACCTAGTGATGCAATCCTAAACCAACTTTTGCAAAGTATGACATTCTTGCAGCAAAAAGTAGTGAATATGACCACTATTTCATCTCAGCCCAATATATCAACATATCATGCTCGTAATCCTTTATCTTACACAATCTTAAGGGCTCAAATGCCTAACAAATCTGATACTCCCCACTTTGAAAAGTATAGTGGCAAAGGTGATTCTAATAATCATGTGGCAACATTCACAACAATGTGTAGTGATTTCTTCTTTGACAAGGCATTGTTAGTAAAACCCTTTCCATGATCTCTTAATGATATAGCTTTGGAATGGTCTTTCTCTTTACCTCCTAATCAATACATTCCTTCTCATAGCTAGTTGATCAATTCTTGCAACATTTCCAAGAAAACATTGGACCTCATGTTTCATTGATTGATTTGGTCCATTGTAAACAAGGTCCAAAAGAGAAATTAATAGAGTTCATTAGTTGATATCAAGATCTCTTTACACAAATAAAATATTTGATTACAGATGAGGATGTTCAAAATGTTTTCATTACAAATCTACAACCAAACATATGTGACAAAATATTGTTGATGAAGTATAGTTCTTTTCAACATTTATGCACAACTCTTCATGATTATCAACTTTTGGCTAGTCAGTATGAGAATCATAATTCACCAACTTTAGTTGGCCAATCCAAAGCTAGAACATCTCAACAATCATTCAAGAAGCATAACAAGAGTTTCATCAAGATTAATGGGAAACAATCAAACAACTTTCAACCACAAGTGGCTGCCATTTCCAATCATACCCCATTGAAATTTAGACAACAACAGAGATAATTTACTCCATTATCGTATTCTCTTCACTCGATAATGATTCAAGTGGTAACCAACAATAGATAGTAGCAAGATGAAAGGACCCTCATTTGATGCTAATATCTTTTTTCAGTATCATCACTCGGTAGGACATGACACCAAAAGATGTATGTGTATTAAACTTGATATTCAAGACCTCGTCGATTATAACATAATACAGGTGACTAGTGTGAATGAAAATGGAAATAAATCAGTTGCTCCTTTGAATTAAAATTTAGAAATCTTCACTAATCCTTTGCCTAAGCATAACATCAACAACATGGTGGAACAACAAAATGAAATGGAGCCTACAGTTGAAGTTCTTGAATATGACAAAATAGTTGGCATGATAGAAATAGATAAGGTGGAAAAATAAGATTCGCCTAAGTTCAAATATCCACCTTGTCCACGAGCAAAAGGTATCTATGTTGAGGTTCCTCCTTTGTTATCCCTTCAAGGATCAGGAGATAGCCAAAATGCATGAGATACGCAAAAGGAATAGAATACATACAATCACAATAAGAAAGAGAAAGCTATAATGATGAAAAGTATCTCATTTCATTGTGAAAAGATCATTCATCAAGCAAAGAAGAATGAGAAAGAAAAATAAATAAAAAGAGCAAGGCACGAGTCATCAAAATCTGCTGAAAAAGGTAATGACTCATGTCCTCGCAAGCATCAGAAAATTCCAAACATAAAAAAAATGTGTGTATCAAGCACTGCACGACTGTTTTGAAAATCAAACAAGTATGAAATTCTCATCCATTCCACCACACTTGATAGAGCACCTCTCCAAGATGCTCATAAGCTTGGCCTCTTGTGTGTGTGTGTGTGTGTGTTGATGTGTTGTGTTCTCCTGTGTAGTGTTAAATGTTTGTTTAGGTCTCCTTGGATGACCTTTGATACTCTTGTAATGTCAAGGATACAAGGAGATAGCCTCCATTATGACATTCCTTCTATTTATTTCTCTATTCTTCTACACTTATCTTGTTGCAATTGTTGTGTGTGGTGCCTTGGAGGCATAATGTTGTGGAGGATGTCTTGGGGGCATCTTCCCATGTTGTAACCCTAAGTTACTTTTGTCTTTTATTTTTTGTGATTTCATTCTTTCATTGTACTTGTGGCTCTACTAGTCAGTGGATGACGACAACAAATATACACTTTTGATAAGTATCGTGCATCCCTAAACAAGAAAATAAAAATGGACCCAATCCATATATGAAGATGGGGGTACTTTGTTACTAACATTTGACTAGTATAAGTACTTTGTGTCATGATGTGATCATGTATTGTATTATGAAATTGTTGTAACAAACCTTTGCAATACTCTAAATCTACTTCTATGCACTTTAAAATGTTTTTGTCTCACCTTGTAGCTACACTTAGTTCTAAGACACTCAAAGTATAACCTCACGGCTATACTCAATTTTAAACCCATAAGTATAGCCTTGGTTTGTTTGAGCGGCATCTTATCTTATTTCTATATCAGTTTCATGGAATGATTTGATTATTATCTTAGCTTAGATTTTCTAACCAAAGCTTATTTTGATCAATAATTGTTAGAAAATGATATCGATGTGTTTCTATCATGATTGTTGGGAACAATTCAATGATTGCAAGCACATGCCACTTTGGGGCATGGGCTTTGTAAAAGCTCTTGTTGCCTCGCATGTTTTCAACCTTACCTTAAACGTGATTGCTATTGGCAAGCGGGAACTACCACTTTAAGGTGGGGGAATATATTGTGGTAAATGCTTGGACATCTTGGATATTGTGATAAATTGTGTGGTATATTACCTTTTCACTATAAGGCATTTCTACGATGTAGGTGGGGTTGTATACTTTTTTTGTGTGTTTGCGTATGCTACCTTTCCACTGTAAGGCATCTTCACGATGCATGTGGGGTTGTATACTTTTGCACATGCTTCCTTTTCACTATAAGGCATCACCATGATGCAGGTGGGGTTGTATGTTTTTAGTTGAATGTTTTTAAAATCCCTTCTGCGAAAGGCGGGGTTGTGTCTTCCCTTGATTGGTTATACATCCTTTTTGAAAAAGTCCTCTCGCAAAAGGTAGGGTTGGGTCTTGATTAAGTGTGTTTTTGGTGGTCATGGTAGCATAGCTCGACTGTAAGGTGTGTTTAGCATGTATTAGATGGCATAGCATAGCGATGAGCTCCTCCCCATCACCTATGTTTATTGTGTATAAGACGTATAGTCGACAACACACTCTATTATGTTCATGTATTCTATGTGTTTTACGTGTGTTTTGTGTGTTTTTTGGAGGCGCGTAGCGATGAGCTCCCCCCATGCCATGTGTCTTGCATGTTTTGTGGAGGAATATAGTAATGAGCTCCCCCGACATTATGTATTTTGTGTGCTTTGATGGTAGCACATAGTGATGAGCTCCCCCCATCACCCATTAGTATAGTATAATTGCTTAATCATGTTTTCTCTTCATGTATGCTTTGTGTATTGTGTGACTATGTTCATGTATTCTCTGTGTATTATGTATTTCTCTATTGTCTTCTTCATGTTTTGCATTCATGTATGTTTGCCTAAGCTTGGGGGCTAGAGATGGTCTTCCAAACTTAGGGTGTGCTTTTGGCTCTAGTGTCTGATGTGTTTGATGTGTTTTCAACCATACTTTAATTCATGTACTAATCGTAAGATCATACACACATTAAAGTGGGGGCTAAATGTTATGGAGTAAAAAGTGTCCACTTGTCTTTTTACCTCCTTGTTTAGCTCCTAGGTCCCCGTGATTGCATTATACACTCAAAATGTTTATCTAGACACAAAATTGCCTGACACCGAAGCAAAATTGGAATATGGACCCCTTCACTTACCTTACCTCAAACCTAAATAGGGTTGGTGGACTTGGGTTGTACCTCCCATGTCCCCCCTTTAGGTCAGGTCTAATATAAATGCATGTCAGCCTGAGACCTTTCAAAAGGTTTCTCCTTGTCGGCTCTTTGGGTTTAATTTCACAATTATGAGTGGGAAAGAATATATAAGTGTGCTTATGTGCTTATTTGTAACTAGGTGGAAATAGGTTGGAAAAAGCATAACTTGAGATCTTGAAGGAAAGCAAGCAAGAGCATTCATTGTGATTCTAGAATAGATTTGTGTATTGTTATTGTGTGTTTGTTGCATACATGGAGCTATCATCTATCCTCCTTAGGATTTGAAGGATCTTCACCATTTTAAGGGATCATCACATAGGTGATATCATTGTTTGTTTATCATCATTTGAATCATCTCATTATCATTATTTCCAGCCTTTGCCCCCATGAGGACATAGACTCTTTATCAATCAATGGTGTTGGGAAGCTTGAATGCTATCTCAGGATTTGACTAAGACAAGTCCCTAAACACCATAAACCCCAAACTCTTTCTTATCTTCTTATGTGCAGGTTACAAGAGCAAAATTTGGAAAATATAAAGCTAAGGAACATAGAGTACAAATCAAGGTTTCGAGATCTAAAAATAGTTTCAGTATAGTCACTCACCCAGGACTTGGGTAGCACACCCATGTCCTCCTTCCCTTTTTGATATCAGATATGGCATCAAGACATCATTTGCAACATCTTTTTATTTTATAGTTTTGGCAGATTCTTCTAGTCAGGACCTGGGTGGTCCCACCCTGGTCCTCCGACACCTCTATTTTTGGGAGACAGGTTTCATCATCTCTCTAATCATCCCTATGCAATTGGTTTTTGGATTTCACTCATATATTCTTTGTTATAAGTTGATAATTGCAGAACTAGGGTTTCATGCATTGTTAACCTAGGGTTTGATAAAAAGGCTAAATTGAATCCGATCCATCTATAACATACCTGACTACAAGATCTATAGTTAAGTCCTCCACCATTTGGTAGTGATTTGGCTTGGTCTTGTCCTTGAATGTTATATGGAAAAGGGTTTGATCTAGTGTGCATCCTAGTTGTCATCATTCTCCTTTTTCATACCTAACACTTGCTTTTTAAAGTTGTTGTCATAGAGCATTACTAAGTCTCCTTTAAATGTTTTCAACCATAGGTTCCTATCATTCCATGCTTTATGTCTCTTTGTTTTCAGGTTTTGATTATATATTGCAATGAGTCTATTTTCATCCAATATTTCTAGGTCCTCAATTCTATGGGCTAGGGACTCTTTCTCCTTCAACCGCAAAGTTAATGTAGTCATAGATTAGGGATTATAAAATTAATTAGTAAAGTTGCATCCATCCTGTATACAAGTTCAAATGGTGTGAACTTTGTAGCTCTTTTGTATGTTGTGTGTTATGCCTAGAGTACTGTGGATATCTTTATGTCCCAGTCTTCCTTATTACCACTACACATTTTAGTTAAAGTTGTAGAATTGATTTTGTTTAGAACTTCACTAGCTCCATTGACTTATGGATGGTAAAGTGAACTTTTGTTGTGTGTAATCATACAACTTTTTAACAACTCCGTAATTACTTTATTTACAAAATGTTTTCCCTAGTCACTTGTTATACTTAGTGGACATCCAAATCTGGTAATGATATTTTCATATAGAAACCTTGTGGCATTTTTTGCAGTGCAGTCCTTTGTGGGTTCAGCCTCTGCCCATTTAGTCAAGTATTCTACTCTAGTGATAATAAATCTTTCATTTTAATGCTTTCTAAGAGGGTCAATTGGACCTATGAAGTCTATTGCCCATTTTTCAAATGGAATTTGAGCTAACATTGGTTTAAGAGGCATTTCATCACTTGTTACAGGCCTCCCTATCCTTTGGCATATGTCACAATGTTTGACATATTGTTTGGCATCTTTGTGCAGGGTGGGCCACCATAGTCCTGCCAATTTAATTGTTTTACCACAGCTGTGTCCTCCTGAGATCCCCTCATGGGCTTCTCTTAGGATTGCTTCTCTTTCATGTTCATAAACAATTCTCTGCATAATGTCATCTCTTCCTAGAATGTGTAACTCTTCCTCTATTAATGTGTAGGGTAGAGCCTTCCACATTAAGGTCTATTTATCTTGCGGTGACATCTCAGTTGAAGGTTTTCCTATGGAGAACAAGCTGGTTATACCATGTAATTCCTCTAGTATCGCATTCACCCTAAATAGGTTTGCACTAGTAAGATCTTCTTCCTGAGTGCCAAGTTCATCCCTTGTCTCTATCCTAGACAAATAGTTTGGTCCTTGATAGTTTTTACCAGGTTTGACGCTTGTGTAGTTTTTCTCTACCTTAAATAACTTCCTACTGGAAAAAGATATGGTGTGGTCATTACTTCCTTTTGGTTGTGCTAATGCTGCCCCTATAGCAATTTCATATGCGTCCATGTGAACATGAAAGGGTGTTGTCCAATCCAAAAAGATTAGGAATGGTGCCTCTGCAATTTTCTATTTCAAAGTATCAAAAGAGGTTTGGCAGTGTTCATTCCATTCGATTATTTTTTCAGATTCTTCTTTAAAAGTTCTTCCAATTATGCCACAATTGTTTCATATCTTCTTATGAACTTGCAGTGGTATCCTATATATCTGAGGAAGGTCTTTACCTTATGTGTTGACTTAGGTGGTGGCAGTGTCATTATTAACATTACCTTCAGTGGGTCCACCATCAATCCTTCTTTACATATAATATGTCCTAGTAAGGTACCAAAAGGTACCGCAAACATACATTTATTCAAATTTAATGAGATCTATAGACTCATGTATCTATTCAACATCATTCTAAGTTTTTGCACATATTCCTTGACTAATCCATAGACTATCCAGCCATCCAAGTATACTTCCAAGAAGTCATGAATGAAGTCTTTAAAGGCATTTACCATTATCCTATTGAATATTGCCGGTGCATTTTAAAGACCAAATGGCATCATTGTGTACGTTAATGAACCCCAATCAAATGCAAAATGATCTTAGGTTGGTCCTCTTCTTTAATTTTGACTTGGTGGTATCCTAAAAACCCATCTGTGAATGAATATATTTCTCTTCTTGCTATTGATTCCAATATTTCTTCTATGAAGGGAGTAGGGAAGGGGTCATGTATGTATGCTTTATTGAGTTCCCTGAAGTCAACACATATTCTTACTTCTCATGTTTTGTTGTTCTGGACTACCATTGGGCTTTTCTATTCAACATCCTCTACAGGTTTTATTATGCTCGCAACTAGCATCTTGTCCAGTTCCACCTTGACCATTTTCTTCATATTAGGGTCAAGTTTGTACGGTCACTTCCTTTGTGGTTTTGTCCCTTCCTTCAATTGGATTTTCATCACCCCTGCTTCTTCTTTTATCCATTTAAGATCAATAAATGTTCAGGGAACAAATCTTCAAATTCTAATAGAATTTATGCTACTTGGGTTACAACTTTCTCATCCCAATAATCTCCTATCTTGGCTAATTTTGAATCTCCCTCCTTGGCTATGTTTTTATCCTAGATTTTTCTTGGTTGATTGTAATATTTTACTTCGGGATTAGTTTTCAATTCTATCTCTCTTCTCCTTGATGGACTTCTATGTCCAACTTAGGTTGGTCATTATCTTCCTATTGTGTTTTATAACATCTCCTTTTGGTGTATATATTCTCTCTATCCAGCCACTCTATTAATTTCCATAACCCTTCTATCTTTGTTGGTGGAGGAGTCTGCTGGTATATTTCTATTTCATCCTCCTCAGTGGGTTCAAATATTATTTGTTTCACTCTGCGGAGGGTGTTGTGAATATGTTTGTTTGGACTATAGAAAGAAAATGTATGTGTGAATTCTACTTGTAGCTCGTTCCAGTCCTTTGTTTTAGTTCTTCATTCTTAGTTTATGTACCATTTTTGTGTGACTAGAGTTAATGTCTAGTAGAACATGTGTATAAAGTATTGTATCATATTCATTTCTACCTTTCTAGATCATTATACACATATCTAAATGTTCTTGTAGTGAAATTGCTCCATTATATTTAGGGATTATTGTGTATTCCCCTTCCTCTGGTAAATACCTTGTCTTTATCAAAATTTTGAATGCTAGTCACCATGGAATGTTATCCTTATGTGCTCACCACCAACTTGTGGCATTACATACTAAAGTATGTTGCAAGGCTTCCATCCTTAGGTCTTCTCTATTAAAATTTTGTTCCATTTATCCCAGGTAGGTGTTTAGGTCCCCTATTCTTGAGTACCTAGGGAGTTTTATATGTGATATACCTTGTGTAATGTGATTAATTTGACATGAGTTTTGGAATGTAGCCTCTTGGTGGGTTTATAAGCTGATGCATGTCTTTTGTAGTGAAATTCCATTGGGTGTGATGGTATGTGGTAGAGTTTCTTCTGCTATTTTCACCATAAATACTCTCTAGAATCTTGTGACTTTTTAGGTTTTTATTTTTTGTTCATCCTGCATCCAGGCATTCAATACTTCATCAATATTTGTACTTTAATTATCACTTTAAACCTCTATTTCCCCTTCTTAGTTAGGTTCATCTAAGGTTTCCTATCTAGGTAACTTGGAGATGGGGTAGAGGATTTTGGAATCCTCATCACAGTATTCCTCTTGCTTGATTTCTTCTACATAAGCATCATCAATATCTCTACCTAGTGGGATATGTATTATCTTAGTGTTGTTAGCAAAGAAAATTTCTTCCTTTCTAAAGTCTACAATTCCATTAGCATTTACAAACCATTTGAATCCTAGTAGGGCATTGAATGAATCAAATGGTTCTTTCATTGCTACCACTTCAAAGTCTACTATTTGTTTTACTCCCATTACATTGATTTCTACATGTTTCCATGTGCCTATTGTCCCCATGGCTGATCCATCAACTAGGCTAATGTTGTAAGGGGTTTCTTCTAGTTTTGGTATTTTATTTCATGAGAATATTGCTAGCATATGGGGGTGTGAATGTTAAAACAACAAAATAAAGGTGTCACAAGTTTTTGCCCACATAAAGAATTTTAAGCAGGTGACATCATATAGGGAAGTTTACTAGGGTTTCATCAAAAACTTCTACATTGAAATATAAAGTAGAGATGGCATATCCTCAGAGATAGTGAGAAAGTATCAAATTGATGTCATATTTATTGTAGATACAAATTTTGTATATATGGAGGCAGTAGAGCCAAGAACATCATGGGTTCCATGGCTCCCATATGAAGTCATAAACAACTTGGCTAAAGGAAACATAAGAGTGTTGCTAGCATTGTAAAAGGACCCACAAGTTGAGAGATTTGGAACTTATGATGACAATTTGGACAAAATGATGAAAAGGGAGACATGAATAACCAAAGAAAGGAAAGGAAAAGCTACATTAGAGGTGGGGTATTAAGAAAGACCCACAACCTCCTAAGGTGACTGAGATCTCAAATTCACCATCAGTGACAGAAATAAAAGAAACACAAGTACAATGATCAGATAGATTGAAGACTGGGTACCCTGCATTTGAAATTAGCGACTCCAAATCCCACAAGAAGTTAGGAGATAAGGAGCTAGAGAAAAGATCTCCACAAATGGTTGCAAAAATAAAATTACCTATTACACCACCACCAAAGAAGAAACAATGACAATGTAGTGACCCAATCCTTAAACCCCAAATTAGCACTATTTTTTTCTCTTTGTTATTAATTTTAATCAAGTTGTTATGTGTTCAATTCAATTGTATACTTAGGTACTTCTATCCAAATGGGATAGGCATTCGTCCAATCAGGACAAGCATCTATCCTTATGGTAAAGGCATCTCTCCATAAGGGATAGGTATTTCTCCATCCAAACTGGATGGGCATCTATCCTAATGGGATAGGCATCTATCTATAAAGGGAATAAGAATGTGCTCTGGCTAGAGACTTAGGCCCATCGAGATCTAATGGATCCTGAGCCACTCGCTGAAGACTACACCCCTTGACTAATGGAAGTGTATTGAGGTCATCATCATTCAAGAGTAATATAAATATAATTTTAATGGCTTGATTCTCACCTCAAAATTTGGCCTAAATCCTTAGGGAGTCAAGTGAATCCATTCGGGATTCTTCCAAGTTATACGTTGAATGTTTTTCTATCTCATCTTTATATTGAGGTTTCACCTTAGGTTTGTTGGAGTGATTCCCTTGTTGAAGTAACTATGTTGAAGGGTTGAATCAAATAGAATGAGAGTTTCAATACCTCCCAATCCCGTGCTTGAAAACCTATGCACTGAGAACATTCTTCGTTCAATAGGATTCCTACATACCCACTTCCGAACAAGATCAAGGTGTAGTTTATATGTAGTTATATTTTCTATTATATGTTTATGTGAACGTTTAGTGTGGGTATGCAGCCCTTTCTAAAGCTCAATTTCCCTAGACAGTTCCTATGCGACTGCTACCCATGAAGGGAGCCATTAAAAAGTATTTGGTCTTCTCGACCAATACTTGTTTACTATATTCACTACTTCCTAATCCAAACAAAATAAAACTTTACAACTATATGATTAATGATCCCTTTTTCCCCCTTTGATACTAGGTTCCCTTGCAGGAAGATTTTTTAATTTTGATAAAATTACAAGGTGATTCCAAAAAGGAAAGGCATGTGATGGGAGATATTTTCTAGGTTGGATCAATTTGTTTGTTCTGGCGATTAATCTTGTTAGTTTGGTGTCAGGGGGAGATTACTTGTCACTTGGACTTAAACTTCATGGTGTCCCGTATTACTCCCCTATGATTTAAATGGTTGATTCCATAGACGCCGTTATTGCAGCTATGTTAGGCAGTATGTGCAGTAGTGCAAGCACGACGGCATTACCCATAAATGTGAACCAGAGGCACCGTAGATACCAAATGTTGTAAGATGGTTTTTGTTTCAATTTCATGATTAAGTTGTTTACCTAACTACAAATAAAAGAAAATTTCACATTCATTGCATAATACTACAAAAGAAAATTTGGGAAACTAAACTAAATATCCATTGAAATATTACAATTCTATAACTCATTGAATTGGAAATAATTTCTAAGTTCTCATCTAACACTACAATTTTAAGATTGATCGAATTTGAAAACATAATTTGTGACTAACTAATTTTTGCATTGAATTTTAAAGGGAGAGTCGGTATTTGAATTGTCCTTGAGATTAAATTAATAAATCTATAACTGAAAGATTGTCTCCTAAGAATAACCTCATTAAATAAAAAGTACATATATGAACTTGGTTACTAAATTGAAGAGATGACTTCTTATTTTACTCACGTGTGACAAAAACAAATAAGATAATACATATAGTAGTTTCAAGTTTAATCAAGTGGATTGATAAATTTAATTATACTAATGAATTTCTTATCTTTGGCTCAATCATGCAGTAATTCATGATTTTCGTAAGTTGCTCTAGGGTTTCAAGAACACTACTAAATTGTTGAAGTATTCATAACTAATTAAATATAATCAAACTGAGCATCACTGTCTAATTGGTTGTCCTTGAAATATAATTTTGTTATTCTAAAAGTAAAAGGAATTTTCCCATTCAAGAGTAAACTAATTAAAGTAATTTCCAATTGTCAACATGTTAAGGGTTCAAGCACACGCTAATATGCATTTTGAGTTACTCTTTTAAGATGCTTACTAAATCATTTATTAAGGTATTTAAAACTAACATTTAAATATCATTCTAACTTTATGTGAAGGTTGAATCCCTAGATTGATATATTTGTTCAAATCATCTAGTTGTGCAATATGAATTCATTGAATAATGGGGTGTAGGGTTGATGCTTAAACTATCTAATCACTGTATGAAATGAAAAAGGAAGATGATTACAATAAGTCTATTATGTATTTTGTTAAATCCATCGCAAGGATTACCAAGGGGTTTAATAAACTTCAAGATCAACCCAAATATTTAATTAAAGTGTTATATATTCATCTAACTTAATTTATTTGCATATATTATAAAATTGTATTAACAATGCATATTGAAAATATGCCTAACTATATTTAATATATTATATTAAATAATATAAATTTATCATATAATATATATTTAAAATATTAATTTTATTAATAAATATTATATATTTTAATATAAATAATATTTAATAAATTATAAACTAAAAAAATAAATTAAATAAATATAAAATAAAAACAAGTTTTAAAGAAAAATTTTAAAAACTTTTTTTAAAATTTATGGAGGGTTTTAAACCCTACCATAAGAGGTTAAGCCTTATGGGTTGCGGTGCATAAGGCTGCGGCCTGTTATACATCAGGGGAAAACCCCCTATAATTTATGTTTTAAGGGATGTCTATGTCCAGTTCCAAAGCTCCCAATTTAGCACGAGCCGGGAGTATACAGGTAAATGTGGATTTGTCTTTGATTTGAGACATGTTTATTGCATAATGAAAAATAGTGATTGTAATAACTTATTATGAAAAGTTGTGTGTAACAAAGGCAAATTGCATGTGAGGGTTGGAAGAGAGTATATTTTTTTGAAAATACAGGTTTGCAATAATTGAAGATACACAGAGAAAAGTTCAGGGTTATGTGATGAACGAATGTGACATTTTTGAGAATACAGGTCTGCAAATATTGTAGATTTTCAAAGAAAATTTCCGGGGTTGTGTAACAAATGGAAAATTCCCTGTGAGGTTTGAAAGAGAGGATTTTCCCTATTCTAAAAAAGAGTTTTTGAGAATACATGTCTACAATAAATTGAAGATATGGAGAGTAAATTTTAAGTCTACTTTATTTATTTTTTTCATAGAATGATGGTCCCTGTAGGTTTTTCCTAAGTTGTAAAGCTAAATTTTTGAAAACAAATTTTTTCTTTAAACATCAATTGAAATAACACATCTACAATGAAACATTATTTCAATCTACTTATTTACTTGTTTAAACTAAAATAAATCTTACAATTTCCTCATTCCATTTGCTAAATCAAAAGAGGTAATAATAGCACCTGCCTGGAATATGCTAACCCCTTTGAAGTAGTTTGAAGTAGTTATTCTTGAAGCAGTTGTAGATTTTTTTGAAGCAGCTTGAAGTCTTGAAATTCCAACTATTTTCTTCTTATTTTTCTCTTCTATGTATAGATCTTTATTTTATTTATTTCCTCAATCAAGAGGAGAAATTATCTCCATTAACTAAGTTAATTTCCTCACTTAACAGATCAATCAAAAAAAGTGATAACTCACACTAAAGGGTAGTTAAAACACCTTTATTATTTCAGTTAACTATATTAATCAAAATGACTAACTAGTCTTCTCCACTAGTTTCTCATTCTAACTCAAAAATGATTTTAGTTATCTAATAATTATTTATTGATTTAATTTTTATTTATTTTAATTCATTTTATTATAATTTTATATTTTATAATTATTTGAATGATTTTAATTTTATTTATTATCAATTCATTATTATTCAATATTTGTTTATTTATTTATTACTTATTATTATTTAATTTATTTAATAATTAAACTAGCCAAAAATACTTCTTTCCTTTTCCTAATTTAATTATCAAATTATTTTTACTACCTTAATAAATAAATTTAATGTGTCAAAAGGGGTTGTGACATCCTCTCCCCTTTATTTTGTGCATCATCCCGATGCACTTACCAATAATCTGAGTCAAATAAAAATAGTCTTAAACAACATCATGTTTTTCAACAAAGCTTTCAAAATAAAAATGGAAATAATTACTTCATTTCATTTGTGTCCTCCCACGTAGCATTCTTTGCATCATTTGGATCCCACAGCACCTTACATTGGTCTACCATCCTGTTGTGTAATTGGTACCGACGCTTCTCCAAGAAAATGTATGGCTCTACTTTTATTCTTCCTAGCTCTTGGACTTGTAATGCATTCTAATTTAATATATGTATCATTAGGAACATATTTTTTAAGCAGTGACACATGGAAAACATCATGGGTTTGACTTAGTCTTGGAGGTAAAGCTAGTCGATAAACCACCAGGTTTATCTTTTCAAGAATTTCAAAAGACCCAACATAGTGTGGGGCTAACTTACCCTTCTTCCCAAATGATATAGAACTTTTATGAGGTCTAACTCTTAGAAACACGTTCTCCCCTATTGAAAATTATCTTTGTGTCTTATTTTTATCTACATAACTCTTTTGTCTATCAACTATACCTCCTTTAATCTTTATCTTATCCCCTTGATTTGATTTTCCATATCCTTCAACATTTCAAGACCAATTATGACTCTATCTTGTAGATTGTCCCAACTTAAGGGTGTTCGACACTTCCTTCCATATAATGCTTCAAATGGGGCCATTCCCAAGGTGGACTGAAAGGAGTTATTATATGCAAATTCTACAAGTGGAAGGTATTCTTCCCACTTCGATTGTCGGTCCATGCAATAGATACACAAAAGGTCCTCAACTATATGGTTTGTTCTTTCTGTTTGCCCATTTGTTTCAGGATGATATGTTGTGTGAAAGTTAGTTGTGTTCCCAAATCTTATTGTAGATTTGTCCAAAATTTTGAAGTGAATCTAGCATATCTATCTGAAATTATCCTTTTTGGAACCCCATGAAACCTAAAAAACTCTTTTATAAAGATTTTAGCTAAGGTTGGGCTATCATCAGTTAAATTTCCTGATATGAAGTGAGCCACCTTGGTGAGTTTATCTGTTACCACTATTATTGCATTATTCCTATAGGGTGTCATAGGTAATCCTTGTACGAAATCCATACTAATGACTTACCATTTGTGATGTGGTATATTATGGGGGTATAACAATCTAGTTGGATGATTATGCTCTACCTTTACCCTTTGACACTCCAAACATTTTGCTACAAAGAGTACTATGTCATTGTCCATTCCTTGCCAAAAGTATAACTTCTTGTGAGATTCAGTTAGAATTATGGTTATAATTTTCCCTGAATTAGGAACATACATTCTATTAGCATATCAAAGCAATCCATCCTTATCAAAAGTGTACCCCACAATCTTTGGATCAGTTGGATTAATTTCCAAAGTTTTTACTTGTTCATACCAAGGATCATGTTTTTCTTCTACTAACACTTATTCCCTGAAGCTAGTTTTTCCATCAAATGTCTTATTCTGCTTAAGACATCTGCCACTCTATTTTCCTTGCCTTTAATGTATTATATCTCAAAGTTATATTCACTTGGAAACTCTAACCATCTTCTTTAATTTGCATTTAAATGTGGTTGTGTGAAGATATATTTTAACCCTTGGTGATCATTTTTTAACTCAAAAGGTTTACCCAATAAGAAATGGAGACATTTTTTAAGAGCATGCACTATTGTTGCCAATTCTAGATCATGATGTACATATTTTATTTCATGTATCTTCAATTTTCTAGATTCATAGGCCATTACACCTTCATCTTTCATAAGTACACCCCCTAGGCCTTTAGTAGAAGCATCTATGATAACTACAAAATTTCCATTAGGATCAAGACCATTTAAAATAGGAGTTGTCAATTTTTCCTTCAAGATTTGAAAAGCCTTGTTGCATTTTTCCATCCATCCAAATCATTTACTTTTCTTTTGCAATGAAGTGATAGGACTTGCAATTCGATAAAACCCTTCTACAAACCTCCTATAGTATCCTAGTAGTCCCATAAAACTTCTTACTTCAGAAACATCTTAGGGAATCAACCACTCTACTATAGATTTTATCTTATCAGGATCAGCTGTAATCCCTTCTTCAGATATGATGTGCCCTAAATAATGAATCTTATTTTCAAAGAATGCACATTTTGAAAATTTCCTATATAACTTGTGCTCTCTCAATCTTTTCAAAACAAGGTGGAGGTGTTCTAAATATTCTTCCTCGTTTCTAGAATAGATTAAAATATCATCGAAGAATACTAGGACAATTTTTTCCAAGTAATCATGGAAAATGCTATTCATTAAGTTCATAAAGGCAACTAGAGTATTAGTCGCACCAAATGGTACAATTGTGAACTCATAATGCCCATATCTTGTTCAAAAATTTGTTTTTGGAATGTCTTCATCCTTGATTCTAAGTTGGTGATATCCTAATCGAAGGTCAATTTTAGAAAACACAGTTACCCCCTTCATTTGATCAAATAGGTCTTTGATGCGAGGCAAAGGGTATCTACTCTTTATTGTTACTTTGTTTAGCATTCGGTATTATATGCACAACCTTAAGGTTCCATCTTTCTTCTTAGCAAAAATAACTTGTGCTCCCTAGGGTGACACACTTGGCCTTATTAATTATTTTCCTAATAGCTCCTCCAATTGCATTTTAAGCTCTAATAGTTTAGATGTATTCATGTGGTAAGGAGCCTTTAACATAGGCTTAGCTCCTAGTACTATTTCGATGGAAAAATCAAATTTTATTTTAGGGGGTAAACCTGGAAATTCCTCTGGAAATACATCCTTAAATTCTTGAAGGAAAGGGGAATTTTAAAATTTAAGGTATTTTATTCTTCCTTTTCATCTAGTGTAACCATAAATATTTGGGCTCCCCTTCTCCTTTCTTTCTTTCATTGCATTGTTGAAATGGTCTCCACATTTATCAGCCTAAGGGTTCCTTGCAGCTTAACTTTATTCCCTTCATCATCCAAACACTCCACTATTTTATTATATCAATCTACATTTTCTAGGAAATTGGTTAGCTAACTCATTCCTATTATTACATCATATGACCCTAGGGGTGCCACATATAGGTCTACTTTCATTTCAAATTCAGGAAATTGTATTGTAGAGTTGGATAGGCACTTGGTTACTTCTCTAATTGCCTTATCCCCATACTACATTATCCATGATGATTACATTTGACTAACTCTTAATGGCATTCTCTTAACAAGTTATGGAGAAATAAAACATTGAGATGATCCAGTGCTACTAGTATGGAAATTGGTTTCCTTAAAAGCATACCTATAGTTTCTATGGGTACATTTTAGAATTGAGTTTGATGATTTCTTGTAGCAACATGAATCCTTTGTTGAGGCCCCCATTGAGGTTGGTTTTCTCTAATATGTCCTTGCATCCTTGGGCAATCTCTAGCATAATGATTTCCCCCACATATAAAACATCCACATGGTGGTCCCTGTTGTGCTAGATTTTTAGGAAGATCATTCCTTGCTTCATTAAGTCTTGGTGACCCTTTGACACGGGCTAGAGTGGTGTTCCCCTTGTCAAAGGTAGCATGAGGACTTAAGGACACTTGATCTTGGTGCAAAGGGTAACTTGGACTTGCATATTCTTGTTGTGAAGGAACTTGATAGTCTTGTAAATGGATTTGGGGTTAAGGTGAAATGTTGGAATAAGTAGTTGAATGATCTTGGGGTATGGATTGATATGGATATTGGTTGATATTGGAATAAGTGGGGTAGGTTGATGTAGAATTGATATGATATGTAGATGTATTGGGTTGGTATGATAATGAAGGTGACACATAGGATTGAGGTGTAACTTGTTGTTGCTGTATGGACAAAGGTAGAGAAGATGATGTGTTAGATGAATATTGTGATTATGGTTGTTGAATGGATAAGGGTTGTGTTTCTTAGGCTAGGAGTTATTGAAGGTGTTGGGTGATGACTTGTTATTGAAGTTGTTGGATGGTGGCTTGTTGTTGTATGATTTGTTGTTGGTCTAGGACTTGTTGTTGTTGAATTTGATGGTTTTTTGGTGGAATAGTAACTTGTTCCTTTTTATATAGCATCCTAAGTTCATCAAACATTTTTTGAACACCATAACGATCTTGCTCTAGGTTCTTGTTTTCTAGTGTTGGGATGGATTTACACATATATTTAAGTCTTTGTAGCTCAGCTTGTTCTTCAAAATATGCATCATCATCTACAAGGTGCTCATCACTGATGAGGTATAAATAACCTCATTTCATAATAAACCATATAACCCTTTCTATGTTACCCAATCACCCAAACCAAGCCAATTTATTAATTTTATAAGCAACATTTGTTTATTTTTGATAGAATGATGTACAAATATTTGTTTCCCAATTGATTGAAGTTTTCCACTAATGTTGACATGATCGTGTGTAAAGGTCTATGTATGTATGCAGGTTTTTATGAAGAGCCTAGTGAAACTTAAAAGCAATTGAAGTCAGCAGCGCTAGAATCTCAGGGTGTCAGAAATCTAGGAATACATGATCAGGTGCTGCCACAATAATGGGTTACACTTTCTGGAACATCTTGATTTTTGCTAAAATCACATATTTTTAGAAAATATAATGATTTAAGCCTTGAAAAGTTCCATTTAAAGGATTTTAATTAAAGAGGGTTTGATCAAACCCTCTTAGATTCAAACCCCCTTGGATAGAACCCCGCTAGTTTTAAACCAAACCTATAATGGAGTCTCCTCTACACCTATCAAAATACTGATAAAAAATCACTTTTGATTTACATTTTGGGGGATCAAATGAATTCATTTAAAATTTATGTTTTGTAAGTATGTAGTCCTTATTATAAGCTTCCCAAAAAGTATAATTTTAAATATATTTAATTTGATTATTATATTTATTTTTATTTCTTGTGAATGTAGGTTTTTCACCAAAAATCAAGTTCTTTGTTCTACACACATGGAAAATTAGTAAATTAGTGAAAAAAAATTCTAAAAAATATCTATTCCCTAGGTATTGATGTCCTTGTTTCAATAGAAAATAAAAATTGAATTTTGATTCATACAGAAAAAGTTATGTTTTACGGAATACGCCTATGTCTAAATTATAATTGGTTTAACTTCAAAACTTAATTAAAAAAATATTCAAGAAAACATTATAAAACCAAATGCATGCCCTATATATCGGTGCTACCAATCTAAATTCAAAAGAATCAGAATTTTATCCTTTGTAGAAAAAAAGTTATGTGCTACGGAATACACCACTTTAAAAAAATGTTGTTTACTATTAAAAACTAGTTTTCAAAGGAGACACAAAAAAAATTACAATTTAACTCCAAATTTTTTAAAAAATATATTTAGAATCTACAAACAAAATCTCACAAATCACTAGTTTGCATCATCTTCAAATTCCTAATGGTTTAGCGGCTATAGGTGTCAGAAAGTGAAGATTTAGTTCAAAATGTTGATTTCAATGTCAAGTTTGGCTAAAAAGTGTAACCCATTATTGTGGGATGACTTGATCATGGACTTTATTGACAGTTTATTTTATTTTCTATTAAAAACACTTAAGACATTTCATGACTCCACTCGGAGCCTTTACTATGTTGAACTTAACAAACATCTAGTTTAGTTAAAAGTCTATTTTTCTGTTGAAGACTTCTTCAAGTGGCATTTATGCATCACCTGAAATTTAGGATTTTGGTAGTATAGATTATGAGTAATTCCTAAAACATATATGCTATGATATGTTATGTTTTGATATACAATACGGAGGTGATGTTCAGTAGTATTGTTATGTGATAATTTTATGATATGAAGGAATACAACCAAGTTTATTCTAAGTAATATATTCTGAGCAATGGAAATGCAAATGCAAATGGAATTACTTTGGAGCTGTTGAGATAATGCATGTGATTTGAATCGATAAAAAGATCTGCTAAGAGGTGGCCACTCAAAGGATATATGATAGATAAGTGTTTTATCGTTGTGAAATTGTGTTGTTCAATTCTGTTTAGCAAATGTTTTGTTTAAATTAATGTAACTTTCTATTTTAGCATTATTGTGTGTCCCTACAGGATATTGTGTTCAAGTTAACAATCTTTGAAGTTCTATTTGTTATGATAAAGTTTCTAGAGCATCTGCTTCATTCGTAAAATCTGTTATCAGTTGTTAGCTCAAGTTTTAATCTATTTTCAGTTGATAGTTAGCTGTCTTTTCAAAATTCATAGTTAAAAATGCATGTGTTGATTCCTAGTTTTGAGTTTATATGTTTTCTAGATTAAAGATTCAAATGATTTCTAGTTTACAAATTGTATGCTTTCTAGTTTAGATTCCGTTAAAAGCTTCTCATAAATTTAGAAAACCATTGCTAAGTTGAGATGTCCAAATCCATTCCCTATTGCAAATAGCCTTGGACACTACACGGTCGACATAATTGACATATTTCAACTAAAGTATTAGGATCTCATGACAACCTGTGACTTTTTGGCACCATTGTCGGGGACACTTCTTCTCTAGTGTTAATAGGAGAAACTTGGATACCTCTTGTTAGTAAGAACAAAAATAGTTGTCAAACTTCTTTTTTTGCATGGTCAGGAAACAAGGTCCACATGGAAGATTCATACCAAAAACCCCCCTATTAGTAGTTCCAACCATAAATAGAGAGGTGGAAGTCTTTGCTAAAGAACTTTGTTATGAATTGATCAATCAAGATCAACCTGAGACTTTCCAACATACCTCAAAAACTCAACCATCAGACCAAACTTTTGAGGATGAAATTATTCCTTTCAACATCATGGCTGATAAGAATGATGATAACCCATGAAGAGAAGCCCAAACATTTACCTATCCTATTACTCTTAATGCAGATGATGATGCCCCTCTGAAAAACATTTCACCTTCCATCTTGCCAACCTTCAGAGGATTATCTTCCAAAGACCTAGACCAGTTCCTTTTTGAGTTTAAAGTTCTATGTTAGACATATGACTACAGAATGGATAATCAAAAACTAAAACTCATTCCCTCTACTTTGAGAGAATCTGCAATGCGATGGTTCATGGGATTGGTCTCAGGATCAATAACCACGTGGGATGAAATGGAGGCTATCTTTTTAGACAAATATCAGAGCTACTGTAGAGCCAGTGATAAGAAAGAGGAATTATTCAAACTGAGGCAAAAAGAAGATGAGAGCCTAGAAGATTACCTAGATAGGATCATCTTCTTATCCAAACGATGTGGGGAAGAGACAATGAGCCCAGAAATTCTAAAGACCATATTTCTCAAGGGACTTGATGAGGATGCTAAGAGAAGCCTATACTTGATGGGAAAAGGAGATGTGCCCCAACTTGAACTCGATGATATTGCTGAGTTATGCAAGAATTTTTCTTGGACTCGCGAAGGAATCCATAAGTCTAGTCTCTTGAGAGGCTCAAATGAAATTGGTAAACTGCGAGAGGAAATAGCAAATTTGAAAACTGGTATCCTTGTTCAATTAAACACCACCTTGGATGGAATACAAGACAAAACACGTAATCCTAAAACCTTATCCATCTATCACCCTAAGTGTCAAAACAAACATCTGTTAAAGGAGTGTCCTTTAGACAAAGATGACAATTGTCAAATTTGTGAGAAGAGTCATACCACTGACCAATGTGAGATCCTAAATGCAATCAAAAATTCCAAGAAAAGGTCATCTCACACTGAGGAAGAGGTCAATTTTGTGGTCCAAAGACCTAGAGGGAATTTCTCCTACAGTCAGAATTCAAACTCATCCTGGCACCCTCCAAATAATTGGAATAACAATTAATGGGCGACACCTTGGCCTCCAGCACCACCTATTTGGGGACCACCTGAATGGGCAAATCAGTCCTGGGGAAACCCTCAATGGCCAAATCAAACTCAACAACAATGGTATCCTTAGAATCTTGCCCCTCAATGGAATTAGTCTCCAAATCAATTCTATCATGGACCAAGGAGGATGCCCAATCCACAACAGAACCTCTTGCCAGCACCCTAAAACACTCAACAAAATGAGCAGGTCAATCAACCTCAACTACCAGCACAACCTATCCCTAATCTAAAGAATAACCATCAAATCGTGTCAGTATATTCCACTGAGCAAGACAACATGGCTGGAGTTAATGCTATCTATTGTGGAAACCTGTAGTTGAGGTCAGGAAGAACACTCCAACAACCTACCATTGTTGAGATCCTTGAAGAATAGAATGAAGAACTTACTAAAGGAACAAAGACACTTTCATACCTTCAGATAAAACCCCAGAAGTAACCAAGAGAAGCTTCCTTAACAATCCTCACCTAAAACTTCAGAGTTACCTCAGGAAGAAGTTGTCAAACATTCATCAAATCTTCCGGAGGACTCCACCTTGAAAAAGAGACCTCAAGCACCTTTTCTAGTGTGCCTTAAGGAGACTCCCCTGAAAAACCCCCTAGAAATGACCTTGCCCACTAAAACTGTGTTAATATAGGAAATCAAACGACTCCATATCGAGATTCCATTTTTACAAGCAATTAAAGAAATTCTTGAACTTAACCAATTAGTCAAACAGTTGTGCATAAAAACACTAGGAAGGAAAAAGAAACAAATTAACACTATGCACATCAATGGATATTTAGCCAACCTTCTAACTAGAGAAATCTCAACCCCAAAATATGGTGACCTAGGTAGTCCACTCATAACGGTGACAATCAATGATGTGGCAATACCCAATGCAGTCATGGACTTGGGGGCAACCATTAACATCATTCTTGTAGATGTTATGGAAAAATTAGGGCTAACTGACCTATGTCCTACAACCACCATATTGCAAATGGCAAACTAGTTTATAGCTATTCCCAAAGGTGTCCTGGAAAATGTCCCTGTCAAGGTAGATAATTGGGAATATCCAGTGGATTTCCAAGTGATCCAGTCCCTCACACCTAAGGATAGCTATCCATTAATACTAGGCAGACCTTGGTTAGCAACTATTGTAGCCAAAATTGACTGAAGAGCAAGGGGAATGACCATTTCAAATGGCCCCAATAGAAAACACGTATCCCTGTATCCCCCTGCTCAACCTGTTGCACATAAATAAGTTTGGGTTGATGAATCAAATTGTTTTGACAAATAAGAAAATCTAGCCTCACTGGCTATGGTAGTCAACAGACAACACGGAGAAGGATTGGAATATGAATTGGAAAAAAACATACAAAGTATTGCCATAGATTCTAGTGATGAAGAAATTTTAGAGGTTGAGGATATTTTAGGACATCCGATCCACACTGATGATATTTAACATAGTTATGACAACAATTACACCTCTTTTACAATGTTACCTTGTCCTCTGGCCAATATGATTCCAAAAATAGATCACTTCTTCAAACATATTGCTAGATTCCACACATAGTTTTCCTCTCAATACCTTAACAAGAGAAGTTCGTACTGTCACCTCCAACTACCCAGGGACCAAAACTATTATGTTACTACCCAGAAAAACCTTAAATATTAATAGTTGGTTAACACAAATAGATGAACTCAAGTTATTCAATGTTTTGGTGAACAAATCCAAGGCTTTTTCTTGGAATTACACAAACATGAGAGGGATACATCCAAGTGTTTGTACCCATCACATCTATACTGAAGATGTTAGACCTATTCGTCAACCACAATGAAGACTCAATCCCTACTCTCAAAGATATTGTTAAAATAGAAATTAAAAAACTCCTACAAGTAGGGTTCATTTATCCCATCTCTGATAGCAAATGGGTTTCACCTTTAGTAGTAGTCCCAAAGAAAAATGGAAAATGGAGAGTGTGCGTTGATTATAGAGAACTCAATAAAGCCACCTATAGAGACTACTTTCCACTACCTTTCATAGACCATGTTTTGGATAATCTGGCAGGAAGAAAGTATTTCTCATTCTTGGATGGATTCAACAGATATAACCAAATACAAGTAGCAATAGAGGACCAGGACAAAACAAATTTTACATGTCCTTGAGGAACATTTGCATATCAAGTTCTTCCCTTCAAGTTATGTAATGCTCCCATGACACTTTAGAGAGATGTTCTAGCCATCTTTGCTGAGCTTGTAAATGATTGTGTGGAAGTTTATATGGACAACTTCACAGTATATGGTCCACTTTTGATGAAGCTCGTAAAAATTTAGACAAAGTATTGCAGCGATGTGAAGACCATCAATTATCCCTGAGTCATGAAAAGTGTTTAATAATGGTATAACAAGGGATAGTGTTGGGACACCACATCTCAGCTGAAGGGATAAAGGTAGATCCTAAGAAAATTGAAGTGATACAACAACTAGAGACTCCAAAGAACCAAACTGATGTCAGAAGTTTCTTAAGACATGCTGGATATTATTGAAGGTTCATAGAAAACTTCAGTAAGATTGTAGCCCCTATGGTCTCCCTCCTTCAAAAGGACATGGATTTTGTCTGGACAATAGAATGTCAAACATCATTTGAGATCATTAGAAAGAAACTCATTTCTACTCTAGTTCTATATGGACCTAACTAGAACCTTCCTTTCCATATTTATGCAGATGCTTCCAATGATGCTATTGGAGCAGTTTTAGGTCAAGAAGATGAGAATAGAGGAAAGCATGCTATATATTTCATCAATAAGAATTTGACCCCCACTGAACGAAATTACACCACTACGGAGAAATAATTCTTAGCTGTGGTTTATGCAATCAATAAATTTTAACATTACATTACAGGGTATAAGGTAACTATATTCACAGACCATTCAGCTATTAAATACCTAATGAACAAACCTGCGGTAAATGGGAGAATAATCAAATGGTTATTACTTCTCCAAGAATTCAATGTAACCATTATTGATAAACTTGGAAAGTTCAACATAGTCGTAGACTTTTTATCTCGAATCAAACAAGATAATGGAGATTGTGCCCCTGTACAAGATGAATTTCCAGATGAAAACTTATTCGCCATCTCCATTAAAACACCCTGGTTTGTAGATATCGCCAACTATCTAGCCACCTCTAAGTTTCTACTAGATTTTACATCAAAACAAAAGAAATGCCTCATTAGGGAAAGTGGTTAGTTCAAATGGATCAATGGTATGCTATTCAGAAGCAGCCCTGATCTGGTTTTACGTTGTTGCATCAAATCAGATGAAACATACAGCATACTCAGAGCCTGCCATGATGATCCCTCAAGTGGTCATTATTCAGCAAAAAGGACGTTTCACAAAATCTTAGGTGTAGGATATTATTGGCACTCCATGCATAAAGATGTAAAAAAATATGTTCGCCACTGTGATGAATGCCAACAAGTAGGGAGACCTACTACATCTAACGAGATGCCTCTACAGTCACAAGTGGTTTTTGAACCTTTTGAAAAATGGGGGCTAGACTTCATAGGCCCCATAGATCCTCCTTCATAGGGTAAAGAATACATTCTAGTATGTACTGACTACCTAACTAAATGGGCAGAAGTCCAAGCACTGAAAGTTGCTAGGGAAGAACAAGCTGCAGATTTCCTTTATAACAAGATCTTCCTTAAATTTGGAGCCCTAAGATCAATTGTCACATATCAAGGACCCTAGTTTATGTATAAAATTTTATTAGCATTTACTGGCCATTTCCAAGTAAGCCATAAGAAGTCATCTCCCTATCACCCACAAGAAAATGGTCAAGTTGAAGTCACTAATAGAGAGCTTGAAAAAATCCTGACAAAGATAGTTTCGTCAAGGAGGAAGGACTAGGCTAGGAAATTGCATGAAGTAGTTTGGGCCTATAACGCAACCTAGAAATCAACCATCGGTCTCGTTCCCTATGAATTAGTCTTTGGGAAGAAACCTCTTCTACCCATTGAATTCAAATTATAAACACTCAGAACAACAATGGAAGTGGGCTTGGACCTTAATTGAGCCTAGGTTGAAAGAGTCCTACGACTTAATGAACTAGATGAACTCCATCTAGAAGCCATTCACCAGACTGAGCTGGTCCAACAGTAATGAAAGGATTGGCATGACAAACATATAAAAGAAAGAGAGTTCCATAACGGTGATTGGGCACTGGTATTTGACTCCAGATATAAAGACCAAAAAGGTAAATTGAGAACTCATTGGTTGGGTCCATATGAGATTTCTGAATTATTTCCAAAAGGAGCAGTGCAGCTTAAACCCATCGATGGTGACACTCGAACAATCCTAGTCAATGGTCATGGATTGCAGATCTACTACAAACCTATTAACAAAGAAGAATTTACAAAAATGGTAGAGATGCAAGGAGATAACAAATGTATTGACTCTACCTTAGCAGAGGCAGTATAACCCCTAATAGTAGTGATATAAAAAAAAATGTATGCATGTTTATTTTAGAGCATTTTAATCAAATTAATGTATTTCCATTTTTGTTACTCGTCTAAATTTTATTATTGTTTTACAGGACTTCATCTTTGAATAAGTACAAAATTCTGGTGCATCTTTCAGTAATGCTCCAGAACTTTATTCCTGCATTCTAGCTGCATCTTTCAGCGATGCTCCGAAACTTTGTTCCTACATTCTGACTGCATCTTTTAGTGATGCTCTGGAACTTTGTTCTTGCATTCCAGATACATCTTTCTGTGATGCTCTAGAACTTTATTCCTACATTCCAGCTGCATCTTTTAGCAATGCTCCAAAACTTTGTTCCTACATTCCAATTGCATCTTTTAGCGATGCTCCAAAACTTTGTTCCTAAATTCTAGCTGTATCTTTCAACAATGCTTTGAAACTTTGTTCCTGCATTCTGGCTGCATCTTTCAATGATGCTCTGGAACTTTGTTCCTATATTCTGACTGCATCTTTTAACAATACTCTAAAACTTTGTTCCTACATTCTGGTTGCATCTTTCAGTGATGCTCTAGAACTATGTTCTTGCATTCTGGCTGCATCTTTCAGTGATGCTCCAGAACTTTCTTCCTACATTCTAACTGCATCTTTCAGTGATGCTCTGAAACTTTGTTCCTGCATTCTGATTGCATCTTTCAGCGATGCTCTAGAACTTTGTTCTTGTATTCTAGCTGCATCTTTCAGCGATCCTCCAGAACTTTGTTCCTACATTCCGGACGCTCCAGAACTTTATTCCTGCATTCCAGCTACATCTTTCACTGATGCTCCAAAACTTTATTCCTGCATTCCGGTTGCATCTTTTAGTGATGTTTGAAACTTTGTTTCCGTATTCAGGCAGTACCCAACTGAAATACTCCAAGTTTTGTTCATGTGTTTCTATCATACTCATTCCTTGAGCATCTACTTCTGATGCTCTAGAACTTGTGACTCCTTCCTTGCAAATACTCTAAAATTTCCAAAAGCATACCCATTTCCACCACCAAACTCTCCCATACCAAAGCATTCATTAAAGACTCATTCCTTATGTCACCACCCCCTGTCATAATAAATAAAATTATGATGACTATTCACTGTCATTATAAATAAAACACTCCATCCACTGCATCATTATCATTAATAAATCTGCTTGAACCTTTTGCCATCCCATCCAAGTTTTGCATAAATAATCGTCTATAAAGTCATTATGTTAGTACAAGTGAGGTGAATTTCAAATCAAATTGGGACATGAGGTACTTATGCATTCTTTCTTAATTAAGCAATATGTTGTGAATAAAATTAAATAAATTGGCATGCTTCTCCCTTTTTCCCAAATTTAGCAAATTTGTGAGAACTATACTTCCATTGGGAAATATGGCGGTGCATTCATTCCACGCCATGCATGGTAATAATTAGCCATAGTCCTTCTTGATACAATGAGTTGATCAATATCACATCACCATTGTATTAATTCAAGTGACCATAAAAATTGGGTTATTAGTCTGCATATCAGTCTGCTTAAAATAGTTAATCACCTTTGATTGCCACAATAGTCAGTAATAGCAGAAATTACCAACAGGCTAGTATGGGTGGCGCAAAATGGAAGTTAGAACCAACTTTTGTAGATAAATTATTGGCACTACACAACATTTTAGAGTTGTTTCAAAGAGTGGGATGGCTGGACTTCATGAAGAAGTTTGAAGGGCATAATGCACAGCTAGTTAAAGAATTTGTCGAGAATTTCTCAGATGGGCAATCAATTGTATGAGGGAAGAAATTTAAGGTAAGTGCCTGAAACATTTCCAATTTATCTGGTATCAAGAATGAAGGGTTAAATCTAGCAGAAACTACCAATATTTCCTACTATAAAATGCTAGAACTTTTCTTAAGGGAAGGGGAACCTCAGCCACTATTAGTTGTAAATTCTAGGGGGCAAAATAAAGGTTTTCAAAGAATGTCAATTGCAGAGCCATGGAGAATGGTAGTAGCATGGATTATTAAGTATTTTACATGTGAAGGACAATATGCTACTGTCAAGGGTATTTTCGTCTGCTTATTCACCTGTGCCATGGTGCTAAAAACCTTAAATTGAAAATTAATCTTCTCGCATTCCTATGTGACTCTCTCATTCACATGATCAAAAGGTATAAAATTAGGTCTAGGCCGCTAAAACACCATGGCATCATCTCATTAATTTACAAATATCAACTCCTCAAAAAGAAAAAAGAAAAAAAGATGAAAAATGGCAAAAATTTCTCAAAAAAATTGAAAACCCTTTACCCATGGGGCACTTTGAGAGAGGTGAGTCATCTGGTTTAGTGACGGAGAACCCTAGGGAACCTTTCACTGTGCCTCAAGCTACCAGGGAAGCTCCCGAAGGTGAAGCACTAGAAATTCTTCCAAACCCTTTAGAACCCGATGAGCATCCTAGACCACATAATGTTCCGGAGACCCCAAAAAAATAAGAAAATATGGAATTTGTTGACTCTGAGAATGAAAATAGTCAGCCTAGTAAAAGGGAATGGAGGCCTAAAGCCAATTTATAGAGACCCCCTCCTCTTAGAAGGAGTAAAAGATTGGCTTCCGATTTCAGTTGTTCTATAGCATGTGATCAACCACCTATTCCTAAAAATAAAAGGCGGGATAGACAGCCAAGTGAAAATTAAGCCTTGGAAAAGAATGGTACCCCCAAATTTGAGAAAGAGATTGATCCACCTAAGAAGGATCAAGAGAAAATAGGAGAACAAATTTCAAACTATATACTTATTGAAGAAATAGAGGCTCAAGAGGATGAGCCTGTGGAAATAATTTCTATAACTCAGTAGTTATTAGATGAACATAAATCTGACACAACTCCTCAAAATGAACAACCACCTCCTTTGGACAATATACATAACACAGATAAAGGCCTGATGGAAGGAAATGATGAAGGGCATGTGTCTGACCATGGTACAGAAATTTTTATCTCCCCTCTTTCCACTGATATAGAAAATGAAAAATGTGATCACATGGAAGTTGAGTTAAAGGAATTAAAAGAAGAAATTGTGTAGTTAAAGGACAAACTCCAACAGAATGAAAAATAGATGAATATACAAAAGCAAAAAATTGACACACAAACAGGGCTTCTGCAGTAGAAGGATCATGAGATAAGGAATCTAGGGACCCAAGTAGAACAAAAAGATAAATTCATTGAGGAATTGTAGTCCCAGTTAAAACAATTTGAGGAAAAGGACAAGAAACATTTGGCCAGTTTATTTGTAAAGGATGAACAAATTAAAAACTTGATTGATAATTTTGGAAAGCTTCTTCAGTCTTTTGTGGAGGAACAGGAAAAATAGAAAAAAGAACTTAACGCAGCTCTTAGAAAAACTGTAGAATTGGAACAAGAATTATAGGAAATACGTGTTAAACCAGTCATGGAATCAAAAGAAATATAGATTGAACCAACCAAAATGGAATGGTTCCAGGTTCACATTCCTCCCATGCTGACAAAATGGATGGAAAGATGTTATTTTCTAAGATAATTTGGAGCATAAAATGCCATACTTAAGAAGGAATTAGTATTGCTGAAGGAATCCTATGACAGACTATATCAAGCTAAAATAGATGCATGTCAAATAGGAGAATTGTTCCTAGCTTGTCAAAAACCATCTAGGTTGTATTCTATGTTCCTTAATAAGTAGTTGTTAAGATGGAAACCTCTAAGGATTTCCTGCAATCTACCCCATGACCCAGATGACAAATAGTTCCTAAAAACATTCAAAGAATCACCCCCTGCTCAACAGAATTTGCTATATGATTTTTTTGTGCATAATCTATTTTTGGAAAATATAGTGATTTCTTCATTAACCTCTTTGTGGAAGAAGTACAGCTCGGAGCTTTCATGTCTAATCTACAAAATCAACTTAATTGGTAGGATAGGACCAGAGAATATCTTCAAGAAGAAAGAACTGTAGGGCTCCATATGACGTATCCTCATCGTAAGCCCTTTATCTTCAAAACTCAATTCTGAAGAATTAAAAAGTATGAAGCTATGAAAGAGAAATATAATGAGAGTATAAGAATTTGTTTTGAAGATTTTAAAATTAATGGGCCACAATTGATAGATAGAGCATGGAATGCTTGTGAGGAACAATATACTTCACTGCCTATGTACCTAAAACTAAGGGAGATGATCTCTCCAACCAATCTCAGATGGTCCTATAGAAGAGCAAAAGCTTTGACAAAAATACTATAGTAGAATAAGACCAAATGGATAGGCATGAGGTATAGACCTCCATTACTCCTCCAGCCACCACATACAGTTTTGATAACTGCAAAGAAAGACCCCAAGGATTTACATGCATGGCATATGAGGGTAAAATTGCACAAAGGTTTTCTTAAGTATCTTGACCATTTGGATGAGGAAGCAGGGGACATCTATGACCTCAGTTCAAAGTATGATGAATTAAACAGAAAGAGGGATGCAGAGAGGCAAAGGGCCCATGGTCAGCAGAGAGCAGGAGGACTTGTTCGATCTTAGAGAGGGGAGAGTGATGAGGTATAAATAACCTCATTTCATAATAAACCATATAACCCTTTATGTGTTACCCAATCACCTAAACCATGCCAATTTATTAATTTTATAAGCAACATTTGTTTATTTTTGATAGAATGATGTATAAATCTGTGTTTCCCAATTGATTGAAGTTTTCCACTAATGAAGACATGATCATGTGTAAAGGTATGTGTATTTATGCAGGTTTTTATGAAGAGACTAGTGGAACTTAAAAGCAACTGAAGTCAGCAACATTGGAATCTCAAGGCACCGAAAATCCAGGAATACATGATCATGGATTTTATTGAGAGTTTCTTTTATTTTATGTTAAAAACACTTAAGACATTTCATGACTCCACTCGGAGACTTTACTATGTTGAACTTAACAAACATCTAGTTTAGTTAAAAGTCTATTTTTCTATTGAAGACTTCTTCAAGTCACATTTATGCGTCACCTGAAATTTAGGATTTTGGTAGTATAGATTATGAGTAATTCCTAAAACAGATATGTTATGATATGCTATGTTTTAATATATAATACGAAGGTGATGTTCCGTAATTATGTTATGTGATAATTATATGATATAAAGGAATACAACTGAGTTTATTCTAAGTAATATATTCTGAGCAATGGAATTACTTCAGAGTTGTTGAGATAATGCATGTGATTTGAATCAATAAGAAGATCTGCTGAGAGCTGGCCACTTGAAGGATATAGGATAGATAAGTGTTTTTTCATTGTGAAATTGTGTTGTTCAATTCTGTTTAGCAAATGTTTTGTTTAGATTAATGTAACTTTCTATTCTAGCATTGTTGTGTGTCCCTACAGGATATTGTGTTCAAGTTAACAATCTTTGAAGTTCTGTTTGTTATGTTAAAGTTTCTAGAGCATCTGCTTCATTCGTAAAATATGTTATCATTTGTTAGCTCAAGTTTTAATCTATTTCCAGTTGATAGTTAGCTGTCTTTTCAAAATTCATAGTTAAAAATGCATGTGTTGATTCCTAGTTTCAATTTTATATGCTTTCTAGATTAAAGATTCAAATGCTTTCTAGTTTAGAAATTGTATGCTTTCTAGTTTAGATTTCGTTAAAAGCTTTTCATAAATTCAGAAAACCATTGCTAAGTTGAGATATCCAAATCCATTCCCTATTGCAAATAGCCTTGGACACTACCCAGTCAACATAATTGACATATTTCAACTAAAGTATTAGGATCTTACAATAACATGTCAATCATCATTGGGAGAAAATTGAGGACCTCCTAGGATTGTGATTTTGGGTTTTGGATTTGGCCTAGGCTTGTTAATGATCACAACCATTTTGACAAGTGATGGATGAGACTCAAGAATGGATTATGGTTAGGATGATGAAGAATGGAGTGTAATGAAGATTATGTGGATGAAGTTGAATTAAGACAATGATGTAGGATGATATGGGATTATAATTAGGATGATGAGATGGATGAAATTGATTGGATTAGAATTAGAATGATTATGTGGAGTGATTAGGATATGAGTAGGATAATGGGATGGATGAAATTGATTGGATTAGAACTAGAATGATTATGTGGAGTGATTAGGATATGATTAGGATAATGGGATGGATGAAATTGATTGGATTATGGATAGATTGGGATTGATTAGATTATGATTTAAGGATTAAAATGATTAGGGATGAGGTGGATAAGAAGGGTGATTAGGATGAGTAGGATGAGTAGGATGGAGTGATTAATGGATACTTACGATGATGAGGATGGATAAGGAGGATGACTTGGATGGTTAGGAATGATAGGATTGGATGATTAGGTGGATGACTAGGATAATGGGGATGATTTGAATTGATTGGGAGTGGACGATTAGGTGGATGACTAGGATAATGAAGGATGGGGTGATTGGATGAGGATTATAAGGACTTGGATTAGATTGTCCTTGATACTATCCATCCATCACTAATCAATCATCAATGGGATATATCATTCCCACATCCTTGTGTTGATCTAGGGATATATCGTTCCCCACAATGTCAACACTATCCTTATTCATCAAATCATCATCATCATTATCAATCCAATCAATCAATCATTGGTTTAAATCTTGATAGGTGGAAATACCTTATTTGTTTTTGAATCATTTGTGCATTCTTTCTTGATTGTGTGTGTTATCATTTTATCTTCCTTTTGTATCAAATCCGTATCTTTCCAGCTAATACTCATATCTTGTGTATGTTGGAATAGCTTTTTAAATATCATTTATATCTAAGGTCATATCATACCTTTTTTGCACTTGGAATTTAATTCTCTAGGCTTCCTTCCTCATACATTTAGACAAGGCTATATTACGCTAGGTGCACACGACACATTGTCACCTTGGTCATTATACCTTGGTGCATAATGTCTAGTGCTATATCAAACTATATGGTTGCTCACCTCATTGTAGCATAATGTATCATCCATCTCTTCTATCCATCCCTTATCTTTCTTCCTCTATTTCCTTGATCAATCCCTTTCATTTCATTTCGAGATCCTACCTGTGTTCTTCCAACCCGCCTATCCTCTCGAGGGGGCATCATCCCATCCTTACATCATCATCCTATCCTTACATCATCCCATCCCTTCATCCATTCCTCCTTGTCACTCTTTCAAGTGGTTGGGGTATACTTCATCCCTTCCATCCATACCTTATCTTCTTTGAAATGATGTTACTTCTATTAGTCACAACATCATCTCAAAAATGGGAAAATGTAGACACCTAAAATTGACATGTCTTGTCGCATCACCTTGTCGATACATCACTTGAGATACCTTATGACATATTTTTTCCTAGGACCTTTACATAACCCTTTCATCATCACATTAGTTAAATAAATTATTTTTATTTAACTAATCCCATTTGTCCTCTCATAGACAATTAATTAAATAAATTATATTTATTTAATTAATTCCCACTTTTCCTCCATCATCCAACTAATTAAATAAATTTAATATTTATTTAATTAATCACATTTTTAATCCACTACTGACCACCTCCAAATCTCATGTCGACTACCTAAACCCTCATCGACGACCTCTGCTTAACTCTCTACCAACCTTTATCTTTCCCTGTTGACCCCATCGACCTCATCTACTTGCTCTCTGATGCCCTCTGTCGACAGCCACCAACAACCCCAATCCCCTGACCTCTACCTCAATCAACATACCTGTCACCCCATTCTTTGCCTTATCACTTCCTTGTTGTCACCTACCTTTCGCTCTACCACCGCCATCACCTTTGATTTCTACTGATCTCTGCTCTCCACTCCCTGTCTCCTCCCCTTTTGCCCTCCTAAAAACCCAATCTCCACCTCCTTACCCCATCGCCACCTTCCAAACAACCTTCACCACCTTTGGTCTTGGTTGATGCCTCTATCATGTCCTAGCCCCCACCTTTGTAGCCTGTAGTCACATTTGTGACTAGCGAGGAGGCTAAAGCCCCTACATTTTTTTTATTTTTCCTTTTCTTTCACCCCTAGTCACATTGGTGACCAGGGGCCCGGTTAAACTACTAATCGCCAGCCTTGACCATTAGGGGATAACCACCCATGTGTCCATACAATATGCTAACCATTAGCAGTTGAGTTGACCTCCAGGCCTGCCTCATTCTCCTCTAGTGCCCTAAAGAGGGCATTTTTTTCTTTTTCGCATAACTTGGGCATAATAGATTGAATTTTCACGAAATTGGTGGCGTTAGAAATCTAACTCGTCCAGATTTACTATGGCGTAGACCTAATCAGTCAATTTTACCATGTTTATCATATATTATCAGTCATGTTGACTTTTTCCCAGACTGGATGCTTATTCCCAGATTTCCCTACAAGGTAGCCATCAGTGATCAACAGGATCTCTGGGCCAGGGGGTCAACAGTGTAGGAGATAGACTCTATATTTTATCTCCTCTTCTTCTTCAGGCTCTACAAGACCTAGGGGGGTATTCCCTACTCAACATCCATGAGGATATGCATACAAGGCTGGGATGCTGACAGAAAGCAGATAAGTCCTCCTGTAAGTAGACCAAAACTGAAAGATAAGAGCAAAGGGGCTAGCTTTGGGCCTATTTGCAGTTGTAGACAGAGGACTCAGGATCCTAAAACTAACTCTAATGTCCTAATGGTTGTTTTAGATTTTGATTTAGAGTTTAAGTGTGGATGCAAAGCTGGACATGGTTATAACACAAAAACAAAGCATGATTGGTGCCTATCCAGGGCCTGGAGTCAGTAGACATACACCTATGAATGATCAACATAAACAGCTAAAACTGGATTTCAAGGGGATATATGTGATACCTGCCTTACAGACATCTCCCAATACAAAGTGTTAGGTTATCTCTACTTATGGTATCCCTACTGCAGTATACCCTTCCCAATGTTCAACCTGAAAACAGTTTAATCTACCCCTTGAGCAGAAGTTAAAAGATCAGACATTCAACATAGGAATTCTATGCTCTAGAATCTAAACATTACTCAAACATCCAGATTCAGAAGAAGAATACATGCAATACTGGAGACAGAATTAACACAACACATGCTAAGATAGCATTTCTCATATAAGTTTAATCATGAAATCAGTGGGTTCATGCCAAAAACATACAACAAGAGATACATAAACTCACAGGTAAGCTGTACAGAGCAACCAGATCAGCTTGTTATGCATTACAGAGCCAAAAATCTTCAACTTTCAACAACCAACAAATGAGCAACACAACCTGCTTATATCAGCCAGGTAGGTGCTCAGCAATTAATTACATGGTTGACCCAAAATCCCGCCAGATACACAGTATCAGAAGGATGGCGCTCAAACATTACCAGATTGGCGCCCAAACTTGAATGCAGCAGGTAGGGGAGGAGACAGGAAGATTTCTCAAGCCCTGCGCCACTGTCCGCTGATGTACACCTTCAATCGGGTACCAGATCCGCCCACGCCATCGCCCATACCTCTGCAACAATCGCCATTGATGGCGCACCAACCCGCGGCCCCGGGAAGAACATTAATTCTGCATCGCAACCATTTCCCGCCGAGACTCATCATCATGATATTTGAAAATGCAGGATAACATTATCCCACATGCACCCCGCGATGACCTCTTTAACACTTTATATACTAGGTCATGAGCATATATCATGTCGGTGCTTTTGCTCCTGACGACACTAGTATAAGACTTCATCATCATCATCCTCCAGCAGCATGATATCCTGTTGCCCGAAATATCACCCTGACGTCAGCATCATATTGCAATATAACCTGCATGATAATTGCCTTCATTGGCACAACCTGATCCATCGGAGGAACATCCTCCTGCTGAGCCTATACCAAAAGTCTGGCCGATGAACATCCTGATGACATCATCATCATATCCTGCTGACGTCATCATCATATCTGCCTACTGCGCACCTCCTCATATCCGGATGACGTCATCATCATATTTGCAAATATCGGGAGATCTCCTCAAGATGATCAGTGTTAGAAATATGACCGCCCCCGGACCTTGATGACGTCATCATCATATCGACATCAGGATGATATTCGGAAGACAACCGGATATTTGGAAATATCATCCTGATGCACGAAAATCATGTTGCACTGTAGCTCCACTATAAGATCGGGGCGATTGATGAATATGATGATGCTTGAAAAGATCACCCCCCACTAGATAATGCACGAAGCCGACAGGCGGATATCTCCTTGATATCAGCATCATCATGACGCTGGAACAAACATACATCCGGATGATACTCAAAAATGAAAATATCACCCCCTCCTTCGGAAATATCATGATGCAGATAGGCAGAGAAAAAGATATCACCCTGATATAAGGATGACGTCAGCATCATCAGGATGACAAAACAATCGAACAAGAAGTGATACAACATCATCAGGATGATATTGACTAAGATCATCCTGACGTTCAAAATATGATGACCCCAGTGAATATCGGGTCGCACTTAGAACTCTTCAACAACATCATCAGGATGATCATAACCAAGATCACCCGATGATAAAAATATCACCCCGGCGAAATATCATGAAGGCAGAAAATATGATGACCCCCGCAAGCAACACGGTGATAACTGGAAATATGATGATGATGACGACCCTTAAGAAAGAACAAGTCAGGTCGAACAACTTAGAGAATAACCCCTTCAGAATATCGGGGCAACATCATCATCATGTTTCGGCAAGGTGATAAGTGCAAGATCACCGGATGCTTTGAAAAATCACCCTCGCAAGCAGATCAGGGCGCACTGTAGCTCATCAGCAGGATCAGGATAAAAACCAAACATCACCCGATAACTGAATATGATGATGACGATGAAAAACCAGTCGACGAAGAACATGATGATGCAGACCATCATCGAAGACAAGATGATGATGATGACCTCCTCCTTAGGAAAATATGATGCTGCGGCTGAAAAATGCTGAGGAGGTCCAATACTTAGGAAAAATGGGCAAGAAGATAAAGGGTTCAAATGAAGAAACCCCCTGATCATGAAAAATCAACCCCAGGTCAAAATGAGTGCTAACAAGTCAAACACACCCTTTCATTGCAATCTTTAAATTGCAATAACTTTTGCATTTTTTTAACAAAATTTGACAACTTTTTTGAAATAGCATAGAATCTCTCATACAATCTGATCATATCATCCAATTATCTATAAGGATTCACCATTATTAGATATTTCCAAATTTATCATTTTTCACTCTAACAAGTGGGTTTGCAAGTGGTTTGTTCTTTCTTTTTGGTGGAATAGGGGAAGACTCAAGGAACTGCATCAACATCAAATTTGAAGACACAGAATCTAATCTTTTCATTCTCAATTGATCAAAGAATTTGCTTGCAATATCACACTTTGATTTGAGCTTAAAACAAACACTTGTTTGCATCATCATACTTGACCTTGGGCATAAAATGAACATGTGTTTTCATCATCACATTTGGCCTTGGACATAAAACAAACTTTTGCTTTCTTTGTTTGGTAGATTTGAGTGTGAATTAGGGTGTGTATGCTCTTCCCTTGCACTTAGTGTGATCTTGGGAATCAAAAACATACTTTAATCCATTCATCTTCACACACACATTTCAATTTATAAGGGTAAATCAACCTTGTGAGTGTGAATCAAGTTACCCATGGTACTTATCCAAGGCACCACCAAGGTGGTTTTCACCATTGGATGAAGGGATTTCTCTATACTATTTTGATTTTTTCTTTTTTTTTTTTCTTTTTTCTCTTTTTTCACTTTTTTTTGAAATATTCAGATGGGATAGGTGGATATGGATAAAAATAATTTGGAAGAGGATGGGGACTCAATCATCTAGTTCCATGAAAGGTAATAGTCCCATTTGAGATGGATGTCACACATGGACAATGCCAAGTGTCATTATGCTCATAGATGTTGGTAGGGGATTGCATGAGAGGGAGATGGAGCAGGTAGATAGTGGATTATGATGTGGGTTATGAAAGATTTATGGAAGGATGGATGGTAGGGTAATGGATTATGATGTGGATTATGGATGGAAGGATAGTGGATTAAGATGTGGATTATGAAAATTTTAGGCAAGGATGGATAGTGGATTATGATGTGAATTATGGATGGAAGGATAGTAGGTTATGATGTGGATTATGGATGGAAGGATTATGTAAAAGCACGGACCATAGGGATAGGATGGGTGAAATATGTAGGATAGTGGATGAAAGATGGGGAGATGGAGGTATATGGGAATGTTGTGGAATGGAAAGGAACTAAGGTCAATGGTTGCACACACTGTGATAAACATTGAAGCATTTGATTTGGAGGTGTATGAAGCAATGGAGATGTTTTCTTATGGGGTGGTCACTGTAGGAATTTAGGGACCCAGATAGACTTGGCATTTTTATGATTCTTGCATTTGGATTTTTGGATGGAGTGAGATTTTTGGGATGTGGATGCTTCATTTGACTTGATTTCTTTTTCCTTAGGAACCCAAACCAATTTAGTTTTGAACTTTTTTTTTGGAAGTATGGGCTTGGGTAGCCATTTGGATGGATTTTGCTTTAATTCTTTGTATTTTTACCCTAAGGCATGAGGATCTTTAGTATTATTTTCTTTATGGAATGAGGCATCCAAATGTTTACTTTGAATCCCAGGGGCTTGGTGGAAGTTTCATGTTTGGACAATGTGTGCATTTTTTCATCATGATTAGGAAGTTTAAAGTATTTGTGGATGGAGGGATTAGTGGACTTATGGATAAGGGGATGTGGGGATTGGAGGATGGGGATATTAGGCATTGGGATAAGTGGAGGTAAAGTGGTTTGAGGATAGGGATGTTAGGAGTTGGAAGGAGTGGAGGTAAAGTGGATGGAGGAAGGTGTATGGTCACATGCTTTTGAGATTTGTAGGATGATAGAGGAGGGATGGCAACATATGTTTTGGGGGTATGATGTGGTTTATTATGGAAAAGAGTAGATTTAGAAGGCATGGATGTGGTACCAACATCTTTAGATTGTTTCCCTTGGGGTATATAATCAAGGCCATGTGATTGTGGAGGGACTTTGACATGGATAGGCACCAAAATACCTTGTTGATGAAGGCCTGAGCCTTTCCCTTGATAATTCATGTTTTGGAGTATGAGATGTACAATGGGATTATGGGTGTTTTGGACACTAGAAGTGAGCTCATTATTTGATAGGGAGGGTGAGGTGATGGATAGTGGTTGTTTCTTTCCTAAGGAAGAACATTCATGGATGAAAGTGGTAAGACCAAGGGGATAGGATGATGGATTTGAAAGGGGGTCGAGAGTGAATGAAGAAGGACCATTATGATATTTATTATCATTATGCTCATTGTGATCTATGAAGTCAAAATGAAAGCCAAAAACATAAATCAAATGCAAAAACAAATGATATACCTTCTCAGTGACCCACAAATCCAAGATAGGGTGGAAGGAGTTGCACCCAAACTCCTTAGATTTACCCAAGTAGATGAATGTGGATTGCTCTTTGAGATTCAACACAATAGGATGAGAGACAATAGATAGATAGAGATTGAGATGGAGATGAGGATGATAGATGGAGTAGATAGAAATTTTTGCATAGTTTTGATGCAAGAGGAAGTTGTTGAAAATGGCTTAGAGAAGGGTCTCATTTATAGATTTTTAAAAAATGGATGGAGGGTGAGGATTAAAAGATGAGATCAAGGGCTAGAAATGCTTGAGAGTTAGGGTTAGGATTGAAGCCATAGCCTTGTGACAAGTGCCACAAGAGGAGTGGATGAGGGAGATCAATGGTTGAGATTTGGTCAATGGGATTGGAGGGCTCTCATTATTTGTGAATTTTAAATTCACATGGGGAAAGGTGTTGAGAATAAAAATTAATTAAAAATTTATTTTTGGGAAGAGTGGATATGACAAGTGAATTAAAAATTCACCTCATGGGGGAGTGTGAATTAAAAATTCAATTCTATGTGGAGATGTGAAGGTTGAAGGACACATGTACACTTACATGTGTAAGAGGGTGATAAATGAGTTGTAAGGAAGATTTGACCCTTTGAATAAAAAATTGATTTTTATTCAAAGGTGTGTGGGAGGATGGGCTAAGGAAGGTTAATTAAGTGTTTAACTTAATTAATTTGGGTCTAGGGGATAGGTAGGCTAGGGTAGCTAATTAAATAATTACTATTTAATCAACTAGGCTAGGTTTAGGTTGATTAGTAGGGTAGATTAATTAGATAAGCATGATTTATCTAATTAACAAGGATTAGGGAAATGGACAAAATTAACTAAATAAATATTGAGAATATTTATTTAATCAATGAGGATATAGTTGTAAGGTATAGTGATAAATTAAATAAATTAATTGATCACAAAGGATGGATAAACGGTTAAGAGTAGATGATTAGGGATAAATTAATTAAATAAAATGAATTTATTTAATTAATAGAAGGGATAATTGGTGGTGTAGAGATACGGGAAATTGGTTTGTGAAGCAAGTCAATTTTAGGTGTCTACACTCATTAAGATCCAAGATATTTGTTTGATCATCTATGTTTACTTGGGAGCCAAGTGTCTCATCAAGGGAAGTGGATATTGTTGGATCATGAATAGGGCTAGGTGGAGGATTAATAGAAGTAGTGGAGGATTCTTTACCATGGATGGTTTTGGGATTAATTGTACTATGGATAGGATCAATTTGATCATGGATAGGCTTTTCATCATAGATAATATCTTGATCATAAAGAAGATATAGGTTATGGATAGGTTGAACTTGGATTGCTTGCTCATGGTTAGGAACTTGATCATGGATGATATCTTGATCATAGAAAATATATAGGTTATGGATGGGTTGAATGGAGGTGATTTAATCTTGATTTGGATAAAGGGTCAATGTTCCACATGCTTTAGATTATACTCTTGACATAGCTCTTAATTTTCTTGAATGGGATTTGAAGACTCTTGGATAGGCTTGATAGGTTCTAGATGGTCAACAACATATGTGCATGATGTAGTTTGACTTGTACTTATGGTGTGAGACTCTTCAATAAGCTTTATGGGTTGTGGAATACATGATGGAATTTGAGGAATAAGCATGGGGTTTGAAGGCTCTTGGATAGGTTCAAGAATAGGAATTTGATGACATGTCAGTTGTTGATTCCTAGCTAATAGCCATTGGATCACATCCTTCATAAGTGTATGGGTGGATGAACAATATAAGGGACGAATAATAAGGGTGGAAGTTGTAGGCTTATTATTAGGATTAGGATTAGGTGGATGGATAATAGGGTAACATGTTGTAGGCTTTGGATTAAATGGAGGGATAATGGTATTCGATGGAGTAGATTTATGATTATGATTTGGATTGGATGGGGGGATAATGGGATTGGATGGATTAGGATTAGGATTGGGATCATCTAGCACAATCTTACCACAATTTATGAGATTTTTGATCAATCTCTTAAGTGTGTAACAATTGGATGTCGGATGGCTTCTAACCCTATGGTATGCACAATAATCATTTTCATTATACCAATAGGGTTTAATGACATTTGGATCATATGGTTTTATCGGGGGTAGCTTAATCAAATTTACTTGGACCAATTGTTCTAAAAATATCTCAACCTCGTCTTTTGGTAGAGGATTGGAGGAAAATGGTGATGAAGGTAATGGAGTTGATGGATTATAAGGTTGATGGACCAATGGTTTGGGATTACATGGTGGTGTTGGTATAGGATTAATAGGCTCTTGGATAAGCATTTGGTTGGATGGTGATGGAGGATACTCATAGGATGCATAAGCTAGAGTGGTGTTCCCCTTGTCAAAGGTAGCATGATGACTTAAGGACACTTGATCTTGGTGCAAAGGGTAACTTGGACTTGCATGTTCTTGTTGTGAAGGAACTTGATAGTCTTGTAAATGGATTTGGGGTTGAGGTGAAATGTTGGAATAAGTAGTTGAATGATCTTGAGGCATGGATTGATATGGATATTGGTTAATATTGGAAGAACTGGGGTAGGTTGATGTAGAATTGATATGATATGTAGATGGATTGAGTTGGTATGATGATGAATTTGACACATAGGATTGAGGTGTAACTTGTTGATGTTGTATGGATAAAGGTAGAGTAGATGATGGGTTAGATGAATATTGTAATTGTTGTTGTTGAATGGATAAGGGTTGTGTTTGTTGGGCTAGGAGTTGCTGAAGGTGTTGGGTGATGACTTGTTGAAGTTGTTGGATGGTGGCTTGTTGTTGTATTATTTATTGTTGGTCTAGGACTTTTTTTTATTGTTGTTGTTGAATTTATTTATGTTGTGGTGGGGTAGTGACTTGTTCCTTTTTATATAGCATCCTAAGTTCATCAAATATTTTTTGAACACCATAACAATCTTGCTCTAGGTTCTTGTTTTCTAGAGTTGGGATGGATTTAAACATAAATTGATGTAGGGGCATTGCCATAAATTTTTTATTTTTAGTTTTCTCATGTTTAAGTTCAGCATGGTAGATTTTGGTAAGGAAGTTTTTGGTTTTGGTGAAAGATTAAAGGCAGGATCGTGCTCCTATCACTATTTGGACAGAAGGTTTAAAAGAATATGGCAGACTGTGCGTGCTATCACTACTTGGGTAGTAGGTAGGATATCGCTATAAGTTGCCTTCGGCAAGAAGAATAATCAATTATGGACAACCTGGAATAAATATTATAGGTCAACAGTTGTAGAAGTGGAATGCAAACAATCTAAAGATAGTAGAGGATGGTTAGTGGCATAAGGGAGAATCAACGGCTATGGCATATGGTGGATCGTTAATTTTCTGCATGTAATGGTTGATATTCAATAAGGCTAATGAATGAGGAAATGAAAGTGAGTGGAGAAAAAAAGGTAGAGGCCGAAAATAGAAAAAAGAAGAAGAAGAAGATAGAGGATCCATCATGGTCACAGAATGAGTCGAAAAAAAAAATACCGTGGATGTAGAAGGAAGGGGGTATCCATTACAAAAGGACAGCAGAAGCGGTGATAGAGGAGGGAGCAGGTTGTATATATTTAAGAGAGGTCAGAGAATAGAGGAGGATGGTAAGGAAAGAGGCCTCCAGGCCAATAAAATAAAATCAGACGTGAAGAGTAGAGACTGATTTGAAGAGATAGAGCAGAGAGAGACCGTCGCTGGAAAGAAAGAGACAGAACAATAGAGATAAAGGAAAGTAGATCAGGGTTTAGATAGCAAAGGAGAGCAGCCAGAAGAACAAGACAGAGTAAGATGGATGCAGCTCAAGGAGGTTGAATGACAGAAGAGGAAGAGAAGGCTGTAGAAAAAGCAAAGAGAGGTCGACGGCTGAGAGAAGTTGGAGGAGGAATGACAGCAAAAGTAGGCCATTTTGAAGAGGGCCGACAGTCTAATATAGAGGTCGATGATTGATAGAAACAGAAGTAGGTTGGTTTGAAGGGAAGTAGATGGTTTTTTTAATCTTTGTATAAGAGAGGCTGATTGGATGGTCATTATTTGGTTTTTGTAATGAACAGTAACTTTAAATAATAAAGCATATCTCATTTCTTGTTGGTTCCATATGATATCGCCTGTCATTTAATTATATATTGTGAATGAAGTATTTGTATTCCCTATCATTTTAATGGCAGAAGATCTGTAGAAGTCTTTTTATTAGGCTGAGATGTGATTCTCACTTGGGGGTTGAATTGGGTATTGTGCATCCTTTAAGGAAGCATGCCATCATATATATGTCTTTGCAGCTTGGTTTGTTCTTCAAAATATGCATCATGATCTACAAGGTGTTCATCATCATTGGGAGGAAATTGGGGACCTCCTAGGATTGTGATTTTGGGTTTTGGATTTGGCCTAGGCTTGTTAATGATAACAACCATTTTGACAAGTGATGGATTAGATGAGGCTCAAGAATGGGATTATGATTAGGATGATGAAGAATGGAGTGCAATGAATATTATGTGGATGAAGTTTAATTAAGACAATGATGTAGGATGATATGGTATTATAATTAGGATGGTGAGATGGATAAAATTGATTGGATTATAACTAGAATGATTATGTGGAGTGATTAGGATATGATTAGGATAATGGGATGGATTAAATTGATTGGATTAGAACTAGAATGATTATGTGGAGTGATTAGGATATGATAAGGATAATGGGATGGATGAAATTGTATGGATTATGGATAGATTGGGATTGATTAGATTATGATTGAAGGCTTAGAATGATTAGGGATGAGGTGGATAAGAAGGGTGATTAGGATGAGTAGGATGGAGTGATTGGATACTTAAGATGATGAGGATGGATAAGGAGGATGACTTAAATGGTTAGGAATGATGGGATTGGATGATTAGGTGGATGGCTAGGATAATGGGGATGATTAGATTGGATGATTTTGAATGATTTGGAGTGGATGATTAGGTAGATGACTAGATAATGAAGGATGGGTAATTGGTTGAGGATTAGAAGGACTTGGATTAGATTGGATGATTATTATGATGATCTGGATATGACAAGTGGGATGATTAGGGATAATGAGATGGATAATATGGACTATTAAGATAACTAGGATGGATAATTAGGATGATTGGGGTTTGGATTAGGATGAAGGTGACTTGGATTAGGATGAAAGTGATGAGAAAGATACTTAGGGTGATGTGGAATGAATTTTTTGATAGCTTGACTTGGGCAATTTGCAAACACAAGATTTCACATGTACATACATAGATCACACACAAGACATAATAGCAAGATTGACTTTCAAGATTGATTGTTTGAATTTATGAAGACACATCAACAAGACTAATATTAATCCAATGGGTGTCACTAGGAGGTCTTAAGCTAGGATGCAAAAGTGATCTAAGGATGTCCCCAATATACACAAGGTACGGGGGGCCAATTCCATGAAATGAAAGTGAAATAATACCACACAGCTAGGAGAAAGGGGTAACCCCCCCTTCACCTTCACTTCCCCAAGGTATAAAGCTTTTGGGGACTTGTCCTAAATGACAAGATTGCAACTTCCAAGAGGTGTGTCTTTCGATTCACTCCCCACTTTTTATACTCCATCCAAACACTAGAGTTGAGGTCATCCCTTGGAGTGTTGTGTCTCCAAGCAGGCCTCCTAAAAGGGTAAAAAAAAAAAATCAACTGGTGTTTTTGATCTCCAAAATCACCTTACAGTACGAGGAGAAAGCATACACACACACTTGAATCACACTCGCAGTGTTCACTTACCCTTAGAAATTGAAATGTGTGTGTGTGAAGATGAATGGATTAAAGGATGTTTTTGATTCCCAAGATCACACTAAGTGCAAGGGAAGAGCATACACACCCCAATTCATACTCAAATCCACCAAACAAAGAAAGCACAAGTTCATTTTATTTCCAAGCCCAAATATGATGATGAAAACACATGTTCATTTTATGCCCAAGAACAAGTATGATGATGCAAACAAGTGTTTGTTTTAAGCTCAAATCGAAGTGTGATTGTAGACACCCAAAAATGTCTTCACCACCTAATCTGACATCCCCAACATCACCAATCACCCTTCCAATTAATTAATTAAATTTTCTTTAATTAATTATTCATCTCAACACTTGATTAATATTCCTTTTTCCCCTCTAAATTGAATTAATTCAATAGTTCCCCTTTACTAACATTAGCCCAATTAATTAAATAAATGTGTAAATATTTATTTGATTATTCACCCCTTTCACTAAACCTGATTAATTAAATAAATCATGTTTATTTAATTAATTCAACCTACTAATCAGTGTATTCCTACCCTAGTTGATTAAATACCTATTATTTAATTAGCTAGTCTAACCTACATGACCCTAGACCTAAGATTAATTAAATTAAACATTAGTTAATTAATCCTAACCCTCAATTATCCTATCCACTAATTTACTACAGCCATTTTAATTAGGTTAATTACCTCAATTAAAATTGTCAAACCTTGATTAACACTTCTCCCCACATCCCACAAATAAAAAATTGATATCTATGCCACATAAATCATTTTTTTATACACACATGTCGTAGTCCTCATTAATAATTTTTTACACCCCTTACACATGTCATAACCCATTAATTGGAGCTCTTCCCAAAATGAATTTTTAATTCATTTCTAATCCTCCTCTCTTCCTTATGTGAATTTTTAATTCACATCTAATCCATCTCACCCAACCTCATTTAATTCACTTATCTTCCCAAGGTGAATTAAAAATTCATCTTTATTCTCATCCCTCCATTTCCCATGATTGAATCTAAGCCCTCCACCTCACATTCATTCTCATCCATTGATCTCTTAAATGAATCACAAACCTTGGATAAAATTCCTATCCAAAAAGCCTATAAATAGGGCCTCTCCCAAGCCATTTCAACATCCACAATTTGAGCAAACTTACTATGCCAAAATTTCATCCATTTAATCTCATTAAGCTAGGATTCTAGTGATTTGCATACTATTTTGAGAGAATTTCACATAGGAATCATGGGTAAAGCAAGAGCCTAAGGTTGCAAGGCTCTCCACCTTAGTAAGGAGTTAGGATTCATTTTGAAGGTATAAATAGTGTTTTATGCATTTCTTTAGTGTTTTTATACTCATTTTGGTTTTCCTAATCTTCATTGGCATGCCCGGTGGGACCCACAAGGTCCAAACTAACATTTTGTGTGAGTTTTTGGTGTGTGAAGGTGTGTTTTTGCAGGCCCAGCACTAAATACTCGTTGTTTGGCATTATTTCCTCAGTGGTGTCGTTTCTGCATACATTGGCGTCATTTTTTACTATATTAGCACCTTTTCTGGATGACACTTTGAATAATGTTTTGTCTCATGGTTTAGATTTTTAATGGCTTTTTCAAATGTTTTAAGGTCTTTTTAAAGTAACCAGCTCTCTATTTTTATAGTAAAGTCAATGAAAGAGGGGGGAGATAATGCCAAAATTTTACCATAACTTTTATATCTTTCCCTTATTCATTTGATTTCGGCTAACATTTTTTGGTGTCTTGATCTAACTTGGGGGTGTTTAAAAGCAGTAATAAGCCTTCTTATAACATTTTGAATCCATATTTTATATTAACCATCTTTTTTGTAGCCTCTTTTGAAGCACTATGTCATTTTGGCGCTATTTGTGCCCAATTCGGTGCCATCCGGTCTAGTAGACAAGATAAACAATGTTCAAAACACATTTTGGTGTCATTTCCTAATTCTGTAGCACCTTCATGTTCTGTGGTGCCATTTTCCCTTTCTATGACACCATTGCTCTGTAATAATCACTAGTGGTTATATGTCAGTCTGTGTGGTGCCATTTCTAAATTTTGTAGCGCCTTTTATCATTGTAGTGCCATTTGGGCATTCTAAAGCACCATATTTTGTAATAGTTAGAAAATAGGGGTTTTCTATTTGTAGCACCATTTAGGGATCCCGTAGTGCCATTTTACTGTTCTATGGTGCCTTTAAATTTTGTTTTGGTGCTATTATCTATGCTGACATTAGAATCTGTGCATGGTGTTGACTGTGTGCTGTAGGTCAAAATGTTTGTCCAAGACATTAAAATCAGACTACTAACATTTGTTTGCAAGATTTTATTAGTCTAGAAACACTTCATTTTGATGCACTAAAAAGAACATTGTTTGCTTAGCCTAGAAAACATTTGGATTTGGTGCATAAAATGAACCTTGTTTGCAATCAATCATAGGCACACTTCATTTTGGGCTTTTAAAAAGAACATTAGCAATTGTTTGATGTGTCTTGTGCACTTACACACTTGTGTTACCCAAGGGGTAGAATCAAAGTATCCTCTCCCTTCACCTTCAAAAGGATCTTGGGTGAAGAGAAATGGTTCTATTCTCTTTTTCTTTTTAGGAGTGGGCATGCCTTTGAGACACATCCACAAGGAGAACTCATTAGCAACCCCAAGCGGTACTTTAATTCAGTCCACTATATAAAATAGGATCATGTGAAAGTCAAGTCCAAATCGGTAATTAATGCTTACCATTTCGTGCTAGCTCGAAAGGAAGTCGTACCTTGTGTCTATGAAACTCCTAGTAGAGCTAGTCAAAACCTTAAGTGGTTTATCGGATGCTTGTAATGTGATGATCCCCCAAATGTTCCCCCACTAAACAACATTTATTTTAGTAGACAAAAACCTTCTATTTTTTGGCACAGGGGGTCAAAAGATAGACCTTTGAAGCTATCCCACACTCTCGCAGTTCAAAGTAAAGATAGCAAATTTCTTGAGATCTTTAGGTCTTTAGGAATTCGAAGCTTGGTGTACCCGAGAAGTGAATGCCATGTAAGGGGGAGCCAGTGCCACCAAGCATCTAAGTTATCCACTTTGAGTAAGTGCGGCTGGAGCAATCCAAGTGGGAATCCAACAAGTATTGTCCTTTGCACACTTTAGGTTGTATAAGTGCTTGATAAATTTTCACATTTTCACAACAAAACCTTTGGCCATTGTGTTCTCTTGTTTGAAGTGTTTGCATACTTGCCAAGAAAAACATCATTTGACATTATCCAAAAATTCCTAATTCATTGAACCATCATTGAAACAATTGACATTTTCCAAAGAATCACGACAATTTAACCTCCAAAAGATCCAAAATTTGACATCAAAACCCCATTTTGCCAAAATCTGCCATTCACTGCCTTGTTTTGGTGCCAAATACCCTCTTTTTGGCACCTAAATATTCCTTATGACAGTCGTAGCACCATTTTCCATATCTCTAGCACCATTACTCACTATTGTGGCGCCATATCCTTGAGTTTTGGTGCTATTTTCAAAACAACCTGCACACGTGCCTAGAAAATTGTTTTGGGACCTTTAAAATCTGCACATCCCTAATCCATATCCACCTTGAAAAAAACCATCATAACCATAACCATTTTGACCCAAAATCTTCATCCATATACCCATTTGGTCCTTAGAGAATAACCATTTTCATTATTGGACCATTCTTCACATCTCAAGCTATTGTACCCAACCATAATCCATCCACTTCCATAATCTTATCCATTGGATTTTTGCTTTTGGACCTTAATTCATCATCCAACAAATTTCATCCCAATTTCATTCATCTATCCTAAATCCAAAAACATCCAAAAAATCCCACAAATCAAAAACTTAATCAATCATATCCCAAATCAACCTTTGAGCTAAAAATTGAATCTAGATTTTATCCTTTTACATCCTATTTTGCTTGTTGGTCGTTAGTCTACCTTCAAGTAGAATAATCATCCCTTTTTGCTTAAGGTTATAAGTCTACCTTAAGTAAGAAAAAAACATCCCATTTACAACATTCAAAAAAAATCTAGACCTATTTGAACTCACTTGTTGGTTTGAGCATCCTTCTAAACATCATCAAAATCTATCTTCCAAAACATCTAAATCACCTAAGGTTTTACTTAGTTAAGATATCACCCAAACAAACCACCCCAAACTCTTCCTCACTAAATCCTCTTTCTGATCCATTCCATCTTTTACCCATTTGGTCCAAAAATTTTGAAGATCACTATCCTTGACATATATCAACCTTAGGTTGTCACCTTTTGAGATTTATTCCCTAAAGGTCTAAACCTAAAATCAAAAGCATACCATAACCTCATCTCTCCTTAGATTTAGATTTTAGGGATTATATTCTCTTGAACCTCAATCTTTGTCCCCTTTCATCGCCACATATCCTTGGGTCTAATAAATCAAATCAATTCTCTAAGGTCTTAACCTTCATCCACCCCCAATCAAATCGACACTATGTATGCCCATAACAAGATCCCAATCCAAGAAGAATCAATAAATGGCTAATCTGGGAAACAACTTTGGCATAGGAATGCCACAAACCAACCAAAACAACATGCCCACAATCCAACAAGTCCCCTCATATGATGCCAAGACAATGTTAAATCCCTTCCCCTTTCCACAACCAACTCAAATCACCACCAACCAAGTAGACCAAGATGTCTTAGATTTCACACAAGACCCTGATTCCATGGATATACTCGCCAGAGTCCTAAGATTGGATCCCGATAGATATCTTGAATTCCTCCTCAAAAATAGTGCTAATGTACCTCATAGCACACCCACCTCAAACAACACCACGACATCTTCACAACCATCCATGTCGCACACCAACCCTAACATGTCTCAAACCACATCCACAAATCCCACCAACGTCTCAGCCACAACCACTTCTACTACCAATAATCTCGTTGTTACCTCTACCACCACATCAAATGTAACAACATCTATCCCACAAATCACCCTCACTATTCCTAATAACACTATACACACGAGTGCTTCCACAAGTGTGCCTCCGCTTAACCCGAACACCATAGCCTTTATGAACCAACTATTCTCTAGGCAGCCTCACAACACTTCCAACGTTCCTGTAAATAAGCCATCTTCTGCTTACACATTGGTAATCCCTCCCATTACCTCCTCCACTCAAACATCATAACCAAACCCTAATCAAAATCAAACACCACCCCACGTTCTACAACAACTCCATGCCTATCAACAATACCTCACTCAACTAAACCAAAATCAAAACCTCGTCTCACAAAACCAAAACCTCATCTCACAAAACCAAATTCTGCCTCATCTCCAACAACTTCTCCAAAACCAACAAACATACATTCCACAACCACCCCCAACACAATATTTAACGAGTTTTGTGCAAACATTAATCCAAAAGTTAGACAACATGCAACAAGGAAACAAACGAAAGCAATATTCTTTCAAGGATATTTACCCTTACCCATTTGATAGGACATTATACATGCCTCCCTTTCCCAAAAACTTTGAAATGCCCAAATTTGACAAATACAAAGGAAAGGGAAACCCTAGGAAACACCTTAGAGAGTTCTATATTGCTTTCCTAGAAGTCTCATATGATGATACTTATTTCATGAGACTCTTTCCTTGAAGCCTCGGTGGACAAGCCACTGAATGGTTTATACACCTCCCTCCCAGCATTAGGACCTTTCCTGAGCTTGCAAAGAAGTTTGTAAACCATTTCTCCTATAATTTTGAACATGAAATATCAATGACTGATCTTTGCAATACCAAAAAAAAAAACAGAGAATCCTTCACTGCCTTTTTGCAAAGATGGAGAGGCTTGGCAAGCAAACTCCCTTGGCCTATCCCCGAAAAATAACTAGTCACCATGTTTGTGGCTAATCTTAGTCAAGAAATAGGATTCCACTTACAAATTCAATGCGTATCTACCTTTGAAGAGGTCATTGACAAAGGCACAACCATTGAGAGAGCCCTTATTGCCAAGGGCTCGATCAAACTCTATGACAAAAAAACCTACAACAATAATAACAAAAAAGTCAACATCAACGCCCCAAACACAAATAACAACACAATCAAACGAGAAACCTCTCTTTTGGGGTAAAATCAAGAACACCCTTAATGATGGCATCACCAATGTGAAAGTTCTTCAAAATGTACAAAATCAAGCACCACTAAGCACATCCACCGCAAACAATGTCAATGTCCTCAAGGGACACCCAAACAAAATAATGCCCCTAGGAGGAAGTTCACACCCTTAGGAGAACTGATAGAAGATGTTTCGGACAAGATTGTAAAGGGGAATTTGATAACTCTCCCCCCTATTATGCCTTATGACGAGAATCAATTCAAACCCAAATGGTTTGATGAGAATGCCTATTGTGAATACCATCATGTCAAGGGGCATAAAACATATGATTGCATGAGATTAAAACATTACATATAGAATCTCATAGATAAGGGTAGTATCGGCTTCGATGAACCACCAAAATAGTCACCAAATGCAAATGTCAAAGCTTAGAAGGATCCTCTACCCAACCACAACAAAGGAAAAGCATCCTCATCCAACCAAGCTTACAATGTTGTTCCACCTCCCACTTCTTTGGCTCCGTTGTGGGTCGAATAGAAGAATCTTCTAACCATGTCAACACCATTATCATTCGAGCAAAAAAACTTGATTGTGTCGTCACTACCCATCGTGGCCATGTCTCCATCTGTGGGGCACCCACCAACAATCAACCATCCACATCCACATCTACCAACCCACCATCCACTCACAAATACAGCCTCCTAGATCATCTAGGTAAAGCCCCTACACAAATCTCCATCCTTGAATTGCTCCACATGTCACCCCTTCACAAAGAAATCCTCGACAGAGCTTTAATGGAAACTCAAGTCCCCACCAACCTAAATGTTGATCAATTCCAATCCATAGTGGGTCATATCATTTCGCCCCACCATCTCACCTTCTCTAAGAAGGACCTACCCACATCCAACAACCCACACAATTATGCCTTGCATATTGAAGTCTGCATCCATAATCATATCATAAACAGAGTCTTAATAGATGGTGGCTCTGACCTAAACCTGTGCACTCTTAAATTTTTAAAACATTTGCGATACTCTGATGTGGTTGTGGACACTAGTGAATGTATAACCATTAAGGGGTACGATGATACCGAGAGATTGTCTGAAGGCACCATCAAACTCCCTATCCAAGTGGGGTAGAAAATCTTGGAGACCAAGTGTCAGGTGCTTGATCTTGACCTCCCTTACAACATTTTCCTCAACCGACCATGGATGCATGCCATGCAAGCCGTTCCTTCCATATTTCACCAATGCTTAAAATTCCCTCACAATGGCATAGAAGTTACTATCTGTGCCGATCCCCGTCCCTTCTAATGCTACAGTTTCTTGGAAGGACATGACCGCACCTTCTATCCTTACAACAACGCCATTAAGAAACCTACCTCCCAAACCAATCCTACATCATCCACCTCATATGTTGTCCCTTCCAACATTTCCACTACATCACAAACATCCCCACTACCTAAGGTCAAGATCAAGCTAAGTGACATGGGGTGTGGCGAATACGACCTACACAGTACCTTTTGTGTAGGAACATTACCCACTCCTAAGACATTTGGTGCTCCTAAGGAAGAAGAGGTCTCCATGGTAGTCATCAAATGCAAACCATCCCCCACCTTTGAGAAGAAGCACCTCCTTGATTAGGATATTCTCAAAGACATATCCTCATGGTTATACAAAGATGAAGAAGCAGAACAAGAAGCCCCTACCATCCCAGCTGAAATCTCTGGCAAGGGTCTTGAGATTGTCAAGTATATGGGCTTTAAAGGACAAGGTGATATAGGCCTTCATGAGAAAGGGAATGTAGAGCCAATTCAAGCAACGTGAAACCCACATCTTCATGGATTAGGGTATGGGAAACAAGAATCAATCCTTGCTAATGGTGAATGTATCTTAGGTGAAGTTGCTAAGGTCTCCCCTATGGTCGATAATGTCAATGAAGCAGACCATCAAGACTCCTTTAGTGATTTCGTTGAGTTCTTTGAAACCTTCATATACACCATCTATCCCTTAACCACCACTCCATCCAACTCCCATGACCTACCTCTTGTTTACCCCCAGCTTATAGATTGGGACCAACAAGGACCTCCCGTCCTTGATGTGGCAAAAAATGATGAGGCGATATCAGAAATGATGGGGGTCAAAGATCACTTCCCCCTTGGAGACCACAGAGCCAGATATATCATGGAACTCAACATATCCACCTACTTCGGTGAAACCACCCATGCTCTTAGTCGCAAAAGCATAAAAATAAAAATAGCACTCCTAGTGAAAACTACTCTGTGGCACTTTCAAGTGAAGAAAAAGTCAAAATAAAGGACGTATCACCTAGTGAAAACCTCCATGAGGCACTAGGAGATGAGAGCATGGGCCTCACTAAAATAGATGAAGTATATCCAGACAGATCACCTATCGTAGTGGAACCATCACAAAAAATGAACCTTGGAACAGAAGAAGCACCAAAAATCACGTTCGGAGTAGAATCCCTTACAGCAATGGAGCAGGAGAACTTCCTAGCCTTCTTTAAGCAAAGAAGCCATAATTTTGCATGGACCTATGCTAGCATGCCGAGACTAGATCCTGCTTTGGTTGTTCATCACCTTGCAGTCTATCCTGATGCGAAACCGGTAAAACAAAAGCTAAGGAATATGAATTCATAGATTACACTCCTGGTCAAAGTAAAATTTAAGAAACTCCTAGATGTGGGGTTTATCCGACCGATAGATTACCCGAGTGGGTATCTAATATTGTACCTATAGCCAAAGTCACTGGGGGCATCCGGTGCTGCACAAATTTCAGAGATCTTAACAAAGCTTTCCCTAAAGATGACTTTCTGCTACCCAACATCAACATCATAGTGGATCTCCGGACAAGCCATGAGATGTTGTCTTGATGGATGGTTTCTCATGGTACAACCAAATCAAGATTGCAGAAGAAGACCAACACAAAATATCTTTCATATGTCCATGGGGGGTATACTATTGGGTAGTAATGTCTTTTGGCCTGAAGAATGCGGGTGCAACATATCAATGGGAAATGACAGTCATCTTCCATGACCTCTTCCACCACATAATGGATGACTATGTGGATGATCTGTTGGGAAAATCTAAAACCAAAGAAGAGCACTTGAATGTGTTGGTTAAGATTTTTGATAGGTTGGAATAGTACAATGTGTGACTAAATCCAAAGAAATGTGTCTTCGGGGTCACTTCTGGGAAACTTTTAGGATACATAGTATCGAGAAGAGGAATTAAAGTAGACCCCTCCAAAGTTAAAGCTATAACAGAGATGCCTCATCTAAAGACACTTAAGAAGGTGCAAAGTCTACAAGGGAAGCTCCAATCTATCCAACTGTTCATAGCACAGCATGTAGATAAATGCCAGTCATTTGAACATCTCCTCCGCAAGAACACAGCCTTTGTGTGAGACAATCAGTGTCAGGGAGCTTTTGAACAATTCAAGAAGTACCTCACTAACCCACCTGTCCTTATGCCACCAAAACAAGGAGAACCCATCCTCTCGTATATTTCAACAACGGAAACAGCTATAGGGGCCTTGTTGGCGCAACATGATGAACAAGGAAAAGAGAGAGCCATATACTATATCAGTCATACCTTGGTGTCCTATGAGCTAAATTATACTTCCATTGAATAAGCATGCCTAGTTGTTGTCTTCACCTCACAAAAGTTGGAACACTACATGCTTAATCACAAGACTAAGCTCATTGCCAAGATCAATCCACTAAAATATATGCTAACTAGAGCCGCCCTTAAAAGAATAATGGCTAAGTGGGTAATGATCTTAAGTGAGTTTGATATTAAATACACAGAGAAGAAATCCATTAAAGGACAAGTCATCACTGATCAATTAGCTAAGGCACCAATCCCAACAGAGAAACCAACACTTGCAGAGTTTCCTAACGAGTCTATATTGATGGTAACACCAACAGTAGAATCATGGAGAATGTATTTTGATGGATCTTACACGCATCAAGGCTCAGAGGTAGGCATTTTGTTTGTTACCCCTCAAGGAGACACCATTCCCAAATCATACAAGATCACATTTCCATGTACAAATAATGTAGCGGAATACGAGGCTCTTATCACAGGACTTTGCATGGCGATTCAGTGGAGGATTGAGAAGTTGATGGTTTATGGAGATTCCCAACTAGTCATCTGGCAAGTGAACAATGAATACAAAACAAAAGATGACAAACTCTTGCCCTATTAAAGAAGGGTGGATGATTTTAAAGATTATTTTGATGACATCCATTTTGAACAGATTCCAAAGTTGAATAACAAAGCCGCAGATGTCATGGCCATGATAGGATCCTTGGTGGACATGAAGAAAGATAGCAAGATATGCAAGTTCCAGATCAAAGAACTCCCTATACCGGCTTATGATGTTCCACAATTAGAATTGGTGCGTGACATTGTTGGTCCCCTATCCCCCTGGTATCAAGAGATGTACATGTACCTCCATGAAAACTTCATACCACCCAACCTATCATCCTCCCAATGCAAAATCTTCATCCGCTGAGCCTCTCGCTTCACCCTTATAGGAGACACCCTTTACAAAAGGAGTCTTGATGGTACACTTTTACAATGTCTTGACTCTAGGGAAGCTGAAGTGGCCTTACAAGAGGTGCATGAAGGCATTTGTGGGACACACTTGAGTGGACCTACCCTAGCCAATAAGATCTTAAGAACAGGATACTACTGGTCGACCATGGAGCGAGATGCTTACAGGTTCATGAAGAAATGCTTGTTGTGTCAACAACATGGAGACCTCATCCATGCACCATCACAAGCACTGCAGCCAATAACAACTTCGTGGCCCTTTCACAATGGGGACTTGACCTTGTAGGTAATATTTACCCTCCATCATCCAATGGTCATAAGTTCATTAACATCGCCACCGAATACTTTACCAAGTGGGTTGAAGCAATTCCATTCACTTTCACCATAGGCATCCAAATATCCAAATTCATCCTTCACTACATATTATGGCGATATGGTATCCCCCATTCCATCATCACTAATAAGAGGAAACTGTTTAAGAACCAAGAAGTCCACACTTTGTGTGAGAAATTCCAAATCCAATACCATTTCTCCACTCCATACTATCCTCAAGGTAACAGTCAGGCTGAAGCTTCAAACAAAACTATTCTACGCATTTTGAAGAAAACAGATAATGAATTTGGTTGTGCCTAGCACCTCCAACTCAATCTTGCCATATGGGCCTACTACACAAGTATCCACACACCTACAGGAGCCACCCCATATTCCCTAGTATTCAGTTTCGAATCCATCTTACCTATTGAGGTTGAGCTCCCATTACTTAGAGTGTCTTTACAGAACATAATCACTGATGAAGAGTATCGAGTTGTAAGGCTACATGAGTTAGAACTATTGGATGAGAAATGCCTTGATGCACTCAACCATCTGCAAGCATACCAAAATCACCTATGAAGAAGCTATAATAAAAAGATCAAGAACCGCAAGTTTGAAGTAGGCGACCTTGTCCTCATGGAAAATTAGAAAAATTTGCAGGAGCGCAACAAAAAGGGGAAATTTGAGCCCAATTGGTTGGGACCCTATGTTATCACAGCCAGCTATGGATTAGGGGCATATCAACTTGCAACACCTGAAGGGCAGCCTTTGGATGAACCCATGAATATTCTACAATTGAAGAGGTTCTATGCATAATTCATCAAGTATCCCAAAAGCAAAAAAATTGAAAAATTGAAAAATTGAAAAATCAAGAAAAAAACTTGAGTGCAATAAAGTCATCCAATGGTGAAAATCAATTTGGTGACACCTTGGATAAGTACCATGGTGAAAACTTGTCTCAAGTGCCATGTCTAGTGGCTGGTTCCACCATATGATAAGTTCTCTCTCCATCACGACACTCCACATCAAACACATCCCATGGCTTGGAATTCTGAAACATCAACCGCCCACCCCGCATCATCCCACCCAAAGCTAATCCATGGAACCAGGATCCTTGTAGGCTTCTTCTATACAACTAAACCCCAAAAATCCCAAAAACATTAGAAAATCCAAAAAATCCAAAAACATTAAAAAATCTAAAAAATCCCAAAAACATTAGAAAATAAACATGTTGAATCCATAAAGTATACAAGGATGGCATCCAAATGGTATGAAATGATTGAAGCACCTCACCCGATTCTAACTAGAAATCCCTCAAATATCTCATTTTTGCTTGGATGTGTTAACTGACTTCTATGGAGTCTTTTATTCAACCCCATAAGAAGTAATGTTGAACATGTTGAAATGGGGCAAACACAAATCAATAAAATCATTACATGTCATCTTGACAAGTTGCCAGACTCCCTAAATAGCCAAATCTATGATGTTAGCGCTAGCGACCATATTCTTGTCTTTATGCAGTCAGGCGATATTCGTACAATTTGTAATTATCATTCTACAATAAGTAGTAATGCTAGTCGGTGAGCGACGATAGTCGGTGAGCGACGATAGTCGGTGAATTAATAGAGGAGACACGCATTAATACCATTTGTAAAAACCTGCACCGTTTTCATTACTTCAATCTCATCTATTTTTTTGTGATGCAACTTACCCAATTCAACATTAAGTCATTACAGATTAGGTGTTATAAATAGCAAGCTGGTCATATGCATCTCTCTAGGAAATTGCAAAATTTGGAAAAATCCAAAAACATTAGAAAATCCCAAAAAACATAAAAACATTGGAAAAAATAGAAAAATACAAAAACACCCCCACGTCATCATCTTGCGTATCATATCTCACATCATCACATCCACCCCAAACCATTCCCACATCATCAAGTCTTGCTAGAACTACATATTCATCTCACCAGCATCTTGAAAGTGCCTTGATCCCATGGACACAGGGTATGTAGGCAGTCTAGAATATGAAGGAAGTATCCAGTACTCAGGTACATAAGATGCACCCATCCAACCCATTTGGATAGATTCTATTTAGTGAGCTTGCTAGATTTACCCAACAATACACATGCTAAGTATACACTTGAAACATCACACCTCATGCAAAAATCATCAATCAACATACCAACTGTAATCATCACACATGGTCTGAATATCCCTTTTGCCCACCTTTTGAATTTATCCAACAAAACCCAAGTGATTCGCTTCCTAGGATATATCGTTCCTACAATGGACGGAATCCATCATCCTATCAACACTTATCTTGGCAAGAGAATACAATGGCTATTTATGATTTTTTTGGTTGGTCTTTTTTATTCTTGATTTTTATCTTCTTGTCTTGTTCTAGGTCATTTTCAAGGCTACCTTGATCTCATTATATCATGGTAAGTGGCAGACAACACCTAGAATAGATATGGTCATTGTTTCTATCTGCTATGCTTGTGGGTTGAGTTCATTACTCCAAGAATAGTATTCATATCTTGAAGCTAGGGTCAATTCTAGCATAGTGTGTCCCATTTTCATATACAAGTATTCATACCTTCTATGTACTATGTGAACTTATGTTATGAGTCCCCTTCCCTCAGCTAGGCAAGGTTATACTACCTTGGGCATGCATGAAATCAACCTATTGTTTGTGAGTCTAGTCCATGCAATTGTGGGATAAATATCATCACCTAGGTCTTCTCATACCTTCATGTAACATATCCTACTTTGCTATAATAAATCTAGAAATGCTCTCAATAGTCTCATGCAAGTACTATACCTAGCTCATTTCATCTTCTTCATCCAACCATATTATTTGGGCTTAGACTTTTAATCCTTATCCCCCCCCCTTTTTCCATCCATTCTAATCTCCCCCCTAACTAACATCCCTCCTCTCACTTACCCCGTAACCCATCCAGCCAACCTAACACACCTAAACCCAAACCCCCCCCCTCTAATGACATGGTGTCCAATGATCTAGCATTCCCTAAACCACCCTCACAATCCCCTTTTCCTCCCAACCCATAACCAATCCCCCTCCTAACCTATTCACCACCACCTAGCCCCATCACCTAGGGTTTAAAAAGAACATAATGTGTATCATGCCTTGTTAATTTAATTAACCATTGTACTCATTGCATAAACCTGTTACATCATCATTTCACAATCATCATGGAGACTCTCCTAAAAAAAAATTAAAGCAATGCACATTGGGCAATGATTATATTACATGTGTGTGAGATGTCTTCAGAAGTTAACCACACTGATTTCACACAAATCAAACTACAACACAATTGAAATCTGTGCATCCATTACATAACCATTTCATTTCATTTTACATACACAATATATGTTTATTAATTTGAGCATATATTTCCATTTCATTTCATTTTGCATTCATTCTAGATGATCATTAATTTGAGCATCTATCCACATCATAATCCATAATCATAACATGCATCAGCATTTCATAACGCATAAGAACAACATAAGAAAAATATATATCATCACATCATAATACATGATCCATCATAAGCATAACATATATCATCATGAACCATAAAACATGACATGAAAACATCCATCAATATCCATATAGCATAAACATTACACCATCACATAATGCATAGGAACCACCTGCATTGATCATGATATCATAAACAAGACATCCATCCATAAGCTAAAAGAAGCATAACAAATATTAGAAACATTAGAAAATCCTTACAACTGTTAATATCTAAACTACACAACTATGTGGATGACATGAGGCAGCCATCCTGACAAGTACCATGAGTGTAATCATTGATCATTTCATCACATAATGCATCCTGACAAGTACGATCAGTGTAATCATCGATCATTTCATCACATAATGCAACATAAATAAAATCATCCATCACATGAACATGTAATACATATAACCATCACATCAAAACATCACATCATAATTTGCATCATCATTAATGCATCCATCACATGAGCATATATAATACATAAAACCATCAAAACATACATCCTAATGCATCCATAACATAAACCATAATGTATAACATCAAATGTCATCAGCATACATCATCATATAACATCAAATGTCACCATCATACATCACCGCAAAATAATGTACATCACTCAAAATCATACAAGTCATGATACAAAAATGCCTCTAAGGGCTCAAAATACATCAATATACATCAACCTTGGACTAATGATCCTCTGCCTGACTCAGTGGGTGACCCTGGCTGTGGCTGCTGCTATTGTTGTATGGGTGGTTGTTGTGCCTGTTGTGGTTGCTGCGGTACCACTAGTGGAGGTGTTATGGGCTGCTAAACAGACTGAATAGACCTAGATCTGTGTGACCCAGACATCCTAGACCCACTCTATTGGCTATAACTGGGAATTTGTTGACCCTCAAGAATGGTTGTACAATAAGTAGCATGATAATACTCAACTCCATGACTCTGCTCTACAAGTTGTCCCTGTAGATGTGAGATCTGAGTCTGCATCTGTGATAAAACCGGGCCCATGCCCGTACCAACCACCATACCCTACAAACTCACCACCTGGGCCTCTTCCTGTTGGGCCCTAGCCTCTGCTACCTACTGAAGGACTCTCTCTGCATCCCGCTCACCTGTTAAGGTGGCCACTTGTGCCTATGCCTATGTTGCCTAAGCCTGGGCCTATGCCAACCATGCCTGTGGTGTGCTCACCTGCCCATCTGATCCATCCAAAAGTGCAGTTGCTCCTCAAAGTTGTATTAGCTTTTGCTACTATCTCTACACGGTATCCTCCAGGCTTGCTAACTGGCCCCGGAGAGTCCCCACCTCCTCCTCATAATCCGCACAGGTGCACCGACATGATGAACGCTCTCTAGGGGCTGGCTCTGATCCTGTTGTTGAGCTACCCACCTCTACTCTACCGATCCTAGGGAATGTCATGGCAGTCTCTGGGATATCCTACTAGTAGGTCCTCTCCCTCACCTATAAATCTGCTGAGGTGGCCCTCTATCCCTGTTGCTATAAGGGTGCTCGCGGGGGTTGCATTAGTCCTCTATCATGTCCCTATGTCTGTTGTGCGGGTGGTCTCTACCTGGGACCCTGTTGTCGAGGTGTTCTTTGCCCCTGCACCTGCCCTATTTGTACCTACTGTATAGGTACCTGCTACTGCTACTGTTGTGAAGCCCACTACCCAGACCTCTCTGCCTATTGACCCCCCTACCTTTGCTGTGCAGAAACTTGTACCTGAGGCACTACCTGCTGCTATGCCTACTGATGTCCCTACTATTGCACCTGTAGTGGCGGTATCACCTGCCGTCTACCTCTCCCTCTGCCCCATCCTCTCACAGCCTTTACCTACTCATATGTTGTTGCTGCTAACACCCCAATGGGATCATCATCATCCACCTCCATTTCCTCCTCCACTATCTCCTCCTCAACTATATCCCCCTCATCCTCTGCCTCCACGGTCATGTCCAGATGCTCGGTCGAATCCATCAGACGGGTTGGCCGCCATGTCAACCACCACTGATCATACGTAGGTGTAGTCCATGCATCTATCATCATTCTCCTTCAATCCCACTGTTGGTGCTATAGTGTTGCAAAGTCAGCTATCGCCACCAGTAGTGCTATGGCCAGTGGCCATCTCTCATCTTGCAATGTCCGCACAAATACTGCCATCCCCTAAGGAATATCCTGTCACAAGCCAAACTGATGCATGACTCGTGAGGGAAGATACATGTCAATGGTGTGATCACCCTGACCCATCAATAAGGCATGTGAACATCATCATCTAGCCATAGCTCTACTCCAATATACAGTCGTCATGTAACCTAAATTAGATCATCCAGCACCCGCCGCCAGTAACGCAATTGTCCAACATGAGAATACTCAATGGGCTACCGATACAAAAACACATAGGCCTCAAACTATCGTCAATAGTATCCTCCCCGTGGCCTCATTATTGCTATGTGCTTAAAGGCCCACACATGCAGCAGTGTGACCCCAACTGATAATGTCGAGTCATAATGATACACTACGGTGTGTACCTCATGATACAACTGTGCCAACATGCATGGCCCCCATGCATAGACTGTCTCATCCCGCACCATACCCTCTACCATCCCCCACCTGACTGGAAAGACTTGATCCCCCCGATCCAGCATCACCATGCCTCCAATCAATGCACACAGAAACAAGGTAAAGTGATCTATACTCGCTGCCAAAGTCTCCTCGTAACTCATCTCTCGTTTGTCCCCTGACAACTCTAGTTGGCCTAGGACAAATGCTCTACCTAAGGCTATACATACCCTCCTTGTATGGTATACCACCTGATCCCCATGAATCGGTAGCTTGAGGTTGCGATAAACATCCTCAAGGGTAATAGTAATCTCCCCTGTTGGCAGGAAAAAGGAGCACATCTCAGGTCGATAGCACTCTACAATGGTCGTCATCAATGCTCTATGTGCTCGTAAAACTAACATATCTGCTATCGTCAATAGCCCTAACCTCGTCAATCGACCTCATGTCAGTCCATCAAACCCATCTAATAGCTGCATCATGGTAGGGACACATCGCTCCCGTGATCCCGTGATGAATGATACAATCACTTGCATCCACCAGATGTGAGTCAAAAACTTACATTTTCCTTCCAAACCATCTCTTCAGCACTGATTTTCCCTCTTCCTGTGGCCAAATTTAATTTAGCGCCAATTTCTCTTCGCTTTTGCGTTGATCCTTAGGATGGCACTACCCTTTCCCCAGATGGCACCATTCCAAAGAATGGCACTGCTCCCTATCAAAAAGGTGCCATTCTAAAGAATGGTGTCAATTTCTATTCACTTGGTGCCACTACGGCGCGCCCCCAAAACCTACCATAGAATGGCGCCACTCTGCAAAATGGCACCAATCGGCATGATGGCGCCATGTCCATGGGTGGCACCAATCGACACGATGGTGCCACCAGATTCCCTTTTCGTGCCAAAACGTGCCCAAAACCCTATGGCGCAATATAGCACCAATTTGCTTGATTGTGCCAAAGTTCTTAACTTTGGTGTCAATTCCCCCCATTTTCCTCTATGCGGATGGTGCCATTTCAGACAATGGCGCCAATCCGGTCCATTTTCGCACCAATTGGTCTCCCGATGTCACCAAACCCTAAATACCCAATTCCTGAAATAAATAAATGCAATAAACAAAAAAAGGACAAAGCTAAGATGGTTGGCCTACCTGGTCGCCAGCCTCAGCTGATCTCCCGTAAGAACGGACTCGCTCGGATAGGTACTCAAAGCACGGGAACACTAGGTTAGTGTTCGCCATGGTCTCCTTCTCTTTCATCCAAGTGGCTCAATGAGTGCAAATGTGGCACTTTAGGGCCCACTTTTTCTATTTATAAAAATCCATGTCATCCTCCAACACATTTTTTCCTCCCCAGGGTGCAGATCATAACCCTTTTTCGCCTATTTTTCCATCCTCTATCCATTTTTCACCTTCGTTTCTTCCTTTTGAGAGCTCACCTGAAAAAGTTTTATTTTTTCACCCGACCTCTTGAGGAGGCATCCCTTACCCATTTCATTCCTTCCCGGTAGCTAGGGAATTTTCCTTTGACTTGACACCATTTCCCTGCTAGGTCACGATGCCACGTCAAAGAGGAGCAAATGTAGACACCTAAAAATGTCTTCACCACCTAACCGACCTCCGACATCCCCAACATCACCAATCACCCTTCTAATTAATTAATTAATTTTTTGTTTAATTAATTATTCATCTCAACACCTGATTAATCATCATTTTCCCCCTCTAAATTGAATTAATTAAATTAATTCAATAGTTCCCCTTTACTAACATTAGCCCAATTAATTAAATAAATGTGTAAATATTTATTTGATTAATTCACCCCTTTCACTAAACCTGATTAATTAAATAAATCATGTTTATTTAATTAATTCAACCTACTAATCAACCTATTCCTACCCTAGTTGATTAAATACCTATTATTTAATTAGCTAGTCTAACCTACATGACCCTAGACCTAGGATTACTTAAATTAAACATTATTTAATTAATCCTAACCCTCAATTAGCCTATCCACTAATTTACTATAGCCATTTTAATTAGGTTAATCACCTCAATTAAAATGGTCAAACCTTGATTAACACTTCTCCCCACATCCCACAAATAAAAAATTGATATCTATGCCACATAAATCAATTTTTGTATACACACATGTCATAATCATCATTAATAATCTCTTACACCCCTTACACATGTCATAACCCATTAATTGGAGCTCTTCCCAAAATGAATTTTTAATTCATTTCTAATCCTCCTCTCTTCCCCGTGTGAATTTTTAATTCACATCTAATCCATCTCACCCAACCTCATTTAATTCACTTCTCTTCCCAAGATGAATTAAAATTTTATCTTTATTCTCATCCCTCCATTTCTCATGATTGAATCTAAGCCCTCCACCTCACATTCATCCTCATCCATTGATCTCTCAAATGAATCTCAACCCTTGGATCAAATTCCTCTCCAAAAAGCCTATAAATAGGGCCTCTCCCAAGCCATTTCAACATCCACAATTTGAGCAAACTGACTATGCCAAAATCTTCATTCATTTCATCTCATTAAGCTAGGATTCTAGTGATTTGCATACTAGTTTGAGAGCATTTCACATAGGAATCATGGGTAAAGCAAGAGCCTAAGGGTGTAAGGCTCTCCACCTTAGCAAGGAGTTGGGATCCATTTTGAAGGTATAAATAGTGTTTTATGCAATTTTTTTAGTGTTTTCATACTCATTTTGGTTTTCCTAATCTTCAATGATATTGCAAGCAAATTCTTTGATCAATTGAGAATGAAAAGGTCGGATTGTGTGCACCCACAATATTTGTCTTCAGATCTGATGTTGATGCAACGCCTTGAGTCTTCCCCTATTCCACCAAACAAAAAAAGAACAAACCACTTGAAAACCCACTTATTAGAGTGAAAAGGGATAAATCTAGAAATATATGATAATGATGAACAATTACAGATAATTGGATGGTATTATAAAATTGTATGCGATATTATATGCTATTTCAAAAAAATACATCAAATTTTGTTATGAAACGCAAAAGTTATAGCGATTTAAAGATTGCAATGAAAGGGTTCATTTGACTGATAATATCTGATAAACTTGGTAAAATTGAATGATGAGGTCTATGCCACAACAAATCTAGGAAAGTCAACTTTCCAATGCCACCAATTTCATAAAAATCTAATCTGTTATGCCCAAGTTATGTGAAAAAGAAAAAAAGGCCCTCTTTAGGGAACTAGAGGGCAATGAGGCAAGTCTGGAGGTCAAATGAACCGCTAATGGTTAGCACATTGTATGGACACATGGGTAGTTAGCCCCTGATGGTCAAGGCTGGCGGTTAGTAGTTTAATCGAGCCCCTGGTCACCCATGTAACCAAGGGTGAAAGAAACAGAAAAAAAAAAAAATCGAGGGGCTCTAGCCCCTCCATTGGTCACAAATGTGATTGCAGGATACAAAGGCGGGGCTCAGGATACGACATAGGTGTCAACCAAGGACAAAGGTGGCAGAGGTTGTTTGGAAGGTGGTGACGGGGTTAAGGGATGTCGACAGGCGGCAGAAGGGTGACGACGGGGTGAGGAGGTGGAGACTAGGTTTTTAGGAGGGTAGAAGGGGAGGTGACAGAGAGTGGAGAGAGGAGGTTAGTGGAAAGCAAAGGTGATGGGGGTAGTAGAGAGAAAGACAGGTTGTGACAAGGAAGCGACAAGGCAGAGAACGAGGCAGCAGGTATGTCGATTGAGGCAGAGGTCAGGGGATTGAGGTCGCTAGTGGTTGTCAACAGAGGACGTCAACAAGCGGGTAGATGAGGTCAATAGGGTTAGCAAGGGAAGAGGAAGGTCGGCAGAGAGTTAAGCAAAGGTCACCGATGAGGGTTTAGCTAGTTGACAAGAGATTTGGAAGTGGTCGTCGGTGGATTAAAACCCTACAAAAAATAAACTAACAAACCCAGCAATGAACAATGAGAATTGATGAAAATCAAATCCAGATAAATAACAGCGAGAGGCAAAATAGTTCTGCGCATATCTTACAATGGATCCATATGGTGCGAATCTGCAACTTTAAAAAATTCAAAAAAATTCAAAAAAAAATCAGGGAGCAAAACATATAGAATTTTATGTCAAAATCTACTTGTTAGGCCTCCTAGGCTCAATGGTGAGGTCAGATTTTGTGTAGGAGATGACCTGCAAAAATTTATTACCAAATCTTGACACAATTAGATCCACAAGATAAAAAGCATAAACCTGCAACAAGTAGGGTTAGACCAGTAGGGTGTGCCAAAAAAGTATGCAGAAAATGGATCAAAGGAAATAAGAAGATAAATGTGACTAACCCAATACCTTCACCCTCAAACCAAGTCCTCCACACTTGATAGAACAGATATGATAGATCATGGATAATGATGTGTTGGTTGCTCATGATTTCTGTAGCATAACACTAGTATGAGAATGATGGATATGAGGATCTAGAGTGATTTTGACAGCATGATGTTCTATGAAGATCTCCTCCATGAATTGACATGGTTGAGGCTTGATTTATAAGTAGTGATTGATGGGAATTGATGGCTAGGATTACATTAGTGATGGATGGCTAGGATTAGATGAGACATGGATCAAGGCTTAAAGTTGTAGTCATGTGACAAGTGTCATATGAGGTTTGAATGAGAAGAATTAAGTCAAGGATAATGATTAAGAATCTTCTAGAGGCTTCCTTGTAATAAGGATTTCTAGAAGCTTCTAGTCATGTGAGGATAAGGACAAATGGGGAATTAAATAATAAAATTATTTATTTTTTGGAGAGGGATGATGTGGAAAACATTATTTAAATAAATCTTTAATTTAGTTTTTTTATCCATATCCACCAATCCCATCCAAATATTTGTGGAAATGATCCAAATATTAAAGTTTCTCTGATTATTCCTATTGAAATTCCTCCTATTATTGTTTCCATTCTAACCACTCGGATTTTGATTCAATGGTGGGCTCCTTTCTAAGAAGTTGGTTCTTTGGTTTTTAAAGCTTTGATTCCCCTTGAATTCATGTTTCCTTTTGAAAGATTGGTTCCTATTATTGTTGAAGTTATGCCTTAATGTTGCTAGGGCCTGTAGTTTGGCGTGAGTTTGACTAGGCATATCTATGTGACTAGTCATTGAAAAAAGTACTATGAGTGGAGTGACCAAATTGATGGTTGATCTCGTGTCTACAGAGGATTGTAGACCCTTTCTGTTCTGTCGAGTTTTATCTCTATATACTGGTGATGTCTATGAGCTGCAGAGTTACAGAGTTGCCATTGACGTAAAATAGCCCCCTCGGGGAAACTTGTGGAAGTTATACCGATCAAAGTGTTGGGCCGATAAGAGGTGTATAGGCGAAGGATGAAGGAAGTCTCACCGAAGAACATACATCAATGCAAGTTTTGTATCGGTTTGCCGAATGTATATTATGAATGCATGTCGCAATTGTATGTTGAGAATGTATCTTGAGAAAGCATATTGAGAATGTATCTTGAGAAAGCATATTGAGAATGTATCTTGAGAATGTATGTTGAGAATATACATTTCATCGGATACAAAAGGTGACCGGTCGTAATGGTGAAATAGGGGTAAAGAAACATTAAGTCCACCGATAATAATAAGTCAAGCACAGCATATACAAGTTGGCATATCGACGTATCAGGAGGACATACAAGGAGGTCACCGATGATCGAAGTCTTACCGACAAGGTCTTGACTAACCGCCATGGTTAAGGTAAGTGGAAACTTAACCGCATCGGGGTATCGGCAGGAGGTTTGAAGATGCCACCGATAGAGGAAGTCTCTCTGAAGACAAAGTGGAGTTGACTATCGGGAAGAGTTGAGAGATCGGTCAGAGAAATAGTAAGGTGGCCGATGGGGTTTGTTTGGCCAATGAAAATAGATCACTAAGACATAAGACGGTCTCACACCGATACAGTTTGTGACAAATTGTTTGCTTCCTCTATGCACTCTACATTAGATAAGCATCTATCCATAAAGGGAATAGGAATGTGCTCTACCCAAAGACTTAGGCCCATCAAGATCTAATGGATTCTAAGCCACTTGCTAAAGACTACACCCCCTGACTAATGGAAGTGCACGACGTCGTCGTCATTCAAGAGTAATATAAATATAAGTTTCAGGGTTTGAGTTTTGCCTTGGAATTTGGCCTAAAGCCTCAAGAAGTCAAGTGAATCCATTCGGGATTCTTCCAAGTTATACGTTGAATGTTTTTCTATCTCATCTTTATATTGAGGTTTCACCTTAGGTTTGATTGGAGTGATTCCCTTGTTGAAATAACTATGTTTAAGGTTTGAATCAAATAGAATGAAAGTTTCAGTACCTCCCAATCCCATGCCTGAAAAACTTGTGCACTGAGAACATTCTTCGTTCTCCAAGATACCTACATACTCGCTTCTGGATAGGATCAGGGTGTAGTTTATATGTAGTTCTGTTTTGTATTCTATGTTTTATGTGAACTAAACTTAGTGTGAGTACGCAGCCCTTTCTAGGGCCCAGTTTTCCCAAATAGTTCTTCTGTGACTACTACCCGCGAAGGGAGCAATTAAAAAATATTTGGTCTTCTCATCCAATACTTGTTTACTATATTCACTACTTCCTAATCCTATCAAAATAAAACTTTACAACTACATGTTTAATGATCCCTTTTTCTCCCTTTTATACTAGGTTCCCTTGTAGGAAGATGTTCTAATTTTAATAAAATTACAAGGTGATTCCTAAAAGGAAAACCATGTGATAGGAGATATTTTCTATGTTGGATCAATTCGTTTGTTCTAGCAATTAATCTTGTTAGTTTGGTGTCCGAGGGAGATTACCCATCCCTCAGACTTAAACTTCATGGTGTCCCTTATTACCCCCCAATGATTTAAAGGTTCGATGTTACAGACTCCGTTATTGTAGCTATGTTAGGCAGTATGTGCAGTAGTTCAAGCGTGATGACATTACCCATAAATGTGAACCAGAGGCACCATAGATACCAAACATTGCAAGATGGTTTTTGTTTCAATTTTTTGATTAAATTGTTTACCTAACTAAAAAGAAAAGAAATTTTCACATTCATTACATAATACTACAAAAGAAAATTTGGGAAACTAAACTAAATATCCATTGAAATATTACAATTCTATAATCATTGAATTGGAAATAATTTCTAACAAGTTCCCATCTAACACTTTTATTGGAAGATTGATTGAATTTGAAAACATAATTTTTGACTAACTAATTTTTGCATTGAATTTTAAAGGGAGAGTCACTATTTGACTTGTCCCTAAGATTAAATTAATAAATCTATAACTGAAAGATTGTCTCCTAAGAATAACCTCGTTAAATAAAAAGTACATATATGAACTTGATTACTAAATTGAAGAGTTAAGTTTTTATTTTACTCGTGTGACAAAAACAAATAAGATAAGACATATAGTAGTTTCAAGTTTAATCAAGTGGATTGATATATTCAATTATACTAATGAATTTCTGTTAGAAATGAAGGTGCAAACCACACAACAAAAATCTAATTCAAACCTTATTAATGTCCTCTCAATAATGTAGAATCAATGGAGATTGCAACATAAATGAAACCCACTACACATAAATAACATGCATTAAGAACTTAACACATAACGCAGTATGTAACGTGGAGAAAGCCCTTTTGAGTAAAAAACTCCAAGAAAAGAGGCTCCAAGTTGTATTATCTTCAAATATGAGATTACAATACATGCACTTCTTCTTCTTCTTCTTTAGTCTTCAATCCACCAGTGCTTGTTACTCTCAACTCTGCTAAAAATGTAGTACAAATATCCTTATAAAAGGGGTTGCCTTCTGGGGCAAGAAAACTGACATAATATCAATCGTCAGATCTGTGACCTAATGACGAATAGTATAGATTTACAATGATAAAATATAAATAAAATTTGGTTTTGGGGGCATTGCCCCTGAACCCCCACTGGGGCACATGGCCCCCAAACCCCTCACTAGTAGGATGATCCCCCCAAACCCCTCACAGGGGGGAAGCCCCCCTACGATCCCCCGTCACGGACGAATTAGCGTCGAGTACCAGATATAAACATGCGGCTAACAAGATCGTTGTTGGTGAAACCTTTCATCCCTTATGGGTGATTTACAAACAATAATAGGAATAATAAATTACATAGGATTTACAAGGTTGATGGCACCTTAATCCTAACAATTTCCTATCTTTGGCTCAATCATGCAGTAATTTGTAATTTTGGTAAGTTGCTCTAGGGTTTTAAGAACACTACTAAATTGTTGAAGTATTCATAGCTAATTAATTCTCATCAAACTGAGTATCATTGTCTAATTGGTTGTCCTTGAAATATAATTTTGTTATTCTAAAAGTAAAAAGGATTTTCCCATTCAAGAGTAAACTAATTAAAGCAATTTCCAATTGTCAACATGTTAAGGGTTCAAGCACACAATAATATACATTTTGAGTTACTCTTTTGAGGTGTTTACTAGATCATTTATTAAGGTATTTAAACTAACATTTAAATCTCATTCTAACTTTATGTGAAGGTTGAATCCCTAGATTGATATATTTGTTCAAATCATCTAGTTGTGCAATATGAATTCGTTGAATAATGGGGTGTAGGGTTGATGTTTAAACTATCTAGTCATTGTATGACATGAAAAAGGAAGTAAGTCTATTATGTATTTTGTTAAATCCATCACAAGGATTGCGAAGGGGTTTAATAAACTTTAAGATCGAACCAGATATTTAATTAAAGTGTTGTTTATCCATCTAACTTAATTTATTTGCATATATTATAAAATTGTATTAACAATGCATATTGAAAATATGCCTAGCTATATTTAATATATTATACTAAATAATATAAATTTAATATATAATATATATATTTACATTATTAATTTTATTAATAAATATTATATGTTTTAATATATATAAATAATATTTAGTTAATATATATTTACATTATGTTACCCTTCTATTTATCCTTATTCAATTTTTCGTGAAACTTCCCTAAGCAAGAGTCGATTTACCATCTTCCCTTATTAGTCATATGTTTGTTTCCTAAGTTGGATCTTTGTTCTTAAAGTTCACCCACCTATCGTCTTTTGTGTGTGAAGTTATTGAAGAGTCAAACCTTTGAACTTGAATCCTTTTCAATGGTTCAAAAGTTCAAACGGTTCAAAAGTTCAATAATCAATGCTTCGTAAGGAGTCGTGTTCACTCAATCCCCTTGTATAATCCAATGTGTCATTGAACCTTCCGCTTGAACCTCATAGTGGAGTTCAACGGTTCACTATTTCAAAGTTCAATGTTTCTTGAAAAGTCATGTGACTGTTAGTCGAACTGTGTAACTCATCTTGTGTCTTTGAACCTTCGAGTTGAACCACATTTCAAAGTTCAAAGGTTCAAAGGTTCAAACTAGACTCCTCCACATTTTCCAGCATCCTTCCAACTCATGCTGGAAAATGGGAGTTTTGCGCATGAATATTATAGAAGGTGGAAACAATTTGGAGAGAGAAACTAATTCTTTTCAACCAAATTATTGGCATAGAATCCAGCGGATAGATGTTTTGCAAGGACTCAGAGGGAAGCAAAATGTAGAACAGAATCCTAGTTTCTGAGGAGGTTGAACGAGCATTCACAACTCAAATTTTTGCTAATCTAAGACCTCCCCCAAGACAAATACAAGTGTTTGAGTCACGAAACTTGAGACTACAGTTCCTGACTAAGCTCTCACTTCCTCTTTTCACTAGGAGCAAAATAGAAGGGCAGCAAAGTTCTCCTCTTCAAATAATTATGTCAGATACTACTACAGGACAAAGGGTCACATCAGGACCTATGTATATGCAGAAAGTAGACATTGTTGTCCTTGAAGGTGATTTTGGACATGATGACGATGAATGGACTATGGAAGAATTTGATAATTTTGTAGTTCGAGAGAGAGAGGGTAAACACCAACTTCTTACTGGTGATCTTGTTGTTTCTATGAAAGATGGTCTTGGGACCATTGGAGAATTATCCTGTACCGATAATTCAAGTCAGATTAGGAGCCGTAAGTTTAGGCTTGGGGCCAGAGTTATAGTGGCAAACCATGATGGGATCAGGATAAGGGAAGCAAAGACTAAAGCCTTTACAGTTAAGGATCATCACGGAGAATTGTATAAGAAGCACTATCCTCCTGCATTGGAAGATGACGTCTGGCGTCTAGATAGAATTAGCAAGGAGGGTGCTTTCCATAAGAAATTGAGTGCTGAACGGATTAACATGGTGCAGGACTTCTTGAAACTATTGAATACAGATCCCCAACGACTTCGCCAAATTCTTGGCAATGGGATGTCAAACAAGATGTGGGAGGGAACGGTGGAGCATGCAAAGACATGTACACTTAATAACAAGCACTATGTTTATAACCAAAATAACACTAGTGTTATCTTCAATGTTGTATATGAACCAATGTATATTTTGGCGGCAGATTGGCGGATGATTGCTAAGGATTTTACTTCTAAAACTGACAAGCATTTGGTGGATAAGCTGGTAAAATCTGCTTATCAGCATTGGAATGAAGTGAGAGAACTTGAAGATGGATTCCCAATGAGTAACTTGTTGGCATTATAGCCTACTAATGTCCAAGTTCCTGAGGGGCATGGAGATCCTAGCTATCAGAGGATGGTTTTATTGTCACAGGCAAGATGGGTAGGCAGCACAATTAGATGTGAAGTCACAGATGGTGGGTCGTCAATAGTCAATGAAATATGGTAGCAATGATTGGCTTCATCCTAGTGAAGGTGTTAATATGGTAGCATCCAATGAAGTTGTTGTGGTAACAGGGTTCATGCATCAGGCTATGGCACCTCAATCTTTAGAGTCTCCATCCTTAGCTCTTGGTCCACGGCAAGCACCCATGTACCCATTTCCCATGCCTTACGAGGCAAGCAATCTCAATTCCATATACATAGGAATGGCCATAGAAATCAATATACAGAAAAGTTTGTAGGGCACATTATCAAAAATGACTGGCTAGTGAACCCAATGAAGGGCTAGAGGGATACACTACAACAAGAACTTCATTTCTTGAAAGAAGATAGAAATGATCTCGACATAAAGTTTCAGGTGATCATGAAACAAATAGAGTCATTAGGAATGGATACAGCAAGTCTTAACATGGTTTCGTTAGTTTGGAATATACTAGACAGAAGCTGAGCGAGCATGGGCAAATAAGAGGTGATGAAAATATGAGTGTCCCTCAAGTTCAGCTGAAAATAGAGGAGCTCCTATAGAAAATTGAAACTTTGGAAAATTCAGCAATGTCTCATCAACTAGAAGCAGATAGACTTGAATTTGCAATGAAGCTTCTTGAACAACATATAATAGTTTACATGCTACGCTGATATTGGTGGTAATTTCTGTGCTGAGTGAAATTGAGATAATAACCTATGATTCTATTGATTTTAAAGAAAGTGGGCCATGTCCACTAATGTAGTGAAATTAAGTAAAGAAATCCTATGAGGTTATTTGGATAGATGAAGAAATTACATGGTGAAAATGCATTGAAGTGGTATATTTTTCAAAAAGGTAATATAAGTAAAAAAAAAATATTTCTTTCAAGAATCAGTTATACGAGAAAAGAATAGGCATATTATTTTCAAGAGAGGCAGTTATAGAAACCGTAACGTCTCGATGAACAAACATATAAATATGTGATCTGCAGAGGACTTGGGGATCTTTTTTCGGCTGTTCTGTGAAACAGAGGAAGAGGAACAAATTTATTTTTCTGTTGTTATTCTTCAGTTGTATTTCCTGAAGTTAGTTTATGTGCAGGAGATATTACAAAGACTTTGTGTTTTGTTTGATTGAAGAAATGAAAATCATTTTCAAAACTTTGTGTCTGCAAATCTTCTTGTTGATTGCAATTCTCTTATGTTAATCTGTGATCTATCTTCAATCTATTTTTGTCGTATATAGCTGAATCTAAAGGAAGGTATGACTGACCCCTTTTTTTAGTTAGATATCAATTGTGGGTGGGATGAGTAAACTATGTGTTATTTGTCTATGCTCGCTGTATTTTAAAATCAACTCTTCGCATCTATCTCGTGGTTACGAATAGGTGTTAGTATACCTTTCCTGCTTTCTGGTTAAAAGCATACCCGTGTTTTCATTCTTTGTATATCTTAAGAGGGAGCTGTACCTCTAAAATTCAGAGGAAGGTTGCCAATTTAATGGCAACTTCTCCAACTGTTGGTGCTATTTGTCCTTCCATTTAGGCATTCGAGTCAATCTTTTATAGTTGTTTGCGAGGGACAAATCTGTAAACCAACACATTATTAATTTAATTAATAAATATTATGTTTTAATATAAATAATATTTAATAAATTATAAACTAAAAAAATAAATTAAATAAATATAAAATAAAAACAAGTTTTAAAAAAAATTGTATAAACTTTTTTTTATTTATGGAGGGTTTTAAACCCTACCATAAGAGGTCCAGCCTTATGGGTTGCGGCCTGTTATGCACAAGTCATGGCCATACAACAGGGAAAAACCCCCTATAATTTATGCTTTAAGGGATGTCTATGCCTGGTTCTAAAGCTCCCAATTTGGCACAGGCCGAGAGTATATGGGTAAATGTGGTTTTGTCTCAGATTTGAGACTTGTTTATTGCATAATGAAGAACAGTGACTGTAATAACTTATTGTGAAAAGTTGTGTGTAACAAAGGCAAATTGTCTGTGAGGGTTGGAAGAGAGTATATTTTTTTGAAAATACAGGTCCGCAATAATTGAAGATACACAGAGAAAATGTTAGGGGTTATGTGCTGAAGGAATGTAACATTTTTTAGAATATAGGTCTGCAGATATTGTAGATATTCAAAGAAACTTTTAGGGGTTGTGTAACAAAGGCAAAATTACCTGTGAGGTTTGAAAGAGATGATTTTTCCCTATTCTAAAAAAAAGAGTTTTTGAGAATACAGGTCGACAATAAATTGAAGATATGGAGAGTAAATTTTCAGTCTATTTTATTTATTTTTCTCACAAAATGATGGTGCTTGTAGGTTTTTCCTAAGTTGTAAAACTAATTTTTTTAAAACAAAATTTTTCTTTCAACATCGATTGAAATAATATTATCACTTTGCATTATTAAATCATTTTAGGCACAAAATGCTTGTGAATTTCCCCTTCTACTTGCTTTCTAGCTTGTAATCTTCTGTCAAACTTACCAAGAAAACATGTGAGGGTAAACTAATGGTGGTGGCCATTCCCCTGCACCAGGGACTAATTTTCCAACTTTACCATTATCACTTAGCTCTGTGCCCTGTTAAGCCCCCTTAGGCTAGGCTTGTCGAGGATAATGATAATGAAGACTCCGAAGACAATGTCCCTCTCAGTGTAAAATTTGGCAGTCCCTCGAAATCTAAAGCTTCGCCCCTTGTTGTTGTTGACCCTAACAACCATGTGGACCCCCCGGCTATTCCCTATTGTAGCCCTCCCAAATTCAAGGACATTTCTTCCCCTAGGACCCAGCACTTTGGTCGGACCTCAGTGATTTTTGCTTCTCGTGGGGCAGAGGGGTCCCATGGTCATTCCTGTGAAGAAGCGGCCGAGGGCCTTTGTGGTCTAAAAAATAACCCACCTCCTTGTGGCAGTAAAAAATGAAAAAGCCAGCAATGCCAACCTAGCCCTGCCAAAGGGGGAAAAAAGAAGACTAGAAAGGGTGGTGAGGGTTTGAGAGTTGAGGAACCAGAGACTGTGAAGAAACAAGATACTTCTCAAAAGCAGAAAATGGAGGAGACAGTTGATGCCAAGGGGAAGGTTGCAGGTAAAGATGGTTCTGAGAGAAGACCGAGCATTAGGTCTTCTAGGCTGGCAAGTGGGAAACCCCAGGTGCTAAAGATCGTTGATTATTCCTTGACCTTCGATCATGATGACCTTGAGTTTGAGATGGAAATAAAAGAAGTCAAGACCACTCCAGTGCAGGAACAGGAAGGAAGGAGTCACTTTGACTCTATGAATAATTCATTTTATGATTCTGAGCCCAATGATGTTGAAATCTTGGAGACTCCTGATAAGGAGGTCATGAGTGCTAGAGAGGATGATCCAAACAGGAAGCTTGCATAGGAATTGGATGATGTTAAGTCATGTCTTTCTACTATGGAAAGTAAAGTCAAGGTGCTGACGAAAGTTTGCATGAAGGTCTTTCACAGGGTCACCTCTACCTTTTCTGTTATGCAAGAGGATCATATTACTGATGTTGATGCTACGAAGGAGAACAAGAAAGAGCTGATCAAGATGCTTAAGAATGACTGGAAAGATCTATTTATTTAGCTTTTTCTTATGTTATATGCTCTAGACTTGGTTTTGTTTTTTCCTATGGACCTGGTTTAGTTTTAATTTTGTTATGAACTTCTGCTACTAGTTAGTTGTTGGTGTGTTGTTTATGGCCTTGGGCCTGTTTTTCTGCCCGTGGGGCTTTTTGTTTCAGGATCTACACCCATGTTTGCAGCTTACCTTTATCAAAGACAAATCTACAATGAAACATTATTTCAATCTACTCATTTACTTTTTAAAACTAAAATAAATCCTACAATTTTCTCATTCCATTTGCTAAATCAAAAGAGGTAATAACAACACCTACCTGGAATACGCTAATCCCTTGAAGCAGTTCTTCTTGAAGTGGTTGTAGATCTTTTTGAAGCAGCGTGAAGTTGCCATGAAATTCATGTTGTTTTCTTCTCTTTTCCCTTCTATTTATAGATCTTTATTTTATTTATTTCCTTCAGTAGGAGGAGAAATTATCTCTATTAACTAAGTTAATTTCCTCACATAACAGATCAATCAAAAAACAAGATAACTCACACTAAGGGGTAGTTAAAACACCTTTATTATTTCAATTAACAATTAATCAAAACACTAATTTCTAATCCTAACTCAAAAATGATTTTAGTTATCTAATAATTATTTATTGATTTAATTTTTATTTATTTTAATTCATTTTATTATAATTTTATAGTTTATAATTATTTGAATGATTTTAATTTTATTTATTATTAATTCATTATTATTCAATATTTTTTATTTTTTTATTACTTATGATTTTTAATTTATTTAATAATTAAACTAGCCAAAAATACTTTTCCTTTTCTAATTTAATTATCAAATTGTTTTTCCTACCTTAATAAATAAATTTAATGTGTCAAAAGGGGTTGTGACACAACATAGTGTGGGATCACCAATGAGAGAAGCAACAAAAGCTCTCCTACAAATGAGCATAGAGAGGAAGAAGAGGGAAGTAGAATCCTCACAACTAAAATTGAAACAAAAGAAAAAATAAAATATACACATTGTTGTGGAGGAAGAAGAAGAACCTATAGCTCAAATACCTACCCCAGAAGTACTACAAAGATTGACTAGGGCACAATTAAGCAAGGTAAAGGTAGTGGAAGAAAAGGGAGTTAAGAAGAAGACATAACTAAACTCTAATAGAACAAACACATGAGAAAGAAGAGAGCATAATTGAAGTCTAATAGTTATACAAATCATTGTTCACACCAAGAATTCTCTTACAAATAGTGCAAATGTATCCACTAGTCTCCAACACAAATAAATAGGTTATTTTGAAAGTAATGTTAGACTATATTATAGGAACTCCTCACCCCATGCTAGACACAATCGAGATTTTACCTAAAGAATTGGTTAACACAATAAAGACAAAAAGAGAAGAGACAATACAAATACAAGAAAATATTAGAAAAGAAGCCCTTGAACAAGTAGTGGCAGATCTTTCTCCCACCAACAAGGATAAATTAGCACAAATGCAAACTATGGAGTTAAGATCTAAACAAAGAGTAGATACTCTCATGTCATAGGATAAGGAAATAAAAGAAAAATTTAGAAAGGAAACATTAAAGGCTAAACAAAAGGCCTACAATGTCTTACTAATAGAAAAAGAAAAAGCAATTAAAATAGAGCAACTAGACTATGGAATAGAAGGAATAAGGCAAAGGAACTGGTCAAGGATTTCATGAGGACACCGTACAAGAAGAAGAGGAAATAGTAAAGGGTCAAATGGAGATAGTATGACTTAGTGGTAGTATATAAATAACAACAAAGTAACAAGAGAAAGAAAAAGTACAAATCATACAAGAGATAACACAGAATGTAGGAAAGGATAAAGAAGGAGAACAACATAAAAAGGATCCTAAAAACCAAAAGAAAGAATATAAGGGAAAAGTAATGATTGGGGGATCTAGTGTGGAACAAACCCCTACAGAAAAATTCTAATAACCCCAAGTGTTTCTCAAACTTTGGATCCAATGGATAAAATTAAAGAGTTCATAGCCTACAAAAAGAAACTACAACTTGTGGTATCCTTACCACCAACTCTGTTTACACCTACACCATTAGGACCACAACTGGATCTAACAAAAATTTCTCCTATCTAGCAATTCCAAATAGGAGATGTCATGCACATCACTACTAGGGAGAGAATCTTGGCACAATACTTGATTATCAATCAATCCATAGAGAAAACATTAGCAGAGGTGCAAGCACAAGTACCACACATACATATAGATATTTCCTCACTAGTGGATCAGCAATTAAGAATAGCAATCAGTGGGCTCATTACAAAATTTCAAAATTGGGAAACACAAAAGGAAAATCTTAAACAAGAAATCCTAGCAAATCAGGAAAATAAGCAGTTGGAGGAAATCATATTAAAATATGCTACTGCAAAGACAAAAATGGAGATAGAGATTAATAACATGAAAGGAGATTGCAATAATGCAAACACATTATATCAATTTTGTTTAGGTTGGCCCACATCCACTAAGGCACTAAAATTTCAACAAGACAACCTAGAAAATGAAATCATGCAAGCCTCAACCTCCTATGATGAAATGAAGGATTTAGATGGCAACATCAAAGTACTAATTGAAAACTTACACAATCAATATCAACAAGTATAAGAACAATGGGTGAGTTTGAGAGCTCAAATAAAGTGAATAAGGGAGGTAGACAATTTGTGGCTAGCTCACTTAACAGTGTTTCTAGTTGATACAAGGAAAATGGTAGATTCTCTTGATATTTTAGAGTCTATCACCACAGGTGAATCAACTATACTTAAAATCAATGGGCATATCCATTTGTTGAAACAAGCTATTTTGTAATGGGATAACACATACACTCAAATAAGGGGGGATCTACAAAAACATTTTACCATAAGCAAAAATAATTCTATTGAATTTTAACAACTGTGGTACATATTTTATATTTTTATAACATCTAGTAATTTTTGTACACTAGTAGACAACACTAGCATGTCTTGAGGACAAGACATGGGTTTAACCATGGATGATGTTGGCAAGACAAAGTTGCACCACTCCCATTAGGTCAAAAACTTGAAAGGGTGGCATAATGGAGGACAATGGTAAAAAACCACTAGGGAACCAAAGGTTGGAAATATAAAGAACTCGCCCAAGCAAGATATAGTAAGATAGAGATATTGCAATTCAAGTGTGGCACATATAGCCGACCTGCAACACATGCAAAGAGGCATACCAAGGAAGAGGGACACATCCCTATTCTTAATAATGCACATATGTGTACCGCATATATGACAAGTAGAATGTAAGATAGGGAAATATATAGATAAGAGATAAGAGAAAGAAATATATGTGAGAGAGAAAGAGTAATAGGGCAAAATATGATATACAATATGTAATTGATAGGATAAGTGAGAGCTCTATTGTGTAAATAATGAAGATGTATTGAAAAACTGATTGTGTATACTACAAGTCGATCTAATGAATATATAATGGTTTATACTATATGATATGTGTATGAGATGAATGTGCATATGTTTATATTTTGATTTATTTGTTTTGTGTTCTACTACACTATTATGCAATCAATCACATAAGTTCTAATCCTTTTCTTATCCTATAAATTGGGGTATAAATACAACATAAAAGAGCATAGGCCCAAAACTTAGGTCTACACCCCCACTTTGTCAACAATTACCAAAGAACCTTAATTTAATAGATTTTTCCACCATTTTTTATTTATTTAATATAAATAATTTGCAATGTCATAAATATGAATAATTCAATTGTAATTTATTTCATGATGTAGTTTATGATGATGCAACACACAACATAATCACGTGAGAGCCAAATATTTGAAGGCTAGAACATAAGAAAACTTATATTCATCAACTCTGCTACTACAATGAGAGACAACTCTCTTATATCCAAGAAAACAAAAAAAATTACCTTTTTTGGCAAATTTCGACAATTGTCAGATTTTTCCATTTTAGGTAATTTTACAATCATATCTTGAGAATCTAGTTTTTTCTTAAAATATTCCTAAAACTAAGGTAGGATGAAATGCCAACTAATATTCTAAATTTGAAACATGAGTTTCAATTTATTACAAAAGCAACTTTTTAAAAATCTAGAAAAAAACACTAATTTGCCATTTTGAGGGCCAAGATGAAAGTTTCAAGCCCTGAAAAAGTGCCAAGATGAGGTCCAACTAACTAGGGTGGGTTGGAAAACCACTGGCCACCTCATAACGCATCCTCCTATAAAATTTCGTAGAAAACCCACATCCGAGTCAAAAGTTATGACCTCCAGAAGTCCCTGCATCATTCTTTGGTTGAAAAGAACGCAGCTCCTGCAAGTGAGTGTCTTTGAACTGTTGCCACTTGACTGGATCCAACTGTTGCACTTCCCACTCTATAATCCACATGCTATCTGTTGGTGGCAATCCTTCCCACTGTACTAAATACTTGTTGTACTACCCTTGCCGAGTGTAGATAGTGTTCTTATCAAGAACCTGTGCAATCTTTTCCTTCTTATGGGGAATGTGGTGGTGCCATGCCACTTTTGGTTGACTATCTTCAATATTATCCTCACCATGGAATGCATATGAATCAGAAACATTAAACACAGGAGAAATATCAAGATCATCTGATAAACTGACCTCATATGCATTATCATTGATCTTCTTTGTAATTTTTCAAGGACCAATTTTCTTGTACTTCAACTTGTGGTATGTTCTAGTAGGAAACCGCTCTTTTCTCAAATATACCATCACTAAGTCACCTTCATTGAATGTCTAATGTCACCTACTAGCATCCACTGTATTCTTGTACCTCTCATTACTGTTATGCAACTTCTGTCTCACTTCTTTCTGCAACTATTGAAGGTGTTCTGCAAATGCTTCCCCATCATCACTGACCCTATCTTTCATTGGTATCTGTACCCAGTCTACAACACCCTGAGGATTCCTGCCATACATAATCTGGAAAGGGGACTTTCCCGTTGATCTGTTAACAAAACTATTATAGGCAAATTCAGCCTGGGGTAATGCCAAGTACCATTGTTTTGGCTTTTCTCCAACAATACACCTCAACAAATTTCCCAGACTCTGATTGACTACCTCTATTTGCCCATATGTTTGAGGATTATAGGCACTACTAAACTATAACTTGGTCCCCATCTTCTTCCATAAAGTCCTCCAGAAATGACTAAGGAATTTGGTATCCCTATCAGAGGTAATAGTCTTTGGAACACCATGTAGTCGAACATCTTCTGAAAAAAATAATTTTGCTACCCTCATTGCATCATTAGTTTTCTTATAGGCAATAAAATGAACCATCTTGGAGAACCTATCAACAACTACAAAAGTAGAGTCATTACCTCATTGAGTATGTGGAAGTCCCAACACAAAGTCCATGCTCAAATCTATCCATGGTGCAGTTGGTACTGGTAATGGCATATACAACCCTATATTTTGTGAATGTCCCTTAGCCACTTGGCAGATCCTACACCTTGTTACATACCTAGTTCTATCCCTTTTCATCTTTGGCCAGTAATATTTATCTTCTATCAAGGCTATTGTCTTGCCCTTGCCAAAATGTCCAACCAACCCAGTACTATGAAATTCTCTGAGAATGTTTTCCCTCATAGAGCCAGTTGGTATGCATAGTTGTTTTCTTTTAAATAGATACCCATCTTGCAAAAAATATTCACCCCGAAAGTGATCCAAGTTACCAAAAATTGGTGCCTTCAATTGTTCTGCAATCTCCCAAAAATCATCATCAGACTCATACAATTTTTTTATGGAATCAAAACCAATCACCTCAGTTTACATTGTGGTCAAAAGTGCAACACGCCTACTTAACGCATCTGCAACCTGGTTTTGTTTTCCAGACTTATGCTTCAACACAAAATTGTAACCCTGCAAGAAAGAAACCCACTTGGCATGCCTACTATTCAACATTTTTTGTGTGTTCAAGTATCTCAATGCAATATGATCTGTAAACAATAGAAACTCCTAGGGAACTAGATAATGTCTCCAATGCCTCAATGCTTGAACAATTGCATAAAATTCCAAATCATAAGTAGAATAATTCTTTCTCGTTTCATTCAAATTTTCACTAAAGAAAGCTACAGGTTTTCCAGCTTGGCTAAGCACAGCACCTATTCCCACATGGGAGGCATCACATTCTACTTCAAATACCTTATCAAAATTTGGCAATGCAAGTATAGGTGCTTCTGTTACCTTTTGCTTCAAGTACTTAAATCTCTCCTCATCATCTGTGGTCCATACAAACTCCCTTCCTTTGGTGCAATCTATTATAGGAGCTACAATACTACTGAAATTTTAAATGAACTTTCGATAGAAAGTGGCCAGGCCATGAAAACTTTTTACCTCTGTGATGCTACTTGGACTAGGCCATTCTAGAATTGCCCTGACCTTCTCTGGATCCATTTTGACACCATCTTTAGAAATGATAAAGCCTAAAAAAACCAAACTGTCATGCATGAACCTACACTTCTTCAAATTGGCATAGAGCTTCTCCTTTCTTAACACACCAAGGATGATCCTCAAGTGTTGTAAGTGCTCTTCTTTGCTATTACTAAATACCAAAATATCATCAAAATAAACTACCACAAACTTACCAATGTAAGGTCGTAGTATAGTGTTCATCAATCTCATAAATGTGTTAGGTGCATTTGATAACCCGAATGGCATAACCATCCACTCATATAATCTGTCTCCAATCTTAAAGGTTGTCTTCCACTCATCCCCTTCTCAGATCCGGATTTGGTGGTAGCCACTTCGTAGGTCGATCTTGCTGAAATATTTGGTCCCTGCAAGGACATCCATCATGTCCTCCATACGGGGTATAGGAAACTGATACTTGATGGTAATCTTATTAATTGCTCTACTATCAGTGCACATCCTCCATGTTCCATCTTTTTTAGGGGTCAACAATGCTGGTACAGCACATGGGCTCATGCTCTCTCTCACCACACCTTTACTTATGAGTTTTGTTACTTGCTTATTCAACTCTGCATGTTGTGTTGGAATCATCCTATAAGCTGCTTGGTTGGGTAGAGTTGCTCCTGGAATCAAATCAATATGATGTTGAATATATCTCTTTGGCAGTAGACCATTAGGTAATTCATCAGGCACAACATCAACAAATTCTTTCAATACCTCTGCTACTTCTGGGGGAACTGAAATGTCTTCCTCTTCACCTTTTTTCACTACTAATGCATAACAACACCTTGTCACCTTCATTTCTTTAACAAGATCTCTTTCAAACAACATGGTCTCACCTTTTCCTTCATCCTTGAGAGGCAACAAAATCACCTTAGAGCCATCTTTCCAAAAGGTGTATGTGTTTTTCTCTCCATCATGTATGACTTTTCTATCATACTGCCATGGCTTTCCCAATAACATATGACAGGCATCCATTGGGACAACATCACACCATATCTCATCCTGGTAGATCTTCCCTATGCTAAACTTAATTAGGCATCTTTTATCAACAGTGACTTCATTTCCCTTTTTAAACCATGTAATGCGGTATGGATGAGGATGTTTTTCACAGTGTAAATTCAATTTGTCTACCATTTCTTTAGAAACCATATTTTCACAACTACCTCCATCAACAATAACTTGGCATACCTTGCCACCCGAAGTGCATCTAGTTCTGAAGATATTGGTTCGAAGCCATGAACCATCAGAGCTTTTGGCTTGTGTTTTCTCCTTCTCTGGAATCACCATTGCTCTTCTCATCATGAGACTTTCTCCCACATCTGGTGGAACCTCTAGTTTTGTCCCTTCCACTTCAAATTGAGTTTGAATCAGGTTTACCCTAGGTTGTCCTCCTTGATTTCTTTCTTGCATGTTATAATTTGAGCATTTAAATGCCCTATGACCTTCTTCTCCACATCTAAAACAAGTGAAAGGCCTTCTCTAGTTTTCCCATCCTCTACCACTACCATAACCTCTACCTCTTTGAAATCCCCTTCCTCATTCTTGATTTGGAGGATCTTGTCGAGTATCTACTTGTTTTTCCAATCCATGGGATGAATCTCCCCTGCAATAATTTGAACCTCCTCGAAATGGGGTTGATGTACCCCTTCTTCCTCCTCTATTCCTCTGATGGTATTGTCTATTTTGTTTTTCTTCAGCCTTTAGAGCCAATTGGTAAGCTTCTTCCATACTATTGAGTCAATGCATGCTTAATTCATCTTGAATAGAGAATTTCAGGCCATTCACATATCTAGCAGCCATCTGTTCATCAGTTTCTTGATGCTCTATATGTATAGACAGCGTATAAAACTCATTTGTATAATCTTGCATAGAAGAGAGGTTTTGCTTTAAATTTTGAAACCTATGAAAAAGGGTTTGCGCATAATCTATGGGAAAAAAATTTCTCTCAACTTCTTCTCCATTTTATTCCATGTCCTGATCTTATCCTTGCCTTTCCTTGTTCGTTCCTTTTGAAGATGATCCCACCAAATCATTGCATGACCCTTTAATTTGGTGCATGCGAATTTCACCTTCTTTTCCTTTGTCATGGATTTCCATTCAAAAAAATTTCTTATATCATTCAACTAGTCTATCAACTCCTCTGGTTTAAGACTACCTGCATAATTTGAAACATCTACCTTGACCCCTTCATTTTTCCCTTCTAAGGCCCTGAGCATCCTCTCTTCAAAACTCATGCCTTCTAATTCTTCTTCCTCATGTTTTGTATCTTGATCTGCACCTCCTCAACCTATCTCTTCATCAGATTCGTCTCCTCCTCTACCCAGTCTTTGGTTTTCCATCCATGTTGTAAGTTCTGCTACTTGCCTTTGCAGATTTTGCATTTCTCTATGCATCTGGGCAAGACCGCCTCTTCCTCTTCCTCTTCCTCTCCCAGCCATCTTCCTGCTCTGATACCAGATGATGCAGCACACAACATACACTCAATACAATTTTGTCATTAATCACGTGAGAGCCAAAGATTTGAAGGCTGGAACATAAGAAAACTTCTATTCATCAACTCTACTACTACAATGAGAGAAAACTCTCTTATATCCAAGAAAACAAAAAAAAAATTACCTTTTTTGGTAGATTTCGACAATTGTCAGATTTTGCCATTTTAGATAATTTTACAATCATATCTTGAGAATCAAGTTTTTTCCCAAAAGCTTCCTAAAACTAAGGTAGGATGAAATGCCAACTAATATTCTAAATGCAAAACATGAGTTTCAATTTATTACAAAAGCAACTTTTTAAAAATCTAGAAAAAAACACTAATTTGTCATTTTGAGGGCCAAGATGAAAGTTTCAAGCCCCAAAAAAGTGCCAAGATGAGGTCCAACTCACTAGGATGGGTTGGGAAACCACTGGTCACCTCATAATGCATCCACCTGTAAAATTTCGTAGAAAACCCACATCCGAGTCAAAAGTTATGACCTCTGGAAGTCCCTGCATCATTATTTATATGGTGTCATGTGTCATGTATCTTTTTAATATTATTTCAAACTTGTAGTTTATTTTTTATTTAACTAATTTGTACAAATACTATTTTTTATTTTATAGTGAAATTATCATGGCTAACCCACTATTTCATAGAATAGACAAAGAAATTAATAACTTATAAGCAATTTTAGATGATTTTGAAACTATACGCCATTATAAAAGTAATTGTGAAAAAATAATACAAAGTTGAGTTCAAATGATAACAACTTTAGCATATATTAGCCCCTATAGTAATACCATTTTAGATGTTCTAGCTAAGATGAAACACAGTGTTACTTGTATTATTGGATTTAACATTGTCTAACAATGCACACCCAAACAAATTGTGAAGGAGACATGTTTTCTATACTATTTAGACAAATGTAATGTGGAGGGATATTTAGTTACTAGGTGTATGTGCCTCTATATGGCACCATTGTTATATCCTAAGTTTGTAGCTACCCATGGTCACTATCTGAATAATGACCAAATCCTATTGTACTTTGCATAGCAATAAAGCACTTAGGTGCACTTGCACCTCAACTTGAATAGTGTATATATACAAAACCATATGGGATAGAGGCATGAAAGGATATGTGATAGAGACACATATTGTCATCGAGGACAATAGGCTTCTTGACGTAGGTAGTTGGTTCTTGAGAGCATGCTTATATTTACCCCAAGATTCTAGTTTATTGTTGACACTATGGTTTTTACTTATGAGAAGGAAGCAATTTTGAAGGCATCGCTAATTTTTGCCATCCAAATCTAAGCTATCTCTTCAAATTGGGTGGGTGAGCACTTGTTGAGGCATTATTGCATCTCCTTGACATCACATTAAGCATCCTCAAGGCATTGTGATCCATATCATATTGTCACCTTTCCATCTCCAAAGGAGCTTGGTCATATCACTTATATTGATTAATTACATCATTTTGCATGATGTCCTTCATCGAATCGAATGAGAGCATATCAAGTGATATCCTTATAGTTGAGTGTCCATCTCTCTCAAATGTCATGGTATATGTAGATCATAACATCACCAACACTAAGAGATCATATACATCACCCTCACAAGCGTACTCCAAGCCTACAAATGTTGACAGATCTAGAGTCTTTAGTGGTCAGCATTCATGATGTTTAGGAGCATCTACATCTACTTCTCCTCATGATTCACCTGATACTTACATGATTCCCCTAAGTTCAACATACTTGAGCAGCTTGGCCAAGGCCTCAGTTTAACACAAATTTTATCATCAAGTTCCATGATCTCTCACAACCGTAATCCATTAGGGTCATTGCTAATCCGTGTGTTGGATTTGAGATAAAATTCGATGGTGGAGACTTCTATTCATGTTTTTTTACACATATCTACTAATGTATGACAATTCTAATCAAAATGACAATTTGCTTGCAACTACATAGGTATTATTTAAATTTAATTTTTACATATATAGTAAAATTTACCCTATACATGAACTCATGGACCTCTAGAAGTTAATTTTAAATTATTTTTCCTATTTTACACACACATGGTTCAACACACATTCCTATTCTAAGCACAGGGCTTGTACGTGTGCATGATTCACATCATGGTGGTAAGCAAGTGAGATAATTTATGTATGTTGTAACATAAGATTATGTACATGTTCTAACATTCTTGTAATGTACATGTGTATTTATGCAAGGTTATATTCATCATTATAAGCACAATAGTTCCCATTCCAATGGTCATTCAATCAGGAGGAGACGGATTCATTCATGTTATGATGTATTTCATGTTCATTTGAGTATTTCATGTATATTTGAGTATTTGTGTATCTAATGCATTTTATGTACTTTGATCTAGGATAGTCATGTATATTTTGAGATATATGGCATCTACACACTTTGATGTACTTGGCATTTACGTACTTGATCTAGAACATTTATGTATACCTTGAGATCTATGGCATTTACATGCTCTGATGTAGGACATTACATATTTTGATCATGTATTTGAGTGTTTGTGTATGTAGGACATTAGAATATATGTTGATCACTTTCATACTTCCATATACTTATATATAGATTGTTTAGTTTTTGTATATATAGGTTTAAATCAACATTTACACTAATTTACAAATTTTTTTTAATAATAGACAATATACACTAAAACTCAATATACAATATACACTAATTTATGTAATAACTATAATATGTACAGTACTTTATAATTGACACTAATTTACAATATATTTAAATCCCAATTCAAGTACAATCTACAATTTACAATAACTACAATATATTTAAATCTTAATTTGTACAATTTACAATAAGTTCAATATACACTAATGTGTACAATTTATAATTAGTTCAATCAAATTTGTAAGTAGTAAGAAATGAGTGTTAATGTGTGCTAATTTGGTCTAATTGGAATAAACTCACACATTAAAAATTCATTAAACACTATAAACTCACTTACCCATTTAGGAGGTGCATTTTCAACACTACCACTTTCTTATCTAAGCTTTTGATACACCTGATAGTAAAGATCAAATTCAAAATCATGATAACAAGAAGTTTCAAGGAATTCATTTGGCTTCACATACCAAGGCCTTAACATTTCAAACACTCTTTGCCTAATCTTAACATGAAGACTTGCACTACAAAATTTAACATACATCTCATGTTGAGTTATGTGCAACCAATGTTTTGCATATTTCTTATGATTCCACTCAATCTTATGTTTGAGAACATCTCTAACATTTGATAAGGGATGAGTATGCTCATGCTAGTAATCAAAGATCAACTTCCTAACACCCTCCTCGATCTTGTTAGACTAAGGAGCCTACACATCAATGCCCAATTGCCTTCTACAACTTTGACATCCAAAATCTTTCTCCTTTTACATATCTCATTGCCATCCTTCTACTGAAACTAGTTTCATATGTAAGTGAAGAAAGATAACACTTTTTGGACATTTATGGACTTACAATAAAAGTCAACATCACTCTCCTTAAAATGATTTTATCAATGGAGAGAGATGTTTTACTAGCAAGTTTTGCCACATTTACAACAACCTCTTTTCCTAGATTCATTTTCCTCTTTTATGTGAAATCTACACCCAACAATCATAATGTCTTCTTTATCTCATCATGATTAAGGAGACATGTTAATAATTGTTATCCATTGTATCAAGACATCTAAAATACTTGTCAAATATTTAATTAGAGATTCTATTGAATGACCTCTTAGGAACCTTTTCCTATCCAGCTTAAGATTTTAATTTGTCTATATTATCCCAACTAAATGATCTAAATTATTCTTAGGAAGTTTTCCCTTAACCTCTTTAATTAAATTCACATATACATATCGGGAGGGAAGAGGTTGAGATCCCTCTCCAATATCAATATGAGGTTGGGCAACATAAAGAATATCAAGATGAGGTCGAGCTCTTTTTCAACATGAATATGAGGCTATGCCTCCTCTCTAGTATCTAATTAACTTGAGACCAACTCCAGTATCCAAATGAGGTTGGGCCTCCACTCTAGTTCCCATATGTTGAACATCTTCATAATTTTCAATGCTTAGCACGCATGTAATTAACCCAAAAGAGAAAAATAATATTTTACTTTTTACCATTTAACCTTTAAAAACATAAACATAAACCTTGAGGGTCTTCCAATATATCCAAAGGTATGTGGAAGCTAAATGAAATATGCAAATACTATTTAAGGCCTAGGTATTAGAGTCTAAGCCCTCCTCACTTCACTAGACCCTTTATGGAAAACCTAGCTTAGCCAAAAATGATAGTTGTTTTAAGGATATTTTAAAACATCTGACATAAGGTTTTTAACCTAGACACAACTACTTGACAAACTAGTCTATATTAAACATGTTAACTTGTCAAACTAGTATTATATCCCAATTAAAATACATAAGATTTAAATTAAAAAATGGAATTGAAAATATACCTTCTTTATTTTTTCAATATTTTTGATTTTTCTTCATTTAGATTCATCCCTTTTTTTACAAAGTATAAACATTGAGACTTATTTCACATATTTTTTATTTTTTGTCCTTTATTTTTCAAATATGCCAACAAATAATTTTTAGTTTTTTTAATATGTGAACAAATAATCTTTTATTTTCAAATATGCAACCAAATAAAATATTTGAGTATACCAAATGATAGCTATAAATATGATGTGACATGACCTTTGATTAAGGTCATTCAATCAAAAGTGCATATGTAGCACCTATGTGGCAGTCAAATCCCTCCATTCCACATGTTAGGATTTTGATTCTCTCTCTCTCACACACGCGCGCGAAAGGTTTTATACCACTTATAGTATGTAGGGGTTTTAAGTTTTAAATTAATTCCCAAATATATAATATAACACCTAACTAAATATAAACCATAACAATATAGATATATGGCTATCACATTATATATATATATATATATATATATATATATATATATATATATATATATATATATAGAGAGAGAGAGAGAGAGAGAGAGAGAGAGAGAGAGAGAGTTGTACCAACAATCCACAAAGATAAGAGATATAAAGGGGAAAACAAGTAGAGAAAAGAGACTTGACTTTCGATCAACCATTTTGTGTCCATGGGGAGCTATGCTCAAGGCAACACTTCATTTGCTTAGATAGATCATCTTTAAGACCTCTTCGACATACCCATTACACACTAAATTGTTATTGCTAGTCTTATTCTACTTACAAGAGAAATGTTTTCCTCTTTCTTCCTAACTTTATTGTGTAACATGAATGTGTTATAAATTATTTTCCAAGTGTAGGCCTTAGATTTGAAATAGTAATTACATATGGTAACTTTCATAGATTTTTATATCAAATTACAAAATTGAGAATTTTTTTAATAAAATATAATTTTTTTTGGTATTGCAATAACCTATAAAAATATTGTTTATATATATCTAGAGGTTGTATACACCTTATTTTTACTTTGCAACAGTGTTCACCTTATTTTTACTTTTGAACACTTTTCTCATGCGTATGTTAGCATTGGCAAGTGATGAAGGGTTCCCGGAAATATGGCAAAAGGGGATAATGTGGAGATATAACTTTAGTGTAATGTGGGTGTGTAATGTAATGTGGGTGTGTGAAGGGAAGATGATTAAGTTATGGAAAAAGATTTTTATAGTAGGGTTTATGTTTAATTTTATTACAGGGATAAGCATTATACAGTGGCATCAAGAAGATGATTGTGACTGTGTTCACAAAAACTAAAAAGTGCTGATATATTTTTTTAAAATTTAAAATATGGTCAATATACTTTTATTAAATGAATGCACCTAAAAATTATAAAATAACTATTTTATATTTAAAAATTATATAACCGATATATTTTTTTTTTAAGTAAAAACACAAGAATTAAATTTAAAATATATAACCGCCATAGTTTTATTAAATTAATGGACATAACAATAAAGCCCACATAAAATAACAAATCAAACATAAATCACAAAAATATGAAATGAAATAAGATAGAGTAAAAGATTATTAAAGAAGCGCACAGGAGTTATTTGAAGGTAACTACATTATATTGAAATAAGGTAGAGCAAAAGAATACTGAAGAAGCACGAGAGTTATTTGAAGGTAAGTTGCATTATATTTTATACATTTTGGTATAAAGGTTTCAATTTTATATAATTTAATGGGTTTTAATCATCACTGTATTATTAAAACTATAGTGCCGTAAAATATCAAATCAAATAAAAAGGAGCAAAATATACTGGACAAGTTCAAAAGTTATTTGAATGGTAAGTTGTTTTATTTACTGTAAATTAAATAGTACTTTTATTTATTGTTGAGTTATTTTAATGAAAATACTCCAAATTAATATGTTACATTTTATTAGGGTTATATTTTCTATTCTGTGTTATTTTATTTACTGTAGAATAATTTATTTTATAACTATATTTTATTAGGGTTTTATCATATGAAATATAAAAGGAGCAAAGTGTATTCAACAAACATCGAAGTTATTCTAAGTAAGTACATTATATTTTATGCATTTTACTATAAAGACTTCAATTTAATTTTCAAGAGAAAGGTAAGAATTACTACGATGCTTTGAATGCTTGAAATACTAATATAGGTGTAATAGGAGAATAAGGTTGCAATAAGAGGAAGTTAACATCATTTGTAGGAAAGGGAGATGCCTAAGAGGAAGTTGACATCATTTGTAGGAAAGGGAGATCCCTGGCAATCCTAGGTATAGTGCAATAGTATGTTTTATGGAACAATTGTTTGCAACTCTAGTTGACACCTAGACAAGATGGTTGTAATCCTCCAATGAAAGTTTCAAGTGTATCTTTCTATTGAATGAAATCAATGAATCAACTTACCAATTTATTACTTGTTGCTAAGGGTTAAAATCTTACTTTGGAAATCTAGTTTATGTGCTCACCATCTAGGACAAAATTTATGAGATTTGATTAATGGTAAAAACGCGATTGCCCAAGTAAGATATCATTAACCTACAATATACAATGTCTTAATTCTTAGAAAGACTTGATAACTTACACCAAGGGATGATGATGAATGACCCAAATATAAACTAAACCATCCCATCCTGTATATTTGAGAGTGAAGTGTGAGTTTAAGTTTAAACTCCTAGTTGCTTTGGGTGAAATCTAATTTTTTTTAACCCCTATTGTTAATAATGAAGTGCATTAATTAACCGTTGACGCACATCTAACGATAGAACAAGCCCTTTCCTCCTAGATTGGAATTGGACAAATTTTCCTTCTAGATTGGATTTGGGCAATGATGCTACTTGGGCAGTGGCTACCATGGTGCTAGGCTGAACGTCTCTAACCTTTTCTTTTTTCTAGTATCAAGTAAATTTTGATGAATCAAATTGTGCAATCAATGCTTTACAAGAATGACATTTTTCGTTCAAGAAGGGTGCGAAAATATTTATCTAATTCCGGCCTACATTTGCTATTTTGAATTTTTTTAGTGTTTTTAATCTAAAGTCATGCCCAGATTCGGAGTTCTTATTTAGAGACTTGTTCTCAGTTTTATAAAGTGATTAAAATCATCATTGTTAAGACATTTTTCTTTTTTTTAAGAAAAGGGTAAAGACTTTTTTTTTTTTTTTTAAAGAGAAGGGGATAGAGCCCCAGACCATTTATTATATTATATAGAGTAGTAAATATTTACAGAGAAAATTAAAGCGGGGGTATCAATTGTTAAGACTTGCGCGTTGGTTTTGTTTCAGCTTTAAATGCATGCATGTAGGTTTCTCCCACAGAAAATACATAGATGAAATAGATGTTTAACTTAACATATTTTCTTAGCCTAATCGATACTCCAAGATCGTATTCTGCTCAAAATGTTGGACATCTAACATGGAAGTTAGAAGTCTGGAAGATACCAGAGTATTTTGGACAAACCGATCACAACCTTGATGCAAAATAAGAAAATGAATTAACAACTAGATATAGGTTTCTTTCATACTTCTCAACTAGATATAGGTTTCTTTCATGGCATCAACACATCTAGACCAGATTTCTTCATGAGTAAATGTAATTTTCTCACCATTTCTTTCCATACTAAAGGAATTGGAATCCGCTGAATAAAGCTAGTTATCTAAAGCATCAATAAAAATATTTAATGAAGACCCCAGACTCAATGCACATTTGTGGAAGATCGCACAGCACTGCAAGAGTTATGGTAAGTGATCAATCATCCCAGCATTTTTTCATGCAAGGCTTCCTACAAAAGCATTTATGGCACTTCAAAGCATCCTCTGTCAAACCATATAAGGTCCAACATCTCCAATGTCATCATGTCTATCATTTGTTAGGGTTGTGAATAATCCCAAGACTCAATGCACATTTGTGGAAGATTGCACAGCACTGCAAGAGTTATGATAAGTGATCAATCATCCCATCATATTTTCATGCAAGGCTTCCTACAAAAGCATTGATGGCACTTCAAAGCATCCTCTGTCAAACCATATAAGGTCCAACATCTCCAATGTCAACATGTCTATCATTTGTTAGGGTTGTGAATAATGGCTAGGAAGTTGAGAGGAAAGGCCCCAAGTTTCGAGAACAAACTACCTGTAACTACACATCATGTGAGGGCATTTTGAGATGAGAGGTCAATACTTCGATACCACCACAGTGGAGCCCTATGTGATCTGAGACAACACTAAATTGTGGGTCAAATGTGTCAACGGCAAAAACAAGTTACGAATAGAGAAAACAAAGATTAGATTGTCTAACAAAGAACAATGGACATCATGCTATAATTGTATCGCAAGATTGTACTACTTAAATGCCTAAAGTACCATACAATGATGTGACAGGTCGAACGTATCATCCACAACTGAACTAGTTAGAATCCTCTCAATGAATAGCTATGTTACATAATTAAACAAATGTAGGAGAGGATGGCTTCTTTTTTGCTACTTAACCCTATGAAAAAAAATTAGTAGCTTTTTGTTAGTGCTTAAGAAAAATAATAATCGTTTGCCATGGCACAAAGGTTTCTTAATATTGTCAGACAATTTCAAATCTACGGCCCCTTGCTGAAAGCAATCAACTATGGCTGTCACCCAAATTGGCATTACCTACCATCACCCACCCTTGACAGATCCTTGGAACACAAACCTGACAACATCAACTCCGCAAAAATCACATAGTTTTATATTATCCCAAGTGTACATTACAAGGGATCAGAGGTGCTGAGTCTTATTCCTCTGCAAGATATATTCTTGCAGCATAATCTTCTTCAAGGCAAGAGTCAAAGGTGATCCCTTCTCCAGATGCACATACTTCCATTACAATAAACTAAATATTCAAAGTACACGAGCTATTGAATGATAAACAATTCCAAACAACAGAAATTTTAGAGATTTGAAAGTAACTTTAAACTTTCCCAGATCATTTTCAAACTTGTCATGCAACTATAGATTTTAGATGCTCAACATTTGGTCCCGTGTTCACTATTAAAATGGACACAAGATATATAGCATATATAGAGGTTAATCCATTCAAACACAATAGAGAAAGATTAAATTCTACTAAAACAGTAATGCAAATTCCATAACAAAACCTGATTCTCATGGGATCAAATTCATGAATTATAATCTAGAATTCATGAAAGTTTACAATAGTATAGAAACAGAATGAATTCACACTTGAATGCAATAGGATCATTATAAGTAAAGGTTAAAAAGGTAAAGGCAAAAGCAGCTTTTAGGTCACCACCAAGCAAGATACCAATTTGATGTATGGCACTCCCCTTTGGAAGCCACCAGGGAACTGTTTTTAACTTTTTCTATTTACCTTACATAATTCAGTGAGGTGTATGGGACGCCCTCCAAATTCAAACCTGTGACATCTGTGGAGCACATAATATTCAATGAGGTGCGTATAAGTTACAAACCTAACCCCCAACCCAATTCTAACCTGTAACCTCCCCTATGGAGGACACACCTTCACCATCAGGCCCCCCTCAAGTTTGTACAAAACCACATACCAGCTCTTTTCTGGTAAATACAGTTCCTAACAGAGTTGTTTAATCAAAAGAAAATATAATAGTCCTACCAAATCTAAATATTTCAAGGAAGAACTGAAAATAATCACTTAGACAAGCGGCTTGGCCAATTTCTCCAGTATAACACAAGACCATGCTTTTATAAACACTTTACTTGAGGATTTCTCATAAAAAAAGAAAAACGTGTCATTGAACTAAAATAAGTAACATGTACATCTAACATGCCCAAGTAACAATCTGGATCAGCTACTGAAACTGTTAGTACTGTAGGTATAAAAAGTGCCTTTACAGTGCAAACTGCAAATCAGTGGCTTATATTGTTTTCACTTTTATTATCTCATTGCATAAGACAAATTTATCTTCTTTGTTTCCCCGTGTAGAGCCATCTCCACAGAAAAGATGTACCTAATTCAGGAACACAGTACTTTACCACCGGCATCAATGCAAGTTTCCAACTTTGTATAAACTGGTGAGTAAAGTTTACACCATATGACTGCAGGAAACACATGAAGTATTCTATCCATGCACAGTCAAAGACTGGTATTAAAATCTGGGCCCTGCAAAGTTATAGATCCTGAAGGAAAAAGTCAAAAAAATTAGCAACTTACAGTCACATTACAAACTATAGACAAAGTCCGCAATCTAATTCAGTCACGAACAAATTGCAGTTATACCACTTATGTTCATATATGTGACTCTCACTTCCCTCCAGTTATATAACTGCACATAAGCCACGAAAAGTATATCATTAACTGTAAAGGGGCCTCTTCCAGATTAATTTGTTTTCTGGCAGGCAGTATAATATGAGTTGTGCAATCGTCAAGATGCACAAAACAGATACCTACCTTAATGGCTGACAGAGGTGTGGATAAGCCGTTCACTACTAGAGTTGACATCTATCCATTGCTGACTTTTGCTGTTGATACCCACAGAGCTAGGATGGTCCTCAAGCCCATGCTGATCCTTTTTGCTAAATTCAATTCCTCGTACAATTCCTCGCGTGCCATGGTCATGCTCTTTAAAACTTTTTCCAAAACGCCCTTCCATCTGAGAATCTATGTGAGGTCTAAGTCGAATTTTTTCAAATATTTCTTTATCCTGTGCGTACAACTGAAGCGCCAAGCGGGTGAGTTCCTCTGTGGCAAATACAACAAAGGCATAATAGTGGGATGGTACTCGCACCTCGGTAACAATCTCATCGTGCATAAGTCCCTTGACATTTTCACGAAGAACGCTTTCAAAAATGCGGCAAATCATTTCCCCTGTCGCACTTGGTGGGAAACCATGGGCAAATACCGTTTTCTCGGGATCAGATTTGGGACGCTTCCTGAAGTCAAAAGGTTTGTCTCGGTGGTATTCATCAGATTCTTCTCCGAAGTCAAAATTTCTCATTCTCTTAGCATTCCTTTCCAAGTATCCATAAGCACCAATAGGTTCAGCATCTCTTTCCAAATGTGGATTTCCTCTGGATTTGATAGGATATCGGCCTGGTTTAATGTCATGGTGTACCCAGTCAGGCCTGCCTATATCTTCCCTGTTTTCATAGATGTACTTGTTACCTATTTCCATTTTCATGTAGTCAAAAAGCTCTGGTCTTTGAGAATGCAAATCTAGCATGAAGTCCACTAGCTGAGGGGTTGCTAAATCCACAAATGCACACTGCTTTGTGCGCACATATCTCACGTCCAGAACCAACTTTCTCCCAGTAGAACTCAAAAGTGGAGTCCCAACATAATGAGCCAAAATGTCCTCAAAGAGGTCTCTGATAGATTGAGCAGATGCATTTACAGTCAGCTCTGTTAAGTAGAGAGTATTTGGCTCCTCAACTGTCTCATCATCCCACCATGGCATACCTTTCCCACGCCTATAATCGTGCTCAATATATCTTTGTTCAGGCTTCCGCCTACTACCGTATGAAAAAGGCTCTTTCTGAATGTACCTCTCATCACGGGGAGAGAATCCAATTTGGTCAACAGATTTTGTGCTTAATTCATTATAATAGTTTGCCCTTGCTGGCTTAGGGATTGATACTCGGGGTAACCTTACCTTCAAACCATCAAAGATGGTTTTGTCCTCAGCATAGAGGCCAAGAGCAGCAGTGACTAGGCTCTCAGCCGCAAATTCTACAATGGCATAAGAGTGGTCTGAAACATAGTTTGCCTGTAACACTATCTCGCATGTATAAGGAAGAGCAAGCTTTTCGCATAAGACCCTCTGAAAAATAGATTTCAATAACTGGACTGGCATATTGCCCTGCATATTTCCCTGCATATTGTAGACATATAGCAGATTGGATTTGTTTCTGGAGTCTAAATAGGTTGTATCGTCATTATCCTTATAGAAATCCTCCCCATAGGGTTCTCTATATAGTGGTCGCCTTGATATATGAGAATCTGGGACTTCCCTGTGCAAATACCCATCCATAAATTTCCGTTCTGGCTTTTCAGAGGAAGGATATAGAGGTTGGGAGATGGTTGTAGGACCCTGTACTCCTGACCTAGCCACAAAATTTCTCTTAACAGCACCAGTTGACGGCGGCAAAGGGCTACCATGCACCGAATCAGAATAAATGGCACTTTTCTCTTTGGCCTCCACATTTGTTTCCTTCATAAAATAGTCTCCTGCCAAACCAAGTAGTTGTTGAATCTTCTTCGATGCTTCACAAACTCCTCTTCTTCTTATACATCTGATACGTACACCTATTACTCTACCAGGAAGATCGGCATTGCCAGATTGTGCCACAGTAATGGCCTTGTTACTAAGAACCATACTTATGATTACTCCCGTACGGTCTTGAATCCTGTCTAAATTCTTTCCATCATGACCTTTTATCTTCTTTACCACAGAAGACACCGACGGAGCGCCATTACTGCCTGGGGGAATAGGACCTTCATACCAGAAGCATTTTACATACACTCCCTGAGAAGCAATTTCCCTCAGCGAGTTTGAGGCTTGTTTTACAAACCATTGAGCTTCCTCCTCATCACACATTTCAGAAGTGTCCATTGAAATCCTAAAGCAAAGCAGATCTGCAATTTTGTAAAACAAGGGCTTGAATTTCACATATTTGATATCCAAAAATGCTGAAAATTAAGGCAGTAGTTAAAAGATCTTCTCAGACAAGAAAATCCATCATACACGTGAGATGTACAATTTATATAGTACTGCCAGCCACATATAATCACTACCAGAATCAGCATTGTCAAAGCTTTGTTCTTATCAAGTATCCTATCATTCCAGAGTCACAAGGAATCCTATTATAGGAAAGTCTACCTGGTTGTAGCTCTGCCTTGCGCTCAACATCCGTTGAAGGATCTACCTGCCTCGAAACTTTTTCATCTGCAAAAAATTGATCATGATATCGTAAATAAGACAATTAATGAAAATGATAGCAAAAGCACCCATGCAATGCTTGTTCCCTCCACTACTTAATGACCACAAAGCTTCTTTCATGATAATATCCTTAAATTGAAAGAAACTTTTCCACAATGGATCTATGGTATAAGAGATCGACCAACAACTATCCTAGAGCATTATACATGATAATTAATTGAGAGTTTAAAATCTCAAAAACTTCCCTTCTTGCAAGTGGTTTTCAAAATTTTCAATTTACAGAGCACTCACAGACACTTGTCACAAGTGCACATACATATAATAATATTTGTACATGTGTATGTATGCATGTAAGAATATATTTGGGTGTGTAAAGAAATGTCATATATGTTAAGAATGCATATTATACACTGACCATTACCTGAACTAACTTGTGATCAGTTTGGTTGCTAATTTGGCATTTACTACATAATTCCAGATACCAGTGAAGATCTACATAAAGAGCAAGATATTACCTAATTGTGCTTCTGCCTTGGTTTCGGTATCAGATAAAGGAGTTCCCACTCTCAACAGATTTACACCTGACCCAAACAAAACATCATAGTAAGATAATAAGCCCGGTTAATTTGTCTGTTGCTTCTTCAAAAAAGTTGAATAATTACTCATATAAAGCAAATAATAATTTAATGAACTACATATGTTTTGTCCCTTAGATTAACTATTAGAGGGCTAAGAGGGCTCAGACCAACTCTTTCAAAGTAAATTCAAACGACAGAGCTTTCCTAAAATTAAATCAACAGCAGCATACATGTCTGTCTGAAAGCAAGCTAACAATATAAAAAAACTGCAGAGTTTTTAATGAAATTTATGCCTGACAATCCAATTTTAGAAAATATAGAAGTAAAGGCCTAAGGTAAAAGTTAAATCTGAAAAGAGAGTTTCTCAACACTGGAAATTTTGGTTTTTGGCAAATCTGGCTACAACAGCCCAGTGGGAAACATCATTGTCCGTGCAAGTTTAAATATCGCTATAAAATATTTGTTCATGGTAAAATTGCAATAAGCGAATTATATTTATATGTGGATAGTTTAAAGAATTATCTATATCCATAAAAGACAAGGAAGTATCTCAACAGAAAACTTGAAAGAGAAGAATATGAACAGACTGAAGAGAGCTATCGCATAAAATGTCAAACTTAGAAAATCATGCTTGAACATCAAAAAGCACCAGCAAAACAAAACAACAAGCTACTTCAAATGCCTATGTTGTCAAAGCTCCCAAACATGTGTGCAGTCTGTGGTGAAAAGAAAAGCACAAACAAGAATTAAGAGACAATGAGCATTTAGAAAATTAGGATGTGTCTGCCAGGAAAAAGCATATAGACAAACCACGGATTCTCAACAAATAGCAATGTTCAATAAAGCTCTCATACCAAATTGTCGTGAGCCTTGAAATGGAGACAGAAAAAATATACGATCTACACATATATGACATTAAAGAAATAAAATGACTTGTGAGAGAAATAAAGCATGCTAAGAGCATATTTGGATATTTAGGAGCAGAATTAGATAGGTTTATTCAAAAAGAACCAGGGAGAAAAGGACTAAGGTGTTTTCAGAAACAACACTGACATAATTGTTGACAATTACAATTGAAATGGAGAGGATAGTGTTAGTCACAAAGAAAGCACATGCACTCCTTATTTAGATGACTTTTTCAAATTATTGCAGCAAGTGAGAGGGACAGAAAGAAAAAACCAATATTTTAGTCAACAATAGGTGATCAATGAGCAGGACAAGTGGAAGATTCCATTTGTTACAAAGCAGGGATGATTTAGAAAGTTGGTTGTGCTATTTAGCCCTTGAATTTTGCCTCCATAATTCATGACATGTTATGGATGAAGAATTACGATCATATTTGGATTCATTTTGATCATATATTTGTATGATATCTTGTATTTGGCAAGCACTGGGATCAGTACCTTCTGTGCTTAGAGCAGGCTTTAATACCCTTCAAGCCAATAACCAACAGCTCACTCTGAAGAAAGTTACACTAGACCACAGTCTGAAACATTTGACTGATGATGTCAGTTACACTCTCTTAGAACTAGCCATTAAAACAGGTTAAAAAATCTGTAAGAAGTAAAGCTACTCAACCTTGATTACAGGATTCACTGAAAAATCTAGGCTGAAGAATGATTCATAAAATCCACCCTACCACCGGATATCAGATCAAGACTATATTTCAAAAAACACTTAAACGGCTCTTTTCTAGAAGCATTCTTCAATTATCATAAGACTGTGGAAGCTCAAAATCTATAACATAGTTGCAAGACTCGCCGAGTTTTGAAAAACTCGCGAGTTTTTTCAGACAACGAGTAATTGAAGCAAAAACTCGCCAAAAAAAAACTTGAGTTTTTCAGAAAAACTCACGAGTTTTTGGGGGAAAAAAAAAAAAAAACTCGCCTGCGTGAAAAAGATTCTAGATTTTGGAGGATCCATCAGATTTCAGAGTTCACCAAATTCTCAGGGTTTCAAGGTTTCAGACTTAGCCAAATTCAGGGTTCCAAGGTTTCAGACTTAGAATCAGCCATCAGGATTCCGCATGAGGATGCGATTTTGTACTCGATTTGCATTCAAATCAATCAAATTTAATAGAAAACACTTTTGTACTCATTTATGGACTCATTGGATACATCTTGTCATTGGATACATCGGAGCCCTTGGACAAGGCGGGGATGAGCAGCCTGCATTGTTTTCCGAGGATGAGATCTATGATTCGGAGAGACAAGCAATGGAATGAGGAGGGTGGAATCGGTGGATTGGGATTCTCATTGGATGACATTGAGGATGAGGAGGATGAGGAGACATTGGCACCAGTACCACTACCAGCATCTACATCCAGGATGGAGATTGAGCCACGGTCTATCATGCCGAGGATGGAGGAGCCACAACAGATTCTAAGGACTAGACCCTCTAGTTCTACCACTCCCCTAGTTTTCACTAGACTTGGGAAGAGGAAGATGTAGTATTTAGTATTTACTTTCAATTTTACAAAAACAATTTGCTATTTTCATTTTGTTTCAGACTATCAGTATCAGCGCATTCCACATGAGGATGCCATTTTGTACACAATTTGCTTTGAAATCAATCAATTACAACTAGACTCAGCTTGTTTCTCATTTATTGACTCATTGGATGCATCTTATCATTGAATTTTGCAAAAAAAATGCGTTTTTAATGAAATTTAAACAATTTTTTAAGTTGCCGAGTTTTTCCAAGTTTTTTGCCGAGTTTTTGGCGAGTCGAGTTTTTCAGGCTTGGCGAGTTTTTGCTTTTGGCGAGTTTTTCAACTATGATCTATAATACTAAATTCCATACCAATGATGCTATTAGGTCCATTTAGATGTTCAACATACAAACTCCAAAACACAGAATAACCCATAGTATAAAATAATTCCACATTAACCCTACAAGGAAAGAAATCGCAACAGTATCACAAATCTATCAAAATTCCAGGAACATTCCAGTATAGACCACACATAACAAGAATGAAATACAGACCCACACAAAAGAGAGACATCAATATACCCTAGAAAAACGGAACACCCTTTCAAGAAATAACCAGCCTCCAAAGCACAAAAACCAATGCAGTTCCAACAACAAAAATAGTCACAATACAAATTATGGCCCAAGCCTTAACATGGAAATCAATGTTCTCAACCAAAAAGAAACCATGTAAGATGCGACCTTCTTCTATAGTAATGAGAAACCTTTGTTGCTATCCCCATGAGACCAATCCAAGAACAAATGAAAGTCAAAAATCCCACTCCATGATCCTCAAAATCTGCCAATCTCCGAGCTTCACTCACAATGAGCAAGTACAAGATGATCAAGTGATGAAAGATTCCATCCCAAGCCTCCTATTTATAGGCAAGAGAGCAACAAGCAATAGAAAACTCACTAGAAGCTTCCTTGCCTCCTTCGCAACCATTATTTAATGCCCTAAGGAAAAATAATCAATGCACCTAATGCACAAATAACTAATGCTCAAGCATCTCCATGGTGGCCCCTTTGCTCCCTCAAACCAAGTTGGCTTGCAACACATGCTCCAAGCAGTAAATGCTTTTACAATATTGCATGCATTTTACAACTAACCAAAAACATTAAATGCATTCTTCCAATGAGCCCAATTGACCATATGACCCCCCAATGTGCCATCCACATTAAATACATTTGCAATGTCAAATACCACCTCCCCTAAGAAAATATTGCTCAATTACAAAAATATAAAATATTTTAATATGCATAGCGTATCCCTACATTCTCTCACTTGTTCTATACATTGCATAACAGGCCAAACCTATAAAAGGCCCAACCATAAACAAGCTCACTGCAAAGGGAAAAACATCCCCATATTCATCCTGCATCATCCACGCTTCTTTGTGCACACTAGTGACAATCTAACATCACACTAAATCTAATTGTAACCCAATATTCGAACATGTTCCCCAAAGCCAAATCTCCTCCTAACAGGGATGTGTAGCTACCATAGACTGAGTGTGAAAGTGTAATCAAAAGAGCAAACACAACCTATCAATCAGTCATCCAACCATCTGCACCACAAAACAAGGTAACCATATACCCTCGAGTAAACCATCTACAATCCACATCTCCTACCCTCAAAACACACAAATCTCTCTATATATATTGTCCTACTCAAGGTCCATCCTCCATAGTAGCACCTCGAACACACAAATGTGTCTCAAAGATACTTTTAGTCCCTCTATATTGTAGTCCAATACTCCTTGCCCAATATAGATACATATACCTCCTTAGGACTCCCACTACTTAGGCAATGTCCGATCTAGTGCAAACCATTGCAGACTACCTATTGCACTCACATAAAGGGCATGGTTTATATCCTCTATCTCACCTAGTGTAAAAGAACATTGCAAACCATGTCCTTCCAACATCAACAAAGTGCTCAAGCTATGTATCATAGATCTCCTCAATCCAAATCCTCATCCAACAAAGCTCTCCACGTCTAACCATTCAACCCTAAGGTCAAACACAGTAGCAATAGATAAAAAAAAATCTGAAAGAAGTAAGCTTGTCAACTAAAACAATCATAGCAACATTCATTCCCACAACCAAGGAATTGACTAATAGCCACTAACCATGCCTTATACTCAGACCCGTCCTCACAACTAACTCCACAACTCCAAACCTTTACAAAACATAATAAAAAATAGAATGCATTTGAAATCCAATTGGGCTCTACCTATCAAGTTGAATTCTCCTTTGAGTATACCTTCTCCAGAGTGGGTATGAGATTCTTCCTCTTCTTACAATGCTCCAAGTCACTCCGACTCTCTTTCCAAATAAATCTCCTCATTACATCCATGTTGAACTCACGTCCAACCCCAAGTGTAGGCTCCTCAGTCTTCCTACTAAAACCTTGTTGAGAGACTTGTCCCATTCTAACACTCAATCTCCAACATCCAAGAGATCTCCTATCTCACTTCAATCTATCTAGCAATACCAAGTACATTGTCAATCATTTCATTCGTGCCTAATAAAACTCCACTATAGCACCACAATATCGAAGAGCATCTCTACATGGCAATAATCATTATACTCAAAACTAGCAAATTATCTCCAAATCAAAGCCAATGCTCCCAATCATGCATGATCAATGCAAACTCCAGGAACCCTTTATGGCTCCATGATTTGTATCTTCACATCAGAAGATCTATTTCCAACCAATAGATTTGCTTAGAAGCAATCATATCATGCCAAAATTTCAACCGATAATCCAAAGTCCACCATGGCACAATAATACCTATACTCAATACCAAAAGACCATCTATTAAACTGAAAAAACCATATCACTACAAAAGCTCCTACTAAGAATGTTTTGGAGCTACCCATGGCATTGTGATATCCCTATGACAAACTCAAACACAACCATGTCATGCCAAAGACTCCACTTGTGCACAAGATCTTCCCATGTCGTCATGGTCGCCATCATCATCCTAGAATATAATTTGTCACAAAAAACTATGTATCCTACACAAAAGTTACACTAGATCATGATCAAATTTGAAGCATCTCATGACAACATAGTTTGTCTTCAAAACCATAAGACATCCCTTCCTTCTACATACAAGGCCTATGAAAAACATTCTCAACCATCCATCTCCCTACCTCTATGGCTACTCAACATGTTAATGTTCCATGGTGGGCAAAGGCCAACAAACCAAAATCGGCAATTCCATGGTACTCAAACAATCTATAGCAAATAGCCAAGATGCTCAAACTCACCTCCACCACTATCATTGCAGATCTCTTTGTTGCACACACACAACACCATCAACACCCTATAGATTTGCTCTGAAGTTCTCCGTGCAACATGCAAGTACACAAACATGGCACCCACAACCACATACTACACACATGTGGCCTCCACAAAGGTGACAAAAAAAGCATGGCCCATGCTCCTACTAAAACCAATGTAAACCACAAAACTTACAAATTTCAAAATAATGCAACTTGGATCCACCAAAAAACATGCAAACCCAAAAAACATGTAGATTCAAAACTCCAATAGTGACAACAAAACCCAAGCACCATGCAGATTCTTCCAATGGCATGAACATCAAATCCAAAATGCCAAAAAATCAGCAACTCCAAAACAACTGTAAATTAAGAACTAGAGATTAATGATCTAACCATGCTCGAAAGCATGCATGCAATCTAAAATTGTCTTCATCTAGATAACCTTTGAGAATCATAATCCAAAAAACAATATTCCACAAATCTACAAATCACAAATTTTGATTAAACATAAAATCTACCAAAACCATACATGCCAAAGGCATCCATGCAAATCTTAATCAATTAACAAATCCAAATCCCCTACAACTCCTAGGACCAAGGATTCACTATCTAAATGACAAAATATCACAATGAATCTGCAAAATGCAAGTACATACATCCAAAAAGACCAGACTATTGTCTAAAAGCTCCACGCCACCAAATGACCAACTCCACAACCTCCACCAAGTACATGCATCCAAGAGCTCCGAGTCAAAGTCGCCGCATGACCAACTTCTCCATCAAGTACATTTGAGAAGAAAAATCAAGCTATCCAAGACCTTTCAAGTCATCATATGACCAACTCCACAACCTCTACACAACCAAGTATCCAAGGGATTGTTCCAGGAGCTTCCAACCATTGCATGACCAACTCCAATAGCATGGATATGAACTCGAAGAAAACTAGCAACATGATTTGAGATCCCTATCATGATCAAATAAATCCTCCATCTCGAACCCCGAAGGTCAAAGCATGTTTCATTGATCCTCTTCACCTCCATTTCAAAAGTGCTCACTGTAATTGTCCCTAAAACAAGATCAACTACAACCAACTCTCACTCAAACAAAGATTAATACCACAAGGAAGGTTCCCCTCCTTCAACCCTAAACCAAGCTTTGATACGAAATGAAAAAAATTCTGCACTACTACACAAATTCTAATACTAAATGGATACCAAATGTAAGGAAATATGAACAATATCCTGCATTAACCACAATACAAAATAATTCCAACAAGTAGATAAACATTCCAACAACATTCTAACATAGACCACAAATAACACGAATAAAGAAAAAACCACCACACAAGACACACCAATATACCTTGGGAAATTGTTTTCGAGAAAAACCCAACCTCCAAAAAATTGAAAGCAATGTATTTCTTGTAACAAGAGTAGGAACAATTTATATTAGGCTTCAAGCCTTAACATGAAAGCCAACACTGTCAACCAAGGAGAAACAATGCAAGATGCAACCTTCTTTTGCAATATTGAGCAATCATTGTTGCTATCCCCTTGAGACCGATCCAAGAACAAATAAGAGTCAAACATCCCACTCCATGCTCCTCAAGATCTCCTCAACAAGCAACCCAAGCCAAACTTCAAGCTCCACTCACAATGAGCAAATACAAGATGATCAAGTGATGAATGACTCCATCCCAAGCCTCCTCTTTATAGGCAAGAGAGTAACAAGCAAGGGTAAATTCATTAGAAGCTTCCTAGCCACCTTTGCCACTATTATTTAATCCCTCCAACAAAAACAATCAATGCACCCAATGCACAATTAATTAATACTCAAGCATCTCCATGGTGGCCCCTTTGCTCCCTTAAACCAAGTTGGCTTGCAACATGTGCCCCAAGCATTAAATGCTTTCACATTATTGAATGCATTTTACAATTAACTAAAAACATTAAATGCATTCCTCCAATGAGCCCCATTGACTATGTGCTCACTAAACCATGACCCCCTCAATGTGCTTTGCACATTAAATACATTTGCAATGTTGAATACAACCTCCTCTAGGAAAATATTGACCAATTACAAAATATAAAATATTTTAATATGCCAACACCTTCCCAACCTCCATTTCACCTTTTAATACAATTAGAACCCATGAAAGCTCACACAAATTCCTAAACTATTTTTAAAATTAGAAAAGATATCAAAATAACTATGTAGAAAATAATATAGGAAGGAACCAACACTATCTTACAAAATTCAGCCCCACTATGTATATCGTTAGAAGACAGACACAGAAAAATTCAAATGGAGAGAGAAGATGCTCCCAGCCCAAAGGACTTAGTTCATATATAGGCTCAGATAGATGGGAGACGTAGAAGGGAGAATAGGAAGTGGGATATCTGTCTTATACACCACGGTAGCAGTAGAACTAGAAACTGAAAGACATTTCCCTGTGGAAAGCCCGCTTACAAGGACATTGAGGTAGGGCATATGGAGGAGACCTCAAGGGTGGACTCCATGTTTTAGACTCATTGAAGAGACCAAAATAAAGAATCTTGAGAAATTTCTGATCCAAATCAGTAAGAGGAGGGAAAAAAAATCCCAAAGTTGTCCTCAGTTTCAGTCCATTTAGGTAGTTGAGACAGCTGTAACATTTGAGGTCTTATGGTATTTCATTTTATTTCAGTTGTTTTTAAGTTACTCATGGTTTGTTTGTTTTTTTTGTCTTTTAAAATAGTATTTCCTGTGTTTTTTATTTGTAGAACCATTTATGGGATTTTTAACACAAAAAAAATAAAAAACCATGAGTAACTTTAAAAAACATAAAAATGAAAAGACAGAACAAAACTCTAGACTACAAGTGCTCGTTAAAACCCCCAGAAATGGCTCCCTTTTAGAACAAAACTCTAGACTACAAGTGCTCATTAGAAATCGCAGAAATAGAGATTGGCTCCAAATCTCTACAAAATTCCCTTGAAAACTGACCGAAAACTAAGCAATTAACAAAGAATATAAAGGAATGCCTAATTTATTACCAAAACACATAACTGACTTATTCAGCATAACCAATAAATACGAGGAGAAAAAATAATTTTAAAAAACCTTTAAAAAGAGCAGAACATAAGGCTATTATAAATAGTGTAGGACCATCACAAACGACTTCCAAAATCCCAAAAAAATTGAAAATATTATTTTTATTTTTATTGTTTTAAATTACTATGAATACTGGTTAAAAATCCGAGTAATGACTCCAAAACTAGAAAATGAGAAGAAAGCATGTACTAAGAATATCCATTAAAAACCAGAAATGGTTAAAAATGTGAACTGAAAAATCAAAAGTAAAACTATCTCCTCATTAAAATCAATACAATATGGCTCGAACAAATGTACAAAACCGACCCACACCAGCAACACAGAACAGAGAACAAAAAGTTAAAAGCGTAAACATGGATTAAATAGCGAGAAAATTTTATATTCAAAACTGGAAAGGAAAAAAAAATCACTGGAAATTAAAATAAACAATACAAAACAAAAATTAGAAATAAATACCATTCGTTCAGTCTTTGGCACTAAGCTAAAGGAAGTCTCTGATTCCCGATTTTACACAAAGTTGCTCAGTTCAGAAAAAACCCAGATCTACTATGAAAACACAGACCGGTAACAATCAAATGCATAATCTACCATTAAAGATTAATAAAAAGAAAACAGAAAAATAATATTAAGAAAAAAGAGCTGCAGTGTACTAATAGTGGTGAACATTCGTAAGATTGTGAACACAGTTCAAAACCCAGATATGGCAATAAAAAGTATTAACTGACACTTTCCAAGACTGTAACGTAGTAATTACTGGTATGTTCTTGCTGAACTTTATTAACAAATCGTAGGTAGCCGGCTATTGCAGTTCTTTCTTTTTTCAGTTCAGGTGTGACAGAGCTTGAATACCGCAAACGTTTTATCTTCAGACAACAGGACACGTGTAGTGGAAATTTTGTGTATGAAAATACTGCAAAATCTCAGAACAGAGCGATGAATTCGTGCATAACATCGGCTGAAAATAGTAAGTTAAACCCTCCCCCAAACACTCTCCACATGGCCATCGGCTGATAAATCATTGCTTTAACCCCCTCCCCATGTGACCACCATAACACTGGCTAAAATTATTGCGTTGACCCCAGCCCCTTGTGAACACGGGCTGAAATTACTGCGTTAACCCCCTTTCCATGTGACAACCGGCTCAAATTATCGCATTAAACCCTCTCCGTGTGACCACCGGCTCGAATTATCACGTTAAACCCTCTCCATGTGACAACCGGCTCAAATTATCGCGTTAAACCCTCTCCATGTGACCATCGGCTTACGAACAGCCCCTAAAGGCTAAAACCTCTCTTTACCCCAGACCGCCATCAAAGGCCAACTACAGGTCAACATTTAGCAGCAACGCAAACCATTGAAAAATTTCCCAAAATGATAAAAACAAGAAGAAATCAGCAAAAACCAGATCCAGAAGTAGACAAGGCGAGCGCAAAGAATTTTACCGTATTCCTCCTTGAAAAAGCGCATGTTCTGCTTGGATTCGAGCCAGATTTGCGTATTCTTATCCACGGCCTCCACTCTAACCTCATTAAACACTTCCTCGGGCACTTCATCGACGTTCTCATCATCCGCTAGATCGTCGTTTCGATCCCCGGTAGCGTCCTCCGAACAAGAAGACGATTTCACGGGAGACGACTTGTCATCGATCTGCGAGTGCGAGTGAGTTTGTTGTTGTTGTTGTTGTTGTTCGTTCTCGGATTTAGCGGTGGAGTCGATCACCAACTTGCTTCGCTTAAATTCATTCGCCACTTCGATCAGTTCATCCTCTGCCTTTCGCTTCGTTAACATATCGTCCATTTCTATCATCAAAATCTTAAAAATCCGCTCTAGTTTCTTCCCTGCGCAAGCAAATCAATCAAATGTATGCTGCTGCGAGGAAGCCAGATCTGTCAAAAATATCAACGTTCGACCAACGCAATCTTGACATGGAAATAAAAAAAAAATAATTGAGATGAATACAACTAAGTAGGAGGGAGGAGGAGATAAAATGGAGAGATAATGTGTGGGGGGAATAGAGATTCGATGGAATAAAGGTAAAGGACGGCAAACGCATCGCATCATCGTCTCTTCTCTTTAATTTATGCCGTAAAAGATTAAAACCGCTAGATACACAACGTGGTGGGCCCGCCATCGCTGTTAGTGGGGCCCACCACTGTTGTGGGTGGATCCGCCTGTCTGTACAATTACGCGGCTTCAGCTTTGGACGGCTTCGATCGCGCCTCTCGGACGGATAAACAAGCGCCAGCCGTTGGATCGTCAGAGGCAATCGTGGCACGTTCGATCGTGGGTTTGACTGTATTCAGATATTTTTATATTTTACGTTAATTGTTGGTCGTTTACATTAATGTGCCGCGTGGAATTTCTGTTGACGTCTTACCGACGTTGTGTGTCTTTCTTTGCTCCTTCCGCAAAGAAAGAAAATTGCGGACGTGTACAATTTTGAAGGTGGGCCCACCCTACTCATTAAAAGGTCTGCGGTTCCGACGGCCCAGATGGGTTCCTGTGTGTTGGGAGTAGGTGGCGTGGGTAACACCGAATAAAGTGTCCAGTACTTGGCTGCCATTCTCGTTTTCTCTCGACTTTACCGACCGTTAACTTCTCCCCTACTTTAAATCTGATTTTGATACCTTCCGTGGTCCACATGAAAACTAGGGTACCTAAATGTGTTTGGTAAATATAATTATGTATGATATAGTGTTGTTTGGTATTATTTAATTATGTAAAATAAATATTTATTTGTAGTGTACATGTATTTAGTCACATTAAATATTTATTTGGATGTAACATTAGGTGTGGATACATAGTGTAATTAATTGTTTATTTGTAATTATTTAATTATAATAATTAAATGTGGGGTCAATGGTTTTAGTGTCTCATGGTTTTTGGGGAAGATGGTTTTGTCATACTATATCTAGGTTTTGTGTAAGTTTGGGATAGTTGATGCACCATATCATAGATGGTGTCATCATACTATAACATAAGTTCTAATTGAATTAACTAACGATCTGGTGCTAGGATTTTCAATATTAGCTATAGTTCATCCAAGCAATGATCTTGAACTGCACTTTTTTCTTTTTATGTTTTCCCTTCCTCCATTTTTGGTAAGTAGTTTTTATTTTAAAAAACTTATGAGCTTTAATTTTTTTAAACAAAAAACTTTAGTAGGTTTTTGGGATAGAAAGAGAGTGCTTCTCCATTCTCTTAGGTATTTGGGAGTTTATTTTAAAAAAAAAATTAAAAGGTAAAGATTGTCTAATAATTTTTTATTTTATATGAATTTTCTTTGTTTTTTTAAATATTCTGTTATTTAATTTTTTTAAGTCTATTTTTATTATAAATTATAATTAAAGTTAAAATATACAATTATTTTTTAGAATTGTTATTTCTTTAAATTAATTTAGAAACATGTTTTAAATTTAAATATATATTTTTTAATTTTTATAATTATGTTTTTTATTTTTTTCCATTTTCTATCAAATTGATTTTACAAACTTTAATTTGCATCCATGGATAAAATTTTCTAATAAATATAAATTTTTGAAAAGTTATATGTATATAAAATTTGTTTCTTATACGATCTCATTTCTTGTCACATTGTTATTATAGAGTGGTGCATTTCCATCATAGTAGTGATGGTGAGCTAAGAAATTATTTGAACTATTCACTTATTGTATAATCTCACATTTAGAGGTTTCTTTTTAAAGTTTTTTGCATAACCACTACAACATTGTTATAGAAGGTCTATTCAACATTATTATAGGAGGTCTTATGCTACAAGAACACTACACGAAGATCGACATGGCCAATGTCTTAAACTTGCATTGAGGATGTGGACATTGCCAAAAGTTTAAATATGTAAAGACATTTCAAAGCAAAAAAAAAAAATCTTGCTAGGCTTTTAGGCCTTAAAGAGTTAAATTTGTGACAATAGGCAAAATTTACATATTTTTTGTTCTATTCTAGGTAAGGAAAATGGATTGGCTTATACATACACCATAGAAATGCCCCACCCAATCTATTCTCCTTGTACATTTGTTAGCATAATCACTTAAATAATGTATAGAATACCTAGCTGGAGCATTTAAAGCTCTGACAATTCTATGCACTTAGTTTTAATGAGTTTTATTGCTTGAGAGGATTCTTGATCCCATTACAAACCGCCTTTTTTAACATGTTTATGCAATATTTTCTTGGCTTATATTAGGTTGTCAAAAAAATTATAAACTTAGTTCAAACATCCTATGAATCTTCGGAGTTACTTTTTATCCCTTAATTCATTTAGAAATTCCTTTATCCTTGTCAAGATATGATCTTTCAACGTAATCTTACTTTTGTGTAAATGGAAACCAGGAATTACCATTTTCTTTTCTAAGAGATAAATGGAATTGGATTTTATGACTTTATATAGTTGTTACAGATCCTATATGTGCTCACCCATAGTTTTAGAAAAGACAAGAATGTCATCATTAGATATTGCACAAAAATATCTACATATACACAAAGACTATATGGATGATGATATGTACAAACATATTTACATATTTATAAGAAGTTGTTTTGTAAAAATGATGGATCATTTAAGTGCATGCAAATGGAAATTTTAAACTATTTAGAGAAATAGAAATTATTGTTCATCCTTATAGTGTTGAATTGTGAGAGAATATGAAGCCACCTAGAATAGAACAAAAAATGTGTAAATTTTGATTATCATTACAATTTTAACTCTTTAAGGCTAAAAGTCTAGCAAGAAATTTGTATATTACTTTTAATTGTCTTTATATATAAACTTGTGGCAATGTCTAGATCCTCAATGCAAATTTAAGACATTAGCCATGTCAATCTTCGTGTAGTGTTCCTATAGCATAAGACCTCCTATAATAATGCTCAATAGACCTTTTATAACAATGTGGTAGTGGTTATGCAAAAAGTTCTTAAAATAAACCTCTAAATGTGGGATTATACAATAAGTGAATAGTTCAAATAGTTTATTAGCACCATCACCACTTTATTAGACCTTGATTTTCACAATTTGTTCCCACCTATGTTACCAAAAACTAGAAATAAAAACTATAATAACAATGTGACAAGAATAAGCTATTTGGAGATTGCGTATAAGAAATAGATTTTTTTATCAGTGAGTTAGGCTTAAGGGAGCCATATCTCATAACCAGAAAACAAAAAATATAAGTGCATGCCCTGTAAATAGGGGTGCATAATGAAAAAATTTGTCCATTTAAGATGATAAATACCTAAAGTTATTTTCCTATATATCTTGCCTGCCCATATTAATATGGGATCTTGCTTCATTCTAACATTCTACTTCAGTTTTGAAGCATTAATGTTATTTTTGAGATGAGAATGCGGTTGCATATTATGATGAGGATCATTGTCTATGTTGGGATTTTTCTTCTTCTTTTGTACCATTTTCCATTCCTCACTACCTCCTGCATCATTAGATTGAAAGGCTAAGGAGTTTCAGAAATTGCAGTGGGATTCCCACCCCCTTCCTTAGAGATTTGATAGTTTTCCTCCCCCCAAGAGGCTTGTTCCTATGGACTTTTCCTATCCTCCACTGGAGCTTGTTAAACTGAAGAGTTGGCCTTTTCATTCAAAGATTCATGTAGGGTTTCATGTGCACTTTGTGCCTGTTCTCTAACTTTTTCCTTTGCCTGGGTTGAATCCAGTTGCACCGAATCTTTGTATGTGTCAACCGCATGCTCCTATGAAGTCTCCAGCTCCTCAACTGGACTATCAATAGTATAATGTTGAGGAGTAGCATCTCTCCACCAAGTGGCAGGTCGGTTTGATTTAAATTTGGTGTTGGGGTGGGTTGTTGCATTGTGGCTAGTCTTATACCATCTTCTGCACCGAAATGGTAAACCTTCATAATCCACTAGCTGGATCCACCTACGGACTTGAACTTTTAATCTAAACCCTTCATCTATATAATCCATCATGTGTTGCTCATATAGGGAACGCTTATCAGCATAAATATTTATTTGTAGTGTATATGTATTTACCCACATTAAATATTTATTTGGTGCTACTTGTAATTTTTTTTTTGATACGTAATCAGAGATTATATTATATTATATGAAAAAAGTTACAATCCTCAGCCCTTTCATGGCTGGCAGAAGGTTTAGACCTTTATCCCTTTCCAAACTATAAGCTTATACTAGATGACCATGTAGGGTCAGAGCTATAGACACCCATAATATACTGTAGACATGATTTAACTAGACATACTAAAAGCTTCTAATATGCAAAAGGAAGCCAAGGAGACACTGTAAAACTTAACTAGCATACTCTGCAAGCTTCTTCCTGAAGTCATCCACCCACTAGAAGCCGTCAACCTCCACCAAGCCCAGCATCCTTCTGATGAAGTCAACCGCAGTCGAAGCCTGTTCCTTCAACATGATCAAGTCGAAGCCCTTGACATCCAAGATGAACGGGTATAATTTAATCACTGCCCTAGGATCCACAAGAAGGCTCCAATCCTTAGGGCGAGGGATGTCGATACCCAGGCTGGCAACTTGCAGGGTTTTCCCTAAATCACTTAGATGCTCAAGACAGAAAATGCCTTGCATGATTGACTCCGCCTCTGCCTTCGCCGTATCCAGTTCCATCAACATTACAAGGACCCTCAAGGAGACGTTTGTATCTACGCGGTATCTCTCATCATTCTCCATGAAGGCCTTTCCCAGAATCATTTTCACCGCCCCAACCAAAAGCCAGTCCGACCTGTGCAGCATCCTCTGCAATCGAAGGTCGGTAATACTTCCCATGAAGGCCATTTGCCTCTTGGTACTGACCAGTCGGATGGGGGTGTCCATCCCTCCACAACGAATAGAATTAGTTGAGATGATTGCAACGAAATGAGACGGCATTAGCAATAGACTGAGAAAGAAACTACATAGCAATGGATACCACCTTCGCTGATAACCTTCACACAACCTATCACCGAAGATTCTCGAAGGCACTCCTTATTATGATTGCCCAACGGAGCTAAATCTAGACACTTAGGAGCATTAATATCAATCTCCCTTTGGCTCGTGCCATCTTGGATCTACTGCAATTCATGAGTGCCTCAGCCTTGCCACCCATGATGGTGTGGCAAGGCTCCCTCCCAACCACCCACACAAGCCTTACTCACACTAAAGGAGGTCCTTCCATAGAATGGATTTCTCTGACCGAGACCCCATCTGCCCCAATATTGGACAACCTATCTGCTTCTTGGTTTCCTTCTCTCAAAATATGATTGAATGTGACCCTATCGAAACCTTCTAACAGGACTAGAGCTTGATCCAAAATAGCTTGCAGTCTCCAGTTTACTAATCTCTTACTCCTCAATCCATTGATGACTATCACTGAATCCCCTTCAATTTCCAAATTTTTGATTTTAAGATCCCTACACAGCCTAACACCGAGGAATAACGCCTAAATCTCTGCCTCATTATTGGTACCAGATCTAAGAGGAATAGCTAACTTTCCCACCTCTTCTCCCTTCAAGTTCCTAATAATGCATCCTACCCCTGACGTGCCCGGATTACCCCGCGAGGCACCGTTGAAATTTAGTTTTAGCCATCCAACCTCTGGGGGGGACCATCTAATATTTTCCCTGGCTTTCTTCATTTTGGTTCCTCCTTCTCCAATCTGGGGAGCCGGAGAGAGCCCCTTCCAACCTTTTATCATCTCTGCATCCCAGCCTATGAAGAGGAGGTGAGCTAGGTCTTGGTCTGTAAGTCTGGAATTTACCACTTCCACTATGCTAGCTTCTATTTTGCTAAGGAGAGAATGCCATGGCATTTCTTTATCTTGAAAGATTCTCCTATTCTGCTATTTCCAAATCTCCCAAATCAAGATGGAGGGTGTTGTGATCCGTAGACCTCCAAACATCACTTTCTGATGCAAAAGGGGCCAGGCTATCAACCATTCCATCAGATTTCTAGGAGGTGCTGACTTCCACTGAAACTTATTACAAAGCCATTGCTAACCTCTCCCAGTGTAGGGGCAATGACGGAATAAGTGACCTCCATCTTCCTCCGCTTCTCCACAAAGTGAGCATCTCGAATGCCCCTCAAAACCCATCCTTCTCAGCCTATCTGCTGTTAAGGCCTTACCTTGAGCAACCATCCATAGAAACACACCTGTCTTAGGAAGGCATTGTTTGTGCCAACAGAGCTTAAAGGGGATCAAGCCTAAGGACTCATTTGTATCAGCTAAAGCCTTGTAACTTTCCTTTACCGAATACTCCCCGGATGCTGAGGTGTTCCACCTTAGCATATCCCTGCCACTTCTAAACCTTATATTACGCTTAGCCAACTCATCGTCAAACCTAGAAATTAGGCCAACATCAAAACCCAAACCCTGAAAGCTTTTCCACGTGGGAAGATCACTGACTTCTGAAGGGAAGGAGAAGTAATTGCACACCTTCTCTCCCCACTCCAATTTGGTAACAATCATTACGGGGGCCAAATCTTCACACCTTGCTAGAGCCGGAAGCCCCTCCCAAGAGTCCTCCCAGAACCTAGCATCCCTACCTTCCCTGATTTCCCAGGTAAAGTGGTTAATTATTAAATTTCAGCTCTTCTTAATAAAGTTCCATATCATGGAACCATCTGGTAACTGTCTAGAAGTGAAGATACTATGTTCTTCCCTATCTAAGTATTTATTCTTCAATAACCTTACCCATTTGAGATTAGGCTTTTCATGAATCAACCAAACCAACTTTGCCCCAAGAGCTTGATTTTGCCTTAGAAGGTCTTTCACCCCAGTCCCATCCTTTTCTTTCTATTCACAGACTTGTTTCTATTTGACCAACGGGGATTTGAACTGTTCCGAGGATCCTTTCCAAAAGAAATTCCTCATCAACTGATTTAATTCCTTATAAATTTTACTTGCCAAAGGTAAACAGGACATCATATAGATAGGAATAGCTGCTACAACTGTTTTGATGAGAGCTAGTCTCCCTGCCCATGAAAGCCACTTGCTCTTCCAAGATTCTAGTCTAGCCTTTATCCTTTCCAGAAGAGGATCCCAAGAATTACTAGGGAGGATACCTTTAACCAATGGCATCCCAATATATTTACAAGACAGGGAACCTTTCCCAAAGGACAGAATCCTTAAGATTCTTTCTTCTCTGCCAGGGGGGTATTAAAGAAAAACACTTCAAATTTCACTTTCTTGACTTCCTGCCCAGACGCTTTGGAGTTAAATCTAAGATCCTTTTAAACCTTAGCGCCTCCCCTTCCTGTGCAGCCCCGAATAAAAGGGTATCATCTGCAAATTGTTGATGTGAGAACCTTGGCATATCTCCTGTTATTTGTATGCCTCTAATTTATCCCTCCTGACATGCATTTGAAATGAATCTTCCCAATGCATCAGCCATGATAATGAAAAGGAAGGGAGAGATGGCATCTCCCTGCCTAAGTCCTCTTGAAATATTGAAAAAGCCTATCGAGGAGCTGTTAAGAACTGAAAACCTTGGGCTTGAAATCCATTCAAAGATCTAATTTAGCCACTCTTGTTGAAAGCCGAATGCCTCTAAAATTTTAAATAGAAATCTCCAATTTACTTTGTCATATGCCTTTCAGATGTCCAATTTAACCAACATTGAGGGGAATTTTTTTTTTGAACCGAATGAATAGCCTCCTGGGCTATTATTACCCCATCTAGAATAGACCTTTCAGGAACAAAACCCTTGTGTTCCTCAGATATGATATCATGAAGAATTCTTTTGACTATGTTCGCTACTGCTTTAGCCAGAATTTTGTAGACCACATTACACAGGGAAATTGGTCTGAAATCTTCATAAGACTCTAGCTTATCTTTCTTGGGGATCAAAGCTATAAAGGTGTTACTAATCTCTTTTAGAACCTTACCCTCCTTTCTAGCATCCTCATAAGCTGCCGTTAGGTCTTTACCAATAATACTCCAACATTTCTGAAAGAAAGCTGCTGGAAACCCATCAGGTCCAGGGGCCTTGTCCGGATCGAGTTGAAAGAGAGCTTCTCTTATTTCCTCTTTTGAGAATTTACTATTCAACATCAGGTTTTGATCTTCAGTTACTAACTTCGGGATGAATCTTAAAAATTCTTGTTGGACCTGTAGGCTAAACCCTCTTCTTCATTCAAGAGATCCTGAAAAGAATCAACCGCTGCTTGTCCAATCTCCTCTGGAATGTCCGTGACCCTACCCTCCTTTGTTTTAATAGCATCAATTCTATTAACCTCTCTACTGACCTTTGTTGAATTATGGAAAAACTTGGTATTAGAATCACCAGCCTTCGGCCACACCTCCCGAGATTTCTGCCTCCAAAAAAATTCTTCTGCCAAGATGTCCTCTAGTTTACTCATCAATTATTTTTCTTTCAAAAAAGATTCATTGTCCATTCCTTCTTTTATAATGTTTTCGTTTAAAATTTGAATATCTGTCTCTTAGTTTCAAAAATGTTCTTAAAATGATCCTTATTCCACTATCTCAAATTTACTTTGATGAGTTTCAACTTGGTTGCTATATTGAATAGACCAACTCCCTCAGGATTGCAATTTTTCCACCAATCCTCTATTAGAGCCAGAAAGGAGGGGTCCTTAAACCACATATTTTTAAATTTGAAGGGGCATCTTGTTGGTCTCCTTTCGCCCTGTATGTCTAGACTTATTGGGAAATGATCAGACCCGAATTCTAGAAGAATCTTGATGTCCAAACTAAAGAGAAATTGACTCAAGTCCCCTTTAACAAAATACCTATCTAATTTTTCTACAATATTACAGAAACCAAGTCTTCTATTGTTGCAAGTGTAGTTCCCATTACCCAGCTGAATTTCTATCAAATCATTCCGGTCAACAAAGACTTCAAAATCCTTCTGAGATTGGAGTTTCCTTCCCACCCCTCCTAACTTGTCTTCAACTCTCAAGATAGCATTAAAATCTCCTCCCAAGATAATAAAATCACAAATCCAGTTGTTACACAAACGATCTTATTCTACCCATAATTCCTTTTTCAAAATTTGAGAATTGGAGCCATAAATATTTATCAAAAGAAAACTTAAGCTTGAAGCCAAACTTCTTACTTTACTAGCAATCCACCCACTACTGGAAGCTACTTCTTCTAAAAGAACAGTCTGCAGTCTCCATAGCGTCATCAGACCCCCCGAGGGACCTCTAGAGTTAACCTTAGCCATCTTCCAATGCTTTAGGCTTTTGGCAAAGGATTGATTTTCACTTTCCTCTAGTTTAGTTTCCTGAATCATACAAATATCTAGTTGAATCAACTTCAGTTTGTGCCTTAAGAGGCACTTCTTGTTAGGGGCATTCATGCCCCTAACATTCCGTGACAAAATCCTCATTGTTGTTCAAGAAGGGAGCCACCCTTCCCTACTTTCAACAAATCGAGTAGCTTCAGCTGTCCACTTGCTTCTCCATCCCACTTCAGTTTCTCCCTATTTGGAATTCGACCTCTAGATTTGTGATCACCACAGTCTAGGGAAGTTTTATCAGTATCTCTTTGGCCAATCCCTAAGATCTCTGGGGGACTGGGAAAATTCTTTTCTTCAGTGGCCTTAAGAGCCAGAGAATTCACTTCATCTTCCAGCCTGAAAACTTCCAATCCTTTGCCTGTATTTGACAACCAGTCCTCTGCCAATGCTTCTTCATCCAGTCTGATTGAGCCCTCCTTTATGGCCTTTGCTAGTTGTACTAATTCATTGCCTACTTCAAACAAAGACTCAAAATCTTCCATTTGCATATTTGGTTTGATTGCCTCGATTATTTCTATGGTTTTAGTATTAATGTTTTGGGAAAGATTTACAAATTCTTCCACCCTAGAAAGGTTTTGAAGTCCATCTCTTAGAGATTCTTCACTTGATCCCTGAGCCTTTTCAATCTCCTTCCCATGGTTAATCTCGACTTCCACCAGACCAGGAACCTGATCCAATGGGAGAGTATTTACCTTTTTCCTTTCAATTTCCAATTCTACCACTACTGTTCCTACCTCTTCACCCTGAGTTTCATCCTCCACTAGAGTATTCCTTTTATCTTTGACTTGGTCCTACTCCCAAGACCTCCATCCTATCATACTCACCCAATTTCCTAGGGGTTCAAATTCATAGATAAGAGGCTGGCTTAGGACACCCCAATTTGTAAAAATTTCAAGTTCTCTCCATCGTTGTTCAGGAAAAGGATTTTCAATACATATTCTGATATGCGAACCTTCTTCTGTTGGATCCTTCCATTCTTCTGAACAGATATATCTGCCCAAATAGTTCCCAATTTCTTCTAAAATCTTCTGATTCCAAAATTCTAATGGCAGATTGGGCAATCTATACCAGTCCTGACTTTGATTCAATTTATGCTACTTTGGATCAAAGCCCACAAACCAATCACATAAATAGAAACCAAATCCATTCAAAATCTAGATCCCTTCTAAAATTTCCATTTTAATCTTGACAGAGGGGCAAAAAACAAAGAAGAAGCCATTCACTAGGGCTTTCAAAGATAACTCCTTTCCCCATCTTTCCTGCCACCATTTTTTGAGGTCTTCTATATCTAGGTGTTGTCTCTCAGATTTGCACCCTTGCTAAGTTGTAAAACTTGGCAATCTAGAGAAACATGGGAATGATCTTGAAGTGTGGGACCTTACAAACTGAGATCAGACCTCCGAAGAAGGCCAGCTTCCTTGACTGGTTATCACCTAAAAACTACTAGATCTTCAGAGGAAAAGGGAGAAGGAATGCTTTTAAAAATGAAAGATAAAACAGGAAAACTTGAAAATAAAGGTGATGCACCAGATTCATTGAGCGATGGTGATTTTGGTGTAGACACAACAATGATTTCAATGATGAAGACGATTCCACACAGACTTATAGGGCTGATTGAGGCTTTGATATGAAGATCTAACCTATAGAGGAGCCATTTTACTCACAAAATAGATTATAACTTCAAGTAAAACACAGAAATCAGGACACAAGAGAGGCAAGAAGTCATGCATATATTAATCATGAAGGCCAGAAACCATTACATTACAGAAAATTCAGTAGTAGAAGACTAAGAGGTCTGACTACAGAAAAATGGCAGCATAACAGCTCCAAAATAAAACCACCCTCCTGAAATAATGAGGTTACATGTCATTTATAGGTCAAGCTCCTGCACAAAAAGGCATGAAGTCGCTGCTCCATAGGATCTGAGGTCATTAATGCAGGAACAAGGGTGCATGGACAGGGGCGTGGTGAAAAGATAGGAACCATGCCGCTGGCAGGTCCAAAACCACAGGAAACAGTTGCCCAAACACAAGATAGGATAGGGAATTGAAGAAGAAACCCCCAAAGTCATCGCCCAACACATGAAGATCGACCAGTAAGACACAGAGCCCATACGCATTGAAGAGGGAAGCCATCCACGATGAATGCACTCGTAAAACTCACCAATCAGAGCTACTGTGAAAATAAACAGTCTCTGCACACACCAAAAAGGTCACTGAAACATCCAGTTGACCGAGCATGCAAAGCCAGATCAAACTTTGAAAGTGAGAAAATTCCCCTTAAAAGCCCGCCAAATGAAAGAGGAGGCAAAAATAAGCACTTTTGCCTTTTGAAGCATGTTGAAATTTGCCAGGATGCGGAAGATATTCATGGTCAAAGCTACGATCAACTGCATCTTGTATATCGCTTTGCATCTGCTATACAACTGTGGTATATATCAGGCTGTCAAGGAGACTATGAGTTGAGTTGCCGATAAGCATGGTCTTGTCGATGCCCCTACATATGCCTTTTGTATATGCCTTGTATGTGCAAATGTATATATATACAATTGCCAACATACAGTCGCGGGACTTTACCTTTTGAATCACCTTTTGCATCTTCCGCCCCTGCCACGTGTCATTACTCCATTGGTCGCTGAGTTGAGCCTGAGACCCATCGCTGAACATTGCATCCTCCATCGGCCGTCGGAAAGACCTTTGCATGAGCCGTCGATAAGCATTGCTTCACCAAAAACCCTTTGTATGTCTGCCTTGCATGTCTGCACCCTTTGACTTTATATTTGCAATATACAATTGCGGAACTCAACTTTTATCCGCCACATTTAATTCTTCATCTCGTCCAGATTGTATGTTTCCCTTTGTATATTGCCTTTGTATATCGCATATACAATGCAAATATACAAGCAAAACTGCATACAACCGCACCTGCACATACAAACATTGCATCACCCATTGCATGTGACCCTTGTATCTCGCCTATGTACATCTTGCCTTTGCATTATCAGCCATCGGAGGGACTATTAGATGAGCTGCGGATAAGCATGTGATGTCGAAAATCCTTTGTATATGGCATCTTGTATATCGCCCTTGTATCTTGCCGATATACATTCACCTTTTGCATATGCACTTATATATACAAAGAAAACCTGATGTACATTCCCTTTTATATCCTGCCTTGTATATCTGACTTTGTATCTTGCCTTTGCACATACAACTGACTAAGTATAAAACTGAGAAATCCTAGCGATAGAGGGCAATTGAAGACACAATTTCTGGGTTTTTCTGGGTTTTCTGTAATGATTCTCCAGGCAAGATTTGGGGATTTTTGTAAGGCACGACATGAATAATTGAAGGATTTAAGCTTTGTAGGGTCACTTTCTAAGGGATATTCAAGGAATATACAAGGTGAATTATTTAGCTCTGGACAGAGGAAAATAGGTCAACACTAGGTTGGGTCCATACCATTTTCCAATAACTCCAAATTTTTTCATAGATTCAATGGAGGGATTTAGCAAATAAGGGCTTAACACCATAGTTTTTTTTGTTTCCATACCTGAATTATGTTGATCGTTTACCAATGCCTCCCTCTTCGAATGTAGGGTTTTGCCAATGTTCATGCCCTTGTCTTCTATTGTTTCTCCATTGATTCCTCCATTGTGCCGGATTCTCCCATCTTTTCCACGATCGCCTCAGAGGGATATATTTGTCATGAAACCACGAGAACTAATGCCTTCCATTCAATCTCCAAGGTTCTAGGGATGCTCTGTCTTGAAGTTTACTTAGTAGAATTTCTTTTTCTACTTCCTTGACCCATTATCAGGTTGAACCAATCCCCTTACCTTCTGAGTGTCCTTCCTCCCCTTTGCCTCTTGCTTCTACCTTCTTTTCACTCGGGATAGGATCAACTTCCTGCTTGTCTTCACATTTTTGCTCCATCTGCACCCTAAAAGTAATTGGTGCTACTTGTAATTGTTGTATGTAACATTAGGTTAATTATTTATGTGTGGGGATACATAGAGTAATTATTTATTTATTTGTAATTATTTAATTATTGGGAAAAAGTGAAAATTTAGTACCAATAATTAAATATGGGGGTCAATGGTTTTAGTGTGCTCATGGTTTTGGGGAAGATGGTTTTGTCATACTACATCTAGTTTTTGTGCGAGTTTATCTTTATAAAAGCAAACACACGAATAGTTGTTGAGGTTGGCTTGTTGATGGTTGGCTAGGTTTAGCTTGATTGAGCATCTCTTATAGGTTGCACATGTGAGGGCTTGAAGCATGGCATGGGATGTGTGGTTACATGCTTGTTCACATGGAGTGCATGTAGAGAGCTTGATGTTTCAAGGGTATTCATCGAGACTCTACATATGCATTGTAATCTTTATTGTTAAATAATACATGAGAGATGGATGCTTTTGGAGGCTGGGTTTTAACTAGTATGAAGGTTTTCCTAGAATATATCTTATGTCACCTTTGATGGTATGTTGTCTATTCTTTTGCATATGGTTTTTGATCACTATGTTTGCATAATAATCTCTCATTGAATTATGAGGAAATTATTTTTATGATTGCATATTTCCAACAAAAAGTGCTAATTTTTTTTAAGTTTCTTAAATTAATTCACCGACAGCATCTATTACAACCCCCAAGCTCTTGACTTGAGGGTGTGTCACATAGTAATTATAATTATATTTGAGGGTTGTGGTTTACTTATACACCAAGTTGGGTGTGTTGGTTCACACATTGTTTGTTATGATTTGGGTCAAGTTGGTGACTTCTTAATAAATTTGGTATTTAAGTGATGGTCATAAAGATGGTAATGATGTTTGTGGGTTGTGGTTTATCCGTATACAAAGATGGGTCTATATTGTTAGTTAATTTAGGTTGAGTTGGTGACTTTCAAAGAAAGTGATGGTCATAACTATTCATTTACCAAACGAACACTGAATACACAGTCTTGAGATAGGGCATTGACAAATCAACTTGCGGTGCACTTCAACACCTGAAATATGAACTGAACCATCAAACTGGATATCTAAACTCATCCTCCAAACACCAAAGCCAAAAGATGAACTGCGGTGAAAAGCAATGGCTTATGCTTTCTCCTCCAGACAACCCTAGTCAGTAGCAAGATGTGTCTTTGTTTTGCTAACCCTAGAGAACCTCTGCGGTACACCTTAGCAACTAAAACTTGAATATTACCATCTTCTCAGCTATAAATGATCATCCTTGAAACCACAAGACCTCAACTTCAAAAGAAGAGAAATTCAGAGCATTTCCCAGACGCATCTTGACTACAACAACTCTGAACAATTGTCTTCACTTTGCAAGCTCTAGAATCTTCTGTGTTAACCTTCAATCTCTGAAATCAAGAACATACAACCTTCACATGTGTCTTTAACAAACTCCCAAACTGCAAGGTTGTACCTTGAAATGCGAAGGAATGTGAAGCGTTCTCCCGAGCTTATTCTGTGCAAACTCCAGTGCCTTAGGAAACCATGAATACAATATTTTCTACATCAGAGACTTCATTTTCAACTTCATATAACAACAACAAACTCTTTTCTCAAAACAAGAATCTTCATGTTAGTACAATCTTTGTCCATGAACTTCAGGAGATAGTGTCCAACTATGTATAGATGATATTGATCCAATTAGTATACATAGTATATGACATCCATCACCTTTACCCTTCTCATCACAACTTCTCTGATCCATCTTATTTGTCTTCTTCTCTGATCTCATTGCCATAGATTACCTCTTTTTCACTTTACTTTCAGCCTTCTTCATTACAGCACTACTGACAACACTCCTGAACCTCACACTATTGACATCAATGACAACACAAGTGCAATAGGGACTGCCTCCATGGCATGAATCCAAGGTCTACCAACAAGAAGATTATATGAAAGAGAATTAGGCATGACATGGATAAGGGTAGGCAATGTCACAGGGCCAGCCTTAACAGGTAAGGTAATAATACCCAATGATTGTCTACCAATATTATCAAATCCACGAATGTTGAGTTTATCTGGTTTAATGAGAGAGGTATCAACATTGGTTTTATGTAACAAGTCTATGCCACAAACATTAAGACCTGATCCACCATTAATCATGGTACGTCTAACTCTCATTTTATTAATGATGATGAATATCATAAGAGGCTCATATTGGTTTTGAACTTCTGTGGGAGGTAATTCATGTGCTTGAAAAATAATATATGATTTTGTCACGTGCATACAATCTAATTGGGGTGCTACACCATTCAACTTAACAACAAGTGGAACAATCACCTTTTATAAAGCTTCTTGGAGCATTCTGTGGTACAGAAGTGATGTTTGTATCAACTCCCATAAAGAGATCTTTGTTGGAGTAGCTTAGAGCTACTCAACAAGATCATAATCTCTACCATCATGAGTAGGAAGATGAGGTGCTTGAGGAAGAATAGGTTGAGAAGACGGAAGAGAAGCAAGAACAATTTGTATTTGTTTCTTTTGTTTATTATTTCTAGTGTTATATGTGTGAGCAACTTCATGATGAATGAGTTGTTGTGAGACATTTTGACTAAATGGACTATTTTTAGTGATTTGTTTTGCATAATTTAATATATAACTAGGAGGCCTAGGTGTTTTCAGAGAACCTCCTATTGTGAGAGATTGTGATTGAGGAGCATCATTACAAAGATGCACAACAATTTTGGGTTTCTCAAGTTCTTTTGGAGAATCGGAAACATAAATTATATTGATGTTTCTTTGGAATAGAGGTGGTTTAGGAGTCGTAGAGGATGATTCTATAGAGATGAAATCATCCAAGGCTTCATCTAACATATCAAAATCGTCACTACTAAATGGCTCATCAAATGCATTAAAATCTTGAATAAAGTAATCTGACATGGTTGCATACCCTGCTCTTTCAATATTTATAGTGATAAAGCAAAGAAGAGGGAAAGAAATGGAGTTTATTTATGCACAATATGAAATATACCAAGCTATGAACAACAATGCTTTTACTATATCATCCAATAACTAGCTAAAACATACTCAGAGTTTATCAATTTTCAAGCTAGAATTACCATAAAATGAGATTTGAGATAACCCTAATCAATATATATGAATGAATGCAATATGTATAACTAAGGAATGTATATAAAACTCAGTTATAATCAGATCTAAAGCATCATATCAGAAATTTATATTGCACTATGACGATCTAATCTCATGAATTTTAAGCTGTGAGGGGGAAAATGAGTGTTAGTCAAATCAAATGAAAACATAAACCCAAACACCAATAGAATGTGAAGGCAAAGAGGAATCAAACCAAGATGAGTAAGAACATACTTACAACCCTTTTTTGCCTGTCGTTTTCCATTGTTGCCTATCTTGCTTTGATCTTGATTTGAGAAGCCCTCAGAAGCTTTCTTGCTTGCTTGCTTGTTTGAAGATGACAAAGGAAGAATGGCTTAGAATACCTGTTTGTGTTGAATGAGAGCTTCAACACATAATAATGGAGGATACTTGAGAATGGAATTGAGAAGAGAAGATGAGAGAATTTTGGGTATAGTGATTGTGCAAATGAAGTTCCTTTCCAATGGCTTAGAAGAGGGTTCTATTTATAGATTTTTTGAAAATAGAATGGAGGGTGAGGATCAAAGGATGAGATCAATGGCTCTCATTTTTTGTGAATCTTTAATTCATAATGGGTGAATTAAAAAAAAATTATTTGAGGATAGTGGTTTATGACAATTGAATTAAAAATTCAATAGTGGGGGACAGTGGGTTATGACAATTGAATTAAGAATTCAATAGTGGAGGATAGTGGGGAATATTGAATTAAATATTCAATTGGTGAAGGCTAGTGGGGAACATTGAATAAAATATTCAATTGGTGAAGGCTAGTGGGGAACATTGAATAAAATATTCAATGGGTGAAGGCTAGTGGGGAACATTGAATAAAATATTCAATTTGTGAAGGATAATTGATTTAAAGATTTATTTTGGGAAAATGGAGGATATTAGCTAATTTAAATATTAAGAATATTTAATTATATGTGCAACATGGTGAGGTGGAAGAGATGAGGTGGATTGATGAGATGGATTTTGTGAGGTGGATTTTAGGACTTGAAACATTAGAAGAATTTAGGGAATTTAATTAAATAAAATGATTTTATTTAATTATGGGATAATGAACCAATCAAATAAACTTATAATATTTATTTAATTGACAGAAAAAAATAAGAATTAAGATAAATATTAAAATATTTACTTAATTCAACCTGAGCCAATTTTAGGTGTCTACATTTTGCCCCTCTTTGAAGCAATGTGTTTTATCACGTTGTTTCAAAGAATAAGAATAGTCTGATAATGATACATGCCTTAGTTTGCCTCTGGTACAGGTTATGATGATAGGATGCCCCCTCAGGAGATTGAACAGGGAGAGGACGGCAGGTGTGAGATAGACAATCTCACGATAAGATATGTTGACAGGAGATGAAATGGTTGAATGCAGAAGAAAGGGATGAATGCTATGGAATGCAAGATAAAAATGATAACACACAAGCAAGTAAGCAAGTATGCACAAATGACACAAGCACAAACAAGGTATTGCCCCTGTCGAGCGGTAACCAATGATATGGATCAATAATGTCTAGTTTCAGGAATGATATGTCGTATAAGACGTGGGTCTAGTTTCGACAATATAACATCCTGTCTAAGACATTTGATACGATAGTGTTGTCATGGCGGGGAACAATATATCCCTAGACCAACACGGCAGACGTGTTGTCATGGCGGGGAATGATGGATCCCTAGAGCAACATGAAGGATAGTGTCTGGTTTCAGGAAATGAAGCATGTCGTGTAAGACGCGTGTGTTGGTCTGATTTCGACAATGCAACATCCTGCATAAGACAATTGATTGATTAATTGATCAAGTTCGTTTACGACCAGACAAGGATCAAGACCATTGATTATGATTGGATCATTTGACAAGATTGACTTGACTTGATTGGCATGGATTAAGGATAGACTTGCACTTGGATATGGTATGGATATGGATATGGGTATGAAATGCAATTGGATACGGTATGGATATGGATATTTGTCACCTTGATATAGCAAGTATTTTGAAGCCCTTTCATCATTGGGCTTTATTATGTTGTAAGAAAATACAAGCATCTAGGTATAATTAGACCGAGATGACCTGAGTATTACTTACATGGATTTTGATATAGCAAGTTAATACAAGCATCTAGTCAAAATTGAATCTAGATGACCTGAGTATTTCTTGCATTTTTAACAGACAAGGATTGCCCTTTTTCATGTTTAGACCTCGGAGTCCTCGATGATCTTTTGTCGATCATGTCTTTAGACATAAGTCGTCACATTACTAAAGTTTAATCCACAGGCAGCAAACAAAAGAAAAATTATGTCCCCATCATAGCATCTCTAGCTATTGGCATCCTTGAGTAGCATAGGAAGACATAATTGACGAAAATTCAAGACCTTGTAAGTTAACCTGTTGACAAAACATTCTTGCATTAGATGTGTCTTTTTGCCATAATTAAGATGGAATTGTTTTGAGTGTTTCGATATGGTGCTCTGCTTTGTTTTGGTTTTGGACAGGTTGAATGTATGTGTCGAGAACTTTGTTCTAAGTGTCTAGCGAAAGTATTGCAATTCGTTATTGGTATCTCCTTTCAGAACGATGGCATTCAAGAACCCAAATCTGCAACTAGGTCAAGGAGTTGCCCCCAGTTTAGACCAGGATTGACTTATTATGGGTGAGATGGCGACAGATGTGGAGAGACAGACCCTAAGGGACTGACCTAGTGCCTCGGGGGCTCATTGTTAAATGGCCTTGCCTACGTGACGACGCAGAGGCAACGTAGTTCGGGGTGAACCTTGATGGACCTAAGACCTAGGTGATGGTGGATCTGTAGAAGTGGTATGGACTTGGATAGAAAGACCAGATATGGGACTGACGGGACAGCGGAGCCTCGAGGGCGCATGGATAATGGCCTTGTCTACGTGATAGCTCAAAGGTGACGTAGTTCGGGACTTGGACCATGGATGGACTAGTTTGGTGTGATGGAGACAAGAGTCAATAGAGTCACCATAGATGGAGGGAGTGGTTTGTCGCAGATAGCACCTGTGTACCAGGTTTTCACCACTTACTTTTATTTGCACGTGCAGCTAAAAATACACATGATGCCTGTTTGCCAGGTTTTCATCATGGTATCTATCCTTTTGTTATTTTTCCATTTTTTTGATGTTTTTGTTCTATGTTTTTATCACTTTTTCAATTTTTTTTATTTTTTAAGGACTCCCTTACATCGGGGTTTTTAGGTATAAAATTTGCGAAGATGCATGCTGTTGACAGGATCATCGAATAGTTCACCTTCAGATGTAGCCAATTGATATGCCCCTAATCCATAGGCTGTAATGACGACATAAGGACCTAACCAATTGGGTTCAAACTTTCCTTTCTTTTCTCTATCTGGCTGATTTCTGGGGTTCTCTCTGAGGACGAGATCACCAACTTGGAAGACTCGGGGCTTTACCTTATGATTGTAGCTTCTGGACATTCTTTGCTGATATGCTTTCAGGTGATTAAAGGCATGTTGCCTTCTTTCTTCTAGTAGTTCTAACTCTTGCAGTCTAGAGACTCTATATTCTTCATCTGATATGAGACCCTTTAACGACACCGTGAGAGATGGTAGTTCGACCTCAATGGGGAGGATAGCTTCTGAGCCATAGCCAAGGGCGTATGGTGTAGCACCTGTGGGAGTGCATATACTGGTTCTGTAGGCCCACAGAGCGGGATTGAGTTGGATATGCCAATCACGGCCAGCATCATTGACAGTCTTCTTGAGGATTTTCAAGATGGTCTTGTTGGATGCTTCAGCTTGACTGTTGCCTTGGGGGTAGTATGGTGTAGAGAAGCGGTGTTGGATCTTGAATCGTTCACAGAGTTCTTGAACATCCTAGTTTTTGAATGGTCTTCCGTTATCTGTGATAATGGATGAAGGAATTCCGTATCTACAGATGAGGTAATTCAGGATGAATGAAGAGATTTGCTTACCTGTGATGGTGGTGAGGGGAACGGCTTCAATCCACTTTGTAAAATACTCAGTGGCAGTTATGATGAATTTATGGCTATTGGATGAGGGCGAATGGATCTTTCCCACAAGGTCAAGTCCCAATTGGCAAAAGGGCCAAGGTGTCGTTAAAGGTCTCAATTCTTGAGCTGGTGCGTGTATTAGGTTCCCATGTATTTGGCACTGCCTGCACTTTTTGACAAACTGATATGAGTCTTGCTCCATTGTTGGCCAATAGTACCCCGTGCGCATGAGTTTCTTGGCTAGGGTAGGGCCACTAGAGTGAGCCCCGCATATTCCATCATGTATTTCATTTAGAGCAGTTTGATATTCCTCTCTATCTAGACACCTAAGGAGAGTACCATTGAGACCTCGGCGATACAGGGTGTTAGTGACAATGGCATATCGGGATGCCTGTCGGATGAAGGTTCTTTTCTGGTTATGGGAGAGGTCGGGTGGAAGTGTATTCTCTTTTAGGTAGGTAAATATTTTACCATAGAGAGGGGAATCGGTTCCTACGATGTGGCATATGATATGGGAATCTGGAGTGTCATAAGAAGGACAGGAGACTAGCTCTACTAAGAACTCATATCGTGTTTGATTGCCTGGAATGTCGAGAAGAGATGCGATTGTAGCCATGGCGTCTGCAGCTTTATTCTTGATTCTTGGTATCTATTCAAATGATATTTGGATGAAATACTCCTTGAAGTCATCTACCATGCGTTCATAAGGAATCATTTTCTCATCCTTCGTTTGGTAGTCATCATTTACTTGGTTGATGACCAGTTGTGAGTCACCATAGACTTGAAGTTCCTTGATGTTCCACTCAACTGCTAGCTTGATACCGATGACCAGAGCCTCGTATTCTGCTACATTGTTAGTGCAAGGGAACGTTAATCTGTATGACTTTGGAATAGTGTCGCCATTAGGCATGATCAACAAGATACCTGCCCCCGATCCATGCTAAGTGTAGGAGCCATCAAAGTACATTTTCCAGTTTGCTGTGTTGACGTGGAAGATAGACTCATCTGGAAATTCAATGCTCAGGGGGTTGTCATCCATTAAAGGTGCCTCTACTAGTTGATCTACAAGCACTTGTCCTTTTATTGCTTTTCTATCCACATATTCTATGTCGAACTCACTGAGGAGCATGACCCATTTTGATAATCTACCTGTTAAGGTGACCTTGTTGAGTAGGTATTTCAATGGGTCAATCTTTGCCACCAATTTAACAGAGTGTGATAGTAGGTAATGTCTCCATTTTTGCAAGGCAAATACAACAGCTAGACATGCTCTTTCTATTGGTGTGTATTGCAACTCGTATCCAACAAGTGTTCGACTAATGTAGTAGATAGCCTGTTCTTTTCCATCATAGTTTTGTTGAGCCAGGAGAGCTCCCAGAGCTGTTGGTGTAGCTGAGATATATAGTAATAGAGGCCTACCCTGAATTGGTGGCATTAATACTGGTGGCTTCATTAGGTATTCCTTTAGCTGTTGAAAAGCCTGCTCGCATGACTCGTTCCATTTGAAGGATACATTTTTGTGTAGTAGATGAGAGAATGGGTGGCACTTGTCTACCAGTTGGGAAATGAACCGTCTAATAGACTATAGTTTGCCCTGTAGGGATCTCAATTGAGTCAAATTTTTAGGAGGTGGCATCTCCATTATGGCCTTCACCTTAGCGGGATCAACTTCGATACCATTTGCAGAGACTATGTAGCCCAGTAGTTTTCCTGATGTAACCCCAAACACACACTTTTTTGGATTAAGTCACACATTGAACTGTTCCAGTCTGTTAAAGATCTTGTCTAGTACTGCTAGATGCCCTTCTCTTGTGAGAGACTTTGCTAGAATGTCATCAACGTAGTCTTCCATTATAGTATGCATCATATCATGGAAGATCATTGTCATGGCTCTTTGGTATGTTGCCCCAGCATTTTTCAGACCGAATGGCATGATGCACCAACAGTAGGTGCCCCAAGGACATGTAAATGTAGTTTTGTGCTAGTCTTTTGGTGCAATCTTTATCTGGTTATATCCCGAGAAACCGTCCATGAGTGACAGCATGGTATGACCTGCTGTGAGATCTATAATCATGTCGATGTTGGGTAAGGGGAAGTCATCTTTCGGACAAGCTTTGTTTAGGTCCCTAAAGTCACTACATATCCTGACCCTGCCATCTAGTTTAGCCACTAGTACGATATTTGAAACCCATTCAGGATAGTCTATGGGCTTGATAAACCCGACATCTAGTAGTTTCTTCAGTTCTTCCTTCACCATGAGAGCCACCTGCGGATGCATCTTTCTGAGCTTTTGTTTAATAGGCTTAGCTCCTGGAGCTAAAGAGAAGTGATGCATGATGAGATTTGGATCAAGCCTTGGCATGTCAACGTATGTCCATGCAAAGTTGATCTGTTTTCTTTTGAAGAAATCTGTAAATGCTGGTTTTTCATGTTTTGTTAGAGCCTTTGCCATGTGGACCATTCTAGGGTTATCATCTGTGTTGACATTGATTGCTTCTGCCAGTTCTATCAAGATTGACGATCTTTCCTGATGTGTAAGATTGGGGAGAGGGTCAAGCCTTCCATCTTTCGGTGCCTCAGAGAGGTTTTCACCGTTGGATGCGTCTTTATTTTTACTATTTTGATGATCTAACACTGCCGCGGAGTGGTTTTCACCATTAGATCATTCTTTTATTTTGATGTTTTTGTGACTGAAAGGCTTGGCGCTCTCTCCAAAATAGGCCTGCACGTTGAGTTTTTTAGTATAGCCAGCTCTGTGGTCGCCTGCAGGTATGTGATCTCTAAGCTCAAGGTAATCGATGATCGCGTCATCATTTTCGAAGGTGTCTAGTTCTGGGGTGGTACCTTCGAGGTCCCAATCGATAAGTTCAGGGTGTACTAATGGTAAGGGATCATTAGGTTGGTCTGGTGCAGTGGCGTTGATGGTTAGGACTGAGTTATTGAAGGAGCGGACAAAGTCTGTGATGGTACTCTCTATTAGTGGGTCCGTCAAGGGGGAAAACATTCCATCCTCACGAGTTTCACTATTGTTGCTATGCGGGTCGGACTCTAATGGCCTAGCCCTTGGGCTTTATCTCTCATTTGCAGAGGTCGGGTCATACTCGTGGACCACATCAATATCCTTTTCATCACAAGATAGCTCAGAGAGGCTATCCCATTCATACTCATTAGAATCAGTATCGCTCCACATCTGCATTCTCTAAATGTGTGCAATCAGATTGCAAGTAGCTGCTTCCGTTTGTTGTTCTTTGCTGATGTTGGTCTTGGTGTCTTTTGATGTTCCCGTGTACCCTAGCCCTGTAGTGTCTCAGGCTGCCAAGGTATGAGGTTGGATGGGTTCAGTGATGCCATCCTTGTTTGAATCCAGTGGACCCCGTCCTTCATACCCCATTCTATTTAGTATCTGAAAACCTTGACCATATTGGGTTGTTTGTATGACGGGGTGGTCCTGTAATGTTGAGGAGCTACCTTCATCCTTGTATAGCCATTGCAGGATATCTTTTTCCTCACTCTCGTCCTCTAGGCTTCCCCATTTTACAAATGGTCCTTTGGTGATCTTCTCTACGTTTGGTGTTCTTAGTATGGATCTCCCATGTGATCTAGGAGATAGAGGTAGTTGTGCTAAACAGAGGGATCGGGAGGCCATGTATTCACCCAGGCCATTGTCTTTGATTTGGAGTCCCGATTGAGATGCTCTTGAAGAGGAAGCAAGTGTAGTTGGGTCTACATTAGATGAAGAGACAGCAGAAGCCTGGTTGGTTGGAATCACTACCTCCGGCTTTAGCTGAATAGAGTTGCAGTATTGAAAGGGGTTAGGGTCACCTTGGATGGTGATCTCTTGCCCTTCGTGTGGGAACTTAATGCATTGGTGGTAAGTGGAAGGTACCGCCTTTAGAGCGTGTATCCATGGTCTCCTGAGAAGAATGTTGTACGCCAGATCCCTGTCTAGGACTTGACAAGCTACATCTTTTACCAGGGGTCCCACTCTAATTGGTAGAATCATAGTTCCTTTGGTCATTCTCTCTTCCTCATCATATGCCTTGATAGTGATTCTCTTTTTTGGATCTATAGCCTTCTCTGAAAACCCCAATGTAAGGATTAGCTTTAAGGTACAAATATTCAGACCAACCCCTCCATCTATCAGGACTCTTTTGATTTTATGTTTGTGTACGAAGGCTTTGATATGGAGGGAGGCGTTATGGGTTTGTGTGATAGACATATCATCTTGCTCAGTGAATGATAAGGAAGGTGGGGAGGTGATGTGACCTACCATAGTTTGGAATTTCTCTTCAGCTAGATTTATGGGAACTGAGGCTTCTGCCAAGGCTTGATCGAGTATGGTCCTATGGGAAGGAGACAGACGCAACAGTTCCAATATGGAGATATGTGCTGGTATTTTGTGGAGTTGATCCACGATATTGTATTGGTGGGTTAGAGGAGCGGAGGCTTCCCTAAGGGTAACTCTGTTACTACGGGTAGTAACGTTACAATCTAGGTGCTTGTTTATAGTGATCACATTGATATGTGAACCACTTTCACGGATATGGTTAACAACGTAGTCATAACCGACGTTTGTGTAGTTTGCATTGTTAGAACCCTTATTGTTTCTGTTAGAAGGTCCTGCTTGATCGTAATTGGGAAGAGGATCCTTGAATGCCTGATGGTCGTTATTGGAGGTATGCCCTTTAACACATATCTTGTTCTGCTCTATTAGGTCTTGGATTGTATGCTTGAGTGTAATACAATCATTAGTCTTGTGCCCCCTGTTTCGATGGTATTCACAGAAATCATTTTCATTCCACCAACGGGGTTTAACCTTTGGTTCGTACTCCCGTGTTGAGGGAAGTGTTATGAGATTGTTGGCGAGCACCTTCCGTAGAGCCGTTTCTAGTGATTCATCCAAAGGCATGAACATTCTTTTAGGTCGAAAGTTGGTGAATCTAGATTGGGTATTTGTTTGTTTGTCTTGTGTGGGGTTGTTTTGGGGTGTTGACAAGTTAAAAATTGGTTGTTTAGGTGCCACATTTTTGGCATCTACTACCCCGTCATTCACAATGTTTTTGTTCTTTGTCCAAAACCTAGGTTTATCATTATTTGCATAGGTGTTAGGAGTGTCCTTATAGTGTTTGATCTGAACTTTTACGAGTAGGGCTTTCTCTATGATGAGGCCCACCTCAATGACCTTGCTAAATGAAGTAGGACATTGGATTTGAACTTGGTAACTTAGGTCCGTTTGTAGGTTGTGAACAAACATCTCTAACATTTGTCTCTCTGGCATTTGGTGAGGGCACTTGCTTACTAGTTGTCTCCATCTCTATAAGAAGGCGGCGAAAGATTCTCCCACTTTCTATTTGGTATTACAGAGGTCCAATATTGAGGTATCGTGCTCAATATTGTAGGAAAAATGGGTGACAAATTTATCTATTAGTTCATTAAAAGTTTTGATGCCGGGTGGTAACCTAGAGAACCACTCCATGGCCTGTCCTCCTAAGCTTCGAGGAAAAAGTCACATAAGATATGTGTCATTATGGGCGACTTCCAGGCAAGCGGCATTGAACTCTCTGACATGATCCCTTGGGTCACTTTTTCCTCGATATTTGTCGAACTTAGGTACTTCAAATCTCACGGGAAAAGGTATCATGACTAATGCCCTATTGAAAGGATATGGTGCAATATCCTCTAGGGTGTACTGTTTTGTCAAGGTTCCCCTTTCCATGTCTAAAATTCGTTGTTGGAGAGTTTCAACTTTTTGGTTCATCAGAGTGAGAGCATCCAAAGAGTCAATTGTTGCTTTGCTCTTATTCGTGGGTACTTCATCCTGTCTACTCCCTTCGGGGTTTCTTTCTTCATCAGTCTCCCTTAGAGTCTCTACATCATAATCTTTGGGAAGTTTTACTCCTATGCTTGCTAGGTGTAAGAAAAAAATTGTAGGGTCTTATGCAAGTACTCCATCTAGTAGGCGGTTAAATTTTGTGTCATGTTGCATTTTGAGGATCTCTTCCATGGAAGGTTCTTCGTCACTTTCGTGACCGTCAAAAATACTTTTCTCGGCCATTTCTAACTATTTTTGTTTTTGTAATCTTGTCAAGACCATGCAAGGTGGTAAAGAGATGGGATGAGGTGAGATTGGAAGATTTTGAACAAAGTGCTTAGGATGGAACAAGGTTTTAGCAAGGTTCCTCTTAGATCTAGGTGGTGTCAAACAAGGCGGATATACAAAAGCTATAGTCAAAAGCTAGGATGTTAGGAATCCATTTACTTGACGTTGACTAGCCTTCGCACAATCCACTAGTGGAGTTTCGATAGAGAAGGATAAGGAATCCTTGATACTTGGAGGCTCACTAGGTCTTGTTTAAGATTTGATTTTGATCCAGAAAAATTTGACTATAACCTCGTTGGAAACTTGGGAGAAAGTGGTGAAATTTTGGATGAACAAACAACTATGGTTCGGATAAGAAGGAGAAATGGTTGATTTTGCAAGGTCTTTTAACCAGGTTTTGAAAACTAGAACATGTTTGAATTGGTTTATGAAAAATATTGACGAATTTTGTTCTTTGGAAGATAGGGTTTTTGCTCTCTATTTTAAATGCACAACAACAGGAGGTAAATGCGCAACCAGTCAATATGCATGCGCAATACTGGTTAAGTTGGATGCACAATACTGTCAAATGCGCAAGAAGTCAGTTCAAATGCGCAAAAAGTCAGTGTATATGCGCAAATTTGGCTTTTTGTTTGTGTTTTCTCAGAATTTTGAAAATTTTGGACAGTTTTTAGGATTTTTCAGTGTTTTTGGTTTGAAAAACTTGATGTTTCTTGTGAGGTTGATATTCAATTATGGCAAAAGCAGAACAAACACAGAAGTTTTCCATGATTTTTATCTTTTTATATATATTTTTTTTTGTGTTTTTGGACTATTTTGACTCAAAGACAAATACAACCTAGGCTAGATGTGACAATATTTGTTGAATCCTCTAGCTGTGCCACTCAAAGCGTGTAGCTCTAGGATCTGGTAGCACCGGCTCCCCTCCACGGTACTCACTTCTCATGCATACCATATCTGGGTTTCGTTAGGCTCGTACCCACACCGAACCTTAGGATTGTCCCTGCTACCTCTACTAAGAGTCACTTGAATCGAGGCCGCTTCAAGGGCTCCGCCCTTTGCATCAACAAATAGGGGTTTTTGGCTTGCTATACAATTGGTTCTTAGATAGGGCAACCATTCGAGTGGTTACACATGTGGCGGTACTACTCTCTGTTATGGAGTCTCCCAGCCTCACAGGGTTGTGCCTATGAGGGTTTATGGGGAGGTTGGCCGTCGGTGTAACACAACAGCACTCGTTGCTTGAGGTTTTCACCCCAAGCACAATTTATTTTAAGTGGCTTGGTAGGGCTTGGCTTTAGCCTGTTACCACTCAGGGTCATTCCCACTTGGACAAGCGTGCATCCAAGGGCAGGCCCCCCTAAAGGTTTAACAAAAAGAATGACAAGTCTGGCACTTTGATCACCCAGTTAAGCGGAGAGCATAAGCCTATTGTCATTCACAAGCATAGAGAACAGTGGTAAATCCAACCTAGTTAAAATAAAAAAAACTAAATGAGCTGAGCTAATTTGTGCACTCACACGATAGTTAACTTGAAAAGTGATTAATGATAGCATTGTTCATTTCCCGTTTGTTAACTTTGAAAGTGATTAATCATAGCATTGTTCATTTCCCGTTTGTTAACTTTGAAAGTGATTAAGACATAGCATTGTTCATTTTCCGTTTGTAAGATAGCAATGATCGAACTAAAGAAGATAGCAATATGCAGATATAGCAATGGTTCAATTACTTTCTTCCTAGTTATGGACTACGTGATATTGGCATGTATGCATTTGTGCTTTCCTAATTAGAGTTAGATGCAAATTGTATGAACAATGGGTTACTCCTTCCTAATTAGAACTAGATGAGAGTTGTATGCACGGTTGCATGATAATGCCTAAATCAGTCTTATTCAACACTTAGTGAAAGATGATTGTCTTTAGTGGGCGTTTTTGCATCAAAGTGGATTAGTAGTCTCTTGATATCCACCTGTAGTCCACCAAAACAAAAATTGAATCAAGAATATTGTAAATCAAATGATTAGGGTCGTTTGAAGTTGTCAAGGTAAATGAGAGGTTTGACTGATTATACCTGATGAAATTGATCAAATAAGCTATAAATAATCTCACCACTGTGAAGTTTGTCAAATCAGCTTTCCAACGACTATAAATTTGTGAAAATCTGATACTCCTACAAAAAGTTATGCCAAGAGAAAAAAAGGCCTATTTTGCTAAGTGAAAAAAAAAGAAAAAAAGAACTCCCTCCTTTGGCTTTTTATTTATTTATTTATGGTTTTTTTTTTTTGATATTTTTGGTTTTTGTTTTTGGGTGTGTGTGTGTGTGTAGGTGGTGGTGGCAGGGTGGTGGTGGAGCTGGGGTGGAGGTCGAGCGGCTGTGGTGGTTGGAGGTGGTCGACAAAAGTGGTGGAGCGCGAGCAAAGGGGAGGCGCAGGGTCGGGGGAGGGGGGAGCCGTGGAGGTGCAGGCGGAGGGCTAAGCAGAGGGGGGGTTGAGGGAGGAGGCGGAGCGGAGAGCACAGAGGTGGGAGGGTTTCAAGGGCAGCGCGGGGGGATGTGGCGCGGCGGTGGGGAGAAGGTAAGGGAGGCGGGGGGTAGAGGGGAGGCAGCGGGCGGGGCTGCGGAAGGCGGGGAGGGGCGTTAGGCGTAGGACACGGGGATCACAGGCAGGGGGCGTGGGGAGTGCTGTGGGAGATGGGCACCAGGGGGGTCAGGGGTAGGGGAGGGTAGGACGCAAGGGTGGGGGAGGGTTTTGGGTGTGCGGGGTACGCAGGGCAGGGGGAGTGAGGAGGGGGGTCAGGGGGGTTTGGGGTAGCAAGGAGGGTCGGGGGTAGAAGGGATTAGGGTCTGCGTGGGGGGAGGGCGGGGGGGGAGGGGAGGGGGAGAGGGGGTGGCGTGAGTGCAGGGGCTTCGGCCCCTGCAAAAAGGTTTGTTGTTGTTTTTTTTTTTAATTTTATTTTTGTTAAAGTTAAATGTTAAAAGGAAAAAAAAAAAACAAATAACACCTAGAAATTTTTTATTTTTTATTTTTGGTTTTTATTTTTAATTTATTTTTAATTTTTAATTTTTTTTTCAAATAGTGTAAAAAATTTTTAAAAATTTTCTAGTAATCAAAGTAGGCAAATGATATATTATTTTGCACCTGTAAGGTCTCTTGAGCTCAACAGTGAGATTCGATTAAGCCAAATAGGTTGTGTATGAAGGTTGATGTCCAAATTTGCAACAAGACGCACCTGAAACCTGTGACAAAACACACTCAACAAACACTGTAAAAAGCAAGGTGGGTTAGAACACGGTGGGCGTCAAAATGTGAGGGGGAAAATGAGTGTTAGTCAAATCAAATGAAAACATAAAACCAAACACCAATAGAATGTGAAGGCAAAGAGGAATCAAACCAAGATGAGTAAGAACATACTTACAACCCTTTTTTGCCTGTCGTTTTCCATTGTTGCCTATCTTACTTTGATCTTGATTTGAGAAGCCCTCAGAAGCTTTCTTGCTTACTTGCTTGTTTGAAGATGACAAAGGAAGAATGGCTTAGAATACCTGTTTGTGTTGAATGAGAGCTTCAACACACAATAATGGAGGATACTTGAGAATGGAATTGAGAAGAGAAGATGAGAGAATTTTGGGTATAGTGATTGTGCAAATGAAGTTCCTCTCCAATGGCTTAGAAGAGGGTTCTATTTATAGATTTTCTGAAAATAGAATGGAGGGTGAGGATCAAAGGATGAGATCAATGGCTCTCATTTTTTGTGAATCTTTAATTCATAATGGGTGAATTAAAAATTCTTTATTTGAGGATAGTGGTTTATGACAATTGAATTAAAAATTCAATAGTGGGGGACAGTGGGTTATGACAATTGAATTAAGAATTCAATAGTGGAGGATAGTGGGGAACATTGAATTAAATATTCAATTGGTGAAGGTTAGTGGGGAACATTGAATTAAATATTCAATTGGTGAAGGCTAGTGGGGAACATTGAATAAAATATTCAATTCGTGAAGATTAGTGGGGAACATTGAATAAAATATTCAATTTGTGAAGGATAATTGATTTAAAAATTTATTTTGGGAAAATGGAGGATATTAGCTAATTTAAATATTAAGAATATTTAATTATATGTGCAACATGGTGAGGTGGAAGAGATGAGGTGGATTGATGAGGTGGATTTTGTGAGGTGGATTTTAGGACTTGAGACATTAGAAGAATTTAGGGAATTTAATTAAATAAAATAATTTTATTTAATTATGGGATAATGAACCAATCAAATAAACTTATAATATTTATTTAATTGACAGAAGAAAATAAGAATTAAGATAAATATTAAAATATTTACTTAATTCAACCTGAGCCAATTTTAGGTGTCTACATAAGCAATATCACAAGTATAGGTTATTTTCAATCTAAATCAAATGCTTATTTTTCAATTTTCACATGTAAAGATGCAAAGAATACTCTAAACACAAATAATGCTAAGGTACACCAAATGAATTCACTTTAATCAACCTAATAATGCTACAACGATATGAAACAACACACTAATCTACAAACCCTAAGTTCAAGACTAGCTAATTTTTTATGAATTGCAGGGATTTTGTAACCCTAATGATGAATTTAAATGCAAATCTTATTATATGTAAGCAAGGAAATGATGAATGAACCTAATCTAAATTAGATCTTATGACATAAGAGTTGGGTTCACCAAAGTGTTAAGTGGAAAAGAGAGACCTAGCTCAATAAGTTAAACCAAGTCAAACTCTCTTCTATCTAACATTGAGACACAAACCGAGCTTGGCATCTACCCTTGAAGGAGAGCCAAGCTACAAGGATTCTGCCTCTTTGTTGTATAGATGAGTGTCAAACCAAATTCAACCAATCTAGCTAGGGCAAATGATAAAACCCTAATGGAGAGAGATTGATCTATAGATGACTATCAGAAATAGAAACATAGAATCTAAATGGATAGTAGAGATGAGAAAATAGTTCAGAATAGGAACCTGGAGTCAAAATGCCATAGGTACTAGGGTGCCCAGGCGCCCGGGCCCTTTTTAGGGTTTTGCAGAAACTGAGACTTTCTCCAGACTTGTACTTGTAAGACCCTTCTTCTCCCAGACTGATATCTCTCGAAACCTATTTCTTCATCCTGCACACATGAAAGAAGGAAAAATTGTTGTGGCTATATAAGAGCTTGCCTTAATCAAGCCCTCATTTTGGTATTCCTACATCACGAATAGCCAATATTAGAACCAGATGTTGTGTGTGCTTAGAAACCCTAAGTGCACGAGTAGTAACATGCAAGATCTAATCAAATAATATCAAACCCTAGCCCTATATGACTAAAGCAAATAGCTGGAATAGGACGATAAAAGGTATATTTCACTCAAGGAAACATACAACTTCACCTCAAGGATGAGGACTCAATGAAGGTTTATTGAATAAGAAGGTGATGCAACCATACCCTTGGAGGGTACTCAAGCCAATCTCAAGTTGGTGGCTCCAACCCTTCTCCCAATCATGCAAAGTGCTTGAACCTAGGAATAATGAGATAGACTCAAGATCTCACATCCTAGCCTTCATACAAATCCTTCCAAGAGCAAAATCCTTCACTTGATGAATAGAAACCTTCAATAATTCAAGAATATAGAGAGCACAATATTTGCATAGAGAGCTTGTGTCAAAATCACATCTAAATCATGTCTAGTTTCAAATGAGATAAGTCACTTACTTTTATACAAGGCTATAGAAAAAAGTGATTTGAATTAAAGAGCCAACATCATGCACCCAAAAGCAAATTTGAGTTTAGGGTCAGCCTAACCAACACTAAAGCCAACTTGTATACCTAATGCCTCCCTAAAAACATGGGAGGGACCAGGGCACTTGGATGCCCTAGGCCCTTTGGGCAATTTAAGGCTCAAGCCCGTATTTACTGTGGGGCTAACTCAAAATCTCAAATTATTTTCTGGGTTATGACGAAACTTTAACCAAAATCATGACATTTTCTATAAACGGGGCCCAAACAGGACTTTAAGGTGAACCTAAAAATTAACTAGGCTTGGGATCACTAAAGGGGGGAGCTAAACATAGTTAAATTGTTCTTGCCAACCAAGGAGAACAATTTACGACATAACACTTCTAAATTTTGGCTTTTAACAAATATTTTCAAGATGAGTAGTTGTATAAGAAAATGAATAATTTGGGCTTTGCAAAGCATGAAACTATCAAAACCTCATCGAGAATAGTTTAACACAAACTTATCTCCAAGGTTTATCTTCTTTATAAAAATAGCATTAGCTTATTGTCTATGTTTAACTATTTTTAGGTTAGAGTTAATTGTAAATTTTATACAATAAAAAGAATAAAGAAAGAAATTATGTTGATGTTAACAAGGGACTAAATAGATCGTCAAGACATTGAAATACTTTAAGATTTGATATTAAAATGCCAAGCTTTAGATAAATGACAAGGTTAAGGTACATCACTAGAGGAATGTATAATGAAACACAAACCTGTACTTATGGTTATTAATCAAAAGAGTTGTTTGGAGGGGATAGTAAAGATTCAATGAAGATGATCTAAAAACTAGTGATTCATCTCAAGAATATTAATTATCTATCACCTCAAAAAGACCATATAAGGTATAATGACCTCCATAACAAGATGTTACTAGTAAAGAACATGTTAGATGAACTTGAAGTGAAATAGTGTCCTCCTTTAGAGCCTCTCCTAAGGTCCAACACTAATGAATCACATTAAACTAAATGGAAACTAGTGATGTGAACATACCTGTAAACTTTATGATGTCCATATGTGTGATGAATGGTTAGAAGTGTGAATCTTAGTGTGAGTAAGGGTATTGAGAAATAATAGTAGTTACACACAAAGGAAGATCTTGTTAAGCTGCTCAATCCACACCATGTTGTAGATCTATAATACTTAAAGGGCATTTAACACCTTAATTATTTATATTCATTGAAGAAGTGACTAATTACCTATTTATCATAAAAACATCTTGGTGACACCATGCATCTAAAATTCAAAGTTTCATAGAGAAAAGGATGAAACCACTTTAGCAAATGTATCAAAATAAAGTTGATAGTAAAGCCCCCAAGTATCTATATACAAGTGATATTTCTTGAATCTTATTATATGAAAGAGATTTAGATATGAACTCCATAGGGATTGTTATTCTAAGGAAGCTAAGGTAGCATAACAACTTCCTACACTAATCTTGAGATGAGGATTATGCAAAAAAAATTAAATCTTTACAATAGTTACAGAAATAAACATAAACAGTAGTCATACCACAACACAATGATTATGTGGGGAAAACCCTTTCAGGAGAAAAACTCCACTCCAAAAATAGCCCAATATATTCCTCAACCAGATATCTGGAGGTAGCTTAACAATATCTATAACACAACCTCCATCTCAAGCACCTAATATATAAGAGATACAATTGTTGGTGTAATTAAATATTTAATTACACTTTATTAAGTTTACTCAGGGCTAATTTTAGTCTTAGGTTATTCTTAAGTCATATTAGGGTTTTTCTCTAACTTGCAACTATAAAAGCAAGTTCTCACATGTAATTCATGAATCCATTTCATTGATTGCATCCAATATTGTGCAAATTATTCCTCTTTGCTTTTTTCTCTTGTGGAAGGTAAATCTTAGGTTTTGTAGGTGATCCTGGTGTTTAAAGTTTATCATAAACTTCAACAACAATACATGAAATCGTCAAACAATAAATAAAAATCATGAGCTAAAACCACCCAAAAGTGGCACCCAAATCCTTAGGGTTCCATTATCTCATATCAAATATGCCTTATGACGTGTCATAACATGCATGATAAGTTAGTCAACACATGTAACTCTACCTTACAACTCTTTTTCGTGTCCAACATATTTTAAATTTTTCAATGCAAGAGGCCCAACTTCTGGAGGCCATAACTTTTGATTTGGTCATTTTAAAAAAATTGTAAATCTTGAAGCGATTTGCACATGAGGCACCCCTGGAAGTAGTGTTGGGCCAAAAACCAACTCTATAGCCTATAAATTGAGTTTGTTCATTTTTATAACCCAAAAAATCAAATTCATTGTAATCACAAGGATGAGATAATCTTCCCAACATTCTCCCACTTTTTGAACACCTTGCAATAGAAAAAGAGGAGTATCAACACCATTATCTTATTACTAGGGGTAGAAAAGCCCATAGACTCCGAACACCATCTAAACTTCTATGTGCTCATGGACTTAATTAATAAATCTGCAACATACATCAATGTCTCTACCTTAACTAGCTTCACCCTATCATCCTCAATCATATCTCTCACAAAATGATACTATACATTAATATGCTTGGTCTTGGCATGAAAAAGTAGGTTCTTAGCTAGGCATATCACACTCTGACTGTCACAATAAACTGTCACTGTACCCTATTTTATTCCAATATCTGAACACAATCTCTTAAGACAAATGGATTCTTTACAAGCATGAGTAACAGCCATATACTTAACCTCAATAGTGGACAAAGCAACCATAACCTATCGCTTACTCATCCAACTAATTGCACCATCACATAAAGTAAACACATAAGCACTGGTGGATCCTTTACTATCAACATCACCTACCTAGTTTGAATCCACATAACCATGAATATCAAGGGAACACTTGTCTCCTATCAAATTACCATGATAACACAAGGAATACTTAGAGGTACCCTACAAATATCTCAAGACAATTTTAACTGCATCCCAATGAACTCGACTAGGATTAGACATATATTTGGAAAGAACTCCCACTACTTGGAAAATGTCTAGTCTAATACAAACCATAGCATAAATCAAACTCCTTATTGTACTTTGGTAAGATACTATGCTCATGTATTCCATTTTTTATGGGGATGTGTTATCCTCAAATTTAGTTTTACTTAATTTATATGATGACCCCTACGAAACTTGTCTGTTTCGTAGCCTACAACTCTAAGCACGCAAAACAAGGTGAATCCCATTTGCCCTCATGCATGGTCCCCTAGCTCTAGAGAATCCATCCGAGTATTGTCTCATTTCAGTTTCTCAAATTTTGTGAAAGCAAGTGGAATGGTAAACAAATCAAATTTCAAGTTTGTCGTATTTTGGGGAGTTAGGAAATTTTCCTTTACATGTAAGGGCGGCAAATTTTGCTTCCAAGACATGCTAGTCTCTTTGTAACATGCAAGGGCAGAAAAATTTTCCGCTAATGCATGTTTGCCCTTAATAAGTTGTAGGGGTGGTAAATATTGCCACCCGAGCAACTTCCAGTGTAATAAATGCACTTTGAGTTAAGTTTTTTTTTTAAAGATTTTTAATCAGTGTTAAGTATTTTATTTTTTATTGTGTCTTTGATTGTCTACTTTCGTGATTCCTCTATTCTGTTAGCTAACCCTCAATTTTCCCTGGAGCGTGTGTTGGACTGAATTTTCTTGGACTCGAGCTAGGGTTTTCCATCGTTTTCCTTCATTCAGGTAAGTTTTTCTTGGTTTCTTTTTCCTTTCTCACGTTTTTGATTCTAGGGTTTTTGTTATTACTATATTGTGTGTCCTTGTTTGTATATGTGTGTGTTCCTTTAATAAAACAATTCAAACCCTAGATTTTTGTTTCTTTTTCTCTTTTTGTTCACTTTTTTATCCCTTAATCGACATTTTCACCATTTTCAAACTCTGTTTCGATCTTAGTTTTGGTGAAGGATTTCACCACCATTATTTTTAATGATCCTTAGGTTAAATTTTACCTTAGCACTATCGGTAGACTTTACCGACTTTTCATTATAATTCACCATTGGTGAAGGGTCGGTGAATTTCGCCGCCCTTACATCAAGGTGGTGAAACCTTACCCTTGTAGAAAGTTGTAAGCCTACCTTACATGTATAGGCTGCATTTTTTGCCGCCAATACATATCTCAAAGTTTCTACGTATGAAGCATGAATGGCAAAACTCGCCACTCATGCTAAAAACTCAGTATCTTCCATAGATGTAGGGGTAGCGAATTTCATCACATATACATAATACATACGAGTTCTATCATAGATATAGGGGTGACATTTTTCACCACCCATACACAAAAGTTATAATTCCTATCATATGCAAAGATGGTAATTTTGGCCACTTATGCATATGCAGGTTCTTACTCAAAAATTCCAAAGCATAATATGCAACGATGGTATTATTTCCCGCTCAAGCACAACAATGTTTTACCCTCACATGCAGGGGTGGTAAAATTTGTTGCCCTTGCACAAAAAGCAATACCCTCAACCTGTAGAGGTGGCAATTTTCATCGCCATTACATCATACCCCAAAATTTCTCTAACTCTAGAGAATTTTTCCTTTTGCCAACTATCACCCGCATTCGTTTAGTTTCTCGCCTCCATTGTTGTCTAGCCCTGTCAAACTCATGCTATTGATCATGATCTCTATCATTGCAGTTCCCTATTTGCCATATTTTCCTAACACTGCAAAGTCATGCATCTTGTGTTGCAGTTGCTTCTGCACACTTGCTGAGGTCTATCTTTTAACGAAGGCATTTGTGATTCAGATGACTGATCTGACACCAAAGAAAGCAAAAGCCATGAAGTATAAATATTAGGGAGTGTTTCCTGTGACTTCAGTGACATCTAATGTCGATGAAATCTGAGATACTGAAATTGGTCATGTGGACATGGTTGAGTTCGTGGAAAGGACTAAACAACAGCCTCTCGATAACCTCATGAAGTAGATCGTGGATAGCAATATTCATCTAGTGGTTGCATTTCCTGTTGCCGCGCATAACCCATAGTTTGTACTTTAGGTGGCACACTATTATAACGAAGATAATAGGACTGTTGTTGATGCTCAAGGGAATGTGATTTTGAGGTTGGACTCAGAGTTCATGGACAAAGTCTTTATGTGTCCTGACCTACTAACACCATTGCAAAGATTGACTTCAATTCTGCTCAGAAAGCATATGACAAAGATTCAGAGATAGCAAAAGGGTCATCAACACCAAATGGTTAAAATCTGTAAGGCCAAATCTTTCGAGATGGCCTAAGAGTTTTCCAAGAAGTGATTTTGTTAAAGAAGTCAGTGATTTGATAACTCTTCTTAGCAGAGTTAGGGGACTTTCTTCTTCCTCCACTTTTCATGAGTGGATGTACCTTTATATCAAAATCATCTTGAAAGGTAAACAACAAATCTTTTGGGGTGAGCAGATAAGCAATTCCCTTCATGAGCAATTGACTAAGGTGTCTACAACTTCTATGTTCTATATGACATCCTATCTGGTTTATGTTGTTGCTTCCATGAGGAGTTCCCCAGGTTTGTCATCAAAGGGAGATCGGAGGGTTATTCCTGTGTACCAATACTATCCTCAACTGACTCTAAAGGGAGCAATTCATTATTTTCAGAGGGTTAATGATGCTTTATTTGCAGTACTCATGTGTCTTTTTGATCCATAACTTGAGCAAAAAAGAGTTTCTGATGAGGCTCGGGAAGTGGTTAACAATTTTGGTTGCTTGTATCTTTAATTTCCAACTTTCACTTATCTACGGGTTGGATATTTCCAAGGCTATCCTTACATGTTACCAAAGTTTCCAAGTGATAGAATTGTGTTAATGGAATTGTGTTGGCAAATTATTGTTGTGCATAATAAACAGATGGAGTTGAAGAAACCTGGTTTCAAGTTTCCTATTGAGATCAGCAGGTATTCTATTGCTACTTCTACCAAAGAAAAGGCTATTGAAACTGAAATGCATCTTGTCACCATGAAGCATTTCAAGAAGAGAAATAACTTTGATTGTAGAAGGGTGAAAGACAAAATAAAGAAGAAATCCTTGTCACATGTACCTATGGTAGAAGATGTCTAGGCTGATTTGAGATCTGAAGAGGATATCAGAAAAATGGACTATTGTAGGTTGACATTGAGTCAAGTTGAGGATTTGGAATTGGCTGACATCCTAGAAGACATGGTGGATGATGGAAACATTCTAGACCCTAAATATGTCAATGAGAATATTGCAGGTTCTCCTTTACCTATTGTTAAATGGTCAAAGAAGGAAAATACTTCATTCAAGCAAAGGTTCCAACCCATCTTGGCTAACACCAATATTTGGTTGGGAGGTAAAGATATTTAGTTGAAGAACTTCATCACTGGCTCTAAGGAGGAAAATCAAGAGCAAACAGGAAAAAAGGTGGAGATAAGGACAAAAAATAAGAGTGATGCACCTAGTTCCTCTAAGGCTCCCAAGCCTAAAATAAAGTTTGTGTCAAAAGGTGGTAAGGCAAAAGTGGTTGAAGAAGAGCTAAGTGTTGAAGAAATGATAACAAAAGAACTAGCTACTGAAGAGCCAACTGCCAAGGAGATAGTCACTGGAGATATATCTTCTGAGGAAAGAGAGGAAGAACAAGAAGCGGAAAAACAAGAAGAACAAGAACAACTTGAGGAACCTACCATGTCTCCTCAAAAGGATATGACACAGGAACCCCAAGTTTCTTCTCCTTTGCATACTTTACATGTTTCAGACTCTGTGCCTATTGTTTCTAACACTCTAGTTACTCCTATTGTCATCCCATCTTCTGGTTTTTCCCCATCTTCATCTAGGACAATTTTGATAGTCATAAGGCTATTTTTGACATTGTATTTGGTTCTTATGGATCTTTGCCCAGTTTGTCCTCTCCATCATTTGATATTGGTGATCAAACTATTTTAGATCAGTTTGTATCAGGTTATGAGCAAGCTGTAAATTTTGATGTACCAGGTGCCATTTTCACCAACACTTCTCCAATAGTGACTACAACTAGTTGGAGTGCAACTCCTATTGCACCAGTCATGGATCCTAATCTAAGTGCCAATTTGTGAGTGCTTCCTCCATGGCTCTCAACATATACCCCAAAGAGAAATAAGCAAGCCATCTCCCCAGATGACTTTGACTTGAGAAACTAACACTTGTAATAGCCAAAACCAAGAAGAATCCGAAGACTCTCTCTAGGCTACTTGAAGATAAGGGTCATAAATATGTAGAGATAGCTCAACCTCCGCCAAATGCAACTATTGAAGAGTTTAATATGAATGACTATTTAATTTCAAGAATTGAGCTAGGAAAGATCACTCATGAGAATGCAAAAGCTGATATTCAATCAACTTTGAATTCTCTAATTGTAAAGTTTGATCATGAGAAAAAGATGGAGGATTAGTATAAGGCCAGAGCAGAACAGTTAACTGCAGTACTATAGAAAATCACTTTGTCCTCTGAGTTAGTAGAACTTGTGGCTATTACTGCTGATGATCCTGTCATTCAAAAGGTTGAGAAGATACATGTAAGGGGGAGAGTGGTTGGAGAGTTTCTTGAAAGGATGCATGCATAAGGGACACTTCTTCTAAAAACTACAGTTGAAAGAAAAAGTAAAATCGAGAAGATTGGACGAGGTGGTGGATACCTTGTCTCAAGAAGTCCAATACTTGGACAAAAGTCTAGATGAATGGCTAAACATGAAGAAGATGAAGGTGAAAATCTTGGTAGGGATTGGAATCATTTCCAATCGGGAATCCTATGTAGAGACTAAAGAAATGTTGATTCATTGTATCAATGTTTTGAAAAACTTGATCAAGGACTTGAAAAGTGCTAGAAGGGTTAGTGAAGACAGTGATGTTGATCTTCTTCACAAGCTGGAAGAACTCCCATGCAAGTTAATAGGTGATGATCATCATTTTCTTTCTGCATATGAAATGATCCAAGAGTTCAATAAGATGATTCAGAGGGAATTTGAAGAGGAATCTTTCTCAGTTGATTCTATGGATAAGCTAGTGGATAATCAATTGACTTTAGACAACTTGAAGATCAAATTGGTAAATCATGAAAAGGCAGCCATTTCAGTCAAAGACTCAATAACTAGGGCTCGTGACATTTCCAAGAACACTTATGGACCGGATAGCCTTGAGATGCAAACGGTGTTGACAATGAATGAGGATTTTTTGAAGAAAGATGGGAATGAAAGTGATCATGCCTTAGTATATTTTTGTAGTTTTCATGCTTTTTGTTGTTAGTTTTGGACATATTTACATGTAGTTTTTCAATATGTAATTACATGTAAAAATAAGGAATGTCCCAAATTAATAAGGACCCTTCTTGTTGAATAAGTTATAGTTAGTTGTACTTTTCTTATTTTTGCTCATGGCCTCTCACTATAAATAAAGAGGGCCTCTTTTGTAATTGTTATCTTTTAGTTATTGAAGCAAAACTCTGTCAAATTGAAGAGCATTTTGAGACTTTGTGTTCAAATTGTAAATTATATTTTATCAAATAAATAGAAAAGTAAGTGAGCGTTCAATCTTTGCCTTGGAACAACTTGTGGTGTATTGTAAATCGTTCTTATGTCTTTATCCTTATGCTCTCTTATCTATTTGATCAAATTGTAGTGTAAGTTTGGATAATCTGGGAGATATTCTAAAGTTGATTTTGGAGACTTTGTGCTGCAACAATTATCTTTGGGTTTATGGTTTTATGGTTTTATGTTCTTAAGTAAATTATATTAGAGAGACTTTGATTTGCTTCTATATTTTATGTTCGTGTGATTTCATCATAGTGTTTGGTGAAGACTTTGGGCTGCACCTTATTCTATTTAGTTCTCAACTTCAAATCAGAAAAAGAAGCAACAAAAGACTTTATGTTTTCATGGGTTTCTTGGTCATATTACTCTGGTATCACTTTGAGTATTCTTGTGTTTATTCAATTTGGATATTGATTATAATTGTTCTAATTTAGTAATTTGGATATTGTGGAATTGTTATTTTAAATTGTAAACATCTATTCTAAAAAAAGAGAATATGATGATATGGAACCACCTCAATAATAGTTTTTAGTGTATATAAGTCTAGTCAGTTACCGGTCTATAGTAGTTAGTAATAAAAGGGAGCCTCCCCTTGCTAAGAGGAGAGATATTATCTCATCATACTATGGCCGATATCACCATTTTGCCTTTAGTTAGTTGAAGACAAAATATTCACCCAAAAGGATGTTGGACATTGTGAAGTAGATAACTTCATTCTAACTGTAAAATGAACACACAATGGTCTACAATCCACGTTAAACCTCTATTAAACTAAATTAACATACTTACTCTGGCCAAGCCATAGTTTTATGTTCACTCTATCTCTTATGATTTCCATCCCAAAAATGTGTTTAGTTGCCCCAAGACCTTTCATTTCAAATTTAGCTACAAGTTAAGACTTTAGTTATGAAATCATTCCTTTCCCTTTACCAATAAATAACATATCATCAACATATAAAGTAATAAATAGGAAACAATCACCATCAAATTTATAATAAACATAGTGATTTGATTTAGAATACTCAAATCCCAAACTCAACACATATGTATCAAATTTTGGAACCACATCCTAGAACTCTGATTTAATCCATACAAGGATTTCTTCAATTTACAAACTAAATTACTTTTACCTTTCACCATGTAGTGCTCTAGTTGTTCTATATAAATATCCTCCTCCAAATCACCATGAAGGAATGTTGTTTTCACATGCATTTGTTCAACCTCTAGATCATAAGTTGCAGCAATAGAAAGCAATAATATAATGAATGTCATTTTTGCAATAGAGGAAAATATATTTAATCATAATCAACACCATCAACTTGAGAGTAACCTTTCACAATCAATCACACTTTGTACTTCTCAATACCTCCATATGAAATAATCTTTTTCTTGAACACCCATTTGCAACTAATAGATTTTTGTCCTTTAGGCAATGGTACTAGGTCCCTTGTATCATTCTTTTCCAAAGCTACCATTTCTTCATTTGTGGAAATATTCTAGGACTCTACATCATTCATACCTAATGCCTCTTCTATAGATCTCAATTCATCTATGTTAGCATTCATATAAATACCTATTGCATCTTCTACACATCTTAGTTCATCTATGTTAGTATTCAGAGCAAAAATGCATCTCCATTCATTAGGTGAATACCTTTTAGAAGGTTGTCTATGCCTTGTAGACTTTTGAATGTAAGAGTCCTCAATGGACTCAAGATAGTCTAGGATCACCTGCAACCAAAACAACCTTCCACAACAAGAGAGAAAAACAATAACAACACTTTATATTGTCAAGAATAATGATGCATACAATATACAAGATGTAAAGCTTGACTTGATACATTACATTGCATGAAATATACAAAGAGAGACCTTGCTTATACAGGTAAGGTTGAGGGGTAGGACTAACTAGGATGTTGACAAGTGTCTTAATCCTATGACATGAGACACAAACATTTAAAGTGTGTTATAAATATTAAATGCCCTAACTATCTAAGTAAGCTTATCTTGTGAACATGTGTGAATAGGTCTTAACAAATAACTAGTTAGATAAAGTGCCTTGTTCACACTACAAAGGGGAAAATCGGATAGGAAACACCCCTATTCACACTAACACCCCCTTAAGTGTAACTTAGGGAGAAGGAGAAGTAGACAAATGGAAAGATGCAAAGATGGGTCTCAGCTACTAGGCCATGTTAGGTACCCAAATACAAACAATCTCTCACAAACATAGTCAGGGAGAAAAACCCGTAGGAAAAAACCCCTCTCCAAAAGAGAGAAAACATAAGAAGAAAGTGATGGAAGGACTCAGGATCCCCTAGGACTACATCCAACACAAATATACAATGAATTATCCCCCTATAGGAGAGAATGAATGAGATGATAGATCCCCCCACAAAAAAGTAGCTCCTACACCAATGAATGTTTGAAGACAAAATATAATCCATTTCCTACAAACAACATTTCTCCATTTGGGAAGAAACAAATCCAATGGTGGATGGAGAAGCAACTCCCAAAAGCTGGATGAAAAGGGAATCCAAATCCAAATGTGTGTCTCAGAATACAACTCTAGTGTCCTCATGCTGAAAAATGATGTCTTCTCCAAATAAAAAATGTAATACCCAATCAAGGAAGTAGAACCAGGAGAGGAAGGATAGTGAACTGCATCTGAAAACACTAAAGACGTGATGACATCATAATCATCAAAGAGGAGAGATAACCCCTCAAATGTATCCTCCAAATCTAAAATGTGAGACTCCATAAGAAAATATGCAATGTCCAATAAATAGAAATCTCAATGAGGTGGATCAGGAAGACTAACAATGTCCTACTGCAAAGAATCACTAGAAGCTTACAAAGAAGCATCATTGGACTCAAATGTAGCAACGGGTGTTGGTGATGTGTCTGCACATATTGGATTAGAAGAATTTGGAAAACTAATTTGGCAATGCATAATTGTTCTAACCGACGAATCTTCAACAAAGTATTAAATCATCAAGTTTTCTTAGCATGCATTCATCTATGGTATGCCTTTTCTCCCACAATAATCACATTTAATTTTATGCTTATTAATGAAGCCCATCGAAGCAAACATAACTTCTGTAGAAACCAAAATGTCTAGAATATCAAATAGAAGCCATAAAATTGACAAATTGAATAAAATATACTTGGAGATAAATATAAAAAAAGTGCATGGATCATTTTTAAGATCTCCTCAATACCTTTCCAATGCCGCAAGAATCACAAAAATTAGAGATCGTGGCAAAAAGTTAGGAGCTCAGAAGTTGAAAAAGATGCCTGAACTTTAAACAAAAAAAATAAATAACCAATAGAAAAATCAGGAGATAAGACCCATACCATTGGAAAGAGCACAAAATCATCTTTCTGATGATATTTTGTTTGTGAAATTTGGATAGTATATGCCCAAGTTACACCTGATTTCACCAAACTGCTCCAAAAAGGCTTGTAGGCAAAAACAAGCCTCCTTTGGTTAAGGGCCTGGTCACATGGGTGACCTGGGGCTATAAGTAGACGAGAAGGCAACTTGAATTAAGAGCCTCTAGTCATTGATATGACCATGGGCTGATCAGCAGGGGTTGAGCACTGGGGGATTGCTTTTAAACGCTGGATAAAAGGTCAAACCCTACGGATCATGCTTCAGACCGCTGGACAAAAGGTCAAACCCTGGCCATTCGGATTGATACGGATCGTATGGATTTTTTTGATGAAAAACTTTGAAACCCTAAAAAATAGTCAAAAAATCCAACAACTCAAAAATATAGAGTGTTATATGTCAAAAAACTCAAAATGGACCATCCAGGCGCAATGACACTTCCTCTGTCTCTTCAACCTTCAATCCGGCAGAACCTGTGTACAAAACTTATGAGATGCATAACACATGTAAGGAACTGTATTTATAGAGGTTTTACAGTCCTCAAACTAGGCATCCTCTTTCTCTCTCCTTGGAAACTCCAACATGCAACATTAAATGGCCTCTTATATGCCCATGCCACTTGTCAATAGTCAAACATGCAAACTTGGGCTAGGATGTAGGTGATAATTTTTAGTTAGGAGGTATTAGAATATTATAGAGGTTTGTTGGGAAACAAACCACCATTATGGTAAGGTTTTAGTTTGAACGAGTATTGATGTATTTTAGTATTCAGTAGGTAGTGTCCACAACATTGTTAATATATTATCATCATCAAGGATCTCCATTTAGGCTTAGGGAGGTGGATATGCCATTGGTTAGTGATTAGGATTTGGTGAATGATGATGAGACCATTGATCTAGCAAAGGGGGATGATGCAAGGGTCATAGATTAGTATTGGGCATGGCAGGATATGGAAATACCACATCTATTTTATGCTTTAGATGCCCCAAGGGATACACCAACAACAATAGTAGTAGAGAAACTTGTAGTAAGGGGAGAGGAGGCTCAAGATGTATGGGCCAAAGGAGATGATGTGTAAGTGCCTTTAGTAATAGCTCTATTGCAACATATGTCAGCCAATGAAGAGTGACATAAGAGCAGTCCAGGTATAATAAATGACATATGTAACATAGCTATAAGTATAGAACTCTATTAACATATGAATAATTATGAACATGTGTAAGGCCCAACTATGTTGTGACCCTCATTGCACTCTTCATACCTACTTTATGTAGCACATCTTAGATGGACCTTGGTTGTAATATCATTGGTAGCTCTTAAGTTAGCTTATTGTTTTTATGTGATTGATATGCTAATATATAATGTGAATGGTTACTTGTTGGTTCGTGAATCTTGGGGTTTTGACTTCCATTATCTAATAGTGAGCTATTGTTAAATACCATATGTGTTTTTAATGGTAATTGTTCCACATTGTGATTTTGGCAGTGATTTTGTATTATTGAATATATTTTAGAATGTGTGCATTTAGATTTCCTTGCATGTTTTATCCTAAATGCTTAGGTGAAACTTAATTAAATCTTGAGATGATATATTAGAGATGCATTTGGCTAAATGTTTGATATTCTAATGATTTTTGGTTTAGTTGTGAACATTGCATTCAAAATAAAAATGAAACTAGAAGTCAAGTGTCATGTGATCACATTAATTGTTGAATCTAATAGTTAGAACATTATAGTTTCACATCTTTTATGGATTGTCTTGTAGCTTTAGATGACTAGTCATGATTAGCTTAATTGTACTTCTTTGAGAGCCACAATTATTACATTTCATCGTATGTTGCTTGCTTGTGTTGTGATTGGGTGATCATTTTGTAGTACTTAAGATCTTGAGCTTTAGTTTGGATGATGATGAGATCTTAATATTGAAGGTTTATTGTGATTGATTTAAACAAGTTATGATATGTAGTTTAATTAATTAATTTGATTTAATATTAGACAAATTTAATTAATTAATCAATTAATATGTAGTTTAATTAATTAATTTGATTTGAGTAATAAGATTTGATTTAAAAGTTAATTTTCTTTTAAATATTAGACAAATGTTGACTATATTATTAATTGAGATGAGTAATTTAACATCATTAAAATATTGATTGTTATATTGATCCAGAGATGGAAATTATGAGTATTTGATTAAATTCAAATGAATTACGAACTTGATTATAAATTATGATTGAAACATAGTTTATAAATTATAAATTATGCAAGAATTTCAAAAGAAGAAAAATAGTAGGTCATTAGAGTGGGAGCTAAGATTTTTTCAGGTTATAAAGGATAACTTCTTAGTGATTAAGTGGGGATGAAGATGATAATAATGGGAATGGAACTATTTTGGATGATGACCAGAAGGTGGTTGAGAGATGGAACATTTAATTGGGTTTTATCCAAAGATTTGATAAGATCAACCTAATTAGGAAATTGGTTAAATGGGCTTGTCCCCCACTCATTGGTTCAAATTAAATTTTGATGAAACATCTAAAGGGAACCCCAGACAAGTTGGTGCTAGGGTATTATTAGAGATTATAATGGTAAACCTGTAGGCACTTTCTCTATTGGGTTAGGAGTTCAAACTAATCACTACAATGAAGCCATGACTAACTTTTGGCTATTCAGTTGGCTAAAGAGCTAAGCATCTCTAAACTTGTCATTGAAGGTGACACTTTGACCATTATAAAGTGCTTGACTGGGAAGACTTCCCCCTTGTTGGACAATTCAAAATGTTATGGTTGATTCCATAAGTTTGATAGATTATATCAATGAAGTTAGTATAAACCACATTATAGAGAAGGTAATAAACCTATGAATTGGTTTGCTAATAAAGGTGTGTTTAGTAAATATTGTGAGAAATGGTTTCTTGTGGATCATTTGCTTGAATTGGTGGTAACTCTTATTAATGATGATAAACAATCATTTTAGTTTTGTTATTTTTATCATTTCTTGTATTCATAATTTCTCTTATGAGTTAATGATTTTTGTTGAGCTGGAGGTGGGTTTATTGCATGTGTTAGGACTAGGTCATCTTCCTACAATTACTATGAAGAGTCTATCACTAAGAATCTAGAAAATTTAGTGTATCAAACATTTCTATCTGTCTTTTAGCTCTACATTAAGCCAAAAGCTTGTAAGAAGAAGCTAATCTAGAGAAAAGGGGGTTTCAAAAAGAGAAGGGAGTATACCAATTTGAATATGGGAGATGACAAGGTTAGGATAGAGTCAATTTCTTGTGCTACTATTAAGAACAATTCTATGATTTGGCATATCCTCATGGAGGCTGGGATGCCAAGTTTTATGGAGAGGATAAGGGGTCATGACCTTTCTCTTTCATTAAAATTTTCTAATTATGTTTGAAACAACATAATCAAAATCTAGAGTTGATAAATTATAACCTTAATTGTAAATTTGAAATAAAATAGTCAAAGTTAATATATTATAAATCTGACTATATTTGAAACAAAATGGTCAAAATCTATGAGTTGAGGTGTTATAACCTTAATTGAAATCAAGACAAAATAGTCAAAATCCATGTATCCATCTATTATAACCTTTTGTATTAAAACTCCCACAAAATTTAACAAACTGTTTAACAATAACTTTGAAAATTTAGGAAGTTTTCATAAACATTAACATTACTTTGAAAATAATATAGAAGTGCCAAATAATAGCCCTTTGCTTTTGACATAAGTGAACCTAGGACTTTGATCCTTGGTTTGTTAGGGTCCACATGTATACCTACTACCCCTTGGTTTACCTTAACAAATTGTCGCTTACAAGTCTTTCAAATGTGCTTCTTAGGTCAAAACGATGAAGTCCCTATCTTCCTAGCTTCGTTAAAGGTTATTGAATTTCTAACTTATAAGAGGATTAGTTTATTTGTGACGTGGGTTCCATACCGACGGAATCTCCATAACGTGCATGGGATAAAAGGGCACATATATATATTTTTTAACAAACAACAAGCTGGTCGCACTATACTAATTCACCATTGCTCAATTAAAATAAATAAATAAATAATAAAAAATTATGGGATATTATTTGAGAATTAGTTAAATTTTCACATAAATTTTGAAATTTAGATATGTAAATAGGAAAATTTTTAAAAATATTTGTTAATTTAAAAAATATATAATATTGTTAAGAGAATAAATTACACTACATCGATTATTTAGGTTAATAGAATAAATATAATTAATTTAGATAAAAGAGTTGAGTTGATAATTGTAGTAAATACATGAAAATTAAATATGATAAATAGGAGTATTTAGTTTTAAGTTGATGATAGAAGAACAATGTTGAAGTTGTGTAGAATCAATTCACTATTGTTTAAAAGTTAATGTTCCAGATGATTGTCTTAGAATCTTTGTGGTTCAATCATAATTCCTACAAATCTGATCTGGAGCAATAGGAACTTGATATGCTATGCGAGATTGATTTGCATCATGTAGGAATAATTTGACAGAATGCGCACCAATAAATGTGCTTGCCTTCACTGTCTTGATATCTAAATTTGTCAAGGTGGTATTCAGGGATACTGTTTAGGAGTTTGCCAACTTGATAGGTGATTGTGTTCTCCTAGGTCAAACCCCTTTGGCGGGCCATGATGATGGGAAATATTCAATACAACATTCACAAACATGAAAGTGGCCTATATGGAGATGCAATTCTTTTTTCCCTTTAGAAACAAAAGTGTGCTCTAATTATTTTTTTGTTGTTCTTGATCCTTGATTCCTATATCCCCACTAGATTATTGTGGTGACCTCCACAACATGCCTCTAAATTTTTTTGAATGTGGGGACCCTTGTTTTGAAATTTATGTTTTCATTCTTGTTTGTTAATTTTGATAGTTCCAGTCATATTTTGTGTTCTTGGTTTTATCCCATTCAGATTTTGGTTATTCCTATTCATTTTGGTTTCATAGGTTCAATTGTGCATCAAAATGGCCTTATAAAGAGTTTGGTGTTATGTTCAAATGTCCACAAGTGCACGAGGAAACATAAAGCTGAGTTTTGAATAACTTCCTCTAGGCTAAAATGTTTAAGTTGGTCTATTTAAGGAAATTTAGACTATTATAGGGTTTTTGCATGATGCACATTATCATTTTAGGTCTGAACCCCAAACCTATTACCTTATATACCCTTGGCATTCATTGTAAATTGTAATTTGTCCTTGAACCTCCAAACCCTAAGCACGCTTTGCATTAGACTTAGAAGTTTAAAATGCATAAATATCTACAAAAGACACTCGATATCTTGAGCCCTAAGTGTGTAGAGGATGTAAAGTGTCCTCAAAACCCCAAAGCTAGATGGGAATTTATGTTTCACAAATGGATAGAAGTGTAAACTCTGTCATTTTGATTTCTATTCATTTGTTTTCTTCTGTAACCATTGGCATTCTAATTGCCTTTGCAACTATTGGTGTTGCAATATTTGGTTAGCTATTGGTTTCCTCGTGCATTTGGTGTTTCTGTCTCACATTCTCTAGGTTCCATCTATTTTTTTGCTTTATTTTGTATTTGTTGTTATTGTTTTTGCATGTTAAGGTTTCAAGGGATAAAATTAGGGCTTTCTGAATCTTTGATAAAATTAGATTGCATTTTATGATTATTAAATTATCATAGTGATTTTGAGTATGATATTTAGGGTTTTCATATGATAAATGGTTTTCACTACTATCAAACATTAGATTTTCTAAAAAAACCCTAGTTAAGGCACATGATATTCAAAACCTTTAAAATCTAAAACCTAAATTGTGCCCTAATTTTTGTCCATTCAAACTCTATGAAAGATTTTCAATTTACAATGTTTTTGAAATATACAAATCTTTCTAAAACCCTTAAACTTAGTCCATTCTAGGATTCACTCTAAATCTACAACTTGCAATGTTAATGCAAAATGTAAATTTTCTCACACTCTAAACTCAGCCAATCCAAACTTCACTAAAAATTTACAATTTGCAATATAACTACAAAATGTTCAATTCACTCAAATAGAAAACTCCAAGGTCCTCCAGAGCCTGTGATAAAATTAGAATTTTCAAACCTTAAGTTAGAAAATACAAAATTACCTTGAGTGCAAACCAAACCTAACTTGGACTTTAGACTAAAATGACAAAATACAACTTAAACTAACAATTACAAATTGCAATTTAGTGCCAAACTTTGAAATTGTCTTCCACAAACTCCATGATAGAATTTTAATTTGTTAATTACAAACCACAATTGCATATTGAAATCTAATGCTAAACTCTGAAATGTCCTCCATTTGGACTCTAGAAGATTTTCAATCTACAAAGTGTAATCCAAATGCAAACTGCATTTTAACACCAGAACCTAAGGTGCATCGCTATGCAAATTGTTGTCAAGATGTTAGACCTTGATCCATTTTTGAAACACTTATTTTTTACCTTTTTCAAGCTTGCAAATTTGCAATTCAAGCAAGAACTTTGAAATTCACTAGTGCAAGAGTGTAACATAGTCCAAATTAACTTTAAAACCCCTACATTTGAGCCTATAAATCCCCAATTCTTCCAAATTTGATCTTTTTATCTTGTGAACACATTATGAACATTGAAATATCTACAATAATCAAATTTTAATATTTAAAAATATGTAAAAGGGACTTCGATTCAAGTTATACCCCATCTTTGCAAGTTAACTTGCACAAGTATGTCTTTCCTTGTGAAGATGAAATATGAATTCATGGGTGTTGTTTCAGCATCCAAGATCATAATTGACTTGGCAAGCATAACGAACATGGACTCAAGACACTTCAAATTGGGAGAGTTTCACATGAATGAATGAAGATAGAAAGGTTAGTTAGAGTACTCAAAACCTAAAATTGATTAGACTAGTTCAAGTTGTTAGATTCCCAGTAACAGTCCTGTTGTGCCTCACACACACAAACACACACACACCCCATTTTTGGGCTAGGGAAAAATGAGGACCCCCTTTTTCCTTTGGTTTTGCTTTACTTTTGTCTTGGTTGTTGTTTTCCCTTTACCATTCTTCTCCTTTAGCCTTTGTTATTTTTGGGTTTGTTTAGTGGAAAATTTGGTAGTTTATCTCAACGAGATTAAGGACTACTATTTCCCCAAACTAAACGTTGGGAGGACAAGGATTGAGTGCGAGGTCAATCTATGAGTTGCTTGTCTATCCCTTATGATCACGGTATCTGATCTCAAGAGCCTAACTAAGGTTTGCCAAGTGTTTTGCTCATAAACCAAGTAAACCCTAATTATGCCTTAAATTAGAGATATTCATAAATCGGTAATGAAATAGGCAAAACTGATCACATAAATGCAGAGAAAGAGTTTCAGAGACTATGCACCCAGATTTTGAGGGCTGACTGACTAGGGCGCCCGCTCCTTAGTCCCAAAATTTCTCAAAACTGGAAATCTTCTGCACAGGCTATCTGACACTCCCAAATGGCTTCCAGATCCCAAAAATTGCCCCCAGTTGGACTAGGGCACCCACTCTTTAGTCCTGTAGGTGTCAGAATTTGAAAACTTGAAAGTTTGTGATGACTGTACCCACAATATCCTCCTTGTAGCTTCTTTCCACTGGAACCTACAAAATACGATCTACACCTACAAAAGAAGGAGAAAGATGTTGCGGCTATATAGGAGCTTGCCTCAGTCAAGCCTCGTCTTTGGTATTTCTACCTCAACAATAGCCAGAGATAAAGATTTGCAAAAGTGTGTGCAAACCTACCAATGTGTATGCAAAAATATCAAACCCTAGATGTCTCAATCAAGGGAAGATCAACAACTTGCTTTGAATTAATAAACACATACAACTTCACCTCAAGGAGATGAAAACAAATGAAGACTTGCATGAACAAGAAGGCAAATCAGCAATGTCCTCGAAGGATCTAAGCTTGATGTTGGAGGCTTCAACCCTTATCCCGATCATGCAAAGGGTGTACAAACCCTAGGAAGAGAAAGATAGTCTCAAGATCTTAATTCCTAATCTCCATCCATTGTCTCCATGTTAGCAAATATAAAATACTTTCGAAAGCTTCAACAAGTCACTGATCTTCAATGGCAATTTTAGCAGAGTTTTGGCATCAAGCTTGCATAAGAATTGTGTGTGTTAAAATGATTTTCAAATGTCTTTTTATATCTAGCTTTAGGGAAATTCAAATTTTGAAATAACATCTTGATATCGCATGAAAACTGAGAATTTGAAAACAGAATCCCAAGGCACTCGGTGGGAGCTGACATCCCACCAAAATTCAAAATTCTAGGAAATAGGGGAGGACTAGGGTGCGGGCGCCCAAGTCCAAGCCCCTAATTTCCACTCAGATCTACTTTTTGGGGGTCCCAGGGACCTGTAATTTAAATTCCCTTTTCGGGTTCCATCAAAAGGTTACCTTAAAAAGTGAACATTTTGCAACCAAACCTAGTCAATCAGGGTTTTGGGAAGGTCAAAAAGAAAAAAGGTTGAAAGGTCACCAAAGCAAGGAGCTAAACTGAGGGAAATTGTACCATACCATGCAGGAGGACAATTTTTTACGTTACAGGGTTATCAGGGTTTGTCATTTTAGCATGATAGTATAAACATCACTGACAACTTGAGAATCTACCTCTGTCTTCTTTCCCTTCATCTTGACGCCCTTTCAACTTGTCAGGGTCGATCATTTTGGCATGATCATAGAAGCATCCCTGACATCTCGACCCTGAGGACACTAGCATTGGAGTTGAGAGTCACCCTTGTCAGACTTTCGGTGGTCATCATTCTGATAGGCTTAGAGAGAAATCAACAACATATCGACGATAAACATGGGATATGACCTAACCCTGACCTACCCTCAGATTTGCATTTATTACAATTTTCTCACGTTTGTGAGAAGGGGTTTTATTATTGTTTGTGGTGATTTTGTTTTCATTTTTATTTTTTCCTTTTATGATTTCATCCTCGAGCTCTGGTGCTTTGTCCTACTCTAAACCATTGGAGCTAGATACTGATTACAGGTGTGATTGAGACGAGTGTTTCTTCTATTGAGGACGTGCTTCTGTGGTGGTCGATTATTGGGTGGCATATGCCATTTTCATTTTTCTAGGTTGGTTTTTCATTTGCCTTTCTTCCTTGTGATTTTGAGTATGCTGTGGTTTATTTCATGAGGGTTGATGATTGATAGTTCTTCATGGGGTAGTTTTACCTTTTCCTTTCTTACTTTTACCCTTTTTTCAGTCAGTTTGGGTCTTTGTCTTTATATTTCCTTTTTGATCTTTTTTCAATCCATTTGGGGTTATGGCATGCTTTTCGAGGCTATTTGTATGATGTCATGCCATTTCAAGTTGTTGACTTGTTCCTCATCTCTTTACTTTCTCCGATTCCCCGATCCCAACAACTACCTTCCTATATCCTTTTGGCTATCAGGAATTAGTTATTTTATATTTTGACTTCCATTTTAGGAAGAGGTTACAAGTTCCTCCTGACCCCTAATATCTGATGCTCTTCGTAGATATATCTTTTCAAGATCGCGGTGTTGGGCCTTCAAGGTCTGACTTGCCATTTTAGAATAAGTCATGAGTTTCCTTGACTCCTGATCCCCAATGACTTTCTCAAAGTACCTTTTAGAGTTGCAGTGTTGGGGCTTTGGGGTATTGCTTACCACTTTGGCAGTGTTCTCGAGAAGTCTCCACCTCCTGATCCCTGACGCTCTCATCTTATATATCTCTTTGGGATCGCGACAATGGGCCTCTTGGCTTAGTCCTTCTATTTCTAAAGATGGAAGAGGTTACTCCTAACTGCTAATCCCTAACGTCCTATAGTGATATATCTTTTCAAGATCACGTGTTGATTTATTCAAGCATGGGTCACAAGTTAACCTCGACCACCGATGCTTTATGAAGGAGATATACTTTATTTATTCTGTTATATTTTAAATCATTTTCCTCATGAATATGTCTTGGAATTCTTGCAACATGGTACTCATGATGAACTAACATGAATCTTACCTTAGTACATTATGATGGGTGTCTTGGTCCTTTTATAGAGATGGAAGAGGATGTGCCTAGTAAGGAGGTTGTTATGGGTGAAATAGATTTGATCAATGAAGATAAATAATAACCCAAACAACAATGGAATATGCGAATAACAAGAATAAACAAATGAAAGCATAAAACTTACAACCTTGTTACCCTGCGGCTTCCATTGGTCGCCTATTCTTTCTTGATCTTGACTGATGAAGGTGGCCCTCAGGGAGCTTGCTTCCTTGCTTCGATTCCTCAAGATGACAAGGAGAAATGGCTATGATACTTTGTGTGATTGAAGATGAGCTTCAACACACTAATGATGGATGATGATATGAGAAGATTTGTGGAGAGATTTGGACAAAGTTCTGATGCATTAAGAGGTCTCTCCTTGGAGAGATTTGGACAGAGGTTTGGTACCTGAAGTGGTCTCCTCTAATGGCTTAGAGAGGGGTCCTATTTATAGGATTTTGGAGATGAGGATTTATCTAATTAATCAGGGATTAGGGAAATGGATAAATCAATTAAATAGGATAGGTTTGTAAGGTTAGATGGATCAATTAGGTGAATTAATTGATCACCAGAGATATGCAGATTGGGGGAGTGGATTAGTGTAGAGGTACAAAAATTGGTTTTGCAGAGCAGTCCAATTTTCAGTGTCTACATTTTGCCCCTCTTTGAAGCAATGTGTTTTTATCACGTTGTTTCAAAGAATAAATAGTCTGATAATGATACATGCCCCACTTTGCCCCTGGTACAGGTTATGATGATAGGATGCCCCCTCGGGAGATTGGATGGGGAGAAGGCGGAAGGCGTGAGATAGACAATCTCACGATGAGATAGGTTGATAGGAGATGAAATGGTTGGATGCAGAAGAAAGGGATGAATGATATGGAATGCAAGATAAAATGATGACACACACAAGCAAGTAAGCAAGTATGCACAAATGATACAGGAACAACCAAGGTATTGCCCCTGTTGAGCGGTAAACCAACGATATAGGTTGATGATGTCTGGTTTCAGGAATGAGATGTCATGTAAGACTCCAGGTCTAGTTTCAACAATGTGACATCCTGTCTAAGACATATGATAACGATATACGACAGTGTTGTCATGGCGGGGAGTGATGTATCCCTAGAGCAACATGAAGGATAGTTATGACTGATTGATATGGTTTACAACTGGACAAGGATCAAGACCACTGATTGTGATCGGATCATTTGACAAGATTGACTTGACTTGATTGGCATGGATTAAGGATAGACTTGCAATTGGATATGGTATGGATATGGATATGGATATTTGTCATCTTGATATAGCAAGTATTTTGAAGCACTTTCATCATTGGGCTTTATTATGTTGTAAGAAAATACAAGCATCTAGGTATAATTAAACCTAGATGACCTGAGTATTACTTACATGGATTTTGATATAGCAAGTTAATACAATCATCTAGTAAAAAATGAATCTAGATGACCTGAGTACTTCTTGCATTTTTCAACAGACAAGGATTGCCCCTTTTCATGTTTAGACCTCGGAGTCCTCAATGATCTTTTGCTGATCATGTCGTTAGACAAAAGTCGTCACATTACTAAAGTTTGATCCACAAAACAACAGACAAAGAAAAAAGATTATGCCCCCATCATAGCATCTCTAGCTTTTGGCATCCTTGAGTAGCATAGGAAGACATAATGACAAAAATCCAAGACTTTGTAAGTTAAATTGTTCACAAAACATTCTTGTGTTAGATGTGTCTTTTTGCCATAATTGATATAGAATTAGCTTGAGTGTTTCGGTATGGTGCTCTGTTTTGTTTAGGATAGGTTGATGTTGTGTGTCAAGATTTTTGTTGTTTTGAGAAGCGTGCTTTGTTGTGTATGCCTGTCTAGAGAAAGGTGTAGACACTGACAGGTAGAGGAACGGACAACAAGACACGGGATGAACGAGAAAGTGGAGCGGACTCAGATGGATAGAAGGACTAGACATGGAATGGAGGGGAAAGTGGAGCGGACTCAGACAGATAGAAGGACTAGACATGGGATGAATAGGGAAAGTGGAGCCTCGGGGGCGCATGAGATAATGGCCTTGCCTACGTGACAACGCAGAGGCAGTGTAGTTCGGGGAGAACCCTAATGGACCTAAGATATGGATCAGATGAGACATGATATGGAACTGATATGGATCAGATAGGACATGATATGGATCAGACAATACTGATGACAAGGAACCACCACGGATATGTAGATGTATGGGTGATAGTAGATATGGATGGTTAGGTAGAAGGAACCAAGGATGTGATCTCCAAGGACTATGTCACATAGGAATAACGTGCCCCATTGTAGGTAGAATACTTCAGATTTTTCATGGCAATGCTAAGGACGATAGGAGGATGAGAGGATAATGAAGGGTTTGCCTGGTGTGGAGGGATAAGGTATGTCAAGAGACATCTAGAACATTTGTCAACATTGTGCCCCCAATCTTTATCAAGACCAAATAATAGAGGAGAGGAAGATTGGATGGATGGACGGGACATGATAGGAAATGGTATGAAAGGAAACTAGTAGGAGAAGAGTGATATGCCGATGAGACAAGGTGCCCCCAAGTGTAGGTGACATAGAAGATCAACTTTACACATGATGCCTGTTTGCCAGGTTTTCATCACGATACTTATCCAAGGCGCCTATTTGCCAAGTTTTCACCATTAGACGAAGGGATTTCTCTTTACTTTTTTCATTTTTGTTTTTTTTTGTTTTCGAATATGTAGATAGGAGAAGGTGGATATGGAAAGACTCAAGTATAGAGTTCCTTGAAAGGTGATAGTCCCGCTAGATAGATACTGTTGAATGGACAATGTCAAGTATTCTCACAGATGTTGGTAGGGGATCGTATGAAAGTGATATGGCGTAGGTAGATAGTGGATTATGATGCAGCATATAGAAGGACTTATCTAAAGATGGAAGGAAGGTTTTATGCGAAAGCATGGACCATAGGATGAGGAAGATATGTAGGATAGTAGTAGAAGGAAGGGGAGATGGAGGTAGATGAAAATGTTGTGGAATGGAAGGGAATCATGACCAACGATTGCACATACCATGGTAAACATTGAAGCTGGTGATGGGAAAGTAGTGTAGGAGGCAACAGAGACTTTTTCTTGTGGATGAATGATTTAGGAATTTATGGACCCACATAGACTTAGTATTTTTCTAATTTTTGTTTGCCATGTGGGATGGAAGAATTTCAGACTTATGGATGGAATGGGAGAAAGTGGATGGTTGAGATTCTTGAGAGGTGGATGCCTCATGTAACTTTAGGGATTTGTGCTTAGGTACCCAAACCATTTTGTTTTTAGATAGTACCTGTGAAGGTATGGGTTTAGGTGTATGCAACTTTTGTGTAGCTTTTGGATTAATCATTTGTTGCTTGGGAACCCACACCTTTTTCAATTTGGCATTGAGGTGTATGGGTGTATGCAGCTTTTGCGCAGCTTTTGGAATAATCATTTGTTGCTTGGGGATCCACACCTTTATCAGTTTGGCATTTTGGTGTATGGGTGTATGCAGCTTTTGATATAGATACTTCTTTGATTCTTGGCTTTTATATCCTAGGTCATGAGGACTCTTAGGATGTTTTACTTTATAGGTAGAGGCATCCACATATTTGTCATTGAATCCCTGTGGGATGGTAGAAGTGAGGTTGGTGAAAGATCCTTGTTGAGACAATATGTACGTTTGTCAGCCATGATTGGGATATGTAGAGGATTTATAGATGGATGGATAAGGTGTTGGAAGTAGTGGTGGTAAACGACATGGAGGAGTGTTAGGAGTTAAAAGTAGCGGAGGTAGATTGGATGGTGGAATATTAGGAGTTGGAAGTAGCGGAGGGAGTTTGGATGGTGGAATATTAGGAGTTGGAAGTAGCGGAGGGAGTTTGGATGGTGGAAGGTGTATGGTCACATGCTTGTGGGATGTGTAGGATGATGGAGGTGGAATGGCGACATATGTTTTGGGGATATGATAGTGTTTACGATGGAAAGTGGTAGACTTAGGAGTGGAGGAAGTACCAACATCTTGAGTTTGTGCAACTTGGGGTATGTATCCAAGGTCGTATGAAGGTGGAGGAACATTGACATGGATGGGCTCGAAAATACCTTGTTCATGAAGGCCTAAGCCTTTACCCTAATAGTTCATCTTCTGGAGTATGCGGTGGATAGCGGGATTATGTGTAGGTGGAACACTAGACACAAGTTCTTTATTGGATGGAGAAGGCGAGATAGATGATGATGGTTGCTGGTGTTCTAAGAAAGAACATTCATGCATGAATGTAGTAAGACCAAGGATATATGGTTGAGGATTTGCAGCATGGTTGATAATGGATGGCAGAGGAGTATTACTGGTTTGATCTTCTACGCTTGCTTGGGAGGCAAGTGTCTCATCAGGGGAAGTGGAAGTTGTTGGATCTTGGGTAGGACTAGATGGGGTGCTAGGCTCAGGACCATGGAATATGTAAAGTGGGCTAAGAGGATCATCATGGTCTACTTGATCATAGATAGGTTCTTCATCATAGATGGGATTTTGATCATAGATAGGATTTAGCATGATGGGATTAATGTTCTCTTGTATAGGTTCGTCATCATAGATGGGATTTTGATCATAGGAGAGATATAGGTTATGCATGGTTGGAAACTGAATCTCTTGCTCATGTATAGGATCAAGTGGCTCCTGGAGAGGTTCATTATTATGGATATCATCTTGATCATAGAAAAGCCATTGGATCTCTAGTTCATGCATAGGATCAAGTTGCTCATGGATAGCTTCTTCATCAACACTAGTATCTTGATTAGGGAAAAGATATAGGTTATGGATGGGTTGCATGAAAGTGTTTTGATCTTGAGTTGGACTAGGGCTTAACGTTTCCACATGCTTAGGATTAAACTCTTGACATACCTCTTGGGTTGCTTGAATGGAAGTGGAAGGCTCTCGGATAGGCTCTTGGTCAACAACATGAGAACATGATGACTCTTGACTTGGATTCATAATAGGAGACTCTTGAATAGGCTTGATGGCTTGTTGGTCACATGATGGGCTTGAAGGGCTAAGAATGTTAATTGAGGGCTCTTGGATAGGCTCTTGGTCAACAATATGAGGGTGTGATGGACCTTGACTCTGGTGCATGGTAGAAGGCTCTTTGAGAAGCTCAAGGGGTTGCGGATGACTTGAAGGGGTTGTAGGATTTGACATGGTATTGGAAGAATCTTTGGTAAGGTCAAGGACTAGACTTTGGGGACATGGTTGACTTTCTGCTAGTAGTCCTTGGATCACATCCTTCGTAGGTGTATGGGTAGATGAATGAGGGGATAGATGAGTGGATTTGGCTTTCTCCCTAGCTTTGCTATTGTTGTATAAATGTGGAAAACATTTTTCCCACCACTCATCTGATTCTTTTTTGGTGTGCCATTTAAAATTTGAGGAACTAGATGGCGGTGTTGGTGTAGGACTGGTATGTTTTGGGATATGTGTTTTAGGATATGGTGAAGGAGGATTAGTAGACGGGATGGTATATGATTTCCCTCTTGAGGTGGCAGTTGCCTTGTCAATATTATCATTAAGACGGGAAAAGAAGGTATGATTTTGGGATGAGGCATAGCTAGTGCTGGCACGTTCAGCTTGCAAGTTTGTCAATTCTTGTCCTAAGATGTCGATTTGTTGAATAATTGCTATACAATCTTGGGGCGAGGGACCTAAGTTTATTTGCAATTTTAGAGATTGGAGTTTTTGATCAAGATATTCTAATTTGTTTGCCATTGATCCAAGACTGGAAAAGCTTACTAGTGTGGATGTGCAAAAACAAATGCGTCACAAGTCGAGACAAGTGTGCTTGGAAGAATGAGTTGAATGACTTGTCTTATGTGTTTGATGTTTAACTTGATTTTGGCAATATTTAGCAAATGGTCACATGTACAAACAAGAAGCACTCACACAAGACACAAGCAACCTTGAATTTTGAATTGGAAGAATATGATAATGATTAAACAAGCACACTTGCAAAGCAAATCAACTTGCCCTAATACCTAGTTTGATGTAAGGTATGGCCAGTTAGGTTTGGTCAATGTTTTGACGAGGTTGACTAGGAATTTGAAAACAAAATCTTGCCACACAGCCAGGAGAAGGGGGTAACCCACCCTTCACCTTCACTTCCCAAAGGTAGAAAGTTCTTTGGGACTTAGCCAAGAGTGACAGGATTTTGATTTCAAATAGGGTGTCTTTCGATTCAGCCTCGAATGAGGTTGTCCCTAGGGGTGATGAAATCCCCTAGCAGGCCTCCTAGGATAGGGATTGACAAAAGCGAATCAAGTGAGGTGTTTTTGATCTCCAAGATCACCTTGCAGTGCGAGGAGAGAGCATACAAACACCCACTTGATTCACACTCACAGTTGATTAATTACCCCTTAGAAATTGAAATGTGATGAAAAACACATCAAACAATGATTCTTTTTAGCCCAATTTCAAAGTGTGATTGAAGACACTGGTTCATTTTAAGCCCGATTTTAATGTGTGATTGAAGACACTGATTTGATTTAGAGGCCCAAATTAAAATGTGTGATGCACCCAAGATTATGATGGAATGAGAAATAGGATGAGTGCACCTAATTAATTCGCTATCCAAATTGTTGTATTTGCTGCTCCTAAAGTTGCTTCAATCCCGACTGATCACTTGCAAGTCACAAAAATGAAAACAGAGCAAGTAGACTAGCCAAGGAGATGGTGATGTAAAAAATTGATAATCTAAGAAAATTTGATAAAAAAAGAATTGATATAGGAAATCAGATTGCATAAACAGATTCGTCAGGAGATTCTATGTGATTTGAAATTTTTTTTTGCAAAAATTCGATCAAAAATGCAAAAAATATGACGATTTTAAGTTTAAATGCAAGTTTGACTTTGACTGATGAAAAAGGTAGGAAAAAGGAAATGTCACCTAATGAAAACCTCACAATGGTGTAGTTCATCCTATTAGCTTTCCATTGAGTCCTCATTTGTGGAATTTTGACATCGTATGGCCAAGTTATGATGAAAAGAAAAAAAATAGCCTATTATGGCATGTAGAAGGCACCAGAGGTTAACTGTTTGGTGTTAACTGTTGGTTGTTTGGCAAGATCTGGTCACATGTTGCAGTTTTCTTCTCTGGCGGTTAGGGTTTTATTCTGGTAGTTAAGTTTTAGATCAGCCCTTGGTCACTGTTATGACCAAGGGTCAGACTTTAACAAAAATTAAAAAAAACAAAAGATGGGCTTTTGCCCTAACTTCGCCCACAGTTACGAAGTGGCTGCGGGGTGTCTGGGCAGGGGAATGGAGGGTGCTGTAGGGTGGGGTTTAGCAAGGATGAGTTGTGGGGGTGGGAAGTGGTCGGCAGAGGGAGTGCTGGTGGAGGTGTTCGGGCGGCAGTAGGGGCAGAGGTGGGGAGGTGTTCGGGGGGCGGGAAGTGGAGGTAGGGGTGGCGAGGGTGCTGTGGGAGGTATAAGGGTTGCGGGAGGTTTAATGCATAGAGAGTGGTGGGGAGGCAGAGGCTTGGGCGACGGTGGTGATAGGGTTTTGAGGTGGTGGCGACGGGGGTTCAGGCGGCGGATTTCAGAGGTGGCTCTGCGGGAAGGAAGCGGTGACTGTTGGAAGCGGTGGCGGCTAAAGCGGTAGTCGGGGTTGCAAGACCTTCAACCTGCATTCAAAAACATTAAACCTACAAGACAGAACAAATGCTAACCCTGCAACCTCAACCAGAAACCAGTAGTATGGTAGGGTACGATGGGGTACGGTTCTGTACGATACGGACTGTACCCTAAAAATTTTTCAAATTTTTTCAAATTTTTTTTCACAAAACATAAGCAAGTTTACTATCAAAATTCATAGAAACAGCGTCCGGAGCACGAAAATGCAGTCCGTTTATGCTCAAAATGAAACCTGCAACACTTTCTCCACAAAACTTGATAAAAATTGTTAGAAAAAGGGTTAGAAAATGAAGATTCTGACAATGAAACCTTCACAAAACGACGATCAGATTCGAGAACAGTATGGTGGGCGCCAAAATGTTATGGGTGAAATAGATTTGATCAATGAAGATAAATAATAACCCAAACAACAATGGAATATGTGAATAACAAGAATAAACAAATGAAAGCATAAAACTTACAACCTTGTTACCCTGCGGCTTCCATTGGTCGCCTATTCTTTCTTGATCTTGACTGATGAAGGTGGCCCTTAGGGAGCTTGCTTCCTTGCTTCGATTCCTCAAGATGACAAGGAGAAACGGCTATGATACTTTGTGTGATTGAAGATGAGCTTCAACACACTAATGATGGATGATGATATGAGAAGATTTGTGGAGAGATTTGGATAGAGTTCTGATACATTAAGAGGTCTCTCCTTGGAGAGATTTGGACAGAGGTTTGGTACCTGAAGTGGTCTCCTCTAATGGATTAGAGAGGGGTCCTATTTATAAGATTTTAGAGATGAGGATGGAGGGTCAGGATTCACCTGATCAGATCAAGGGCTAGGAATAAAAGTGAATCTTTTATTCCTTAGTGGATGAATTAAAAATTCCCATTTTGGGAAGAGTGGAGGTGAGTGGGGGACATCTGAATTTAAAATTCAGTGAGTGGGAGACATCTGAATTTAAAATTCAATGAGTGGATGAGTGGGGGACAAGGTTAATTAAGTGGCATCTTAATTAACTTAAGTCTAGGTTAATTAGATAATCAAGATTTATCTAATTAATCAGGGATTAGGGAAATGGATAAATCAATTAAATGAATATTAGGAATATTCATTCAATTAATAGGATAGGGTTGTAAGGTTAAATGGATCAATTAGGTGAATTAATTGATCACCAGGGATATGCAGATTGGGGGAGTGGATTAGTGTAGAGGTACGGAAATTGGTTTTGCAGAGCAGTCCAATTTTTGGTGTCTACAGAGGTAAAACATGACTATAAAGGATATCACCCACCTTCTAAGATATTCATAGCATTCTCCAAAATTGGATATACAAAACTTGGACAAATGGATATTCATGATTTTCTACAGAGGGTTGATAGGGAGGAAGGTAGATCATTTCAGACTCAATGCATGGCGACCTTAGGGTTACTTTGGGTGGCTGCATTTCTTATCTCCCTATAGTCACCTGAGATGGTACTGACTTGTGCAAAGAGATATAAATAGGGTCTAAAGAAGATTGTGGGGCTTGCAGGGTAGGTAGTCCTTAACTTCATAGAGGATATGATTGGCAGGGTCTTTGGGCTTCTAACATATGTAGAGTATGAGAAGATATCCATGAACACTACCTTGACATGGTATAATAGCAAACCTAAGACAACTACTCAATACATTAATCAACATCTCCTTGTAGCACAGAGGAAGCATCCTTTGAAGATGCTTCATGTCCAACCAAGGAGTGAATTCTTGGAGGATGGAAAGGAATTCATCACATTCCTTAGCAAGGTATTTGGTTTTCCTTCAATAGAGAGGTGACACCCATGGATGTGTCAATTTTTCACCAAGATTATAAATGGGAAGAGGATAGGTTGGGGCACTCTCATAAGTGACAAGTTGGATGAACAACTATTAGAGGTAGAGGAAACCAAAGAGTTCTACATGACTTCATACTTGGTCTACCTCTTAGCCTACCGGGCTAGCTTCCTTAGATTATAGCAGGGTGGCTCCATCCAAATGGGAGATACTTTAGTTTTTTTATCATTTTCTATAGTTAGAGCTCAAGGAGAGCTAGAAGAATTTTTGCATTGTTAATGATGCATTCATCTATGCTATTATTTGGAGTTTAGAGAATGATTTTGCCCAACATTTGTCAGTAGAGGCTATTAATGAGCTCACCCATTGTGGCAACTAGTTCATCCAATTCAAGACATTCACATATATAAGGGTAGTTGTCTTCCACAAGGCCCCATACAAGATACCAAGGTACCCCAGTGACAAAATTATTTTGTTGGAGATTTGTAGACAAGTGTCTAAAGTTTACAAGCTAATAGTTGGTAAATACAAGTCTAGCTTTAAGTTCCCTATTAAGGTCGAGGAATATTCTTACCTCAACATAGTGAATGCTCTACAGAAGTTGAGGTGGCTCCCCTATCTATGAGGTTGTATGATCATATGAGGGGGAGGTTTGATCCTATTGGAAGGGTCAGCCCTTTAATAGGGTCCTGGTACAAGCATGAGCTTGCATTAGAAGATCATTGGGTAGATTGCCTTGATGATTATGAAGTCCAAATGAGGGACTATTTTAGGTTAAGATTGCACCTGGTAAAGCAATTGAATATCACTAATATTCCCAAGGTCCCTAAGGGAATGAAAGAGTATGGGAAAGTCCTAGACCCCTCTTATGAGAAGAATAAGGTATTTGATTAGCCATTAGATAATGTTATATTAAATAGGGTGGAGGATCCTTCCATTGATAAAAGAGCTAAATCTATGCTCAAAATAACCAAAGAATGGATTAAAAGGCCCTATGCTATGTTTGATCCATACCCTACCAAAGAACAAAATAAGAAGAAGATAGAGAAAGGAGAATCCTCTTCTATCCCAAAAGCAAAAGCTATAGCATTAACAACAGGGTAAGAAGAGCAAAGAGAGACAAGGGCCTCTACTGCTGCTAAGGAGGAGAAAACCAAGGTGTTGGAGGTGCAGTCTAGTGAAGATGAAGATGACACAGTGCCACTCATAAGGAAATTTAGGAGAGGACTCAGGCCACTTGCTGTTGATCCACCCACTTCTGAAGGTGTCACCATTGCCTCTGTTGCCACTCCCTCACAATCCCCTTCTCCCTTTCCACCTAAGCAATGACCCACTCCATCTAGCTTCGAGTTAGGCAACCTCACCTCACACAAGTCATTGCATGAGAAACTCAGCCTAAGGATGGTGGTGAGAAACAACAACTTAAGGAGTAGCCAAGAGATCCCCTAAACATAGGGAGCTTGGATGAACTAGTTAGCATGGTATCCTCTCCTCAGTAGGAGCAGGGTGAGGGGTCTAAAGAGTTAGGGAAAATAGTTTCATCTCTTAGACAGTCTCCTCCTCATACCTATTCTCCTAAGGTAGTAGTGGTTGGTCTTGGTCTTGCAGTATGGCTGAACCGAGCTTTGGAGAAGAGAAAGAGGATATTTGTTGAAGAGGAGGATCTGGCCACAGTTGCAGAAGTGTTGAAGGCCCAAACCAAACAAAAAAGGGCTAGGACACTCTCACATCATGACTAATGCACATGGGGTCTGCATTTCTTAGGTGGCTACACCTTTGGTGGACAAATAAGAAGCATCCATGGTCCCTGAGGACTACAACATTCAGTAGGCGATCTTGGCCCACCAAACTAGAGAAGAGGAGAAGCACAGATTAACTGAATGTGTTGCTGCTATCCTTGAGAGAATGAAGAAAGGTAAGGTTACAAAAGAAGAGATCAAAAGGTAGGTGACTCAGTTGACTGCTTATGTCACACACTTGGTGGGCCCAGTTAATCCAAGCACCCCTATACTAGCTATATTGGAGGCCTTGAGTAGAGACAATCAACCTGGTGACCCATTAGGTATTCTCCATGAAGCCATTGCATGGAAAGCTTCATTAGAGACCGTTGAGAGTAGCCTAATTGGGCAGTTCCTGAGAGCCTATCACACTATCAGTGATGAGGTAGATATAATAGAGGAGTCAGAGAATTCTATTAATGAGGAATTACTAGTTTGGGAGGAATACCTCCCAATTTTGCAAAAAATGGAGGCAGTGTCCGCAAGTGAACTCTTTTGCCTAGGCATATTTGATAAGAGTGATCAAGGGCAAGCAAGGGAATGGTGGTAGATAAGAAGAACGAGGATCAAGGTGTTGTAGAAGTGGAAAAACAAGCTTAAGGAAGGGATCAAAGAAACAAATGAGGGCATGAAGAAGATTGAGGCATTCATTAGATCCATCCCTTGTACCCTCAAGGATAAATATTGAGTGGTTCTACCTACAACCAAAATTGTTAAGGAGTTCACAGGCTCCCTTCACCAACTATTGTCTGAGCAGGGCATTGATAACTTGATGAGTCTCAAGGCTGCATTTACAGAGTTCCAAGGGTAGTTGGCTAGTCTTACAGAGCTAGATGACAAGATCAAGAAGCCTATCTTTACTCAAAAAATAAAGGTGAAGTACCACCAAGAGCCAAATCAAAATTACATTAATGAGGCCATCCTTAATTTCAATGCTCATTTTCTTGAGGGAGAATAATATCCTTGTTCTTCACTTTTCCATTCTTTATTATTTTGTAGTAAACTCAATCCAAAAGTGGGTTTTGAGTTTGATGTGAGACCTAAAGAGATCCAATAATGATGTAACTTGTAAAATTTGAATTTTGAGGCAAGGCCAACCTAGTGCTAAATTTGAAATTTTGGGCATCTAGGGTTGGTATAAAGGAATCTTTCCTTTCTGCAATAGGAGATACATAGAGAGAGATAGAGAATTTTTTTGGAGAAGATAACATCTTTCGCAATTTTGGTCTAGGCCTGTAAGTGGCACATTGTATCACATCTGAGGTGTGGAATCCTGCTGTGGAATGTAATCTACCAATTTGGCTGCCCATTTAATAAGAAGTCTCCATTCTCTTATGTTTCTGCTAGCTAGTGGTAATGTGTTTGCATCTTTCATTTGCATTTGGTATCCTATGATGAGATTTATGCTCAACTATTATATCTTTATATGAGATTGATGAATAGGGTTTAATTACTATGCATGAAATATGGTGTTTCATACTTTTTCATTCTGATATCTCAATTCTTGCCATAGAATCTTGCATTTGTGGTGTGTATGGTTGTGTGGAATATTGATCATTGTATTGTAGATTATTTTGATCTTGTTGCATTTACTAATTGAAGTGAAAGTTAGATACAAATTTTGTCCATTTTATTTACTAGATTTAGATCTCTAACCCTCATCGCTTTTGTATTTTCTTTCTAAGTAGATTAGTTTTAGGATTAAACTTAGGATATTGAGCTTAAGGAAAACATCAGTCTTTTCAGAGATCCATTCATTTTGATCCATGAGTTATCTTACCAGCACATGCCCCTTGAAAAAACTATCACATTGACCACTTAGCGACTCTAACACAATTGTGACCTAGCTAATCGGGACCTTGGGGGTGTTAAGTGCCTAGTATAGGTTATCCTTTCAGAAGAAGTAGAGTGATCCTTGTTCTACTTTGCATTGATGTGCCAAAATAACCATCAACAAAAATGGCTCTCGAAGGAGGGCCTATTCACTCTAGATCAACTTAGGGCTTCCCCATCTGGCTAGCAAAGGAGGTTGACCAAATCCACATACATTGGGGAAACAAGTTTTCAAGAGCTCCAACATCATAGAAGAATTAGGAGTGATTGTGGTAAAATAAAGATGCAAAACTCTAGATCTTCCAATCGACTTAGATCTGAAACCCTAGAGGCTTCTTTGAAAACATCAACTAATTTATCAATAGCTACTTACTTTGGGGCAGGTCACTCTCCCCTAAATATTATAGGATCTCTACGTGATATGCCTAGGAATCCTGAGAAATTTTGCCCTAAATACATATATGAAGAGAGTAGGAGTGCAAAAGAGCATATCCAAGCCTTCAAGAAAGTTATCATTAGGGCCGGTATTCCACATGTGGATGTTGTTTTCAGACTTTTCCCTTATTCATTAGGGGAAGTGCCATCAGGATCTATTGCTACCTAGGATGAGTTAGAAACTAGCTTCATCAATCAATTCAAGGAGTACATAGATCCGTGTGTGGTGTATCAACAGTTTGCTACTTGCAAAATGGAACCAAATGAATCTTTGACTATGTTCAACACAAAATTTCATAAGATTGACAAGAGGTTCATTAACCCTTACAGTATGATTGAGCTGATTGTGATCAAAGTTGACCTTAGGGCTATTGACCCTCTAACTGTGGTTTTTCTTAATAAAACCCAACAAAATCTAGCCACTTTGGTAGTTGTCTACTCTGAAGCCCTCAAATTACACCGAGAAATGCATCCTATGACTGTGGGTTTTTGGTATTATGCCTTCCTTAGGGTTTCTTGGAATGACGAATTGGATTCCTGCAATTAATAATGCTTTGATCAATAACACACCTATGATAAATCCCATTCTAGGAGTGTTCCCTCAAGGGTAGAGTTAGTTTATTCAACCTCAACCTATTAATTAGATTTTCTCATCTCCCATGCTACCATGCCCTGGACAGAGTCACAATAACCTCACGGCCCCTGCTACTCCTCAAAACCAGGGAATTCCTACTTTGAGTAGTAGAAACCAAGTAGCTACTATGAACTCACAATCTGCTAATCAGGTTGGTTCACCAGTAGGAGGGATACAACCTGGCATTGATCAAACTTCTCATTTAACTTCTGAATTTGAGGCCTTGAAGAAAATATTAGCATAGGTTACCAATGAGCTCACAAGGCTAAAGGTGAATCCTCCACAAGAACACAATCAAAATAATCCTCAAGAGCAAGGTTTTAGGCAATATCAAAACTAGAACAACCAGAACAATAACTATCAAAATCAAAACTCACATAATTTAGAAGCTTTAGTCAATAGAGATAGAATAGGTAGGGGAATACTAAACCAAATAATGGGGAGTACCTTCTCCTTTAGATACTTCAAATTAGCCTAATTGAATGAGTTTTACTGAATTAGCCTAATTCAATGAGTTTTACTGAATTAGCCTAATTCAATGAGTTTTACTAAATTAGATCCATTGCCTCATTAGTGCAGGCTCCATGATACCTCAGATCATTCATAACTGAGTTGCCCTGAAATGAAGAAGATATCCTGAATTGCCTAGGCAGATCAACAGGCTTTCCATGGGGGTAATTATGCGCATGAACAATCAAAAGATCTGGGAACTGCCATGATGTTTGATACTCTTATGTTCCTAAATGAAGAGGACAATGAGCCCGAGTTAGAGTGTAGTGAGATCCATGCTTACCAACAGGTTAAAAGTAATTATTACTTAAGGAATAAAGGCAAAGAACCACTCACAACATCCAACCATCCCAAATATGGTTTTGTCCTACCTCATACTGATGTAGATAATAATCCACAACCTCTTAAGGGACCTCAAACAGGAACATTCAAGCCAAACACTTATGCTTCACACAAAACCTATACTCCAGCTAACCATGGTTAGGATATATTTGATGATATGAAGAAAACTAAAGCTAACATGTCTCTTTTAGAAGTTGTATAGAAATGCCCAGCTCAGAAGGAAGCATTACTTAAATCTTTGGAGAGAGAAGGGAAATTTCCATACTCCACTAGAGGATAAAGACAAAGAAAGTGTTGCAGAAGATGTTCTTGCAGCCTTGTACAAGGGGAGATTGGATGCACCTCCATTCTTGTTAAGTGTTATAATATGTGGTAAGAATTTGCACAATTGCATGGTGGATTCAAGAGCTTTTGGTAATGTGATTCCATATTCAATTATTCAGAAGCTAAGCATTCCTCTTTTCAAGATCAACAAGAAAAATTTTCAATTGGATAATTTAGAAGTAAATGTGGTTGGAGAAATTAAAGATGTTCACATATAGTTGGTGTCTGACCCTCGCATCCAAAGCCATATAGACATCCAAATGGTGAACATCCTAGAGATGTATGGAATTTTACTTAGCAAAGACTGGACCAGGATCCTCAATGGATACTTTTCCATAGACTACTCCCACTTGTGGGTGCCCTAGAAGGGAAATGCAATTCAAATTCAAATCCTCAAAGAGCCAAAACTGAAGCACATGATTACATGATACAATGCACCTAATGAGGTCGCCTTCGTTGATGTTGATCTTGGTGTATACAAATAGGTGCACGAAGTTTTGATGAATTTCACAATAACTAAAGAAGATATCTCTCTAGCAAGCCAAAGTGTGAGACAAGTTGACAAAACCTCCCTACATGAATTTATGTAGAAGATACCAAATGACCAAAAACTCTTGGGTCATCAAGTATGTACTGCAAAGCTCTTACTTCCCAACTGGTGTAGGGTACACCAAGATTACCACTCAGAATTGTCTTTCCTAGCATGCCTATATGTAGTTAGCATTGTGAGTGCATGAGTTGTGCAACCCAACCCTGTGGTTATCATTGAGGAAGACAATGAAGCAAGAAAGAAACAGTTTCAAGAAACTCATGAGAAGAATGAAGGAGACATGATGACTATACTACAAAATGATATAAAGCATGTGTCCCTTGAGAAGTCATAGGACAAGGGACCTATGCCAACACCAGCTCCAAATAACCTACTAAGGAAGGGAAGCAAACCCATTATGATGATTCTTTCTAAACACTCAGGTTCGATGGATCAAAGTCAAAACAAGGATGTGGGGTTGAAATTGAGTTGATTAATTCAAAAGGAAATACCTTCTTCGCATCTTACAGGATACAGTTCACTTACACTAATAATGTTGATGAATATGAGGCATTGATTAGAGGGCTATTGTTTTCTCATCAAAAAGGGGTTAGAATACTCTAGTGTAGGGAGATTTAGGGTTGGTGATCAAATAGGTCAAATATCAGTACGCTTGCAATGATAGGAGACATGATGCCTATTGGAATAGATTTTGGGATTTGATAGAGGATTTTGATGCATTCAACATAAAAGCTATTCCTAGGAAGAAGAACCAAATTGTAGACTCCCTGGCCATTGCTGAAAATATGCTAGAGCCTATGCCAAAATCCAAACTAAAAAGGTTCTTTGTAGAATTGGTTCTTGCTCCAACGGTCCCAGACAACATCAAACACTTTCATGTATTTGAAGATGATAAGAACGTCTTAGATTTCATTACTAGCACAGGTGTGTTTGAATCCCATATTATTGATGAGGATGAAAGAGACCCCTTCAAATTGGATGGGGATGGAATCATCAATTTGAAGACCAACTACATCCCCAAGGGATTGGTAACGTTAGAACAACTATTTGATATGGACTAGATCGCACAAAAGAAGATACCCTCCAATATGGATGGGGGTAAGTATGATGCTTACAATATGGGTAATGAACAACAGGTCAGGAATGTGTTCATTGGGAAAGCCTAGATCCTAGAGGAGAGAGAAGGGATAATTTAGGCTCCGAAAGACTTCAGGGAGGTGAAGACCCAAAGACCTTTGATACATCTATTATTACCCATACTATCCCACTGAAGCCCAACTCCAAACCTTTTAGGCAAAAGCAAAGGCCTATGAATGCTTTATTGGAACCTTTGATTTACAAGGAAGTACATAATTTCCTACCAACAAGAATCATATTCCCAGTCAGGAACTCCATTTGGGTGGCTAATTTGGCTCTAGTTAGGAAGAATGGTGAGATTATGCTGTGTATGGATTTCAAGAACCTAAATAAGGCCTCATAAAAAGACAATCACCCACTTCCCTCTTTGGATGAAGTCTTAAAGATTGTCAATGGCTCTTAGATGGTGTCTTTTCTTAATGGATTCTATGGATACAACCAAATTATGATCAAGGAAGAGGATAGGTTGAAAACTTCTTTTACTTGTAAATGAGGTACCTATGCTTACAAGAGGATGCCATTTAGACTGATCAATGCAGGTGCTACCTTTAAAAGAGCTATGGACATTGCCTTTAGAGGGTTTATTGGCAAGTGCATTATTATTTATATGGATGACCTGACAGTCTTTTCAAAGAATAGAGTTGATCATGTAGCTGATTTGAGGAAGATTATTCAGAGGTGTAAACAGTTTGTTGTTTAATTGAATCCTAAGAAGTGTGTGTTTGGAGTCACAGAAGGAAAACTCCTGGGACATGTTATTTTAGAGGATGGTATTTTGATTGATCCAGAGAGGGTTGAAGCCATCTAGAAACTCGCCTTGTCAGGTAGTAAGAAAGAGCTCAAATCATTCTTTGGAAAGATTAATTTTCTTAGGAAGTTTATTACAAGATTTTATAAGCTAGTAAAACCTCTAAATGAGATGCTCAAGAAAGATTAAAGATGCCATTGCTAAGGCTCCCATATTGACTAGCCCAGATTACAGGCTACCATTCTATATTTATTCCTTTGCATCAGAAGCTTCATGTGTGGATGTGTTGAATTAGAAGAAGGGGGAAGGTGATGAAAGACCAATTGCATTCATGAGCGCTCCTTTCAAAAATATAGAAGTTAGGTACCCATACATGGAAAAGAAAGCCTTTACCTTGGTTAGGGATGTGAAGAAGTTTCAACATTACATGTTAAGGAGCAAGGTTTTTGCTATTGTCCCCGATCAAGCTGTTAAATCCATGTTAATGCAAAATGAATTAGGAGAAAGAAGAGGTAAATGGATGGTTATTTTATAAGAGTTTGATTTAGAGATACAATCAATGAAGCTCATCAGAGGAAAAGGAATATCCAAATCCTTAGCAGAGCCCAACCAGATGATCATTTGTCGGTAGTACTCAATTGAAGATACTACCATAGATCCTTGGTACCAGGACATAGTATAATACCTACTGAACAACAGGTGCCCAGATAACTTGAATCCTACTCAAAGGAGGGCATTGAAAATCAAGAGTCAGAATTACATGATTAAGTCAGGGGCTCTTTATTGGCCAAATAATGAAGGAATTTATTTAAGATGCCTAAAAAAGATGGAGGCAGAGTGGGTTTTGATAGAATTTCATGAGAAGTTTGGGATAAGGCACAACTCAAGAGATTCTGTAGCACATCAAGTTCTTCGTGTAGGGAATTATTGGCCTTAGGTGTTTGGAGATGTACATTAACATGTAAGGAAGTGCCATATTTGCTAGGCCTCTGCCCATAGAGAGAGGAATCTTTCCATGCCCCTACAACTAGTTTATGAGGTAAAGCCATTTTCCCAATGGGGTGTTGATTTCATTGGAATGATTAACCCAAACTCTTCTATAGGAAACATGTTCACTTTGACCGAGACAGATTATTGTACAAGATGGAGTGAAGATCAAGCTTGCAAGGATTGCACTGTTGAGACTATCATCAGATTTATGGAGGAACACATTATCACCAGGTTTGGAATGCAATATTTTTGGTATGTGATAACGAACCTACCTTTTCTTCTACTAAATTTTTGTAATGAACTTTTGAACATGGGGTAACTATCAAATTCTCTTCTAATTATTATCCACAAGGAAATGGTGTTGTTGAATCTACTAATAAGAATTTGATAGAAGTATTCAAGAAGTTATTGGAAAAGAATCCTAGGGATTGGCACACACAATTGAAATTTACACTTTGGGCTGATAGGACTTGAATTAAAGCTTCCTTAGGTACATCCCCATATCAGCTAGTCTATGGCCTAAATCCTAACTTCCCAATGAATTTGAATATCCCAACCTTGCAATTGTAAGAGACTGTGGTTGAGTACAAGACATAAGTGAGATTATTAAATTTAATGAGCTTCTAGAATAGAAGAGAGATGCTACATTAGAACATTTAATTAGGAATCAGGTAGTGGTTAAAAGGTGGTTTGATAAAAGGGCTAAAGTTAAAGCCTTTAGGATTGTTGTTTTGGTCCTTATGTAGGTTAAAGCCATGGAAAAGAAGGGAGAGCTTTCCAAGTTTGACAAGCTTTGGTTAGGATTGATGGGCTGAAATATTGACCTCTTTTTATGTTGTTTTTATATGCTTTTACAACTTTTCCATATGATCCTCCAGACACTTTACCAACATCACCATCATTATATGATGTCTTTTTATATACTTTGCAAGACTTTGAACCTATGTTATTAATATGGAATATGGTGATGATATTATCAATTGAATGATTTAAATATGAGTATGCATGCAATATAGATGGAACCCTATGGTTTAGTCATGAAGGTTATTTGTGTGCATATGTTTTGTGAATTAACCCCTGTGCAGTAAGAACGTGTCATCAAGGAAATGAGCATTTACAACAAAGTTGTAGACAAGAGAGTTAAAGGAAGTGAAGTTAGGACGCCAAAAGCGCAAGCAACTGGAGGATGAATGTGAACCATCATGGATAGAAATAAATTTGGAAGTAGACTATTTCCTTTGTTCAGTTAGATTAATAAATCAATCTCAAACATGTATCCTAGTATCTAGGAATGGATTGATGGTTGGAGTTAGTTAGAAGTTGCATAAAACTCTCCCATTTCTATATAAGTTAAGAGGGATGAGTTAGATGTCAAGTAAGTCACTTTATTTTCTAGTTACTCAATTGTTACTCTATTTTTCTATATTGGTAGATCCAGACATGTTTTATTAAGGAATGTCATTATTGAATACAATCTGAAAGAGATTTTGTTTATGATATGAAGTAAATGAAACTATGTGTTATGAAGATGCATAAGAACCTGAATTAGATTTGATTTCCAGTTAAGTGAGTCAGTCCAACCACTCAAGGTACCGATCCTCACTTCATTTATTTCCTTGTTCCTTTCTGCATTCATTGTTAAATCTATTTTTCATTTGCATATAGAAACATCACGAGTCACTAAGATTTCTTTAATTGACAAATTATAGTAGTATGGTTCATGAACAAGTGCATACTTTTTCTACTTTAAGTCCTCCGAAGGTTAGCATTAGCTCTCTTATGATTTTGAATGTTTTGGATTAATTATGTAATTTTATGTTTTTAATAGTTATCTACAGCTTATGTTGAAGGTACCCATAGCCACTAGATCCTGTAACTGTTTTCACTATTCTTGCATTTCTGTGAATTCTAATAGAGTAGAATAGCCTAACTAAGTTCAAATAAGATAGTTTAGGAAGAATATGAGCCCTGAAGGCACATACAGCCAGTGCCATCATAAGTTTACACTCCTTGGTTGATAATTTAATGTAGGAAGTACAATGATAGAGTGGACTGTTCAGATAGGTTTACCCCTAAATTATGTTAAGTCTACAACACATTAGTTTTCCTCTACATTTTTGGTGCCATTGCTAGGGATGGTGCTACCTTCATAAGCTCATTTTTACATGCTTTCATAGTTTAAATTTTGATTCCAGCATTAGGATTAATAAATTCACTTTTCAGGAAACACCAAAAATTATACTAACATTATGCAGGACTGTTGGAATATAAAGCCAAATTCACTGTATGCAGAGGCAGAGAGATAACCGAGGCAGATTCCTCCCTTCAAATTTTTGGGATAGAGAAAAAACAACTGACTTTATCAATTACACAATAGAAAGTGCTAAAGAAGAATTTCCTCTTACATCTTCATTAACACCTTCTACATCTTCATCAGCTTCTTCAACAACTACAAAAGGGACCTTCAGAACCATAGTAGATGCTGTGGTGGAGGATCTGCCAGAGCAAGAAACATTCAAGTTTCTTATCATTGATCAGGAGAGGGCTATAGTGCTAAAAAATATTCCACCATCAACATTACCAATCTTCTATGGCCTGGTGACAGAGGACCCAGATACATTCCTGTTTGAGTTTGATATCTTGTGTAGGAGCTATGACTACACCTCAGATGCTCACAGGTTGAAACTTTGTCCTGCTACCCTCAAGGATGCAACTTTGAGATGGTTTATGGGGCTGGGAAAAGATGTCATTCCAAACTGGGATACTATGAAGGAGAAATTCTTGGAGAAATACCAAGATTACTGCTGAGGACACAATAGGAGGAGAGATGACATCTTCAGGATGTCACAAAAGGAGGAGGAGCCACTTGAAGATTATGTTGAAAGATTCTAGTTTGCTCTAAAGAAGAACCCTCAAAATAGACTATCTGAAGAATCATTAAAATTGGTTTTCTTGAGAGGGGTTAAGGATGATTAAATGTATGCTTTGAATCTCATTAGGCAAGGTGATATTTCTCAGCTACCTTTTGAGTCAATTTGTAAAGTTTGTCAAAATTATTCAAGGACTTTCACTAGGTGACCAAGGGGAGAAAGGACATCAATTACAAACAAGGCAAAAATTGGAGTTTTAAGAGTGGAAATCAATAACTTGCTGTCCAACATGATGGAGGAAATAATTAGCCATATGGCTACACAGTTGGACACTCTTCACATCAAGAAGAAATAAGAAGAAGCTAATGCAATGCTTACTGAGTACTATCCCAGTTGTAGGCAAAGGAAGGCCAGTTGTAAATGCAAAAGGGTGGCAAGCATCCAGTAAGAGAAGGTTGAAAGGCCAAAATTTCAACCATTTGAAGGAAAGGATGGACAATTGTTCTTCATAGCTCAAAGGAGACATTGGCAACAAAGACAAGGTATGCCCTTTGATCCACTAAATTTTAGTTTACCCTTTCCTACTGCAAACCAAAATTCTCTGCTTGGAACACTCAACCATGGCCTAGTAATCAAAATCTCTGGCATAACCCACAATGGCCTACTCCACAACCTGGTTGGAACCAATAGTAGCCAAAACCATGGCCCCAACAAGGTTTTCAAGGTTCCAACTATAATCTCTAGTGGCCTACACAACAACCTCAATGGCAACCTCAATGGAACAAGAACCAATAATGGTAACAAAATGCAAATTACCAGCAACCTATGATTCCATCTCAACTACAACAACCAACCATAATGCCTCCATCAGCACCTCAAAATCCACCTCCTAGACCTACCCAAATCCCTGCCCAACCTATACCTAATCCTAACAACAAGCTTGTTTAATAGGCTTATACTAATGAGGTGATGCAATACCCCACCTATGGGGTAGAAGTGAGTAATGTTCATCTCAGATCGAGGAAGCAACCTGTAGGCCCTTCATCTCCCCAAATTACAGAACTTGAAGATGAAGAACCCACAGAAGAGGCCTCAAATAAACCACCTTTGGAACCTAAATCAACTTAGGAACCTCAAACCATTTCACATCCTAAGCCTCCTTTCCCTGAATGCTTGGCTATCCAGAAACAACCATCACAGTTTGAAAATGACCTCATAGGCCAGTTGCAAGATATAAGCATAAAGATTCCATTAATCCAAGCCATCAAAGATATTCCCATCTACACTAAGACTATCTAAGATCTCTGCATAAAGAAACCAAGAAGAAAAAGGATAGACCCAAACGCAGTTCATGTTTTGGGTAACCTGGCTGACATAATGTTGGGGAATATAACTGTTCCCAAATATACAGATCTAGGTAGCCCAGTGGTGGATGTCAAAATCAATTAGACTTTGATTAAGAATACTCTGATAGATTTAGGTACTGCAATTAATGTAATGACTAAGGAGACAATGCAGACACTCTAGTTGAGCAACCTTAGGCCTACTCAAACAATCTTGCAATTAGCTGATAGGTCTACAGTTAAACTTGAAGGAGTCATTGAGGATTTGGTCATTGCATTAGATTCTTAGGAATACCCTGCTGATTTCATAGTTCTACAGGCCAAGGTTAATCTTGCTAGTTATCCTCTTATACTAGACAGACCATGGCTTGCCACAACAGATGCATTTATAGGATGCAACTTTGGTAACATGATCATATCCAATGGGACTGTGACCAAGAAATTGGTGTTATATCCACTAGCCCAACCATACCATGAGCTTGAGCATACCATTTGGCCTACACTGGAAGATGAGGATAGCTACTCTCTGTAAACCTTGATGACTATTGAACGCAACCCCTTATTGGATATTCAAGATGAAGATGAGTTGATCACTCATATTATACAAAATGACCATGGACGGCACTCGTAGTAGCAAGACTGCTTATCTTTCTTACAAGTTCCCTTAGAAAGCATAGTACCTACTAGTTCCTTAGAGGAGGTATCTCAATTATCTCATACTTTGTTACCCCAACAATGCTTACCAATAATACCTAGCCTTGGTTTTTCCTTTGTGCAAGAAATGTCTCTGCCATTAGAAATCAAGCCAGGAAAAGTGTTGATTGTTAATAATGCATTGACTGATGAGTGGCAGCAATCCCTGCATGCAGTATTACAAATTGACTCAGCAACATTTGCATGGGATTACAGTGATATGAAGGGCATAAATCCTACTTTGTGTATTCATAAAATTTACATTGATGATGGCCACAGACCTATAAGACAACAACAGAGACGCATGAATCCTGGTCTCAGAGAGATAGTGAAAGCAAAACTTCAAAAGATTTTAGATGCATGGTTTATATACCCCATTTCAGATAGTGAATGGGTTTCACCATTGGTCATAGTTCCCAAGAAAGATGGCAAATGGAGAGTTTGTGTTGATTACAAAGAACTAAATGCTGCCACCAAGAAATATCACTTTCCATTGCCTTTCATTGATCAAGTTCTTGACTCTTTAGCAAGTAAGAAATATTTCTCATTTCTTGATGGTTTTAGTGGTTATAACCAAATCAAGATTGCACCAGAAGATCAAGATAAGACAACATTTATGTGCCCTTGGGGGACCTATGCATATTTTGTCTTACCTTTTGGTCTGTGCAACGCTCCAGCCACATTTCAAAAAGCAATCCTTAGTATTTTCTCTGATTTTGCCCATGACAGCATGGAAATTTATATGGATGACTTCACCACATATGGTGAAACATATGATAAAGCTTTACACAATTTGGAGAAAGTTTTGAAAAGATGCACATAGCACAATCTATTTTTGAGAAATGAAAAATGTTTTATGATGATGACATAGGGGATAGTCTTGGGACATTTTATCTCAAGTGCAGGCATACAAGTTGACCCAAAGAAGATTAAAATTATCTCTACCCTGCCTATTCCATAGAGACAAAAGGATGTAAGGAGCTTCCTAGGACATGCAGGTTATTACAGGAGGTTTATTCAAGATTTTAGCAAAATTGTTGCACCTCTGTTTACTCTGTTGACAAAGGATAGTGAATTTGAATGGACACCAAACAATCAAAATTCCTTTGAAAAGCTAAAAGCATCCCTAACACAAGCTCTAGTTCTTCGAGGTCCAAATTGGACACTGCCTTTTCACATCCACATAGATGCATCAGACTTTACCATTGGAGCAGTCCTAGGCCAGCAAGAAGGAACTAAGGAGTATGCAATATACTATGTAAGTAAAAACCTATAGGGAGCTGAGCTAAACTACACTATGAAAAAAAAGGAAATGTTGGCAGTTGTTTATGCCATTAACAAATTCAGACACTACATTACTGGTTATAAAGTTTTCATACATACATATCATACAACAATAAGATATTTGATGAATAATCCAATAGTGGGTGGTAGACTTGTGAGATGGTTGTTACTGCAAGAATTTGACATAACAATTGTTGACAAACTAGGAAAGGCTAATGTAGTTGCTGATTTTCTATCTAGACGGCCTACACAATCATCAGAAGGAGTGGTTGATGACTCTTTTCCTGATGAACATTTGTTTGCTCTAACTATACACACTCCATGGTATGCAGACATAGCTAATTATTTGGTTTCAGGGCAAATTCCAGGTTACTTTTCTCCAAGGGACAACAGACAACTAGTTCAAAAGTGTTTTCCTTATTCTTGGATTTCTAGATTCCTATTCTACATTGGCCTAGATACCATTATGAGAAGGTGTATCAGAGAGGATGAGGTGTATGATATATTGAAGGCATGTCATGATGAACCTTGTGGGGGACATTTTGTAGCCAAAAGGACAGCCTTCAAAATATTGACAACAGGATATTATCGGCCAACACTTCATAAAGATGCTGTCAAGTATACTAGAAGCTGTGATCAGTGTTAAAGGATGGGAAGACCTCTTGTGTGGTTACACAATATGCCCCATTTTGCCTTAGCAAAATAGGGACCCAACCTTTCTGCTTCTGCTTGTTTATTTTCTTGCTTTGGATGGTTTGGCAAAAGTTAGTTAAGTATATCACCCTTGCATATGCATGTACTTCACAAAAGGGAAGGTCAGTTGAAATTATAATTTTTCATCATAAACCTCATAATTTGAAAGAGTGCAAAATTCTAAGTAGGTTTGCCTTTTAGATTACCCTAATATCTCTCAAGGATTAAAAGTTATGTCAAGTCAAAGTTCGGTCAAATCGGATATTTCCATAGGGTCATATTTCCAAATATCAGTCATATTCATCAGATGACCTTGACATAAGAGGATCACCCGATATTCACATGCTCTTCGATATGCGAATATCAAAGTTAACTGTGAAAAGAACATATACCCGTCAAACCTTCATGCATATTCCAGAGGGTCACATTTCTAAATATCCGTCATGTAACGAAATATCACCCTTCACAAAATACAACCTTGACGTCATCTTGTTCCAACTTATAAAGAGCTAAATATGACGATGACGTCATCGGTATGTCCGATACCCACAGGGGTCATATTTCTGAAGATCCGTCATATTTCTCAATATGACGATGATGTCATCCTAACCCGATACTAAAGAAGACACGATATGATGATGATGTCATCATGATCCAGACCTTAGAGGGTCGCATTTTGAAGTATCCATGATCTTAACAAATATGATGATGACATCATTCTCTTGAACAATTTCAAAGACTTATAAATCACTGATGTCATCCTCCCATTTTCAAAAAAAGTGATATTTCGTAGTGTTACAAGGCCCTGATATTTTCAATACCCCTCATATTGACCTTGATGAGCCGAGATGCCTAGTTTGTTAGAGACCAATCAGATGATGCCACATGGCGCTTACCTGGATCATATTGATATAGTATATTACCATGATTATTAGTGAATGTGTAATGACCCTACCTCAGTCATTGGTAAACGGTTCACCATACTCAGGACGATATCACCCTCATATGCTCAATATCAGTCATATTTTCAAATATCCCGATCTTTGCGGAGATCACCCTCTGCATTAAATCTGAACCAAATAGTAGGTAGACCCTTCAAAATTTCAAATACCTGCCCGCCACTTGCCAATGTCCACAGACATCATGTGTTGATCGAAGGACTGAAACAAAAAGACACTAAGTGCGCCCTAATTTGCCATATCAATCAGTTAAAAGTAAATTTTGGCGTTCATTTTACATTTACCATATGTTTAAACAAGAATTACAAAGCTCAGGGAGATCAAAGCATCACTGCGACCTACAAACATAACTGACCCGCACTCAAACAGAATGGAGGACGGTAAATACAATGCACCCGCACTCACACTGTTATCACTCATATAGTAGAAAGGGAAATCAATTATTAGGTATTTTACTGTGAAACCCTCTTTTTATCATTTGTGATGAATCATGAGGTAAAAATGGTTTTTACTGAGTTAATTAAAATGATGATTGCATAAGATAAACTAGAATAATAGAATTATTACCATGGAATGCACGCGATCGTTAAGCCATGTTGCATACGACATGCTAGGGTAAGACATGCATTTTTAAATTGCAGGATCTAATGGCGATCAGAAAGAATAGATCTGACATAGAGTTTTTGAAACCCATGTTCCTGTAGCCAAAAGGGGTAACATTTACGTATGGGATAATCGATGATACGCATCAAGGGAATATCGATCTTGATGCATGGACAAGAAGACTAGATAAGGGAAGTGGAAACCCTCTACTTCAGAGCATATACACCTCAGGGATGTGGAATGCTGGTGGATTTCCCTATGCCATGGAGGCTACTGAGTTAATGATAGAGTGCACAAGGAATTACAATCTAGAAACCGAAAAAGTTGAAAAGCATGGTAGAGTTTATGTAGGTTTCTCAGTTGCGGGCCTCACCTCCGCCTTTAATCTACCTACAATGTGGTTCGTCTAAGCCTAAGTAGATTGGAAAAAGAATATCATAATAACCAAAAGGAAGCTAGGAGGGTTATGTATCAATGGAGATTTAAGAGTAGTACATACAAGGCTTCTGCTAAATTGCTGGTATACCTCTTTAATTTTGATTTTGCTCCCGAATACCAGTATATGATGGTCAAGCTTAGTACAATGATAGGAAGACCAAATGCTGGAGCATTTGAAAATTGGATGTATGGTATTATCTGAATGGTAGAGTATTCAAATGACAAGCCCCTCTGGGCTAAAATCATAAGTGATAGCCATGATGAGGGTATGAGGAAACTAGGAGGGAAGATAAACATGTTTCATATGACTTCTTATGTGGTGTATGCTTGTGCTTTTAGAGGGACCTTCAATGGATTACAAATAGTAGGTAGGGTTGGAAACAACCTCGAGGATGTGAACATCTGGGAGCATTACCCACAGTTGAAAAGGAGGGAGTCTCTCCAAAATTATAAGATAGTAAATGGCTCCTTCTCCATGCATCTTGTCAGGACCATGGAAGAAGACAGAACAAAAAGATTAAGTGTAGATGAACAAGCTATTATATACAAATACGGGGCCTAGTTTATCCAATTCTCTACATTTTCATATATGAGAATAGAAGGCTTTGAGGGGCAGCCTCTTATGTTGCCTAGATATCCAAACAACATGGTCATTTTGATGGAATTTGCCAGATAGATATTGCCTTCAGTAGAGGCTTATATTACAAATGGAAAGATTCCACCTGTATTGTTTCTAGTCTTCATTGGCAAGTATATGTGTCCAGACAGACAAAGTTTTAAGGATGTAATCAGAGGGTTGAAATTGATGTGCTTGTAGCCATTTTCACTGGCTAGGTCATATGACCCATATGGAAAGATGCATACATTACTTGGAAAGCCTATACATCAAAGGCACCTTGAGGATTACTGGGCTATTTGTGACGATGAAGTAGAAATAAGGAGGAATTCTCAAAGGCTCACTCTCAACCAGATACGAACTTTTGACTGCATACCAGTGCCTTCTCAGGTGCACAATGATGATGGTAAAATCATGTGCAATGAATATGAGGAAAAGAAAGTGTACAATGGAACCATATCAGCCCCTGACTTGAGTCAACCAGAGGTGACTTCACTGGACCAAATAATGCAAAAGGTCATTTAGCTGACCCAAAGTTGGGTGGATGCTGAGGTCAACAAATTGAAAAGGAACGGCATAGTCCTTACTGTGGACAATAAAAGGAAGAGACATGAATTGTATGAGGAAGAATATGATGATTTTATCATAGAGAGGAGGCAGTCCAATGGAGAAATACAACCAACTGAAGAAGAAAAGAAGCAGGGTAAAAATAAGAAAGAGACCCAAGCAGCTAGAGGAGTGATCATTAGGTGACCCCAACCCAAGGGGGATGTGGCCTCTACATCAACTGCTGCATCACCTCATACCCCTCCTAAACAAAAGAAAACTGTTACCAAGCCTGCCCCAGTTATTATAGAGGAGGAGGAAGAGCCCCTAGATGATGACTTATTAATCATGAAGAAAAAGAAGGTGCATCAGACACCACCCCCAAAAGAAACAAAAGATTGCCATGAGAGGGAATGTGGATATTAATCCCATTCTATTGAGGGGTGCAAGTGGTCAAGGTATTCTAAAGAACCTGCAACATGAAGTTCCCATCCTGGACATTGTTTAATTCAAAACTAAAAAGGTAGAAGAACAAAGAGAAGAAAGGCATATGCCAAGGAAAGAACCACCTCTTTCACTTGATGATACAGTATATTTGTCTGATGATGAGGTAGTTAAAGATGTTTCTGCTCAAAGGATGGAGACCTTGGTGGCAAACACAAAGATGACCCCTCATGGCACTTCTATAGCCCAAAAGGAAACCCATCAAGAGGAGGTTGAAATGGAAGAAATTGAAGATGATAGCCTCAAGGTGATAGCTCAACAGATAGGTTTGACAAATCTGTTGATCAGATCACCAGTCCTGCTGCAATATATTTAGCCTACCAGGATGATAAGGATGATCAGGGCAGAGATAAAGATCCATCTTTAGAGCCAGAAAAGGTACAAATCAGTGTACAGAAGGAGGCTAATAAGGAGATGCATGATAAAGATAAAGTTTAGAATAATGCATCAGCATCTGCTGAAAATGATAATCAGGGTAATAATCTGGCACCAAAAGAGAAAACAAGTGAAAAGGAAACTGATAAAGTACAAACCCCTGGGGATGATAACACATCAAAAGGTGTAGAACAAAATTTGCCATAAGACAGTGATCAGCAAAAGGAAACAGAGGATGTGACCAAGGATGATCCAGGCAATCCCCTAGATAAAACATATCAAAATACACAATCTTCCCACGAAGATCAGGTGCCACAAAATATACAAGATCAAAATGTTCAAAATCCTCATGAGGATAAATTACAACAAGGTGGGCATGACCATAATGTAAATGCATCACAAGAACCTCCCCCTTAGCAAGAGATCCCTCATGAGAAAGTGCATGAGGAGGAATAGAGAAAAGAAGTGTCACCACCAAGGGTAGAAGAAAATGTGCAATCTCAGGATGCTTACATTGAACGGACTGACCAACAAGGACCCAGGGGTGATGTTGCATATTGGTTGCAACAAGAAATAGCCCTGCAACAAATTAATGAAGTGCCTGAATTTGATGTCTCTACATTGTTTTCAGTAGACATGGTGAAGCTTAAGAGGAAGGCCATACCTACATCAGCAATAAGGAGAGATCCTACTACAGGTAGGAGGACAACTCAGGTAGCCCTGCCAGTGGCAGATAAGGAGAAAGGAAAAATAAGCCTTGATGAATTCTAGATAACCGATGTTGATCTGGGATTTGCTACAGAGGAGCAGGAAGGCCAAGAGGCCAAAGATATCATTGACTCCTTAACAAAAAGTGTAAAAAAGGAAAAGGATAAGAACTGAGTGCATAAAGAGCACATTGCTCAATTACATGCCTTCATAAAAGGGTTAATTGACCCTAATCATATACCAACTAACACAACCACCCCATTGACCATCATATCTCAAGATGAGATAACAGGCTTAGACATCATGAAGCATAAGGCTCATATGATGGATAATTGGTTTATTCTTTTTATTTCTGAGGTTGATAAAGTGATAAAGACTTCTCTCACAAAATGGAATTTGCTCAGTACATTAAAGAGCAAAGTAGATAAATTGCAAAATGAGGTTGGGTGAAGATACTTCAAATTGGAGAAGCATCTGGATGCTCTAAGTGAGATGAGACATATATACATGAAAGTGCTCACAGATAATAAAGTACTAGATAACAATACTGCACAATTGTTGAGCCTATGGTATGAGGATACCAAGTTTGAAAGTGATATCCTGAAGAAATGCAATATCAAACTCAGGGATATTAGTGTTAAGTTGCACCACCAATTGGCAGATGAGATAAATATCTTGGAGGCTCTGGAAGGCAATGTGGAAGGAAAGATAGAGAATCAAGATACTAATTTTGCAGTCCAAGCTTTCCACAATAATTTCAAGCAAGCAACATATGACCCTCTTCATCATTTGATAGAGGATGTAATCAATAAGGCTATTAGGATGAAGGCCAAGGCGGAGGCATACAATGAGATGTTAAATAGTAGAAAGAGCAAGTGGACTACTCTACAAACATTATTCCATTCACAAAGACATGCTGCATCAAAAGCTCAAATTCAGGCTGGGGGAGAGGTTGAGAGAATAGTACAAACATATGAATCGATTAGGGGGATAATCAAAGTACATATAGGAGGTGACCCTGATGATGATGATGATAATGAAGATGAAGAAGAAGATGATGAAGAAGAAGATGCAAATGAAGAAGAAGATGAAGAAGAGAAAAATGAAGAGTAAGTGAAGATGCATGATGACAAAGTCATATGCATAACAAGACAAAAGAAGTGATCAAGTTCTACCAGATGGTTGCTACCTGGCAACTTGTGCCACATTGACATGTGTTGACGTAGTTAAAGGAGATATGAACCGTTGATTTAGATGGATAAATCCTGATCATTGGATCATTGTAACCACCTCCTCTCTTTATCCTATAAAAGGAGATGGAGTGCACATTGTATTGTTTTATTAGAGACTTAATTGAGACAGGATTGTGTAATATGATGATACTTTCTCAAGACAGATTGTAAATGTGCATGCTTTCGAATACTAATGAAATAGAGATCAGATTGCATATTATCGTAAATTCTGAGTAATCTTGTGAATGTCATCTGAATATTTCACTGTGATGTATTGCGTCCCTTGGAGTGCATGTCAATTTGTGGATATTGTTGTCATTCTTTACCCTAGAAGATTAGCATCAACTGTGTGAAGTTGTGGAATTTGGCCTAACAACACATGGTTTGATTTCATCTCTGTTTTGTGAAATATTAAATGCTGCATATGGATCAACTGTCAAAGACTCATTTAATTTCAACAAATTTAGAATGTTTGAGTTTATTTTCTTAAATTTCATTACAATCATCTTCATAATTGGAAATACATAAACAATCGTAAGCAAAATACATAAATATGCTGATATCTCAAAGGAAACTGAACATGAATAGCATATTTGAACTAATCTGCATGCATCATTGAAAATAAAGATTAGATTACATATCATTGTAAATTCTGAGTAATCTTGTGAATGTCATCTGAATATTTCACTGTGATGTACTGCGTCCCTTGGAGTGCATGTCAATTTGTGGATATTGTTGTCATTCTTTACCCTAGAAGATTAGCATCAGCTATGTGAAGTTGTGGAATGGCCTCGCAACACATGGTTTGATTTCATCTTTGTTTTGTGAAATATTAAATTTTGCATATGGATCAACTGTCAAAGACTCATTTAATTTCAGCAAATTTAGAATGTTTGAGTTTATTTTCTTAAATTTCATTACAATCATCTTCATAATTGCAAATACAAAGACAATCATAAGCAAAATACATAAATATGCTGATATCTCAAAGGAAACTGAACATGAATAGCATATTTGAACTAATCTGCATGCATCATTGAAAATATCATGCAAATATCAGCTCATAGGCACATTATTTGAATAAATTCATAGTGCAGAAGTGAAAATAAGCCATTACAATTGATGATCAGAAGAATTGATCAAACTTATCAAAGATCATCATTATCTGTAGAATATAATAAGATTAATCTTTGTTTGTGAAGAAATTTATAGGAAGCAGGTATAAAATCGAACGTGCATACATCAGTTCATCTTATCAGAATAATGTAAGGCCCCTTGAATGGAAAACAACATATCACATGAACCTCTGAGTAACGTCAGACAATCATGACTTGATCAATGGAGACTTGGAGTCATCAATTTGTTCTAAATTGATCGTACTTTTCAAGATAGTAAAGGTTTGTTGTGTAAACTTTTATGCATGTTGTTATGACTAACAATCATCATCAACATAAATTGGCACTAGAAGGAGGGCCTTCTCTCTCTTCTGATAAGTGAATCAGTCACATATATGTAATTCCTGCATTTGTATAAGGTAATCTTCTTAAACCTAACTAGAATTGTTCATGCTTTGAGCATTTATTCAAAGATCTGCTTGTTTCGTGTTGTTTCAAGTCTGTTGTCATAAATATTTTAGAATTGAGCATAAATACTTTAGGCTTTGTAGTCAAATCTTTGGAATCTTTGAAAGTTGAGTTGTCGTTCAAGTTGTTCTCATGAATTTCTTGTAGTGATTTGCTTGTATAACTAGATATCCTAATATCCGTGTCCAGAAGTTCAATATTTGCTCATCGTTGCATGTTGGATGCAAATATTGTATAAATATCTAGTCATTGCTGAGTCTAGACTAGAAATATCACCTTTGCTTGGTCAGTTCTCCTATTCTTGGTAAAGATTCAATCAAATATCTATATCTTGTTGTAAGTTCTTAGAATCCTAGCTCACAGACCTAATACTAGGTCCATATCCCTTGGACTCTTATAAGAATTACCTATTCATGGATTTAGACCGCGTACCACAAATATTCATCATACCCCTGACTTAGGTGCATTAGCATCTTCATCAAGACATACTGTAACACCACTGGTATCCCCATCTATACCTCAGACACCTCTAGGATCACTAGTTACACCTCAAGTGCATCAAGCTCCAGTCACAATGTCATTCTTTACTGATAATTCACCCTTGACTTTCACTGTATATCATCCTTTGCCTAATCATCTTGATAAGATTTTCCCTAAATATCATCCATATTAGGATGTTGAGGATCATATCCAGACATTTAAGGAAGCTTGCTTTAGAGCAAGGATTGAGCATCATGATGTGGTATGTAGATTATTTCCATACTCCTTGGGAGAGTAAGCATACAATTGGTATATTAGCCTTGCTCAAGCCTCAATTGGTTCATGGGATGCCTTGGAGAAAGCTTTTAAAGGTAGGTTTAAAATACCTATAGATCCTTCCATGACTTATCACCTCTTTGCCACAATGAAAAGATTTGAAGGGGAACCTATTTCAAATTTCAATGCTAGATTCCAAAAGATGTATTCTAAATTGGTAGCTCCATATAATGTAGCTAATAAGGCAACCGGAAGTATATACTACTCAGCTTTAGATCCCCTGACCTCTATGTTCATAAGGATAACACATCCTGGTGTCACATCCCTGACACAAGCTTTTGAGGAAGCAATAAAAGTTAATCAACAACTGATTCCAGCTGCAACACCTAACATAGCATACCTTACATACCCCACATATCTAGCATATCCTACTTAACAACAGACCAATGGAGTCATGATGCCTCCTGCTACAATGCCAGGTCCATTACAGGTACCTCCCCTTAGTATCATGCCCCCTCCAAATAGAAATGGTTAGATAGTGCAGTATCCAGGACATGCTCAAACATCTCAGGATGTAGGACAAAACAATGGCAATGGTTCTTCTTTCTTTAAACCTCACTTAGAGAATGTAGTAGCCAAAGTTTAGAAAGAGAAAGAAGACATCAAAGAGATGGCTGCACAACTGAGAAAATTGACAACATAGATTACACACCTGAGAGGTTAGAACTTTTATTCTCAGTCAAACCAAAATAGAGGATATAACAATGAGAGATCAAGATGTCCTGACAGAGGATACAATAATGATAGGAACTATAATAATAACAATGGCAATAGCAATAATGCACCTAAGTAGCCTAGAGTATGGAACACTAGGCCAAACAATGGTTCATTGCCATCACCCTTAGATAATCAACCTCCTAGTGAACCAAAACAGACTACTAAAGTCAATTTGGCAGAAGCAGCTCTTACAAATTGATGTAGAATACACAACACCAATGCACATGCTGAGATAGATTGTCCTTAGTTCAAGATAGCAGCTACAATCTTTCAAGCTAAAGTGTCCAACACTACAGGAAATCCTCCTTTCGTTGAAGGAAATGAAATCGTCCCTTGTGGATACGACTTTGCCCTTGTGTTAGAGAGTTATGTGAATCAGCCTCATCACCAAATAGCCTAAGCTCATGAAAATTACACATTAGCATGTGAAGAGTCCACCTTGGCATTTGAAACAAATTATGTGTTTCCTTTCAAAGATGAAAATGAACTAGCAGTGGAACATGAAGAGGTCCATGCTTATCAGCAACAATATCAGGGTAGACATAATTACAACCTCAGGAGCAATCCTAACAAACCTTCTGGTCCATTGACCACATCCTTGCCTCCTAATAATTTCAACACACCCCTAGATCCAAAAGCCAACAATGATCCTGGTCCTCCCAAGGTTAATGCTCAGTATTTTGCACCTCAAAATATAGTGCTGAAGACTAGTAATCAATCTCCTGAGTCTGACAAGTTAGTCACATATTTAGTAGAGGAAATGAAAAGAGTCAAAATTAGCCTATCAGAACTGCTTAAAACTCTGACCATCAAGAAGGCTTTTATAAGGTCTTTAGATGAGCCTATACCAAAAGATGATAATCATGTGCATAATCCTAGTCACGTTTTGAATAAAGATCATGTAGCCAAAGAAAGCAATGTTAAACATAAAGCACCAACTACTGTTCAAGCTACTGACACTTCACACATGACCCTTTATAGAGATAAAGCTGAGTCACCTCCATTCCTACTCACATTGAGGATGTTTAGTAAGAATTTACACAATTTCTTAGTGGATTCAGGTGCATCAACCAATGTGATGCCACTGTCTATCTGCAATGCCTTAGGATTACATCCAGCTAAATCACTCAAGAAGGTGACACAACTAGACAAGTTTGAGGTAAGTGTAGTAGGAGAGTTAACACATATCCACATGTAGTTAGCGTTAGTTCCAAGGATTCAATATTACATTAACATCCAAGTGGTGGATATCCCTGACACTTATGGAATGTTGCTTAGTAGGGATTGGTCAAAGACACTTAATGGTTACATGTCTACAGATTTCAGCCACATGTGGCTACCTTGGAAGGGAAATCCTAATCAAATTAGGATAGAGGCAGAACCTTGAATGAAACACATGATCACCGAGTACAACAAGACCAATGAGATATTATACGTGGATGTTGAACCAGGGGTTTACACCATTAGGCCTCAAACAGTCAGGATAGAAGAAATTCTCATGTATAATACACATATTTGTGAGGATGTTCATCAAGATAATAGAGTGATCATAGAATCTGATTATAGTTTAGATGGTAGTGATGGAGTTGATCATTTCAAGAACTTTGAATTACACTTATCTAGAGAAATGCAACGTTTCCAAATATTGAACATATCCAGTGAGGACATTTTGATTGAGGGTTGGTGCAGATTACATGATGAAGCATATTTAGAGAAAACCTTTGATGTCTGCCTGGATATGATGGAGGTAGAGCGAGCTTGCAGCAAGAAAGGATTATCTTCAATCGAGGTAAGTGATATAGACAGTTATAATGATGCTGATTTTTCTTTGTCATTTGCAGGTATAGAAGAATATACATATCAGGATGAAAGTCACACTCACAATTCAGAGGAGATCCTAATGTATGTTGGGAATACTTCTAAAGAAGAAAATAACATTACCCCAGGAACTGTCAATCTGATTGAGTCAGATTATGAAGTGTCTGATGAGGATAAAGGGAGTAATTTAACAAAGTTTGAAGAGTTTTTATCAAAACAGATTCAGAGGCTCATGTTGCAAGAGATTCCTCCACATCATGTTTTAATTGATGGATGGTGTAGGTTGCATGAAGCATCACATTCAGAGACCACATGCTCATTATGTCTGCATATGTTGAATAAGCAAGAGATGCTTTATTCAAAGAATCAGTTATCCAACAATAGAGACATTCTTAAAGGTAAAAAGAAAGAGATTAAAGTACAAACAAATATTAATAGGGATGATACCACTGATGTTAAAAAGGGAAGGGTATCAGATTCAAATCACCCACCAAAAATAACAAAGAATGAATCACCAAAGTTAAAGTGGATAGCAGGTGGTGCAGCTGCCAGAGCTAAAAAGAAAAGAGAAGGTCCTGATAAGCCTTTGACAGAAGATAAACCATGGATCCTTAGGTTTGATGAATCAAAGTCAAAACAAGGAGCTAGGGTAGGTATAGATCTCATTGATCCAACAGGAAAGTCGTACCTAGTAGCATATAGACTACAATTCCCATGCACAAACAATGTGACTGAATATGAAGCGTTAATTCATGGGTTATTGTTTGCTCTCAAGAAAAGAGTGAAAATTCTACATGTCTATGGAGATTCAGAATTAGTGGTAAGACAAGTGAGATGTGTATACTCATGCAATTACAAGAAATTGTCCAACTACAGACATAGGGTGTGGGACTTAATAGAAGAATTTGATGCATTCAATATCACCCATGTGCCTAGAGAACATAATCACAGAGTAGATACTTTGGCGTAGGTTGCAAGCACTTTGGAACCATTGTCCATTTCTAGCTTGAAGAGATTCTCAGTTGAATTGGTATCAGTGCCCTCCATACTAGATAATGTCACCAATCTCCAAGTATTTGATGATGACCAACACATTTTGGACTTCATATCAAATAGAGATGTATTTGATGCTCAGATCATAGATGAAAGGAATGTAGAAGATCATACATGGGAAGGAGAAGAGAGCGTGGAATTACCAAGTAATAGGATTCCCAAAGGTATGATAGAATTAGAAAAGGCTTTTGATCTACACAATATGATGAAACAAAAAAAATCCCAAAGATTGATGGAGGAGAATACTCACTAATCAATATAGGACAAAATGAAGATGTAAGAAATGTTTTGATTGGTAAAGTTTTCACTGAAGAAGAAAAGGCAAGGATAACTCAAGTATTGAAGGATTACATTCATGTTATTGCCTGGACCTATGATGAGTTGAAGACTTATGATACCTCAATTATTACTCACACTATACCATTAAAGCCAGATGCTAAGCCTTTCAGACAAAAGCAAAGACCTGTTAATGCCTTGTTAGAACCCATCATCTTTGAAGAAGTTAAGAAGTTGCTCAATGCCATAATCATATTTCCTATGAGGCATTCATATTGGGTAGCCAATTTGGTCTTAGTAAGAAAGAAGAATGGAGATATCTGCTTATGTGTAGACTTCAGAAATCTAAATAGAGCTTCTGAAAAGGACAACTATCATTTACCTTCACTGGATGAAGTCTTACAAATAGTAAATGGAGCCCAGATGATGTCCTTCTTGGATGGTTTCTCAAGGTATAACCAGGTGATGGTAGATAAAATAGATAGATTGAAAACTACACACCACCAAGTGGGTAATATTTTCTTATAGACACATGCCGTTTGGCTTGATCAATGCTGAAGCCACATTCCACCGTGCAATGGATATAGCATTTAGAGGCCTGGTTGGCAAATGCAGTCATATACATGGATGACTTGACCATCTTTTCAAAGAAAATGGGGGATCATATAGAAGACCTCAGGAAGGTACTCAAAAAATGTGAACATTATGGTATTTCACTCAATCCCAAGAAGTGCATATTCAGAGTGACCACAGGTAAGTTACTAGGTCACCTTATAACAAAAAATGGGATCACCATTGACCCTACCAAGGTAGAATCTATCATGAAGCTGCATCTTCTTGGAAGTAAGAAGGAACTTAAATCATACTTTGGTAAGATTAACTTTGTTAGGAAGTTCATCACTCGATTTGCAGAGATTGTTAGACCACTTAATGCAATGCTAAAGAAAGATGCCAAAATTGAATGGACACCTAAAGCCAGGGCTGCCTTTGAAGATATCAAGAAAGCCATTTTAGATGCACCTGTCTTGATCAGTCTCGACTATACAAGAGATTTCTATATTTAGTCATTTGCTTTAGAACACACATGTGCAACAGTATTGACGCAGAGGAATGAATCTAAAGAAGAGAAACCCATAGCTTTCATGAATGGCCCATTCAAGGATGCAAAGCTTAGATATATGGATGTTGAAAGACAAACTCTTACTTTAGTTAGAGCAGTCAATAAATTTAGACACTACATCCTAAGAAGTAAGATAATTGTTGTAGTACCAGATGCAGCAGTAAAAATGTTCTTGATGCAAAGTGAGCCTAGTGAAAAGAGATCCAAATGGATAGTGGTGCTCCAAGAATATGATATGGATATAATGCCCATGAAGTTGGTAAGAGGACAAGCCTTAAGCCAGATGATTTCTGAGACTGATCCAAATATTGTGAGTCAACAATCTGTAGTTAATTCCAAAGAGGATAAAGAATGGTATTCTAATATTAGAGATATCCTGATCACTGGGAGATTCCCATCAAAGATGCAAGCTTCACAGAGGAGAGATTTAAAAATAAGATCACAAAAGTACATGATCAAAGGAGGAGTCCTTTTCAAGAGAAATTATGAAGGAATATATCTCAGATGCCTAGATAGACAAGAAGCTAACAAAGTTTTGGCTAAGTTACATGATAAGTTTGGAACTGCACATGGATCTCACTTAGCTACTGCCCATGCTATCCTGAGGGTAGGATATTATTGGCCTACTATTTTTAAGGATACTATAGAACATATTAAATATTGTAATACTTGTTAGGTTGCTGCTAATCGAGAAAGATATGCCGCTCAACCCTTGTAGCTAGTGACGGAGATGAGTCCATTTGCTCAGTGGGGCATGGATTTCATAGGACCAATAAATCCTCCATCATTTTCATGCCATAGGTATGTTTAACAATCACTGATTATTGCACCAGATGGATTGAAGCAGTCAACAATAAAATATGTAATGTAGATGATGTGATCAAGCTCTTGGAGAATAATATAGTGACCAGGTATGGAGTTCTATATACTTTAGTATGCGATAATGGGCCTTCTTTTGCATCACTAAAGTTATCTAGTTGGGCTTTTGATCATGGAATTCTCTTCAAATTATTATCCCCAAGGAAATGGCTTAGCAGAGTCAACAAATAAAAACTTACTGAATATCATAAAGAAAATGATAGAGAAGAATCCCAGGGAGTGGAATACCCTACTGAAGTATGCCTTGTGGGTAGACAAAACTAGAATTAAGGTTGTCTTAGGAAACTCTCCCTACCAATTAGTGTATGGGGTGGATCCTATCCTCCTTGTTAACTTAAAGATCCCCACATTGCAATTTGCACAAGAGTATCTAGGTATAGATAATAAACAAGAAGTTAGACTACTTTAGCTCATGCACCTAGAGGAAAAAAGAGATAAAGCAATTGACCAATTTGCTAAACATCAAGCTACTGTCAAACGTTGGTTTGATAAAAGAGCCAAAATAAATCTTTTAGGATTTCAGATTTAGTCTTCACATGGGACAGAGCACATGGAAAGAAAGGTGACCATGGAAAATTTGATAAACTCTGGATAGGTCCTTTTCAAATTTCAGAGATCTTAGGAGATAGTACCTATAGACTTAAGACCCTAACCAGTGAGGATGTTCCATTACTAGTCAATGGACAGTTCCTCAAACATTACTTTCAAGCTTAAGCAGGGTCATGTAAGTCATTTGTATCATAATGTACATGTATAGTTGTTTGTATAGTTTTTCTTTGTGTGTGTTTGCTTGTTTGTTTGTTGTCATTAAGTTTTTGTTTTGCTTAGTCAATATGATGCACCTTATCATCTAGAGAAACCAACAAAATTGTTAGGATTCAAGTGATGAGAACAAATTTATACATAGGTTGTGACTCACCCCAGGAAGTATCCCTAACTAGGTTTGCGATGTCCTTTTCATCAGTGATGCCTTTTCTTGATTATGGAGATTTTCACGATGACTCACCTAATAGCCTTGGGTTTGTTGAACACATCAGTATAGGTGTTAAGTGAAAAATCCAAAGGGTCACCCTTGCTACCATTACAATTCCCAACCTAAAACAACAAGTGATCACACCTTGCATATTGACCTTACATGATGAAATCATATGAATAATAAAAAAAAGAACAAGATGAATATGGAAATTCAAAAGGGATAAAATTTAGGCCATCTAAGTAACTCTACTGGGGCTATAGATGCCTGCTGGTAGTGGGGCTCTACTTAGGGGGATTGTAAAGATAACCTTGTTAGGGCTATGGATGCCTGCTGGCAACAAGGCTCTATCCCAGTTGGCTATGAGGGATGAACCCAAAATATGTAGCTTAACACCAGTTACTGTTGTTTTCAGCTTACTGTCAAGATGAGGATTATTAATCATATACACACACTTGATCCCTTATCAGCACTGTTGCACTTATGAACATGATGTCATTCAGAAAAGTCATGATACTTATGCCTAGAGAGAGTTATGATGCTATGTTTTAATGTGAATCATCACTTGAATCATTTGAATTTGGTTGGTTTCTCTGGTGGCAAGTTGCTGTGTGGTTACACAACACACCCCATTTTGCCTTAGCAAAACAGGGACCCAACCTTTTTGCTTCTGCTTGTTTGTTTTCTTACTTTGGGCAGTTTGGCAAAAGTTACTTAAGTATATCGCCCTTGCATATGCATGTGCTTCACAAAAGAGAAGGCCGGTTGTTGAAGTTAGAATTTGTCATCATAAACCTCATAATTTGAAGGAGTGCAAAATTCTAATCAGGTTTGCCTTTTTGATTACCCTGATATCTCTCAAGGATTAAAAGTTATGTCAAGTCAAAGTTCGGTCAAACTGGATATTTCCATAGGGTCATATTTCCAAATATCACTCATATTCATTAGATGACCTTGACATAAGAGGATCACCCAATATTTGCATGCTCTTCAATATGCAAACATCAAAGTTAAGTGCGAAAAGAACATATACCTGTTGTTGGCGTTTCAATTCGCACCTCTAGTATGCGATTTGGAAACGGACAGCTATGCACAGATAAACTGCTCTCCTATTGGAAGGGGGAGTTCCCTTTCTTGTTGATGTTCGCTGAAAAGATAACTTGAATGAAACTTCGCCTATCTTCTTTTTGATTCTCAGCTGCAGAGCACAAGGTTATAAAACTCTAAACGCTGCAAAAGAGGTTTTTCCTTTTTAATAAAACTTCTACTACAACTAGCATAGACTAATGACGCTTTCAACCTCCTGAGTAAATTTAGAGAAAAGAAAGTTGAAAGTGAACGGGGAATGATTGTTAACACAAAAACTCAAGAAGTTTTCCTCCAGATTTACACCACAAGACTAAGAGTACTTTAATGATGAAAGCTGAAAATGAAAGCCACAGAAGCTACACATCTGACGACGAAAACTTGATGAATCAATATAGAATATCAGAGCAAAGTAGGCATGAGATTTCTATTCAATATCAGAAAGTTTAATACAACTCCAGGACAGCAAGACTGTAGCAAAAGGTAGGCATACAGTAAGCGATCAAACACCAGAGAACACTGAACACAAAGTGAACAAACACCTGAAATAACAATGTTTGCAGGCTAGAATAGGCACAGCAAATTTGTTATCACAAAAGTCATTCCTTACAATGAACACAGATTGAACAGACACTGAGAATAACAATGTTTGCAGGCTAGAATAGGCACAACAAATTTGCTATTACCACATGAACACAGATTGAACAGACACTGGGAATAACAATGTTTGCAGGCTAGAATAGGCACAGCAAATTTGCTATCACCACTACCATTACCAACAATGGGCAAGGATGCCCTTATTTATACTAAAATCAAAGGAGTAGGGAACCCTAAAATCTCCTTGATTAACCCTAACTTGCCAACTCGCAAGCTTTATTACTATTCTAAGACAAAGATACAATAAACAAATGCTTTAAAGCAATCTGCTTTAAAGCAAAAAGATTCCAACTATCACAAGGTGCTTTCTTTCTAAATATAGAATGGATGAGCTTAGGATGAAAGCACATGCTTTAAAACAAAAAGCATATGTTTTAAAGCTGCTTTATTTTGGAATGCATCCTCATCAACATTCTAGCTTTTTGGTGATGTCATCCATCGATATTCTAGGAAACAATATCTTCTAAAAAGCAAGTGACCGCATCTCTGCCAGGAACACTGATACTCTCTAGAACAATATTCTAATTCTCTAACATTTCTTCACCATTGGCAACCATCTGAAGAAATTCGTGAACTTCACCTGCAGCCTTGTCAAATTTCACTAACATTGCAGCAAGACGACTCATCTTGCCAGCATTGATATCATCATTAAAGTTGTTGCGGACGAGAGTCTGGAACTCTGCTTGCACTTCCCCGAGGTCATACAGGGTACCATCTTCTTTCTCATATGAACACAGGATCTGAGAGACAAAGGATCTGATGAACTTGAGGATTCCGATTACCTTTTCTTTCCATTCTCATACTATCATAAGTTTTTACTGTGAAAAGATATTGTGCTTTCCAAGTAGAAACTGTCTTCTTATCTTCAACTGAATCAATAGTATCAAGTGCAATCTTCAAGTCAGAGATAATGATCTCAAACACCGGTCTATTTTCTACCATGATCTGCTGCGACCCCTGTATGCTTTGGCATAAATCATGAGCGTTGTACTTCAACTGATAAAGCTCTGTAAGTACAACTCTCCCTTTGGTCACAAATTCTTCTACCCAACTGTCCATGTGCCTCCCATAGAGGACCAACTTACTGAAATGCCACTGATCGGCTGGTGATCCAAGACTCAGTGGAAGAAGCAAATCAACCTGTGAAGTGCCATGGAAAAGGTTGGAAATATATTGCCGCAACTGTCGAACCTCAGCTTTGAGAGCTGCCTTGTCTTCTCCATCTCTCAACACCCTTTCCTTCAAGCTACCGCTGCAACCTCAAAGAGATTGACATCTGTATGGCGAGTACTTCTGCCAAGGTTAGCTTTGACAACTGTGAAGTCATCAACCTCGACATCATTAGCACTTCTATTTTCTGGAGGTGTTACAGTCTCAAGAATGATTTCTCCATCTGCATTCTTCTCAATGCGAATCTGCTTCTTTAGCTGCTTGTCTGGTGTGTCTTGATAGATGCTTTTTAGCTCTGTTAAGTCCAGCTGATGTGAGGGCTTTCTTCTCTTCCTTCCCAGAATGTTTTCAAGCCAGGATGAGCCATCCTCTCTTGGAAACTCGGTTTTCACCTCATCAGCTCCTGATGAATCAATGCTTGCATCAAAGTTGCGAACCGGTGAATCTGGCTCTAAATCTAAGTGAATAGGAGAAGGGATCGGTGAAGAAGGTGGAGATACATGATCTGAAGGTAACACTTCAACATGAAGCGTTGTTTCAACAGGAGCTTCTGGTTCAACTGGTGGATGTTCCTGTTGGACATGAGCTGGAGACTCGTCTTTCTTCCTCTTTAACTTTTCCATTTTTGTTCCCTCTGGGAGAACACTCATAGCCTTAACTCTTTGTTTTGGCTTGGAAGTGGAAGGTTCTGATGGTTGCACAACTGGCGGCTCTGCTACTGGAATATCATCCTTCCGCTTAGTCTTCAAGAATATCAAACTATTTTTAACCACTCGACTTGTTCTCTCCTCAATGGAAGTACTCTCTTTTACTGACCAATTAACTGGCGGCAATGGTTGTTGCTCAATTTGGTCTCTGAAATACGTGGGAAGTAGAACTTCACCACTCTCTGTCAAACCCTCTATGTCTTCTGATAAAATATCAGACATTTGCTGAAGAGTGAACCTGCTGTAACTGTGTCTTCGGACTTCATACTCATCAGCACAATTAGCCCAGAAGTCTTCAACTGCAAACTTGTGTGTACAATTCTGACCAAGATGTGATGCATAAACACCATGGGGATCATATGAAGATCTCCTGTCGAAAAACTTAAGACCATATCTGGATGATTCATTACCGATTGCCTTGGCATCTGCTCCAGATCTACATTTGTAAATACTCATCCCAAGTGGAAAATTGAAGGCACTCTTGTGTCTGCTACGCAAAAATGTATGCACTTGATAAGCTTGCCTCAAAAATTCCATAAATGCTATTTCATCTGTAGGATATCGTAGCAACATGGCTGGCTCTCTTGAGAAGCCATATACTCTGATGTAGGAAAAAGTAGGAAATTGGATAAACCAATCAGCCCATTCTGCCATTGCTATTCTAGCCTCTACAGAAAACCATATATGCAACTCCTTGTCCATGTCTCACACTGCATGCATCAAGAATGCATCATTCACCCGCCTGTAATGTTGTTCAGCTTGAGAGATCTCTAACTGCGGGAAATGATGATACACATGCTGAGTACCCAGAGTTCCAACAACATTCAAACCTCTGAATTGACCCTGAAAAGCCATCAAATACACAAGGTATGATATCATATGGAATTCATGAGCCCTTTGAAAATGAATTATTTGTTGGTGGAGACAATCACTGATTAGTGATGACCAATCATAGAATTTGGTTCCGTCAACAATTTGGGACATGATGTAAAACATCCAAGGCTAAAATTTGTTTGCATCTACTTGACCCGTGATACGACTTAGCAGAGTAATCATTATTGCATGCTCCTCCTTGAATTCTCCATGTCCAATGTTCTTTGGCATAATATTCTGCTTTTCTTTCAACCACCTCTGACCAATCTTTTTTTTGTATTTTTCCTTATCATTATTCTAAACCCTCTTGCATTCTTCAAGTGAAACAGTTAAGTTCTCTCTCCAAATAGGTATTGTAAAGCACTTTTCAATGTCGTTTGGCCTCAAGCTGCAGAGCACACGTCCATCACCCGACTGAATTTCTCTTGTGATCGAGTTGTAATGCATCACACAAGCAATCACAAACTCGATACTTTGCACGGTGATAGGAAAGGATGCCGCTGCAAGCAAAACAGAGTGTCCAAGATTCCTGATGGCATTATTTCCTACATCCTCCAAGGAGTGTAAATTAATTACTGGAAGTACTTTATGCAAGTCTGTTTCACAAGTTTTCAGGTAATCATGAACCAATGCTGTTTTATGCCTGAATTGTGTTGGAGAGTACTGCATATTGGAAGATTTGAAAATCAACTGTGAACACGCCTATGTTGGAAAAAGTATTGAACAGATGGCTGAAAATTGTTTGCTGATTTTTAGAAAAAGCAGAGTGTGAGCTAAAAAAGCTGGCACATGGGTTTTGTAGATAGTTCCGTTTCTAAGCAACCCAGATTGTCAGATTTTGAAAAAGCGGAGATTTTCTCGAAAAAGCAGGAAAAAAGCAGTTTCCTGAAAAAAAGCACAACTCCTAATCTTCAAGAGAATGATAATCTGGATGGACCCATCTCGACGAAAACTGAAAAAGCTCTGGTTAGATTTCTGAAAAATGATCTCCTTGAAACAAGGACCCTGAAAAAGCAAGCCTCTCTTCTTCCTCAACCTGAATCTATGAAGAAAACTGAAAAAGCACCTGGATTGGGTCTTCGAATCTTCATTGAAAGAAAAATAAAATATTTCCTCTGGATGCAACCTGCAAAAGATAATGAAATAAAAAAGCCCAAAGCTTGTCTTTATAAATCTTTGGTCGAAAAAGCAGCTTTACTTGTGTGAGAAGAAAACTTCATCCTCATCCATGAAGAAAGGATCTTTTAAAGCATAAATCCAAGTGGATGTCTTCAAATAGGAAGAATCCCTATTTTGTAGGAGCCTATGGCTTCATGTGCAAGATGATAAAAAATATCTTCTTTGATGATGTCATCGAATGCGCGAGTTGGATGAAGTGTTAACAAAATTTTCTTCATTTTCGACACTTCAACACTCATTTTGACTCAAATGTGGCCTGTCTCCGACTTTGACAAGGTGGGAAAATGTTGATCATGAACTGAAAAAGCTAACTGATCCTGACATTTTGGAGATTGATCAACTGAGATTCCATCCCCAGCCTCCGTTTGACGATCTGACATCGTTTGACCAAGTTTGACCTCCCCGAAACTGCCAACGGGTGAAGATTGGTAACAAGGCATGTCAAAAAACACTAAAAACACAAAAATATTCTAACACTGCTCAAGATGGGTGCCTTAAGCCTCCTGGGGCGCCCAGTTTCCCAACACTTGCCATTTTTTCAATTTCTTCAACTTTTTCAATTTCTTGGTTTGCGTGTGCATTCTAGAGGCACAGGACCCTTGTTTGGCTATCAATTTCTAACAAATGGGATGAAAATGAGTTTGATGATCTGGCAAATATGCAAGCCTGATGAAAACTGAGCTAATTGTACCTTCTGTTTGCCTCGAAAAATGTGCCAAACTGATCAACACTGAACCGGAGCGGGCTGACGGAAGGAGATTTGCATTTTTTGAGAAAAACATGAAAAATAAACTAACACTGGTGAGGATGGGCGCCCCAAGCCTCCAGGGGCGCCCAGTTTGTCAACACTTAGCCATTTTTTCAAAAATTGTCAATTTTGTACCTTTTCTCGATTTCTGTGCCGATTGCTCATGTTTGATCTTCGATTTCGGTCGTTCTGACAACTGTCAAGGTGGGACGGAGGGTGATCTGAGTAGTTTGAACATATCTATGATGAAATCCTGGCTTTGACTGACTTTTGACCAAGTTTGACCAACCGGAAAGGAGCTGACGGAAGCATTTTCAACGTTTCTTGAAAAACATGAAAAAAAACTAACACAGGAGAGGATGGGCGCCCCAAGCCTCCTGGGGCGCCCAGTTTCACCAGACTTAGCCATTTTTGTGATTTTCCAACTTTTCCATTCACCTTGGATCCATCTTGCATCGTTTTGCATGCATCGTCGAGTCGATGACCGTTTGTCAATTTTACGTCATTGAAACAGCGTTGGAAACTCGTCGAAGAGATTTGGCAGGTGAACTTTTCTGTGTTGATGACTTTCGAGCTCATGCTTCACCTTGTGAAAAAGCAAAAATGACCCAGTAGAGAAAACTTGGTCGTTTGAAGATTCTGTCTGAACCGTGTCGATCGTGAAGCAAAATCGACCAATGAGAATCGAGCGCGACACCTGATTTGGGGATTCTATTTTTAGAAAGTTTTGCCAACATCCATATCTCAAGAAACCCAGAAAACCTAACTCGACATCTATTTTTAGAAATTTCTAAAAATAGAAATGTCTATTTTTAGAAATTTTGCTTTTTTGACGAAAAATTTTCTAGACTTGTTTCAAAATGCCTTGATGAAGCAAAAAATTTGGTTGGGTACAACACCTGTCAAACCTTCATGCATACATATTTTAGAGAGTCACATTTCTAAATATCCGTCATGTTACGAAATATGACCCTTAGCAAAATATGACCCTGACGTCATCTTGTTCCAACTTATAAAGAGCCAAATATGATGATGATGTCATTGGTATCCCCGATACCCACAGGGGTCATATTTCTAAAGATCCGTCATATTTCTCAATATGACGATGATGTCATCCTAACCTGATACTAAAGAAGACACGATATGATGATGATGTCATCATGATCCAGACCTTAGAGGGTCACATTTTGAAATATCCATGATCTTAACAAATATGACAATGATGTCATTCTCTCGAACAATTTCAAAGACTTATAAATCACTGACATCATCCTCCCATTTTAAAAAAAAGTGATATTTCATAGTGTTACAAGGCCCTAATATTTTCAATACCCCTCATATTGACCCTAATGACTCGAGATGCCTAGTTTCTCAGAGACCAATCAGATTATGCCACATGGCACTTCCCTGGATCATATTGATATAGTATATTACCACGATTATTAGCGAATGTGTAATGACCCTACCTCAGTCATTGGTCAACGGTTCACCATACTCAGGACGATATCACCCTCATATGCTCGATATTGGTCATATTTTCAAATATCCCTGATCTTCATGGAAATCACCCTCTGCATTAAATATGAACCTAACGGTAGGTAGACCCTTCGAAATTTCAAATACTTGTCTGCCACCATGTGTTGATCGAAGGACTAAAACAAAAAGACACTAAGTGCGCCCTAATTTGCCATATCAGTTGGTTAAAAGTAAATTTTGGGGTTCATTTTACATTTACAATACATTTAAACAAGAATTATAGAGCTCAAGGAGATCAAAGCATCACTGCGACCTACAAACGGAATGGACCCGCACTTAAACGGAATGGAGGATAGTAAATACAATGCATGCACACTCACACCATTATCACTCATACGAAAGAAAGGGAAAGTGATTATCAGGTATTTTACTGTGAAACCCTCTTTTTGTCATTTGTGATGAATCATGAGGTAAAAATGGTTTTTACTGAGTTAATTAAAATGATGATTGCATAAGATAAACTAGAATAATAGAATTTTTACCATGGAATGCATGCGATCATTAAGCCATGTTGCATACGACATGTTAAGGTAAGACATGCATGTTTAAATTGCAGGATCTAATGGCAATTAGAAAGAATAGATCTGACACAGAGTTTTTGAAACCCATGTTCGAGCAGCCAGAAGGGGTAATGTTCAAGTATGGGATAATCGATGATACGCATCAAGGGAATATCGATCATGATGCATGGACAAGAAAACTTGAAAAGGGAAGTGGAAACCCTCTACTTCAGAGCATATACACCTCAGGGATGTGGAATGCTAGTGGATTTCCCTATGCCATGGAGGCTACTAATTTAGTGATAGAGTGTAGAAGGAATTACAATCCAGAAACCAGAAAAGTGGAAAAGCATGGCAGAGTTTATGCAGATTTCTCAGTTGCAGGCCTATCATAATAACCAAAAGGAAGCCAAGAGGGTTATGTATCAATGGAGATCTAAGAGTAGTACATACAAGGCTTTTGCTAAATTATCGGTATACCTCTTTAAGTTTGATTTTGCTCTAGAATACCAGTATATGATGGTCATGCTTAGTAGAATGACAGGAAGACCAAATGCTGGAGCATTTGAAAACTAGATGTATGGTATTATACGAATGGTAGAGTATTTAGATGACAACCCCCTTTGGGCTAAAATCATAAGTGATAGCCTTGATGAGGGCATGAGGAAACTAGGAGGGAAGACAAACATGTTTCATATGACTTCTTATGTGGTGTATGTTTGTGCTTTTAGAGGGACCTTCAATGGATTACAAACAGTAGGTAGGGTTGGAAACAACACCAGGGATTTGAACATCTGGGAGCATTACCCACAATTGAAAAGTAGGGAGTCTCTCCAAAATTATAAGATAGTAAATGACTCCTTCTCCATGCATCTTGTTAGGACCATGGAAGAAGACATAACAAAAAGATTAAGTGTAGAAGCACAAGTTGTTATATACAAATATGGGGCCTGGTTTATCCAGTTCTTGACATTTTCATATATGAGAATTGAAGGCTTTGAGGGACAGCCTCTCATGCTGCCTAGATATCCAAACGACAGGGTCATTTTGATAGAATTTACCAGACAGATATTGCCTTCAGTAGAGGCTCATATTACAAATGGAAAGATTCCACCTGTATTGTTTCTAGTCTTCATTGGCTGGTATATGTGTCCAGATAGACAAAGTGTTAAGGATGTAATCGGAGGGTTGAAATTGATGTGCTTGCAGCCATTTTCATTGGCTAGGTCATATGACCCATATGGCGGGATGCATACATTACTTGGAAAGCCTATACATCAAAGGCAATTTGAGGATTACTAGGCTGATTATGACGATGAAGCAGAAGGAGGAGGAATCATCAAAGACTCACTCTCAACCAGATACGCACTTTTGACTACATACCAGTGTCTACTTAGTTGCACAATGATGATGGTAAAATCATGTGCAATGAATATGAGGAAAAGAAAGTGTACAATGAAACCATATCAGCCCTTGACTTGAGTCAACCAGAGGTGACTTCACTGGACCAAATAATGCAAAAGGTCATTCAGCTGACCCGTAGTTGGGCAATACTGAGGTCAACAAATTGAAAAGGAAGCTGTGGAAAATAAAAGGAAGAGACAAGAATTGTCTGAGGAAGAATATGATGATCTTCTCATAGAGAAGAGGCAGTCCAATGGAGAAAGATAGCCGGCTGAAGAAGAAAAGAAGTAGGGTAAAAATAAGAGACCCAAGCAGCTGGAGGAGTGATCATTAGGCGACCCCAACCCAAGGGGGATGTGGCCTCTACATCAGCTGCTGCATCACCTCATACCCCTACTAAACAAAAGAAAACTGTTACCATGCCTGCCCTGGTTCTTATAGAGGAGGAAGAGCCCCTAGATGATGACTTATTGATCACGAAGAAAAAGAAGAAGGTGCAGCAGACACCACCCCAAAAGAAACAAAAGATTGCCATGAGAGGGAATGTGGATATTAATCCCATTCTATTGAGGGGGCAGGTGGTCAAGGTATTCTAAAGAACCCGCAACATGAAGTTCCCATCCCGAAAATTGTTTAATTCAAAACTAAAAAGTTAAAAGAACAAAGAGAAGAAAGGCATATGGCAAGGAAAGAACCACCTGTTTCACTTGATGATACAATATATTTGTCTAATGATGAGGTAGTTAAAGATGTTTCTGCTCAAAGGATGGAGACCTTGGTGGCAAACACAAAGATGACCCCTCATGGCACTCCTATAGCCCAAAAGGAAACCCATCAAGAGGAGGTTGAAATGGAAGAAATTGAAGAGGATAGCAGTGAGGTGATAGCCCAATAGATAGGTTTGACAAATCTGGTTAATCAGGTCACCAGTCCTACTACAATAGATTTAGCATACCAGTATGATAAGGATGGTCAGGCCAGAGATAAAGATGCATATCTGGAGCCAAAAAAGGTAGAGATCAGTGTACAAAAGGAGGCTGATAAGGAGATGCATGATAAAGATAAAGATCAAAAGAATGCATCAGCATCTATTGAAAATGATAATCAGGATAATAATCTGGCACCAGAAGAGAAAACAAGTGAAAAGGAAATTGATCAAGTACAAAACCCTGGGGATGATAACACATCAAAAGGTGCAGAATAGAGTCTGCCACAAGACAATGATTAACAAAAGGAAACAGAGGATGTGACCAAGGATGATCCAAGCAATCCTCTAGATAAAATAGATCAAAATACACAATCTTCCCATGAAGATCAGGTGCCACAAAATATACAAGATCAAAGTGTTTAAAATCCTCATGAGGATAAATTGCAACAAGGTGGGCATGACCAAAATGTAAATGCATCACAAGAACCTCCCCCTCAACAAGAGATCCCTCAACAAGAGATCCCTCATGAGAAAGTGCATGAGGAGGAACAGAGAAAAGAAGTTTCACCACCAAGGGTAGAAGAAAATGTGCAGTCTTAGGATGCTCACATTGAACGGACTGACCAACAAGGACCCAGGGGTGATGTCCCATATTGGTTGCAACAAGAAATATGCCTGCAACAAATTAATGAAGTGCCTGATCTTGATATCCCTACATTGTTTTTAGCAGACATGATGAAGCCTAAGAGGAAGGCTAGGCCTACATCAGCAATAAGGAGAGATCCTACTATAGGTAGGAGGATAACTCAGGTAGCCCTGCCAGTGGCAGATAAGGAGAAAGGAAAAATAAGCCTTGATGAATTCTAGATAATCGATGTTGATCTGGGGTTTGCTATAGAGCAGCAGGAAGGCCAAGAGGCCAAAGATATCATTGAATCCTTAACAAAAAGTGTAAAAAAGGAAAATGATAAGAACAGAGTGCATAAAGAGCACATTTGTCAATTGCATGCCTTCATAAAAGGGTTAATTGACCCTAATCATATACCAACTAACATAGCCACCCCATTGACCATCATATCTCAAGATGACATAACAGGGTTAGACATCATGAAGCATAAGGCTCATATGATGGATAATTGGTTTATTCTTTTTATTTTTGAGGCTGAGAAAGTAATAAAGACTTCCCTCACAAATTGGAATTTGCTCAGTACATTAAAGTGTAAAGTAGATAAATTACAAAATGAGGTTGGGCGAAGATCCTTCAAATTGGAGAAGCATTTGGATGCTCTAACTAAGATGAGACGTATAGACATGAAAGTGCTCATAGATAATAAAGTACCGGATAACAATACTACACAATTGTTGAGCCTATGGTATGAGGATACCAAGTTTGAAAGTGATATCCCGAAGAGATGCAATATCAAACTCAGGGATATTAGTGTTAAGTTGTACCACCTTATGGCAGACGAGATAAATATCTTGGAGGCTTTGAAAGGCAATGTGGAAGGAAAGATAGAGAATCAAGATACTGATTTTGTAGTCCAAGCTTTCCACAATAATTTCAAGAAAGCAACATATGACCCTCTTCATCATTTGACAGTGGATGTAATCAATAAGGCTATGAGGATGAAGGCCAAGGTGGAGGCATATAATGAGATGTTAAACAGTAGAAAGAGCAAGTGGACTACTCTACAAACATTATTCCATTCACAAAGACATGCTACATCAAAAGCTTGAATTCAAGATGGGGGAGAGGTTGAGAGAATAGTACAAACATATGAATCCATCAGGGGGATAATCAAAGTACATATAGGAGGTGACCCTGATGATGATGATGATAATGAAGATGAAGAAGAAGATGATGAAGAAGAAGATGCAAATGAATAAGAAGATGAAGAAGAAAAAAATGAAGAGTAAGTGAAGATGCATGATGACAAAGTCATATGCATAACAAGACAAAAGAAGTGATCGAGTTCTACCAGATGGTTGCTACCTGGCAACTTGTGCCACATTGACATGTGTTGACCTAGTTAAAGGAGATATGAACCGTTGATTTAGATGGATAAATCCTGATCATTGGATCATTGTAACCACCTCCTCTCTTTATCCTATAAAAGGAGATGGAGTGCACATTGTATTGTTTTATTAGAGACTTAATTGAGACAGGATTGTGTAATATGATGATACTTTCTCAAGACAGATTGTAAATGTGCATGCTTTTGAATACTAATGAAATAGAGATCAGATTGCATATTATCGTAAATTCTGAGTAATCTTGTGAATGTCATCTGAATATTTCACTGTGATGTATTGTGTCCCTTGGAGTGCATGTCAATTTGTGGATATTGTTGTCATTCTTTACCCTAGAAGATTAGCATCAACTGTGTGAAGTTGTGGAATTTGGCCTGACAACACATGGTTTGATTTCATCTCTGTTTTGTGAAATATTAAATGCTGCATATGGATCAACTGTCAAAGACTCATTTAATTTCAACAAATTTAGAATGTTTGAGTTTATTTTCTTAAATTTCATTACAATCATCTTCATAATTGGAAATACATAAACAATCGTAAGCAAAATACATAAATATAATGATATCTCAAAGGAAACTGAACATGAATAGCATATTTGAACTAATCTGCATGCACCATTGAAAATATCATGCAAATGCATATAAATAACAACATTAATCATGCAAATATCAGCTCATAGGCACATTATTTGAACAAATTCATAGTGCAGAAGTGAAAATAAGCCATTACAGTTGATGATCAGAAGAATTAATCAAACTTATCAAAGATCATCATTATTTGTAGAATATAGTAAGATTAACCTTTGTTTGTGAAGACATTTACAGGAAGTAGGTATAAAATTGAACGTGCAGACATTAGTTCATCTTATTAGAACAATGTAAGGCCCCTTGAATGGAAAACAACATATCAAATCAACCTCTGAGTAAAATCAGACGATCATGACCTGATCAATAGACACTTGGAGTCATCAATTTGTTCTAAACTGATCATTCTTTTCAAGATAGTAAAGGTTTATTGTGTAAAGTTTTATGCATGTTGTTATAACTAACAATCATCATCAATAAGACCTACAAGAAGTGATGAAATGCCTTTGTAGCCACAAATGGCATTATCTCCTTTTGATAAGTGGGGACTAGATTTTGTTGGTCCTATCTCTCCTACTTCAAACAACAAGGAATATATACTGGTTTGTACTAATTGCTTAACGAAATGGGTGGAAGTTAAGACCTTGCAGTTTGCTAGAGATGGCAATGTGGAATTTTTTTGTATGAGGAAATCTTCACTAGATATAGTGTACCAAGGGATATAGTGACTGATCAATTCACACAATTCACATTAGATTTAATCACCAGACTGGTGGAGGAATATCAGATTAGACACAAGAAGTCCACTCCCTACCATCCTTAGGCTAATGGCTAGGTTGAAGTCACAAACAGAGAGATTGAGAACATATTGACAAAGACAGTACAATTTAACAGAAGAGATTGGGTTTCTAGGTTACCAAAAGCTATTTGGGCATATAGAACTACATGGAAGACAACTACAGGGTTCACTCCTTATGAATTGGTCTATGGCAAGACAACAGTCCTGCCTATAGAATTTGAATACAAAACCCTGAGGATAGTAGTAGAATTAGGGATGGATTTGACAAAAGCTCAAAAGGACAAACTACAACATTTGAATGCTCTTGATGAAATCATATTAGAAGCCATTAACCACACAAAGGTTATACAGAAACAAAGAGTTAAATAACATGACAAGTATATCAAGACTAAAGAATTCATTGTTGGTGATTGGGCCCTTCTCTATGATTCCATATACAAGGATTTCAAGGGCAAGCTTCAATCTCGATGGCTAAGACCATATGAGATTAAATAAGTATTCCCTAATGGTGCATTCCAATTACAGACCATTGATGAGGTTCGATTTTATTGCTAGTAAATGGACACAGGCTGAAACTGTATAAGAAATCACTTTAGAAGGATGATTTTCTTGTCTCTCTAGCCACTCAGTATGGTACTCCTGGCACTCCTGATGAAGGTTCTATGACACCAGCTGATACACCATCAAAAGATGATCCACCCATCTTGTCTAGTGATGCAGAGGTTGAGTTGCAATACTCAATCCCTGTCGTCGAGACTTGATTTTTCTTACTTTATAATACACAGGCACACACAACACACTATCCAAGATGACCACAGTTAACTCTAGAGGGACCTATTTTTCACTTTCAATTTGGACCTGTTACAATTGGGACATGACATATTGCATATGTACTCATTCAGTCGGGACCTATGATGAAGGCACCCATAGCAACTAAATGTCCGCAGATGTATTGACTACTTTGGCACTTAGCACACTATTTTCTCGCTCATTCCACATCTTCTAAACATTGCTTCATTCATTATGAAATAACTCTAACGCCACTACAAAAGTGTCAACTCAAGCTCATGAGTTATTCATTAGAGCTTTGTGAATTGTCACATCACATCAACTTTGCAATCCCTACCACCTTACCATTCCTCCGCATGCATGTCAACTTGCTCATATCAAGTCAAATGCTGAATATGTGTTTTCAAATTCTAAGATGCACTGATCATTTATTTCCATAAAATGTGTACATAAGGTAATTTTCAATGATTAAACTTAGCTTTTTTTTTATATTCATTATTAGTTTTTATTTATTTCATGCATGCGAAAATGTTTATCACCATTCCATTTAATAAATCCTCTTCGTTTCATATCAATTGCCACGTGAAGTGAGGTCACTTCACAACTTAGTTGGGGGGAGGGGTTTAATTTTTTGATTTTTGCCATTTTTGCCATCTTTGTTCTTAGAGATACCAGATAGAACATCCTATGCCATTTCCTAAAAATAGTAAACCTACCTTGTTTCGCCAAAATATGAACTTGTTACCCTGAGAAGTTGCAGTAGAAGAATAGAAAAGGGTAGTAAACTGAAGGTTGGTTCTCTTCAAGGTGGTAGAATTGCAGTTTAGTAGAAATTGATACTTCAAGAGGTTGCAGGACACAAAAATAATGGGGGGTGATGCGGTATGACAAGAGCCATCTACACATAAAGAAATATTAGAAGATGTGTTGGTATTACCACTCTTTACCAGAGTAGGATGGTTGGACTACTTTTTGAAGTTGACAGAATATGATAACGAAATGGCAAAGGAATTTGCAGCCACACTGCAATATGATGAGGCAATGGTCAGGGGATTGATTGAAGATGCTTCTAAGATGGCCATTGCCCAAGTCACAAGATTGCCGCGCTCATGAAGGTTAAAGAGATAAAGTGTGAAGGAAAGAACTGTTAAAGAACATGGGTAGGAAAAAGGTGAAGGACAACATCATCATGATCCAACACCAGTGAATTTAGATTCAGATAAAAGAGGAATTGCCCCTTAAGATGTCCCTGTTGATGATCCTGAGGATGTCTCTGCTGATGCTTGTGAAAATGTTAATGTGTCTGCTAAAAAGAGAAGGTATGTTTCTTTAACTTCTGATTTAGATTCAGAGGATATATTTATTGCAAAGAAAATGGGAAAGTCGGTTCCTAGTAGTTTTGCTAAGGAAATTTTTGTTATAACTGAGAATGATAATGATGAAGGTTTGAATTTTGAGAAAGAAAAAGAATTGTTGGAGGATGGAAACATAAGAAAAGAATTATAAGAAGCTCTTGATAGAATAAAACACTTGGAAGAGTAGGTGAAAGGATATGAAGAGAAGGACAAAGAAAAGGAGAAAAGAATACAAGAGTTGGAGGAGAGAATTCAGAACTATGGCCATGGAACTAATTTAGATTTGTTAGCACAGATGGCTGTAAGTAAAACAAATGCTGAAGAAAATGAGGTACTCACTCCATAACCTCCTGTAATAAGAACTCCAATATACCACACTACTTTGTCTTTGGGTTTTGAATTAATGAAACTCACTCATAAATCAAAACAAGAGAAGGAAAACTGGGAGAAGGAAAAATAGAATCTCAATGCATCAATAGAAGATAAGAATTTGGTGATAAAAAGGTTGGAGGATAGGCTGATAGAGGTAATTGACAAGGCCATACAGATCATTGGGTGTAGAACTCCACCAAGGGTATATGCATTGTTCCTGAAAGAAAAGTTTCTCAGTTTCCAGTTTTATAGGTTCATTAATAATCAACCTACTTTACATTCAAGGCATATTTTCTTCAGGCATTATAAAGAAGTTAGTTTAGAGGAGCAAGACCAATTGTGTGAATATGGTTTGCATAACTACTTAATGACAAAGGACACAAAATGGAACCCTTAAATTTATGTTGGGGATCTGTAGATTAGGGCATTGTTATCGTATCTCAAGAATGAGAAGCTCAGAGGGGAATTGATGGATAAGTATGAGGAACAGGAGAAAACAGTGGCATTATAGGTTAGAAGGGAAGATATAAATCCTGATGTAATCCTTACTCAATGGTTAACACTCCTCTCACACAAAGGCCCAGGAAAAATAATTATGGATTTGAGACTGTGAGATCACAGGAGGATACAATAGTTAGCATTACCTATGCTTCAAAATTGTCTAAGGTATGTACAAGATAGATGGAATAGTTTGACTCCAGCATTGCAGAGGAAAGAGCCTCATTCTTTTCATAATTTTATGAATATGTTTGAGAGACTGTGCAAGTATATCTAGATTTTAGAGCAAATAGGTGTGGGATGGCTACCACTTACTTTTCATCCTCCTATTCTCCTTTATCCATTACCACACTAGACATGGGAAAAGGGTGACGAATGTAGGAATGTAGAATCAGTCAAATTGGATAGGCTTGCTTGTTACGATGGTTTTTATCTTAAGCAGGTTGAAGGAGTCAAAGAAATAATGGACTTGAGGCAGATTACTTTGCACTACAATCTTCTCCCCTAGGTGTTCAATTCAATGATTTTGCTTGAGGACAAGCAAAAGGCTAAGTTGGGGGGAAATGATGGGCTGAAATATTAACCTCTTTTTATGTTGTTTTTATATGCTTTTAGAACTTTTCCATATGATTCTCTAGACACTTTACGAACATCACCATCATTATATTTTGTCTTTTTATATACTTTGCAAGACTTTGAACCTATGTTATTAATATAGATTATGGTGATGATATTATTAATTGAATGATTTAAATATGAGTATGCATGCAATATAGATGGAACCCTATGGTTTAGTCATGAAGGTTATTTGTGTGCATATGTTTTGTGAATTAACCCCTATGCATCAAGAACGTGTCATCAAGGAAATGAGAATTTACAATGAAGCTATAGACAAGAGAGTTAAAGGAAGTGAAGTTAGGATGCCAAAAGCACAGGCAGCTGGAGGATGAATGTGAACCATCATGGACATAAATAAATTTGGAAGAAGTAGACTATTTCAAACACAGCTTATGTGTGTTCTTCATGAGAACCGTTGCATAAGAATTCTTGTTTGGATAGGACTCTACTTCCTCTATTTAGTTAGATTAATAAATCAATTTCAAACCTATATCCTAGTATCTAGGAATGGATTGATGGTTGGAGTTAGTTAGTAGTTGCATAAAACTCTCCTATTTTTGTATAAGTTAGGAGGGACGAGTTAGATGTCAAGTAAGTCACTTTATTTTCCAGTTACTCAATTGTTACTTTGTTTTTCTATATTGGGAGATCTAGACATGTTTTATTAAGGAATGTCATTATTGAATACAATCTGAAAGAGATTTTGTTTATGATATGAAGTAAATGAAACTATGTGTTATGAAGATGCGTAAGAATCTAAATTAGATTTGATTTCCAGTTAAGTGAGTCAGTCCCCTAAGCCGGTCACTCAAGGTAATGATCCTCACTTCATTTATTTCCTTGTTCCTTTATGCATTCATTGTTAAATCTATTTTTCATTTGCATATAGAAACATCACGAGTCACTTAGATTTCTTTAATTGACAAATTACAGTAGTATGGTTCATGAACAAGTGCATACTTTGTCTACTTTAAGTCCTCTGGAGGTTAGCATTAGCTCTCTTATCATTTTGAATGTTTTGGATTAATTTTGTAATTTTCTATTGTTAACAATTATCTACAACTTATGCTGAAGGTACCCGTAGCCACTAGATCCTATAACTATTTTCACTGTTCTTTCATTTTTGTGAATTCCAACAGAGTAGAATAGCCTAAGTTCGTTCGAATAAGATAGTTTAGGAAGAATATGAGCCCTGAAGGCACATACAGTGCAATGCCATCATAAGCTTATGCTCCTTGGTTGATAATTTAATGTAGGAAGTACAATGATAGAGTGGACTGTTCAGATAGGTTTACCCCTGAATTATGTTAAGTCGACAACGCATTAGTTTTCCTATACAAAGACCTTTTTAGATAATCGAGATTGTGGGAGAAAATACTTTTAGAGTAAAATCTCTTTAAGGTGATCCTGTCCCATTACCAGTCAATGGGCATTATCTCAAGCATTATTTACCAAATTGAGGATGGGATGGGAGGCCCTTTTCTCCTCTGTGCAAAGTTAGAATAGGTGGCCTTTTTTATTCTTTGTTTGATTATTGGTTGGTTTGTTCTTTGTTGTTTTATTTTCTATTTTACTTCTACTTTGCGATATTCTTTCCTTGGTCTTCCCTGTGTTGTCTTACTTTGTGGTTTCTTGTTTTCGTGGTGGGTTCCCCCTCATTTATTACCTAAGAGAAATTTAATGAATGGGTTATTTTTTTAATGATGGAACTTTTCCAATGGATCAATGGTTTGGGGATCTCTTGATGTGGTATGAGTTGTGCTTTTTGGATTCATCTTTGCTATGTAGGTTGAGGGGGACTAGTGACCTAATTGAACCTGTTTGGGGGATCTCATATCTTACACACCATATGTTTCTGAGGATGATTTGGATTTGTGGTTACAGTTGGGGGTTGAGTGAAATTTCTAAAGGCTTTCATCCTGACCCCACTATGATTCCCAACCCCTTGGCTAAAATGAAGCCATGATATAAAGAAAATAATAATAATAATAATGACAACAATAGTAATAATGTTTGGGTGATTCAGGTAACCTCTATCGAGGCTACAGACATGTGGTTGGTAGTAGAGATTTGATTTGAGTAGAATCATAGGGATAAACCCATTAGGGCTATGAATGCTTGCTGGTAGTGGGACAATGTCCAGGTGGTCAAGGTTTGAAACAATGTATTTATTACATATCATAAGCATGGTTCTAGCTAATTCCTTCAAGATTTGACCAAATCATGTATCTCAATGTTTGGTCTGAAATTACAATCCATATTTGTCCAAAGAAAAGGAATGAATGCACTTGCACACACTTGGATCCTTGGGCAAGGAATGTCTTGTTCTAGTTTCCCTTTACCTTATTGTCATTTCATATTTTCCAGGGCTCAGTCTTATCTATATCATGGATACTTGACAATTGGTTACTGTTGTTAAAAATGCTTGCATGAGCATTTTTTACGTTGGGTCGCCATTTTTGTGCCTCTCACACACACCCCATTTTTGGGTTGAGGCAAAAATGAGGACCCCCTTTTTTCTTTGGTTTTACTTTCCTTTTGTCTTGGTTTTTCTTTTCCCTTTAATGTTCTTCTCCTTTCGCCTTTGTTGTTTTCAGGTTATCAGGGTTGTCATTTTAGCATGATAGTAGAAACATCCCTGATGATCTGACTCTTTTCCTCTATCTTCTTTTCCTTTGTCTTGGCACCCTTTTGACTTGTTAGGGTTGATCATTTTGGCACAATCATAGAAGCATCTCTGACATCCCGACCCCAAGGACACTAGCATTGGAGTTGTGAGTCACCCTTGTGAGACTTTTAGTGGTCATTCATGTTAGAAATGAAGGTGCAAACCACACAACAAAAAATTGATTCAAACCTTATTAATAACCTCTAAATAATGTAGAATCAATGGAGATTGCAATAGAAATAAAATCCACTACACAGAAATAAGATGCATTAAGAATTGGACACATAAAAGGCTATGTAACATGGAGAAAACCCTTTCGGGTAAAAAACTCCATGAAAGGAAAGAGGCTCCAAGTTGTATTATATTCAAATATGAGATTACAATACACACACTTCCTCTACTTCTTTAGTCTTCAAACCAGCGATGCCTGTTACTCTCAACTCTACTAAAAATGTAGTACAAATATCCTTATAAAAGGGGGTTTCCTTCTAGGGCAATAAAACTGACATAATATTAACCATTAGATCATTGACCTAATGACAAATGGTCCAGATTTACAATGATAAATGACCTGTGACCCCCCATCACGGATGAATTAGCGTCGAGTACCGAATATAAACATGTGGTTGCAACAAGATCGCTACCGGTGAAACCTTTCATCCCTTATGGGTGATTTACAAACAATAATAGGAATAATAAATTACATAGAATTTACAAGGTTGATGCCACCTTAATCGTAATAATTATTCTGGTATTCTTACAGAGATGTTTGACATATCGACGATCAACATGGGATATGACCTAACCCCAACCAACCCTTGACTCTGTATTTATTGCAGTTTTCCCAGGTGCGTGAGAAGGCATTTTATTACTATTCATGGTGATTTTGTTTTCATTTTTACTTTTTTCATTTGTGATTTCATCCTTAAGCTATGGCACTTTGTCCTATTGCAAACCCTTGGAGCTAGATGCTGATTGTTGGTGTAGTTGAGATGAGTGTTTCTTCTATTGATGACATGCTTCCATGGTGGTTGATTGTTGGGTTGCATCTACCATTTTATTTTGCCAAATTAGTTTTTCATTTTCCTTTCTTCCTTGTGATCTCAAGTATGTTGTGGTTTATTTTATGAGGGTTGATGATTGCTAGTTCTTCATGGAGTAGCTTTGCCTTTTCCTTTCTTAGTTTTACCCTTTTTCTGTCGGTTTGGGTCTTTGCCTTTCTATTTCCTTTTTGATTGTTTTTTGATCCATTTGGGGTTATGGCATGCCTTTTGAGGTTGTTTGTATGATGTCATGCCCTTTCAAGTCATCAACCTATTCCTCGTCTCTTTACTTTCTTTGTTCCTTGATCCCGATAGCTACCTTCATTTATCCTTTCATATCTTAGGAATTGACCATTTTATATTTTGGCTTCCATTTTTGGAAGAGGCTACAAGTTCCTTCTAACCCTTGATCTTTGATGCTCTTCGTAGATATATCTTTTTGGGATTACGGTGTCAGGTCTTCAGGGTCTGACTTTCCATTTTGGAAGAAGTCATGAGTTTCCCCTAAATCTTGATCCTTAATGATCACAAAGAACCTTTCATAGTCAAAGTGTCAGGGCTTTGGGGTATTGCTTATCACTTTGGCACTATTCTCGAGAAGTCTCCATCTCCCAATCCTTGATGCTCTTAGCTTATATATCTCTTTGGGATTGTGGTAGTGGGCATCCTGGCTTAATCCTTCCATTTTGGAAGATGGAAGAGGTTAATCCCAACTCTCAATGCCTAACATCCTATTTTGATATATCTTTTTTGGGATCACATGCTAATTTGTTCAAGCACATGTCATGAGTTAAACCTGACCATTGATGCTTTACGAAGGGAGATATAGTTTATTTATTTTGTTATATTTTAAATCATTTCCCTCTTGACTATGTCTTGGAATTCCTGCAATATGGTAGCCATGATGAACTAACATGAATCTTACCTTAATACATTATGATGGGTGTCTTGGTCCTTTTGTAGAGATGGAAGAGGACATGCCTGGTAAGGAGGTAAAACATGACTATAAAGGATATCACCCACCTTCTAAGATGTTCACAACATTCTCCAAAATTGGAGATATAGACTTTGGACAAACAAATATCAGAGGGTACACAGGGAGGAAGAAGGATCATTTCAGGCTCAATGCATGGCAACCTCAAGGTTACTTCAGCTGACCACCTTTCTTATCTCCCTATAGTCACCTAAACTGGTATTGGCTTATGGAAAGAGGTAGAAATAAGGTCAAAAGAAGATTGCGAGGCTTGTAGGGCACACAGTCCTTAACTTTATAGTGGATATGATTGATAAGGTCTTTGGGGTCCTAACATATGCAGAGTATGAGAAGATATCAATGAACACTACCTTGACATGGTATAACAACAAACCCAAGATAACTACTCAATACATTAATCAACATCTCCTTGAAATACAAAGGAAGCATCGTTTGAAGATGGCTCTTGTCCAACCAAGGAGTGAATTCTTGGAGAATGGAAAGGAATTCATCACATTCCTTAGTAGGGTATTTGGTTTTCCTTGAGCAGAGCGGTGGCACCCATGAATGTGTCAATTTTACACCAAGATTATAGATGGGAAGAGGATAGATTGGGGCACTCTCATAAGTGACAAGTTGGATGAACAACTACCAGAGGTAGAGGAAACCAAAGAGTTCTACACGACTTCATACTTGGTCTACCTCCTAGCCTACCAGGCTAGCTTCCTTGGATTATAGTAGGTTGGCTCCCTCTAAATGGGAGATACTTTAGTTTTTGATCATTTTCCATAATTAGAGCTCAAGAAGAGCTAGAAGCATTTTTTTATTGTTAGTGACACATTCATCTATCCTATCATTCAGTGTTTAGAGAATGATTTTTCCTAGCATTTGTTATTAGAGGCTACTAATGAGCTCACCCATTGGGGTAGCTAGTTCATCTAGTTCAAGACATTCACATATATAAGGGTAGTTGGCTTCCACAAGGCCTCATATAGGCTGCCAAGGTACCCCAATGATAGAATTATTTTTTGGAGATTTGTAGACAAGTGTCTAAAGTTTACAAGATGATAGTTGGTAAACACAAGTCCAAATTCAAGTTCCTTATTAAGGTTGGGGAATATTCTTGCGTCAACATAATGAATGCTAGGTATGTAGAAGCTAAGTTGGCTCCCTATATATGAGGATGTATGATCATATGAGGGGGAGGTTTGATCCTATTCAATGGGTCAATCCTTTAATTGTGTATGGGCACAAGCATGAGCCCGCATTAGAAGATCATTGGGAAAATTTCCTTGATGATTATGAGGTCCAAATGAGGGACTATTTCAGGTTAAGATTGACAATTGAATATCAATAATATGCCCAAGGTCCCTAAGGGGATGAAAGACGATGGGAAAGTCCTAGACCCCTCCTTAAGAAGAATAAGGTATTTGATTAACCATTCGATAATGTTATATTATACAGGGAGGAAGATCCTTCCACTGATAAAAAAGCTAAATATGTGCTCAAAAGAACCAAATAATGGATCAAAAGGCCCTATTCTATGTTTGATCCATACCCTACCAAAGAACAGAAGAAGAAGACAAAGAAAAGAGAATCCTTTGTTGTCCCAAAAGAAAAAGTTATAGCATTACCAATAGGGAAAGAAGAACAAAGAGAGACAAGGGCCTCCACTATTGCTAAGGAGAAGGAGAAAGCCAAGGTATTGGAGGTGCTGTCTAGTGAAGATGAAGAGGACATATTGCCACTCATAAGGAAACTTAGGAGAGGACCCGAGCCTCCTATTGCTGATCCACCCACTTCTGAAGGTGTGACCATTATTTTTTCTTCCACTTCCTCACAATCCCCTCGTCCCTCTCCATCTAAGAAACAACCCACTCCATCACTTGCCCAAGTCTCCTCTACACCTACATAAGAAGAAGTTCACATTTCTTCTTCTCCTTCACAACCTCCCACTGAATCCACTTCTCTCTCTCTCCTTCACAACCTCCCATTGAATCTACTTCTCTCCCTCCTTCACAACTTCCCATTGAATCCAGTTCTCTCCCACCTTCACAACCTCCCACTGAGCCAACATCTCTTCCACCTCCATAGCCTACCACTGCACCACTTCCTTAATCACACCCTTCACCTCCAACTTCCAATCAGTCTGCCTCACCTCCATAAGTCATTCCACAAGAAACTCAACCCAATGATGGTGGTGAGCAATAATATCTTAGGGAGAAGCTAAGAGATCCCCCAAACTTTGATGAATTGACTGGCATGGTCTGCTATCCTCAATATGAATGTGAGGGGTCTGAAGAGTCAGGGAAAAAAGTTATTTTGACTACCTCACCCACCAGGTCTCCTCCTTCATCTCCTAGATAATCTCCTCCTCATACCTCTTCTCCTAAGGCAGTAGTGGCTGGTCCAAGTCTCCTAGTATGGCTAAACTGAGTTGTGGAGAAGAGAAAGAGGACATATGTTAAAGAGGAGGATCTAGCCATAGTTACAGAAGTGTTGAAGGCCCAACCCAATCAAAAGAGGGCTAGGACACTCTCACATAATCATTGATGCACATGGGATCCACATTACTCAGTTGGCTACACCTTTGGTAGAAAAAGAAGAAGCAACCATGGCCCTTGGGGACTACAACATTCAACAGGTGATCTTGGGCCCCTAAACTAGAGAAGAGGAGAAGCACAAATTAACTAAATCTATCATTGATATCCTTGAGAGAATGAAGAAAGATGATGTTACAAAAGAAGAGCTCAAAAGTTAGGTGACTCAGTTGACTACTTATGTCACACACTTGGTGGGCCCAGTTGATCTAGACACCTCTACACCAGCTATACTAGAGGTTTTAAGTAGATACAATTAACTTGCTAACCCATTGGGTATTTTCCTTGTAGCCATTGCATGGAAATATTCATTAGAGACCTTTGGGAGTAGCCTAATTGGGCAGTCCCTAAGAGCCTATCACATTATTAATGATGATTTAGATATAATAAAGGAGTTAGAGAATTCTATTGATCAGGAACTACCAGTTTGGGATGATTACCTCCTAGTTTTGAGGAAAATGGAGGCAATGTCTCCAAGTGAAGTCTTTCACTTGGGCATCTTTAATAAGAGTGATCAAGGGAAAGAAAGGGAATGGTTGTAGGTGGGAAGAATGAGGATCAAGGTGCTAGAGAAGTACAAAAGAAAGCTTAAGGAAGTGATCAAAGCAACAAATGAGGGCATGAAGAAGATTAAGGAATTCATGGGATCCATGCCTTTCTCCCTCAAGGATAAAGCTTTGGTGGTTCTATGTGCAACCAGAATAGCTAAGGAGTTCACATACTCCCTTCACCAGCTATTGTCCGAGAATCGCATTGATAACTTAATGAGACTTAAGGATACATTTACAGAGTTCTAGGGGTAGTTGGCTGGTCTTAGAGAGCTTCATGACAGGATCAAGAAGTCTGCCTTTACTCAATAAATAAAGGTGAAGTACCACCAAGGGCCAAATCAAAATGGCATCAATGAGGCCATCCTTAATTTTAATGCTCATTTTCTTGAGGGAGCATAACATCCTTGTTCTTCACTCCTCCATTCTTTATTCTTTTGTAGTAACTCAATCCAAAAGTGGGTTTGGAGTTTGATGTGAGACCCAAAGAGGTCCAATAATGATGTAACTTGTAAAATGTGAATTCTGAGGCAAGGTCGACCTAGTGCTAAATTTGAAAATTTGGGTGCCTAGGGTTGGTATAAAGGAGTCTTTCCTTTTTGCAATAGGAGATACATAGAGAGAGAGATAGAGAGAAATTTTGGAGAAGATAGAATCTTTCACAATTTTAGTCAAGGCCTATAAGTGGCACATTATATCACATCTATAGTGTGGAATCCTGCTATGGAATATAATCTGACAATTTGGCTACCCGTTAATAGAAGGTCTCCATTCTCTTGTATTTCTACCAGGTAGTGGTAATGTGTTTGCATCTTTCATTTGAATTTAGTATGCTTTGATGAGATCAATGCTCAAATTTTATATGTTTATATGAGATTGACGAATAGGGTTTAATTACTACACATGAAATATGGTGTTTCATACCTTTTCATTCAGATATCTTAGTTTTTCCCTTAGAATCTTGTATCTGTGGTGTGTATGGTTGTGTGGAATACTGATCATTGCATTACAAGTTATTTTTATCTTATCACATTTACCAATTCAAGTGAAAGTCAGATACAAATGTTGTTTATTTTCTTTACTTGATTTAGATCTCTAACCCTCATCTCTTTTGTATTTTCTTTCTAAGTAGATTAGTTTTAGGATTAGATTTAGTATCTTGAGCTTAAGGAAAACATTAGTCTTTTTATAGACCCATTCACTTTGATCCAGGTGTTATCTTACTAGCACGTGCCCCTTGAACAAACTATCACATTGACCACTTAGCTACTCCAACACACCTGTGACCCAGCTAGCTGAGACCTTGGGGTGATCAATACCTAGTATAGGTTATCCTTTTAGGAGAAGTAGAATGATCCTTGTTCTACTTTGTGTTGATGTGCCAAAACAACCATCAAAAAGTCCCATATGTGGATCTAGTTACGACCTATGCATAGTATTACAAGGACAACTCATAAATCATAAATGTAGATGAGAATGTAGTATTGCTAATACAACCTCAGTGTATTGAGGTAATGTTTGATCTTCTTGTTAGAGAGGCATATGTTAAGATCATTATGGATCTCCACTAAAAGGTATAATGATGGCAATGTGAGCAATTATTTGGAAGCTATAAATAAAAATTAGTTCATTAAACCAAAATTGTCATCTACTAGACTTCCAAAGAAACTTCTTAGGAGTGAATTCTATGAGGAAGTGAATGACATAATCAAACAACTAAGTAGAGTGATAGGGAAAGAGATGGCCAAAGAATTCCAAGACATGGATGTATCAATACATTATCAAGATCATTGTGAGGAGAGAATTTATCAACTGGGCTATCCTAATTAGTGGTAGGTTGCATGAACAATTGAGAAATGCAGCCTAAATGAAGACATTCTATATGACCACTTATTTGGTATATACATTGGCTAGAAGATAATAATTCTCTGGACTTTAAATTGTGGGTATGATGGGAATGGGCCAACCAAAAGTATATGAATACTACCCACAACTGGAAATATGAGAAAGTGCAAAGCCATTTCTAAGAGTCAATGATGTGTTGATTTTATACATCATTAGGATGCTAGACATGGATTTTGCTAAGAGGATTTTTGCAGAGGCAGTGATAGAGGTTAAAAGATGGGGTAATTGGTACATTCAATTTGCCACATTCACATATGTTAGAGTTGGAAGTTTGAGAACGCACCATACAAACTTCCCAGATACATGAGTGATAAGTTGATACTCATGGAATTATGCCAACAACTGGGGTAAGTACAACAATTGTGTTTAGAGAGAAAGGTGAAAGGGATATTATACCGCATTTCTATCAAAAAATATACTTGTCTAATAGTGTAGGTTGACCAAAATGTAGAGGATGAGGTAGCATAGGTGAACCTAAATCCTTATGAATCACATGCTTCATTTAATCCAAGGTCATGCAGAAAAGGATTGAGTGCCTATTATAAGTACAAGGAAAGATTGGAAGATATTTGGGCAAATTTTGTAAATGAGTTTGATGTTAGGAAAAGAGGATATTGTGAGTCAAGCGCATATTAGTTAAAAATTTATCTGATAGTTAATGTTCTAAAAGAAGTAAAGGATGATAGAAATTTGGAAGATCCTTCATATGAACATGAACAAATTTCCACTATGCCACTCCCTAGGATGAATTGGAGAAACAAAGAATATAAGGATATTTAGCATAGAATGAAGAAAGTGATTAATAGGAGAAGAGAGTGGTTGGATAAGATGAAGAGAAAGCTTAATATGCTATAGGGAGAATGTTCTAAGGGAAAAGAAAAGATAGATCAAACATAAGAGGACTTTGCCTCCTCTCCTTCACAATCTTCCAAATCTCCCCCACTTCCTCCTCCTTCAATTATAATTCCACCTTCTCCTGCTCCAATTTCTAAACTGATAGGTTCTCTAAAAGATCCTCCTATAAATCCCCAATTTAATCTCATAGAAGGAAACATGTGCAATCAACAAGAGAACTCCTACCCCCTTCCCAAAAAGAACTCTGATTCCTTCTCTTGAGATAACTCCTTCTCCTCCACCCAAAACTCCAACTCCTCCTCCTAGTCCTTCAGAAGATCAAAATACTCAATAGTAAGAGGATACTCAATAGGAGGATACTCCACAAGAGGATACCAAATAGGAAGATACACAATAGTAGTAGGACACTACCTAGAAAGATAAATTAACCAAAACAAACACACCTCAATGGTTTGATGAAATAATTGAATAGAAGAAGAGTGTAATGAAGCTTCCACAAGATGACTTTGTTTCATTGGATTTGATGATTATAAAGCCTCCTTCTTTGAAGAGTGCAAGGTTAAGATCAATAATAGCTATAGATGTGCAAGGAGTTAGACAAGCCCAAATCATAACTCCACTATCAAATGTACGTAAAATAGAATTGAAAATTAGGGATGCTGTGGTAACTACCATGTTTTTGGATAAGGTATCCATGGAATAGGTTGGAAAAAATGCCATGTAATTCATGGAATTGATGATACGAAATATGAAAAAGGATAAATCAACCAAGCAATAGTTGAAAGATAAGGTAGCATATCTTACCACCTACATTGAGAACTTGGATGGTCTTGTTAATTCTTGATTTGTAGTCCTGTTTTCTTAGTTCATCCAAGATATGGAAAAAGAGATACTAGTTGTAGGTGAATTGAGAGATATTATGCATGCATGGAATGTTGAATTGGTTTCATTAGGGCACATGTTAATGGAAAAGTAGTGGCTAAATGTGATGAATTCATAGAGGAAGATGGCATGAAACAATTGGAGAAAATTTTTAATGTAGAGTTAATTGACATTGAAACTAATTATCCATACATCCTTAATTGGTAAAGGTAGATTTCTAAACTTTGACAAATGAATGTATATTAGATGATAAGGAACTATACATTCATAAAAAATGGGTAGAAGCTTATAAGTTTAGAGGAGAGATTTTAACAATCTACAAGGCTATATTCTAGAAATCATACAACATTATACATGATGCTTCTAAAGACGTGTAATTTTGTAGGTGAGATTAGGTGTAGTCTGTATAATAATCAAAATTTATTCAATTCTGCACAATTTTTGAAGGATTAGTTCGATAGTGTGATCAATATAGAGTCTCCAAAATTTTGTAGAGTTGAATATCAATGTAGAGTCTCCAAAAGGGGTGTGTTTTGATTATCAAATTGATGAGAATATGGGTCACCTATGAGGCATTTGAGAAGAAATTGGTAGGATACAAGTAGATGCACAAAGAAATATTGGATAACTTCATTCAGTCAAATGTTCATTTTGTACATTCAGATGGTCTAGATCCCAATGTAGTAAAAATTATAGTGGATAAGTTCATTATGTACAAGAAAAAGTAGTCATAGAAGGATGCTTGAGAGAACTAAGGGTAGGCACAATCATACGACACTCATTTGCAAGTCAATTTTTGACTAAGATGCATTGAAAGAATAGAATGTAAAGGACAAGTTAAAGTGACCCTTCACATTCTAATGTCTTTTGTCTTATGTGAACTTTTTGGAGGGAATGATTTTTAATTTTCCCATTCTAATTTGGCTATAAATATGCCATTATAACTCATTGTAAAGGGTTGGAAACCCTTGGAAACTCATCTATTGTGTACACGATACCAAATTTTACTCCATATTTTTGGGTTTTTATTTATGACATTTTTTGAACTCTAAATCTATTTCCTTTCAATGTATCCATGCATTTAATTTAATTAATGTCAGATGAATTTGACATGTCTTTCATACCACTGATGACTTGTTTATGGTGAGGTGTTAAGTGTGGTCAACCTGAACATATTTTTGTAAACAAAAATTTGACATCAATCAAGCATGAGGGTTTAATTCCTTTGAAGATCACATCATCCTATGTTTAGATTTCAGGTAATGCATCCAGTGAGGATTGGATTTCCATCAAGTTTGTCCATTTTTTGAATGGTGAGCGGAGGTTTTGAAGCTAGGTTTAGATTTTTTTCCTCTTTTTCCTATCCTATTTTCTCCTTTTTCTATATCAATGTTAGATTAGTTTAGTTCTAGGATTTTGATGATGAATTCCATTCATACATGGTAGAAAATTTTAAGTGGCTTTTCGACTTCCACATGCTATGAATCATATTTGCAACACATCTTTTTCTCAACTAAATATTATAATTGAATTCTTTTGAAATTGGAACAAATTTTCATGAATGACTCTATACTCTATGCTACGTGATTCTAACTTTAAAGGAAGTATTGTTGTTTTAGGGTTTCAAATCATTTTCATTCAAAACTAATATTGGAAACTAATTATGGGAAGTATATTAAGTTGAAACAAAAACCATGAACAAATTTGAAATAAATTATAAGGTTTATGCTAGCTAATAGTGATCAACTTACACTAAGTAGACCTCTTTTTCATGTGAACGAATCTTGATATCCTTATGTATCCTCTTGAATAGACCATCCAAAGTGTTCTCCAATTGGGAAATTTTGGTAAACCTTGTGAAAGAAACAAATAAAGACTCTTGAAGCTATCCACCTTCCAAGTAGGGGAACCTTTGTCATTCCAACATGTTGGTGTGTCAAAACCTGCATTAAAAAAAAAAAAACTAGGACTCAAATTGGAATATTAGGATAGTTTACAAGTATGAATTGTTTCTTTAAAATGTTTCAAACTTTCTTCAACCTTTCTAGAATTTATTATCTAAAAATACCAAAAAATCACAAAAAAAAAGAAAAAATATTAAACTTTCAAAAATTAAAAAAAGAAATATAAAAACATGTGCAAAAAAATGTTTGTTTGTCATGATGAAGACATGATTTAAAAATAAAGTTTATTCATTGTCTTGTTCAATTTACATAAGATAACACTAGGGGTAATTTTATTACAGTGGTGAGCCCTATGTGTATATTTAGGTTTTTTCATCAAATCCATGTGAATACATGTAATTAGCTACCCATATTTCCCTAATATTAGATATAATTCTTTTGAGCATGTTAGGATTTGTAAGGATTCAATGACTAAAAATCAGATTATTCATGAGGGATCATGAGGGTCTTACTTACTAATTGTTTGCTAACACATTCAGGGATGCATCATTTCATTGGTATGCTTGCCTTCTGCCAAAGTCCAAATATTCATGGGTTGAATTGGAAAATGTATTCCTAGGACAATTTGGGTAAATTGGGATCCATGAGAAGCTATTATCCAATTTTTAGTAGTAAGGAGACAACTAAATGAGCCTATTTCTCAATTTAATCAAAGATTTTATCAAGCATTGGAAAAGGTAAACATTATGCTTAGGCTAAATCAAATTGATTTATTGAATCATTATTTATGGGTATTGGATCCTCCATTTAATGCACTAATAAGGGATATGCCAAGAGTAATAATGGTGGATGCTTCTTCTTAAAGAGCCTTAGTGTTGGACTAATTGGGATACACCATATATAATGAGTAATATAAAATTAAACATATTATAGAACATAACAAAATCAGATGCCATATCCATCAATATGAATATGTATGGAATGCAATAATATCAAATAAGAAACTATCCTCATCAAAATATGATGCCTTAATTGAATCAATTGGCTTATCAACAAAATTTGACTCTTTGCAATCCTCAACTGAGTCAAGTGTAGCCACAAATGGTCTTGGATTAAGGTAATTGTAATAGTCAAATCAATCAAACCTCTTCATTGCCCATCCAAATCCATGACAAGTTGATGTCACAACAAAATCAACAAGTTGATCAACAAAGATTTTATGTTATTCCTTTGGAAATGACTATGAATTCTTATCAAGACCATGCTATTCTTCCAACTATTCCACATGAAAATGAAGGAGTTGATCCACTTGAATTTAGTGATAATTTTGATAAAAATCATGAACATAGTTGAAAATAATAAAATTATGCTTGATATATATGATCATAACATAGTGGACCAAAGAAGGGGAATTACAAACACATATGCACCTATGAAGATTAGGACAATAACTTGAATGTACATGAAGAGAATAATGCCACTATGCTTAATGCTGAAAAAAAAACTTTCCAACAAATGACAATAGATAAGGCCATCAATACATCAATTAAATTCCTCAACCATGCTAACTAGTCATGCCTAGATTTAAATTAGATATTCTAAAGATGATTAAGAAACTAAATTAGGATATGATGAGTCTAGGATTTCTAGGCACTTTTGAAGAAATAAATTTGCATGACAAATGTCAACTCCATAACACATTTGAGCATCGAGAGACTAATTGTCTAGAAGTTATCATGAGGTTGTATATGTCTCTCAAGGAAATGTTGAACACCATGGTTGATAAGAATAATAAATTAATGAATTTGGAGCTTGAAGGACAAGAATATGATGCTATTCTATTGAGTGAAGAAGATAAAAAACACACTTTATCTAAAGAGTTGGAAAGGAATCATAAGTACCAAGGTTCCTTTGAAGTGGTAGATAATTCAATGATACTCAAAATTGAAGAATCAATGACTTATGATGCTAGTAGACTCATAGACAACTTTAAAAATGAAAGTAAAATAAATGATGCTAAGGTGTGTCATGTTGAAGTTCACAACAGTCATGTTGGAAATGTTGAAGCGAACGATGGAGATGCTTGTAATCAATAAAATATACAATCAATATGTTTACTTGGAAAACAAGGATTTATTGAAATATTGATTAAGGATTTAAGATCAAGCATTTTATAAATGGAGAGTCATGTCGTCCCTGCATCAAAGAAGAAAATGATGGTATTGCTAATTTTTTGGTGCCTTTAAGGCTAGATTGTCAAAAATCTAATGACTTGATTGTTACTGGTTCACTCTTTTTAGATGTGAGCATGAATGTTGAAGACATTTATTGTTTAAATTCACAAACTGAAGAGGTTGATTTGCTTTATCTTAAAGCTAATATCACAATTATCCAATTGGACCATCTCAACCATACAATTGAACATAAGTCTACAAATAGTTTTGGTTAGGAGAGACAACCAATTCTTCCTTATTTGGTTTTAATATTTATAATAACCCTATGTTTATAGATGAATAAAGTGATGGTAAATTTGATATGTTTGATTTGAATGATTCTTCCCTAACATATTTTAACATTCAAAAAAATCCAATGTTTGAACATAAAGAAAATGATGTAGATTATGAGAAATCAAATATAACTATTGAAATAGATATGCTTATGGGGCAAAATCTTTGTGATGTTGATAATGAAGCAAATCTTTATTTTCATTTTGAAAAAAAAGAATCATTAATGCATTCTGTAACTCAAAAAATAAGTTTAATAGAAAAGTGTGAGTATGTTGAAGAATGTTTTGTTGAATTAAACTCACTGATGCATTGCTAAATGATGATTTTATCTGTGATGTGCTTGTACTCAATGAACATGTTGTCAAATGGAGAGACACTCATTGTGGAGTGCAACATGCATGAAAATAGGAAGATTTCTTTGATGGATGAGATTAGAACATAGGATATCCCTAAACCCTATATTATATGTAAATCTTTTTGTTATTATGATTTTGGTAGTAAGAAAAATCAAAATTTTACTACTTCACCTACTAACATAATTAGTAATAATTTACAAGTAAATGATACAAAACCTCATCCCAATGACTCAAATTTTAACCAATCAAATGATAATAAGAAAACTAAACCATCCTATTATTTTGATTATAAATATTTAGATAGAAAAACATGCTTGTTGATAAAGCATGAGGACGGGGAACTTTCTTAGCTCTTAACCTTTCCCAAAAATCATTTAGAGTATGAGCCCAAGTGGTTCAAACTCATCATTTCCAAGTTTAAAGACAAATTCATAGTAACTACCAAGCCCTTGTTATTGGATAATGTGAGAAATCAAAGAAATGGGAGCTTTACTATCCAAAACACTTGATCTGTCATTCTTATGCTAATAAGACGGAGCAAGAAATTTTGGTTTGTTTGCTTTTGTTTTATTTTGCTCTCATTTTTAGTTTGCTATTTTTCTATTTGCTATTTTTTTGGTTTCTTTTTGGTCTATTGTAAATCTTTTAGTGTATTTACACCCTCATCATTGTCAATCAGTTGTTAAGGTCTTGTTTTTTTGTGAATTGGTCTGAGTATACTTCCTAGCTTCTTCCACAGATAGTTCATTCCTTATGCATTCATGATAGGTCAATTTATATGGTGAAGGTTTCATGGATTTTTTATTTGGATGTGTAGAGATATATTCATGATTAAGAAGGCATGGGGAATTCCAAGATGTATTTTGCATACCTTTCATCCCTCACTCTTCATATTTTAAATGTCCTTGAGTTTGTCTAGCAAGGCAATTGCAGTTGAGGTAACGAGTAGAAAAATAAATAACTATTAAATTAAAAGAAAATATGATTACCATGGTGGACCTGAACATAGAGATGAGCTTCAATGCTTGTGGAATGAGAAAATTGAAAAAATAAAATAAAAAGAGAAAGAAAGAAAATAAACTAAAATAAACTTCTACCAGGGCTATGAATGTTTGACTGGTAGTAGAGATATGCCTAGAGTAGGATCAAAGGCAACTCCATTGGGGCTATAGACACCTATTAAGTAGTGGAGCTATGTCCAGGTAATAAAAAATATACATGTCTAGATGATACTCCTTTTCATATCTAATGGGGACCTTTGCTTGAATGAATATTAATTAAATCACATAAACTTGATATCTGAGCTATATTAGTCGAGTCTTGCATATGAAAGAAGGGAAATAATCATATGCACACACCTGGGTGTAACCTTTTTGGATATCATTAAAATATTAACCTATTTTAACTTTGGTATGAATGTATGTTTGTATACTTGAGCATATTGATTATTGGAATGGTTCTCTAGCAAATTTTCTTATTCTAAATTCATCTAGAGTGGAATGTCATGGAGTGATCTTTGGCAGTAAAAATGACGACTATTTGGGCAAATCGAGATGTGATCATTGCTATCAAAGAAGATTTTCTCATTTTGAGAATGAGTTTATCATTATTCCATATCATTCATGACTTAGTTTTAAGTAAATTCTTTTAATTCTAAGGAGGAATTTGTTGTGACCTCCACAATGTGCCCCTAATATTTTTTGAATTTGGGGACCCTTATTTTGAAATTTATGTTTTTATTCTTGTTTGTTCATTTTGATAGTTCTGATCATATTTCATGTTCTTGGTTTTATCCTATTTAGGTTTAGGTTATTCCTATTCGTTTTGGGTTCACTAGTTCAATTATGTGTCAAAATGGTCTTGTGAAGAGTTTGGTCTTATATTCGAATGTCCACAAGTCCATGGGAAAACATAAATTGAAATTTTAATAACTTCCTCTTGGCTAAAGTGTTTAAGTTGGTCTATTTAAGAAAATTTAAACTATTATAGGAAATTTTTGCATTATGCATATTGTCATTTCTGGCCCTAAACTTGAACCCATTACCTTATATACCCTTGGCATTCAATGAAAATTATAATTTATCCTCAAACATCCAAACCTCAAGAATACTTTGCATTAGACTTATAAGTGTATATCAAAAAATTTGGATTTGCAAATGGAAATGATCAAACAATGAAATGCATAACCTAAACCCAAATCATTCAATACCTGAAAGATGCAAGATGAATTGTTTGATTGATTTGATATGTTAGTTGCTCACAATTCGACAACATAATATTTGCATAGGATTGAGATGATAGATGGAAGATTGATAGATGGAAGATGATGATGATAGATGCAAAGGCTCTAATGTGATTTCAGCAGCATAAGGATACTCCAACTCAATGCCTCTTTGAAAATTTGATAGAATAAGGGTACTTGAGGCTCAATGCATTCTAATGGCTTATGAGGGGGTTGATTTATAGGAAAGGCTTGGTTCAAATGGATGGTTGAGATTCAAAAGCTAATTGATTGATGTGGATGGCTAGGATTGATTAGTTATTCCCACTCTTCAAGGGAGGTGTAGTCATGTGACAAGTGTAAGGAGAAGGATAGGGCTCATGTGTGACCATGTACATAAAAAAAGTACTACATGTGAAAGATATTAAATAAAAGGATGTAGTACCACTTATTTTTTTTAAATGAAAGAGGCACACATGTCGGCTTATGATGAAAGGTGAGGACTTAATTCAAATAAAAATATTTGAATTAGTTGGGATATGTGAGGGAAATTAATTAAATAAATTGCATTTATTTATTAATTAGGAAGATGATTAGGATAGGATAGGGATATGAATGGAAAATTAATTAAATAAATAAAATTTATTTAATTAATTGGAAAGTGGGATTATGAATGTGAAATTAATTAAATAAATAAAATTTATTTAATTAATTGGCTTAATGGGATAAGTGGGACTAAGAGTGGGATTAGGACAAAATGCTACATGATGTCTAGGATAATATTTTTGACTAGGTGTTGCAAGACACGGACAAATTTGGGTGTCTACAATAATTTTAAAATGTACAATTTTTTTCAAAAGACACTCAATACCCCAAACCCTGAGTGTGTAGAGGATGTAAAGTGTCGTTGAAACCTTGAAGGTTGAGGTAGCTAGGAATTTATGTCCTACCTACAGATAGAAGTGTAAACTTTGAGTCATTTGAATTTCTATTCATTTATTTTCTTCCATAACTATTGGCATTCCTATGACTATTGCTGTTCCAAGATTTGGTTAGCTATTGCTTTCCTTGTGCATTTGGCATCTCTATCTTAGATTCTCCAGGTTTCGTCTATTTTCCACTTTATTCACATTTACTGTTACTTGTTTTTGCACATTAAGGTTTCAAGGGATAAAATTAAGGCTTTCTAGATCTTTGATAAAATTAGATTACATTTTATGATTATTAAATTATCATAGTGATTTCAAGTAATAGAGTTAGGGTTTGCATATGATAAATGGTTTCTATTACTATCAAATGTTAGTTTTTTAAAATAAACCCTATTTTGGGCATGTGATATTCCCAACCTTTAAAATCTAAAACCTAAATTGTGCCTAAATTTTCCATCCATTTAGACTTTGCAAAATATTTTCAATTTGTGATTTATTTTTTTGCAAAATGCAAATCTTGCCTAAACCCCTGAAATCCCTCCATTCTAGACTTCACTCTAAATCTACAATTTGTAATGTTAATGCAAAATACAAAATTTCCCCATGCTTTGAACTCATATCCAATCTAGAGTTTGCAGAAAAACTACAATTTTTGATATAATTACAAAATGCACAATTTTTCCAAACCTCAAGCTCCAAGGTCCTCTAGAGTCCATAGTGAAATTACAATTTGTAAACCATAATTTGCAAAATGCAAAATTTCCCTAAGTTCTGAACCAAACCAAACCTAAAATTTGGACTAAAATGACAAAATACAACTTAAATTGACAATTGCAAATTGTAATCTAGTTTCAATCTCTAAAATTATCTTCCACTTAGACTTTGTAGTAGAATTTCAATTTACAAATTACAAACCACAATTGCACATTGTAATCTAGTGCCAAACTCTAAAATTTCCTTCATTCAGAGTTCGCAAAAGATTTTTAATTTACAAAGTGTAATCCAAATGCAAACTACATTTTAGCGTCAAAACTCAAGGTGCATCACCATGTGCAAATTCCAATTGAGATGTCAAACATTGAGCCATTTGAAAAATACTTGTTTTTGACCTTTTTTGAGCTTGGAAACTTGCAATTCAAGACCAAAAAATTCATTGGTGCAAGAGTATAACATAGTCCAAATTAACTTTAAAATCCCTACATTTGGGCCTGTAAACCCCTAATTCTTCCAAATTTGATCTTTTTATCTTGAAAACACATTATGAACATTGAAATATAATCAAATTTTAATTTTCAAAAACATGTAAAAGGGACTTTGATTCAAGTTATACCTCGTCTTTGCATGTTAACTTGCATGAGTATGTGTTCACCTGCAAAGCTTAAATGCTAATTCAAGGGTGTCATTTCATTATCTAAGATCATAACTGACTTGGCAAACATAATTGACATGGACTTATGACACATTACATTGGAAGAGTTTTACTCATGAATGAATCAAGATAGCAAGGTTAGTCAGAGGACTCAGAACTTGAAATTGAGTGGATTAGTTCAAGCTATTGGATGCCTAGTATAGATCCAATCTATGGATTTGGTTATGACCTATGCACAATATTACAACAAGAATAATTGGGAAATCATAAATGTAGATTGGAATGCAATTCTACTAATACAACCTCAATATATTGAAGAAATGTTTAATCTTCTTGTTAGAGAGCCACATATTAAGATCACTATGGACTTTGCCAAAAACTATTATGATGGCCATGTGAGCAATTGTTTAGAAATTATAAATAAAAATTGGTTCATTAAACCAAAATCACCATCTATTAGGATTCCAAAAAAACTCTCTAGGAGTGGATTCTATTAGGAAGTGAATGACATAATCACATTACTAACTAAAGTGACAAGGCAAGAGATGACTAGAGAATTCCAAACATGGATGTACCAATATATTGCCAATATTCTTGTGGGGAGAGAATTTATCAACTAGGCTACCTTGATTAGTGATATGTTGCATGAACAATTGAGCAATGTATCCCAAACAAAGGCATTCCATATGACCTCTTATATGGTATATTTATTGGCCATAAGACAATAGTCCTCTAGACTTCAAACTGTAGGTGTGATGGGAATAGGCTAGTAGAAAGTATATGAATACTAGCCAAAGTTGGAAATATGAGAAAGTACAAAGTCATTTTTGGGAGTCAATGATCTGTGTTCATTTTATACATCATCAAGATCTTAGAAATATATTTTTCTAAGAGGATTTCTATAGAGGTAATGATAGAGATCAAAATATGGGGTAACTAATACATTCGATTTGCCACCTTCACATACATCAGGGTTGATAGTTTTGAGAAGGCACCATACAAACTTCCCAGATACATGAGTGACAAGTTGATAGTCCTAGAATTGTGTTGACGATTGGGGAAATGCAAAGTGTTTAGAGAGGAAGGTGAAATGGATCTCATTCCCCATTTCTATCAATAAATACACTTATCTAATGGTGTTGGTTGCTTGAAATGCAGAGGCTGTGATGACATAGATGAACCTAAATCCTTATGAATCACGGGCTTCATTTAATCCAAGGTCATGCATATAAGGACTAAGGGCCTCTTACAAGAATAAGGAAAGAATGGAAGATTTCTAGATAAATTGTACAAATGAGTTTAATTTTAGGAAAAGAGGATATTGTTGATTAAGCACATATTAGTCAACAATGTCTCAGATAGCTATTGCTCCAAGGGGAGTAAAGGATGATGGGAATATGGAAGATATTTCATATGAATAGGAATAATTCTCCACTAAGCCACTCCCCCAGATGAATTGGAGCAAGAAATAATATAAGGATATTTAGCATAGAATGAAGAAAGTGATTAGTAGGAGCAGAGAGTGGTTGGATAAGATGAAAAGAAAGATTAATATACTATGTAGAGAATATTCTAAGAGAAAATAAAAGATAGATCAAATAGAAGAAGACCCTACCTCCTCTCCTTCACAATCTCCCAACTCTCCCCCACTTCCTCCAATTTTGATTCCCCATTCTCCTTCTCCAAGGTCTACACTTGTAGTTTCTCTAAAGGATCCTCACATTAAATCCCCAAATCCATCTCATAGAAGGACACCTGTGCAATCACCAAAGATAACTCCTTCTCCCTCTCCAAAAGAACTCTAACTCCTCCTAGTCCTCTAAAATATCAAAATCCTTAGTAGCAGGAGGATACCGAATAGGAGGATACACAACAATAGTAGAAGGACACTACCTAATAAGTGAAATCAACCACACAAAACACACTCAATGTTTTGATCATATCATTTTGAAAAGAAGAAGATGGTTATGAAGCCTCCACAAGATAATTTTTCTCAACTAAATTTGATGATTATAAAGCCTTGTCCTTTAAAGAGAGAAAGGCACAATGAGTTAGACAAGGACAAATCTTAACTCTAATATTAAATGTATCAAGAGGGCCACGACAAAGATCTAGGGATTTCCTCCCCCAGCAACATATCTCTGGTCCTTACCCCTAGTTCTAGTTTCACTAACCCAGATGGTTGGACCACTACTAAAAGGAAAGGAAAGGGACTGGGAAAGAAGATTCTAGGTGTGGGAGCAAACACCAAGCAGGGAAGACCGTCCCAAAGAGAGACAAGGCAGAAGGCAATTAATAAAGACATTGCTATGGGCAGGTAGAAGACCTTGGAGTTGGCTCCAAGAAGGCCCCAATCAAATGAGATTACTATCATGGAATATTTGGGGGTTGAACAACCCTCACAAACAGTTCTTAGTCAAGAACTGTATCTTTGATATCAAAATTAACATTTTGCTGCTACAAGAAGTTAAGATGAAAAGTGAAGATTTTCAAAATGTTGCAAGGAATTTATGGCCTAACACAGAGCATCTGAGTTGTGATGCCTGGGGTGCCTTTGGGGGAATTGTCACCACGTGGAACAATAAGGTTGTCAAGGGGAGGATCATATAAAAAAATAAAAACTTTCTAGCAATCAAAATGGAGTCTAACAGCAACTCTTGGAACCTAATTAATATATATGCTCCTAATCAGAGGGGCCCAAGAAGGGAGGTGTGGGACCTTCTCTCATCTCTGATTGCTAGTGAACCCTTTAGTTGCTGGACATTAGCTGGAGATTTTAACATTCCAATCTTCCCCTCTAAGAAGAGTGGAGGGATCATGGATTACATTGACAACATGATGGATCTAAATGATTTTCAAAATAATGGTCTTATGGACCTGAATATCCAAGGAAATAGATTTACCTGGTCAAATCAGATAAAAGGGAGGAATTTGATCTAAGTCAAACTTGATAGAGTCATAGTCTCCCCCAACTAGAAATTCTTAAGCTCCTACTCTCTAGAAGCTATGCCTCGAACTACTTCAGATCATAACCCCCTACTTCTCTCTTGGAGGGATGAGAATGGAAAAGGCCCTTACCCCTTTAGATTTGAGATTATGTGGACAAAACACCCAAATTTTAAAGATAACCTAGTGAGTTGGTGGAAAGAAGATGTCCAAGGAATGCCTATGTTTAGACTTGTTCAAAAGCTGCTGAGGCTTAAGAAAAAGGTTAAAGGATGGAATGGATTTAGTTTTGGGAATATTTTTGATGAAAAAAGGAGAATCAACACTACTCTTGGGGAGTTACAAAAGAGGACAGAGGAAGGGGACACTTCAGAGGACACTGCTAAGGAAGAAGAGGCTTTGAGAAAGGAGTGGAAAGAGTTGATGTTGAAGGAGGAGATTTATTGGAAACATAAATCAAGAGTGCAATGGCTAAAGGAGGGGGACATAAACACTTCTTTTTTCTATCAATCAACAATGAAGCATAGGATAAGGAACAGCATAACAAGATTGATGGATGATGGAGGTATTTTGGTTGATTCAGACACTCAGATTGGGCAGGTGGCTGCTTCCTACTTCCAAAATTTCTTAGAAGCTCAACACAATTGCATCAATCAGGACCTCATTGATATCATCCCTTCTCTTCTGACTGAAGAAGATAATGCTTAGCTTGGCTGATCAATTACTGAGGAATAGGTTAGGGCTAGTCTTTTCTCTTTGGGTGCTTTTAAGGCCCCTGTACCTGATGGTTTCCCCCCGTCTTTCTTACAGGAATTTTGGGATATTGTGGGAAAAGATGTCACTGAGGCTGCTAGGGACTTCTTTAGGATGGGTAAGTTGCTAAAGCAACTTAATCATACTTTCATTGCTCTTATCCCTAAAAAACAAGACCCGGTGCGTATTGGGGATTTTAGACCTATTAGCCTTTGTAATACCGTTTACAAGATTTTCTCAAAAATCTTAGTGTTCAGGATGCAAACTATCCTTGATAAGCTCATAAGTAGCTGCCAAAAAGGATTTGTGCCAGGCAGATAGATAACTGATGTGGCCATTACCATTCATGAAATTATTCATTCCATGGAAAGAAGCAAAATCTCAGGTATGGCCTTTAAATTGGACATCTCAAAGGCCTATGACAGAGTTAACTGGGAGTTCCTTTTCACTATCTTAAGGAAGTTGGGCTTTCAAGGTAAATTCCTGCAACTTCTTGAGACCTATGTCACTTTAGTTAGATTTTCTATTCTGGTTAATGGAGTTCCCGAGGGGTTTTTCAATGCTGGCAGGGAGATCAGGCAAGGGGACCCCCTATCCCCTTACCTTTTCATCTTGCTAGCTGAATCCCTAAGCAGATTTTTTCTCTATTTGTTAAGCTCTAGAGAAATTAAAGGTGTTAAACTAGCTTCAACAGCAACCCCTGCAGTGATTCAACAATTTGTGGATGACACCATCCTATTTGGATCAGCTTCAGTTATAGAGGCTAGAAAGTGGAAAAATGTGCTTCAAGATTATGCTACCTCAGCCGGCCAATGCATCAATTACGACAAAAGCCAAGTTTACTTCTTTAACACCCCATTTGTTTTGCAGCAGAAGATTATGGGGATTCTTGGTTGCTCTATGGGTGTTCTACCTAGCATATATCTTGGGCTCCCCTTCTCAGTTAAAGATGCCCCATCTGAGTACTGGAATTCCATTATTGAAAGGATTCAGAGGAAGTTGGCTGGGTGGAAAGGAAAATTTCTGAGCCAAGAGGGAAAGTTCAAATTACCTAAGGCCTCTTTACAAGGGATTCCTGTTTACTTTTTGTCCCTCTTTAAAATTCCTAAATATATAGCTAAGAGGTTGGAGAAAATTCAAAGAAACTTTTTATGGATGGGTGTGGAGAGTAAGAAAAGACTGACCCTGGTAGGATGGGACAAAGTCTATAGACCAAAGTTGCAGGGGGCTTAGGCTTAAGGAAACTGAATCTGCTCAATAAATCCCTAATTGCTAAGAGTGGGTGGAACCTTGTAGTTGGTGACAAAGATTAGGGAAAAATTATGTGTGCCAAATACTTTGGGAATTTAGCCCCAGAGGATATTTTACTCACTCCTGACTTCCCCAAAGGCTCGGTGATATGGAACAACATCTTAAAATGTAGAATAGTTCTTCTGAGGGGTGTTGAGTGGAAACTGGGAGATGGACAAACCATAAGGTTTTGGGAAGACAATTGGATTGATGGAGGGACTTTTATGGGACTTCAGAATATCCAGGGGTTGGTTAATATTATTGTGTGCCATTTTGGAAGACTGGTCTAGGACTATTTTCTTCCTGACAAAAGGGGTTGGAAACAACTGTCAGACTGCTGCCAAAGATAGGTTGATCTTAGGAAGGTTGCTGATGAGATCTAGCTCTCCCTAAAAGGGTGTAGAATTCCTCTTTTTCTACAAAAAGATAAAATTCTTTGGGCTAAAGAGAAGTCTGGGTGTTTTTCCACCATATCTGCTTATAATATATTTCTACCTCAGAATGGTGATAACTTATGGAAGAAGATTTGGATCCACAATCTAATACCAAAGATTAACCACTTTTGGTGGCTAGCGGTGCAGAACAAAGTTCTAACAATTGATAACTTCCAGATCAGAGGTTTCCAAATCCCTAACAGGTGTGTTCTCTGTATGAAAGAAGAGGAGACTATCCCTCATATCCTCTTACACTACAAATTTTCTTGGGAGGTCTGGTGTACTTCCCTTAATATGTTAGGTGTGTCTTGGTGCTAGAATGGGAATCTGGTGGACTACATTAGAGCCTAGTCCCCCTTTCTCCAATCCTATCTGCAGAGAAATTTGGGTCCTGATATCCCCCATTCTATCCTGGTGCCTATGGAAAGAAAGGAACAATAGACTTTTTTGAGAAAAGTTTAGAGAGCCTAGGGAAGTGTTTGGCTTAGCTATCAAACTACCACAAGACAACATTAGTAGCAGCTCCATAAGAGTGGTGAAAACTCCCCCAAATGTGTTGGAATCAAATATGATTAATCAGTGGGCTATCCCGTTAAGCTTATGCAGAGTGGATGATAGTAGGAAAAAAATAACTGATGTAATATGTTTTAAAGAGCCTTGTGAAGGTGAGAAAGCAGAGAGAACATTGTATCTTGAAGCAATTTTGAATAAAAGTACCTTGTTTCTGCAAATTCAACATTTTTTCTGTTGGTTTTAAGGATTTGAGAGTCTAAAAAAGGAATAAAAGGCCATTCCACGGATGGTAACCTTTGTAAATTGGTGGAATGTGTTAGTTTAGGTTGTTTTTTCAATTTGATTATGCTTGCAAGTGCAGGGGAAAGCTAGTTACATGAATTTGTTGCTGCTGTAGTTGCTTTTTCATGATTTTTATGCTTAATTTGATGGCTAAGAGTTGGGGTTTGAAGAAAGGTCAATGGTGAAGGATGGAAAATGGGTTAATAAGATTATGCAGACCATATTTGATGTGTTTAAGGTGTTAATGAGGTGAGTAGAGGCCCGGAGTCTAAAGATCCAATAAACCCTCATGCAAATAAGCTTAATTAAGCCTCTAGGACAACAGGACAATCATTTTTATGAGGTTACTTTCCAAAACAACCTTATCTAAGTTTGACGTATGTTGAAGAAGGATAAAAAGGGTATTTAAAAATGGTTTTAGGTTGTGGGTTTGAGTTGTTTATTGCAAGTTATGGCAAAAATACCTTTTTTGTTGCCCTAATTAGGCCTATTTGCAGAATTACCAGTCAATTTTAGAGGACTTCGTTCCAAAGTAACCCTATCCCAAATCAAAATATTTTGTCAAAAAGCCAAATGGGTATCTGAAAAAGTAAATGGTTTGTGGGTTTGAGGTCTGCTCCAAAAGATATGCTAAAAAAACCAAGTTTTGAGGGCTACTAAGAAAAGTGGACAGTCATGAATGAAAGACTATTGTTTGTTTATTTCAAAACTCCAAAGGTGAATTGTTGAATTAGTTTGGGGATTTTAGATGCTTCTACATCACCTAATTTTATGTATGATCTTTTGATTAAACCATTAGTTGTTTCTATTTTATATATGTGAATTCCTCTATACAACAATTTATGTTTCTATTATAGTATATAATATTTCGTTTGAGTTGAACCATTTTGGCACATACTATGAATTAGAATACAAAAATAAATGCATTCACTACTTCTTTGCTATGTTTGATATCAATACACTAAGAATGGGCAATTTAGTTATCATTAAAATTCATCAAGATGTTGATTCATTAGTTGTAGCCATGCCACAAAGTGTAGGTTACAATTTTGTTAACTTAGGAGTTAAATCACAATCTTAAATTGAGTTGGAGTTGTGCCTACTCATGGTTAAATGAATATATTTTCTAATTAGGACTAATGTATTTGTTTATAGACTTGATTGCATTAGTTGTTGTCAACCATATTAATAATGGTGCCCTTTTCACTATATAGGATGAACCATGAATTAATTAAGAGTTTAATATTGACTTCTGAAGAATTTGTCACTACTATGCCAAGTTATTGACAAGCCCAAATTAACATTGTTAAATGTCATAAAAATATCAAATACTAGAAAGATAATTACATATGGTTGTATACTATTAGGATGGGATCATAGATAAATAGATTTTAATAAGGCAAGTGCCAATTTATTATGTCTAAATATGGTACTAAATGATTTATAGAAATTTCCATCACTATACATTACAATGTGATAATCTTATATACTTGATTGGTATGTAATATAAGCCATATGGTGTGATTCCAATAATCTAGAATAAAAGTAAAATTTTCATATGATTATCGAATGGACATAAAGTATTTATTTAAAATGCTATTAGATTACTTACAAAAAAATAAGGCCTTTATTATTAACAACTTTAACCATTGTAGAAGAACAACCTAAAGGAAACCTTTGTAGAAGAAATTAATTCTGATTTGGATGAAGATCTAGAGGAAGATACTAACAGAGATGAATACAGAGTTGAGGAGGAGGAACTAGATGACCAAAGTGAGGGGTTAGATGAAGAGGGGGAAGTTGATGAATAGGGAGAAAATTAGGGGAATACAAACAACCTTGAGGCTGATAACATGAACAATTTGTTGGGAATGAAAAACCCAATACAAATGTAGTGGATGATGATTATGGTGAGGACTTCAATATTGATATTAGAAATTTTGTAGCAGATACCAATAGCCCAGGCATTAACAAAAACATCCATAGCATTGAGGAGCTCTAGATATTGGATGAAAGATTGGATAAGCTAAAGGGATGTTTTAATAAGAGAGCCAATTGTACAACTTGCCATGAGAGTTGGACAAATATGTATGACATGTGTAGTATGTTCCAATATAGGATAGATAAATTGGAGAAGGGCATGAAGGACCTTGTCAAGGTAACCAATAACATTATGAACTCTACTATGGCAGAAGTCAACAAAATCAAGACTCAACTTGAAAAAAGAAAACACATACAGGATATGAACTATGAGAAAGAAAAGAGGTATAAGACTGATGGAGACCATACTTCCTTGGAGGAAGTACTTCAAAAAATGAAGAATGATTGGGGTAATCAAAAGTTCTTGTTTATCTTATTATTTAAGCTTACTTTCTGATGTTGTTCTATTGTTGTTTGTTGTCTGCTCTATGCTGTTAAACTATATCATGGTTGATAAGGTTATTATTAGGATCTATAAGTTGTATACTGTTGATAGATGTACTTTTTGTTTTGGGTTTTTGTTATGCATCCCTGGTCCTATAAGGGTTATTATCAGGGATGGTGTTACTTACTCTTATGGGTGGTCTTTTGGGAGTTTGTTTATGAAACATTAAGACTTTTTCTGTTGGCTTCCTGGCCTAGTAGGGTTATTATCAGGGAGGGATGACTCTATTCTGATCTTTTTTTTTGATCTGCATTTGTATGGGACTGGGACCCTTTCCCAGCTAAACTTAATAAAAAACAACTCTAACCACTAAACTATATTGTTGTGAAGTAAGTACTTTTAGTTCATTGTTAAGACTTTGTAGTAGTATGAAAGTTGCCTTACTTGTTGGAATAATTTTAAAATAAAATCTAAGTTAGGTTATTCATATTAGTGTATACTACTATGTTATTTGTAATTAATATAATTATTTTTGCATGTTGTTATGTGACATTTTTGGGATAGAGTTTTGGAAGAAATTTATATGGTATCTACATGACTCACCCTATAAATAATGATACATACATACATACATACATATATACATACATACATGCATACATACATACATACATACATATACACGTATATACATATGTATATACATATATAAATATACATATGTATATACATATATAAATGTATATTTATATATACACATAAATAATACATATATAAATGCATATTTACATATACATATATAAATGTATATTTATATATGTATATATATATATGTATATACATGTATATATACATAAATAATATACATATAAATATATGTACTTACATATATACATGTATATATATGTACACCATACAAAGTGAGTAGATTTATTCTTGTTCTATTTTAATCATAGTTGAAGATCATTTCCTCTTAAGTAAGACTACTAGATATTGTGGGGTTTGATCTCTCTAGAGTCCCATCACAATCTTTCTAGTACTCTAGATGGATGAAGAGATCACAAGCTCTATAGATGTATATATTACTTCCCATTGGATTACTAGAACTAGGAGATCTCTAATTGAAGACCTATAGCTCAATTGGTACCATTTCCACTTGCTAGGGTTTGGTGGTGTGCCATGTAATTACTATTGCTTAAGCTTTGCTTAATTATGTCAATTTCCTCTATGGAGGTACACTACTATTTGGGAAATGATTGTCTTGGTGTGGTATGGGACTTAGGCATGGAATGCATATATTATTATCTTATCTTGCATTCATGAGTGTTGATATTGTGTAATACATTATCTTCTTACAGGTACTTATGTTTTTATGTGTTCTAAATAATGTGTTGTGATCTATTGTGTGATCTTTTTGTGTCAGGATTATTCTTTGGTATGTTTATGTGAATGTGTGTTGTGAGATTTATCCTCATATGTTTATGTATTTTGGAATCTACATTTTGTGTGTATGCTTAGGAAACTTTTAAAGAAATGAACTAAGAAAGATTATCACTTGGTACCACACTTTTGTATTATGGTTGGAAACTTCTTTTTGTGGACCGATGGTTGGGAAGGAGAAGGACTTCCTTTATGGCAGGTTCAATGACTTCTCCATATTAGCTATAGATGCTTGGAGAACTCATGAAGATTCTAGATGAAGACTTGTTCATGTTTTCTTCTTCATGATATTTTATTTGTATGACCACTTATGGATGTGACAAATTTGGTTAGATGGCTTGTTGTACTCATGTAAATTTATCAAAGGGATGTAGTTCTTGAACCTATTGTATAATTGAGATAATTAGTTGTACTTCATGGTACCTTCTATCATTAATTGTGATTTGTACTTAATAAAGGTTGTTTAAATGTTCATTGTAATGATTTATATTACTTTCTCATTGGTGTAGTATTTCTAATGAGAAGAAATAATTTTCTTGTCACATTTTTTAGGGTTGTTACATTGGTATTAGAGTGGTGGTTCAGACACTAGGGACTTGAGCTTGCTATAAAATCACAAGAGAATGGTGTTGTAAAACACTTAAGAGATTATCGTGAGTTCTTGTGAATAAATTGGAAGAATGATAATGTAGAATAATTATTATGAATCTTGAGGTGGTACAACCACTTGGAGTTAAGGGAAATGTTTGAGCTAAGCTTAGCCAGTGTATTTGGAGAATATGTTTTAGAGGAAGAACACATTTATAAGATATTTAGAATAATATATCTCAACTGATAAATAGTTAAGAGTGATCATAAAAGTGGACCTACCCAATTGTTATAAATGAAATTTTTAGTGAGGCATTAGTAATTAGTTCTATGAGGTGAAATGTTGGGTCAAATCTATGTCTTTGGTGAAGGACAAATTGGTAATTTTTGGAATTTGTGGTGAAATAATGGTTCCCTAAGGGGGAAGCTTGAGTAAAAATTATATTCTTGGAAGAAGGATTTTGGAGTAGAGGTTATGAGGTCTATGTTATCAATACCAATGAGGGACATTAGGGTTTAAAAATGAAGATGTGATTTATTGGGAACTCAAAGTTATTTTTTGGCCTACTTGGCACTTGTATTTAAAATTTAAAAAACATATAATATTTTTTGAATTTATGTAAAGAGGAAAAATTCTTGTTCTTACTTGTTGTATGAATTATTAGAATGGTGTACAGTACTCCATGTGATCATGATTTGAGTGGTGGCTAAATAATGTATATAGATGGCTAGCCATGGAGGGATCTTAAAGGAAGATCATTCCAAAGGCAACATACCTAGTGAAGGAAAAAGGGAGTTATTGAAAGCTTTTGAAGCTCTAAGAGCATCTCTATTAGTATGTAGTCAATAATTTAGGTAATTGAGGAAACTTAAGAGAGATTAAGAAGACAAAAAAGACTACTTATGATGGTATTGGAGGTAGTGAGGATGCAAAGGATTGAATTTTGGAAATGTTTAGATCTACTTTAGACATTTTGATTCTCATAATATGAGTTCTATAAAAAATAAGGTTTGCTATTATTGCCTTGAGGGAGAATTTTATTGATGATGGGATCAATTGAAGTTAATGTAGAAATATTGTTTTGCTCATGTTTCATGGTTGAAATTTGTAAAGATTTTTTCATGAAAGTATCTTAAGAACAAGAGGTTAAATGAACATAGATGTCATGCCCACATTTCCCTCACGACACACATCACACGTGTCATGTCCACATTTGTCATGTGGTCATGATACGAAATATCAAAAAAATTTCCACGCTTCCCTAGAAACCCCCTCACATGCGTAAGCATGCTTGGTGGCGTTACACTTAAGGCATAAACAATACAGTTGAATGCAGGTTAATGTGTTCACATGCGCATACCAATCGCAATGAAGGCCAACTAGGTGGTTATTGTGACACGGTTAACATCACCACTAGGGTTAGGATCAACGATCGAAAACCCTAAGTTATCCTATGTGAATGAAGGGATTTTGACATAAGTCAAAATCAATAGCTAAAAGTCAAATGCATGAGAGGATGATAAAATACAAAAATCAAATGATGATGCTCGGCAAAAAAAAACAATATTATATTCCCAAACAAGGTTAAACTTCACTAACCTAACTAAACCCTAAATTCTGGAAAAATCTGGTAGCATAACGCCTCACGGGCGTGATTAGGGTTTATTGACTAAAACTAATTTGATTGAAGGTTTAAAAGATATGGTGTTAAATTACTTGTATGTCTCACTAATTGAATAGGTAATCAGTTGAATAAGTTAATTGATCATTTTTCAACAAAGTCTGATCAATTTGTTCTCCTTCACATGTTCTATAATTTTAAATATTTTTCAACCAAGCTTGACCAATTTGTTGTCCTTCATGTTTTCGATCAATCAGAGTTATCTCTACATCATTTACATTATTCCTAATTTCTTGATAGATCAGATCTCGGAATACAGGTTTCACTAACTTCATTTAAATGGTTTAGTCAGTTTTTGAGTCGGGTTTAAAATAACGTTTAATTTAATTTCATTAATTAAATTGCCCCATCATGATTAAAAGAATATTGAAATTTAATAAATTATGTAGGTTTAAATCGTCCTCACCAAGTTAGGTTTTATGATTAAAGGTTTAACCCAACTGTTTAAATAATCACATCTCAATTAATTAAATTGAGTAGAATTAAAATAAAACCAATATATCTTTTTCTTCAAAAATTAAATTAAAAATCAATTAAATATAAATCCTTCATTTCATGAATCTAATTTGTTTATTAACGTCCACTAACAAATAAAAATAATATTCCAAGGGAATAAAGTTTTACCCATTTCATTAATTATCTCCAATTCCCTATATCAATTCCAAACTTAAAACAATGAACAAAAATAATAACAAAAGGGGAATTTAAATTTTACATTGGATTTTAATTCCACTTTGCCCTAGAATCCTCCCACAATAAAATATAATTTCTTTAAAGGCAAAAGCCCTAACCCTATTTTTTTGAAACTCATTTCCATTTCTCCTCTTTGTTTTCTCTTCTTTCTCTCTCTCTCTCTCATTTTGTCTTCTTGGTTTTGTTTGTAGGTTTAATGCTGGCCTCATATGAAATGCATATGATGGCATTTTAGTTTATATATATATAAATACATATATATTTTTAAATGAGTATACTGCTGCATTTTATTTATATTTATATTTTTTTCTTTTGGAAAACCCTAGGTGACGCTGTGAGGAAGAGGCCATAGAGTTAAGGGGAGCGACGGAGTGGAGGAACGACCACAGGGTGGAGATCTGGCAGAGGGAGGAGGTGTTGGCGGTGGTGAGAGGGTCGTAGAGAGGGTGCAGAGGCCACAGAGGAGGGACCAACTGTGGGTCGTGGCGGAGAATAGCGGCAGGTTGCGGGGAAACCGCGAGGGTTTGGAGGTAGTGGGGAGTGTGAGGAGGGGGCAGAGCCCCCACCCACATCCCACACAGTGGGGTGTGGGTGGGGGTTCCATCCCCCTCCCCACACCCTTAATAAAATAAACGGTGGGGGGTTCGAACCCCCCACCACATGCATATATATATTTTATGACAGAACTGCCCACTATAAAATTTCAAACCTTCAATCTATTTTCTTCTTTTCACACAGCGATCATTAAGGGATTCAATATATATATATATTTCACAATTTGAGTTTATTTAAAAATGAAATAAAATAATATATATATAAATACTTTTGCATATAAAATGTAACGTTTAAATTTTGTTTGACAGCCTAGTAAAATCAATTTATTTGTAAATACATATAAAAAAATACATTCATTCAAATTACACAAAATTTATATATAATTATATATATTTTTTATTCTCCTTCTATTCCCTTACTAGTTTTCCTTTTCAAAACAATAAGCAAAGATATATATATATTTTCTTTTATCAATTTTCTATAAGGCAAGAACTCATTTTTCTAACAAAATATATTCATTGCATTATTAATATTTACATTTTTAAGAAAAGAACAAATACAATTAAGTAAATACTTCTATTACTTAACATCAACTAATTTTCTCTCTTCATAATAACAAAATACAAATTTCTTGTTTGTCTCAAAATTAAAAATCATAACTTTACTATTTGATAATTCTTAAAATGAACATACAAATGAATAAGCTTTAAAAAACAAACTTTCTTCCTTCAACTTTTCTTGAATGATAAGAATTAAATCAACAAATTTTAACTTTCTATTACAACTGGAAATAGCTTACACATAACATAAGAAAATATAATTTTACAACAAGAGAGAGGACAATGTCCTCCTCTTTGTAAAACCAACAAATGATGCAACTCCTAAGTAGGCCAAGCTCTCTCTCAAGAGTAAAGGAAAATAAAATATCAACTCCAAGAACAAGGTGTTTTCTCCAACTTCACAACTTAGCTCCAATGAACCTGCATTAACACAACAAGGGGAAAGAAGCCACACATCTTGCTCTCCTCCCTACCATAGACCTGCAAGAGGGTCACCCCCAATCTAGGGAGGTCATCCACACACTAGGGAACTCATTCCACATCACAACAAGGCATTCAAACAACCAAACACAATTTTTACATCCATGGATAGTACAACACAAGAACTCAACCAGGATGAGTTCAAAGGGGTAGGAGAGTGGACAACACTCAACTCAAGAGTGCCACTCCTACAAATATCCCAATACAAATACCTCTTAAGGCCTCAAGCCAACACTTTTAAACACAATTTTCACAAGTTTCTATTTTGGCTCTCAAGCCATTTCACATATTGCTCAAAATCTCATATTGCCCTCAAGGCTTACATCACCACAAAAACAAGGTAATGACCCCAAGGAGGTTCACTCCTCCCCCACCCCACACTTGTTGAGCATCTTCTCCCAAGTGGGAGAGGCTCTTACAACACCCTACAAATTTTCCCCACAATAACAATAAAAACTCAAGAAAATAGATCTCACACATAGCATCATACAAGCAAACAAAAATACAAAGGGAAGGCCTTAGCCTTGAAGCCAACCTTTAAAAGCCCAATTATGCCTGATGGTTGATGTAGAGATTCTCCAAATCCTCCTCCAACATAAGCCACAAAACTCTCTCTAACTTTTTCCCCAAAGTAAATTCCAAACAATAAAATTTTCAAAAAATTCAACAACCCATAACCTTCTCCAAGTGGGATTAAAATAAGCTCTACCCATGAGCTTTGAGGAATGGAGAGGTGACACTTGTCACCTCCTCACTCTTCCTCCCCACTACAAGCAAGACCCATGGGATGGGTGATGACACATGTTACTCACCCATCCCCAAGTCTCTCTCTCCCCTCCACTTGTCCTCTCTCAAACATGTGGGAGAGAAAAGTGGAGCTTAAGAGGGAATGGGTGACACATGTGTCCCATTCCTTTCCTCCTAAGAGGGACCACACAACTCCAAGGTACCCTCACTAATTGAGAGAGAGACTTAGAGTAAATTCCTCCACAATTGGGGGTCTTGGAGACATCTCCAACCTTGGGAAGAGGTAAGGATGAGGGTTGAGTGTTTGACTCACTCATCCTCTCCCTCCCATGCCTCCAATTTCGTCACTTTACTTCAGGGTGAAGTTAAAGTGACTAAATGGAGTTTTACCTTCGGTTACCCAAGTCAAAAAGGTCCCTAGACCCAAGGGGTACAACTCAGGGTCAAGTTTAGCTCATTTTGAGCACCAAGGGTTAAGTTAAAGCACATGAAAAGGGGTCTCAAAATTTAAAATTAAAAAAATGAAATTCAAAGACAAAATTCTTACAACACCAATTAGAATTCAAAATAAAAGAGTGGTAGACTTAACCTGACTAACAACAGGCAATCAACATTACAGAATTTCATCATGTACAAAGTTGATCTTGGTTCCTCGTGGAACTAGATCAGCTTCACAAGGGATAACAACATCGTGTGTGGGATGATTTCCAATTTCTATGGCTTGTTAGAAATACTTGCGCACTCAATTACAAAGTTAATTCCACACACACACACACACACACACACACACACACACACACACATATAATAGCCAAAGCAAATTAAAACATACACTCGCATAAAATATCACAAGTTCACTTAAGCATAAAGGAAGTCACATTACAATTAGATTCTAAATTCTGCATTTCAAACATCCATTCCCAAGATTGAATCACAAAACAAAATTCTCTCTAACATCACCCAATTAGTTTTCCCATAACATAATAATATAAAGCAACTATCTAACATCACCCAATTAGTTTTCCCATAACATAATAATATAAAGCATCTATCTAACATCATCAGTAAAGCAATATCCAGGTCTAACACATCATAAACATACTAAGCATAACAATCCACATACATCATAAAGTCTAATAGTTCAGGAATTCAGGATCAACAGTCCCACAAGTCTAAATGTATCACCAACAGTAAAGTAATAGTCAAATGTACGGGAATGAAAAAGTAGGCCTCACAATAGATCTAATCCTAGAGACAAGGACAAAGAAGAGAACTCTAAGCGAAGGTTGCTAGACATGTGGTGGTGACCATTTTGAGGGATTTCCATAAATCTTTATTGGAGTTCCATGGGGGATCCCATTAGAATTCTTGATTTTAGATTGTTTGGTTATGAATTATGATGCTATTATTTTATGTATTTGATTAAAGAAAGATTTTGAGATACTCTATGATTAATAGATAGTCATTTGATTATCTTACTAGATATTGAGTTTATTAAATTTTCTTATATGTTCCCTATTTTGATTTAGGCCGAGTCTTGATGACTCGTGAATGATGCCATGATGGCGTATGTATGCATGAATGTGAATGATAAGCTTGAGAATGGATGAAAAATTCATGATGATGTAATGGTACCACAAAATCATTTTGTGTACTTTGTTTCATGCACTAGTTGGGTGATGGAATATTTTGTGATATTATGTTATGAACACTTTTGGTAGTGTGACTTTTCCTTATGTCTATTATGGATCTAACTTTCTTATGGTTAGTGTTTAAGGATTGAGATCCTTGTATAGGAAATTCCTATATGATAATATGCTTTGTTTGATCATCTTAAGAAAATTTAATTTTTAATGATATGAGGCCTTAAGGAAAGTTATCATGTTATGGATAGAAAATATTTTTCTTATTGAAAATAATTTGTGTAATTATGTATCATTTTGGGAATGTGACATCTTAGTGGATGGTCAGTTGGGGACATTAGGATTTTTTGGTAGGTTGTCTTATGTATTTGTTTATGTGTGTTTGCCTTTTGCATTTGTTTATATGTATTCATTCATGTATTTGTTTATGTGTGTTGCCTTGTATGTGTATTTCCTTATGGATTTGAGTTATGAATGTATGACTTATGTGTTTGTTTGGTACTTGGTTTTATGCTCTTGTGTGCTTTTGTTGTTGACTTATGTGTATGATGTGCTAAGGATGGGATACATGTAGTATGGGATGCATGTTATTTGAGCAAGTGTATCTTGCTAAGATATATGACATCATTTGAAGAGAACTTTAGGATGTGAGTCACAAGTCATTTGGGTGTTTCATATGATCTCAAATGTGTGTACTAATTCAATCCTTGTAGGGTTAAATTTCTATACTCTTTATAGAGGGTATGAATGTGTTATGTATGCTTTAATTAGTAGAAGATTTAATTTCTTTGATGAAGTTGATTTAATATTGTGACAAAATTGGTGGCTCAAGATGTTTTTATTGTTTATTTTAGTACTTATTATTGTAATATGATATTATTTATTATTGAACCTTAGTTTTAATATAGTGATTCAATTGTTGATTGAACTTTGGAATTTTCTTGAAAACCTTTTTATAATTAAGATTATTTTTATTATTGAGTTTTTTTGGACATGTTTATTGTTCCTATTTAATTGATTGGTGATTTATGTAATTAATTTGGGTGACTAATAGATCATTATTAATATTATGTTGAAAATTACACTTTTTATTGCTTTAAGGAAGAGATTTGTTAATTTTTTTGAATACTTGTTATTCGTCAATTCAATTGAATTTGAACGGTGAGGCCTTGGGAGAGTTATTGAGTAATGGGATTAAAAACTAATCCTAATAATTTCTATTTGGAAATTTCTCAACAAGTCTTAAGTGACTAAGAGTTGAGGAGTTTTGAGATTTCTTTTTTATTTTTAATTAATGGTTGAGTTTTATGAATTTTCACTAAGAAAGGCATGGTCATTTGGTTGATGTCTTAAATTTTGTGTCACTTGTGATGTTTTGGTTGAACATTGTTAGTTGGTAAGATCTTTTGGTAGTAACCCTTGATTTATCTTGATAAAAAAATTCTATGTACGGGGTGCTGTTAGGGATTGTGTTGTGAATTTGATGCTTTATCCTTGTTTGATTATAATCCTTGATGGTGTACTAATTTGATTTGTTAGAATATACTTAATTTTGTTATTACATTAGAATTATGTATTCCTAAGTATAAATAATGTTAGAGTCGACATTAATCCTAGGGGGATGGATGTAGCATCCCTCATTTTTAGTCTTTGTGCTATTTGATTTGGTGAAAGTTTAACCAAAGAAATCATAAATGTGGAAAAACATTAGGTGGTAGTTCAATTAGTAAAATAATAGTTTCTATCTCTACTCTCACATGTAGGGTAAACATGAATGAAAAAAAGGGAAACATAGACAAGGCATGTGAGTTGTTTGACAAAATGCCTTGGTAGCAGGGTATGTTCAAAATGGGTTTCTTGAAAAGGTTTTAGAAGCTTTTAATTAAGAATAAAACAACATCCTACTTGCTAGTGCTCAAATTAGAGCTTGGAACCCTGAGGGTAAGGATGCCCATCGAAGTTGATTGGAATGGATTTTTGTTAGATGTTGTAGTTACAAGGCCACTACACAGCACAATGGTCTTCACAAAACTCATGCATAGAATTCAATAAAGAGGAATTTATGTACAAATTCTCTCTTTAATGATTTCAAATTATGATTAATTATCCATGTAGCTTATATTGTGTGAATAAGTTTTTAAATTCCTTGTAGTTTGCTAATTCCTCATGGTAGGGAGAAAACATGGCTAGTATTGATTCTTTAACATGGGGTATTTTTTGTATTGACATTCATATTCAAGGACATAGATTATGTGCATAGATGGAAGAAATTTATGTTGTTAATAAGTAGGACATACCTATTTGTTGCCTAATTTTATGTATGATCTTATGATCAAACTATTCACTGATTCTATTTTATATATATGAATGCATAGTAGTTTATGTTTCTATTATACTCTATAGAATTTTCTTGTGAGTTGAACCATTTTGACACATGATATGAAGTAGAAGAAAAAAATAAAACGCTTCACTAATTTTTTACTATGTTTGATATATCAATAGGTTGAGAATGGCAATTTAGTTATAACTGAAATTCATTGAGATGTTAATTCATTAGCCGTATCTATGACATAAATTGTAGGTTGCAATTTTGTTGAGTTAGAGGTTATATCATGATGGTTAATTGAGTTAGACTTGTGCCTACTCATGGTTGAATGAATCTATTTGCTAATGAAGACTATTATTTTTTTTCATTATAATAACCCTAGTTGGGGACCAGGGACCCTTCAAAAATAGGGCATATCCCTTGTAGTTTGTATCAATCTTAAAACATCATACATGTATACTGTCAGGGTGAGAGGGAAAATTACAAGGCCCTCTCCCCTATTACTATCTTAAAAAACTAAGGAAAAACTATACATTATACTATCCTAAACTAAACAGAAACTTCTACATATAATCCTTGCCTGTAAGGTCCACCAAGTCCATCTCCTCATCATAGGGACACTTGTATTTTGCATGGCCTTTGTGTTAGATTTAGGACAGACAATTGAGAGGGGGGGTGAATCAGTTCAAAAATTTCTTGCAATTAATCACTTAAATCCTTTTCTTAATTCAACAACATAATAATAAGTCAATCATGGAAATATAATGCAACAATTCAAGTGCAGCAACACATTAACACATAAGACATCAAGATTTTTGACGTGGAAAACCCGGTTAAGGGAAAAACCATGGGGTGACTAACCCAAGATTGTATTCTCTATTAAAAGAATAGGAAAAATAAAATGGCACATGCCAATTAGGGCTCAATGCCTGAGCACACTACTCACAAGAGGCCCACTGCCTACAGGAGACACACTGTCTACAAAATAATGAGTATTACATACTTGAACTAAAGAATAGCATCTTCACCATGCTTGAGTCAGTTCCATTTAAGCTCAATACTTCTGCTCTGCATTTCACTTTGCTCCTCTTTACCACACTCTCATCTCCACCAGACACTTTTGAAATGACTTTACAACTCCTTATTTATACAAGACATCGACTTAGGGATAATCATCCAAGTCAGCATACATTACAGAGCAAATACATAAATACAACATGACTTATTACAAAAAGAATTCACGCAGATCAACACACTGTCGACCACACAGATCTGAGACTTCAATCCTTCTTTAGGAATACGCCATTCTTCACAGAGCATCTTCAAGATCATCTGTAGGAGGTGTAACTCATCTGGTTGGCTGGACTTAGGAAGAACATCATCATCTGGAAGTAATTCTTGAATTACGAGCTCAAACTTTAATGTGGACCACCAACATGAACTAGACATAATCCAAGGACCTCCACAAGCTTTCCTGAATCACCAAGAACATCCACACTACTTCTTACTAAAATTATTCACTGTCAAATTGGAATAGATGGTTGCAGAGCTCCAGACCACGAACCAATTGAGTTGTCAGTTCATATTAACTTCCTAAACACTCCACCAAATCTGCAGAACAAGATATTGCATTTCTAGATCTTACCAGACCTATCTGTGTCACTCTGTCACCTCTGAACATCTGCCAAAACTAGTTTTACTTAAGTGGCCATAACTTCTTCAGATCTTCATGCGGACCTCTAAAATCTTTACTGGATTATATTAAGATACATATCTACAAACCCTTTGAAGTGCATCCTCTGATATTCATCTTAGCTAGGATCTTTACCTCATTGTCTTCACTGTTCTTCTCTGTTCCTGATTATGACTAATTTTCTCAATATCCTCACCACACAGCTCATCCAATCCTTATCATCAATGCAACAAGAGTATGTTGACATCGATGACAACACCGGTTAGGCCCATACTTGCAACACTTTGGTGTCTACCTGATACCCCATCCTCTCTATGAGCCTCTCCAGAAGCTTCCTTGACTCCACCTGTCCAAGCATCAGGTCATGAAGATGACCCAGAATTAACTCATGCCTATCATCAACCTCCTTAGAGATCTTTGAAAGGTCCTCATGTACTAATATTGATGCTACAACTATGGATGTGAGGGTGGCCATGAAGAGGGAGCGTGTTGCTCCAAAAACATTCCACCGCCCACGGGTCGTACCAGGATCAAGCAAGAAATTTGACACCGCCTCCCTAAGCTTACCCCCATCTTGACCATCAACCTCCTTGGCCATAGCAAGGATTCTGCACACCTATTTCCTCAGCAAAGGATTCTAAATCTCAAAATCAACCAAAGCAATGAAGCTCTCTGTAGCTTTGTCTCTTAAAACTTTGGGCTTCCTCAAGCGAGGGGTGTAAGCCCACTTCTTCCTTTCGCCTACCGTCTTGCTAACCGTCTTTCTCTATACTTGCTAATGCTGGGGAGAAAGGGTCTCCACCATGCCTTAACCTTTCTCCTTGCACCCATCACTCGCATCATCATTCATCATTTTTTCACCCTTCAAAGTGCCAGAGATGAACTGGCGAAAAGAAACTACCAGAAGGCAAAAAAGCTAGGCTACATGAGAGGTGCTAATCTCTAATTCTAACATACCACCCATTCTAATAATTGGCCAGCATAGTTGCTATCCCATCACACACTCAACTCCTTGGTTTCTTAACTAAGTGCCAGTCGAATGAACTTGCCCATTATCAGGTGGGTGCTCCTTTATATCAAACTGAACTAACTTGATCAGAGCTGACGAGTAAACTTTTTTTATATCTCTTTCTTTGGCTATGCTTCTATTCTCTACATCGATACCTTGATTGGTTGCCCAGTCAACAGCTTTATTCCTAATTCTCTTTATGTGTGATTCCTTGAAGTCCAAAAACCTGCTTCTAAATTTCTTGAAATCTACCACCACCTATTCCAATCTCTAGTTAGTTGAGTTCTTGTCGATCATTTCTATCACTAACTTTGAGTCACCTTCAACCTAGCCTCTCCCAATTGTGCTCTTTGGAAATCAAAAGGCCTTCTCGAAGAGCTCTTGCCTCAGCTAAGTTATTGAAATCTATTCCAAGATCTAGGGCAAAACAACCCAGGGGCTAGCCCCAGCATCTCTGAAAATTTCCCCTCCCCCAATCTTCCCTTGGTTGCCCTGGGCAATACCGTCAAAATTAAGCTTAATCCATCCTACATCTGGGGGGATGCATCTCACCATTTTATCCTTTATCCCCTTTGGCATTGCTTTGCCAGAGCAACCAAGTCAAAATAATCTTGGCCACTCATTGGCCAGTTCAACCTCCCCTTCCCAAACTCTCTAGTCCTTCTTCTTCCTTATTTCTCCAAGCTCATTGATGGTATTTTCTATAAGATCCCAGACTCTATTTAAACCTCTTTCCTTCTCCAAAAAGATTCTTCTGTTCTACTCCAACAAGAGATTCCAGATGACCAGAGTCAGGATTACTTCCCAAATAAAGCGTAGCCCTTTACTTTTGAGTTTGAAACTCTAGCTTTCCAAAAGCATGTTTATATCCCTTAAGGTGACCCAAGCAAGCTTCCATCGGCTTAGGACCCTACTCTAAATCTTTTGAGCGAATTCACAATGTAGGAAGATGTACCTACCATCTTCACCCTCTTTCTTACAAAGTACACAATGGGAGGGGCCTAATTTTCCAAGATTCACCAATCTATCCCACATCAAAGCTTTACCTTTCCAAGAAATCCATAAAAGAACATTTGCTTTGGGCATCCCCTGATTGTTCGAGATTTTTGAATACATTGAAGAATCTATCTGATGTCCATGACTGAAGTATCTAGAGTATACCTCTTTTACCAAGGCATTGTTGTACCCAGAAAACATCCACATCCATTTGTCCCCCTTCTCCGTGAATAGGGCCTTACTGATGATTTTAAAGATTTCCTTCCACTGCAAATTTGCCTCATCCGATAGGCCTTCCAGCATCTTCCAAGCCCACTTATCTTCCTTCTTCTCCTTGTAGTCCTTCACTAGAGCCCCCATCCCAGGCTCGACCAAGGAGGCTAGCTGAGAAAAATGAACATTAGTCTTCAAAGGATTGCCATCAGCCCATGAGTCCTTCTAGAACTTTAGCTTATCCCCTACTCCTACTTTCCAAACTAGATCAGGAATCAGAGATCTTGTACATTTTTTTAGGAAGTTCCAAATACTTGAACTTGAAGGGAGGGTTATATTATCATCAAAAGAAAATTCTATTTGGTTTTATAGATATTTGGCTTGAAGTACTTTGCTTCACAATCTATCCTTTTCCATGTATGCCCTCTAGCCTAGTTTGGGCCCTAGTTCTCTATTCATGTTTTTTTAAATTGCAGAATCCTAACCCACCCGGCCTCTTGGGTTTGCAGACTTCTTCCCATTTCATAAGACTGTACTTAAACTCTTCTTTTGTCCCTCTCCAAAGGAAAATTCTTTGAGTCTTTTCAATGGTTTTAGCCACCTTGCTGGGGATTTTGAATATTGACATGGTGTAAATGGGAACCGCTTCTAGAGAAGCCTTGATCAGGGTGATTCTTCCAGAAAGAGACAACCACTTCCCTTTCTAGGAGGCCAACTTTCCTTAAACTTTGTCTACCACTTTTCTCCATTCCTCCTCAGTAGGTCTTTTGCTGACTAGGGGTAATTTGAGGTAATTGTTGGGTAGTGAGCTAACTTCGAAACCTAGGATTCATTGAATCTTAACTGTGTTAGGGCACAAATCTTTGAGAAAGAAAATGCGAGACTTACTTGGATTGACCTTTTATCCAGCTACTAACTCAAAATAAGACATAATTTTCATGAAACCCAAGGCCTCTCTTTCCGTGGCTTCTCCAAAAAGAAGAGTGTCATCTACAAATTGGAGATGAGTCAAATTAGGACAGCCACTTGAAACTTGTAATCCTTTGAATTTTCCTTCCACTCCAACCTTCTTTAATGCATAGCTTAATGCTTCAGCCACTATTAGGAAGAGGGAAGGGGATAATGGGTCCCCCTGATGCAATCCTTGCTTAGCTAGGAAGAATTCAGAGGCTCTGCCATTGACGAGAACTGCATATTGCACCAAGGAGATGCAACTGAGGATCCATTTACACCACTCCTTGCTAAACCCCATTTTCTCCATTACTAAAATTAGAAACTCCCATGAAACTCTGTCATAGGCCTTGTTCATGTCTAGCTTGATCAGCATTCCTTCTTTCTTTTTTTCCTTGATCGAGTGGAGGGTTTCATGTGCTAGTACTACACCATCCAGGATTTTCCCGCCCTTTAAAAACCCGCTCTGCTCTTCTGTGATTATGCCTTCTAGACAAGCTTTTAGCCTAGTTGTCATTGCTTTAGCGATGATTTTGTATATTAAATTGCATAATGTAATTGGTCAAAATTCATCAAAATATCTGGGATTTCTAACCTTGGGGATACAGGCAATGAAAGTCAAATTCCATGAGTTCATCATGACCTTTTTGGATCTGCATTCTTCTACAGCCTGCCACACATCATCAGCCACCAAATCCCAAAATCTTTGAAAGAAACCTACTTGAAAGCCATCTGGCCCAGGTGTTTTCATAGCCCCTAAGGAGAATGTTGCATTCTTAATTTCCTCCTTGGAGAAGGGAGCCAAGAGTTTGGCATTATTATCCTCATCTTGATCAGAGAGGGGATGTTGGCCAAGCAAGCATTTTGAGCTTCTAAATTTCTATCTTCAGCAACTCCCAATAAGTTTTGGAAGAACATCCTACCTTCCTCCCAAATAACATCCATGTCTTCCACCATCAATCCACTTGGCAGAGTGGGCTTCAATATCTTATTATGGTTAATACTGATATTAGTGGAAAGATGAAAGAGTTTAGTATTGTTATCCCCTTCCTTTAGCCATTTGACCCTAGACTTTTGGAGCCAAAAGATTTCCTCCATACGTAGCAGTTGATTAAGCTTTTCCACCTTATCAAATTCTTTTTCCCTGCTCTCCAAGGTCAAACCATTAGTAGCGATTTCTCTTTCTACCTCGACCAATTCTTCCTCTACTTTGGTTTTGCAAGTAAATAGATTCCCCATTTCTTTTTTGTTCCACTCCCTAGCCTATTTTTGAACTTCATTGAGCTTTTTTAAGATCACATACCTTTTTTTACCCTTCACTTTCTTGCTCCACCAAACTTCTAAAGCTTCCCAGAAATCTGGCTGTTCATACTCAAAAGCCTCCATCTTAAAACGAATTCCTTTCGGTCTTCGGCAAAGGGAACTTTGTAGTCTAATTGGCCAGTGATCCAAGCCTCCAAATTCACACACTTTTGAGAAAAAAACTCACCAGGTCCAATAACCAATCATAATTGACCAAAAATCTGTCTAATCTGCACAAAATGTTGTCTTTCCTAATCCTTCTATTGGTCTAGGTGAACCGCCCTTCTTTAGGTAGAATATCGACCAAAGAGATTTCCTCACAAGGTTTCTTAAATGCATTGGATCCTAAGCTTCTCAAAGCTCTACCACCTTTTTTAATCTTTAGGGGCTAGTATAGCATTGAAATCTCCCCCCAAGACCCAATTTTTGTTGGGATTGGCCTTCCTAAAAGTAATCAAATGATCCCAACATCTGGCTTTATCACCTTCCGCATTGGGTCCATGTACATTTGAGATTATAAATTTCTCACTCCCTTGCAGAAAATTGATGGAAATGGAAATAATATTATCTTCTGCTAGAATTTCTGAACCAAAAAATCTTGATTTATTCCAGGTAATCACCAAACCTCTGACTATTCCAACCGCACCTATTGCACAACCTTCGCTAGACTTCCAAATCCTACTAAAAAGATTAATCATATCTTCCAATATGTCCAACTTCATTTCTTGCAACATACAGATATCAAGAGCCTCTATGTCTATCAAACACCTTACTAGACGACGTTTGTCTAGGCCATTTAGGCCTCAAATATTCCAGTTGATCACCTTCATTTTTTAGGAGGGACTTGGAGGTACTCACCTCCCTTCTTGACAAATTTGTTTAGTGTGTCCTGAGTGCCTTTTCTGACTTCCAATAACGTAGTTTTTTTAGCCTTGCTCATGTCTGTTTTCCTACCTCGCAAAGAAGGACCCCTCACATCCATCAAAATGTTCTGCTTATTTTTCTTCCCGCTCCTAGTTTTAATCTTCCAGGCATTTTCATTGTCCTCCATCTCCTCTTCTTCCTCTGAGGCTTCCACCTCCTTCTACCTTGCCTTGAGGTCTTTACCTGGGAAGCCTTCACTAGAGCTGAGGTTAAAGACATTACTAGAGTCTTTAAGAACACTGGGATGGGTTGAATCACCTCTGGCCTTGCTTTCAGAGTCTAAGGCGTAGGAAGATTCTCCTTCATTCCCTAGAACTTCTTCTTCATCCTCCTTTGGGGCTTCCACATGTGTTTTTGGTGGCAACCCCTCCACCTGACCATAAAAGTCTTGTGATCCAAACTCCTTTTTCTCTTCCTCTATAGAATCTTCAATGGCACCCCAACCATGAGACCTGCTCTTGGGTTCCAGATTCCTTTTACTAGCTCCTAGCTTCTTCTTATCACAAATCCTAGCAATGTGCCCGATCTTCCAGCAGCTAAAGCACCTAATTGGGAGGCATTCACAATCCAATTTTTGTAGCCAAACCCCAATTGCTGAGGATAGCTTGAGTGACTGTCAAATTGGCTTACTTAAGTCTAGGTAGACATAGATCCTTGCATAGGTCACCAATCTTCCTTGCTAGGAGGCATCCGAGTAGGTAATATAGCTTCGTAAGGAGTTTCCAATTAGCTTGAAAATTTCATCCGTCCACTACTCCTGAGGAAGCTTAAACATATGGACCCACACAAGGGCTTTCTAAATTAGTTCTTTTTGGGGATCGAATCTTGGCTTGCAAGCCCTAATGTACAAACCAACATTACCATGAACCATGGCCCGCCTTTGACGATATTATCACGCTCAAATTTTGATTGGAATATGATCTGAAGGAACCCTAGCGAAAGAAAATTCACTTCTGGTTTGGCTCCCAACCATTTTTGATCAATCCACTCCTTGATCTTCTTCATTGAAGGCCAAATTCTAATGAATTTGGTGATGACTGCATTCTTCCTTAGTTTTTCCACCTTCAAATTTAGAAGTTCGTCTGGGATCGCCAATATGGGAATATCTTCTAAAATTTGTAGATTGCCATTTCCAATGGACATCCATTTTTTTGGGGCTTCATCTTGATTAATTTCCTCTGTCTCCAACAATAAGAGCTCCAATGCCGAGTCTTCTTCGCTCCTTTGATCCTTCCTTGCTTTGCCAGCTCCTTGCTCTATGCCATTCACCTCTTTCACTAAATTTGCCATCACGATTATGTCTAAGACTATTGTATTTTCTTATACTCTTAGTTACATTAGTTGTTGTGAACCATATTAATAATGGTGTCCTTTTCACTATATATGATGAACCTTGAATTGATTAAGAATTTGATAGTGACTTCTAAAGAATTGGTCACTACTGTGCCAAGTTATTGACAAGCACAAATTAGAATTGTTAAATGCCATAAAAATATAAGATACTAGAAAGACAATTGCATATGGTTGTATACTGTTAGAATGGGATCATAGATAAGAAATTTTTTATAAGTGAAGTGTTGAGTTATTATGCCTAAATATGGTACCAAATAATTTATAGAAATTTCCATCATCATACATTGCATTATGATAAGGTTATACTTGATTGGTATATAATATAAGCCATAGGTTATGATTCCAATAATCTAGGCATAAAAGTAATTTTTTCATATGATTATTGAAAGGAGAAAAAATATTTATTTAAAATGTTGTTAGATTGCTTGCAAAATAAACAGGGCCTTTATTATTAACAAATCTAATCACTAAACTATATTGTTGTGAAGTAAGCACTTTCAATTCATTGTTAAGACTTTGTAGTGTAATGAAAGTTGCCTTACCCATTGGAATAATTCTTAAACAAAATTTGAGTTAGACTATTCATATTAGTGTATATTACTATGTTATTTTCAATTAATATAAGTATTAGTGGATGTTTCTATATGACATTTTTGGGATAAAGTTCTACAAGAAATTTATATGGTATCTACATGCCTCACCCTATAAAGAATGATATATACCATATGAAGTGAGTATATTATTCCTATTCTATTTTAAGTGTGTTTACTTGAATTTCCTCTTAAGTAATATTGCTAGATATTGTGGGGTTTGATCTTGCCATAGAGTCACATCATAAATGTTTTAGTGCTTTGGATGGATGAAGAGCTCACAAGCTATACAGATGTCAATATTACTTCCCATTGAATAACTACAACTAGAAGATGTCTAATTAAATACTTGTAGCTCAATTGCTACCATTTCCACCTAATTGGGTTTGGTGGCATGCTCTATGATTACTATTGGTAAGATTTTCTTAATTATGTTAGTTTCATGTACAAAGGTACACTATTGTTTGGGAATTGAGTGTCTTGGTGTGGTATGGGACTTAGGCATGGGATGCATGGATTATTGTCTTGTGTTGCATTCATGAGTGTTGATATCATGTAATGCATTATCTTCTTATATGTATTTATGTTCTTATGTGTTCTAAATGATGTGTTGTGATTTATTGTGTCAGAATGATTCTTTGGTATGTTTATGTGAATGTGTGTTGTGAGATTTATCCTTATATCTTCATGTGTTTTGGAATCTATGTTTCATGTGTATGCTTAGGAATTTTATTAAATAAATTAAATAAGAAAGACAATCACTCAATGCCACACTTTTAGATTATGGTTGGACAGTTCTTTGCCTAGACTAATGGTTGGGGAGGACAGGGAGACTTCATCTATGGTGGGTTCAATGGCTTCTCGATATTGGCTAAAGATGCTTGGAGGAATTGTGAAGATTCTAGATGAAGACTTGCTCATGTTTTCTTCTTCATGATATTGTCTTTGTAAGACCACTTATGGATGTGGCAAATTTCGCTAGATGACCTGATTTACACATTTCTATATATTGAAGGGTTGTAGTTCTTGACCCTATCATATAATTGAGATAATGAATTCTACTTGATGGTACCTTCTATCATTCATTGTGATTTTTACTTAATTAACGTTGTTTAAATGTTCATTGCAATGATTTATATTATTTGGTTATTGGTGTAATATTGTTAATGAGAAGAAATAATTTTATTGTCACATTTTTGGGTTGTTACTTTTTTCCCCCATTTTGATATCTATGTGAATATACCATGAACATGTATTTACAAGTATATTGACACTCTCAAAAAACATAAAAGTAAACATACAGACATTCATTTGAAAGGAATACGATAAGTCTTTTTACATTCTTCTTGGTATGTGCATTCCATCAAAACTTCTAAAAATAATGAAAAGATATGCAATAATCATCAACAATAGTGGCCATGTTGTATCATAATGATGCATGAGCATCCCAGGTTGAAGAGAAATCTTGCATCAACCAAAACAATATTTGCATTCTTTTCTTTTCTTTGATTCTAGTTGTAGTTCAGTGATTTGCAATTCAGTATTTTCTACCGCATTTTGCCACATCTTCATATCAGATCTCACAAAGTAGGATTTATCTTCTATGTCATGTCAACTACAACATATTCATATTTCAGGATATTTGGGTTCATCTACAGAAAGTTATCTCTATCATAAGATCATCAACTTTCACAGAGCAGAGCTTTCATATAGTCAGTTGAGAGGAGAAGGTTTACAGAGCACTTCCGTGACTTGCAGAGCCTAATGGAACATAATACATGACACATAAGGACTAGATAGACCTTCCTTGAGGTCTATACCAAGTTTCATTCATCTGCAGAGCAATACCATATGTTGTAGGCTGATCTACATGTTCTCTACACGTTACATCACTCATTGGAGTTTATAACCTCTTAAGGTTGACATGGAGGATTCTATGAGCTTGAAGATGATATATATACATCTCTTAGATGCATTAGGAACTTAGTTCTCCAGTTAGTAGCCATGATAGTTTAGATAGTTGAATTCTTTCCAAAAGGCACCTCAATGCCATATCTTTCATTTCTGTTGTAACCTAGAAAGTAGGCCTGTGAGCCCTTTGATTGTAGCCTGCATGTTGTTGACATATAAGCATTTTGATTATCTAATATATTGAGCATTTGAATCTTCCATTGCATTCTATGATTATGTTGTTTCCATTGTGTTTACTGTAGCTACATGGTTTTGACAGTTCATTCTTTGGACCCTCCATCCATGAATGCACCAAGTGGTATCAGAGTGAAGTTGTGAATCCTTTGGGAAGTGAATGCATTCTGTAAGATCTTGTGGTGAACAAAGCACCAACCTAAGGAAGCCTACTTGTGTTTGTCAAAATAGTGCTAATTGTGAGGTAATTGCTACCTTGTAGTTAGATCGCCGAATTGAGGTAGTTGCATCAGATCCTAGGAAGAGATGTCGCCAAGGAGGATGCATGCTATGGTCAATGTTGTTAGAAGAATGAAAGAAATGATAGATATGATGAGGACAATGATGGTTAGCTTGGATACTATAGAAGAAGATAGAAGAAGAGGACTAAACCCTAGGCATGAAGATGAAAGTGATGATGATGAATTTCAAGCTGTTGACTAAAATGAAGAATCCCTAGAAGAAGAAGAATTAGATTAGGTGAAGGTGTTAAAATCTATTTCTAAGATGGGTAAGAGACCTAGAATGGAAGTATCAAACTATACCAAAAATTTGAATCTCGAGGAATTGATTAACTGGATAAATGACTTGGAGGAATACTTTGAATATGAGGAAATGAAGATCCAGAGAAAGTAAGATTTGTAAAAACTAAGTTGAAAGGACATGTTTCTATTTGGTGGAAATAAGTTCAATTGTATATGAATAGGAGAGGAAAAGAGAAAATCATAAAATGGATAGGATGGTGACAAAATTGAAGAATCAGTTCATACCTACTGACTATGAGTTGGAATTGTTGAAGGGATTACGAAACCTAAGGCAAAAGGAGAAACCTGTGAAGGAGTACACTGAAGAATTTCATAAGATGATCATAAGGATAGGACATAGTGAAGCAAGCAAGGAGAAAGTGGCAAGATACATAAATGGATTGAGGGTGAATATTCAAGAAGAACTAATTCTAGTAAGGATGGCAACAGTAGAAGAAGCATACCAATTTGCATTGAAAGTTGAAGACAAGTTGAATAAGAGGCATGAACAAAGCCAGAGAGGTAGATGAGGTAAATTTCAAAGAGGAAGAACATATTCTAGAGAAAGACATTATCATGTGGAGAAAAAACAAGGAAAGTAGCCCATAAAAGAAGGAAGACAGAGATAACAATTCATACCGGAGGGATGATAAGAGTTTCTACCACAACAGCAGAGGGAATCATAAATCTTACCACAATGAAGGATATACGAGAGATGAAAGAGGGTTTGACAAAAGATCATTTAGAGGAACTTGTTTTAAGTGTGGAGGTAAAGGACATAGAGAATTTGAATGCTATCAAGGAAGTACAAGCAAGAGGATAGAAAATACTGCAAGAGCAGCGTATGTGGAGGAAGAACCTATTGGATCACCAAGTTTAGTTGGAAAACCAGAGAAAGGAGAATCATTAGTCATGAGGAGAGCATTATTTCAAGCAGAGATAACTGAGGAATGACCACAAAGGAAAAGTTTGTCTCGGACAAGATGCAAATAAGGAGGTAAGTGTTGTAAAGTGATCATTGACAGTGGTAGCACATATAATTTGGTTTCAAAAGAGATGGTGACTAAGATGAACCTAGAGAGATTGAAACATCCTAAGCCCTACAAGATAGAATGGACTTAAGATGAACATAAGGTATTGGTGAGTGAACAATGTTTGGTGAAATTTCATATAGGATCTTATAATGATGAGGTATTGTGTGATACTATGCCAATGGATCTATGTCATATATTGTTGGGGAGACTATGGAAATATAATAGAAAGGCTATACATGATGGAAGGAAGAATACTTATACTATAACATCTAATGGGAAGAAATATATCTTGATACCTTTGGAAGATGAGGCTAAAAGTGAAGTATGTAGGAATGCTAGAATCTATTTGGTAGATGGAAGGGAATTTTTAGATGGATTGAGACATGAGAATGTGTTTTGCTTTGATTCCAAACAAGTGCAAAACCCCAAGTGTAAAAAACACCACAACAAAAGAAGAAGAACCACTGCCAGAGGATATAACTGAATTGTTGACAGAATATCGGGATATCATATCAGGTAATGTGCCAGAAGGATTGCCACTAATCTAGAGTATTAGTCATCATATGAACCTTATACTTGGAGCTAGTTTTCCTAACAAAGTAGCACACCGGATGAAACCAACAGAGAATGCGAAGCTCAATAGACAAATATAGGAGCTGTTGAGGAAAGGATTGATCAGAGAAAGTTTGAACCCATGTGCGGTACCTACGGTACTAGCACCAAAGAAAGATGGAGGATGGAGGATGTGTACATTCTCTAGAGCAATCAATAAGATCATTGTTAAGTATAGATTTCCATTGCCAAGGATGGATGACATTATGGACTGTTTGAGTGGAGCAAAATATTTCACAAAGATAGACTTGAAGAGTGGATACCATCAGATCATGATCAAAGAAGGAGAGGAGTGGAAGACTACATTCAAGACAAATGATGGATTGTATAAATGGTTAGTGATGCCTTTTGGATTAACTAATGCACCAAGTACTTTCATGAGGTTGATGAATGAGGTTTTGAAGAAATTCTTGGGTAAGTTTGTTACTGTATACTTGGATGATATTCTAATTTTCAGTAAGACCAAGGAGGAACATTTGTGGCATATTAGACAAGTATTGCAAAGGTTGAGAGAAGAGAAATTATTTATAAACATCAATAAATGTAGTTTCATGAAGGAAGAATTGGTATATTTAGGATTTGTGATTTCTGCGAAAGGATTGAAGATGGACTCTACGAAAGTTAGAGCAATTGTTGAGTGGCCAACACCTATGAACATTGGAGAGGTAAGGTCATTTCATGGATTAGAAAGTTTCTACTAGAAGTTTATCAAAAACTTTAGTACAATATGCACACCTATGATAGAGACAATGAGAGGTGACAGGAAGGATTTTAAGTGGACATTAGGAGCAAATAAGAGTTTTGAATTGTTGAAGCAGAAAGTGATAGAGCAACCAGTGTTAGCATTACTAGATTTTAACAAAGTATTTGAAGTTGATTGTGATGCCAATGGAAATACAATAGGAGTAGTGTTAAGTCAAGAAGGAAGACCAGTAGCATATTTTAGTGAGAAGTTGAATGATGCAAGGAGAAGATATTTAGATTATGATCAAGAGTTCTATGTAATAATTCAAGCCTGGAAGAAGTGGAGACATTACTTGTTGCCAAAGGAATTTGTGTTGTACACTGTGTTGATGTATGTTTTTACACATAAGCAACATGAGATAAATTCACAATGAACTCAGTCTCTCTTGAAAAGTATGGAGAATTATACAAAGATAACTCTCAATTCCAAGGCTCCGATAGTCAGTTCTTGATTATGTTGGAAAATTTAGTGGTTCGTTGTGAGATGTTTGTTCAAGGGGCCTTAAATAAACTAAAGTAATATGTGGCTTACTGGACTTACTCAATGATCACAAATAACACTATGAGAAGTGATCATTTTCATGTATTTATCATCTTTATAAAGCTTTTACATGAATTATACCAAACATGCTATGTATTTTCAAATTATGTATGCAAACTACTAAAGATCTTTTAAATTTGCAATTCTTTACTCGGATCAATAGCAATTTACTTAAAATATCTGCGTGCAAGCTAAGTATTTATGCTTTTTGAGAAAAGTTAGAAAGAGTAGGGTTAGAAACATTATTTTACATAGGATCTAGTGTTCTGTTATCCATGCATTGAGAAATTTAATGATCTTGAACAATTCAACACAATAAAATCCACATATGTGAAATCCTGAGCATTTTCATGAACATACATAAGGAATTGCAATCTTTCAAAGAAAATACATCAAACAATTACCTGAATAGAAAACACTTTGGAATAGATGCATAATTTTGAGTTTGCTTTCATTTGAAGTATAAAGTCATACCGAATTTACAATCTAACAATGACTTCTATTGTATTGACCAAAATTACTAAAATTACAACCGCTTTGATAGATACATGAAGGAGACATGACATTCCACGCACTCCCTGATGCAGACACAGGCAACCTCCTCTCTAAATCACTAAATGCTCAAAGTATTTGACATGAATTACATCCTTTTACAACAAAAACACCAATTACAGTCTTAAGCTAAAAGTTATGAATCCCTGTGTAAGTAAAATACATGTAGCAGGGTTCCTTATATAAATTTAAGATTCCCCCTCTACTACGGTTGCAAATTCAATCAATGGTTCACATTCAAACTTTACAAAATCAATGGTGGGAATCATTTCCCAACTGTTCCAAAATATCTTTACAGAATATTCCTTCTGGCGCAAAGGATGCCATTAGGATCTTTTTAAATATAAGATATTTTCTTTGATTTTCTCCTTTGTTGACCTTTTTCTGATGACAATATGACAAAAAACCCAAAGTACTCGCAAATGATACTGCTATTGATATTCCTTTTTCACATGCTCTTTACTCCTTCAAGTACTCTGTATATTTGGCTATCAATGCCACAATAGAATTATGATTAGTCCCTTGGCTCTTTGTCCATGTATATTGCTGCAATTCAACTCCCTCTTTCAACATCTTCATTTTCTTTTCTACCTCTTCTCTATCCTTTTGATATTTCCTTGGCATTTAATTCCATTACGAAATCAATCATTTCAGTACTTAGATTTGTTGCAGGGCTCTCCAAGCAATGTAAATAGATGGCCTTAAATTCTTTTATTGCCATAGTCACACCATATACTGGCATCTCTTGGCACTCATGCACAATAAATCTCTTTATTAGCTTCATGTGTATTCTTATTATACCATTAGCAATTTCCTCCAAATCTCGAGTACTTACAATGCAACCTTTTAGAATGTCCTCTTCAAATTTAAATTTTAATTTATGTTGTGGTATTTGGTTTGCCATCTGAGGAGTCATTACTCCTTCATTTATCAACTCTTCAACCCTTTCATTCATGTCTTCAACCTGTTCCAATTTAGATCTGCTTTCTTCTAACCTGGATTGACAATTTTGTATGATATTATTACAATTGTTTTTCTCTATGTACGCAATATCCCAATTGGCAATTGCCTGCCTTATTATATCTTCTCCCTTTTGAATAAATGCTTTGAGCCACTTCTCAAAAATACCTGCTTCAATTTTCTTGTTCTCCATCTCATTTACCTGATCTCTTGATAAGATGGCCAGCTTTGTAGGCAAGTCTGGCATACTAACAGTAGGGTCAAACATACCTTGAATGAATTGCTATAATTGGACAATGTGTCCCTTCAAGTAATAATATTTATCTTTATCTCTTCTCATCATCTCCATAGTCGCTTTATTCATGTCCTCCCACTCCGCGATATGTTTCTCCCTAGCTACATACCCAAGGTCTATGTTAAACAATTGATAATCATCAAGGCTCATTTATCCTTTTGCCTTCTCTTTTTGGGGTATGTCTAGCTCTAGAGTCCTTGATTTAGATGGATTTCTCTTTATGGCTGACATGGTCCTTGCTTTTCTTCTTTCCTTTTGTGGATGACCACCTAATAGACTTTTTATATCAATAGGGACCAACTGCACTTTTGTCTTTTCTCTTCTGACTTCTGAACCTATCCAAGTTGGTGCCTCCCTTCGCATTTCTGCCTTCTTTTCTTCATCTATCACCTCCTCTTAAGGTTTCTCTATTTCTATTTGTTCCTGTTGTTGTTTTTGCTGCTGTGGTGGTTGCTGTGGTGGAGGATCCTGATCCAGAGGCGGTGGTGCATTGTCTTGTTGTGGTGGCTCCTCCTCTTCATTCTCTTTTTCTTCTTCCTCTTCCTTTGTATCCTCTTTAGTATCTTGCTCCATATCTTCTCCTTCTAAATTCTCCTTTTGTTCACTTTGTTCAATATCAACCTTAGGAGTACCTAAAATATTAACCTTAGAACCACTTGATGGCATTGTTGCCCCTATTATTGCCTCAATTTGCACCTGTGCACTCTCAAGCATGCTTTCCTATTCTGTCTGTGGAGGCTGGCTTAAAGATACATCAAGCCCTTCTGTAGCTTTCGCTTCTTCTTTTTCCTTTTCTATTTCTGCTACATGTTGTGATCTTGTACTTCTTTTATGATTTCTGGTAGCACAAGTGTACCAAAAGGATCCACTGCCTCCAGCTCTTCTTGCACATTTTCTACTTTTGATATTGGGCTTTGTGTCTTCCCCATAGATACTTGAGTGTTGTGTTCTTCTACTATAGGGGAGCTCTTAGCTACTTCTTGTTTCTCTTCATGCTCTATCCCTATACTTGTTTCAAATTGTGTATCTTCCTCATCATTACTATGATTCTCAACATTTACAATTTCACTCACTTTTTTAACTTCTTGGGCTTTTGACCCTTGTAGCATTTCCTCGGTTAATTATTTTTTAACCTTTATGTAGCCCTGTCTTCTTTCTTTCTGTGTAGATTTAGTAGGTACACGCTTTTGTCTGATCTCTACCTATGGAGTATCTACAACCTCAGTATGTATTGGTGCCCTCCCTTTTGAAGATTCTATAATTATAACCTTCATTACACTTTGTCATGATGGCACCACTAGTGTTTGTGTTTGTTCTACATTAACTCCTTGACTTGATGACCCTGCTTCTACAAATGTAGCTAAGGCTACTACAACTGTAACACCCAGTGCATAAGGGTCCATCAATGTTGCATTTTTATCCTTTTCAATCACCTTAGCTTTTACAATTTTCCTTTTCTTTTCATAAAAGCACTGTAAATCATCCTAATTTTCTCTTTCTCTCTTCTTACCCTTCTTTTGGTATGTATCTACAATGCCTTTAGCTTTAAGCTCTTCTATTTTGTGTTTTAACCATGTTTTAGAGAACAAAATATTGGGCTTCGATACAACCTCCAAAGAAGTTTCCCCTGGCTCTTCCCAATTTGGTTCATTGATAGGCAACAACATCTTGCTTTCATAACTATGATGTATTATTTTACCATCATCTGTAATTTCTTGGGGTACATTGATTTCCCCCACTATCCTCATTTGCTCCAAAGTTAATCTTTGGTGAGCCCTTTTCCTCACCTCTCTTTCATTTTCACAATCTGACCATAAATCTTCAATATGAACTTGGTGTTTATATTTCATGTCAACATAATTTTCAATCTTATGGAAAGGATCAAAATGCCTAGCTAAATCAAATTCTTCAAACCCATAATACCTTAGCTCCTTTTCTAAGTGCTGTGCTACATCTGCACTAGAACAGGAATAGCTACCAATCACCCAAGGGAACTTAATGTTTCCTTTGCGAAACTTCCTCTTATACATCCCAAACACATTTAGAATTTGACTGGAGAACACTAATATAATCGATTTGTCTGAAGGATACCTTGGTAATTTGAATGGTTTTTACTCAAACCGTTCAATTCTAATGTAAATGAAGGTAGGGAACTGTATATATGATGAGCTGAATAAGCCTATGGCACTTCTTGCCTACTCTGATAACCACTTATCCTTATCCTTTGTTAAAAACCTTACAAGATAAGTATAAAATACGTCATTTACTAGTGCATATTTTCTTAGTGCATTCTCTTCCTGCAAATTAGGATAACGATCATAAACTAACTTGTGACCTAGACCATTTCCCAGGGTACCTACTCTCTTAATCCTAGTTATTGGTTGCATTCAAACTGCACATGAATAAACCACATAAGAAGACATATAGAAGGGATTCAGTTTATTATTCCTTCCCATTACTTGCTTCCATATTGTAGTGCTAATAGCCTTGGCCCAATGAATTATTCTAGGCTTTTCTCTCATATACTGAATAATGGTAAACATCCATGGTCTCATATACTGAATAATGGTAAACATCCATGGTTGTTACATATTTCAACCCAACTAACCTGCTTAGTAATGTGATCATTATATGTATCTCTTCCTTGAAATCAATCCTATATAAGTTCTTTGGTACTATTATTATAGCCTTTGGTTTGTTTTCTGCTGTGTACCAATTTTAGAAAATTACACTTTTGCATTCCTTCTCATTGCTAGAAAAATCTGTAGCATACTGATCTATATCTACATCCATCATTTGTTCTTGAATTTTCAAGCCAAATGTTCTAGCTATCCCTTCTATAGACAAATCTACAATAATCTCCCCTTTATGCATTACTCTTCTGGTACTCAAATCATATCTGCTTATACATTCTAGTACCAAATCTCTTGTCTCCATTGCCAACGGGAATCTAGCTACCTTGTACAAACCCTTTTCCCAAATCTTGCTCATGTCTGCAGTGGCATCTGGTGCCATAATTTTCTGTAATATATCCTCTACATCATACTGGCCGATATTTGTATCTGTTGCCACTCTGGTTGTGCTAATCAAAGAGGGATATCCCCTGTGCAATGGTAATTCTTCCCTAACCGTTTCTTTCTTCAGCTTCCTTTCTCTTTTTACTTTCTCTTTTTCACACGTCGACTTAGTATCTACTTTCTTGTACTATGGGTCCATCCTATCAAGAAAATTTATACATTCAACCCCCTTGTTTGCATCTCTTCCTAGGGTTTACCACATATTTCTACTTTTTACATTTACCCTAGGGCTTTTTGGCTTTTTCCTTATTTAGAATTTACTGGATCTAACAATATCAAATTCATTTCTATAATTAACTACAGTACTTTGCACTAATTTGCATCATTTTCTTAATGAAATTTACTGTAACTAATTTGCATTTCATTTAACTAAATTTTAATGGTGTTCGGGTACATACCTGTATTCTCAACCAATTCAACTTTAAGGATGGTGACAACAGATTACCGTTCAACCACACCGTTATCATTCTTGAATTTCCGTCTAGTTCTTAAATCACCTTTTTCCCCGCTTCATGAAATTGTCTAGAATCTTACTTTTCAAATGCAATTATGAAAATAACATACTCAAATTTTACTTTTATTTGTTCAAATTCTAAGTTTCTTAGTGTTAGCTGCGTATTGAATGCGGTAATTAATGCATACAATTCAAACCATGTCTAATTTTTTATTTAATTTGTATTTTGAACATTGTATACATTAATTCCTGCACCTTTTCTTTGTATCTCAACTTTTGTTTATCAAACTTTGCATATTCCTATGTATATCGCTATACAATCATCGAAACATACAAACTCAGACTCAGGCAGGTTTACGAATCATAGTGCATTTAATTTTACGTTTGGTTTTGTATATCTATCATTTGTACCACTTATGTATTTTGTACTCGAACCGTACCACTGTGGACCCTACCTGCCATATACAATATTCAACTTTTAATTATGTTGGGTTTTGTATCTTCTTTTGTATCATGCAATGTATATGCAATGTTATACATTCAAACATACAAACATGAACTTAAAAGATGTATCGACTAACTTTAACCTTTTGTTAATTCTGGCGTTGTATCTTTGCATCTTTGTTTTTTGTATATTAGGTTTGCATAACACATACAATATAACATACATACAAAAGTACAGACCTTAGTTTGTTATACACCATATTTAAATCACTGCCGGGTCCGCTTTTGTATATATATCAATGTATACTACCTTTTGTATATTGGAGACCCTTTATGATAATACCCTCGTGGGTCCCTCCAACTTAAATCACTTTTAACCTTTCTTTAAAATCTAAAATTGCATCTGCGTTCAAATACAAATAAGTATACATGCGGATATACAATATACATTTGCTCAGATTTCAGCCTTTTATAAACCCCATTATATTCTCATTTCGAGTTTGGGCATGTATATTCCCTTTTGTATATTGAATGCACGGGCTCATACATACAATACATAATATAATTGTGGAATTCAACACTTATTCATTTTATTTTAGAATTCAATCAGGTCTGGGGTTGCATATTTAAGTTTAAATGTTCGAGATACAATATGCAAAAATAATAAAGACCACCCCCTTATGTATCACAAAATGACAACATTAGCCTCTCATATGCATGAAAATTTATATATGAAATAGAAATTTGACTTAAGATTGAATTTTCACAAAAACCTCCATATCTCTCAAAATACAAGGAATTAACAGTTGGTTCAAAAAACAACCCTAGATCATTTTTTATGTAGAACCTACTAGTAACCCCTATTTCTCCTTAATACTATGCATTTTGATTTTCAGGTATTTCCAGCATCTAGTACAGTTTTCCTTGACCACCTAGCAAGACCAAGCCACAAGAAAGCAAAAGCAAACAGGGTCCTCATTTTGCTAGAGGGTAAAATGGGGCGTGTTGTGAACATCACAACAACTAGCAACCAAATAAAACAACCAAATTCAAACAATTAAGAAATTGATTTGAAATAAATCATAATTTCCAACTTCCTCATCTGTAAGAATATTATTCATCATAGACTGAATGTATTCAACAATGTACATGAACTTTTTGAAAGAGTTTAAGTGTGTGCAATTGATTCTTTCCCTCCTTTGACAAAGCAAGAAAATAATAGATATTTGCATTAACCTACATAGTTGGGTTTAACCTTCTAAGCCAATCCTGGATAGAGCCTTGCTGCCATCAGGTGTCCATAGCCCCGACAAGGTTATCACCTATAATTCCCCTAGATAGAGCCCCACTGTGAGCAAGCGTCCATAGCCTCAATAGAGTTATCTAGATGACCTTAAGAGAATAAATTCTCAATTTTATTGATCTTTATATCTATATTTGTATATCATTTCAGCTTACCATTTGCACAGTAATGGAATCTATTGCATAAGGCTGGTAATTATAGTGGTAGCAAAGGCCAACCTTTAGATTTTTCACTTAATGCAAACATCTACCACCTCCCACATTAATTCAAAGAATCTTTAAAGTTTGTAGTTATATGACTCTTTGAATGCTTCATGCTACAGAAATTGAATAAATCCTTCACAAAATAAACAACAACCCACATCCATGAAAGTTCACAAGTTATGCATTCAAATGATTTACCTGAATTTTCTAAATTTTACTATTTTCATTGGTTGCCAGTCTGCTCCTGTATACCCCAAATCAAAATAAAGACCACAACAAAAAGAAACACAACAAACCAACAAACCAACACCAAACAAAACAACAAAACAAAAAGGAAAACAAAAACCAACAAAACAAAATAACAAAAAAACAAGACCACACAACTATACAACATTTACAATATGGTACACAATAGGATTAAACTCACATTCTAGGCTTGAAAATAGTGTTTAAGGTGTTGACCATTAATAGGTAATGTTACATCTTCACCAGTAAAAGTTTTGAGCCTAAATGTATTGTCACCTATGATTTCTAAAACCTATAGTAGACCTAACCACAATTTATCAAAATTACCATGGTTTCCTTTCTTTTCGTGGGCTTTGTCCTAACATAAAACTAGATCTGATATGTTAAATGTCTTAACCTTCACTTTTTTGTCAAACCATGTTTTAACTACAACCTGATGTTTTGCGAACTTGTCAATGGCTTGATCCCTTTTCTCATCTAATTGTAAAACTGGACAATCCTAGCTTCTCTATGGTCATCAAAACCCAAATACTCGTTTGCAAATTTCCATGTAGGAATTCTCAAGTTGACTAGAAGTATGGGATCAGTCCCATATACTAAATGATAAGGTGCATTGCCTAAGGCTTCTTTGACTTTCATCCTATCTACCCATAATGCATACTTCAACAATGTGTTCCATTCTTTGGGATTCTTAGCAATCAGTTTTTTGATGATATCCAACAATATCTTATTAGTTGATTCGGTTAACCCATTACCCTAAGGATAATAATTGGAAGAAAATTTAAGAACTATTCCATATTCAAACGCCCATTTAGAAAAATTTAAAGAGGAAAATGCATGGCCATTGTCACATACCAGAGCATAAGGTGTTCTAAACCTGGTGCTGATGTTTTCTTCTAGAAACTTGATGACAACCTCAGTAGTGGAAAATTTACAACATGTCACTTTTGTCCATCTAGTACAATAATCTGTCATTGTCAGTATGAATTTGTGTCCAGCAGATGATGGAGGATTGATAACCCCAATAAAATCAAGTCCCCATTGTGCAAATGGTTTGGACTCTATAATAGGTTGTAATGGATGGGTCTGGTTTCTCCCTCTATCTACTGTAGTCTGGCAAGTGTGGCAGCTTCTGATGTGATTTTTAGTATCTTTGAATATCATGGGCCAATAGTAACCTAACCTCAGAATCTTATGTGTGGTTCCTAGATGAGAACCATGTGTTGTCCCATATTTGTCATGCAGTTCTAGCAACACTTTGACTGCTTCATCTCTATTCAAACATCTTAAATATATCCCCTCATGATTCTTTTTGAATAACAAACCTCCTTGCATCATATACCTTTGTGCTTTAATTTTCAAGGCTCTCCTTTGAGAAGATTTCATCCAATTGGGATACTTTCCAGATATGAGGAATGTATTCAAGTCATCATACCATCCTAGTGTATCATTAGTGTTCAATACATACTGCTATTTTACCAAGTTAGGATCAGTATTGGCTATGGTTTGTACTAAGGCTTGGCCTCTGACTAACTTCATAGGAATGATCTCCATATCAAACTCCTGTAAAACTGTGATCCACTTTGCCCTTTTATCTCCAGGTTCATTTTGCATCAGTAGCACTTTTACGGCTGCATCAGGCACTATGGCCTTTATCTGACACCTAATAATATAATATCTAAACTTTTTTACTGCTCTCACCAATGCAAACACCTGCCTCTCTGTATCCAAATACTTTAACAGAGCATCCTTCAATGGAGCACTCATGAAGGCAATAGGTTTTTCTTCATTCTCTTCTCCTTTGTGTGTTAAAGCAGCTGCATAAGAATGTTCAGATGCAAAAGAATAAATGTCAAAAGGTTTAGTATAATTTGGACTAGCTAACATAGGAGCATCAAAAATAGCCTCTTTAATATCCTCAAATGCTACTCTAGCCATTGGTGTCCACTCTATCTTAGCATCCTTTTTCAGCATCGCATTTAATGGTTACACAATTTCTATAAAACCAGTAATGAACTTTCTAATGAAATTAATTTTACCAAAGAAAGATTTTAGTTCCTTCTTACTGCTCGACAATTGTAGCTTCTTAATTCCCTCCACTCTATCTGGATAAATGGATATTCCATTTTAAGAGATAATATGGCCTAACAACTTTCCTTCAGTTACCCCAAATGCACATTTCTTTGGGTTGAGAGATATTCCATACCTTTCACATATTTTTAGCACTTTCCTTAGGTCATTTGCATGAGTAGATATATCTTTAGAAAAGACAGTTAAATCATCCATGTAAATAACAATACATTTACCTGATAACCCACGGAATGCAATGTCCATGGCCCTTTGGAAAGTGGCACCTGCATTAATTAAGCCAAATGGTATTCTTCTATATGCATAGTTACCCCATTTGAATGTGAATGTAGTTTTTAGCCTATCCTCTTTGTCTACTAAAACTTGATTATAACCAGAGAAACCATCAAGAAAAGACATCATTTTAGCACCATTCACTACTTGTAACACTTCATCTAATGGAGGTAAAGGGTAATTATCTTTTTTAGAATCTTTATTTAGATTTCTAAAGTCAACACGCAGTTTGATGTCCCCATTTTTCTTTCTTATGGGCACTAAGTTAGCTACCCAGGTAGAATGCCTCACTAGAAAAATTATTCTTGCAGATAATAGTTTCCTTACTTCTTCAAAGATTAGGGGTTCTAATATAGCATTTACTGGCTGTTGTTTCTGTCTAAATGGTTTTACCCTTGGCTTCAATGGAATTAGATGTGTTATGATAGAAGTATCATAAGTTTTCAGATTTTCATAAGTCCATGCGATCACATGCTTATATTCCTTTAATACTTCGGCAATTTCTTTTCTCAATTCTTTAGAACAAGATTTTCCAATTAAAACATTATGTGGATTCTATTTTATTGCTAAGTTGAAGGGGTCACACTTACCTCCCTCTATTTTGGGAAGATCATTTTGTCTTACCACTCCTTCAAAGTTAGATTTTTTCCAATTCTATTACTCCCTTGGGTAGGAAATTACTCTTTAAGTCTATTATTTCGTCCTCATCCCATGATACTTCAGGCCTTTCCTACTCATCAATAATTTGTGTTTCAAACACATCATGACAAGTGATGAAATCTATAATCTGTTGATCCCCTTCAAATACCTAGAAATGTGTTACATTGTTTGTATACTTGGTATATTTACCAACTCTATTGCAAATCATTTCAGACTTGACAATGTTAAGGGTTCTAATGTGCTACAGCAACTGCTAGTGCATCTGGCCTTTGATTTAACTCTCTAGGGATATGTTCAATGTTAAAAGCCTCAAAGATTCAATTAAATCCCACACCCTATACCTGTAACTGACCATTTTCCTCAAGTTACATGCATATAATTTCTTGACCTAGCTAACTACTAATTCAGAGTCAGAAACTACCTTGATCATCTTTACCTTTTTCTTAATGGCCATAACCAATCCGTAGATCAGAGCTTCATACTCTACTACATTATTGGTGTAGGGAAACTAAATTCTGTATGCTGCCAAAAAGGATTTACCATTCAGATCAATGAGTTCAACTCCTTCTCTTGCCCCTTGTTTGGATTTAGATCCATCACACTTTAGAGTCCACATGTTACTTGTGTTTTTATGAACTAAACCTTTTGTTTTAACAGGAACTGCTTTACTTATCTCATGTTTCATGGGAGCATGCATATTCTCATGTATCTTTTCCTGACTTGTAGATATCACTACTCTCTCTATCTATTTAAGAAATTCAAAATGATTAGTACCTTTTGTCTCCACATCCTCACTAGGATTCTTTATAAAATTGTTAGCATCTTCATGGAAATGCAACTTAGGTTCATTAAGGATACCTTTTCCTTTTTGTTTTCCCATTAATTCCAAACACTTCTTGTGCTGATATTCAATTATGTCTCTACACATCCCACAGTTTTCTTCAGAGTGAGTAGTCTTATGCACTCTACACCAATTCTTATAAAAACTACATTAGATAGGGACTCCCTGTTGGATACATTTCTCCATTTCTTGTCTTATGATCTAACCAAAATTACTCACTACATTATCCTCTTCATCAGAAGAACCATGATCAGAATCAACAAACACATTTGTTCCACTATTAGTAGGTTTTGTTTCAAATTCAAAGGATAAAATTTCTTCTATTTGCACTCCTCTGTTTGAAACTCTATAAATTCCTGGTTCAATAGAAGCATATAATACTTCATTTGTCCTGTTATACTCTGTAATCATGTGTTTCATCCTAGGTTCCACCTCAATTCTAATTAGTTCGGGATGCCTCTCCATGGCAACCACATATGTGAAAAATCAGTGGTTATGTATCAGTTTAAAGTTCTAGACCAATCCTTTCTCAGTAACATACCATAATTAACTGGGATGTCTACCACCTAAATATCAATGTACTGACTTACCCTAGGATTAGAAGCCAATTGCCTTTGAATATGCATAAGTTCTCCCACTACATTGACCTCAGATTTATCTAATTATGTAACAACCTTAGTAGACTTTGTAGCGGTAAGTCCTAAAGTTTTACATATTCCCAATGGCATGACATTAACCGGAGCTCCTGAATCTACTATATAGTTATGTAATTTTTTTCCAAACATTCTAGAGGTTAACAGAAAATGAGGGGCTTCCTTCTTCTCTGTGTACACTACTACATTTGTGCTTGCAAGTTGTTCAATAGTTTTACTTTTATCTTTGGTCTATACATCCTTACCATGCATTTCTGTAACTGGATTGTCTATTGGCCCTGACTCATCTAAAGATTTTATGAATGAATTCCTTACCCCTGTGCTTTTCAATAAATCATACAAAGGTACATTAACCTTTATCTTCTTTATCTCCTTAGACATGTAATTCATTAATTTTGAAGCTTCATTTGGCTCTACCTTTCCTACCTAAACCTTTGACATTACTGTTGCACTAGTACCATAATTAGCTTTGGGAGGCATTGGGTTATAACTTGCATGTTGGTCATGCGGGGTATTGAGGTTGTTTGGAGGTGTGGTGGTGGTGAAAGGACCTCTTGATTTACTAGTATTTCTTAGATTATAGGTATGATTCCTATTAGACCGTTGAAAAGCTTGTACCTCATCTGGTTCACATAACACCTCATTTTCAGTTTCAAAGGGAAACTAAAAAACCTCTAATACTAAAGCTGATTCTAGATATAAGCTATCACAGTAGTATGGTTCATCTTCTGCTATTTGACTTTCTTCCTCCTTGGTTGAGAAAGTAAAACTTTCTAAGACCATAGCAGACTCAAATCCTGAAGGTACTATCTCATTTCCCTTAGGGATTAAAAACTCGAATGTAGGAGCCTATACCTCTACATTAAAAATACTAGCTACTAAATGGAACTACAAACAATCAATTTCATCATTTGCATTAGTATTGTGAATCCTACACCAATTCTTCAGTGCTACATTAGCCATTTGTATCCTAGCAGGTTGTTTAGGTTCTTGGTTATCTGGATTCTCAAATGGAGAAGCCAGAGTGCCATTGTTTGGTCTGGTATTTCATATTCTAGGAGGTTTAGGCTGATTAGGATTTCTATTATCATTTCCCCAAGCCTTGTTATCTCCATTATGTTCTTTGTTTGGTGGTTCCTATCCTTGGTTATGATTTTGATTTTGGTTGTGGCCTTGGTTTTGACTATGATTTTGATACTGATTCTGGTACTGATTTTGACTTTGAGGATTTTTGCCATAAAATCTTTCATTCCTCAAATGAGTCATCTCAGTTGTTAGCCTTTGTAAATGGGCAGTAATTTCTTTCATCTCCTCCCTACTTTTGCTTTAGCCACATAAGTGTCTTGAGGAGGTTGAAAGAAAGACTGACCACTAGCCGGATTGTTATTAGTACCATTACCTGTGTATGGAACTATGGCCTGGGTTGGGATGAGGTTATATATTGGTGCATAAGTAGGCACTGGATTTAACAATGGAGTATGATGCATTGGAACACCATTCCATGGTTGTGTTTGGTTTGAAACTCCAGGATTTCCTACACTCATAAAAGGACTATATGTTGTTTGTCTCATTTCTTGGTTAATTTTCACTGCTTCCTTGTAGGCTTTAGACACACTATCCACATCAGGTTGTCTTTTCACAAACATTGCGGTCAATGGATCTAAGGCAGCATAATACATTGCTAAGATTGCCTCAATAGTCACTGTGTAAGGATCAACCAATTTAGAATATGCTTTCTGGAACCTATCCTTAAAGTTATCAATGAGTTCTCCTTCACCTCTTTTAATTCGTACCAGCTTATGATATAGAGATGACTGCTCTACTGGTCCTCTAAATCTAGATAAAAATGCCTCCTCCATGAGATCCCAGGAGGCAATATGACCATTTGGCAAATTCAAATACCAGTTGGAAGCCCGTTCATTGAAAGTGAATGGGAACAATCTACAAACTACATCCTGATGTTCCAACCTTGCCCTAAAGCATGCTTCTTTCAAGATTCAGATGTGATCCTTAGGATCTTGATGCAGTTGATATTTAGGACAAATCTTCTCAGGATTCTTAGGCATTTCATGATAATCAGCGAAGAAAATAGGAGAATTGACATTAAAGTACGCCATGATTGGACCTCTAGGTGGACTAGGACTTCTAGGAGGACTTGGATTTCTAGGCAGGCTAGGACTTCTAGGGGGACTAGGACCTTTAGGAGGACCTAGACTAAGATTCAACGATCTAAATGCAGAACAATCAGGACTCACTATATTCAGTATTTTCAATGGTGATCTTGGAGGAGTACTTGATGAATTTCCTATCTGCACTACTTTAGGATTCCAAATCAAAGGACTCTTATTCTATCATCTATCAGGTAATTGTATGAAGATGTCACGTGAATTGGACCTAGACTTGGTCACTCGACCAATATTGTGAGCCAACTTTGCACAAATCTTACCTTAATTCCAAACAGGCCCTCCTTTTAGCGCCAAAAATTGTTGATGTATGTTTTTACACATAAGCAACATGAGATAAATTCACAATGAACTCAGTCTCTCTTGAAAAGTATGGAGAATTCTACAAAGATAACTCTCAACTCCAAGGCTTCGGTAGTCAGTTCTTGACTGCATTGGAAAGTTTAGTGGTTCATTGTGAGCTGTTTGTTCAAGGGGCCTTACATAAACTAAAGTAATATGTGACTTATTGGACTTACTCAATGATCACAAATAACACTGTGAGAAGTGATCCTTTGCATGTATTTATCATCTTTACAAAGCTTTTACATGAATTATACTAAACATGCTCTGTATTTTCAAATTATGTATGCAAACTAATAAAGATCTATTAAATTTGCAATTCTTTACTCGGATCAATAGCAATTTACTTAAAATATCTATGTGCAAGCTAAGTATTTATGCTTTTTGAGAAAAGTTAGAAAGAGTAGGGTTAGAAACATTATTTTAGACAGGATCTAGTATTTATCATCTTTACAAAGCTTTTACATGAATTATACTAAACATGCTCTATATTTTCAAATTATGTATGCAAACTACTAAAGATCTATTAAATTTTCAATTCTTTACTCGGATAAATAGCAATTTACTTAAAATATCTGCGTGCAAGCTAAGTATTTATGCTTTTTGAGAAAAGTTAGAAAGAGTAGGGTTATAAACATTATTTTAGATAGGATCTAGTGTTCTGCTATCCACGTATTGAGAAATTTAATGATCTTGAACAATTCAACACAATTAAATCCACATATGTAAAATCCTAAGCATTTTCATGAACATACATAAAGAATTGCAATCTTTCAAAGAAAATACATCAAACAATTGCCTGAATCAAAAAACACTCTGGAATAGACATAGAATTCTAAGTTTGCTTTCATTTGAAGTATAAAGTCATACTAAATTTACAATGTAACAATGACTTCTATTGTATTGACCAAAATTACTAAACTTACAAACGCTTTGATAGATACATGAAGGAGACAGGACATTCCACGCGCTCCCTGCATAGGCGACCTCCTCCCTAAATCACTAAATGCTCAAAGTATTCAACATGAATTACTTCCTTTTGCAACAAATCACCAATTATAGTCTTAAGCTAAAAGTTATGAATCCCTGTGTAAGTAAAATACATGTAATAGGGTTCCTTACATAGATTTGATATTCCCCCTCTGCTACGGTTACAAATTGAATCAATGGTTCACATTCAAACTTTACAAAATCAACGGTGGGAATCATTTCCCAAGCGTTCCAAATTATCTTTATAGAATATTCCTTCTGGTGCAAAGGATGCCATTAGGATCTTTTTAAATATAAGATATTTTCTTTGACTTTCTCCTTTGTTGACCTTTTGCTAATGACAATATGACAAAAAACCCAAAGTACTCTCAAATGATACTGCTATTGATATTCCTTTTTCACATGCTCTTTACTCCTTCAAGTACTCTATATATTTGGCTATCAATGCCACAATAGAATTATGATTAGTCCCTTGGCTCTTTGTCCATGTATATTGCTGTAATTCAACTCCCTCCTTCAACATCTTCATTTGCTTTTCTACCTCTTCTCTATCCTTATGATATTTCCTTACCTTGGCATTTAATTCCATTACCTAATCAATCATTTCAGTACTTAGATTTAATGCAGGGCTCTCTAAGCAAGGTAAATAGATGGATTTAAATTCTTTTATTGCCATAGTCACACCATATACTGGTATCTCTTGGCACACATGCCCAATAAGTCTCTTTATTATCTTCATGTGTATCCTTATTGTACCATCAACAATTTCCTCCAAATCTCAAGTACTTACAATGCAACCTTTTAGAATGTCCTCTTCAAATTTCAATTCTAATTTATGCTGTGGTATTTGGTTTGCCATCTAAGGAGTTATTACTCCTTCATTTATCAACTCTTCAACCCTTTCATTCATGTCTTCAACCTGTTCTAATTTAGATTTGCTTTCTTCTAACCTGGATTGACAATTATGTATGATAATATTACAATTGTTTTTCTCTGTGAGGGCAATATCCCATTTGACAATTGCTTGCCTTATTATATCTTCTCACTTTTGAATAAATGCTTTGAGCCACTTCTCAAAAAGATCTGCTTCAATTTTCTTGTTCTCCATCTCATTTACCTGATCTCTTGATAAGATGGCCAGCTTTGTAGGCAAGTCTGGCATACTAACAGTAGGGTCAAACATACCTTGAATGAATTGCTGTAATTGGACAATGTGTCCCTTCAAGTAATCATATTTATCTTTATCTCTTCTCATCATCTCCATAGTCGCCTTATTCATGTCCTCCCACTTCGCGATATGTTTCTCCCTAGATACATACCCAAGGTCTATGTTAAGCAATTGATAATCATCAAGGCTCATTTATCCTTTTGCCTTCTCTTTTTGGGGTATGGCTAGCTCTAGAGTCCTTGATTTAGATGGATTTCTCTTTATGGCTGACATGGTCCTTGCTTTTCTTCTTTCCTTTTGTGGATGACCACCTAATAGACTTTTTATATCAATAGGGACCAGCTGCACTTTTGTCTTTTCTCTTCTAACTTTTGAACCTATCGAAGTTGGTGCCTCCCTGCTCATTTCTACCTACTTTTCTTCATCTATCACCTGCTCTTGAGGTTTCTCTGTTTCTATTTGTTCCTGTTGTTTTTGTTGCTGCTGTGGTGGTTGCTGTGGTGGAGGATCTTGATCTAGAGGAGGTGGTGCATTGTCTTGTTGTGGTGGCTCCTCCTCTTCATTCTCTTTTTCTTCTTCCTCTTCCTCTGTATCCTCTTCAGTATCTTGCTCCATATCTTCTCCTTCTGAATTCTCCTTTTGTTCACTTTGTTCAATATCAACCTTAGGAGTACCTAAAATATTAACCTTAGAACCACTTGATGGAATTATTGCCCCTTTTATTGCCTCAATTTGCACATGTGCACTCTCAGGCATGCTTGCTTGTTCTTTCTATGGAGGCTAGCTTGAAGATACATCAAGCCCTTGTGTAGATTTCTATTCTTCTTTTTCCTTTTCTATTTTTGCTACCTGTTGTGCAACATCCCATATTTCTTTTATGATTTTTGGTGGCACAAGTGTACCAAAAGGATCCACTGCCTCCAGCTCTTCTTGCACATTTTTTGCTTTTGATATTGGGCTTTGTCTCTTCCCCATAGACACTTCAGTGTTGTGTTCTTCTACTATAGGGGAGCTCTTAGCTACTTCTTTTTTCTCTTCATGCTCTATGCCTATACTTGTTTCAAACTGTGTATCTTCCTCATCACTACTATCATTCTCAACATTTACAATTTGACTCACTTTTTTAACTTCTTGGGCTTTTGACCCTTATAGCATTTCCTCAGTTAATTCTTTTTTAGCCTTTATGTAGCCATGTCTTCTTTCTTCTTGTGTAGATTAAGTAGGTACAAGCTTTTGTCTAATCTCTTCTTGTGGAGTATCTACAACCTTAGTATGTATTGGTGCCCTCCCTTTTGAAGATTCTATAATTATAGCCTTCATTACACTTTGTCCTGATGGCACCCCTGGTGTTTGTGTTTGTTCTACATTAACTCCTTAACTTGCTGACCCTGCTTCTACAAATGTACCTGAGGCTACTGCAATTGTAACACCCAGTGCATAAGGGTCCATCAGTGTTGCATTTTTATCCTTTTCAATCACCTTAACTTCTACAATTTTCCTTTTCTTTTCATAAAAGCACTGTAAATCATCTGATTTTCTCTTGCTCTCTTCTTACCCTTCTTTTGGTATGTATCTACAATGCTTTTAGCTTTAATCTCTTCTATTTATCTTTTAACCATGTTTTAGAGAACAAAATAATGGGCTTCGATACAACCTCCAAAGAATTTTCATCTAGCTCTTCCCAATTTGGTTCGTTGATGGGCAACAACCTCTTGCTTTCATAACTGTGATGTAGTACTTTACCATCATCTATAATTTCTTGGGGTACACTGATTTCCCCCACTGTCCTCATTTGCTCCAAAGTTAACCTTTGGTGAGCCTTTTTCCTCACCTCTCTTTCATTTTCACAATCTGACCAGAAATCTTCAATATGAACTTGGTGTTTATATTTCTTGTCAACATAATTTTTGATCCTATGGAAAGGAACAAAACACTTAGCTAAATCAAATTCTTTGAACCCATAATACCTTAGCTCCTTTTCTGAGTGTTGAGCTACATCTACACTATAACTAGAATACCTACCAATCACCCAAGGGAACATAATGTTTCCTCTGCCAAACTTCCTCTTATACATCCCAAACACATTTAGAATTTGTCTGGAGAATTCTAATACAATCAATTTGTTTGAAGGATACCTTGTTAATTTGAATGGTTTTCCCTCAAACCCTTCAGTTCTAATGTAAGTGAAGGTAGGGAACTATATATACCAAGAGCTAAATAAGCCTATGGCACTTGCTGCCTCCTCTGATAACCACTTATCCTTATCCTCTATTAAAACCCTTATCAGATAAGTATAAAATGCATCGTTTACTAGTGCATATTTTCTTAGTGCATTCTCTTCCTGCAAATCAAGATAATGATCATAAACTAACTTCTGACCCAGACCATTTCCCAGGGTACCTACTCTTTCAATCCTAGCTATTGGTTGCATTCGAACTGCACATGAATAAACCACATAAGAAGACATACAGAATGGCTTCAGTTTATTATTCCTTCCGATTGCTTGCTTCCATATTGTAGTGCTAATAGCCTTGACCCAATGAATTGTTCCAGGCTTTTCTCTCATTTACTAAATAATGGTAAACATCCATAGTTCACACCTTGTTGTATCTTTCAACCCAACCAACCTGCTCAGTAATGTGATCATTATATGTATCTCTTCCTTGAAATCAATCCTATATAAGTTCTTTGGTACTCTTATTGCAACCTTTGGTTATTTTTCTGCTGTGTACCAATTGTAGAAAATTGCACTTTTGCATTCCTTCTCATTGCTAGCAAAATCTGTAGCATACTAATCTATATCTACATCCATCTTTTGATCTTGAATTTCCAAGCCAAATGTTCTGGCTATCCCTTCTGTAGACAAATCTGCAATAATCTCCCCTTTATGCATTACTCTTCTGGTACTCAAATCATATCTACTTATACATTCCAGTACCAAATCTGGCCTCCATTGCCAATGGGAATCCGGCCGCCTTGTACAAACCCTTTTTCCCAAATCTTGCTCATGTCTGGAGTGGCATTCGGTGCCGTAATTTTCTATAATATATCCTCTGCATCATACTGACTGATATTTGTATCTGTTGCCACTCCGCTTGTGCTAATCAAAGAGGGATATCCCCTGTGCAACATAATTCTTCCCTAACCATTTCTTTCTTTGGCTTCCTTTCTCTTTTTACTTTCTCTTTTTCACCCGTCGACTCAGTATCTACTTTTTTATGCTTTGGGGCCATCTTGTCAAGAAAATTTATACATTCAACCCCCTCATTTGCATCTCTTCCTAGGGTTTACCACAGATTTTTACTTTTTACATTTACCCTAGGGATTTTTGGCTTTTTCCTTATTTAGAATTTACTAGATCTAACAATATCAAATTCATTTCTATAATTAACTACAGTACTTTGCACTAATTTGCATCATTTTCTTAATGAAATTTACTATAACTAATTCCCATTTCATTTAACTAAATTTTAACGGTGTTTGGGTACATACCTGTATTTGCAACCAGTTCGACTTTAAGGATGTTGACAATAGATTACCGTTCAACCTCACCGTTACCGTTCTTGAATTTTCGTCCAGTTCTTGAATCACCTTTTTTCTCACTCCGTGAAATTGTCTACAATCTTACTTTTCGAATGCAATTATAAAAATAACATACTCGAATTTTACTTTTATCTGTTTAAATTCTAAGTTTCTTAGTGTTAGCTACATATTGAATGCGGTAATTAATGCATACAATTCAAACCATGTCTAATTTTCTATTTAATTTGTATTTCAAACATTGTATATGTTAATTTCCGCACCTTTTCTTTGTATCTCAACTTTTGTATATCAAACTTTGCATATTCCTATGTATATCGCTATACAATCATTGAAACATACAAACTCAGACTTAGGCGGGTTTATGAATCATACTGCATTTAATTTTATGTCTGGTTTCATATATCTATCATTTGTACCACTTATGTATTTTGTAGTCGAACCATACCATTGTGGACCCTACCTGCCGTATACAATATTCAACTTTTAATTATGTCAGGTTTTGTATCTACTTTTGTATCCAACAATGTATATGCAATGTTATACATTCAAACATACAAACACGAACTTAAAAGATGTATCGACTAACTTTAACCTTTTGTTAATTCCGGCGTTGTATTTTTGTTTTTAGTATATCAGGTTTGCATAACACATGCAATATAACATACATACAAAAGTGCAGACCTTAGTTTGTTATACACCATATTTAAATCACTGCTGGGTCCACTTTTGTATATATATCAATGTATACTACCTTTTGTATATTGGAGACCCTTTATGATAATACTCGCGTGGGTCCCTCCAACTTAAATCACTTTTAACCTTTCTTTAAAATTCAAAATTGCATCTGCACTCAAATACAAACAATTATACATGCGGATATACAATATACATTTGCTCAGATTTAAGCCTTTTATAAACCCCATTATATTTTCATTTCGGGTTTGGGCATGTATATTCCCTTTTTTATATTGAATGCACGGGCTCATACATACAATACATAATACAATCATGGAATCCAGTGCTTATTCAATTTATTTCAGAACTCAATCGGGTCCGGGGTTGCATATTTAAGTTTAAACGTTCAAGATACAATATGTAAAAACAATAAAGATCACCCACTTATGTATCACAAAATGACAACATTAGCCTCTCATATGCATGAAAATTTGTATATGAAATATAAATTTGACTTAACATTGCATTTTCACAAAACTCCATATCTCATGAAATACAAGGAATTAATAGTTGGTTCAAAAAGCAACCCTAAATCATTTTTCATGCAGAACCTACTAGTAAGCCTTGTTTCTCCTTACTACTATGCATTTTGATTTTTAGGTATTTCTAGCATCTAATACATTTTCCCTTTACCACCCAGCAAGACCAAGCCACAGGAAAGCAAAAACAAACAGGGTCTTCATTTTTCTAGAGGGTAAAATGGGGCGTGTTGTGAACATCACAACACACTGATCATCAATCTTTACAGTGTTTGAATAGTAAAGGAAAGTTGAATCAGAGACATATGAGATGAGTAGAGTTCATGCAGAGTTACACATTTGTATTGAAGCATAGGAGTGGAAACTGAAATAAAGTTGTAGATGCATTAAGCAGAAGAAGGAATTTATTGACAAAGATGAGGCTAGAAGTGCTAGGATTTGAAGAACTGAAGCATATGTATGAAGAATCTATTGATTTTGCAGAAGCATGGAAAGCATGTAAGGAGCTTGTTGTGATAGATAGAAGTAAGTGGTTAGATTATTTCATTCAGGAGGATATGTTGTTCAAAGGAAATCAATTGTGTATACCTAGGAGTTCAATGAGAGACAATTTGATCGAGAAGAAGCATAGTGGTGGATTGGCAGGACATTTTGGTATTAATAATGTAATAGCTTTAGCAAGTGAACATTATTTTTGGCCTTAGATATATAAGGATGTAAGAAAATTTGTTCAGAGTTGTAGGGTATGTCATGTTGCAAAAGGGAGTAGTCAAAATACTAGTTTGTACAAATCTTTGACAGTACCAGAGAGACCTTGTGAAGATATAAGCATGGATTTCATATTAGGTTTGCCAAGAACACAGAGGTGATATGATTCTATATTTGTAGTAGTGGATAGATTTTCAAAGATGTCACATTTCATTCCTTGTAAGAAGACAAATGATGTTGTACATGTTGCTGACCTATTTTTCAAGGAGATTGTGAAATTGCATGGATTGCCTAAGAGTATAGTTTCAAACAAAGACACAAGATTCATTGGATATTTTTGGAGGACATTGTAGAAGGAGATGAAGATAGACCTAAAGTTCAGTTCAACATTTCACCCATAGACAGATGGACAAATAGAAGTGGTAAATAGGATTTTGGGTAATTTGTTAAGATGTTTAGTAGGAGACAAAGTAGGAAATTGGGATCTAATTCTACCGCAAGCAGAGTTTGCATACAATAATTCAGTGAATAGGGGTATAGGGGAGACACCATTTGAAGTTCTAATAGGAGTACAACGTAGAGGAGTAGCAAAGCTGAGGGACATCAATATGGAGAACAAAATAAGTGCCAAGGTAGAAGAATTTGTAGGATACATGGAGATAGTACATAATCAAGTCAGGAAACATTCGGAGGAGATGAATAGTAAGTACAAGGAGCAAGCAGATGAGAAGAGAAGACATAAAGAATTTTTAGTTGGAAATGAAGTAACGGTATATCTGAGAAAGGAGATATTTCTAGTGGGGACATACAACAAGATGAAGATGAAGAAGTTTGGACCATGTAAGATTCTTAGGAAATTTGATTCAGGAAATGCATATGAAGTGGAGCTACCAGAGACATTTGGTATATCACCTATATTCAACATTGTAGATCTATATGATCAGTATCATGAAGGGGAGTCAAGTGACAACATTAAAGATGGTTTGAAGAATTAGATACCACAACAACCACCAGAGCAGATAGAAGACAAAGAGTATTTGGTTAAGTGGAAAGGTAGACCAGAAGAAGATTCATCATGGATTTCTTAGGCTGAGGTAGACTGCCTTGGTTTTCCTCTAGCCCCAGTAAAGTGAGGGACTCACTTTTTCAACAACCCTAGGTGTCTGATGTAGGAGCATCCCAGGTTGAAGAGCAATCTTGCATCAACCAAAAAAATATTTGCATTCTTTTCCTTTCCTTCATTCGAGTTGCAGTTCAGTGATTTGCAGTTCAATATTTTCTACTGTATTTTGCTACATATTCATATCAGATCTCACAGAGTAGGATTTATCTTCTATGTCATGTAATCTACATCATATTTAGTTTTAAGGAGATTTAGGTTTCTCTATAGAAAGTTATTGCTATCATAAGATCATCAACTTTCACAGAGCAGAGCTTTCATACAGTCAGTTGAGAGGAGAAGGTTTGTGGAGCACTTTTGTCACTTGTGGATCCTAATGGAACATCATACATGACAAATAAGGTCCAGATAGACCTTCCTTGAGGTCGGCACCAAGTTTCATTCATATGCAGAGAAATACCATATGTTACAGGCTAACCTACATGTTCTCTACACGTTACATCACTCATTGGAGTCTGTAACCTCTTAAGGCTGATGCAGAGGATTCTATGGGCTTGAAGATAATATATATGTACATCTCTTAGATGCATTAGGAAGTTAGTTTTCTAGTTAGTAGCCATGATAGTTTAGATAGTTGAATTCTTTCTAGAAGGCACCTCAATGCCATATCTTTCATTTCTGTTGTAACCCAGAAAGCAGGCCTATGAGCCCTTTGATTGTGGCCTACATGTTGCTACTATTGGGACAAGAAAATTCAAAATTTTCTTATATTCCTACCCACCCATGTCTGACCAAATCAGAAAATATTATGCCTAAAAAATAGAATAATAATTGGTATATCCCATAGAAATCATATGACTTTCATCACAAGTGGACGTCTCACCCCTCGAAATGTAATATAATGAAGGGCCCCAATTCCTTAATTTCGGCGAGACCTCCCTTTTGTTATACTAATCCATGTTCTATGAGAAACTAGCTGAAATGACTATCGGCATGAGAATAAGGATCAGGGAGAATATTTCAGGAACTGCCGTTGAAGAAGGTAACACCAATGACCCTTCGTCAGAAAGAAAATTTCTAGTCACGCCGATTGGTATAAGATAGCACTATCTGGGAATACTCCACAAACCCCCCCAATGATATAGATCATACTGATAAAATAATTCGGTGGGACTCTCACTAAACAACTAGTGGAACGGATGGAGTTACTGATCATCAACAGGAGATACATCGGAGAAAGGAAATAGAGTGTCTCTGACATGTTGATGTCTCAACGACCAAAGGGATTGTTTCGTCATAGCTCACACTGATATTATGAAGGATAAGAACCATCGGAGAACCCGAACAATTCAAAATGAGGTTTATAAGTCTTGCCGAACCAATGGTCACAACGATAAAGATGTCGGTGACATATTGAAAGATCACTCCAATGAAGTGTTACTGTGTGAAAGTGTTATATGGATATTTTAGTCATCCCTGTGAGTATTTATTATCAAATGAAATAAAAAGGTTTCTTAGACCTAAATATTTTGGTGGTCCTCCTACTGTTACCCACAACTGGGGAGACTGGTATTGTTTTGAGGATGCTACTATGGTCAGAGTTTATGGTTTTGAGGACACTCCTTTTATATTGCCTAAGATTGTTCCTGACAGAATTGCCTACTTAGAAATAGTTAGGCAAATGAATTGTTCTAATGTGATGCACTTGAGCTCCCATGATAAACAATCTTTTATGCCTAGTACTCTGTGCTTTGGAGATTTTACTATGGTATCCAAGGAGGGTTATGGTCTCATTATGGATAAACTGATGCATTACAATATGAGATGTGCTGAGGCAAGAAAAGGCTTTGATCCTGAGGTTTCATTAACCTTGCCCTGAGAAAACAAAACCTCAGTGGATACACACATGTCCATATCCACATGATGATATCATCAGGAATTTGGAAGAGACTGAAGTTAAATTAGTGGTTGAGAAATATAATAGGGACTTAGATGAGAAGAGGAAACATCTTGCAGAGATTGAGTTGTTGTCCTCTAGTGATGAAGGGCCTACAAAAGAAGAAGAGCCACATTAACAAGCAACTATGATATCTAAAAGAAAAATGCAATGCTATCAGTCTCCTGGTATGGAACATGATGAGGAGGGGTTTGTTGATGAGGATCCCAGACAAGTAGCATATGATTCCTTTATTTCAGATGATAAATTTATTCATTCAAAAGAATTTAAATCATTTTTATATAAATGCAAGGGGAAAGAAATCAGGGAGTTAGTTGATGATACCTCGCCCAACAATGAAAGACAATTACTTGATATGTTGAAAACAACAGTGGATAGTGAATTGCAAGATATGACTCCTAGTAAGGGTAGATAGCTGCTCAAAGAAGCAGGGGTGATGATATTTCCTGGTCTTCATTTGAATTCTGCTTTAGTGTTTGATAGCTTTTTGCATAATACAGATGACAGATATAAGCTCACTCTTGAGGGTGTCACAGAAGTGTATATGGGCACTAAATATAACAATGATGAAAATTCACTAATGATATGGGCCCCGTATCCTCCCCATAAGAAGACAACCATTATAGACACTGAGAAGGCTTTTGGGCATGTCATGACTTTGAAGGCAGGGGAGACTGACCCCTTGATCATTGTAGAAATTGGTATAAATATTGCAAAATTGAACAAAGCACAGGCTTAGATGCTGATTAAAGAATGTGATGCATATAAACTGAGCTATGAGAGATTAAAAAAAGAAAATGATTATTTGAAAGATACTGTTAAGAGCACCTTTGGAGGATCAGTGAAAAGATTAACTCAGGGAGAAAGCTCACAAAGCACCCAATCACCATCTATTGACAAAATAGCTCAAATCCAGATTGATACTCTTGCCATGGTACTCTAGAATAGGCATGCCAACATGATGCATTGGACAAACCAATTCTGGGATATTTATTCTAAAAATTATAAAGTGACCCAAGAGCATGAGAGGCTTGACAAAAGGCTGCAAGAAAAACTCCATGAGATATAGGGCAAGGATGTTTTTGACACTATAGGCATTTCTAGTACAAAAGATTTAATTGAGTAGCATCAGAAATATTATGATTAGCTTAAGAATGATGCCAAAGAATGTATTGAAGCTTCAAATGCAGGAGTGCCCACATTGTTCAAGAATGATAAAGAATTGAAGAGCAAAGAAGAATGGAGTAAAGACTATCAATTAATGTTGCATGAAGCCTTAGGAGCTCTCAAGGAGAAAGACTCTGCATCCAGAGAAGCCTGTAAGCATCTGGAGAAGATGGTAATGATGGATGTGATCACAAGAAATGCTATTGAATTTACTAATACACACCGCAGCCAGGAGTACTTGGATCACATTGCTTAGCTATACCTGTGGTTGAATAGAGCTTAAGCATTGTTATTTTTATTGTTTTATGTTAATCATGTTGATTCCCAAAAGACATTTTGAAGAGTTATGTCTCTTCATAAGTATTTCTATATAAGCTGAAACATATGATGCTGAATTATCATCAGCAGTAGGATATAATACATGAACTTTACAATATTTTAAAAGACCATGTTGCAAGCATTATATGGATGAAGTAAATTGAAGTTCTCTGATTCTATGGTTTATTCTAGCATCAATTGTTTGTTAAAATTATTCAGTTATATGGTTGTTTCCAGTTCAGTATTTCCTTGTTATTCAAATTGATATATCAAGTATTTATTTAATTTGTCAATGCACATTTGTTGTATTTGTGTGATTGGATTAACTGGTTTCCATTAGAGGAATTAAAATCCTTCTGATCAATCACAGTAACTTGGAAGTGTTAGTTTGGATCATTAAGAAGAACCACATAATTAGGATTGCCATTCTGTCTCCAAGTTGATATTATCTATTGTTCTTGCATAATTCATTCAATTGGTTCCTTCGAGAAAGGATTAATATTCCTTCTGGTGAATAACAAGAAACCTGATTGTGTTAGTTGAATTATTAAGAAGAGTTTGTCATTCATTTCCCTGTAGGTTTATACAAGTTATAAACCAAAGTATTGTGCCAAACAGTTAGAGTTACTACCCACCAGAATCCACTAGTCTTTGTCTTCCATTTGACTCTGTTTAGCCAACAAGGCACTGGTCTTATCTCAATTCATCATTTAAAACCCCTTTATTAATTAAGCATAGTCATAAAATTCACCTTGATATTGCTTATACAATTTATACCAATCATCCATCATATATTAGATATAGAATTAGTTAGCAAGCTTTCATCTATTCTGCACCATTTGCCATTGTAGGTAGATCCATTTACTTAGTCAAAATATTTACACTCAATCTGCTTTAATTTTCATAGTTCACCCACCTAGGTGTAGCAGGACCTAAAGTGTAGGGAGTCATCAAACCCGAAAGGTTGATTCCGTCACGTTTGATCAAAAACATTACTAATCTAAGCATAGAGCCTGGCATCCTTTTAGGATTAGTGACCTGCATTTTTGAGACCTAACAAATTGGTGACTCTACTGGGGAACCAAATAAATGACCTCAGTAAGAAACCATTCTTTTTTTAGAGTCAAAAATTTTAATTTGGTAACTCTGCTGGCAAGAAGAATCTAGAAAGATAAATTATAAACTTTTCCTATTTACAAAATAGGTGGTGACTCTAGAACTTGTCATAACAGAAAGTTAATACCAAATGGATGGTAGGAGATCCAAGATGGAAGGCAAGAAATTGTAATCATCTCCACCAATTAGAAACATCCCTAGAAGAAATGGAGCATCAAATTATTCTCACCAGAGTAATAACCAGGAGGCTCAAGAGGGTAATACGGAACAAGCTATCACAACTCACAATAGTTTTACACCTCTGCATGAATCAAATAAAAATCTCAATGGAGTAACTGATGATATATTGGCAAAATACAGACCTAATCCTCAAGAACAGCTTGAGTGTGAAGCTTGGGCCATAAGGGAAATTGATCAAAGGCAAGATGAATATGATTTAAAATGTCATTATAGTAGGGAGAAGGGGTAAAACATGGATTCTCAACTCAAGAAATAAATGAAAGTCCAAAGAATTCAGGAGGTATGAATCAAGCACAACAGGATGTGCTTAGGCTCCAGGAAGAACTTGAAATGATCAAGATAGAGGAAACTAAGATGTTGTTACAACAAGAGATTCAATAGATAAAGAATAGGACTAAAATAGCCCCCCCAAAATATGTACCTCCACATAGTGGAAACACTTTGAGGAATCCACAGCAAAATTTACACCAAAATACAGGTGGTGTTTCAAATTCACAAGCATCAAGAAGTCATCAAAACACCCTCCCCAAAATTCCTAGACCACCTCCCATACACAACACCTATCAACATATAGCTAATCCATATCCACCCCCTAGCCAACAGTATTATAGACCACAAAATCCTTATATAAATCCCCACATAAATCTACAACAGCAATATGCTTATCATTAGCCTACAGGTGGATATAATTGCTATCCTAACCCACCACCCATGAATTTTCCACCTCAAAACCTCACAAACATATGCAGCTAATTTGATCTGACTGGATATCAATTGTATCCATATCCTATGGACAGTAATAGGAGAAATATAATTCCCAAGTTCACTGGAAACAGTGCAGTATCAGCTGAAGATCACATCAGAAGCTTCAATGCTTTCATACAAGATATTGGTATCGACTATGAAGATGTTAGAATGATGTTATTCATGATGTCCTTGACTGAAGATGGAAGAGACTGGTTCAACAACTTACTTGATGCTTCAATTAGTTCAATAACATATTTCCATAATCAATTTAAGGAGCAGTATGGCAGTCAGTATGCCCCTGAGTTTGCATTGTACGAATTGATAAGCACCTAAAAATACCAAAATGAGTCAGTGTATGATTTCAATATAAAATTTTCCAAGTTACACAACCAAATACCACATGGATCTAAACTGACTAATCTAGAATCATTGAGCATTTATTTGAAAGCATTTGATCCCAAGATAGGGTACAAACTTAGAAATCAGTGCCCTATGACCCTAGCTGAAGCACAGAAAGTGGCATTAACTATTGAGAACAACAAGAAAGCTGCAGGTGTGGTTAGCAAAAGACATAACCCTAGAAATCCTCAAAACCCAAACATTCAGTAGACTAAACAAGAAGGCCAACATAGACATGAAAGGCCCAGGTTGCATGATATGCCATATAATACAAATTGGAAAGATGGGAGACCCATTGAAAACAACAAAAAGAAACATTATGGCAAAGATACTCCTGACCCTTTGAAAAGACATGGGGCACATATGGTAGAAGATAAGCCTTGGTGTTTGGTATGCAATTTACCACACTCACCTGAATACTGTGTGGTGGCTAAAACAATACAATAAGAAGAAACATTATACAATTATAACATAGACAATCACACAATAAACATGATGCAAGATACACCATATTTGCTGAACAAAGACTATTCTTCTATAGAGGAAGAGGGATATGAATATGATGTGGGAAACCAAAAACATCATATCAATATGGGAAAACAAGAAGTATTCTCAGATCAGGAGGATGGTTACGAAGAACCTACCTATTATAAAAATTCACCATATGATCAGTGGAGAAAGCCCACTAAAAATGAAAGAGAAGCTCTTACAATAGTTGCAATAGCTCAAGCTAAAAATGCCTATAACTTAAGGAACAAGACAGTGAATGTTGAACAAGGAACACCTGGGAGTATCTCTATAAAAGTCCAAAATTACAAAAAGAATAATGCAAAGTCATCATTCAAAGAACTAGAAAAAGCTGATAAAAATAAAACAAAAGATAAGTCACAAAATCAAGAAAAAGAACATATAAAGACAGAAAAGAATGATCAGACTATGGTCCATTCATTTGACATTGCTCATGCAATATCTCAGGTAAAGATATCAGTTCCACTTTTGGAAATGATGAAGATAGACAAATATAGAAATACAGTAGTTAAACTGAATTTAGATATACCAAATCAGAAACATAAAGGATCAGAGAATAGAACAAACAATGTTCACTAAGAAACATTCCAAATTCATGAGGTATACCTAGGTGATACATTGACAAAGAATCCCTCACAGGTGGACCCGTTCTACACTACCTTATTAATAAAAAAGAGGATAGTAAGGAACTACATGATTGATTTAGGTGTGGCCATGAATATCATGCCAATAGCAGTCATGAAAGAACTAGGAATGTGGGTTGACACTACATTTGGTAGGTGTTATGCAATAGATAATAGATCCATCCCAGTCGTCGGCATTATGAGGGATGTGGAAATAAAACTTGCTTCATACCCTGAAGCAACCTATAACATTGATATCACCGTGGTTGACATTCCACCATATTATGGAATGCTTTTATCAAGACAATGGGCTGCAATGGTAGGAGGGAATGTCCAATTAGATTTATCATATGCCACAATACTAGTGGGACGTAAAGAGATCAAGCTGTGTAGGGAGCCAAGATATGAGAACATCATAGAATGCTTGGATCAACATCAAATAAATTTCTTTTGTGATACAGATTTGGGAGCCTTCAATGTTGAGAAAAATCAGCCAGAATTGTAGAATACTGATCCGATACATGTTGAATCTAAGAAAGAAGAAAATGATGTGTGGAAGATGTATTTTGATGGTGCATGTAGAAAAATGGGAAATGGGGCTGGAGTATTATTTATCTCACTAGCAGGTAAAACTTTCAAATACTCCTTTGTGCTAACATTTGAATGCACAAACAATGTAGCATAATACGAGGCTTTGCTCATTGGTTTGAATATAGCCACCTGTTAGGGTAAAATGTGGATTAATCAAATGAACAATATCAAACCCAAACATCAATAGATTAATGAAAACAAGAAAGATAGAAGGAAATGAAACAAATGAATAACAATGCAAACCTTCCCTGTTTCAAAGCTTCTGTTGTTCGCCTATTACAACCGTCCTTTGCTGATGAAGTAGGCCCTCAGTGAGTGCACTCTTTTAGTTGCATTGTAGGATGTCGATAGTAAATGGCTATATTGATAGATATTGCTGTGAAGTAGAGCTTCAAAGCAAAAGGGTGATCTCAAGCGAATAGTATTGGGGTGCCAAAGGCATGGGGGTAGAATTCTGCAGAGTAACAATACAAATAACCTGGATGAATAGAATGGAGGGATGAAGCTTCTTTTATAGACTTGGAAGAATGAGGATCAACGGTTGAGAGAAGATATGAAGATCAATGGCTAGGAATAAAAGTGAATCCTTAATTCATAATGGATGAATTAAAGATTCATTATTTGAAAATAGTGGATTATGACAATTGAATTTTAAATTAAATTGGTGGAGGATAATGGGGAACATGGAATTAAATATTCCCTTTGTGAAGGCTAGTGGGGAACATGGAATAAAATATTCCCTTTGGTGGAGGATAATGGGGAACACGGAATTAAATATTCCATTTGTGAAGGCTAAAGGGGAACATGGAATAAAATATTCCATTTGTGAAGGCTAGTGGGGAACATTGATTTAAATATTCAATTTGGTGGAGGATAATTGATTTAAAGATTTATTTTGGGAAATGTAGGATATTAGCTAATTAAATATTAAGAATATTTAATTATATGTGCAACATGGTGAGGTGGAAGAGATGAAGTGGAAAGATGAGGTGGATTTTGTGATTTGAGACATTAGAAGAATTTAGGGATTTTAATTAAATAAAATGATTTTATTTAATTGTAGGATAGTGAATCGATTAAATAAATTTAGAATATTTATTTAATTGATAGAAGAATGGAATAAATATTTAGAATATTTATTTAGGATGAATCGTGTCATTTTTAGGCGTATACATTTTGCCCCTCTTTGATGCAATGCAGTTTACAGCGTTGCTTCAAAGAATAAATAGTCTGATAATGATACATGCCCCAGTTTGCCCCTGGTACAAGTTTGACGATAGGATGCCCCCTCGGGAGATTGGATGGGGAGAAGGCAGAAGGTGTGAGACGGACAATCTCACGATGAAGAAGGTTAGGTTTGAAGAAAATGGGTGAAGAAAGAGCCGAATGATACGTGATGCCAGAGAATATGATAACATACACAAGCAAGCGAGCAAGTATGCACAAATGATACAAGAACAAAAAAGGTATTACCCCTGTCGAGCAGTAAACCAACGATATACTGATAACGATATACGACAGTGTTGTCATGGCGGGGAACGATATATCCCTAGACCAACATGGCAGGCATGTTGTCATGGTGGGGAATGATAGATCCCTAGAGTAAACACGAAGGATAATGTCTGGTTTCAGGAAATGAAGCATGTCGTGTAAGACGTGTGTGTTGGTCTGATTTCGACAATGCCACATCCTGTATAAGACAATTGATTGATTATAATTTATTGAGTTGGTTTACGACCAGACAAAGATCAAGACCCCTGATTGTGATTGGATCATTTGTGCAAGATTAATTTGACTTGATTGGTATGGATTAAGGATGGACCTTGTATTTGGATCATTGCTCAGACTGACTGGACAAGGATGAAAGATATGATGATAGATAGAAATCTGATTGATAGATGAAAGACTCGATAGAAGGACTCACAAGCTTTTATTTGTATTGATATTCTACATTGGTGGATCTTTATTGCATGGGGTATGGTATGGATGTATAAATGGATATAAGATGGATGCTTTGCTATTGGAGTGCTTTATTTCATCATTGGGTGATTTATTTTTGGTACTTTTTCTGAAATGTTATAAGTGAATACAAGCATCTAGGTATAATTGAACTGAGATGACCTGAGTACTGCTTACATGGGTTTTGCTTTAGCAAGCCAATACAAGCATCTAGTCAAAATTGAATCTAGATGACCTGAGTACTTCTTGCATTTCAACAAACAAGGATTGCCCCCATTCATGTTAGACCTTTGATGTCCTCGATGATCTTTTGCCGATCATGTCTTTAGACAAGGTGTCACATTACTAAAGCATAATCCACATATAGCAAACAAAGAAAATGATCATGCCTTCATCATAGCATCTCTAGCTTTTGGCATCCTTGAGTAGCATAGGAGGACATGATAACAAAAATCAAGACTCTGTAACTTAACCATGATTTCAATCCATAAAACATTCTTGCATTTAGATGTGTTCATTTCTTGCTGTAATTTGAGTAAAATCATTTAGAAGGCCTTGGGTACTTTGCCTTGCATTTGAATAAGTTAAGCTGCATAAAGTCAGGGTTCTTGCTTGGAGCTTGGGTTCTGCTTGCACCTGCTTGCTTGGTGAGAAGAGATTCTTGCAATCTTTATTGGTGAGATGGACCCTAAGGGACTGACCTAGTGCCTCGAGGGTGCATTGCTAAATGGCCTTGCCTACATGATGACGCAGAGGCAACGTAGTTCGCGGTAAACCCTAACGGACCTAAGACCTAGGCGAGAGAGAGTGGAGGTGGACTCCACTGGATAGAATGACAAGATATGGAACGGATGGGACAATGGAAAGCCTCGGGGGTGCATTGGGACAATGGCCTTGCCGACGTGACAACACAGAGGCAACGTAGTTCATGGACTTGGACCATGGAAACTGACAAGAGACACTATGCTAGGCTCACACTGAAGACATAATATGGAACAAAACCTTGGTTGACAAGGCCACGAAGAGGGAGAGTTATCAAGCCATGATAGGTAACTGCCAGGTGTTTATTATGGGATAGATATGGGTCGAATGAGATGTGAGTGAAGAAAGACTAGACTCAAAGTGACTGGATTCTCAAAGATGGAGAAGGCGGTTTATCACAAGTAATGCCTGTTTACCAGGTTTTCATCACTTATTTTTATTTGCACAAGAAGCTAGAAAGTAAACATGACACCTGTTTGCCAGGTTTTCACCAAAGGATGATTCTTTTGTACTTTTCTAATTTTTTTTGACTTTTTTGCTTTTGTTCCCTTTTTGATTTTTTTTGTATTTTTCTAATTTTTTGACTTTTTTGTATTTTTGTGCCCCCCTGCACTGAGATTCTCCTAGGTATAAAACCAGCGAAGGTGCATGCTGTTGATTGGATCATCGAACAACTCACCCTTTGACGTGGCCAACTAATATGCCCTCAATCCGTAAGCAACTACAATCACATAGGGCCCAAGCCAGTTAGGCTCGAACTTGCCTTTCTTTTCTCTGTCTTGTTGATTGCGAGGATTCTCTTTGAGAACGAGGTCCCCAACCTTAAAGCATCTTGGGTGAATCTTGTGGTTATAGCTTCTTGATGTCATCTGTTGATAGGCTTTGAGATGATTGAAGGCTTTCTGTCGCCTTTCCTCCAGTAGCTCTAGTTCTTATAACCTGGAGACCCTGTATTCTTCGTCTTTTATAAGACCTTTCAACGACACCCTAAGAGAGGGAAGTTCGACCTCAATGGGAAGGATGGCTTCTGAACCATAGACAAGGGTGTAGGGTGTAGCACCTGTGGGAGTGCATATACTGGTTCTGTAGGCCCACAGAGCGGGATTGAGTTGGACATGCCAATCACGGCTAGCATCATTGATGATTTTCTTTAGGATTTTGAGAATGGTTTTATTCGATGCCTTAGCTTGGCCATTACCTTGGGGGTAGTATGGAGAGGAGAAATGATGTTGGATTTTGAAACGCTCACAGAGTTCCTGGACATCCTAATTTTTGAACGGTCTTCCGTTATCCGTTATGATGGATGAAGGAATGCCATATCTGCAGATAATGTAATTCAGAATGAAAGAGGAAATTTGTTTGCCTGTGATGGTGGTTAGGGGAACAGCCTCAATCCACTTTGTGAAATACTCAGTGGCGGTTATGATGAATTTGTGGCCGTTGGAAGAGGGTGGATGAATATTTCCCACAAGGTCAAGTCCCCACTGGCAAAAGGGCCAGGGTGTCGTTAAAGGTCTCAACTCTTGAGTAGGTGCATGAATCAGGTTCCCGTGTATTTGACACTGTTTGCATTTTTTGACGAACTGATATGAATCCATTTCCATGTTTGGCCAGTAATAATCCAAATGCATGAGTTTCTTGGCTAAGGAAGGACCGCTGGAGTGTGTTCCATAGATCCCTTCGTGTACGTATTTCAAGGCAGTTGTGGATTCTACTTGTTCTAAACAACGGAGCAAAGTACCATCTAGACCACGTCGATAAAGGGCATCAGCTATGATGGTGTAGCGAGATGTTTGTCGTATGAAAGTTCGCTTTTGGTTGGAAGAGAGGTCAGGTGGGAGTACATTGTCCTTGAGGTAAGTGTAAGTCTTACCGTACCAAGGTGAATCAGATCCAAATAGAAGGCAGATGGAATGGGTCTCAAGGAGATCATATGCTGGTTTCCGGATAGTTTCTACAAAGAACTCATACCGTGACTCATTTTTAGGTATTTCTAGAAGAGAGGCTATGGTAGCCATTGCATCTGCCGCCTTATTCTCAATCCTAGGTATTTGTTCAAAGGAGACGGTCCCAAAGTGCTCTTTGAAGTTGGCGACCATCCATTTGTAGGGGATGAGCTTCTCATCTTTGGTTTGATACTCATCATTGACCTGATTAATTATAAGCTGAGAATCACCGTAGACATGAAGTTCTTGGATTTTCCACTCAGTTGCCATCTTGAGACCAATTACCAAGGCTTCATACTCCACTATGTTATTGGTGCATGGAAATAACAAATGGTAAGACTTTGGAATTGTGTCACCTTGAGGAGTTATAAAGAGGATGCCGGCTCCTGATCCATGGTTGGTGTAAGACCCGTCGAAGTAGAGTTTCCAAGAAGATGTTGATATGGTGAATAAGGATTCATCAGGAAACTCAAACTGCATGGGCTTGCTATCTTGTAATGGTGCATCTGCTAGTTGGTCAGCTATGATTTGTCCCTTGATGGCTTTTCTATCCACATATTCTATGTCATACTCACTGAGAAGCATTACCCACTTTGCTAGGCGACCTGTGAGAGCTGCTTTGCTAAGGAGATACTTGAGTGGGTCAATTTTTGCAATGAGTTTTACTAGATGTGCAAGCATGTAATGTCAGAGTTTTTGTGAAGCAAAAACTACTGCGAGACATGATCTTTCAACTTGTGAGTATTGCAATTCGTAGCCCACTAAGGTTTGACTGATGTAGTATATAGCTCTTTCCTTGTTCTCGTAGTCTTGCTATGCTAGAAGAGCTCCAAGAGTAGTAGGTGTAGCAGATATGTAGAGAATTAGAGGTTTTCCTTGGATTGGAGGCATGAGAATGGGTGGATTCATAAGGTACTCTTTTAGCTTGTTGAATGCCTTGTCGCACCGCTTATCCCACCTAAATGGAATGTTCTTATGCAGGAGATGCCTAAAAGGTTGGCACTTGTCTGCCAGCTGTGATATGAATCTGCGGATGGCCTGCAGCTTGCCCTGTAGTGATTTCAACTGAGTTAGAGTCTTGGGTGGTGGCATGTCCATTATAGCTTTGACCTTGATAGGTTCTACCTCTATTCCGTTTGCCGACACGATGAAGCCTAGCAGCTTGCCTGAAGTTACCCCAAACACACATTTCTTTGGGTTCAGTTTGACTTGGAATTGGTCCAATCTTCAAAAGACTTTTTCTAGCACATCTAGGTGTGAGTCTGTTGTGAGAGACTTTGCTAGGATATCATCAACATAGTCCTCCATGGATACATGCATCATGTCATGAAATATAGTTGTCATAGCTTGCTGATAGGTAGCACCTGCGTTTTTCAACCCAAATGGCATGACATTGCAGCAAAAGGTACCCCATGGGCAAGTGAAAGCTGTCTTGTGTTGGTCCTTTGGTGCTATTTTGATTTGAGTATACCCTAAGAACCCATCCATGAGTGATAGCATTGTATGTCCTGCAGTTAGGTCAACTATGATATCGATGTTTGGCAATGGAAAATCATCCTTACGGCATGCTTTGTTTAAGTCTCGAAAATCATTGCATAGTCGAACCCGACCATCTGGTTTAGACACTGGCACAATGTTGGATATCCATTCTGGGTAATCTATGGCTCTGATGAACCCCACATCCAGCAATTTCTTGAGTTCTTTGACCAAAAGTGCTATGTGAGGATGCATTTTTCTCAACTTCTATTTTACTGGTTTTACTCCTAGATCCAATGGCAGATGATGTAGAATTAAGTTTGGGTCTAGACCTGGCATGTCTACATATGACCAAGCAAAGCTGCCTCTCTTCTTCTTAAAGAACGGTACAAACCTGGTTTTCTCTGGTGGTGTAAGAGATTTGGCAAAGTGGATAATCTTGGGCTATTCTTCTGTTCCAATATTCACTGGCTCTATTGGTTCCACAACAATCTGTGACCTTTCCTAGTACATATCACTAGGGAGAGTGTCAAGCATTCCATCGTCAAGTGCCACAGTTGGGTTTTCACCTTTGGATGCGTCCTTTATTTTTACTGTTTTGTGATCTGACACTGTCGCAAGGCAGTTTTCACCATCAGATCCATTTTTGATCTTGATATTTTTGCGACTGGAAGGCTTGGCACCCTCCCCGAAGTAAGCCAAAGTATTCAGTTCAATAGCAAAACCAGCTTTATGATCTCCCTTGGGTAAGTGGTCCCTAGGTTCCATATAATCAATGTAAGCATCGTCGTTTTGGAACATATCTAATTGGGGAGTTCCTTGCAAAGTCTAGTCAATAAGCTTAGGGGACAAGAGGGGAAGGGAGTCAGATGATAGACCTGATTCATTAATGGTGTGGATGGAAATGTTAGACACATTGGTGGGGGTAGCATTCAGGGTGGTACTTTCCTCCAAGTTGTTTATTGTAATGGAATTTAAACTTTCCTTGAAAGCCATAATCTCAGGGATGGGCAAATCAGACTCCAGTGGTCTGTTCCATTACGTTTGTCCCTCACGATAGGGGCTAAGAGTTTGGATGGTGTTGACCTCTTTGTCATCGTAGGAGTGCTCCGTTAGCTCATCCCATTCATACTCATTTGAATTTGTGTCGCTGTCTACTTGGAGTGTTTGGATTGTTTCTACAAGACATGCATTTTCTTTGGCTTTGCCTTTGCTTTTGTATCCTAGGCCACTTGTGTTTCTAGCTAATGAGGATGAAGAAGGTTGAATAGGTTCAATGATTCCTTCTTTTCTGAGGCCGATGGGACCTTGTCCTTCATATCCCATCCTATGTAGAATAGTCTCACCTCACCCATAGAGTTCTGTTGGGAGTCTAGGTGGATCTTGGGGTGTTTTTTCTTCTTTAGCATAAAGCCATTGCAGGAGATCTCGCTCCTCTGTTTGATCAGATAAGGTCCCCCATTTTACAAAGGGAGTTGCAGGAGCTACAGGAGGAGCAGATGGCTTTGGAAAATGTCTGGGTTGGCCAAAAGATCTAGGAGACAAAGGTAGCTTGGCAAGATTGAGACTGTGCTCAATTGAGTATTCTCTCACCCCAGTTTCTTTTATGGTAATCTTTTGCTCTTTTGGTTTTGAGGAGGAAGCTTCAGCGGTATGGTCTTGTCGCAGGGTAGGGGAAATGTATGCTCTATTGTTGGGTATGACACATTCAGGTTTTGCATAGAAAGAATTGCAGTGTTGGTAGGGGTCAGGGTCGCCTTGAATGGTGACTTGCTTTCCATTGTGCAGGAACTTAATGCATTGATGATAGGTTGAGGGGACAGCCTTCATGGCGTGAATCCATGGTCTCCCTAGTAGGATATTATAAGCGAGCTCCCGATTAAGGACTTGACACACCACATCTTTTATTACTGGTCCCACTTGAATGGGTAGGACAACTGTTCCCTTTGTGGTTCTTTCTTCCTCGTCATATGCTTTGATGGTAATTTTCCTCCTTGGATCAACTGCCTGTTCAGAGAACCCCAGTGCAAGGACTAGCTTTAATGTGTAAATATTTAAACCAACACCCCCATCAATGAGAACCCTCTTGATGGGGTGCTTGTGTATAAATGCGACAATGTGCAGGGGGGTGTTATGAGGTTGGGATACAGATAGGTCATCTTGCTCAGTAAACGATATGGAGTTGGAGGATGTTAGATTGCCTACCATGGTCTAGAACTTCTTGGGCCAGATTAGTGGGGATAGTGGTTTCCACTAAGGCTTTCTCAAGAATCTCCTTATGAGAAGGAGATAGACGCAATAGCTGCAATATAGAAATGTGAGCCAGAGTTTTTTGTAACTGGTCGATGACATTGTACTGATGGAAATTGGATGGAGACGGTGACAACCTTGGAGGGGCAGTATTGAGCGTGACTTTACCATTGCGGGTAATTATGCTACAACCAGTTCTATTAGGTCCTGGTTGTTGTTTGGGTGAGATGACATTGACTTGTGGAATTTGCTCAGAAATGCAGTTTATGGTGTAGTCAAATGGCACACTTGCATAGTTGGCATTACTAGTCCCATTGTTCTGATTTGGCCGGTTGTGATTATTGTTGTTGTCGTTACTATTGTTGCCGTTGTTATTGTAGCTGTTGTTGTTGTTGTTGTTATATGGCCTGTTGTGGTTTAGAAGTGGATCCCTGTAGGCCACATGAGATTCATTGGAGGTATGTTGTTGTGTCCCTCCCTGATTCTGATCTAGTATATCTTGTATGAAATTTTTGAGGCGGATACAGTTGTTAGTTGTATGCCCCCTTCCTCGATGATATTCACAATAGTCTGTGTCCTTCCAGTAGGGAGGTTTGACTATAGGCTCGTAATCACTTGTTGGCGGTAGAGAAATTTCATTGTTAGCCAACAACTTCCTTAGTGCAAACTCTTGAGACTCACCCAATGGTGTGAGTTTTCTCCTTGGATTTGAACTGAACCAAGGTCTGGGCTCCCTTGAGGGTGGCTTGTTGAGTGTATCATTGTTTGTTTCTCCCTTGAGAGTGAAAATGGGTTGTTGCTTGGGAGCTGCCACCTTGGCATCTACTACCCCATCGTTGACCACATTCTTGTTCTTGGTCCAAAACTTTGATTTATCCATTGTGTAATTGGAGGTAGGTGTGTCCTTGTATAGCTTGATAGTTCCTTTAGTGGTCATGGCCTTTTTGATGAATAAGCCCATTTCAATGACCTTTGTGAATGATGTAGGGCATTGTATCTGTATTTGATAGCTAAGATCAGTGTTTAGGTTGTGGACAAACATCTCCAATAGCTGCTTCTCAGGCATATCATAAGAACACTTACTAGCTAGTTGTCTCCATCGTTGTAAGAAGGTGGCGAATGACTCACCACTCTTTTGTTTGGTGTTGCATAGCTCTAGCATAGATACATCGTGTTCGATGTTGTAAGAGAAGTGTGTTATAAATTTATTGACAAGTTCATCAAAAGTTCTAATTCCGGGTGGGAGACGCAAAAACCACTCCATAGCTTGACCACCTAAAGATCTTGGGAATAGTCTCATCAAGTAGGTCTCGTTGTGAGCTACTTCTAAACATGCTGCATTGAATTCCCAGATATGATCTCTAGGGTCCCCCTTCCCTTTATATCTATCAAACTTTGGCACCTCGAACCTGTAGGGGAATGGTCTCATGTCCAAACTTTTGTTAAAAGGATAAGGAGCTATGTCTTCCAAGGAGTAGTTCTTGGTACTTGTACCTGTCTTAAGATCTGATATTTGTTGTGTGAGGTTCTCGAGTTGTTTTCGCATTTCTTCCATAGGAGCATTTTGATCCATGGGTTTCTTTCCTCTATCATTTGCATGCGGGACTATGTTATTTGTACCCCTCTCATGATCATTGTCTACAGTTTCCATGATCATGTTTATATCAAAGTCTACGGGGAGTTTGATTCCAAGGCTAGCAAGATGATGGAAATACTTATGAGGGTCTTCTTGGAGCACCTTCTCTATTAGGCATTGGAATTTTCTATCTTGGATGTGTGCTTCATATTCTTCACGAGAAATTTCTTCATCACCATCCTGAGGTGGAAAGATGTGATTGGACGAGCCGGCCATTTCTATTTGCTTTTTGTACTGGGATCAAGTAAGGACCATGCAAGGTGATGTGGGATGGAGTGGACTAGGATTAGAAATTATGGCAAGGTGCCGACTGAGACTGTTGTGAATGGGATACCTAGGGCAGGATTTGGACAAAGAATTTTCTCACTCAATGACTTCAAGTAAGATGGTTGACACACTATAGTAGTCGTTTCAACAAGACTACTAGCAAAGGTACTGTGACCTACTAGGCTTACATGAATTCACTAATGATACAAAAAAAAAGGACCTATGTCGAACCGGTATGGAATAGATTGACTTACACTTTGACGGGAGGTGAATGGGTGATTGACGGGAGAGAGACACTTTGGGTGAAACGGATGAAGACTGACTGCAAGGTTGAATCTGATCTCAAAAAGTGAAGCTAGGCTGAAATGGGTGCTCCAAATAGGTAAAAATATTTTCTCAAAAATAGTGCATGTGCTCACTGTCCTGTATGCGCAAAAAGTCAATACAAATGCGCAGCAGAAATGGGCATATGCGTAGCTCTATTTTTTTGGCTGAAAAAGGCCTTCTTGATATGATTTTATGAATTAACAGCAAGAAAACATAGCAAGCACAAAGAATATTTTATGGTTTTTCATTGTTTTTTTTTTTTTTTATGAATGGGTAGAAAAACAGAAACAAAAACTTTTTTAGGAAGGGAAAATTTGGATTTGGGAAAAACTCAGATGGGTAATGGGGGTTTGACTAGGGTTTGGGCACTTTCTGAGGGATAGAGAAACAGAAAAATTGGGATTTCAGAAGTGGGGTGAAAGAATGAGAAAATCTGTTGAAGAGGGACAAGGGAGCAGAAATGGGAAATGAACACTGTGGCCAAATTTGAAGGTGTTTGGGTGAAAATCGAAGAAGTTATGACAAACCCTAAAAATAGATAAATTTGGGATTTTGGGCTTCGATAAGGGGAATTTGGGATATGGTCCTCAAGGAAGGAAATATGCAGAATGGAATTTCAGGGGTTTCGGTGAATTTTCAAAGGAAATGGAGTGAAAACAAGGGAGATATGGTGAAAAAGCAAGCACAAAGATCCTAGGCTAGAAATGGATTATAAGGGATTTTAGCCACTAGAACAAGAGGTATTTAAGGCGGGCAACCGTTCAAGTGGTTACACATGCGGTGGCACTACTCTCCATTGTGGAGTCTCCTAGCCTCAAAGGGTTGCACCTGTGAGGGTTTTGGGGGAGGTTGGCCATCGGTGTAACATAGCAGCACTTGTTGTAGGAAGCTTTCACCTCAAGCACAATTTATTTTAAGTGGCTTGGTAGGGCTTGGCTTTAGCCTGTTACCACTCAGGGTCGTTCCCACTTGGACAAGCGTGCATCCAAGGGCAGGCCCCTCCTAAAGGTTAAACAGATAGAATGACAAGTCTGGTACTCTAATCACCCAGTAAAGGGGAGAGCATAAGCCTATTGTCATTTGTCAAGCACAGAAGACATTGATTAATCCAACCTATTTAAAAGTAGAAAAACTAAATGGGCTAATCTACTCAAGCTCAGAACTTTGAAGTGATTTTAGCAAGATGGCATTGGTTCAGTTTTAATCCTCGTAGTACGAAATAGTTAATTTTGATGTTTTGGTCCAACAAGATAGCAGTAGTTCAATTTTAACCCAGAAATCAATGGTGAGTTCAATTTTAATCCTCGTAGCACAAAATAGTTAACTTTGAAGTTTTGGTCCAACGAGATAGCAATAGTTTAATTTTAACCCCAAAATCAATGGTGAGTTCAGTTTTTAATCCCAGATAGCAATAACTTGGAAAGTGTTGCAATGCAAGAAACAAATGATTCAGTTACTTCTTCCCTAATTAGAGCTAGGTGAGGATTTGAATGAACATCAGTTTGACTATCCCTTAGAAATTAAAGTGTGAACTATTTAGATGCAACTATATGGAACTAAACCTGAGCCTATCCTGCGAAACAGCTCTAGAGAACACCTGCGAAAAGGTTAGCGTTAGCAAACTTTCCTAGAAAAGCACTAAAACCATTACTTATTACAAATGTGCAGCTTTAGTGACTAAATGTGCAGAGATAGTCAACAGAAGCGCAACAAAGACAAATGCGCCGCAACAGTGCGTAGAAGCACAACAAGAATACACAGAAGTGTAGAATGGACAAATGCGCAGTAACAGTACTCAAATGTGCCGTGTAAATGAACAGATGCGCAGTAATTATGAATGCACAGTAATAGTGGACATATGCGCATAAGAAATGTTCAAATGCACTGAAGTAGCTTGTGCGTGGTTGTGCGTGACTTGTACGGAACCTGCCTTCAAAAAAGCTCAGATTTTGATGAGATAAAGGGGCAAGGCCCCACGGTGGGCGCCAAAAATGTTAGGGTAAAATGTGGATTAATCAAATGAACAATATCAAACTCAAACATCAACAGAATAATGAAAACAAGAAAGATAGAAGGAAATGAAACAAATGAATAACAATGCAAACCTTCCCTGTTTCAAAACTTTTATTGTTCGCCTATTACAACTGTCCTTTGTTGATGAAGTAGGCCCTTAGTGAGTGCACTCTTTTAGCTGTGTTGTAGGATGTCGATAGTAAATGGCTATATTGATAGATATTGTTGTGAAGTAGAGCTTCAAAGCAAAAGGGTGATCTCAAGCGAATAGTATTGGGGTGCCAAAGGCATGGGGGTAGAATTCTGCAGAGTAACAATACAAATAACATGGATGAATAGAATGGAGGGATGAAGCTTCTTTTATAGACTTGGAAGAATGAGGATCAATAGTTGAGAGAAGATGTGAAGATCAATGGCTAGGAATAAAAGTGAATCTTTAATTCATAATGGATGAATTAAAGAATCATTATTTAAAAATAGTGGATTATGACAATTGAATTTTAAATTCAATTGGTGGAGGATAATGGGGAACACGAAATTAAATATTCCCTTTGTGAAGGCTAGTGGGGAACATGGAATAAAATATTCCCTTTGGTGGAGGATAATGGGGAACACGGAATTAAATATTCCATTTGTGAAGGCTAGTGGGGAACATGGAATAAAATATTCCATTTGTGAAGGCTAGTGGGGAACATTGAATTAAATATTCAATTTGGTGGAGGATAATTGATTTAAAGATTTATTTTGGGAAATGCAGGATATTAGCTAATTAATATTAAGAATATTTAATTATATGTGCAACATGGTGAGGTGGAAAGATGAGGTGGATTTTGTGATTTGAGACATTAGAAGAATTTAGGGATTTTAATTAAATAAAATAATTTTATTTAATTGTAGGATAGTGAATCGATTAAATAAATTTAGAATATTTATTTAATTGATAGAAGAATAGAATAAATATTTAGAATATTTATTTAGGATGAATCGTGTCATTTTTAGGCGTATACACCACCAAGCATAAGATAAAAAAGTTGGCTGTATATGGTGATTCAGAATTAGTTACTTCCTAAGTGAGAGAAATACTTGTCAAAAAACAAGAGGTTGAAATATTATAGAAACGCTATCTAGGATGATATTGAGTTATTTGATGCCTTTTCAATCAACTGGATTGATAGATAAAAAAACATTATGGCAGACTTTCTACAAAATATCGCATTAAAAAGGGATGATATCACATTAGGAGGTATTATAGAAGTTGAATTCAAAACCAAAGCCACTATCCCAGATAATGTCCATAAATGGCAAGTGTTTGATAATGATGCTGATATAATCAACTTCCTGCATTGTGCTGATCATTATGAAAACTAAGAGATTGATTTTAATATGTTTGTAGAAGAACATGATGGGAAGGAAACCCTTTTTGGTCAAGAGATAGTTCAGCTAGAAACAAACAAAATACCTCAGGGACTTATAGCATTGGAAAAGGCATTTGATGGACATGATAGATTTAAAATGAAAGACACACTAGTAGTGCAAAATGACCTTGAAGAGATTAATTTGGGGATATAGGCAGCCCCAAAGAATGTATACATTGGAAAGAATCTTAATCCCAAAATTAGGAGCATGATCATCAACTTACTTAGGAAGTATAGACATGTATTTGCATGGTCATATGATGATTTGAAAGCATATAGGGAGGATATTTTCAGCATGAAATACCATTAAAACCAGATGCTAAACCATTCAGGCAAAAGCAAAGGCCTATCAATCCTACATTGGCCCCTAAGATGCTTGAAGAACTCACAAAACTAAGAGATGGAGCTATCACTAAACCCATTAGGCATTCTTCTTGGGTTTCTAATTTAGTGCCTGTCAGAAAGAAAAATGGTGACATTAGATTATGTGTGGACTTCATGAATCTAAATAAATCTTCTCTTAAGGACAACTATCCCCTTCCTAATATGGAAGCAATATTACAAAAGGTTACTAGATGTGAACTATTGTCAATGATGGATGGTTTCTTAGGATATAACGAGGTGAAAGTCAAAGAATCAAAACAATATAAGACTGCATTCACCACACCATGGGGAACATATGTATATTTAAGAATACCATTCGGGCTCACTAATGCTGGAGCAACATTCCAAAGAGCAATAGATGTGGCTTTTGTAGAATTGATTAATAAAATCATGATAGTATATCAGGATGACATGACAACATATTCCAAAAGAGCTGAGGATTATTGTGCACATTTAGAACAAATTTTTATTAAAGCCCTAGAATATGGAATTTCATTGAATCCTAAGAAATTGTATTTCGCAGTAACAAAGGGCAAGTTGCTTGGTCACATAGTTTCAAAAGATGGAGTAAGAATAGATCCTGAAAGAGTAAAAGAAATTGACCAAGTTCCCATTCCAAAGAATGTAAAAGCTATACAATCATTTTTGGCCAAATCAACTTTGTCAGGAGGTTCATATCAAATTTTGCAGAAATTGTTAGTCCTATATCAAGAATGTTGAAGAAGCATTCAGAAGTGAAATGGACAACAGAAACAATAGAAGCATTTTCCACCATTAAGAAGGAAATCAAAGAAGCCCCTTTTCTGATATCCCTAGATTTCAGTAAACCATTCCAACTGTTCTCATTTGCCTCATATCATACAGTTGCAGCAGTATTATTGCAGAAAATGATGAAGGACATGAACAACCCATTTCATTTTTTAGCAAATCTCTTCAAAATGTAGAATTAAAATATGACATAGTTGAGAAACAGGCATATGCATTAGTGAAGACAATTAAATCTTTTAGGCCATACTTGGTGGGAGATGAAATAATAGCATATGTGCCTAATGCTGCAGTAAAAGATGTATTAGTACAAACTGAGGTCATAGGTAGAAGATGTAGATGGATAAATAGAATTCAGGAGTTCAACATTGAAATCTAGATCACCAAACTAGTGAGAGGACAAGGTCTTGCTAGATTAATGGCTGAAAATAATCTCGAGGCTTCTCAGATATGTAGTGCTAATGATGTTGATAACACAAGTTCTAGCATTGAGCATACTCCATGGTATACTGACATCATATATTATTTAAAGCACATGAAATGTCTTGAAGGGTATGATGATAACAAGAGAAGGACACTTAAATTACAAGCCTCAAAATATGTATTTATTGATGGATATCTTTACTAGAAGAATAGGGATGGTATTATACTATTATGCCTAGATGAACATTAGTCAAAACATGTCATGAAAGAGTTACATGAAGGTACGTGTGGAGGTCATTTCTCAGCAAAGACTACAGCCCACAAGATCTTAAGGCTGGATACTATTGGCCTAGAGTTTTTAATGATTCATATCATTACACAAGAAAATGTGAAGCATGTCAGAAATTTTTAGAAAGTTGAAATATCAGGGAGCATTACCCTTGAAACCCATGCAGGTGGAGGCTCCATTCTATCAGTGGGGCATTGACTTCATAGGAGAAATTGCAGAGAAGTCAAGTGGTGGACACAAATGGATTTTAGTGGCAACAGATTACTTCACAAAATGGGTGGAAGCAATGCCAACTAAACAAGCAACAAGCAAGGTGGTGATCAACTTTTTTGATGGAAAATGTAATATTCAGATTTGGCACTCCAGTGAGGTTGGTCACAGATAACGGAATGTGTTTTAGGTCTGATGAGTTCAAAAATTTCTATAGTACACATGACATCATCGTGTTCTATGCTGCCCCTTATCATCCACAAGCAAACGGGCAGGCAGGATCCGTCAACAAAAACCTTCTAAAAAATATAAAGAGAATGTTGGAGCGAAACACGAAAGCATGGGATTCAAAGTTGAGAATGGCTGTGTGGGCTGATAGAATTACTGTAAAGAGAGCAATTGGAAGATCCCCTTTTGAACTAGTGTATGGAACACAAGCAAGGACCATTAGAAAATCTTTTACCAGTGTACAATTTTGTTCTTCAGGAAGACTTAAACATTCCTGAACCAATGGAGGAAAGATTAGAACATCTTGCAGAACTTGATGAGACAAGAAGACTAGCTCAAAGGTAGAATATCAAGTTGCAATCACAAGTGAAATACCTTTTTGACAAAAAGGCCAAAGATAGGAAATTTGAGATGAATGACTTAGTACTGATGTGGAATGCTAGGTGCCAGAAGAAAGGAAAACACAGAAAGTTTGAAGCTTTATGGTTAGGTCCTTTTGTTATAACTGGCAAAGGAGGTGATGATTCTTACTATTTGCAAAATATGTCTAGAGAAGAGCAAGAACTGCCTATGCATGGGCAATATTTGAAGCCTTTCTTTTCATAAAATACCAAAATCATGCACAAAGAGAATTAAGTGTTGCCAGTGCATGGACAACCCTTAAATAATTCTTGAAATACTCTTATTCCATGCATAGTAGTCTAGGGTAATCAAAAGAGATTAGGATCTGCTAGTACATGGACAGTCCTATGAATCTCTAAAAAAAAAAATTCCATGTACAATAGTATAGGATCATCCTTGTTCCCCATCATTATCACTTCCATCTCCCATTCTCATTTCATTCATATAATTCTATGAAACCGCTATCCAAAATAAATAAACTATATGGTCTACTCCCCCAAGAGATCTGGATTCTTGTTATACCCACAAGGAATATACATTTCAGACAGAGCCACTATTAATTCAAAATTTTCATATATTCCTACCCACCCATGTCTGACCAAATCAGAAAATATTATGCCCAAAAAATAGAATAATAACTGGTATATCCCATAGAAATCATATGACTTTCATCACAAGTGGACGTCTCACCCCTCGAAATGTAATATAATGAAGGGCCCCAATTCCTTAATTTCGGTGAGACCTCCCTTTTGTTATACCGATCCATGCTCTACGAGAAACTAGCTGAAATGACTATCAGCATGAAAATAAGGATCGGGGAGAATATTTTAGGAACCGCTGATGAAGAAGGTAACACCGATGACCCTTCATCGGAAAGAAAATTCCCAGTCACGCCGATCGGTATAAGATAGCACTATCGGGGAATACCCCACAAACCCCCCCGATGATATAGATCATACCAATAAAAGAATTTAGTGGGACTCTCACCAAACAACCCGTGGAACAGATGGAGTTAGTGGTCATTAGCAGGAGATAAACATCAGAGAAAGGAAATAGAGTGTCTCTGACACGTTGATGTCTCAGCGACCAAAGGGATTGTTTCAGCATAGGTCATGCCAATATGTATGAAGGATAAGAACCATCAGCGAAGCTGAACAAGTTAGAACGAGGTTTATAAGTCTTGCCAAACTGATGGTCACAATGATAAAGATGTCGGTGACATATTGAAAGATCACTTCGATGAAGGATATAAAAGGGCTATCGTGGAAACAACCATGATCGGGTAACTTGAAATAAGTCATCCTGATGACATATCTTATTCCGATGACAACAATAACCACGTTCATCAACAAGACTCTCATCGATAGTCATATCAGAGACACTTGAGATATCATAGAAGAATGTTATTCCCACGGCGATGAAGAAAGTCAGGCCGATGATAACCATGCCCACTTCCATATTGGGTAAATATTGAAAATATATCGCCGATACAGACTCACATATGAAAGATGACATCGAGGAGATAGATGAAGGGTCACAATGATTGATCCATGAGTAAATGTTCGTGCCATAAGAAGATATTAAATTGCCCTGACATTACAAAAATCATATCGATGAAGAGAGTTATGACAGTGTGACATCTCACAACAATCATGAAAATTAAAGCTCTAGAACAATTAATTGCAGACAAGGAAGAGATCCTCTGAAATGCCATTTGAAATCATTGCAATTAAGTTTGAAAGAATTATATGAGAGGAGCACGCGAGTGGAGACATGGAGGAGAAAACAAGGGAATTTGATCAGCGCCTTTGATAACAGGTACACATATACAAACTTCCGTGCAGTAGTTTACAATTCGAATTTGCTATCCAAGATTAAAATGGAGACTCTAGTGAAAGGAAAAGGCAGAAAACAATAGGGTGAGACTAGTAAACCTAAAAAACAAAAAATTGAAAAAATCCCTCATGACAAAATAAAAGACATGAAACTAAATAAAGACTTAATTGACTAATTGACTGGATCAACTCCCAAAGCCTGAAGGTCTACACAACTTAAAGTAGAAGTAGAAAAACTAGAAGATAAGTGCAAATATCTTGGCAACATTTGGACTCCAATTAGAGGTTATGAATTGCTTAAATTCCACTACAATAGAAGATTCAGGAATTTCCCAGTGTCTAACCCATGGCACTTGAATTTGGGTAAATTGGTCGTTCCTGATGTGTTTCTGAATGCTAAACTCCTCAAACTCCTATCTAGGTAGTATAATCCAAGCCTCAAGGCCATATGCAACCCGCAAGGGGAGCCTATTATACATTTGTCTAAGAATGCCATTTGTGAAGTTTTTAACTTGGATGATTTATGTACTGTCCCCATAGTTTATGAAAATTTGGATACAGAGTACTGGAGAATGGATACTACATATAATGGATGGAGATTGCCTATTCACAGGCCTAGGGTAGAGGGAGAAATGGTGCCTCTCAATGAGAATGACGGACCTCCATTTCATGTGTCATTATTTGAACCATACATGCAATACACATACTACTCTGTGGGCCAAGTCCTAGGATCAGAGGTCCATGATTTCATGACAATTCCTCTGATGGTGATAGCCACAGACATCCAATGCCACAATGCCAGGTAGTTTGATTATGCTGCCTATGTTTTTGGTATAATTGATTCTGGTCAGACTGTAATAAAGAATAATGCCCCATCAGTTTCCTTTGAACACTACTCACTCCTCATGCACATGGTGCTTTATTATGGCCAGGAAGTGGGATTATGGCCAAATGAATTCAAAGTTGTTCCAATAGACTAGAAGGGGTAAAAGTCACCCGTGTAAATGTGGACCAGAATATGGGACAGTAGGTATGCCCATTCTAGCTATGTTCAGTTTGAAGAATACTATATGAAAGTGTTATATAGATATTTCAGTCATCCCTGTGAGTATTCATTATCAAATGAAATAAAAAGTTTTCTCAGACCTAAAGATTTTGGTGGTCCTCCTACTGTTACCCACAACTGGGGAGATTGGTATTGTTTTGAGGATGCTACCATGGTCAGAGTTTATGGTTTTGAGGACACTCCTTTTATATTTCCTAAGACTGTTCCTGACAAAATTTCCTACATAGAAATAGTTAGGCAAATGAATTGTTCTAATGTGATGCACTTGAGCTCCCATGACAAAGAAGCTTTTATGCCTAGTACTCTGTGCTTTGGAGATTTTACTATGGTATCCAAGGAGGGTTATGGTCTCATTATGGATAAATTGATGCATTACAATATGAGATGTGCTGAGGCAAGAAAAGGCTTTGATCCTGAGGGTTTCATTAACCTTTCTTGGAGAAAACAAAACCTTAGTGGATACACACATGTCCCATATCCATATGATGATATCATCAGGAATTTGGAAGAGACTGAAGTTGAATTAGTGGTTGAGAAATATAATAGGGACTTAGATGAGAAGAGGAAACAACTTGCAGAGATTGAGTTGTTGTCCTCTAGTGATGAAGGGCCTGTAGAAGAAGAAAAGCCACATCAACAAGCAACTATGATATCTAAAAGAAAAATGCAATGCTATTAGTCTCTTGGTATGGAACATGATGAGGAGGGGTTTGTTGATGAGGATCCCAGACAAGTAGCATATGATTCCTTTATTTCAGATGATAAATTTATTCATTCAAAAGAATTTAAATCATTTTTATATAAATGCAAGGGGAAGGAAATCAGGGAGTCAGTTGATGATATCTCACCCAGCAATGAAAGACAATTACTTGATATGTTGAAAACAACAGTGGATAGTGAATTGCAAGATATGACTCCTAGTAAGGGTAGACAGCTGCTCAAGGAAGCAGGGGTGATGATATTTCCTGGTCTTGATTTGAATTCTACTAGTGTTTGATAGCTTTTTGCATAATACAGATGACATATATATGCTCACTCCTGAGGTGTCACAGAAGTGTATATGGGCACCAAATATAACAATGATGAAAATTCACTGATGATATGGATACAGATATGGGCCCTGTATCCTCCCCATAAGAAGACAACCATTATAGACATTGAGAAGGCTTTTAGGCATGTCATGACTTTGAAGGCAAGGGAGACTGACCCCTTGATCACTGTAGAAATTGGTATAAATATTGCAAAATTGAACAAAGCACAGGCTCAGATGCTGATTAAAGAACGAGATGCATATAAACTGAGCTGTGAGAGATTAACAAAAGAAAATGATTATTTGAAAGATACTATTAAGAGCACCTTCAGAGGGTCAGTGAAAAGATTACCTCAGGGAGAAAGCTCACAAAGTGCCCAATCACCATCTATTGACAAGATAGCTCAAATCTAGATTGATACTCTTGCCATGGTGCTCTAGAATAGGCATGCCAACATGATGCATTGGATGAACCAATTTTGGGATATTTATTCTAAAAATTATAAAGTGACCCAAGAGCATGAGAGTCTTGACAAAAGGATGCAAGAAAAACTCCATGAGATACAGGGCAAGGATGTTTCTGACACTACAGGCATTTCTAGTACAAAAGATTTAATTGAGTAGCATTAGAAATATTATGACCAGCTTAAGAATGATGCCAAAGAATGTATTGAAGCTTCAAAAGTAGGAGTGCCCACATTGTTCAAGAATGATAAAGAATTGAAGAGCAAAGAAGAATGGAGTAAAGACTGTCAATTGATGTTGCATGAAGCCTTAGGAGCTCTCAAGGAGAAAGACTCTGCATCCAGAGAAGCTTGCAAGCATCTGGAGAAGATGGTAACGATGGATGTGATCACAAGAAACGCTATTGAATTTACTAATACACACCGCAGCTAGGAGTACTTGGATCACATTGCTCAGCTATACCTGTGCTTGAATAGAGCTTAAGTATTGTTATTTTTATTGTTGTTATGTTAATCATGTTGATTCCCAAAAGACATTTTGAAGAGTTATGTCTCTTCATAAGTATTTCTATATAAGCTGAGACATATGATGCTGAATTATCATCAGCAGTAGGATATAATACATGAAGTTTAAAATATTTTAAAAGACCATGTTGCAAGCATTATATGGATGAAGTAAATTGAAGTTCTCTGATTCTGTGGTTTATTCTGGCATCAATTGTTTGTTAAAATTATTCAGTTATATGGTTGTCTCCAGTTCAGTATTTACTTGTTATTCAAATTGATATATCAAGTATATATTTAATTTGTCAATGCACATTTGTTGTATTTGTGTGATTGGATTAATTGGTTTCCATTAGATGAATTAAAATACTTCTGATCAATCACAGTAACCTGGAAGTGTTAGTTTGGATCAATAAGAAGAACCACATAATTAGGATTGACATTCTATCTCCAAGTTGATATTATCTGTTGTTCTTGCATAATTCATTCAATTGGTTCCTTCAAGAAAGGATTAAAATTCCTTCTGGTGAATAACAAGAAACCTGATTGTGTTAGTTGCATTATTAAGAAGAGTTTGTCGGTCATTTCCCCGCACGTTTATACAAGTTATAAACCAAAGTATTGTGCCAAACAATTAGAGTTACTACCCACCATAAGCCACTAGTCTTTGTCTTCCATTTGACTTTGTTTACCCAACAAGGCACCGGTCTTATCTCAATTCATCATTTAAAACCCCTTTATTAATTAAGCATAGTCATAAAATTCACCTTGATATTGCTTATATAATTTATACCAATCATCCATCAGATATTAGATATAGAATTAGTTAGCAAGCTTTCATCTATTCTGCACCATTTGCCATTGTAGGTAGATCCATTTACTTAGTCAAAATATTTACACTCAATTTGCTTTAATTTTAAAGGTTCACCTGCCTAGGTGTAGTAGGACCTAAAGTGCAAGGAGTCATCAAACCCTAAAGGTTGATTCCATCGCGTTAGTTCAAAAACGTTGCCAATCTAAGCATAAAAACATTGGTATCCTCTTAGGATTAGCAACCTGCATTTTTGAGACCTAACAGCCAGCGTATAAGCATTTTGATTATCTGATATATTGAGCATTTGAATATTCCATTGCATTCTATGATTATTATTTTTTTGTTGTGTTTACTCTAGTTGCATGTTTTTGACAATTCATTCTTTCGACCCCACATCCATGACTGCACCACATAATATCTCAATAATTCTTGATTTTAGATTTTTTGGTTATGAATTGTGATGCTATGATTTTATCTATTTGATTAATGAAAGCTTTTGAGATACTCTATGATTAATATATAGTAATTTGATTATCTTGCTAGATATTGAGTTTGTTGAATTTTCCTATATGTTTCCTATTTTGATTTAGGATGAGTCTTGATGATTCGTGAATGATGCCATGATGATGCATGTATGCATGAATGTGAATGATAAGTTTGAGAATGGATGAAAGATTCATGATGATGTAATGGGACTGCAAGATCATTTTGTGTACTTTATTTCATGCACTAGTTGGGTGATGGAATATTTTGTGATATTATGTTATGAACACTTTTGGTAGTGTGACTTTTTCTTATGTCTATTGTGGATCTAAATTTCTCATGGTTAGTGTTTAAGGATTGAGATCCTTGTATAGGAAATTCCTATATGATACTATGCTTTGTTTGATCATATTATGCAAATTTAATTTTTTAATGATATGAGGCCTTAAGGAAAGTTATCATGTTATGGATAGAAAATATTTTTCTTATTGAAAATAATTTTTTTAAGTATGTATCATTTTGGGAATCTGACATCCTTATGGATGGTCAGTTGGGAACATTAGGATTTTTTGGTAGGTTGTCTTATGTATTTGTTTATGTGCCTTTGCCTTTTGCATTTGTTATGTGTATTCATTTGTGTATTTGTTTATGTGTGTTGCCTTGTATGTGTAATTCATTATGGATTTGAGTTATAGATGTATGACTTATTTGTTTGTTTGGTACTTGGTTTGTGTTCTTGTGTGCTTTTATTGTTGACTTATGTGCACGATGTGCTAAGGATGGGATACATGTAGCATGGGATGCATGTTATTTGAGCAAGTGTATCTTGCTATGACATATGACATCACTTGAAAAGAACTTTAGGATGTGAGTTACAAGTCATTTGGATGTTTCATATGATCTCAAATGTGTGTACTAATTCAAGCCTTGTGGGGTTCAATTTCTATAATCTTGATAGAGGGTATGAATGTGTTATGTATGCTTTAATTAGTAGAAGATTTAAGTTCTTTGATGAAGTTGATTTACTATTGTGACAAATTTGGTGGCTCAAGATGTTTTTATTGTTTGTTCTAGTTATTATTGTGGTATGATATTAATTATTATTGAACCTTAGTTCTAATATAGTGTTTCAATTGTTGATTAAACTTTGTAATTTTCTTGAGAACCTTGCTATAATTAAGATTATTCTTATTATTGAGTTTTTTGGGCATGTTTATTGTTCCTATTTAATTGATTAGTGATTTATGTAATTAATTTGGGTGACTAATATATCATTATTAATATTATGCTGAAAATTACACTTCTTATTGTTTTAAGGAAGAGATTTGTTAATTTTTTTGAATACTTGTTATTTGCCAATTCAATTAAATTTGATTGGTGAGGCCTTGGGAGAGTAATTGACTAATGGGATTAAAAATTAATCCTAATTATTTCTATTTGGAAATTTCTCAACAAGTCTTAAGTAACTAAGAGTTGAGGAGTTTTGAGGTTTCTTTTTTATTTTTAATTAATGGTTGAGTTTTATGAATTTTCACTAAGAAAGGCATGGTCATTTGGTTGATGTCTTAAATTTTGTGTTACTTGTGATGTTTTGGTTGGACATTGTTAGTTGGGAAGATCTTTTGGAAGTGACCCTTGATTTATTTTGATATAAAAATTCCATGTATGGGGTGTTGTTAGGGATTGTGTTGTGAATTTGATGCTTTCTCCTTGTTTGATTATAATCCTTGATGGTGTATTAATTTGATTTGTTAGAATATACTTAATTGTGTTCTTACATTAGAATTATGTATTCCTAAGTATAAATAATGTTAGAGTCGACATTAATCCTAGGGGGATGGATGTAGCATCCCTCATTTTTAGTCTTTGTGCTATTTGATTTGGATTATATGCTATTTTGCTTAAGATAATAATGGGAAGGGCCCCAACCCATACATAGAAGCCATGAAGGTGAATAAAAAAAGTTTCTCGAGCAATGAATCTTAGAACAACCAAAAAAGGAGCTAAAACGAGCTAAATAGAAAAGTCCAACACATAACATATAAACCAACAAAGGACTAACTAAAGAACAACTATTACTCTGGAAGGTACTCGAGGCAACTTATGGCCTACCATTCACTATTAAAGAAATCTAGTTTATCTTAAAAAGAGGTCTCCTTGGAGCTGTTGACCTGAATGCCATCAACTTCTTCCTGATCAACAACCTTACCTTTTTGCATTTGGATTTTAGCCCTGGTTCTATTTGTAGGTCAAGATTGAGTAATTTGATATTTGGTATGGTCAGGAACTAGAGTTATAGAACTTTGATGTTTAGCTTCCTTCCTCTTTTCTAGGTCAGACTAAAAAACATACAAGGTCGTGGCTAATTTTTTGACCGTCTCTTTACTAAAAGAATTGATTTCCTCCATGTTTCTTTTGATTCAATCCTATATTTTCTTCATTTCTCAAAAGTATTAGCAAACTTTTCTACTTCCTTCCACAAATCCTTGGGCACATTCTCGTTTAGCCACTTAGAAGCCTCAAAATGAGCCATAATCTCCAAGTCTTGGATTTTCTTTTTGGCATTATAGAGTTGGGCCAACTACCACTTCAGGACCTAATTTTGAAGGTCCATGGTTTTGGATTATATTATGTTGGATATACATTCATTTCTATGATATTGGATGTAAATGAATATTTAATGCATGATGTGTAAAGTAATATCATATTACAAATGTATAGTAATATAGGCTACTTTCTTGTATCATGCTTAATTAGAGATTGTGATGTTATTATTAACTAATAGATGCGACTAAGGTTTTTTAGTGAGATCCTATGTTGTGTGCTAGGTATAGTTACAAGGGATGACAAACTAGGTCCTGATATTGGAGTTGTCTTATATGATCCAATTGTGTGGGCACCAAATAAGTTATTAATTAATTAAGATAATTTATTTAATGGATAATAAATAAATAGTTAGGGTGTTATTTATTTATGAGACATTTGAAATTAATTTAATTAATTAATTATTTAAGATAATTAGTATGTTATAAATATCTTTAGAACTATAATTTATTTGTTTTATTTAATTATTGGAAATGGAATTGTCTATTTAATTCTAATTATATGAAAATGGAGTGAGCATGATCTTAAATTATATTTTAGAATTAAATGGTTATATTTAATTCATGATTAAAAAGGGAAGTGAATATATTTTCTTATTATAATCTTTTATTGGAAAAACTATTAGGAGATTTCCTAACATTCTATTATGAGGCATGAGCGTGATGGAAATTGAGTAACATGGGGAATCAAATTGTTAGACTATTAAGTTAGTAGATTAAATTCCTTAAGGATTATGGAAAACATGTTTAGGTTTGGGAAGGAGTTAGGGAATAAAGGAAGTTACTATTCAATTGAGAGTTGGAAAGAAGGGAGGCTACTTTCCATGCCATAAAGAAGTATGGCATCCCTTCCTCAACCATTTTTAATCCCTGAAAGCACCAGTAGAGGGGCATGAATAATAGAGTATAGAGAGGAAGTAATTTATGGTAGATTTTGTGACATATTTTGGGTTATTTTAGTACAAGTTGAGAGGCTACAACTAGGAAGGAATGAGAGGAGGAGAAAGGGCATGGGAATTACATATTTTAGGGAGATTGTTGAGGAGAAAAGAGCAGCAAGAGGAGCCACATAGTTAGATACTCATTGTTTTTGTATGCATGGTATTACAATTAATATATTCTATTAACTTTGGATGAAACAATATTGTTGCCTATTGTATTTAATAAACCTTAACTAGCACTATAGTTGCCCTCCCAAACTAGTTGTGGGATGTGTGGATGAAAGTTTAACTGAAGAAATCATAAATGTGGAAAAAAATTAGGTGCTAGTTCTATTAATAAAATATCCTTATAAAAGTGGGTTGACTTCTAGGGAAAGAAAACTGATATAATATCAACTGTCAAATATGTGACCTAATGACGAACAATCCAAATTTCAATGATAAAATATAAATAAAATGAGGTTTTGGGGGCGCTACCCCCGAACCCCCACTGGGGTGCGTGGCCCTCGGACCCCCCATCGGGGGTATGATCCCCTCGAACCCCTCATAGGGGGAAACCCACTGTGACTCCCCGTTGTGGATGAATCAACATCACTTACTGGATATAAACATGTGGTTGAAACAAGATCAATGCTGGTGAAACCTTTCATCCCTTATGGGTGATTTACAAACAATAATAAGAATAATAAATTACATAGGATTTACAAGGTTGATGGCACCTTAATCCCAACATTTTCACTATATATAATGAACCTTGAGTTGATTAAGAATTTAATATTGACTTCTAAATAATTGGTCACTATTGTGCCAAGTATTGACAAGCACAAATTAGCATCGTTAAATGCCATAAAAATATAATATACTAGAAAGATAATTGCATATGGTTGTATACTGTTAGGATGGGATCATAGATATGGAATTTTTTATAAGTGAAGTGTCGAGTCATTATGCCTAAATGTGACCTACCAAATGATTTATACAAATTTCCATCATCTTACATTGCATTATGATAAGGTTATACTTGATTGGTATATAATATAAGCCATAGCGTATGATTCCCATAATCTAGGCATAAAAGTAATTTTTTCATATGATTATTGAAAGTAGAAAAAATATTTAGTTAAAATGTTGTTAGATTGCTTGCAAAATAAACACGACCTTTATTATTAACAAATCTAATCACCAATACTCTAGGCATAAAAGTAATTTTTCATATGATTATTGAAAGGAGAAAAATATTTATTTAAAATTTAGATTGCTTGCAAAATAAATAGGGCCTTTATTATTTACAAACAATAATATGAATAATAAATTACATAGGATTTTACAAAGTTGATGGCACATTAATCCTAATATTTTCACTATATATGATGAACCTTGAATTGATTAAGAATTTAATATTGACTTCTAAAGAATTGGTCACTACTGTGCCAAGTTATTGACAAGCATAAATTAGCATCGTTAAATGCTATAAAAATATAAGATACTAGAAAGATAATTGCATATGGTTGTATACTGTTAGGATGGGATCATAGATAATAAATTTTTTATAAGCAAAGTGTCGAGTTATTATGCCTAAATATGGTACCAAATGATTTATACAAATTTCAGTCATCACACATTGCATTATGATAAGGTTATACTTGATTGGTATATAATATAAACCATAGGGTATGATTCCAATAATCTAGGCATAAAAGTAATTTTTTCATATGATTATTGAAAGGAGAAAAAATATTTATTTAAAATGTTGTTAGATTGCTTGCAAAATAAACAGGGCCTTTATTATTAGCAAAAAATGCAAAAGCCAACAACGTCAACCTAGCTCCGCTAAGGGAGGAAAGATGAAAGCTAAGAAAGGTGATGTGGGTCTGAGGATTGAGGAGATGGAGACTGTGAATAAGTAGGACATTTCCTAGTTTTAGAATTTGGAGGATAGTGCTGTGGATAAAGGGAAAACGGTGGGTAAAGACTGCTCTGGAAGAAGGCCGAGCATTAGAAGGTCTTCTAGGTTGACAGGAGGGAAGCCCCAGGTTCTCAAGATTGTGGATTACTCTTTGAACTCGGAGCAAGATAACCCTAAGTATGATATAGAAATCAAAGAAGTCAAGATAATTCTAGTGTAGGAACATGAAGGTATGAGTCATTTTGACTCGATGAATAACTCATTCTATGACAGTGAACCTAATGATGTCATAATCCTGGAAACTTCAGACAAGGAGGTGGTGAGTACCAGAACTGATGACCCCAATAGAAATCTTGCTCAGAATTTGGAGGATGTTAAATCCTATCTTTCTGTTGCTAAGAATAAAGTTAAGTTACCGATGAAGGTTTGCATGAAAGTATTTCATAGGGTGGCATCTACCTTTTTTGTTCTGCAGGAGGATCACTCTACTGCTGGTGTGGACATCATGAATGAGAACAAGGAGGACTTGATCAAGCTTCTGAAGGATGATTGGAAAGAAATGTTTATTTAGTTTTTCCTATATTTTATGCTATGGACTTAGTCTTAATATTGTTATAATCATCTGCTGCTAGTCAGCTATTTTTGTGTTGTCCATGGCTATGGGCCTATTTTACTGCCTATTGGGCTTTTTGTTATCAGGATCTACACCTGTGTTTGTAGCTTTTGAATACCAAAAACAAATCTAATAACTAAACTATATTATTGTGACGTAAGCACTTTCAATTCTGTGAAAAATCTATTGCAGCTACTGATTATTAATTTCCTATCTTAAGTAGATTATTTGGCTGTCGAAAAATAACTTACAGCAAATATTAATTAATAACACAGCTGCAATTTCATGGAAAAATCACGGAGACAGAAAAGTAAAATCAACACAATATTTTGGACAAATTGTCCCTGGAAAAACCCCAAAGGGAAAACCAGTACTGTAGATGAGGAATTTTATTAAATCAAATCAAGAGATACATAAACTACTTGCCTCTTACTGGCAGAGCTCTGGCAATGTTCTCCTCCAGAAATTCTTCTCCTAATTTCTCCTATAGAAATTCCACTACTGCTGTCTCGAACGCTATCGCTGCGCCCTTGCTCTCACTGCAAATCAATTTGCTATTGCTGCAAATTTATTTATTTGCTATCGCTGCAAATACTTCTCGGATCTGTATTCTCCAAATGCCCATTGATCCTCTTTTATAATCCTCTCATTGAAAACCAATGGCCATGATTTAATCTCAATCAACGGCTAGGATTAATTAGACTCTAAACCCTAATATCTAGAAGTCTCTCGAGAAATCAATTTTCTAGGTATGGAGAAAAATATTCTGGCTATGTTTCCAGCCTCGTAATCACCACCTGAGACTAGAACACCTATCCAAGCTACATTAAAATTAACACTCCCTCTTAGCGAGGAAGGTGTTCTGCATAACACCCAACTTATCTTTGAAGAAGATGAATTTTGCCTTCCCCAATGCCTTTGTCAAAATGTCTGTTACCTGCTGATCTGTAGGTATATACTGTAGCTGAACAATCCTCCACTATACACAATCCCTGATGAAATGATACCTGATGTCTATATGCTTAGAGCACATGAGAGGTGTGGCTTAAGGGGGGGTGTTGGTGTAAGCCACACCCAGACTGACGATGGACTGGCCCAAGAGGGGCCAGTAGCTTAGTGGTAGAGCACTCCAGCAGCAAATGGAAGGTCCTAGGTTCGAGTCCTAGCTGGTCCATGTCTCAACAAATTCATTGTTAAGACTTTGTAGTGTTATGAAAGTTACCTTACCTATTGGAATAATTCTTAAACAAAATTTGAGTTAGACTATTCATATTAGTGTATATTACTATGTTATTTTCAATTAATATAAGTATTTGTGGATGTTTCTATATGACATTTTTGGGATAAAGTTCTACAAGAAATTTATATGGCATCTACATGACTCACCCTATAAACAATGATAAATACCATATGAAGTGAGTATATTATTCCTATTCTATTTTAAGTGTGTTTACTTGAATTTCCTCTTAAGTAAGATTGCTAGAGATTGTGGGGTTTGATCTTGCCATAGAGTCACATCATAAATGTTCTAGTGCTTTGGATGGATGAAGATCTCACAAGCTATACAGATGCCAATATTACTTCCCATTGAATAACTACAACTAGGAGATGTCTAATTAAAGACTTGTACCTCAATTGGTACCATTTCCACTTAATTGGGTTTGGTGGCATGCTCTATGATTACTATCAGTAAGATTTGCTTAATATGTTAGTTTCCTGTACAAAGGTACACTATTGTTTGGGAATTGAGTGTCTTGGTGTGGTTTGGGACTTAAGCATGGGATGATTGGATTATTGTCTTGTCTTCCATTCATGAGTGTTGATATTATGTAATACATTATCTTCTTAAATGTATTTATGTTCTAATGTGTTCTAAATGATGTGTTGTGATTTATTGTGTCAAAATGATTCTTTGGTATGTTTATGTGAATGTATGTTGTGAGATTTATCCTTATATGTTTATGTGTTTTGGAATCTATGTTTCATGTGTATGCTTAGGAATTTTGTTAAATAAATGAAATAAGAAAGAAAATCACTCAATGCCACACTTTTAAATTATGGTTGGACACTTCTTTGCTTAGACTAATGGTTGGGGAGGAGAGTGACTTCCTCTATGGTGGGTTCAATGGCTTCTTGATATCAGTTAAAGATGCTTGGAGGAATTATGAAGATTCTAGATGCTATACAATTATATCAGTGGTGTCCTAATGTACGCCATGAGATGGATAGTGTTCCATATTCAACTATTATGGTTGGCAAGGACCTAAGTGGTTACTTTTTATGATTTTATATTGGTCCTTCCAGACAGAAAGGATTCTACGATCTCTTATGAATTAGTCCAAATTATGCACTATATAGAGAAGAATCAATGGCTATTCATGTGAAGTTGTTATTTATTGTTCCATTTGTATAGTGAGTTAAATAGATTCCTTTATGATGTTGGTATGGGTATTAGAAAAAAATCCCTTTTATAGCTAGGGGTACTATAGCATACATGAATACCATGGTACCTAGGGATACTAGTTGACATGGAGGCTAGTAGTCGATTAGTGTTTTGATGAGATATAATTCACATTACCAAATGGCATGAGAGGATTGCATTATTGGGTTAGTGATAATTTTTTGATCATGTAACTCCACATGATACGATTTATTAGTTACATAGGGAGAAGGCCTAGGATGTAGATTGTAATGCCCCGTCATGTAACCCTAGAGTGCTAGACTAAAAGTGCAAAAGTTACAGAAATAAAATTTTTTTTGAACGTAAAATAATGCAAAGTAGTAACCAGACATATCATATTACATCATAAAAAAAATGAAATTACTCTTCTAACAACTCTAGGGCAACATAACTGCATTATTGACAGAAAATAAAACTACAGAAGCAATAACCATTACACTGCTAAAATAGATACAAATAACTTTTTTAGAAGCAGAATAGATTAAATTATAGAGTCTCAGTATAGGATTACATGATTACAAGATTATAAGACCGATCATGTCAGTTTACAAAAGAATACATAAGAAGATATACAACACCACCAAAGGTAGGAGGCAAACTGGAACTGGAATACCGCTGTGTAGAATCTCAAACTATATCTCCAAAAAGGACCAATGGATAGCTCTTACCACCCAACCATGTGGACCCTGAGGCCCACCCCTCCGAGCTAGGAGATAACGATGAGGATTCCACTAAGCCAAGAAACAATTACCAAAAACAAATGAACAACTAACAAGACACAACTGACCATATCACATAACAGTACAAGTCTAGGCATCACCAAGAAAAAATAGAGCTGCATAAGCCAAAACATCACTCTAGAGGTACCACCAAAAAAAAATAATAGAACTGCATAAAGAGAGTGTCATCGCATGGTCCTAACATGGGTTACCGAGGCTATCTATCACCAGAAGCCGACCCCCATCTGTGGTTACCCTGGCCACCTCTCTCTAGGCACTGGCCCCATAGGGTGACACATGCGGAGCCGATAGGTCCTCTCATGGAGACGAGGAGGTCGACCTTGCCGACCAGGCCTTCTCATCCCATCCTTAGCCTGTGAGAGCACCCAAGGCATGGGTGAGGTGTCTTACTTATCTTGTTAAGTGTTTTAATATCCAAACCCTCTTGATTAAGCTATTAAGTTTTCCACATACTTACAACTTCCATGGGGTTACCCAGGCAGCCTCTCACTAGGCACCGGCCCCACCATGAAAGCCACTCTCTTAGCGTTCTCGGGTCAACATACATGCTACAACATATAGGTCAGGGGCACCAATCAGATCTGAGCCATACTTATGCCATTCCCTAGGCGACAACAAAAAATCCATAATCTCTCAAAATGAAGCAAAATCATTAAGAGCCAAGTACTATATCTAAGAGGCTATTTCCCATTCTTTGCAAGACTCAAGAATACAGGGAAGCCAATACATTGACATGCCATAATTTGAAACAAAACCAAGGACTGCACCTCTGGAGTACGGTACAACACCATAAAAGGGGATAATCACTATCTAACAACCCACTTTGATAACAAGTGGTCGTGACATCTCACAAGGTTCCTACTTCACAACAATCCAACATATAGACATAAACTCCACCCAGGGTAACATAATGCTCCAATACAAACATAAGGTATGACCAAGGAGAAGATCGAGCAAAGAGGTTCAATGGATCCTAATTCAATCTAGAAATCAGCTTACACCAAAAACTCTGAACTTCAATACTCTTAGGAAGTGATAAGGCAAGGAAGGTAATCCATGAACTGAACATCCTTACTTAAACGAAAGTCAAGGAAAGCTCATAAAATATTACCATTAAGAACACAATACTGAGATAGATATTCTCTAAACTCCCCGTAATGAAATCAAAACACAACTCCTTGCCTTTTCGAATTCAAGTGTCAAAATGAAGGAAATACATAGACAATGATATCCCTAAAGGCAACTTCCACCCTCAAGGGAAAGTGACATAGGGAACAGAGGACCATAATCCGAGTAATCTCAACCATTCTAAAATCAAGAAACAAATTATGAATCAAGTCTTTCATTAAACAATTTCCAGGGTAAAACACTTTAAAGGCATATAATGGTTCAACCACAATTTCTTGTTTTTCTAAATTTAAGGCATCTAAAGAAAAGAATACAAATTCAATGATATCTACCAATTACGAGGCACAACTTGGAGTAATACAAGCCTGACTAACATATTAACATTTAACAAGGTAATATAAAACATAACTTGCATCAGCATGTTTACTAACTACAATATAATAAAGAAAGCAACTAAATGAAATAAATTTGCTTAACATGAATTTTCCCATCTAAGATTGCTAATGATACAACCTAATAAAACAACTACAAAATATAATTATCTTTTCTACAATAGTAAACTTTCTGCCGATCGTAAACTACTGCAACTTCTATTTGAACAACTAAAAGGACCAATATATTTTCTTAAGAATGAATTTATTATCTAACATTTAACCAATACAACTATACTATACATATAACAATTACAAGTCAACATTATAATCCTATGGGCATAGATATTTTACCAATCAATACATTCTAATGACAAAGATAAGGATAAGTTATATGTCTAAATTGCACAACTTACCATCAAAATAGCCTATTACCCCAATTTATTAATCTAAACTTTTATATACACTTATAAGCTTAACCCACAACCTCTACATCAATTCTTAAACTTCCCATTTCTAAAGTATAAGTATCTCTAATGACATACTACACATTGTTCTTAAATAGACCTTCCAAAACAATTATATGCATATATCTCCATGTCAAACACCATTCTACGAATTCGGACTTCGAAAACAACATTAAAACCTACGTAAATACCTATAATGTATTTCTATTCACATGGATCACCTTCATTACCAAACTATACCTTTCTATTCGACTACAAAACACTATTTCTTTGGCACCCAAAAATCTGAAAGTACAAGCTCCAACTAATCCATGGCACCCATATGAACACAACAAGATTTAGTAACAACTACAATAAACATGCTTTGTTATGAAAAGCGATCCCATCAAATCTAACTATGACTAAAACAAAACTTAAATATGCACCTAGCTTCGACCAACTATTCGACTCCTATGACCGACAGCAACAGCTATGACGACCACCTTTTGATGCCAAACGTTTGACTAAACAATAAGAACATCTCCTACAGAGTTTGACAATGCCCTTCAACCATGGAGAAGGCTCACATAAAAAAAGAATTCGTCTGACGGAGATGTCTATTACACATGTGACTGCTACATGGACATTTTACTAACATTTCTACCATTTCTCTTGCTCTTAAATCGAAGGCAGAACGCTATTAATGGATTAAATCAATGGTGCTGATGCCAAAAGCTTGTGATATGAGACCGCCAACTAATGATATAACATTATGCTCTAAGGTCGAAGTAAGGGTCAGAGATAAAATCACTACTCTAATTATTGACCAGTCATTACAACAAGAATCATGCTTACTATTTCATGAATTGCCTTAATATTATAAACACGGCTTAAATGTAGAATTAAGAACCTCACGTTGCTACCTTCCATCTCCATATTGCAATAGGTGGATTCAGTTGTGGAGGAAGCAAATCAACTAGGAGGATTTGCTGATACTAAGGATAGGTATTTTAGAAAGCAAAATTAACTGGTGTTAACGTCCAACCTAGCCGTTCTGCGGTTCAGAGGCGAAGGAAATAGAAAGTTTCCTGAAGAGCTTACTCTTGTGCGCCAGAAAAAGAAAACTTCTAAGGAAAAAGGATGCTATTAATTCTCCTCTCTGATATCCCAAGCTAGATCAAGTTTAACTAAATGAATGGATCTGAGCAAGATGAGTACGGTTCCTCAGTAAAGAAAAAAAATGGCCTGATGGAGAAAGGAACCAATCTTATTGTTCCAAACTTATATTGCAACCAGAACAGTTCTCATGCCAGTGCCAGAGGAGGTTGGCCAATGCAGAACGAAAGAACAGAGGTGATGAGATAAGGAAGCTATAATAGTGAGCAGCAGGACCGCACAAAAAGAAAAATGCCAAGCCCACCAAATCCACAGAATTCAGCAGGGAGAAGTAAAATAGAATGGTTTTAATAATTATTATTATTATTACTATTATGATTAAAAGTAATGTTACCGGGTTTTTGTCAGGTGATAATAATAGATTTTCCAGTAATTAAAGTATGCCAAATGGGTTAAGCAAATGACTCAGCCCAGAAAACAATTATGAGCTGGACTATTTAAAGATGATCTAGGTGAGCATTTCATATTGCACACACACATATGAGGAGAAAGAAAAAGGTTTGAAGGATCACAAAGCAGGAATACTGACATCCAAACACATCCAAGGGATCAGAAAATGGAAATTAAAAGGGTAAAAAAAAAAAGATGGCTAGGAAGGGAAGGATGAGACAGCGTATTCTCCAGACTCGAGAAATTTACAAGATTGCAGAAATTATATAAGGGGCGTATTAAATCTCCTCGGGCCATGGTAAGAGGTTAACAAAAGTTTTAGATTGTAGATAGAATTGTCAGGAGAGGGCCACACTTCAACTAGAATTTGGTCAGATACCTAAACATGCTTGAAGGGTGCAATCTTGTTTGCAGGGTACCATCTTGTTGTAGGGTACAATCTTGTTGCAGGTACAATCTTGTTGTAGGTACTAGCAGGTTGCATGGAGATTATATGCAAGGGCCAAGCACTGTATACTGGCATTTTCTTCAATCTAAGAGATATTATGTTAGATTCAAAATGTAAGCATGACAGGGTCCAGAGATTGGTGAAAACTTTACAAGGAGTCATTATTTCACCAGGTTGAAATCAAGGACAATACAAGGATACAGAGGATGGCATGAAGTTTCCAGAGAGATTGGAAAGGCTAGCTCAAAAGAATTCTTTTTGGAGAAATCCACGGGGGTTGGAGAAACATCCGACCTCATAGGGCACACAATGATAAATAAATTCTAATTTACGGAACCATGTAAGTTTCACACATAGAACATGAGCAATAAATTTTAAATTAAAGCTGCATCCATTACAAATTTCAATAGAGAGGGACAATTCACATACCTGGATTACAGTACCACCTCCAATTTTACTTCAACTTCTGCAACTAATTTCTCTCTGTTCTTCTCCACGATCTCCCCCCAAACAAGGATTCAATCCTTCAAATAAATGCAGAAGGCTTGCCTCTCTTTCCAACAACCCACCTTCTCAAAGCAAGGATTCAACTTCTTGAACAATGCAGAAGCCATGCTTTTCTCTTCCCAACATCCCACTCTCTTGTGAGATGCAAAGATTAATTATATCAAAAGGTCCCCAATTCCTCCATTTTTGAAAATGATAACACACGACAGTGAATTTTGCAATCCCAAAAAATATTCCCTACCAAATAATCACTAAGAACCTGTAAATCCAATTTATACCACATAATTACTTTTGGACAGCAGATTATAATTCCCATTTATTATAAAATTTATCCAAGGTGTCAACCAAAGCTTTTAAGATAATATAATAATTATCTAATAAACAAAATAGGAGTATTATTAATTACCACTAGTTCAATAAGGAATCTTCTACCACACAGGAGCATAAATTAAACATTATAAAACATGACTTGACTAAACATCACGACACCAAATAACCAATCATAGCAAGACAAGGGCCAAGTATCCCGACACGATTCGAGACCATGACAGAAAACAAGGACTGACTTAGTGGATTTAGACCTCGTGTTATCTCCCATCACTAATATCCATTGGTGAAGGAACCCGCTCAAACTTGCTATATCAGGTGGAGTCAAGGTTCGGTACCTGCAACATACATCCAAACAACTGATTAAATATGATCAAGTACGTATATGTCAACACACATAGAGTCAGAGAATCGCGGCGCAGCAGGGTACTCGAAACGAGTAATACTACACCTTCCCTGCTCTTGGACAAGATTATAATGATAACATTTGAAAACAGATATCTACGGATCTAATACAACAAAGTGAGTAGTAATCTGTTACTAAACATATTCAACACATCAAAACTAAAGTACTCATAATGTCATCATAACTCATAACAGATGTCTAAATATATCCATCGAGCATAGTCCATCAAATCAAAGAGATCATAAACCCAAAACATGGAAATCCGATGTCTCGAAGCTGAAATGTGCAATAAAAGACTATCAACCATAACGGAACTGTCATAAGGAATATGAAAATAACATCTACCACAAGCCAAAAAGTGAGGGGCATTACATAGATAACAAACTTTAGGTAGGAAGTATTATGATATCATTGGGGTTTGTTGGGAAATAAACCATCATTATTGTGAGGTTTTGGTTTGAGTGAGTATTTAGGTAGTTTGGTATTTAGTAGGTAGTGCCCCCAACATCAATATTATATTGTCAATATTAGAGATATCCATTTAGGCTTAGGGAGATGGATATGCCACTGATTACTAATTAGGATTTGATGAATGATGATAAGATCATTGATCTATTAGAGGGGGATGATGTAGGAGTCATATATTAATATTGGGCATGGTAGTGTCAGAACACAAGGATATACTGAGGGGGGGTGTATCAATATAACCAAAACTTATTCCAATTTAACTTTGTCAACTAAAATTTCTTACTACCTTAAACAAATGATCAATAAATTAATCAAATTAAAGCACAACACATAAGAACTCATCCATAACACTAGATTTATGTAGAAAACCCAAAAAGGGAAAACCACGGTGAGCAAGCTACTTAGATCTACTGTCCAAATCTAGGCTCACAAATAATAATGAAAATAGATTACAAGTTTTTAGGGGCTTCAACCCAAGGGAGGACAAACTCCTTGGAATACAATCAAATCAACACTTATAGAATCACACTTCAATAGATCTCACTGATCAACTACCTCCACACCCTTCACTTTATCACAAACCTTCACTTTCTCTGCACAATAAACACTGATACCTTCAACACACCTTCACAAACATACTTACTCACTTTCACTTTCATTCACACATCTTTGCACATTATCACACACTCTTACTTTTCACTTCAATCAAGATCTTTCATTTATACCTTTCACAAATTACAAAATCTTTCTCCCACGTCAGCCAAGCTGAAACGTGTATACATGAAATGTGCATGGCCATACCAAGTCATCTCCCAAATGATGTTGAAATCCAATGCAGTTCAAGCTGAGTGATAACGAGGACCTATTCTTCCTTAACACATTCTTCCAAGCTAGCGTACACCTCAAAACATCTGGTGAGAACATCAAAACACATCAAGTTGACCTAGCAAGCACTTAACCTTCCACAAAATAGATTCAGACCTAAAGCGGTGCTGGAGAGATCAATTAGCATCATGCAGATCACTTCACAAGCAACATAATACTTATACAAACCTTCTCAAACATTCCTTCCTCTAAAATATATGTCTACTTTCTGGCGCAACCAAACAGATACTAAGCCTGGCATCACAAACAAACGCTGAACACATAGTCTTGAGATAGAGCATTGAAAAATCAACTTACAGTGCACTTTGACACTTGAAACCTGAAATGAACAAGCATACAGACTATCTAAACATATCCTCCAAACATCCAAACCAAATGATGAACTGCGGTGAAATGCGGTGGCTTTTGCTTTCTCCTCCAGACAACCCTAATCAACAACATGATATTTATTTATCCTTCTGACATCAGAGGACCTTTGTGGTACAAATTATTAACTCAACATGAGTATAACCATCTACTCATATGTAAATGACCATTATTCAAACTGCAGGACCTCATCTTCAAAGCTAGAGAAATGCGGAGCAATTCTCAGACACATCCCGACTGTAACCATCTTGAACTTCTGTCTTCATTCTGCGAGCTCCAGATACTTTTGTGGTAACTTCTAATCTCTGAAATTAGGAACATACAAGCTTTACACTTGTCTCTAACTAAATTCCAAAATGCAAGGTCATATCTTCAAATTTAGAGGAATGCAGAGCATTCTCCTAAGCTACTTCAGTGTAGACTCCAGTGCCTTGGTCATCCTAAACTTTCTTTCAAGACTAAAGAAATGCCTTTCGTCAGGAAACAAAGAATACCATATTCATCATATCAGAGACCTAATTCTCATCATCATGATCAACAACAAGAATCTTCATGTTAACACATTCTTTTGCTCACAACTTTCACTTCAATAAGAACTTCAGAACATAGGGGACAACTGTGTATAGATGATACTGACTGCAACCATCTTAAACTTCTATCTTCATTCTGCAAGCTCCAGATACTTTTGCGGTAACTTCCAAGCTCTGAAATTAGGAACATACAAGCTTTACACTTGTCTCTAACTAAATTCCAAAATGCAAGGTCATATCTTCAAATTTAGAGGAATGCAAAGCATTCTCCCGAGCTACTTCAGTGCAGACTCTAGTGCCTTGGTCATCCTAAACTTTCTTTCAAGACTAAATAAATGCCTTTCCTCAGGAAAAAAAGAATACCATATTCACCATATCAGAGACCTAATTCTCATCATCATGATCAACAACAAGAATTTTCATGTTAGCACATTCTTTTGCTCACAACTTTCACTTCAACAAGAACTTCAGAAGATAGGGGACAACTGTGTACAGATGATACCGATCCAACCAATATGCATAGTACATGGCATTCATCACCTTACCCTTTTCTTCACAACTTCTCAAATTCATCTTCTTTTGTCTTCTTCTCTAATCATTTTGCCACAATCTTCCTTTGTCATCATCAACACTGAACAACACACCATATCAACACATCATGCTACTGTTGACATTACCTCTATTTACTTCACTTCCGACCTTCTTCATCATAGCACTGTTGACATCAATGACAACACAAATACAACATGTAGGATGTGGAAAGGACATCTCTATTTTATGCTCTAGATTCCCCAGGGATACACCAATAATTATAGTAGTAGAGTAACACACAATGGGGGAGTAGAGGATCAGAATGTAGGAGCCAAAAGAGATGATAAGCAAGTACCTTTAGTAATAGCTCAATTGCAAAATACACTAGCCAATGAAGAGTGATAGGAGAGCAATCTAGGTATAATTAATGACCTGTAATGTATAACATAGATAAAAGAATAAAACTATATTAACATATGTGCAATCATGAACATGTGTAAGGCCCAATTGTGTTGTAACCCTCATTGCACTCTTTGTACCGATATTATGTAGCATATCCTAGACATACCTTGGTTTTAATATCATTGGTAACTCTTAATTTATCTTATTGTTTTTATACGATTGATTTGTTAATATATCATGTGAATACCTTTTGGTTTGTGAATCTTAGGGTTTTTAATTCCATTATTTGATAGCGTGTTATGGTTAAATGCCACATGTGTTTTTTATGGTGACTGTTCCACATTGTGATTATGGTTGTGATTCTATGTATTTGAATATATATATTTTAGTGTATGCATTTAGACTTCCTTGCATGATTTATCATAAATGATTTGATTAGGCCAAACTTAATTAATCTTGAGATGATATATTAGAGACTCATTTGGCTAAATATCTAATATTCTTATGTTTTTTATTTCAGTTGTGATAACATTGCATAAAAGATACAAATGAAACTAGAAGCCACCTACATCTTGTGATCACATTAATTGTTGAATCCAATAGTTCAAAAAATATAGCTCTACATCTTTTATGGATTAACTTGTAGTTGTAAATTACTAGTCATGGTTAGCTTAATTATGCTTCTTTGAGAGCCATAATTATTTTATTATATTGTATGTTGCTTTCTTGTGTTGTGATTGGGTGATGATTTTGTAGTTCTTAAGATCTTGAACTTGAGTTTAGATGATTATGTATTCTTGATAATGAAGGTTAAAATGAATTATTGTGATTGATTTAAACACGTTATGATATGTAGTTTAGGTGCTATGCACCTTTTTCCCAAAAAAAAAGAATTGTTATGATTTAGGTGCTATGCACCTTTCGCCCGCAAAAAAACAAGTTATGATATGTAGTTTAATTAATTGATTTAAATGATATTTAAATTAGATGATTAAGCATAATCATTATTTGGATGCTAGTAATAAGATTTGATTTAAAAGTCAAGAATTTTCTAAATATTATACTAATGTTGATTATATTATTAAATGAGATGAGTAATTTAATATCATTAAAATATTGATTGTTTTTTATTAGTTTAGCTGGAAAAGAGGGTCCATAACCCTATACAAAATAGCCCCTTGGGCAACATGCGTTAAACATGTTAGTAACAGTACATTGACAACACACTAACAACCGACAAAAAATGACTAACCAAAAACACCAAAAAACAAAAGAAAGAACTAAGGACTATCAGTAGTCCTGAACTTGGCCAAAAACTTGACCATGTCTTTGTAGTCACCGAGGTTGTCGATCCCCACCTGCTTGACTCTATCATCCAGATCCTTGACAGCAACAAAAACTGATGCCACTCGATGTAAGGCCTTGACAGCAAATTCGGTCACGGTCTTCTGTTTCTTCTGCATTTTCTCCATCTCCAGCTTGAGACTCCCCATGTCCTCAATGGTCGTGACACACAACGAACAACTACCCTTATTAGCCACACCACCAACTTCCTCAGCAGTAACACCCAAGTCCTCCGAACTCGACTTGTACATGGAAGAAAAATGGCTCGCCCCTTCTTCCTCATGCACAAACTCAGTAGGAGCTTCGTCCTCCCCCTCCTCCATAGTTTCCTCCACAAATTCTGAGTCATCAGAAATCACAACACCTTGAGGGTTAGCAGAAGGTTTCCCAGCAATGTGATTGGACCGGCGCACCCTCGAGCTAGTTTTCTTAACAACATCCTCCCCTTCACCACCTCCAGTCTGTATGGGCCCTAGTTCCAAAAAAATTATTTTCGTTGGACTAGTCGCCATCCCTTCTTCCTCAGTACCAGTCTTGGCTTTCTTAGCCTACACAACCCCTTCCTCCTCAGCCGTCATTCTCTCCCTTTTGGCCAGGCCAAATTTCTAAATATTGATTATTATATTGATCTAGGGATGGAAATTATGAGTATGTGATTAAATTTAAATGATTATGAACTTGTTTATAAATTATTATTGAAATATATTTATAATTATAAATTATGCAAGAATTTTCAAAGTTAAGAAAAATAGTACCATTAGAGTGGGAGCTAAGACTTTGTAGGATATAAAGGATAACTTCCTAGTGATTACGTGGGGGTGAAGATGATAATAAGGGGAATGGAATTATTTTGGATGATGATTAGATGGTGGCTGAGAGATAGAACATTGAATCAGGGTTTGTCCAAAGAGTTGATAAGATCAACTTGATTAGGAATTTGGTTAACTAGCCTTGTCCCTCCACTCAATAGTTCAAATTGAACTTTTATGAAGCATCTAAAGGGAAACTCAGGCAAGCTGATGCTAGGGGTATTATTAAAGATCATAATGGTAAACTTGTGATGCAACCAAACTTCACAACACAATATTCAACACTATTATTATTGCAAAAATATTCAGAAACTCAGAAATATTTTTGAATTCTCCTTCTCATTCCATTCCATCCTACTATAACTTAAAATAAATACCAAATATATACAAAAACAAAAATTAACCCTTTTTAGTAGATTTTAGCAACTTTCTAAAATTGCCATTTTTGGTAACTTCACATCCATATCCGCATGGCCATGAAATATGCCAATTATTTGAAATTAACTAAAATAGGAATAATTGTCAACTTTCTAATCTAATTGCTGTTGGCAAGAGACACTATATGGATTCATGGTTGTTGTCATTGATGGCAACAAAGGTCATCCCACATATCCGCAAGACATGATGTGTCTCTACCGGAAGTCAGAATAAAGAATGTTGTGGTCCGGTGAAGAAGAACAGAGCATGTGGCAAGGTCCGACAGATTGGTCCGGACCTCTCAGAGGAAGTGTCTTGGTGCAGTGCGGATTTGGGGAAGTCAAGAGGACTACCTTGAGTGGTATATTCCAAGGATCTAGCCTCCGGTGATGGACAAGGAAAAAGATATGAATGGTTGAGTACCGGATTCCTGAGAGACAGTGAAAACAGAGGAAGAACTGACTGGCAGAGTATCAGACTGCTTTCCGGATGGGTTACTATTGATGACAGAGGTTGTGAAGGCATGAATCATGTTTGGCCGACATGATTAATGATATCTACAAGTATATGCTTGATCCGCATTGCTTGGTGAGGAAGGATTCAGCCGACAGAATGAAAGTTTATAAGAAACTAGACTGTTCCGGATGCCGACTAGAAAAGTGATGAAATTACTTGTGCGGATATATATAGAGGATGGATTTAGTTGTGAAGTGTTGTGTTGTTGTGGAGATATATGCGAATAAAGTCCAGAAAAAGAGCAGAGGTAGCAAAAAGGATCCGGTATGTGAAAGATAGTAGAATAAAGAACAGAGGAAAGATGAAGTGCAGCAGATCAGTGTACTGAGCCTAACCGGAACTGAACTCCAGCATATGTAGATGCTTCCAATCAGTTCAAGACTGTGATTCTCATCACTTTGTAGACAGTGTGTCTTCTTGTAGGCAGTGGGCCTCTTTGTGAGCAGTGTGCTCGGGCAGTGAGCCCTTATTGGCAAGTGCCATTTTTGTAATTTCCTATTCTTCTAACAGAGAATAATTTTGGGTTAATCACCCCGTGGTTTTCTCCCTTAACAAGGTTTCCACGTCAAAAATACTGTGTCATGTGTTTCTTATTTCATGGTTAATGTTTTGTGTTTGATTTTATGCTGCATCAATTAAGAGGAAAGTTCATTAAGGGAAATAATTAGGATAACTGATTCACCCCCCCTCTCAGTTATCAACAATTGGTATCAGAGCTAAGTTCCTTCTAATAGAGCCTAACAGCTTGAGGAAGATCTGGGATTTCAAATGGATGCATATGGTTTAAGGGAGCAACTCAAGACTGCCCTTGAGGATCTTGAACAGTCAAATTCTGAAGTCAGTGAATTAAAGGAAAGACTCAAACAGGCTGATGAATTCATGAGAGAATTAAAAGACAAATTAAGTCTCTCTATGAAAAAGAGAAAGGAGCTGCTTCAACAGTTGGCAAGGCAAAGTGAAGAAAGCAATACAAATGAAGAATTGACTGAGCAAACCAAGTTATGTGAAAAGTTATCAAAAGAAGTCATTATGTTAAGACATGAAATGGAATCAGGAACTATAAAGTTTACTCAAGAGATTGAAGAAAAAAGAAAGGCTGAAGACAATCTAAGATAATCTCTTAAAGAAAAATCAGAAGAATGCCACCAGATGGACAGGATTATCAGACATCTTGAATCTGATCTTGAAGATGCCAAAGATAATGAAGGAAAACTTGAGGATCAAATTGCCTCTCTCAAAAGAGATCTTCAAACAGCAAATGAATATAAAGAGAAATTCAAGATAAGTTCTGCTCAACTTGAAGTTCTTCTTGGAAGTCAAAAGAGGACAGATGACAAGTATGGTTTGGGATATGAGAAAGGAGAAAGCTCCGGATCCGGTCAGAAAAATCTTGGATCAGAAAATCCAAGGAGCAGGCCTAGAAGACCTCCGGTAAGACAGCCAAATGCTCAAAGATATCCATCCTTCAATGGATACTGCCACAGCTGCAACCACTTTGGTCACAAAGCTGATCAGTGCAGAATGAGAATGAATCAGATTAATTCATCCTTCTCCGGACAGTGCTTCAACTGCAAAAGGTATGGACACAAATCCCATGAATGCAGAAGTATGCAAGTAAACAAATCATTCAAAGGTAGATGCTTCACATGCAATAGAGTAGGTCATATGGCTAATCAATGCAGATCAAGAGGATATCAGTCAAATATGCAAAGAAATGTTATTTGCCAAATCTGCAATAGGTCCGGTCATAATGCTAAAGTTTGCAGAAACAAGAATCAGGACAAAAGAGGTCCGGTGTATAATCAGAATCAAGACAAGGGTAAACAAAAGATGAATGCGGATGAGGTTAGGAATCAGATGAGCAAGATTTGGGTGAAGAAAAGTTCAGAGAATGTAGAGGTTGGATCCGCACCAGACTCTGGTGCTGATATTTCTTCCGGAAATTAAAAAGTGAGCTTAGGCTCAGGGGGAGACTCAAAGAAAATCTTGTTCCCCCAGCCAAACAAGTGGTACCGGATGTGGCACAAGATGCGGATCAAAGGGTTTGTAGATATGAGTCTTGAGATACTTCAGTCAAGTTTTCAGAGGTCCGCATGAAGTTATGAAGAAGCTGTGATCGATCAAATAAGACCTGTTCAGGGAGATGCTCCGGTATGATAAAGGATTACAAAAAGGCCCGGAAAGATCCGGAAATGCACTATCTTGTTCTGCGGATTGGACAGAGTGTTTGGGATGTTCTTGTAATATGTTACCTTGATTTATTCATGATTGAAAGATCCGGATGATATCCACAGATCAGGACTAATCCGGGATACTCCAAGCTATCCAGACAAGGCAAACCGGAATGATGTAGGTGAAGCATTTATTGCAGACAGATATTAGGGTTCGCAGAGTAATTTAAGGGATTTCTCAAAGGTCATTTGCTCATTCTGCACTCGAGAAGAAGCGAAAAGTGGAGCTCTGCAACAAGGTTCATCAAGCACACCAAGGATCTCCTGCCGAAGCTATTGCATAAAGAAATCAATCCAACCACTCCGTGCAAACCGAAGGCGCATAAGGTATTCTCCGTTTTTCATTACCTCACTACAAATCTTTGAAGAATGGCTACTCCAAACATAGTTAAGATCTCTGATAGACCTCGCCCCTCATTTAAGAAACATCCCTACAAATCATTGGAGGTAGATCCACTAGGAGCCTTCTCTAGTGTTCCTCACGGAGTTTTACACACCGAAGACATTAGGGTTTACATACATGCAAACATTGAGGAATTTGGGGAATTCAAATTAAGAGACCTCTATCACAAGCAGCTGATAGACAATGCTTTTGAGCTTAAACCAGAGTATAAGGATATTCAGAAGAAACAATTTGAGCAATTTATTCATTTCCCCTGCTTTGAAGAAGATGAATGGGTCCGGTATGTACTGAGCAGGATGCATGACAACTTTCTATGGCTAGATAGACCCTGCAAGATCACAAAAGAGGCAATTAGAGCAGTAACTGGTCTATACTCTTCCGGAGGGGTACCTATCCTCAAATCTGTCAAGAACAACATTGTAACTGAGGCCACCGGATCAAAATTTGACAAGAGGGCAATGACCATTGAAGATATTTCGGATCCGGATATCAAATATGCATCAATGATAATAGGATACAAGATCTATCACTCCAGCAGGGAGAATTCTGTATCCAGAACTGCAATATACACTGCTTATGAAATGCTAAGAAAGAATGCAGAATATGATCTCTGCGAACTACTGCTAAGCCAATTAATGGAAAACATACAGAAAATCAAGAAGGATAAGAAGAATTCCTTTAAGTATGGTACTCTTATTGTATGTCTATTCTTCTATTTCATGAATGAGCTACCCGGAACAAGTGGATGGGTATGGCAGAATGACAAACCTGTTGCAATCCAGATAAGAGACTATTTGCATGGACTTGGGGATACAAAAGCGAGAAATACAGCTCTATGGGGATACTTCAAAAACTTTCAGAGCATGATGCAAGCAAGAGAGAGAATTCCCCAGTCCCTCATTGAGAAATACAAGGACTCAGTGTGCTTTATGGTTGACACTGATCAGTGCCTAATGGAGGCAGTGGAGCCAAGGACTGTCTGGATCATGCCCATGGGGTATGAAGTGGATGAACAGATAGTGGAGCTGCATGTTCAACACATGCTGAGTCAGCCCAAAGATCCTAAGGCAGAAAGGTTTGGAACCTTTGAGGAGCTGAGTGTAAAAATACATGTAGAACTCAGGGAACCTGAGATTAAAAGAAAGGTAAGAAAAGAAGTAGAGCACATTGCTCAAGGCCTAGGTATCTCAAAGGAGGCACTTGATGCCAGCCGGGAAAAGAGGAGGAAGGCCGAGGAAGAAGAGAAAAGCAAAGAAAGTGCTCCGGTTGAAGCTCCCACCTGGACCAGATCATCAAAGAGACCTGCACCTCCCACAACCAAAAGTTCAAAACCGGAAGTTCAGGCATCCGGTAAGAGATCCAAGACAAAAGCCACAAGGGCTTATGGAAGCCAAAAGGATGAAGAGGAAATAGAATCAGATGAGGGAGTAAGAGAAGTAAAGAAACAGAAGAAGAAAGGATCCGGTAAGCCCTCCACAGGCCAAGACAAGGATGAAATGGCAGAGGTAACTGTTGAAAAGCCCACTCTGTCACTAGAGAGCATAATCAAGTCGGTCACGGTGGATGGAAACCTTCAACCAATGACTGAATCATATGATGACTTCAGTGAGGCCGACCAAAAGACTCTGCAGGAGGCCACAGTAAAATATCTTAACATATATAATAAGGCTTTCATTGAAATAATATCTCTTATTCCTAAAAGCCTAGAAAAGGAAATGGAAGTAAGAAAGAATAATGCTCATGCTAAAGATCTTGAGATCCGGGAGCAGATAGCTATTCAGCTATATCCTCAAATTGATCCCAAGACAATGAACATTATCTTCAAGGACTGCAAAGATGAGTTCAGAAGCAAAGCTAGGATGAATCAACTCATGCTTGGCGAGACTGACAAAGTGGCCCAAGAAACAGAAGAGATCCTCCGGAAGGCCTTCAAAAGGTTCAATCTTCCGGTTGTAGAGGATTTAGGTACAGAAACAGCTGAGGACTTGGGACCCTCTGCTCCAGAAGAAGTGGCTCATGAACAAACTAGCATCTCTCCTCCGGTTTCCCCTACAGTCTCCGGATCCAAAGAAGAAGAGCAATTACAGGAGAAGGAAGCAGTGGTGAAAGACAAAGAGGTTGACAGTTCTAAGACTGCAGAAGAAAAGAAACATCTGTCTCCGGCAAGAGACACTACACAAACTGTTCAACAATTTTTGAGCAAAGAAACTCTAGAGATTGATGAACCGGAGCTTCTAAAAGGCCCATTTGATTTTGACTCTCTCTCTCCGGTACAAACAATGAAGATAGCTTCATTTGCAAATGCCAAGGCAAATGAAAAGCTCCTGAAGTCTCATATGGAAGACTGTGAGTTGATAGAGGCTGCTTCCGGAGTACTTGTAAAGATCATGCCATCAATCCAGATAGATCCGACAGCCTCCTCTTCTGGTAATCTAAAAACCTTAGTCAGCAGTGTTGATACACATTTTGATTCTCTAGAAAAATCAGCTGAAGAAAAGGTCCGGAAGGAATTTTTGGACAAAAGATTTTCAGAAATATTAGAATTAATCTCTAAGGATAGGAAGATTGTAAGCATTGGAATAAGGAGCTTAGAGAATGCTCTTAAGGATGGCGGTGACATCTACAAATTTTGCATATCCTGGTCAAAGGCAACAGCAGCATTTGACAAGAAAATAAAAGAGGAACAGGATAAGCTACAAAGCTTATCTCAAAGTTTTGATCCTCTCTCTTCCTCTATAATAAATCAAGAATGTCAGACCATTGCAGTCTTGAATGAAATAAAAAATCTTGAGAAGGAAAGGAAGAACATCACTAACCGGATGGGAGAACTTAGAAGGATTATAATCCCTAAGTTGGAAACTATGCATGAGGCCATCAGTGATGCTCAGACCACCGCCCAAACAAAAGATCCGACAGATCTCAAGCGGGCAGAAGCTTTTGCATTTTTGCTAAGTGGTCACATTTCAATTTTGGATAGAATGAAGCAAAGTTGGGCCACAGAAATGATCCAATTGCAGACATCCTTTGCAGACATTCTTCAATATATGTGAGTATGTAAATATGCGGCTAAGTATAAGAAATTTTGAAAATTTTGATATGCGGACCCTACCCTTTGCCATTGATGTCAAAGGGGGAGTGAGGAGCAGTGAAAAATGAGGAATCCAACTAAGGGGGAGTTCCGGAAATTGTATATAAAGACAGAGCATCAGCAAAGGGGGAGCGTAGTGAAAACACTTAGTCATTTTTCACTAAGTGTTGCCATCAATGCCAAAGGGGGAGATTGTTGGCAAGAGACACTATATGGATTCATGGTTGTTGTCATTGATGGCAACAAAGGTCATCCCACATATCCGCAAGACATGATGTGTCTCTACCGGAAGTCAGAATAAAGAATGTTGTGGTCCGGTGAAGAAGAACAGAGCATGTGGCAAGGTCCGACAGATTGGTCCGGACCTCTCAGAGGAAGTGTCTTGGTGCAGTGCGGATTTGGGGAAGTCAAGAGGACTACCTTGAGTGGTATATTCCAAGGATCTAGCCTCCGGTGATGGACAAGGAAAAAGATATGAATGGTTGAGTACCGGATTCCTGAGAGACAGTGAAAACAGAGGAAGAACTGACTGGCAGAGTATCAGACTGCTTTCCGGATGGGTTACTATTGATGACAGAGGTTGTGAAGGCATGAATCATGTTTGGCCGACATGATTAATGATATCTACAAGTATATGCTTGATCCGCATTGCTTGGTGAGGAAGGATTCAGCCGACAGAATGAAAGTTTATAAGAAACTAGACTGTTCTGGATGCCGACTAGAAAAGTGATGAAATTACTTGTGCGGATATATATAGAGGATGGATTTAGTTGTGAAGTGTTGTGTTGTTGTGGAGATATATGTGAATAAAGTCCAGAAAAAGAGCAGAGGTAGCAAAAAGGATCCGGTATGTGAAAGATAGCAGAATAAAGAACAGAGGAAAGATGAAGTGCAGCAGATCAGTGTACTGAGCCTAACCGGAACTGAACTCCAGCATATGCAGATGCTTCCAATCAGTTCAAGACTGTGATTCTCATCACTTTGTAGACAGTGTGTCTTCTTGTAGGCAGTGGGCCTCTTTGTGAGCAGTGTGCTCGGGCAGTGAGCCCTTATTGGCAAGTGCCATTTTTGTAATTTCCTATTCTTCTAACAGAGAATAATTTTGGGTTAATCACCCCGTGGTTTTCTCCCTTAACAGGGTTTCCACGTCAAAAATACTGTGTCATGTGTTTCTTATTTCATGGTTAATGTTTTGTGTTTGATTTTATGCTGCATCAATTAAGAGGAAAGTTCATTAAGGGAAATAATTAGGATAACTGATTCACCCCCCCCCTCTCAGTTATCAACAATTGCATGTAAAGTTCAAAAAATAATTAGAAAAAACTTGGAAAAATCTCAAAAAATCGTTAAGACCTCATTTTGAGGCCCTAGATGATCGAAAAAGGTCTCAAAAAATTGTCAAAATGGCAACCTACTGAACTTTTTAGTTCTATGGGATTTTCAATCAACTCCTCAAGATGTATTTGCACATCAAATTTCATCTCAAATGGACTCCCGGGTCAGAATTTATGACCTCTAAAAGTTTCTGCAGCATTCTCCTCTGGTTGAAAAGAACACAACTCCTGCAAGTTGTTTTCCTAGAACTTGTACCACTTGTCTAGATCCAACTTCTTCACTTCCCATTATGGAATCCATGTATTATCTTCTTGTGTTAACCCTTCCCATCATGCCAAAAACTTGCTGTATTGACCCTATCACGTGTATATGGTCTACTTGTCCAGAATCTGTGCAATTTTTTCCTTTTTCTTGCTTGGAACTTGTTGTTTCCTATCTACTTTAGCCTCACCTTCTTCATGATGATACTTAACATGAAAAGAATATAAATCAAAAACATTAAACATAGGAGAAATGTCTAACTGCTCTGGTAAATCTACCTAATAAGCATTGTCATTGATTTTTTTGTAATCCTACAAGGGCAAATTTTCTTGTATTTTAACTTATTGTAAGTTCTGGTGGGAAACATCTCTCTTCTTAGATAAACCATCACTAAGTCTCCTTCAGTGAATAATTGATGTCTTGTACCAGCATCTATTGTAGTTTTATACCTGTCATTACTTTCTTGGACCTTCTGCCTCACCTCTTTCTATAATTGTTGAATATGTTCTGCATATGCTTCTCCATCATCACTAATCCTGTAACCAATTGGTAGCTGCACCAAATCTAAAACACCCTTAGGATTCCTACCATAAACAATGTGAAATGGTGATTTACCTATTGATCAATTTACTGAATTATTATAGGCAAAATCAGCTTATGGTAAGGCCAAGTCCCACTGTCTGGGTTTCTCTCCAATGATGCATCTTAACAAGTTTTCCAAACTTTGATTTATGACCTCTGTCTACTCATCTATTTGGGGGTGATAAGCACTATTGAATTGGAGCTTAGTTCCCATCTTCTTCCATAGGGTCCTCCAAAAATGACTTAGAAACTTGGTATCCCTATCAGAAGTGATAGTTTGTGGAATACCATGCAATCTAACAACTTCTTTAAAAAATAATTCTGCCACCCTAGTTGCATCACTAGTTTTCTTGTAAGAAATAAAATGAGCCATCTTAGAGAACCTATCAATAACCACAAAAATGGAATCATTACCTCATGTGTTTGGTAGTCCTAACACAAAGTCCACACTTAAATTGGTCCATGGTCCAGTAGGTACTGGTAATGGCATATACAACCCTATATTTTGTGAATGTCCTTTAGCCATCTGACACATCCTACACCTTGTCACATATCTTGTTATGTATCTTTTCATCTTCGACCAGTAGTATTTGTCTTCTATTAAAGCTATGGTCTTAGATCCTTGCCGAAATGTCTAGCCAACCCACTGCTATGAAGCTCTCTTATAATATTCTCTGACATAGACCCAACTGAAATACATAAATGCTTTCCTTTAAAGAGATATCCATCTTGCATAAGATATTCACCTTGGATGTGGTCCATACTACCCACTACTGGGGTTTTAAACTATTCTACAATCTCCCAAAAATCATTATCAGATTCATATAGATCTTTGGTGGCATCAAAACCAATCACCTCATTTTCCATTGTTGTCAATAGTATAACATGCCTACTTAAAGCATCTGCAACCTAGTTCTCTTTTCCTAACTTGTTCTTGAGAAAAATGTTGTAGCCTTGTAGAAAAGAGACCCATTTTGCATGCATGCTATTCAATTTTTTTGTGTGTTCAAGTATTTCAAGGCAATATGGTCTATAAAAACACAAACTCCTTGGGCACTAGGCAATGCCTCCAATAGCTCAATGCTTGTACAATTGCATTAAAATCTACATCATAGGTCGAATAGTTCTTCCCTTCATTCAACTTTTCACTAAAGAAGGCTATGGGTTTACCTGCTTGACTAAGTACAACACCAATGCCCACATGCGAGGCATCAAAATCCACTTCAAATACCTATCAAAATTTGGTAATGCTAAAATAGGAGATTCTATCACCTTCTTCATCAAAAACTTAAAACCCTCCTCAACTTCCTTGGTCCACACAAATTCCCTTCCTTTGGTGCAATCTGTTATGGGTGCTATAATACTGCTAAAATTTTGAATGAATTTTTGGTAAAATGTGGCTAACCCATGAAAAATTATTATCTCCATTATGCTCCTTGGACTAGGCCATTCTAGAACTTCCTTGACCTTTTCTGTATCCATTTTGACTCCATCTATGAAGATGACAAATCCCAAAAATATCAGGCTTTCTTGCATGAATCTACACTTCTTTAAGTTTGCATAGAGTTTCTCTTTTCTCAACACATCCAATATGATCCTCAAGTGTTGCAGGTGCTCCTCTTTGCTCTTGCTAAAAACCAAAATATCATCAAAATAAACCACCACAAAATTACCAATGTAAGGACACATTACAATATTCATTAGCCTCATGAAGGTGCTGGGTGCATTAGATAACCTGAATGGCATAATTATCTACTCATATAATCAATCCTTAGTCTTGAAGGTTGTTTTCCACTCATTCCCATCTCGAATCTAGATCTGGTGATAACCACTGCCTAGATCAATTTTGCTAAAGTATTTAACCCTTGCAAGCACACCCATCATGTCATCCAAACAAGGGATGGGAAACTGATACTTGATGGTGATTTTATTGATTGTCTTGCTGTCTATGCACATCCTCCACATGCCATACTTATTTAGAGTTAATAATGAAGGTACAATGCATGGTCTCATACTCTCCCTCATCGTACCTTTCCTTATGAGATCTATCACTTGTCTATTGAGTTATGCATGGTGGGTAGGGCTCATTTTGTAAGTTGCCTGATTAGGTAGAGATGCTCCTAGGATCAAATCAATGTGGTGTTGAATATCTATTTGGTGGTAGACCTTCAAGTAACTCATCTGAAACAACATCAACATACTCTTCTAGTACCTTTTCTACTTTTGTTGGTACTGGTATTTCCTCTCCATCTTCTTTCTGCACCACCAGTGCATAAAAGAACCCTATCACATTCATTTCCTTGATAAGTTCTCTTGTGTATAGCATACTCTCAACCTTCCTTTCATCCTTAAGGGGCAATAAAATCACTTTGGAACCTTCTTTCCAAAAAGTATATGTATTCTTTTCTCCATCATGCATTACCTTCCTATGATATTGCCATGGCCTTTCCAACAACACATGGCATGCATCCATTGGAATGACACCACACCATATTTCATCCTTATAAGTCTTTCCTATAGAAAACTTAAATAAACACCTCTTATCAATAGTGACTTCATTTCCTTTTTTAAACCATGCAATATAAAAAGGATGGGGATGTTTTTCATAGTGTAGATTCAATTTATCTACCATTTCTCTAGAAACCATATTTTCACAACTGCCACTATCAATAATAACTTGGCATACCTTTCCTCCTGAGGTGCACTTGGTTCAAAAAATATTGGTTTGAAGCCAAGAATCATCACAACCTTTAATCTGTGTTTGCTCCTTTTTTGGAATCACCATTTCTCTTCTCATCATGAGATTCTCGCCCATATCTAGCATAACCTCTAGTTCTGCCCCTTCTCCTTCATCCTCAACTTGAACCAAGTTCAACATGAATTTTTGTCCTTGTTTCCTTTCTTGCATGTGATAGTTTGGAAATTCAAATGCCCTATGACGCTCTTCACCATACCTATAACAAATGAAAGGTTTTGTGGGTTTTCCCATCCTCTACCACCACTGTAACCTCTGCCCCTCTAAAATCCTCTTCCTCTTTATTGACTTTGAGGATGTTATCTGATATCTTCTAATTTCTCTGTTCCTTGGGATGACTCTCCTCGACTATGATTCAAACCACCTCATCGTTGAGATGATGTCCCTCTCCTTGCTCCTCTATTCCTTTGAAAATACTGTCTACTTTATTTTTCTTTTGCCTTTAAAGCTAATTGGTATGCCTCTTCCATACTGTTAACCCTATGTATGCTCAATTCATCTTGAATAGAGAATTTTAGACCATTTACATATCTTGCAACCATCTATTCATCAGTTTCTTGATGCTTCACATGAATGGATAGTTTGTAAAATTCATTTGTATAGTCTTGCACAGTAGATAAGTTTTGTTTCAAATTTTGAAATTTGCAAAAAAAGAGTTTGCGTATAGTTTATAGGCAAAAATTTCTCTCTCAGCTTCTTCTTTATTTTTCTCTAAGTCCTGATTTTAGTCTTTCCCTTTGTAGTTCTTTCCTTTTGCAAATGATCCCACCAGATCATTGCATGACCCTTTAACTTGGTGCATGCAAGTTTCACCTTCTTTTCCTTTGTCATAGTCTTTCATTCAAAGAATTTCCCCATGTCATTCAACCAATCTATCAACTCCTCTGGTTTGAGACTGCCTGCATACTCTGAGACATTAATTTTAATCCCTTCATTTTTCCTTGTAATGCTTTGAGCATCCTCTCTTCAAAAGTCAGGAGCTCTAATTGTGCTTCCTCTTCAGCTTCTACATGCTGATCTTCATCTCCTTGGGCTATTTTTTCATCAGAATCATCTCCTCCTGGTCTCAATCTCTAATCGACCATCATACCTACAAGTTCTTCTACTTTCCTTTGTAGATTTTGCATATCTCTATACATATGGGAAAGACCCGCTCTTCCTCTTCCTCTCCCATCCATCTTCTTGCTCTGATACTAGATAATGCAACCAAACTTCATGTGAGGCCCACCCTTGTGTGACTAGATTAGTTTCCCTTTAGAGCATGATTGCTATGTTTCACCCTAGCTAAGGATTCGCTCAATGGAATCGTGGCCCTATCTTGAGTCGGTGTAGTGATGTTGTGGATCTTTGTATAAGGCGGTTGTGATTATTGTGGGTGCATATGCGATGCACATCCTAGTTGGGTTTGATTGAGATATCACTTGTTTATGCTTGAGACTGGACTCTTTTGTGTTGTAGTGTGAGGTTGACTCATGTTGCTCTTCTTGTTTTGTTCATGGGACTTCTTGTTTGGATTAGGTGGGATATGTGGTCATTTGAGGACTAGCGATCCCTCCTAGTTGGACATTTGTTAGTTTTATAATGTGATTGATGAGTTATTATAGCATGGAGCTATATCTTACATGTGTGATTATATTATGAATTTCATTATGTTGAATGTGTCATTGATGCAATTGTAATGGTTTAGTTGGAAGATTGAATTAATGAAATGCTATGTGATGATGAACTTGATTATATCTTGTGAAATGTGAATGATTTGAGAATCATGTAAATGTTAGCATGTGGTTATTATTGATGATATATGTGCTTATGCGATCTTATGTGTGTTATGTAATTCATTTCGCTTCAGCTATATGTACCATGTGCTATTGACGGGTTTGTGTAAGTGTGTAGGTAAATTTCCACGGCCCATGGAAAATCGGAGGTCAAAGGAAAAACCCTATGTGTTGTCCTATTAAGCTGACCTAGTCCCTAAGATGGACTAAGGTCATTTGTGATTGAGAATGATGATTATGTTGTCCTTCAAATTATGATATTTTTGTAGGGTTCACCCTTTTAATTTGTCATCTTGAAGTGTTGTAAGGTTATATTGTTTTGGTTTGCACAATTTTTGGTGCTAAATGTTTGAGCCCTTTTCATGTGAATTTATGAGTTCCCTAGTGTTAATTATGGTCAAATAATGACCCTAGGTCATACCCCTATGGTCTAGGGCCATTCTTAGCATGTTTAAAATTGGTTAACCCCTGTATGGTCACCTAAACTTAGCCCTTGAGTCAAGTGACGAGTTTGAGAGATGTGAGAGGTGGTTGGCATGTCACCATCTCACCTAACCTAACCTCACTCACCTAGGGTAAGGTTACCCTTGCCTCAAGTGCTTTAGAAGCTTCTAGAATCTTCTCAAGTGTGTGAGACCTCTTCCTTATGCTATCACACATGTGTGAGAGCATATGTGAGGAAGAGTGTAGCATAGTTGAATGAGAATGTGAAAAGTGTCACGTCCTCATTCATGAGAGGTCTCCCATGTGTGATCCTTTCTCCCTATGCTCTCACACATGTGTGAGAGCATTTGCGAGGGAATGTGCAGCTTGCTTGAATGAGAAAGTGACAAGTGTCACCTCCTCATTCTTGTGGGATTGTGAGGAGGGTTGTGTGGATGAAGGAGAAGGTGACAAGTGTCACCATTTCATTCATTAGGGCTTGTCAGCAAAACTTATTTATCTCTCTCTTTGAGAAGAGATGGGGGTTCTTTCTTTTGGTATTTTTTTTATGGTTGATTTGGGAAGAAGAGAAAGACTTGAAGAGACTTGGAAGGATTTTGGGGAAAAGATTTTTGGGAGCTCTTCACCATCACCTTCTACACTTGGAACTTCAAAGGTATGCTCTCAAGGCTTCAAGCCTTCTTTTATTTGCCTTTTACTCATATATATATATGCATGAGATATGGTTTTGTGCTCTTGAGTGTTAGTTTTATGTTGTGTGGGTTTTATGGGTTGTATTGGTGAGCTCTCCATGTGATGGAGCTCACCTTATCTTGGGTGAGAGAGGTGTGAACCTCCTCGGGGTACCCTCATCTTTTGGAGGAGTTTTGATGGCCATGGGCCTTTTTATGAAGTTTGGGATTTATGGATATGGCAAGAGTGCCTTTGTGTTATTTGGAGTATGATGAGTTTTAATGGCAAGAGGCCATGAGTTTGAGCATTATTTGAGTTGTTGTTATTATGGTTCCCCTTGAGTAGAGAGTTATCTACTCTCTCACCCTTAAAATCTATTGTTCAATGGGTTTGTTGTGAATATCCTTGGGAGGGTGTTAATGTGTTTTGTGTGAGTGCATTTGTGCGTTGCAATACTTGTTTTGCTTGGAAATAGTTATTTGAATGGCCTCCTAGCTTGGGGGTGGCCTACTTGTAGGCCTAAGATTGGGACGTGAGATCTCCATGGGCTTGGAGAGCTTATTTGGTGTTTTGTAGGTTTTGGAGGCTTATGGAAGACATTGAAGTTTGGAGAGTTTCATGGTTTATGTGTATTGTGAGAGTTATGGCATTCTGTTGCCTTGGCCTAATTGACCTTGTAATGGATTGTTGATGTAATGAGAATTATGCCCTCTTAAGGGATTTGTTGTATTTCTACTTTCTTTATAATGATATGGTTTTGCTTCAACAAATGTAAGGTATCAAAGTTGTTTGCATGTGATTTTTGAAAAGATGGAAATGGGTGTAATGAAGTTTCACTTAATGGGCATTTGGAAACATTATGTATGAAATAAAGGAAATTATAAGTCTCTATATCTCCCTATTGTGGAAAAGTAAAGAGAATCATTATGCTTTTATTATGGTTATTTCAAACTGTGTGTGCGTGTGAATAAATTTATGCCTAAGTGGTTATATAAAAAAAATTATATATGTATATCTTATGCTAATATTATTAGAAAACCCTTTTTTACTCTCTTAGATGTAGATATGTGTTATATATATATAGTTGTTGTTTTAGAAATTCTAAAATTCTATCTCACTGTTTTTATTTTGTTATTTTATTCCCTGTCAAATTACAGAGAGAAATATATATATATATATATATATATATATATATATATATATATATATATATATATATATATATATAAAGTTAAGTTATTATAATGCAAGTTCATAGAGTAGCAAATAAAGCATATTAAATAGCTTGTAATCCATATATATAATACTTAGGGTTTCATTAAAAACTCTGCCAAAGTTTATGCAAAGAAAAGGTGAGCGGCTATGCGGCCGCCATTTTTGAGTTCAGAGGGGGGGAAATGGACCCCCCATCCATCCCTCCATAGAGTTCTGTGGCCGCCCTCCCCATTAGTATTGGCACCGGGCCTGCGTGCCCGGCATGATTTTTTTGTGCCTTATTTTTTATTTCAAACCCTTCCTGCGGGCATTCGGCCTTTTGGCCTTCATTGCTGAATACTACAGTTTTTTTTATATATTATAGTCTGCAATTCTTTTATCACTTCTTCTATCTTTGTTAATATATATATTCTACTTATATACATAGTATATATTCATTGAAACAGAAGTATATATTCATTGAAAAAAACATAGTATATATAGTACATATATATACTCTACTCAAATACTTTGTATATATTTTTAATTAAACAATAACCCTATATAACTTTATATTTTATCTTCAGAAAGAAAATAATAGAGAGCATGTTGGCTCTATTTGTTAAAAAAAATTATAGTGGGCTTTTTGAAAACATAACCATTGGATAGAAAATGAAATAGAAATTTTAGATAGAAAGAAAATCTTGAAACCTGTGCATTCATAAAAATAAATAGAAGATAAATCTAGAAAAACTAGAAAATAAAAATGTTAGAGAAAAATAAATAAAACCTCTATCAAATGAAATATGTTAGAAAACAATAAAATCTTCATTGGGGAAAATACCTTCCACTTGGGAAGGTACTTTCCTACTCGCCTCTCCTCCTTGAGATGCAACCTATTAGAAAACTAAGATGAAATGTGAGAACAAATGAGAGAACAAATTGCTTTTATAAACTTTAATTAAGGGTTTTTGTTGCCCTAAAAAGATTAGTGGGTTAACTTAATCCTTAAACTTAGTTTAGCTAAATAAACCCACTTAGTGAGTGGATGGGATTTTGGATCTTAGTGTGGTGTGCTTTAGTGCTTTTTATTTAATTTTTACCATTTGTATTTATGGAGGAAATGCATTTAAAGAGATATGGTTTATTTTTATTAAATGTGAGATTTTTGGATTTTAGTGTGGGTGTGCTTTAGTGCTTTTTACTTAATTTTTACTATTTATGGAGGAAATGCATTTAAAGAGATATGGTTTATTTTCATTTAATGTCTCATATTTATTATTATTTTTTTACCCCCATGATGTGTTTAATCATTTGATTTTAGATGGTTAGATTTTAATTATTTAAACCCCCTAGTTAATTATTTAATTTCGTTTTAAATTTTGAAAAGTGCTTAGGGGATATTATTTTTTTTATTTTAATTCATTGTAATTTGTGAAAGGGATTATGTGAGTTATGTCATTTTTAATTGCTTTCAATTCTCCCATAGTTGATGAGATGGCGTTATGCTGTCAAATTTTTCCTAGGCTTAAGATAAGGTTATTTAAATAATTTGATCCTTGTTTTACCTTGCCTTTTTAATTAAATATTAGTGCATTATTTGATGGTGTAGTTGATGTATTTAATATTCTTTTAAGTTAGTAGTTGTTCTAAGGTTATATTTCGATTTATATCAAAATTGTTCCACCTCGTTTAGTAAACCCTAGGGTTAGATCCCGAAATAGGAACCGACCCTCTTAGTGTTGCTCCTCGCGACACATACCCCCATAGAGGCTATCATGTCGTAGGGATTGCAAATTGAGTTCGCATTATCCCGATTGAGATTGACTTTCCTACCTTCGGGCGACGTACCTAACGTAGGTTGTTGACGCAACTACGTTACATGCGTGTGTCACCAAGCGCGCTTGATGCACACGAGGGGGTTTGTAGAGTCGGGTGGAAAAGTTTTTGATATTTCATGTCATGACCACATGACAAATGTGGACATGACACGTGTGTTGTACGTCATGACCACATGGCAAATGTGGGCATGACACTTCACATAATAATATTCAACACTATTATTATTGTAAAAATATTCTGAAACTCAAAAATATTTTTGAATTCTCCTTCTCATCCCATTCCATCCTGCTACAACTAAAAATAAATACCAAATATATACAAAAATGAAAATTACCCTTTTTGGTAGATTTTAGCAACTTTCTAAAATTGCCATTTTTGGTAACTTTGCATCCATATCCGCATGGACATGAAAATTGCCAATTATTTGAAACTAACTAAAATAGGACTAACTGTCAACTTTCTAATCTAATTACATGTGAAGTTTGAAAAATAATTAGAAAAAACTTGGAAAAATCCTAAAAAATCATTAAGACCTCATTTTGAGGCCCTAGATGATCTAAAAAGGTCCTGAAAAAGTGTCCAAATGGTGACCTACCGAACTTGCTAGTTCTGTGGGATTTTCAATCAACTCCTCAAGATGCATCTACACACCAAATTTCAGCTCAAATGGACTTCCAGGTCAAAAGTTATGACTTCCGGAAGTTTCTACATAAACTTGTAGGTACATTCTTTATTGTGTTAGGAGTACAAACTAATCACTACAGTGAATCCATTAATACCTTTTGGGGTACTCATTTGGATAAAGAGTTGAGCATCTCTAAACTTGTCGTTGAGGGTGACTCCTTAAACATTATAAAGTGCTTGACTAATGAGACTTCCCCTATTTGGACAATTTAAAATGTCATGGTTGATGCCACAAGTTTGATAGATTATATCAATGAAGTCAATATAAACCACATTGATATAGAAGATAATAGACCTATAGATTGGTTTTCCAATAAGGGGGTGCTTAGTAAAGACCATGATAAATTATTTGTGTGGGTCATTTACTGAAATTGGTGCTAACTCTTATTAGCAATGATAGACCCTCATTTTAGTTTTGTTATTTCATCTTTGTTGCATTCATAATTTATCTTATGAGAATAATTTTGGTTGAGCTCAATGTAGGTGTGTTGCAAGTGTTAGGAGTGGCTCATATTCCTATAAGTATTGTGAAGAGTCTTTCATTAAGAATTTGGAAAGTTTAGTTTATTATATCTTTTTATCTATCTTTTAGTTCCATTAAGCTAAACTTTTGTAAGAAGAATATAGTCTAGAGAAAATGGGTTTTGAGAAGATAAGGGAGTATTGAAATTTGGATATGGGAGGCAATAGGGTTATAACATAACCAACTTCTTATGTTGATATTAAGAATAATTCTATAGTTTGGCATATCTTGAGGCAGGGTGGAACAACAAGTTTTATGGAGAGGTTAAGGGGTCATGACCTTGCTCTTCATTAGAATTTTCTAATGTTTGGAGAGTAAGGAGGGTGGTGTTAAGAGGATTATAGTTTTCAGTCTCAAAAGAAAGTATTGCACAAGCCATTGGGATTTTGTTTGATGGAGTGGAAGTGTTTAAAGACAAGGGGAATAAGGACAAGGCTATAAAGGGGTTTTTATAGGGTGAGGAAAAACTCAAGTGTTTCTGTTGTCACTAAGATTGCACCCTGGATAAGTGTAAAACTTAGCTACCTTGTGAAACATGCGATCATCTTCAAGCTGTGGGTAACTTATGATGAAGATGAAACTCTAGAGAGGGTTGGTTCCCGTGATGGACCTCCTATATACTATTGCTTTGACAAGGAAAAGGGATAGAAGATATTATGACTAAAATATGATCCTAGGAGGTGATGCACTAAATGGTTGGAGACCTGTATTACTGTTGTTTGATACACAATGTTTTAAAGATCATCTAATTCAGACACAACTCAGACATTTCATGTTTGCATATTAGTGTTTTGTAAGAAGGCTCTCTGTTTTGTAGTTTTGAGAAGGAAAAGATAGAGTTTTTCACATCCAAGACTATTTTGCTTAGTAACACAACTTATGATCTATACAAAACATGTATTTTCTAAAATAAAGGTATTAAGATGAGATAAATGTATAAGGAATTGCATTCTAATTCACATAAAACAACATCAATCATCCATTCATACACAATAAAACAATACTCTAAAAAGGTAAAATGCTGGAATCTTTATTGAAAAGGTGTTCTCACAATGATACAACTCTAAAAATGTTGATAATTGCATAAAAACCTGTTCTATATCTGAATATCTTTATTTTTGAGTTACAAGCTTACTTTTTTTTTCTTTTTTCTAAGAGACAAGTCAAAACTAGAAAGAACTAACTGAGAACAAACTTGGGTCCTTGGTTTTGATTCCATTCAACTTGCTTCATGACTGAAACTTGACCCTAAAGCAAAAATTGAGTATGCATGTTTTAACTTCTTGTCCTGGGGTGCTTTAGGATGAAAATCCTTCTTTGAACTCTTTGAAATTCCATACAGAGTGATTGAAGGCTAATTTTGTTTGACTTTTATAAGGTATCCTTTCCTTTGCATGCTCCACAAAATCTGGTAGGACTGCCCGCATGATGGTCAAACTTATGCATGCAGATCATAATTGCTCTTAGACTTTCTCTTTACTGTCATTTCTCTATTTGCATGGACATAGGGCATGTTCTCAGCTTATAAAACCACCTAGGACTCCTTAGAGGCATAAGAGGAAGTCCTAGTTCTTTTTAGGACTCTAACTATCTCTTTGAGTGGTCATTACTGCCTTATTGTCAGCTTACTCCTTTACTACATGCAATTACAAGAGCTACAGGAACCTGGTTATATGATATAGGAGATTGAACATATCCTCCTTCCTTAGGAAATTCTATGCTCTGTATGCAGGGATGTAAGATTCTATCTTAGCTTTCTAAATTTTTCATTCATTCCATTCTACAACTAGAAACCTTCTGTCAGGCTTCTACCCATGACTATCTCCATGCCTTCCTTGACACAAACTAATCCTTTGTTTTCTCTGTAGCATATAGACCTCATGAATATTACTACAGGCTTCCTAAAGCAGCTTCTTAGACCTCTTTCCAACTATGATGGATCACTGAGATTGTCTTTGGACTGTTTTACCAGTTCCTTACTCACTAAATTACAATCAATATATCTACCTTTCTTGTACATGCATAAACCAATGTTTTTAGGTTTTCATGGAGCCACTTCTTCCTTCTCTTTGTTAGGAACATGAAGACCTCACATGGGTTCATATTTTCTCACTGTCTATTGTGCATGAAGCATCCAAGACTGTGTGTAGGGTGCTATATTCTTCTATATTGCAGCCACATGCTTTGTATTCCTCTCTATGCTTGATTTGCCCTGCCCAAGTTTCTTTTCCAAAAGGTAACTCCATGATTTGTATCAATTAAGGCCTCCTAAAGTCTTGAAATTTTGAGTTACTATCCTAGATCACTGGATTGTTCTCATAGTCTTGTTAAGGGATCTAAAATACTTATTTGAATCAAACTTTAGATAAACATCCTATGACATGTAGGGCTTGTAAAATTTGTAAAGCATTTTTTAAGGTTTGACAGACCATCAATATCTTTGGACATAAATATCAAAAGACAACATGAATTATAGAATCTCACTCATCACCCTCACTGTCACTATTAGCAAATCCTTTTCCTTTGATGTAGATCACCTGCATGCTGATGCATGACTGGTTTTCTTTGATTTCCTACATTGTACAGGTTCAACATGTCTTTGATAGGTTCAAAACTCTCCTCCTCCATATGGGTGTGTGCAAGAAGTTGAGTCCACTTTTTGGCCAAAAAGTCGAAGAGTTTTCCCTAATTTTTAGAATTTGTCACATTTGACCTAAAAATTTGAAGCACTTAAAGATTGAATCTTAAAAAAAGTCAATAACATGAAATGTAGTTCTAAGAATCTAGTTTCCAAATATATAATTTATTTTAATACCCAAATGATACAAATTGATTTTCAATAGGCATGTCTAAAACCCATTGTTTAAAAGTCACTTTTTTTTACCATACCATGCACGTGTACGTCAACCATATTTTAACCTAAATAATTGTATTTTTCTTAATCCTTTTGGGAAAAGATCTGTAACACACTGAAGATTGTACATGATATTTTTTTGTAATTTCTTTGAATATTTTTTATTAATTTTTTATTGGTCGTAATAGCTTTTGGAAAATCCCTCGTGTATGTCATGCATAAGATGACCTAAACTTATCATTTTTTGATTTTTTTTTTCAAATTGAAAAAAATTGTCTGAAGATTGTGCACATATAATGTGTTTTTCAAAAAATTATTTTAATAAAAAGTTATTAAAATAATAAGAAAACTTGATATTTCAAGTTTATGGACCAGTTTGTTTCAACAAAAATTATTTGAAAAATAGAAAAATAATCTAATTATAAAACAAATTACATATTTTGAATCTACACAATCTCATCTATAATGGGTTTTAATTTCATCAATTTTTTTTGCAAAAAACGTCTTCAGACATATGTCCAAAGTCACTCTTTTCTAGTGACACTGACATGACCTTCAAGTTGTAGGTCAAAGCAGGTCCAAAGCTAAGGGTCGGGTCCCCAAGCCTTTTCTTGACCTGAAACCCATAGCATAAACCACGCCTACAATTCAAATTTTAAGAAATGGGATCCTGTTTACTTTATTTATTATTTCGAATGGTTGAAAACAAAACGAGATCTCGTTTAGGATATGGGATCCCGTTTGCTACAGGATCCCGTTTCATTTTTTACCCTTTTTATGTTTATTGATAAAAAAATACTGTCAATTCTGCAACTTGACATCTTATGAAAGTGTACAGCTGACAACGACTAATTCTGTAATTTTTTTATCAAATCTTGTCTTCTACATGCTCTTGAACTTGTAATTTCATTTGAATTTTGGAAGGAGGCAACATTGGGACAATTTTGGAGTGGAATTGTGTTCATTTTCTACTCATTTGAAGGAGGAATAAAAAGGAAAGACTTTTACTATTGAAATTCATTTGTACTTTAGAATTTTGTAATCATGGGATCACAACGTTTTCAAAAGAGGAAAGATAGGAAGGTATTGACCCCTGAAGAAATTCAAGGATAGAGAGAGAAGGAGGCAAAATGACAAAGAGATAGAAGAATGAGGATTTGAGCAATGAATAATGCTGAAGCATCCAGTTCCATGACTATTCAAGATAAAAACATTGAAGAGACCATGGTGTGGAAGATAATTCGATTATAGAAACTAATCTTGGTATGTCTTCAAATCCACCTTTCAATGCTATGGAAAATGTGACAATAGGCACGAATCCAGGTACATCTTCAAATCCACCTTTGAATGATATGGAAATGTGATTCTAGATGATATTCATATTGATGATTTAGAAGAAGTTGGATATAACAATGTTGAGATCAATTTTATTCGTAGACAAGTTGTAGAAACGAATATTGACAATGAAATCCCTTGTGTTGGTCAAAATGAAAATCCTTTTGTTGTTGAAAATGAAAATCCTTGTGTTGGTGAAAATGAAAAGCCTTTTGTTGTTGAAAATGAAATTCTTTGTGTTGGTGAAAATGAAATCCTTTTGTTGTTGAAAATGAAAATCCTTGTGTTTTTGAAAATGAAAATATTTTTAAAAAAATTGAAAGTATTATTTTGGATAATCTTCCTGGTAAGATTTTTTGGAGACAAATAAGAATGTATGCCAATAGATTATACAATTTTTTTTATCAAACAAAAACTATCATTTTAATGTCAACTCATGATGCAATTGATGAGAATGTGAAAAATGAGAAAAGTAATGAAAAAGTTAGGCATTTTTGTAAAACCAAAAAGAAAAGATGAATCACTTAAACATGCTATATCTATTGTTGCTAGTGCCATTGAGTCTATTGGAAAGAAGAGTCAATCTAATTAAAGATAAGAATGCGGCACGATGAGCTATAATAACTGCTATAGTTGATAAAATAACTTTGGATAAAAGAATGTTAAGCAACATTAGTGGAATTCTAAACATACATCCTAAAACATTGGTAAGAGCGGCAAAGATAAGATAAAGCATATAAAATGATCCAATCAACCAATGTTGGAGTTTTAGTGGTTGACACCCAAGGTCTGACATGAAATTAGATATTGAAATCAAATCTTTGGTTGAAAAATATTGGCATGATAATACTAGGGTATCATCTAATGCTAGAAATGTTTTGAAATTAAGAGTGGGGTCCAAAATTTGTTATCCTCATCCAAAACACATGTTAGACACAACTCAAACCAAATTTTATAGAAAATTTTTAGATGATTAAGTGTTACCTGGAAATATTAGCATAACTCAAAGATCATTAAAAAAATGTAAACCTTGGTATGTCAAAATTAATAAGCAACGAATCTCTTGTTGTTGTAAAACACATGCAATTTCATTATTATTATGATGTTTTTTGATATATACATTGTACTTTACATACTAACATGATTATGCAATAATATGGTATTAATATGCCACCTAAAAAAATAAGGAGTTTATAGAAGGTCTATTTGTGAAAGATCTAATGGGCATTTATTTTATTTAAGTTCATGTATTTCTAGATAATGCACTAGTTGTGGCAATCTTTCATTATTAGGATTTTGTATGCATGAAAGTGTTGAAAATAATTTTGGACAACAATTAGTGGATGTTAAAAGATTTAAGAATGTTAAGTATTCTTTAAAGGATGGAAAAATTGGAAAGCGTTGCGATTTAATCATAGAAAAATTATTGTACATGCATTCATATCAAAATTTAAGAGTAAGATTGTACCAAAATATGTCAAATATTCTCAATATGCTCGATAGCTTGATGGATGATTTCACACATGTAGAAACACATTTCCAGTTGGAACTATACTATGAATGGTTGATTTTGTAGAAAACTATACTCTTGCTCCACAAGAGGAAATTGGATCACAATATTACAATTCAGTGCAAGTCACTATGTTTGTTCATATTGTATACATGCATGCAGATGATAGTACAGAGGATGCACTACAACAAAATAGGTAATTAGCACCTAAAATAGCATCGGAATTTAGTGCATTTGAGTTCATGAATTAGACACTTCTGCCAGCGAAAAACTCGGTGCCAAACTGCATGTTCTCTTTGGCACCATTTTTTGCGCTGGATTTAACATCGGATTTTGTGCCAGAAAAGTAGCACAAGCAATAGCGCCTGGAATAGTGTTGAGAATAGCGCTGGGAAGTACGACCAATTTAATGTCAGAAATAGTGCCTAAATTAGCGCCCAATTTGGCTTCCAATTTTGCTTCCATGTCTGCTCCAATTTTTGCTTCTAGTTTTGCTTTTGGTATGGTATTGAAAATAGCTTCTTTTTTGGCTTCCTAATTGACACCAAGTTTTGCTTCCATTATGACGTCCTTTATTGCTTCCAGTTTGGCTTTCGATTTTACTTCTGGTTTTGCTTCTTGTGTTGCTTCCAGGTTTGCTTCCAGTTTTGCTTTCGGTTTTGCTTTCGGTTTTGCTTCCAATTTTAGTCATTAATTTGGTAGTATATTTAGTCATTAATTTGGTAGTATATTTAATCATAAATTTGGTAGTATATTTAGTCATCAATTTGGTAGTATATTTAGTCACGTGACCATTGGTAGTTTATTGCCGGTTATTTATCTCACGACCAAATTTATGACTAAACAAATTTTATTCATTAATTTAGTCATTAATTTGGTAGTATATTTAGTCAACAATTTGGTAGTATATTTGGTAATTTGGTAGTATATTTAAGTCATCAATTTGATAGTATGTATATTTAGTCATTGTAATCATTTAGTCATTGATTGTTGTTAACTGGTCATTTATTTAGTCATGGTAGTCATTTTTATTTACTGTTTTCCATTAATTGGTAGTAAATTTAGTCATGATATGAATAATTTATTAAATACCATAAATTTTATAATGCAGAAAAAACATATTATTAAATTTGAATTAAAACATAAAAATAAATGAATTTGGAAAACTATATATTTTATGATGCTGCCAAGTAAAGATTGATAATTTTGAGCCAACACTATCTATTTGAGAATCGACCAATAAGAAAATGAAATAAGACAAAGCAAAGTGGCAATAAATAATTTTTTGTATTGGAACAATGCAGGAAAAGAATTACAAATAATAAAAAAGCAGCACAAGGCTGCCATAACTAGAAAAAACCAGTTCATCTTTGTTATGTACAACAAACTACAAGGACTGGTTGAAGAAAAAACCAGTTCAACAACCACATTAGATACAATAGTAAAACAATGGAAAGGTAGGTTGGACCGATGAAGCCCTTCACCTTTTTTGACACTTAGAAAAGAGATGTTGCCACTGAGCATTCCATGAGACATCATTTCTTTTGGCATTCTGTTAACTAGTTTAGGTGCTTTGACTGCAGCCTTGGTGCATTCCATATTCTCCTTCACACAAGCCATTGGGGTGTTACCTATGTATTCAAACAACCCTGAACCAATGTGAACAATATCTGAATAACAACCTGAGAATGCTACTTAGAGGCCCCTGTAGCAGTGACCCTGCAACAACAAGAAAACATACCATTCCCTGTAACCTTCCATAACATGGTCCCAGACAACTGAAGCAAAAATGACACTTGAAACAGTGAAATCCATCCAGTCAACAACATGCTGAAGATGACAACATGGAAATTTTTTTGGTTACGTACAATTGCAGTAAAATATGAATTTATTTAAAACAATGTTTTCATGATATTTTCTTCATTACCTCAAGAAATCATAAAATAGATCATTACACAAAATCTCTACTCTTGGAATCAATCTCTTCCCTTTTGTCACATGGCAATACCGCACTTGCCCATTCAGACTATTAAATTTCAGAAAATGAGCTAAACATCAGACATTCAAATGACCTCCTGCATAGATAGGATCTGAAGTTCACTACTATCTTATTGTAGGTAGAGGTGCAACATGTACAGCACATAGCAAAACATATAGAAGAAGCTTATGATGTAGAATCTACTGTTCTGGTATCAACAAAGTTCACCATTTGTTATCCTGATTGTGGTGTTTGTAATGTTGCAGGGTGCATTTTCCCATTTTCATCAGAAGGTTTTGCTCCAATCCAAAGTTCCATTGCACAATGCATCATTAGTAGTAGCTCAAGGAATTTTTAACAGGTTTTTCAATTTCACCACAAGTTTCCAATCATCATTGGACAAATCATCTTGAAAAAATGAGAAGAATATTCCATTTTAGACATTAAAAAGTTGTTTTATCAGCCAAAAATGAAAAGCACAAATGTTTAATTAGTATAAAATGCATAATAGTAAATACACTATAAAATTATGTAATGTGGATATCAAATAGCCTTACCCTATAGTTTTCTTTCAATATATCTATGGATCTTCTGGTGAGATGACTCACAAATTCATCCTCCATTTCAAAATGCCTACCAAACATTTTTTGTGCTTCATCAGCGTTGCTCCCAACAATCTGTAAAGTTTGTATGATAATTCATTAACAAAAACATTTCAAAAAATAGCATCCAAAATCATATAAAACTATTAACAACAAAGATAGCTTCTCAAAATACCTTCATGGCCACTTTTTCACCCTTCTTAGCCATTTCAATAGCTTTATGATTGATCTCAATTGAGACTATTTTGCCAATATCTATGAAATCTTTTGTGGGAACACATAATGGCGTGCTAATCTGTAGATGCAATCACCACATATGGCTTTATACAAACCAAAAATGATACAAAAATCTTTTACATGCATAAGTCATAACACCGAAAAAGACTAGGTTTAGATATTGACCCTTGCAATGCCTTCAAGAATATCAACACCAACAATTATAGGATCCTTCTTGTTAAAAATACAATTTGGCAAAATTCTCAGTACACCGGGGAAAATAGCATCTTTTGCAGCCTCCTTTTTCCTTTCTTCCTTAAGATTGTCCATATATGCTTTAAACTGGTCAAACAGATGATAAATAATGTCCGCTGCAAATATCTTGACACCAACTTCATCTGCAAGCTCCCAAGCTTCAGGAGTAATTTTGACATCAAATGCCAAAATTGTAGCATACTCTTTCTTCTTTTTCTCAAGCATTACACTCACACACATGACATCTTTTTTATGTACAGGCCCAATACCAATTGCACTAACTGGGATGCTTATAGCTGGGGTCTTCAAGAATTCAAGTAAAGCCTCCAAGGATCCAAGAGTTGAAGCTTGAACATAAACCCCTTCCCCACTCTTGTCAATCTGAGACATTACATTATTGATATCTTGCATTGCTTCTTCCTTAATATCCTCTAAATCATCATCAGGTCCAACAACATATAACTGAGTTCTTGCTATGGCATGCTCAAGACCTTGAAATCAAGAAATTGCAGCTAAATTTCATTGTCCACATATATTTGATAAATTTATGCTCATATACATAAAATTATTAGCCTAAAATTTGATACCTGAGTGGTTATCTTGATTCCCTGTGCAACCTTCAACTCCTTATGATGTTGATAAGATCCTTGAAACCAAAAAACATCTTAAGCTATGGAATATATTATATTATTTTAACAATATGATCAATGTGACATGGTTTGAGTAATCTAAATTTGAGGTGTAGATTATTGTATTCTAGCATAGTAGATCACAAATACCACCCATTCTTCTTTACTTTAAAAGAGCATTTCAATTTTTTTAATGCCACATATACTCCATTAAATAATATGGCACGATAAGGCTTCCAATATTACATACCACTATGTAGGTTACGACAATGGACCACTCGTAAGGAACATTTTAAATCAGGATCAAAGTCACCTGGATCTTGAAACCAAAAGGCAATCCCTTGGCTTTTACACCACATATATCAATTTTATCCACCCTCTGTCCTGATGTTTCAAAAGGTAACTCCTGGTGCCTGTAATTTCTCATACTGTCTGACCATTCAACATTTACAAACTATTTTCTATTTTGAACAATTTCTATATCCAAGGTTGACTTGATGATGCTATAGTATGGTAAGCTTTTACCAAAGTTCCAGTGCAAGTTTTGGGATATAACATTTATTATTTGTTAAGTTACCTAATTGGTAGAAAAATAGGGCATTTCCAGGTACTATTCATCCCAGAATCAGATTTGGAATCGAATTGCCTATGGAATTGGGCACGGTTGGGATTTTTTGGGCCTAAAACGGTGTGGAATCATTGAGGTATGAACCCCAGTGACTCCAGGACATACGTGACATTTTGAAGAAGTTTCTATGACGATTCTAGAGGTAGGTAATGTTTTCAATGCCCTTTTTAAAAAAAATTACATATACGAACAAACTACAACATGCTAGAATTAAAAGATTGATTCAACATCATGATAAAGAAAGGTAATCTACAATAAAAAATATAATGCATATATATATATATCAAGTTATAAGATATCAAAACTGTCTAAGAGTATATATATAAATATAATAAAAAATGTCATAGTTGTCTAAGAGTTTCCAACTCTTTCAAATACACCATGAAAATTAAGATCCCTAAACAACACATTCAAAATACTACATAGAACAGTGGGCCAAGATGTCTAACAACTAGTACATGATAAACATCAACTATGCCATTTTTTGTAAATATTTTAGTGGCCACCATGTGAAGGTTCCTTCTTTCTCTTCCAGACAGATAGATCCATCTATTTTGTCATCATAAGCAAGGGGTACGTTACTTGTGACCTTTAAAATATTTACATTTGTATCTCCTATTCCTTCCAAGTTGATTCCATGTACAATAGATAGTGAGTGAATCCGCCCAATGCCCATAGCAACACCATCAAACGGATCCAACACCCTAACTTTATCCCCTTCTTGGAGTTTATCAATACATTTATGCAAAAACAAAAAAAAATACACATTATATTGAAATACATAATAATTATTACATAGGTAAGGATTACCCTTATTTACATAATAAAACAACCATTACTTATGTTGGAACAAAATTTTAAAACCCTAAAATTTTGTTAATTCCCAACATTATTCCAAATAAACTATTCTAATGTCTCACCTGTTAGGACCTCTCAAAAATTTTGCACATTTCCATCCTACTCGATCTTTTCACTTGTATATGACCATTTCTTAATAGACTTTCATGCCAAAATTTTATGTCATTTATTTCCCAGGGTCACATAATATGGTCATTTTGAGGAGTATGCAGTTATTATTAATCATTTCTATGTTTTTGCAGTTTACCACAATCTCACAGGTCATCCTCATTGTCTTGGTGGCAGTGCGGGAACTACAGCAACAAGAATCATGTATATTGCACTCTCACTGGAAACATACAAGTTGTTCGAGGCATGGCGGTAGGAAGGGGTCGGTCAACCATGTATACCACGGTCCCTGGGAGGTCTCACCACTTGGTTGCAGCTTGGCGAAAAGGAAGAGAGTTCAATATAAATTGATCCCATGGTCCTGCATTGGTTCAACAAGTTGTTTACAGCTTGGCGGTAGTAAGTGTCTAAGTTACCGGGCTTCCGTGATCGCTTTCAAAGAACATTTGCGGCAAGGTGGTAAACAATAAAAGTTGGTAATATAATCACCCCGCAGTAATGAGAACATGCACTTGCGGGTTGACGGTAATGGAAGAAAATGGAATAAAGGGGGCTATAAGCCCCACGATCCTGCTTTGTTTGAGCATAAGGGTTGAGGGTTGGCGGTAATCAAGAAAAGTGAACAAAAGGCATTGAAGCTTATTGCCATCCCGTGACCGGTTTAAACAAGATCTGCGATAGTGCGGTAATGATAATAAATGTGTAAACATACTTAGTGCGGGTGTGCGATTACCAAGAAATTTGAAAGATCTTGTCATTTCATCTGATTGTTGGATCAAATTTGATCAAGGGCTTATATTTGAAATGAATTGAATGCTGAGATTTTATAATCTCATGGCATGAACCAAAAATAATGGTGGAATGATGAACATTCTGGCTTGATAAAATCTAGAAATCTCTCAGCATTTGCTCAGTTCAGAGATTGCAGATTGGCTTGGAGAAGGCGCCCAGTTTGGTCTGTTCTTAGCAAGCTTTGAATTGTTCAAGTAAGTCCATCTCTACATTCTCTGCAAGAAAGTTTGAAGAATGTTTGCTTTGTTTCAATTCTCTATCCATTTGCTTGAATTGTGAAAACCTAGTTTGTATAATGGCACCCAAGAAATCTGAATCCACAAGTAAGACCAGTAAGCTTGATCTTGCCCCTAAGAAAAGATCGCTACAGCAATCTGTGCTAGATGTTTTACCCAATTCAATTGATAAAGGTCGAAAGAAAGTATTTAGGGATGTTGCCGAGGGTTGTAGGGATGCAATAATTCCCATTTCTGATTGGAAACTATTTGGTACTTCTGTCAGAAGAAGGATGGTCAGGGACCGGTGGGCAATCCATGGAAGCTGGATTTGGCCAAGCTAATTGTTTCAAATGTATTCGTGGATGTGGAACTGATTCATACTCTGCCACTGCACTATCACCCAGCTACTAAAATAGTAAGGTTGCCAAATAGATCTTCTCTGTTGAGAATTGACAGAAATGCTATAATTGACTATTTTATGTTGAACAAACAAGCTCTCACTGAAATTGACCTAGAAAAGATTGAACAAGAATACAAAAGTTTGAGAAGAACACTCAGAAGGGATGAACTGCTGATATTTATGAGAAGAGGTGCAAACAACAGGATAGTTGATATTCCTTCCAATGCAATCAAACCATTCCCTATGGAAGATTTTGCAGTCTATTTCAAATGGACCTATTATACATCGTGTCAAGTACTAGGAATTGATGCTGATCAGAGGATGCTAGTTAATTTGATGATGATGGCTATGAAGATACAAAATTCAGAGGTGAACATTGAGTATGATTTTGCCTCATATCTTCAAAAGAAAATACATGATGGATTCATCAGTGTGAAGGAAGATAAGAAACTCATGAACTTCAAGTTTTATTCTTTGGTTTGCCACCTGATCCTATATCAAAATAGGAGTAAATGGTCAAGTAAAATGGAGATCAGTATGATTAACAAGACAAGGCAAAGAATGTCTACTCAATGTTGGTGTTACATGTGGGATTCTCATTGCTAGATTGGTAACTATAATGTATTTCATAATGAATTTTCTGTGAAAATAATGAAATCTTTTGGTAATTGGACCCCTAGATTGTCACCAGAATCAGGGTAATTCTGAGACCTCTTGCACATAAACTAGAGCAAGGTCATACTTTCAATTATGCTGATTGGTTCTTCCTACTAGAGCATACAATAATTAGGGTATATGATTGCCCCCAACCACCTCACTAATTGCCAAAGTTTGTTTCTGATAGAATTACATTCTTGGAATTCATGTGGCAAATGATGTGGAGGGAAAAGGAAGTGATGAAAAAGCAAAAGAAAGGCACCTTTTTGCCTGATACCACTATCTTTGGAGATTGGTCAATTGGTTCAGACACTCTTGAGGAGTTGCAGGCCTATTTGAAGGCCAAGTACTCTTTGGAATCTAGTGTTGAAAGAGTTTGTGACCCTGAAGGTCATATGAATTTTTTGAGATAAGCGATCTTGACTAAGATGGGCATCTCCCATCAAATTATTTATGTTGAGGATGTGATAAGGAACCTAGTTACTTTTGATGAAGTTTATGACAGGAAGATGAAATGGGAGATCCTCAAGAAAATTGAAGATGACAAAAGGAAAAGAATCCAATTTTTGAAGGATTTTTTTACTGAAGAGAAAGATCCTCTAAAGATGTCATGCCCACATTTTCCCATGCGGTCACAACATGCATCACATGTGTCATGTCCACATGTGTCATGTGGTCATGACAAGAAATATAAATTTTTTTCCCTCGCTTCCCTAGAAACCCCCTCGTACGCGTAAGCGTGCTCGGTGGCGTACGCTTAAGTCGTAAACAAAATAGTTGTTATCAGGGTAGCACACACACGTGCACATACCCAAACGCAAGAAGGCCAACAAGGGGGTCTTCATAACGTGGTTGACGTCACTACAAGGGTTGAACTTTCTAAGCTTCTAAACCCTAGATTTCGAAAGAATTCGACAGCATAACGCCTCATGGGCGTGAGTGGGATTTATTACACAAACACTACTCTTAACACGTGGTTTCCTGGTAGGGTTAACAAACTTCCTACGACTCCCTAATTATAATGAATTTACACTTGATCTCATTAATGGATCATTTTTCAACAAAGTCCAATCATCTGTTCTCTTTTCTGTTTTCTAAAATTTAATATTAATTTCTCCTCCTTCAGACTTAGCATTTTCAACAAAGCCCGTTCATTTTCCCTCTCTTTCGTTTCTCTGAAATTTAATTTTGATTGTATTTCTATCACGTTCACTTTACTGTTTCTCTGAAATTTAATTTTGATTGTATTTCTTTATGTTTACCCTATTTTGCTTCATGTTCTCTATCAATCAGAGTTATCACTGCATCCTTTACATTATTCCTAATTTCTTGGTAGACCAGATCACTTAAATAGGGTTTCCTAACTTCGCTTGACATAATCTCCTAGGTTCCCATTCTGGTTTAATTCAATGTTTGATTTACTTTGATAATTAACTTGTCCCTAATTAGGATTAATGGTAGGTCAAACTTAGTTCTCTTAGCCCTTTTCGGAAATGCCACGCATTTTCTCCTCTTTGTTTTTCCAAGGTAAACTTTTCTTTCTCTTTCTCTCTCTTTTTCTCAATTGGATGTTTTCTTAATCTATAGTTCGAGTTTACAATGGTCACATATGGAATGCCTATGATGGCTTGTTTGCATTTATAAAAATACACATATCTATATAAATGCAAATAAACATATATATAATGTATATACATGCTTATTTGTATTTATAAAGATAGGTATATATTTTTCTTTTCATTTTCTTGGTATTTTAATTGAGAAATTTGTTTGAACCTGAATCTCAATCTCCTATAATTAATATATATATATATATATATAATAAATATATATACATATACTCTTATTAGATTTTTGTTATATATTTCTTTTATCAAAAATGAATCCTTATTTATATCAATTGATTAAAATATATAAATGTAATTATATATAGATAAAATATTAACATATATATATATATATTCTTAAATTACAAAATTTAGGGTTTTCTTTTATAAGACCCTTTGCTTATTGAAGCATCTCATATTTTTATTTTGAAAACATTGAAAAATACCCTAACTTTTATTTTCTTGTTTTGTTTGCTTATGGAGTAGGATTTAATAGAGGCAAGGGCGACGACATTGGCGGCGGCAATGGAGATGGCCGCAGGGGTGGTGGCGCTATGTGTTGGGCCACGGCTAAGGAGGTGGTGTCCGCAGTGGCAGGGAAGCATAGGGAGTAGAGGATGTAGGGGTCACGGGGACCATGGGGAGCAGGGGCGGAGCTCACAGCGGTGGCGGAGGGATTCATGGTGGGCTGTGGGTTGGAAGCAGTGGGGGTTGTGGAGTATGGCGGGGGTGTTGGAGTATACGGGGGTGTGGGGAGGGCGCGGAGCCCCCACCCCACACCCTTTTCATAGGCAGCAGTGGGGGTTCGAACCCCCACCATATTGTTTAAATTTTTTTTTTGTTTGACAGTTTCAACTCAGCAAAAAAAACTGTGAATGTAATATTTAAATTTCTCAATAATTTCTGTTTAAGTAAATTCTAATATATATATGTGTGTATATATATATATATACACAAATTTATATACAGTAAACACGAGGTTTTAATTTATTTAGATTCACAGTTTTATTCACTGAACCAATAACTATATATATATGTGTGTGTGTGTGTGTGTGTGTGTGTGTGTGTGTGTGTGTGTGTGTGTGTGTGTGTGTGTGTGTGTGTGTGTGTGTGTGTGTGTGTGTGTGTGTGTGTGTCACTTAAATATTGTAAGGCATGATCAACTACAATCAGTAAAATTTGATTTTCTTATAATTCATATTTTTAATTACACTTCAAATAATAATTTAAATTTTCTTATAATTCTAATATTATACATGAATTAATAAATCTCTCTCTCCTTTTTAATTAAATTTCCATTTCAAGTCACAAATTTCCATTTTAAAATAGTATGCATAAAATCTGAAATAAAATGAATTAATTGCATTTGCATTTATTCACAACAAAAACAAATGTATGACTATTTTCAAAATTTCATTTCTTTTCATATGGTAATTGCAACTTTCATAATTTATCAAATTTAATATTTTCACAAGTCATCTAATGAGCTAAATTTTAAACAACTTACTTATAACAACAACTAATTTCACAACTTTTTCAAATAGGAGAAGAAGGAAATAGACAATTCTAATATCCTTTTAAAAACAAATTTCTTTTCTTTCTCATTTCATACATGATAACAAAATTTAAATAATACTATAAATAAATCCTTTTTTTTCAATGATGAGGATTTCCTCCTAACCCAAAAATACAAAAAAATTACAACCATCAACACAATAAGGTAGGATTTTCTCATAACTCCAAAATACCAAGATTTACAACCAAAGAGAGAGAATGTTCTCCTCTTGGCAAATCAACAAGGATAAAACTAATAAAGACCAAGCTCTGCTTAAGACTTAAGGAAAATAAAATATTTTCCAAGTTCAAATAATCTTCTCCAAGCTTCACAATAAGCTCCAAGAACCTACATATCACACAAGGGAAGAAAACACCACTCAACTTGCTCTCCTCCCTACCGTAGACCCGCAAGAGGGTCACCCCCGAGCTAGGGAGATCATCCACACACCTAGGGTATTCCAAAATCCACTTCACAACAAAACAATACAACATCCCAAAAACACAATTACACCCATGGCTATTTACACAACACAAACTCATCCACAGTGAGTTTAACAAGGGGTAGGAGAGTGGACACACTCAACTCTAGAGTGTCACCCTTCAAATTTATTTCCACACAATTTTTCTCATGGCCTCAAGCCAAACTTGTTGATAAAAATTCCAAGCAGTTCATATTTTAGCTCTCAAGCCATATAACACAATTTCTCAAAGTCACTCAAATGCCCTCAAGGATTTCAACATCCCAAAACAAGGCATGAACTCGAGGAGGATCACTCCTCCCCTACCCCACACTTGATGAGCATTTCTCCCAAGTGGAAGAAGCTCTGTCAACATTTGATGAGCATTTCTCCCAAGTGGAAGAAGCTCTGTCAACATCCCAATAAAATTTCTCCAAAATAACAAAATTTACAACACAAGCAAAATAAATAATTTTCACACATCCTTCATGCAACAAATAGAAATACAAAGGAAAGGCCATGAAATCCAACCTTAAAAAGCCCTTTAATGGATGAAGTTGATGTAGAGCTCCACTAAAATCTCCTCCAACCTAAGCCACCAAACTCCCTCTAACCTTCTTCTCCCCAAAAGCAATTTTCAATAAACAAAAATCCTCCAAATTCAACAACCCCTCTCCTCATCCCCAGTGGGATTAAAATAACCCCAATACCATGAGTTTAGAGGAATGGGGGAGGTGACACTTGTCACCTCCTCACTCTTCCCCAAACTACTATTGTGTCCCAAGGGATGAGTGTTGGCATATGTCACTCACCCATCCCTAAAGTCTTCCTTATCCCTTACCACATGTCATCTCTCTTACACATGGGAGAAAAAAAAGGAGTTAAAGGGGAAAAGAGGTGACACATGTCTCCCCTTCCTTCCTTCTTATGAATGACCACACAACTCCATGGGGACTCTCACCAATTGTAAGGGAGACTTGAAGTGAAATACTCCATAATTGGTGGGTCTTGGAGTCATCCCTTCCCTTGGGAATTGAAAAGGGATGGCCTTGAGTGTTGGTACCACTCATCCTATCCCTCCCATACCTCCAAATTCGTTACTTAACTTCAGTGTGAAGTTAAGGTGACCATACGGAGGTTACTCAAGGGTTACCCAAGTCAAAAGGGACCCTAGACCCTTGGGGTATAACCCAGGGTCAACTTTAACCTAGTTAGGACACCCAGGGTCAAGTTAAGACACAAGAAAAGGGTCTCAAAAATTTAAAATTTAAAAAATGAAATTCAAGTACATTTCTTACAACACAAATCATAATTCAAATTTACAAGAGGGTAGACCTAACCCATTCAACCTCATGAAAGACAACATTACAACATTTAATCAAACATAGAGTTGATCTCGGTTCCTAGTGGAACTAGATCGGCTTCACAAGGGATCACAACATAAGGTGTGGAAATGATCTCCAGTATGTGTGGTTTTGTTAGAAATACCTGCACACTCAATTTCAAAGTTAATTCCACATATAGATATCATAGCCGAAGCAGATTTAATACATGCATTTCTAAAACATACCACAGTTCTCATAAACATTATGAAATCACATTACAATTTCCTTTCTAACATCACCCAATTAGTTTTCCTGTAATGCAAACATTAATCGGACATCACCCAATTAGTTTTTCTATAAAATAAACATCTATCTAACATCACCCAATTTGTTTTCTTTTAAAGCAACATCTAACTAACATCGCCCAATTAATTTTCCTTTAACATAATAAGGTTTAATAGTTTGAAAATCTGGGATCAACAGTCCCACAAATATAAAAGTGTCAGCAACAGTAAGGTAAATAGTCACATGTACGAAAATGAAAAATGTAGGCCTCACAAAAGAGGATTAATACAATGAGTGAAAATTTTGAAAGTATTTATGCTAAATCTGAAGTATAGCCTACCAAGGCTACCAAACTTCCAGTGAAGAGGTTTGCAAGAATTGAGATTCATGAGCCTGCCCCTAATGTCATGTCAGTTCAAGATCCACAGATTCTTGAATCACCACCACATAAAAGGCAGAGAACTGAAGGTATGTCTCCTTTGGTCCCATATGAGATGTTTGAGGGTGTGGGGGATATTGATGAAGTTGCAAATATTTTGATACAATTGCATGATGGAGAGGAAGTTGATCAACCATTGGTTGGTCAAGAAACTGATGCACACAAGCTTGAGGCTAGGATGGAAGAACAAGCCCAAATTGAGCCAGAGCTATAGGAAGATGAAAGGGTGGTGGCATCATTGAGATTTATTCAAGATGATGATTTCATCAAGACTCCAGAGTTTCAAGATTTCTGGTTAAAAATGAAGATGAAGGAATTTGATGAAAAGGTGGAAATCAATAAGATGGGTGTTGATGAGTCTCAGTATGATCAAATAACCACCCGAACAATCCAAGAACTAAAAGTTGACGAAATCAATGTGACTCTTGAGGAAGCAAGACAAATGGTCTTGAAGAGTAACATGCTGATCATCCCAGGTCTTGAATTGAAAAAGGCATTCTTGCTTGACCAAGTTAGGAGTCAAGATGACCCTAATCTTGTGTCTAAATTTGATTATGAGGATGGAATCAGTGGATGTGGTTTCAACCCAAAGACAAAGACTCTTGCCATATGGACAAAACAGAAGAACACTACTAAACCAAGGTTGCTAGATGTTGTTCAGAAAATGAGGGGATCTGTTGTGGTGAAGACCTTTCGAGATAATTTAGTAATTGAGGCCTTTGCTCTTACAGTCCATTCTACCATGTTCACCCATGTAGTTGTAAAAAAGTTGGAAAAATAATTACAGGATTATGAGAAAACACAAGACACGAATGATGAAGTGAATGTGTTGTTCATTGAAATTGTGCAATTGAAAAAGCAACTGCAAGATGTGGGTTCTTCCCAGAGTCTGGAAATAGTTCCATATCAACCTTCTGTGCCACCAACAACTGGTGATGTCACAGTGACAATGCAAGAGTTTAATGCTTTGAGAACAAAATTTGAAAAAGAAGTTGAGGACCTCAAGAAGCAAAATGAGGAAACAAAAAATGAGGCAAGGATCAAGGTCCTTGAAGTCTTTGAGAAAATTTTGGAATACAGGATAAAGTTGGTTGTGGATAAACTTGGGGATGTGCATGATTGCTACTCCATGTTATCTCAGACCATTAAACAATTGCAAGCAAACTTTTCTGTTTTGGAGCCACTGTACCAAAAATGGTAGCCTTCCTTGCACAATTTAGTCATGCATTGCAGGATACTTCAAAGAAATTCTGATGCTCCTACTGAATTGAAGCCCATAGAGTAGATGGTGAATATGGTCATTGAAGAGCATCAATATGCCAGCAGTGAAGACAAAAGGATGCAGGCCATACTTGAATCTTTTTCTACTTTCAAGCATCAATTTATCCCCTCTATTCTGACAGAGGAAAACAAACTAGTTAAAGGCCTTGATACTTGGAAGGTAGAATTCAGAACAACAGTGTTTGTGGTTATGGAATTCTTGAAAAAGGAGCAGGATATAGATACTCTGAGCTTTAACGTGATTTTGGATAGGGTCATAACCCTAGATGCAGGATATGGAAAATTTATAATTGATGTTAAAGCTATGTTGGATAAAAGATGGAAGGACCATCAGACCAATTTGCTCCAAATTTAGGAATTCAAATGGCCTAGTGATTCTTATAGTCTATAAGTGGGAGGAGACATACTTGAAAGATTGATGTGTAGCTACAGGTTCAGGTGCAGAAGGAGCAACGAGCAGTTTTGCTTGCGTCAACATGGAGAACAAGGACAAAATTTTGACACTTTTTTACGATAATAGACAGGGGCACAACACACTTAACATATATTGCAACATGGAGATGAGTATCTTTCCAGACCTGAGGTCACAGGTGCTCTATGATAACTAATAGATTCATATCTTGGTTAACTTTCTTATGCCTTTAATTTCTCTTTATTAAACATGTTTAGTTACAAGAGGATGTGATTTATGAATAGTTGTGTTGGTTCAGGCTTGAAGCTTGTTGCTTCCCATATTTATAAGGGAAACCAAGGCCTAGACAATCATCATCTTTCAGCAAGACAATTTATATATTCCAATATTATCTATCCAATCATATTTCAGATTCAAGACATTACCCTTCTATGATAATTTAATATTATAATGGGCAAGGATGGTTAAATTTATGGATATGTATGGTGTTCTAATTTTTTTTTAATATTCAAGTTCATAAGTTGTTTGATTGTCTCCATATTGGCTATTTCTAGTTATTCAAATCAATAGATTTATCAAGGCACATTTGTTGTCATTGTGTGGATGCTTTTAATTGGTTTCTATTAGAAGTTGATGTATTTCCCTTTAAGTTACTTACATTTATTGGTCTCTCTCTAGAGTGAAATCCTTTAAAGTAAATCATACTGGTGGGTTTTCCTTCAAATAGAATTAAAACAACTTACTTTAATAGTACTTACTTGCATGTGTGTGTTAAAACAACAATGAGTACCATGAAAGACATAAAAACAATAAATAGCACTCACCTCAATTCCAACACCAATACTACTATGAATATCATGTAGATTCTTGTCAAGACGTTCAACATAATCACTATCATCATTGTCCTCAAGTTGTGCAGCTTTGTAGAGAGCTCTATTGATAGGGCCTTTTTCTTTTCATTCTGCTTTCATATAATTTCTCTGCATGTAGTTTAATCATCATGCAAAAATTAATATAAGTCAAGTAATGAATGCAAAAACTATAAATTTTTGCTCAAAATAACATTTTTCTTCCACTCTTAAATGACTAAGTCAAGGTATGTTGTGAGATTCTTCCTTTATTGTAAGCAATAGATTCCAGTTTATAGGAGGATTCTTATAGTCATGAGCATAAGATTTTCAACAAGAAGGGATAGTCCCAGTCCTTCATATGATAAGGAAGATAGTAAAAGTTGTAAGATGGTAGTCCATATCTTTCTCTTAGGATAGTCCATAGCATGGAAGGTATAGGAGAAGATAAAGAGATGCAACAACTAGTAGGGTTTCACCAAACAAAGAGAAGAGATAAAGGCACTGTCAAAATAATTAGATAGTGACCTAGAACCCTTGGAATGATAGCAACAAAGTAGATATATATATATAAGTTTGGTCAAGTGACTAAAAGTTTTAGTCACCTGGTCATTTATTTGCCATATTTCTACTAGCGTCCATACAAATTAAATTTCCATCTGATGAAGGGGGTAAATCATAAAACACACAACAACAGAAATTGCACATAGAAAATAGAGCTTTCTTTATTGATTTGGACAACTTATTACATTACACAAGCTCAAATACAATCAGAGGAATCAACCCTCCACAGGCTACAACACATTACAGCTTCCTCTCACAAGACTCTGGAATCACTAGCCTTCTGTACCCCCAAATCAGCTAGGGTTTCTGTTTCCTGCCTATTCTTGACTCTACACTTTCCCCTTAACTCTGCTACCACCCAGGGTTCTAGAAAATGGTTATTAATAACCTTTTTGGCAGCCAACAACCTAATTTTGAAATTTGTATCTTCCTCCAAAAAGAGGTCAACTTCTGGGAGCCATAACTTTTGATCTGGGTGTTCAATTGACGAACCGTGTTCTCTACACACTAAGATCCCGCTCTACCAGTTCTGTCCATTTTCGGGCCCGTACGGGGTCATTTATTGCCTCAAATCTAAGTTTGAATAATGTTTAAGTATTTTTCAGGAAACAAAAACTTTAATATCTTTCAGCTCGCAAATGATCTTTGCGTGATTCCTTTGCCAAAGGTCTTATTTTTTAGTTATGTAGCTTCCTGTAAATATTCACTTCATTCTGTGCCCAAATGCAAACTTTCTAAAAATAACAGGTTGCTATTTTTAGCAGTTTGGAAAAACTGAAAGTTCTACATCATTATTCAAGCGATTATGGAACCAGAACCACAAATTTTGAAAAGAAATAAAAATAACATTAACAATTTTGAAACACATCTTTTTTTGGGTGATGCAAGATTGCCCTTACACCATTGGATGCTCTTGCATCAGACACCCAGGGTAATTTGAGAAGTGACCCTATCACATCTCATGTGTTTGTGTGAGGAAAACCCAAATGGTCAACATTTGCCTTAGACAACCAAGAAGAATCTTCAATAGGCCTTCCTTTCCATTTCACCAGATATTCTTCATATTGCCTATTCCAAGTACTTCTTCCCACATGACTATCCAAGATCTCTTCTATCTCCTTGGTTGAAGTAGATGCCGAAATACTCCACTGTTCTTCTATTGGTCCATCCTCTGTTCCACCTTCATGATATTCTGATAAGTCAACAATGTTGAAAATAGGGGAAATGTTGATCCCACTTGCCAACTCTAGCTCATATGCATTTCCTGAATCATGTTTCTTCAAAATTCTGCATGGTCCAAATTTCTTCATTTTCAACTTATTGTATGTTCCAATTGGGAACCTTTCTTTTCTCAAGTGAACCATGACTTCATCTCCTACCTGGAATTCCTTATATCTCTTCTTCTAATCTGCCTTAGCCTTGTGCTGAATGTGTATCTTATTAATGTGCTTTTTCACCTCTTCATGTAAATTCTTCATGTGTTCTGTAAAGTCTTCAGCCTTGGCACTTGTCTTTTCTGCTTTGTCTAGGTTCCTTAACTCTGAAGCATTTCTTGGACTATTCCCGTATACAATTTAGAATGGTGATTTACCAGTACTCCTATTCATAAAATTGTTGTAAGCAAATTCTGCCTGTGGTAAAATCAAATCCAATCCCTTGGGCTTATCTCCTACTAAGCATCATAGCAGGTTACCCAAACTCCTATTCACCACTTCGGTCTGTCCATCAATCTGTGGATGGTGTGTAGAATTGAACTTCAAATCTGTCTTCAACTTCTTCCACAATGTCCTCCAGAAATAACCAACAAACTTGGTATCTCGATCTGAAACTATGCTCTTAGGTAGACCATGTAGTCTCACCACCTCCCTAAAAAATAACTCTACACTATGAACAACATCATTAGTCTTCTTGAAAGGAATAAAATGTGCCATCTTTGAGAATCTATCCACCACCACAAAAATGGAATCCTGTTCCCTCTGTGTCCTTGGTAAACCAAGAACAAAATCCATACTAATATCATCCCATGGCTTCTCTGGTACAGGTAGTGACTGATATAGACCTGTATTCTGACTTGCTCCTTTTGCCATCTAACATACTCTACAACTCTGCACAAATTTTCTCACATCGTGCTGCAACTGTGGCCAATAATAATTTTCACCAACAATAGCAATGGTCTTATCTCGACCAAAGTGTCCAGCCAATCCTCCACTATGCTTCTCCTTAATCAGGTTGTCTCTCATGGAACTCCTTAGAACGCACAACCGGCTTCCTTTAAACAACATGCCATCTTGGATTATGAAATCCAACCATTTTGTCCTGTCCCAAGTAATAGGTTCCAGACAAGCTTTCCAAGCCTCTGCAAAATCTAGATCTTCAGGATGCAAACTTTTGAGCTCATCAAACCCAACTACCTCTATCTTCATTTCTGTCAACAAGTTTTGTCTTCTACTCAAGGCATCTTCAACTCTGTTGGACTTCCCACTCCTGTGCTTCAAAACAAAAGTATAGCTCTGCAAAAACTCAACCCATTTTAATTGCCTCTGGTTCAACTTTCCTTGACTATTAAGACACTGCAAATCCTGATGATCAGTATATAAAACAAACTCCTTTGGCAACAAATAATGTCTCCATTTCTTTAAAGCCTGAACTATTGCATAAAATTCCTGATCATAAACATAATACTTTTTCTTGGCATCATTAAGCTTCTCACTAAAATAGGCGATGGGCTTACCTTCTTGGCTCAAAACAGCTCCTATAGCACTACCACTAGCATCAAAATCTACCTAAAATACCTTATTGAAATATGAAAGTGCCAAAATAGGTTGCTCTGTGACTTTCTGCTTCAATGTATCAAAGCTTTTATTTGCTCCTTTTGTCAATCTAAACTCTTTTCTAGCCCCTCTCATTGTCTCAGTTAGGGGTACACAAATGCTACTAAAATTCCTGATAAACTTTCTATAAAAACTTGCCAAACCATGAAAAGATCTTACCTCTATGGCACTCCTTGGTGTAGGCCATTCAATGATAGCCCTTACTTTTTCGGGGTCTATCTTAAGACCTTCCTCTGAGACAACAAATCCCAAGTATACCAACTCCTTTGAAAAACTACATTTCTTCAGGTTAATTAGCAACTTCTCCTCCCTCAGCTTCTCAAAAACTCTTCTGATATGCATCATATGCTCATCCCAAGTCTTACTAAAAATCAAAATATCATCTAAATAAACAATAACAAAACTTCCCAAAAATTCTTTCAATACCTCGTTCATGAGCCGCATGAATGTGCTCGGTGCATTGGTTAGCCCAAATGGCATGACTAACCACTCATACAAACCTTCCTTGGTCTTGAAGGCCATTTTCCACTCGTCTCCTTCTTTGATTTGGATCTGGTGATACCCACTCTTCAGATCAATCTTCATGAAGTACTTGGCTCCACTCAAATAGTCCATTATGTCATCCATTCTGGGCAATGGAAATATGTACTTGATCATGATCTTATTGATGGCTCGAGAGTCTGTACACATTCTCCACTCTCTATCTTTCTTTGGTGCTAGTACTGCAGGTACCGCACATGGACTTAGACTCTCTCTTATCAATCCCTTCCTCAACAACTCCCGAACTTGTCTGTTCAACTGTTCACTCTTTGCTGGAGTCATTCTATGGGCTGCCTTATTCGAAAAATTGGCTTCTGCTATCAAATCCATTTGATGACTTATCTTCCTCACTGGTGGTAAACCTTCAGGTACATTATCAGAGACAATATCTTGAAATTCTTCCAACATTTCTGAGAGTTCTACTGGTACATCTTCACATTTCTCTTGACTAATCTTAGGAATCAATGCAAAGCAATGACGCCCATGCTTCATACCCTCCAAAAATTTTCTACCATCTACCAAGCAAATTCTGGCAGTACTACATACCTTTTCTTCCACCTCCTTCAAGGGCTTCAACTTATGATGAACTCCATCCTTTGTTAGGGAGTATGTGTTTGCATGACCATCATGGACAACGCTTCTATCATACTGCCATGGCCTCCCCAATAACATATGACATGCATCCATCGGTATGATGTCACATAGCACCTCATCGTGGTAGTCACCAATCTTGAACTTCACTAAACACTGCTCATTGACCAAAGCTCTATGGTCCTTCTGCAACCATGCAATCTGATATGGATACAGATGGTTTCTTCTTGTCAACTTCAACTTGTCAACCATCTCCTCTGAAACAAGATCATCAATGCTTCCACTATCAATAATAATATCACAACACTTACCTTCACATTTGCACCTTGTGTGGAATAAACTCTTCCTCTGATTGGGTTCTTTCTCCTCATTCAACAAAGTTATTCTAACAACTAGGGTTTCTCCCCTTTCAGCATCTTCAGAGCACTTAGATTGCACAACTTCATCGACGTGTGCAACTTGTGCATTACCTTTAGGTCTTCTATTTGTCCTTCCTTGATGTTGTGGACACTTGTATGCTCAATGTCCTTCTCCACATTGGAAACAGGTTCCTTTGAAACCTCCTCTTCCAGGTCTTTGCCCAGGTCTGCCTCTTCCTCTTCCTCTTTGCTCACCATTGTTCTAGTCATGAGGGCAGTAGGTATTATCTCCTCTCTAATTTCTACTGGTGCCAACTTCTTCACTTTTCTTTGAATCTTCATTTCAGCCCCCATAGGATCTTCCACCAGTCCTTCTGCCTTGACCTCTTCCCCTTTGTTTGCTGTCAAATCTTTTATTCAGCTTCTCTTCCACCTTCAGGGAAAACTAGTATGCATCTTCTATGGTGGTCATTCTGACCAGGCTCAACTCCTCTTGAATACTCGGCCTCAACCCATTAATGTAATGGGATACCTTCTCCTTGTTGGGCTCTACATGGCTTGTCTTAATAGTAATTTTATAAAACTCTTCTGTATACTCCTTAATAGACTTGTTACCTTGCTTCAGTCCTTGCAGCTTCTTCAGCAGCTCCATCTCATAGTCCACAGGAATGAACTACTTCTTCAGTTTCTCCACCATCTGATCCCATCTGGTGATCTTTCCTTTTCCTCTTCCGTTCCTCTCTAATTGGACCTCCTTCCACCAAATACTCACATGGCCCTTCAACTTTGTTTTTACAAACTTAACCCGATCTTGGTCCTCCACATCTTCATACTCGAAATACTCCTCCATGTCATTAATCCAATCAATAAGCTATTTTGGATTTAAATCTCTAGAATATGTAAATACTTTGATCCTGGGCCTCTTTCTAATCTTTGAAATGGCCCTCAACAACCTAACTTCTACAGGATCACCTACAACTTCTTGTTCTTCCTCAGATAGCTCTTCTTCAGCTTCATCTTCACTTTCCTCTCTTGTTCTCGGCGCAAACCCTCTTCGTAGCTCCTCTTGCAATGCATTGATTTGCCTTTGTAGGGCTCTAAAACCCTCTTCTATCAAATCATTCCTCCCAATAAGATTCTTTGTGGAGGCATCTTGATCTCCGCAGCAAACCCCCAACCTCAGGTCCTAGTGTAACTGCCTCACGGTCGGCGATCTGTCTACACACTCATGAACCCTTGCTCTGATACCACTTGATAAAGGGCGTAAATCATAAAACACACAACAACAGAAATTGCACATAGAAAATAGAGCTTTCTTTATTGATTTGGACAACTTATTCATTACACAAGCTCAAATACAATCAGAGGAATCAACCCTCCACAGGCTGCAACACATTACAGCTTCCTCTCACAAGACTCTGGAATCATCAACCTTCTGTACCCCCAAATCAGTTAGGGTTTCTGTTTCCCACCTATTATTGACTCTACACTTTCCCCCTTAACTTTCTACCGCCCAGGGTTCCCAAAAATGGTTATTAATAGCCTTTTTGGCTGCCAACAACTTAATTTTGAAATTTGCATCTCCCTCCAAAAATAGGTCAACTTTTGGGAGCCATAACATTTGATCCGGGTGTCTGATTGACGAATCGTTTTATGCATCGGAAAGCTCATGGAGTACTCTACATGCTAAGAACTTGCTTTTCTGGTTTTAGCCATTTTTGTGCCCGTACAAGGCTGTTTAGTGCCTCAAACCTGAGTTTGAATAATTTTCAGGCATTTTTCAAGAAATGAAAACTTTAATATCTTTCAGATCGCAAATGATCTTTGCGTGATTCCTTTGCCAAAGGTCTTATTTTTTAGTTATGTATATTCCTATAAATTTTCACTTCATTCCGTGTCCAAATGCAAACTTTCTAAAAATAATAGGTTGCTATTTTTAGCAGTTTGGAAAAATTGAAAGTTCTACATCATTATTCAAGCGATTATGGAACCAGAACCACAAATTTTGAAAAGAAATGGAAATAACATCAAAAATTTTGACACACATCTTTTTTTGGGTGATGCAAGATTGCCCTTACACCACTGGATGCTCCTGCATCACCATCAAAATAAAATCTACAACAATATCCAGTATATATAAAATAACAAGATAATTATTATAACATGATCTTCATCTATAATTAAAACAAGTGAGTCAAATATCTATAATTTAATTGAATTTGACAACATCCATCCTGAGCAGTAAATTAAAATCATTATACGTAATAAATATCCATCCAAAAATCATCGACCACTTTCAATATATATAAATTGACAAGTCAATACTGATAAGATCATCATCATATATAACTAAAACAAGTGAAAGTCAAATATGCTAGTAGATCAATAGCATGTCAAAATGATACATGTCCAACAGTCGACATAAGTCAAAATGATACATGTATAAATGATATAAGTAAAAATGATAAATTATGTAACTCAAAATGATACATGTCAAAATGATACAATTCAATAATATGGTACTGCACGCTGTGAAAATGATACATATGATAGTAACCATGAAAAGAGGATCATAATGATATATCAACAATGATCCATGATGCAGTCTATATGATCATGAATGTCACTGGCTACTACCAGCAACTACCTCATCATCATCATCACCATCTTGATCATCATCATCATGATCATCATCATCGTCATCGGCCTCAGTGTCTTCTATATCTGTGTCATCATCATCCTCTGCCATGTGATATGTACTAGAACCAACATATTCTGGATCTATATCATGAGGATCATCTTGATCTTCTGGAAGACCTGTGTTCTGCAAAAAAAATATTTAAAATGAAAAGTTATTATTTATTTCATGCAATAATTTATTTTTCTGTTATATATCTAATATTACAACATATGAAACGAAACCATAATCATATTACATCATATCAAAGTGCACATACCATAATAAAATTTCAAAAAAGTTACAACTAATATGTCAGTCCAATGATGTAAAACATGCAACAATTCTAATAAACATTAGTAAAGATCATAAAAAAATTTGTTATACAATTTAACTATCAACTGTAAATTCTATTACATAACCTTAAGTGCCAACCCTCTGCATTTTGTGCTATATATGATTATGTTTGCCTCGAAGATCCTTTGAGAGTTAACTAGTCTATATATATTCTTCTCCTATATCTCAGATGAGGAACATATTGAACATGATGAAAGGCTAGAGTCAATTCTGACTCTCACTCAAACACAAATGAACCCTCTCTTCTACCGACTGCTCCTTCTGTGTGGATCCCACACATCACCAAGCATCTAGTAGCTACTAAGCTAGGTGGCTGAAATGGATCACACTCCCCTGTCATATTGCATGTGACAAAGTCATTTTGTTTGTAATAAGGTCTTTAAGACCATGTTTTATGTCTTTGTGTGTCAGTTGGGTCATTTTGGAGTCAATTTGGTGAAATTTGTAAAAGTTGCAAAAAGTTGTCAAAGCAACTTTTGTATTTTTGCATTTTTGGGGAAGTTGAATGGTTAGGCTTTGGTTTTTGGTGGGAAAACTATTGGTTATGCTTGGGAATGTTTTAAAAGCACTTGTGTACATTGGAACAAGAGTTAGAAGTTTTAAAAATTTGAATTTTGAATAACAAGGTGCCATGTTTCTACGTTTTGGAAGCCTAATTTATTGTTAAACTGTACTGTATGGCCTGGAAGTAGTCAAACATTGATTGGAATTAATGGTGCCTTGAATCCTTGTTCTTTGTAATTGATTTCATTAAGTTTGAAGTGAGTTAGGGCAGATTTACTGAAAGTGGTTTGAAACCCTTACAAGGGTGTGCTTTGACTGAAAATAATGCATTTCTCACCATTTCACTAGTGAAAAGGCCTCCAACTCAGTGGAATGGATGTAGTTAGTGTGTATTTCATGTTCACAATGTTGCAGGAGCAGGGGATGGTGTTATGTGCAAATTTGGTGATGCCCTAGTCCATTTAACCTCATGTATTTGGCATAGAAGTGCATAGGAGTTAGGGTTTGAAGTAGAACTCTTAAACAGTGGTTGGAATTGCTTGGAATGGTGTTGATAGATGTCATAAGACATGTATGAGCCATTGGCTTGAAGTTTGGAAAATGAGGGGTTGAAGACCTTGTGGTGACCTAGTTGAACAAGCCTAATTAGACCTTTTGTCAAATGGGACAGTCAATTTTAGAGCCTTGTGTTACAAAACAACCATACCTAAGTTTTGGATATGTTCAAGAACTCCCAAAAGGGTACTCAATAGTTTTTATATTGTGGGTTTGAGGTCTATTTTGCAGGTTATGTTAGAAAAAGCCAATTTGCTGTCCTACTTGGCCTAGAGTCAATTTGGGAAGAGAACAATTGAAGTTTGCTAGCCCTAAGTTCTTGTGCATTCCTAACACTTATTGTTTGTCATCCTCATTCCATTGAGAGTCCTTCTAGTGTTGATTTACCTATTGAAGCATAAATGACCCATTAGGGTTGAAACCTAGTTTGCATCCATTGAAGGTTATGAACAAGAAAACCCAAATCTTGTTGTGAGATGTTGAAATCTTGAAACCACCCCTGCTTTGCATCACAAGGAAGCACTCCTTGAGATACCATGTTTGAGCTCGAAAAGAAGATAAATCAAATCAACATGGGACTAAGTTAATCAAATGATACAACTCATAACTTAAATGAGGACACTTAAGAGATATTAAAAGACCATGGTCATTAATTAAAAGATGCGATGAAAATAAGGCATGAATGTCACCCACTGCCCTTTAAGGCAAACAATATTTTTTTCCTCAACATGAAATAATGGGACAATTGAGTGGGATCTAGGGCCAACAGAGAAGAACTTTAGAACTCATCCTACACATCAATAAACAACTCAACACAAGAAATGCAAATTGACATATTAACACAACAATATCCAACTAAGTTATTGAAAGTCAATTATTGATACCTCGGTGTCCATCCAGATTACAAAATCGATCCACTTTTTGCTTTGTAACATTTCCTTTTCAAATTGCGTTGGATGTCGGCCATATTTCTCCTCTTGTCAAAACATGGCACATGGACTAGTTAAACTAATTAATATGCAATCATTTACTTTTTCCTAGGAAATAAAAAAATATCATTTAACATATTAAATATACTTACAAATGTACAGATCAAGGCCTGTAAACCTTTTTGGCCACTATGATGCGTGGCACGAAGTTTGTCAAGCCTAGCCTGGGAGGCCTTGTCTTGAAACATATACTAATTCAATTTAATTATGCACAAATAAAATTTAAAAATCGTTTAATAAATTTGATATAATCTTATGAGAAAATTCAAATACCTACGTACTCTCCTCACCAGACTTCCTTTGTGCATCAGACTTCTCATATGCTTTTACAAGCTCTTTCTATACTTTCACACTTACATCAATTGGCCTTTTTTTAAGCCTTAGCCCGGGAGGGGTTTTTTTTATCTTCTTTGCTTGGTTGCACTGAAATCTCTTGCAGTTTTGAGACATTCATAGCTTTTTCTTCTTTACAGACCAACCTGTGCCAAATTCAATCTCCATGTCATGGATAGCTACTTTTTGCAGGTGCATGGGTATCTTTGAGAATGGCAAATGTAGATGGTATTTGAACCATTGAAGGCACGATTCCTTCAACCTATTCACAAACATTTTTCCAACATTTGTCATTTGGACTTCCCCTTAAACCACATCGTATTCTATCTTGGTATCATAGCTACCAATGCAAGATGCAAAACATGGCATGGTGGAAGAAGTCTGTGTCCTAAGAGTGGCTGGGACATTGGAAGTCTCTGCTCCCTATTCCACATTATTAGAGTTTATTGTTATTGATTTCCTCCTAGATCTTTTGCTCGATCCAGGATTGGTTGGGGAATCAATTGATTCCCTTTGACACGATTGATTTGGTTGCAATGTTTTAGGGGCTTTACTAGATCATTTTTCTATGTATCTAGAAAGCATTGTCAAGTCCACACCATCCAATTTGTTCACTGCCTCTACTCCCAATATGGAAGCCAATGCCTCTTTATCTTTGTCAGTCTCATGTCCCTATATATATAATAAATTTCTTCTTTTAAATTTAGAAATAAAAAACTTAAAACTAAAAATCAAAGAAATAATGGAAACATTTACAAATCTATAAATTGACAATGAATTACCTCATTGTGGCCAGAGTCTCCTCCCTTTGCTCCCTTCCCTCTATTGCTTGACATTTTGAGGCGACCTAGGGTAAATTATTTTCATCCAGTTTGTGGAGGTAAATGAAGTACACACTACCAGGTATGAAAGTTTTCGTCCAGTTTGTGGTATGAAAGTTTTATTTTGTGCTATGAAAGCAAGCCACGAATCAAAGAAATTAAAAGAAATGAGTGATTAATGAGAAAGCTTTACCTTGAATGACTCTCTTTCTGGATTTAAATGCCTATGAGATATCTCTTGAGAGTTGAAACCCTATGATCTGCATTAGCTATGAATATTAAATAGGAGAAAAATATATACAGAACAAAAAGATAACGAACTTGCAGAAGCGCGTTGCCACACCATATTCTTAACTAGCAAATAGCAAATTTATTGTCTGTATCAATGCCAAAAATAAAGAGATTAAAGTAAAAAAATCAACATTTCTACTCGGTAGTCTTTGAACCTGATGCAGTCGAGGGAGGGGTTCTATTTAAGAATCGCCAAACCCTTGCATCTTAAGAACGTGCTCCTATTTAATATTTAAAAAAGTAAAGCTTGAACTCTCTAATGCCTAGTAAAGCTTAGAATTATATCTACAGATTCAAAAATGAGAGCGACCTATGGCAAATTATTTTTGTCAAGTTTGTGGTATGAAAGTTTTGTTTTGTGTTTTTTATTGTGTGGTATGTTTTAACCCAGATGGGAATTTTTATTTTTCTGTTTTTGATTCATTAGTCGGCGCTATAGTCAGCGTAGTTAACACTGACTTTAGCACTGGCTTTTAACCCTAAATGTAATCTCTTTGGGGCACCAAAGGTGGCACAAAGTGCATCTAATTTAGCGCCTAGCTGTGCCAAACCAAAATGTTCCTCATGCAAACATTTAGAATTAAGGTAAATGTTTAATTAGTAAGGGTTTTATAACATTGGAATCTAGTGTGACAACAACATACCACCAACTAGCTTGGAAAAAAATGGATACATCCTAGAAACTTTACATAATAAAAACATAATTTGATGGAACTTAAAAAAATTTGTATTGTGTTTTAGTAACTTGAAAACCAAACTCTTTTACCTATCAAACAAATAAATTTAGATCTCATGCCTTCTCTTGGTTAATGAAGATATACATGCTAGCTAAATCAATCAAGATGTCAAAGGTTTTAGCTAGTGGCTAGACTTCCATGCAATACTAATTATGAAAACATAACATATTAGGCTACAAATATGATTTCCATACATCATAAAGTAGGTCATGCTATGTATCAATCTTTCATTAAAGTTGTAGTAAATTGTTAAGTCTTATATGGGTTGAGCCATTTGTAAATATTTGTTGGATTTTATTTGATGAGGGGATTTCTACATAACCAAGCCAACTACTTTCACCATGACCTCTATGGAGGATAAACACCAATCATGAAAAATAAAAAATCAAGAATTAAAGTTTTGGATCTTATCTAAGATAAATATTCTCACACTATCCAATGTAAAGTAGGTTTCAATCAAGAATAAGGAATCCAATCTCTACTTTACAAAGAGAAAATATCTACGATTTTAATGAATTTGTGGAAGAAGTGTAAGGTAGAGAACCGGCTAAAATTTTTAGTAATAGGTTTTCCTTCATCTAGGATAACAAGGGACCATGGAAGGGATGTTCAACTAAAATTATTAGTAATAGGTTTTATTTGTAGTCAGCTTGTAAATAAATGTCTTTTTGATGTGAATTTGTAGTCATCTTGTAATCATAAGATTTGAGCTCTAGTTGTCAAGATTCCGCGTGTAACCTTTTTGTGAAGAGAAAAATGTTGCAATGTCCTATTTTGTTTTTCATAGTGTGTCTTAATGAAAAGTGAGCGTATTAACAAGATAATTTTAACAATATTCTCTTGGTGCATAGCTGTTATGTGACTATTGTCATTGTTGTGTATTATAGGATCCAGAGGAGGCCATGGAGAAAGGACATGGATGGTGTAGAACTACTAAATCGCAGAGAGGAAAGTGGGTGGAAATAGATATGACAATGGAATCTGCAGATACAATAGAGGTAAGAAGAGAAAGCAACCTCAACCAAAGGAGGAAGGTGTTTATGAATTCACAAATGCTACAACATAGAGGAGATAAAGTCATTTATTTGTCCATGAGGCCTCTAAGGTCAAACTTATTGGTTGAAAATGCACAGGAATGGTGATTAAATGTGATTCTGTGATCAAGGGAAAAGTTTGAAAATTAGGATGGCCAAAACATGATATCAATATGTCAAATATATGACTAAAGTGAGGTTTTGTGTTGGATAGCATATTCATTGAAATGATATAATTGGTGTACTAAACATTATTTACTATGTTGTGTATTATAGGGGCTAGACGAGGCCATGGCAACAGATCATGTCATATCAAATGATGACACAACGGATGAAGCGGGACATCAGGTACTCAAATTTTGACTTAACTTAGGAAAAAATGATCTGATGGCATTTTGTGATACGTCTATCTTTTTTCACAGTATTATTGAAATTTATAATGTATTATCCAATCTTGACATAAATTAATGCATGTTGTTGATTATTTTAGATGGAGATTGGAGCAAATGTAGAGCCTGAGCGTTCAACTAGCAAAAGAACAAGATATGTACGTGGATGTGGACCTTAAACTATTAAATCACATAGAGGATAGTGGGTGGAAGAGGATATGACAATGGATCCTGCAGACACAACAAATGATTGCACTAAACAAGAGGTTGGTCAAGACTATAGTACATGGGATGAATACTTTGAGAAAATTGTTGTTTGTGGATGTTCTGTATGTCGTGGAAAGAAACAATTCAAATGAGCGATTGTACAAAGACATTACATATACAATGAGCTTCCAGTTGGTAGTATGCCTCCTACAATCGATTCAAATCCAATAGGAATTGTGGTAAGGAATTTTCCAATTTGATATAAATAACATGTATACTTCGTTTAAACATTGTTTTATATTATTTAAATAACTAATTTTTTTCTTAATGGATACTTGCAAGATAAAGTTCTTGGTTTAAAGTTTCCTAGATCATCGACTTCCAGCCTAGAGGGCAATGGTCATTTATCAGATGATACATCTAACAAAAATATGTGCCAATATACCAGCTCGGAAGATGAGGAATTGATGAAAACAAATAACAGAACAAGAACCAGTTTAAAGATGCGTAATTTGCTTAAAGACAAGGGGAAGGTGGACTACATACCCTATGAGAATGAATGTAATGGAGATGATGACTTGCCCCTAAGTTTGAGATCAATTTACAAAGAGACATTTGATCGTCAACTATATTGCGCTTGGCCTAGTGATCAATAACTACCTAGAGTGTATGAGGTGTTTCAATTTTGGGGATACAGCTACATGATACGATCCTCCAATATTCATGGAGCAAATCTAGGCCTCTTTATTGTCCAAAATGTACATGTGGGATCTAAACATATAAACAATTCAGAACAAACCACTAGAAGATTAATGCCATATTATGGTCCATCATATTACAGTGGTGAATGGAGAAGGCTAGCAGAATATAAGCCTAGCATGTCAGCATATGGTCTAAATTCAAATATGTATACACATTGTCTCCAATTGGAAAGTGGAAAAGAAATGAATAGAGGTCATCTTATGTATATAGATGGACGTGCATACACACAAAAAAATATTGTAGGATTTATAAATAGTAGTAAGGGAAGGGACCCTACTATAAGATCGAATTGTCAATTTGTTGACGTTATAAATGATAAAGATGGAGATATGGAAAGAGAGGTTGATAGATTGATAATGGTTGAGGCTATTATGGACCTTACCATTGGGGATGAGTTATTGATTGATTACCCCTTCTTAAAACGTACTCCTGGGTGAAAGAAAAGGGAAGAACAAGGTCTCCCTAAGGATGTTCTTAAGGGCAGAAAACCAAAGAATAATAAATGAGTGTGGACTGATGTTTTATAAACTATGTTGTCAAAATTGTGTTTTATTTAAATTATTGTATAAAAAAGGTAGTCTATAAAATAATGTTCCATTATTCAATTGATGTATATATGTTCATACAATTTATATTTATATTTTTTAAGCCATATTTGATTATATTTCTTTGAAATTGATACATTTATGATTTATCCAATTGTTGCTAAACATTAAATAATGCTTGCATTTGTTGATAGATAGAAGATGTTGATGAAACACATACTAATACCCAAGATCCAACTGGGTTATTAAGATTTGGACGGGATGATCCAAACCATCCTTTAAACAATACCAGGGTGAAAAGAGCAACATTGAAGAGAATACTACCAGCTGAGAAATTTGAAGAGCTGATGAGATCCGCATACACTGATGACATGCCACCTAGCCTTAATGATGATGATCATGATAGTTAAAATGCAGTGCATGAAGAAGGATTGAATGAAATTCTTACAAGTTTCTTTGGGGATGGAAACAATGATGACAATAATGATCATATGGTTGACAGTAATGATGATAGCAGGGGTAATTACCACCAACGTAATGTTGATGGTAACAACTTGAAAGACTCCATCAAGCAAGAAGAGAAGACACCCGTGTTCAAATTGGGTGCAAGTAGAACCTCAAAATTGGCATGCACATTAATATGATTAGAAATCAAGTTACTATTTGGTTGGTTAGACAAAGGATTGACTACCCTACTGAAGTGAGTTGAAATCTATTTCTTACTTTGCATTGTCAATTGGTGCACGTAATTCGTAAACATTCATCAACTTCGTTTATATTTCTTTAAAGGGATTCTAAAACCATATATTGTATATAAATAGTCCTAGTATAGATTGACATATCAAACATGTTCATCATAAGTTAAACATTCAATTGATTTAATCTTTGGTAATCTTACAGGGCACTAAAAACTAAAATATTCCTTGAAGAGAATGTGTTGCCATCAACTTGCAAAGAGGCGCATCTATTGTTGGTTGAATTGGGGATTGAATATAAGCAAATTCATTCATGTAACTTGCATTTTATATAGAGATGAATATCAAAACAAGGTAGAATGCCCTGTATGCAAAGAGGAGAGATATCGTACAGATGTACAAGTTCCTATAGTTCCAAAGAAGGTTTTACGTCACATGCCAATTATACCTAGACTTCAATGAATGTTTCATTGCAAGTCACTTGCACAATCGATGGACTGGCATGCAAAGAATAGGAGTAAAGATGGATTCATGTGAATTCCGGCCGACTCCAAAGCAATGAAACACGTAGAGAAAAAATAGCCAAGAAAATTCAAAGATGAACCCCATAGTATCAGGTTTGGTCTTGCAATTGATGGAGTGTGCCCATTCTCTTTCTTGAGCTCAAATTATAGTGTTTGGCCAGTCGAATTGATAGTATATAATATTCCCTGATGGATGAGTGTTAGAAAGGAGTACCTTATGCTGACTCTCATTGTTCCAGAAAAATATCAAGTTAGAAACATGGATGTTTATCTTGCGCCTTTTATTGATGAGATGCAATTGCTATGGAAAGGCATAAGAATGTATGACATATTACATTCTCCATCAAATAGGTCCTTCAAGTTGTATGGTGTGCTATCTTGGACTATTCATGATTTCCCAAGACTTGGTGTTTGTTCTGATAAGATAAAATATTTATGTATTTACACTCATAATTTATTTTCATCACAACTTTCATACTTAGTTTTATACTATTTTTTTAATGTTATTAACATTACTTATTGAATTGCAGGGCTTCAAACAAAGGGGATATTTGCATGTCCAAGATGTGTAGAACAATTTCAAGGGTGGTATTATAAAGATCCACATAAATTTATTTACGCAAACAACAGGGTTTTTCTACCACTAGATCATAAGTTTAGAAATCGCTTGAAGAATCAATTTGATGGAAAAGTTGAAAATAGAGGCCCTCCCATGATTATGGGTCCAGGTGATTGGCTTAAGAAGTATGAAGATGTTGAATTGAAAGCTTGGGAGGATATTTTTGATTGAGGTGATTCAATTGAAGAACCAGAACAAGTTGTAGTTAATATTGTCATGCCCACTTTTACGAGTGGCCACGACATGAGAAAACCACATGTCATATCCACATTTCCCATGTCGTCATGACATGAACCACCAAAAATTTTCCCCTGACCCTAAATCCCCGTCGCACAAGGCGGGGAAGAAAGACAAGGCGTCGATGAAACATCCAAGTTGCCTTGTCAGGGATTCAAACCAAGGGATAATAATGATGAAAACAACCATACAAGAAGAGTTATTTCAACATCCATTTAACTAACATAGGAAATTACATTCATAAGCGGTTGTAATACGATTTAGTTCATTCTTTCATACAAGAGTAGAAGAGGAAAACAAGGTAAAGTTCTACATTGATTACTAAAATATGACATGGCAACAATGAGAGAAAGAGGATTACCACATCTAGTCTTTACAATTCAAACATCAGAGGAGACAATTAAACGATAATTATTTTCTTTAACAACATTAGAGATGAACAACAATAAGCAATTGCCTCTACATCAATAGAGGTAAATATACATTAATTATTTTCCTGAGTACATTAATAAAGATAAATATACGTTAATTATTTTCCTATACATCGATAGAAATAAATAAACAATAAATATTTTCTTGAGTACATCAAGAGAGATAAATATAAGTTATTTATTTTCCTATACATCAATGGAAATAAATAAACTATAATTATTTTCCTGAGTACATTAAGAAAGATAAATTTACGTTAATCATTTTCCTATACATCAATAGAAATAAATAAACAATAAATATTTTCCTGAGTACATCAAGAGAGATAAATATACGTTACTTATTTTCCTATACATCAATGGAAATAAATAAACTATAATTATTTTCCTAAGTACATTAAGAAAGATAAATTTATGTTAATTATTTTCCTATACATCCATGGAAATAAATAAACTATAATTATTTTCCTGAGTACATTAAGAAAGATAAATTTAAGTTAATTATTTTTCTATACATCCATAGAAATAAATAAACAATAAATATTTTCCTGAGTACATCAAGAGAGATAAATATGTGTTACTTATTTTCCTATACATCAATGGAAATAAATAAACTATAATTATTTTCTTGGGTACATTAAGAAAGATAAAATTTACGTTAATTATTTTCCTATACATCCATAGAAATAAATAAACAATAAATATTTTCCTGAGTACATCAAGAGAGATAAAAATGTGTTACTTATTTACCTATACATCAATAGAAATAACTAAACAATAATTATTCTCCTGAGTACATTAAGAAAGATAAATATACGTTAATGATAAAATAATACAATAGCTAGGCAGAGGCTATCTTCCAAGCACATGGAAGAGTCGTGCTCTGAGAAAAAAATTACAAGGAATAATAATAATAATAATACAATATACCTTAAAAGAAAATCCATCGAGGTGCCCCCAACGGCGCCCTTGAACAACCATGAGTACATCACAAAGACACATAATTAGTCCCTACCAAGACTTCACGAGATTGTCTGGAGGAAGACCAATGGGGGATGTTGCTCACCTCCCAACCAAATTGCCATCATTGAGTGCAATAGATGTCTATTGCACTCTAAGCAATCCCCTGAGATACTAAGAGAGGAGATCAAGGAACCACTACAAGAATAGCCAACTCGCACATAACCAAGCTCTCAAGGGGGGGAAAACACTAAGCTAATACACATAAATATAAAATAAGACACACACACACCCAAACGTCAAAAGGGGAGGACAAGAGTCTACCAAAAAAAAACTTCAATAAAAATATAGTTCCATAACTAATCTATTTGATACCGAGAAGCACCGACACTTTGAATCCTAGAATCAAGAGGGTATAGGAACACCCAAGAGTATATGAACCATTAATGCAAGCTAAACTAATACTTTCAATACCAAGAAGTAGTATAATAAGACAAAACATACAGAATTCATTTTAGAACAGCCCACCCATAGAAACAATTTTCTAAACAAGTTGTATACACTAGATACCAATCTAGTTTAAGGGATCGTCTAATAAAAAATACACCCAGAACAACCCCCAACTCTTTCACAGACTTTAATGGACACCCAAATAGGTGAAAGACTTTTACACCAGTTTTAGAACACACGCGTCCAGTTCAAGAACTCCTCTACCTACCCGCTTTAATATCTTCAACATAATGTAAAGGTGTAAAAAAACATATGCAAGGTTAAAACATAAATTTCATTGGAATTACAGAAAATCTTAATGTTACCTATGATCTTAGGTGAAGAATCAAGACAATGAGACAAATCTTACAAAATCCTATTAAGAATGGCTTACCCAAGAAACAATCTCCTCGTGGATATTATTGTGATGCAAATGCATAAATCTAAGCACACTAAAACTAAATAATTGCACTATAATAAGGTGTGCATTACCATATCTCCAGTAATAATGAAGGTACATCCATCAGCATAATAGAAACGGGATTTCTGTCAGATATTGGAGCTGCGAGTGCCTTGGTAACCAACAGGCATGACAACTGTTCGACATAGTACCTAAAATAAATTTGATCTCATGGGCTGCAAGGGTTGTAGGATAATCACCAAAGGGATTTGTCCAAAAAGGCTTAAGAAACTTTCAACAAATGTGACCTTAAGGTTTAAGGCCAACTCCAGAATCCTTTGGTAGCATCAATAAAGTTGTGTAAAAAAAAATGAGGTATTCAATGAAAGAGATTTATCCTAACATAGTAGTTTTAAACTGTTCATAAAGTGGAGCCAATCGGTTAAAAAGAAACAACCATTGTTTAAGCCAACTTTGGGGATGTCAAGACACTTCCCCACATACCCTAGATGCAGGAAATACAGGGGACACATCCCAAACCTCAAGAAAACTGCTCTAAAAAAAAAAAAATCAACCAAGATCAAGTTTAGTAGAAACAAAGGAAATATGAAACACAAATCCAATGCTAAGTTGCATCTATAGCTATGGTAGGCATACATGCCAACCATAAATAAACAATCATCCTATTTCAAGGAGTCGTACGTCCCTAGGAAAAATGGCTTTGGTCCTTGCGTTCCCAATGAGTTCTACTCACTCTGTTTTCTCTATTTTTTTTCTTACTTTTTTGCTACGCCTATAACTATTGATGTACACAGATGCATATTTTTGTTCTACTGTAGTTTTCAACTATCGTGCCTTGAAAAGAAACTATCTTCTAAAGTTTAAGCCATTAGTATTCTTGCCGCCAAGGACAGAGGATACCCAAAACAAAGGTTCTCTACATATAGACAAAAGGAGATATAGGGGAATACCTTCCCAAATCATGCATGCTCTCTGCTTCTTTTCTACCAGCAGAGGCATTCACCCCCAGTGAGTGTTATCTTCTTCTCTCTTTTGATGCCCATCAGCCTTCCTAAAAAGCTCTCCCCCTTTTTTTTTTTGCAGCGTGCCCTTTCTCCTTCCTTTTCTTCTTGCTAAAAACCAAACCTAACTCCAATGCCCCCCCAGGCGAAGGCTTCCCAAACCAAATAAATTCTCCCCCCCACCACGCAAAACATCCTCCTTTCTAATACTAACTCTCACAATGATATTAGCTAGCACTTGCACCCTTCGGAGGTTCCCCAATACCATTCACCAATAATATAATATAAATTTCCAAACATGCATAAGGAAATCTTTTTTTTTATTTATTTATTTATATATATATATATATATGCATATATTTTTACTAAAGAAATCAAATGAAATTTAAAAAAAAGCATAACTGTATCAAGAAAGGTGAGATTTTGAACCCGCTATCCAAATTTTATATTCCACCGGATTAACAAGATAAATTCTTTATATATAAAAAATATGTTTCCATAAAATAATGAAACAAACAGCTAAAATGATAATATATACATATATGGTTTTTATGTAATTTACTCACGCTAAAGTATGATGTAGTACTTTAAAGGCACTATAGAATAAATATTGTCATAACAAGCTTGCTTGGCTGGCAAGGTCGATTGTCAATCTTAGGTCTTGGCCATAATAAAAGAAGAAGAAAGATCTTAGAAAGACTACCAAGGTTTAAACAGGGTGATGGATAAATATATATGTATATCTAGTTTCCCAAATCACTTACACATACTGGATATGCCAAGTATCATAAGGGCATCATATAATAGATATTTGCCATAAAAGAGAAGTTTCCTGGCAAGAAGGGTCGACCATTCGAGCATAAGGTTTAAGCATGAATTACGTTTATCTGACATAAGATGAAACTAAAATTGATATCTAGTTACCCATAACACACACACTTTAACGAGTGACTGCTATAGTCTAGATACAATAATAATTGTATGCATCAACCTATTCGATCAAGGTTATAACGTAATCAACAAAAATTAAAATCCAATACCTTAGTTAACCTCAAAACAACTATACCATCAAAAACCTCTAGGTAGGACTTAGTAATACTAGTTTAACTCAAAGATTGCCTTAAGAAAATATGCTATAAGGCCACAAGAACAACAAGGGTACCTATGACATTAATAGTTGTGTCAAAGGTATAAGAACCAACACGCCTTTACGTTCATCATGCATTTCCAAATAGCACCCCATTCAAGCACATAGGACCAAGTTAGGATGACATGAGACCCATTCAGGGTGACTACTAATCTAGATTGATCTCTTCAGTGACACATAAGGTTCAATAGTAACACTACAAAGCAACAGTGAGAAAAACCAATAACATGAAATGGAACAATTGTTAGATTACACACATAGGGGTAACACGCACAACATGGTCTATTCATGCACAAGGATCTAGAATCATAATGATTCAAATTAGAGGGAAAAGGGTGGACACCTAGGCCTCCTTCAACTTAGCCAAATAAAGAGGTTTAGGTGACTGACATACCACAAGAGAGCAAGGTAGATAACTCGACCACCAGTTAGGTAAGGTGGAATAGTCGAATGGCTAGTGGTTCCATGTCTCCTCCTCCACATCCACCCATTGGCAAACACCTGCATATGTATATCCTGCACACTCACATTGAAGCATCAAATCCAACATTGTAATCATAGTCGAAGCAGCTTTAAATGTATCAATGAGGATGTATAACCAATCACTACCTATATTCATTTGGCAACCATATTATATAAAAATCAATCATTTTATCATTTTAATCTAGAACTAGGCTAATAATAGAATACTCACCAGTGAGACAAGGGCGGGCCTTACAAATATGCCAAAAGGAATGAAAAGGAAATCCATATTTTATGAGCTCCCTTACTGGAAGGATCTATTAATATCTAACATATTAGATCCTATGCACATCTTAAAAAATGTCCTAGATTCTATATTTTGACATATATCAGGTAAAGAGAAGGACACCTTGTCTTCGATGAGAGATATTGCTCTTTCGCGTACCAAAATTGATAGAAAACATTTGTGGCCAAATAGGGAAAATGAAACATATGTAGAAGCTCCATGGATTTTGAAAAAAAAGAGCTAGACCAACTAAAAAATGTCATCCATTCAATAAGGACACCTACTAGCTATGGGTCATCATTGGCTAAAGCTTTTACAGTTGATAGGCATATCACAGGATTTAAAACACATGATTTTCATAATTTTATGTAGGTATTATATATCATCATTTAACATTTACTGGTAAGATTGATTAAGTACTAAATATATTTTGATATTTTGTTGTATGAGAAAAAAATACTAATGACCTTTTCATAAATGTGTTTGATAGCATATCATGCCATTGGCAATTAGGGGGGATTCTTGTCTTACAGTTGACTTAAGGAATGCCATAAGTCGATTGTCAACATTTACAAGGTATGTGGTTATATGAAATGTTCATGTGTGAGAGACAGAGATATTATATTGCATTTTAATTTTTGACTAAAGGTTCATACTAATTTACTATTCTTATATTAGGTGGGTGACCTCCAAGGAGATCCACGAATGTGAAGTGCTAAAATGGAAGAAGGAAATTGCATAAATTGTATGTGTATTTGAGAAGGAGCTCCCTACAAGTGCATTTACTTATACACCTAGTCGATGACATTGAATTGGTGGGTGTCATATCAACGAGGTGGATGTTATTCTTTGAGAGGTATATGAAAACTCTAAAAAGATATGTGCGACAAAAGGCACATCTAGAGGGTTGCATGGCTGAAGGGTATGTATTGAATGAAGCATTTTTCTTCCTATGTGATTTCCTTGGTATGGATTTTGAAGATGGGCCATGCTTCTGGGATGAAGAACGAGCATCAAATATTATTGATGGAGAAAAACCAAAATCTAATGATGTTCAAGTAGAAATTAGTAACTAAATTCATGATCAGTGTGGTTGTTTTTCTTGCAATCATTAATTTACTCTATAATTTATTTGTCAATTAATAGCATGACATTTGGAGTTTGAAATAAACATGTTGACATGTAATATGTGTAGACGAAAGTGCTATACTTGACAAGTTTATTCTGTACCACATGGACTTTATGAACAAATGGATTGATCTGTATGATAAAAAGAGAGAGAAGAAGTGTTAGAAGCAAGGAGACATTTTAAGAGATCAAACCCAAGGAATACTCCACTTCCCACTAATCTGCTTGGGGAATGGGGCAAAGATTGCACACTAGAATGGGTTACTGAACAAATTCAAAATCAAATAGAAGATGTAGGTATAGATTCAAACATAACAGAAGATGAAATCAACATGTCTAGAGGATGTGAAAGAAAGGTACAGTTGGAATTTTACAAAATGTTGTTTCCTTATAGTTTTGACACTATTAACTATTTTAATATTTGTCATTATATTTGTTTTCACTAAAATAAATGGTCTTTCATAGGCGAGGAAATATCTAGCAATGTGAGCATATGGTCGACATTATCATGTAGAAAGTGTAGATGTAAAGAGATGATCCTTCGATTGTGGCATCATGGTTGACTTCAAGCAATCCAGTCGATCAATCTCAAAAGATAAGAATATAATTGAAGTGAATCTACAATATGTTGGGAAAATACAAGAAATTATTGAGTTGGATTACCGTTCTTTTAAATGTTACATTTTAAAGTGTAGATGGTATGAAGCATTTGAGAGGACATGAAGACATGATACCCATAGTCGATTGTTTTCTATAGATTCCTCATGGTTCCTACTGGAGGATAAGGAGCCTGATGTTCTACCAATTCATTGTGAGTAGGTATTTCTTTAACTCAAACAAGAAGCGGTAGTGATCATTAATCTATTAATTCATAGTTTATTGCGAATATATACATGTGTTTATTAATCAATAAAATTGTTATAACATACATCTAATATATGTATGTCATTCATGTGCAAGTATTTTTGTATGAAGATATTTTGGACTCGAAATGGATATTTGTCATACATTATGATCCAAGATTAAGGCATGTATTTGATGATGCATTAGTGGATACTGAGCAAAACAATGACGACCAACAAAATGAGAAAGAGGGATTAGAGAACATCAAAGAAATTGACATCCATGATGATGTTGAAGATGGTTATGTTCAGGCACAAGAAGACAACAATCTTCAGTTAGATGATGTTATGGAAGACAACAATATGGATGTTATAGAAAATGATGATCCAAATACATCTGGTAACAATATAGATGGTCTATAGTCAAATTTCAATGATGATGAAGATGATGCAGTTCAAGATGAGGATGATGATAATATTAAATACTTGAAAGAACATATGAACATGACAATGATACATTGGATGACATTGTAGCAGATAATAATGTTAATTACCAAGACTTCTAAATTTTTAGAATTATTTGCAATCCATGTTTAAAAAAGGATGATTCTTATGGCCTAAACTTTGAAATGCTTTAGTAATATTATTTGTGTCCATACAAATTACCTATTGCAATATCCTTAAATTGTTCAATCTTTGGTATGAATTGTTGGCAGAAAAAATTAGGATTACTTGGATGCTTCTTCCATTCATTTTGTATCAACATATGTTCATGAAGACATAAAAGTTAATAAAATAGTAATGCACGTAACTCACAATTATTTAAATAAGCAACTTTGTTAACTTTATTATTTTTAAATAGTTTCCTTTTTTATGTTGAACATAATTTTGAACATGTAACTGAAAACATCCACAGTAAATGCTTTACTGTATCAACATATTCATTCACATAAGCACAATATTAAGGCTCAATAACTGATATTCATTCAAATATAAAAAGAAATAAGTATGGAAAACATAAGAAAAATATAGAATGATAATACAGTCATGGAGAATCTTTGATAATAAGATGTTCTATTTCATGCATAAGCTCAAAAGTTACACCAACAGAGTTTTGGTACACCCTTCCACTCATAGCTTTATTATTTTTTATCAAAGTTTATATAGAGATTACATAATATCAACCATAATCCCTAAGACATTAACCATTAAACTATCTAACCCCTAAGTCCCAAATCCCTTATCTTTTGACCCTTAATCCCTTAAACCCTAACACCTAATCCCTTAACCCTTAATCGCTACTAGATCAGAACAATTAGGCACTAAATTAGGTGCTAAATTAGGCAATAAAGCATGCTCTAAAGTAGGTGCTAAATTAGGCGTTAAATTAGGTGCTAATTTAGGTGCTAATCTGGGCGCTAATTTGGGCACTAATTTAGATGCTAATTTAGGTGCTAATTTGCACCTAAGTTAGCACCTACTTATTCTGATTGGCACAAAAAACACCAAAAATAGCACCATCCCAATAAATAGCATCGACTTTTTCAAAAAATTGGAGAAAAATACATTAAAACAGTTGGTGGAAACAAAAAATGGAGCAACAAAGGGAGCTAATCACAGGGATTTGTTGTAGTGTTGATAGAATTTTTTTGAGGGAATATCATTTCTATTTGAGCAACAACCAATTGTTTCAATATATTTTATACAAATTTAAGAGAAAGAGGAATCTAGATGATAGAACATCTCATATGGTCAGATAATTGTATGAGATAGTTCAAGAATGCTTGAATGTTTTATTGGTTAAGTAGGGTTCACAAGGAAAATAATGTCCTTGACATATGTGGAGTTTTTTGAAGTTGGACATGGTAAAGGAGAACATGATGGAGCTGGTGCACGTGTTAAAAGAATTCTTGCTAGAGAGCAACTGAAATTTGAGGATGCAGTAAAATTTAAAGATGCATGTACGATTGTGGATTGGTGCAATACAAAATTATCTACAGGATCATACGAGTACTCTACAGTTTGATGAGTCTTTTGGTTGGTTGAAAAAGAGAACATTCTACCTAGACTAGATTGTGAGAGAATCAATGGATCTACTAAATGGCATTCATTTAAGAGTTTGAATGCAAGAACATGGACTATTTGGACAAGGGAGCTTGCATGTTTTTGTCAGTTTTGTATTCAGGAGATTGGGAAGCATGTGAGAATACAAAATGGGTTGAAGAGTGGAAGCAAAGATCGTTGACACCTGCACAAACAAATGATTAATATGAAACAACAATTGAAGACAATGATCAAGTGTTTGCATCAAATGAATATGACCATGTTTTAGAGCTTGTACAAGAAGGTAATTTAATTCAATTTATTTTATTTTATTTCACTTTATTACTATTTTGTAATATATTTAATTATATATGAATGCATGTATGTAGATTGGTCAAATTATATGTCACACAAGTTATTGAATTAAATTTTGTTTGGACATGTGTATGCTATTGTTGCACCTAAGGAGAATGAAGAGGAAACAAAATATTGGTTGGCTCGATGTGTGGAGACTAAACATAAGTTAATAGCACCTTGAGAAGGTGATGATGGCTTTCAGTATCCAACAGGTTTGGTGGTGGTTGTTGGCACTTGGCTACGAAAACACTTAACAAGGAAGAATGGTTTGCCTACATTCGAAGATTATGAAACACATAAGAAGATTATACACTACTCACATTTGGTGGTGGCAACAAATATAAAACTAGTGAGGTATCGTGGAAGACCTGCTAATAAAGAGTTATGGACAATTTCTATGGAAGAGCATAAGACAATCATAGTTGCATTGCAAAAAAGAGAGGATGTAGATGGTACAATGGAATATAAGTAAATACATATAAGTATATATATAGTTTTATATATTTAAATACATGTTTTGATGATAAATTGATATTGCTTATATACACAGTTAAAATTAATTTATTGTCATTTTGTATCCTTAAGCCATCATCACATTTATCACATACTTTGAGACAAAAAAGAGAGGATGTAGATGACCTATAATGGAATACTTGTAAATATAGGTAAGTATATATGTAGTTTTATATAAATTTAAATACATGTTTTTATGATAAATTAATATTGCTTATATACACATTTAAAATTTATTTATTGTCATTTTGTATCGTTAAGCCATCATCACATTCATCACATACTTTGAGACAAAAAAGAGAGGATACAGATTCAACCTACAACATGGAATACTTGTAAATACAGGTAAATATATATATAGTTTTATATAAATTTAAATACATGTTTTGATGATATATTGATAGTGCTTATATACATAGTTAAAATTGATTTGTTGTCATTTTGATATCAGGTGGCGTGAAGAGGCTACATTTTGGTGATCTGCCACTAGTTTTAGATTTCCTTGAGATGGCATAGCCACATTTTGTAAATATTGTTTTGAGTTGGCATATATGCCAAATTTGTATATGTACATACACAATTACTCTACACTTTTATATATAAAAATCAATATTCGATATATTTTGTTCATTATGTGCATGTTTTCCTACTTTGAAACTTAAAATTTGGATGTATAATCACTTGCCATGTATATTAATGTTAAATCTGGTTGCCATGGGTAACTTCACCATTTTTTTTGATAAATAAGGCACAACGTAAGTTGCAGAGATTATATTAACTAAAAAAATTGCAAGTTACAAAATAGGGAGCCTTGGGGGTCTGTGACCGCACCCAAAGGCATCAAACCAATCATGAACATATTACAAAATGGCCATATCTAGCACAATCAAAATATCATATACTATCCCAAAAAGATAACAAAAAGGAACCAGTCTTCGACCCTGTAATACTGATCACCAACCTATCACCCTAACTAAAGAAATGGAGCCAAAATGTAGCCCAAACTAGCCACCAAAAACTGCCATCCTACATGCACCACCCTGAAGAAAACACCTCTACTCTTGATAGAAAGATTCATCATTCACCCACTGGACGAAGGAGCGGAACCAATTCAGATCCTCCGAATTCAACAATCCAACCACACGCTTCAGAAAGTTGCACCCTCTCACCACCCAAAATCTATGTCTTGCTAATTCCTGCTGATTTAAATCTAATAGGGAAGGTTGAAGAGCCACAAAAACCCCAGGGGTTGTGAGTAGATGCAAGTCATGTGGCCATGGAATGACCACCCCGACTTCAGGACATACCACCATATCCAAATAATTCACCAAGAATTCCCTCTTAATCATAATTTGATAAAGGCCCAAAGATACAACTTTATCCTTGCCTAGGTCTAATAGTGATGCTAGAAATATGGAGGAAATCTCTGAGTTCACCTAATATCAGTCAACCAAACTTAGGAATTTCTACCCCAAAATCATTCGAACAATGCCCAACACCAAATGAGAAGGCCTTTCAAAAACTGTCGCTAACCTCTGATCCATAATCACTCCAATGAATGCCATCTGTCACTTGGAGCTTAATAATTTGATCAGGGTCTCCATTACTACAGAGTTAAGCCAAAAAATACTGAAATTGGCAACCCATCCTTGGAATATAAGCATCAAACACACGAGTCCTAATAATGAGCATTAAACTCTCAGTCTCTAAGGTGTCATCCTCTTGAAAGGCAATCATCAACTTTACTCATGTGAGAGGGAAGGGATAGCCGATCAATTCTTAACTTCATATGTGCTAATACAATTTTTTTAAATTCAATCAAAAGCCCAATGATGTGGCAACCACAATTTACCATCTCAAATAAAACAAAGCCCCTCTATTTATTGAAGCTTGAGATCCATCCCAAAGAAACCAACCCTTCATGCTCAACTTGAAGTGAAGCCATCCCTATAAATGACTTTGTCCAGCTTATCCTTAAATAGAAATGAGCCAATCTGACAAAAGTGACCACATTGCAACCTCCCTGGATTCCAAAACCCTTCACCAACTGAGCCCTGAATCAATCCCTCCTAAGAACCTAGGCCACCAACCTCCAACACTTTGCCAAAATCCACCTGAGGCCCTACTTTGTAGAAATTCTTTCCTTCTACTGCCAGATTTGCTAACCTATCTACTTCTCCATTCGCCTCCCTATAAACATGGTTGATTTTATAAGCCTCAAAGGAATTGATGTGCTCTAAAGCCTTGTCTACCATAGCTTTGTATCTCCAATTAGGGGTCAAGCCTGTCCTAACTGCATTAATGACAAAGACTAAATCACCTTCTATCTCAAGCTTTGTAATTCCAAGGTCTTTGTAGAGAATTAGCCCAAGGATTAAGACAATAAATTCAGCCTCATTATTCGTTCCTCTATCCAATGGTTTTGCAATGCATCCAATCACCAAGCCATCCCAACTCCTCACTATGCATCATGCCCCTGAGGTTCTCGGATTACCCTTGGAGGCACTATCAAAATTCAACTTTTGCCACCCATTCTGAGGAGGGACCCAAGCATCTTGGGCCCTCAAATCCTCTGAAACTTTGCCCCCACACCCTACAAAGGATGGGATTTTCAACCCCTACCATCTGAATCTCATTTGGCCATACCACTCTGTGAACTTGGTCCTCTTACTGTTGTGAAAAGCTGACCTACTATTAACGACTTCCACCAAAATTGCTTTTACTTTGTTTAGAAAGGAAGGAAGGGACAATTGCTTCTCTTGAAATATCCTCTGGTTTCATTCTTTCCAAATCTCCCAAATGAGTAAAGAGGGGCTAGCATACCAAAAGCACCCATATAAATCACATCTGCAACTTCACCAAATTTGATCCCCTTAAGCCATCAATTTTCCTAGGACCTTAATTCATAGATCCCCTTAAGCCATCCTATTACGACCCCTTAAGCCATCCTACAAGGAGCCCTTAAGCCATTATTTTTCATAGGACCCCTTAATTCATATATATTCTAATTAATTATATCAATTGTGATTGAACATGGACCCCTTAATTCATATATATTCTAATTAATTATATCAATTGTGATTGAACATGAGACATACTTTGAATTCTTTGATCCCCTTAAGACATCCTATTAGGACCCCTTAAGCCATCCTATGAGGACCTCTTAAGCCATCATTTCTCCTAGGACCCCTTAATTCATATATAACCTAATTAATTATATCAATTGTGATTGAACATGAGACATACTTTGAATTCTTTGATCCCCTTAAGCAAATTTTGAATTCTTGTATATTGTTGATTATCATGATCTTGAATGGTTTTGGTTAGTTTTTGGTCTAATGAATGGTTTATATACTTGCACATATATGTAACATTAATGCATGTCATATTAATGATTATATATAAAAAATAATATATGTATAGCATCAAACATAATGATATATAATGTGCTTCACATTTGTATAATTCCCTAATCCTATTCTAATACTATCAAATGTTTTGACTATGAATCAATGTAAAGTAAAAATATTTGAAATGCTTATGTTTTTGCAAACTTGTGAATATTTTATTATTGTTGTCACTACTATAAGTAATTAAATTTCATAAATCTAACTATAAGAACCTTATTGCAAATGAATAAGGTGGTGACCTTAGATAACATTAGTGTTAAATTATTTTTTAACTCCTAATTTATAATGTATGAAAATATTGAAATTTACTTTTGATAAAATATGGTCTCATGAGGATAACTAATTTGTTCAAGTTAAAATGCATAAATGTACATGTGTAAATTACTAAAACAATAATAGTCCATAAAATACTAAAATTAATAAAGTCCATGAAATAATATATAAAGTCCATGAAAATACTGAAACATATATATAGATCTAGTCCATGAAATACTAAAACATGTACATATAGAGTCTATGAAATACTGAAACATATATAGATCTAGTCCATGAAATACTGAAATATTGAAACATGTATAAAGAGTACATGTAATGTATTGAAACATATATAGAGTCTGTGGAATGTACTAAAACATGAAATGTACTAAAACATATATATATATATATATATATATATATATATATATATCTATATATATATATATATATATATATATATATATATATATATATATATATATATATATATATATATATATATATATATATATATATATATATATATATATATATATATATAACTCCTATCATCCCTATAATCAAGAGACCTCTTCACTCCACGCAGACTAGGATGATCTGAATCAGTCTGTACAAGAGAAAGAAACTTGAAATTACATTTAAAATGTTTAAAAATGATTTAATTCAATTTAATATATAAAATCATAAAAATTATTGTATGAGGCTGCTCGTCTCCTTTGATGACCTACTCTGTATGCTCTGCTACATGACCTATCTCATGCTATAGAAGACAAAGAATTTAATGCATGAACATATATTCAATTGAAATTTACTTTAAGTCATTCACATTGTATAATATAATTGACTTTAAATATAATCAAAATTTTAAATTACCATATGAGGCTGGTCATCTACTCTGTCGTCCTACTCTGCATGTGTTGTTGTAGGTGGTATGGCATCATCAGGATGAAAAGTGTCACTAACAAGGTCCTACAAGGTCAAATAAAACACGTGTACAAATTAGGTTAAAAAACATATATATTCACTTGTGTACCCAATTTTTGTTTTAATCTATTTAAAAGACCTACAAATTGTGCACACATAGAAATTTTTTTAAACAACCTGAAATGTAGTTGACTCTTGAAATTGGCTTGGAACAATCAGGTGTACAATACCCATCCTCATGGTCATGTCAACCTACATAGACATATATTTTTAATATAAGTACATGGACGTTTGATATAGTGAATTCAAAATACAAAATTCTAAGTATAGTTTTTTAAAACAGTATACATACGAGTGGCTCATGCAAGATGCCCAACAATGGAGGAGCACTTGACACACCCTATGGTGGATCTGATGTGGAAGTCGGATGGCTTCCCTAAACTAGCATAAATATTAAACACATGTTCAGCACTAAATTACAAATTAAAATCAAGTTAAAATTATTTAATATATATTTAAAAAATTAATCAAAATACCCCAAATGGGTGGCCGACTTGTACATGTGTCAACATAAAATAAAATTGATCAAAAGATGTTGATCTCCTTGTGGCCATCATCTACACCAAACAATTTGATTGTTAAAACATTACAATTTTTTTGATATATTTTCATTAAAAACACGTGCTTAAACTTGTTATAAATTCAACATGTACGTATATATACTTGTGTCAGATGATCTATAGGGTGATCATCAGCACATATAAAATCAACAAATGAACCGTTGATATCATTAGATGCTTCGCGTGCAGTTGAAGTGGATGCAGCTTGATTAGGTCCATAACATAATTGATTACAACTCGTAGACAAATGAGGTGTCAACACAGGTGGAGTGGTACTAGGACTAGCTCCACCATCAGCTCCTCCACGGTCTCGCCCACTAATGTAATGCCCCCTCATTTTTTTTGGATTGTGATAGTTGCTAGTTTTACATTACCATTTTGGCAATTCTGAGACAGTTGTTAGTTCTTCCATTGCTTTTAGATAGTTCTGAGACATTTGAGTTATTAGATCTATGGCTTATGCTTATTATGATCATGATAAACTATGTTTGACTATTATAGTTCTAACATGTGTTATGAGCAGTATGATGACATTATTGATATTGTAACTTATGTTGTTGTTCGACATGGTTAGTTAATGGTTAATTGATTTTGGAAATATCTTACTATGCTATCTGATTGTTAGTTAGAAATGTTTATGTTTTGCTCTAGAGTAGGGACGGTGTAGTATTGCTCGCTTCGAGCACACTACTACGCTGCAATTCCTTGACTCCGTGTGTCTGATATATTTGCATATGTTCGTATACAACCTATTGTTTCGATGCAGGTTGCAGGTACTGGGCCTTGACTCCACCTGACTTAGTAGGTCTAAGCAGGCCCTTACACCAATGGAAACATGGATGGGAGATAACATGGGGTTTCCCTAGGTTAGTTTCTGTCGTCAGTGTGGTTGTGAGTCTAATGTCGCTCTTTGGTCCTTGCCTCTGGGTTATGGTCGTCATTGGGGTGTATTTGTCTTTGCTTGAATTTGATGGTTTTAGCCTTTATGTTATGTTTGGAAATGAATTATAATAAAAATAATATGTTAGACATAATAGTTTTGGCTAGTCGATATTCATTATTTTACTGCTTTTATTAGAACATGTGTCATAAGCAAATGATATTATTTTATTGTTGAGATTTTATTTGGTTTTATGGTCAAGATTTTGTTAGTAAATGAAAATTATGTTTTGTGAGTGGTGGAATCTCTCTCGGAAGTAAAAATTAATTGTTTTCTATTTTTGAAGAGAAGTGGGATCCCTTGTAACAAATTCTGGTAGTGGAAATTAATGAGTCTTGGCTATTTTGGGCTTCTGGGGGTTATTTTTTTTTGGGAATTTTGGAGGGGGGGAAAATAGGAGAAAGAAAGAAAAAGAGATCGGAAGGAGGAATCTGAAATTGGAGGATAGAATACAACTTCTGGGTATGTCTTTTGGGAAAATTGAATAAAATGTTATTGTCTCTATGAATGAATTTTTTCTCTGAGCCCTTATCTCTTCTGTTGATGTTGTTTGGAAACCCACTTGTGCATTCTATTAGCCTGAGATTTTCTTTGATCTACAATTTTAAGGACCTGAGGAATGAGTGACAGCACCAATATAATTGTGGAGGTTTCCTAAACCATTTTCATCAAAAAATAAATAAAAATTTAATATGCAAATTAAACCCATTTATAGTCGTATTTGCCTCATTGTGATAATTGAGAATGTTAGTTTGGGATTCGATACTTCTGATGAGCATGGCTAATCGATCCCTCCTGAGGCTCCTTGCAGTTCAGACTCTTTGTATCACTGTGCTTTCTTATTTGTTTCGATGCATGCTCGCCCCATGTTCCAAAACTTCCATCTATGGACTAGTCATCAGTGTCTGTGTATCTATTGTTTATCTGCATAAGAGATTGCAGGCCATTGCATTAGTTTCTGTGTGCAATTTCACCTTGAGTGCTCTTGGTGTAAAGCTTAAACTTATTACATTTTCTGGAAAATACCCCATATATAAAAGTCAATTCTGTGCATACCCTGCAATCATCGATTTCTGTGAGATAGAATCTTGTAGAGGTGTACTACAAATAATTTTACCTGATCTTTTCCTACATTAATTGCCAAACCGACCCCTTTTTGCTGGATTGGATGTTGATCCCTACGCTATTCATACCTCCTAATGCATGCTGACAAGGCCACTAATCCAGTTGTTTAAGCATGCATATTTGTTTTTTTTTCTTGATATACGTCTTGTCCTTGGTATATCACCCATTGATGAATATCATTGCAATCTTGGGCCACGTTCTGGTTATTTTGACAGCTCTTTTCCTCCTTGAGATTTCTTTTCTTTTAAACTTCTTATCAGCTGGTCACTACCGTAATGGAACCAAATAGTTCTAGGTATCCTTGCTGGGTTGAAAAAAAAAAAAAATTCCCAAACCACTGATAAACATCAATTTAATTTTCTATCCAATTTTCTATTAAGAACCTTGCCTTGAAAAGTGACTAAGCCTTGAAATCTCACGCTAACACCGATGTTAAATCTCAATTATCCAATCCTTCCATTCAATGTTCTTGATCATAAAGCTTTAATGTTGAATATGCTTATATTCTGCCGTAAATGACATAAGGGATTATCCTTATGTTCAAGTAGAATAACCGTCTCTTTATTCATGTCAAATCTTTCTTTTTTTTAAAAGGGATGTTGCTATGTTTACTTTAGCAATAAGGGAACATAAGTTTCTATTTTAGAAACTTCCATAAGAAAGCATGAACCTTTTAATATTCCTTTTCTATCTAAAATCTTTATTTTATACCTATGTTAAGAATTTTAGACTAATTCTCTTTCCTTTAAACGTATAATTCTTCTTTAGTTTTCTTTAAAAAGTTAGTAAGAACTTTTTCTTATTATATTTAAAGGATAAAATTGAATAAGTTTTGAAAAAGTATATAAAGAGATTTGTTTTAGAATGGATCCATTAATAGAAAAGATAGTGATTATAATTATGTCTTAGTGTAGAATATTTTGTAGGATCATTTATGAATTGGAAATTATTTTGAAAATGTTTGTATAATAGAGTTTAAATTATTGATGCTTTGGGAAAATAAATAGAAATGTTAACATAGTTAAATATTAGTTAGTTTATCTTATTTAAATATAATTTTTTTTAGGTTAGTCAATAACTCAAGTTAAATGATCTTTGTTAATAGTTTTGAAAATTAGTTGTGCCGTTATTGTATATATGAATAATATTATCGTATCATTTAAGATTGTTTTAGAATTTGAAGAAAGACATGTAGAGGAATTATACTTTGTTTTAGTTCAGAGTTTTAACTTTTCACAATATTTTACTAGTCAAGTATCTTGGTAATTGAATTCTTGATAAAATTAAGGAAAATGTTCTCAAGTTCTATTAGGATAATTTTTTTATGCAAATTAGTTGGTAGGAATAATCGAATCAATTGGAGTAATTTCTTAGGAGGTAGTATAGTTAGTATATTTATTCTTGTTGATTGTCTTGTAAATTTAAATTTACTTAATTTTAATTCACTTGTTGTCTGTGGATTTCGGTTTTCAGTGTTTGAGTCAGGATATGAGGTAGTTGGTCTTTTGTTTCATGGATTTCGTTGACTCATCCAGAGGTTTGTTTGAGTTCCTTGTTAAGAGAGAGACTGCCTTGAACCGATCGATGAACTTGAATTCTTGTATCCTAGAGAGAGGAAACTAATTTTGGACCTTTTTGCATGCTCTATGATATTATTGGCTTGTCTTATGTGTTGGAGGTTTATCATGCTTGTCCTTGTATAGCACTTGTGTTGGGTTGGGTCAATTGAGTGCAGGTAGGGGAGTGGCTTCCGATGTGGGGCCGGCACCCAAAGTGGTTGTCTGGGTAACCTATTGGAAGTGGATTAAATAAGTGAAAACCTAATAATTAACTATGGGAGGGAAATGGTAAAAACTTCTCATTAATCTAAATAAGGTAGATCGCATGTGTGACCTATGGGGCCGGCGCCTAGAGGGAGGCTGTCTGGGTAACCATAGATGGGGGCCGACGTCTAGAGAGAGATAGTCAGGGTAACCCATGAACCATGCGATGACACTCCACCTTACCGTGCACTAACTTGTCTTGTTCTCTTGCCTCTGGATGTTGATTGTTGTGTTTAGTGTTGTTTGCATGTTGGTCTTCCGTTAGTCCTTGCTTCTGTCGGGGAACCTCGTTGTTATCTCCTAGATCAGAGGGGTGGACCTCAGGGTTCCACATGGTTGGGTGGCAGAGCTATCCATTGGTCTTCTTAGAGATTCAGTTTGAGTCTTGTGTAGAGGTGTTCCAGTTCCAAATTACTTCCCACTATCAGTGTTGTTGTATACTTTCATATGTGTTCATTTGTAAACCGACGTGATCGGTCTTGTAATCTTGTATTATAACTTGGTATATTAACTATCTTGCAAATATAAAAGTTGTTCTTTCTATAGTATCAGTACAATGTATATCACTTGTGTGGTTTAAACTTTATATTCATTGATGCAGTTATGTATCCTTAGAGGTGTTAGCTATTCATTTCATTTAATGTTGTTAATAGTGTAATTGTATTTATGGATTAATGCATCTTATTACTTCCAAAAAAAATTATTTCTATAATTTTGCACTTTTTAGACTAGCACTCTAGGGTTGCATGACGGGGCATCACAACTAACCATAGCTGCCATCTCATAAGTCTGCTCACCGAGGTTAGCCGAGAGTGCACTCAATGCTCCTAGTGCGGATACCACTGCACGATGTTGGATGGGTGCATGAATGGCAATAGGAGGGTCGACAAGAGGTTGAGCAGGCATGGGTCGTTGGGGGTCAACCCATGCCCCTAACCTCTATTGTGGCATGTCACCACCAACACCCTAGAATGATCTAAAATCAAAATAATTGGGTTTCCTACCCAACACAAACTTTACATATAATTTTTTCAAAAAATAGAGAGGAACCTCACAATTAGCATGTGGTGGATGATCAAATACCATCCACCACTGATCCCCAAAATTGGCAGCCATCTATGGATGCCTACACCACCTAATTGATATTATTTTTTGTTTGCAGGAATTTGTTGATTACTGATTGGGTGGAAAAAATATGGAGCTAACAGAGCTTTTGTGATTTTTAGGTCAAGGTGAAAGGAAGCTAGGTGTGCAGAAATCGCTTCCTAAACTAATCTAATAAGGGGAGAGGTATGCAAATTCATTTTAACCCTTACAGTTGCAACAATATTAAACATATATCAGAGATATTACAGCAACAAACACAATACAAGAATGTAGACAGAGAGAAGTAGACTCAAGATGTATCATGGGGAAAACCTTTTCAGGTGAAAAACCCCACTCTAAAACCTACACAATGTATTATCTAAAACAATAATAATTTACAATACACTTGCAATGCAAGTTCTTCCAAGAGTCTTCAAATGTTGATTCTAGAGTTATTTCAGCAGCATAACAATACCTGTAAAAACACTATGCAACTACAACTCCAAAACAATGCATTTTATAGAGATACAAGGCATATTCTGGAAGCTTCTTGGGATAGGTGTCCACCTTGGCCACATGGCCATTTTACCACATCAAAGGACACTTGTCCAAGCTGAAAATACATCCCTTACATCAGTCATACATGGCAGATTTGACTTTCCAAGATTGGAGTGCTCCATGCTAAAAATAGACTATGACAAATGCTCTTACGCATCTTACAGTTGTCATAGATTTTCCCAACATAACAACCTTAAATGTTGTAAGAGAATCCATCATACAAGATTAAATATAGCATATTCCTCTTACACATGTCATAGCCCAATTTGGGCGCCCAAAGATGCCTTTCCCTCATGAAAATATACTCACCGACACTTGTTACCACTTGTCATAGGAATATCCAAACTTGGCTCTTAGACGTCATATATTCTATCATATGGAATATCTTCTTCCACATGCCACAAGATGTTGACATATGGCATAATAGTGCCACCTCAAATGGGACGCCCAAATCCATGTAGGTTTGACTTGACCATCCAAGTCACATTCCAAGTAAGATGACATGTCACCGTGCCACCTCAAATGGGATGCCCAAATCCATGTAGGTTTGACTTGACCATCCAAGTCACATTCCAAGTAAGATGACATGTCACTGTGCCACCTCAACTAAGTGACCAAACTGAATGTGCAAGTAAATACAATATTAGGCAATAAATAAATATACAATTAAATAAATAATGCTAGGAATTTGCAAAGGTTGAGACACCTTAATTCCCAACATTCTCCCACTTGTTGAACACCTTGCAAGAGCCAAAAGAAATGACAAGATTTAACTGCTAGGGGCCAAGAGGCCCATAGACTCTAAACACCATCTGAACTTCTCTGTGCCTATTGGTTTTGCCAATACATTTGCAACATTCTTCAAAGTGTCTACTTTCTCCAACATCATCTTCCCATCCTCTACCATGTCTCACACAAAATGAAACTGTACATCAATATGCTTTGTTTTGGCATGAAAAGTCAGATTCTTTGCTAAGCAAATCACACTCTGACTGTTACAACAGATAGTAATTTGTCCTGCACGAACACCAATATCTGAACACAACCTCTTAAGCCAAATGACTTCCTTACAAGCATGAGTAGCTGCCATATACTTAGCTTCTGTCATGGACAAAGTGACCAGAGGTTGTCTCTTACTCATCAAACTAATTGCACCATCGAACATAGTAAACACATAAGCATTGGTGGATCTCTTGCTGTCAATGTCACTTGTCCAATTAGAATCCACAAATCCATGAATACATACAGAATGTAGAGGTCCTGTAGGATGACCATGATAACATAGGGAATACTTGGAAGTACCCTGCAAATATCTAAACACTCACTTTATTGCATCCCAGTGTACTCGTCCAGGATTAGCCATAAACTGACTAAGGACTCCCACTGCTTGGGCAATGTCTGGTCTTGTATAGACCATAGCATACATCAAGCTGCCAACAACACTAGCATAAGGTACTCTGCTCATATCCTCCGTCTTGGAAGGAGACATTGAAAAATTATTAACATATAACTTTGTCCCCAAAGAAACAGGAACATATAATGGTCTACAATCTGCCATGCTAAATCTATCCAACACAGTCTTCACATACTTACTCTAGCTTAACCAAAGTTTTTTGTTTGCTCTGTCTCTTCTGATTTACATTCCCAGAATGTACCTAGTTGCCCCTAAGTTTTTCATCTCAAATAGTATTGACAACTGAGACTTCAAATTAGAAATCATATTCTTACCATTCCTAATTAACAACATATCATCAACATATAATGCAATAATGAGAATGCGATCATTGTCAAATTTGTAATACACACAATGATCTGATTTCAATCTCAAAAATCCAATAGACAACACAAAGGCATCAAACTTCAAGTACCACATCCTAAGAGATTGTTTCAATCCATACAAAGAATTCTTTAACTTGCAAACCAAATTTTGTTTACTTTTTCTATGTAATACTCTGGCTGTGACATATAAATCTCTTCCTCCAAGTCACCATGAAGAAATGTTGTCTTCACATCCATCTACTCCACTTCTAAATCATAAGTTGCTGCAAGAAACAATAGGAACTGAATAGATGCTAGCTTTGCAATGGGAGAGAAAATTTCACCATAATCAATTCCCTCCACTTGTGAGTACCCCTTCGCAACCAATCTAGCCTTATACTTCTCAACACTGCCACCTGCACCAAATTTCTTCTTGAACACCCATTTACATCCAATAGGTTTCCGTCCATCAGGCAAAGGCACCAAGTCCCAAGTTTTATTCTTTTCCAAAGAAGGCATCTCATCTTCCATGGCCTCCGTTTAGGAACCTACATCTTTCATGCCCATAGCCTTTGTCACATTTCTAGTCCCATCAATGTTAGTAAGCAAAGCAAAAGCACAACTAGAATCAAGAAATGCATAACCAAACCTCTCAGGTTGCTTTTTATTTTGTGTAGACCTCCTCAAAGGCTAAGGTTGAGGTTTTGCTTCTTCTTCTCAGCTTTCAGAGCTGCTAGAGCTCTCCTCATCATCAGGTCTCATAGGGTCTGTCAGTTTAGTCTTCTTAGGGGTAGTGGGAAACTAAACCACATCCTCTTTCTTTTCTTTCTCTTCTGGCTGTAGAACAGTGGAAGAAGGTGTTAGCTCTCTAAACATAACACTTCTGCTATACAACACTTTTTCAGCCACAGGATCCCAAAGCTTGTATCCTTTCACACCGACACCATAGCCAATGAAAATACACTTAATAGCCTTGTTCTCCAATTTTGACCTGTTCTCCCTAGGCACATGAGCATATGCCTCACAACCAAAAACATGAAGATGTCTTATTGAAGGCTTCTTACCAAACCACACCTCCATGGGTGTCTTACCAACAAGAGCTGATGTAGGAGACCTGTTTACCAGGTAGCAAGTTGTGGAAATAGCTTCAGCCCAAAACTTTTGTTCGAGGCTAGCTCCACTAAACATACTCCTAGCCTTCTCCATCAATGTCTTATTCATCCTCTCTACAACTCCATTTTACTATGGGGTGTATGGAGTTGTCTTATATCTTTCAATCCCATGTTATTTACAGAACTTATCAAATTCTATGGAGCAGAACTCACCACCATTGTCAGTTCTCAAACACTTAATCTTTTTACTAGTCTAATTCTCAACAAAAGCTTTAAACTCTTTGAACTGACTAAAGACTTCAGATTTGCTTCTAAGAAAATAAATCTATGTCCATCTACTATAATCATCTATGAAAGATACAAAATATACATATTTAAAGATTGAAGGAACATTAATTGGATCAAACACATCAGAATGAATAAGATCCTATACACCAGAAGACTTATGAGAACTCGAGTAAAACTGAACACGATTTTTCTTTCCATAAATACAATGTTCACAAAAGTTGAAATCAAGATTACAATCATCTAACCCCTCAATGACATTTTTAATTTTCAGGGTTCTAAGACCCTTCTCACCAATGTGGCCAAGTCTCTTATGCCATAACATTGTCTTCTCAGTAGGAAGTTTAACTTCCAAAACATGAGCATCCTTAGGTACCCAAAATGCACTACCATCAGAAGTTGATACAATAGATCTTTTAGTTGCTGGTTCCAATGGTGGTGATGAAGTGACTCCAGCTCTTTTCTTTGAGTTAGAAGAACTATTGCATTGTGAAATGCATGCCTCTAGCTGAAACAGAGGACCTCTTTGAGTACCCTTCGCAAGCACCATAGCTCCTCTAGTCATCTTGCATCCTTCTTTCGAGAAGATAACCTACACACCTGCATCATTCAATTTACTTATAGAAAGCAGGTTCTGTGCCAAGCTTCGGATGTGCATAACCCTAGAGATCCCCTTTACTCATCCATCAGGGAATCAGATTGTGGCTCTTCCATGACCAACTATCTTCAGATGAGAGTCATCACCCAGGTACACTCTTCCACCATCAAACTCTTCATACTTTGTAAACCAGTCTTGATGCGAGGTCATGTGGAAAGAGGCACCAGAATCAATTAGCGACACATCATTAGATGCATGGGTAGCCAAGGCTGCAATGAAAGCATCACCATCATCTTGTGACTTGTCAAAATCTGAATCTGGGACATTCTTCTTCTTTTTCTCCTCTTTGTATTCCTTTTGGAAATGCCTAGTTTTTCCATAGTTCCAACATAGTGCCTTGGACTCTCCAGGAGATTTGGATCTCCCACAGGATTTGGATCTACCCTTCTTAGCTTTCTTGTCCTTATTTTTCCCTTTCTCCTTGGGTCTTCCATGAACCGCAAGAGCCTCTTTGGTCGACTCGGATGGCTTTCTCTGCATCTCTTCAGATAATAGCGAAGACACTACCTCATCCATCTTGAAAGTTGTTGTAGTGCTTCCGATGGCCATTACAAGATGATCCCATGAATCTGGTAAAGAACAAAGTAAGGTCGTACAAGGATCCTCCTCCCTAATCTTCACACCAATGGATGTCAATTGTGCAACTAGCATATTAAAGGCATTCATGTGATTAGAAACAGATCCTCCATCTTCCATCCTTAGAGAATATAGCTTCTTCCGTAGGAATAACTTGTTTACTAAGGACTTAGCCTGATAAACATCACCAAGTTTCTTCCACAACTCCTTCACAGTTTTCTCTTCATGAACATTTAATAGGACAATCATCCAAACAAAGTCTCACAAGACCCTTGGCTTTACGATCTTTGAGATCCCAATCTGCATGTACCATTGCCATTGGTTTTGTACCATAAATTGTTTCCCATAGGTCTCTATCAACGAGCATATCTTCCATTTTGAGTTTCCACAACTTGAAATTGCTGCCATTAAACTTTTCTACCTCTATTCTTTCGGATGTGCTTGTCATCTCCTTCCTGCAACAAGATTACAAAATACTCTACATAGACTCCCACTCAATCTAAGATCAGTACAAAAAACCCCTACCCAACAGGTAGGACCAAAACTGGCCAGGCTCTGATACCAACTGAAAGGAAGCTAGGTGAGTGAAAATCACGTCCTAAACTAATCTAATAAGGGGAGAGGTATGCAAATTAATTTTAACCCTTACAGTTATAGCAACAATAAACATATATCAGAGATATTACAGCAACAAACACAATACAAGAATGTAGACAGAGAGAAGTAGACACAAGATGTATCGTGGGGAAAACCTTTTCAGGTGAAAAACCCCACTCTAAAACCTACACAATGTATTATCTGAAACAATAAAAGTTTACAATACACTTGCAATGCAAGTTCTTCCAAGAGTCTTCAAATTTTGATTCTGGAGTTACTCTGGAAGCATAACAGTACCTATAAAAACACTATGGAACTACAACTCCAAAACAATGCATTTTATAAAGATACAAAGCATATTTTGGAAGCTTCTTGGGATAGGCGTCCACCTTGGCCACATGGCCATTTTCCCACATCAAAGGACACTTGTCCAAGCTGCAAATACATCCCTTACATTTGTCATACATGGCAGATTTTACTTTCCAAGATTGGAGCGCTCCATGCTAAAAATAGACTATGACAGATGCTCTTACGCATCTTACAGATGTCATAGATTTTCCCAACATAACAACCTTAAATGTTGTAAGAGAATCCATCATACAAGACTAAATATAGCATATTCCTCTTACACATGTCATAGCCCAACTTGGGTGCCCAAAGATGCCTTTCCCTCATGTAAAGATACTCATCGACACTTGTTACCACTTGTCATAGGAATATCCAAACTTGGCTCTTACGCATAATATATTCTGTCATATGGAATATCCTCTTCCACATACCACAAGATGCCGACACATGGCATAATAGTGCCACCTCAAATGGGACACCCAAATCCATGTAGGTTTGACTTGACCATCCAATTCACATTCCAAGTAAGATGACATGTCACCATGCCACCTCAACTAAGTGACCAAAGTGAATGTGCAAGTAAATACAGTATTAGGCACTAAATAAATATACAATTAAATAAATACTGCTAGGAATTTGTAAAGGTTGAGACACCTTAATTCCCAACATTATCTCCCTATAGGAGAGTCGATCAGAATAAAATCATTGCCTCTCCTCTCTCCATACTCGATAAAGTTCTAAGCCCACATCAATGGACCTGACAACATCTAAAACATTTTGCATCGAAGATGCAAAACACATTAGGTGGGGTGGCATGAATGCTTCGTTTTGAATTGCATTAATTTTTTCTTCAATGGATCTAATGTTGTCATTGATCCGAGCTTACAAGCAAGCCTCATCGAATCCTGGGGGGTTTGAGGTGGAGGGGGTGGAGGTGGAGGGTGTTGAGGTGAAGGGGGTGGAGGTGGGGGATTGAGAACATCCTCAATATCAAAGTTATCCATGATATAAAAGTGGACCTGCATATATATAAATATATAAACAAGTACAAAATTAACTTTCAAGAATCTATATATAAATTATAAATAAACATATTAAAAACTAGATATTATACATGTTGAGAAATTACAAGAAATCTTTAAATTAAATGTACATGACCGTTTAAAAGAAAAATTAGGATACATACATCATTCAACTTGAGCATACATACAAATTTCAAAATTTAAGATTTAACTATGTAATTTTAATACATGTACATACTAAAAAATAAACTGAAAACGTACACAAAAAAGGTAAATTTCTAAGCAAATTTAATCCCATTAAGCCATTTTCTTAAAAATCCCCTTAATCCATGATATAAATGACCTAATGTTACAAATGAAAAAATGTGTAAGGCTCATTTATGTCTAAGGCATGTAAAATTTTGTGGCTTAATGTACTTTAAAGTGTTTACAAGGAATAGTGAAGTTTCCCCTTTAATCCTATTTTCTTAAATCCCCTTAATCCACATGTCATCTTTCCTAGGTCCATAAACCATGCTAATGGAATGATTTTGTCCTAAGTTGACCAAGTTTAATATATAGATCTTTAATAAGTTTGTAAAAACTTCAAGCATCTAACATTATACAAATTGATCAATTGTGAATGATCAATTTGACTATTATTAGTGGCTTAAGTGGATTAATGAGTAGATTTCAAGTTGTACCATCTACATCCTCTTAGGACGGGACTTAAGCAATTTTATTAAATCCCCTTAATCCATGTCATCTTTCCTAGGTCCATAAAGCATACTAATGGAATGATTTTGTCCTAAGCCATTTTCTTAAATCCTCTTAATCTATGGCATGAAGAGGCTACATTTATATGGATCCATGTATAAGGGGAAAATAAGTATATGAATCCATGTGTAAGGCGAAAATGTCAAAGTTATTATTATTTATTTTACACTCCATCATCAATGTTACTGTAAAATTTAACACCCCTCAACCATCTTCACAATGCTCGTATTGGATGATAAAACCATGACTATATAAAACTATGCTTGTGGTTATGATGATAATGAAATCTATTTTGTGGTTTTTAGATGAAGAATGGTTTCATATAAAACATTTATGTGAAATCTTAGTCAAACCAATTGATGAAATAAAAGTTACTATACATACTTGGTGTGTATTGTGAATAATGTGGACTATGTTGGTGTAGCCCTCTTATGTGACCTAAGTGTGTAAAGAGAAAATATGGTATGAGATCATGATATGAATTTTATGATCATCCCTTGAGAATGAGATGTGGTTTGTCTACCTTTGAAAAAACAAATAATTGTTAATGTGATGTGAAATCTAGTTTTTTAGCCATATTTTGATGAACTATTGTTCTAGGTTAATTATTGGTTGTTTCAAACCCTTACCAATAATTAATTGATAGTACACTTTTCATTTTACATATCTTATTTTTAAAAATGTATATAGGAGGTAATTAATAACATATGATAGCCTCATATTGTCAATGAATAACTATAAACTTACCATTTTGAGATGAGATATTATTGATTTCTATTGATACTTGTGTATGGACTCCTATTGATAAATTTTATAGAAAGATTTAAAAAAAATTGATACTTCTTCCTTAATCTCTATAGCCATAAATAAATATTCTAAATGATTCTCTACTTATGTATGCACTACCAAATTTAAAGCCTCCTTAGTATCCTTTTAAATTCCTACTCAAGTTTCTCAATTCTTTCCCTATACTCTAGCATACCTTCCCACATAGAGGTCCTTCAATGCTATTGATTTTATCCTTTATTTATATTCCCCCCATAATCTACCTATTCATATCTAGAATCATTCCCATATCTAAAAAATTCCTTCATCTACCTCCTTAAGCAATTGCCCATCATTAAGGGGTTGATTGCCATTAAAATATAAAATTTCACATTTATTCTATTACTCTCAATTCAAATACCATTTTTTCAATTAGTTTGAACCATTGAGGCTTAAAAATAATAATCTATATTAGAATGGATTAATTTTACAAACTCATTCGGATCCTCCAAACTCTCAAGGTGCTCACAAGTATGAGAATTAAATTTATAGAGTGGGTGGTAGGGATTAGACACACTAGCGAAGATATCTATGAGATAAATTATATGATGAGAATTAAATTTATAGATATTCCCTAAGAAACTCTTTAAACATGAAATTATTTGATGACAGAAGATATAAATTAAGGTTAGTCTTTCTTACTTACCTCATAAGTTCATCCATTTTTTTACCCATAAATCTCTCAAATCAAATTGGATTTTACAAAGAGGATAGCTATATTTTGAATGTTCGCTCTTAGTAAAAGTTATTAATATCTAGTATTATTTTGTTGGTTGTTGCATATTTAGGATGAATGCTTCCTTATCTAGTAATTACAATTATAGATAGAAATATTCAAGTCTAAAAAGATATGATTCCTAGAGTGGATACAACTTTTGTAAATACATTATAGTTGCTCATTTAGGATGAAATTTGGTTAGCCATGGATTGACATTTTATTCCTATAATTCCAATTGAACCACATGGATATATTGCATTAATGACATAGAATAAAATATCTCACATGAACATTATATGTAAATTTCTAAGTAAATTTAATCCCCTTAAGCCATTTGAGGAGGATAACCTCAATGAACAATCATATTTTATGAGGGAGTATTATATTCTCCATTATCAATATGATCATGCTAACGTATTCCAAGATCATGGTTTCTATCAATTTTATTCTTCTATCTTGGATCTAATGTGTGATCCTAATGATATGGACTAGGTATATGTAGGGAATGATAAGATTATGGAAATGTGTGATTCTAATTTTATATTTTAATATGAAACTAAGTAATTAGTCTATAGGTTTGACTGATTTCTATCTTATTCATAATTCAACATATCTATAAACCTCATAGGGATTACCATAATAAAAAAGGAATATATACTAGCACTTGCACCTAAAGGAGGTTCAAGGATTACGCCGATAGAAAACAATATGTATGTTCTATTAGAGAGTAGGTGTTTGTGCATGGGTACATATGGATGCCATGTGCTACAAATTCTAGTTGTGTGTGGTTAGATTAAACAATTAATAATAAGTGCTAAATAATGGAATGAAATAAACTTGGACAAATCTAATTTTTTTCTCAAATAAATTTAGTATTATCTAATTTTGAAATATTTGCATACATATTTAAAACATAAAGCAATGAAAATGAAAAAATAAAGTTGCCATCAAATTGACAAAAAACATTGCAAATGAAAATAGTTCTATGTTCCCATCTAGTTGGAAAATCAATATTTATCTAGCTTTTACGTGATAAATGAGCTTTTGGAGGATTTCACTTGATATTTTGGAGGCTTTTACTATTAAATGGAAGTCAGTTTACCATTAAATGATAACTAAAACTTGTTTTCCGATGACTCAACAGTGGTTTGCAGGCATGATTGAATCTCAGTTTAGGGTTTATATTTTTGTTTGAAGGGTAAATATTTTTGTTTCAATTCAGTTTAGGGTAATTTTTTTGTGTGTAAGGTAAATTTTTTAGTTTCAATTGAATGTAGGGTTTGTATGTTTTGCAGGAAGATTCAAACCAAATATAAAAACCTAATTTAAAAAATACACAAAATAAACCTAAATACAAATAACAAAATACCAAAGAATGAAAAAAATGGAAAAAATAACCCACCTGGACTATTTGATGGCTAGAAATCACTCTCTCAGACTTAGGATCATGTTCTCTCTCTTCTTTGGCCACTGGTGAAAATGAGCTCGTAGGCCATTTTTTAAAAATTAAATACTTTTACATAATGGGATCCCATTTTGTGATCCTTGGATCAGGATCCCGCCACAAAATGAGGTCCTATTTTACATTTAGAATTGGGATCCCAAAGCATAATGGGATCTCTTTTACTAAATAATAGGATCCTATTTTGTTTTTCCCGATTTTGGGTTTTTGGCTAAGTCTAAAACTTCCATGAGAAGTGGACTCATCTTCTTGCTTTTACCCATATTCTGTCATGCCAAATGCATTCTATTTAATTGTGATTGAAGAGCAACTATAGTAGGCCCACATTGTTGGGGTTGCAAGCATGTGGCAATCTAATAATCCATGTAGTACTGTTGTTTCACACCATAAACTATTTCATTATTATGTTTGATGGCTTGGAAAACTAGCCACATTCTATATTGAGAAAGGGTACTTGACACCGTACATATTTGAGAAAGATGCATTAGATGAAGAACCCCATTTGTATTATCTCATGATTGTTCACTGATATGTTGTTCATTGCTCACTTCTTGACATTTGTTGTTTCAGTATCTCTAGCAATATCTTATCAAACACATGCAGATCTAAACACAACCCTAAACACTGAATACCTTTGTTAGGTTTGTATCTCCTTTGTTTGTTTGATGTATATGCCAACCCACTATTCTTGGAAGTCTTTGAAAACCATATAGAGCTTATGGTTATAGGTTCTAAAAATATGGTTACATGGTCATAAAATACCTCTAGATGACTGCCAAACTCCTATGACTATAAACATTCCTCACATATGGCTCTAGGGTTATAGTCTTTGACAAAACATTGATTGTGGTGTTAGACTTGAAGCATTCTTCTTTGAAGACCTCTCTAATCCCTAGGGTTTATAGGTATATATGCTATAACATCCTTGAACTTCTTTACTGTATTCTCCATTTGTTGTCCAGATGATGTAAACTTCCATGTTTACTACCCATTGTTCCTAATCCTTTAACATATGATTGTCACATCTTTGTGACCCAATTGACCCTTGTGAATGTATGCAAGATCAAACCATTGTAATCCTTTTGAAGGTGCTCCATGAAGGCTCTCATGAAAACTATACATACCATGACAATCTTTTAGTTTCCTTGTAAGATCTTTTCACCTTTGTGATAGTCCTTTGATACTATATAACCCTCTGCATCTCTTACAACTATTTCATACCTAAAAAAATTGGAGATGTATGCATACCTCTTGAGTAAGGCAAACATAAGGTCTTGGCATCTCCTGTAGTAGGTCTTCTTGGCCATTTTTGAATGCCTATCTCTTTGCTACATCAACAATGGCCATCAGAAGCTTTGTTTGACTTCTCTTAGATCCTTATTGCCTGAAGGCACCTCCATCATGGTAGACATCTACATAACAGCTTGGGAAACTCTAGAAGAAAGAATGATAGGGCAAGACATCTCAACCCTAACTTGGTCAAGACTCACCTAGCCCTAACTCGACCCTCAAGTCATTGGATGACTATCCAAAATGTGATTTTTTAGAACAAGAAGCTCCTCCCTCCAAACCTATACACACATTTGACAAGAGAGAAGGTATTTACTTAGATGTGGAGAGCTTTTAAAACCTTTGACACTTCAAAACTACATGGATGCAACATGTGACTTGCCTATTTTGGATGTGGAAAAGTGTATTTCTTGATAGAGATAAGGGTTTAAACCTGAATTTTTGATAAGAAAAAATGACCCCTATAGTCCTTTAAGTAAAAATGCATGGTGAAGACTTTGTCTAAATAAAAACACACTCTCTTTTGACCTTTGACCAATACCGAAGCTCTCAGGACTTCTATTATTTCTTGACAAGAAATAATGGACAATACAAGATAACCTAATTAAAATGATGAAATCACAATGAGATGACGTTGTCTAATCCTATTTGGACCAATGGGAACAAATTAGTAACATTTTCCAATCTAGATTCCTTAGGGATTCACAACCGAAGCCTTGGGATGTAACTTGGTTGCAAATTATTAGGTATGTTACATTGGAAGAAATATTTATGTGTCTATTCCTTTCATTTTACCCTTTTAAACCACTTCAAACATAGAATGCTAGTTAGCATTCCATTCTTTTGGTTAATGTATCTTAAGTTTTTAGTCATGAAGAGAAGATCAAGAGAAGTGAAGAGAGAAGAAGTAGGAATTTAAGGAAAAAATACAAGAAAAGAAAGAAAAAATAGCTAAATGAATTAAAAATGGGTTGCTTGACAAATTAAACAATCTCAAAGAGAAAAAGATTGATGAGATAAAAAACTTAAAAATAGAACAAATTATTTTTTATCTTGAGACTTTAAGAATCTTTATCATCACAAAATCAATATTTAAAAAATGAATATAGAAAGGGACAAATTACAACTAAAAATTAAAAAAAAACAAGATTTTGAAACTAGATGCTGAAAAAAATTTAGGTCATAAAAAGGAATGGGATGAAGTGAAATTTCAATTGGATTTTGGATTCAAAAATTAAGAAAATGAAATTGAAATAAAAGAAAGAATCACACAAGAAACAAAGAAAAAACTGAAGGAAGAGAAGACACAAGAAAAAGGAATCCAAACAAAAGACCAAAAAAGACAACAAAGAAAAGAGAAAAAACATGAAATAGAAGGTAGAAAACAACAAACATATCCATGAATTAAACAAAAAATGAAAAAAATCATAAATTGATGTATCAAGAAATGGAAAAAAAATTGCACTTGGAAAACAAAATACAAGTTGCAAACACTACCACTACCTCATTGGCATTCCAAGGGTAGAAATGCATCTCATTTCATAGACAAAAAATAAATTAGGCAAAAAGGCCACTATAATCCAACTAACTATGACATATTTGGAAAATGAGGAAATTGACTTGGAATTGTTGGAGATTATATTGTATTTGAAAAGTTGCTTTGAGACTAATGAGAAGAGCTTTTTTAGAATTTTTGTAGATGAAAGATGATGATCTACGCCACTTCTACCAAGGTACTTTAATGAATGATTCTTAATATATAAAATTGTAAGTCTTTTCATAAAATTAAATAATAAAGGGATTGATGTAAATATTTTTGATAGATTTGAACAATGCAAAAAAATAAAAACTATTGAGGATGTAAATGAAAATTTTCAAGTTCTCTTATTTTTGAAGATATTTTTCTTCCAAGACATCATAGAGAGATTAAGATTTTGAATTTTTTGAATATAGAAAAAAATTAGATAAAAACATAGGATTGCTAAATAGTAAAGACATACAAAATGTTGGTGGTCTAATGGAAAAAGATGAACATCTTATCATAGATACAAGGAAAAAGATAAGACATTTTCTTTTGCCTTGCTATCAATTAGAAGATCTTATTTTTATGAATAAATATTTGTGGAATACTAATAATTGTAGTCAATATGTTATGGTGAGGGTACACATGTATCCCAAAATAGATCATTGGGAACATATTCAAAATACTTTGTGTTATGGAATAAAATGTTTACCCTTGTTAATCAGGACCTATTTTGACACCTATTGGAAGAAAAAATAATTAAATCTCGATCCTGATGAATAAACCTGACAAAATAAACTTAGGACACGTCTAAGCCCACCTCATTTAACACTCTCCAGAGTTTATGGGGCGAAAGGACCAAGGCGCTTAGCGCCCTGGTCCCAGATGTTAGCCTTGACCCTATTTTTGTAGTGTCAACTTAGAACACCTCCTTGGCTTACCCTAGTCAGCCCCGTTTGGTTTTATTCATTATTTGTGAGCGAGAATGCATATAATAAGGAGTTTTTCTATTCATTTTATACCTAGCTTATTAAGAGAATATTAGTACTTACCTCATGCTTTGGTGAATTGTTCAAGTGTTCTTCATGATTGGAATAGATCATTGTGTGTGTATGCTATGATGCTTGTTTTCAGGCCTTGAAGGAAGATCAAGCCTTCATCCTTTATCTCCTTGTTTGGTGTAGTCATGGCTAGGAGGGTCCATGGAGTGAACAATCTAGACCGTGCAACAAGAGTAAACACAATGGAAGCAACTCAATTATAGGATGCAAATGTAGATTCAGATTCTCTATATATCAAAGATTCAAAATGTGAACATGCTGACAACATGTGGGATTACAATTAGGACTCACAGGCCTGATTTTCCAGTTATAATAGATGCACAAGATTTGGCTTTGAAGTGCCTTGTAGAAGAAATTCTAACTATCCAATCTAAAACTATGAATTCACTACTTTACTGTGCATCTATTACATGATTATACATCATCTCCGGATCACAAGAATCCTCCGCGTCAGCCAAGGATGACTACAAACTCCAATGAAGAGATGTAATGTGTGTACACGGATAGGGTGGCCCAAAACTTATGGAATTCCTCCGCAAGTAAGTGAATCAATGTGCGGATCTTAGGGAAGGTCGGCCAGGTTCCAAACTATCTTGAATTATGTGTCATTTAGATCCACAAGTCTTCTCCTTTAGCTAGTTGTCTTAGACTGTTTGAATGCTCTGTTTTGAGAAAATAGTTGATCTTCTAATAGCAATATCTTTTCAGAAACTAATCAAAATGATATGGATTTTGGATATGATGTGCATGATGATGTCTAGGTGCTAAGTCTAGCTCTGTGAGGTCTAAAATGAAACTACAATAGAATGTGGACCAAAATATAGAAACTTCTTTTGATTGAACTAACTGTACTGAATTGGAAAATGAAAGAAAACAAATGAAATGAAAATATTTTTGGTTGATGCAAGATTTCTCTTGAACCAGGGATGCTCTTGCATCAGACACCCAGGGTTGTTGAAAAAAAGTGAGTCCCTCACTTTACTAGGGCTAGAGGAAAACCAAGACGGTCCACCTCAGTCTTAGAAATCCAAGATGAGTCTTCTTCCAGTCTGCCTTTCCACTTCACAAGATATTCCTTGTACTATCTTCCTCTAGTACTGCGTCCAATTCTATTGTCCATGATGTCTTCAATCTACTCCAGTGCTTGTTGTGGTAACTGCTTCTTCAAGTCTTCTTCAATGCTATCATTGAACTCTCCTTCATGATACTAGTATAGGTCTGCAATGTTGAAAATAAGTTATATCCCTAATGTCTCTGGTAGCTCCACTTCATATGCATTTCCTCAATCAAACTTTTTGAGTATCTTACATGGTCTAAACTTCTTCATCTTCAAATTGTTATATGTCCCTACTGGAAATCTTTCTTTTCTCAAATATATCATTACCTCATCTCCAACTTAAAACTCTTTGTGTCTCCTCTTCTCATCTGCTTGCTTCTTATACCTACTATTCATTTCCTTCAAATGCTTCTTAACCTGATTATGCACTTTCTCCATCTGTCCTACAAATTCTTCTGCCTCTACACTCCTTTTATCCTCCATACTAATATCTCTCAACTCTGCTACTTCACTAGGGTTAGTTCTTGCCACAATCTCAAATGGTGCTCTTCTTGTACTTCTACTCACTAAATTATTGTATGCAAACTCTGCTTGTGATAGAATCAAGTCCCAATTTCCTACCTTCTCTCCAACCAAACATCTCAACAAGTTACCCAAAATCCTATTTAATACCTCTGTCTATCCATCAGTTTGTGGATGAAATGCTAAACTGAAATTCAAATCTGTCTTCATCTTCTTCCAAAGTGTCCTCCAAAAGTATCCTAGAAATCATGTATCTTAATCTGAGATTATGCTCTTAGGTAATCCATGCAATCTCACAAGCTCCTTGAAAAATAGGTCAACCATATGACTGCATCAGTTGTCTTCTTACAAGGTATGAAATGTGTCATCTTTGAAAATATATCCACCACTACAAATATAGAATCACATCCTCTCTGTGTCTTTGGCAATCCCAATATGAAATCCATGCTTATGTCTTCCCAAGGTCTCTCCAGTACTGTCAAAGATTTGTACAATCCAATATTCTGACTACTTCCTTTTGCAACTTGACATACTCTGCAACTCTGCACAAACTTCATTACATCCTTATATATTTGAGACCAAAAGTAATGTTCACTTACCAAAGCCATTATCTTATCAATGCCAAAATGTCCTACCAATCCACCACTATGTTTCTCTTTGATCAAATTATCTCTCATTGAACTCCTAGGTATACACAATTGATTTCATTTGTACAACATATCTTCCTAAATGAAATAGTCCAAACACTTACTCCTATCTATCACAACATGTTCCTTACATGTTTTCCACGGTTCTACAAAATCAAAATATTCTTCATACATGTTCTTCAATTCTTCAAATACTAACACTTCAACTCTCATCTCTGTTAGCAAGTTCCTTCTTTCCACTTCTATGCTTCAGTCCAAAAGTGTAACTTTGCATGAACTCTACCCATCTCATATGTTTCTGATTTAACTTTCCTTAATTGTTCAAATATTGAAAAGCTTGATGATCTGTATACAACAGAAATTCCTTAGGCAACAAATAATGTCTCCACTTCTTCAAAGCTTGAATTATGGCATAGAACTCTTGATCATAAACAAAATATCTTTTCCTTGCATCATTCAACTTCTCACTGAAATATACTACAGGTCTACCGTCTTGACTTAACATTGCTCCTATTGCATTTCCACTTGCATCACAATCTACTTGAAATACCTTATTGAAATCCAGTAATTCTAATATTGGTTGTTCTGTCATTTTATACTTCAACAATTCAAAACTTTTATCTGATCCTGATGTCCACTTAAAGTCTTTTCTATTACCTCTAATTGTCTCTGTCATAGGGTTACATACTGAATTGAAATTTTTGATGAACTTCCGGTAGAAACTAGCTAATCCATGAAATGATCTGACTTCTCCAATACTCTCAGGTGTAGGCCACTCAACAATTGCTCTAACTTTCTCATGGTCCATTTTCAATCCTTCCATAGAAATTACAAATGCCAAATATACCAATTCTTCCTTCATGAAACTACACTTCTTGATGTTTATCAACAATTTCTCTTCTCTCAACCTTTGCAATACTTGTCTCAGGTACCACAAATGTTCTTCTTTTGTCTTACTAAAAATCAGAATTGTGCAGGAGCACCTCGAGGATCTGAATATTCCTTGCATTTTTAGTTTTGTCTAAATGTTATATTGTAAGGGCCTTAACGACATATGTGTCAAGAAAAGATTAAAAGTTTGTAACCGAACTGTAGAATGTAACTGATCGACAGAGGTGGTTCACCTTCCATCGTGTGTAACTACCAAGATGTGAGTCATTAAATAGTTGAGTCTGTATTTGTTAGAGAAGAGAGAGTCGAGAGGAAGAACAGATTTGTATGTATATTTTGGAGGAATAAAGAGATTTTGTATTTCTGGTCTAATTACAAGAATATCGATTGGAGTCATTCCATTAGTTAAGATTTCTTCGAAATCAGTGGAATGACCTCCGTGTTGTTAGTTTGTTTTCTATTCTGTAGGTTTTTATAGTTCTTGTGTATTTCATTCGGTTACAAAGTGCGGAGACAGTTAATGGCGTGAATTCTGTTGTATCACTAAATATGCATTTTATGAGTATATTGCATTTGTATGTTAGGAACATTTTATGTGTATCCCGTAGATGTATGAGAAGAGACATTTCATGTGTATATCACTTAAGTATATCAGGTATACAATTTGTGAGTATACTGCAATTGTATGTCGGGAACAATGTGTGTGTATATCGTATTTGTATGCGAATATCATTTCGTGTGTATCTGTAAATCGTATGTCGGGGTTGTATGTCACAAATGTATGTTGCGAATGTGCATTGAAGTAGATACAAGTGATGATCGGCTTTATCGGTCAAAGTGGGAGAAGATACAATGGTTTACTAGCGATAACAGGTCATGCAATGTATATACAAGCAGAAGTCATCGGAGTAATGAGAGCCATCGGGAAAGACATTGGGAGTCATAGCGAACGACAAAATTATGCCGATAGAAAGCATATCGGTGTGAGAAGTAAGATCAAGAGTTTAAATTGAAGTCTAGTCGATGAGAAGAGTCTGATCGACGGAGGATAGTTTGAAAAGACATCAGAGTGACTGGGAGGTATCAGCCGAAGGAATTCTGAGTTGGCCGACAGTAGTATATGTTGCCGATATGGAAGAAGAATGTACTTTGGCATTATTTTGGACCTTACAAATAGTTTTTCTAAGCAATTGAGCCTTATTCATTTGTATGTGGGTTGATGCGTATTTTCACCCTATCCTAAATGCTTCCACTGTTACTCTGCATCAAAGTGGTATCAGAGCTGGCAAAAGATTTGGGTTGTGTGTATTTGTTTCCTGTCACTGGGAAGGCAAGTGCAGAACTAAAGAAAAGATGAAGAATTGTGTTGGTGACCATTATTTTGTGTTGCTAAGTTGTTTGGTTGCAAGTGCTTGATCCATCTAGCCACAAGAAGGAGGTTTCTGAGGTTGTGTGTGGGCAGATGAGGATGAGGTCTATCATGACCATTCTCCAATGGAGATTAAGTTGGGTAGAAGGTGCAGAGAGAGTGAGACCACTGAGGAGAGAGTGGTAGGTGCATCTTTCAGGATCTGTTGTTGGGTAAGATGGATGGTTTGGTGAATTGGTGTTGTGAGGTAGTGAGAGAGATGGATACCTGATTAAAGAAGCACTTGATGTTGCAGCCTGAAGAGTACTCCACTAATGGGAGTCGAAGGAGCCTGAAGAAGCTCTAAAGTTGATGGTAGTTTGATTTTGTTGGTTGGTTGGTCACTGTTCCATTTTATGTGAAGATTTGAAGCCTGAAGCTGAAGAAGATGAAGCCAGATAGAGATGCAGAAAAAAGGTTTTTGTTTTGCAGGTACATTTCCAAGGGACTTGGAAATCTTTGTTGGTTGGTGGTATGGTGCAGGAGCACCTCAAGGATCTGAATATTCCTTGCATTTTTGGTTTTGTCTAAATGTTATATTGTAAGGGCCTTAACGGCATATGTGTCAAGAAAAGATTAAAAGTTTGTAACCGAACTGTAGAATGTAACTGATCGGTAGAGGTCGTTCACCTTCCACCGTGTGTAATTGCCAAGATGTGAGTCATTAAATAATTGAGTCTGTATTCGTTAGAGAAGAGATACTCGAGAGGAAGAATAGATTTGTATGTATATTTTGGAGGAATAAAGAGATTTTGTATTTTTGGTCTAATTACAAGAATATCGATTGGACTCATTCCACTGGTTAAGATTTCTTCGAAATCAGTGGAATGGCCTCTGTTGTTGTTAGTTTGTTTTCTATTTTGTAGGTTTTTATAGTTCTTGTGTATTTCATTTGGTTACAAAGTGCGGAGACAGTTAATGGCGTGAATTCTATTGCATCACTAAATATGCATTTTATGAGTATATTACATTTGTATGTCAAGAACATTTTATGTGTATCCCACAGATGTATGAGAAGAGACATTTTGTGTGTATATCACTTAAGTATATCAGGTATACAATTTGTGTGTATACTGCAATTGTATGTTGGGAACAATGTGTGTATATATCGTATTTGTATGTGAATATCATTTCGTGTGTATCCGTCAATCGTATGTCAGGGTTCTATGTCACAAATGTATGTTGCGAATGTGCATTGGGAATGTGCATTGAAGTAGATACAAGTGATGACCAGCTTTATCAGTCAAAGCGGGAGAAGATACAATGGTTTACCGGTATAATAGGTCATGCAATGTATATACAAGAAGAAGTCATCAGAGTAATGAGAGCCATCAAGAAAGAAATTGGGAGTCATAGAGAATGGCAGAATTATGCTGATAGAAAGCATATCGGTGTGAGAAGTAAGATCAGGAGTTTAGATTGAAGTATGGTCAATGAGAAGAGTCTGACCGACAGAGGATAGTTTGAAAAGACATCAGAGTGACTAGGAGGTATCAGCCGAAGGAATTATGAGTTGGCTGACAGTAGTATATGTTGCCGATATGGAAGAAGAATGTACTTTGGCATTATTTTGGACCTTACAAAGGGTTTTTCTAAGTAATTGAGCCTTATTCATTTGTATGTGGGTTGATGGGTATTTTCACCCTATCCTAAATGCTTCCACTGTGTTACTCTACATCATAGAATATCATCCAAGTATACAATAACAAACTTACCCAAGAATTTCTTCAAAACTTCATTCATCAATCTCATGAAAGTACTCGGTGCATTTGTCAATCCAAAAGGCATCACTAACCATTCGTGCAATCCTTTATTTGTCTTAAAAGTAGTCTTCCATTCATCTCCTTCTCTGATTCTGATATGATGGCATCCACTCTTCAAGTCTATCTTTGTGAAATATTTTGCTCCACTCAAACAATCCATAATATCATCCATCCTAGGCAATGGAAATCTATACTTAACTGTGATCTTTTTTGATTTCTCTAGAGTATGTACACATTCTCCATTCTCCATCCTTCTTTAGTGCTAACACTATAGGTACTGTACAAGCACTCAATCTTTCTCTAATCAAACCTTTCCTCAACAATTCTTGTATCTGTCTATTCAATTCTGCATTCTCTGCTGGTGTCATTCTTTGTACTACTTTGTTAGGTAAACTAGCTCCAGGTATAAGATCCATGTGATGATTGATACTCCTGATTGGTGGCAATACTTCAGGTACATTGTTTGATATGATGTCTTCATACTCTGTTAGCAACTCAGTTATCTCCTCTGGTTGTGATTCTTCAGTCTATGTCTTTAGGGCTTCAGGCTTCTTAGGAATCAAAGCATAACACATATTCTCATGTCTCAAACCATCCAGAAATTTCCTTCCATCAACCAAACAGATTCTAGCATTCCCACATTCTTCACTCTTAGGAACATCTTCCAAAGGAATCAAAGTAATTCTCTTTCCATTTGATGTTATAGTATATGTAATCTTTCTCCCATCATGTATAGCTTTTCTATCATACTACCATAGTCTACCCAACAATATATGACATACACCCATAGGCATAATATCACACAATATTTCATCATGATAAGATCCAATATGAAATTTTACCAAACATTGTTCAATCACCAGTACCTTATGATCATCCTGAATCCATGCTATCTGATATGGCTTAAGGTGTTTCAATCTTTCCAACTTCAACTTAGTCACCATCTCCTCTAAGACCAAATTATTAGAATTACCACTATCAATTACAACCTTACAACATTTACCTCCTGATTTGCATCTAGTCTAGAACAAACTTTTCCTCTGCAGTGGTTCCTCATTTGTCTCTACTTGAAATAGTGCTCTCCTCATGACAAGTGATTCTCCTTTTTTAGTTTTACCATTTGAATTGGGTGATTCAACAGGTTCCTCTTCTACATAGGTTGTAGTTCCACTGTTCTCTATCTTCTTGCTTATACTTCCTTGATGACATTCAAATGCTCTATGTCCTTCACCTCCACACTTATAATAGGTTCCTCTAAATGTTCTCCCATCAGATCCTCTTCCATCTCTTATGTATCCATCACTCTGGTATGAACTAGGGTTTCCTCTATGGTAGAAAGTTCTATCATCTCTCCGGTATGAACTGCTATCTCTGTCTTCCTTCTTGCATGTGTTATCTTGTCTACTTTTCTCTACATATGATCTTTCTCCTCTAGAAAATTTTCTAGCTCTTTGAAATTTACCTCCTCTACCTCTTTGTCTCTGCTCATGCTTCTTGTTCAACTTTTCTTCAACTTTCAAGGCAAATGGGTATGCTTCTTCCAATGTTGTCATCCTCACCAGACTCAGTTCTTCTTGAATGTTCAATCTCAGTCCATTAATGTATCTTGCCACTTTCTCTTTGCTTACTTCACTATGTCCTGTCCTTATGATCATCTTATGAATTTCTTTAGTATACTCCACAGATTTTTCCTTTTATCTCAAATTCTACAATCTTTTCAATAGTTCCAACTCATATTCAACAGGTATAAACTAATTCTTCAACTTTGTCACCATTCTATCCAACTTTAGTATCTTTTCTTTTCCTATACTATTTCTATCCAACTAAACTTCTTTCCACCAAATAGCAACATGTCCTTTCAACTTGGTCTTTACAAATTTCACCTTCTCCAGATCTTCAATTTCTTCATACTCAAAGTATTCTTCTAGGTCATTTATCCAATCAATCAATTCCTCAGGATTCAAATTGCCAGTATAGTTTGGTACATCCACTATAGGTCTTTTTCCAATCTTCGAAATAGCTTGCAACATCTTTACTTGATCTGATTCTTCTTCTTCTAGGGTTTCTTCATTTTGATTAGTGGATTGAAATTCTTCATCATCACTTTCAACATTAGGTCAAGGTGTGAGTCCTCTTATTTGATCTTCTTCAATAGCATCCAAGCAAACTCACATTATTTTCATCATCTCCATCATCTCATCTATTCTTCCAGCCATAGTACCAACAACAGGTATTCTCTTCAGTAGCATCTCTTCTTAGGATCAAGTGTAACTACCTCAAATTCGGCAATCATGCTACAAGGTGACAACTGCCTCACAATCGACGATCAGTTAACAACACAGTAGTTTGCCTTAGGCTCAACAATCTATTCACAACAAGATCTTATGGAATGCCTTCATAAATTTTTCTCACTTCGCTCCCAAAGGATTCAAATTTCGCTCTGATACCACTTGGTGTAGTCACAGCTAGGAGGGTCCACAGAGTGAACAGTCCAGACCATGCAGCAAGAGTAAACACAATGGAAGCAACTCAATCATAGGATGCAAATGCATATTCAAATTCTCTATATATCAAAGATTCAAAATGTGAACATGTTGGCAACATGTAGGCTTACAATTAGGGCTCACAAGCCTGATTTTCTAGTTACAATATATGCACAAAATTTGGCTTTGAAGCGCCTTGTAGAAGAAATTCTAACTATCCAATCTAAAACTATGAATTCACTACTTTCCTATGCATCTATTACATTATTATATATCATCTCTGGATCACAGGAATCCTCCGCATCGGCCAAGGATGACTACAAACTCCAATGAAGAGATGTAACGTGTGTACATGGATAGGTCGGCCCAAAACTTATGGAAATCCTTTGCAAGTAAGTGAATCAATGTGTAGATCTCAGGGAAGGTTGGCCAAGTTCCAAACTATCTTCAATAATGTGTCATTTAGCTCCGCAAGTCTTCTCGTTTAGCTGGTTGTATGAGACTATTTGAATTCTCTATTCTGAGAAAATAGTTGATCTTTTGATAGTGATATCTTTCCGAAAATTAATCCAAATGATCTGGATTTTGGATATGATGTGTATGATGATGTCTAGATGCTAAGTCTAGCTCCATGAGGTGTAAAATGAAACTGCAGTAGAATGCAGACCAAAATACAGAAATTTCTTTTGATTGAACTAACTGTACTGAACTAGAAAATGAAAGAAAACAAATCAAATACAAATATTTTTGGTTGATGCAAGATTACTCTTCAACTAGGGATGCTCTTGCATCATTGTTGGTGCATGGTCTTGAGTCACCTACTCCAACTAGGGTTTCATATCTTGTGGTAATCATTAACATTTACATTCATTCTTTCATCATTTATTGCAAATCTTACCTCTACCCTCCTAAGGCATGCACTCTTGGATCTCTAATCATCGTTGTAGTGGAGGTGGAAAAACCAACATGGGGTTTGACTAAGGCAAGCCCCTAAACACAACACAACCTTTTCCCTTCTTGTTTGTGTGCAGGTCGCATCCTAAGGAATCAGACTACAACAAACTATAGGAAGGAAGATGATAGATAGGCAAAGGCACTCAAGTTAGAAGATTCTGCACAACCCTTATTTGGGTCTAGGGTGCCTAGTGCACTGGCACTTCTTTTCTCCTAAACTTAGGTTCCTATTCTACACCTTCTCCTAATCTCTGCTATCATTTTAGAATCTCTATAACTATTTATGATAGTCGTCAATTAGTTAATCTTGCTTAATTAGGGTTTCATCTTTTACCCTAGTTTGGTTGGTTAGATTTGGTTAACACTCCTTTATACAACAAAGGGACAAAACCCCTATAGTTTGGCTCTCCTTCTAAGGTAGAATCCAAGCTCAGTTTGTGTTCCAATGTTGATAGAAGAGGGTTTGACCTAGTTTAGGGTTTTAAGCTAAGTCTATTTTCTATCTAACATTTTGGTGAACTTGACGTATCTTGGACCCTCGCATCCTTCTTGCACTTGAAATCTGAGTTATTTTCTTCCCTAGATTTGATTAGGTTGAATTCATTGATAATTTTTCATAGATACATAGCTTAACTTTGCATTGTTACATTATTAGGGTTTACAAAAACCTTGCAATCATAGAAAACCTAGCTAGTCTTGAACCTAGGGTTTCTAGATTCATGTGTTGTGGAATTATTTGGTTGATAAAATTGATTTCATTTGTTGTAGCATATCATCTTGGTGTTTAAGAAAAGAACATTCTTGCATTTTTGCATTTGATTTAGGTTTAGAAGCACAAGCATATTTGTCACTTTGTCTACATTTCTTAAGTTTAGATCATTATAGCATGATATAAATTTCTAATTTTTGCATCAGATCTGATTGATATTGCATTAATTAATCATTTCATATTGGTATATTTTGCATTTGCACTTCTTCATTATTAGGGTTTTCAAAAAATATTGTATTTTTAGAAAACCTAGTTAGTCTTGCACCTAGGGTGTGTTGATAGAACTCTTGTTCCAAATTTTTACTGATGTTAATTTCTTAACAAATCTGATTTTACATTGCTTTAGCATATCTTAAATATCATCTTCTATTGAAATTTGAAAGAAAGATCATTCTTGAGTTGTTATATTTTTGGATTAGTGAAGAAGCATTAGATTTAGGGTTTGATTTGAATACAAGCATTGGCTAAATCTAATTAAGTTTTAGTGGAGTTGAATTTGATCAAAGGTTTATTACTGCATTATATTTGTTTACATTTGATCAAAAGAGAAAAAACATTGATTCATTTAAATAAAAACTCAAAAACTATTCTCTCATCACATCATTCATTTCTTCTACTTATGCATCTTGTGTGTCACCAAAGCTTGTAAACACTTTATAAGTTTTGTGTCCCAGTGCCCTGATTCTAACACCTTTATGCAAAGATGTCATTGAATTATGGGTTCTAATGCTTTGAATAACACTGATATCAACACATCGGAACCCCAATTCATGAATCCAATCATACATGAGGGCCCATCACCCCTTCATGATATTCCTACTTCACACATCCCATAAGAATTAACTTTTCATGAATCCAATGACATGGAGGACCTCATGGCTCATGTTCCTGAAGATCAAATAAAAAAATTAGATATTGAGTTGGCTAATTTTCAGCAATTTGTAAGCTCAAAACATATAGATGAGGATGCCATCCCTGTTGTTGAGAGTCTATGAAGTTTATTGTTCAAAGCACAAGAGGGAGTAGAAGTCTTGCATGGCGTAGCTCACATAGTGCATAATAACATTATGTTAGCAATTAGTTGTGTGGAAATCATCACTAATGTGACTTCTTAGAATCAAATAGGAACTTAGGTGTTGGCACCCATACCAACACCCCCTATTCCTACATACACTTCTTCTATGCTCACTACAACTACACAACCAAGTAATAGTACTACCACATGTGTTGGGTTATCTACCATAAATCTCATTCATCATTATAGTGCCATTCCATTTAATTATCCAAATGCTACACCTAGTGTCACTCCACCTACATCTAATCAGTCTAAACCTAATGTAACTTTCCAAAAGTCCAATCACACAATGGTTACCCCTATTCATTCATACTAATCTCAACCTAGTTCACCTTCTGACCTCGTCATCAACCAACTTTTGCAAAATATGAATTCCATCCAACAATAGTTAGAAAACATTAGTCAAAGTCCCTTGAAACCCACCATTGTATCACATTATATTCGCAGCCCTGAAGATGCAATATTGGTTAAAATTTTTCCTAGGTCACTCAAAGACATGGATTTGGATTGGTTTTACTCATTGCCTCCTAATTCAATCACTTCTTTCTCATAGTTAATCAATAAATTTCTTCAACACTTTCAAGAAAACATTGGACCTCAAGTCTCTTTGACCAATTTGGTCCATTGCAAACAAGGAATAAAGGAAAGAGTAACTAATTTCATGGGGCATTATCAAGCCCTCTTCTCACAAATTTAATATTCTATTCTAGATGTTGATGTACAAAGAATCTTCATTGGAAACTTACAACCTCACATCCGTGACAAAATCTTGTTGATGCATTATGACTCTTTCACCAATCTTTGTATGACTCTTCGTGATTACCAACTGTTAGTTAGTTAGTATGAGAATAATCACTCATCAGAGCTTTGGTTGGTTAATCCAAATCCCCACATGCTTATTCATTTAAAAGACACAACAAAAATTTCATCAAAATCAATGCAATATCATCAAACCGAATTAAAAAAATGTAGCAGATGCAACATCTTCTACTCCCACCCCATATAAACTAAAATGAAAAACTAGACAATTCACACCATTATTGGAATCTCTTTATTCCATAATGATGCAACTTTTAAACAACAATCTCATCAAGCTTCCACCAATTTGACCTCTCAATCCAAGTAAGATGCAAGCATCTTCTTTCAATTCAAAGTCCTTTTATCAATTTCACCACACCACCGGTCATGACACTTAATGATGTATGCATCTTAAACATGAAGTTGAAGACCTCATTGATTCCAATGTCATTCAGGTTGATGGCGTAAATGAAAAAGGAAATAAATTGGTGGCTCCACCTAATCAAAACTTGTAAATATTTGCAGATCCATTTCTGCAACAGGGCCAATGCACAAAGATGGGGGACCAAAAAGTGGCCACAACCACTTTTTGATCCCATAGAAGCCATAATGCGAGCGCATTATAATGTGATCATGTTTTAGTTATGCAACATTGTAAATAAAAGATGAAAAAGTGAAACCCATGGCCTCATTTACAAAATTTGGTTGCAGGTTTCACCTCTACTATTCCACGAGTGCATTATAACAAAGGGGAATCAACAAATTCATGATGCCACCTTGCTAATCCCGCTCCTGAGGATGTCGTGCATGAGGTGTAGAGAGTGTAGCAACTGAACAAGGCAGGTTTTGTTAAATTTTTATGAATTTGAAAAGAAATTGTTAGTTTTGCAATGTTTTGATTACATTTTTATCTTGAATTTTCAGCCAATGAGGCACCACAAAACCCTAATCTAGAAGAGGAGGCTCAAAACAATCCCCCTCAAATAGAGGAGAACCCTTAAAACCCCCCACCTTCATGTCCTAACCATCAAAGAGACACACAAGAAAATTATTTAGGGAAAATTGAAGAAAACACAAAACTTGAAACCCTAATTGAAACATTAAATACTCCAAATGTAAGCACCGATTGTAGGAGAGCCCTTGCCAAGTCATTATAGGTGATTGTTTCTCATATTGAATCGGTGACAAACCAAATCACCGAGTGGAATAACTATAGGGAGAGGAGTCAATACTATGTTGACAAATTGTCTTACAAACAAGTTAAGGATAAAAAAATATGAAATCTCAACTATGTGCACATTTTATCAATCCTAAAACTAGCCAAACACTAGAAGAGAGTTGCAAATGGTTCTTGATTCATTGGTGTGTGCAGGATGGTATATCCCAAAACTTTTAGGATATATGGTACATGGTCTTTGATGAGCGTCCTTGTAATAACAATGAGGTGTCACACTATTTCTTGAGGAAACTCTATTGTGAGTTCATCCTCAACTAGATTCCTAATTATTTCGACATTCAAAAGTTCTAGGGCAGAGGTGGTGGCTCTGCCCAAGATAGATAGGGGCAAATCGAGACCAGAAACATGTACCTAGACCCCTCATGAGGCCAACACATATCTTACACCCTTCAACTTTGAAGGAGAGTGTTGAGGTACAGACACTCCATTCATTGAGTTCTCTCCCCCAGTCTCTGACACAACATGGTGATGATCTTACCTAGGATGATGAGAGTGAGAGCAGTAGGCGTCGTGGGTTCCCACATCTTTCTAGTTCATGTGGGAATTTGTCCAATTATGGGATCTGAGACTCTTGCCATGCAGGAAATCTAGATGATGTTGTAGAGTGTCAGGATGTTGTGACGTAGGGGCAGTAGCTAGTGATGGATACATCCATATTGGATGATATTTCCCTCATAGATGTCATCTTGTAGGGAACGTTTGGTATTGACTCCTAAGTAATTTTTACAAGGTTCAGCTTGATTTAATATATTTGTATTTGAAATTTCTAATTAAATATATGAGTATCTATATTATAAGTCAAAATTAATGTATGTAATTGTCTGTACTATGAAATTCCAAGGTCAAAGTATTCATCCTGCATCTATTAGCCATCTAGTGCAAGGTTATGAGAGGAGGTCTAGTCAACATGTATGTAATTTATCACAAGATCATAAATATAGTACATATATCAATGTTAATCTTACTTAGTGACAATTTGATGATGATTAGAGAGCTTCACCACCACCACCATGATTTCTTTGGTCCCCTCCATGCATATGCACTTTCACCAAGGTAAATTTTACCATTTGTAATAATTATGCATTTAAATAATGTTATGTATCTATTTTGGTCAAGTAACCTTGAACTCTATTTTTAGATGTTGAATATGGAGACTCCTCCTTATCCTTGTTAGTTAGCAGAGGTGGGGATTGCTACAACTATTTTGTCTGCAGATCCTTTGATCAAGGTATGAGCCAGTAACATGTAAATGTCATTTTGTATTTCTTGTTTTATCTCATGTCATTTAATGTACATAAATGATATTCATGTTTACTCAATTTTGCTTCTTCATGCTTCTCATAGGAGGTCACAACTCCAACCTATCTAGCTACAAATTAAGAGAGACAAAAATGATCAAGAGGGATCACCGGCTAGTGGTAAGTGATTGATTACATATGTCATGTTATATATTTCATGTTTTCTATATTAATGTGGATATTGTTTGATTGTATTAATAGGTGGAGCTTCAAAAATCTCTATTGAGGAGGTCTAGTTGATGGGAGAGAGAGGACAAGTCACTGATTGACTCTCCATCTTCACAGCCAAGCAAGGGCCGTCGATTATTTGATAGTAGTTCATAGGAAATTTGATTTTGGGACATTTTTTTGTATGCCTATATGGATTTGTATACATACTTTAGTATTTTACCGATGTATATCTTTGTATATGCCTGTATGGCTTTGTTTGTACATGTGTATATGGATTTATATACACTATATGTTATTTTCATGACATTATGTCTATGACATTTTATATTAAATATAATATGATGATCAATTATGGTTACAAGATAGATATTGTATCATGCCTAAAAGTTTTGATATTGCGTACATGTTCTTCAATGTTTCCATGTGTTGAGAATGTGTGTCTCAAACTCACTGATAAAACCCTAGCTTAGTTGCAGTTAGTCTCAGACTTTCATAGTTGCATTCAGGTCTTTACCACAGTATTGTAGGGAGAAGCTACAGTAGTACCATAGGGTGCATTCTAGAGGAGTGCGGGTTGGCGGTGTTACCGCAGTCCTACAGCGGTCTTCATCTGAGCGTGTAGTAGTACAGGAGCCTGCAACCTTGTAGTGATGTTGGATGGTGATTGTTGTAGAGCAGGAGTTACCTCGCCACCCTATGATGGTTACTGGAGAGGCTGGTGGGTGTGCGGGTCATACTGCCACCCTGTGATAGCCCATGAGATGGCTTGTGGTGGTGCAGTATAGGTCCTGCCACACCGCATTGGTCCTTTGGAAAGGCTGTGGTATAGCGGCTAAGCCTAGGAATGATGGACAAAGGTGGAACCATAGAAAAGTTCAATGGCGATTGATTGACGAGTAAGGTGTCAACACGTGGCACTAGGTTACTCGTTGATTTCACATCATTGTTGTGAATCAACGCGTCCTTTGGCAGATGGCTATTCGATTACCGATGGAAGTTGAAGCGGTGGGCTTCCTGAAATGTTTGTGAAGTTTGTATTAATCTGATAGTGCATTGTAACCTAGAGGAAGGATGAGGTGTGACTGGATGTAATGAAATGCTTGCTAGATTTTCTCCAAATATGGAACAAGATGTAAATCTCTAGTAAAGGCTATGAGCTTGATATTGTATTGTAACTTGTACACTTGTTGCTAAATAATACAATGGCTCTATGTTTTGGAGTGTGGGTTTTTTTACCCGAAAGGGTTTTCCCTATGTAAGTCTTTATGTTTTTGTCTTCTGCTCTATCTTTCATGTTTAGTGATTCTGTTTATTGAATCTATTTAATGTATGTTGTTGAAACTGGTTTAAATTGCAATCACTTTCCTCTAAGGGTTAATGTGGGAAATGAACTATGTCTAATTCCGCTTTATGGCATAGTAGTATGTGTTTTGAGGCAATCAAAGAGAATGATTATTAATGTAGACACTTACTGATCTCAGATGCTTATTCTAGGATGAACCATTTTTTTCCCCTTCAATTGGTATCAGAGCCATGGTTTTTGGTTTTGGGTATTCCTTCTATGAAGATTTCTTAGTCTGGCAAGCTTGAGGAAATATGAAGGAATTGGTTGAAGATTGATCCTTTGTTGAGTGAAAGTTGTTTGCTCTTTTTGTGTTAGTTTCAAGAGACAACACACGGCTTGAAGGATGGTGAAGACAGAGAAAATGGAGTTGGTCACTTTGAAATGATGTTGATCTAGAGCTCATGATAGGTAGTGGAATAATCCTGATGCATGGGGTGGGATTTTTTGCTTTGTGGTTGTGTTGCAACAAATCTTTCATATTGGGTGTCTGTGTGAGAGGCTCCCTGGTGATATGGAGAAGCTTGTGTTGTTTTTTAGCTATGAAGTAATGTGCTTATGCTGGATGTTTATTCTTGGTATTGGAAGGCATTGTTTTTTGTTACCCCGATTGCATATAGGCTATGGAGTTGATCATTGGATGATCTGGAAACTTCTGTAATAACATGTCTCCCTCAGATGCATGTGCATGTTGGTGGTTGTGGAGTTGGCCTACAAGTGGGTTTGGAGTTCTTGGACCTCTACTTCCTTTTGGTTGGTTGTACTTGCATGGCTCGGATTCACATATCTTGGATATGAGGGTTTATAGATTTTCGTAAAAAAATCTATGGTTAATTTTCATCTATGATAATCCATTATTCTAGTTTAACTGTTATGGTGTTTTTTGTTTTAGACTTGTGGGTCTTCTAGATGATAAGTGGATATGGATTTGCATGTATGTCAGTGACATGATGATCAAAACTTGTGGAGTTGTAGATCCGCGAATAAACTATTTTTCAGATTATGATTCCTTGGGGGTGTTTTGGATGTAAGATAGTTGTAGGTTTTCATGTATGATTTGTGCATGGTATGAGAAGGTTTGTAGCTTTCTCAGCATGGAGATGTTGGTATGTGATTAGTCACTCATAATTTCTACAATATTTACTTGATGGGTTCCTTGACTATGGTTACTCATATGTGGACTAGTTTGGCAAATCAAATTTGTGGTTGATTTGATGTTTGAGTCTTGTGGTCTACATGTTATCTTCTTGTTATCTCAGTTTACAGGTTACTAATGTGATGATGAGTTTGCATGTTTTAGTGTATTGGATCTATGAGTTATGCAATTTTGTGGGCTTATCACCTATTTGATTGCAGCGGGATGACTCAGATGTGGACTATCTATGTAATGATACAAAATTCTTACTTACTAAAACTAGGAACTCAAAAGAAAATGCAATTCTAAATTTGGAAAGAAAAATGATTCAATACTCAAATATTCATAGTTGCATAAAGATAGCAAGTTCCAATAATGAAGTACAAATTTAATCAATCAATAAATTACATTTCCATATACTTTCACCAAAAAGGGTGTTACAAGACATTTGATTCCATGTTACAAGAGATTGTATCAATATTTTAGTTACTTCAATAAAAGTACAATTCCAATTGGGCTTGAGCAGGCCATACAAAATTAATACAAGTATATCCATATGAATTATATATATAAAAGAACATTTGATCTCAACCGCCATGACCCTAATGGTCTTCCGCAAGATGAGGTCAAGAATGTGGTCAAGGTGCTTTTTCCACCCAGCCACGAAGTACTAGACTTCCCCGATTTCCTTCCTAACTCAAAGGAAGCACCGACCCTGCAGGAGGAGCCTAGCAACCCGAAACGGTAAAGGCAGGAGGGAACTCTCGATGCGTGCCTAGTGCCTGTATGCATTCCTAAACTATACTAGAAATGACATAACTCTCGCAATAGGATGTGGCAGAGACATAAAATTCTAGACTTTTCAAATCCATCTTTTTCAATGGTCTAGCAGCTTGACCAAGCTTAACAAAACAAAATGGGAATCTAGAAAAAGTAGATTACCGTCTCTGGAGCCCACATTTGGCATCTTGTCCCAGAAGTAAAGTAACTTTCCAAATATAAACATACCATTTACTTAGGAAGAAGAAACCATTTCCAGAAGTTAAAGTAATGTTTTGTCTATTGGTTATGTTGTCTAAGTTTCCAATATTACCGGTTTTAATGATCCTTTGGAAGAATAGATTTTTTTCTAATTGGTAAGAGGTTGATCATAAGTTTTAGTTCTGGTTTATTTTCATCCCATTGGTATAGGCAATTTATACAGGTAAAAAGTTTGGACAAAAATAATCACAATAAAATATGTTTTCTGTAACAATTAATATAGAAGTTTTTAATCATTTATATACAATAATTGACCAATTTAAAATTTGTTTACATTCAAAAAAAAGTATACATATATCTTATATATATAGCATTATATTTATTAGTACCTGCCTTCGGCTGGTACCATTGCAATGAGTTCAACTTATCTAGTTATTAATCTATTGATTACAAACCAATCAAAAGATAGGATTATTTTTTTTGTCAGACAAATTTGATTTAAATTTGTACTTTTCCTATGTGAACATGATAAATTTTTAACAAAAAATTATTTAGAAATGATTTATCTGTATTGTCATTGGCTGAAAAAAAAAATGACCTCTTCTCTGCGGATTGTCGGTTTGTTGGGAGAGTGCAACAAAAAACTATAAATGTGGAGAGAATTCTGATTTGAAGGGAGTACGTGGCAAGTAAACAAATTATGAACACAAATTTTGTCTCCCACTAGTTAAGTCATGCCTAAATGGATGGCGATTAATTTTTTGCTTCATTAGCTAAAGTAATATAATTTTAATTTAGTTTTTAGTTTTCTACAGATTTTATTTTATGTAATTTGACAATTTATTTTATTTAGTCAATACTTTAAAATCTATAGTATCATGAATTTAATTATATTTTTTATTTTATTCTTCAAACTTACAATATTTTAATGCATTTTAAATTATAAAAGTATTAGTATTATTACTATACTTTAGGGTTCTACACATAAATAACCTAATTTCACTAAAATATTTCTTAACTATTTCATTTGGTCTTAACCACTGATGTCTAATTAAATGGAGCTAAACTACATACTTTTATTAAATGAATGCACCCAAAATTATTACTAAACCACAATATTATATTAATTAAAATAATTAAATCATGTTGTCTAAAAGTACTTACTATTATTACTTAAATAAAAAATTAAGTGACTAAGATAAAATACTGTAGTGATGTAAATATGAATATGTTTTTGTTATTATATTATGTAATTATTCTTCAAACTTACAATATTTTAATGCATTTTAAATTGTAATAGTATTCAATATTATTAGATTTTAATATCTTAGGCAGACATTTCAAATCTATCCACACTGTTATTATATTATGTAATTATTTTTCAAACATACAATATTTTAATGCATTTTAAATTGTAATAGTATTCAATATTATTATTAAAACATTTCAACACTCTTCAAAAATTAAATTTTCAATTATTGGAATACAATTTGTCTATACAACCAATACTTAATCAACAAAAAAATTACAACTAAACAAATACTATATACAACCAATAACTAATCAACAAAAAAAATTACAACTAAACAAATACTATAATAACAACACTACAAGGCAGGTACTGACCACTACGTGGCACTTATTTATATTTATAAAATGAAAACATTGTTTTCTAAAAAAATCAAATAACAGAATATATATATATATATATATATATATATATATATATATATATATATATATATATATATATATATATATATATATATATATCCAAAAATTAGAGTGAATGCCCAAAAGGAAAATACCGAGCGAAGGACAAAGTTGGCATGTTGATAAGTTTTAACTAAACAAAGTTCATACTATAATACGAAATAAAGGTTTTATCAATCATGTGACGGCTCAATGGGGGGGTTACCATATGGCCCCTTATAATATTTACAGCGTAATTTACTATTTCATTATTTTAAAAAAAATCTTCAATAAAATTTGTAACCAACGGAAAAATAATACGAAGTTTGCAATTTTTTTTATAGAGACTATAGAATATGATTTGGTTATGACTATATATATACACGGTATAAAATCAATAATTTATATATATTAATATAATTTTGAATACAGTTACCTTTATATATATATATATATGAGGGATAAATATTCAACGGTGATATATGTATAGTTTTAAATAAATAACAAATGGATTGGTTCTCACAATTCATAGAAAATAAAGAATGATCAAAATAAAAGAATTCTACATAGAAACCTGAGATTGATATCCCCCTGTTGACCCCTGTTTTGCGGATCCTCTTTTCCTCTCTTTTTCCTCTGGTTTTACAATTAATTTTTCTCTTCTTGCTTCAATGCTCTGAATAATTTCCCTGTGTATAATAATGAGAGTTTAATTTTCTTTTAAAATACCTTATTTCTTTTTCCCCCAATTTCTTTCTATTTTCCCAGTTTCTAATTTTTGAATGGTTTTGACTTTTTCTAATTTTTGTGTCTTTTTATATTTTCTATCTTTTTACTTTCTTTTTCTAAGTTTTTAATTTCTAATTCTCTCATAAAGTAGATTTTTTTCTATTTTCAAACTCACATAAAAAGATTGATTTTATTTTGTTACTAATTCTTGGAAATAAATAAAAATGGTAATTTTAATTTCCAAAAGGACACAATTTAATATTTAAAAATGATTTTAATAATAAGTTTGGCATATAACTTTATAATAATAATAATAATAATAATAATAATATAATTATTTTCCCACATACAATTTAAATAAAAAATTTAAATATATGACTATATAATTATATAATTTAATTTACTTTAAAACTCACATATTATTTAAAATAAAATATATAATTATATTTTACTTTATAATATTTTTAGTATAAATAAAATAATAACTAGAAAATATAAAGAATATTTTTTTAATTAAATACTAAGAAAAAAAAAAATATTTTGTTAATGCAATACTAAATGCATCTATATGACATCTACATGTGTGTGTGTATTCAAGAGTATCCCCTCCATCCTAACCCTATCAGGGAGCTAACCACCTCAACCTTGACCACACCCTTGTCTTCAACAACCTATAACTCATAAAACTTGACTTTCCATTAATAGGTTAGTGACCAATAGCCGAAGCATAACAATTTATTTAATAAAATAATATTCACTTATTCCATCTTTCAAATTAAAATAAAATACCATCTATTTAATTCAAATCAGCATAAAATAAGTGTCTATCTATTTAATTCAAGTCCATTAACTAACATTTATTTAATCCACATATAATTATCCACAAATAGTTCTAAATATAGTAAGTTCATAATGTATCAGAATTTGAGACGTGACAATCTATATCCACAAGATTGATTTAGTATTTATACAAACTTTGTTAGTTGGCCTTGTCTATGGTCACTTGTACATTGGTATGTTGAATTGGGATGAGAGGATGCATGATTTGAGTGCCTAGATAGTTGGTTATTGGGACTTGGAGCATGTTTATCATGATGTCATGAATAGCTTGGTTACACTGTTTAGTGTGAACTTTTGACAGTGATGGTTTTATCTTCTTGACTTGTACATCTTGGTTCTACTTTATTCTTTGTACTACTAATATTGCAGGTGAAGTATTTGATTGTGTTAGAGCCATGGATTATCTTCATTGAGAGGATGGTTATCATGATGCCTTGATAAGCTCGGTATCACAATTTCAATGGGAGCTTTGGCAATGATGTGAATTCATCACTTGGTGATGGATGATCTTCTTTAGTGTTGCAGATGTTACTAGGAGGAGCTCTTAGATCCTGTTGCTACAGAAGGGTTCTTTCGTATTTACATGGACACTATTTGGAGATGGGTCATCTTCATGATATTGAAGATGTGGAACATCTTGGAGCCATGGAGGACTCATGGAGTCTTTGGTTGAGGTGTCAGTGGTGCTTGACAGGTGATGTTGGTTTAGAGTTTGTTTTATGTCATCATATACTCTTGTTTATGCATTAGAGTTTTGGCATGATACATTGCTCTTGAGACCATGCTATGTTCACTTGGAGCATGGAATCTCCTAAGGGTGATGGTAAGATAATGATGTCATGACAAGTTCTTGATTCATATGATTGGAGCTTCGACAGTGGTCTAGTGATTCTCTGTGTTTTAGGTGCATTGGTCATATGCTTGAGAAATTCATGATGGTGCAGTGATGCATTTAGAGTTTAGCATGAGATGATTGTTTACAGGTGCTCATGGATACATGGAGAATGAGGTGAGGTTGTATTTCTCTTGAAATGAGAGAAGTATTGTTGAGATGGTTACTCTTGGTGAGATTTCAATAGAAAGTCCAAATAGCCTACACCTTGGTTGGACGCGAGTTCAATAGAGACCTATGAGGAGATTTCTTTTGGAGGAGTCATGATGGCTTGCATATCATGGAGGAGCATTCTCATTCCCCACTCTTGGTCTGTTTGGCCGTTTATCATTTGAGAGGTATTTGCCCATTATATCTTTTAGATGTGTTATGTTTCATGCTTTGGTTCTCATGGGATTGAGTTGATTCATGGTGATTGATTATGGAAACTCATTTGAGGATGGTTTAGCATGAGTCTATATGCTTTATCTTTCATAGATATGGATCTTGAGCTATGTAGTTAGTTTTAGAGGATTCATTTGAGGGATGTTTGGAATGGTTATCTCCTTGTGCATTTGAGTTTGAGATATCATTCATTAAGGAGGACTGTTAGGAGATGGTTTATGGGCTGGAGATGGGAAATGGAGTAGTTTGATCTTCTTTGAGAAGCTTACATCCATGTAGTTACATGATACATATGTTGTGTTTGATCTCTTGAGATTGAATGATCTTAGGTGTTGTTATGCTATTCTCTTTGGGGTTTTATGGAGGAGATCATACTTGACATAGTTGGCACTAGGTTACTCATTGATTTCACATCATTGTTGTGAATCAACGCGTCCTTTGGCAGATGGTTGTTCAATTACCAGTGGAAGTTGAAGTGATGTGCTTCCTGAAACGTTTGTGAAGTCTATATTAATGCGACAGTGCATTGTAACCTAGAGGAAGGATGAGGTGTGACTGGATGTAATGAAATGTTGCCAGATTTTCTCCAAAGATGGAACAAGATGTAAATCTCCAGTAAAGGCTATGAGCTTGATATTGTATTGTCACTTGTATGCTTGTTTCTAAATAATACAATGGCTCTATGTTTTGGAGTGTGGGATTTTTTACCCGAAAGGGTTTTCCCCACGTAAGTCTATTTTCTTGTATTCTGCTCTATCTTTCATGTTTAGTGATTCTATTTATTGAATCTATTTAATGTATGTAGTTGAAATTTGTTTAAATTATAATCACTTTCCTCTAAGGGTTAATGTGGGAAGTGAACTATGTTTGATTCCGCTTTATGGCATAGTAGTATGTGTTTTGAGGCAATCAGAGAGAATGATTGTTACTGCAGACACTTACTGATCTCAGATGCTTATTCTGGGATGAACTATTTTTTTCCCTTCACCATGAAATTATATTATATTGTTCAATTATAGTTCAATATATGTGTCAAGTATGGTTTGATTAATTCAAATATTTTGACATCCTTGCAAAATACATTGTGTGCATATCTTGCAATCATTGCATTCCATGAGACTACATTTATTTGAGGCATCATGTGTCAAACAGTTCACACGCTTTGTCTATGCTTCCACACTTTGCATTCATGTCTTCAAGGGCAGCTGTAAATATAACATGTGACAAAATTCCTATATCCTTTATGCTTTGATGTCTATCCACACCTTGTTCAGAAGATCCCATTTTGGCATAGGCAAGGAGGATGTTGGATAAGGTTGTGGAATTTAGGTTAACACCCGCCAATTGCATTTTCTTGAAATTTTCTTTAAAGCCTTATCAAAAAATCCATTTTGTGCCTATCTTGCAATCATTGCATTCTATGAGACAACATTTCTTTGAAGCATCATGTCAAACAGTTCACATGCCTTGTCTATGCTTCCACACTTTGCATACATGTCTACAAGGGTAGCTACAAATACAACATCTCACAAAAATTCCTATACTCTTTATGCTTTGATGGCTATCCATAACCTGATCCAAAGATCCTAATTTGGCACAGGCAGGTGATGAGGTCATAGTAGTGTTCATTAATTCACATCACTTAATTATCAACCTGGAGGTGTCTGTAGCGATCTGTGATAAGACTCTTAGTGTGGGGGATTTTGGACTGAATCTGAATTGGTGGTTGATGGACAAAGTCTGGTTTACTTATCTTGTGGAAAGAAACACACATGCAAGGAAATGAAACTATCTATTTGCTTTGAAAGGAAACACACATACTTGGAAAGAAACTATTCTAATTGCTTTGAAAATAAACACACTTGCTTGAAAGGAAACTAGTCTAATTGCTTTGAAAATAAACACACTTGCTTGAAAGGAAACTAGTCTAATTGCCAAAAAGGAAACTATCTTAAATGCTGAAACAAAACTTCAAGGTAATTGAATCCATTGTCAAATCATAGCAAAGACACACTCTGAATATATCAGTGTTGTTGAAATCACAATCCTATTTTTTTGGTATTTTTGGAATTGATAAAACAAACTTGTAGGTGACAACTAGCTAAATAGTTATACAGAAAAGAGAAAACATATCACAAAGTTAACATACATAGATAAGTTCACTAAATAGAAAGACAAAACAAAATTACATAAATATCGAGTGATCTCCTCTAGTTTGGGGAAGTGGGCCCTACTTTCCCAACTAGAGACGATCCTCTGAGCTTGAACAAACTTTTAGAAGAATTCCCCCTTTATTTGCATTAAATCAAAGTCTAGAAATGGACATGGATACAGAACTGGAAAAACAAAGAGTTTTCCTCTAACTAGAAATATAAATAGATTACAACTTGATATCAAAATCTGGAACTAACTTAAAGAGACAACCTGCTCCTATTTATACAGTCGATCTTTATTAAAAAGGAGATAACTAACAACGATCCTAACTACAACGAGCTGGAATGAAAGCCAGTTGCTTATTTATTACATTGATGATTCCACTGCGGGTTACTGAAGATCAGAGATTTGTATCAACTTGGCTATTGGCAAGCTTGAGTGATTTACTAGAATGGTATGGTGCTTGGTGGTAGTGACTTCAGTTGGAACTGATGCCAATTAACAACTATTTCAGTTAGTCACTAAAAATGGAGTGACGTGGAGATTTAGATTATAACAGCTGCCTTAATTGAGGCGTGGGTCATGTTTGCATTGCTGGACCTTTTGGGTAGCCCTAGGATCGGCCAGTAATAGTCATCGACTCGAGGGGAGGATGGCTCTATTGGAGGGTAACGACATTTGGAGCTGTCTAGAGTTTAGGCTCTTCGTAGAAAAAGTGGCTCCAGAGGGATTCAAAGACCACTAGAAGTCTTACCACCGTAATCCTCATGCAAACACAAATCACTTATACCACAATTCATGAGATATACACTTTGAAAATGAAATTCAAGTAAATAAGTTAAGAGATTGCATCAAAAGGAAATGAATACTAAACATGTGCATAATCCATCCAAGAGACAAATATAATTATAATAATATATATGTATATGCCATAATGTTTTATAAAAGTCTTTTGAAATAGGAAATATAAAGAAATAAGTGAGTCATGGATTTGACTCATCATTATCCCCCCAACTGAAACTATGCCATGTCCTCATGGCTACCCTGCACCATTTGCTTCATCAAGTATATTCTTTCCTTCAATGATAGTACTGCAATTGTAGTCCTCATCCTCATACTGAAACAATTTTCTACCCTTTGTTTGGAATCCATCATTCTCCTATAACCTGCTGAACCATTTGTTGAATTTGCCTTCTCTCATCAGGTTTCCTGGAGGGTGGCTAAGGCGAGGAGTTGGCATCAGAATCAATAGTGGCATGAACCTCATTCCAATCTAGTTTTGTTGCCTCTACTGAATCAGGGGTATTATTTTTCTTACTTTGTCAATCATCCACCTAATGTTTGCAGGGGACATAGGTTCCCTTCTTTTGAAAATATGAGGCAAGTCCTCAAATCTGGATATGCATCTTGAGATTGCTGCATTTGGAAGATAATATGCAATTGCAAAGAAATTAGAAATACAAGAATTTAAATTTCTCCCATATTGATCTATGATGCCCTGCCTGTAAGCATTTGCTTTGAAAGTGTTGGAGAACCATGTAGTCTTAGGGCACTCATGTCTCATTAATAACCCTATGGATTCTATTGTAACATCATATTCTTCGATCCTTTCCTCCCATAGCCTGTTATTTCTAAGAAGAGACAGATAGATCTAGATCTGAAGTTCTCCCACATATAAATTAAGCATTGAAGTATTGACATGTCCCATAATGTGGCCATGTTGGAAGAATTCACACAAGAGATTTTGTTGGTCCTTTGGATTTTGCAAATAACACTCAACAAAATCTCTATCATTATCAAAGTCAAATGGAAGATTGCAACTGATCCTAAGTAATTTTCATCGCAAAAATTATTCTCGGAGGAACAAAGCATACACACCTGATGGAGGGTGCTGAGCTAATAGGGTCTCCTCTGTTTCACAAGCTAAAGCCAAGTTCTTCTCCACCACCACCTTCTCTTCTCTAAGGGTCTCCATATCTTTCCGAAGCTTTATGATCTCACCTTTGAGTTGTCTGTTATCTAGTGTTAGCTGTAAATTTTGTGCATAGACATTCAGTGATGCTGGCGTAGGGGTCTGCTAAGCAGTCTTTTGTCAAAGTTGCGTGATCTGAGTGTCTTTTTGGGCTATCATGGCTTTGTGATTATCTATCTCCTTCTTAAAAACAAAAATTTCTTTTTCTTTTTCTTCTTTCTCCATTGCAGCCTTTTCTTTCAGCTACTCAAGTTCTTCTTCCTTGGCTTTGAATTGCTGAGCCATGGAATCTAATTGTGCCCTGCATTGCCTCAATTCAAACTTGACTTTTGATAAATCCAAGGCATGCTGAGTTGCCTAGGCAGTTGTATCCTCAAAGCTTTCCATGAGGAGCTCTTTCCCTTCCCTGTGGTTGCATTACAAGATATCCTGTTCAGCTTCTTCAGGGGTGTCCTCTTCCCTAACTTCCTCAGGAGTTTCACCATTGCCAGCCTCTTCAGTCCCAATGTCCTTAGGAGTTTCTTCACTATGCTGTGCAGTAGGGGATGATTGCTTGCTTGAGATGGCAGTATGGCCTTGCTCTTTTTCTCCTTTATCCTCTTCATTTGAAGAAACAACTAACAGACGGGGGTGGTGTGTCCTAGCAGGGGTGGACCCTACTGCTTCATTTGCTTGACTGGGTTGTTCAATCCCCCTCCAGAGTCGTCTGAACCAAACTTTAGGGGATTTGGAAGACACTGCCACAGGGTCTCTTGAAACAGAGACAATGGAGGTGTGGTGTTTCACCCTCTTCCTTCTAGGCTGCAAGGCAAGAAATTCTTCCCATTTTTGTTGGCCATCTTCCTGTTGCAGGAAGTGGTACTTCATGATCAAATGTATTAAGTTGAGGTGGCTAATCTGCCCTTCTTTGCTCTTCCTTTTTGTCATCATATTTACTAAGTTTGTGTGCAAGAAAGTAGACAAATTTATCAAGTGCTTGGGGTCATTGGCTCCATGCCTTAGGTGAGTAATTAGTCTCATTCATGGCCCTAAAACCATACCATACTAACCATCACATGTAAAGAATTTCATGATCCACAAGACAACAATCTTCCATGGGTCTAGAAGATTGGTTCTCTCAATTCCTTTGGTTGCTCCCTTACTCACAACATATCGAGGGAAAGGCTCCGGAGCAACATGAAAATTTTGAACTAATTCCTTATATGATGGTTTACTTGAAAAAAAATCAACACCTACTATAGGTATGCCAGAACGTTGACTAATCACAGTAGGGTTTATTTGTATTCTTACCCCTTTTACTATGGTGAAGGTCCTATAGAAGTTTACGATGAACTCGTTGACCAATTCTACTTCATACCCCTCAAATTTTTGTAGGAACTCCAACCATCCAGCCTGCTGGAGAATCTGTGCGTTGGCATCATCAAAAGTGATGTTCTCTAGCTTAGTTTTCCTTTTGTTACCCATCTGCTTAGCTGATTTTGAATTCACAAAGAAATGTTGCAATGGAACTCTGGTTTTTCTCTTTTGTTCTCTGGTTTTTCAGAATAGGAAGTAATGTGAATTTTGAGTTGTCAATGGCAGGTTTAAGTGAGGAAATAATTGCATGCAAGATGGATAGGTTGGCAGTTACCCTGCCTGTCTTTTCAGCATTCATGGGCTCATACTTTGGAGGTTCAAACCAGAGTGCTAGCGTGCGAAGTGGAAATTCATAGCTGCCACCTTAATTCTTTTCCACGCGCATCCGGAGCTGATGCCATCAATCGTAGCTCTCACATCTTTTCAAATGCATTTCCCTTTTATGGTGATAATTACCAGTCATCATTATTGTACAAGCAAGTACTTATTTCTTTTTATGGCATTTTATGGAAAATGTTGTTATCATTATGACCAAGTACTTGCATCTTATTGCAAGGTATGCAAGATCTGCAGATGATTCTTCTGCTACCACTTGTCTGACTACCGTCAATCATGCAACTGCCTTGGTGCGTGTGAGGAATAAGGACTGCATTCAGGTCATTTGGGGAAACACGTGGCATATATACATATATTAAAATAATTATACAAATTTCAAGGTAGGAATATACCTTTGTACAACATGCATCCCTAAGATGGTTTTGTCTTAACTTTTATCGGACCACTTTTCGCAATACAACATCACCTAGCACCCAACGATACTTTGGAAAGCAAGCATTCATCAATATCTATCTAGAGCCATCCGTAGCCATTTGGAACTATCAGTAACTATCTAGAGCTATTTAGAAATTGTCAACACAAAGACTTGCAGAACTGCAAAAAAGTAATTTTATTGAAGGAAATGGGGAATTCAAAGGAAAGACTACCATTGTTGGTTTTCAATCTCCCCTCTAGACAAAGCCATCATTTCTAGTTTTCAACTTTGCCCAAATTTTTTTATGCTTTCTAACAGAAAAGGCTATCATTTTTGGTTTTCAACCTTTACTATTTTATTTATTCTAGAGTCATCATTTAGAACATGAGTCCCATAGAAGAGAGATCCTCTAGGGTGAAATGCTCTATTCGAGATTGAATTTCTACAGAGAACTCCTCTTTGGAAGTTGGTTTGTGATACAACTTCAATCTATGTCCATTTACTAGAAGAACTCTGCGATCTCCATCAATGGGAACTAGCTGAACAACCCCATTGCTGAAGGTTTCTTGAATTTCATAAGGCCCCAACCATTTGATGTGCAATTCCCCTTTTAGATCTTGATACTTGGAATCATACAGCAGGGCCCAATCTCCTTGTTTGAACTGCTTATTGGTAATGTGCTTATCATGCCATTCTTTTCTCTATTGTTGAATTAACTCTCTGTGTTGTAATGCTTCCATCCACATCACTTCTAATCTATTTAGCTGCATCATCCTATGTTGTTGTGCTTTAGTTAAGTCAATACCAACTTCAAGTGTTGTTCTCAATGTTTCCACCTCATATTCTATGGGCAACATTGGGTGTTTCCCACATATTAATTCATATAGTGTGAAATTAGTGGTGGTCCTCCATGTGGTGTTGTAGGCCCAAACAATTTCTGTCATTCTTTCAGCCCAATCTGATCTTTTACTTGAAATGGTTTTTGTGAGGATGTTCTCTAGTTCTCTATTCATTACTTCTACTTGACCATTGCTCTGTGGATGATATGGAGATGACTTCCTATGACAAATTTGATATCTTTCTAGGAATGTTTTGATCATAGTAAACATGAATTGTGGTCCTTGATCAGAAACAAGGACTCTAGGTGCTCCAAATCTTTACAAAATGTGCTTATACAGAAAATCTGCAACCTTCTCCTTTGCTACAGGTAGTGCTTTTGCTTCGACCCATTTGGTGGCATAGTCGGTGCAGACCATAATGTAGTGATTTCCTTGGAAGGTGGATCTATTAGCCCCACAAAATCTATTCCCCATTTTTTAAATGGTTCAAGAACCACTTGAGGATAGAGTGACATCTCTATGGTAGGAGTTGGACCTCCCAGTTGCTGGCATTGGTCACAATGCTTGACATAATGTTGGATATCCTTGGTCATTGTTGGCCAAAAATACCCTACTCCTAGAATTTTATGTCTCGTCCGGAGGGCTGAAAAATGTCCACCAGAAGGTTCAACATGACATGCTCGGATTATATCATAAACTTCAGTTTCTTGCACACAGCTTTGCAATACATGGTCAAGACAATTCTTAAACAAGATACCATTTACCCATTTGTATTTGGAGCTATCTTGAACTAGTCACCTGATTTCCTTCTGATTGAAATGTGGTTGACATCTTCCTGAAACTAAATAGTTAGCTAAATTTGCAAACCATGGTGATTGTATGGAAATGGCAAAGAGATGTTCATCTAGAAATGTGTCATCCACTAGTTCGTTACTTCCCTGAACAATCAATCTAGATAAGAAATTAGTGACAACATTATCTTTTCCAGGTTTATCAACAATGGTTATGTCAAATTCTTGCAGCAATAACAACCATCTAATAATTCTACCACATACCACAACTTTATTCATTAGATATCTAATGGCTACATGATCAGTATGTATAAAAACTATGTAGCCTGTGATGTAGTGGCAGAACTTATTGATTGCATAAACTACTACTAAGAATTCCTTTTCTATAGTGGTATAGTTTTTCTTTGTAGGGTTTAAGTTTTGCTAACATAATAAATTGCATGCATCCCTCCAGATTCGTTAGCCTATCCTAAGACTGCTCCAATAGCTTGATTGGAGGCATCAATGTGAATATGGAATGGTTCACTCCAATTTGGTCCTTTGATGACTGGTATGAGGGCACTTTTGATGGCTTCAAATGATTCTTGACATTGTGGTGTCCAATTAAACTCAGAATCCTTTTTAAGCAAGGTAAATAAAGGATCATCTTTTCTACTGAAGTTTTCAATAAACCTTCAATAATACTCAACATGTCCTAGGAAACTTCTCACTTTTGTTTGAGTTTGAGGAAGGGGAATTTGAACTATAATTTCAACCTTTTGGGGGTCCACTTTCATTCCCTTTTGTGAGATGTGTTGACCTAGGACTATCCCTTTAGTCATCATAAGAAGGCACTTCTCATGATTCAGGGATAACTAATGTTCTTTGCACATTTCAAGCACTTTATTCAAACTATTCAAGGCTTCATCAAAAGTTTTTCCATGCACCATAAAATCGTTCATATAAACCTCCACACATGTATTGGCTAAATCATAAAAAATTGCCAACACAGCTTGTTGAAATGTGACTAGTGCATTGCATAATTCAAATGGTAGAACTCTGTAAGCAAATGTCCCCCATGGACATGTGAAGGTAGTCTTGTCCTGATCTTCTAGAGCCACTTGGCTCTGATTGTAGCCACTAAATCCATCCAAGAAGGAGAAATAGCGACTACCAGCTAGTTTATCCAGCACCTGGTCAATGAAGGGAAGTTGGAAATAGTCTTTTTTAGTGGCTTTGTTCAATTCTCTATAGTCAATGCAGACTCACCACTTGCCATTTTTCTTTGGTACAATAACCAATGGTGATACCCACTGACTGTCAGAAATGGGGTAGATGAATCCTACTTGTAACAGTTTCTCTATTTCTTCCTTCACTATATCCCTCAAGGATGGATTAATTATTCTCTATGGTTGCCTAATAGGATGGACATCTTCAGTGTAGATATGATGTGTGCATACACTGGGGTGAATTCCTCTCATGTCCTTGTATTCCCATGCGAAAGCCTGGGTATGATTTTGCAACAATTTTGTCAATCGAATTTCTTCTGCTTCTGTTAACCAACTACTATTGGAGAGTTGTTTGTTGGTTTGGATAGTGATTTTCTTTGTTCCATTATAAACAAAAAGAAGCTCTTTGTAATGACTAAATAGAGTATTTAATAGACAAAGGTGAGGCACAATTTGGTGTAATGTTTTTGCTTGTTGATAACTTAAGTGGGAGGCAATTTGTTCAGAATATGGATAGTGGAATGCCTTGAAAGATCCTTTTGGATCTCTCTGAAGCCATTTGGAGACCTCTTGTTGGGTGATATTGTACAAGGAGGTTTCATTGTTGATTCCAATTCTTTATACTCCTCATTGCATTCTTCAAAATGTTCTATAATTGTTACCATTGCCAATGAGGAGGCGTCTTCTTCATCTGAATCCATCAGATCGTCTATCCATGGTTTATTCTCATATTGTAAGAATGGTTTGGCAAGGGGACAGATGGAAAGTTCCTTCATCTTTTTCCCATTTGAAATAGTCATGTTTCCTAACCTACAGTCAATAAGGGTTGCTGCGGTAGCTAGTCAAGGTCTACCAAGTATTATTGGGTACCTTGAGCATTTCTTTCTGGTCTTAAGGATGAGGAAATCAACTGAGTAGTCTCAAGTATCGATAGTGACTATCATATCCTCCAGAATTCCCTTTGGTTTGGTGATAGATAAATCTACCAGCTGTAAAACAGTTGATGTTGGTTGAATATGTGTTAATGCTAGAGCTTTTGCAGTTTCTGAAGTCATTACATTGATAGTAGCTCCTAAGTCAATCAATACATTAGAGACTGACACTCCTTTTATTTCTACTGAAATGATAGGACTTCCAGGGTTCCCATATTTTTGAGGAATTAACTTGCCTAATAGAACATCGGCAAGTTTCCCTTCTACTTGGATGGTGTTGGGTAATTTTCACTTCCTGCCTGGAAGTTTTAGGCATAAGCTCTTAATGGTCTAATTTATCTCTGGGATATCTTTTATTACTTGTAGCAATGGAACTTCAATATGTATCTTTCTAAGTTCCTTGATTAACTGTGAGTCATCATGTGCAAGCTGGTTTTCCTTAGATTTTGGAGGAGTCTGTTTAAATCATTCTAGGAATGGAATAGAGGTTTCTTTTGGAATTTCTTCTGAATTTCTAGTCTCAGTCTTCTCATTTTTTTATCAACATTGTGCATTACTTCCTCTTCCTTAGTGACTTCCTCTACAGGAATATTTATAGGAATGCTCTGAGATCAAAGTTGGATATCATTTATTTCCACAACATTTAGGCTTTCTATATTTGGATCTGTGTTATACACCTATTGTTGTGGTCTATTGTTTTTAGGATTGGGAACTGGCTGAGCAGGCATTGGAGGTTGATTTACTTGATCACTTAGATTTAGGTTTGCAAGCTGTGAAGGTCCAGCAAGTAAGGCTTGAGGTTGATTCCCAAATCACCTCATTCCTTGGTTATATTGAGGTGCCCACTACTGTTGTTATTGTTGTTGATTTGGCTATTGAGGGGTGGTCCAAGATTGATTTATTCAGTCTGGTTGAGGCCATGCTAGTCCCCACTGGGTGGCATTTGCATTGGAGGAAGTGGACCTCCCCAAGGTCTATTCCAAGAGGTTGGTCCCTAATTTGATGGGCCCCTTGGAGCATATTGGTTTGAAAACTGATTGAATCCATAATTTGCTTGTTTCTGGCCAATAAAATTTAGTTCCTCCTCATCTATTTGTAACTTCTTTAATCTATTTTTTATTTCAGGGAGCAGGCTACACTCATTTGTTGGATGACTCTTCTCACAGATTTTGCATAACTCAATTCAATTCAAAGGACACTCCCTAAGCAAATGTTTTTCTCTACAACGAGGGCAATAAATGGCTAAGGGTTCTATGTTCCTTTTACTAGATTGTATACCATCCAAAGTGGTATTCAGATGAAGCAAGATATCAGTTTTTAAATTTGTTAATTCTTCCATGACTTTTGTAACATAACTAGAACTGCCTTTCTTCAGTATTCTCTTACCTTCACGAGTACGAGAGTAATTCCTACAAACTTCCACAATTTTTGCAAAATCTTGTTTATTAATATCTCCTTTTCCCATTAGGTTTAAGGCTTCCTTGATTTTGTCATCAATTCCTCTTAAATAAATGGTCTTACTTAATTCTTGATCTAAATTATTTCCACATCTCCTATGGACAAATAGAAATCAATCCACATAATCCTCCAAATTTTCATCTTCCATTTGCTTCATGTGGAAGAGTTCATATTTCCTATTCTTGAATCTACAATAGTCTTGATATTTATCAAGGAAAGTGGTTTCCATTTCATCCCAAGTAGAGATAGAATTTGCTCTCAAGCCCATGAACCATCAAAGTGCTGACTCCTTGAGAGTGGAAGGAAAAAGTTTTAATTTCTAGTTGTCTGTGGCATAATCATAGGTCTGATATAGGACCTTAAATTCAAAAAGGAATTGGTTTGGGTCTTCAGAAGTCTTCACTCAAAAGGTGGGTAGGAATGCAGGAGATATATTTTTCATGGCTCAGGGTTCATTTCTTTCAGGAGTGATGGAGATTGGATAAGAGAATGTTTTATTGTTGGCTACCTCCTCATGATCACCATTATCACCCATTGTAGAAGGTGTATCAGAAAGAATGGGAGATTCTGATGTTTCAGGAGATCCCTGATCACTCAGATGATTAAGTTCCAAATATGTTCTAGTTGTGGTTTGTTTGATGAATCGACCTAAGGTGTCCCTAGGCCTTCTCATAAACTATTAAATCCAAAATGCGCTTGTTCAAGAAGTCTTATCAACACCTTAAACCTATAATGTTTTGTAGATTATTCCCCGGAAACGACACCAAAAATGATGAGGTTGTAGTAGTGTTCATTAATTCACATCATTTAATTATCAATCCAGAGGTGTCTGGAGCTATCTACGATAAGACTCTTAGTGTGGGGGATTTTGGAGTGAATCTGAATTGGTGGTTGATGGACAAAGTCCGGTTTACTTATCTTGTGGAAAGAAACACACATGCAAGGAAATGAAACTATCTATTTTCTTTGAAAGGAAACACACATACTTGGAAAGAAACTATTCTAATTGCTTTGAAAATAAACACACTTGCTTGAAAGGAAACTAGTCTAATTGCTTTGAAAATAAACACACTTGCTTGAAAGGAAACTAGTCTAATTGCTTTGAAAATAAACACACTTGCTTGAAAGGAAACCAGTCTAATTGCCAAAAAGGAAACTATCTTAAATGCTGAAACAAAAGTTCAAGGTAATTGAACCCATTGTCAAATCATAGCAAAGACACACTCTGAATATATCAATGCTGTTGAAATCACAATCCAATTTTTTTGGTATTTTCAGAATTGATTAAACAAACCTGTAGGTGACAACTAGCTAAATAGTTATATAGAAAAGAGAAAACATATAACAAAGTTAACATACACAGATAAGTGTTGGGAATTAAGGTGTCTTAACCTTGGTAATTCCTTGTATTATTTCATCAAGTATTTATTTATTTATTGCCTATTATTGTAATTAGGATGCAAATCCTTATTGTCATCTTGTGGGAGTTAGCACAGTGATGTATCATCCTACGTGGAAGGTGACCACATGTAAATTTGTCCTCACATGAGGAGATAGGCATCCCACTTAATGGTAGGAATATTTTTCCATGTGTCAGCATCTTGGATAGTGTGTAAGGGAATATTGACTGAAATGGTTATGATAGATTCCTATGACATATCTCTGATGTGTAAGAGTTGTAAATGGAAGATTCTATGATAGGTGAAGACATGTGTCACAAGGCATCTTGGAAGAAGGCATATTTGGGCACCCTAAGGAGGGTTATGACATGTTGTAAGAGAATATGCTATTTTTAGCCTGTGTATGACAGATTCTCTTACAGCTATAAGATATGACAGTTATGACGAATTCTATGATAGTCGTAAGAGTATCTGTCATAGCCCAACTTGGGAATAGGTGACTTCTTTGGGATGGGGTGATATGACAAGTGTCATGAACATTCTATAGTGTTGGACAAGTGTCCCCAGGCATGGATTTTGGTCCATGAGGCCATGTTGGACGCCCATCTCAAGATAGGCTCATTTTTGCCTTATAACTTCCTTATAAACAGGTTCTTTGAGAGGAGATGTTGTATGTGATTGACAGGTACTGTTATGTTGCCGGATTGTCTCCAGATATGAGTTTCAAAGACTCCTAAAAGCTTGCATTGCAAGTGTATTGTAAACCATTACAGTTTTGATAATACATTGTGCAGGTTTTTGAGTGTGGGGTTTTTCACCCAATAAGGGTTTTCCCCACGTTATATCTTGTCTCTCTCTTCTTCTGTCTTACATTCTTGTGTTGTGTATTGCTGCAATATCTTCATTGTTGTGTTAAACATTCTGTAATTGTAAAGGTTAAAAGAATTTGCACTCATATCTCCTCATTAGATTAGTGTAGGAAGTGATTTCCACACACCTAGCTTCCTTTCAGTTGGTATCAAAGCTTGATCACCTTTGGTCCTAGTTGTTGGGTAGGGGTTTTTTGAGCTAATATTAGGTTGAGTGGGAGCTTTGTGTAGAGTATTTTGTAATCTTGTTGCAGGAAGGAGATGGCAGGCACATCCAAAAGATTAGAGGTGGAGAAATTTAATGGCACAAATTTTGAGTTATGGAAACTTAAGATGGAAGACATGCTTGTTGATCGAGACCTATGGGAAACTGTATTTGGTGTAAAACCAACTGCAATGGCACAAGATGATTGGGATCTCAAAGATAGGAAGGCTAAGGGTCTCATAAGACTTAGTCTAGCTGATTCTGTCCTGTTAAATGTCCATGAAGAGAAGACCACGAAAGACCTTTGGAAGAAGCTGGGAGATGTTTATCAGGCCAAATCCCTATTGAACAAACTTTTTCTGAGAAAGAAAGTTGTATTCTCTAAGGATGGAGGATGGAGGATCTATTGTAGATCACCTAAATGCTTTCAACATGTTAGTTGCACAATTGGCATCCGTTGGTGTGAAGATGGAGGAGGAGGATCATTGTATGACCTTGCTTTGTTCTTTGCTAGACTCGTGGGATCATCTTGTTATGGCTATTGGGAGTACCACATCCACTTTCAAAATGGATGAAGTGGCATCTTCGCTGTTATCTAAAGAGATGTGGAGAAAGTCTTTTGAAGCACCTAAAGAGGCTCTTGCGGTTCGTGGAAGACCTAAGGAGAAAGGGAAAAAGAAGGACAAGAAAGCTGAGAAGGGTAGATCCAAATCCCGTGGGAGATCCAAATCTCTTGGAAAGTCCAAGGCTCTCTATTGGAACTGTGGAAAAACTGGGCATTTCTAAAAGGAATGCAAACAGGAAAAGAAAAAGAAGAAGAAGAATGCCCCAGATTCAGATTCTGACAAGTCACAAGATGATGGTGATGCCTTCATTGTAGCCTTGGCCACCCATGCATCTGATGATGTGTGGTTGATAGATTCTGGTGCATCATTCCACATGACCTCACATCGAAGTCAGTTCATGAAGTATGAAGAGTTCGATGGTGGAAGAGAGTACCTGGGTGACGATTCTCATCTGAAGATTGTTGGTCATGGAAGAGTCTCAATCTGATTCCCTGATGTATGAGTGAATGGAATCACTGGGGTGATGCACATCCCAGGCTTGGCACGAAACCTGCTTTCTGTAAGTATGCTGAATGATATAGGTGTGTAGGTTGTCTTTTCGAAGGATGGATGCAAGATGACTAGAGGATCTATGATGCTTGCGAAGGGTACTCGGAGAGGTACTCTGTTTCAGTTGGAGGCATGCATTTCACAGTGCATTAGTTCTTCTAACTCAAAGAAAAGAGCTGCAGTCACTTCATCCCCACCATCTGAACAAGTAGTGAAGAAATCTGTTGTAACAAATTCTGATGGTAGTGCATCTTATGTACCCAAGGGTGCTCATGCTTTGGAAGTTAAGATTCCTGCTAAAAAGACAATGTTATGGCATATGAGATTTGGCCACATTGGTGAGAAGGGTCTTAGAACCCTGAAAAATAAAAACCTCGTTGAGGGGTTAAATGATTGTAATTTTAAGTTTGACTTTTGTGAACATTGTATATATGGAAAGAAAAACCGTGTTTGGTTTTACTCTAGTTCCAACAAGTCTTCTGGTGTGTTGGACCTTATTCATTCTGATGTGTTTGGTCCTGTTAGTGTTCCTTCGATTTCCAAATCTGTATATTTTGTATCTTTCTTAGATGATTAAAGTAGAAGGACATGGATTTATTTTCTCAGAAGAAAGGCTGAAGTCTTTAGTCAGTTAAAAGAGTTTAAAGCTTTTGTTGAGAATTAGACTAGTAAAAAGATTAAGTGTTTGAGAACTGATAACGGTGGTGAGTTTTGTTCGGAAGTGTTTAATAAGTTCTGTAAAGAGCAAGGGATTGAAAGACATAAGACAACTCCATACACTCCGTAGCAAAATGGAGTTGTAGAGAGGATGAACATGACACTGATGGAGAGGGCTAGGAGTATGCTTAGTGGAGCAATCCTCAAACAAAAGTTTTGGGCTAAAGCTATAGCCAGTGCTTCCTACTTGGTAAACAAGTCTCCTACATCATCTCTTGTTGGAAAGACACCTATGGAAGTGTGGTTTGGTAAGAAGCCTTCAGTTAGACATCTTTGTGTTTTTGGTTGTGAGGCATACGTGTGCCTAGGGAGAAATGGTCTAAATTGGAGAACAAGGTTGTTAAGTGTATTTTCATTGGCTATGGTGTTGGTGTGAAAGGATACAAGCTTTGGGATCCTGTGGCTGAAAAAGTGTTGTATAGCAGAAGTGTTTTTTTTTAGAGAGCTAACACCTTCTCCCATTGTTCTACAGCTAGAAGAAACATAAAAGAAAGAGGATGTGGTTTAGTTTCCTTCTACCCCTGAGAAGACTAAACTAACAGACCCTGTGAGACCTGATGATGAGGAGAGCTCTAGCAGCTTTGAAAGTTCAGAAGAAGAAGTAGAACCTCAACCTCAACCATTAAGGAGGTCTACACGAACAAGGAAGCAACCTAATAGGTTTGGTTATTTGTTGCTTGATTCTAGTTGTGCTTTTGCCTTGCTTACTAACACTGATGAGCCTAGAACTATGATAGAGGCTATGGGCATGAAAGATGCAGGTTCTTGGAAGGAGACCATGGAAGATGAGATGGCTTCTTTGGAAAAGAATAAAACATGGGACTTGGTGCCTTTGCCTGAAGGACAGAAACCTATTAGATGCAAATGGGTGTTCAAGAAGAAATTCAGTATAGATGGCAGTGTTGAAAAGTACAAGGCTAGACTGGTTACGAAGGGGTATTCACAAGTGGAGGGAATTGATTATGGTGAAATTTTCTCTCCTGTTGCAAAGCTGACATCTATTCGGTTCCTGTTATCTCTTGCAACAACTTATGACTTAGATGTGGAGCAGATGGATGTGAAGACATTATTCCTTCATGGTGATTTGGAGGAAGAGATTTACATGTCACAGCTAGAGCATTACATAGAGAAAGGTAAAGAAAATTTGGTTTGCAAGTTGAAAAAGTCTTGTATGGTTTGAAGTAATCTCCTAGGATGTGGTACTGTTGATAATTGAGAGGGGGGGTGAATCAGTTATCTTAATTATTTGACTTTCTTTTCTTCTTTAATAATTAGTGTAGTATCAAAACATATAAACATACATGAACATGAGAGCAGAAAGAAATCAACACACATAACACAAGGATTTTTACGTGGAAAACCCTGTTAAGGGAAAAACCACGAGGTGACTAACCCAAGAAAGTATTCTCTATTAAAAGAATAGAAGTACAAAATGGCACTTGCCAATTAGGGCTCACTACTCGAGCACACTGCTCACAAGAGGCTCATTGCCTACAATAGTTTATAGAAAGAAACTAGGTATCTAAACTGATGAGAAGCATCCACATATGCTGAGATTCAGTTCCAGTTAGGCTCAATATACTGATCTACTGCACTTCATTCTTCCTCTGCTTTAGTGCTACTATTCTGTCACATACCGGACCTATATTACTACTTCCACACTACTCTCTGCTTTTCTTCGCACTTCACAACATACCATCACAATTTTCACATCGAAATCCATCTAGTATATATAACCGCACAAAGGATTTCAACATCTTTCTAGTCGGCATCCAGAATACTCAAGATTTTCCCAAACTCTGGTCTGTCGGCTGAATCCATGCTTACTAAGAGATGCATATCAAAAAGATAGTTATAGGAGTCATTAATCATGTCAGCCAACCATGAATGATCCCTGAAGAAATTTGATCACCATCAATTTCTCATCCAGATTAAGGTCTAATGCTCTGCCGATTAGTTCTTCCTCAGTCTACTCTGCCAAACAGGAACCCAACATTTAGGTGCTCATATCTTTTCACTCTTTCATCACTGGAGGCTCAATCTCTGGAATGTATCATTCATGGTACTCCTCTTAACTTCACCAAGTCCACACTTTGCTAAGATACTTCCTTTGAGAGATCCAGACCTGTTTGTCGGACCTTGTTGCATGCTCTGTTCTTGCTCACCGGACCAAAATACTCTTCAATCTGACTTCCGGTATAGACATACCATGTCCTGTGGATGTGTGGGATGGACTTTTTTGCCATCAATGACAACACTCATGAAGCCACACAATGTCTCTTGCCAACAATCTCCCCCTTTGGCATTGATGGCAACACTTAGTGAAAAATGACTAAGTGTTATAACAAACTCCCCCTTGGCTGATGCTCTAACTTATGTACATTTTTACCGGAGCTCACCCTTAGCTGGATTCCATATTTTTCACTACTCCTCACTCCCCCTTTGACATCAATGGAAAATGGTAGAATCCACACACTAAAATTTCCAAAAATCAGCCTATACATAGCCGCATAAGTATATATACAAGTTTATACTTACATATACTTAAGTATATCTGCAAAATTGTCTTCAACTGGATAAATTCTATTGCCCAACTCTGCTTCATCCTATCCAAAATTAAGATGTGACCACTCAACAGGAATGCAAAAGCTTCTGCCCTCTTTAGGTCTATCAAATCACTGGTCCGGGTTGTGGTCTGAGCATCAGTTAGGGCCTCATGCATGGCCTCTAACTTAGGGATAATTATCCCTCTAAGTTCACCCATCCTATTTATTATATTCTTCCTTTCCTTTTCAAGTTTCTTTAGTTCATTTAGAATGACAATAGTTTGACATTCTTGATTTATTATGGATGTGGTGAGAGGATAAAAATTCTGAGATAAACTTGACAGTTTACCTTCTTGTTCTTTCACTTTCTTCTCAATATCCTTTGTCACTTTAGACCAGGATAGACAAAATTTATATATTTCTCTGCCATCTTTAAGAGCATTTTCTAAGCTCTTTATCCCAATATCCATATTTCTCCTATCATTTGTTATTAGCCCTTGTACTTTAGAGAATCTCTTACCAAAAAATTCTTTCCAAACTTTCTCTTCTACTGATTTCTCCAAAGAATCAAAATGTGTGTTAACAGAATTAACAAGAGATTTTAGATTACCGGATGAGGAGGCTGTAGGATTCTTTTGAAAGGATGGCATGATTTTCTCTAGCACACCGGATGCAATCTCTAATAGCTCACAGTCTTCCATGTGAGACTTTAGAAGATTTTCTTTTGCTTTATCTTGAGCAAAAGATGCAACCTTCATTGTCTGGACCGGAGAGAGAGAGTCAAAATTGAGTGGTCCTTGAAACAACTCTGGTTCATCTAATTCCATCATTTCCTTGGTCAGGAAATCTTTCTGTAGTGTCTCTTGCCAGAGACAGAGTCTTCTTTCCTTCTGCAGCCTCAAAACTATCACTTGAGGTCTTCTCTATTTGATCTTCTTTTCTTCCTTTTTTCCTTTCTTCTTAACTTGCTTTCTCCTCTTGTCTTGCTTCTCCTTCAGTTCCAGAGTTTGTTGGGGGATCCATAAGAGAGATATTTACTTCTTCATGGACTTCCTCTTCCAGAACAAAGGAATCTAGGTCCTTAGTCTTCTCCTCACTTGTCTCCTTTGACTCTTCTGCAATTTTCTCAGTGGATTCTTCCTTTGATGCACTTAATCCTTTGACATCAGAAGCTTCATCACTTATGTCCTCTATAATAGGAAGATTGAATCTTTTATATGCATTCCAGAGGATGTCTTCAGTCTCTTTTGCCACTTGATCAGTCTCTCCGAGCATAAGCTTGTTCATTCTGGCTTTGCTCCGAAACTCATCCTTGCAATCCTTAAAGATCATGTTCATTTGTTTACGAGTGATGGAAGGATAGAGCTGAATAGCTATCTATTCCCGGATCTCCATATCCTTTTCCTTAGCATTGTTCTTTCTCATTTCAAGTTCCTTCTCTAGGCTTTTGGGAATTAGAGATATGATTTTAATGAATGCTTTGTTATAGATGTTTAGATACCTGACTCTAGCATCCTGCAAGATCTTCTGGTCAGCTTCATTGTATTCATCATAGAATTCTATAATTGGTTGCAGATTTCCATCCATAGTGACTGCCTTGATGACATCATCAATGGAGAGAGTAGGCCTTTCAACAAATTCTTCTGCTTCTTCCTTTTTGTTCTTGCTGGCAGAGAATTCCATAAATTTTTTCTTTTTCTTCTTCATTTTCTTGACCTCCTCATCTATCTCTATCTCTTCATCATCCTTGTGGCTTGTGTATGACCTTGTAGCCTTTGTCTTTGTTCTCTTCTCTCCTTTTCCGGATGTCTTTGCTTCCGGTTTTGAGGCTTTTGAGCTCTTAGAGGTGGTAGGTGCAGAGCTCTTTGAGGATCTAGTTCGGGAGGGGTTTGCACCGGAACACTTTCCTTTTCTACTTCTTGTCTCTCTTTTTCCACTCTTTCTACCTTCTCTCTATTGGCATCAACTGCCTCCTTAGATATGCCATATTTCTTGGCAATTTTCTCTACTTCCTTCCTGACTTTTCTCTTTATTTTAGGTTGCCTTAGTTCAACATGAATTTTCACACTCAACTCTTGAAAGGTTCCAAACCTTTCTGCCTCAGGGTCCTTGGGCTAACTCAGCAGGTGTTGGATATGCATCTCTAGGATTTTCTCATCAACCTCATACCCCATTGGCATAATCCAGACTATCCTTGGCTCCACTACCTCCATTAGGCATTGATCAATGTCTACCATAAAACACACTATATCCTTGTATTTCTCAACCAATGATTGGGGGATTCTTTCTCTGGCCTGCATCATACTTTGAAAGTTCTTGAAGTATCCCCAAAGTGTTGTTCTTTGAGCCTTGGCATCACCAAGCCGATACATGTAATCTCTGATTTGTATGGCAACTGGTCTGTCATTTTGCCATACCGAACCACTAGATCCGGGGAGCTCATTCATGTAGTAAAAGAAGAGACATAATATCAGGCCACCATATTTGAATGAGTTCTTCTTGTCCTTTTTGATCTTAAGCAAGTTTTCCAATAGTTGGCTCAGAATAAGCTCACAAAGATCATAATCTACATTCTCCCTTAGCATCTGATAAGCAGTATAAATTACAGTTCCGAATATAGAATTCTCCCTGCTAGAGTGATATATCTTGTAGCCAATTATCATAGAGGCAAACTTGATATCCGGATCAGTGATATCTTCTATTATCATTGCTCTCTTGTCAAATTTTGATCTGGTAGCCTCACTTACAGTTTGGTTTTTGACGGATTTGAGAGCAGGTAACCCACCGAATGAGTGCAATCTGGTTACTGCCCTAATATCATCTTTTGTGATCTTAAATGGCCTCATCAACCACATGAAGTTGTCATGCAATCTACTCAGAACATACCAGACCCATTCATCTTCTACAAAATAGGGGAAATATATGCAATATCCAAAATGCTTGTCCTGGATGGCCTTGTACTAAGGTTTGAGTTCAAATGATTCATCTATTAACTGCTTTTGATAGATATCCATCATCTTGGATTCCTCAAATTCCTCAATATTTGCATGAATGAATGCCCTAACATCTTCTACATGCAAAACCCCATGCGGAATGCTAGAGAAGGCGCCTAAATGATCAACTTCTAGAGATTTGTAAGGGTGTTTCTTGAACTTAGGGTGCGACCTATCAATGATTTTGACAACATTCGGAGTAGCCATCTTTCAAAAGATTTAGAGAGAGATATTCAAAAGTGAAAATACCTTTTTACGCTTCTAGGGTTCATGATATGAGCCAGATAGGATTGCTGGTTGAATTAACTTCTGCGGTTGATCTTTGAGAGGTTTTGAGGCAATTTTGTTGCAGAGCTCCTTCTTTCTTCTTCTCAAATGCAAATGTGCAAATGATGAACAAGAGAACCCTTATATTTCTGTGCAAGCGCTAATTCCACATTGCAATAAATGCACAATTTAAGTCATTCCGGTTGCCTTGTTCTCCTTGTTCTGAGAGAGATCTTTCCAGATTACTGAGATGCAATTAGAGTGGTTCTTGGTGATAAATGACAATCTATCTCCCTTTTTTCAATCATTCCATTTATCCTCAGATCAAGATATTTGAATTTTAAATCATACTGGATCTAACTGTGGGAATCCTGCTTTTACCGGATGACTGTTAAACAGGATCAATCTTGGATGCTTAACCTCTTGAAAAAATCTTGTGGATCTTCCATATCTTTACCAAGGCTTATTTAGATATTTCTCTGAGAACCCTTTAATCCGCAACTTTCCATGTGCCAATTTTAGGCACTAATTGACTAGCTGGGGGAATTTGTTTTCCTTTTTGACTCCCCCTAAGCCAAAGCTCATCTATTTAGTTTCTGGAAGGAATATCAGCACCAGATTCTGGTGCGGATCCATCCCCAACATTTTCTGTACTTCTCTTTACCCAAATCTTGTTGATCTCCCTTTGAACTTCATCCGCATTCACTTTTCCTTTTACTTTGTCTTGATTTTGATTATGATGCACCAGACCCCTTTTATCCTGATTCTTACTTCTACAGAATTTGGCAATATGACCAAATCTATTGCAATTGTAGCAAACAACATTTCTTTGTAGATTTGACTGATATCCTCTTGGTTTGCATTGATTAGCCATATGTCCCATTCTATTACATGCAAAGCATCTACCATTGAATGAATTGTTTATTTGCATATTTCTACATTCATGAGATTTGTGACCATACCTTTTGCAGTTAAAACACTGTCCGGAGAAGGATGAATTAGTTTGATTCATTCTTCTTCTACACTGATTTGCTTTATGACTAAAGTTATTGCAGTTGTAGCAGTATCCATTGAAGGATGGATATCTTTGAGCATTCGGTTGCCTTACCGGAGGTCTTCTAGGCCTGTTCCTTGGATTTCTTGATTTAGAGTTCTTCTGACTGGATCCGGAGCTTTCCCCTTTCTCATACCCCAAGCCTTGCTTGTCATCTACCCTCTTTTGGCTTTCAAGAAGAACTTCAAGTTGAGCAGAGCTTATCTTGAATTTCTCTTTGTATTCATTTGTTGTTTAAAGATCCCTTTTAAGAGTGTCTATCTGATTCTCAAGTTGTTCTTCATTGTCTCTAGCTTCTTCAAGATCAAATTCCAAATACCTGATTATTCTATCCATTTTGTGGTAGTCTTCTGACTTCTCCTTGAGAGATTGTTTTAGATTATCTTCACTTTTTCTTTTCTCTTCAATTTCTTGGGTGAATTTCATAACTCCTGATTGCATTTCATGTCTTACCATAATGACCTCTTTTGATAACTTCTCACATAACTTGGTTTTCTCATTCAGATCTTCATTAGTATCATTGGCTTCACTTTGCCTTGCTAATTGTTGAAGTAGTTCCTTTCTTTTCTTCATTGAGATACTTAGTTTTTCTTCAAGTTCATTTATGAAATCATCAGCTTGTTTGAGTCTTTCCCTCAAGTTATTGACTTCAGAGTGAGATTGCTCAAGATCATCTAGGGCAGACTGAAGTTGATCCCTCATACTGTACATATCCATTGAGATTCCCAGACCTTCCTCAAGCTGTTAGGCTCTGACTAGAGGAACTTAGCTCTGATGCCAATTGTTGATAACTGAGAGGGGGGGTGAATCAGTTATCTTAATTATTTGACTTTCTTTTCTTCTTTAATAATTAGTGCAGTATCAAAACATATAAGCATACATGAACATGAGAGCAGAAAGAAATCAACACACATAACACAAGGATTTTTACGTGGAAAACCCTGTTAAGGGAAAAACCATGGGGTGACTAACCCAAGATTGTATTCTCTATTAAAAGAATAGAAGTACAAAATGGCACTTGCCAATTAGGGCTCACTGCCTGAGCACACTGCTCACAAGAGGCTCACTGCATACAATAGTTTATAGAAAGAAACCAAGTATCTAAACTGATGAGAAGCATCCACATATGCTGAGATTCAATTCTAGTTAGGCTCAATATATTGATCTACTACACTTCATTCTTCCTCTACTTTAGTGCTGTTGTTCTATCACATACCAGACCTGTATTACTACTTCCACACTACTCTCTACTTTTCTTCGCACTTCACAACATACCATCACAATTTTCACATCAAAATCTATCTAGTATATATAACCGTACAAAGGATTTCAACATATTTCTAGTCGGCATCCGGAATACTCAAGATTTTCCCAAACTCTGGTCTGTCAGCTGAATCCATGCTTACTAAGAGATACGTATCAAAAAGATAGTTATAGGAGTCATCAATCATGTCGGCCAACCATGAATGATCCCTCAAGAAACTTGATCACCATCAATTTCTCATCCAGATTAAGGTTTGATGCTCTGCCGGTCAGTTCTTCCTCAGTCTACTCTGCCAAACAGGAACCCAACACTTAGGTGCTCATATCTTTTCACTCTTTCATCACCGGAGGCTCAAGCTCTGGAATGTATCATTCATGGCACTCTTCTTGACTTCCCCAAGTCCATAGTTTGCTAAGATACTTCCTCTGAGAGATCTGGACCTATTTGTTAGACCTTACTGCATGCTCTGTTCTTACTCACCGAACCAAAATACTCTTCAATCTGACTTCCGGTATAGATATACCATGTCCTGCGGATGTGTGGGATGGACTTTGTTGCCATCAATGACAACACTCATGAAGCTACACAGTGTCTCTTGCCAATAGGTACTTGAAGTTTGATGCCTTTGTGTTGTCAGTTAGATTTCTGAGATCGAAATCAGATCATTATATGTATTATAAATTTGACAATGATCGTATTCTCATTATTGCATTGTATGTTGATGATATGTTGTTAATTGGGAATGTAAGAATATGATTTCTGATTTGAAGTCTTAGTTGTCAGCACAGTTTGAGATGAAAAATCTAGGGGCAGCCAGGTACATTCTGGAAATGGAAATTAGAAGAGATAGAGCTAATAGAAAATTTTGGTTAAGCTAGAGTAAGTATGTGAAGACTATGTTGGACAGGTTCAGCATGGTAGATTGTAGACCATTGTGTGTTCCTATTTCTTTGGGGACAAAGTTGTTTGTTAATGATTGTCCAATATCTCCTAGTGAGGTGGAGGACATGAGCAAAGTACCTTATGCTAGTGTTATTGGCAGTTTAATGTATTCTATTGTTTGTACAAGACCAGACATTGCCCAAGTAGTGGGAGTCCTTAGTCGATTTATGGCTAATCCTAGACGAGTACATTGGGATGCAGTTAAGAGAGTGCTCAGATATTTGAGGGGTACTTCTGAGTATTCCATATGCTATCATGGTAATCCTACAGGACTTCCACATTCATTTTGTATTTGTGGATTTGTGGATTTTGATTGGGCAGGTGACATTGACAGTAAGAGATCCACCAGTGCTTATGTGTTCACTATGTTTAGTGGTGTAATTAGTTGGATGAGTAAGTGACAACCTGTGGTTGCTTTGTCCATGACAAAAGCTGAGTATATGGCAACAACTCATGCTTGTAAGGAAGCCATTTGGCTTAAGAGATTGTGTTTAGATACTGGTATTGATGGAGGACAGATTACGATTTGATGTGACAGTCAGAGTGCAATTTGCCTAGCAAAGAATCCAACTTTCCATGCCAGAACAAAGCATATTGATGTACAGTTTCACTTCGTGCGAGACATTGTAGAGGATAAGAAGGTAAATTTGGAGAAGGTAGACACTTTGAAGAATGTTGTAGATGCATTGACGAAACCAATGGGCATAGAGAAGTTCAGATGGTGTTTGGAGTCTATGGGCCTCTCGACCTATAGCAGTTAAATCTTGTTATTTTCATTGGCTCTTACAAGGTGTTCATCAAGTGGGAGAATGTTGGGAATTAAGGTGTCTCAACCTTGGTAATTCCTTGTATTATTTCATTGTATTTATTTATTTATTTATTGCCTATTATTGTAATTAGGATGCAAATCCTTATTGTCATCTTGTGGGAGTTGGCACGATGATGTATCATCCTACGTGGAAGGTGACCACATGTAAATTTGTCCTCACATGAGGAGATAGGCATCCCACTTAGTGGTAGGAATATTTTTCCATGTGTTGGTATCTTGGATAGTGTGTAAGGGAATATTGATCGAAATGGTTATGACATATTCCTATGACAAATCTATGATGCGTAAGAATCGTAAATGGAAATCTTGGAAGAAGGCATCTTTGGGTGCCCCAAGGAGGGTTATGACATGTTGTAAGAGAATATGCTATTTTTAGCCTGTGTATGAAAGATTCTCTTACAGCTGTAAGATATGACAGTTATGATGGATTCTATGATAGTTGTAAGAGTATCTGTCATAGCCCAACTTAGGAATAAGCAACTTCTTTGGGATGGGGTGATATGACAAGTGTCATGAACATTCTATAGTGTTGGACAAGTGTCCCCAGGCATGGATTTTGGGCCATGAGGCCATGTTGGATGCCCATCTCAATATAGGCTCATTTTTGCCTTGTAGCTTCTTTATAAACAGGTGCTTTGAGAGGAGATGTTGTATGTGATTGACAGGTACTGTTATGCTGCCAGATTGTCTCTAGATACGAGTGTCAAAGACTCCTGAGAGCTTGCATTGCAAGTGTATTGTAAACCATTACAGTTTTGATAATACATTGTGCAGGTTTTAGAGTGTGGGGTTTTTCACCCGATAAGGGTTTTCCCCATGTTATATCTTGTCTCTCTCTTCTTCTATCTTACATTCTTGTGTTGTGTATTGTTGCAATATCTCTATTGTTGTGTTAAACATTCTATAATTGTAAAGGTTAAAAAGAATTTGCACGCATCTCTCCTCATTAGATTAGTGTAGGAAGCAATTTTAGCACACCTAGCTTCCTTTCAACAAGTTCATTAAATAGAAAGACAAAACATAATTGCATAAAATACCGAGTGATCTCCTCCAGTTTGGGGAAGTGGGCCCTACTTTCCCAACTGGAGATGATCCTCTAAGCTTGAACAAACTTTTAGAAGAATTCCCCCTTCATTTGCATTAAATCAAAGTCTAGAAATGGACATGGATACAAAACTAGAAAAACAAAGAGTTTTCCTCTAACTGGAAATATAAATGGATTACAACTTGCTATTGAAATCTGGAACTAACTTAAAGAGATGACCTGCTCCTATTTATACAGTCAAGCTTTATTAAAAAGGAGATAACTAACTGAGATCCTAACTACAGCGAACTAGAATTAAAGCTAGTTGCTTATTTATTACATTGATGATTCAACATTAGGTTGCTGAAGATCACAGATTTGTATTGACTTGGCTGTTGGCGAGCTTGAGTGATTTCCTAGAATGGTGTGGCAGTTGTTGGCAGTGACTTCAGTTGGAACTAATGCCAATTAACAACTATTTTGATTAGTCACTAAAATGGAGTGACGTGGAGATTTAGATCATAACAACTGCCTTAACTGAGGTGTGGGTCGTGTTTGCATTACTGGACCTTTTGGGTAGCCCTAGGGTCAGCTTGTAATAGTCATAAACTCGAGGGGAGGATGGCTCTATTGGAGGGTAACGACACCTAGACCGGAGGGATCCGAAGATCACTGGAAGTCTTACCACTGTAATCCTCATGCAAACACAAACCACTTATACCACAATTCATGAGATATGCACTTTGAAAATGAAATTCAAGTAAATAAGTTAAGAGATTGCATGAAAAAGAAATGAATACTAAACATGTGCATAATCCATCCAAGAGACAAATATAATTATAATAATATATATGTATATGCCATCATGTTTTATAAAAGTCTTTTGAAACAAGAAATATAAAGAAATAAATGAGTCATGGATTTGACTCATCAGTAGGAAGGATGCTTACAAAGGTTATGGAATTTGGTTTTACACACGCCAATTGCATTTGCTTGAAAGTTTCTAAATCCTTTTCAAAAAATCCATTTTGTGCATATCGTACAATCATTTCTTTCCATGAGACTACATTTCTTTGAGGCATCATGTCAAACAATTCATGTGCCTTGTCTATGCTTCCACACTTTGCATACATGTCTACAAGGGCAGCTACAAATACATGTGACAAAATTCCTATCTTTTATGCTTTGATGGTTGTCCATACCTGGTTGTGAAGATTCCATTTGCCATAGATAAGGAGGATGCTTGCAAAGGTTATGGAATTTGGTTTTACACATGCCAATTGTATTTGCTTGAAATTTTCTAAAGCCTTTTTGAAAAAATCCATTTTGTGCATATCTTGCAATCATTGCATTCCATGAGACAACATTTCTTTGAGGCATCATGTCAAATAGTTAATGTGCCTTGTCAATGCTTCCACACTTTGCATACATGTCTCCTAGGGTAGTTGCAACTACAACATCTCTCAAAATTCCCATATCCTTTATGCTTTGATGGATGTCCATAGCTTGTTCCAAAGATCCCATTTTGGCATAGGCAAGGAGGATGTTAGCTAAGGTTGTGGAATTTGGATTTACACCCGCCAATTGCATTTTCTTGAAAGTTTCTAAAGCCTTTATCAAAAAATGCATTTTGTACATATCATGCAATCATTGCATTCCATGAGACAACATTTCTTTGAGGCATCATGTCAAATAGTTCATGTGCCTTGTCTATGCTTCCACACTTTACATACATGTCTCCTAGAGTAGTTGTAACTACAACATCTATCAAAATTCCCATATCCTTTATACTTTAATGGATGTCCATACCCTATTCTGAAGATCCCATTTTGGCATAGGCAAGGAGGATGTTGGCCAAGGTTGTGGAATTTGGCTTTACACCCTCCAATTGCATTTTCTTGAAAGTTTCTAATAAAAAAATCTATTTTGTGCATATCTTGCAATCATTGCATTCCATGAGACAACATTTCTTTGAGGCATCATGTCAAATAGTTCACATGCCTTGTCTATGCTTGCACGCTTTGCATACATGTCTCATAGGGCAGTTGCAACTACAACATCTAACAAATTCCCATATCCTTTATGCTTTGATGGATGTCCATACCTTGTTTTGAAGATCCCATCTATGCATAGACAAGGAGGATGCTAGCTAAGGTTGAGGAACTTGGATTTACACTCGCCAATTGCATTTGCTTGAAATTTTCTAATGCCTTATCAAAAAAACTATTTTGTGCATATCTTGCAATCATTGCATTCCATGAGACAACATTTCTTTGAGGCATCATGTGAAACAATTCACATGCCTTGTCTATGCTTCCACACTGCATACATGTATCATAGGGTAGTTGCAACTACAACATCTAACAAAATTCTCATATCCTTTATGCTTTGATGGATGTCCATACCTTGTTTTGAAGATCCCATTTTGGCATAGGCAAGGAGGATGTTGGCTAAGGTTGTGGATTTTGGCTTTACACCCACCAATTGCATTTTCTTGAAAGTTTCTAAAGCCTTGTCAAAAAATCCATTTTGTGCATATCTTGCAATCATTGCATTCCATGAGACAACATTTATTTGAGGCATCATGTCAAACGGTTCACGTGCCTTGTCTATGCTTCCACACTTTTCATACATGTCTCATAGGGCAGTTGCAACTACAACATCTGACAAAATTCCCATATCCTTTATGTTGCAAGTATTAAGGTGAACTAGTGTTGTCATTGATGTCAACATACTCATACTGCATTGACAAGAAGGATTGGATGAGCAGTGTGCTGAGGATATTGAGAAAATTAGCCTCAGTCAGGAACAGTGAAGAACAGTGATAAGAAGAAGGGAAATGTATTGTATAGGTTGCAAACTGGAGGATGCGGATCAAAGGGTTTGTAGATATGAGTCTTGAGATGTTTCAGTTAAGATTTCAGAGGTCCACATGAAGATCTGAAGGAGTTGTGGCTGTTGGTATGGAACCGGTTCCGACAAGTGCTCAGAGGTGACAGAGGATCACAGAAAGGTCCGGTGAGGTCCTGAATTGTACAATCCTAATCTGCGGATTGGAAGGAGTGTTTGGGATGTCCTTGTGATGTGTCATCTCGAGTTGTGTATGATTTTGAGGTCCAGAAGTGCCTTTTGCATTATGACAGTGGCAACAGACTGTGTTCTTGAAGCTCCAGATGAGGAAGAGAAGAGATTCCAGTATGTAGAGAAAGTGCGGATGTACCTGGTCATTCAGGCAGGCTTGTGAAGGTTCTTGGATCATGATGAAGTTGTGTTGTTGGTCCACATTGATGGTAGAGCCCGGAATTGAAGTTATTCTTCTGGATGAAGTTCTTGTTCCGACTAGCCGACCGGATGAGTTGTTCATCCTGCGAATGTTCTTGTGATGGCCAACCAGATGTGTTATTCATCTTGCAGATATTCTTATGGTTGATTGCCGACTTAGATGATTGTTCCTAAGTCGATGTCTTGTATAAATATAGGTTTGTGAGTTCATTTAGAAGTGTGGATTGTGTGAATAAGTATGGTGTAGCGAAGAGAAGTACGAAAGGTAGAGCAGGGGTTTTGGGCTTAAATGGAACTAATCCAGACATAGTCGAGATGTCATTCTCCAGTTCAAGATTGTGATTCTTATCACTTTGTAGACAGTGTGTCTCCCTGTAGGCAGTGGGCCTCTTTGTGAGCAGTGTGCTCGGGCAGTGAGCCCTAATTGGCAAGTGCCATTCTTTTTCTTATTCTTCTAACAGAGAATAATCCTTGGGTTAATCACCCCGTGGTTTTTCCCTTAACCGGGTTTTCCATGTCAAAATCTTGGTGTTCAATGTGTTGATGTTTATCTACTCTTATGTTTGTGCATTATGCTTTCATGGATGATTAATTGATATACTGTTAACTAACAAGAAGAATCAAGTATTTAAAGAAAAGCAGGTTTTTATACAATTGATTCACCCCCCCCTCAGTTGTATGCCCTAGATCCAACAATTGGTATCAGAGCTAAGTTCCTCTGAAAGGAGCTTAACCGCTTGAGGAGATCCAGGATGTCGTCATACAAGAAGGATAGTCCGAAGTTTGATGGAACCAACTTCACTCTCTGGAAAGGTCGAATGAAATATCACTTGGAATGTATGGGAAAAGCATACTTGGTCATGGTCTCAAAACCATATATACCTCCACAAGGTGGTCTGACAACTCTGAATGAAATCACAGATGCTAAAAACAATCTGCGGACCAAGGAAGCTCTGCTAAGCACATTAAATGACTCAGATCTCTCAAATGTTATTGACCTACCAACTGCATATGAGATCCTGACTAAATTGGAACTTCTGTATGAAGGAGATGAGTTTGTCAAAAGTGCAAGGTTGCAAAGTCTAAAAGGGAAATTTGAAAGATTGAAGATGAGAGATGATGAAAACATCACTACCTTTATGCCAAGAGTGAATGAGCTGGTATGTGGAATTAGAAATGCTGGTGGAACTCTGGATGAAAATGAGATTGTTTGCAAAATCCTCAGATCCCTTCCTGCTGCCTACAAAATCAAGGTTGCTGCCATTGATGAATTCAGAGCCCACACAACTGTCACAAGAGAACAATTGGCTGGCAAGCTAGCTACATTTGAAATGACCGAGTTTGGAGATGATCCTCCCAAGACTGAATCTGCTTTCAAAGCCAGTGCCTATGTGAAAGGCAAACAGAGATTTGATCTGGGTGAAAACTCTTCAAGGAAGATGTCATGGTATGATCAAGCAAGAAGAGACATGGAAGAAGAAGAAGCAGAAACAGCTCAACTTGAAGCCCTCATTGCAAAGAGACTGCCAAGAGGATCTGGTAAGTATGAAGGAAAACTACCCTTTAAGTGCTTTAACTACAATAAGATTGGTCATTTTGCTTCAAGATGTCCGGAAAGATCTGCAAGGACTAATACTAACAGACAAAGGTTTCAAAAGAACTGCTATTATGTTCATGAAGAAGATGACAATGAAGGAGTAACAGATGATGAATCAGAACTAGGAAGCAAATCCAGAAATGAATGGGTGTTTATTGCCATCAAGGAAGAAGATTCAATACTCTCTGAATCTGTCAATCACAAGGTTGTGGAAAAAGCTTTGGCTGCTCAAGTGGAAGAAAAGGATGATTGGGTTATTGATAGTGGATGTTCTCACCATATGACTGGTGACAAGGATAAGTTCTTGGATTTGGAAAGGTATGAAGGAGGAATGGTAAAATTTGGTGACAATTCTGCTGGCAGAATCAAAGGTAGGGGAACTATTTCCTTTGATGGAAAGAGCAAAATAGGTAATGTACTATATGTTGAAGGATTGAAGCACAATCTTCTCAGTGTTGGTTAGTTAGTAGACAAAGGCTATGATCTCCGGTTCAAGAATGGAAAATGTAGAATCTTTACAAGTTCCAGAATTGAAATTGCATCTGGTACTCAGACAAAAGGTAATATCTTTCATCTGGTTGGTTCAAATAAAAGTTGTCTGTTTGTTCAAATTGATCAGAGTTGGTTATGGCATAGAAGAATGTGTCATGTAAATTTTGATAACATCATCAAGATTAGCAATACTCAGGCTGTAAGAGATCTTCCAAAATTGATGAAACTACAAATAGTTTGTGCAAAGAATGTTAGCTAGGTAAACAGAGCAGAGTCTCTTTCAAAAGCAAAGATCAGTCCTCTACCAGATTGTTGGAATTAGTACATACTGATCTCTGTGGTCTGACAAGAATCAAGAGTCTAAAGGTGATAGATATTTCATGTTGCTAATTGATGACCATTCCCGGATGATGTGGGTTACCTTCCTAAAGGAGAAATCAGAAGCCCTTGAGAAGTTCAAAATCTTCAAAGCTATGGTAGAGAATCAAACCGGATTGAAGTTGAAGTGTCTAAGGTATGATAGAGGTGGTGAATTTACATCTAGTGAGTTCATTGACTTTTGTGAGAAGCAGGGTATAAGAAGACAGTTGTCTACTCCTAGGACTCCACAGCAGAATGGAGTAGTTGAGAGAAAGAACCGGACCATCCAGGAAGCTGCCAGGACAATGATGTTGGAAGCAAATGTTCCTCAAATGTTTTGGAAAGAAGCTATCAGCACTGCAGTCTACACTCTCAATCGAGTTCAAATCAGAAACAACACCGGTAAGACCCCTCATGAACTTTGGTTTGGCATCACTCCTACTGTGAAATATTTCAGAGCATTTGGTAGCAAGTGTTATATTAAAAGAGATGAAGATCTAGGAAAGTTTGATGCTAGAAGTGATGAAGGAATTTTCTTGGGTTACTCCACTCAAAGCAAAGCATACCAGTGTTACAATAAGAGATTGAGGAAGATGATAGAAAGCACTAATGTGAAATTTGATGAAGGAATTGAGAAGCCCTCAAGGTTTTATGAGTTTGATGAGGATGACCAAGATGGTGTTCAAGTTCAAGGAGCTCAATCCTCTCTGGTAAGTCAGAATCAGCCTGATCCGGTAAATCAGGAAGAAGAGATAGGTCTGAATGAGCCTGATCAAGAAGCAGCAGTACAAAATGCTCCCAAAATTCCAAGGTATGTAATACAGAACCACTCTGAAGATCAGATCATAGGTGACAAAAACAAAGGTGTGCAAACTAGAAGGAATGTTGCTCAAAATCAGGATGAATGTTGTCTGATTTCAAAGATTGAACCCAAAACAATAAATGAAGCTTGCAATGATGAAAATTGGACCAAAGCAATGAAAGATGAATTGATGCAAATTGAGAGAAATCATACTTGGGATCTTGTTCCCAGACCTAGAGACAGGAATGTGATTGGAACCAAATGGGTTTTCCGGAACAAACTGAATGAAGCTGGTGAAGTAATCAGAAACAAAGCTAGACTGGTCTGCAAAGGCTACTCTCAAATAGAAGGAATTGATTTTGAAGAAACCTTTGCTCCGGTGGCAAGAATTGAAGCAGTCAGATTACTCCTTGCATTTGCTGCCTTCAAAGACTTCAAGGTATATCAGATGGATGTCAAGTCTGCCTTCCTAAATGGTGATCTGGAAGAAGAAGTTTACATTGAACAACCGGATGGATTTCAATTGTCTGATAATGATGATATGGTCTGCAAGTTGAAGAAAGCTTTGTATGGATTAAAGCAAGCCCCAAGAGCATGGTATGAAAGGTTGGATAAGCATCTTGTGCAGATTGGATTCAACAAAGGTACTGCTGACAGCAACTTATATTTCAAAATTGATCATGAAAACATTTTGATTGTTGAAGTGTTTGTGGATGATATCATTTTTGGAGGAAGAGATAGTATGTGCAAAACCTTTGCAAATCAGATGAAAAGTGAGTTTGAAATGTCTATGCTTGGTGAAATGAATTTCTTCTTGGGTCTGCAAATTACTCAAACAAAGAAAGGGATCTTTATTTCTCAAACCAAATATGTAAAAGAATTGTTGAGGAAATTTGGTATGGAAGATTCAAAGCCAATGAACACTCCCATGGCAACCGGATGTAAGTTGAGCAAAGATGATGACTCCCCAAAGGCAGATCAGACAAAGTATAGATCAATGATTGGTGGATTGTTGTATCTCACTCAGACTAGACCAGATATAATGCAGGCTGTTGGTCTTGTGGCAAGATTCCAGGCTGATCCTAGAGAATCTCATGTTATGGCAATCAAAAGAATTTTTAGGTACTTGAAAGGAACAGTTGAGTATGGTCTATGGTACCCTAGAGATCCAAATTTCTCTCTTCATGCTTACACAGATGCAGATTGGGCAGGAGATGTGGATGAATGGAAGAGCACCAGTGGTGGAGCATTCTTTCTGGGGTAGAGATTGGTTTCTTGGCTAAGAAAGAAACAAGATGCAATATCTCTATCCACAACTGAAGCAGAATACATTGCTGTAGCAGGCAGTTGCACTCAAATCTTATGGATGAAGCAGATGCTAAGAGACATTAAAGTTGAATATGAGGAGCCTATCACAATTTTCTGTGATAATTCAAGTGCAATTAATATTTCTAAGAATCCGGTATTGCACTCTAAGACTAAGCACATATCTATCAAGTTTCACTTTTTGAGAGAACAAGTGAACAAGGAAGAAGTCAGGTTGGAGTATGTTCCTTCCAAGGATCAGATTGCAAATATCTTTACTAAACCTCTTCCCAAGGACTCTTTTGAATATCTTTGGGAGAAGTTAGGGGTCATGGCCCCTCCGGTAATGAACTAAGATGCACTGATGTGCATCAGTCCGGTGGATATCACAGTCATATCTTGTGATTCGGATTGATGATGGGGAGCTGCTACTAAGGGGGAGCAGCTGGTATGATTCTGATGTGTTAGAATTGCAAGTATGAGCCCTTTGCCATTGATGTCAAAGGGGGAGAGAAGACATGTGAAAAACAAGTGGCTAATGATCAAAGGGGGAGCAGTAAATGAGGAAAAGACATGTTGCTGATAGGGGGAGCTGTGACAGAAAGGAGAAGTTCTTGTCTTGATGGTTTTTCACATCATATGTTGCCATCAATGACAAAGGGGGAGATTGTTACAAGTATGAAGGTGAACCAGTGTTGTCATTGATGTCAACATACTCATACTGCATTGACAAGAAGGATTGGATGAGCAGTGTGCTGAGGATATTGAGAAAATTAGCCTCAGTCAGGAACAGTGAAGAACAGTGATAAGAAGAAGGGAAATGTATTGTATAGGTTGCAAACTGGAGGATGTGGATCAAAGGGTTTGTAGATATGAGTCTTGAGATGTTTCAGTTAAGATTTTAGAGGTCCACATGAAGATCTGAAGGAGTTGTGGCTGTCGGTATGGAACTGGTTCTGGCAAGTGCTCATAGGTGACAGAGGATCACAGAAAGGTCCGGTGAGGTCCGGAATTGTACAATCCTAATTTGCAGATTGGAAGGAGTGTTTGGGATGTCCTTGTGATGTGTCATCTCGAGTTGTGTATGATTTTGAGGTCCGGAAGTGCCTTTTGTATTATGACAGTGGCGACAGACTGTGTTCTTGAAGCTCCGGATGAGGAAGAGAAGAGATTCCAGTATGTAGAGAAAGTGCAGATGTACCTAGTCATTCAGGCAGGCTTGTGAAGGTTCTTGGATCATGATGAAGTTGTGTTGTTGGTCCGCATTGATGGTAGAGCCCAGAATTGAAGTTATTCTTCTAGATGAAGTTCTTGTTTCAACTAGCCGACCGGATGAGTTGTTCATCTTGCGAATGTTCTTGTGATGGCCGACCGGATGTGTTATTCATCTTGTGGATATTCTTATGGTTGATTGCCGACTTAGATGATTGTTCCTAAGTCGATGTCTTGTATAAATAAAGGTTTGTGAGTTCATTTAGAAGTGTGGATTGTGTGAATGAGTATGGTGTAGCGAAGAGAAGTGCAAAAGGCAGAGCAGGGGTTTTGGGCTTAAATGGAACTGATCCGGACATAGTAGAGATGTCATTCTCCAGTTCAAGATTGTGATTCTTATCACTTTGTAGACAGTGTGTCTCCCTGTAGGCAGTGGGCCTCTTTGTGAGCAGTGTGCTTAGGCAATGAGCCCTAATTAGCAAGTGCCATTCTTTTTCTTATTCTTCTAACAGAGAATAATCCTTGGGTTAATCACCCCGTGGTTTTTCCCTTAACTGGGTTTTCCACGTCAAAATCTTGGTGTTCAATGTGTTGATGTTTATCTACTCTTATGTTTGTGCATTATGCTTTCATGGATGATTAATTGATATACTGTTAACTAACAAGAAGAATCAAGTATTTAAAGAAAAGTAGGTTTTTATACAACTGATTCACCCCCCCCTCAGTTGTATGCCCTAGATCCAACACTTTATGCTTTGATGGATGTCCATACCCTATTTCAAAGATCCCATTTGGGCATAGATAAGGAGGATTTTAGTTAAGGTTGTGGAATTTGGCTTTACACCCGCCAATTGTATTTGCTCGAAAGTTTCTAAAGCCTTATCAAAAAATCCATTTTGTGCATATCTTGAAATTGTTGCATTCCATGAGACAACATTTCTTTAAGGCATCATGTCAAATAGTTTACGTGCCTTGTCCATGCTTCCACACTACATACATGTCTCATATGGTATTTCAACTACAATGTCTGATGAAATTCCCATATCTTTTATGCTTTGATGGATGTCCATACCCTTTTCTGAAGATCCCATTTTGGCATAGGCAAGGAGGATGTTGGCTAAGGTTGTGGAATTTGGATTTACACCCATCAATTGTATTTTCTTGAAAGTCTCTAAAGACTTATCAAAAAATCCATTTTTGTGCATATCTTGCAATCATTGCATTCAGCGAGACAACATTTATGTGAGGCATCATGTCAAATAGTTCACATGCCTTGTCTATGCGTCCACATTTTGCATACATGTCTCATAGGGCAGTTGCAACTACAACATCTGATGAAATTCTGATATCCTTTATGCTTTGATGGATGTCCATAACCTATTCCAAAGATCCCATTTGGGCATAGACAAGGAGGATGTTGGCTAAGGTTGTGGAATTTAGCTTTACACCCGCCAATTGCATTTGCTTGAAAGTTTCTAAAGCCTTATCAAAAAAACATTTTGTTCATATCTTGCAATCAATGCATTCCATGAGACAACCTTTCTTTGAAGCATCATGTCAAACAATTCACATACCTTGTCTATGATTCCAAACTTTGCATACATGTCTCATAGGGCAGTTACAACTACAACATCTACCGAAATTCCCATATCCTTTATGCTTTGATGGATATCCATACCCTATTTCAAAGATCCCATTTGGGTATAGACAAGGAGGATGTTGTCTAAGGTTGTGGAATTGGGATTTACATGTTGCAAGTATATGCTAATCAGTGTTGTCATTGATGTCAACAAGCTTGTGTTGTCATTGGTGTCAACTATGTCTTCTGATGAGGTTGTTGTTTTATTAAGTTGTCTTGCTAAAAGTGATTTGGTTGCTTTGTAGAGGTGCTGAAGATGTTGAGGATATGCTTTTGTTGTTTGGTTTCCAAGTGCTTTTGAGAAAATTTGATTAATATTGGAAACAATGTGCTAAAGAAGTCTTCTGGCTTACAGAGTGCTATTCAATTCTTTGCTCCGCATTTATTTTATGTTGGGGATCTAAGTGTGCAGTTTGGATATATTGTTTAGAAGTGTTTGAAGATGTTATATCCAGAATTTGGTGCTTCGGATCATTGTGTAGTAAAAGTTGTTTTCACCAGTTTGAGAATAGTGTTTGACAGTGTGTCTAGGAGAAAGTATTTTTCTCCACATTTCTCCATAGAATGGTTTTAGGTGTTGTGGTTCTAGATGTGTTCTTACAAAGTCTATATCTTCCTTCAACTCAAGTGGTTCCTAGTTTGGTGCTCCACAAGTACATTTCTTAAGTTGTAGATGATGACAGAGGATGATATAGCTGGTTAAGTACTCCGGTGTGAAGTTTCTTTAGGTGAAAGATGTTGCAAAGGAATTTGTTGGTTTTTAGGTGCTTGTGGATGTTTCTAGATTATGTTCGAGCTTGGTGCATGGTTTGCATGTCATCTTTTGGTCTTGAGGAAGCGTGCACTCAAACATTCATAGTGTTAACGCAAGTTTGGCCAACTTGGTTGTTTATGTTGGGAATTAAGGTGTCTCAACCTTGGTAATTCCTTGCATTTATTTATTGGAATATATTTATTTATTGCCTATTGTGTAATTAGGATGCAAATCCTATTTTGTCATCTTGTGGGAGTTGGCACGGTGATGTGTCATCCTACGTGGAAGGTGACCACATTTAATTTTGTCCTCACATGAGGAGATAGGCATCCCACTTAGTGGTATAAATATTTTTCCATGTGTCGGCACTTTGACTAGTGTGTAAGTGAATCTTGACCGAAATGATTATGACAGAATCTATGATGCGTAAGAGTCATAAATGGAATGTTCTATGACAGGTGAAGACATGTGTCATAAGGAATCTTGGAAGAAGGCATCTTTGGGCATCCCAAGGAGAGTTATGACATGTTGTAAGAGAATATGTTTATTTTAGTCAGTGTATGACAGATTCTCTTATAGTTGTAAGTACTGTCAGTATGACAGATTCTATGACGGTCGTAAGATGCGTAAGAGCATCTGTCATTGCCCAACTTGGGAATAGGTGACCTTTTTTGGGTGGGGTGATATGACAAGTTTCATGACCATGCTACAGTGTTGGACAAGTGTCCCTAGGTGTGGGTTTTGGGCCATGAGGCCAAGTTGGACGCCCATCTCAAGGAAAGTTTATTTTTGCCTTGTAAACTTCTATTTAAGAAGGTGCTTTGAGAGGAGATGTATTATGTGATTGACAAGTACTGTTATGTTGCTAGATTGTCTCTAGATATGAGTGTCAAAGACTCCTATAAAGACTTGCATTGCAAGTGTGTTGTAAACTTCATTGTTTAGATAATACATTGTGTAGGTTTTGGAGTGTGGGGTTTTTCACCTGTAAGGGTTTTCCCCACATTATATCTTCTCTCTCTCTCTCTCTCTCTCTCTCTTCTTTCTTACATTCTTGTGTTGTGTATAGCTGCAATATCTCTATTTTTGGGTTAATAACACTATAATTGTAAATGTTAAAAAGAATTTGCACACATCTCTCCTCATTAGATTAGTGTAGGTAGTGATTTCTTCACAACTAGCTTCCTTTCAGTTTACACTAATTGTGGTTGTGCTTCGTTGATTGTGAAAGTGTGTTAAAGCCTATAAGAGTGCATTTAGGTCCATGCTAAGGATGCCGTAGTCTGTATTCATTCCTTTCATCCACGGGAATGTTTAGGTCCAAACCTAATTTGAATTTTATGGGTTAAGTTGTATTGCCGACCTTGGAGAATGTTCTCATGATTGATGAAGGTATAAATAAATGTCAAGGAGTTGTGGATATGAGTATGGGCGATGGATATGATGTTATGATGCAGATTTTGATCAGTGCAATAAGAGATTTCATGTCTTAGGCTACTGGATGTAGTGAGCAGAAGGTGCCTACTATTTTCAGCGTTGCTGCGAAGGTGTTGTTTGTGTTGTGATGGATATTGAGCTTCATTGGAACTAAACTCCATGCATAGGTTAGATGCAATTATATAATTTTCAAATCTTGGTAGTGAGCCATTCTTCTCTTCTCTCTTTCTTTCTCAGTGGGTAGTGAGTCCACTTGGATAGTGAGTCCACTTGTAGTAAGCATTCTCTCTTTTGGGAAGTGGGCCCTCTGGTAGTGAGCCTCTTGTAATTCGGTATTGCTACTACTTTATATTGTGAGCTAATCCTCACCGTAGTTTTTCCCTTCTTGGGGTTTCCACGTAAAATCTGGTGTTTTCTTGTGTTTGGTGCTATTATGTTTCAGTTTCTGTTATTTGTGATTCATGCTTAATCATAATAAAAGTTTAAAGGTTAAACGTGGATCTGAATGTTTGTGAGAGTTTGAAATTTTGATACAATTGATTCAACCCCCTCTCAGTTGTCTTGTACATTCAACCTTACACCCACCAATTGCATTTTCTTGAAATTTTCTAAGGCTTTATCAACAATAAATATATCATGACAATAGTATAACAACAATAAATATATCATGATTCAGATTCATAGTTAATGATATAAGTTATATAACAATTAACAATAACAACAATAATTCAATTAATGAATCAAGGCCTCTAGAAGCATCGATCCACCCACCCTAACGTGTTGGTGCAGTCAGTTCGGCCCCACAAGGTGGGAAGAAGAAAATATGTTTGTTGGCACCTTTTCATTGCTTTCAAATGACACATTTTGCAAGATTACATACATTGTTGAATTGATCAAACAGTCTAGAGTTGACCAAAACTGAGATAAGGTATTGTAGAGGGACTTGATGTCCACCCGTAGGTCTAGATAGAACATTCGTGGGCACCATAGATCGAGAGAAAAGGAAGGCAGAAGTTTTTCAACTTTTTTCTCTTTAGACTCTTCAAAGACTCCTGGTGCAATGTAGCCTGGAAAGATCAGGAGACTTGGGAAATGAATTGAGGCCTCTAGTAGCATTGACCTTACCACCTCAACATGTTGGCATAGTCGGTTTAGCCCCATGAGGTGGGTAGAGGAAAATATGCATGTTGGCACCTTTTCACTACTCTCAAATGACTCATTTTGCAAGAATGCATATGTTGTTGGCATGATCAAATGATATGGAGTTGACCAAAATTGAGACAGAGTACTGTAGAGGGACCTGATATCCACTTTTAGGTCTACACAGATCATTCATAGGTGTCATAGATTGAGAGAAAAGGCAGGCATAATTTTTTCATCTCTTTGCTCTTTGGGCTCTTTAGAGACTCCTGGTGCAATGTATCTTGGAAAGATCAGGAGTCCTGGGAAATGAACTGAGGCCTCCAGTAGCATCCACCCACTCACCCTGATGTTTTGGTGCATTCGGTACAGCCACACGAGGTGGGAAGAAGAAAATATGCATGTTGGCACCTTTTGACTGCTCTCAAATGATGCATTTTGCAAGAATGCATATGTTGTTGGCATGATCAGATGGTCTGGAGTTGACCAAAATTGAGATAGAGTACTTTAAAGGGACCTACGTCCACCTGTAGGTCCAGACAGAACATTCGTAAGTGCCATAGATCGAGAGAAAATGTAGGCGAAAGTTTTTTAACTTTTTACTCTTTGGGCTCTTTCGAGACTCCTAGTGTAATGTAGCTTGGAAAGATCATGAGACTTGGGAAACAAACTGAGGCCTCCAGTAGTATCGACTCATCCACCCTGATTTGTTGGCACAACCAGTTCGGCCCCACAAGGTGGGAACAAGAAAATATGCATGTTGGTACCTTTTCACTGCTCTCAAATGATGCATTTTGTAAGAATGCATATGTTGTTGGCACGGTCAAATAGTCTGGAGTTGACCAAAACTGAGATAGGGTACTGTAAAGGGACCTGACATCCACCTGTAGCTCCAGGTAGAACATGCATAGGTGCTCTAGATCAAGAGAAAAGGAAGGCAGAAGTTTTTCAACTTTTTGCTCTTTGGGCTCTTCAGAGACTTCTGGTGTAATGTAGCTTGGAAAGATCAGGAGACTTGGGAAACAAATCGAGGCCTCCAATAGCATCCACCCACCCACCTCAATGTGTTGGCACAATCATTTTGGCCCCACAAGGTGGGAAGAAGAAAATATGCATGTTGGCACCTTTTCACTGCTCTCAAATGATGCATTTTAGAAGAATGCATACATTGTTGGCATGGTCAAATGATCTGGAGTTGACCAAAACTGAGATAGGGTACTGTAGAGGGACCCAAATTCCACTTGGAGGTCTAGATAGAGCATTCGTAGGTGTCATAGATCGAGAGAAAAGGTAGGCAAAAGTTTTTCAACTTTTTGCTCTTTGGGCTTTTTAGAGACTCCTGGTGCAATGTAGCCTGGAAAGATCGGGAGACCTGGGAAACAAACTGAGGCCTCCAGTAGCGTCCACCTACGTACCTCGATGTGTTGGCATGGTTAGTTCAGCCCTACGAGGTGGGAAGAAGAAAATATGCATGTTGGCAACTTTTCACTGCTCTCAAATGACACATTTTACAAGAATGCATATGTTGTTGGCACGGTCAAATGGTCTGGAGTTGACCAAAACTGAGACAAGGTACTGTACTGGGACCCAACATACACCTGTAGGTCCAAACAAAACATTTGTAGGTGCCATAGATCAAGAGAAAAGGCATCCAGAAGTTTTTTAACTTTTTGCTCTTTGGGCTCTTCAGAGACTCCTAGTGCAATGTAGCTTGGAAAGATCAGGAGACTTGGGAAATGAACCAAGGCCTCTAGTAGTATCCACCCACCCACCCTGATGTGTTGGCATAGTCGGTTTGGCCCCATGAGGTGGGAAGAAGAAAATATGCCTATTGGCACCTTTTCACTGCTCTCAAATGACATATTTTGCAAGAATGCATACGTTGTTGGCACAGTCAAACAGTCTAGAGTTGACCAAAACTAAGACAAGCTACTATAGAGGGACTTGACGTCTACCTGTAGGTCTAGATAAAACATTTGTAGGTGCCATAGATTGAGAGAAAAGGTAGGCGAAAGTTTTTCATCTTTTTGCTCTTTAGGCTCTTCAAATACCTTTGGTTCAATGTAGCCTGGAAGGATTAGGAGACTTGGGGAATGAACTGAGGCCTCCCCTAGCATTTACTTGCCCACTCGGACATGTTGGCATAGTCAGTTCAGCTCCACGAGACAAAGAATGCAAAATATGGCTCCTAGCAAGTTTCTGTTGAACGCTAATGATGCTTTTTGCAACATTTCATACATTGTCACCATGGTCAAATAGTTTGGAGATAATAAAAATTGAGAGAGGTTATTGTGGAGGGACTCTACATGCAGCTGTAGGTTCAAACAAAATAGTAGTAGGTGCCTCAGATTTTGAGAACCAGTCCTTCGTAGTTTGATAGTTTTTTGCACTTAGGTCTCTTAAGAGACTTTGTCAGAATAGTGTAGCTCAGAAGGATCGGGAGACATGTGGAATGAACTAAGGCCTCCCCTAGCATTCACCTACCAACATGGATGTGTTGGTACTATTGGTTTGGCCCCATGATGCACAAAATGAAATTTATGCTCACCCATAACTTTTCATTGAACACAAATGACACTTTTTGTAACTTTTGAAATATTATCGCCATGACCAAATGGAATGAACATTTTAAAAAATAAGAGAGGTTATTGTGAAGGGACACTATGAGACCTTGTAGGTCTAGATAGAATGTTCTTAGGTTTCACAAATTCTGAGAAATAGTTTGTCAAAGTTTGGCAATTTTTGGCACTTAGGGCTCCTAAGAGAAAGCGTCGACACAGTGCAGCTGAGAATGATCGGGATAGTTGAGGTGTGAAACAAGACCTTGCCTAGCATTCACCAACCCACATGGACATGTTGGCACTGTTGGTTTGCCCCATGACACACGAAACAAAATTTATGCTTGCCGACAACTTTTCATTGAACACAAATGACACTTTTTGCAACTTTTGAAATATTGTTGCCGTGACCAAATGGATTGAACATTTCAAAAAATGAGAGAGGTTATTGTGTAGGGACCCTACATGAACCTCTAGGTCTAGATGAAACATTTGTAAGTGCCACAAATTCTGAGAAACAATCCATCAAAGTTTGGCAATTTTTGGCACTTAGGGCTCTTAAGAGAAAGTGTCAACATAGTGCAGCCCTGAATGATCGGGATAGTTGAGGTGTGAAACATGATCTTGCCTAGAATTCACCCACCCACCTGGACATGTTAGTGCTATTGGTTTGGCCCCATGATGCATGAAAAAAATTTATGCTCACCGACAATTTTACATTGAACACAAATGACGCTTTTTGCAACTTTTAAAATATTATCATCATGACCAAATGGATTGAACATTTTAAAAAATGAGAGAAGTTATTGTGGAGGGACCCTATGTGACCCTGTAGGTCTAGATAGAACATTTGTAGGTGCCACAAATTCTGAGAAACAATCCATCAAAGTTTGGCAATTTTTGGCACTCAGGGCTCTTAAGAGAAAGCTTTGGCATAGTGTACCCGCGAATGATCGGGATAGTTGAGATGCAAAACAGGACCTTGCCTAGCATTTATCCACCCACCTAAACATGTTGACATTGCTATTTTGGTGCCATGACACATGAACCAAAATTTATGCTCACCGACAACTTTTCATTGAACACAAATGACGTTTTTGCAACTTGAAATATTATTGCCATGACCAAATGGATTAAACATTTCAAAAAATGAGAGAGGTTATTATGGAGGGACCCTATGTGACCCTTTAGGTCTAGATGAAATGTTCATAGGTGCCACAAATTCCAAGAAATAGTTCGTCAAAGTTTAGCAATTTTTGGCACTTAGGGCTCTTAAGAGAAAGCGTTGACACAATGTAGCTGGGAATGATCGAGGTAGTTGAGGTGTGAAACATGACCTTTCCTAGGATTCACCTACCCACCCAAATGTGTTGGAACTATCGATTTGGCCCCATGACGTACGAAATGAAATTTGTGCTCATCGACAACTTTTCATTAAACACAAATGACGCTTTTTGAAACTTTTGAAATATTGTCGCCATGACCAAATGGATTGAACATTTAAAAAACTGAGAGAGGTTAATGTGGAGGGACCCTACATGAACTTGTAGATCTAGACATAACATTCCTAGGGCCCCAAATTCTGAGAAATAGTCCATTAAAGTTTGGCACTTAGGGCTCTTAAGAGAAAGCATCAGCACAGTGCAGCCAAGAATGATCGGGATATTTAAGGTGCGAAACAAGACCTTGCCTACCATTCAACCACCCACTCGAACATGTTGGCACTATTAGTTTGGCCCCATGATGCATGAAACAAAATTAATGCTTTCCAACAACTTTTCATTGAACATAAATGATGATTTTTTCAACTTTTGAAATATTGTCGCCAAGACCAAATGGATTGAACATTCCAAAAAATGAGATAGGTTATTATGGAGGGCCCTACATGACCCTATAGGTCTAGATGGAACATTCATAGGTACTACAAATTCTAAGAAATAATCCTTCAAAATTTGGCAATTTTTGGCACTTAGGGCTCTTAAGAGAAAGCATCGACACAATGCAGCCAAGAATGATTAGGATAGTTGAGGTGCAAAATAGGACCTTGCCTAGCATTCAACCGCCCACCCAAACATGTTGGAACTATTGGTTTGGCCCCACAATGCATGAAATAAAATGTATGCTCACCAACAACTTGTCATTGAACAAAAATGACTCTATTTGTAACTTTTGAAATATTATCACCATGACGAAATGGATTGAACATTTAAAAAACTGAGAGAGGTTATTGTGTAGTTACCCTACATGACCCTATAGGTCTAGATGGAATGTTTGTAGGTACCATAAATTCTGAGAAAGAGTCTGTCAAAGTTTGGCAATTTTGGCACTTAGGGCTCTTAAAAGAAAGCATCAGCACAGTGCAACCGAGAACGATCGAGATAGTTGAGGTGTGAAAAAGGACCTTAGTGCAATATTTAATTTCTCTTTAATTGTCCTCTTCTCCTTCTTAACTTCTTTGTATACTTGATATCACATTAATTATAATAGGATTAGATTAGGGTTTTCAATTGGATTTTAAGATTCATGGACACATTAGAGGACATCAATAGAACTGAAATTATAGATGTGATCATACACATATACAAATATAAATCAGCTATACATATAAATGATATGAGAAAGTTAGTGTACATAATTATACACATAAACAAGAGTGTTGTACATAATCTTACACATAGACAAGAGTGTTGTACATAATTATACACATAGACAAGAGTGTTGCACATAAGTATCCCATAAGAGACATGATTGTAGAGAAGGAACAAAATTTTACTTATACAAATATAGAAATCAACTGTATAAATTTACAAATGAGCATGAAATTATAATGTTTTTTCATTTACAATCAATCAAATGAACCATTCAAGTCTGCTCTACTCTTTATTGTGTTGAGTATTGCCTTGTGTTCAGACTCATGAACCTTCCACAAGGTCATGTTCAATGGCCTACCCCATATTTGATCAAATGAATGTTTGATGCCACAACAAGGTTAGAATAATGAATAATCTTCCTATGTGTGTCAAAGTCCTTGAACAACCACACATCAGACTTCTTCATTAGGTACCTTCTAATCCATGTTCCAGTAACAACCATTGATCCTATAGGGTACTTGATATTTATCCATCCATAATAGGGGTATCTAATGTTTGTTTTGCCTCAACACGACACAAATAATAATATGTTCCTTCTTCATTATCTTCAACTACAATAACTGCATAAACATGCCCTGCATTGATATGTGCATTCAGTTTGATGAATACAGTCACCAATGCAAAAAAAATACAAAATAAGATGGAAAATTGAATTTTATTAAATTTGAATGCTGATAATACCTAGTTGAACTAGGTATGAAACATGGTCAAGGTCAACTGATCATTCAATCTTTGTGAGTTGTAGTGCTATTAGGAATTGATATGTGTCAAATGGGCTTAGACTTCTTGTACACCATTCATTGACCCACTCCTTTGGCTCACATTCATACCAAGCTTGATCTATACATGAAGAATAAAAGCATACCATCCGCCACATGTGAATACTCCATGAAGCTGCATTAGAGCTTCTAAAAGAGTGTAGCTCACTCAATCCTATCAATGTACAACAATCCCCATATTTTACATTCTTAGTATCATCAACCAGCCAAAAACATCTACAAACTATAGACTTACCTTCATTACCTGGACCCATTGTAGTGTTATACCATTCGACAATAGATCTCGCATCTGTCAACTTTGCATTGTCTTTGTACTTCAAATCTTCTCGTGCTAATGCTCTTTTGATACATGATTTTACACCATCATGCTCCCCCTTTCCATGCCCGGCCTCAGAGAAATTCCACATATGTTGAACACCATTCATCCTAGGCATCCTACTCAACCAATAGAACATCTGTGAGTTCTTGAATTGTGATGCGTAATTATCTGACCATATGATATGCTCCTACTAGCCAAATCATGGTAGAACATCTGAAAGCAACATTGCATGAACTCTATAGAATGTGTGCGATCATCACTGATATAAAAATGACACTCCCTCAAGATCTTCTTGTCATGCTTTGTATTGTCATCTGAATGAATGAATGCTATATGCACAATATATCAAGTTGCATAGATTTGTAATATTACGATTGCGCCTCATTTTGGGGTTGTTGTGTGTAGTTCTCTGCAAAGTCAACAACTGAAATGATGGTATCAAGTGGAAACATGTCCTTACATAACTTGAATTGTAAGTCCAACCATCAAGCTCTATAGATATGCCTTGCATACTCATAAACTATATTCTCTTAGAAAATAGAGATAAAATGATACACTGGAATCATTTTAATGACCAATTCACACCTTTTTAATTCTTTACCATCTTTTAGACTATATGACACTATCTTATATTTTCCAAAACTTACTAGTTCATTTCCAATTGCATGTGTGTTCTCCATATGTTCACAAATTGGCAAATGTTACAACTTGCCACAATGATCACATGTGTCATCCAAGCATAAGTTCTTGTGGAATAATTGACCATCCAATCTTTGATATAAGATGCTCGATATGAAATCTCTTGAAGATCTAGGTGGACAATTTGTATTACACTCCTGCAAAACATCGTTAGTATGCAAATCTACACATATATATCTGTACACATCATAATGATTAGAAAACTCAATATGTACTCTACAACAACAAGTTGTGTGTGTGTGATTTATTTTGAAATAAAAATGATTTACCATTTCAAAATACCTTTGACTATTTTTGATTTGAGGATACATCTCTTGAAATTTCTTGAAAAACTGTGTTTGAGTCACATCCAAAAAATGCTTTGGATGTGGCTCATGGTTTCAACAACCAATTCTCCTTCTTATAACATCTCTGGCATTAGGGGATACCCTTGTGTTATTTTTCCAAAATTCTTCAATGAGGGATCACAAGGCTTCAACAACAACTTTATCTTTTCATGGGAGTCTCCCAGAGAATACCCACAATTCATTGCTATTTGGGTCCTCAATTCTTTGACGCCTTCTAATGGCTCTCATTAGAGTTTTTCTACTTATTTTGAATGCTTCACTTGTCTTTCTAATGAGGTGAGCTTTCTTTGTTTTATGGCTTACTATTGTTGACATAATGACACATAGTTGACATTACTATCCCTAGTGTGTGAGGTGGAACCCACACTCTCATATGCACTCATTAGATTCTTTACAATTGATTTTTGACTTGAAGCATCCGATGTTCTTAGGCAAAGAATCTTCATAATGGGCCTAAATCTTAATTTCTCATCCATTCAATAAATAGTTGACATCTTCTGGTTTCATTTAAGTTCTTAGAAAATAGTTTCCATATCTTATTGGCATATCTTCAACAAGTACGCTTGGGAATATTATCCTACACAAGATTCAAAACATTCTCATCAATATCAATTAGAAACTTTGTAAAATTCTAGGAGGCATTTTCAATGGTAAAGTTGGCTCAGCATTAAAAATTTCTTCAATATTTACTTGAGATAGGATAGATGGCGTACCTTCAATTGGAGATGGAAAAAATGAAAAGCCTTGAATTTGATATGGAGAAGATGGTGTACCTTCAACTTGACATGTGAACGATGGCATGCCTCCAACTTGAGAAGAGAATGATGATGTACCTTCAACTTGACCTGTGAAAGATGGAATGCCTCCAACTTTGAGATTCAATTTCCTTGTTGAACGAAGGTTTTGCATTCATTGCCTTTGTGCTACCAATTCTATCTCTCTTAGCTTGATTAGATGATTCATGTTCCTCTTGAATTGGCAATGATGGTATGTCTTCTTCTATGGTTGATAATTTCCTACTTTTGTGAAGTTGTCTCATTCCTTCTCTTTTCTTCGCATTATTAGCTTCACACTCTTCTAGTGTTAGAGTATTTGCTCATTTATGATTATTTCTATATACATCATGAATAAGACATAGATAAAGTAGTCCATCTTGGTACAATAGAGTAAAGTTTAATCTCATACACAAATCTCAAAATAATCATATAATTAAAGTGACTAAATGATTATAAATATGAAAATTTATAGTTTCCTACGGTGGTCCTTACAATGAATCAATTTGCAAGCTACATGCAGATTACTTAACAAAATGCTTCAAAGCAAAGTAATCTTGAGAGGTAATAAATCAATCCTTTAATCAACATAAGACTATATGAGATGGTCATCAATACTCATGTCCTCTACAACACATTAACATGTTTTTCATAAAAAAGGCTTCACAAGATACTAGGGAACTCTTATCCACTTCTTCATATGCACATCTCTTTGTACATGTCAAAATGAATATTTAGCAAAAGAAAGATTTACTAATATTCCCTTGGTAACATTTTACATTTTATACCCTATGGTTTTCTCATAAACCTTGTAAAGGAATACATTCCATGAGTTGTTCCACTTTTCTATGCACTTTATGCCAATAGATCATTACTTTCCTTTAAGAAATCTTTTTAGTATGCTTCAAAATAGGTTAAAGTAAGATCCAATCATGAAAAATGTTGCCACATTGCTTTCTTACTTAAATATGGTCCTTGAGAAAGATATTTTTCATTATGGCCTTAAAAAGAATATGTGACTTTTCAAATAAAAGTTCTCACAACGCTCTATGGAGTAAAATTACAACACTTTCTTGACTTCATGAATCAATAAATCATCAAGAATTAAGACCAAAGGAGGTAATATTTCATATAACAACTTCCTATTCTAAAATATGATAAAACTATTATGAGCATCAAACTAGTTAACTAGCATAGTGGAATTTTAAAAGTTCCCGTTCCGTCTCTATCTTCCAATAATGATCTTTTTATTCCACTTGGTTCATTCAAAACCATATAGGAATTAGGCAAGAACCATCTTGTCTATGTATGTTTGATACATTTCTAGGATCTTCAACACTCAATTGCTCCTACACCTGGTTGAATATTATCTATGAATCTAAAAATCTTATGCTTAGAGGAAAATATCTTATTCTTGACCATAGCTAAAGCTAAGATCTCGTTATCCAGTTAACATAACTCTTCTTATTTAAGAGATGATTGGTTGGACTTCCTCAAACTCAGTTAACTATTGAGAAAGATGAGTACTTTGCTTTTCCTAGATGATGAAATACATCTAATAAATGGATGATGAAATGTACATCTAATAAAACTAACATATTTTTTTCCTAAATGATGAAATACATCTAATAAATGGATAAACTAGACTTAATGTTAGAGGGTTTTAATGCATCGTTAATGTGATAGGATTTTAATGCCTAGGGCTTTAGTGAGAAATTTATGATAGGATCTTTTTTTTTTTTGGGTGTGTCATAATAGGATCATTTTGTTGAATCTCAAAACCACAAAGATCATCATTTTGTGTTAAGAAAACTTGCATTATTATCTTCACAATACATAGATGAATTTGGAGATAAATTAGGTGTCCACATATCATTGACATATTTAATAGGAGTTCATGCTAACATAATCATAAAGTGAAGTAAATGAATACATAAAGAACATACCTTAGATTTTGAGATTCGAGTTGCCCAATTGCACAATTATGTCTACTTCATTTTTTGGCTTCAAAATCCTTAAAAATTTGAGCTTTTTGGCAAGTTCCTTCGTATTCAATGTTGAGTTATATATAACTCTAATAGGATTAGTCAAATTTATGAAAAAAACAAATCTATATCATCAAATTCAATCTAAATAAATGAAAACTAGCATTCAAACAATATGAAACATGAAAATATTAGTTCAAATAATTGAATTCTGTCTAAAAACATCCAATTTACTTCTACATTGAAGAACCAAAAACAAGGTGGTGGATTAAGTAAACAATGATTGTGTAAATGTCAACACCATGAAAAACATATTTTTGTTTGATAATGCATAGAAAGTAGAGAATAACAGAGCATGTGGGTCTAATTCATGGATTGCACATGCTTTTTATCCATTTTTTGGTTCCATAAAACACATTCACATTATAACGTGAGCGCGTTTTGTCATGCATAGAAAGTTTTAAGTGTTGTCTAAATTCTAAAATGACTACCATGACAGGATTTTCACTATCCCTAAATTACTAAAAACCCTATAACCAATACCTTCAACCCTAAACCCTATCCCTCAACCGTATGCCTTAAACCCTATACGCTATACCCTCAACCCTATACACTCAACCAGAGAGAGAGGGTAGGAAGTAGGGAGGGCAGGGAGGTAGAGAGGTGAGAGAGAGAGAGAGATGTTTGATTTGGAAATTTCCAAGCCTTTGGCTTATATTTGCCTTGGGCTTCCAACCCAAAGGTTTGGATTGAGTTTTGAATGTCCAAAGACGTGTTTTTGCAGATTATAAAAAAATTTACATAATCTTGAGCATGCTCCCCATCAGGTTTGCACTTGTTTCAATAATAAGTTGAAAAACACCACGATAATGTTAATCTCTCTCTTAGCTTTCTAACTATATATTTTTTTCACATTTTGAGTATGTTAAGGTTTTCATCTTTAATTTCTTTTGTTAGTGTATCTGTTTTTTGTCAAAAACTAGTATGTCGTATTTTTGACTTTATTTTTTAACAGTTCATCAAAATTTCAAATAAATTACATTTTTTTGAAACTAGACTCCATTCTACACGTATTAAAAAAATTTAATTTTTGATTAGTTTTCAAAAAATTTAGGGGGGAGCATGCTCAATTTTTTATTTTTAAGGATGTGTTCACTTTGAAAATTAGTAAAAAATCAATTATTCATGAAAAAATTATTAGAAAAATCAAGGATAAATTACATGGTGTTAGCTAATTTCTCACCAAAGTGATATTTGAAAAACTAAAAAAAGTTAACATTTTAGGGGGGGCCACAGTAGACATTATGTTATGGTTTTTTGAAAAAAATATGACCGATTTTTGTGGCCCCCCTTTTTGAACCCCTTAATCTCAACCATTTAAAAAAATCAGTAGTTTAGATACTAGATTTAGAGAACTATGATTCTTGTTTTTGTTGCATCTTCAAATTTTGAGTGTAACTATCTTCAATTTCTCATCCAACATTAGTCTTTCCTAATTTCAGAAAAAAAAAAAAAAAGTGGTCACTTAAGATCCCCTTTTGGTCCCCCATTTTTGTGCACTTACCCAACACCAAGCTAACATTGTGGATCCATCTCAAGAGAGACAATACACTTGTAATAATCAAGAACAAGATTATGAAGGAGATATTTGCATGGTGGATGCTCGCCCTCATAAAGAGCGAGTAGAACCTGAACCAACTATATCTTTCACTCCTCATGATGCTACCATTGAAGCTCCTGATAGACCTTTATACATGGGTATGTGCAGGATCATGATGGGCCAAACTATACCTCTAAGTGGCAATGAAAATACAAAAAATCAGACTTTATCAAGTTCATGTGAAAATTTGAATGGATTATCTACACAATTTGAAAAAGATGTAAGAACAAAATTTGTAGAGAATTGAATCTAGTTTATAGGCTACTATTTAAAAAAAAAAAACTAAATTTAATTAGTGAAAATTGAATATTTCAATGAATAGCTTTTAAATTTTTTAGAAAAAAATAAAAAGTGGGTGTCTGTCCAGCCAACCTAACTATGAGTAAAATTATATATATATTTTTTAAACTTTCAAAATAAGTAGAGGACTCATGTCCAGATGTGACGCATATTTATTTAAAATTTTTTTCCAGTAAAATAATTAGTTATGATTTTTTTAGTGTGACTTTTTTTAAAAACTAAAAAGTAATTTTCCAGCCAACCTAACTCGATAAAAAAAAATCAAAATTCAAATTTTTTTTTTTAACATATAGCCAGAAAAACATAGAGTGTGATGCAGGTTTCAGATCTCAAAAAGGTGAAATGGTTTGAAAGTTATGGATGTTTTTCAATCAGTGTGTCTATCAGGATTTTAGAGACACGGTATATAGAAAATTATTAATAATTATTTAATAAAATGATAACCAAACAAATCTTATATTTTTAGAAAGCTAACAATTTTTTCTATAAACCCTTTTCGTTTTATCAATTTTGCATTAAAAAAAAATTGTCAGCACGAAGGGTGAAGTTCGAAGAACAGACTGAAACATGAAAACACGTTAGAATCCAGAAAAGTCAACAACCAAAATGGATATCCGTCTTGCTTTGTACCAAAGCAAGACGGATATCCGTTTTGCTTCGGTAAAAGCAACTCAAAACGGATATCCGTTTTGGAAATGGATATCCGTTTCCTTGATCTATGAAAAATTTTGTACCATTGGTTTTGGATGAAGAGAAGCAACATATTTGAAACATCGAGGCAAAAATACAAGAAGTTAAAGTTAGTTGGTCATTTATAGGTGTATCTATTGTTTCATATCACATTACACATAGAATTCTAATTAACAATCTAGTTTCCTCATTTGGGGGAACATTTTTTTATCCGTTTCTAATGGAAATATTTAGTTAAAAATTGGTGGCTCCTTGTGAAAAGTATGGTCTCTTATCAAGCACGCATAACCAAGAAGGTTGATATCCATTTTTGTTACATGTTTGTTGATCACATCTTATGAATAAGATGTTTCTTGGTGATAGTTCTAGGTTTAGTGAACAATATTCTCAAGCTTATTGCAATTTTTACACTTGTGATCAAATTTGGTACCAAACCCTTTCACCTTTTCAATTAATCCTGATAGTGTCATCTCACTCCATGCAAATCAAACCAACATTAGGACCATGTGAATGAGATTAAGGATAGCCTTGAAATATGAATCTTTGTACTGTTGATTATCCTTTTAGCATGACAATCCTTTAGGATCATTGTACCGAGGTGCGACAATCCTTCAATCTTCTTTTATTTATATTTCTTTCCTCTTCATACACAAGATTCTCGTGCCTTGTAGTCATGAAAATCCACAAATCACCTAACTGTCCTTAGTGAGACTATATCTTATTTTGACAGTGATAGTCATCATCCATTCACAAGTCTCCTCTTTAACATAGATACCCTTTGCACATGTTTTGACTTCATGATTTTCCTTTTGTATGTTGTATTATGGTATGAAAATACTATGGCCCCTTCTTCATCCTCTTGTATAATGAAATTGAAGGTCGACACTTACAGTTACTCTTCTTTATTACTTGGTGATAATGAATCCCTAATTTTTTATTTTCTTGAAGCCAAATTTACCACTGTTGAGATAGTCAGAGTTGATTCTTGATCATGAATATTGCGAATTACTTCAAATATCCATGGAAATTTCAATTGTGTTTCTTAAGACACCCATGCCTTGACTATCCCTTGATGTTGGTCATGATTGTGCTTGGATGTCACAATAGTTCATAGTTAGATTTTTGCCACTAAAGTTTTCCCTTGACAAAGTCAAATTTGTAGTCCACCTTTTGATGATGTTCACACAATATAAATACTTATTCTTAACATAAGCAATACATTTCTCACAAATACCAATGCATTCTACTCATAAGGTTCATGACACCATGCCTAAAGGTATGATAGTCAGCAGTGTACTATTGTGGCAGCCTATGGTTGGTTTGACAATCTATAATAGTGATAGCATTCATGCCTAACAATCCTTATCGTTATTGTCATAATATATTTTACATTTGAGGCCTTGTCTACAACATACAAAATTTACCTTTCTCACCCATACCTTCAGTATATAAAGGACATTGATAGGGAATTTTTAATTTCTACTTAGTCAGTGCAATCTAGGAGAGGATAGATTGTCTAAAGTTGTAATCTATTTCCATTTACACTTGCCATAACTACAAATGCTTAGTGTTTATTCTCAACCCTGGTATATGAATAAAATGTGACCTATTGTTCTAATAGGCCTATAGGGACAAAGAGGTGATAAAGCCTTTAATTTTAAACATGACATGGTTTTGATAACTTCCCATATTGGTAAGGTCCTGGATGACAATCCTTTGATGCACCTAATTGTAATAGGTGTTATGATAGTCCTTGGTGTCTTTTCATTTCTTTCTTGAATGGCCTATAAATAAGACATAAGACCTATTAGATCCTTCATAAATAAGAATTCTCATACATTACATTTAAACTTAAACTCCCTAAACATCCATCAATCCATCCATTAATATCAAAATGCCATGAATATCCTATGATCAACCATTCTAATTCATAGGATAGTCATATATTGCAATTTTGCTTCTCTATACGAAAATAGCCTAAGGAATATCTACCCTTGAATTTGTATTTTAACAATCTAATGTCTTTACGAATAACATTGAGCCTTCTTTTGGGACAACATTTTTGCCTTTAGAAGCTCCTCATTTGATGATAGCCTAAAATAGAATAAGTGGATAGTCATAACATTTTAGCATATAATGGGAAAACCCTAAAGTGTGATAAAGTCTATACATTATCTATTCCCATCCATGTCACGAAGAAACTATTCAAATGCTAGGCCAACATGATTTAAACAATCATAAGGGCCAACAATCCACTCCAAATGCATGCGAAAAGGACAACTCTTGGATCCCATATTAATCATGTTCACATGGCTGCTAGCATCTTCAAGTGAGTCAATATAAAAATTGAAAGCCTCAAACTCATACACTTCAGAAAAATATACCTAATTATAAATTTGATATGCATGAATAAGGAAGTCCTCATGCAATACAAACTAAAATGTGTCATATTTAGACATGCCATCAAGTTGAACTACATCATGTTGAGACTTGTGTTTACTTAAGCATTACAAGTCACTTGCCTCTTTGCATGCTTCAAAGTTCCAAACAAAGGACTCAACTTTAGGTGTAGCAGAGTCCTCATCAATGACTAATTTACATGGCCTTCAACAAACTAAAATTATATATCATCTTTATGCTTATATGGAGGCTATATCATCTTTACAATTGTATGTCCAGGCTCTTTAGGAGTCTTCACAAATGTGTCCAAAGTAAGATTACTCAAATCAAATAATGGCTTATATCTAGAGCTTTATTAAGTTGATACCTAGGTGGATTAGTGTGTAAACATTCATATTAGATGGTAATTCACAAGTTTATAGAATAATAAAATGAATCCCTAGTCTAGAATCCAAATGTACATAATAAAATGGATATCTGTTTTGTAGTAGTGATATGCACATTGCAGAGTGTCCATTGGCAAAGAATTGGGATTTAAGAAATAGATATCTATTTTGTAAATGCAGAAAAAGGACAAAATGAATATTGTTGGGCTCGACTCGACATCTGCAACCAGAGACCCTCTGCTGTCGAAATACTCGTGATTTCTGGCTATGACAATGAAAGGAATATTTTTATGCACTTTTGGAGACAATTTTCTTGTTACAATCATAAGGGTGATATTTTTGTTCCCCTAATGGGGAGCAACAGTTGTTGTAAAGCAAAAAGGAGGAGGAAAGTTACATTGGAGGAAATTGAAGCAATTAGAGAAAAAGATAGGGAAAGGAAGAGGATTGGAAGAGTGGGTTTGGTGGATGCTCATCAAGGTGAATCTTCTTCTTTACCATCTAATGAGATGCAAATTGAAGATGTTAATTTTGATTATAATGAAATGTTAGATAAGAATGAAATTCACCATGATATTGCAAATGAAAATATTGAAAAATGTTATGAAACACCTATTCATAATAGCAATACCATGGACAAAGAAGAAGAAGAAAAACAAAGACGTGCGCTTGAAGAAAGTGGATATGAACATCATGATGTTGAAATTGCACTCCATAATCCATTTGTTGATAAAATTGATGAGGTTGATAACATGGATGAAACAAGAACAATCAATGTATCTCCAAATTTCATAATAAGAGAGGATATTTGTCAAGAAGAGAATAACCGTGATGAAATTGGAAAACACCCAAGAACCCCAAAATGGTTACTTGAAATTGATGAGAACATAATGGAAAAACTTGAAGGTAAGAGGTTGTCACAAACAGTTCGGTTGTGGGCTACAAAACTCTTCAATGAATACTTTGAGAAGATAACATTAACCGAACTATGCCAACTTTTTGTGCAATTATTAAAGATGTACAAAATGAGACCTTTACTAAAGAAATTAAAGATCCGGTTAAACAAAGTGTCCGATCGGAATAAAATTATTGTTAGAAGCCTTTTTAATGCACTCAATTCTATTGGAAAGACTAGCAAGGAGAAAGATAAAAGAGTTGACCGTAGAGTAATAACAACCTCAATAGTAAGCAAATAATTAAGAAATTCTCGATTAATGAGGCAAACTTGTGTTGACTTAAGATTGAATCGTAAAACATTGTCAAAAGCACTAGCATTAAGATCAAGGTTAGATAGTCCTCTTGCCAATGATACTTGGGCTTTTAGTGGTAGGCTTCCATGAGTTGACCAGAAGCTAATTGATAGCACAAAGGAAGAAATTGAAAAATTTTGGCACACTAACTCTAGGGTATCACCAAATGTAAAAGATGTTGTAAAGTTAAGAATTGGTGATAAAGACTACATACCACATCCTAAACATTACTTGGAATGTAGCCAAACAACATTGTACAAACAATATTGTGAAACTCACCCAGGTATGACAATCTCACAAAGAGCATTTAAATCTCTTAAGCCATTTTATTGTGTTCCTCTTAAAGTTCGTAATACATGTTGTTGCAAATACCATGTAGAGTTTTCTATGTACCATGAATTATCATGCAATATTTGTTCTACTTTGCACACTAACGAAATGTTACAGGAGTGTGGTGCAATTCAACTACCAAAGTCATCTAGGGACTTATTAGATTTATTTCTATGTATTAGAGATGATGGTTGCATGTTCTACAAGAATTATTGTTTAAATGAAAAGTGTTTACAATGTGGTGGGTTATCAAAGTTTGTATCATGTTTTCATGAGGGCAACGGGCATGATTTTGGAAAGAGAATGGTTGAGAAAAAGAGATATGAGACAGTGAAATACAATTTGAAAAGTGGAGGTGAAGGTTCTAGATGTGAGTTGATTGTAAGAGAGGTAAGTATTGCTAATTTTATTGATGATTTTAAGAAAAATCTTTTCTACAAGTATGTCAGACATAGCCACAGGTCTCGATGGTTAGAGCAATAGTTCAGGATGTGTAAAGACTCTTTCCTGATTGGAACTATTATCTCTATAGTTGATTTTGCAGAAAACTATACATTGCAACCCTAAAATGAAGTTCAATCCCAGTACTACAATTCTATTCAGATTGCTATTTTTGTTCACATCACATACAGACATGCCCCCGAGAGTACAGAAGAGAACAGGAAGATTGTCAGAGAATACCATTTTTACATGAGTGATGATCGATCTCATTCAGCAGAGTTTGTGCAATATTGTTTTCAACAAATTTATGGGTTCTTGCAAGAAAAAGATATTAGAATGGATCAACATCTCATTTGGTTAGATAATTGCACTGGTCAATTCAAGAATGCTCGTAATTTCTATTGGTTGAGCAAAATGCATGTAGAGAAGGGTATACCTCATATTTGGATTTTTTTTGAAGCCGGGCACGGAAAAGGTGAACATGATGGAGCAGGTGCATGCGTGAAGAGATCTCTTTTTAAAGAACAACTAAAGATTAGAGGTGGTGCTACATTCAGTGATGCAGATTCCGTTGTTAAGTGGTGTAACTATGCATTGTCACGAGGAGTGGCTCTTGATTCTGAAGTGTGCAGGTTCTTTTGGTTGGTTGATGATGGGATAGCGATAGAGAAATTGGAATGTCAGAGAATCAGTGAATCATCAAAGATGCATTCATTTCAAAGCTTAGATGCAAGTACATGGACTATTTGGACACGAGAATTAGCTTGTTTTTGTCAGAGTTGTATTAAATGTGATTGGAATAATTGTGAGTCAAGTGAGTGGGTAGATGCATGGATTCCACAATATTTAATCCCTTTATATGAAGGTCAATCATCTTCTGTCAATGACATGGAGAGCTCATTTGACTATGAACATCTTTCAGACCTTGTACAGCCAGGTCATGTTTATGCAGTTGTTGCACCGCATGGAAATGAAGAGAGGTCAGACTATTGGTTGGCACGATGTGTACAGGGAAAACAAAAGCTAACACAACCTGTGACAGATGATGATGGGTTCACATATCCTACAGGATCAGTTGTTATTGCTGGGACATGGTTATGAACAAATATGATTAAAAAGAATGGCATCCCAGCCTTTGAAGACTTTGAGAAGCATAAAACCATATTGATGTATTCTCACCTAGTTGTAGCAACAAATGTCAAGTTACTAAAGCATCGTGGAAAACCAAAATTAAAAGAACTATGGACAATTAGTAATGCTGATCATGAAGCAATATTAGATACTTTGAAGGTAAGAGATGACCCCTTAGGTACGCTTGACTAGCATTTAAACTTCTAGATGGACAGGTATGACATTTTTTTATCTTAACTTGTTCTTGTTTTTTCTATTTTTTAGAATTGTTTTATTAAAAATCTTGTTACTTTAACTATAGTGCATGCTTTTGACTATACAGGACTGTGAATAAAGTTATTTTACATGGCATCGTAGATTATTTTGCATGGTATCATAAATTATTTTGTATGGCATCGTAGGTTATTTTGACTATACTCGAGGTATGATTTTTAGTTCTCATTTGTGTTTCTTAATATTGCACATTTGTACCTTTTTCTACATAAGGCATTCCATGAGGTGACATGTATTTGATGTCTTTTGCTGAATAGTTCATGTGCCTTGTCTATGCTTTCACATATTACATACATGTGTCACATGGCAATTACAACTACAATATCTGACAAAATTCTCATTTCTTTGAGGTATTCCACCAAATAGTTCATGTGCCTTGCCTATGCTTCCTTACTTTGCATTCTTATAAAAGTCCTATAACAGTCATAATTAATCTTCATACTAATCTTGATAGTAATCTTGCCATCATTGTATTCCATGAGATGACAGTCCTATAACAGTCCTATACATGTCTACTAGGATAGTTTTAACTACAACAATCCTACAATAGTCCTAAAATAGTCCTAGAACAATCCTATAATAAGCTCAACATTTAATGTACATATTTATGATATTCATGTTTACTTAAATTTTTGCTTGTTCATGTTTCTCACAAGACGTCACCTCCCCTACCCATCTAGCTCTACAGAAGAAGAGAGATAAGAAATGATCAAGAGGGATCACCAATTGGCGGTAAGTGATTGATTACTTATGTCATGTTATACATTTTGAATATTAAATTATATATTAATGTGCACGTTGTTTGATTGTATTAATAGGTGGAAAATCAAAATTCTTTAACGAGGAGGTCTAGTCGATGAGCGATAGAGGACGAGTCATTGACTGGTTCACCATCTTCATGGCGTAGCAAGAGCCATAGATTATTTGATAGCAATCTGGATAGGAGATTTGATTTTGGGACATTTTGTTACATATGCCTATTTGGCTTTGTAAACATACTTTTGTATGTTATCGATGTATATCGTTGTATATACCCATATGGTTTTATTTGTATATGCCTATATGGCTTGATATATACACTATACATTATTTTCATGACATTATGCATATATGTATATATAAGATCCTAATTTGGCACAAGTAGGGAGAATGCTTGCAAAGGTTATGGAATTTGGTTTTAAACGTTCCAATTGCATTTGCTTCAAAGTTTCTAAAGCCTTTTCAAAAAATCCATTTTGTGCATATCTTGCAATCATTGCATTCCATGAGATAGCATCTCTTTGAGGTGTCATGCCAAACTGTTCACATGCCTTGTCTATGCTTTCACACTTTGGATTTACACCCGCCAATTGCATTTTCTTAACATTTCCTTTCAATCCTTATCAAAAATTATGTTTTGTGCACATATTGCAATCATTGCATTCCTTCATTTACAACACATGATTAAATAAGAAGATGCATATTTACAACACCTAAGAATATGTAGTAGTGTTTCTCATGTCACCAATACTATGTTTACATCTTCACATACATGGCTTACAACATGTGACAATATGAATGATAGAGAATGTTTGCATCAACATGATGGCACAACATGAACAAATTGCATGTTTGCATCAATTTCATTGGTTCAATGATTGAGAATGTGTCAACTTGAACAATATTTTTTGTTCTTCTCATCAAGACCTTCATGAAATGATACATTGGTTTCTTGATATTCAATCATGCATTGGAGATCTTCAAAGTGTTAAAGATGTTTGACGTGATGAAGAAACTTGTTATTTTGATGTATTTCAACTCCAAACTTCTGCCTAGAAGTGAAGGCGCTAATCCTTGATCAAACTAACCTAAAAGTGTGCCTTGGTACTTAGGGCGCTAGATTATGATTGATCAACCTAAAATGTATGCCTAAGGCTAGATAGTGAATTGGAAGGATAAAATGCATCATCAAAGGAGTTTATAGTTATTGAAGGCATCAAATGATGACTTGGGCGCACATCTACCTCTCTACACCATCAAATGTGCACCTAGATTAGTGAGGTGCCACTTCATATCTCTATGACTTTGGATATGCACCTTGATAATGAATACAAGGTGCCAATTATTGAATAAACAACCTAGAATGAGTGCCTTACTATTTGAGGTGCTAGTTCATGCAAGAGGCTACCGGCAAAGTCCCTTAAGATCCATGAGACCAAAAAATACCAAACTTTGACAGAGTAGTTCTCAGAATTTGTGATAGCTGGGAATGTTTTGTTTGGACCTACAAGTGCATGTGGAGTCCATCCACAATAACCTCTCTCATTTTTGGTCAACTCCATTCCATTTGACCGTGCCAAAATCAAACGCATTGTTGCAAAATGCTTCAATTTGATGCAGTGGAAATGTGCTAGGTGTGACATTTTTCATTCCATAGCTCATGGGGTTGAATGGACTATGCCAACGTGTCAGGGTGGGTGGGTAAATGCCATTGGAGGTCTCGTTTGGTGCGCCAAGCATCCTAGTGATTCCGAGCAAGAGGCTACTGGTAAAGTCTCTTAAGATTCCTGAGACCAAAAAACTGCCAAACTTTGACGGAGCAGTTCTCAGAATTTGTGAAGCTCAGGATGTTTTGTTTGGACCTATAGGTGCACATGGAGTTCGTTCATAATAACCTCTCTCATTTTTGGTCAACTCTATTCAGTTTTCCCGTGCCGAAATCAAATGCATTGTTGCAAAATGCTATAATTTGATGCAGTGGAAAGGTGCTAGGTGTGACATTTTTCATTCCATAGCTTGTGGGATCAAACAGACTGTGCCAACGCATCGGGGTGGGTAGGTAAATGCCATTGGAGGTCTCGTTTGGTGTGCCAAGCTCCCAGTGATTCCGGGCAAGAGGCTACCAGCAAAGTCCCTTAAGATCCCTGAGACCAAAAAACTACCAAACTTTGACGAAGCAGTTCTCAGAATTCGTGACAGCTGGGAATATTCTGTTTGGACCTACAGGTGCACATGGAGTCCATCCACAATAACCTCTCTCATTTTTGGTCAACTCCATTCCGTTTGACTGTGCCGAAATCAAACGCATTGTTGCAAAATGCTTCAATTTGATGCAGTGGAAAGGTGCTAGGTGTGACATTTTTCATTCCATAGCTCGTGGGGTCGAACAGACTGCACCAACGCATCGGGGTGGATGGGTAAATGCCATTGGAGGTCTCATTTTGTGCACCAAGCGTCCCAGTCGTTCCGAGCTGTAAGCTACCGACAAAGTCAAAAGTTGCTAGGATTGAAATTTTGCATTCTATAGGTCCTGGGGCCAACAGATTGTGCCAACACGTCGGGGTGGGCGAGTAAATGCTAGGTGTGTTCTCATTTTGTGTGCAAAGCATCCCAGTCCTTCCGAGCTTTAGGTCCAAATAGAACATTCCCAGCTATCACAAATTCTGAGAACTGCTCCGTCAAAGTTTGGTAGTTTTTTGGTCTCAGGGATCTTAAGGGACTTTGCTAGTAGCCTCTTGCCCGGAATCACTGGGATGCTTGGCACACCAAGCGAGACCTCCAATGGTATTTACCCGCCCACCCCGACGCGTTGGTGCAGTCCGTTCGACCCCACAAGCTATGGAATGAAAAATGTCACACCTAGCAGATTTCCACTGCATCAAATTGAAGAATTTTGCAACAATGTGTTTGATTTCGGCACGGTCAAATGGAATGGAGTTGAGCAAAAATGAGAGGGGTTATTGTGGACAGACTCCACATGCACCTCTAGGTCCAAACAGAACATTCCTAGCTGTCACGAATTCTGAGAACTGCTCCGTCAAAGTTTGGTAGTTTTTTGGTCTCAGGGATCTTAAGGGACTTTGCCAGTAGCCTCTTGCCCAGAATCACTGGGACGCTTGGTGCACCAAACAAGATCTCCAATGACATTTACCCACCCACCCTGATGCATTGGTGCAGTCCGTTCAACCCCACAAGCTATGGAATGAAAAATGACACACCTAGCACCTTTCCACTGCATCAAATTGAAGCATTTTGCAACAATGCATTTGATTTCGGCACGGTCAAACGGAATGGAGTTGACCAAAAATGAGAGAGGTTATTGTGGACGGACTCCACGTGCACTTGTAGGTCCAAACAAAACATTCCCAGCTATTAAGAATTCTGAGAACTACTCCGTCAAAGTTTGGCAATTTTTTGGTCTCAGGGATCTTAAGGGACTTTGCCGGTAGCCTCTTGCTTGAAATCACTGGGACGCTTGGTGCACCAAACAAGACCTCTAATGGCATTTACCCACCCACCTTGATGTGTTGGCGCAGTCCGTTCGACCCCACGAGCTATGGAATGAAAAATGTCACACCTAGCACCTTTCCACTGCATCAAATTGAAGGATTTTGCAATAATGCGTTTGATTTCAGCACGGTCAAACGGAATGGAGTTGACCAAAAATGAGAGAGGTTATTGTAGACGGACTCCACGTACACCTGTAGGTCCAAACAGAACATTCCTAGCTATCATGAATTCTAAGAACTGCTCTGTCAAAGTTTGGCAGTTTTTTGGTCTTAGGGATCTTAAGGGACTTTGCCGGTAGCCTCTTGCCCGGAATCACTGGGATGCTTGGCGCACCAAATGAGACCTCCAATGGCATTTACCCGCCCACCCCGATGCATTGGCACAATCCGTTCGACCCTACGAGCTATGGAATGAAAAATGTCACACCTAGCACCTTTCCACTACATCAAATTGAAGCATTTTACAACAATGCGTTTGATTTCGGCACAGTCAAATGGAATGGAGTTGACCAAAAATGAGAGAGGTTATTGTGGATGGACTCCACGTGCACCTGTAGGTCCAAACAGAACATTCCCAACTATCACAAATTCTGAGAACTACTCCGACAAAGTTTGGCAGTTTTTTGGTCTCAAGGATCTTAAAGGACTTTGTCGGTAGCCTCTTGCCCAGAATCATTGGGATGCTTGGCACACCAAACGAGACCTCTAATGGCATTTATCTGCCCACCCCGATGCGTTGGCACAGTCCGTTCGACCCACGAGCTATGGAATGAAAAATGTCACACCTAGCACCTTTCCACTGCATCAAATTGAAGCATTTTGAAACAATGCGTTTGATTTCGGCACGGGCAAACGGAATATAGTTGACCAAAAATGAGTGAGGTTATTGTGGATGCACCCCATGTGCACCTGTCGATCCAAACACAACATTCTTAGCTGTCACGGATTCTAAGAACTGCTCCGTCAAAGTTTGGTATTTTTTTGGTCTCAGGGATCTTAAGGGACTTTGCTGGTAGCCTCTTGTCCAGAATCACTGGGACGCTTGGCACACAAAACAAGACCTCCCCTGGAATTTACCTGCCCACCTTGACGTGTTGGCGCAGTTCGTTCGGCCTCACGATGAGCAGAACAAAAAATATTGTTCCAGTTGATACATTCTCAATCATTGACATGGATGATATCTTAGTACCATTCCTTTAGGCACTATACGAGCTTCCAATGGAAGGCGCAATTGTGAGGTTAGAGATGATGAAAAGTGTGCATCATTCACAATCATGTTTTACTTGTCTTCAATGATGATTCCTTGATTCAACTTAATCCTTTGATAATACATTTTAACCTCCTTGTGAAAGCGCACTTTCAAGGTTGCTTGAGCAAGAGCTAGCGCCTCAACATCTAGGTACACTTTTGGTGTTCTAGAAGCATGAACTAGCACCTCAAATAGTAAGGCACTCATTCTAGGTTGTTTATTCAATAATTAGCACCTTGTATTCATTATCAAGGTGCATATCCAAAGTCATAGAGATATGAAGTGGCACCTCACTAATCTAGGTGCACATGTGATGGTGTAGAGAGGTAGATGTCTACCCAAGTCATCATTTGATGCCTTCAATAACTATAAACTCCTTTGATGATGCATTTTATCCTTCCAATTCACTATCTAGCCTTAGGCGCATATTTTAGGTTGATCAATCATAATCTAGTGCCCTAAGTACCAAGGTGCATTTTTAGGTTAGTTTGATCAAGGATTAGCGCCTTCACTTCTAGGCGGAAGTTTGGAGTTGAAATACATCAAAATAACAAGTTTCTTCATCACGTCAAATATCTTTAACACTTTGAAAATCTCCAATGCATGATTGAATATCAAGAAACCAATGTATCATTTCATGAAGGTCTTGATGAGAGGAATAAAAAATATTGTTCAAGTTGACACATTCTCAATCATTGAACCAATGAAATTGATGCAAACATGCAATTTGTTCATGTTGTGCCATCATGTTGATGCAAAAATTCTCTATCATTCATATTGTCACATGTTGTAAGCCATGTATGTGAAGATGTAAACATAGTATTGGTGACATGAGCAACACTACTACATATTCTTAGGTGTTGTAAATATGCATCTTCTTATTTAATCATGTGTTGTAAATGAAGGAATGCAATGATTGCAATATGTGCACAAAACATAATTTTTGATAAGGATTGAAAGGAAATGTTAAGAAAATGCAATTGGCGGGTGTAAATCCAAAGTGTGGAAGCATAGACAAGGCATGTGAACAGTTTGGCATGACACCTCAAAGATATGCTATCTCATGGAATGCAATGATTGTAAGATATGCACAAAATGGATTTTTTGAAAAGGCTTTAGAAACTTTGAAGCAAATACAATTGGAATGTTTAAAACCAAATTCCATAACCTTTGCAAGCATTCTCCCTACTTGTGCCAAATTAGGATCTTATATATACATATATGCATAATGTCATGAAAATTAGAGCATATAAGGAATTTTGTCATATTGATTCTATTGATCTAAAACCATTCTCAATGCTAAACATATCATCAATGGACTAAAGAACTATGATCATAATGTATGGCATCATGGGAAGTATCATGACATGCACATAAGGAATTTAAATTATATTGTATATCAAGGTGTATATATATTAAAATCTAGTCCATAATGGTAGACATATACAAAAATTTGGCAAATATGCCAACTCAAAACATTTTTTACAAAATGTGGCATATGCCATGTCTCAAAATCTATATACAATCTACATGCCAAATAGCTACAACAAATACTACAAGTCCACTTGACCCTCAATCTGTGATGGATCCTCAATCTGTGATGGATCGTCAATTTGTGATGGATCCTAAAAAAGTGTCCTCTTTGTACCAAAATGCCTAGTAATTGATGGAGGCAAAGTTTCCTGCATTAACAAGTCAAAACACAAATTTGATTAATCTCTTCAATGGTAAATAAAAATAAGTTAAAGTTAGTAAATAGATTCTTATCTACTACAATTAAGAACTTTCTTTTATTAACATATATCTAAATCACTACAATCAACTATAAGACCACTAGATAAACTATCAATTATTTAGAAAAATTCAATTCAATTACCTCGACTCTATGTTGTTGTTCAGACAATCGTTCTGCAAATGATTTTCTCTTAAGACGATCAGGTGTCCTAGTGAAGCATGATGGCAAAGGTGGCACATCACTCACATTCTCAAGAGACTACATAAAAGCAAAGTAACATTGAAATAAATTAATATATAATTATTAAACAAAATAGGAAATGCATACATTTAAAATGGTTAGATGTGTTACACAAACAATTTAGAGTGCACTACACAAAAACTTATCTACTAGAAAACAAGCACATACCACCCTCGAGGCCTCCTGCATCAATTGAGAAGGACTTTGAATTATCAAAATGACAAGAATGTAAGACTCTAAATGACTATAATCAAATATTTAAGTTTTCTAAATTATCAATTAAAGTACAATTCAATCAAATTACCTCCACCCTTTGTTGGCGTTGAGAAAGCCATTCTGCAAATGATAGTCCCTTCGCTCGATCAGGAGTTCAAGACAAGACTATTGGCAGAGATGCAACATCATTCACATTTTTGATTGACTATAAAATAAAATTAACATCAAGATATATAAATTAATATATAATTACTCACAAAGAAATAAATGCATAAAAAAAAGTTGATGTGTAGAACAAATTATACCAGCAAGTCCAAGCCAAATTGGATGGCAGACAAAGTTCCATGATGAACTTCTGTCAACTCCTCCTCTGTCATCAACTGTTATCCCACTTAGATACATTAGTACTAATAAATTTGTTTATATATTCAAAAGGAATAGACCATAAAATTTAACTTTAAATTTTACCTGCACAAAAGATTGCTCATGCATTTCTCCTCTATGGTTCACTGATCCGGTAACTTCTACTCTTGTCCCTGACCCCTCAACTTGAGTTCTAGACCCCATTGCCTCATCTTGTGAATGGAGATCATACTCTAATGTGTTCAACGGTGGCTCACTACTCTCCATAATAGGACCTAAGCATAAATGATTGCAAGAAATGCAATGATGGGGCACACATACATGTGTGGACGATGATGGTCTAGTAGAACCAGGTGATCCAATATCATCGCCTTCATCATGTGCTTGTGCAAAATGAGATGTCTGTATAATCAAATGCTCAGTCAAAGAGTGTATGGCACTAAGGCCCTGTTGTGTTGCATTTGCAACAACGTCTGGGTGTTACATTGGGGGTGGAGAAGGGATAACAGGAGGGGGAATATAGGGATCTTGTACTTGTCTAATTGCCCCAGGTCTATCTTGAGACATTCCTTTGCCCACTCCTTGAAACTCTCTAAAATCAAAATAATTAACATGTTGACCCATGACGAACTCTGCATAGAGTTTACGAAGGAAATACAAAGGTACATCTAAATTGTTGTTGGGTGGTTTATCAAAAACCATCCACCAACGATCCCAAAAGTTCTGACTAATGCCCTCATGAATACACCATTTGATTGAAAACTTGGGCTTACGGACATCAACATGCAATCCAGTTTTAGGATTGACAAAGTGTTGGGCTAACATAGTTTTTGTAATCTCTAATTCTTTAACTTCATCATATGACAAACCGTTAGCATATTCGGCTTTCTTGGCTTCTTGCCATTGCCTAAATGATTCATGTTGGGTTGACAAGGTTTGAACATGATTAATGATTCCTTCTAAATTCGATGTCATTGTAGACAATCGAGGGTGGCGGTGATACATTTCTATGATCCTACTTATATGATCAATATTTCTTTGAATATTCTATTCTATTGTTGGAGGGGGAGGGTTTGGTGGTGGAGGGTTAGGGTTTTCATTTTGTGCATCCATTTTACCTAATTAAAAAAGGAAAACATACCCACTTAGCATAAAAAACCAAAAAAATTGCTTGAATATACAAAACAAACAAAAAAAATGCTAAAGATCTTACCTTTTAGAATCAGATATCCATTCACCTCTGATATCCATTCTTCAAAGATGCCACTGCGTTTTACAAGCCGCGGGTTTGCAAAAACGCAGTGTCTTTTTCCCTTTTTATGTTTTTCAAAACGGATATCCATTTTCTTTTTCTCAATTATTTTCATTGCTTTTTATTTTAGTATTTTAGTATTTAGGCATTTTAGCTATAAAATACAATCCAAATTTTAGAAAGGTTGTATCATATGAAAGGAGAGATTTTGGACAAACTATCAAAATTTATATAGGATTATGATGATATATATATTTGATTTTTATATGATTTACTTATACTAAGGTATCTCATAGTATTTCAAAGGCACTTTTGAATAGATAATTGTCATAAAAAAATTGTAAACACTAAACCCTAAACCCCTAAACCCTAAACCCTAAACCCTAAATAATGCCCCTAAACCTTAACCCCTAACCCCTGAACCCTAAACGCTAAACACGAGAAACCCTAAACCCTATCTCCTATCTCTCCCTTATCTCCCTATCTCTATCATCAGGTTCTACCTCTCAATCCTTCTCCCTATTTCTCTGGACATCTTGCTCACTCTCTATCTCCCTATCTCTCCCCTTTGTCACCTCTATCTCTCCCTATCTGTCTCCTCTCTCTTTCTATCTAGCTATCTCCAAAACTGAGAAACCCTAAACCCAAGTACACCCTAAATCCAATCAACTCTAAACCTATATCTCCCTATCTCTCCCCTATCTCCCTATCTCTATCATCCCTCTACCTCTCTTGATCTCTCTCCCTATGTCCCTGGCCATGCGCCTCACTCTCTATCTCCTTATCTCTCTCCTCGGTCTCCTCTCTCTATCTCCCTATCATTCCTCTCTCTCTATAAACCCTAAATCCAAAACCCTAAACCTCTAAACCTAACCCCTAACCCCTAAACAATTTAAATCCTAAACCCTAAATAATGCCCCTAAACCCTAAACCTGAGAAACCCTAAACCCCAAACCCCTAAACCCTAAACCCAAGTAACCCTAAACCACTATCTCCCTATCTCTCCACTATCTCCCTAGCACCTTTGTACCTTTACCTCTCAATCTCTCTCCCTATGTCTCTGGCCATGTCCCTCACTCTTTATCTCCCTATCTCTCCCCTCAGACTCCTCTATATCTCCCTATCATTCCTCTCTCTATAAACCCTAAATCCAAAACCCTAAACCTCTAAACCTAACCCCTAACCCCTAACAATCAATCCTAAACCCTAAATTATAATGCCCCTAAACCCTAACCCCTAACCCCTAAACCTGAGAAACCCTAAACCCCAAACCCCTAAACCCTAAACCCAAGTAACCATAAACCACTATCTCCCTATCTCTCCCCTATCTCCCTATCACCTTTGTTCCTCTACCTCTTATTCTCTCTCGCTATGTCTCTTGCCATGTCCCTCACTCTTTATCTCCCTATCTCTCCCCTCAAACTCCTCTATATCTCCCTATTGGTCTGATGCAAAGCACATAGTGGAAGCTCTCAAAACATGATGAAATACCCATCAAAAGCCATAGTTCAAATAGATTAAAGCTTAATCAGCTTTAAGAAACCTTCTCAAAGTCCCAAATAACATCAAATCATATACATTCTTCCTATTGACAAGATAAACATTATCAGCTGACTCAGAAATTCTTATACCGATGCTCCGATCACTCCACTTTTGACGAGCCTTTGAAACTTTCGCTGTGACATATATCCCCTAAACCTTAACCCCTAAACCATAAACCCTAAACCTTGAATAATGCCCCTAAACCTTAACCCCTAACCCCTAAACCCTAAACCCTAAACGTGAGCAACCCTAAACCCTATCTCCTATATCTCCCTTATCTCCCTATCTCTATCATCCCTCTACCTCTCAATCCTTCTCCCTATTTCTCTGGACATCTTGCTCACTCTCTATCTCCCTTTCTCTCCCCTTTGTCACCTCTATCTCTCCCTATCTATCTCCTCTCTCTTTCTATCTAGCTATCTCCAAAATTGAGAAACCCTAAACCCAGGTACACCCTAAATCCAATCAACTCTAAACCAATCAACTCTAAACTTATATCTCCCTATCTCTCCCCTATCTCCCTATTTCTATCATCCCTCTACCTCTCTTGATCTCTCAATCTATGTCCTTGGCCATGCGCCTCACTCTCTATCTCCTTATCTCTCTCCTCGGTCTCCTCTCTCTATCTCCCTATCATTCCTCTCTCTCTATAAACCCTAAATCCAAAACCCTAAACCTCTAAACCTAACCCCTAACCCCTAAACAATTTAAATCCTAAACCCTAAATAATGCCCCTAAACACTAACCCCTAAACCCCTAAACCCAAAACCCCAAACCCCTAAACCCTAAACCCAAGTAACCTTAAACCACTATCTCCCTATCTCTCCCCTATTTCCCTACCACCTTTGTCCCTCTACCTCTCAATCTCTCTCCCTATGTCTCTAGCCATGTCCCTCACTCTTTATCTCCCTATCTCTCCCCTCAGACTCCTCTATATCTCCCTATCATTCCTCTCTCTCTATAAACCCTAAATCCAAAACCCTAAACCTTAAAACCTAACCCCTAACCCCTAAACAATAAATCCTAAACCCTAAATTATAATGCCTCTAAACCCTAACCCCTAACCCCTAAACCTGAGAAACCCTAAACCCCAAACCCCTAAACCCTAAACCCAAGTAACCATAAACCACTATCTCCCTATCTCTCCCCTATCTCCCTATCACCTTTGTCCCTCTACCTCTCAATCTCTCTCGCTATGTCTCTTGCCATGTCCCTCACTCTTTATCTCCCTATCTCTCCCCTTGGACTCCTCTATATCTCCCTATTGGTCCATTATTTCTCTCTAAACCCTAAACCCTAAACCTCTAAACCTTAACCCCTAACCCCAAAACTCTAAACCCTAAATAATGCCCCTAAACCCAAGCAACCCTAAACCTCTATCTCCCTATCTCTATCATCCCTCTACCTCTCAACCTCTCTCTCTATGTCTTTGGACATGTCTCTCACTCTCTATCTCCCTATCTCTCCCCTCTGTCTCCTCTATCTCTCCCAAACTCTATCAGTCCTCTCTCTCTATCTCTCTTTAAACTGTAAACCCTAAACCCCTAAACTCGAGCAACCCTAAACCTCTAAACCCTAAATAATTCCCCTAACCAACCTCTAAACCACTTCTCTATATAGGTGCAACTAATACCATTTTTTCATTGTTTTCCACATTTAATTATATTCTTTTCCATTTTCCAAGTCGTACATGTGTCCAAGTTGTATTGTTTGTCAAGTTTTTAGTCTAATTGTTAGTCCCAGCTCTCATGGTTATTAAAATGTTAGTATAGTTAGATTTATCCTTCGGTAACATTAATTTACACATTGTTGCACAAACAACCACACTGAAACATAACCTTACCTAATTAAGGTTAACCTTTAAGGTTCTTTCATAAATGGCGAGCTTAACAGATCCAACTAGTTCAATGTTCTTATAGTCCATGCTTACCCTTCCAAGAGAGTTCATGCTATGTTAACTTTGCATTATGTCCTAACATATCACATGAAGGACATCATCATCACAAGGAATAACAATGTCATGAAGGATTAAAGAAGGTGTAGCTTCACCACATAAAGTATCATTCATAATTTTATCACTAGAGGGTAAGGGTATATCATGTGTATCCTTCTCAAACCATGTATCATGAATCAAATCATATGAAGGATTGGGTAAAGCAATTTAGGGCATGAAATCCAAAATGCCCCGAAACACATCCCTTGTTGCCCCACCATTCCTATCCCTGAAATATTGGAACATAGTCTAAAAGTGATTATTTCACATGATGAACAAAACTGAATATTTTATTATTGATTATTTGAGTAATTCATTAGTGATGATTCTTAGTGTTTAACAAATCCTTATGGATCAATGTGTAAAGAAGCTACCAATGTTAATTTGCCGTCCTCCTTCACTAGAAATAGTCTTTAAGGAGGTTCATATATTGATGGGAGATCCAAGATTTAAGAGGTATATTTTAAAAAAGAGTAAACAGTCTTTTTCCAAAAAAATTTTAGAAAACGGATATCCGTTTTGGTTTGGTATCCAAACCAAAACAGATATCCGTTTCAAAGTCAAACTTTGCCAAGTCACAAATTTAGCTAAGTAAAAATGTGATTTTTTTCCTATTGCCACTGTTTGGCCCACGATGATCCTGCACATACCCACATCACCATTCAAATCAATGATAAACCCATAAGAGGTGCTATGATCGATCTTGTTTGCATAGTAAATGTAGTAACTAAAGAGTTTCTCTACATGCATGGTTTACACCGTGATAAGTATGATGTATTAGAAATCATGATTAGTGCACATGATGGGTCTATTCTTCTAACTCTTGGTGCCTTGACCCTTGCTGTCAAGGTTGGGCCAAGAACATTGAATGTTACTTTTGTTATCATTCCAACATCGGACTTATTTCATGTGAAGTTTGGTCACCCATGGCTTTGCTCCATGAAGGCAGTCCCCTCTATAGCTCATAAGTGCTTAAAGTTTCCATTTGAGGGACATGTGCACATTGTACATCACATTCAGTACCAGCCTGTAGCTCATCATGGACATTTTACACTTGACTACTTCTAGCCAAAACTAGTTGGAGTTGCTCAAACTAAAGGGGATGTATTGTTTTATCATATAAAAATTACAAGGCACATAAATTTTTTGAATTGTTGCTTAGTAACATAACTTCTAGTGATGTACTCAAATGTTCTCAATCTTCTGAGGCTACAATGGTAGTTCCCCCTGTGCTTCAAGTGGTGAATGAAGTTAAGCCTGAATTGAAAGTTATTCCTCGTCCTCAAGTGTCTGGTAGATATTCTTAGGTTCCCCCTCTGCCATCCCTCCAAGGACAACAAGGCAATCGTATAGCACAAAATAGACCTCCTTGCAATCACAATATTACTTTTGTCCCACTTGCCTCTATGGAGACTAGTGAAAAGAAATTGATTGCACGTAAATTATTTCCTAAGGTTTATCAATTGCTTTTGGAATCTCAAGTACCTCCACCTATTTCATAAGTTGAGAGGGAAGAGCAACCTGCATTGAGGAACCCTCCCCCACGGTCTCTCAACCTTTGGTGGTTCCTCTCGTTTCTTCTAATGTTATGGAAGCAAAGGAAGAAAAGGAACCCACATTGAAAGATACTACGGTTCCCTTAACAAACATCACAAACACAACTAAGCTAAATCAAACTGTAAGAGAATGAAAGAAGCATCATCACTTTATGGCTTTCCTTGTTGCAAGATAGGAGAATCTCCCTCCTCACAAGTGTCAATCACCAAAAGATACGAATGGGACGTCTACTAGTGCTTCATCTCCTCTAGTGAAAGATAGTGCTTCACAACCCATAGAAGAACCTATTGTGCTATATTCTTATAATGAATCTGAAGGTAATAATGATATAGGCATGGCTCTTGTTACCTGCACCACACTTGCAATAGTTCCTCTTGCATCTTGTCCACCATCCATAAATGGTGATGAGTAAGATTGGAAGGGGGATGATTTTCTTTAGGCCAACTCACGAGTGTGGCCCCTTTTCTCTTGTGTAATGAGTGCATGTGATTGTTTTCCCCCATATTGTGTTGCTTGATGCTTTATTTATGTTTTTAAGTTCTCTTTGGATGACCCTTGATACCCTCATTGGTGAAAGGATACAAAGGGACTGAAACCTATTGTGACATTCTCTTTATTTGTATCATCATTCCTCTATATGTTGTAAGTGGCATTTTTGTTGTTTCCTTGGGGATGATGCAAGGTGTAGGATGATTTAGCATCCTTCCTTGTTGATCCAAAGATTTATATTTTCTTTCATGTGATATTTTGTCCTTTGCCTCCATAGTTCTACCAATTGGCAAATGGTGATAGTTGCAAATATTTATAATCATGAGATGTCTCCTATTATACAACCATTCATATACTGACGCTAGTCAAGTAGATCCATTTGTGTTATTACTTTATATTATTCACTCTAACATAATATTACTTTTATGATTTGATTTAAGTGGCACCTTGTTGCTATGCTTGACATCATACCATGACTACACAAGCCATTGTGTACCATGTTCGCAACATCGCCTTAGTTTGCCTTTTCTGGGGGAAACCCCTTATTGCGATGTAGCTTTTGGGAATGCATATCATATGGGAATGTGACTTCAGAAAGCTCTCATGCATGTCTTGTATTGTGTTCTACCTTAAAGCAATTGCTCTCCAAGGAAGTAAGCAATCACTTTAAGGTGGGGGCATACATCACGCTATGCTCTTTTTGATTATATACTTGATTATGTTTGACATGGAACTCACCTAGTGTTTTGGTGGTCCTCACCAGCCCATGATGTTTTCATTTTTTGTTGGTCCATGAGCTACCTAGTATAACAAATTTTGCTAGCTTGTGTGCTTCATGTGACTTATCATGGTCACCTAGTAATTCGACAATCCTTACTAGTCCGTGATCCATGAAAACACTTCTCTTCACATGACCCCTAGTGATAGAGAAAGCTAGTGTTAGAGTCATGTTGCTTGTATGTTTGTTCCCATGTTTGTTTTTTTGATGTATTGTTTGAAATTGTATTCGCTTAATGATTTCATGTATTCTTTATGTTTTCCTAGCAAAATGTTTTGTGTATCTTCATCATGTTTTGCATGTGTTTTCCATGTATACTTTATGCCTTATGTGTATGCCTCATGTCAAGTGTGTATGCATTATGTATGGTGTGTATTACCTTTGTGTATTACATGTCTCTTACGTGTATTCCTTAAATATGCTTGTAGTACTCCATGTATTTGTGAATTATGTTACAATGTCTTGCATGTTTGCAACCTTAGAATCCTAAACTTGGGGCTACTATGGTCCACAACTTGGCATAATTCTTTGGCTTCTTAGTTTTTATTTTGGGAATTTGTCTTCTCCTTACTTTAGTGTGAGTTCAAACATAAGCTCGTACCCACACTAAAGTGGGGGCTAAATGTTATGGAGTAACATGTTTACCCTTGTTAATCAGGACCTATTTTGACACCTATTATAACAATAAACAATTAAATCTTGATCACGATGAATAAACTTGACAAAATAAACTTAGGATTGGTCTAAGCCCACCTCATTTAACACTCTCCAGAGTTTATGGGGCTAAAGGACCAGGGCGCCTAGTGCCCTGGTCCTAGATGTTAGTCCTGACCCTGATGTCAGCTTAGAACACCTCCTTAACTTACCCTTGTTGGCCCCATTTGGTTTTATTCATTGTTTGTGAGTGGGAATGTATATAAGAAGGAGTTTTAATATTCATTTTATACCTATCATGTTAAGAGAATATTAGAAGTACTTACCTCATGCTTTGGTGAATTACTCAAGTGTTCTTCATGATTGGAATAACTCTTTGTGTGTGGATGTTATGATACTTACTTGCAAGACTTGAAGGAAGAGCAAGCCTTCATCCTTTATCTCCTTGTTGGTGCATGGTCTTGAGTCACCCACTCCATCTAGGGTTTCATATCTTGTGGTAATCATTATCATTATTATTTACATTAATTCTTTCATCATTTATTGCAGATCTTGCCTCTACCCTCCTAGGGCATTCACTCTTGGATCTCTAATCATCATTGTGGTGGAGGTGGAAGCACCAACACAGGGTTTGACTAAGGTAATCCCTTAAACTCAACACAACCTTTTCCCTTCTTGTTTATGTGCAGGTCGTATCCTGAGGAATCAAACTACAACAAGATGCAAGAAGGAAGAAGGAAGATAGGTGAAGGCACCCAGGTTAGAAGATTATGTACAACCCTAATTTGGGTCTAGGGCACCTAGCACCTAGGTACCTCCCTACTCTCGAACTCAGGTTCCTATTCGGCACCTTCTCCTGATCTTTGCTATCATTTCATAATCTTTGTAACTATTTATGACAGTTGTCAATTAGTTAATCTTGCTTAATTAGGGTTTCATCTTTTACCCTAGTTTGGTTGGTTATATTTGGTTGACACTCCTTTATACAAAAAAGGGATAAAACCCCTGTAGTTTAGCTCTCCTTCTAAGGTAGAAGCCAAGCTTGGTTTGTGTTCCAATGTTGATAGAAGAGGGTTTGACCTAGTTTAGGGTTTTAAGCTAAGTCTCCCTTTTCTATCTAACACTTTGTATCTAATAAAACATTTTTTTTAATAAGTGAAAAGTTTCAAGATCTAGTAAATCATACCAAAAGTATCTTGGGTAGAAAACATTCACCAGTTTTTTAACACAATGAAATTATGAATGAGGTAAAGAATACAAAAATGGACTCTTTTTGTGCACCTTCATGCTATTGTTTGTGCAACATGCCCAAGATTGCAAGCCTCTTACTTCCCTAGAGTTTATTGGGGGAGGAGAACCTCTCTATTGGAAAAGTGAGGAGGTATTTTGTTAGAAGTGAGGGAGAAGCTTTAAGAGCTCATTATTGTGATATGGATAAAGAGGACATAAGTTTTCCTAAATAGGGATCTTTGGATCCCAAAAAGGTTTTATGATAGGGGTTTAATGAGAAGTGGAAGGATGTTAGCAATAATGAAGGGTTAAGTGAGTTGGATTTAGATAAAAGGTTGAAGGAGACTAAGAGGAAAAGAGCTTAGAATTTGTAGTTTTTTGACATTGAGAGTGTGATCAACAAGTGAAGGGGAAAGAAAAGGAGTATGGTGAGGAGGATAATGAAAAAAATTATGACTTAAATGAGGAAACTGATGGGAACCTGGGTCTTTCTCTTTATTCTCCTAAGGTTTATAAGAAGGATGTGACTAGTGAAAATGAGTACGAATCTCCTATTGATAAGTTGAAGGAGAAGATGGGTAGTTTGGAAAATGAAGTTTTCCTGAATCATAACATTCTTAAGTAGTTCTTTATGGAGAACAAGAAACTCAATTTGATGATTTCTTTATTACATCAATATATGTGTGGAGACATTTCTCAAACTAAATATGAGGGTATTTTTTATAAGCTTTAGTGGGAATTCCTCGAGGATATGTGTAGGATCAAGGAAGATAATCAAAAATAAGAAAAGAGAATACATTTATTGGAAAAAGAATTGCATACTATTAAGGAGAACTTGAAGAAGTTAATCAATGTGAGTAGGATGACCATTAAGAACTATACTACAAGTATCAATATGCTTTAGGCAAGTGTGAAAAATAGGATAGTCTTATGTATGTTGGTGTAAGTACGAGAAACCATAGTTAGAAGAGAAATAAGGTGATTGAGACTAAGGAGTTAGGTGAAGATTTTATCACTGATCACTTACAATTTATTAAGGATGAGTAAAATGCTATTGTTGCTCTCAACTCTCCACCTTATACTTTCTAGGATGTTTGGTTGTTTGTTGTTGGTTTGTAAAGTTGCTAAGTTCATGTATTCGTTGATGATAATATTGTTTTCTTTGAGAATGTTCAGACCCATCTAACACACCTCCAAGATATCTACAGGGCTATCAAAGAACATGGTATCGATCTCTCAACAAAAAAAGTGGTCATTGGGCAAGAAGAGATTGCAATGTTATCCTAAGTGGACATTAACCACTGGGCTTACCAGTTCCTCTCTGCTTTTGAATTCTTTTGCTTTGTGCCAATTTAAGTATGAAGACTAGATTTGTATCTACCCCATAGATTCCTATCTTGATTTATGACTATAAAAGACTCAAGGGTAGGCCATCTACCAGATTCATAACCTGTCACTTCTTTTGCATTGTTGGATCCTACCTGGATCTGATATTTATTCTTCTTTTATGTGCAAACTCTAGGCAAAGACTCTCTCATCATAGTAGAAGGTTCATCCATCTTTTGTATTTTTATGCTTTTATTCTTTTGCTTATCATCCTCTTTGGGAGTAAGAGATAGTCTTTCATAGACCTATCTAACCAATTTGTTCATAACTTCAGGATTGTTGCCAAGGTCGGACATGTTGTGCATAATACTAATTCTTGTCTTGGTAAAATAACTATTGTTGATCATTTTGTAAATAAAGTAGATTCTAATATTTAGAAAATAGAAAAACAAACTTCTTCCTTATTAGAAGATACTTCCGGTTTGACTTATCAGATGAGGAATCTGAACACATCAGTATCCACTATTTAGTCTTATACTTAGAGGATAGATACTTATGTAACCCAAATTCTTAATGATCAAGCACAATTTGATAAAAAAGGGACACTGAAGCCATAGAAAGCAAAGCATTACTAGAATTTGTCTCTAGAAAATTAGATAAAATAAGATCTTATGTCAATAAAACCAAAGTAACCCAAGTAGGGGCAGATAGTTCAAGAGAAGAAGAAAAGCTAGTACTAGCAGAACCTTCCCAAAGACCCAATAAGGTCATAGTGAAAAGAAGAAAGAGCCTATTTTTAGGAGAGGAATCTGATGATGAGCAACCCAGAGCTCGTAAAACAATTGTGAAACCTTCTACTTCTGCTCCCAAAATAGTCTTCCCAAGAATGAAAGAACATATGATGCAACAAACTGCACCACCTGAATGAGATTAGCATAATAAACTTAACATTGCTATAAATAAACTTGTATATATGAGAGAACCTGCTACAACCAATCAAGACTCAGACAATGAAGAAGAAATAGAGATAGAGATTACATCATCCCATCATTCTAATCATGAAGAAGAAATGGAACTAGAATTAGAAATTGATCAGATAAACCAAGCAGAAGATTGGGAAGTATACCAGATGGCAAGCCACACATCTGTTGGTGATAACTTTGATATTGAAATGTTTCATCTTAGAGCCAGAATAGATGAGATCATATGTTGCATCTGGATATATCTTAAACATTGATAAAATTGTTGACCCATATGATACTATATGCACTTGCTGTGACACATTAGAAAACTTCTTTGACATAAGAGGACAAAGCTAGACTAATGGTGCTAAAGTCTTGTATGTTGTTATATTAATGTCTGGAAAACTTAGAGATTGGTAGAATTCTCTACCAGACAATGACACTATTACCCAAATCTCTCCATATGAAGAAGTAGTCAAGGAAGTAGATATGGGAAGAAATGACATTTCAACAGAAGGTTTCTCCTAGCTAAAATTAATTTTGATAGATTTGTTTTGTGGCAATCATCGAAATGATATTTTAGAGGCATAAAAGATATTATATTCATTGCAGTTAAAGAATTTGGGAAAATTGCATGAATATAATTTGGTATTTGAAAAATACATGATAACAACACAAAAATATCATGATACTACCACAAAAAAGGTTCTATTTGAATTCTCTCCCTTGTGAATTAGGTAGTTGGGTTGAAGATTATATTATTGATAGGAAAAAGACTACTATAGCTAAATGTACATTTGTAGAGTTAAAAACTCTCATTAGCTACAAGTTAGATAAGTAGTTCCTGTTAGGAGCCCTCAATGCTAACAAAGAAGAATTCAATTCTTCTTGTAACTTGAAAGAATACTGCAATTTACCACCAATAAATCAAATTAAAGATTTCCAAGAGGTGAGAAGATTTAAAAAGAAATCATGTGGTAAGCATTATCATTGCAAAAGGTGCAAATATTATGTGCATGATATGGAATATCCATTAAATAAAAGCAAATTTGGGTATAAAAAGAGGTTCAGATTGGCTCTTGTCAATAAAAGGTCTTTCAAAAGAAGACAAGCCCCAAAATATGTGTTTAAAAAGAATAAAATTTCAAGAAAAGGACCAGTTAGGTGTTTTATTTGTAAAGGACCTCACTATGCAACTAACTATTGTAGAAAATTGAATCCTGGTACAAAAGTTTATGTAACTTTCCAAGCACAAGATCATGATAGAAAATGGGATATCCTGGAAATTGAGGAAGCATTCACTTAGTTTAATGATGAGAAAATTTATGAATTACAGCTGGAAGTCATTCCAGAACATTTCTCCATGGCTCAAGATAAGCATAAGACAATTCACATTACATCCTCTTGAAGTCAAAATCAGAATCTAACACATCTGACTTTTCTTTAGGTGAACAACAGAATGAATCAACTATCAAAAGAATGGTCAAAAAAGAGATTAAAGATCTCCAATTTGAAATAGACATGGAAAGAGAAAAAGATCCATACAAAATGGTAGGAAACAAAGAGGAGAGAAAAGTTATTGTCAAACAACAACTCAGAAAGATCAAAGAATGGGAAGCAGAAAAAGAAGAACTCTAGTTACAACTTATTGAATTTAAAAAGAGCAAACCATCCTCTTCTTCCCATGGGTATAAACATCCACGATGGAAGAAACTTCCATCTCCTCCTCTATCTCCCAAGAAAAAGAAAGCCCACAAGTTCAAGAATCAATAATCTGATTTTAATACTTTGTGTTCTAAACTTGATTATATTGCTCAAGATTTAGCAGAAGTCAAAGGTTTCCTCCAACAACAAAAAAGGGAAATAAGGAATCTCAATGCTTCAGTGGGGGAAATTAGAGACATTTTTTTTTCTACTGATAACAAAGATAATAGAAAACAAGAACCATCTTCAGAAAGTTCTAGTTCTGAAATAGGGGAACCAACTAAAATAGGAGAGCCTGCTAAAGCTATATATCTTTCTAATAATTATACATATGTTAGAATTGATCATTGTTTTGTCAGTTTTAAGAAAATCCCTATCGATACTTTCTGGATTTTGGTTCTTCCAGAAGCTTTTCTAAAACAATGGCAATACCTCCTGAATTCTGGAAGCCAAGGCCTGATCTTCCCAAAGGATATGTGATTAATGGTGAATAACTCCAGATGGGAAGATACACTCAAGATGTGACAATTGAAATTAAAGGTAAAAAATTTATCACATACTTCATTGAATATAATGCCCTTGAATGTGATGTTTTGCTAGGATACCTATTCCTTACAAAATATGAACCCTTCATTTTAAGAACTCATGAAGTCTCCTTGAGACATGAAGATGGACAGATCAAGATTCCTACGCTCAAACTTGTTAATTTTAAGTTTGACAAAAGGAAGGCAATAAAACTCAATCAAGAAAAGGCAAAGAAAGTCTCTGGATTCAGAAACCATCATTATTGATGGAATCAGTCAAAGCCAAGTTTGAAGTAGATTGTTGCGGATTAAATCTTCTACAATTTTTATCTAAGGATCATGAAGAATGTGAGATCAAGATAAAACTAGAATGTCAGAATGTGATACCCTTTGAAACAACATATCTAATGAGTCCTTCTAAGGTTCATGAAATGGATGGACATCTGAATGAACTCCTCAATGGATATTTTATCAGAGAAAGTAAAAGTCCTTTGAGTTGTCCCGCCTTCTTGGTAAATAAAAGCTCGTAGAGTGAGAAAGAGGTAAGAAAATATTTTATATAAATTATAAGCCTCTAAATGATATTATTCTTTCTTTTAACTATCCAATCCCATTTAGTTCAGATTTGATTAGAAGAGCAACATCTAAGAGGATTTTCTCCAAATTTGACTGTAAATCAGGATTTTGGCAAGCAAAGGTTAAAGAAGAAGATAGGTATAAAATGAAATTTTGTGTACCTCAAGGTCTCTCTGAATGGAATGTTATGTCGTTTGGATTAAAGACTACTCCATCCTATTTCCAGAGAAGAATGAATAAATCTTTAAGGCAACTCAAAGAATTTTGTGATGTATATATTGATGATATTATTGTTTTCTCTAAGAATGTTCAGACTCATCTAACGCACCTCCAAGATCTCTATAGGGCTATCAAAGAATGTATGGTATCTATCTCTTAGCAAAAAATTGGTCATTGGGCAAGAAGAGACTGACTTCTTAGGTTTAATTCTATCTAAAGGAAAAGTAAGATTGCAACCTCATATTTTTTGGGATCTCTCAATTATGTCTCCCTTCTACAATAGATTGGAAAAAGATAGGAAAAAGACACAAAACTAGTCAAAGGAAGATGCAAGACCTTGGTATGATGAGCTTACTAAAATTATCAAGAAGATTAAAGAAAAATGCCAACATCTACCTACATTGCATATCACACAATAAGGATTTCAATTGATTCTCTACACAGATGCTTTAGATGATGTTTGGGGTGCAATCCTTATTCAGGAGATCCCAAAAGAAGGTACACCTATCTGTGGATATAGATCAGGCACTTTCACAGAAATAGAATGTGGCTATTGCATCTATGAGAAGGAAATCTTAGCAGTAAAAAAAGGTATTGAAAAATTCAAAATCTTCCTAAAGCCTAAACATTTTATTGTAAGAATAGATAGCCAAGAAATGCGAGGACTTCTAAAAAAAGAAAGATAAAGATCTTGCTCATGGGAGAATTGCACATTGGTATTTTGATTTTATGAGCTATGATTTTGATATAGAATGGATTAAAGGTGATAATAATCCATTAGTAGATTCTCTGACAAGGGAAATGACTTCAATGGCAGAACCAACTTCAATGATGATAGAATTAATTAATGATTGCCCAAATTATCAAGAATTAATAGACCCTAAAAATTATGACACCATCATTGTGCCTCAGCTGACTCCTAAAATTCTTGACCCAATTATTTCTATTTATTTCCTTAACACATAGCTAGATGATCTTAGACTATTTATTAGCATACATTATGAAGGAGTTTATGAGCTAGATCAAGAAATAATTTTTTTGAGTCATTTTAGTTTAGAACATGCCAAGATCAGCTATATAATATGACATAGATTTAGTTTTGATGTCTGTATTAGATTCTATGTGCACCAGATTGGCCCAAGCTTTAAAAATGAATTTGTTGAAAAATACTAAGTTTGGGTTTATCAATAGCATTACTTTTCTGCAGACAAAAGTAGAAGACCATGCCAATACATTCTCTCCTATGCTCACCAAAGATATGAAAGAATTTCTAGATCATATTCATGGAAATCTATATTGGACACTATTAGAAGGCATGATTAATCATCTGACTAATCCTTGGCCTTATGATTTACCTCATGTTGAATTTTATCCTATAGATTTTAATTGGTTTCCAAAAGCCATTATATAGGATTTTCAACCAACCCTCAGGCCAACATTACTTGCAAGAAGAACAAAACTTGATTATGCATATCCAGATGAGCTTCTCTGTATCACTTATGCTTTCAATTTTAGATCCCAAGATTGGGAAGATGTTTTCAAACCATTACCGACATAACTTATGCTAACTAATACACCATTTGACTAGCACTTGGGCTTGTCAATGTTGTGACACTAGCCACATTAAGATATAACAACAGGATGCAACCTTGTAGAAAAAACAAGATCCCCATATCTACTTTTGGGTGTAAAGAAGGTCATTGTCCCTTACGGTTCTGAAAAAGGGTGTTTCGTTTGTCTCCACTATTGTGAATGTTCCAGACTAGACTACATAACAGCTATCCACTTCAATAGTGCCTTGCTAGGTGTTATTTTCCTATAGTTAGATTTCAATAATATTTTGTAGATAATGAGATTTGAGTTTTGCCTTCATGCTATAAAAGGCCATACAACTCTCTCATTCAGCATTCAAAGTTTAATTCATATTTTGAGAAGGATAGAATTTAGGATATCACAAGAGTATGCTCTTGCTCTGCACTTAGTGCGATATGAGTAACCAAAATTCATGTAGAGATCATAAGTGATAATCCTTATCAATTATCATTTATTTTTTAATCTTTCTTTTCATTAATAAATCTTAAAAGATCCTTGTTGCAATTTTAAATTGGTTTATTTTCAATGGTATCAAAGATAAGGTGATTGAGACTGAGGAGTTAGATGACGAGTTTATCACTGATCACTTAAATAATTTCTTAAGGATGAGTGGAATGCTATTGTTTCTCTCAACTCTCCACCCTATACTCTCTAGGATGTTTGGTTGTTTGTTGTTGGTTTGTAAAGTTTCTATGTTCATGTCTTCTTTTAGATTTATTGCAACATGCTGATTCTCTTACCTAGTTCTTAGATAGGTTGCTTATTTGTTGTTTTTTCTACTATTATTTCTTCTTTTGGTTGTAAAATGGTTTGGTCCCATTTCAAAAAACCATCTTTAATAATTAATAAAAAAATAAATATGATTGGACATTGTTTATACCAATGAGGTGTGCTCATGCATACTTATTTACCTAGGAGTACTATTTTATTATATGCAGGCATGCATTTGTGATTTAATTATTCATGCTTCAGTTATATATATTTCCACAATGGATTTAATGGGTCAACTAACTATGCATGGTAACAAGGTGATCAAGTATGGGGATTTCATAAGTTTTAGGGTTAAGAGCATGATTTTTTTTATTCTTGAATTTTTAGTTTTTGGGAGAGTTTTTGCTTCATGGGGAGGAGGCTACCACCATGGAAGAGGTTAGAGTCACAAAAAATGGCACCATGGAAGAAGGTCAAATCCATTTAGAATGTGGTTTCCATAAAGAAAATCATTTCCATTGAAGGAAGGAAAACCCAACAAGTCTGTGGTGGAAAGAGGGCAACATGTCAACATAGGGTCACCATTATGGAAAATTTTTACCTATACCCAAGGGGATGAGATCAAGGGGTTAAAGTGTTGGGTTCTCATTGTGGAGACCCAAGTTTAAATTCCCAAAGCACTTGACATCTAAGGTGGAATTTTACATGGTGACTCTTGGTCTTTCATTGTTTAATTTTTTAATTTTTTCAAAGTTTTTTATGTATACATAAAATGCATTGATGGGGTTTTTATTATAGATTTATGGGTGTTTTGTTACTTTTTTCAATTAGAAAGAAATCATATGGGAATGCCCTATGAAAGGGGTGTGGAATTTTTCAAGCTCTATAGAGCCATAACACCCAATTAGGGGCGAAAATATGATCTTATTATGCATGGAAATATTTAAAAATTGCTTATTTTAGGTCCCTTGATTTATTGAAGTGCAGATCATCTATGTTTCTATCTTATGAGTAGTGGAAATGGAGAAGGGTTTTGATGTAATGGTGTCATCCTAGGCTTGGCCTTTTTGCTTCTATAGGGCTATGGTATGACCACCAAATGGAACCAAAAAATGGCATAGCCAACATAAGGGTTTGCTCTCTAGCATTATATTTCCCCTCATACACTAGAAGTTGTGAAAATGAAGAAGGGTTTTTCTTCATTATGGTTAGAAGCTTGAGGTGGGAGGTAGACTCCTACTTTTGTCTAGTTTTTATTTTTATTCATGGTTGTAGAGAATTTTACTTTCATTATGTGTTTATTGTGGATTTTGTCATTATCTTTATTTATAGATTTGTTTTCCCATTTCCATGTTATTTAAATGTGAAGAACAATATGTGTTTATCTTATGTTGGTGAGGGTTAGTGTAAGTTGTTCTTATGTGAAGAAACAATGATAATTTTGGAGTAATGTTAATGTGACTTGGGATGTGTGGAAATGAGAAAAATTGCAAGGTTTGAGGATTGAGATAGACCTTAGTAACCTCCTTAAATCATGTTTTATTTGAGTTAATTTATTGTCAATGCTGACATCCCTAGCTCATAGGAAACCTCCTAGCTAGGAGGTTGAATGTCTAGCTTCTTTTTGTCATTTGATAATGTCATATGGTTGGAAAGAAGCTAACTCCATTTTCTCATACTATTATATTTGGTACTTGGAGCTCATCCTTCCTTGAGGAAACCTTAGGGTTCTATGCAAAGAAAGTAAGATATTTATTTTTGTTACATTGTATTCTCTTGAGGAGAAAGTGGTCACATCTTTTTTCATCACATTCATGTAGAAGAAAGAGATTGAAATCTTGGCTTATAGTATTTAAAATATGTAGAAAATTGTACAAATATAATTCCTTAATGTATTTGAAAAAGAATTGTGATTGTGTATGCTTCAAGTCATATAAAATATGATTTCCCTTACTTTGTTCTATGGAATTATCTTTGATTAACCATATTGTTTTAAATAGGGAGGAAAAAATTGAACATTAGTAGTATTAAGAAAAAAAATAAAATTAAAAAAAGGGTGTAGTGCAACTTGTAGCAAGTTGTAAATAACCTACAATAACTTGTATCAAGCTACATGTGATCTACAACAACTTGTAGATTAATCAAGTTGTAAATAAACTACAATAACTTGCAACAAGATACATGTGACCTACAACAACTTGTAGAAAGCTATGGGTAACTTACAAGAAATCAACAATGTTGCAAGTGCCTTACAACAACTTGCAAAAATGTTGTAAGTGACTTACAGTAACTTGCAATAATGCCACAATAGCCTACATTAACTTGTAATATATAAATGATTAAATTTGGACAAAAAATAGATATTATTAAAAAAATTAGAATTTTTTTTACTTCTAAAATTATATAAATATGTAATTTGACAAATATGGATATGTTTATACTAACTTGGAAGTGGGTGTAAAAATATGTATAATGTATATCTCCTATCTTTTCTTAATTTTACATGTTATGGATCTATTATGTTGTATTAAGTTGAAAAAGAAAATAATAGAATAAGATTTTATAATTTCTTATTATTGCATTACTCATTTTGGTTGAATATGTGTAGCATTCCTTAATAATGAAATATGTAGGTTATGATTCCTCTCTCTCTCTCCACACCCCCTCCCCTCCCTCCCTCTTATTATTAATTGTACTTAAGAAAACGATAAAAAATCACTTGTATTTACTAGAGTTAAGTAATGAAAGTAAATGCACCTTCTCTTGAACCTTTGTCATAATGTTAAATAAATTAATGTGTACTTAGCATGAAGCAAATTATTCATATATTTAGAAATAGAAAATGAATATGAATTTCCTTCTTATTTAATCTAATTTAAAATGACAATTGGATGAATATGGAACTTAGGGAAAATGTAATCATCCTTGTAAGAATGTACCTCTCTTACCATGATATGTTGTTCTTGAAGAGTTAAATGTAGTTAGATGGACTTATGTTATTTATTTAGATTATTACAAATTAGGGTTCAAGTAGTTAATGTATGTATACTTAGATAGTTTGTTTATTCATTTTTCTTCTAGTTAGAGGTTTGAGGGCATTTCCATACTACTTCCTTTGAGACCTTGGTGGAGTGGGTTATCCCAACAATGCCATTCCATTTAGTGCCACATTTTTTGGTGTCCTCTTATCTCTTAGTACTTCCTCTACTAGTATAGGGTGTGTTGCATGGGCATGAGGGTAGAAATTGCCTACTTTACAATCTCCACCTTATGTTCCTACAATCATTTTGGTTCTCATACCTATATACATGTTTAGGAATAATTTTCCCTATTCCTTGGCCTAATATATCATTTATATGTTTTACAACCATATATAAGCCTTGCCCAACCCATAAAACATATCTGGGAAGTTTGAAGTCAAAATTCTAAGCATACACTTATGTGTAAAAATGAAGGTATCTTGGCTACATGTCAACATATGATGTAGGTGTATGGGCTACTTTTGAAATCTTGATATTTTAACCATAAATCTTAACTTGAACCTAGAGCAATTTAAAAACCCAACTAGTAGTAAATTATCTCCAAGATGCAAATAAAAGATATCATCACTTTTTCCATACCAAGTAGTAAGTTTTTGACAATATTCTACACTCTCTCCACCAAGTTTTCCCCCACAAAATTAAAAGACAATAACAATTAAAATAACCATTTTTATTTCTTTAAAAAATGTCAAAAAAAGTAATTTTAAGTTTCATAAATAACCCAAATGAAATTTTTTTAAAATATTTTCCAAACCCATCCCCTGTACCAAATCTCTTATTATTGCCATTATTGGGTATGACAACCCATGTGAAGCCACATGGTAACCTACCCAAAAAGAGTACTTGTAAGCATCACATCACACCTCCACACCCCTCCCCAAGTACCCTATGCATAGGTAACTTGGGTTCTCCCCCCCCAAAAATAAAAAGACCAAAATAATTAAAAATACACATTTATAACCTATTTAAAAATGTTCACAATGATAATTTTGGGTTTCCCAAATAAACCCTTTAGCAAAAATCATTTCAAAATATTTACCAAGTTAAAAGATTTAAATAAATTTACAAAATAACAAGGGGACACAAATAGGGGTCACAACATGGCAAGAAAAGGGTTCTCAATTGTATTTAACCAAGATGATTTGGTGTAATGGACTAGGACAAGAAATTTCATTGCTCCATAGTGTGGAATAAGATGAGTGAAGTGATCCGTGACAATCCTCTATCTCCCTGCTAGTTGTACTTGTAATACCTACACACTCAATGCACATTAAATCTTATCATGTAAAACTATAGCAAAAACACCATTATATTAATTTACATTATTCATCCATTAGCACATATACTCAATTCCTACGTACAAAATTCCCTATTCATCAACATGAGCGTGCACAATAAATAGTATAATCTCATATTATTAGCATAGATAAAATTAAACTATAATTTATAACAATTAAATTACATTATTTAAATGTTATAAAATCCCTAGATTTAATTGAACCTTTATTTCTTGTAATCTCACTATTTATGCATCAACAAATATATATAGTACTATTATAAACAAATAAACTCAATTAAACATAATACTAACATTTCATTATGATTTCATATTTACCAAATCTTAACTTATTTAACCATAATTATTTAACATAATATCAAAATAGATATAGCAGGCTAGCTCATAAGTTAAGGTTAGCAACATTATGCAATTAGCACTACTCACACTAAATCAACTAACTATGTAGATTAAAGATGACTATTCAAGTTAGTGAAATAAACATCACATGATTTAAATCACTATAAATCAGCAATAAATTAGCATAGATATGATGACATTAATACATAATTTAATACACTCATAATTGTGTAATTTAGGAACACAATTCATAGCCATATTGGAAATTAGGTCATCATCAAATAGGATGCATCAAGGTTTGCAAGCATATTATTATATATAATGAAAATATGATACATAAAAAAATTAAAAATTAACATATCATGGTTAAAAATAATTAATAATATGAGGGTCATAAGCAAATAGGCTGTGACTAAGGCTACAACATGGTTGAGCCTTACGCCACCGCTGTTTGATACTATTAGTTACAAACATGAAGCATGTCTAGAGCTACATTAACAAAGCGTGTCTCCCTTTAGGTTGAGAGAGATAAGATGAAAATAGAGAAAAAAGAGGCTTTGTATTGATAGACATGCCTTTTTAGTAGAGATGGACATGTTAGATGCCGAGGTAGCACATGTAAGATGAGGGAAGCCATGCCCACTCTAAGATGAGATGTAGTCATGATGCTCATTTTATAACAACTGAGTATGTTAGAAGACTTAGAGGGATGACTATGGTGGTTCAAGAGATGTCAAGATCTAGACTCACATCAAGGACTAGGACACATGAGAGTATAAAGAGCGAGATGAGGAGGATTCATCGAGACAACCTCCTCTCGAGAGATACTTGTTTTATATTATTTATCATTGTTATGTAGAAAACTTGTTATTTGGATATTATTATGTCAGCACTCTTTAATCATGGTTGATATGGTGGACTTTATATTTGTCATTGATATATTATTGATATATTGTGTGCTTTTCAAATTAAATTGTTATGGTATTTTTATTTTTTTCTTATTATATATTTATATGTTCTCTATGTTTGTATACATTTGTGTATGTGAATGACGCAACATGGATAACCAATACACACATTTATATTTGGTAATTAATGAACCAAACATGCCATTATGGAATTATCATTAGATACATCACTCAAATGTCCAAAGGAATTCTATAATCATACTTAAATGTATCCAATGTGTCATTCCATAATCATAATTAAATGTGGTACATGCACCATGCTCATGGTGCAAAATAGTCTTCTTAGCTAGAAGTTTATGGATTTATAAAAAATGAACATGTTGAGGAACCTCCATGTTGTGGAACCCATCTAGATTTGATTCCCAAGGTGAACTAAGATATGATCTTAGAGATTAGATAGTAATGAAACAATATCATAGAATGCATTAAGAAAAATATATATTAAAACCAAAACATACTTAGATATGAAAGCATTATAGTAGATGTGAAACTTCTATTCAAATTAAACATGATAACTATACAAAAAGGTATGATGAGAATCTATTATGCCTCTTCTAATTTATATAATGTACAAAGTAGGCATTTATATAAGTATGCCATCAACTAGGTTCCACATAAATGTTGAAAAGTGTTGTGCATGTATGATGTACTAACTATATAGATGGGCTTATGATAGATTTCAAACAGTTTGTATGGTGCCATTGTATTGTAGGGACATTTGGCATGAACACAACATGTGTCAGATGCATATGGTACTAGTTGGATAATCATGTTTTGTGGTGAAAAGGCAACTAGGTGGTGCATGCATATGGAAGCATAAAATATAGATGTGGAAGCTCCATATGTCGCACACATATGATTTGATTGGACACTCATGCATAGCCATATGTAGCACCACATGACACACATGAGTAGTGCTGCACAATGGCACATAAGAACTATATGTAAATGCATGAGGACATTGTTACATACAGATGCATAAGTACTATGTTGCACATGTTGAATGAAGGTGAGTACACTGATGATTCTATTGAAGAGGATGTATGAGTCTACACTTGGATCACATTTGCTATGGAACTTGCTAAGGAACCACAATGCTACAAAACATCATTGCTATATAACTTAACTATTGTATAAATCATTGAGCAACCACCATGATATAGAACTTCATTATTGTTCAATCCAATTAATGTAGAACCTACTTGTAAATAAGAAATAATTGTTTTCTTTTGTATTCAACCTATGTTTTGATTTAAGGTTTAAACTATTCCTTTCTACAATCTAGACAAGATTAAACAATATAAATGTTTTTATGTTTTATATTTTAATGAGTTTTCTATTTGATTAATAGAAAACTAGACATATCCTACCTATAAAATTTTCCCCTTCTTACATAAACTATGTTAAGACAAAGAAGAGGAGATGGGTAATAAAACATGAATAACTAGAATCTAAAAGACACAATTCATAGTACAAAAGAGAAAATCAAAACAAAATTGGAAGATAACCTGAATAGTTCACTATCTAGGATGCTATCATGGTGTGATGTCATCCTTTTGGTTCATTGTAGTCTTGTGTATGTATTTCCATTCATAATAGTTGCAAAACACAACTATTATTCCTAGATTTTCATTGTAGGATTTCTATATTTTCTACACATAGGGACATAACAACACAAAGAAACAAATAACAAATATCCCTAGGAATAATATAATATGAAATAAACTTGAATAACAATGATATAGATTGAAATAAAGGAATAAAACAAAGCAACAAAGAGAAGGAATAAGGACATAAAACACTCCATGTGTGAAAGTCTTTGCAACTAAGACAAAGAGGTAAGTAAGGTTGGGGATACTTAGGAGCTTGCCAAGAATGGTCAAGTCCCTATTTTGGTCTTTTGACCTCCATGGGAAACCAATGATATAGAGGAACAATTATAAATGTTTGTGCACTTAGCCTACATGTGTCTAGGATAAGAATAACAAAACAAGTTAAGATCTTTGAGTATTAAATCCTGGGTCTACAAGAATTAATACCCTGTTGTGCTTGGATGGATGTAAATGGAAATGAGAACCTCTAAGTACCAATAATGGAAGTTATAACACCAAGAGAAGCTACAATAACAATGAATAAAATAGAAGTAAAGAGCTTAAAACAATATCACCTACAACATAAGAACGGATATGATAATGAGCCAAGATCACAAATCACTAGTCTTCAACCAATGGAGAACCAATGCTGGAATTGTGTAGATGTTGTTCACAAGCTCAATAATAAAATAATGCTTCACAAGATTTCTAAAAATGAAAACTTTTCTTGATGGAGAGTTTTAAAGGACAAGAATATCGAATGAATGCATAAAATAAGATTAGAATGGAAGATTTTCTTCCTTTGGTGCTAAGGTTATGCTTATGTTTCTACCCTCCCATGGCCCTTTTGTATAAAATTATCATCATTTTGCATTTATCTCAATTTTTATTGGTGTCTAAAACTTTCAAGAGTTGATTCTACCTAGACACCAACATGATGCAAATACATTTGTGTGATGTACTAGCATCCTGTAACATTATACCATACAATGGGCATTTTTGAATGCTTCTACCACCTTGCTAAGCACCTAAGTTTTTGGTAACCAACCTGAGATGAATCCTAATAGTTGGTTCATACCTTGGACATCCTTATTTTCTCTCCTAACTTAAGTTTTGAATATCTCCAAGCATTCTTGATCAATCTCTTACATTATTTGGTTCTCTAAGTAGTAATCAATCAATCTTCTTGGCTCTTGGCATTGAAAAGCATTTGAACTATCATATTTTTCTAGCATTCTTTGAAGGGTTTGAGAAATCTACATCTAGCTCAGGTTTCCTTGGCATATCTACTTTGTTGAGGACATCTTGCTCTTGGGTTTTATAGATTTTCATCTATCTTGCATGAGGTGATAGTCTTCTGTCTTCTCTTTCATTTTTGTTTTATCACATGTAAAATCTATTGTTGTGTTCTTGGCACCTATTGGATTTTCACTCCCTCTTATCTAATCTCACACTCTAGTTTATCAATCCTTGTAGACCTAGGATTTGATATTCATAGAATTTTGTCACTATTCCTAATTCCTAGATGCACATAGGATAAGAGCACACATTGCTTCAATCTATTTCCTATATTAGCTACCTGTGGAGGTCAAAAGACCAAAATAGAGGGTTGACCATTAATATTTCTCATCCTTTCTTCTTCTTCTATCTATAGGTTTCTCAAGAATCAACTCGCATGGTGGTTCACATTCTCTCATCTCTCCCTTGTCATTTCTATTTTCATTACAAAATATATAGATCAAATTATTTTCCTTCATTTATGTATCATTTGGTATCCCTTGGTTTGTTGTTCCTATTGTTCTTATTTCCTATTGTGCAACAAGATTTGAAATCTAGAGAAAAAGTCAAATTTTATAAAATTTTCAAACTACAGGTGCCATATGAATGATAGTACAATTTGTGGACATTTGCACATTGTACCAGCATCCCTGACAGAGGACTTTAACTTTTAGCACTAGGTTCCTCTCTGTTATTTATAATTATGATCCTAGTTTAGCAATTCTATATTTTAGTTTTCTATAAATCAACATTTTCTCACTTAATTCCATGTTTTAGCTTAGTGAAAAACATTATTTTGCAAATTTAAAACATATTAGGATATTATAGCTTGATTTTTTTCTTTCTATTATAGAAAAGAAGCAAAAATATTTTCTTCCAAGGAGCTAGTTTTATCCTAGTAGTGTCTTAAAAATATTTAACTTAGAAAATAAAGAACATTCGTAGTTATATTGATTTTCTACACTACACTTTACTATTGATTGTTTGCTTTGATCCTTTATTGTCATACTTTACTTTTAGAGCTTATACATTGAGCCTACATTGACATATCACACTCCTAGAGTTACATACTAAGCCTATATTGACATATCACACTTTTAGAGTTACCATATTAGAGAAAGGAGCATCATGCCTTCCCACCATTTACATCATATGCCGTCATTGCTATATATTTAAATTTGGGGAATCATGCCTTCCCCTTACATATTGTGCTTTCATTGTCACACTTTTTAAATTATTGGGGAACCATGTTTCTCCCATAGTCTACTATGCTTTCATTATCCCATGACACTTTTAGAGCTATCATATTACATTGTTGGGAATCATTCCTTCCCCACATCATCTGTAAGCATCATTGTACTACCATGCCCATTTGGGAGCAACTAGATATACATATGCCTTCATAGTCATGCCATCACATTCATGCCATCACACATTATTTCTTTATATTTTTGTTTTTATCTATCAACATGATTACACATTGTCCATGATTGTACATTGATACATCTTTTGAGTTACATCAAGGGCATATCCCTACCCCTTGCACATTATTCTATCATTGTCACATCTTTACATATGGGGGCATCATGCGTTTCACTAGGATACATATTGTGCTCCTATTACCATATCTTACATTAGGTGAATCACACTTCCCCCCTAACACATCTTTGTTCCTTATCACATTACCTCACCCACATAGGGGATATTACATTGATACAAGCTTACATGCTTACATCTTATAATAGTGTGCTCACATGATCAATTTGTGTCCTAAGAAGCTACTTTACCACATTGGGGGGCATTCAGAGTTATGCCTTCCATTTTACATGGTTGTGCTCATGTGATTCTCTGACATCCTAAGAAGCCATTTTACCACATTATAAACTGCATATCGTTTATCTTCATCGCCACTAGGGACCTATGACCTTACCTCTACCAATGTGTTCTTGTGCTCTTGGATGCCATATTGGGTGGATATGCCACTTTAGTGTCTTAATTACATAGGTGTTCCTAGCCATTGAGGGCCACATCACCACTTATTATTTACCCATGTTGGGGGCAACATTATTGTTCACTATTATCATCTCTAGCCCATAAGCTTACCATGATTATCATTTGATACATTTACATGATTGTTATGCAATGTAGTCATTCACAATTAGTACACATGATTACATGCTTACATAAACTTTTCATGTACTATCTCTCTCTCTCTCTCTCTCTCTCTCTCTCTCTCTTACAATTATTTGCAACCTATAGATAGAACCGATTGTAGGGGCCATATCCTAATGCTAACAATCTCATGTTGAGTTTTGTAGATAGTTACAGGTGCTTACAAAGACTCATTTTTAGTATGTGACATGCCTTGTACTTCATGTGCACTATTGCCCATTGACCACCAAGTGAGGACGATCATTACCATTTTCAATACAAGCATATTTCTCTAACCATGTTTCTCTTTCCTTTATGATCATTAACAATTACATTGAGATTATAGTTGCTCTTATTTATGCTTGCATCATAGAAGCTACTCATGGAACATTATTCCTCTATTTTGTAAGTTCCCATGGCAAGTAGATGACAAAAGACAAACTTATCGGATGACACCTTTTAAGGTCCATTACTTTATATGAACCCTCAATGATATCCTTTGATGTTTGAATATTTACTTTACATGCATGTTTTTGAGATTATAGTTGCTCTTATTTATGCTTGCATCATAGAAGCTACTCATGGAACATTATTCCTCTATTTTGTAAGTTCCCATGGCAAGTAGATGACAAAAGACAAACTTGTCAGATGACACCTTTTAAGGTCCATTACTTTATATGAACCCTCAATGATATCCTTTGATGTTTGAATATTTACTTTACATGCATGTTTGTGAGTGCTACAAACTTTTAGATGTATGATCATTCTCATATTCACATGCATCTTGAAATGGGGGCCAAAATTTAATGGTGAAATGTGTATACCCATGCCATTTCCCATTTAGTTTTGCCTTTGTTTTAAGGGAGTGCATTAATACATTAACATATTGACAAGAGACATAATTTGGTACAAAGTCAAGTCCTTTGCCCTATGCCACCTACATATCCCGTACACACATCCCTACATTCTTATCCCTACCTTATGTTCATATATTTCCATATATCCACCCTAGATCCATACACTTATCAAGTCGATACATGCATAAACTTCCATGTTCATGTTAACCTCTTTGATTTGCCATGTTTTTGGTCATGGGACACTAGACCCCCAGACATGATGGGCTTTCAAATTAAATATTAAAATTTCAACTAACTCTTACTAATTCTTTTCCCTCCAAGAGCCAACAAACATAAATTTGCTTGATTTGTTGTATTTAAAGGCATCCAATGCATCCATTTACTTATCTAATAGTTCTGAGCATTCCAAGACATATCATTTGCAATGCAACACTTCAATTGGTGCAATAAAATGAATCTAGATCTACATGAGCATTCTAGGAGTATATGCATGTCTAATGAGTGTTGTTTTCAATCTTATACATAGTTATGTGAGTTGATGTAGGAGAACATGTCCTCTTATGACATAATGACAACCCTTCCAAGGTATTTCTAAATATAGCTTACCTTCAAATATCAGAAAAGGTAGAAGGAACAGAGGCAAATCAAGGAAAGCAAAAAGAAAAGTTCCATAGATTGCAAGATTAATTCCATAAGTAAAGGATATATCCATGACCGCAGATTCGATCTTAATCTTCATACTCGACCTTATATCAAGAAAACCTAATGTTTTAACTTCAAGTCAAATGATAGACTATCATCATCCATTTTAAATCTCAAGGCATTCAAATTTCAATGTCATATCAGATTGCACTCTTTTTTTTTATCACAAAACTACAAACATTTATTTTCTATATTTACTTTTTCATATAATTAATATTTAGTATTTCTGTTTTCATGATATCTATATCCACTGTTGGGTAAGTGCAAAAAGATGGGGGGCCAAAAAGTGGCCAAATTGTTTTTAAAAAAAAAATGGAAAACATGAGTGCATTATCACCTATTATAAATTTAAAAAAAAATCATCTCATTTCATTTCATTTCTTTTTCTTCACTATTCCTGCGGTCTGCAAACCCTAGGAAAATTCAACACAAAAATCTTATCGATTCGTCGCCAAAATGCCGCCACGACGTCGAGCACGCCAAAGGAGAGAGTTTATTTGTCTTTTTGTTTGAATTTGCTTCTAAATAGGTAGGTTTGAGTTGTTTTTTGATGTATATTTCATTAATTGTCAGGAAATGTTAATGCACCTCCTCCTCCTCCTCCTCAAAATCCACAAAATCCTGCGGAACAACAACTTCCTCCATCCATTCCTTGACATGCCCCTGGAACACAAGAAAATATAATGGGGCAAATTGAAAACAACAAAAAAGAAATTGAAGATATAATTGCAAGGTTGAAAGATCCTTCCACTTCAACCTTGCATAGGTCCACGCTTGCTGAATCTCTTGAATCTATGTTATCAAATTTAGATTCAATTAGTAAGAAAATAACTAGTTGGACAGATAAGAGGAGAGAGTTTAGAGATTATTATGCAGACAAGCTATCATACCAAGATGTGAAAAAATTACAAATTACAAAATTAGACTTGTGTTCGATTTTCACAAACCCACAAAAAAATCAACCTCCACCCATTACATGCAAGAGGTTCCCTATCCATTGGTGCAACAACCAAGCGATAAGGGACAATTTTGGGTAGACGTGGTGGATGGTTTTTGACCATCCTCCATGCAATAATAATGAGGTCCCACAATACTTTTTGAGGAAACTCTACTGTGAGTTTGTCCTCAATAAAGTACCAAACTATTTTGATATGCAGGACTTCCAGGGTAGAGGTGGGGGGTCAGCACAAGATAGACCAGGGGCACGTGTTGACCCACAGCAGGTAGTGAGATAAGTAATCAGCAGACCAGCCCATGAGCATGTTTCTATCCCTTCCATTGTGAAGGAGAGTGTTGAGGTTGATACACTTCAATCCATTAGTGTCTTGACCCAGAGCATCATAGAGCATGCCAGTCATGCAGCACAGAGTGGGTTGGGAGATAGTGCAAGTAGGGTCCCACCCCATGCTTGTTAGACTTGCGGATCAGCCTATGGTTATGACCCCATGGATAGTCAGGACGTAGGTGCACATGCTACATCTGCAGCTGAGCAGATGGTGATGACAGATACCCTCATAAGTGAGACTTTCAGCCTTGATACTCAGGTAAATATTAGCAAGTTTATTGAATTTAATTTATTAAATTTTATTTTTGAAATGCAAGATTAACTAATTTAGTTTGATGATTTTAATGAAATTTCAGGGTCATAGCGTTGGTGCAGTTTTCAGTGGTTCTCCACCTGCATATTACACTAGATCATCTACTATCGGGGTATGTAACTAGTAAACAATTATAAATATTACATGTGAATAGCATCGTTATATGAATGGTATTCTAATATCTGATTTTGGATGTTGAATAGGTTAATATTGGAGATTTCACGGCAACACCTGCCAACGGTGGTGGACTTCAAAGCTTCACGGAGGTAATAAAATAAATAGTTTAATGAATGAATTGTACTTACTAGATTTTTGTATGTGACTTGTATGCTTTATTGTGTGTACTTCCATGTTTAGATGAACGTGTGTGTATGTTAAGAGCCATGATTTGCATCACTATTATAGTTTTCGTAATTGAATAATGTTGTTTTATTTCCAGATGATGCAGGCTACGGAAACACCTCCCGATGTTCATAGGGCAATGGAGCATGGTGTGACCTCTGCGATTCATAGCTCCATGGCATTAACAGGGGTATGAGGCAGATTAGTAAATTTCAATTTACATTCATTGTTACAGTTGTCTATTTTTGAAAAATCAAAAGATTATTGATTTGAAGTTTAATTTCTATCTGGATGGTTTCTATAGGACATGACATCACCACGGCCTATTCCTACTACTGAGGCAAGTGAGGAGACAGATTATATGGTATTGGTAAGTGATTATTTTGTTAAATGTTTCATTTTTTATATCATGTAATTTCTATTTATTAATGTCTATACTTTTTATTGTAACAACTAAAGATGCAGGAAGAACTAAATAGGAGGAGTAGCCCTCAGGTTCATAGTAGACCACCCACATGCGCGTCTCCATCCCCTAGAAGATCAAAGGCTGCCCATGATCTATTCTCTTCACTAGCCAGAGGGGAATGACTTTTTATTGTGTTCCTTTGTTGTATGCCTATATGGCATTTGTGGACATATATTTTGTATTGTATATAGTTGGCATTGTATGCCTATATGGCATTCTTGTAAGCCTATATGGCTATTTTGTATATAAGTTATACTTATATCGACAGATATTGATGTATACCTATATGGATATTTGGTTAATACAAATCTTTTTTATTGATGGCGTCCATACTTGCATTATAAATCCACATTTGAATGGATATTTGTAGATGGCTACTTCAAATATTTAAAGTCCAGTTGTATTACATAGGATGTTTGTTGATCCAATAAGCTAGCTATTGCTATTCAAGTATCACCTAAACCTCATTTTGGAACTAAAAGATAAAAGTTGTATTTAAAAAAAATGAATCATCATGTTGAACAGAAAATATTAATATTCTTTATGAGTAGCATACAATGTCAACTTTATGTAATACAAAAAAATGAATCATCATGTTATTCTTTATGTTTGAGATCCTGAAAATGACTAAGTCTGGTACCCTGATATCCTGAAACATTAGGATGAATATCCAAGTCATTAGCATGATTGCGCCTTGAGAAAAAGTCATTAAGATGAGCACCTAAAGGAGACTTTCTTAAACATTCAAACATTGGGCAACAAGCATGAAGGGTTAAGGCGCAATTTGCAACTCATAAAGCCTCAAAAGGGTGCCCAACTTGGAGAGAGCATTCATTTAAGACAAGGCGCCCATTGACACCTGTTCCACCATAAAAGTGCACCTAAGGTGGAAGGAGAACAAGCATCTAGTAAGTGAAGCACACCTATTGTCTAAACCACTTCATTATGGTGCCCTAGCATGAGGAGGAGTATATAAGTCAATAGGAAATGGTGCCTAGAATGCAAATGAAGGACTAAGTGGCATTTTCAATAAGCATCAATTCACCTTGAGCTTTCAATAAATACATCAAATTGAGCCCCATAAGCATAGTCGCCCTTTGCCTTCAAAAGAACCTTGTATTGGCGCCTTGGAGGAAATCAACTTACAATGACAAGTCTTGGAGGTTTCTCATTTTGGATGATGTCTTTTGAGATTAACTACAATGATTGAAATTTAAGATGAGTGGAAAGAACCTATCTTGAACCTTAGGAGCCCTTCATGTAATTTCCCACCATCATGAGCACCTAGATCTAAGAAGGAGTGAATGAAGGATCTTAACATCAAGAAGCATGTTATCAATCAACTTGGAGAAGTCTTTGACAATAATTATGATGAATTGAGTACATGGAAGTAAAGGAAGTACATATCAACTCCAAAGTGTGCCTAATGATCAATAAGAAATTCTTCCAAAGAAAAGGTGCTCATTATGAATTTTCCTACTAGTTTTGGTGCCTTGAAGTCTAAGTGCATGAAAATCATGAGGATAAGTGCTTAGGGATGAGATAGTCTTCATAAGAGTTTAAATAAGAACATCATCAAAATGCGCCTTGGTAGAGAGACTTGAGACCATCATCAAATAAGCCAAAATATCTATCTCCAATCTAGGCGCAAATTCTAGCTCCTCCCAACTCAAATGAGCACCCAAGTTGAAGTCAACTTTTATCTATACAACCCTCAGATTGTGCCTTGATTGAGGAAGGGATTTGAACCTCAAAATTTAATCATCTCAAGACAAAATCTTCCTTATACACTTGACATTTGATTGAAATCATTGAGAATTAGAAAGAACCACCTAAGGATGTAAGGCGCACTTTTCACCCATACAAGCCTAAAATTGCGCCTAAGGGAAATAACTTGATTTTATATCAATAGGTGAGTGCCTTGAGAGAAAGGATCACTCTAGGTCATTTTCAATTGTTGAAAGCACAAAAATGATAAAGATAAAGGCAATTGAGTTAGGCGCACTTTAGCCTTTGAGGACACCTCAATGAGTGCCTTGGGTGAAATTGCATGAGATGACCTTTTGGAGTGAGTGCTTGAAAGATAGAATTCATTCTAAGACATGTCTCATCATTTAGAATTACAAAATTGCAAGTATAAAGACATTTAAATCTAGGTGCACTCTCCATCAGTACAAACCCATTCTGGCACCTAAGGGAGAAATTGCACTGAAAGACACCTTTTGAATGAATCTCTTAAGGGAGATTGACCTCTTTAAGCAATTACAATTGTTTGAAATCATTTAAAGTGATAAATATGGACCAACTTGTGTTAGCCACCCTTTGCTCTTCTTTTTACCTATATATGTGCCTAGATTTGTAGTTAGATTATTCCATGTTTAAAGAGGATTCCTTTGTGTTATAAAATTTTTATCATGAGGATTGATGTGTTTCTTGGTTTGTATTGTAGGAAGATTGAAGGAAAAGGTAGGAGCAAGAGCTTGGAGTCGCCTAGAGTCATCATGTAGCTACTCCAAAGGAGCCTTTCACATTCATTCATGCCAGAGAATTAAGATGGAAGTAATCATTGCCAAGGAAACACCACTTCAAGAGGTAGCTGCTCCAAGAGGTCACAACAAGATATATTTCAAGTCTTCTTCATCAACGACATCACTAGTTGCATCATGTTCGAAGACTTCCATCTATCACTTCAAGTTTCATTCATCTTCAAGTATCAACTAGATTCTTCATCAATCATCACTTCAAGATCAGCATGTAGCCACTCCAAAGGAACTTCTCATCATCATCAAGCATTCCAAAGACATCCATTCAATTTCAAGTCCCTCTAATACATTCAAGCCTCCTTGAGAAGTCATCTACTTCACATATAAGGGAAAATGTTATCATCAATATATACACTTCAAAGGACCTTTCAAGTTGGAACACTTCTTCATCAAACATTCGAAGACATCCATCCAAGCTTCAAGTTCTTTCACAATCTTCAAGTCCAGGAGAAATTGCATCTAGTGAACTCATTAATTGGCACCTAGGAGGAAAAGACATTAAACTTACATTATTGAGTTAGCATTTTAGAAATTGAGCCATTCCTAGTTAATTGGAGTCATAAAATATCAAATACAAAGTCAAATTGGACTTAGGCGGACCTTCATGTAATTTCCCACCATCATGAGTGCCTAGATCTAGGAAGATCATCCAATTGTGCCTAGGAATAAGATACAAGTCCAAGACCTCAAATTTGAGTGCCTAGAAGTGTGATGGATTAAAGAAGCTACATTGGCACCTAAGGATAAGTTGTATCTAATGACATCACCTAATTAAGCGCCTAGGAGGTATAAAGCTTAACATTGACATGAGGACAAGCGCTTAGTAAAGGAGAGTTTCTCAAACATTTAAACATGTGAATGAAGTCATAGAAATGCACTAAGTTATCTAGGTGCCACTTTCCCCTTGTGTACCCTTACATTTACGCCTAAGAAGAAGTTGCTTCAGTTCATTGGAGTGTTTGAGTATTGAGGATTTCTTAGCAATGCTTTGCAAATTTACACTGCCTCATTCTGACAACTTTTGGGGCAGCAGAAAACCTTTCACCACGGGCAAACACCTTAGAGATATAAAAAACTGAGAGAGGTTATTGTAGAGGCACTCTACGTGATCGCGTTGCCTTAGACAAAATGTTTCTAAGTGACATGGTTTTTGAGCAAGATCTTGTCAAAGATTGCTGCCTTTTTGCACTTTGGACTCTTCAGGGATATCGTCGGTACAATGTAGCTTGGACTGTTTCGACATGTTTGGGTGAAAAATAGACCATGCCTAGCATAAATGTACCCATCTGGATGCGTTGGAATAGTCAGTTTGGTCACATTAGGAGCAGGACAAAAGTTACATCCCTTTGCAACTTTACACTGCCTCCTTCTGACGATTTTTGGGGCAGCATAAAACCTTTCACCACGGGCAAATGTCTCAGAGATATAAAAAACTGAGAGAGGTTATTGTAGAGACACTCTACATGATCACGTTACCTTAGACGGAATGTTTCTAAGTGACACTATTTTTGAGTAACATCTCGTCAAAGATTGCTGCCTTTTTACACTTTGGACTCTTCAAGGATATCGTCGGTACAATGTAGCTCAGACTGTTTCGACATGTTTGAGTGAAAAATAGGACCATGCCTAGTGTAAATATATCCATCCAGACGCATTGGAATAGTCAGTTTGGTCGCATCAGGAGCAGGAAGAAAGTTACACCCCTTTGCAACTTTAGACTGCCTCCTTCTGACAATTTTTGGGGTAGCAGAAAACCTTTCACCACGGGAAAATGCTTCAGAGATATAAAAAAATGAGAGAGGTTATTGTAGAGGCACTTTACATGATCATGTTGCCTCAGATGAAATGTTTCTAAGTGACACAGTTTTTGAGTAACATCTCGTCAAAGATTGCTGCCACTTTGGACTCTTCGGGGATATCGTCGGTACAATGTAGCTCGGACTGTTTTGACATGTTTGGGTAAAAAAAGGACCATGCCTAGCGTAAATGTACCCATCCAGACACGTTGGAACAGTCAGTTTGGTCTCATCAGGAGCAGGACAAAAGTTACACCCCTTTGCAACTTTACACTGCCTCCTTCTGACGATTTTTGGGGCAGCAGAAAACCTTTCACCACGGACAAATACCTCAGAGATATAAAAAACCAAGAGAGGTTATTGTAGAGGCACTAGCATGATTGCGCCTTGAGAAAAAGTCATTAAGATGAGCACCTAAAGGAGACTTTCTTAAACATTCAAACATTGGGCAACAAGCATGAAGGGTTAAGGCGCAATTTGCAACTCATAAAGCCTCAAAAGGGTGCCCAACTTGGAGAGAGCATTCATTTAAGACAAGGCGCCCATTGACACCTGTTCCACCATAAAAGTGCACCTAAGGTGGAAGGAGAACAAGCCTCTAGTAAGTGAAGCACACCTATTGTCTAAACCACTTCATTATGGTGCCCTAGCATGAGGAGGAGTATATAAGTCAATAGGAAATGGTGCCTAGAATGCAAATGAAGGACTAAGTGGCATTTTCAATAAGCATCAATTCACCTTGAGCTTTCAATAAATACATCAAATTGAGCCCCATAAGCAAAGTCGCCCTTTGCCTTCAAAAGAACCTTGTATTGGCGCCTTGGAGGAAATCAACTTACAATGACAAGTCTTGGAGGTTTCTCATTTTGGATGATGTCTTTTGAGATTAACTACAATGATTGAAATTTAAGATGAGTGGAAAGAACCTATCTTGAACCTTAGGAGCCCTTCATGTAATTTCCCACCATCATGAGCACCTAGATCTAAGAAGGAGTGAATGAAGGATCTTAACATCAAGAAGCATGTTATCAATCAACTTGGAGAAGTCTTTGACAATAATTATGATGAATTGAGTACATGGAAGTAAAGGAAGTACATATCAACTCCAAAGTGTGCCTAATGATCAATAAGAAATTCTTCCAAAGAAAAGGTGCTCATTATGAATTTTCCTACTAGTTTTGGTGCCTTGAAGTCTAAGTGCATGAAAATCATGAGGATAAGTGCTTAGGGATGAGATAGTCTTCATAAGAGTTTAAATAAGAACATCATCAAAATGCGCCTTGGTAGAGAGACTTGAGACCATCATCAAATAAGCCAAAATATCTATCTCCAATCTAGGCGCAAATTCTAGCTCCTCCCAACTCAAATGAGCACCCAAGTTGAAGTCAACTTTTATCTATACAACCCTCAGATTGTGCCTTGATTGAGGAAGGGATTTGAACCTCAAAATTTAATCATCTCAAGACAAAATCTTCCTTATACACTTGACATTTGATTGAAATCATTGAGAATTAGAAAGAACCACCTAAGGATGTAAGGCGCACTTTTCACCCATACAAGCCTAAAATTGCGCCTAAGGGAAATAACTTGATTTTATATCAATAGGTGAGTGCCTTGAGAGAAAGGATCACTCTAGGTCATTTTCAATTGTTGAAAGCACAAAAATGATAAAGATAAAGGCAATTGAGTTAGGCGCACTTTAGCCTTTGAGGACACCTCAATGAGTGCCTTGGGTGAAATTGCATGAGATGACCTTTTGGAGTGAGTGCTTGAAAGATAGAATTCATTCTAAGACATGTCTCATCATTTAGAATTACAAAATTGCAAGTATAAAGACATTTAAATCTAGGTGCACTCTCCATCAGTACAAACCCATTCTGGCACCTAAGGGAGAAATTGCACTGAAAGACACCTTTTGAATGAATCTCTTAAGGGAGATTGACCTCTTTAAGCAATTACAATTGTTTGAAATCATTTAAAGTGATAAATATGGACCAACTTGTGTTAGCCACCCTTTGCTCTTCTTTTTACCTATATATGTGCCTAGATTTGTAGTTAGATTATTCCATGTTTAAAGAGGATTCCTTTGTGTTATAAAATTTTTATCATGAGGATTGATGTGTTTCTTGGTTTGTATTGTAGGAAGATTGAAGGAAAAGGTAGGAGCAAGAGCTTGGAGTCGCCTAGAGTCATCATGTAGCTACTCCAAAGGAGCCTTTCACATTCATTCATGCCAGAGAATTAAGATGGAAGTAATCATTGCCAAGGAAACACCACTTCAAGAGGTAGCTGCTCCAAGAGGTCACAACAAGATATATTTCAAGTCTTCTTCATCAACGACATCACTAGTTGCATCATGTTCGAAGACTTCCATCTATCACTTCAAGTTTCATTCATCTTCAAGTATCAACTAGATTCTTCATCAATCATCACTTCAAGATCAGCATGTAGCCACTCCAAAGGAACTTCTCATCATCATCAAGCATTCCAAAGACATCCATTCAATTTCAAGTCCCTCTAATACATTCAAGCCTCCTTGAGAAGTCATCTACTTCACATATAAGGGAAAATGTTATCATCAATATCTACACTTCAAAGGACCTTTCAAGTTGGAACACTTCTTCATCAAACATTCGAAGACATCCATCCAAGCTTCAAGTTCTTTCACAATCTTCAAGTCCAGGAGAAATTGCATCTAGTGAACTCATTAATTGGCACCTAGGAGGAAAAGACATTAAACTTACATTATTGAGTTAGCATTTTAGAAATTGAGCCATTCCTAGTTAATTGGAGTCATAAAATATCAAATACAAAGTCAAATTGGACTTAGGCGGACCTTCATGTAATTTCCCACCATCATGAGTGCCTAGATCTAGGAAGATCATCCAATTGTGCCTAGGAATAAGATACAAGTCCAAGACCTCAAATTTGAGTGCCTAGAAGTGTGATGGATTAAAGAAGCTACATTGGCACCTAAGGATAAGTTGTATCTAATGACATCACCTAATTAAGCGCCTAGGAGGTATAAAGCTTAACATTGACATGAGGACAAGCGCTTAGTAAAGGAGAGTTTCTCAAACATTTAAACATGTGAATGAAGTCATAGAAATGCACTAAGTTATCTAGGTGCCACTTTCCCCTTGTGTACCCTTACATTTACGCCTAAGAAGAAGTTGCTTCAGTTCATTGGAGTGTTTGAGTATTGAGGATTTCTTAGCAATGCTTTGCAAATTTACACTGCCTCATTCTGACAACTTTTGGGGCAGCAGAAAACCTTTCACCACGGGCAAACACCTTAGAGATATAAAAAACTGAGAGAGGTTATTGTAGAGGCACTCTACGTGATCGCGTTGCCTTAGACAAAATGTTTCTAAGTGACATGGTTTTTGAGCAAGATCTTGTCAAAGATTGCTGCCTTTTTGCACTTTGGACTCTTCAGGGATATCGTCGGTACAATGTAGCTTGGACTGTTTCGACATGTTTGGGTGAAAAATAGACCATGCCTAGCATAAATGTACCCATCTGGATGCGTTGGAATAGTCAGTTTGGTCACATTAGGAGCAGGACAAAAGTTACATCCCTTTGCAACTTTACACTGCCTCCTTCTGACGATTTTTGGGGCAGCATAAAACCTTTCACCACGGGCAAATGTCTCAGAGATATAAAAAACTGAGAGAGGTTATTGTAGAGACACTCTACATGATCACGTTACCTTAGACGGAATGTTTCTAAGTGACACTATTTTTGAGTAACATCTCGTCAAAGATTGCTGCCTTTTTACACTTTGGACTCTTCAAGGATATCGTCGGTACAATGTAGCTCAGACTGTTTCGACATGTTTGAGTGAAAAATAGGACCATGCCTAGTGTAAATATATCCATCCAGACGCATTGGAATAGTCAGTTTGGTCGCATCAGGAGCAGGAAGAAAGTTACACCCCTTTGCAACTTTAGACTGCCTCCTTCTGACAATTTTTGGGGTAGCAGAAAACCTTTCACCACGGGAAAATGCTTCAGAGATATAAAAAAATGAGAGAGGTTATTGTAGAGGCACTTTACATGATCATGTTGCCTCAGATGAAATGTTTCTAAGTGACACAGTTTTTGAGTAACATCTCGTCAAAGATTGCTGCCACTTTGGACTCTTCGGGGATATCGTCGGTACAATGTAGCTCGGACTGTTTTGACATGTTTGGGTAAAAAAAGGACCATGCCTAGCGTAAATGTACCCATCCAGACACGTTGGAACAGTCAGTTTGGTCTCATCAGGAGCAGGACAAAAGTTACACCCCTTTGCAACTTTACACTGCCTCCTTCTGACGATTTTTGGGGCAGCAGAAAACCTTTCACCACGGACAAATACCTCAGAGATATAAAAAACCAAGAGAGGTTATTGTAGAGGCACTAGCATGATTGCGCCTTGAGAAAAAGTCATTAAGATGAGCACCTAAAGGAGACTTTCTTAAACATTCAAACATTGGGCAACAAGCATGAAGGGTTAAGGCGCAATTTGCAACTCATAAAGCCTCAAAAGGGTGCCCAACTTGGAGAGAGCATTCATTTAAGACAAGGCGCCCATTGACACCTGTTCCACCATAAAAGTGCACCTAAGGTGGAAGGAGAACAAGCCTCTAGTAAGTGAAGCACACCTATTGTCTAAACCACTTCATTATGGTGCCCTAGCATGAGGAGGAGTATATAAGTCAATAGGAAATGGTGCCTAGAATGCAAATGAAGGACTAAGTGGCATTTTCAATAAGCATCAATTCACCTTGAGCTTTCAATAAATACATCAAATTGAGCCCCATAAGCATAGTCGCCCTTTGCCTTCAAAAGAACCTTGTATTGGCGCCTTGGAGGAAATCAACTTACAATGACAAGTCTTGGAGGTTTCTCATTTTGGATGATGTCTTTTGAGATTAACTACAATGATTGAAATTTAAGATGAGTGGAAAGAACCTATCTTGAACCTTAGGAGCCCTTCATGTAATTTCCCACCATCATGAGCACCTAGATCTAAGAAGGAGTGAATGAAGGATCTTAACATCAAGAAGCATGTTATCAATCAACTTGGAGAAGTCTTTGACAATAATTATGATGAATTGAGTACATGGAAGTAAAGGAAGTACATATCAACTCCAAAGTGTGCCTAATGATCAATAAGAAATTCTTCCAAAGAAAAGGTGCTCATTATGAATTTTCCTACTAGTTTTGGTGCCTTGAAGTCTAAGTGCATGAAAATCATGAGGATAAGTGCTTAGGGATGAGATAGTCTTCATAAGAGTTTAAATAAGAACATCATCAAAATGCGCCTTGGTAGAGAGACTTGAGACCATCATCAAATAAGCCAAAATATCTATCTCCAATCTAGGCGCAAATTCTAGCTCCTCCCAACTCAAATGAGCACCCAAGTTGAAGTCAACTTTTATCTATACAACCCTCAGATTGTGCCTTGATTGAGGAAGGGATTTGAACCTCAAAATTTAATCATCTCAAGACAAAATCTTCCTTATACACTTGACATTTGATTGAAATCATTGAGAATTAGAAAGAACCACCTAAGGATGTAAGGCGCACTTTTCACCCATACAAGCCTAAAATTGCGCCTAAGGGAAATAACTTGATTTTATATCAATAGGTGAGTGCCTTGAGAGAAAGGATCACTCTAGGTCATTTTCAATTGTTGAAAGCACAAAAATGATAAAGATAAAGGCAATTGAGTTAGGCGCACTTTAGCCTTTGAGGACACCTCAATGAGTGCCTTGGGTGAAATTGCATGAGATGACCTTTTGGAGTGAGTGCTTGAAAGATAGAATTCATTCTAAGACATGTCTCATCATTTAGAATTACAAAATTGCAAGTATAAAGACATTTAAATCTAGGTGCACTCTCCATCAGTACAAACCCATTCTGGCACCTAAGGGAGAAATTGCACTGAAAGACACCTTTTGAATGAATCTCTTAAGGGAGATTGACCTCTTTAAGCAATTACAATTGTTTGAAATCATTTAAAGTGATAAATATGGACCAACTTGTGTTAGCCACCCTTTGCTCTTCTTTTTACCTATATATGTGCCTAGATTTGTAGTTAGATTATTCCATGTTTAAAGAGGATTCCTTTGTGTTATAAAATTTTTATCATGAGGATTGATGTGTTTCTTGGTTTGTATTGTAGGAAGATTGAAGGAAAAGGTAGGAGCAAGAGCTTGGAGTCGCCTAGAGTCATCATGTAGCTACTCCAAAGGAGCCTTTCACATTCATTCATGCCAGAGAATTAAGATGGAAGTAATCATTGCCAAGGAAACACCACTTCAAGAGGTAGCTGCTCCAAGAGGTCACAACAAGATATATTTCAAGTCTTCTTCATCAACGACATCACTAGTTGCATCATGTTCGAAGACTTCCATCTATCACTTCAAGTTTCATTCATCTTCAAGTATCAACTAGATTCTTCATCAATCATCACTTCAAGATCAGCATGTAGCCACTCCAAAGGAACTTCTCATCATCATCAAGCATTCCAAAGACATCCATTCAATTTCAAGTCCCTCTAATACATTCAAGCCTCCTTGAGAAGTCATCTACTTCACATATAAGGGAAAATGTTATCATCAATATCTACACTTCAAAGGACCTTTCAAGTTGGAACACTTCTTCATCAAACATTCGAAGACATCCATCCAATCTTCAAGTTCTTTCACAATCTTCAAGTCCAGGAGAAATTGCATCTAGTGAACTCATTAATTGGCACCTAGGAGGAAAAGACATTAAACTTACATTATTGAGTTAGCATTTTAGAAATTGAGCCATTCCTAGTTAATTGGAGTCATAAAATATCAAATACAAAGTCAAATTGGACTTAGGCGGACCTTCATGTAATTTCCCACCATCATGAGTGCCTAGATCTAGGAAGATCATCCAATTGTGCCTAGGAATAAGATACAAGTCCAAGACCTCAAATTTGAGTGCCTAGAAGTGTGATGGATTAAAGAAGCTACATTGGCACCTAAGGATAAGTTGTATCTAATGACATCACCTAATTAAGCGCCTAGGAGGTATAAAGCTTAACATTGACATGAGGACAAGCGCTTAGTAAAGGAGAGTTTCTCAAACATTTAAACATGTGAATGAAGTCATAGAAATGCACTAAGTTATCTAGGTGCCACTTTCCCCTTGTGTACCCTTACATTTACGCCTAAGAAGAAGTTGCTTCAGTTCATTGGAGTGTTTGAGTATTGAGGATTTCTTAGCAATGCTTTGCAAATTTACACTGCCTCATTCTGACAACTTTTGGGGCAGCAGAAAACCTTTCACCACGGGCAAACACCTTAGAGATATAAAAAACTGAGAGAGGTTATTGTAGAGGCACTCTACGTGATCGCGTTGCCTTAGACAAAATGTTTCTAAGTGACATGGTTTTTGAGCAAGATCTTGTCAAAGATTGCTGCCTTTTTGCACTTTGGACTCTTCAGGGATATCGTCGGTACAATGTAGCTTGGACTGTTTCGACATGTTTGGGTGAAAAATAGACCATGCCTAGCATAAATGTACCCATCTGGATGCGTTGGAATAGTCAGTTTGGTCACATTAGGAGCAGGACAAAAGTTACATCCCTTTGCAACTTTACACTGCCTCCTTCTGACGATTTTTGGGGCAGCATAAAACCTTTCACCACGGGCAAATGTCTCAGAGATATAAAAAACTGAGAGAGGTTATTGTAGAGACACTCTACATGATCACGTTACCTTAGACGGAATGTTTCTAAGTGACACTATTTTTGAGTAACATCTCGTCAAAGATTGCTGCCTTTTTACACTTTGGACTCTTCAAGGATATCGTCGGTACAATGTAGCTCAGACTGTTTCGACATGTTTGAGTGAAAAATAGGACCATGCCTAGTGTAAATATATCCATCCAGACGCATTGGAATAGTCAGTTTGGTCGCATCAGGAGCAGGAAGAAAGTTACACCCCTTTGCAACTTTAGACTGCCTCCTTCTGACAATTTTTGGGGTAGCAGAAAACCTTTCACCACGGGAAAATGCTTCAGAGATATAAAAAAATGAGAGAGGTTATTGTAGAGGCACTTTACATGATCATGTTGCCTCAGATGAAATGTTTCTAAGTGACACAGTTTTTGAGTAACATCTCGTCAAAGATTGCTGCCACTTTGGACTCTTCGGGGATATCGTCGGTACAATGTAGCTCGGACTGTTTTGACATGTTTGGGTAAAAAAAGGACCATGCCTAGCGTAAATGTACCCATCCAGACACGTTGGAACAGTCAGTTTGGTCTCATCAGGAGCAGGACAAAAGTTACACCCCTTTGCAACTTTACACTGCCTCCTTCTGACGATTTTTGGGGCAGCAGAAAACCTTTCACCACGGACAAATACCTCAGAGATATAAAAAACCAAGAGAGGTTATTGTAGAGGCACTAGCATGATTGCGCCTTGAGAAAAAGTCATTAAGATGAGCACCTAAAGGAGACTTTCTTAAACATTCAAACATTGGGCAACAAGCATGAAGGGTTAAGGCGCAATTTGCAACTCATAAAGCCTCAAAAGGGTGCCCAACTTGGAGAGAGCATTCATTTAAGACAAGGCGCCCATTGACACCTGTTCCACCATAAAAGTGCACCTAAGGTGGAAGGAGAACAAGCCTCTAGTAAGTGAAGCACACCTATTGTCTAAACCACTTCATTATGGTGCCCTAGCATGAGGAGGAGTATATAAGTCAATAGGAAATGGTGCCTAGAATGCAAATGAAGGACTAAGTGGCATTTTCAATAAGCATCAATTCACCTTGAGCTTTCAATAAATACATCAAATTGAGCCCCATAAGCATAGTCGCCCTTTGCCTTCAAAAGAACCTTGTATTGGCGCCTTGGAGGAAATCAACTTACAATGACAAGTCTTGGAGGTTTCTCATTTTGGATGATGTCTTTTGAGATTAACTACAATGATTGAAATTTAAGATGAGTGGAAAGAACCTATCTTGAACCTTAGGAGCCCTTCATGTAATTTCCCACCATCATGAGCACCTAGATCTAAGAAGGAGTGAATGAAGGATCTTAACATCAAGAAGCATGTTATCAATCAACTTGGAGAAGTCTTTGACAATAATTATGATGAATTGAGTACATGGAAGTAAAGGAAGTACATATCAACTCCAAAGTGTGCCTAATGATCAATAAGAAATTCTTCCAAAGAAAAGGTGCTCATTATGAATTTTCCTACTAGTTTTGGTGCCTTGAAGTCTAAGTGCATGAAAATCATGAGGATAAGTGCTTAGGGATGAGATAGTCTTCATAAGAGTTTAAATAAGAACATCATCAAAATGCGCCTTGGTAGAGAGACTTGAGACCATCATCAAATAAGCCAAAATATCTATCTCCAATCTAGGCGCAAATTCTAGCTCCTCCCAACTCAAATGAGCACCCAAGTTGAAGTCAACTTTTATCTATACAACCCTCAGATTGTGCCTTGATTGAGGAAGGGATTTGAACCTCAAAATTTAATCATCTCAAGACAAAATCTTCCTTATACACTTGACATTTGATTGAAATCATTGAGAATTAGAAAGAACCACCTAAGGATGTAAGGCGCACTTTTCACCCATACAAGCCTAAAATTGCGCCTAAGGGAAATAACTTGATTTTATATCAATAGGTGAGTGCCTTGAGAGAAAGGATCACTCTAGGTCATTTTCAATTGTTGAAAGCACAAAAATGATAAAGATAAAGGCAATTGAGTTAGGCGCACTTTAGCCTTTGAGGACACCTCAATGAGTGCCTTGGGTGAAATTGCATGAGATGACCTTTTGGAGTGAGTGCTTGAAAGATAGAATTCATTCTAAGACATGTCTCATCATTTAGAATTACAAAATTGCAAGTATAAAGACATTTAAATCTAGGTGCACTCTCCATCAGTACAAACCCATTCTGGCACCTAAGGGAGAAATTGCACTGAAAGACACCTTTTGAATGAATCTCTTAAGGGAGATTGACCTCTTTAAGCAATTACAATTGTTTGAAATCATTTAAAGTGATAAATATGGACCAACTTGTGTTAGCCACCCTTTGCTCTTCTTTTTACCTATATATGTGCCTAGATTTGTAGTTAGATTATTCCATGTTTAAAGAGGATTCCTTTGTGTTATAAAATTTTTATCATGAGGATTGATGTGTTTCTTGGTTTGTATTGTAGGAAGATTGAAGGAAAAGGTAGGAGCAAGAGCTTGGAGTCGCCTAGAGTCATCATGTAGCTACTCCAAAGGAGCCTTTCACATTCATTCATGCCAGAGAATTAAGATGGAAGTAATCATTGCCAAGGAAACACCACTTCAAGAGGTAGCTGCTCCAAGAGGTCACAACAAGATATATTTCAAGTCTTCTTCATCAACGACATCACTAGTTGCATCATGTTCGAAGACTTCCATCTATCACTTCAAGTTTCATTCATCTTCAAGTATCAACTAGATTCTTCATCAATCATCACTTCAAGATCAGCATGTAGCCACTCCAAAGGAACTTCTCATCATCATCAAGCATTCCAAAGACATCCATTCAATTTCAAGTCCCTCTAATACATTCAAGCCTCCTTGAGAAGTCATCTACTTCACATATAAGGGAAAATGTTATCATCAATATCTACACTTCAAAGGACCTTTCAAGTTGGAACACTTCTTCATCAAACATTCGAAGACATCCATCCAAGCTTCAAGTTCTTTCACAATCTTCAAGTCCAGGAGAAATTGCATCTAGTGAACTCATTAATTGGCACCTAGGAGGAAAAGACATTAAACTTACATTATTGAGTTAGCATTTTAGAAATTGAGCCATTCCTAGTTAATTGGAGTCATAAAATATCAAATACAAAGTCAAATTGGACTTAGGCGGACCTTCATGTAATTTCCCACCATCATGAGTGCCTAGATCTAGGAAGATCATCCAATTGTGCCTAGGAATAAGATACAAGTCCAAGACCTCAAATTTGAGTGCCTAGAAGTGTGATGGATTAAAGAAGCTACATTGGCACCTAAGGATAAGTTGTATCTAATGACATCACCTAATTAAGCGCCTAGGAGGTATAAAGCTTAACATTGACATGAGGACAAGCGCTTAGTAAAGGAGAGTTTCTCAAACATTTAAACATGTGAATGAAGTCATAGAAATGCACTAAGTTATCTAGGTGCCACTTTCCCCTTGTGTACCCTTACATTTACGCCTAAGAAGAAGTTGCTTCAGTTCATTGGAGTGTTTGAGTATTGAGGATTTCTTAGCAATGCTTTGCAAATTTACACTGCCTCATTCTGACAACTTTTGGGGCAGCAGAAAACCTTTCACCACGGGCAAACACCTTAGAGATATAAAAAATTGAGAGAGGTTATTGTAGAGGCACTCTACGTGATCGCGTTGCCTTAGACAAAATGTTTCTAAGTGACATGGTTTTTGAGCAAGATCTTGTCAAAGATTGCTGCCTTTTTGCACTTTGGACTCTTCAGGGATATCGTCGGTACAATGTAGCTTGGACTGTTTCGACATGTTTGGGTGAAAAATAGACCATGCCTAGCATAAATGTACCCATCTGGATGCGTTGGAATAGTCAGTTTGGTCACATTAGGAGCAGGACAAAAGTTACATCCCTTTGCAACTTTACACTGCCTCCTTCTGACGATTTTTGGGGCAGCATAAAACCTTTCACCACGGGCAAATGTCTCAGAGATATAAAAAACTGAGAGAGGTTATTGTAGAGACACTCTACATGATCACGTTACCTTAGACGGAATGTTTCTAAGTGACACTATTTTTGAGTAACATCTCGTCAAAGATTGCTGCCTTTTTACACTTTGGACTCTTCAAGGATATCGTCGGTACAATGTAGCTCAGACTGTTTCGACATGTTTGAGTGAAAAATAGGACCATGCCTAGTGTAAATATATCCATCCAGACGCATTGGAATAGTCAGTTTGGTCGCATCAGGAGCAGGAAGAAAGTTACACCCCTTTGCAACTTTAGACTGCCTCCTTCTGACAATTTTTGGGGTAGCAGAAAACCTTTCACCACGGGAAAATGCTTCAGAGATATAAAAAAATGAGAGAGGTTATTGTAGAGGCACTTTACATGATCATGTTGCCTCAGATGAAATGTTTCTAAGTGACACAGTTTTTGAGTAACATCTCGTCAAAGATTGCTGCCACTTTGGACTCTTCGGGGATATCGTCGGTACAATGTAGCTCGGACTGTTTTGACATGTTTGGGTAAAAAAAGGACCATGCCTAGCGTAAATGTACCCATCCAGACACGTTGGAACAGTCAGTTTGGTCTCATCAGGAGCAGGACAAAAGTTACACCCCTTTGCAACTTTACACTGCCTCCTTCTGACGATTTTTGGGGCAGCAGAAAACCTTTCACCACGGACAAATACCTCAGAGATATAAAAAACCAAGAGAGGTTATTGTAGAGGCACTAGCATGATTGCGCCTTGAGAAAAAGTCATTAAGATGAGCACCTAAAGGAGACTTTCTTAAACATTCAAACATTGGGCAACAAGCATGAAGGGTTAAGGCGCAATTTGCAACTCATAAAGCCTCAAAAGGGTGCCCAACTTGGAGAGAGCATTCATTTAAGACAAGGCGCCCATTGACACCTGTTCCACCATAAAAGTGCACCTAAGGTGGAAGGAGAACAAGCCTCTAGTAAGTGAAGCACACCTATTGTCTAAACCACTTCATTATGGTGCCCTAGCATGAGGAGGAGTATATAAGTCAATAGGAAATGGTGCCTAGAATGCAAATGAAGGACTAAGTGGCATTTTCAATAAGCATCAATTCACCTTGAGCTTTCAATAAATACATCAAATTGAGCCCCATAAGCATAGTCGCCCTTTGCCTTCAAAAGAACCTTGTATTGGCGCCTTGGAGGAAATCAACTTACAATGACAAGTCTTGGAGGTTTCTCATTTTGGATGATGTCTTTTGAGATTAACTACAATGATTGAAATTTAAGATGAGTGGAAAGAACCTATCTTGAACCTTAGGAGCCCTTCATGTAATTTCCCACCATCATGAGCACCTAGATCTAAGAAGGAGTGAATGAAGGATCTTAACATCAAGAAGCATGTTATCAATCAACTTGGAGAAGTCTTTGACAATAATTATGATGAATTGAGTACATGGAAGTAAAGGAAGTACATATCAACTCCAAAGTGTGCCTAATGATCAATAAGAAATTCTTCCAAAGAAAAGGTGCTCATTATGAATTTTCCTACTAGTTTTGGTGCCTTGAAGTCTAAGTGCATGAAAATCATGAGGATAAGTGCTTAGGGATGAGATAGTCTTCATAAGAGTTTAAATAAGAACATCATCAAAATGCGCCTTGGTAGAGAGACTTGAGACCATCATCAAATAAGCCAAAATATCTATCTCCAATCTAGGCGCAAATTCTAGCTCCTCCCAACTCAAATGAGCACCCAAGTTGAAGTCAACTTTTATCTATACAACCCTCAGATTGTGCCTTGATTGAGGAAGGGATTTGAACCTCAAAATTTAATCATCTCAAGACAAAATCTTCCTTATACACTTGACATTTGATTGAAATCATTGAGAATTAGAAAGAACCACCTAAGGATGTAAGGCGCACTTTTCACCCATACAAGCCTAAAATTGCGCCTAAGGGAAATAACTTGATTTTATATCAATAGGTGAGTGCCTTGAGAGAAAGGATCACTCTAGGTCATTTTCAATTGTTGAAAGCACAAAAATGATAAAGATAAAGGCAATTGAGTTAGGCGCACTTTAGCCTTTGAGGACACCTCAATGAGTGCCTTGGGTGAAATTGCATGAGATGACCTTTTGGAGTGAGTGCTTGAAAGATAGAATTCATTCTAAGACATGTCTCATCATTTAGAATTACAAAATTGCAAGTATAAAGACATTTAAATCTAGGTGCACTCTCCATCAGTACAAACCCATTCTGGCACCTAAGGGAGAAATTGCACTGAAAGACACCTTTTGAATGAATCTCTTAAGGGAGATTGACCTCTTTAAGCAATTACAATTGTTTGAAATCATTTAAAGTGATAAATATGGACCAACTTGTGTTAGCCACCCTTTGCTCTTCTTTTTACCTATATATGTGCCTAGATTTGTAGTTAGATTATTCCATGTTTAAAGAGGATTCCTTTGTGTTATAAAATTTTTATCATGAGGATTGATGTGTTTCTTGGTTTGTATTGTAGGAAGATTGAAGGAAAAGGTAGGAGCAAGAGCTTGGAGTCACCTAGAGTCATCATGTAGCTACTCCAAAGGAGCCTTTCACATTCATTCATGCCAGAGAATTAAGATGGAAGTAATCATTGCCAAGGAAACACCACTTCAAGAGGTAGCTGCTCCAAGAGGTCACAACAAGATATATTTCAAGTCTTCTTCATCAACGACATCACTAGTTGCATCATGTTCGAAGACTTCCATCTATCACTTCAAGTTTCATTCATCTTCAAGTATCAACTAGATTCTTCATCAATCATCACTTCAAGATCAGCATGTAGCCACTCCAAAGGAACTTCTCATCATCATCAAGCATTCCAAAGACATCCATTCAATTTCAAGTCCCTCTAATACATTCAAGCCTCCTTGAGAAGTCATCTACTTCACATATAAGGGAAAATGTTATCATCAATATCTACACTTCAAAGGACCTTTCAAGTTGGAACACTTCTTCATCAAACATTCGAAGACATCCATCCAAGCTTCAAGTTCTTTCACAATCTTCAAGTCCAGGAGAAATTGCATCTAGTGAACTCATTAATTGGCACCTAGGAGGAAAAGACATTAAACTTACATTATTGAGTTAGCATTTTAGAAATTGAGCCATTCCTAGTTAATTGGAGTCATAAAATATCAAATACAAAGTCAAATTGGACTTAGGCGGACCTTCATGTAATTTCCCACCATCATGAGTGCCTAGATCTAGGAAGATCATCCAATTGTGCCTAGGAATAAGATACAAGTCCAAGACCTCAAATTTGAGTGCCTAGAAGTGTGATGGATTAAAGAAGCTACATTGGCACCTAAGGATAAGTTGTATCTAATGACATCACCTAATTAAGCGCCTAGGAGGTATAAAGCTTAACATTGACATGAGGACAAGCGCTTAGTAAAGGAGAGTTTCTCAAACATTTAAACATGTGAATGAAGTCATAGAAATGCACTAAGTTATCTAGGTTCCACTTTCCCCTTGTGTACCCTTACATTTACGCCTAAGAAGAAGTTGCTTCAGTTCATTGGAGTGTTTGAGTATTGAGGATTTCTTAGCAATGCTTTGCAAATTTACACTGCCTCATTCTGACAACTTTTGGGGCAGCAGAAAACCTTTCACCACGGGCAAACACCTTAGAGATATAAAAAACTGAGAGAGGTTATTGTAGAGGCACTCTACGTGATCGCGTTGCCTTAGACAAAATGTTTCTAAGTGACATGGTTTTTGAGCAAGATCTTGTCAAAGATTGCTGCCTTTTTGCACTTTGGACTCTTCAGGGATATCGTCGGTACAATGTAGCTTGGACTGTTTCGACATGTTTGGGTGAAAAATAGACCATGCCTAGCATAAATGTACCCATCTGGATGCATTGGAATAGTCAGTTTGGTCACATTAGGAGCAGGACAAAAGTTACATCCCTTTGCAACTTTACACTGCCTCCTTCTGACGATTTTTGGGGCAGCATAAAACCTTTCACCACGGGCAAATGTCTCAGAGATATAAAAAACTGAGAGAGGTTATTGTAGAGACACTCTACATGATCACGTTACCTTAGACGGAATGTTTCTAAGTGACACTATTTTTGAGTAACATCTCGTCAAAGATTGCTGCCTTTTTACACTTTGGACTCTTCAAGGATATCGTCGGTACAATGTAGCTCAGACTGTTTCGACATGTTTGAGTGAAAAATAGGACCATGCCTAGTGTAAATATATCCATCCAGACGCATTGGAATAGTCAGTTTGGTCGCATCAGGAGCAGGAAGAAAGTTACACCCCTTTGCAACTTTAGACTGCCTCCTTCTGACAATTTTTGGGGTAGCAGAAAACCTTTCACCACGGGAAAATGCTTCAGAGATATAAAAAAATGAGAGAGGTTATTGTAGAGGCACTTTACATGATCATGTTGCCTCAGATGAAATGTTTCTAAGTGACACAGTTTTTGAGTAACATCTCGTCAAAGATTGCTGCCACTTTGGACTCTTCGGGGATATCGTCGGTACAATGTAGCTCGGACTGTTTTGACATGTTTGGGTAAAAAAAGGACCATGCCTAGCGTAAATGTACCCATCCAGACACGTTGGAACAGTCAGTTTGGTCTCATCAGGAGCAGGACAAAAGTTACACCCCTTTGCAACTTTACACTGCCTCCTTCTGACGATTTTTGGGGCAGCAGAAAACCTTTCACCACGGACAAATACCTCAGAGATATAAAAAACCAAGAGAGGTTATTGTAGAGGCACTAGCATGATTGCGCCTTGAGAAAAAGTCATTAAGATGAGCACCTAAAGGAGACTTTCTTAAACATTCAAACATTGGGCAACAAGCATGAAGGGTTAAGGCGCAATTTGCAACTCATAAAGCCTCAAAAGGGTGCCCAACTTGGAGAGAGCATTCATTTAAGACAAGGCGCCCATTGACACCTGTTCCACCATAAAAGTGCACCTAAGGTGGAAGGAGAACAAGCCTCTAGTAAGTGAAGCACACCTATTGTCTAAACCACTTCATTATGGTGCCCTAGCATGAGGAGGAGTATATAAGTCAATAGGAAATGGTGCCTAGAATGTAAATGAAGGACTAAGTGGCATTTTCAATAAGCATCAATTCACCTTGAGCTTTCAATAAATACATCAAATTGAGCCCCATAAGCATAGTCGCCCTTTGCCTTCAAAAGAACCTTGTATTGGCGCCTTGGAGGAAATCAACTTACAATGACAAGTCTTGGAGGTTTCTCATTTTGGATGATGTCTTTTGAGATTAACTACAATGATTGAAATTTAAGATGAGTGGAAAGAACCTATCTTGAACCTTAGGAGCCCTTCATGTAATTTCCCACCATCATGAGCACCTAGATCTAAGAAGGAGTGAATGAAGGATCTTAACATCAAGAAGCATGTTATCAATCAACTTGGAGAAGTCTTTGACAATAATTATGATGAATTGAGTACATGGAAGTAAAGGAAGTACATATCAACTCCAAAGTGTGCCTAATGATCAATAAGAAATTCTTCCAAAGAAAAGGTGCTCATTATGAATTTTCCTACTAGTTTTGGTGCCTTGAAGTCTAAGTGCATGAAAATCATGAGGATAAGTGCTTAGGGATGAGATAGTCTTCATAAGAGTTTAAATAAGAACATCATCAAAATGCGCCTTGGTAGAGAGACTTGAGACCATCATCAAATAAGCCAAAATATCTATCTCCAATCTAGGCGCAAATTCTAGCTCCTCCCAACTCAAATGAGCACCCAAGTTGAAGTCAACTTTTATCTATACAACCCTCAGATTGTGCCTTGATTGAGGAAGGGATTTGAACCTCAAAATTTAATCATCTCAAGACAAAATCTTCCTTATACACTTGACATTTGATTGAAATCATTGAGAATTAGAAAGAACCACCTAAGGATGTAAGGCGCACTTTTCACCCATACAAGCCTAAAATTGCGCCTAAGGGAAATAACTTGATTTTATATCAATAGGTGAGTGCCTTGAGAGAAAGGATCACTCTAGGTCATTTTCAATTGTTGAAAGCACAAAAATGATAAAGATAAAGGCAATTGAGTTAGGCGCACTTTAGCCTTTGAGGACACCTCAATGAGTGCCTTGGGTGAAATTGCATGAGATGACCTTTTGGAGTGAGTGCTTGAAAGATAGAATTCATTCTAAGACATGTCTCATCATTTAGAATTACAAAATTGCAAGTATAAAGACATTTAAATCTAGGTGCACTCTCCATCAGTACAAACCCATTCTGGCACCTAAGGGAGAAATTGCACTGAAAGACACCTTTTGAATGAATCTCTTAAGGGAGATTGACCTCTTTAAGCAATTACAATTGTTTGAAATCATTTAAAGTGATAAATATGGACCAACTTGTGTTAGCCACCCTTTGCTCTTCTTTTTACCTATATATGTGCCTAGATTTGTAGTTAGATTATTCCATGTTTAAAGAGGATTCCTTTGTGTTATAAAATTTTTATCATGAGGATTGATGTGTTTCTTGGTTTGTATTGTAGGAAGATTGAAGGAAAAGGTAGGAGCAAGAGTTTGGAGTCGCCTAGAGTCATCATGTAGCTACTCCAAAGGAGCCTTTCACATTCATTCATGCCAGAGAATTAAGATGGAAGTAATCATTGCCAAGGAAACACCACTTCAAGAGGTAGCTGCTCCAAGAGGTCACAACAAGATATATTTCAAGTCTTCTTCATCAACGACATCACTAGTTGCATCATGTTCGAAGACTTCCATCTATCACTTCAAGTTTCATTCATCTTCAAGTATCAACTAGATTCTTCATCAATCATCACTTCAAGATCAGCATGTAGCCACTCCAAAGGAACTTCTCATCATCATCAAGCATTCCAAAGACATCCATTCAATTTCAAGTCCCTCTAATACATTCAAGCCTCCTTGAGAAGTCATCTACTTCACATATAAGGGAAAATGTTATCATCAATATCTACACTTCAAAGGACCTTTCAAGTTGGAACACTTCTTCATCAAACATTCGAAGACATCCATCCAAGCTTCAAGTTCTTTCACAATCTTCAAGTCCAGGAGAAATTGCATCTAGTGAACTCATTAATTGGCACCTAGGAGGAAAAGACATTAAACTTACATTATTGAGTTAGCATTTTAGAAATTGAGCCATTCCTAGTTAATTGGAGTCATAAAATATCAAATACAAAGTCAAATTGGACTTAGGCGGACCTTCATGTAATTTCCCACCATCATGAGTGCCTAGATCTAGGAAGATCATCCAATTGTGCCTAGGAATAAGATACAAGTCCAAGACCTCAAATTTGAGTGCCTAGAAGTGTGATGGATTAAAGAAGCTACATTGGCACCTAAGGATAAGTTGTATCTAATGACATCACCTAATTAAGCGCCTAGGAGGTATAAAGCTTAACATTGACATGAGGACAAGCGCTTAGTAAAGGAGAGTTTCTCAAACATTTAAACATGTGAATGAAGTCATAGAAATGCACTAAGTTATCTAGGTGCCACTTTCCCCTTGTGTACCCTTACATTTACGCCTAAGAAGAAGTTGCTTCAGTTCATTGGAGTGTTTGAGTATTGAGGATTTCTTAGCAATGCTTTGCAAATTTACACTGCCTCATTCTGACAACTTTTGGGGCAGCAGAAAACCTTTCACCACGGGCAAACACCTTAGAGATATAAAAAACTGAGAGAGGTTATTGTAGAGGCACTCTATGTGATCGCGTTGCCTTAGACAAAATGTTTCTAAGTGACATGGTTTTTGAGCAAGATCTTGTCAAAGATTGCTGCCTTTTTGCACTTTGGACTCTTCAGGGATATCGTCGGTACAATGTAGCTTGGACTGTTTCGACATGTTTGGGTGAAAAATAGACCATGCCTAGTATAAATGTACGCATCTGGATGCGTTGGAATAGTCAGTTTGGTCACATTAGGAGCAGGACAAAAGTTACATCCCTTTGCAACTTTACACTGCCTCCTTCTGACGATTTTTGGGGCAGCATAAAACCTTTCACCACGGGCAAATGTCTCAGAGATATAAAAAACTGAGAGAGGTTATTGTAGAGACACTCTACATGATCACGTTACCTTAGACGGAATGTTTCTAAGTGACACTATTTTTGAGTAACATCTCGTCAAAGATTGCTGCCTTTTTACACTTTGGACTCTTCAAGGATATCGTCGGTACAATGTAGCTCAGACTGTTTCGACATGTTTGAGTGAAAAATAGGACCATGCCTAGTGTAAATATATCCATCCAGACGCATTGGAATAGTCAGTTTGGTCGCATCAGGAGCAGGAAGAAAGTTACACCCCTTTGCAACTTTAGACTGCCTCCTTCTGACAATTTTTGGGGTAGCAGAAAACCTTTCACCACGGGAAAATGCTTCAGAGATATAAAAAAATGAGAGAGGTTATTGTAGAGGCACTTTACATGATCATGTTGCCTCAGATGAAATGTTTCTAAGTGACACAGTTTTTGAGTAACATCTCGTCAAAGATTGCTGCCACTTTGGACTCTTCGGGGATATCGTCGGTACAATGTAGCTCGGACTGTTTTGACATGTTTGGGTAAAAAAAGGACCATGCCTAGCGTAAATGTACCCATCCAGACACGTTGGAACAGTCAGTTTGGTCTCATCAGGAGCAGGACAAAAGTTACACCCCTTTGCAACTTTACACTGCCTCCTTCTGACGATTTTTGGGGCAGCAGAAAACCTTTCACCACGGACAAATACCTCAGAGATATAAAAAACCAAGAGAGGTTATTGTAGAGGCACTCTACATGATCATGTTGCCTTAGATGGAATGTTTCTAAGTGACATGGTTTTCAAGTAACATCTCGTCAAAGATTGTTGCCTTTTTGCACTTTGGACTTTTCAGGGATATCGTCGGTACAATGTAGCTCAGACTGTTTTGACATGTTTGGGTAAAAAATAGAATAATGCCTAGCCTAAACGTACCCATCTAGACACGTTGGAACTATGAGTTTGGTCACATCAGGAGCAGGACACCAAAAATGAATAACATGATGATGTAAAAATGTGTATATGTGTAAAAATACAGCAGGAAATAAAAAAAGACAAACCTTAAAAAATTAATGTGCATACTTACAACTCAATATAACATGACTTTACAAAATCAATGTGAATACTTACAAATTAATCCAATGAACCATCCGGGTCTTCTCTACTCTTTATTGTGTCAAGTATTGCTTCATGGTCAGACTCACGCACCTTCCACAAGATTTTGTTCAAAGGTCTACCCTGATACTTTATCAAATGAACATTGGATGCCACGACAAGGTTCGAGTAATGAAGAATCTTTCGATGCCTGTCAAAGTCCTGAAACAGCCAAATATTAACACTCTTATGTGGGTACCTTCTAAGCCATGTTCCAGTAATAACCACTGAGCCTGTAGGGTATTCGATGTTTTCTCCATCTGTAACAGGGGCCTCCAATTTCTTTTTGGCCTCAACACAATGACATAAGTAATGATTTGTTTCCTCTTCATTATCTTCATCTACAATAACTGCATATACGTGCCCTACATTGATATGTGTAGCAAATTAGATGAAATTAGTCAACATTACAAAAACACTACAAAGTAAGATGACATTACCTGGTTGAACTAGATGAAATTAGATGCATATACGTGCCCTATATTACCTGGTTGAACTAAATCTGATATGTGGTCAAAGTCAACTGATGATTCCATCTATGTTAGTTCCAGTGTCGTCGAGGGTCGATATGTGTCAAGTGGGCTAAGATAACTTAATTGCCATTCATCAACCCACTCCTTTGACTCGCACTCATCCCAGACTTGAATTATACAGGAAGAATAAAAGCATGACATCTTTCGCATATGGATACTCCATGAACTTGCAATTGAGCTTCTGAAAGAGTGCATCTCATTTGATCCTGTCAGTGTAGAACAGTCCTCATATGGTGTAATGTTAGTATCATCTATCAACCAAAAAAATCTACGAACTGAAGACTTACCTTCATTACCTGGACCCATGGAAGCATTACACCACTTGACAATCAATTTTGCATCTGTCAACTTTGCATTGTCTTTATACTTTAACTCTTCTCGTGCTATGGCTCTTTTGATACATGCTCCTGCACCATCATGCTCCCCCTTTCCATGCTCGGCCTCACAAAAGTTCCACATATGCTGAATACCTATAAAATTATGCCTCCTACTCAACCAATAGAAATTTTGTGAGTTCTTGAATTGTGACGCACAGTTATCTGACCATATGATATGCTGACTAAATGATATGACCCTTCTAGCCAAATCATTGTAGAACACCTGAAAGCAACCTTGCACGAACTCCGTAGAATGTGTACGATCATCACTAATATAGAAATTGTACTCCCTTATGATCTTTCTTTCATCCTCTGTACTATCATTCGCATGAATGAATGTGATGTGCACAAATATAGAAGCCTGTGTGGAGTTGTAATATTGTGATTGCACCTCACGTTGTGGCTGTAGACTGTAGTTCTCTGCAAAGTCAATGACTGAAACAATGCTACCAACCGGAAATGTGTCCTTGCATAACTTGAATTGTAAGTCCAACCATCGAGCTCTATGGGCATGTCTTGCATACTCATACACTATGTTGTCACAAAATATAGCCATAAACTGATACACTGGAATCTTTTCAATAACCAATTCACACCTCTTTGCTTCTTTACCATCTTTTGTATTGTATGCCACTGTTTTATAGTTGCCAAACTCTACTAGTTCATTTCCAACCGCATGTGTTCTTTCCATATGTTCACATATTGGCAAATGTTGCAAGCCACCGCAACGATGACATGTGCCATCAAAGCATAATTTCTTGTAGAATATTTGACCTTCCTCTCTTTCACATAAAATTCTTGATATGAAGTCTCTTGAAGATGTTGGTGGGGTACATATGGCACCCTGCAAATCATTGTTAGTATGCATATCTAAACATATAGACCTATAAGCATCAAAATGGTTAGAAAATTTAATATGTAATCTACAACAACAAGTAGTGCGTGTGTGATTTATCTTGACATAGAAAGGTTTTAGCATTTCAAAATATCTTTGACAAATTTTAATTTGAGGATACTTCTCTAGAAATTTACCATAAAACTGTGTTTGAGTCTCATCCAAAAAATGCTTTGGATGTGGCTCATGGTTCTGACTACCGATTCTCCTTCTTACCACATCCCTTTGATTTGGAGATACCCTTGTGTAATTCTTCCAAAAGTCTTGAATTAATGATCTCAATACTTCAACAATTGGTTTATCTTTTTGTGGTAGTCTCCCTGAGAACACCCATAATTCATTGGCATTAGTGTCCTCAATTCTTTGGCGTCTTCCAACGGCTCTTGATAAAGTTTTCCTTTTAATTCTCAATTCTTGACTCGTCTTTCTAATGAGACGAGCTTTCCTCGTTTGAGTACTTACTATAGTCGATGTAATCACATGCCTTGTTGCATTACTATCTTTTGTGCGTGAGGTGTTACCCACACTCTCATATGCACTCATTAGATTCTTGACAATAGATTTTTCACTTGAAGCCTCTAATGTTCTCAACCCAAGAATCTTCATGATGGACCTATACTTTATACTTCGCATCATTTCAATGAATAGTTGACATCTTGCAGTCTCATTTAACTTTTCAAAGAACAATCTCCAAATCTTATGAGCATATCTTCTACAAGTGCATTTTGGAATCTTACCTTCCATTGGATGTAAAATATTCTCATCAATATCAATCAAATACTTTGGCTTTCTATGCAAAATTCTAGGTGGAATTAAGTTAGGTAAATTCATCTCAACATTAAGAATTTCATCAATATTTAAATGAGATGGGCTAGATGGCATACCTTCGATCGAATATGGAATAGATGACATACCTTGAGGTTGAGGTGGGAAGGATGGCGTACCTCCTTCATCACATGTTGGTGATGATGTACTCTCAACTTGAGATGTGGTAGATGGTGTCCCTACATGTTGACTTGCGGTAGAGGACGTGTCTCCAACTATGGTATTCAAATCTCTTGTAGTACGAAGTTTTTGCATTCGTTCTCTTTGTGCCGCCAATACCATATCTCTTTGTGATGGTTGTGGTTCCTCTTCAATTGGCATGTCTTCATTTATTGTGTCCAATTTCCTCTTCTCACGAAGTTCCCTCATAGCCACTACTTTCTTTGCATTCTTAGCTTCTATCTCTTCCTGTGTTGGTTTAATTCTTGATTGTTTCCTCAGCATGATAGAGAATTTATTTGTAGCATGATAAAGAGACCAATATTAATTCCTAAGAAATGAATACAAGATAATAGTGGGATTGTATTTTTATTATGTTGTAAGGATTTATTCTTGTATAGTTTGACATCATGGTATGTTAAGGTCTATTTATTACACATAATTATTAAAGAGCCCAAGTGTATAAAATATACATGGCATCATGTGATATTGTAGGCTGCTTTCTTGATTGGGAATGTGTCTATTTTAAACATGTATGATAAAGCATGATAAAGTAATTCAAATAGAATTAAGGAAAATGTAAAGAACATGCATGTAAAGACTTGACATACCTAAAAAACGAAGATTCGAATGGAGAGAGTACCCAATTATGTAGTGTTTTTTTTGCTTCTTGCATCAAACTCCTCAACAATTTGAGTTTTTCACCACTTGCTTCCTTTTCAATGTTAAATTGAATAACACTCAAATATAATTACTAACAACAATACTATTAACCAATCTATAATGTTAAATTCCTAAAATTGAATCACAATTAACATTGCAACACTACAAAAATTGAAACTTGAATAGATATATATCAAACTTGGTGTGAAAACTATGTTATTTCCTCCTTCTCAAGTTGGCAAAGCAGAAAAGGTGGTGGAAAGATCATGCAAAGGTGGTAGAATGTGTCAGATGTGCATGTGAACTTCCCAACAGCATGAAAGCACTTCTTTTTTATCAGAGCACGCGCAGAATCAGTATGAAAATAGAGCATGTGGGCTTGGATCACGGTGGTCTTTTTTACCGTTTCTATAGCAGGAAAAAATGCGAGCACGTTATAATGTGCTCGCGTTTTGTCCTACTATAGATTGATCACATCCTGTGCATTATCTTCCTTAACACAAGAAAGGATGACCACATCCTATGCTTCATCAACTGACACTTCCAAGCCTTACAATTCCTCTTAAATACGGGAGGATCCATGACTGGAAGAGCCAAGCCACTTGGTCCCACCTTGCTGAAGGATGACATTCTAGGAGAATTAGGAGATTTTCCTTTGGAAATCGTATAATCTTTAAATGCTTTCCATCTTGGTAGGTCCTCTGCATCAGAGAAAAACCACTGATGGTGTCTAAGAAATACGAAATTCTTTATCTCTTTGGTGATCCATTTCTCTTTCCAAACCTTCCCCTTCAGACTTGAATGACCACAAGGTTTTTGAGGGAGAACTTTTCCTATTTCCTGCAAGAGCTTGACAGATGCTCCGCCATATGATAGGCATAACAATGAAGGGGCAAGCCCTCATAATCAAGTTCTTGATAGAAAATGCCCATCGAGGAAGAAAGACAGATCTTCTTTGGAAGCAGAAGTTCTAGTTTGTGACAAATCCTTATCCAAGCATAAATAGCAGGGGTTCTGTCAAGCGATTGCCAATCCACTTCCACAAAGTCTCCTAAAGACTTCCTGATTGATTCCAAAACATCCACACCCCAAAACTAGAGAGGCAATCAATATAATCGAACCCATAAATCTACATTTGACGACAGAAACTCTCTTTAGGCTAGATTAAGAGTTCAACATTTCAACTCAAGTCTAAACCCATCAACATCTAAATAACCTAAATACAAAATCTCTTTTTGCCTATCTTTAGAACTCAACCCTCAACATCAAACCCTAATCCCTCAACCCTTAACTCTGATCCCTTGACCCTCAACCCTATCCCTAAACCCTAAACCATAAAGCCTCAACCCTCAACCCTCAACGTCAAATCCTAATCCCTCGACCCTTCACTCTAATCCATCAACCCTAAACCCTTAACACTATACCTTAAACCCTAATCCCTCAACCCTCAACCCTAAACCTTATCCCTAAACCCTAATCCCTTAACCCGTAACCCTAATCTATCATCCCTCAACTCTAATCCCTCATCCCTAAACCCTAAATGTTATCCCTATTCCTAAACCCTCAACAGACTTGATACTACACCTTAAACCCTAATCCCTTATCCCTAAACCCTCCAACCCTATCCCTAATCCTTATACCCTCCACACTCTGCTTTAACCCTAATCCCTCGACCCTCAACCCTATCCCTAAACCCTTGACCCTCGAACCTCAACCTTCAACCCTCAACATCAAACCCTAATCCCTCAACCCTTAACTCTGATCCCTCGACCCTCAACCATATCCCTAAACCCTAAACCCTAAAGCCTCAACCCTCAATGTCAAATCCTAATCCCTCGACCCTTCACTCTAATCCCTCAACCCTAAACCCTATCTCTAAACCCTCAACACTATACCTTAAACCCTAATCCCTCAACCCTCAACCTTATCCCTAAACCCTAATCCATCAACCCTCAACCCTAATCCGTCATCCCTCAACTCTAATTCCTCATCCCTAAACCCTAAATGCTATCCCTATTCCTAAACCCTCAACAGACTCGATACTATACCTTAAACCCTAATCCCTCGACCCTCAACCCTATCCCTAAACCCTTGACCTTCAAACCTCAACCCTCAACCCTCAACATCAAACCCTAATCCCTCAACCCTTAACTCTGATCCCTCAACCCTCAACCCTATCCCTAAACCATAAACCCTAAAGCCTCAACCCTCAATGTCAAATCCTAATCCCTCAACCCTTCACTCTAATCCCTCAACCCTAAACCCTATCCCTAAACCCTCAACACTATACCTTAAACCCTAATCCCTCAACCCTCAGCCCTAAACCTTATCCCTAAACCCTAATCCCTCAACCCTCAACCCTAATCCGTCATCCCTCAACTCTAATCCCTCATCCCTAAACTCTAAATGCTATCCCTATTCCTAAACCCTCAACAAACTTGATACTATACCTTAAACCTTAACCCCTTATCCTTAAACCCTCCAACCCTATCCCTAATCCTTATACCCTCCACACTCTACTTTAACCCTAATCCCTCGACTCTCAACCCTATCCTTAAACCCTTGACCCTCGAACCTCAACCCTCAATGTCAAACCCTAATCCCTCAACCCTTAACTCTGATCCCTTGACCCTCAACCCTATCCCTAAACCCTAAACCCTAAAGCGTCAACCCTCAACGTCAAATCCTAATCCCTCAACCCTTCACTCTAATCCCTCAACCCTAAACCCTCAACACTATACCTTAAACCCTAATCCCTCAACCCTCAACCCTAAACCTTATCCCCAAACCCTAATCCCTCAACCCTAATCCATCATCCCTCAACTCTAATGCCTCATCCCTAAACCCTAAATGCTATTCCTATTCCTAGACCCTCAACAGGCTCGATACTATACATTAAACCCTAATCTCTTATCCCTAAACCCTCCAACCCTTCCCTAATCCTTATACCCTCGACACTTTACTTTAACCCTAATCCCTTGACCCTCAACCCTATCCTGAAACCCTTAACCCTCAAACCTCAATGTACTCAACCCTCAACGTCAAACCCTAATCCCTCAACCCTTAACTCTGATCCCTTGACCCTTAACCCTTAAAACTTGAACCCTAAAACCTATCCCTACACGCTCGACACTCGACACTATATCTTAAACCCTAATCCCTTAACCCTCATCCATAAAGCCTCAACCCTAAATCCTTAAACCTTAAACCCTAAACCCTATCCCTAATCCCTCTACCCTTGACACTCTTATTTAACCCTAATCCCTTGACCATTAACCCTATCCCTCAACCTCAACCTTCAACCCTCAACTCTCAACATTAAACCCTAATTCATCAACCCTAAACCCTAATCCCTCAAACCTAAACCCTATCCCTAAACCATCAACCCTCAACACTATACCTTAAACCCTAATCCCTATCCCTCAACCCTTAACCCTTTAAAATTAAACCCTATCCCTACACCCTCAACACTTGACACTATATCTTAAGCCTTAAACCCTCATCCCTAAAGCCTCAACCCTCAATCCTTAAACCTTCAACCCTAAACCCTATCCCTAATCCCTCTACCCTCGACACTCTAACCCTAACCTCGACATTAAACGCTAATCCGTCGACCCTAAACCCTAATCCGTCAACCCTAAACCCTATCCCTAAACCCTCAACCCTCAACACTATACCTTAAACCCTAATCCATCAACCCTAAAACTGAATCCCTCAACCCTCAACCCTAAATACTATCAATAAACCCTCAACCCTCGACACTATAACTTAAACCCTAATCCCTCAACCCTCAACCCTCAACCCTAAACACTACCCCTATTCCTAAACCCTCAACCCTCGACACTATACCTTAAAGCCTAATTCCTTATCCCTAAACCCTAAACCCTATCCCTCAACCCTTAACCCTTAAAAATTAAACCCTAAAACCTATCCATAAACCCTCGACGCTCAACACTATATTTTAAACCCTAATCCCTTAACCCTCAGCCCTAAAGCCTCAACCCTCAATCGTTAAACCTTCAACCCTAAACCCTATCCCTAATCCCTCTACCCTCAAGAATCTACTTTAACCCTAATCCCTTGACCATCAACCCTATCCCTCAACCCTCAACCCTCAACCCTCAACTCTCAACATTAAACCCTAATCCGTCAACCCTAAACCCTATCCCTAAACCCTCAACCCTCAACACTATACCTTAAACCATAATCCCTCAACCCTAAACCCTAATCCCTCAACCCTAAACCCTAAACCCTATCCCTAAACCCAACAAAACTGCTTTGCCTTATGTTAGGTTGTTAAACCCATCATTTTTGACACTCTTCCCTTAAAGATATTTGAGTTGCAAGAATATGTCAGAAAAATGGCTATGAACTTTTTTAATGTTAGTAATGTTATATGGCATGTTTTTCTGGCCCATTTGGGGTTCATTATGCCAATAGGTGTACACACTATGAGAAAAGGTTTGCATATGGTACATCCATAGTGAGTAATTAACAGTTGAAATCAGAAGGATGATCATTATGAGAAAAGATTTGCATTGGGGTACATCTATGTTTCTTGATGTCCACCCCGCACTTAGAGGGGGTATATTGTTATGAAACAGGCAAATAATCTCCCATTGTTTACTGGCTCTATCCACAAGAACTACTAAACTATACCTTAAACCCTAATTCCTCAACCCTAAACTTTCAACCCTAAAGCCTATCCCTAATCCCTCTACCCTCAACACTCTACCTTAACCCTAATCCCTCGACCCTTAACCCTAAACGCTATCCCTAAAGCCTCAACCCTAAACCCTAATCCCTCAAGGTCCTAAACTCTAATCCCTTATCCCTAAACTCTAAATCCTATCCCTAAACGCTCAACCCTCAACCTTAAACCTTAATCACTCAATCCTTATCCACCCCTCTCCTCCCCTATCTGGCTCACTCCCATCTCTACCTTCCTCTGCCCTTGACACTATACATACATACATATAGGCATACATACATACACACATGATTAATAGCCTTGAACATAAAATTTTTTAAGGGGAACATAATGCGAGCGCGTTATTTCAAACATGACAAACAACACAAACTTTTGCAGAAAAGGAAAAATGCAAAGCAAAACATAACGCGAGCACGTTATTTCCAACATGACAAACAACACAAACTTTTGTGGAAAAGGAAAAATGCAAAGCAAAACATAACGCGAGCGCGTTATAACGTGCTCGCGTTATGTTTTGCTTTGGGAATCCCAAGCCTTGGGCTTGGGATTTGCTTTGGATTTCCAACCCAAAGGCTTGGAGTGCCTTTTGAACAGCCACATATGTGTTTTTCCATATTCTTCAAGATTTCACATAATTTTGTTTGTGCTAACCCTCAGATTTGCACGTGTTTCAAGGTCAAACAAATCAAACACCTGGGTAATATTAAGCTTTCTCTTAGCTATTTGACGATGTGATTTTTTTCACATTTTAACCATGTTACTCCTTTCATCTTTAATTTCTTTTGTTTGTGTGTCCATTTTTGGGCAAAAACCATTGTTTGGTCTTTTTTCATTGTAAATTAACTATTCATTGAAATTAACGCGCTCGCGTTATGTTTTGCTTTGGGAATCCCAAGCCTTGGGCTTGGGATTTGCTTTGGATTTCCAACCCAAAGGCTTCGAGTGCCTTTTGAACAGCCACAGACGTGTTTTTTCATATTCTTCAAGATTTCACATAATTTTGTTTGTGCTAACCCTCAGATTTGCACGTGTTTCAAGGTCGAACAAATCGGACACCTCGGTAATATTAGGCTTTCTCTTAGCTATTTGACGATGTGATTTTTTTCACATTTTAACCATGTTAAGCCTTTCATCTTTAATTTCTTTTGATTGTGTGTCCATTTTTGGGCAAAAACCACTGTTTGGTCTTTTTTTCATTGTAAATTAACTATTCATTGAAATTTCAAAAAAATTATATATTTAGAAACTAGACTCAATTCTACAAATATTAAAAAAAGAAAAAAATAATTTTCAATTAGTTTTCAAAATTTATAGGGGTAGCATGGCCAAAATTCTATTTTTTAGGATGTGTCCACTTTGAAAATTAGTAAAAAAATCAAATATTCATCAAAAAATTATCAGAAAAATCAGGCATAAACTACATGCTATTAGCTAATTTCTCACTAAAAAAATTTTAAAAATACCAAAAAAAAGTTGACCTTTTGAGGGAGCCACAAAACATGCTATGTTATGTTTTTTTGACAGAAACAACACGAATTTTTGTGGCTCCCTCTTTTGAACCCCTTAATCTATGTCATTTTTTTTTAAAATAATGGTTTAGAAAGTAGACTCGGAGCACTACGAACATTGTTTTGGTTACATCTCCAAATTTTGAGTGTAACTATGCTCAATTTCTCATCCAAGGCCAGTATTTCCTAATTTCAGAAAAAAGTGGCCACTTAAGACCCCTTTTTGGCCCCCCATCTTCTTGCACTTACCCTGTTCTTATTTATTATTTTAAATTAACATAAATATGAAAAAGCTTTAAATTTACAACAAATAATTATTCTTTTTGTTAGTACAAAACATTCAAAGCCACTTAATTTTAAAAACAAATAATAACTAGCAATCGCACTTGTAGTGCAATAGGCACACCGATAGGTACTTTGAAAGGTCCCTTATTTCCTAACAGGTCAATCAATGAAAACAACAATCCATCTTCTTAAGAAAAAACCATCTAGCAAATTAAAAACATAATCAAGCTAACTTTCGATATCACAACAAGATAGCCAAGGCCAAAAACCCATCCAATATTACACAACCACAATAGATTCAAGGTTAATGAGAGATCAAACAAGAACTATTATAGCGGGCACCCTAGCATGAAACCAATGCTTGTTATAGAGGAAAGGATGGGTGCATTTGCCTTTGCAACAAAAGCCACACCCACCATCATCATCACAACCACCACTACAACAAAAACAAATTGTTTTGCTCCTCCATTGCTAATAACAATATTATGGAATGACTTTATTATTTAGGGTTTTTGAAGACTAATCTAGCTTACATTGCAAGCATCCTATTTCTCAAGGTGCTAACTACACAACCATACAGGATGATAGAAAAAATCAAGACACGAGTGCCAACCATTGATTTCCCACCATGAATGTACTTGATGAGTGAATGACAATGATCTCTTCAATGGTCATACCTCATCTATTATGTATTTGAAACTATCAATTCTCAATTGTATGCACATGAGAGCTTTCCTTGCTTCACAAGGGAATTCCTATTAGTATGATGGTAGGGAAATATGACCATCAAATATAACCACATAACAAGATCACGAACTTTCATTTGACAATCCTTGAAATATATACAAATGGCAAATGCTCTACTCCTTTTCTCTTGTGAATTCTCATACTTCGTTACATTAATTGGTTTCCACATAAATCTAGATCTGATTGAAGATGGAAGATTTATCCATAAATCTCTCTTTAAATCTAAGTCCTCTAGTGACGCCACCTCATCTACACCTGGCCCTTGCCTCATCCTCAACACCAATGTCACTCCATAGACAATAATGTTCATGATCATTCATATTGCCTCATTTTTCTTTAGTCACACAAGAAGGCTTTGCCCCTACCCCTCCTCCTACTAGTCGGATAAGAGGCACCCTCCATCACCTAGTGAGGTCAATCTCAATCTTAGATTCAAGTGCTTCCCCTTTGTACCTTCCTTGCACTAAAGTCATTGAATCCCACAAACAAGATGTCAAAGAAAACAATGGCAATAATAACCCTGGATGTAATTTCTTAATATTCTATGCATTCAATGATATTTGGATAATCCTCTATTTTTTTATTGTTGACTTCATTGCTTTTGATGATGATTTATATGAAAGATTAAAAAGGAATAAAATGAAAAGTTTAAAGATTGTAGAGTGCATTCATTGCTTGAGTGATACTCTAATGCTTAATGGCTTTGATGCACATGTTTTAATAATGATATTAAGCTTTTAGTGAAAATATATTAATATGTTAAAAAAGGCAATGACAAATACAAATATTTAAATCTTGGTTGACTATTTTGACAATGAAAAAATATAGTCATTATGAATAATAATTTGATATCTACATTAGTTCAAAGGGTTAAATGTTGAATTTGAAGGTTTGGGGAGACTGTTGGATAGACCTAGAAGCATCTTAGGTCAAATTTTATATTATGTCTACATCTGAGATTTTAAAGCCATGAACTTGTAGACAATTTAGTAGATCTAAACTTATTTGATCAATCAGATTGTATATGCTTCCTTGTGTCCATGGAACCTTGCATATTGGCCAAAGGACTAATAACACTTGATAGAGAATGTCATGTGTCTACTCTTGATTCCCTTGGGCCATCGTCCATGTCACTACCAAGCCACATGTTAAATCCTAATTCCCCTGAGCAACAACTTACAATTGTGGACTTGAGAGTACAAATACCAATGACTCAAGGCTACTCACTAAGCTCTATTACATAAGGTTTCTTGTGTTCATCGAAAACACGGACATGAAGCAAAGTGAGCTTCAAATGAGACACCCCTCTAAAATACGATTAATAAAACTCTTGGGATCACTAACCCTGGGCTCAATGGACTTCAAATTAATATTTCAGACTTAAAACATTTGCACAACTTGATTATATAGGGTAGCTTGGGTTCGCAAGAAACAAGACAAGTTAATACCAAATACAAAAATCCTTCTAGATTTCAATTATTAAAAGTATGTTTCAAGTTTGGAAGGTTTAGATGTTTGTGAACATAGACTTCACATTATTGAAGTTTATCGAGCTTTGCAAGTTCTTCAATAGAATCAAACTCCTATATATATCATGGCTCACAAGCAATCTCAAGTTTGTGGTGGCAAGTTTGTTTCACATCTAGAGGTGCCCATGGGCCTAGAATTTTATTTCCAAGGAGCTCAAGGTGAGAATTAGGCATGTGGTGGTCGAGATCAAATTTCATCATTCCTTCATAACAATTTTGTGCCTTTTCTATAGTGCATTGTATTAAAAAAATGTTTTTCTTTAGATTTATGTAGTTGCTATTTAGACTACACTAAATGAAAGTACCTATCAGCGAGCCTATTACACACCGAGTATTTATTACCCACATGATAGCCCACGCAAGCAAAACCACAATAACTTATCAGTTTTTAAAATAGTTTGCATCATCCACAGATAAAATTAAAAACCTCTCAGGATCTTTGGATAAGAGAGCTTTCTGAAAAGGTAGCAACAAACAGAAACTTCAAAACAAGTGCCACCAAAAAACTTGGTTAAAAAACATAGGTTTTTAATAAGAACATTGTCATTTCCCCTAAACAAATGAAGCTTCTTAGATTTAAAAAAACCCCAAATCTGGAATCTTTTATAAAAATATATATAACCGAGAACAAGAACACTAAATCTTGGTCGCCCAAAAGGGTTAGTTCCCTTAAACTGGAAAGCAAACACATTAGTAATAGTATTGATTACATTGAAGTTGAAGACTAAGGACAGGAGCATATTTGCTTTACATTTCTAAATGAACCCTAGGCACCCGCATTGTTACTGCTCCAATAAAAAAATTCAATTGACAGTTCATACGACATTAAAGCCCAAATGTTTACACAAAAAGAAAGAAAACACAGAAACGACATCTTTTTTCCTTCCTTGTGGAGCTCGGAGGCTCGCAGATAGAGCTCCCCTCTGACAACATGTGCAACCTTCTTCACATTCTCATTAATATTTTCATAATCCAAAGGTTTTAGAGCCATTCTTTAAAATGCTAAACAACCGAGATCAAAGAAACAACTTCCAAAATCACCAGCTTAACAGACTGACCTACCCTAAAAATGCATCAAAATTTAAATAATCTCAACAATCCAAAGCAGAACAAGGTCATCGAGAACCTAGATATTTACTGAAACCTTAATTTGCTAAAAAAATGCAGAGCATCTTCAAGTACCGTCTAAACTGGAGGCGTTGCAATGCCAAAAAATCGCCAGAATATCATAGCTTTCCTGATTCAATCATGATTTTCTGCAGCAATTGTTTTCTGATTTTTCCTTAAACATCAAACAGAAAGAGTCTATGCAAAAAGAAATTACAGAATGTCAGATTGTCTAGAATAAACCCTAAAAATGTCTTAAGAAAAACAGAAGGGGAAATAAATCCAAAAACACAAAAAAATCAGAAAACAAAAAGCTGGCAAAGAGCTCCCAGTGAACACCAAAATAATAAGCTTCAGATGAACCTGCTTAAAAGTTGACGGATGTGCACACCTCCTAAATGCTGGCCACGTGCTAAACTTACAAAAAGATTGAAAACATTAGAGAGCGGTGTGATGATGATCGAGTTTGCTCTATTTTTTATTACTAACTGCAAATTGTTCTCTGGGGAAAAACACGAAGCAGCCAATCAGCCAATAAAAAATTGGGGCTCAATCATTCTCCTGGCAAAAAAAATTGCCCTTTTAGGCTCAATCATTTTCCTTAGCAAAAAAGTTGCCCCCAAAATTAAAACCTTAGCATATAATAATAATAATAATAATAATAAAATAATGTTGATGAAGACAGACAAATACTTCTCATGGAGAACAATAGTATCCCTTTCAACAAAAATACAAGGATCTTGAAGATCTAATTCAAAAACTAATGCAAGCTAAACAATCTACCATATAATGAATCAAACAATCATTCTCAAATCATAAATCATATGAAGAAACCAATAATTTCAATCAAATGGCATGAGGTTTAGCCCATAAACAACTCATTTCAGCACAAATAGGCCCAAAGTAGTGGTAATAGTTATCCCATTTTGTATACCCTCTGTAAGGGAGAGGGGCCCGTAGCCGCCCACCCTAACTTCACGCACGTCAAGCACATAGCTAGACATATCGATAATTTTTTTTTGGTTTTTCCCTATGCGACCCAAGAGCTTAAAGCTATTCTACGCGTTATGTGCACATGGGTCGAAAAATGGTTATTTCAACATGTCGCCCGTAACCGCTCGCCATCACATTTGTACACTTGTCTTAATTTCATTGGTTAATTTACAAATGTATTGGTGCATTTGTGAACATGTATTGGTGCATTTGTATTAATTTATTAGGTTGGTATTTTACATGTATTGGTTCTTTTTAAAAATTTAATTGGGGATCAAGTGATTAAAAACATAACGCAACAACGGGTCCCTCTCCCTACCAAGGGGAATTGTTAAATTTACTCTATGACTCCATAGATTGTAACCAAGGAGAATTGCCAACAGTTTACCGACACCACGATATTTTACAGTGATGCCCATTAATATACCATATTTCCATTAAAATCATAGTATGAAGTCGCTCGATAAGCTAGTGCAGGAAGGCCAAGGAGAAAAGGAGTTCGGAACAGAGGTAAGTGTTATCCGTACAAGCCATCATAAAATGGTATGTAATAAAAGATCTACCTGACGGACGCCATTAAGACTAATCTAGCTTGCGATGCAAGCTTCCCTTGGCTCGAGCGCCGACTGCGTGGTCAGATAGGGCAGCGTCTACGGGGCCTTCAGGTTGCACCGATGGTTTTTGAAAGACGTGTGGGTACGTTGGGTCAGACTGCCAACCGTATTCTATGGCGTGACTTTCGATGAACATAGAATGCCGTTTTCACCTTTCCGCTTGTACATATTTTATTTGTTTTTTAAAAGAGAGAGAAACGTTTACGTAACTGCCAATCGAATGAAGAAATGTTTACTTAACTACCTATCAAATGATCATAATATAGTTTGATATTGTTAAAAAGCTTACACATATTCCAGGAAAAAATATAAAAAGTATGCATCTTAATTTTTTTTGAAGTATCAAATTTCAAAGAAAATATGCAGTCATTACTTTTTAATGTAGTAGATTTTTATAAAGAAGAAAAATAAGTATAAGTTTGTGGACAAAATCAAACATAAATTAATATTTATATAATTAATTTTTTTTATAAATTGAATTTTATTATACTAATGTATATTATATTTAAAATTTTATTATACTACTTTATAACATTATGTTTAAGAAAAAAAAAAAATTATTATACTATAATTATTTAAGTTTTAAGATATTATTAAACTTTAATTAGGTTTTCAATATTCTTTCCATCAATACTTAATTTTCTAAATTTATTTAATAACAAAATCGAAAGTATTTAATTAATATTATTTTCCAAGGGTGGAGAACAAGCGCTGAAAGATTCCATAATTTCCGTGTAAACAAAATTAAAAATAGGAAATAAGAATCCTTTCAAATGGTAGACAACAAGCCAGTGGAGAGAGCAAGCCAACGAATGGCATATATATTATAAATATTCGTTATATTTGTTATTATAATATATAATAAATATTTTTATCAATATAATATATAATATATTACATTATAATATATTATCATATTATAATATGGGGTGGGGAGGTGGTTTACCTCCACAATCTCACTTGCAGTTTGTTGATGACACTGCTTTGATGGGTATGGCTACACTTAGGGAAGCTTTGAATTTGCGCAAGGTGTTGGATGTTTATCTTCTAGCTTCGGGCCAATTGATAAATGAAGATAAGTCTTCCATCTTTTTCTTCAATACTTCAGGTTCGATTCAGAGGCGAATTGCTCATATCTTGAGATTTCAGACTGGGGTTCTCCCTTTGACCTATCTTGGTATCTCCATCTCTATTGGAAGACTTCCCAAGGAGTCTTGGCAGAATATTTTGGATAAATTTCGTGTGAAAGTTAATCATTGGACCCATCGCTGGTTGTCCTTTGCGGGTCGTGTTCAGTTGCTCAAGTCTGAGGTGCAGGCCCTCTCCATTTATAGATGTATGATTCAGGTGGCCCCTTTGGGTTTTGTTAGGGAATTGGATTCCTTAGCAAGACAGTTTTTATGGGCTGGTAGCTTATTGTCCTCTAAATGGAGCCTTGTTAGATGGGACATTGTTTGTAGCCCGAAGCAGTTTGGCGGCCTCGGGTTAAGGCAGTCGTCGTTTCAGGGATGGCGTTGGCTGCTAAATTGTATTGGCGGTGGTGTGTGGAGCAGGATGGGATCTGGGCCAGGATATTAACTCAGAAATACTTCCCAGGGATCCCTCAAATTGATATTCCTCGGTATCCACCGGTGGGGAAAGGCTCGGTGATTTGGAGTACGCTCAAGAAAGGGGCTTCTCTGGTCAAGGATGGTTTATTTTGGATTTGTAAAAGAGGGACAAAAGCTCATTTTTGGTCTGATTCTTGGGATGGTTTTCCTCCCATTGTTTCTCAGTTTCCTAATTTGGTGACTCTGTGCCAGAGGTTCTGTGAAGTTGGTTGGTCAAGGGTGAGTGACTTCAAGTCCTTTTCTTCTCATGGGCAGTTGGTGGTGGCAAGATGGAAGAATCCTGATGAGTGGCCTGTTGTTGGTATGGAGGAGGAGTGTGCTGAGCTTCATAGTATCCTTTCTCATAGACGTTGTAGCTCCCTCCAGGAAGGGGATGTTCTTTCTTGGTCTCCTAATCCTAAGGGTGTCTATACTGTTGCTTCTCGATATCAGGTGTTGTTATCTAACCAGCTGGAGGGGGTGGAGGTTCACTGGTGGAAGAAAGTGTGGAATAAGCTTTCTTGGCCGAAGTGTAACTGCTTCGTTTGGACTTTGGCTTGGAATAGGTGCTTGACTTGGGATAATATTCAGAAGCGGGGTTTTCAAGGTCCTTCTATGTGTGTTATGTGTGGATGTGGAGAGGAGGACTCCTCTCACTTATTTTTCCGTTATCCCTTGACTTTGCAGCTTTGGCATTTTTGGTGGGAAGTTTGGAAAAGCCCCTGTGTTCATGCTTCATCCCTGGTGGATTTTTGGAGTAGTCTGGGTAGACCTCCTTCTATGGCCTCTTTCTTGCAAGATGTGTGGTATGCTGGGCCTTCCTTCATACTATGGCAGATTTGGTTGGAATGGAATCGCAGAATATTTCGAGGTGAGAAGTTGTTGATTCAACAAGTTTGGCACAAAATTATGAGTATGATTCGGGAGACGGTGGAATCTAAGTGTGATGTGGTGTTCCCTTTGGAGAAAGGAGATGCTGAGTTGGTGGATAGATTGGGTATTCAGGGGTTGTCTCCAGCTTCTGCTTGTGTCAGGAAAGGAAGGCGAGTGAAAAAGAAAGTGCAAAGGGTGGGAAGATGGCTTCCCCCTCTGTATGGCATTCTGAAGCTCAATACTGATGGTTCTTCAAGGGGCAATCCTGGGCCTGCTGGGATTGGTGGGACTGGTAGGGATTTTTCAGGATCGGTGGTTTTTTTCTACTCTGTTCATGAAGGATGGCAAACTATCAACCTTATGGAAGGTTTGGCGATCCTTTATGCTTTGGAGAGGGCTTATGCTTTGGGATGGCGCAAGGTTATCTGTGAGTCTGATTCACAAGTTTTGATTAATTTGCTGAATACACAGAAGGTTTCTGATGTTAGTTGGCAGTTGGCTATGATGGTGCAACAAATTCTGCAGATAAGTTCTTTGATGGAGATGGTGTCTTTTGTCCATATTCCAAGGGAGTGGAATAGGGCAGCAGATTGTTTGGCTAAGTGGGCTTCTGAGCATTTAGATGGTTGGAAGATTGATGAATGGGAGCAGGTTCCTCATGAGCTCCGATATGACTTGGAGAAGATTCTTGCTGAGGATGGGAATGGTATTGGTGAAGGATGATGTTGTTTCATGCTTTGTATGGCTGTTTCTTATGGATTACTAGGGCCTTAGACCTTTGATGCTTTGTAATGTTCTTTTCTAAATTTCAATAAAGTTTTTACCCCTTTTATAAAAAAAAAATATTATCATATTATAATATAATATAATATAATACTATATATAATATAATATAGTATATAATATTATATTATATAATATTATATAATGTATAATATATTTTTATCAATAAAGATAATGAAGAATATATATTATGAAATTATGTATATTATCACATATTTGATATATTATAATATATATTATATTATAGTATAATATAATATTATAATATAATATAATAATGTTATCTTAAAGTGCTAAAATAGCAACATATAATTGCAATGGACTTTACCATTCTATTTTTTAACTTTCTAACTTATTACTATATGCATATTTATATTTTAGAATCTTTCTAAATTATAAAAAGTATTCTAATTTTTTAAAAAGATAGTATAGAGTAAAAATAGTTTAAAAAATAAACTAATATATTTAACAACTTTTGTTTTTTATTAAAACTTTTAATTATTTAATTAGGCTGAGAGGCGTTATATAATTTAATCCTATGCTTCCTTAGTCTCTACCAAAATTAATATATTTTTTTCAATTTCAATAAATAGATCCAAAATTAAAAAATGTAATTTTATTTTTGTACAGAGTAAAATTGATAACAACAAAAATGATAGACCTTAAATAATTAAAACACCACTATGTGTAAACACCACTAAGAAAATTGAGGTTTATGGATCTCAAATTTTCTGTAATCTTCAATGCACCTACATGCATACCATCTTCAATGCACCTAGCGCAAAAACTAAACTATAAAATAGTTAAAATAATTTGTAAAACACCTCCATTGCATGCAGATCAAGAAGAAGAAAATTCGAGAAAATTAAAACAAGTGCCACGTAGTGGCCAGTACTTGCTTTGTAGTGTTGTTATTATAGTATTTGTTTAGTTGTATTTTTTTTTTGTTGGTTAGCTATTGGTTGTATATAGTATTTGTTTAATTATAATTTTTTTGTTGATTATGTATTAGTTGTATAGATAAATTGCATTCCAATAATTGAAAAACTAATTTTTGAAGAGTGTTGAAATGTCTTGGGTAAATAAAATTGAAATCTCAAAAATAATCTAATTTGGTAAAAATGAAATAGGACTAAAATATTTCCTAACTATAAAACTAAACTTTACAAAGCCTATTAAATAAAACAAATATTTCCTTAAAATGTAATAATACTAATACTTTTATAATTAAAAATGCATTAAAATATTGTATGTTTGAAGAATAAAATAAAAAATGTAATAACATGGCTAAAGATTTTTAACTTTTGACTAAATAAAATTGATATCCTAGATTTTTAACTCTTGAGTAAATAAAATTGAAATCCCCAAAATAATCTAATTTCATAAAATAAAATATAATAATATTGAATACTACTACAATTTAAAATGCATTAAAATATTGTAAGTTTGAAGAATAATTACACAATATAATAACAATGACATATTCATATTTAGATCTTACTCACTTAATTTTTTGTTTAAGTAATAATAGTAAGTACTTTTAAGAACATGATTTTAATTATTTTAATTAATCTAATATTGTGGTTTAATAATATTTTTTTCTAAAGATAAAGAATTGTTTATCATTTTAATTTTGTAACTATTATATTTACATAACTAAATTTATAAGGAAAAATTTATGTGAACTCATTTTGAAATGTCTTATGTAAATAAATTGAAATCTCAAAAATAATTTAATTTGGTAAAAGTAAAATAGCACTAAAATATTTACTTAAACTAAACTTTACAAAACTTATTAAATAACAGAAATATTTCCTTAACTATAAAACTAAACTTTACAAAGCCTATATATTTGTATTATGTGGAGAGCCCTAGCCCTAGTTGAGTGTATAGAGATTTGAAATGTCTGCTTAAGATATTAAAATGTAATAATATTAATACTATGATAATTTAAAATGCATTAAAATATTGTATGTTTGAAGAGTAAAATAAAAAATGTAATAAGATGGCCAAATATTTTTTATGATACTATAGATTTTTAACTTTTTAGTAAATAAAATTGAAATACTAGATTTTTAACTCTTTGATAAATAAAATTGAAATCCCAAAAATAATCTAATTTCATAAAATAAAATGTGTAGAACCCTATATTTTTAATAGTATTATTAATATTATAACTTTGTCCTTGACAAAAAGTAATTTTTAGGTTTAGCTAATGAAACAAAAAATTAAATTCATCAAAACTGATGATTCTTCCCTCTCATAATTATAGCCATCCATTTAGGCACGACTTAACCAGTGGGAGACAAAATTTGTGTTCATAATTTGTTTATTTGCCACATCCTCCCCTCCAACCAAAATTCTCTCCGCATTTATAGTTTTTTGTTGCACTCTCCACAATCCAAGAGAATAGGTCTTTTTTTTCAGCTAATGACAATAAGATAAATCATTTTTCAATTATTTTTTGTTAAAAATTTATCATGTTGACATAGGAAAAGTACAAATTTAAATCAAATTTAGCCGAGAAGAAAAATAATCCTGTCTTTTGATTGGTTTACAATAAGCTAGTGTAAAATTATAGTTTTTATATGCTTTTTATGTCATTTTAGTTTATAATTACTAAATCATGTGATTTTATTTAAATCATATACCTATATTTTAAGTAAATGACTCCATAACTTATGACTTAATGATTGTGATGTGATTTTAAATAAGGTTTATTTGTTAGATGTGTTTTAAAATTGAATTTTATTATTAGTTTCTACCAAGAAAACTATAGGCGAGGCCTGTTGTTAACTAGTTATTAATAATTCTTTTTGCAACCAATGAGAACTGAAATAGTTTTTCTATTTAAAAAATATTTAGCTATTGCAATTGTATAGATGCAAATGATTTTTCTTCAATCTAATTGGCAGAAAACTTTCACCCGAGAAGGGCGATTATTGCGGATCATCAAGGTTTATATTATAAAGTTTTGTGATATCCTTAATTTATGATAATAATATACTAATACTTAAAACTATTAAGTTTCTAGTTCAAGACTTTATGGGTAAAATATTAGACAGTAAATTTTTTTTAGCATCTCACCTATTAACCAATTCAAATATATTATAACTAAAATAAAAATAAAAATATTAAGAAACGTGTATTTAAATTCCTATTAATATTAATATTGATAATATTATTACACAATAAAAATATTATAGTTATATAAGATTCCTATTACTAATCAATATTAATACTAATAGGAATTTAAATACAAATATAATTTATAAGTTTATCCCAAATTTATATATATGTCTTTAATAATTAATAATAATAATAATAATAATAATAATAATAATAATAATATATCATTTACAAAGATAATATCCTTAATCTATGATAATTAAATACTAATACATCAAAATTTTAAAATATATATTAATGCATAGATAGGAAAAATTGACCAGTGATCAATTCCATAAGTCCTCCCTTCACATGAAATTTAATTCCCTTAATCCCTAATCTACCTTTATCATAAGATTTAATTAATTTTAATTAATTAATTAAATCTTTCCTCTGTAAATAAAAATTAAAATGTGCCAATATAACATTTTGCATATGGAGAGTTTTAAGGGAGTGGAGGAAGGAGATTGCTTTCATTTTTCTCAAAAAATGTTGGGCGATTATTGCTGATCAAATATTGCAAATAATTTCATACATTGCTTTCATTTTTCTCAAAAAATGTGCAAATATAACATTTTGTGTATGGAGAGTTTTAAGGGAGTGGAGGAAGGAGAGCACCCCATCATGCCCAAATTTAGGCATGTCATATACAAGCTATTGGCAGTTGGGTATAATTTATGCGTTAAACTCTTTAGGCAACCATTCTTCATGTTTTTTATGTTCTTGATATCCAAAAATTGTAGAATCTGCTATTCCGCTTGAAGAAAGGCTCTGTTTTGAACTTGGTAATGCTGCTTCTTTGAAAAATTCCTGTAGGAGTCTGGGCAGTGTCTCAGTCCCAGTGTGCCTTATAAAATTTTACTATCTCCAGCATCTTTGTAAAAGAGATATCGTGGTTAAAGCTTTCTAAGTGTTTGGCTGCTCTGGCAAGAAAAGTTCAATAGAGGAATTTGTCTTTTTGGTGAGTAATCTTTCAACAGTTTAGTAACCATGCCTTTTTATAATATTTTAATCTGTCGTGGAGGGACAAGTTAGAAATTTGTATTTTCTAAACTTAGAGAGATTAATGTTCCTTTCCAAAGAAATATTAATTTCATTGGCATTTTTAAATTTCTTTTTAAGTGTTTATCTAATAGATATTGCACAAATCCCTCGATATGCATACATATCTAGAATTAATAGCTTAAATATTGAGGAAACTGCATGTAAAGATTCTCGTCCTTAGTAGGGTATAAATGGAGCAGTCATTGTGTTCATGCATTAGTTGGGGTTTTTTAGTTTGGCTGGGTTTTGAAGTCTAATGCATATGGTGTCATCTACTATTCTGGTGTTTTTTGATTTGCATTGTTTTGTGTAGTTTGTGCAATTGTATATCAATGCATTCAGCTGGTAGTTAGTGTAAGTGTCAACTGGCTAGCATAGCAGCTTTTTGTTTGTAGTTTCTTGCCAGCTTCTGGATATTTTTATTGTAATGTTTATAATACCAAGGTGGGAGAGCCTTTAATTGAAGACTATCCCACCTTCCAGCTCTTCAATACAAGAGTCCATTCTTTAGCACATTAAATCACTGAAAATCCTCTTTTAAAATTTTCATACAGGAAGTTTGAGTTTTTGTCATTTCTAAGCAATTTCTAATTAAAATTTCCTCAATTTAACTTTGAATTGAAAACAAACACATAGATAGGGCAAGTGACCACTTGAAATTCATCTGAGACATGTTATGGAACACTACAACACTCAGAAGTCTCAAAATCATCCATTCATTTGCTGCTGTAGTAAAATAGGACTAATTTCTATGGAAAACTAGCTCTCCTTTGGCTTATATAAACATTCAAAAAACAAAATTACGGCTGCAGATTAACAACAATACATCTATAATTTTGTAGAAAGAAATCACATCAGTACTCAAGGCATTCTCAGGGTAAACTAACTTAATCTCATAGGTGGCAGGAGATTTGTTATGGCATAAGATTCTCGTCCTTAGCAGGGTATAAAAGGTGATGATCTGCTATTGAAGATGAGGCTTGGGTTGAAGAATTGGTGGACACAGGGCATGCAATGTCAGGTTCTCATGAATGTTGAGGGGTGGTGCAAGGTGCCGGAGGTCACTGAAATGGAGCAGACATTGTGTGCATGCATTAGCTGGGGTTTTTCAGAGAACTTAAGTAGTTTTTCTATTAGTTTTAGACCAAAAAGGGAGTACAATGAACATCATCCTAGAAAAAGTTGTTATTACCCTCCTAAACTCTTCCGCTTTACTCTGTTCTTGGATTGCACCCACAAAAGCAATATTCCTGTTCTTTCCGCAATTTCAATTTTCTTTATTTCCCTATCATCAGTCTTTCTATTTTTTTATCTGTAACAAAAAAAAAAAACCATTAAATCTACTGTATTCAGAATATATTTTTTACATTAAGACAGACCTATTTCTAGTATTTTGCCGGTCTTATGATTTGGATTTCTAAGTGCTTTTCTATGAAGAATAATTAGTTGGGAGTTGTCATATACAAATTTGATACGTTTTCTTGCCATATTCTCTAGTTTATAGCTTCTTGTTTAGCTCTAGACTTGCAACCTAAACTCCAAATAGTGTAGGGGATTCCATTGTCTTCTCATTACAATGGGATTAGTTGTAAATATTTTCATAACTATATGCTATGTTTGGGACTTGAAACTCTTTCCAAGCAACCTGTAAAGAACAATGACGTTTTGGCAATGCAAGTAGAATGTTGCTCCTTTTCCTTGTTTTTTAATAAATAGATTACAGAACGTGATGAAGGTGCCTTGAAGTTTTTGAAGGTGCCTTTGGTAGTCTCATGTAACAAGAATTGTAGCATAACCTTCAATTTTCTCGGTACATGTGGATCTCAATGCTTTAACCTTTAGAGGGATTGAATCAACTTACCTGCCTCATAATCTTGCAAGAGTTTGTATCAACTTTCACAGGTAATCCCCTTGCTTTAGGCTATTTCATTCTATGTTTATATCAATTGAACAAATATCTTCACGAACAATTATCTTCACCCTTGCCTCTGCTAGAGTTTGTATCAACTTTGGTTGGTAACCACTTGCTTTATGCTATTATGATCATTTCAATTGAACAAATAACACAACAATGCGAAAATAAAGAGAGGTTGACATAAGATAATATTGTTGGCACATATACAAGTGATATATGATAATCAAAACATGAGGTCATTGTATTTGGATGGTTGTGATGCCTTTTACACATAAGTAGGCCATGGTGAATCTGCCACTCCATTGTAGGGGGTTAAAATCATCAAGTAACTGTGTTCAAAACTTTTGGAAACTGTCCTACAAAATCTTTATGTACAGTAACAGCCTACTTTCTTTGGATTTAAATTGTCAAATTCTAGAATTTATCATAAAAGAATAAGGTTTTGTTGGCATAATGAGAGAATAAAGTTTTTTCCATAACGAAAAGGAAAACTGTTTAGCATCCACGGTTTTTAATCCAATTGATATTTGCCAATAGCTATGGGATAATCTGATCATTGAAACAGCACTCAAGGACTTTTATGACTCCAACCTTACTCTTTTGATACAAGGACTTCAGACAAATATAACTATATGTTTATCTTCTTCCTTTTCTCTGCCTCTTATCCAATTTCCTATATTGCTACGAAATAGAAGAAATTGTATCAATCAAAATTAAACATATTAATCAAAATCATCTTAAGTTCCTTTTCTGAACAGACCTATTTCTAGTATTTTGCCAGACTTATGATTTGGATTTCTAAGTGCTTTTCTATGAAGAATAATTAGTTGGGAGTTGTCATATACAAATTTGAAACGTTTTCTTGCCATATTTTCTAGTCAATGAAATAGTTCCATCAATGTCTTTATGGTCTTAAGGAAATAGCCACTTGCTTCAACTCCGAAAAAATTTCCCTTCCACGCAGTTGCCACCACAGATTAAAGTTAAAAATTGGCCTTACATCGGAGAAAAGTCTGCCTGAGTTTTGTACATCGTTGAATAGTTGAGCTTCTTAGAATCGTTGAAAGGTCGTTTATTTGAGTATTACGCGTCTCATCTATCGTTCTAGGATTGTGGTATATATTCAAATACTTCCATCAATGTCTTTGCTGTATTGTCATCCCATTCGTACATCTTTGAATACTTGAGCTTCTTTCAATCGTTGAGAGGTCGTTATACTTCACCTAATATGTATATATATTAGTATAGATATTTTAAATACATCTACATCTATCTAAAAGACGCTCACAGATATGAGTCTTCAGGTACATCTAATACAAAACAAAATGACACTGATTTAAAAACCACTGCACTGTGAAAATGCTAAATGCATAAAAATTGAAAGAAAATGTGTGCCTGCAATAAGTATGCATTGTTGTTCTACTTCCTGCGCTTTTCCTTGAATTTCTGTTGTATCATAGAGCAGGGATTGTTCTAGGAGAGCTGTTTTTACTTCTTTCTAATTCTTTGAAACTCAACGGTAATGGTTATGGACTGATGTGTTTTTTTTTTTTTTGGTTGAGCGGGTAGACATGAAATCAGGTAGAGTTTACTATCTATATTTTAGGAGGCATTTTGTTAAACCCTATACCAAAGATTCCCATTAAATAGCTGGGCTAAAATGGGGCATTGACACCTAATCTCTGTTGTGAACAGAGATTGGCTATAGCGAGGTGAAATTTAGGCCCCAACAATGTGCTTGTTTGAATAAACCCCTTCTAGAAAGCCCAGATATTGTTCTGGGGAGACATTCCAAGGTGTTTCATGTTGCCATCACTAGAGGTATATTCTAAAGAGAGTTGTTTCTGCAAAAAGGCAAAAAATAGGCCCAAGAACGTGCTAGTGTGAATACAATTCCCTTTAGGAAAATGTAGAATTTCCAATATTGTTCTGGCTAGACTTTCTGAGGTGTTTGATGCTACAATGGTTAGAGCTATGTTCTCAAGATAGCTATTTTGGAGTTCAGCAATGGATGCTATCCAACATTGAAACCAATGTTTTGAGGAAAATTTTGAGGGATAGAATTATTTCTGCAGAGTATATGGTAGTTGGCTAATTTTCTAAACCAAGACTAAGAAAAATATATTAGGTGCTAATATTAGAAAAACATATGATTAACTTTCACTGGTCATAAATTTAGGTGAATCTAAGTTTCTAACAACTATGGTTAGTTTATACTTAGTGGATGATTTTGGACATTTTTTTAGTTTGTGAGAGTACATTGAAAAATTGGCCATCTGGCAAACCACACCCTACAAAAATCCCCGATCCTAATTGGCCGAGCCCATGGTGAATCTGCTTAGTGTTGCATGCATTAGTTCAGGGTTTAAGAAGTAGGACTTTAAATTAATTTCATTTTGGCAGCATTTTACCATAAAAAGGCAAAGGTTAAGCCTACAAGACATTCTACCCTGGCAAGTAGTAATGATCGTCCTTGATGTATGTCAAGAATGCACATTGGGACATGTTTATCATCAAACTTCCATTTTAAGTGTAATGGGAAACCTTTCTGCTTCATTTCCCAAGGCTACAAGGTAAGTTTAAGCAAAAATATAATTATTTAAAATGTAGGCCACTGTACTCAAAAGTTTCTTTGGCATAGGAATTTTGACTATCTCCAGCATCTTTGTAAAAGAGATATCGTGGTTAAAGCTTTCTAAGTGTTTGGCTGCTCTAGCAAGAAAAGTTCAATAGAGGAATTTGTCTTTCTGGTGAGTAATCTTTCAACAGTTTAGTAACCATACCTTTTTCTAGTATTTCGTGGAGGGACAAGTTAGAAATTTGTATTTTCTAAATGTAGAGAGATTAATGTTCCTTTCCAAAGAAATATTAATTTCATTGACATTTTTAAATTTCTTTTTAAGTTTTTATTTAATAGATATTGCACAAATCCCTCGATATGCATATATATCTAGAATTAATAACTTAAATATTGAGAAAACTGCATGTAAAGATTCTCGTCCTTAGCAGGGTATAAATGGAGCAGTCATTGTCTTCATGCATTAGCTGGGGTTTTTTAGTTTGGCTGGGTTTTGGAGTCTAATGCATATGGTGTCATCTACTATTCTGGTGTTTTTTGATTTGATCAAGTAACTGTGTTCAAAAATTTTGGAAACTGTCCTACAAAATCTTTATGTACAGTAACAGCCTACTTTCTTTGGATTTAAATTGTCAAATTCTAGAATTTATCATGAAAGAATAAGGTTTTGTTGGCATAATGAGAGAATAAAGTTTTTTGAATAACGAAAAAGAAAATTGTTTAGCATCCACGGTTTTTAATCCAATTGATATTTGCCAATAGGTATGGGATAATCTGATCATTGAAACAGTACTCAAGGACTTTTATGACTCCAACCTTACTCTTTTGATACAAGGACTTCAGACAAATATAACTGTATGTTTATCTTCTTCCTTTTCTCTGCCTCTTATCCGATTTCCTATATTGCTACGAAATAGAAGAAATTGTATCAATCAAAATTAAACATATTAATCATCAAAATCATCTTAAGTTCCTTTTCTGAGCATTTAGTTTGGGACAAGTTACAAATTAAACATATTAATCATCAAAATCATCTTAAGTTCCTTTTCTGAGCGTTTAGTTTGGGACAAGTTACAAATTTGTATTTTCTAAAAGTAGAGAGATTAATGTTCCCTTTATGAAGAAATATTAATTTCATTGGCATTTTTAAATTTCTTTATTTAATTATTTATAATGTGTTTAATTTTCCTATTTTGCAGAAGGTGTGCATTGAAAAACAACAAGAGCATTCACAAATATACTTCAATAGCATATAAAATTTGACAAGTAACATATTACACCTATTTTGTTTTTATATTTCTAGTGTGTTTTTATATTGAGCATAAAATGTTAGAAAAGAGTGAACCAAAAAAATCAGTGCATACTATCATAGACATAGAAAGTTATGAATCAATGAAAACGAATGAAGAACAAACAATAGATGTAGTATTGAAAAACAATAATCTTTTTAGGATAAGTCCATTTGTATACAACATAGGGGATTGTCTTTTTGACTCTTTGCAATATTTGTTACATATGCACTTCACTTCCATAGAATTGCGAAATGGTATGATTGATTATTTTCTTAATTGCCTAGCAAAAAAGGACCCTGATGCTTTGTGTTCATATAGACATGAGCTAGATCCTGAAACATTGAATGAATTGCATCAAATTACTGATGTTAATACATACTTACAACGTATGCGCCTATTTGCGGTTAAAAACCAAATTGTAAAGAGTATGGCCTTTGGGGTGACTTATTTTGTATTAAATGGCTAGCAAAGTGGTTAGATATCCAAATATGTATTTGGTCATCAACTAGAAAAGTAAAGTACTTGCATTTCAATGAAAATTCAAAAAGTACTACATATTCTATTTTGTTCCACGATGAAGACCATTTGAATGGACATTTTGAACCACTTGTTTCCAAAAAAAGAAAGCCATTGGAACACCGTATTAACCAATCTAAACACTCAAAAACAATTAGTAACTTGACAAAACAAATTGTTGAGGATAAGTCAATAGATTCAATGTCCAAGTTTTGTCAATATGCATTATCAATACCAAATTTTGCCTTGGATAATATCATAGATGTAGAGAACTATGAGTCAAGAAACACACATGGAGATATCTCAATTGACATAGTGTTGGAAGACAATAACCTATTTAGAATAAGCCCCTTTGTATACAATGTAGGTGATTGTCTTTTTGACTCATTACAACTATTGTTACATATGCGATACACATCTGTTGAACTAAGAAATGGAGTAGTTGATCATTTTCTAAATTGTCTAGCAATCAATGATCATGATGCTTTGTTTTCACTTCAAAATGAGCTAGACTCACACACACTATCGAAAATGCATGGCGTTCATGATGTTAGTACATATCTACGACGCATGCGACTATCTGCAATTCCAAAGCCAAATTGTAATGAGTATGGCCTTTGGGGAGACTTGTTTTGTATTAAATGGGTATCCAAGTGATTAGATATTTAGATATGTATTTGGTCTTTAACAAGAAAAAAAAAGTACTTGCATTTCAATGAAAATTCACTAAGTACACCATATTCTATTTTGTTCCATGATCAAGATCATAAAAATGGACATTTTGAACCACTTGTGAGCAAACAAATTTTGAACCACTTGTGAGCAAACAAATTGGTGCAGGAGCACATTCTCTGTAGTGCAGGGTCATCTTTTCTTTTGTTTTCTCATAAGGCTCTTAAGCCATTTCATTTTGTAATAAGGGTCAATTTGGTCCCATGGATGTACATGTGTAAGGCAAACAAGTGATTTGCTTGTATGAAGGGTAACCCAACGGCTAACTGATTTGAAAATCAGTTTGCACGGTTGGAGGGAAATAACTGTTGTCTCTACATCTTCTTTAGAGGCAGGTTGTATGTCACACGGAAGAGAGAGAAGTGTGTATTACAACAAGTTCTCTTTGATAACTGAATAAAGAGAGTTCTGGGTATGATCTGTGTTGATTTTCTTGGTTGTTCTTAGTGATTTGATATCTTTATCCTGATTTTGTAAATGGAACCCTAACCGGATGCTATCTGTCAATCCATAGTGACTCTGTAGTGTGCAGATGGTGTAAAACCCACGGTTCCACAGTGGCTGGTTCGTAACCTAGGAGTAGGGTTTTGATTCATACATGGAGGCCCTTTCCTCTGTCCACTGAAGCCCTGTATAGTATCAGTGTGATGGGGGAAAGACTTTTCACGTTTGTTGTTGTTGAATTCTTACCCAGGAAGCCAGCGAACTCAGTCAAGTTCGACTAGACATCGTCATGTGGCTAGTCGGGAAATCAGAGTGAAATTAGATAGTTTTGATGTGGGATTAGATTGCTACAAGTGGTCGAGGGTTTGATATATGAAACGGCCAAATTCCATTATTCGGTCGAAAGGAATTCTAGTTCGGCACCTTAGAATAGTTGGAGATCCATCGGTGTGAAAGGCTCTCTGTCTTGTCGAAGATTGGTATAGTGTCGGAGACACATACCATTGTTATTCGCATCGGTGAGAGAAACGATATCGGGCTAAGGAAAATACACTTAGCTGACGGTATACAGTTTCACCGATTGGTGAGACATCCTCGGAGTATCGCCGATAAAGAGTATCGGTGTGAGGAACCTTGTCGGGGGAAGCTGAAGAAGTCACGGCGACCGTTAGAGTCCCGCCGATAGAAACTCATTGGAATGAGATGAACCATCGGGGCCGCGAACCGGAGTCTTACCGAAGCGGAGGATCTGGCCGATGTGCCTGACGATATTAGCGAGAGACAAGGTATCGGTGTAGGTGAAAGAAGCTTCGCCGAAGGAGGAAGTCTGGCCGACGAAGATTGGTCATCGGAGTAACGGCGTCTATCGGCCTGAGATATTTCTCGTCGCCTGATAGTCTGGGTGTTGCTGAAGGCAACCAATGTCAACTTTTCATCAGCGTGAGGGAAGCTTCGGGGAGACTTCTGGTGGACCGGCCGATGTATGAGGTGTTGCCGATAGGCAACTAACTGCTACGGGGATATCGGTGAGAACTTGGGAGACCTCTTGCCGATAGTGAAGATATAGTCAAATCTTCATTCGCTTCTGCTGGCACTCTGCATCAAATTGGTATCAGAGCCAATATTCTGAATCACAGCTATGTATGTTAGATGAAGAATTGGAGATAGAAACAGAGGCTAGCACAATGCCTCCCAAGACTATGAGTAAAGCAGCCATCCAGAAGATGGTGGAAGAAATGCTCGAAGAGAGACTGAAGGAAGAAAGATCCAAAGAGAAGGATGGAAGCACTTCTGAGTCAGAGGAGGATGAAGAAGGAGAAACTGGGGAGAATCCTCAAGGAGAAGGTATGACTGCTGATCAAAAGGCATTTCTGAACACACTCAAGGGTCATGAAGATAGTGGTGATCCGAAAATGGATGTTCCCACGTTCAATGGGAAACTGGATGGAGATACTCTTGTGGACTGGATTGAAGCCATAAGTAATTACTTTGACTTCAAAGAGTATAGTGACAGTAAGAAAGTAAAGTTTGCAAAGACCAGACTGAGAGGTTCTGCATTGGTTTGGTGGAACTACACTCAATGTGAAAGGGAGAAGGTTGGAAAGAGTCCAATCACCAAGTGGAGCAGAATGGTGGCCATGCTGAGAGCCAAATTTCTACCATGTGATTATGATCTACAGACTATCAGAAAGTTTAATCATCTTAGGCAGAAAGATATGGACGTGGCTACATACACTGAAGAATTCCACAGATTGAGCATGAGAGCCAATCACAGAGAAGAAGAAAAAGAGATGGTGGCCAGATACCTGGATGGACTGAGGTACAATATACAGGATGAGTTCAGTATGGTGGTTCCCAAGACTGTGGATGAATGTTTTCAGTTAGCCTCTAGGGCAGAGGATAAACTGAAAAGGAGAGGTGATCAAAATAACAGAGGAAGAGGTGGCAGGAACAATAGAGGAAGAGGTAATTTTGGCAGAGGACAGCCAAACAAAGGTGAAAGTTCAAGTCAACAAGAATCACGTTCTGATACAGAACAAAAAGGTGGTGGTTTCGGAGGTTGGAGAAGACCTAATGGCAGAGGAAGAGGTGGTGGTGCAGGCAGAGGATGTGGAGTCTTCACTGGAAGATGTTACAACTGCAATCAAGTAGGCCACACTGCAAGTAAGTGCCCTGAGAAGGCATCTAGCTCTCATGATGGTGGGAGAAGGAACCAACTATTGCAGGAGGATGATTGTCAAAGTGTAAACTCACCAATTGGTAGTGCTGCACTAGTGCTTGAAGGAGAGAATATGATGATTAAGAGGACCCTCGTGAAGATGCCATTGAAGCAGGAGCCCCCACAAGGGAAGAATCTCTTCAGAACCCAAGGAATAGCATATGGTAAGCTCTGTAAAATCATTGTTGATTCAGGTTCTACTGAAAATGTAGTGTCTACTGAAATGGTAGAAAAGTGTAAACTAAAAAGATTACCCCATCTTAATCCTCACAAAATATCTTGGTTGAATAAGAATCAGAACTATTTGGTGGAAGAACAAACTTGGGTAGAGTTTGAACTAGGTGATTATAGGGATAAGGTGCTATGTGAAATTATTCCTATGGATGCTTGTCACCTTCTTCTCGGATGACCTTGGCAGTATGATGTGAAGGCACAGCATGATGGTGAAAAGAATACATATATGATCACCAAGAATGGTAAGAAGTTTCAGATGGATCCCTTACCAGAGCAGGTTGGAGAGAAGAGCAATGACAACAGTGTCATGTTAGTGAGTGGCAAAGAGTTCCTACAACTCATGAAGGAGAAGGATACCCAAGGGTATGCACTGATGATGAAGCCTGTATCCAATCAGCAAAGCAAACAGCAGAAGGAGATTCCATTGGAAGTGCAACAATTACTGGATAAGTACCAAGATCTTGTGGTAGAGGATACTCCTAACTCCTTACCACCTATGAGGGACATAAGTCATCAGATTGACTTGATTCCTGGAGCCACATTACCCAATAAAGCTGCCTATAAGTTGACACCACAGCAGGATGAAGAAGTAGGTAGACAGATTCAAGAACTTTTGGAGAAAGGTTTGATTAGGAAAAGTCTTAGTCCATGTGCAGTCCCTAGTGTACTTGCTCCTAAGAAAGATGGCAAATGGAGATTATGCACAGATTCAAGGGCTATCAATAAGATCACCATAAGGTATAGATTTCCTATGCCAAGAATTGAGGATCTGTTGGACTATCTTGGTGGTTCATGTTACTATTCCAAGATTGATTTGAAATCTGGTTATCACCAGATCAGAATAAGGCAGGGAGATGAATGGAAGACTGCCTTCAAAACAAATGAAGGTCTCTATGAGTGGCTTGTCATGCCATTTGGTCTCAGTAATGCTCCAAGCACATTCATGCGGTTGATGAATGAGGTACTTGTAGAATTTATTGGAAAATTTGTTATTGTTTATCTTGATGACATATTGATTTTCAGCAGGACCAAAGAAGAGCATGTGAAGCATCTTGGACAGGTGTTAAAGAAATTGCATGAGAGTAAGTTGATGATCAACTTGGATAAATGTGATTTTATGAAAACTGAACTAGTGTATCTTGGCTTTGTGATTTCCAATGGCTGTTTGAAAATGGATCCTACAAAGGTTGAGGCTATTCTCAATTGGCCTACTCCTAAGACAGTAGGAGATGTAAGAAGTTTTCATGGTTTGGCAACTTTTTACAGGAAGTTCATTAAAGGGTTCAGTCACATAAGTGCTCCTATTCTCAATACCATCAAGGGTGGAGTGAAGTGTAAATTTCAATGGACAAAACAAGCAGATGATAGTTTTGAACTGTTGAAACAGAAAGTGGCCGAGTTACCTACGTTGGTACTCCCTGATTTTGACAAAGTATTTGTTGTGGAATGTGATGCAAGCCAACAGGCTATAGGTGCTGTTCTTAGTCAGGAAGGACATCCAGTAGCATTCTTTTCAGAGAAGTTGAATGAGGCCAAACAGAGGTATTCTACCTATGACCTAGAGTTGTATGCAATGGTGCAAGCTCTGAAAAAATGGAGACATTATTTACTGCCAAAAGAGTTCATTGTTTTTACTGACAACCATGCTCTTAGCTTCCTAAATAGTCAAGAAAAGTTGAATCATAGGCACGTCAAGTGGATGGAACAATTGCAGGCCTATACCTTCACTATTAAGCATAAGAAAGGTGTTGCCAACAAAGTGGCAGATGCTTTGAGTAGAAGGATACTGGTCATACAGGAAGTACAAATGGAACATATGGGTCTAGAATGTCTGAAGGAGTTGTACAAGGATAGAGCAGATCTGAAGCGAAGGGAGGTACAGTTCAAGGTAGGAGATTTGGTGATGGCCTACCTCAGAAAGGAAAGATTACCTAAGGGGCAACCAACCAAATTGTTGATGAAGAAGATAGGACCTTGTAAGGTAGTGCATAAATTTGGTCCAAATGCATATGAGATAGAATTACCATCTGGCCTTGGTATCTCTCCCATTTTCAATGTTGCAGACCTGTTCCCTTTTAGACCTCCATTACATGCTGAAGATGGCTCAGATGCTATGATTGAAGATGAAGACTGGATCAGAGATTTACCTCCAAGTAAGCCTTTGCAATTGGAATGCATTTTGGATTCCAAAATTGTCAAGAAGACAAGAAAAGGGGTATACAAAGACTACTTGGTCAAGTGGCAGGATCTTCCTGATTCAGAGGCAACCTGGATGAGTGAAGCAGATATTCTAAAGCATGGGAAGACACTTCAGCAGTTAGCAACTCAAGGGACTTGAGTTTTTCCTGCAGGGGGAGTATGGTGCAGGAGCACATTCTCTGTAGTGCAGGGTCATCTTTCTTTTGTTTTCTCATAAGGCTCTTAAGCCATTTCATTTTGTAATAAGGGTCAATTTGGTCCCATGGATGTACATGTGTAAGGCAAACAAGTGATTTGCTTGTATGAAGGGTAACCCAATGGCTAACTGATTTGAAAATTAGTTTGCACGGTTGGAGGGAAATAACTGCTGTCTCTACATCTTCTTTAGAGGTAGGTTGTATGTCACACGGAAGAGAGAGAAGTGTGTATTACAACAAGTTCTCTTTGATAACTAAATAAAGAGAGTTCTGGGTATGATCTGTGTTGATTTTCTTGGTTGTTCTTAGTGATTTGATATCTTTATCCTGATTTTGTAAATGGAACCCTAACCGGATGCTATCTGTCAATCCATAGTGACTCTGTAGTGTGTAGACGGTGTAAAACCCACGGTTCCACAGTGGCTGGTTCGTAACCTAGGAGTAGGGTTTTGATTCATACATGGAGGCCCTTTCCTCTGTCCACTGAAGCCCTGTATAGTATCAGTGTGATGGGGGAAAGACTTTTCACGTTTGTTGTTGTTGAATTCTTACCTAGGAAGCCAGCGAACTCAGTCAAGTTCGACTAGACATTGTCATGTGGCTAGTCGGGAAATCAGAGTGAAATTGGATAGTTTTGATGTGGGATTAGATTGCTACAAGTGGTTGAGGGTTTGATATATGAAACGGCCAAATTCCATTGTTCGGTCGAAAGGAATTCTAGTTCGGCACCTCAGAACAGTTGGAGATCCATCGGTGTGAAAGGCTCTCCGTCTTGTCGAAGATTGGTATAGTGTCGGAGACACATACCATTGTTATTCGCATCGGTGAGAGAAACGATATCAGGCTAAGGAAAATACACTTAGCCGACGGTATACAGTTTCACCGATCGGTGAGACATCCTCGGAGTATCGCTGATAAAGAGTATCGGCGTGAGGAACCTTGTCGGGGGAAGCCGAAGAAGTCACGGCGACCGTTAGAGTCCCGCCGATAGAAACTCATCGGAATGAGATGAACCATCGGGGCCGCGAACCAGAGTCTTACCGAAGTGGAGGATCTGGCCAATGTGCCTGACGATATCGGCGAGAGACAAGGTGTCGGTGTAGGTGAAAGAAGCTTCGCCGAAGGAGGAAGTCTGGCCGACGAAGATTGGTCATCGGAGTAACGGAGTCTATCGGCCTGAGATATTTCTCGTCGCCCGATAGTCTGGGTGTTGCCGAAGGCAACCAATGTCAAACTTTTCATTGGCGTGAGGGAAGCTTCGGGGAGAGTTCTGGTGGACCGGCCGATGTATGAGGTGTTGCTGATAGGCAACTAACCGCTACGGGGATATCGGTGAGAACTTGGGAGACCTCTTGCCGATAGTGAAGATATAGTCAAATCTTCATTCGCTTCTGCTGGCACTCTGCATCACAAATTAAGACACCTGAACAATAGGCTCACCAATCTAAACATTCTAGAACAAATATATATTCCCCAAAGAAATTTCTAGAGAAGAAAACAATACATACAATGTCTAGATTATGCAAAAACTCATTATCAATATCTGATTGTGGTGACAATCTTTTTAATAGTATTGCAAGTTTGACTCAAAATGAATATGATAGCCAATGTCTTAGATGCTACATGGCTCAATCCTTTTGCAATGCAATGCTAAATGGAGACAACATAGCAAATGAATGCCTTGAAACATGCTTAAAATCTGAGTTGAAAATTAGTTGTGATGCCACAAATTGGAAAACATTTATTGCAAAAGTTGGAGATCCATTTTAGCAAAGTGGAATTGAAAGATCTGATTTTTGTTTTGAATGGCTATCATACATTTTGCAAATAAAAATTAAAGTTTGTTCAGAAAATAGTACCATGCCTACCAAAGTATATTGCAAATGTGTACAACCAACAAAAGTATACAATGTCATATGTTACAAAGTCAATGACATGCATACACATTATAAGCCAGGTGAAGTGGAAACAATAATGAAAAGCAAACAAAAGCTTAGTATGCACAAATTAAAAGAATCCATTCGAAACAGTAAACAAGTAAAAAGTTGCAACTCTACACATGTCACAAAGGGGTCTAGCACTCTTCTCCATAACTCACTTCGCAAACTAAAACAAGAGATATGCAAAAAACCTAAACAAAATATTAGTATGCACAAATTGAAAGAATCCATTTGAAATAGTAAACAAGTAAAAACTTGCAACTCTACACATCTGACAAAGGGGATTAGCACTGGTTTCCAAAACTCACTTCATAAAGTAAAACAAGAGATACGCAAAAAACCTATAAAAACTTGCAACTCTACACATCTCACAAAGGGGTCTAGCACTCTTCTCCATAACTCACTTCGTAAACTAAAACAAGAGATATGCAAAAAACCTAAACAAAATATTAGTATGCACAAATTGAAAGAATCCATTCAAAACAATAAACAAGTAAAAACTTGCAGCTCTACACATCTCACAAAGGGGATTAGCACTAATTTCCAAAACTCACTTCGTAAAGTAAAACAAGAGATACGCAAAAAACCTAAAATCCAAAACATACAACAAGGTGGAAAAAGAAAAACACCAGTAGAATCTTACATGGCAAAAATCAAAGACACACCTAAACACGTGTGTACAATTTGTGGGCAATTGCATTTCAAAAAGAATATTATAAATCTAAGCCAACAAACAATGGAAACGTATGGGCTAGTTTTATTAAGGACACAAGAATTTTACGGAAACAAAATATGTAATTTTTGTAACCACCAATTGAGGCAAAACAAAAAACCAATATTTGCAACACCAGAACATATTAAAACAAATAAGCCACTACAATACACTGCTACACTTTCAGAACTTGAAGAAAGACTAGTATCCCTTCGACTTGCCTTTGCACAAATTTGGCAACTAGGATTCAAAAGACCTCAAATTGGACTAAATGGAACAATTATCAATGTCCCAACAGACATGAACATTATACAAACAGTGTTGCCACGCTCCACCAATGAAACATGCACAATTGCTATTGCATTAAAGAGACGTTTGCAATATAGAAATGTATACCAAAAAGGAAGAGTTCGACCAAATGTTATTATGAATTCTTTAAACGAATTGTGTAAAACAATGTTTTACAAAATGCAAAATGTTAAACTGAACAAAAATTGGCATCAACATTTGTACCATTTAGAAGAGCATATTACAGTTACCGATTCTTCATCAAGTGATAGCGACAAAGACAATGACACAAATAATCCAATGGAAATGGAAATGGATACCTTGAGCCATGGATTTACTGAGTCAAGAACTATACATTCAATAAAAAGACAAAGTCATTGAAATTGCACCTGCAGAAGGAAAACAACCTCTTGGAATATTCCAAGACAAATATGCGGAAGAAATGAATTTTCCAACATTATTTTTTGGAGAACCACATGATGAACGAATTGAAAAGAAAATTTCATACCAAAAAATTGCACAATGGGAATTATAAAATTCAAATCGAATATTTGCTTATCATACCACCAACTTATTTTTTAAAACCATTAAAATTCTAATTGCCCAAGTTTTTTCTACACTATGGATAAGAATTCGCAAAGGGAAATTAAAAGGTAGAACCCTATTAGCAAAAGATGTGAAGCACAAACCAAACCTTGAAAAAATATTGCAATCAGATATTGGATATGTAGATTTCAAAAAAAAAAGAAATTCACCAGACTATTTGCAATACTTGAAGAGAAATCTTTTTGCAATGATACGACAATTAGGACCACCTACTTTTTTTGTAACTTTCACTAGTGCAGAACAAAACTAGGAGCCATTAAAACAAACATTAAAAGAATTGTACATCTCACACCAAAACAAATCAATAGAAAACCAACAAGAATTGCTTAATGAAGCTGACATTACCTATTTGATTAAAAAGGATCCAACAACTTGTACTCACTATTATAAACATAGAATTAATGCCATGAAACAATTAATATGTTTAGATGAGACATTTTTTGGAAAGGTATTGGACTACTTTTCAGTTACAGAATTCCAAAATCGAAGAAATGAACATGACCATTTCATGCTATGGGTTAAAGATGCACCTATTTATGGAAAAGATACTAATACTAGTATTGAACATTTTGTAAACAGATACATAACTTGCAATACTGAAACTTTAAATGAACAAATAGCTAAAATACATAGACATCACCATAGTAAACAATGCGGAAAGACCAAGAAAAAAAAATGTCGCTTTGGTTTTCCACAACCACCAATGAAAACAACAAGAATTCTTGAACCATGCATTGATGAAATAAGAAACATGTGTTTGGCTGAAAAACTTAGATCCACTTTAGAATGATTAAATTACGATTGTTCTACATCTTTTGAGGATTTCCTAGTGAACATAAACATGGATGAAGAAGAATACATATTGGCCATACAATCTACATTGGTTAGACCAACAATGTTTTTGAAAAGGAAGCCAGCTCACATTTGGAACAATACATTTTGTAAAAAGATTCCACATCTATGGCAAGCAAATACAGATGCATAATTTGTTCTAAATGCATATGCTGTAGCAATGTACTATAGCTCATACATGACAAAATGCAATGCCTCAATAACAAATGCATTTAACAAAATACGCACAGAGCACAAAGAACAAAACATTGATGCAATTAAAATGATAACAAAACTTGGCAATGCTTTGCTCAACCTACAACAAATGTCTACTCAACAAGTTGTACACATTGTGCTTTCACTTCCTCTTAATTATAGTTCAAGGGAATGCATATTCATAGACACATCAACTGTTGAAAATCGCACATTTATTTTGAAAAATTCCACATAGCTAAAAAATGAGCTAGATGATTCACAAAATGTTGCTTGTAAAAGTTTAATTGACCATTATATAGCACGCCCTAAAGTATTGGCAAATGTTTGTCTAGCAGAATTTGTTGCAGAATACACAACAAAAAAAGGACAATTAAAAAAAAGAAGTAGACCACAAATTATTCGATATATAAGATACAATAAACATGTTGACATCGAGAACTATTATAGAGAACAACTTTTACTATATGTCCCATTTTCCATAGATGAAAACATATTGAAAAAAGGTTTTACAACATGGGAAAACACTTTCATTGCTAATGAAAACATAGTAAAACTTAATCAAGCAAAGTACACATACCATATAAATGAGCTATGGGGTGATTTGGACAATGCTATTAATGATGTCAATATTGAAAATGACAACTATACAGGAACAAACAATGTTGAAAACTTAAACACTGAATATAATGAACAATACAATTTGCAATCGGATCTAGACACAATAAAACCTAACTTCTACAACAAACAAATGAGAAGACCATTTGAAATTGCTAAGCATCCAAACTTAGTTGACAACACAGAATACTACAATGTTCGAAGAATGCTAAACAAAGAGCAACAAGTCATAGTAAAGGACATACTAATAAAAAAACAACATAAATTACTTGAACCATTGCATTTGTTTCTAACAAGAGGTGCTGGAACAAGGAAAACATTCACTGCCAAAGCTATATACCAAGGCCTACTACGTATATACAATAACTCTATTGATAGTGACCCAGATAAGATAAAGGGCTTGTTACTCGCATACACAGGTAAAGCAGCTTACAATATTGGAGGCACAACTTTGCACTTTGCACTATTCATACCATTTAACAAATCCACTACTATTCCATTGAGCTCAGACAAATTCGACATATTGACAAAAGAATATCAACAATTGAGTATTATCCTTATTGATGAAATCTCATTAGTTGGAGCGAGACTGTTGCGTTGCATAGATAAAAGATTGCATGACATCATGCAAACACCTACTAAATATTTTGGTGGTTTGGACATTATTTTTTGTGGTGATTTCTATCAAGCAGAACCTATATATGATTGTCCAGTGTTTCAAACTATCAAATTAGACAACGAACTAGTTCCATGCAATTTTTGGGAAAACATCAAATGCTATACCTTACAAAAAACTATGAGACAAAAAGATGAAATCTTCATCGATATTCTTAACAAAATACGAACAAACTCTCAAACATATAGTGACATAGCATACTTGAATAACAAATGCTTACGTCCTACACCTACTGATCCAACATTTCCATTTCTTTTTTACAAGAGAAAAGATGTTAATGCACATAATCAAAAAAATATTATTTTCACTACCTGAACAACTAATAACAATCAATGCAATTGATGAATGGGATAATTCTATTAATGTAGAACAATTTTTCAAAAACAATACAAATCTAGCAGACCAAATTATGTTAAAAAAAGACATACTAGTTGAAATTTATGGTGGAAACTATGATACATAGGATGGTCTCGTAAATGGATCAGATGGAATATTCAAAACATATACACAACATGCTGACATGGACATTATATGGATTGAATTCAATGATCGTCGTATAGGAAAAGCTCAAGCTACAAAACTATCACATTTAAACCAAACATATATTAACAATGGATGGGTACCAATACTCCAAGTTGCCAAACCAATCCTAAAACTAAATGCTCAGCAAAAGAATATTGTTAGGAAACAATTTCCAGTACAATTAGCATGTGCTCGAACAATATATAGATCACAAGGGCTTACAATGCATGGCCTTGCATTTGACCCCTTAGGTGTACACCAACATGGGTTAACTTACACAGCTCTTTCCCGCACATCAACAATTGAAACATTATTTTTGTTAAGCCCTCTAACAGCAAAAAACTTTAAAGTAAAAATAGAAATCATAGATGAAATGAAATGGTTAGAAACAACAGCTAAGTGGACTCTTCAAAATGACATACATTACAAAACTCAAACATCATGTATTACCATATCTACATTGAACACTCGTCATTTCTAGCCACACAAACAAGACATTGTACATGACAAAGATTTAATGTCATCGGACATTATTTGTCTACAAGAGACATATATGGAAAAACTGATAACAAATGATGCATTACCAGAATATAATTGCTCTATAGCATACCATATACATGGAATAATGACCTGCACAAAAATACATATACAAATATCAAATGCAATTCCACTTATAGAAGATAATGTTGAAGCACTATTGAGTACACTAATATTCACTAAACAAAGACTTTATATTTGTAATATCTATGCCAGACCATTAGCATCGCTTACAAATATTATAGAAATTGTTAACAAAGCAATGACAATTGCTTCTACTGGAAGCCTTATTTACATTGCAGGTGACTTCAACATTGACATTTCTACCTCCTCAAAAAAATTAGAAATGCTTAAAGAGAACATGCAAATACACAACTTGCACTTATTACAGGAAAATACAAAACTTTTCTCAAGAACCATTATTGATCATGTGTGGACAAACAATTATGCAAATACAACAAAAATTCAAAGATTCAAATCGTACTGGACAGATCATGACACTCTTCTATTTCATGTTGGCAACATTGTCTAGCCATGCCCTGCATCTTGGAAAAGGTAATCATGTACAACAAATTTATATGACAAAACATTTTATTGTCTACATACATTAACTCTTATACAGATCATTATTCATATAATGAAAAATAATACAAATATTGTTTTGCAGGTAAGTTGAAATCATGAATATTGGGCAAAACAAAGTATCTACTTCAGTACCTGCAAAAGCACAACAAGACACAAATAAAGAGTAAATTACATGGACAACATACATAATTTATTTTCTTTAACAAAATATTGTCTTGAAAAACCATAGTTGACTAACACATTTGTTTTGTCAAAGGCGATTGGACATGAATAAAGTTAACACTCCAGCAGCGACTATCCATACAACCAATATTACATCGGATGAAAGGTATGCATACTAGCCACAAATTAACTATAAAACAATTTCCAAATATATAAGAAATATATCTAAATGTTATAGGAAAAACACTATTTTAATAATAGATTAGTATAGAAGTAAAAAATAAAAGTGTTTTGCAGTTTTCTCAAAAACATGGAAATCAGTGAAGAAGATCTTGATGTAGATGATCTTGATGAATCTTTCTCTGTACGTACAAAAGAACGCATAACAAAACGGTTAGACATATCATTTCTTCCAAATTAGTTAAAAGTTAAATAGTATTTTCTACAAATTACATGACTAACAATTGCATTTCTTGCTATAGTCGTTTGGAAAGCATTGAACTAAATAGCACTTCTCCAACGAGAATGATCATTCAAAGCAGCAAAGAAAGGTACTAATTTTTAATACTCTTCTTTTCTACCAAATTTTGTTAATAAGCTATGTATATACTTCTACATTTTGCATAGATTTCTACAAACACCAATGTACACAGTGAAAAATCTTTAATTTATATTCGCACAATTGAGAAAAACATGCATTTTCTATAACTACAACAGAACACATAACAAAACAGTGATACTTGTCAATTCTTCCAAATTAATGAAAAAATAAATAGTATTTTCCATACATTTCATGACTAACAATTTCATTTCTTGTTGTAGCCGTTTGGAAAGCATTGAACTAAATAGCACATCTCCTACCAGAATGACTACTCAAAGTAGCAAAGAAAGGTATTAATTTTCTATTCTTCAATGTTGACAACTAGAATATATGTTTACAACACAGAATTAACTACACAATTCATTTTTACAGCCTAATTTCAACAAACCCAAAACCCAGTACAATAATGGAGCTTTGCACAGAACAAACTAGTTTTGTATTCGAAGGAGATGTCCTTGTTGTATATGGTCCTGCTTCTACCAAGTACACCAACACCCAAAAAAAGGCAGAAATAGTACATGCAGATCTTGTAGATTGCAACAGTCAAATGACTATAACTATAAACATTAGCAATAATCTGATCAATACATTCTTGCCTCGTATGTTTGTTGGCTCTAGCATTCACATCACCAACTTTTTAATCAAGACTAAAACTCAATATGAAAGAGGCGATGCAGACTATTGCCTTATCTTAACCAGTAGAAGCATAGTTGAAAATGTGCTAGTTGTTTGCAAAAAACGTAGATTAACTCTAGACGTCACTATCTCCCAACTAATAGAAGCAGAGTGTGACTATTCTATTGGTTCATTTGGAGCAATAGGGACATCTTATCATTTGAACAAAAACCAGTTCGAATTGCATGTCAAAGATGGAGATCTCCAAGAAGACAGGGCAACTGTTTATTTCTAACCATCTATACTTTATTTTCATAGTCAACTTTACTTAGAAACTTAAATTCATTAACAATTTTCTTTTGTAGGTTGTTATCTCAAGTACCAACACAGATTTATGTGCATATTTACAACAAATGTTTTCAAAAATAGACATGCCACTCCTCCTTGTCAAAAATGTTGTTAGAAATGGTTCACAAGGCACAAACGTAATGCGCACAACACAAGCAACATTTTTTGAGGAGCTTAATGATGCATGTACAAGAGCACAGTTGCAATCTCTTGCAAAATGTAACATTCAGGCAAGAGCACAAAAAATAATAATTTTTTTATATTTACATAACATATCTATTAAATTATTTTAGTTCCCTACAAAATACATAACAAGTTATTTTTTTCCACAGGTACTTGGCACACTAAAGCCAAAGAATGTGCAGTTGCCACCGTTCGAAGCTTGTTGTAGCACATGTAATCACTCCATGCTATTTGCCAAGTCTCTTGAAAAAGGATCTGTCAATTGCACGTATTGCAAAACAACCACCCGACTTTTCTACCGTCACAATCTGGCTTGCACATTGTATCGGAAAGAAGGAAACATTGAATGCTGCTTAGATGGAGACCTCCTTAAACAAAGTTTACCAAAGCTTGCAGAAATAACATATGAGGAATATAAAGATGACATTTCGCCTGTAGTGTTCTTGTTACATAGATTCCATTTGCATGGAACTTTTACACTATCTGTTAACAATTTCATTGTGAAAATTGTTCAACAACGACTGTTTTATTGTTTCCACAAATTGCACTTTCACAAACAATCTACCACACTGGACTACAGATTTTGTATATGTACATAAGAAATTTTGATGTGTTTCAATTTTGTATATGTAAATAAGTAATTTTGATGTGTGGCCCTTTTTTGGGCTTATGCAAGTGGGGCCTACAAGCACAGTTCTTTTTTAGAAAAATCCATTGCCGTACTGATCAATCACAGATTCACACCTATTATGATCCACTCCCTGGTAAGGAATTTTGTACTTTGATCTGTTAAAAGGCCATTTTTGATGTCTTGATGAGTTTCTCTTCAGTATTTTATTAAGTGCATGTAAACCTGTAATAAAGGTATAAAATAACAGTGACTTCAACAACTGCATGCTGAAATTTCCCTACCCACTTCAATGGGGAGCCCGTACCTTTAATGCTGGCCATACATTTCGAATGATGGGTCCAGTTTTAGTTTCCAGAATTGAGGTGATTCATGCTTTGCTTTGGATCATTTTTCATAATGCATCATATCAAAGGGGGTTGGTTTATTTTATCATTTCTTGATTATTATTAGTCTCACACAAGTTATGCTTGTTTCATAATAATCTGTTTTTTCAATTATAATTTAGACATGATCTTTAGCTATAGCAGTCTTTAATCTAAGAATTTTATTCCAATTAGTAAATATTGTTCAGAAAGAAAGGCTCTATTTTTAACATTGTTGTCTGGCCTCCTTGTGCTCTAATAGCAAATCTTCATACCGGATGACTTCCGGCACTGTCTTCTTGTTTCTCCACCACCACAACGGCAGCTATTTTTAATCTAAGGATTTTATTCCATGTGTGCTTTGTGAGAATTGATTGATGGATAAATATTGTATTTAAGTACCCTTCTTGCAGTGAACAGACCCTTGATCTCTATTTGCAAAAGGTCTTCTTTTGATTGGTGTCATCCAAATGCTTCATGGCTTCTTCCTTTTGCTCCATTCAATTTACCGAGCCCATGACTTTGAATATCACTGAGTAACTTAAGCCCTGTTTTCCAGATGGGTTGTAAGAACAAAGATACTCTTGAAAACACTTGTTCCAGATCTTAAGCTTAGTCTTGAGAAGCTTTAAATTTTCTTCAACTACAAATATTTTAGATCTATTCCTGATGGGGGCTTGCCACCATTCTTGAACCATTTCAATTTCCAAGCGTTTCTAGCCACATTTTCTCAGAACTTGAATGAGCTTTATTATTTTAGTAATGATTGAAGTTACAACTCCTACGCATTGAAATATATTCGCTGTATAAACAAATCATTTTCTATTTCAAATCTTTGCTTACATTAAAACAGACCTTTTTCTAGTATTTTAATCTGTCATGGAGCTGAGATTGAAGTTCATGTTCATGCCATAATAGTATAATATACATTGTTTGTAAACTATACCGGTTATCTTCATTAAATACAATAATTGTTTTTCATGTGCCTTTGGTTTTGCAGTTTCACAATATCCCCTCAGTGCTGCATTTTGCATAGGCCAAATTTGCAATGCAATTGAGCATCCTCTGAACATACACACAGCCCTTCCAAAGCACACCCATCTTTATAAATCACATCATCTTAATTTCCTATACCCAATACACCATCAGTCCATTCACTTGAAAAAAGACCTTCTGGATCATATTTATTCATTACCCTCCTAAACTCTTCCGCTTTACTCTGTCAATTGAGCATCCTCTGAACATACGCACAGCCCTTCCAAAACACACCCATCTTTATAAATCACAAAATCTTGATTTCCTATACCCAATACACCATCAGTCCATTCACTTGAAAAAGACCCTCTGGATCATATTTATTCATTACCCTCCTAAACTCTTCCACTTCACTCTGCTTTTGGATTGCACCCACAAAAGCAATATTCCTGTTCTTGCCCCAATGGGCACACCTTCATATTTGAAAAAAGCCATCTGCTCAATCTCTTGTATAACATCTGTATACAATGCAGGAATTTGTGGGTCATGCGATCGGTAAAATGTGATGTCCATGTCTACTTAATCTTCTTCTTTGCCAGGGTAAGCACTTGAAGCCTTGAATAATGCCGAATCAAGTTTATTAAGGACATCTTGATTCAACTATACAATTAATTAAGAGATTTGTTAATGTTCCATAACTTATGAAGTTCTAAATAGAAGCTTCTTACTGCTAAGCAATTGATTTTTTAATTCTTATGAACTTTTATTGGTTAGTAGGGGATAAACTTTCTAGCCTTTGAACTATAAGAATAACTCTTCTGCCAAAATCTACTGGCCAAATTCTAACCATAACTGATGTTTTTATCTAATAGACTTGTACAATGGTCTGAGAGGCAACTATTCTGCTAGAACAAGCTAAGACTTGTACCTAGCCTCTCCCCTTTTATACGTATGTATATGTCACCTCTTCAGACTTTGTAAGATTATAGGCCTTATGCATACAGATATCATTCAACTGGACAATTCTCTATGAGTGAATCATTTTCTGAGCAGAAGAAATCGTTTTGGCTTTATAATAATGTTCTTTTTGTTTCATTTTCCTCTTGAAGTGAGGTTTACATGACAATGTGAGATTCTAATTAATTGCTATTGTTGCAGACAAAGAAGCATATATCTTTAAAATATCATGATATATCCTGATATATTTTTCTTTGTCGTAGTCTGGACTCTGTATAGTAAACTGTTTTTGACTTTCCAAAATGAGGCTGTGACTACAATTCCACTTTTTGGTCTGTTTATTGAGTTTCTGTTGTTCCATACAGGATATGCATTTATATACATGGATGATGAGCGTGATGCTAAGGATGCAATACGAGGGCTCCAAGTCCAATTTATGCCAGGCGCCCAGAAAGGGGCAGTGCTGATTATGGCAGGGAGGCAAGTCCCGTGAAAGAACAGTACCGGAGGTGAGTGATTTTTTCGTAGGAATTGGTATTTGTAAGAATCAGTTAAAGATTGTATCATCTTTCATGATTAACTATTTTTATGCGTTTGAACAGTCGATCACCCGTCAGGCCGTCAAGATCCTAAAGCACTCCAGTTGAGCAATCTATTTGGTGTTAATGGCTATTGAGGTTGTTGTCATTGTTTGGAGCTTCTTATCGACTGAAGTCAAGATGTTTCTAAGTGCATTATAAAGTTGATCACAAGTTTCAAACACTTGATAAAGAGCACCTAAAGAATTGGTGGCTGGAATTTCAATGTACTGTGTTGTGCTATTCATAATTTCTGTGTTGTTCTCTAACACATTTACTGGTTGATTACTGATATAAATTTAGTTTACATTCTTCTGATTTTAAATATTAAAAGATAGTCTGTGTTATGGATTTCACTCGTCAATTGTTATGTAGTATGTGTTTTAATCTCTTGGCTGCCAAATATTTTTGTTTTTGTGGAAAGAACACTATTTAAATAGCTTGGTGGAGTCTATGATGAGTTGCTTATAATTTGCTCCAACAATGAGTTGCTTACAGCTTTCTGCAATAGTGAGACTAAAATGAGAACAAGAAATTTAGTATTACTATTTTACAAAATAGGGAAAATAAATTCTGATGCAGGGTTTACTGGATTAAATTCCTGGAAAGTAGTATTTACATTATAAGAAAACTGAGTTCTTGTGATGATTTGATATCTTGGACCATTAGGTTATTGATTTTCTAAGGGATGTGATTGACTCCAAGAGTATTGATTATAAAATTGTGGATAAAAAGTTATATTTATCTGTAATCTAGGATGCTATGCCGGCAGACTCAGTTTCAGTTGTATGCAGCCCTACTGCTACAATGCTACATTGTTCATGCTTTCCATGGTAGCTAGCAGTTGATTTGGTTCTTTGCCAGAAGTAGAAGCTTAATTTTCAGTACAAGTTCCCCATACATTGAGATCTTGCCAAATGTCAACGGATTCTCCCATTTCACAAGCTCAAGTTAAGATTGATTTGTTATTTATCTTGGAGATACCCTGAACCCTAGCCACTTAAATAGAGAAAAATTTCATGCCAAATGTCAACCAATTCTCCCATTTCACAAGCTCACGTTAAGCTTGATTTGTTATTTATCTTGGAGAAACCCTGAACCCTAGCCACTTAAATAGAGCAAAATTTCATGCCAAATGTCAACCAATTCTCCCATTTCACAAGCTCACATTAAGCTTGATTTGTTATTTATCTTGGAGAAACCCTGAACCCTAGCCACTTAAATAGAGCAAAATTTCATGTCATATCTTAAATTTTAATTCTATCACAATATAGTTAAAATAGTCTTCTAAGCATCACCTGCAAACATGAATCACTCAAGATTATTATAAAGCTATTATATTATCAACATTGTGTTTAAAACTAAACAAACACAACAAATTAAAACATGATTATTCATGAACATATTGGCAGAAACTTCGCTGCTCTGATGGAATCCCTTATTTTATGCAATGTGAATTTATGATCTATTTGTTATATGTTACATTTATTCCAAATTAGAAGAATATAAATTGGCAAGGCAAGTTTTATTTAATAAAAACACAAAAAAAAAGTGCAACTTAGAAAAATATAAATTAGTATAAATCTTTAAAAAATGTATAGTGTTGTTTAACTTTATTTATTATTTTCAAAAAAAGTTATATTTTATTTATTTTAGAAGAAAAATTAAATAATTTGAATTTTATAGTTATTAAATTAAAATTAGGATTAGGGTTAGGGTTAGGATTATAATTAGGGTGGGGGTTAGGGTTAATGTTTTTGATAAGATAAGCGATAAAAAAGGGTGTCGATCCTAGTATAGAATAGCCAAAAAGGTGCACCAAAAAACTATTATAGTTTAAGTAAAACCATCATAGTTTTAGCATATAAAACATAAAGATAAAAGCAACACGAAATCACACACACAGTAGATAGACAACATACCGACAGTAGAATAGATCCAAGCCTCTGAAGGCTAACCAAACATCTTATCCCAGTCATCCACCAAGAGCTGGTAAACATCCTAGTACTCTTTCAGTTTTTTGTCCTTCTTCTCTTGGCCCATAAGCTTGACCTCTTGAAGAACTGCCAGAGTAGTGGTAGACCTATGCATAACTTTAGCTAAAAACTTAGCCAGTGTTCTGAACTTCCACTCCAGTTCACTGAGTCTAGCCAAAAGGGCTTCTATTTCTTTGTCTTTACTCTTCTTTCCACCTTTTTTCTTTTTACCTGTTCCTTTTTTCCCCTTCTCTAAACTGACAGAGTCTGAACCTTAAACATTCAATTCAGGGAAATTGCTAGGACCCTCATCTTCAGCCTCCATCTTATCATTTTTGTTGTCCTTGTTCACTAAAAATTCACCCCCCATTTGTTCCATTTCATCCACCACCATATCCACTTTGTTGTTGCCCTCCAACCCAAAACCCTATTATTCAACAAAAACCATTTTATTTTTAAATCTTTAGAAACTTCATCTCTCTGCGGCTCCACAGAATCCACCTTGTTCAAGTTTCTTCAAACCGTTCCTCCACCTGCGGCTCCTCAGTATCAACTTCCACCTTCGAGATAGCCCTCCTCTGGGGAGTGTAGGCAGGCTTGGCAGTAAGCCTCATCGACCTCCTTGTCAACGACACCCAAGGTTTGCTATTAGTGACAGTAAAGTCCTCATCACCAGCACTGTCTGAATCACCGCTTCCCTCATAAATAACCTCCTCCACCACCATAGTAGCCTTAGAAGCATAATCCCACTGTTAGTGCCACTCTCTTCCTCAAAGCTACCCCGCATCTTCTTTTGGGGGGTCACCTGGGAAGGGTTACCTTGTAGAATTTTTCTTTTAGTAGGGATCGCCGCAAGAGACTTGGGGGTAAGATCTTCTGTAGTGGGTTCAGGGCTTTTGGCCGTAGAGGACTTTTTCTTACCAGTCTTTATGGAGGTGGCGTAAGACTCAGGGGCACTGACTTCTGTTATAATAACTAGTTTATCCTTCCCCTGGGTTGAATTAGGCGATTGAGGCGGTTCCATCCTAACAGGAGTGAGGGCTTTAGGGGGACAGAGGGCGAGATGAAATTTGTAAAGTCTCATGATAAACCCCTAGTGGAGTAGAATCTCAGGCTTGCTAGGGTCTAAAGCATGTTGCTCTTTAGTAGTAACAATGGAGGTTTCCGAAGACAAGAGAAGATAAAAAGGAAAGCTTTAGGGTTAATGTTACAATTGGAGTTAGGGTTAGATTTACAATTAGGGTTAAGTTTAGTATTAAGGTTAAGGTTAGGGTTTCAATTAGGATCAAACTTAGGGTTAAAATTCAAGTTAGGGTTAGAATTGAAGTTAGGGTTAGAATTAGAATTAGGGTTACTAAATTAAGGTAAGCATTAGAGTTAGAGTTAGGGCTACAATTAAGGTTAGGGTTACAATTAGAGCTATGTTTAGGGTTAGAATAAGGGTTAGGGTTAGGGTTAAGTTTAAAATTAGGATTAGGGTTATGTTTAAAATTAGAGTTAGGATTACAATTAGCAATGTGGTTAGGGTTAGGGTTGAAATTAGGTTATGGTTAGAATTAGGGTTAGGGTTGGAATTTCAAGGTTAGGGTTAAAGTAAGAATTAGGATTACTAAATTAGAGTAAGCATTAGCGCTACAGTTAGGGTTTAGATTAGGGTAGAGTTAGGATTGGAATTCAGATTAGGGTTAGGGTTAAAATCATAGTTAGAATTAGGATTAGGGTTAGAATTAAGGTTATTGTTAGATTTAAAATTAGGTTTACAGTTGGGGTAAAATCAAGGTTATGATTATAAATAATGTTAGGGTTAGGGTTAGTGTTAGGATTAGGGTTCCTATTACAATTAGTGTTAGAATTAAGGTGGTTACTATTAGAATTAGGGTAAGACTTAGAGTTAGGGTTAGGGTTAGGACTAGACTTAGGATTAGAATTTGGGTTAGGGTTAGGGTTAAAATAAGGTAGAAATGCAAAAAGAAATAGGGACGGCTAGGTGAGGGGCAACGACCAGGGGATTTGAATAGTCCTACAATAAGAAGCATGGCAATGTTGATCTTTCATAAGCAGGAGATCAACACCCAAACCATGGTGTACCCTCAATAGAGTTTTTGCAACTTCAAACACCCTTCTGCATAGTAGAAACACCACAAATTTTGGTCTTTTGTCTTTGAGAAAATGTGAAATGGCTTTCCCAAGCCCTGATCGACCCTTGCCATAATAAAATGGATCCTTTGATAGAAAAAAGATAGACTGTAATGGATGAATGGTGGTCTGCAACATAGGAATGGCAACCAAATGTGGAGTAGATTTGCTAAAAAGAGAAGACCAGACAATAAACAACCCACAATCAATGACCTCCAATAGCGATCAATCCTTGTAGGAATTAAAAACCAATGACCAAGCAGATTGGAGGCCCTAAATTAGGTGATTATATGGCACCTTCCTGCATGTGACGCCCATCAAAAATACATATCAGGGTTTTGCACCTCTACCCTTGCTAGCCGCCAAAGAAAACAGGGGTTTCCCAATGCCAAAGCTAGATACCAAACAAAAACAAAGTTGCAAAATGCCAAACGCCAAAACACAGAGATTTCCAAATGCTGAATGAACTGCTTGGTCTCTCTTTGGTGCGTTTTGACGCCTTCTATTCCTTGCCTACACTTGTACTGGCTTTCATGTCACCTTCATGTAGAAACGACCCTTTGCTCATGCCTCTTTTGTACCTATGATGGGGTCTTGGCCTAGCAAAGACCTTTCAAATGCCCTTCACGGGCCAAAGAAAATGCCCCTCACAGGCACAGAAACCCTCACAGAGATGCCCACAACAATGCATCCGCCAGAGGAAAGACACGCCTTGCACCAGAAATGCCTCCAATACATGACTCCAAATTGGCCTCAGCTCCAAATGAACCAGCAAACAAGCTTCAGTCCCGCTCTAATACCATGATAGAACAAAGATCACTGATAGAATGCTAATCACAAATGGAGAAAATGAGAACAAATGACACAAAAGATGATTAATTACATAATCACATAATTGGTAATGAATTATGAACAAGTGTGGTGTACAAATAGTGTTGAGAGTTTGAGTTAATGGGAGTCAGTCCCATAACTTAAGGAAATCTCAAGTAGATGTGGCAAGCTAAGTGGAGTGAAAGAGTTTGAAGGACTCTTCCTAACTGCCACACACCCAGCTGAGGTGTCCTACGCCATGTGGGGAATATACACATAATTACTTATTTAAATATAAGTAATAGTGTTAATATTCCTACACTAACAGGGTTAATATTAGATTTAAAATTAGGGTTATAATTGGGGTAGAATCAGAGTTTTGATTAGAATTACAATTAGGGTTAGGGTTAGTGTTAGGATTAAGATTCGTATTACGATTAGTGTTAGAATTAAGGTGCTTACTATTATAATTAGGGTAAGAATTAGAGTTAGGGTAAGCATTAGAGTTACAGTTAGGGTTAGGGTTAGGGCTAGAGTTAGGGTTAGAATTTGGGTTAGGGTTAGGGTTAAAATCATAGTTAGAATTAGGATTAAGGTAAGGGTTAGAATTAGGGTTAATGTTAGATTTAAAACTAGGGTTATAGTTAGGGTAGAATCATTGTTATGATTAGAATTAGGGTTAGGGTTAGGATTAGGGTTTCTATTAGAATTAGGGTTAGAATTAAGGTGGGTTACTATTAGAATTAGGGTAAGAATTAGAGTTATAGTTAGGGTTAGGGTTCAAACTAGAGTTAGGGCTGGAGTTCAATTAGGGTTAAGTTTAATATTAAGGTTAGGGTTTGAATTATGGTTAGGCTTAGGGTTAGGGTTTGGTTTAAAAATAGGATTAGTGTTAGGGTTAAGATTATTATTAGGGTTGGGGTTAGGGTTAGGGTTAGAATTAGGATTATGACTATAATTAGGGTTAATGTTAGAATTGGAGTTAGAGTTAGGGTTAAAATTAGGGTTATGTTTAGTATTAAGGTTAGGGTTAAGGTTTCAATTAGGATCAGGCCTAGGGTTAAAATTCATGTTAGGGTTAGAATTAAGGTTATTGTTAGATTTTAAATTAGGGTTATAGTTATGGTAGAATCATGGTTATGATTAGAATTAGAGTTAGGGTTAGGATTAGGGTACCTATTACGATTACTGTTAGAGTTACTATTAGAATTAGGGTAAGAATTAGAGTTAGGGTAAGCATTAGAGTTACAGTTAGGGTTAGGGTTAGGGTTAGGGCTAGAGTTAGGGTTAGAATTTGGGTTAGGGTTAAAATCATGGTTAGAATAAGGATTAAGGTAAGGGTTAGAATTAGGGTTAATGTTAGATTTAAAATTAGGGTTATAGTTAGGGTAGAATCATGGTTATGATTAGAATTAGGGTTAGGGTTAGTCTTACAGTTAGGATTAGGGTTTTTGTTAGAATTAGGGTTAGAATTAAGGTGGGTTACTATTAGAATTAGGGTAAGAATTAGAGTTATAGTTAGGCTTAGGGTTATAGTTAGGGTTAGGGTTAGGTTTAAAATTAAAATTAGGGTTAGGGTTAAGAATAAAATTAGGGTTGGGGTTAGAATTAGAGTTAGGGTAAGGGTTAGAGTTACAGTTAGTGTTAGGATTGAAATTAGAGTTAGGGTTAGAGTTCAATTAGGGTTAAGGTTAGTATTAAGGTTAGGGTTAGGTTTTGAATTATAGTCAGGCTTAGGGTTATGGTTATGATTAGGGATTATAATTAGGGTTAGGGTTGGAATTGTAGTTAGGATTAGAGATAGGGTTAAAACTAGGGTTGCATATAGGCTTATGATTAGAGTTAGAATTAGGGTCAAGCTTCATGGTAGGATTAGAATTATAATTAGGGTTAGAATTACAATTAGGGTTAGTATTAGGGTTTGGGTTATTGTTAGAATTAGGTTAGGGTTACTATTAGGGTTGGAGTTATTGTTAGAATTAGGGTTAAGGTTCAACATTGAGATTAAGATATTCCTTAAAAATAGGTACCCTAATTCTAACCACAACCATAAGATTACACTTAGCATTGTTTTATAAGCCTCAAAACCCTCAATCTAACTATATTTCTAAATCTAACCCTATTTAACATAATTCTAACTATAATTTTGGTCGTAACTCTAATAATAACAATAACCCTAATGCTAACCATAATCCCAACTCTAATTTGAACCCTAATTATATTTCTAACCCTAACCCTAATCCTAACACTAATGTTGAATCTAACTCCAATTCTAACCCTAACCCTAATTCTATTCCGAATGCTAACCCTAATTTTAACCTAAACAGTAATCCTAACCCTAATTTTAACCTGTAACTCTAATCCTAAATATAATAATATATAATATTACTAGAATTAGAATTATTAAATAATATAATATATAATTTTAATTATTATATATATTATAATTATAATTATCATATATAATATATTATAATAATATATCTAATCTATATTATAATATTATATTATATAATTATAATAATTCATATAATTATGTAATATAGTTAGAATTAGGCTTAGCACTCCGATGCTACTAGCAAACCTATATTTAAAAAATATATCTAAGTACGTTGAGAGATATCCTTCTCGAGGCGCCTATTTTTTTAATCAATTTACTACACATAGGTGGAAATAGGAACCTTGAGAAGGATATCTCTCGGCGTACTTTAGATATATTTTTTAAATATAGGTATGCTAGTTAATCACATGCCAATGACGAGAAGAGTATTGAAAATGTAATTAATGTTTAATAATTAAAAATAAATTATATGTTAAGGAGTAACATAATACAAGAACTAATAATTAAACACTTATGAGTTCATTATTAAAAAAAATAGGAGTATGAAAATTAAACACTAAAGGAAATAATATTAAAATTAATAATTAAATAATTTAGATTTGCTATTAAATAAATTTATAATTAGAAAATTAAACATTGATGGGAAGAATATTGAAAACCTAATTAATGCTTAATAATTAAAAATAAATTATATATTAAGGAGTAGCATAATACAAGAACTAATAACTAAATAATTTTGAGTTCATTATAAAAAAAATGAGTATAAAAATTAAACACTAAAAAAATAATATTAAAAGTTAATAATTAAATACTTTAGATTTTGTTATTAAATAAATTCAGAGTTAGAAAATTAAGCATTGATGGGAAGAATATTGAAAACCTAATTAATGATTAATAATTAAAAATAAATTATAGTTTAAGGAGTAGCATAATACAAGAACTAATAATTAAATCATTTTGAGTTCATTATCAAAAAACAATTATGAGTGTGAAAATTAAACACTAAAGAAAATAATAATAAAAAATTAATAATTAAATACTTTGGATTTTGTTATTAAATAAATTCAGAGTTAGAAAATTAAGCATTGATGGGAAGAATATTGAAATAATAATTAAAAATAGATTATATGTTAAAGAGTAGTATAATACAAAAACTAATAATTAAATAAATTTGAGTTGGTTATCCCAAAAAATTAGGAGTATGAAAATTAAACGCTAAAGAAAATAATATTAAAAAATTAATAATTAAATACTTTCAATTTTGTTATTAAATAAATTCAAAGTTAGAAAATTAAGTATTGATGGGAAGAAAATTGAAAACCTAATTAATGTTTAATAATCTCTTAAAACTTAAATAATTATAGTATAATAAAATATTTTTTTTCTTAAACATAATGTTATAAAGTAGTATAATAAAAATATAATGTACATTATATTTTATAAAGTAGTATAATAAAATTCAATTTATAAAAAATATTAATTATATGAATATTAATAAAATATTAATTTATGTTTGTTTTTATCCACAAAGTTATACTTATTTTTCTTTATAAAAATCTACTACTTTTTAATTTAAAAGTAATGACTGCATATTTTCTTTGAAATTTGATACTTCAAAAAAAAAAAATAATGGATGCATACTTTTTATATTTTTTTCTAGAATATGTGTAAGCTTTTTAACAATATCAAACCATATTATGATCATTTGATAGGTAGTTAAGTAAACATTTCTTCATTTGATTGGCAGTTACGCAACCGTTTCTCTCTCTTTTAAAAAACAAATAAAATATGTACAAGTGGAAAGGTGAAAACGGCATTCTGTGCTCATCGAAAGTCACGCCATAGAATAGGGTTGGCAGTCTGGCCCAAAAAACCGTTACTGCAGGTATGGCCATCAGTATGCATGGCAGTGTCTATGGCACAATCAGTGCATCCCGAAGGCCCCGTAGACGCTGCCAAGCCTACTTCTGTTATAAATTTTGAGAGTTGTAAGATTGTTATACTCACATTCAACAAAGTTTGAGTTGCATTGGTATTCCATTCTATTCTATAAATCTAGAGCTCGTTTGATATTTAGGTATCTAATGTGATAGGAAAGCTTGATGTGATTGGAAAGTTTGATATTATAATTTCAAGAGCCTCTCGAGTTTCTTTTCTCACAACTTGGCTTCCCATCATGGCAACACTCAGAATCTATAGCTCACTTCAAAACAAAAATGAGCAGCTGGTAAAGCAGTGTTTAACGTGGTTGAGAGCCTCCCTCCAGCGGACAAGAAACGTATTTGCGTACTATGGGCAGAGGTTTACAGATTGAATAAGATTGACATCGCTACGCCATTTACTGTGTCTAAATCTCTGCTTGTCTAAATATATGCAGCATGTCCATTCCAAATCTGCAGCAAAGTAGGACTACCTATACTGTGTTTTATTAAATCTTGAGTAGTCTTTTGAGTTTTACATTTTGTTTTTATTTCAAGAATATTTGGACTGGGTGTTTAGGTGTTTAGTTGTGTCTGTGGACTATTGAAATGGATAATGTTTAAGTAGAGTGGCTGTAGGATGTAGTTGTAATATTTTAACTTTAGTTATATTTGAACTTGGAAAGTTTCTACCATGTTTCATGTGTTTATGGTAATAAAAGGTTTTTGAACTTGGAAAGTTTCTACCATGTTTCATGTGTTTACCTTAATAAAAGGTTTACTTAAGTTTTCAATTATGTCTTCCATCATTTTTAATATTCAATATTTTTTATATTTAAAAAGTTGAAAAATCTGATAATTAAGATCAGTTTTTGGCTATTGCGTTTATAAAGTTGAAAAAAAGGCAACGATTAAGATTTTTTTTCTATTTGAATAATAGTTATGTTATGTCAAAATATATGTGGTGGTTGTTTTCAATCTATGAGGCATTACTTTGCATAAGAGCTTATTAAATTTTATATGTTTATTAGTCTCTGCTTATAATTTTATATGTTTATTAATCCCTGCCTATGGCAGGGATGTATTTTACTTACCTAGATACTCATGCAGAGGGAAAGATTGAAGTTTCGGTGTAAAAGATATCTCATTTCAGTCTTGATAAGATTAATTTTAAAACATAATTTCAATCTATTTTTGCCCTGCATTTGAAGTGGATCTGTAAATTTCAGGGAGTTTTGCCATTTTCATTTCTGCATTTGAATTGGGTTTTCAAATTTCAGAGGGTTCGGACGACTTTAACTATTTTATCAAGTTGGGTTTGTAAATCTCGGAGTTTTGCCATCTTCAGGCCTGTTAGTGGTTTCAGTTTACAAGTTTCGGAGTTTTTTTTTGTTATCTTCAGGCTTGTTTTGAATTTCGGTTTGCAATTTTCAAGGAATTTTGTTATCTATAGGTCTATAATTGAATTGGGTTTACAAGACAGGCGAGGATTGAATTGCATTTGGGAAAAATAATAAGATGGGGTGCTAGGGTTGCAGAGGATTTGTGGCCTTTATATTGAAGCTTTTGAATTTTGTTCAGGCTTTCATTGGGGTGTCAATGATTCTGTATGCTATATGGATGCTTAATCACTGGAAATACCATGACCCAACCCTTCTTCACCGGTTGCACCCACACCAAGCGATGATTTGTTTGCAGAGTACATCATGAATCATATGTCTATTGGGCAGCTGAAGGTCCCACTTTTGAATCTCCGATTTATCACTTGAGTAGATCAGCAGCTACCATTTCGAAAGGTTTTACAGAATCATTCTGGTTTAATGAATGGATTGGATCTTTCTTATGAGAAACTTCTTGCACTCTGGTAAGCCCCAATTCTTCTGCAACCTATTTTTTTTAAAAATGATGATCTTAGATGAAACTCTCTTCCCTCTTTTTCCATCCAACTGTATAAGACTCGTGTATTTTTCCCATTAAGAGAGTGCACATCTACATTATGAAAGTTCTTTGTCATCCTTGTATAACACTCAATTATTTAGATATGGATGGCCTCCAAATCACTAGGTGTATGCTTATTTCCACCCAAAAAGATATAAGCACCAATAGGTCATCAACACGCTCTTACTGGTTGCCAACATCTACTGTCCTGGTGAGTTGAGATGACACATACAGGCCAGTGTTGTCTAAAATGCATGGAATAGTTGTCTTGAGGCTGACTGCAAGTCTCTCCAGGTTATTTATTTGGATCAACACTCTATATGCTCTGTACTCTACTTAGGATGCCTTGTTAAAGACTTGGGCTCTGGGATTATGAGATGCGTACATAGTCTAGAGTCCAAGATGTGAACTATCAATAGCCTAGGGATCTAAGTCGTTGGCCCATCTGTAACCTTATTACCCAATTATTGAGAACCAGGCAATACCACCTTGTCCAACCATCATGACTATTTATTAAGAGTAATGTCCACACATCTTCTTAAACGAATTTTATGTGCTATAAAGGTTCAGAGAAACAATCTAGGCATCGAAAATGAAAAACGTGATGATGTTTTTCAATGTGGATGTGTGAAGAATTAATAGAATTTAGAATCTTGCAAAAATATTTTCATTTGTAGATTATCATTGAAAATCTTCTAAGAATTTTGATATCAAAGAGATAAGACTGAATGAAGTTGGTAGCTTAAAAAAAATTGGAAGAAAAACAACAAATCTCTTTCATGAACTATTTCTTGTTGGAGTATAAAACATTATAGGGCTATTTCAACATTCATCCAAGAGATTGAAATAATATTAGGCAGGGACTAATAATGCACCATCAAATTAGTATCAAATTACAAGGATTATAAGTTGGATATGAGACACATTGAAAATGTCTTACCTCTTAAGAGTAGCATTTAAGTCTGGTTCCTTCTTCTAATTGAACACATCATCAAAACCAAGCCTACCTTTCAGTAAGTCTACCTTCATAATAGAAATTTCGAGTCAGTTTAGTTAGCCATGGTCATTCATGCTCATGAAGATTGAAGGCACCTAAAGTGAAACATTAAGCTCCAAGTTGACATAGTTGATATAGATTTTAGTTGGTAGGATTCAGGGATGAGATGAGGGTTTCAATTGATCGCTAGTGTAATAGTTTTCTTTGCTTAGCATTTGGATAGCCATGCTATTAATTTTTTCTTATTTGTACCTGTTATAATTATATATCTTTTCTAACCATTTTACCTGATGTACAGGGAAATAACTCTCTTTTTATTTTTGCAATTCTTGTATTTTCCAGTCATTCTAGCTAGAAGAGAGCAATTCATCTGTTGGCACTTAGATTATCAAATCATCAGATTACACCAAACCACAATAAGAATTATCTAGACCTGGAAACGGTCAAAGCCTAATAGTTTTGACTTGGAGTACCTACTACACTGCAAGTGGTTTTGCCCTATCCAATTGGGAGTTGGCTCAAAGAAGTAGGGCCTATCAATGTAATATTCAAACCAGTTTTATAAGAGTATTTTGCTAGTTTATTGGTTGACTTAAACCTAGTTCAGTGTGCCACACTCTCCTTTCTTTAGAGATGGGTCTACAGGGATAAGTAAATAGTACTTCCATCCCATGCTGATGTACTCCCTTGTTTCCCTTGTAGTTGTTCATGAAAGATAAATATGTGTTTGATCATGCTGAGAAGGGAGATGGCTTTTTGTTACTATGGGCTTAAGCCACTGCCATAAGGGAGTTTCAGGGGAGTATTTGGATTCTCTTAGAACAATTTATAACTTCTTATGCTCTCTTGTCATGCATTTTGTGTCTTTTTATTATCACGGCCTGAAAGATTTTAACTGGAGTAATTTTGGTGAAATTCAGTGAATTAGAGCCTTTTTAATTATCCATGGAAAATTAGAGAAATAACAAGCTTGCAAATAAGTGAATATGTCTGTGTTCTTTTTGCCAACTTCCATGCATTTTTATGGGAATGACGAGGGTCATTGTGTTGTATTCTGGCACACTCATGGGAAAAACTATACATGCTACTTTACAGAATTTGGGTAATTTTTGTTACATCCTCTAATTAAACTAGTTTAGACTCTAGAGGAGAATTTAAAAGGTTGTTTTTTTTGACATCTTGATCAAACTAGTTGGGTAGAAAAGAAGAAATCACACAAGCACTTAGCTATTCATGACATTTTCTGCATTGTTTGACTTTGGGTCACTTTAAAATTGAGTGAAGGAGTCCTGCGTGTGGTCAGATTAGTATTCCAGAGTTACTGTTTGTGCCTTGTTGGACTTTGCATTTGTGACACAGCATTGCCTTGCATTGTTATTGCTCTTCTCTTGTAGGACTTTGCATTTATTTCTTACTATTTGTGAGGGAGCTACATCTTATGTAGGGATGTTTGTAAGATTTTTTTCAAAATAGAAAAGAAAATATATAACTCCATTTTAACATTTTGTTGAGAACACAATTGTATATATCATTACATATTATTACAAGGCAGCGATACATTGAAACTTATGATTTTTCACTGCCTTGTGTTGAAAATCTGATTCTATATTTCACTATCTATTATTGGCAATCACTGTAAATGTTCTTATGATTTCAGAGTATCCTGTGCAAGGTTTGAGGCACTCTGAGAAAATTATTTTCTTGTGTTTCTAACTGAACAATGAAACAAGATTATATGCAGCCTGAGAAGTTGGTTGCTATTAAACTGAAAATAGTAAGCCATTGTAAGTAAGAAGTAAATCTTTTTTTAAACTGATAACCTTAGTTATTTCTATGGCATGTTTATCTACATATTTCTTGGCATCGGCATCATTGTTTGCTTAGTAACTTTCATTGGTCACATTGCTGCAGAGATAGCCAACGCCTGTTGTTTATGCTGTGTATCCTTGATTTTTAATATTTATCATGTGTTGGGTCCTTTCTTGTTTTACATTTAAAATAATCATCATTAGCACTGGAATCGTGAGAATATGTACTGCCAAAGCAAGCTCTTTACGTTTTTATACTGAATGCTTGATTTGTGGATTTTGGGCCCTGGTAGATTTGTGGAAAGCTTTTATGTAAGGCAACTCTTCATTTACTGCATACTGTCTTATGTTCTTAGGAAGAGTGTAGGCAGTGACAGTCAGCTCAAATGAATGGAAGCTACAGTAGGAGTTTTAACCTTTCAAATTTATTCTTGGACTTACCAGTCACGAGTTTAGAAAACCTTTTTATAATTCCTTTTTATGCATTTAAACTCAGGTTGGCCTCGTTTGAGAGGTCTGTTGCATGCCTAGGTGTATAGTCAATGGTCTAAAAAGTACAAGTCAATTTGATAGGATGGTCAGTCCATCTAGTCAAACAACCAGTTTAAATGGGGTCTTTTGTTGTCTTCATCTGATTGATCACTTACTCTTGCTGTATGCTGTGTTGTTATTCAAATTATCTTTATATTATTGAAGCATGAAAATCAAATATCTGATGTCACGATACCTGCAACTATATATATTGTCCTTGATTTTGCATAATTTTCTATGCTTTGTTGCCTTTGAATATAGAATGTGGTTCTTGTAAATATTCCTTTTTTTTACTAGAATCAGTTTTTGTGGGAGACATATCCTTTAATTATTACTGGGAAAAGGTGCGACTCTCGAGTGGTTTGCAGGAAAAAGTTCTATAAACATTTATACCTACTTGATATTGTGCTTTTGTTTGATAGGATATCCCAGAGGACCCAACTTGAGAATTTGAAAACACTAAGAAGTTTATCAAAGATAATGTGGATGTATGCAAGTGGGTTGGTCTTGTAAGAGTAATCATCTAGGTATGTGAAATCTAGCAACATTTTCCAGAAATCTGGTTGAACATTGCCTAATAAAATATAGATATGCATTGGAATTATATATTATTGTGGTATTATATAAGCTTTATAATACTGCATGTATTTGATGGCATCTTTTGGGTATGTGGATTGTGTTTGTGGACTTTTGTCTTTTATTTTATGGTTTCAATGTTTATATTTGTCAAAGGATTTCCTTTTCTATAGAAAACTATTTTTTTTATGTTGAACATTACCTAAAATGGGTAATAGAAAGAAATAAAGAGAAATTATAGCAATGACCATGAATGACCAAAGTAGATCAAAGAAGATATGATGGGACAACCAAAGTAGTAGTATTGGGAGTCAAAAATGATCTTCAACCCATATAGAGATGATAGAATAGAAGCTACAAGCAGAGAACAAAAATAGATTCTAACCAACTAGGGTGATTAGACCCAAAATGTGACCTACATTCCAAACATCATATATTACCATGAGAGACAAAACAATTGCTAGATAGGAAGATATAGTCAATGGAATCTCAGACAAAAGATAAAAGTTTTTCCTAATCTATATAGAAAAGGATTGACATCTCAGTCATCCATGGTGAAAGAGCCAATACAAGATCTGATAATTCCATAAAAGAATGACTTGGATTAAGTGGTCGTAGCTAGGAAATCCTAAGGGGGTGCAAAGAATATCTCCTAGAAATGCTCCTAGCATCCATGATTGATGGTCCCTTCGTGGTAAATGAAAAAGATGGTTATACACATCTCACTAGATCCCTTGGGATGTGGGCAAGGAGGGTGGAAGACCCTTGGGGTTGAGCAATGTGTCCACCACGTCCAATACAAGAAAAGGAAGGATTTATCGCATTGATCTAGCATTCCATCTATAGAGGTAACTGTAGCCCTTTATACCACCAATTCCAGAGTACATTTGAAGAATGAGGTTATTAATTACGTAGTCTTCATAATCCTCTATAAAGCTTGATCCTTGAAGGTGACTCATTCTTGAGGGTTAAGGACCAAGCACCTTTGATGTTACATCCCCTTTTTGGATTCAATATTACTATTTACTTTTTCTTAAATAGTACAGTCATGTGGATATGTTTTAACATTAGAGAAAATGGGATATGTTTTAACATCAAAGAAAATGATGATATGATTAGAAAAGGTTAATTTTATGAAATCATGGATTTTTACTTGATTATGATCAATCTGATGTTATGAATTATGATGTCTTTTCGATATGAAAATGAAATGATTTGATGTAAATGTATTTTGATCAGAACATTGGTACTCTGACCACAAATTGTATGTGAGATTGTCAATGACAGGAATAGATGGAACATGTTCGCCAAGAAGAAAGAAGAAGAGAAAGTATCTTCGAAAAAGAGAGAATAGACTCTGGAATAATCCATGGGTGCTTGCCACTGAAAACGAACATCAAGTAGATAAACCTAGTTGCCTTGAGTTAAGTATTGATTTCGGGCTAAGTCAATTTTTGATGAGAATGTCAAGGTTTACAAGAATAGGTCTTCTTCTTCTTTTCGTAGTTGTCGTAATGAGTATGGGAAATTGACATCTATGTCATAATACTCTGAATCATGTCATCAAACATGGACGACCGATATATTTTTATATATATATATAAATGTATACACTTGAGAATGAGTTGTATGTCGTGTCTTGTTTAGTGGTTCGGCGTAAAAGTCAAAAGTTGCAAGTAAAGTCGATCCCAAACCTTGTATTGTGTTTACGCTCAAATCGTCATCATTGTCATAAAGCTCTACGAGTGTATGATGTAAACGTTTACTTGCAAAATTTGACAGATGTAGAGTTGTTTCTGTTATGGGCTATTATCGTATAATAAAAGGTTTAAATAATGTTTTAAATCTTGAGACTGTCGAGTGTAATACCATTGGTCATATTGTAATGGTAATATACAAAATTATATTTAGTTATATTTAAATAGTCATTATGGGGTAATTCTTTTATTCTTTTATGATGTTAGTAATCGGGTAGAAGCTCGAAGGGCTCACTCAAGTCGTTATTGTGATGTCTTCTATTCCAAAACAATCTATTTTATTCTTGAGCTTTAAACTTTATAGATGGGTTGTCGGCTCAGCCATTATTATAAGTTATGTATTCGATTTAAACTCATAATCGGTTATGAGTAGTGTGGCATCATGTCCAACTAAAACCGCCACCTCGCATATGCTGAGCTCCACTTTCTAGAGTAGTTGCAAATTTAGTGGGAAACTGAACCATCTTCTGTGTAGTGGTCGTGGAAAGGAGGAGATGGTTAAGGCATGCAAGGTAGTTACCAAGTTGGTAGGGCGTGGTTTAGAGAGGGAAAAAAAAGTTAGTTTTTCTATGGAGGGAGAATGGGATATAGAGGAGGAGGTGAAATGGGTTTGGGACACACACATAGAGAACGGAGAAAAGAAGCTGATAGGAGGCCGAGGGAAGGAGTATGTGAGGGGGTAAGAAGAGAACGAGCTTTTAGACTAGTTTATAAGCAGTCACTGGAGATTTTCTTTAGGTTCCTCCTCTATTCTCTTTCACGCTGTCATGGCTAAACAAGAATGTTTTAATAGGAATGGCTCCACTTGTAATACGAAGGAACTTAGTATTTTATTGATGATGTAATATGTGAATTGGTTACCAACTTCAGACCTGTGTGTTTTCACTTTTTTCAAAATGAAAACAATTCTATTTGTTCCTTGAACTACACTATAGTCTTAAACCTCACAGTTGAAACACATTTGTTCTTTGAAGCATCTTCAATGGTCGATTTAATCTGTGTAGTTGTATTCGTTTAACTTTAGAAATATATGGATATGTGGAGAGCACATAGTAGACTATGTTTTGGTCAAAAGCTAGCTATAAAGATATCCTAAGCCGCAGTAGTCTAACCTTGGTCGATATTTGAAGTGTCATCAGTTGGCCTGCCGACTATTTATGGTTGATCTTGTCATATCTAAAAAAAACAACTAGTTTTATAAAAGACTTGAAGAATATGCCATCCCGTCGGCAAATGGGGAACAAAAGTGTGGAATGTATGTCGTTGTATGTATGACTGCTCAGTCTTCCACAAGTTCTGAATCTATAATTGGTTGGCCGACCATAGAGAATATACTTTTCTTGCTGCGAATGATAACTAGTTATAGTCCATTTATTTATTGTATATAACTCTTTTAGCTTTAAAAACATTCAAACTGTTGTGTCTTCGAAAGAGGGTATAGAGTTATTAATGGTTTAAACTGTCAAACATGTTAGATAATGAAGTTTTAGAGCAGACACAATAAATCTATAGTTAAGTGTTTAGTCTAAACTTGCATGCATTCTTCTTGCAAATAGAAACAACATGATAGGATTTCTAAATGCTTAGTTTGATAAAAGATTAAGCTATGTCGAAGATTCAATAGGTCAAAAAAGACTTTTAAGAGTATTTAAACTTTAACTCTGGGTCTTCAATTACTTGTATTCTATAATTGGTTTATTGTTAAACCCCTTCCAAAATTATGTAGTTAAGTTTAGTGTCCTCTCTTGACTGGATAATTTAAAGCAATGGACGAACTTAGAGATCAACTGATAAACCTATAGCATTAACTGATTAACCGGTAAGCTAGAATCCCATTCTTTTAACATATGGATGGAAATGTCTCCATGAGCTAAAAAGAGAGAAGTAAACCTAACTATCATGTGTTAATGCATGATGAGTTTGGAACACCAAGAGGTTATCGAGGTCTTTATATTAAACTTATACATAGGTGACTTTAGGATTGCAATTAATTCAAGTTGAGTTGGGGTGGGTGAACTTACTACTTGCGTTGACACAACACTAATTATATTCAAATCCTTTGGCCGAGGTAGTGCATGTGCCTCAAATGCATTGATAGTTCACCGTGACTAGATGGCGTAGCTTGTGGAGTGGTCATGCTTGACTAGAGGGTATCTAGGGGATTGCATGATAACAAGATACGTAGGTCACAACACTAGTACTCAGATGGCTAACACCATTGATTATCCTAAGTCTATCCTCTTTGAGTAGGGTAGGGCCACTTCTAGATAGGAAGGAGTGCGGGAGACCGACGGTCTGTGGTTGGAGGTTAAGCTCCTTGAAGATACATTCTCTTCTATATTCTAGAGGCTTGCTGAGACTTGAATTTGGATGGTCGACAATCGAGATGCAGTGACTTTGGTAAGTTTCTATTTCAAAAATGTTCTAAGTAACTTTAATCATCATATTGTATAATGTTGTAGATGGATAGATCCCTTTTGTATAATTTATAATTTCATGTTATTGTTAGTCGATGGATGTACTACTTGGTTTTAAATTGAAAAACAAATTATCTTTCTGCTTTAAACTTAAAAAAAAAGAAATTATTATTGTTGGTTAAACTTAGTTTTTAGGGTGAAAACTAAACTGGGTGTTACATATGGTATTAGAGCTAACCAGGTTCAGCACTAGGGCTGATGAGTCCACTAATCTGATTAAGAATCAACATTATGCAGGTAGCTAATGATTTGATTTACTGTGCCAGGATGGTATGTCTCAAGAAAACTGCAAGGAAGTCCTTTGCTGGTAAGGAATGTTACCTGCAAGCTAAGCAGACACGTCTTGCAATGATTAAGACTATTGAGAAAATGAATGATGAAAATGACATTTGGCTAGATGATGTGGAAACTTTTGCCAATGCTCTGTCATGGCTCAAACAAATGAAAAGAGAACTCCTAGAGACAGCTAGGATGGCAGCTCAAATTATGGTCAATTGCTGCCCTATTAGTGGACCAATGATCACTAGGGATTCCCGTATACCACCTAGAGCTGAAATCATTGTACTATCATCTGATAGCAAATCTAAGGGTTATACACCTCGTGAATATGTGTTGGACAATGAATCCGAAAGTTACACCCCTCTTGTAAATACTGAGTGAAACATGAAATGTGTCTATCCTTAAAGAATATACATACTATTGTGCAAAATATAATAAAGACAAATTTTGGCTTGAGAATAACTATGGTTATGAGCAATTGATTTTTTTTGATAATATTTAAAGTGATAAATTTTAGAACTGATTAGTACTTGCTAAAATAGGTGAGAAAACAAATAAACATGGATCAATTAGAGTTTAATGAGAGAGAAGATCAGGAAGGTCACAACTCTCAGGCTAACTCCACTGATAAATTGGACAGAATCTCTAATATGCTTACCGAAACTAAGGAAAGATTGGGAAAATTGGAAAAGAAAGTGAATGAAACTGGGAATACGGAGGGTGAAAATGAGTATTCTAATAATGTGAGTAAAAGTAAGCAAGGAGAGCATGGCACATCAAGTGAGAATCAAGAGAATAGTGAATCTCAAAGGGAGACAAAAGACAAACTTGCACTAGAACTATCTAAGGATATGAAAAAGATTATTCCTCCCAAATTTGATGGAATGAAAACTGGTGATGCAGCAGAAGCATGGCTAATAGAAATGGACAAGTACTTTGAAATCAGAAATTATTCTGAGATTACAAAGGCAGTGTGGGGAGCATATCAGCTATCTGGAGAAGCATACACTTGGTGGATGAACAAGAAGATGGAACTAGATTTAAGCCCCTTGAAGGTGACATGGAATGAAATTGTGGAACTGTTTCAAAAAAGGTGGTTACCACAACTCTACTTTGATCAAAAGCTAACAGATTTTCAAAATCTCAGGCAAGGTGATTTGTCCGTGGTTGAATATGTGAAAAAATTTACTAGATTATTGAAGTATGTTCCTCAATATCAAAAGGATGAAAGATTTTGGATAAAAAAATTCATAATGGGGCTCAATCCTCAGATTGGTAGAGAGGTGGAGGTGCATGGTCCGAACACAATGGACCAGGTGTATGAGAAAGCAATTAAGCAGGAACAGAAGATCAAATCCATTTCTTCTTATCGTGAAAAGAAGCATAAGAGATTTGATAAGAACTTCAATGATCAGACGTATAAAAGGAAGATTGATAAAGGATATGGAAATAGGAGGTACGATAAAGGAAATCGAAAAAACAAAGGGAGATTTGGTAATGAACGAAGAAATGAAGATTTTAAGAGGAACGATGATGCTTTGAGTAGACCATCCGAGAAGAGAGAACCAATTGGAGGTTGTTTTTCATGTGGTGGAGATCACTATGCCAACCGTTGTCCTAATAAAAAGCAGAATGGGCAGCATAGGAACACGGTACTTCCTTCGTAGCAAGAAGCATTTCAACAAAGGATTCACGTTGCCCTTGACAATTGACAAGCTGAGTATCAGATTACTCCCATTGAGATGATAGGTACTTTATTTGGAGTCCCTGTTTCTATTATGTTTGATACTGGTGCAACAGAAAATTTTGTGTCATCTAGAGTCTTAAGTAAATTTCCTAGAAGAGCTAGTTTTATGTCAAAACTATGGACAGTTGAATATGCAAACCACTCAAAGGCTTAGGTAGAGCAATGTTTGTTCGAATCTAAGATTGATATTTCAAACTTCTCCACCAAGGTAAATTTATATATAGCACCTTTAGGGTCCTACGACATCATTTTAGGAATGAATTGGTTGTGGAGACATAGGGCCAAGGTGGATTGTTTTCATAAAACAATTGAGTGTTTGGATGATAAAGGAAACAAAGTTAATTTTTAGGATATTCAAAGGGAATTAAGGATCAGGTCTATTTCATCAAAACAATTAAAACAGGATAGGCATAAGGGATGTCAACTTTTTGCAGTCAAAATGGACCTAGTAGAAGAAACTTTAGAGAAGCAAACTTTTGAGGAAAAATACCCTTATCTTCGCAATTTTAGTGATGTATTTCCTAAGGAACTGTCAGGCTTGCCTCCAAAAAGAACCTTTGATTTTACCATAGATATTAAACCAGGATCTGAGCCAGTATCTAAAGTTCCATATCAAATGACCACTACTGAACTTGTGGAATTGAAGGTTCAATTGCAGGAGCTATTGACTAAAGGTCTAATTAGGCCAAGTGTATCACCATGGGGAGCTCCGGTTATTTTTGTCAAGAAGAAGGACGGAACCCTTAGACTATGTATAGATTATCGGATGCTTAATAAGGCAATGATAAAGAATAAGTATCCACTTCCACGTATTGATGATTTATTCAACCAAATGCGTGGTGCAACAATATTTTCTAAGATAGATTTGAGATCTGGATACCATCAGTTGAGGTTGAAAGATGAAGATATTCACAAGACTGCATTTAGAATAAGATATGGTCATTATGAGTTTCTGTGTTACCATTTGGATTGACTAATGCACCAGCTGCTTTCATGAATCTCATGAATAGTGTTTTCAGAGACTACCTTGATAAATTTGTCCTAGTTTCCATAGATGATATTTTGATATATTCCAAAAATGAGGAGAAGCATAGACAACATCTTCAAATTGTTTTGCAACATTTAAGAGAACACAAATTGTATGCGAAACTTTCAAAATGCACTTTCTTTCAGAAAGAAGTGCAGTATTTGGGACATACTATATTAGCAGAAGGGATATCAGTTGACCCAGCTAAAATAAAGGCTATTATGGAATGGCTTGTACCTTCCAATGTTTTAGAAGTATGAAGTTTTATGGGATTGGTCAGATATTATAGGAAATTTGTTTTGAATTTCTCAAGTATTGCTAGTCCAATCACTTCTTTGCAGAGAAAAGGAAAACGGTTTGTTTGGTTAGGAGATTGTCAAAAGGCATTCGACTTATTGAAAGAAAAGTTAACAACAACACCAATTCTGAAAGTCCCTGATCTTGAAGGGCAATTTGAGGTTATTATCGATGCCTTTGGAGAAGGGTTAGGAGGCGTGCTTATGCAAAATGGGCGTGTAATAGCCTATGAATCAAAAAAGTTGAAAAACTATGAGTAGAATTATGCTCCTCATGATTTAGAACTGGCAGCAGTGATTCACGCCCTTCAGATGTGGTGACATTATTTGTTGGGAAAGACTTTTATGTTAAAAATAGATCATCAAAGTCTTCGTTACATATTTACACAACCTCATTTCAATGCAAGACAAAGGAGGTGGTTAGAACTAATATCAGATTACAACTTTGAGATTGCTTACATCAAAGGTAGAGAAAACCAAGTAATTGATGCTTTAAGCAAAAGAAGACACATAGCTTCTATAATATCTATTCATGCTAATTTTAAAGATTTAGTATTGCAAAGTTTATCTGGAGATGAATATTACAAGCAGGTGAAGCAAGCTCTACAACTAAACCCCAAGGATCCAAGATATGATGGATTCTATTTTGAGTCAGACAGATTAATGAGATTTAAGGGAAGAATCTACGTTCCTAATTCTGTTGAACTAAGAAACCTTGTTTGGAAGGAAGTTCATTGTGCATCATATTCTGGACACCCAAGAGTAACAAAACTTTTAGCTGATGTCAAACCGCTATACTTTATTTTCAGCACTAATAACCTCCCAGTTTTGGCAAACTTTATTTTCAGCACTAGGGACTAAACTCAATGTGAGCACCACTTACCATCCTGAAACCGATGGACAAATAGAAAGGGTTAATAAGGTTTTAGAGGAGCTTTTAAGAATGTATTGCATGGACCAACAATACAGATGGGAGGAATATTTACCTCTTGTTGAATTTGCCTATAATAAATCCTATCATTTTGCCATTAAGATGGCACCGTTTGAAGCATTATATGGAAGGAAATGCAGAACACCTATAAGCTGGGACAAGCTGGAAGATAGGATAAGCATTGGACCAGAAATGCTAGCAGATATGGAAGAAAAAGTGAAAACGATTAGGAAAAGGTTGGCGGAAGCCAACGACAGGTGAAAAAGTTATGTAGATCGCAAACGGGTGCCTAGATAATTCTCTATTGGTAAGAAAGTTCTTTTGTGAGTGAAACTCCATAAAAGCTCAATCAAGTTTGGTAAATCATCAAAGTTAGCTCCCCGATATGTCAGAGCTTTTGAAGTCCTTGAGATTATCAATCCAGTGGCCTACAAAATTGCTCTACCTCCAGTCTTGTCCAAAATGCATAATGTTTTTCATGTTTCTTACCTAAAGAAATATTTAGTAGGTAATGACCACATTCTTAAATGGAATTCTTTATAGATACAAGAGCCAGGAGTGGTTGTGATCGAGCCACTCAAGGTACTCGAAATGCGTCAACTCTGTTTACGTAATCGAGAGGTTTTGCAGTGCAAAATTCAGTGGGACCAATTTGGTGAGGATAGCACCACTTGGGAAGATTATAATGACATCCACCAAAGATTTCCTTATCTTTTCAAAAACATTAGTTTTAAACTATAAAAGTTTGTTTTTATGTTAAAATTTGTCTTGATAAACTCAATCATTGGGGACGATGATTCTATAGGGGAAAGATATGTTACATCCCCTTTTTCGATTCAATATTACTATTTACTTTTTCTTAAATAGTACAGTCATGTGGATATGTTTTAACATCATAGAAAATGATGATATGATTAGAAAAGGTTAATTTTATGAAATCATGGATTTTTACTTGATTATGATCAATCTGATGTTATGAATTAAAATATCTTTTCGATATGAAAATGAAATGATTTGATGTAAATGTATTTTGATTAGAACATTGGTACTCAGACCACAAATAGTATGTGAGATTGTCAATGATAGAAATAGATGGAACATGTTCACCAAGAAGAAAGAAGAAGAGAAAGTATCTTCGAGAAAGAGAGAATAGACTCTGGAATAACCCATGGGTGCTTGCCACTGAAAATGAACATCAGGTAGATAAACCTAGTTGCCTCGAGTTAAGTATTGATTTCAAGCTAAGTCAATTTTGGATGAGAATGTCAAGGTTTACAAGAATAGGTCTTCTTCTTCTTTTTGTGGTTATCGTAATGAGTATGGGAAATCGACATCTGTGTCATAATACTCTGAATAATGTTGTCAAATATGGGCAACCGATATATTTATATATATATATATATATATATATATATAAATATAAATGTATACACTTGAGAATGAGTTGTATGTCGTGTCTTGTTTAGTGGTTCGGCGTAAAAGTCGAAAGTTGTGCGTAAAATTTAACCCAAACCTTGTATCGTGTTTACGCTCAAATCATCGTCATCATCATAAAGCTCTACGAGTGTATGAAGTAAACGTTTACTTGCGAAATTCGACGGATGTAGAGTTGTTTCTGTTATGGGCTATTATCATATAATAAAAGGTTTAAATAATGTTTTAAATCTTGAGACCGTCGAGTGTAATACCATTGGTCGTATTGTAATGGTAATATACAAAATTATATTTAGTTATATTTAAATAGTCGTTATGGGGTAATTATTTTATTCTTTTATGATGTTAGTAATCGGGCAGTAGCTCGAAGGGCTCACTCAAGTCGTTATTGTGATGTCTTCTATTCCAAAACAATCTATTTTATTCTTGAGCTTTAAACTTTATAGATGGGTTGTCGGCTCAACCATTATTATAAGTTATGTATTCGATTTAAACTCATAATTGGTTATGAGTAGTGTGGTATCATGTCCAACTGAAACCGCCACCTCGCATATGTTGAGCTCCACTTTGTAGAGTAGTTGCAAATTTAGTGGGAAACTGAACCATCTTCTGTGTAGTGGTCGCGAAAAGGAGGAGATGGTTAAGGCATGCAGGGTAGTTACCAAGTTGGTAGGGTGTGGTTTAGAGAGGGAAAAAAAGTTAGTTTTTCTATGGAGGGAGAACGGGATATAGAGGAGGTGAAATGGGTTTGGGACACACAAAGAGAGAACGGAGAAAAGAAGCTGACAGGAGGCCGAGGGAAGGAGTATGTGAGCGGGTAAGAAGAGAATTAGCTTTTAGACTAGTTTATAAGTAGTCACCAGAGATTTCCTTCAGGTTCCTCCTCTATTCTCTTTCACGCTGTCATGGCTAAACAGGAATGGCTCCACTTGTAATACGAAGGAACTTAGTATTTTATTGATGATGTAATATGTGAATTGGTTACCAACTTGAGACCTGTGTGTTTTCACTTCTTTCAAAATGAAAATAATGCTATTTGTTCCTTGAACTACACTGCAGTCTTAAACCTCATAGTTGAAACACATTTGTTCTTTGAACCATCTTCGATGGTCGATTTAATCTGTGTAGTTGTATTTGTTTAACTTTAGAAATATATGGATATGTGGAGAGCACATAATAGATTGAGTTTGGGTCGAAAGTTAGCTATAAAGATATCCTAAGCCGCAGTAGTCTAACCTTGGTCAACGTTGGAAGTGTCATCAGTTGGCTTGCCGACTATTTACGGTTGATCTTGTCATATCTAAAAAAAAAAAACTAGTTTTATAAAAGACTTGAAGAAGGTGTCATCTCGTCGGCAAATGGGGAATGAAAGTGTGGAATGTATATCGTTGTATGTATGACTACTCAGTCTTCCACAAGTTCTAAATCTATAATTGGTTGGCCGATCATAGAGAATATACTTTTCTTGTTGCGAATGATAATTAGTTATAGTCCATTTATTTATTGTATATAACTCTTTTAGCTTTAAAAACATTCAAACTGTTGTGTGATCGAAAGAGGGTATAGAGTTATTAATGGTTTAAACTGTCAAACATGTTAGATAATGAAGTTTTAGAGTAGACACAATGAATCTATAGTTAAGTGTTTAGTCTAAACTTGCATGCATTCTTCTTGTAAATAGAAACAACATGATAGGATTTCTAAATGCTTAGTTTGATAAAAGATTAAGCTATGTCAAAGATTCAATAGGTCGAAAAAGACTTTTAAGAGTATTTAAAATTTAACTCTGGGTCTTCGATTACTTATATTCTATTATTGGTTTATTGTTAAACCCCTTCCGAAATTATGTAGTTAAGTTTAGTGTCCTCTCTTGACTGGATAATTTAAAGCAATGGACGAACTTAGAGATCAACTGATAAAATTATAGCATTAACCAATTAACCGGTAAGCTAGAATCCCATTCTTTTAACATATGGACGGAAATGTCTCCATGAGCTAAAAAGAGAGAAGTAAACCTAACTGCCATGCGTTAATGCATGATGAGTTTGGAACACCAAGAGGTTATCGAGGTCATTATATTAAACTTATACATAGGTAACTGTAGGATTGCGATTAATTCAGTCGAGTTGGGGTGGGTGAACTTACTACTTGCGTTGACACGATGCTAATTATATTGAAATCCTTTGACCAAGGTAGTGCATGTGCCTCAAATGCATTGATAGTTCATCGTGACTAGATGGCGTAGCTTGTGGAGTGGTCATGCTTGACTAGAGGGTATCTAGGGGATTGCATGATAACAAGATACGTAGGTCACAACACCAGTACTTAGATGGCTAACACCATTGGTTATCCTAAGTCTATCCTCTTTGAGTAGGGTAGGGTGACTTCTGGATAGGAAGGAGTGCGAGAGACCAACAGTCTGTGGTTGGAGGTTAAGCTCCTAAAGATACTTTCTCTTCTATATTCCAGAGGCTTGCCGAGACTTGAATTTGGATGGTTGACAATCGAGATGCAGTGACTTTGGTAAGTTTCTATTTCAAAAATGCTATAAGTAACTTTAATCATCATATTGTATAATGTTGTAGATGGATATATCCCTTTTGATAATTTATAATTTCATGTTATTGTTAGTCGATGGATGTACTACTTGGTTTTAAATTGAAAAACAAATTATCTTTCTACTTTAAAGTTTAAATATATATATATATATATATATATATATATATATATATATATATATATATATATATATATATATATATTATTGTTGGTTAAACTTAGTTTTTAGGGTGAAAACTAAACTCGGTGTTACATTTGACCAAGATATTAGAATCAAGTACTGAGTGATTCTCTCGAATCTTCATTTCAAGCCTTGATTATAAATATTAGGACTAACAAAATTTCTCTATCCTTTATCAAATAATGCTCATTCTATTTAGTTTGTATGTTGCACAAGGTTTATTAAGAAGTTTTTGTTTGAACTGTCCTTATTATGAAATAACAATTCCAATAGTGTGTACATATTGTCATTTGAAATAAGTGAAACAAATAAGTTGTTACATGGTTTGATTTTTGCGTAAATCCATTCTCATCTTGTTTTATAGGCTAGCATTTATCTTAGTGCTAGCAATATCCCAATAATGGCTCCAAATGCAAAGGCTTGAAGCTTTAAGAAAAACCAATTCGACTATCAATTTGACTATCAATAGTGCTTGCCACATCATTATGTCTAATTTATTTTCCCCTTGTCATTAAATCTACAAATGGCAAGTGATTCCATGATAACAAGAGAGCATCATTAACTGTACAAATGACTATATGTAATGAATGCCTATCTATTATTCCAAAAACATACTATAAATTTCCAACACAAAACCATACACATTTTTGTTTATAAAATGAAGTACAATTAAATCTTTTTACAATAATGAAAATCATAAAGGATTTTTCCATTTCCTCAAATCATATACAATAAATGAATAAACTACATTCACACAATTACATAATACATGGTTGCATCATCATCTTGATACTATGATTATAATTTCTCAAAATAATAATAACAATACATATAATTCCAATGGAATATTAAAGATATCTCTGAATAACTAAGTCTTCAACATCTTTAACTGCAAGAGGGAGAGCATCACCCGAGTGCTTTACCTCCAACCACAAACCGACAATCCCCCCTACACATTTCATTTGGAAGTGTCCCTACCCTTCATGAGGGAAGTGGATTAAGGGAATCGATAAGATCTATTATGCCATGTTTGAGAACTAGTGTTGTGTCAATTTACAAAAAAATAGTTATACAACTCTAGATTCCCTCTAGCTAAGTATAACTTAGTCTGATTGTTATGCAATAATAGAAAGACACTGTGAACTGACAATGTAAGTAGTGTTGAGTTGGAAATGCTTCTGGATTTGACTGTGTTTTATTATTTTCCTCAACGTTTTGAATCACACACAGTGATCCACCATCAGGAGAAAGATAGCAAGAGAAGAGAGAACATAAATGACAATTTGCAGACTCAAGACCACTTAAAAAGAGTGAGAGAGAAATGTGAGGCAGAAACCAAGACCACTCAAGGGAGAAGGACAGCTGCCTATCAAACTAAATGAAGTGAGGGACAAAAGAGGAAAGGAGGAAACCTAAGCACACTTAAGACAAAACATACTAAGAAAAGACTAGTTAGGATAAGAGGAAAACAAAAATAAAAGAAAATTAAAGATAGAAATAAAAAGAACAAGGCCAAAAAATAGAAGAGACCAAAAAATAGAAGAGAGACAACTATAATTCTAACAACCTAATCAACAAAAAAAAGGAGAATGAAGAACAAAAGGGTAACAAGTGGATCAACCTAAATGCAACCAAAGTCACGAAGTATAAAGAAGGTGAAAAGGATGACACAAATGAGTGTTAAATGACAATTTGCAGACTCAAGACCACTTAAAAAGAGTGAGAGAGAGATGTGAGGTGGAAACCAAGATCACTCAAGGGAGAAGGACAGCTTCCTATCAAACTAAGTGAAGTGAGGGACAAAAGAGGAAAGGAGGAAACCTAAGCACACTTAAGACAAAACATACTAAGAAAAGACTAGTTAAGATAAGAGGCAAACAAAAATAAAAGAAAATTAAAAATAGAAATAAAAAGAACAAGGCCAAAAAATAGAACAGAGACAACTATAATTTTAACAACCTAATCAACAAAAAAAGGAGAATGAAGAACAAAAGGGTAACAAGTGGATCAATCTAAATGCAACCAAAGACACGAAGTATAAAGAAGGTGAAAATGATGACACAAATGAGAATTAACACTGAGATAAGTTGAAGACAAGGACAAATTTAATCAACAAGAGACATAAAGAACAATCCAAGGATGAAAGAAATAAATAATATATCTATATATATATATATAATTAACACTGAGATAAGTTGAAGACAAGGACAAATTTAATCAACAAGAGACATAAAGAACAATCCACGGATGAAAGAAATTATATATATATATATATATATATATATTAAAGGGGGACAACCAAGAACATGAAAATTGTAAGGGTTAAATTGGATAAAGCTACCTACAAAGAAAAGAGAAGGCCCATAGCAAAGTTAAAAGCAAGAAAAGGATAAACCAAGAAGACAAAGGGATACTATGAACATAAAAGAATGGGAAGTAAATATCTATATATATATATATATATATATATATATATATCAATCAAATGAAGGAGAATAAAACGAAATAAATAACTGAGAGAAATCCTAAAAGTAAAGTGAAAAGCAATCAATAAATGGGAAAACATGCTCAAACAACCAAATAAGAAAAGGGAGCAAAACTAATAAAGATGATATATATATACATCCACACAAACTCCAAGACAACACAAGGAGCACTAGGAGACAAAAAGAAATGAAAGATTAGGCTAAAAACCAAGGAATTAAAAGGGAGGGACAAGGGGTCAAAGCAACCTAGAGGTTGGAGGCGGAAGGCTTAGCTAGGAAAACAAGACAACGAGATAGAAAAAAGAAGTGTGAACATGCCAAGGAGGGTATAGAGGAGGGAGGACGGGAAGCAAGCAAGGAGCAAAGGAAGGGGAAGAAGAGCCTACAGGGGAAGAGGAAAAGGGACCGGATGAGGGACAAAGACTAGAAACCACATAAGGGACAAGGAGGGGATAGGGGGGCAAAATCCAAGAAAGAGGGGGAGAAGAGTGGGAAGTTGAAAGGAGAAGGGAGAGGGAGAGCTTGAAGATGAGGCCAAGAAAGAGAGGGGAAGGATAAGAGGGGAGGAAGGGGAATGCAAGAACGACTAAAAGTGAAGGAAATCATGATGGGGAAGAGTGTGATTTCTGAGGTGGGTGAGCAAAGGTTGCCAGGAAAAACTAAGGCTCCATCCCTCATCACGATTAAGGTTAGTGGGGTGGTTGTCGATTTCTATGGCCTCCTTCAGTTTCCGCTTGAAGAAGTTATCTTCCTTGACTAAAATTTGTGTATCTTCCAAGCGAATGTGGTTTTTGGTTTTGGAGGAGTTCTCGGCAAGGGCTAACTTTTGAGTTCGTTCATGTTTGATGTCAGCACTGTGCTCTTTAATCCTAGTGCTAAAAGAGTGACCTGTCTCCCCAATGTAGGGAGTGCCACATGAACAAACTACCTTGTAGACTCCTGAGTTAAGGAGAGGGTCTCTAGGGTCTTTGGGAGATGGGATGCGGCTCCTGAGAGTTGAGATGGGTTTGAAGGCATAGTGGATGCCTTTTTTAAGAACCTTGGAAATTTTGTTGGAAATGCCTTCAATGTAGGGTATACTGGTCATAGGAGGGGTTGGAGGCTGAGTTTCAATAGGAGAGGAGTAGAAGCGAGATCTGGCTTGTCTAAAAGCTCTGTTGATGAGTTTACTTTTAAAACCATTCAATTTGAAGACTTTGGAGAGGTGGGCGAGTTCAAGTTCTAAGTTATCCTTATCACAAATGCGAAAAGCTCTGGTAGCCAGAGTTTTTAGGACACCAGTTTTTTGGGAAGAGTGATGATGAGAAGAGGCATGGAGGTACAAATCTGTGTGGGTTGCTTTTCTAAAAACTTTTCGGCCTAAGGAACCATCCTTTTCACCTTCTTTATACTTTGTGACTTTGGTTGCATTTAGATTGATCCACTTGTTACCCTTTTGTTCTTCATTCTCCTTTTTTTGTTGATTAGGTTGTTAGAATTATAGTTGTCTCTCTTCTATTTTTTGGCCTTGTTCTTTTTATTTCTATTTTTAATTTTCTTTTATTTTTGTTTTCCTCTTATCCAAACTAGTCTTTTCTTAGTATGTTTTGTCTTAAGTGTGCTTAGGTTTCCTCCTTTCCTCTTTTGTCCCTCACTTCACTTAGTTTGATAGGTAGCTATCCTTCTCCCTTGAGTGGTCTTGGTTTCTGCCTCACATCTCTCTCTCTCTTTTTAAGTGGTCTTGAGTTTGCAAATTGTCATTTATGTTCTATCTTTTCTTGCTATCTTTCTCCTGATGATGGATCATTGTGTGTGATTCGAAACGTTGAGGAAAATAATAAAACATAGTCAAATCTAGAAGCATTTCCAACTCAACATCATGGACTGTGGAAAATTGATGACTACCACAATGTAAGTAGTGATTTTGCATTACTTTGGCCAAAGATTCATTATTTCAAAGACATTCCTAAAACGAAGACATGTGTCATATGTTTAGACACTTCTATCTCAAACTAGTTAACACATATCATTATTTCACAAAACACATACTTAAGAGTATAAACTCTAATTATGAGCATACCAACTTAATTAATTGGTGTTTCTATCCTAGGCTTGGCTAGGTGAATTGGATAGTTTATGCCAACTACCACTTCATCTCTAGTCAAGTATAGGATAGAGTTCTAAGTAATTTAATAAATATTACTAACAATACTACTGTGTAACCTTGCATTGTCAGCTATATGCCCAAATGGTAGTCTCATCATAGTTAAAAACTTATGATTTTAGTAATCATAAACAAAGGAAATTATCTTTTCTGGGACATTTATATTTTACCTTTAATAAATAGGCTTAACTTCCATACTGACCCAAATAGGTAATATCAAGAAATCATAGAGTTAAATAATCTCTGTTGTCCTCATTTCTAAGTTGAATAAGAACTGGTATGAATTATCTACCTTATTTCCAAATAAAATCACTTATACAATAATAACTTCTTTTCCAAAAACTTGATCAATGTTTGACTAAACAAAGAAAATATCTCCATAGTATATAGAACTCAAAATTCCTCACTGCTCTTTCCTGAGCATCTCTAAATTTAACTCAAGTAAAATAATTCCCTATATCTCAGAATATTAATGTATATTTATATATGGATATATGTATTTTACATATATTCATATATAAATATACCTAAGTATGATATAGGATAAGATAGATAATGTCAGAAGAATTCAATGATCTCACTATTGAGAAAGTATAAAGCACACTGCTTGTTCAAAACTAAAAATAGTTTTCTACAATAGTCATTTCAACGTAACACATCTTTTCAAATTTGCTCTGTTTTGGCATGACTCGAGTTGATAAAATAAAACAATTTCTCTCATTTAAGAATCATCAACCTTCTATGATATAAGAGTATAAACATCTAAAACTAAGTTGCAGAGAGAAATAATCTAATTTAATCTTCATGAAATTTGATGAAATCTAGAATAAACCATAATGAAGCACCAAAAAGATCAAATAAACAGAACTATGATGTTCATTGTTATATTCACAATGACTCTCCAATGGGTCGATCATAAGTCTAAAGTTTAAAATTCATTTGTTCTCAAACTAAAAGAATTCAATAAACTCATAATGATACAAGATATCCTTTTGTTCAAGGTATACAACAATAATAATCTAATGATAAAATTAAACACAGTCGTGACACATGGTTTTCAATAGTCAAGCCACAATATTACACTATGGTATATGATAAGATTCAACAGTCATGCCACAATAGTTACAATATAGTCAAGGCTCAATGTTACAAAATGTATTGTGATTGTTGAGTTTTATGATCAAAATTAAAGCAATCAGAAAATGCAACACAATGAACAATGAACACAACAAGATACCCTGGGAAAACCCTCCAACTTGAGGGAAAAAACCCAGCAACAATATATCTCTTATATATTGAATGATAAGAACATCAATCTGCTTTACAATGGCCACATCCAAGGCCTACAGGTATAGCTTCACTTCTTGAAGCACAATGAATAAGTTCACACTTGATAAATCTAGTTTGCTCTTGAAATAACTTGATCTTCTCCTTAGAAGTCTGCTCTGCCTTTTGAATTTTGCTTGTAATTGAATGTGTTCAAATGAGAGGTGTAATGACCTTGTATATATACATGAGGGACGCACCCTTTCACAAGAGGTCAGCCTCATTACAATATAAATGTAAATAACATGTTAAATTATGCAAAGCCATTTTATACTACTTGTATAATTAGGTCGGCCTATAGAAGGATCCGACTGAAGCTATAACATCAACACAATCAAGCCACAATAGTTACAATAGTTTAGACTCAATGTTCTCTCTGTTGAATCACAATGTTTATACTTATACTGAGATGTGATTAAACACAGTCATGACACAATAATAACACTATGACTATGATGTGATTCAACATAGTCGAGGCACAAGGTTTGCATTAATGACTGTGATAAGATTAAACACATTCGTGGCACAAGGTTTGGATTAATGTCTGTGATAAGATTAAACACAATTGAGGCACAAGGTTTTAGATAGAGATGTAAAAAATAAACATGATTTCCCTCACTAGTTTTATAAAACCTTGCCAGTAAAACAACAATCTTCACCTTTACTCAAACCTATTTCGGTCTTACATCAATAACTATAGCTTTAAAAACTAGACTAATGTTTAGAAACAACAAACACTGGTTTGTTAACATAAACCTTTGTTATAATGAAAATAGAGTAATAAAAAACAAACATTTAAATCTCTTCCACAAGGATAATGCATTTGTAGCCACATTATTTCAATGGCAAGTTTAATCATAAGCTAAATCATACATATCACTATTAAACAATATTATGAAAATATACCAATACACTGATAGTTTCACCCAAAAATTTGTAGATCTTTTCCTCTATCTTCACTATCGCCTCTATTTTTCTTCCTTTTTCCACCAAAACTGTCCTCCTTCCAACTTTCCCTCTTTTCCCCATTATGGGTTCATTCCCCCATAACTTCCTAAAATTTCTCCATAATCAACTAGATTCCCCCCTGAAATCTCTTCCACTCTATCTATTAACTTCCCCACGAATTGGAGTAGTTTCTTGGCATTAAGGAGATGTGAAGGGGTCTCATTCCACTCCCATTCATAGTACTCCAACATTAATTCCCTTAAATGCATTACAATAGCTCACTAACTCCAATTCGTGGAGCTTAGTCGAGCTCAAAGCTTTGAAAATTTAAATCTTAAAACACAACAATTATAAATACAATTATAATATATATATGAATGCATATCCATATCCATATTTAAATGCATCTATATACATGTATATATTTATTTATTTATTTAATAAATATATATCCTTATATAACTATATATATCTTCAAATAAAGATAAATCTCTTACAAGATGAATTGTGTCTATTTCTCGACAATCCACAAGTGATAAAAAAAATTACAGTTAAACTATCACGCAATGAAAACAATCAAAATCTCATTTGACGCTTGACCAAAATGAGATTGACAAAATAGACAAAAGGAACAAACCAATAGATCAACTATGACGCGGATCACACTAATCTAAAACAAGAAATCGACTACATCATCATACCAAGACAATGCTACTATGCAAGATTCTGACATTCTTACGATATCAACAATATCCAAACACATATAACAATGACTCAATACTTGTGTGTGTGGGTTCTCAGAGGCATAGGGGGTAAGTGCATAAAGATGAGGGACCAAAATGGGGTCTTAAGATGCCACCTTTTTTCTGAAATCAGGAAACATTGATGTTGGATGAGAAATTGAAGATAGCTACACTCAAAATTTGAAGATGGAATAAAAACAAGAGTCGTAGTGCTTCGAATCTAGTTTCTAAACTACTATTTTTTTCCAAAAATGGTTGAGATTAAGGGGTTCAAAAAGGGGGAGCACACAAATTGGTCTTATTTTTCTCAAAAAAAACATAACATAGCATCTGGTGTGCTCCCCTTAAAATGTTAACTTTTTTTTTAGTATTTCAATAATCTCTCTGGTGAGAAATTAGCTAACACCATGTAGTTTATCACTGATTTTTCTGATAATTTTTTAATGAATAATTAATATTTTAGTAATTTTTAAAGTGGACACATCCTAAAAAATAGAAATTTGAGCGTGCTCCCCCCTAAAATGTTTGAAAACTAATCGAAAATCATTTTTTTAATACGTGTAGAATGGAGTCTAGCTTCTAAAAATGTAACTTATTTTAAATTTTGATGAACGGTTAAAAAAAGTAAAAAAATACTAGACATTGGTTTTTGACAAAAAATGGACACACTAACAAAAGAAATTCAAGATGAAACCCTTAACGTACTCAAAATGTGAAAAAAATTATATGGTTAGATAGCTAACAAAGAGCTTACGAATATGGTGGTTTTTTTTTTTGAGTTTTCATTGAAAAAAGTGTCATCCTGATGGGGAGCACGCTCTAGATTGTCTCTAGATTTTGCTAAAAACTGATAAAAACACATCAAAGTGTCATCCATTTTTTGCATATCTTGCAATCATTGCATTACATTAGAGAAAATCTCTTTGAGGTGTTACATCATACAATTGACATGCCTTGTCTATGCTTCCATAGTTTACATACATGTCTACAAGGGCAGTTGCACTTCCTATCGTCTCTCTCACTCTCTACTTCCCTCCCCTCTCTACGTCTTACCCTCTCTCTGAGTCTCTGCTTCCCTCCCCTCTCTACGTCCTACCTTCTCTCTCACTCTCTTCTTCCCTCCCCTCTCTACCTTCTACCATCCATCAACTATATACATATCCTAGTCCATCAACCCATGAAGCCATGAAGGATGTGACCCAAGGACTATTAGCAAGGAATCTAAGAACATCATGTACTCAAATTCCTATCCTTGAGCCTAACAAAGAAACTCCTAATAACATGTCTACCACTCCAACACCATCATTCACTCCTATGTCTATCCATTTCATTGAAGAGTCTCCTACCATAAGTCCAAGTCAAACCCCATCATGTAGCCATGTTGTCAAACATCCAAAGATTATTGATCCCATCCAAGAACCCATCACATCCATCTAAGAAACCCAATAGCTATACATTAAGAGCCTAGTCCAAAGCATGTGGAAACACCAACCACCCATCCTAATCAAAATCCAAACATCCCACCTAATCCCATCTTGGTTCCCTTACCATCTCATGGTCAACCCCTCTATACATTGATCCCATCATTGATCCTCCAACATCTCCTGGTGAACCCCCATCACCACCTCTTACTCCCCAATCCAATGAATATCAATGCATCCCCACTTACCCTATCCATATCTAATATCGTGCTATCCATGCTTATCCTCCCTGTGATCAAGATATTATCTATGATCAAGATCTTATCCATGAGAAAGTAACCCACATCACTCCTATCCATCATCCCATTAGCCCTATCCATCATCCCATCCTAGTCCTATTCATTATCCATTAATATCTCATGATGAGACACTTGGTCCCCAAACAAACATAGACAATTAAACAAATAACTTGGATCCTATCAAATCACATCCCAATGAGTATAATAATTTAATCAAGATCCAAGAATTCTACATCTATTTCCCATTGATCATCCATCGTCCCCTATCAAACTATATGTTTAGGTGTTTAGCCTGGTTTCTTGAGTTTAGGGTTTATGGGTCATGGGCATTATTTGAGGTTTACATGAGTTTAAGGTTGCTCAAGTAAATAGGGTTTAGGGTTTATGGTTAGGGTTTAGGGGAATTATTTAGGCTTTAGGGGTTTAGGGATGCTCAAGTTTAGGGTTTAGGGGTTAGGGGTTTAGGGTTGCTCGAGTTTAGGGGTTAGGGTTTAGGGTTTAGAGAGAGATAGAGTGAGGGGACCAATAGAGATTGGGAGAGATAGGGAGATAGAGGTTTAGGGTTGCTTCCAGGTTTTATGGTTTAGGGGTTAGGGGTTTAGGGGTTTAGGGTTGTTCATTTTTAGGGTTTAGGGTTTAGGGGTTAGGGTTTAGGGGCATTATTTAGGGTTTATGGTTTATGGTTTAGGGGTTAGGGGTTAAGGTTTAGAGGTTTAGTTTTATGGTTTATGGTTTAGGTAGAGAGGAGAATAGGGAGATATAGAGGAGACCGAGCCTAGGAGAGATATCTCTGTCTCCTCTATCCCTCTCTCTAACTATACCTACCTCTCTATCTCTCTCTCTCCATGTCTCTCTATCTTGCTCTCTCTTTCGATCCCCTCTCTCTAACTCTACCCTTCTATCTCTCCCTCCCTCACTATCTCACTCCCCCTCTCTATCACTCTCCCAATCCCTCTACCTCAAATCTATCTCCCTATGTCTCTGGAAGTTGTATCTCTTGATCTCTTTCCCTATCTTTATCTCTCTGGACATATGGATCCCTTTCTCTTAATCTATCCCTTGCTACCTCTCTCTCCTCCTCTCTATCTCTCTCCCCATCCCTCTACCTCTTGAAATCTCTCTCCCTATGTCTCTAGACATCTCTCCATCTCTTTCCCTATCTCTATCTACCTGGATAACCATATCTCTTAATATATCCCTCTCTACCTCTCTCTTTGTATTTCTGTATCTATCTCTCCCTTGCTAGATCTATCTCCCTATATCTCCCCTCTCTCTATATCTATGTACCTCTATCTTTCTCCCTCTATAGACCCCTTTGTCTATCTCAATCCCCCTCTCTCCCTCTCCTTATCTCTATCTCCACCTATCCCTATATCTCTCTATTTGCCCCTCTTTCTATATTTTTTCCTTTCTCTAACTCTATCTCTATCTCTCCATCTCCTTCTGGATGTCCTTGGGCTCTCTCCCTATCCATGTCCATGCCCCTCTCTATCTCTCCATGTCTCTTGGTCCCTCTCTATATATAGGATAAAGAAATAGAGAGAGAGAGAGAGAGAGACTCTCCCATGTAGATACAAGGTTACATTTGTCCCTCCTAGTATAGACAAGTTCTATTTCATGAACCACATGGATATTTGAGTCTAGGGATACTCTTGGACCATCACTTGATTACCTATTTGATGCACTACATGCATAGTTACAATATGTTTTATGTGAGAGCATGACATCCTAGACCATGATTTTGGCATCAACATTGAGAAGGTTATGATTTGTGCATGCATGAAGCTTTATGTTTTCATGCTTCCCAGAACAATGCGAGTGCATTCTAGGAAGCATGAAAAATGGTAAAAAAGCATGTGGGATCCATGTTTCAGACCCCACATGATTGTTATTCCTACTTTTCATGTAGTATATCAGACAAGAAAATGTTTTTCATGTTGTTTGACTTATTGAGAATCATTTTTATATCAATCCACCACCTTTTTTGTTTTTTCAATGTAGAAGAACTGATTTTGCATGTTTTTGGAGAAAATTTGATTATTTAAATTGAAAGTTTCATGTTTCATGTGTGATATTATTTCAAAGCTAATTACCATTGATATATAGATTGAATTTGATGATATATGTTTATTTTTTCCATAAATTTCACTAATCCTATTCTAGAGTTATATATAATTCATAATCAAACTTGTGAAAAAGAAGAATTTGAGGATTTTGAAGCCATATTTTGGAGAATTGGTCAACTACAATATCAAATTCTAAGGTATGTTCAACTTATGTCCATTTTAGTTCACATATATGTGTTCTTATGTTCTTTATGTCTTTACATCTTTATGTTCTAAGATATATATGTGTCTAGGTATATTAGTTAGTTCAGTCAAAGAGACTCCAAATTCCTCATGTTTCCACCTTGTTTCAGCCCTTCATGCCTTCATTTCACCTATTTTCAGCTATACAAGAGAAAAACAATATCAAATACTTCATAAAATAATTTTAGTGAACAATTGTTTGTCATACTCATATTCATGATCAATGGTGCCAAAATTGATTCTGGAAGACTCTTAATTTTTTCCCTAGGATGATATAGAAGGATTTATTCCTTAATATGCATAATGATTCATTCAATAGAACCATGCAATGGCTTGAATCTTAGACTATCCTATGCCCCCTATTATGACAATCCTACTTGTCTCTATTGATTATTTAGACATAATTGTTAGGTGTCCTTTTGATAACTTCTCCATGCATGCTTCAAAGTATGAATTCTCTTGGAGAAGGTTGGAGGATGTGGAGACCTCTTTAGTGTCTTGGGCTAGGACATTCCTTATGCACATATTCATGATGATTTGTATGCACATGACACAACAATATTTCAAAATTTCCTAATTGTCCTTTGTTATCACATGATGGTGGTTACCTTGATCGACTATATCCCTTTCAATACCCTAAATTATAGAGATTAGTTTAATAATTTTTATGACAGTCCTAGGTATGTCTCCAAATATTCATGTTTCCAAGATAGCTCTAGCTAATGTCCACTTGTTTCCAACTTCTTAGGCCTACAAGAAACAATTCTGAGCATTATATTCATCATAAATAAGTCACTTTTAGTCAATAGAAGCCAAAATACATCCATTTGCAATCATGGATTAGTTAAGGACATCTAGGTGGTAAATTTGTTGCCATTGGCAACTTCACAAATTTGGTGTCTTATCTTGTCCTTCTTGATTTTCTCCATGGATCTCCATCATTGTCTTCATGATTCATATAATTCATCATGTAATAGTGGCTTCATCATTCCATAATTATCTAATCACAATAACCCTATATGGCTATCCCTAGGACTATTCTGTGAATTGCACACTATGTATTTCAGCAATTTAGATTTCCTTCGTGTGTGTTTCAATGGTTTGTAGTGTTAGGACAGTCGTATGTGAAACTTATTGAACATAATTAAACTCCATGACACCACCTCAAATGAAATCAAACTCAATCCAAATTTCATGAATATGACTATCCTTTTGAATAAATTAGTTATGGCATGACAATCCTTTATGAGCACTTGGTCAATCTTCTTCAAACTTTCACCTTTTGTCTGTATTGAAAAATCTCTAAAATAATCCTCTTAGAACCTTATGAATAAATTTATTATCATGTGCATGAAGTGATCAATAGTAATGGTTGTCTCTAGAACTAGGTGTGATAGTCTTAGATAGTTAGGACTGTTATGACTACCCTCATAGCTGTGACAGTCTTATTTGCATATGAATATGATAGTCATGTCTCCATGCGATGAACTTGTCTAGGATATCTTTCTGCAACACCCATCCTCACCTTCATTTTCATTGCAAAGATCAACAACACTCTTGAGCAAGGCATTTGTACCTATTCATGATTATCCTAAGTGTTGGTTATGACATCAGATTGTCTCCTTCTTCATAGTGGCCTTTATGGCAATTTAGCTTATGCACATGATTATCTACTTGAGTTTGGAATTGCCATATTAATGAGCCTTGACATCAATAATTGTCTTTTGATATCCCTTCTTCACCCTCTACACTAATCCATGGCATAATTTTGTCACTACTATTCACAACATATTTCATGAGATTGTCTTCCTTTTTGCCATTGTTATGACAATTAAGGCATGACTAGGGAGTAGCTGAATGACATCTCTTCTTAATTAAGATAGTCTTCTTCCTTATTTCACAAGCTCGTAGGATCTCATGAGTCACTTGACCCATACTTCACTAGAATAATCTTGAGGTGTGGAGAGATTTATTCATAGATAGGGTATTGACAATTTGCTAAACAATTTCAAAATGTTGCTTAGGATAGTCTAAATCATGGAATTTTGATAGGTTGCCCTTTGCAATCAAATTTGAGATTGAGGCTATGGTTTTCTTCCAAATACCCTTTATGCAGCCCTCCCCTGTAGTAAAAACTAACTTCTTATTTACTCAAAATGGAAATTAGGGCACAAAATATACACAGTATTGCCATTGTTTTGGCAATCCCATATAGACAAGGTGTTGGCAGTCACTAGTTAAAAATTCTCATCACCCCCATCACAAAATCCTCTCATCCCCATAAAAATATCCCCTTCCTATCACTATCCTTGCACATACATCATTTAGGTCACTGAGGTAGGGCTGAGTTTAGAAGAAAATTTAGATTGTCCAAGGGTGCTGCCACAATAATGGGTTACACTTTCTGGGACATCCTGATTTTTGGTGAAATCACATATTTTTAGAAAATATAATGATTTAAGCCTTGAAAGGTTCCATTTAAAAGATTTTAATAGAAGAGGGTTTGATCAAATCCCCTTATATAGAACCCCACTAGTTTTAAACCATACCTATAATGGAGTCTCCTCTACACCTATCAAAATGCTGATAAAAAACCACATTTGATTTACCTTTTCGGGGATCAAATGAATTCATTTAAATTTTATGTTTTGTAAGTATGTAGTCCTTATTATAAGATTCCCAAAAAGTATAATTTTAAACATATTTAATTTGACTATTATATTTATTTTTATTTCTTGTGAATGTAGGTTTTTCACCGAACATCAAGTTCTCTATTCTACACACATGGAAAATTAGTAAATTAGTGAAACAAAATTCTAAAAAATATCTATGCCCTAGGTATTGATGTCCTTGTTTCAACAAAAAAATAAAAATAAATTTTGATACATACAGAAAAAGTTATGTTTTACGGAATATGCCTATGTCTAAATTATAATTGGTTTGACTTCAAAACTTAATTAAAAACAATATTCAACAAAACATTATAAAAACAAATGCATGCCCTATATATCAGTGTTACCAATCAAAATTCAAAAGAATTAGAATTTTATCCTTTGTAGAAAAAAAGTTATGTGCTACAGAATACACATCACTTTAAAAAAATGTTGTTTACTATTAAAAACTAGTTATCAAAGGAGACAAAAAAAAAAATTCAATTTAACTCCAAATTTTTTTCAAAAAACATATTTAGAATCTACAAACAAAATCTCACAAATCACTAGTTTGCATCATCTCCAAATTCCTAACGGTTTAGCGGTTATAGGTGTCAGAAAGTGAAGATTTAGTTCAAAATGTTGATTTCAATGTCAAGTTTTGCCAAAAAGTGTAACCCATTATTGTGGGATAACCCTGGATTGTCTTTTGATTGACAATGTTGGTGAATAGTTATCATGTGCATAGTGGGCAACATCAGTCTCGTGGATAATAATAGGTGATCTTCCCTTGATAAACCATCAAATGAGAGATTTATTATATCCTTATTGGTCCATACTCATTACCACTAATTGGCAGCCTTTCCAATCCATTAGAGTATGGATGGTTATGAAAATGTCCATTTTCAACTATTATGGAAGAGATATGCATAATTGTCCCATCATTCTCAGTGATTTTGGTATGACAACCCTTTCCCTTACCTTCTAGTTGCCTTCATGATAATCCTTCTACAAAGTTTAACATCTTGTGATCATGTTGGCTAATTCCCTGATGTTAAATAGGCTCACCTTGGGTAAATGTCTCATGATAATCATGAGGGTTAATGACAGTCATCTAGGGACTGTCCTATCGCTGTTGGTAATTCTTTATTGTAACATGATAACATGATCACATAAATACCTACCAAGTGTAATGATTATGACTGGCATCTTGATGATAGCATGTGTGAGTTTTAATCACATCATAATAGTCTATTAAACACTTAATACAATCCCCATCTTTGTTTTGTAATAGGATTGGAGGTTTATAGGATGACATTCATAGCAGATTTGTTGACAATCCCATGAGCCTTGTATAGTTGTTCTCATTTTAGAGCTTAGACAAATACTTTAATAGCATGCAATATATTCAATCATCATAATGATTATCCTACTAAGACAACATCTTGATGACCTCCCAGATCCACATTCCTCTTTTATTCATAATGATATTCTTCACAATTAGGGTTTAATTAATTACCCATGCCCCATTTGAAACTACTCGCAAAGGGATTCATTCGTCATGATTTTTGTCTTCACACGTCTTCCTCTAGACTTTGGGACAACGGTTATAACTTTTTTCATGGGTCAAGAAAATGAACTATAGAATAATTTTTTAGAAGTTATGAACCTTATGCATGTCTAGGAAAAACTGGGCACCATAAAAATGACTTTTTATCAAACCTACAACAGCCATGAACATGAAGAACAAGTTGTTGATTTGGTTGAGAAAATGGGTATAAATCAAGCTAGTCTTTCACCACAAGGGGAGGTGCATGATATTTGTGCATTTGGATGAGTTCAAAAGTATTTTAGAGACCTCCATGATACTTCCCTAGCCTAAGAAATGATCACACATGAACATAAGTATGAATTAGGGGAGTTTTCTCATGATCTTGATGTTGTCAATTCAAGGAATTTGAGTGCTTTTTGGAACAGGTTTTTGGTCTATCATATCTTTTAATGATTTTTGTCCTATTTATGATTCAACTTTGATCATGGTCTATCATATCTTACTAAACAAGGACAACGATGAATTTCATGAAATTGGAGCTCCTAAAGTGATGCAAATCACCAAACATGATAGCTTATTTTGTATTTTTTCATTGTGACCATTATTCATTGTCATTATAAGGGTTCTAATTATCATTGTCTTATTCATCATGCTTGTAGGAATCATCATCATGCCAAGGAAATGAGCAAAGACTCTAACACCAAAAGAGCGTGAAGCTGAGAATGAGAGGAAAAGATAAAGAATGAGGCGAATTCGAGAAAGTAGGAAATTGTCAACCATACAAGAAGACATTCCACCATTGCCAATTGAAGAGGAACATGACACATCTAATGAAGCTAAGAGAGAGATGGAATTGGCAGCATAAAGGGAATGAATGCAAAACCTCTGTGCAATGAGGAAAGTGAATCTCCAAGTTGGAGGCACTCCATTGTCCACAGGTCAAGTTGAAGGAACACCATCATTATCTTCTCGAATTGGAGACACTCCATCTTTCATAGGTGAAGTAGAAGGTACATCTACATTTTCTTCTCAAGTTGGTGGCACACCATCATTCACACGTCAAGTTGAAGGTATGTCATTTTCATCTTTTTCACCTCCAATTAAAGGTACGTCATCTATCCCATCTCAAGTAAATATTGAAGAAATTCCTAATGTTGAGTCTACTTTACCAATTAAAACACCTCCTAGAATTTTGCATAGGAAGCCTAAGTTTCTAATCAATATTGATGAGAATGTATTGAAGCCCATGCAGGATAAGATTCCCATGCGCACTTGCCAAAGATATGGAAATTATTTTTTGAGAATTTAAATGAAACTGAAAGATGTCAACTCTTTGTTTAATTGATGAAAAATCTAAAATTTAGGCCCACTATGAAGATTCTTGGCCTAAGAACATTAAATGCCTCAAGTGAAAAATTAATTGTCAAGAATTTAATGAGTGCATATGAGAGTGTGGGTTTGACCTCACACATCAAGGATAGTAATGTCACACGACGTGCCATTACATCGACAATAGTAAGCCAACAAACAAAAAAGGCTGCCTCATTAAAAAGACAAGTCAAGCATTGAAAATAAGTAGAAAAACTCTAATGAGAGCTGTTGGAAGATGTGAAAGAGTTGAGGACCCAAACTCTAATGAATTGTGGGCATTCTCTGAGAGACTCCCATAGAAAGACAAAGTTGTTGAAGCTTTGAGATCATTAATTGAAGACTTTTGGAAGAATTACACAAGGGTATCTCTGAATCAAAGGGATGTGGTAAGAAGGAGAATTGGTAGTCGAAACCGTGAGCCACATCCAAAGCATTTTTTGGATATGACTCAAACACAGTTTTTTGGTAAATTTCTAGAGATGTATCCTAAAATTAAAATTTCTCAAAGATATTTTGAAATGCTAAAACCTTTCTATGTCAAAATAAATCACACATGCACTACTTGTTGTTGTAGATTACATATTGAATTTTCTAACCATTTTGATGTTTATCAGTCTATATGTTTAGATTTGCATACTAACAATGTTTTGCATGATTGTAGCATATGTGCCCCACCAACTACTTCAAGAGACTTCATATCAATACTTTTATATGATAGAGAGGAAGGTCAAATATTCTACAGGAAATTATGCTTGGATGTCACATGTCAGCATTGCAGTGGCTTGCAACATATGCCAATATGTGAACATATGGAAAGAACACATGCGGTTAGTAACGAACTAGTAGGGTTTGACAAGTATAAAATAGTAAAATACAATACAAAAGATGGTAAAGAAGCAAAGAGGTTTGAATATGTTAGTCAAAAGATTCCAGTGTATCAGTTTATGTCTATATTTCGTGACAATATGGTGTATGAGTATGTAAGACATGCCCATAGAGCTCGATGGCTGGACTTGAAATTCAAGTTATGCAAACACAAATTTCCACTTGGTACCATTGTTTCAGTCATCAAATTTGTAGAGAACTAGAGTCTATAGCCACAACGTGAGGTGCAAACCCAATATTAAAACTCGACATAGGTTTCTATATTTATGCACATCGCATTCATTCATGTGAATGATAGTACAAAGGATGATAGAAAGATCATAAGGGAGTATCATTTTTATATAAATGATGATCGCACACATTCCACAGAGTTCGTGCAAGGTTGCTTTCAGGTGTTCTAAAATGACTTGGCTAGAAGGGGCATATCATTCAGTCAACATATCATATGGTCAGATAACTGTGCATCACAATTCAAGAACTCACAAAATTTCTATTGGCTGAGCAAGAGGCATACTATTACAAGTGTTTAGCATATGTGGAACTTTTGTGAGGTCAGGCATGGAAAGGGGGGGCATGATGGTGCAGGAGCATGTATCAAAAGAGCCATAGCATGAGAAGAGTTAAAGTATAAAGACAATGCGAAGTTGACAAATGCAAAATCAATTGTCGAGTAGTGTAATGCTTTGATGGGTCCAAGTAATGAAGGTAAGTCTTCAGTTCGTAGATTTTTTTGGTTGATAGATGATACTAACATTGCACCATATGAGGACTGTTGTACACTAATAGGATCAAGTGAGCTACACTCTTTCAGAAGCTCAATTGTAAGTTTATGGAGTATCCATATGCGGAAGATGGCATGATTTTGTTCTTCATGTACAATTCAAGCCTGGAATGAGTGTGAGTCAAAGGAGTGGGTTGATGAATGACAGTTAAGTTATCTTAGCCCAATTAACATGTATCGACCCTCGACGGCACTGGAACTAACAAAGATGGAATCATCAGTTGACTTTGACCACATATCAGATCTAGTTCAACCAGGTAATATATCTACTTGCATAGTTTTTGAAATTCCTAATGTTATCTTACATTGTAGTATTTTTGTAATGTTGATTAATTTCATCTAATTTGCTGCACATATCATTGCAGTGCATGTTTATGCAATTATTGTAGATGAAAATAATGAAAAGGGAACATATTATTACTTGTGTCGTTGTGTTGAGGCCAAAAAGAAATTGGAGGCCCTAGTTACAGATGGATAAATGTAATGTCCCCCATCTAGCTCACTGCATCAGTAGACCAGAGTTGGTCTATAATTCGACTTTCGTAGGCTAATGGAGGTGTTTAGGAAGTCATTCCATGGACTTACTATTTATAATAAGTCATGAGCTGAGCAGTTACTATTTTTGGCAGGGTAGTTGTGGGGGTCCTTGGCACAATAGTCATGGTCTTGATACATGACTAGAGCCTAAAATGATATAAGATAAGTCAAATTAAATATTTAACTTATATTATTTTATGAGACCTCGATATAACTTTAAGTTATAAAGTAAAGTATTTTATAATGTGCAACTTGTAACTTAAAGTTACATTACTAGGGATGGGCGCCCCTCATGGAGAGATAAGGGGTCAAGTAAAAAATAAAAGAATTAATAAAACTTCATCTTCTTGGGTGTTAGGATGGAGAGTAATAAAAGAGGAAAATGAAGGTTCATTTGCCTTATGCTATGTTTATGAAAATTGCTCTCATGTTGAGTTTGCCCGTGCATTGGGATTGAGCTTGGCTTTAGGGTTTAGAATATCAATTTGCAAAGATAAAAACCTTTGCAGATTTGCCTTTATTCGTGCATGAAAGATTGCATTAGGAGAGGATCTGAGGAGGCTTCACATAGAGGCTTCATTTGTGTATCCATGAAATACCTTGTGGAGTTGATTTGAGCAAAGAATGAAGACATCTTGGAGAGTTTGACATTGCAGAAATTAGGAACCATTCGGAGGATAGATTTCAAGAGATTTGAAGGAGTTTATTGCAGTTTATGATAGCCATATCCAGGCTATACTACCGTACTTGAAGGCCGTACCCCCTTGGTGCTGACATTTTGGAGTTTTGAGGTGATTTTTGGTGGAGTCTTTCAATTGAAGCAGGTTGCCTAGCATAGAAGAGAATTTCTGAGTAGATTTGAAGGAAAGAGGACTATTTTTCAATGATTTATTGCTGCCCATATCCACCCAGCCAGGTCCTACAGTGCAGCTATGGACGTGGGGTTTTATGCATGAGATTCCTTCACTTATTGGGGCATGTAACGCACTCAAACTTGGTGCCTAGGGTATGCTATGACATTGCAGCCATTGTAATCTGTATGTTCTTTGCTTTGTATGAGGACTAAAGTGATTTCTATGGCCATGTAATACTACTATCAATTTCAGCAATCAGACAAGTTGAAGATTTCCAAGTGAGTATTTCATTATAATTAGTTTTAGCACTTTTATGATCTAGGTCATCTATTGTTTGTGCAAATTCATTGTATATTTCTGGGTTTGCAATATATCTTTCATATTCTATGCATTTTATGTAAAACCGCACATGCAAGCAAAACCCATAAAACCCTAAACAACAAAACATCAAAAAACACAAAAAATTTAAATCAGTCAGACAAACATATACAGAGGGGTGTATGTTATAGTGGTATCAGAGTAGTGTATCTTGCCATACTGTGAGGTTAAACATGACATGTAGATGATAAAAATGAGACATGTGGCCTACATATAGATATGATTTTAGACCAAGACCAGGAACACGGAATTCACAGAGGACATAGGGAAGAGAGGTACCACAGATAGAAGAACTTGAGCATCCAATACCCATAGTAGATCCATTTGAGTCAGATATAGAGGTTGCTACTACCGAGGATGATTCCCAAGTTTTGCGAATGGACCCTTTTTCAGGTGAATTACCACTAGTGATAGAACCTACAAAAGAAATGGGTGACAGGGAAGGTGAGGAACCTAACATGCGTGAGATCCTTAATGTGCTTACCAGGACCTCGTTGGCTTTAGAAAGAGAATTGAGGGAGTCTAGACAGGAGTTGAGAGAATCACAAGTAGAGATAACACATACCCTCGAGTAGTTGCTTCCTAGAGATGGAAGAAATAACAGGGATAATCATCGTGATAGGAACAAGTATAATGGAGGTGACAAGAACAAGAACAACGACAGTGATAGGTATAGAGATAATGGGGGATATAGGAACATGCATAATGTGGGTGATAGACACAATGGTGACAGGAATTAGGGGAACAAGAATAATGGAGATAGGAACCATGATGATAGACACAGATTCAGCTATGATGAGGATGAGGCCACGGTTACTCATAGAAGGGCTTCACAGTTTACAGCAGGTGACATACCTGGTATCCCTACATTTGCTCCCAGGAACCAAGTTCTTGAATAGGATCCCACACAGGTTAAGTTTCAAGAGAAGATTATGAGGGATTGGAGAGCATCTAGTGCAGATTTCAAGGCCAAGATGACCTTTGTAGAGTACTCTGACATTAGGATTAAGAATAGACCTCATAGAGGAGGTAGACCTTAGAACAAGGAGTTGCAAAAGAAAGTGAGCAAAATGACACTTCCCTACTTTGATGGATCGACTAAGACCATTGCTAGAGCTTGGGTCCAGAAATTGGACATCTACTTGCAAATTAGTCCCATGCTTGAGGAGGATGCCATTACTTATGTAGCTTTACACTTGGAGGGAGTAGCACATAAGTGGTGGAGCAATAGGAAGGTCACACTGGGTCACAATCAGATTACTTCATACGTGGAGTTTACAGCTAGAATAATCGACAAGTTTGATAAGAAGGACCCAGAGTTACAGTTTAAGGAGTTAACGCAGCTGAGGTAGAGTGGTTCAGTTGACTCCTACATTTCTGAGTTCTAGGACCTATCTGTTATGGTCCCAGATATTTTTGAGCATAGATTGGTTATTCTTTTCATTGATGGATTGTCAGACCCACTTCATGGTTGGGTTAAGGGCTTTGACCTTGCTTCACTCTAGGAGGCCATGAAGAAGGCCTGAGATATGGATTCATCAGTGTGGAGGAGCAAATTCCAGTCTAAGGGATTTCCACACAAGAGGGATAAGGAGAAGGAGAAGAGACCCTTCCATAGAGACTTTGAGCAGCAAAAGGACAGGTCAAACAGGTTGAATGATGATTAGCTTAATGAGTATAGGAGGAAGAAACTTTGCTTCCATTGCAAAGAACCATGGGATCCCTTGCATAAGTGTCCACACAAGGCTAGGCCAAATTGATCGAGTACTATTTAGCTAAGGAGACTTAGTCAGATGCATCTGATTCAGATTTAGATCAGCCTTCAGATCATGGAGATAGTGGAGATGAGAGACCCTCACATCACAGTGTTGGCAGTGGAGGTACTATTGCCCAGCTATCTAGTTTCTAGAAGGTTGGTTCTTTCAGGGTGCATGGTGTACTCAGTGGATAGTGCATTATTACCCTCATTGATACAAGAGCTACACATAATTTTATTGATGAGGGGTTAATAGCTTACAGGGGGTTGAAGACAGAGGAATTCAAAGGCTTCAAGGTAATGGTAGCTGACGGATTCAAAATGCAGTGTAACAGGAAGATATCAGGATTGAAGATCATCATGGGTGAGTATGAGTTGGTAGATGATTTCTATGTTGTTGGCATCGGGGATACAGATGTTGTACTTGGCATGCATTGGATGAGCCAGTTGGAGGAATTCACCATGAATGTAAAGAAGATGGAAATGAGATTTGAATTCAATGGGAAGAAAATATGCCTTAGAGGTATATCAAATGGTGGACCTCGAGTGGTGTCACTGAAGAGGATGGAGAGGCTTTTGAGACATGACTAGGTAGAGTGGGTAGTAGAGTGCCTTATTATGCCAAAATCCCCACCACGGCAGAAGGGTAACTATCATCTTGACATTCAGAAGCTATTATCCAAGCATAGTAAGCTGTTTGGGGACATACCACCAGGAGTGCCTCCTGATAGAGGCATAGAGCATGTTATTGAGCTTGAGGATGGGACCAAGCCCATCATGATCACTCCTTACTGTCATTCGAAGAGTCTCAAGGATGAGATTGAAAAAACAATTAAGGAGCTACTAGAGATGGGACATCTCTGGCCTAGTAAGAGCCCATTTGCTTTTGCAGTTGTACTTGTCAAAAAGAAGGATGGGACAATCAGGATGTGTATAGACTACGAGACCTTAAATAAGAAAACTATTAAGAACAGGTATGCCATTCCAAGGATAGATGAGATGATAGATGAGCTACATGGTGCTTGTTATTTTTCCAAGATTGACTTGAGGTCTGGATACCACTAGATTCACATGAGGGCCGACGATGTAGACAAGACAGTCTTTAGGTGTCATTATGGTTACTTCAAGTTTCTAGTGATGCCTTTCAGTTTAGCCAATGCACCTACAACTTTCCAGAGTTGTAGGAATCAGATATTTAGACAGCAGCTCTGGAAATTTGTTTTGATCTTCTTTGATGACATATTAATTTTCAGCAGGACATGGGAGGACCACATGAGACACCTTGAGGAGGCATTGAGCATGTTGGAGAGTGAATCACTCTATACCAAGGAATCAAAATGTGATTTTGGTATGACAGCATTACTTTACCTTGGCCATATTATCAGTGCAGAAGGTGTCAGGGTAGATCCAGATAAGATAAAGGCAATTGTTTATTGCCCCCCACCTACAAACCTCAAACAACTTAAGGGCTTCTTTGGATTATGTGGCTTTTATAAGAGGTTTGTAAAAGGCTTCTCACAGATAGTAGCACCTTTGATAGATTTGACAAAGAAGGGAGCCTTTGTGTGGTTTGATTCAGCTCAACAATGCTTTGATCATTTCAAGCAGTTAATGTCTACTTGCCCCATGCTTGCGATTCCCTATTTCACCAAACCATTTGAGTTGCAGTGTGATGCTTCTGGAGAGGGAATAGGGGCAATGCTTATGCAGGTAAAGCACCCAATAGCATTTAAAAGCAGCAAACTTTGGGGTGTTGAGAGGAGGTACTCGGTGTATGACTAAGAGATGTTGGCCCTAATGCATGCATTGGCCAAGTTCAGGCCTTACCTGGTTGGAGGCAAATTCATAATCAAAACATATCATAATAGCATCAAATACTTTATGAACCAAAAGGATCTGAATGACAGACAACAAAAGTGGGTGAATAGGTTATAGGCTTATGATTTTGACATCGAGTATGTCAAAGGCAAGAGGAACATAGTTGCAGATGCATTATCATGTCAACCTCACTTATGCTTAGTTGGAGAGATCTTTGCTGATTGGAGAGAGATGATTATAGCAGAGCATGTTAAGGACTCCTGCATAGCAAGAGTCATTGAGGGCACAAATACTGATGAGAGATATTCTATGGTGAATGACTTGATTATATATAAGGACAGAATATTCTTGGTGCCTAATTCATAGTTCAAACATAAGGTAATAAAAACTTTCCATGAGACATCCATGGCTAGCCATCCTGGATTATTCAAGACATACAAAAAGATTCGGGAGAGGTTCACATGGAAAGGACTAAAGGATGAAGTGCAGAAGTATGTTCGTGAGTGCCCCATTTGCCAACAAAATAAGCATGAGCATACCTTTCTTGCAAGTCTTTTACAGCCTCCACCTATTCCCAATCAGAAATGGGAATGTATCTCCATGGACTTCATCACAGGGTTACATAAGGTGTAGGGGAAGGACTGTATATATGTGGTGGTCGATAGAATCACCAAATTTGCACATTTCTTTACTATTTCAGCAACCTTTATAGCTGCTCAGGTGGCTTATTTGTTCTTCAGGGAGATATTTAGGCTGCACGAGGTACCCAAAAGCATAGTCAGTGATAGGGACAACAAGTTCCTGAGTATATTTTGGTAGGATTTATTCAGACTTTGTGGCACTGAGTTGACTTCTAGTACCAGTTACCACCCATAGATAGATGGCCAAATAGAGGTGGTGAACAAATGGTTAGAGGGGTACCTACGCAATTGTGTCAGGGTAGCAGAAAGCTTGGATCAGATGGTTGCACCTAGGGGAGTACTGTTACAATACTACTCATCACATGTCTATTTAGATGACTCCTTTAAGGGCACTGTATGGTTATGATGCCCCATGCTTTACAGATCCCTTGCTTGGCGAAAGTCAGCTGCCTAAGGCAAAGGATCTCTTACAGGACAGTCAGGACATCCTAAGGGAACTCAAGGAGAATATACAATAGGCACAGAATCAACAAAAGTATGTTGATCAACACCAAGTGGAGAGGAGTTTTGAGGTTGGAGACATGGTGTATTTGAGGCTCCAACCCTACAAGTAGTCCACTCTCAAGAAGAGTGGAGCAGAGAAGTTGAAACCCAGGTTTTATGGTCCTTTCAGGATTATCATAAGAGTGGGTGAGGTGGCATACGAGCTTGAGCTACCATCAGATAGTAGGGTACACAATGTATTCCATGTTTCTAGATTGAAGAAAGCTCTTGGCCACAACATAATTCCTTAAGCGGAGCTTCCACCATTGGATGAAGAGGGGAAATTGATCTTAGTACCGAAGGCTATCATTGACACCTAGGAGAGACACTTGAGGAAATGGGTTATCAGAGAGTACTTGGTCAAGTGGAAGAATTTGCCAGTGGAGGATGCCACCTGGGAGAGTGATCAGATATTGCAACATCCAGAGTTGAGGTTGCTTGAGGACAAGCAATCTTGGGAAGGGTGGACTGAAATGTCCCCCATCTAGCTCACTGCATCAGTAGACCAGGGTTAGCCTATAATTCGACTTCCATAAGCTAATGGAGGTGTTTAGGAAGTCATTCCAGGGACTTACTATTTATAGTAAGTCATGAGCTGAGCAGTTACTATTTTTGGCAGGGTAGTTATGGGGGTCCTTGGCACAATATTCATGGTCTCGATATGACTAGAGCTATGACTAGAGCCTAAAATGATATAATATAAGTCAAATTAAATATTTAACTTATATTATTTTATGAGACCTCGATATAACTTTAAGTTATAAAGTATTTTATAAAGTGGAAGTTCTAACTTAAAGTTACATTACTAGGGATGGGCGCCCCTCATGGAGAGATAAGGGGTCAAGTAATAAATAAAAGAATTAATAAAACTTACTCTTCTTGGGCGTTGGGATGGTGAGTAATAAAAGAAGAAAATGAAGGCTCATTTGCCTTATGCTATGTTTATGAAAATTGCTCACATATTGAGTTTTCCCGTGCACTGGGATTAAGCTTGCCTCTAGGGTTTCAAATATCGATTTGTAGAGATGAAAACCTTTGCAGATTCACCTTTCTTCGTGCATGAAAGATTGCATCAGGAGAGGATCTGAGGAGGCTTCACATAGAGGCTTCATTTGTGTATCCAGGAAATACCTTGTGGAGTTGATTTGAGTAAAGAATGAAGACATCTTGGAGAGTTTGACATTGGAGAAATCAGAAACCATTCGAAGGACAGATTCCAAGAGATTTGAAGGAGTTTATTGTAGTTTATGATAGCCATATCTAGGCCGTGTTGTTGCACTTGCAGGTCATACCCCCTTGGTGATGACATTTTGGAGTTTTGAGGTGATTTTTGGTGGAGTCTTTCACTTGAAGCAGGTCTCCTAGCATAGAAGAGAATTTTTGAGTAGATTTGAAGGAAAGAGAACTATTTTTCAGTGATTCATTGTTGCCCATATCCACCTAGCCAGGTCGTACAGTCCAACTATGGATGTGGGGTTTTATACATGATATTCCTTCACTTATTGGGGCATGTAACACAATCAAACTTGGTGCCTAGGGTCTGCTATGACATTACAACCATTGTAATCTATATTTTCTTTGCATTGTATGAGGACTGAAGTGATTTCTATGACCATGTAATGTTGCTATCAATTCTGGCAATCAGACAAGTTGAAGATTTCCAAGTGGGTATTTCATTATAATTAGTTTTAGCACTTTTATGATCTAGGTCATCTTTTGTTTGTGCAAATTCATTGTATATTTTCTGGGTCTACAATATATCTTTCATATTCTATGCATTTTATGTAAAACCGCACATGCAAGCAAAACCCATAAAACGCTAAACAACAAAACTGTTATCACTGGGAATTGCACCTGTATGCAAGGCTGGTTAAAGCACTGCAATTCCGTGTAACATGGGACTAATTTCAAGTTGTGGGTGCCCTATGATGAAACTAGACCTCCAAATTGTGGGTTGGTTCCCTTCTAATGTTCTATTGAGATGTATATTTTTACTTTTTGGGAAAAGGGAAGAAAGAAACTAATTGAAAATAAAAGATAAAATGGTGATGCACCTAATTTGGGTAGAAATAATGCAACCTGATCCACAATGTTTGCTTAGAAAACTGACTTCTACATAATCCAGAGTTGGCAAAAAAACCACAAAAGTGATTCTAAGGAAGGTTTGAAAATAGGTTTTATGAAGGAAATGGTTTTTTCACAGCATAAAAAGACTATTTCTGGTTAACACAACCTAAGACCTATGGTGAATATATGCTTTAATGCCGCTAACAAGGAAGTGAAACAATAATTTTAAAGGTTTAATAATAAAACACAATAAAATTTCATCAGATCACTTCAAAATTCAGCACTAAAAGGAAAGGTAATTCAACTAATCTGAAATATAACAAAGGAAAGCTTTGCAAATAAGACAAAAAGATAACCTGTAGCCTGCCGATCTCTCAATAAAACTATAAAAGTGAGCTACAAGAATTCTCCAATCTGTCTGAATCAAAATGAGAATCAACAACTAGCAAAAACAAACTTTTGCTTTACAATAAATAGGTTTTCTCTCTCCAAGAGGCATGCAAAAAATATTGACTTGCAGATAACCACCTCTAAAAATACTCATTCCCAAGCAACTTCCAAAATCCTCAAAATTAGGGCCTAAAACTACCACAAATTGAGAAAAAATAGCTTCAATTTGGGCCTCTCCATATGTTTGACCAAAATTTTGACCAAAAGACCCTAAAAATACTCCTAAAAGTCATGCAAAACCTCCTAGGTGGCCTAGTTAACTCCACTAATCAATTTGCATGATTTTGCATGAGCAAAACTGATTGTGAGTAAATAATAAAGTAATAGAATATTGCTTTATTATTGGTTACAATTTGTTCTATTTTTTATTTTACAACTTGTGAAAAATAATAAAGTAATTTATAGAATATTACTTTATTATTTATTTACAATTGATTTGTATGTAAAATCGTGCATGATTAGAAGAAAAAATACCACTCCTTATCACTCCAATTACATTTGCCTATTTTGCATGATATGAGCCAAAATAGGACTTTAGAGATTAATACCATCCTTGTAACTCCTTGTGAGAAAAATACACTCACTTGCATGATAAAACATACATTAAGGCAAAAAAAATTTAACCTTATCACTCCATGATCAATGAAAAGAAACATTATCTCTCTCTGCAAGATAAAACTCTTAATTCACTCCATGCATCAATATCCTATTTGACACCTTCTCTGCCACCTTATCAAAAGAAGAGCCATCATGCAAATCATATCCTCCAAAGAGTCATTATTATACAATAACAATAATAATTCTACCACTTTATCAGCCCCTTGCAATCTCCTTGGTCTTTTGTCTTCATTTGATTACTCCTTGGCATATATAAATCAATACAATATCACCTTATAACTCCCACTTCCTCATATTACTCATACACTCACTTCTAAGAAGGCCTTGTGACTCCATGGGAAACCTTAGAATATCACGTTACCTTTGCATCATTTATTTTGGTTGACTTTGAAGAATCAATAAGGTAATAAGAACTAGCCCTCATGCGCCCCTTTAGTCATCATTAGGTTTGAAGACCTAAAATGTCTTGACCTCGACAGTTTAAAAGGTTTGCAATGATTATTTTAAAACAATAGTAAAAAAAACAAAATGAAAGCAAAAGAACCTCTTGGCTGTGGCTAGGGTTATTGAGCAAAAGTAAGAAAACCTAAAAATCTTTCATTATTTTCATTGCTCCTTTTTGGCTCTCTTGACTAGGGTTTAGAGGTTTCTCTCAATGTTTCTTGGCAATCATTTGGCTCCCTGATACACTTTTCTCTGCATTTTTTAAGGTAAGTATGTTTGTATTGGGTTTTGAGTTACTTTTAAACTTTTCTTCACTGGCTTTGTTGATATTTTGGTCGTGGCCACTTGGTTACTTTTGTGCATATTATGATTCTTTGTCTTTTCCATTGCTCCTCCAATGTATGGCTGCCATGGGAACATGATTTTGAGCTTTCTTGAAAGCAAAATGAGGGAACAAAAACTAGCGGCCTAGTGGTCCTTCTTTCCTTCTGTAAGAATTGAGGTAAGGACTCCTTCCATCCTTCACTAGTTGAGCTCTTGACTGTATTTCTTGATATGTGATGAATGCTTTGAAAAGATCATATGGGTTTATATTATTTGGAAAGAGACTATCTCTAGGCCGTGGCCATAGTCATTTTGTATATATGTAACATCTCATTCTTTTTATTCAGCTCTGTGGGAAAAGATTCATCCCATGAATGAAGAATCTTCCATGCCACTTGTATCTTATCTTTTTTCACTCTCTGGCTCTTGTATTTTTTGAGTTTTCTTTCATATATATCACGACAAGGGTTTCAAAAGACTTTTATACTGGAAAAACATCCTTCTTGTATAGAAATACTTCCCCCTCCACGGCTATGCTCTATTACATATTTTAAACACAAAATTTGTTCCCCTGTTCATAGTTATGACATTATGATGTTTCACACCTACATTTTCTCCAATGGTGTAAGACAAGTGGTGACCAGCATAACTGTAATGACAGCTAGCTCTGATGCATTTTCCATCTGTATTGTATCTCAAAAACCAACATTAATAGTAGGACAAAGAAAAATCAAGATCTAGTTGATTTCTAGAATGTATATTTGTGCATGTGTTCTCTCAGAGGTATGCACTACATCTAAACAAAACCTTTGTCTGATCACATCTTTGCTTGTCTTTATGAGTTGTACAAGCCAACTGTGCTCTGTAGGAGAAAGAAGCTCTCCTGTGACATGTTTGAAATATGTAAAATACTCATGAAAAGTGAATAGCAATTTTACACCTCATTTACAACAAAAGTGGTAAATATCTGTCCTATTTTATTGTTGTTGTTCAGACTGAGCTTCTTGATTACTGGAGTGGATGGTATTTAAGCATGGTTATTTTGGAACCTTCAATACTATATTATTGTCCCCTTTGAAATGTAGTCTGCTCTTTTCTGGTGCTATGATTGAAACCTTCTTGACTGTACCTTCATGGGTTGGGCTAACTATCTTTGCTAATCATGATACTCGTCACTGCCTTCTGTCACTTTATGCTAACCTTCAAGACAAAACAGGGCTATGATATGACAATCATGTTGACCATGGGATTTTGGTTGTTCTAGACTATCACACAGTATGATATCTCTTTAAAACTTCATATGCATTCATATGTTTCATCTTTGTTCTCCTGAGTCTGTATCATAGCTCTCAATGAGAGTCAAGAAGAATGTGTAGCATTATGATTGATCTGATTTATTTTGCTTGACAATTGATTTGTGACTATATCTAATGAACCCTTATCATGCTTGAACCATGACATTGATGCATTGATGGAGAGATTTGGAAAAAATGTGAAGACTTTAATGATGTCTATTCTATTGTTGTACGGTACATGGCTTAGACAACTTTTATGATGGCTGAGATACAGACCTCTGGAAACAGTAGAGTCCCTTGCTTTGTTACTTACTTAAGCATACTCTTCTTATGGTGACTGGCCTCAGTCTCAGATATGATTGTCTTCAAGTTTGTTGATGCTGGTCAGATCACTGTCACTGCTCTATTATCTTGAAACTTCATGCCAAATGCTTAATCTACCCCTACAAAATCCAAGCTTATGACTGTTCCCTTTTCTCTGGATGTGTCAGCTATTTCATTCTCTGTATTTTGTATATATCTTGAACCTTGGTCATAAAACTAGAACTTGGTCATGGAAAACTATTCATTCCTCCATATACCTGCTGCTCTAATTATCAATGACTACTCCAATTATCAATGACAAGCACCTTCTCTTAGGTATACAGACTCCACACTATTGCTCAACACTGTCCTATCACAGTCTTCACTGTATCTTCATTGCTTTTAGATAGGACTGTCACTTGTGCATTTAGACTTGGCACATGACAGTGATGGCATAGATAGCTACTCCATGACTTGTTCTTCCTTTAAGATTCCTGATAGTAAGTAACAGTCTTTATCATTTGATGAGTGCCTTCAAAGAGCATGTTGTATACATTTGTCATTGCATTTTCACCTCTAGCATGTGACTGTTACACTCATATATCATGGTGAGGTCTTCTTTTATGACAGTTAAGTTCGCATAGTGTATTATATGACTATCTCATCTTGGAGGCTATGTCATCTGCTATTCATGTGGCATTTTACTTGACTATCTCTATGAGACATTTGTAACTCAAAAGTGATATAACTGTTACACTTTGATCATCTTTAGCAACATGAGGACAATATGAAGAATACCTAATGTAGAATGTTGTCTCATCTTTGAAATTATACATGTATTCTTTACTGCATAGCAAGGCATTGAATGGTATCTCTACTTTTGATGTACCTCATATGAACATAAGCTCTTGATAACATGGCATGAGGAAGCAACATATGATGTCATTTGTCCATTACTCTTGATATCTTTCTTGACTAAGTAAGAAAGAAGCATGTTGGGCTCAACCCTTGTGGGAGCCACACTTAATCCACATGCTTATTTGTCTTCAGATCGGCAACAAAACTTGTCCTATACCTGCACAGTGAACAAACAAGTTAGCATAAAAAGCACCTGATAGCATTGATTGATCTCCTTCATGATTTCTTCTTGATTTGTGTCATATATCTGATCTGATCTCTTATCCGAATGCATGATGTGATAAGTAGATGTCTTTGTTTGATAAAAGCATGTGATAACTGTAAACATCCGGAGCACTAATAGGGTTGTCCCCAAAATTTTGCAGGTTTCAACTTGATGATGGCTTGGAGTGAAGAATGAAAACTAAAGACTTGAAGGCTAGCTTCAACAGCAACCTCCATCATTAGGCAATGATGGATGTTTAGATTTATCATATGTTCTTTTCTCCTTTCTTTTGTAAAACAAATACATAGCTTGCATGTCTGCAATTGCTCAGTCTAGTTACTCCCATGGCTTATGTGGGACACATTTGAACACTTCTTTTAAAAATGATCAATTAGTTTCTTTGATGCATATGATGTATATGTATTTCCTTTTCAATCAATGCATGAGATAAAGTAACAGATACTTGGATGTATGTTCAAAACTTGACATGAAATAATAGTGGAATACAATATCTTTCTCTCTTTTATTCAAAACTAGTTAACTGAATAATCAATCTAACTTATAACTCCTAAAAGATCAAAACTATGTAGAACAACTGTATCTCCTTGAATGTTTGATTTCTTGATAATCAATTCTCTTGTCATGATAACTTATTAGTCCTTATTGGACTTATGGGTTATCCTGACAACTAGATATCCTTCTCTACTCTGTCAAGGCATCAACCATTCAATGAATGCATAACTTTGAAGTTTTCTATTATTCCTTCTGAACAACTACACTCAGGTCCAACTAATTTTAAGTGTGAACAAAAAATTAGTAACAAAAACATCAAAAAACATAAAAAAATCAGTCAGACAAACATATATAGAGGGGTGTATGTTACAAGAAAACATTGAATACCCTACAGGCTCAGTGGTTGTTACTGGAACATGGCTTAGAAGGTACCCACATAAGAGTGTTAATGTTTGGTTGTTTCAGGACTTTTACATGCATCAAAAGATTCTTCATTACTCGAGCCTTGTCATGGCAACCAATGTTCATTTGATACAATATCAAGGTAGACCTTTGAACAAGACCTTGTGGAAGGTGCATGAGACTGACCATGAGGCAATACTTGACACAATAAAGAGTAGAGAAGACCCATATGGCTCATTGGATTAATTTGTAAGTATGCATAAAACTTTCCTAGATGGTTACTTGTACTTTGTTTTATATATAAACAATAGCATGAATTGCTTCCCTCCAGTATACATCTGGTAGGTTTGCTTCTCTTACCATTGTCCTTGCAGCTTCTTGAACAATCCTATTCTTTCTTTCCACCACTCCATTCTGCTGAGGATTCCTATCCTTTGACTGAGGTATGAGCCAATAACATGAAAATGTCATAATTTTGTATTTCTTGTTTTATCTCATGTCATTTGATGTACATAAATGATATTTATGTTTAGTCAATTTTTCTTCTTGATGCTTCTCATAGGAGGTCACAACTCCAGCCCATCCAACGACGGACAAAGAAGCTAGAGACAAGATGATGGAGAGTGATCATTAGATGGTGGTAAGTGATTGATTACATATGTGATGTTATATATTTCATGTACATTTTCTATAGTAATGTGCATATTGATTGATTGTATTAACAGGTGGAGCTATATGAACTTGAACTGTTGAAGAGGTCTACTCAATGACAGAGAGAGGATGAGTCATGGATTGGCTTTCCATCTTCACGATCAAGTAAGGGCCACCGATTATTTCATAAAAGTCCATAGGAAACTAGTTTTTGGGACATTTTTTATATTCCTAGATGGCTTTGTATGTACATACTTTTGTATGTACATACTTTTGTATGTTACCGATGTATATTTTTGTATATATGCCTGTATGGCTTTGTTAGGACTTGCCTGTATGGCTTTGTATGTAAACTAGATGCTATGTTCATGACATTATGTATATGACAGTTTATATTAAATATTTAATATGATGATTAATTATCCTTAAATGAATTTGGTTTACACATGCCAATTGTATTTTCTTGAAAGTAAGGAATGCATAATTGTGCAGGTCTATTGGTTGTCTATCGTTTGATGATACCATTATGCTTTCAAGATATGTTGTTGGGTTTTGTGATATAAAGACACTTTCTTCTTCATAGAATATGTGATGTGATGCATAGAGTTGTAGTGCTTCAAGACAAGGCATGAACTTGAATAGTGAAGATCTCACTCAAGTAGTGGTACGAACTTGACAAGCAGTGGTATGAACTTGAGCAGTGAAGGCCTCATGATTGGTTTAATTTTTTTTCTATGGTATACATTTGATGTTTGCATCATCATCATGTTATGCTTCATGGGGTTAGATCTAAGTGATGGATGAAGTTGATCCTTATTGGTCTTAATCCTGTTCACTCATGTTTCACTCATGTCATATCAAGATTGATGTCACAGGGTTTGGATGTTAGTTCATAATATTCATGTTTATCATGTTAAAATAGTAGGACACAATTGCTTATGTCATTGGTTCATGCCATTGGATCATTGGATTTGGTTGTGGTTCTTCATCATAACATGTCATGCTTTTAGGAGTTGGATTAGCTTGTGGTTATTCCTCATGATAGGAGTTTGTTCATGTCTTCATGCTTCTTTGTCCTCCATGTCTTCATTGTTCTCAATGTCTTCATGTGTCAAAGATTTCTTCGGTGTCCTCATGATGTTGATGTTGATCACAAAATATGGTGTGAAGCACCTCAATCATTCGGGGCAGCAGGCTACCGACAAAGTCCCTTAAGATCCCTAAGATAGAAAAACTGCCAAACTTTGACAGAGCAGTTCTCAGAATTTGTGGCAGCTGCAAACATTTCATTTGGACCTACAGGTGCATGTGGGGTCCATCCATAATAACCTCTCTCAGTTTTGGTCAACTCCAGTTCATTTGACTATGCCGAAATCAAATGCATTCTTGCAAAATGCTTTAGCTTCATGCAGTGGAAAGGTGCTAGGAGTGAAATTTTGCATTCCATAGCTCGTGGGGCTAAATGGACTTTGCTAACACATCGGGGTGGGTAGGTAAATGCTAGGGGAGGTCTCATTTTGTGTGCCAAGTGCCCCAGTCGTTTGGGGGCAGCAGGCTATCGGTAAAGTCACTTAAGATCCCTAAGATGAAAAACTACCAAACTTTGACTGAGCAATTCTCAAAATTTGTGGCAGCTGGGAACATTTTGTTTGGACCTACAAGTGCATGTGGGGTCCATCCATAATAACCTCTCTTAGTTTTGGTCAACTCTAATCTGTTTGACCGTGTCGAAATCAAATGCATTCTTGCAAAATGCTTTAGTTTCATGCAGTGGAAAGGTGCTAGGAGTGACATTTTGCATTCCATAGCTCGTGGGGCCAAATAGAGTTCACCAACATGTCGGTGTGGGTAGGTAAATGCCAGGGAGGTCTCATTTCATGTGCCAAGTGCCCCAGTCGTTCGGGGCAATAGGCTACCAACAAAGTCCCTTAAGATCCCTAAGACGAAAAAACTGCCAAACTTTGACGGAGCAGTTCTTAGAATTTGTGGCAAATGTGAACATTGTGTTTTGACCTATAGGTGCATGTGGGGTCTATCAACAATAACCTCTCTCAGTTTTGGTCAACTCCAATTCATTTGACCGTGCCGAAATCAAATGCATTCTTGCAAAATGCTTTAGTTTCATGCAATGGAAAGGTGCTAGGAGTGAAAATTTGCATTCCATAGCTCGTGGGGCTGAACGGACCTTGCCAACACATCGGAGTGGGCTGGTAAATGCTAGGGGAGGTCTCATTTCGTGTGCCAAGCACCCCAGTCGTTCGAGGCAGCAGGCTACCGGTAAAGTCACTTAAGATCCCTAAGACGAAAAACTACCAAACTTTGACGGAGCAGTTCTCAGAATTCGTGGTAGTTGAGAACATTTCATTTGGACCTACAGGTGCATGTGGGGTCCATCCACAATAACCTCTCTTATTTTTTGTCAATTCCAATCCGTTTGACCGTGCTGAAATCAAATGTATTCTTGCAAAATGCTTTAGTTTCATGCAGTGGAAAGGTACTAGGAGTGACATTTTGCATTCCATAGCTCGTGGGTCCAAACGAACTTTGCCAATGCGTCAGGGTGGGCGGGTAAATGCTAGGGGAGGTCTCATTTATTTTTCCAAGTGCCCCAGTCATTCGGGGTAGCAGGCTACTGACAAAGTCACTTAAGATCCCTAAGATGAAAAACTACCAAACTTTGACAGAGGAGTTCTCAGAATTCATGGTAGATGGGAACATTTTGTTTCAACCTACAAGTACATGTGGGGTTTGTCCACAATAACCTCTCTTAGTTTTGGTCAACTCCAATCCGTTTGACCGTGTCGAAATCAAATGTATTCTTGCAAAATGCTTTAGTTTCATGCAGTGGAAAGGTGCTAAGAGTGACATTTTGCATTCCATAGCTTGTGGGGACGAATGGACTTCGCCAATGTGTCAGGGTGGGCGGGTAAATGCCAAGGGAGGTCTCATTTCGTGTGCCAAGGGCCCCAGTCATTCAGGGTAGCAGGCTACTGACAAAGTCCCTTAAGATCCCTAAGATGAAAAACAGTCAAAATCTGACGGAGTGGTTCTCAAAATTTGTGGTAGCTAGGAACATTTGGTTTGGACCTTAGGTGCATGTGGGGTTGGTCCACAATAACCTCTCTCAGTTTTGTTCAACTCCAATCTGTTTGACCGTGCCGAAATCAAATGCATTCTTGCAAAATGCTTTAGTTTCATGCAGCACAACCTTGCCAGGTGCCTTAATTTTTGATATGCTTATCGTGAGGCCGAAAAGATTACACCAACGCGTCTGGGTGGGCGGGTAAATGTTAGGGAAGGTCTCATTTCATGTGCCAAGCATCCTCAACCTCATTTTCATGGTGATTTCTTGAGTCATAGGGTCTCTAAGATGGCATAATAATAGTTTTTCATGACTATGATAGCAACAAATACTCCTTTGAAACCTTCTTTGAAATTGACTTCTCACATTCACCCAGTAACTTCACCTTTTTCACACATCATGGCCTTGATAAGGAGAAATTTAGCATGGTCATACATCTTTCAAGGCAATCCCCCTATGGATAACAACCTTATGATTTCATGATAGTCCCTTGACCATCCATGCTTTTGATTGTTTTGTACCTTCTTGATTGTGTACAATGGTAGGGTTTGGAAAGATGGAAATTTGTTGTTGAAATTCACAACATCTTGATGGTATTGTGACCATGATCTCCTCATATGACATGAGAAGATCTATTCCATAACCTTGTTGTCCCATAACCTTGATTATTATGATTAGAAGCATGTAAACAAACCCTACAGGAAATAAAGCAATGATTAGATCTCAATATGATCATGAGATACCCAAGCATCTGTATTAGTCTAAATCATAAAATCTCTTCATTTATAAAGATTGATCTAAGGGTTTGGTGAGTTGCCATTGGCACCCAAACCCTAGGTCTTCATTAGAAATCCTTGAATTGCTAATTATTGTCATTATGCTTCTTTCTTATTAATTCTTACTAATTAGGGTAATCATATAGAAATATATAGTATCTCATGTATTCTTACAAAATGCATATGGGAATTTTATCAAATGTCATAGTTGCATTGAATGATGCCTCAAAAAAATGTGGTCTATTGGAATTTTGAAAAATGTTGTAGTTGCAACTGCCCTAGAAGACATGTATGCAAAATACGGAAGCATAGAGAAGGTGAGTGAACTCTTTGACATGATACCTCAAAGAAATGTGGTCTCATGGAATGGTATGGTTGCAGGATATGCAAATAATGGATTTGTCAATAAGGCTTTAGAAACTTTCAAGCAAAACCAATTGGTGGGTGTAAAGCTAAAATCCACAACCTTTGACTACATCATCTCTGCTAGTGCCAAACTAAGATCTTTGGAACACAGTACATGGACATCCATCAAATTGTAAAGGATATGGGAATTTTTTAAGATGTTGTAGTTGCAACTGTTGTAGGAGACATGTATGCAAAATGTTGAAGCATAGAAAAAGGCAAGTGGATTATTTGACATGATGCCTTAAAGAAATGGAATCTCATGGAATGCCATGATTGTAGGATATGCACAAAATGGTTTTGTTGATAAGGCTTTAGAAACTTTCAAGAAAAAGAAATCAGTGGGCGGAAGCACATGGGAATTTTATCAAATATTGTACTTGCATGGAGTGATGACTCAAAAAAATGTGGTCTCATGGAACATGCCATTATTGTAGGATATGCACAAAATGGATTTGTTGAAATGGCTTTAGAAACTCTCAAGCAAAAGCAATAGGCAGGTGTAAATTCAAATTCCACAACTGTTGACTGCATCCTCTTTGCCTATGCCAAACTGAGATCTTTTGAACATGGTATATGGACATCCATCAAAGCATAAAGGATATGGGAATTTTGATAGATGTTGTAGTTGCAACTACCCTAGAAGACATATATGTAAAATGTCGAGGCATAGATAAGACAAGTGAATTGTTTGACATGATGCCTCAAATAAATGTGGTCTCATGGAATGCCATGATTGCAGGATATGCATAAAATGGATTTTTTGATAATGCTTTAGAAACATACAAGAAAAAGCAATTGATAGGTGTAAATGCCAAAATGGGATCTTTGGAATAGGGTATGGACATCGACCAAAATAGATTGTTTGGAACAGCGTATGGACAACCATCAAAGCATAAAGGATATAGAAAATTTGTCACATGCTGTAATTTTGTAGCTGCACTTGTAGACATGTATGCAAAGTGTGGAAGCATAGACAAGGCACGCGAATTATTTGGCATGATGCTCAAAAGAAATGTCGCCTCATTGAATGCAATGATTGCAAGATATGAACAAAATGGATTTTTTGATAAGGCTTTAGAAACTTTCAAGCAAATGTGATTGGTGGGTGTAAAGCAAAATTCCACAACCTTAGCTAGTATCCTCCTTGCCTATGCCAAAATGGACATTCATCAAAGGATAAAACATATGGGAATTTTGTTAGATGTTATAGTTGCAATTGCCCTCAGAGATATGTATCCAAAGTGTGGAAGCATAGACAAGGCACGTGAACTGTTTGGCATGATGCCTCAAAGAAATGTCACCTCATGGAATGCAATGATTGCAAAATATGAACATTTAATGGATTTTTTGATAAGCCTTTAGAAAATTTCAAGAAAATACAATTGGCGAGCATGTAAAGCCAAATTCCAAAAACCTTAGAAGTGGTATCTTTGGAACAGGGTATAGACATCCATCAAAGCATAAAGGATATAGGAATTTTGTCAAATGTTGTAGTTGTAAGTACCTTGCAAGACATGTATGCAAAGTGTGGAAGCATATACAATGAACGTGAACTATTTGACACGATGCCTCAAAGAAATGTTGTCTCATGGAATGCAATGATTGCAAGATATGCAAGAAATGGATTTTCATAAGGCTTTAAAAACTCTCAAGAAAATGCACAAAAGTAAATTTCAACCAAACGCAAATTTTGACACGTTAAAACCAAATTACACAACCTTATCCAACTTCCTCCTTGCCTATGCTAGAATGGGATCTCGGGAACATGGTGTGGACAACCATCAAAGCATAAATAATATAGGAATTTTGTCACATGTATTGTATATGCAGCTGCCCTTGTAGACATGTATGGAAAGTGTGGAAGCATAGACAAGGCATGTGAACTGTCTGAAATGATGCCTCAAACAAATTTATAGTCCAACAAAATGCAATGATTGCAAGATGTGCACAAAATGGATTATTTGAAAATGATTTATAAGTTACTTTCAAGAAAATGCAATTGGCATGTGTAAAACCAAATTCTTGTACGATAATTGATCATCATATTAAATATTTAATATAAACTGTCATATACATAATGTCATGAACATAACATCTAGTTTACATACAAAGCCATATAGGCATGTCCAAACCAAGCCATATAAGCATATATACAAAAATATACATAGGTAACATACAAAAGTATGTACATATAAAGCCATCTAGGCATACAAAAAATGTCCCCAAAACTTGTTTCCTATGGAATTTTATGAAATAATCGGCGGCCCTTGCTTGACCGTGAAGATGGAGAGCCAATCCGTGACTCATCCTCTCTATTGTTGAGTAGACCTCTTCAACAGTTCAAGTTCATGTAGCTCCACCTATTAATACAATCAAACAATATGCACATTACTATAGAAAATACATACATGAAATATATAACATCACATATGTAATCAATCACTTACCACCATCTAATGATCACTCTCCATCATCTTGTCTCTAGTTCTTTGTTCGTAGTTGGACGGGCTGGAGTTGTGACCTCTTGTGAGAAGCATCAAGAAGCAAAATTGACTAAACATAAATATCATATATGTACATCAAATGACATGAGATAAAACAAGAAATACAAAATTATGACGTTTTCATGTTATTGGCTCATACCTCGGTCAAAGGATTTGAAAACATCATGGCTGCAGCAATGCCTATCTGCGCTGACTCATGAAGATGAGGAGGAGTCTCCACATTCAGCATCTGAAAATCAAGTTCAAGATTATTCGACCAAAATAAATACATAACATTATTTTAAAAATACATAATGATTAGAAATGGTTAAATTTACCTCCATAAAAATAGTGGATTTGTGTCTAGGGGACCAAGGAAACTGTGGAGGTGTCAGTGACTGTTGAAATCATCAAATTGTCATAAAATAATATTACCATTGACATATCTACAATAATTACGATCATGTGATAAATTACATACCTGCTGACTTGATCTCCTCTCATAACCCACCAATGGACGACGAACGGAGGCAGGATGAAGACTCTGACCTTGGAATTTCATTGTGCAGAGAATTACATATATGTTATTTTTGACTTATAATATAGATAATCATATAAAATTAATTACAAATTTCAAAAAACAATATATTAAATCAAGATGAAACATGTAACAAATTACCTAAGAGTGAATACCAAATATATGCTGTAACATATCATCACTGAGAATAATATCATCCAATATGGATGCCTCAACAAATGGATGTTGCCCCTGTGTTGCAGCATCCTACCGAGAGTCTTGTCGTGCGTCCTGTGTCACAACATCTTGTCGAGAGTCCTGTCGTGCGTCCTGCATCCCATAATCACATAGGTTCCCACATGAACTACACAAATGTGGGGACACATGATGCCTACTATTCTCACCCTCATCGGCCTGGGTAAGATCATCGGCATGCTGTGATAGAGTTTGGGTGAGAGTAGTCAATGAATGTAATGTCTCCACCTCAACACTCTCCTTCAAAGTCGAAGGGAGTGACCTATGTTCTAGCCTCAACAAGGGTACAGGCACATAGTTTTCATCTTGCCGAGCCCCAGGTCTATCTTGGGCAGAGCTGCCACCTCTACCCTGGAACTCACGAATGTCAAAATAATTGGGAATCTTCTTGAGGACAAACTCACAATGGAGTTTCCTCAAGAAATATTGTGGTAACTCATCATTGTTACATGGGCGCTCATCGAAAACCATGTACCATCTATCCTAAAAGTTTTGGGATATTTTTTCACTCCTACACTAATGAATAGGAAACCGTTTGCAACTTTCTTCTAATCTTTGGCCGGTTTTGGGATTAATAAAGTGTGCACATAATTGAGATTTTGTAATTTTTTCATTCTTGACTTGTTCATATGACAACTTGTCGTCATAATATTGCCGACACCTATCCCTATAGTCTTGGAATTTGCTGATTTATTTTATCACCAATCGGTGTGGGAAACAATATCCTCTAGTGACTTTGCAAGCGCCCTCCTACAATCGGTGCTTACAATTGGATTGTTTAGAGTTTGAATAACAGTTTGAAGATGTTTCTTGTTTTCTTCTATTATTCATAGGTAGTTTTCTTGACTATCCCTTACATTGTGAGGACGTGAAGGTGGGTTTTGAGGGTTTGGAGGGTTTTGGGGGTTGTTTTCACCCTCATCAGCTAGATTTGGGTTTTCTCTTGCCTCAAAAATTGTAAATGCAATATAAAAACTAATCAAACAATGCAAAATCCAAAAATTCTTCTAAAACTAACAAAAATTTATGAAACCCTACCTTCTTTAGCTGCTAGACCCTCCAAATTTGTTGCACGACGTCTTTGTCGGTGAGGTGGCATCGTGAAAATGATGTTTTCTCTCTTGCACGTGCTTGGAAAGGCTTTCCTTGGATGCGCTCGCACTTTCTTCTCAAATTTTTGGCACACAAACTTGTTTTCTCATGGTGAACGGCAGAAATGACTTTGTTTTGCACTTTTTATTTCAGGCAAAACACGAGTGCATTTTAACGTGCTTGCATTTTTTCTTGTTTTGGACCAAAAAGTCCCATGGTGGTGACTTTTTGGTCCCCCATCTTTGTGCATACATCCTAGGGTCTTGTCCATTCACCTTGATCCATTTCACTCTCTCCGGTGATACTCTCCCTCCTTGTTTGGGAGGGGAAAAACTATTTTCCTACATCCACCTCATTTAACAATCACAGTAGTTAGTCCATTAACCACATTAGGTATACCATGAAATAAATATTTTAACATCAATAATCACGAAGATAATCCATTATCCAAATTAGAAAATATATCAATTTATACGTATCATAAATCAAGGCAAATTTATCTCATCAAAATTTATCTTCTAATCACAACTTGATATTCATAATTCAGAATGCATATCAAAGCATTTAGCTAATAATTAGTTAAAAATAACACAATTAAGTTGTCCAAAAATGGGGTGTGACACTATAAGTTTGGAAGTTTCAAAGTGACAGCATAGAGGAATAGGTCTTCTTCCACAAAAGCTTTAATGGGTAGTATTGGAGACATGACTTGATCACATGGAAAGCGATATATATTGTTTTTAGTATGGTGTTTACAAACCAACTATTGAACTTTTATAGATAATTTCATTTCAAAAACACCAAATGGATCTAAAGCATGGGATTATATTGAAGTAAGGCCAAGTAAATATTAGTATTTTTAAATTTTTGATAATATTATCCATATTGTTGGGGAAACCTATTTTATGTTGCTAGACTCCAATTTTTAATTAGATAATTTATATGATTCTTCTCTCAAAAAACTAACATTTTCTTCTAGAAAACAAAATTCTAGAGGCCCACTTGTTCTTGTGGTTGCAAGGTGGACCAGTAAGGTCTTCAATACTCTTGAATCTAAATAAAGATGCCTAATCAAGATATTTTTAACATAAGACAACTATAAGACAACCACCATGTTTGTTCAAAGGGATGTGTTTTGGATACTGCCTCTTTAATCATTGAGATTGAAATTTAAATATTTTGCAAGGCTCTTCAGCTATTGGAAGAGGAAATTTTCAAGAAATTGGCCCATTGAACACTAAATTGAAGCCTCAGATATCAACTTGGTTGCAAAAAGTGAATCTTTTATTCATGGTAAATCATTCTATCTCAGAGCGGTGGGTATCTCTTTACCTTGTCTGGTGCCTTCCTTTCATGGATGTTGTTTGTAAATAGGTTAGAGGAGATTGATTTCTAATTGAATAGTGTTCCTTCAAGACTTTGAGATTCTTCTCTAGGGCTAAAACCTTAGCCATGATTGTTTTCTTCCCCAGCTCCCTATCCCCAACATTTGCATTCTCATGATTTGTTGTTCCCCTTCTAAAGATAACATGGCCATGACATGTCTATGCTAATTCCCAAATGAGGATAGGGTCCTCTTGGTTTGATAGAAAGTACTATTTCAACAAAACACCTACCATCCATACATAAGATCCTTATCTAGAAATTTTTTGGCTAGATTGAAAATAAAGTTATCCACTTAATAGGGTTTGTCCTCTTCAACCCTTTGCCTAGGGTCCATTTATCCTCTTCGAGTAAACTCTTCACTAGCCCCAAACCTAATTTCTAGACATTGGAGAAAACTAATCACAATCACTTTGTTGATCCTAGAGAGTTATGTACTAGAAAAAAACTCATCAACTCTGGGACAATTTCTTCTTCTACTCCAAGGGATTAGTGGCTACTTTCTCTCATTTCTCAATTGGATTAATCTTGAGGGTTTTGTTCTATTCTCCCTCCATTCTTGCATAAAAAGAATATAAAGTATAACCAAGTGGTTTGTTGTCATTTCATATAGGTTTATATGCTTGCTACCCTTATTGTTTATGGTTATTGATTATTTATTGTACTAGCTTTTCATATAAAACATTTTAATTGATTGTATGAGCTTTTGTGTATGATCTGTAATTTCACACAGGTTCCTCTGCTTGCTAACAAAGTTTCTATTAGATGCTTATCCTACATCTCTTTCAATAATGTCTTTTAAGTCCTGAATTGCATTTGGATTTGTCTCTTGAAGGATGTTGTTACCTATATTTTGACTAAGTTTAACCTAGATGTTTGTAGGAAAATCTGAAATCCTATTTTTTCCTTTAAATAGCTATAAGAAAACCATATGTGGTTGAATATACCCTCAAATTGGATGCTTCTTCCAAAATAATTGAAGTCTCAACTTGGTTCTGCCACCCTTTAATACTCTTGATAATTGGAGTTGAAATACTTTTATCTTTTAGGCTTCTAATTTGTAGCTCTTTAAGAGTGTTGGGCCCTTTTATCAAAGCATTTACCTCTATTCCCTCATTAACATATTGACCAAGATCTAGAGCATTGAAATATACTGGCTTCTTTTCATGATACTATAAATGTCCCTCCCCTTTCCCCATTTATGAGGGTTTATTAGTATTTATAGTTATCGTGATAAAGAATTACAAATGATATTTGGAAGCTTGTTTTAATAATTTATCGATTGACTAGAAGTACTCAAATTTACATCTAAATTTTTACTATCATATATTTCTCGGCATACCATGTGTTACATGGGTATTCTTTTCAGGATTTTGTAATATTATTCATTTATTGTACTTTTATGATGCATTTCTCCTAATTACTTTCCAGTTACCTCACTAGGTTAATTAGGACACACATGATATCCTAGGAGAGTTCCCATGGTTCAGACCCAATTGTGGGGTCCATTCGAACTCAAGAGACCTTTATGATCTTCTCCTCACCACTTGTATCCAACTATCAAGTTAATGGGGGTAAGGTTGTGTATGTGTGATCCAATTAACTGAATGGGCTTGGTTGTGTTTTTTTAGGATACAAATTAGTCTAAAACTCTGAGTATTATGGTATGCATGCATGTTTCTACCAATATTATTCTCTTTTTTGTTCTTTCTATTATGATTCCTTAAATGATTTCATTAAATTTTGTTTTAAAAGATACTCAAGTTGAGGTATATTGTATTATATAATGTTAAATCAAAATGTGTAAATTAACTATATTTTTAATTTTTTTTTGGGAAATTTTTAAGAATAACGAGACTCCAGTGTAATATGTAAGAAGAAAGGATGAGCTCAACCTTTATCTAAACACATTTTTTTAAATCCAGACCAATGTTTCAATCATACATGAATACTACATCCAGTTGATGAAATGCACAACATGCAATAAAATATTTCAACTACAAAATGATAACTGTGTATGAAATAATTGCTACCTTTTATCACTAGAGCTACATTCATTTCTAATTTTATATTGGCCTTGTTTAGACATATTGAGATGGATTCTGTTGACATAATCTGATGAGAGTGGATTCCGCCCAAAAAACATATAACAACAATTTATAGATTTCAAATAGACATGAACAAGATCTCAAGAAAGATTAGTTAAGAAAACTGCAAACTATTTCATAATTTCTTCATTAAGCTTGCCTGTAAAAGGGTACAAATTTGAAATACAATTCCTAGGTTCATATGCCCTCTTATTACAACAACATGGGCTGTCTTACAATAGAAATATCTGACATACAAAGCCTTTTGGAGCTATCTTCTGATATCTATAGACCTCCTTATTCGCATGAACAAGACTTGCCAATAACTCCTCTTCCTACCACTGCCTCTGGAACTGTTAAAAATAGGCTATAAATATGCATCAACACCAATTAGTGTAATTTCCCCAATGTTGTCTTGCTTTGAAATGTATAACTCCCATTCAGGTACCAAAATCAACCCAACTGTCCCTTTTTCCCACCCAAGAAAGAATTTTTAGAATTTAAAAATTGAGAAACTAGGTAGAGCAACTTCCGGGAGCCATAACTTTTGAACCGGGTGTCCAATTGACAAACCATTTGATGCGTTGGAAATATTTCAAGAGAATTTTGGGCCCAACTACTTCTCCGATATAGGGTTACTAAAAATAGCAAGTCCTGGTATTCTTAGCCTTTTTGTAAACTTTGAAGGTTTTGAATCATTATTCAAGCAAATGGGTATTCAAAAATACAAAATAGAAAAGAACAAAAAATAAAATCATCATTTTTTGAGTGATGCAAGATTGCCCTTACACCACTAGATGCTTTTGCATCAAACACCCAAGGTAATTTGAGAAGCGACCTTGTCACATTTCAGGTGTTCAAGGAAAACCCAAATGGTCAACCTCTGCCTTAGACAACTAGGAAGAATCTTCAACATGCCTTCCTTTCCACTTCACCATATATTATTCATATTGCCCATTCCAAGTACTTCTTCCCACATGACTATCCATGATTTCTTCTATTTCCTCCTTTGAAGTAGATGTTAGGATACTCCATTATTCTTCTGTTGGTCCATCCTTTGTGCCACCTTCATGATACTCTATTAAATCAACAATGTTGAACATAGGGGAAATGTTTATTCCACTCGGCAACTCTACCTCATATGCATTTCCTAAATCATGCTTCTTCAGGATCCTAGATGGACCAAATTTATTCATTTTCAACTTATTATATGTCCCCATCGGGAACCTTTCATTCCTTAGGTGAACCATGATTTCATCACCAACCTTGAATTCCTTAAACTTTCGCTTCTAATCTGCCTTAGCCTTGTATTGAGAATTCACTTTAATAATATGATGTCGTACCTCTTCATGCAAGCTCTTCAGGTGCTCTGCAAAGTCTTTGACCTCAACTCTACTCTTCTCTCCTCTGTCTATCTTTCTCAATTCTCAGAAGCATTTTTCATACTACTCCCATATACAATAATTTGGAATGGGGATTTACTAGTACTCCTATTGATAGAATTGTTATAAGAAAAATCTACCTGTGGTAATATCAAATCCGATCTCTTGGGCTTATCTCCTACTAAGCATCTCAGCAGGTTGCCCAAACTTTGATTCACTACCTTTGTCTGTCCATCGATCTGTGAATGATGTGCAGAACTGAACTTCAACTCAGTCTTCAACTTTTTCCGTAAGGTCCTCTAGAAATACCCAACAAACTTGGTATCTCTATCTGAAACTATACTCAGGTTGGTAGACCATGTAGTCTAACCACCTCTCTGAAAAATAACTCTGCAATGTGAACAACATCACTGGTTTTCTGACACGGAATGAAATGTGTCATCTTTGAAAATTTGTCAACCACCACAAATATTGAATCATGCCCTCTGTATGTCCTTCATAAACCAAAAACAAAGTCCATGTTGATATCCTCCCATGGTCCCTTTGGTATAGGTAATGGCTGATATAGCCTAGTATTCTGACTCACTCCTTTGGCTATCTGGCATACTCTGCAACTTTCCACAAATTTATTCACATCTTGATGCAATTGTGGTTAGTAATAATTCTCACTAACAAGAGCAATGGTCTTATCTCGACCAAAGTGTTATGCCAACCCTCCACTATGCTTCTCCTTAATTAGGTTCTCTCTCATGGAACTCCTTAGAATGCACAACTGGCTTCCTCCAAACAACATACCATCTTGGATTATATAATCCAACCATCTCATCCTATCCAAGGTAACATGCTCCAAACAAGCCTTCTAGGCCTTTGTAAAGTCTTGATCTTCAGGGTACAAATTCTTAAGTTCATTGAACTCAACAACCTCTATCTTCATCTTTGTCAATAAAATTTATCTTCTACTTAAGGCATCTGCAACTTTGTTGGACTTCCCACTCTTGTGCTTCAAAACAAAAGTATAACTCTACAAAAATTCAACCTGTTTTAAGTACCTTTGATTTAACTTTCCTTGACTATTAAGATACTGCAAAGCTTGATGATCATTATATAAAACCAACTCTTTCGGCAACAAATAATATCTCCATTTCTTTAAAGCTTGAATGAATATGTTAATCGCTTACAGAGAGCTCGTGTGATTGCGCAGGTGGCATGAAAATTTCATGGTATGTATCATGATTGAATGAATGAATGAAAGATTTTAATAATGTCCACAAGGCCACAACAGCGTATGGAACCTAGAACCACACACAGCCCCAACCAAAAATAGGGCAGCGAATCGTTAAACAGTTTGCATCCCCTTCTCAAGCTCAGATCTTGAATGACAATGTGCTCATACTATTAGCCTCCCGCTCAAAAACTATATACATTATGAAACAACAGAAAATATAATTAACAGGGCCTTTCAATGTAGACAATATTTTTTATTTCCAATGACCCGATCCATCACTTAAAATGTAGTTGTTTGCAATATAAAGGAGAAAGAAAAATGAACAGTGGTGTAACTAATGCAGCCATGCAGGATGAACGTGCTTAGAATTTGAAGGATGTGCACACCCTGTTCCTAAATGTCGGCCATGTGCTTTGCTTACAAAGAGATTGAAAACATTAGAGAACAGTGTGATATTGATTGAGTTTGCTCTATTTCTATTAGACCATTTTATTTACTAATTACTAACTACAAATTGTTCTCCCAATGGGGAAAAACATGAAGCAACTAATCAGCCAATCAAAAATTTAGGCTCAATCATTTTCCTAACAAAAAATTGCCCTAAAAATTAAAACCTTGGCATAACAAAAAAAAAAATGTTGATGAAGACAAACAAATACTTCCAAACAAAAACAATAGTATCCCTTTCAACAAAAATACAAGGATTGTGAAGATCTAATTCAAAAACTAATGCAAGCTAAGCAATCTACCATATAAGGAATCAAACAATCATTCCCAATTCATAAACCATATGAAGAAACCGATAATTTAAATCAAATGGCATGAGGTTCAGCCAATAAACAACTCATTTGAGCACAAATAGAACTAGAGTAATGGTAATAGTTATATAGAGGGGAATTGTTAAATTTACTCTCACTCCATAGATTGGGAATTGTTAAATTTACTCTATGATTCCATAGATTGTAAGCAAGGAGAATTGCCATTGAGATCGCAACAGGATTGTGATGCCCATTAATATACCATATTTTCATTATAATCACAGTATTAAAAAACATTTCTAACCATCACATTTTAGTATTTGTTTTATGTGGGGGCCGCGCGAACGCGAGCCCCCTCTGTCACAAATTATGACGTGCACTCTCCACAATGGGAGATGCTAGACAGAGCCCCCTTCCTTGTGCAATGAAGGTGCTCTCTCTAGGCCATCGGCCTTCCTGATCACCGATTGACCCCGCCCAGGTAAGTATGCTTTTCTCTTCTCCCTCTCCTTCCTCTTCTACTCCCTCTTCTCCCTTCTTTTCTTCTTCTCACGCATGTGGGATCAATAACACCCTCGTTGCCTGCCTCTTAATCATGTAAACAAATACCAACAATAATCATGTAGACTCGGTTGAAATTAAAATATTATGAATAAACTTCACCATTATGTTGCAGCAGAAGCCTACTTCTGTTATAAATTTTGAGAGTTGTAAGATTGTTATACTCACATTCAACCAAGTTTGAATTGCATTGGTATTCCATTCTATTCTATAAATCTAGAGCTCGTTTGATATTTAGGTATCTAATGTGATAAGGAAAGCTTGACGAGATTGGAACTAAGCAAGCATTGAATCAGGCATTGCTGCTGCTTAACTTATAAATAGAAAGGGGTCATCTGCTTAACTTATAAATAGAAAGGGGTCATCTGTATCCATTTATGCAATGGCGGAAGCTCGGCTTCGGTTCGGAACTGAAAGCTCTGCTGATATAAAATTGTTCTTGACAGGCCCAAATGAGGAAAAGTATGGAAGAAATCGAGTTTATCTCCATTCTCAGATTCTGAAAAGATCAAAGTTTTTTGAAGCAAGTTTCCCAACCGCCTGACATCGGATGAACCAACCGAAATATGGGTAACTACTACTTATAACTTTGATCAGTATTTAAAATGCATTGCAATCATGTATGGGGAGCATGTGGATTTCCCCAATATTGAGGAATGCCTAGCGATTCTGTCAATTGCTTGTGAAATGTTGGCTGTTGATTGCATCAACAAATGCATGCAATATATGGAAGCAGTACACTGGAGTGCTGAACAAGAATTCCAAATTCGAAATGTGGTCTCTCGTGAGGGATTGAAACTTTTACCAGATTTAGTGGCCAGGCTTCATCAGGACGACGATGAGCATATAATTTTTGTGGAGAAGATTATCCAAGAAATGGTGTCTCTTATTAAAGGTGGCGAATCCAGTTTATCCAGAAATCGAGAAAGTGTGGAGAAAGATTTAGTAGGGATGTTAGAGGTAAATACATCTCGAGATGTCGTGGACGTCTACGGGCATGTGCTTTTGCAAGAGTTCAAATCATCCGTCGATTCTCGTGATATCTCAACCCTAGCGCGGCTTTTAAAACTTATTCAGCACTCTGACGGAGGAATACTCGAAGCTGCACTCAAGGCATTTTGTGAAGATGCAAAATTTACAGAGTCTGTGAAGAAGCGGCCCTATTCCACACAAGGTCTTGGAATTGTATTCGACATTATAATGTGGTTTATGAAGGCAACAGGAGACGGATAGATTATAATTTCAAGAGCCTCTAGAGTTTCTTTTCTCACAACTTGGCTTCCCATCATGGCAACATTTAGATGCTATAGCTCACTTCAAAACAGAAATGAGGGGCTTGATAAAGCAGTGTTTAATGTGGTTGAGAGCCTCCCTCCAGCGGAGAAGAAACGTATTTGCGTACTATGGGCAGAGGTTTACAGATTGAATAAGATTGACATCGCTACGCCATTTACTCTCTCTAAATCTCTGCTTGTCTAAGTATTTGCAGCATGCCCATTCCAAATCTGAGCAAAGTAGTACTACCTATACTGTGTTTTATTAAATCTTGAATATTTGGACTTAGGTGTTTAGTTGTGTCTGTGAACCATTGACATGGATGATGTTTAAGTAGAGTGGTTATAGGATGTTAGGTTACAGTTAAATAATGTTTTAACTTTGGTTGTATTTGAACATTTTTGAACTTTGAAAGTTTCTACCATGTTTCATGTGTTTATGGTAATAAAAGGTTTACTTAAGTTTTCAATTATGTCTTCCATCATTTTTAATATTCAATTTTTTTTATATTTAAAAAAGTTGAAAAATTTGAGATTAAGATCAGTTTTTTGCTATTGTGTTTATAAAGTTGAAAAAAATGCAAAGATTAAGATTATTTTTCTATTTGAATAATTGTTCTGTTATGTCAAAATATGTGGTTGTTCAGCGTTTTCAATCTATGAGGCATTACTTTGCATAAAAGCTTATTAAATTTTATATGTCTATTAGTGTCTGCTACAACCACGTGTCATTCTCTCCATTTCTTGCTGCTACAACTTTCTCTCACTCCTTCCTTCTTTCTTCTAACTGTGATGGAGTTAAATCCTCGTCTATATAGTATTGTGTGCCTTTAAGGAACCTTTTGTTTCTTAAAATTATGTTCTTGTCTTCTATGTTTTTCAAGGTTACTCTTACATTCCTATTTCTGCCCTCTTTTGTCATTCTTCCAATTATGCTTGCTTGATGAATGTGCCTTGTCCACTCCAACTTGTTTGTGAGAAAGTCTTTTATTCACTTGTCTGTGTGTTTACCTTCCCCATGGTCTTTCAAACCCTTTATTATTATGTTTGTTGCTTTATCATGTCGATTTTTTTCCTCCCAAATTTGTAGTTTGACATGCTTTTCTATGAGCTCCTTTTGGTTCACTGCTGGCCCTTTTTCTACTTGTGCCCATGACTTAGTCTCTTCCAACTGCTCCTTTAACTTAGCTTCCTTGATTTCCATGCTTGCCATGGCTCTTGAAACTCTTTTAACAGTGTAATGTCTTTCTCCTCTATTACACTAGAAATATTTTTGATGCTGACTTGCTTTATTTCTTGCTTTATGGTCAAAATTTCTTGTTAGCCTGTTTTCATGATAGCTTGCAATTGGGTTATTTCATCCTTAAGCAACTTGTTTTCGAGAGTGATTTGTCGATTTGCTGCCATAATCTCTTGCAGTTTGTTATCTTTCATCAGCCCCGGCACCTCTATGCTTTCGAGCCTCCTCTTTAGGTCCATTAGGTCCCTAACATACAAGTCTGATGACCATATTAGCGGAGTAGAGTCAGGGCTATATTGATTATGCTTGTACCCATTTTCAGCCTCTAGCTCTACCTCCACTTTCTACTGTTTCGCATTCCCACTGCCCTTGTTGTGGAAGTTCCCTGATTGTCCACCTTCAGTACTCCTCTTTGGGCTAAGCTTGCTGCCCAGTTGTGTCACTGTCTCTAACTAGGTTTCAAGGTTTTCTGGGTTATCTTGCCCTACCATAGATGGCTCTACTTGCTCTTGCATTGCTTCAAAGTTATTTGTTGCTCAGATAAAATTCATTAACTTTGGAAGGATTGTGACAAATTTAATGTTTCCCAACTGCTTTAGCTTTCTTGCTATTTTAATCTGTCTACGTTGTAAAATCCTCATGTACTGCTTGGCATTAACAAATGCTAGGGTTTCCCCTATGCCTGTGCTTTTGACTTAGTATATCCCTACTTTTGGGAGTGCAAGAATGACTCCAAAACCCCAGCTATTATGAAATATGGAGTGTCTTGTTTATCTATGGGATGCCATATGGCACTATCATATCTACATGTGGTGCCTTTATATACTCCTCTGTGGTCTCTGATCCACTCTTGCCTCGTGGTTCCCTTACTGAAATCTTAAATAACTGTCTTGTCTGTGAACCCATTTCTTGCAATACTATACTACTCCCCATAAAGCGTAGTTTGCACTATACGTAGTTTCACTGTGTTTAGTTTCTTGGTTTGAACCCGAGTCTGTTTCTTGCCTGTTTCTCAAGGTTGAGATGCCCCACGGTTTGAGGCAAATGTTCTCTTGTTCGATAGGTAAATGTGCCACAAAAGTCTCAAGAAAAAAAAGCTTTGATTAAATAGAAAGTGAAAGTTCAGGGCTGACCTGTGTAGATATTTGTTTTTTTCACCTTGTGGCCCCCATGCATGTTTTCTTCCCAGGCTATCGGCAGAGCCTTTTGGAAGTGCCAGTATGCTGGCCCACAAAACCTAGAGGAAGGAACCACTTGAGAGTTGGTTGCCCGTCTGATCTCCACCACCTAAAATCTGGAATCTGCCCGGAACCCACTTGAATCAATAGGAATCCACCTGGAACCCGCCTGAATTCACCTGGAACCCGCCTGAATTCACTTGGAAAATCGCCTGAAGTAATTGTTAAGGGAGACATTAACAATTTCAGATGGGGAAAGTTGTTTTAGTGATTGATATAAGCCTGGTCAGTTTTTCCTTAATCTTTATTAAAGCGGTGGTCTACATCTATTTCTCCACTAAAGCGAAGCGAATCTGCTTTTTAAAAGAAGTAGGCATGACACGTACTTGATGTAGACTCATTGAAATTAAAATATTATGAATAAACTTCACCATTATGTTGCAGCAGAAGCCTACTATTATAAATTTTGAGAGTTGTAAGATTGTTATACTCACATTCAACAGAGTTTGAGTTGCATTGGTATTCCATTCTATTCTAGAGATCATTTGATATTTAGGTATCTAATGTGATAGGAAAGTTTGACGAGATTGGAGCTAACCCCATGTCCCCATGCGGCTGTTTAAGTTATTTTTCTGTTTAAATTTAAGCAGTTCGAGTGACTCCATGGAAATTTACAATTACCAGAAAAGGACAATATAGAATCTTTCCCTATGGCTGCATATATTTCCTTCCCTCCTTTTCTTTTTAATTTTCTTCTAAATTAAGATAGTTTTTTTAAATTTTTTATATAGTAAAAACTACAAATCAAGATAACTGCTTAAAATAAGTAGAAAAATAAAATATTCATGGGTCACTAGCTCCACAAATATCTCCTAAAAAAATGAACAGTAGCTGCTAGCGGTCCAAGGCTTAAATTTGACAGTCAACCTTGGCTGTCAAGCAATTTTTTTATGACAGTTATCTATTCAATAGTGCCTGTAAAATACTATAACATATTTTAGTATAAGAAAATTATATAAAAACCAAATATATATATAATCATAATGCTATATAAATTTTGACAGTTTGTCCAAAATCTCTCCTTTCATGTGATACGATGTTTCCAAAATTTCAGTTGTATTTTACAGCTAAAATGTCTAAATACAGTTATACAACTGTCAAATTTAAGCCCTGTAGCTAGCCAAAATAACCTAAGCAACAGCTAGAGGATCTAAAGTAGTCCCATGGAGCTGCTAGAGGATCTATTTTTGTGGAGCAAAGGGTCCCATGGAACTCAAAAAAGTCTACTAATGCTTAAATCAGAATCTTCTCCTCCAAAATAGGAGCAGCTATTGTTTAGGTGGTTATTTTTAAGCTGGTGTAGACATGGTGGGGTTGAAACTTTCCCCCACCAGCTTAGGGAGTTAACAGTCAGTTTTCTCATTCCCCCACTTAATTTAGGGGAAAATTTAGAGGGAATATTTCCTAAAAATAGAAAAGGGTCATCTGTATCCATTTATGCAATGGCAGAAGCTGGGCTTCGGTTCGGAAATGAAAGCTCTGCTGATATAAAATTGTTCTTGACAGGCCCAAATGAGGAAAAGTATGGAAGAAATCCAGTTTTTCTCCATTCTCAGACTCTGAAAAGATCAAAGTTTTTTGAAACCAAGTTTTCCAACCGCCTGATATCAGATAAACCAACCGAAATATGGGTAAGTACTACTTATAACTTTGATCAGTATTTAAAACGCATTGCAATCATGTATGGGGAGCATGTGGATTTCCCCAATATTGAGGAATGCCTAGCGATTCTGTCAGTTGCTTGTGAAATGTTGGCTGATGACTGCATCAACAAATGCATGCAATATTTGGAAGCAGTACGCTGGAGTGCTGAACAAGAATCCCAAATTCGTAATGTGGTCTCTCGTGAGGGATTGAAACTTTTACCAGATTTAGCGGCTAGGCTTCATCAGGACGACGATGAGCATATAATTTTTGTGGAGAAGATTATCCAAGAAATGGTGCTTCTTGTTAAAGGCCGCGACTCCAGTTTATCCAGAAATCGAGAAAGTGTCGAGAAAGATTTAGTAGGGATGTTAGTGGGAAATACATCTCGAGATGTCGCGGACGTCTGCGGGCATATGCTTTTGCAAGAGTTCAAAGCATCCGTCGATTCTCGTGATTTCTCAACCCTAGCGCGGCTTTTTAAACTTATTCAGCACTGTGACGGAGGAATACTCGAAGCTGCGCTCAAGGTATTTTGTGAAGATGCAAAATTTACAGAGTCTGTAAAGAAGGGGTTCGGTTCCTTACAAGCTTATAGAATTGTATTCGATGTTATAATGTGGTTTATGAAGGCAACTGGAGACGGAAAGATTATAATTTCAAGAGCCTCTCGAGTTTCTTTTCTCACAACTTGGCATCCCATCATGGCAGCACTCAGAAACTATAGTTCACTTCAAAACAAAAATGAGCAGCTTGATAAAGCTGTGTTTAACGTGGTTGAGAGCCTCCCTCCAGCGGACAAGAAACGTATTTGCGTACTTTGGGCAGAGGTTTACATATTGAATAAGATTGACATTGCTACGCCATTTACTCTGTCTAAATCTCTGCTTGTCTAAATATCTTCAGCATGCCCATTCCAAATCTGCAGCAAAGTAGTACTACCTATACTGTGTTTTATTAAATCTTGAGTTTTACATTTTGTTTTTATTTCTATGGACTCTGGTGTTTAGTTGTGTCCGTGGACCATTGGATATGGATATGGATATGGATCATTTATATAGGGCAAACTTTTCACCAACAAGCCAACTTAAACTATATACAGGCCAACTCGGACATTGAAATGGATGATGTTTAAGTAGAGTGGCTGTAGAATGTTGAGCTACAGATATATAATATTTTAACTTTGGTTGTATTTAAACTTGGAAAGTTTCTACCATGTTTCATGTGTTTATGGTAATAAGAGGTTTACTTAAATTTTCAATTATGTCTTCCATCATTTTTAATATTCAATATTTGTTATATTTTAAAAGTTTGAAAAATGTGAGATTAAGATAGGTTTTTTGCTATTGCCTTTATAAAGTTGAAAAAGTGCAAGATTAAGATTATTTTTCTATTTGAATAGTAGTTATGTTATGTCAAAATATATGTGGTTGTTCAGTGTTTTCAATCTGTGAGGCATTACTTTGCATAAAAGCTTATTAAATTTTATATGTTTATTAGTGTCTCCTATAATTTTATGTGTTTATTAGTGTCTGCCTATAATTTTATATGTTTATTAATCCGTCTATGGCAGGGAACTGTTGTTTTCATCTACAAGTATTTTTCTTACCCAGATACTAATGCGGAGGGAAAAATTTAAGTTTCCGTGTAAAAGATATCCAATTTCGATCAGGTTAATTTTGAAACATAATTTCAATCTATTTTTGCCCTATATTTGAAGTGGGTCTGTAAATTTCAGGGAGTTTTGCCATTTTCATTTCTGCATTTGAATTGGGTTTTCAAATTTCAGAGGGTTCGGACAACTTTAGCTATTTTATCAAGTTGGGTTTGTAAATCTCGGAGTTTTGCCATCTTAAGGCCTGTTAGTGGATTCAGTTTGCAAGTTTCGGAGTGTTTTTTTTTTTAAAATCTTGAGGCTTGTTTTAAATTTTGGTTTGCAATTTTCAAGGAGTTTTGTTATTTATAGGTCTATAATTGAATTGGGTTTGCAAGACAGGTGAGGATTGAATTGCATTTGGGAAAAATAATAAGATGGGGTGCTAAGGATGCAGAGGATTTGTGGCCTTTATATTGAAGCTTTTGAATTTTGTTCAGGCTTTCATTGGGGTGTCAGTGATTTTGTATGCTTAATCACTGGAAATATCATGTACCCAACCCTCCTTCACTGGTTGCACCAACACCAAGCGATGATTTGTCTGCAGAGTACATAATGAATCATATGTCTATTGGGCAGCTGGAGGTCTCACTTTTGAATCTCCGATTTAACACTAGAGCAGATCAGCAGCTACCATTTCGAAAGGTTTTACAGAATCATTCTGGTTTAATGAATGGATTGGATCTTTCTTATGAGAAACTTCTTGCACCCTGGTAAGCCCCAATTCTTCTGCAACCTATTTAAAAAAAAAATGGTGATTTTAGATGAAACGCTCTTCCCTTTTTTTCCATGCAACTCTTTAAGACTCGTATTTTTCTCATTAAGAGTACACATCTACATTATGAAGTTCTTTGTCATCCTTGTATAGCACTCAATTATTTAGTAAGGATCAACACCCTAGTTTACTGCTTACCATAATAAAAAACATTCAATTATTTAAATATGGATGGCCTCCAGGTGTCTGCTTATTTCCACCTAAAAAATATAAGCACCAATAGGTCAACAACACTCTCTCACTGGTTGCCAACATCTACTGTCCTGGTGAGTTGAGATGACACATACAGGCCAGTGTTTTCTAAAATGCATGGAATAGTTGTCTTGAGGCTGACTGCGAGTCTCTCCAGGTTATTTATTTGGATCAACACTCTAGATGCTCTGTACTCTACTTAGGATGCTTTGTTAAAGACTTGGGTTCTGGGCTTATGAGATGCATACATAATCTAGATTCCAGGATGTGAACTAGCAATAGCCTAGGGATCTAAGTTGCCCATCTGTAACCTTATTACCCAATTATTGAGAACTAGGCAATACCACCGTGTACAACCATTATGACTATTTATTAAGAGTAATGTCCACACGTCTTCTTAAACGAATTTCATGTACTATAAAGGTTCAGAGAAATAATCTAGGCATCAAAAATGAAAAAGTCATAGATGTTTTTCAATGTGGATGTGTGAAGAATTAATAGAATTTAGATTCTTGCAAAAATATTTTCATTTGTAGATTATCATTGGAAATCTTCTAAGAATTGTGATATCAAAGAGATAAAACTGAATGAAGTTGGCCGCTATTTCTAGTTCTCAAACAACTCTATCCATTTCACTAAATTATAAGTAATTAGAGATAAAACTGAATGAAGTTGGCCGCTATTTCCAGTTCTCAAACAACTCTATCCATTTCACTAAATTATAAGTAATTATTAAAAATAATGAAACAAGCTTTAAAAAAATTGGAAGAAAAACAACAAATATCTTTCATTCTATTTCTTGTTTGAGTATAAAACATTATAGGCCCATTTCAACATTTATCCAAGAGATTGAAATAATAATGCACCATCAAATTAGTGTCAAATTATAAGGATTACAAGTTGGATATGAGTCACATTGAAAATGTCTTACCTCTTAAGAGTAGCATTTAAATCTGGTTCCTTCTTGTAATTGAACACATCATCAAAACCAAGCGTACCTTTCAGTAAGTCTACCTACATAATAGAAATTTCGAGTCAGTTTAGTTAGCCATGGTCATTCATGCTTATGAAGATTGAAGGCACCTAAAGTGAAGCATTAAGTTCCAAGTTGACATAGTTGATATAGATATTAGTTGGTAGGATTCAGGGATGAGATGAGGATTTCAATTGATCGCTAGTGCAATAGTCTTCTTTACTTAGCATTTGGATAGCTGAGCTATTATTTCTTTTTTTATTTGTCCCTGTTACAATTATATTTCTTTTCTAACCTTTTCCCCTGATGTACAGAAAAATAACTCTCTTTTTATTTTTGCAATTCTTGTATTTTCCAGTCATTCTGGCTAGAAGAGAGCAGATCATCTGTTGGCAATTAGATTATCAAATCATCAGATTACACCAAACCACAATAAGAATTATCTAGACCTGGAAACGGCGAAAGCCTAATACTTTTGACTTGGAAGTACCTACTACACTGCAAGTGTTTTTGCCCTATCCAATTGGGAGTTGGCTCCAAGAAGTAGGGCCTATCAATGTAATATTCAATCCAGTTTTATAAGAGTATTTTGCTAGATTATTGGTTGACTTAAAACCTAGTTCAGTGTGCCACACCCTTCTTTCTTTAGAGATGGGTCTATAGGGATAAGTAAATAGTACTTCCATCTCATGCTGATGTACTCCCTTGTTTCCTTTGTAGTTGTTCATGAAAGATAAATATGTGTTTGATCATGCTGAGAAGGGAGATGGCTTTTTGTTACTATGGGTTTAAACCACTGCCATAAGGGAGTTTCAGGGGGAGTATTTGGATTCTCTTAGAACAATTTATAATATCTTATGCTCTCTTGTCATGCATTTTGTGTCTTTTCATTATCACGGCCTGAAAGATTTTCACTGGAGTAATTTTGATGAAATTCAGTGAATTGGAGCCTTTTTTTATTATCCATGGAAAATTAGAGAAATAACAAGCTTGCAAATAAGTGAATATCGCTGTGTTCTTTTTGCCAACTTCCATGCATTTTTTTGGGAATGACGAGGGTTATTGTGTTGTATTCTGGCACACTCATGGGAAAAACTATACATGCTACTTTACAGAATTTGGGTAATTTTTGTTACATCCTCTAATTAAACTAGTTTAGACTCTAGAGGAGAATTTAGAAGTTGTTTAAATGACATCTTGATCAAACTAGTTGGGTAGAAAAGAAGAAATCACACTACAAGCACTTAGTTATTCATGACATTTTCTGCATTGTTTGACTTTGGGTCACTTTAAAATCGAGTGAAGGAGTCCTGCGTGTGGTCAGATTAGTATTCCAGAGTTACTGTTTGTGCCTTGTAGGACTTTGCATTTGTGACACAGCATTGCCTTGCATTGTTATTGCTCTTCTCTTGTAGGACTTTGCATTCCCAGATATTTATTTCTTACTATTTGTGAGGGAGCTACATCTTATGTGGGGATGTTTGTAAGTTTTTTTTCAAAATAGAAAAGAAAATATATAACTCCATTTTAACATTTTGTTGAGAACACAATTCTATATATTATTACAAGGCAGCGATACATTGAAACTTATGACTTTTCACTGCCTTGTGTTGAAAATCTGATTCTATATTTCACTATAATAATTGGCAATCACTGTAAATGTTCTTATGATTTCAAAGTATCCTGTGCAAAGTTTGAGGCACTCTGAGAAAATTATTTTCTTGTGTTTGTAACTGAACAATGAAACAAGATTATATGCAGCCTGAGAAGATGGTTGCTAGTAAGCTGAAAATAGTAAGCCATTGTAAGCAAGATGGATTTCTTTTTTTTGGACTGATAACCTTAGTTATTTCTATGGCATGTTCATCTCCATATTTCATGGCATCGGCATCATTGTTTGCTTAGTAACTTTCATTGGTCACATTGCTGCAGAGATAGCCAACGACTGTTGTTTATGCTGTGTATCCTTGATTTTTAATATTTATCATGTGTTGGGTCCTTTCTTGTTTTACATTTAAAATCAGCACTAGAATCTTGAGAATATGTACTGCCAAAGCAAGCTCTTTACGTTTTTATACCGAATGCTTGATTTGTGGATTTTGGACCCTGGTGGATTTTTGGAAAGCTTTTATTAAGGCAACTCTTCATTTACTGCATACTATGTCTTATGTTTTTAGGTGTAAGAACAGGCCCAAAAAACATAAAAAAGACAGGGCAAAACATAACACCAATGAATAGAGAAAACACAGGGCAAAGCAAAGTTGAATAACTCAGAAATATATTTATCTAGCTTTCAATACATTACATCCAAACGCTATGTCTAGCAGCTATCCAGATGCTGTGTCTAGCAGCTATCTAGATGCTGTATCCAGCAACCATCCAAAGGCTGTGTCTGGCAGCTCTCTATAATCACATATATACAGGGACAAAGTCCTTGAAGCCTGGAAGCTCCTAGTTTTCTAGATAATTCTAAAACAACTTTTAAAATGTTCTTTTTTAGAACAGCTTTAGGAATGTTCTAGTTTATAGAAAACTCTAGAAACATTCTATCATTTTCTAGACAATCTTAATCCTTAACATCCCCCTTAAGATTGGCTAGAATAATATAAAGAGAATACAAATAAGAGAGGAAATACAAACAAGAGGGGAACATTATACTACTACCCCCTTAATGTTCACCTATAGCATACTAAGCATTCTTCTAGCATATTCATCTTTCATGGCTTGCTCTCATTCTTTCTTCCCTCTAGCTTGCTCATATGAGATTGGATCATTTTTATGCAATACTTTGGTCATGAGAGGACTACCAATAATACTTCTAGCTTGTTCCAACTTGTGTTTCCAACAATATAACAACCTTGCAAACAAAAATCACTCTAGCAATATATCAACCCTGCAAACAAATCACTCCAACAACACATCTGCCTTGCAAACAAATCACTCCAGCAATATATTTCTAGCTGAATCTTTAGCTAAACCTCTTGATGGTCCTCTAGTTGAACCTGGAAAACATTCTAGCTGAACCTCTAGTTGAACCAGGAAAACATTCTAGTTGAACCTAGCTGAAACTCTAGTTGAACTTGCAAAACATTCTAGCTGGACTTTTTTTTTCAACAATCCCCCCTCAGTGTTACCCAAGGGGATTCAAACCTGTAACCTGGCTCTGATGCCATGTAAGAACAGGCCCAAAAAACACCAAAAAGACAGGGCAAAACATAACACCAATTAACAGAGAAAACACAGGGCAAAGCGGAGTTGAATAACCCAGAAATATATTTATCTAGCTTTCAATACATTACATCCAAACGCTATGTCTAGCAGCTATCCAGATGCTGTGTTTAGCAACTATCTAGATGATGTATCCAGCAACCATCCAAAGGCTGTGTCTGGTAGCTCTCTATAATCACATATATATAGGTACAAAGTCCTTGAAGCCTGGAAGCTTCTAGTTTTCTAGATAATTCTAAAACAACTCTTAGAATGTTCTTTTCTAGAATAGCTTCAGGAATGTTCTAGCTTATAGAAAACTCTAGAAACATTCTATCATTTTCTAGACAATCTTAATCCTTAACATTAGGAAGAGTATAGGCAGTGACAGCTAGCTCAAATGAATGGAAGCTACAGTAGGAGTTTTAACCTTTCACATTTATTTTTGGACTTATCGGTCACGAGTTTAGAAAACCTTTTTATAATTTATTTTTATGCATTTAAACTAAGGTTGGCCTCGTTTAAGAGATCTGTTGCATGCCTAGGTGTATAATCAATGGTCTAGAAAGTATAAGTCAATTTGATAGGATGGTCAGTCCGTCTAGTCAAACAACCAGTTTAAATACGGTCTTTTGTTGTCTTATCTGATTGATCACTTACTCTTGTTGTATGCTGTGTTGTTATTCAAATTATCTTTTATATTATTGAAGCATGAAAATCAAATATATATTCTATCCTTGATTTTGCATAATTTTCTATGCTTTGTTGCCCTGAACTTGAATATAGAATTCAGTTCTTGTAATATTCCTTCTTTTACTAGAATTAGCTTTGGTGGGAGACATATTCCTTGATCATCATTGGGAAAGGGTGCAACTCTACAGTGGTTTGCAAGAAAAAGTTCTATAAGCATTTATACCTACTTGATATGGTGTTTTTGTTTGATAGGATATTCAAGATGACCCAACTGGAGAATTTGAAAACATTAAGAAATTTATCAAAGATAATGTGGATGTATGCAAGTGGGTTGGTCTTGCAAGAGTAATCATCTAGGTATGTGAAATCTAGCAACATTTTCCAAAAATCTGGTTTAACATTGCCTAATAAAATCTAGATATGCATTGGAATTATAGATTTTCGCAGTATAATATCTAGGCTTTATAATACTACATGTATTTAATGAAATCTTGTGGATATGTGGATTGTGTTTGTAATAAAAGGGACTTTTGTCTTTTATTTTATGGTTTTAGTGTTTATATTTGTTAAAGGATTTCCTTTTCTACAAAAAACTATTTTTTTTATGTTGAACATGACCTAAAATGGGTAATAGAAATAAATAAAGAGAAACTATAGCAATGGCCATGAATGACCAAAGTAGATCAAAGAGGATATGATGGGATAACCAAAGTAGTAGTATTGGGAGTAAAAAATGATCTTCAATCCATATAGAGATGATAGAATAGAAGATGCAAGCATAGCACAAAAATAGATTCTAACCAACTAGGGTGATTAGACCCAAAATGTGTCTTGCATTCCAAACATCATATATTACCACGAGACAAAACAATTGCTGGATAGGAAGATATAGTCAATGGAATCTTAGACAAAAGATAAAAGTTTTTACTAATCTGTACAAAAAAAGGATTGACATCTTAGTCATCCATGGTGAAAGAGGCAATACAAGATCTGATAATGCCATAAAAGAATGACTTGGATTAAGTGGTCCTAGCTAGGCAATCCTAAGGGGATGCAAAGAATATCTCCTAGAAACACTCCTAACATCCATAATTGATGGTCCCTTCATGGTAAATGAAGAAGCTGGTTACACACATCTCACTAGATCCCTTGGGATGTGGACAAGGAGAGTGGCAGACCCTTGGGGTTGAGCAATGTGTCCACCATGTCCAATACAAGAAAAGGAAGGAGTTGTCCCATTGATCTATCATTCCATCTACAGATGTAACTATAGCCCTTTATACCACCAATTCTAGAATGCATTTGAAGAATGAAGTTATTAATTAGGTAGTCCTCATAATCGTCTATAAACCTTGATACTTGAAGATGACTCACTCTTGAGGGTAAAGGACCAAGCACCTTTGACCAAGATACTAGAATCAAGTAGTGAGTGATTCTCTTGAATCTCTATTTCAAGCCATGATTATTGTTAGAATAATCAAACAAGATCTATTGAATCTGAAAGAAAGCATTAAACAGAGGAAACTCAGAAATGATCAAATAAACTATATTCGTATCAATAGCATAATAAAAGTGTATGAAATAACAAAGAGGCCATTACTTATATAGAGCAAGGCTAAGCATGAGATAAACCAGGAACTCACACAACACGTAGAGTTTGACTGAAGTCTGCATGCATGAAGAGTGGAGTGGAACTCCATGATAACAAGACAAGTGTCGATCATGTGCTACAATCATGCACATGTTGACTAATAACTAAGTAAGCTTATCCTATCTGGTGCATGATATTAATTAAAGTATTTAACTAATAAAATAATAACATAAGTAATTAGTTGCACCAACATAAATAAATAAATGTAATAAAGCAAATAAATAAATGCACCAACACCTCCCCATAAGCGAGACTTAGGTAGGGTTATTCATATAAGGGTCTCGACAATGAGTATCCATGTTAAGTACCCTGTTACACATATGAAAGAAGGAGAAAACTCGTAGGAAAAAAATCCTCCTTAAGAGTAAGGTCTCGAAGACCCCCCTGAAGATATGTTCTCCAGTACCCCCAAAAGAGTACACAAGTGATGATACTTACTCTTAGTGAAAGGTTTGGTGAATATGTCTGCAACCTGCTCCTCTGTAGGACAATACTGAAGATCAATGATCTCAGTCTGAATCAACTCCCTGATGAAGTGCATATGGATCTCAATGTGTTTAGTCCTCTAATGATGAACCGGATTCTTTGATATCTAAATGGCACTCTGGTTGTCGCAATAGATGACTAATGGTTTCCGAAATAGAACACCAAGCTCAGTGAGGATATTCTGAAGCTAAATAGCTTCAGTAGTGGCATTAACAACTCCATGATACTCAGCCTTTGTCGATGAAAGAGCAATAGCATGTTGCTTTTTTCTTTGCCAACAAATGGGGCTAGATCAGAAGTGAAAGCTATAACCAGAAGTGGACTTACGATCATCATAATCTCCAACCCAATCAGAATCTATATATCCAACCAAATCTGAACCTGTACTTGCTATGTAGTGAATCCCATGTTTGTGAGTGCCTCTGATGAAGTTCAAGATGCGTTTGGCAGCTTTCCAATGAAGCTCATGAGGTTCTTGTATAAAGCGTGAAACCATGCCAACTGCATTTGAAATGTCGGGCTGAGTATGAGTCAAATAGATGAAGCTGCCTAGAAGTTGGCGATACAAAGTGGCATCAACCAATGAAGTGGAACAATGAACCTCAAGTTTGACTCTAGATATGAAGGGAGTTGGGGCAAGTTTACAATCAGCCATGTGAAACTGAGCTAACAAGTCAACAGCATACTTGGGCTGTGAAAGTGTAATCCCAAAAGAAGACTGTGATATCTCAATCCCAAGAAAATAGTGTAGTAGACCCAAGTCAGTAATAGCAAATCTATCTTGTAGTGTAGTTTCGACACTGGCTATGATGGATGCGGTGCTCCCTATAACAATGAGATCGTCAACATAGAGAACCAAGAACAATAGTGAATCCTTCTACTGTAGAATATAGACATTTGGATCTGAGTGACATCTCAAGAACCCAACTGAGAGAAGAAAAGTGTCCATCTTGGCATACCAAGCCCAGGGGGCTTGTTTCAGACCATAGAGAGACTTATGCAAGCGGCATACCAATGAAGAATCCTGAATGAACCCCTGTGGCTACTCCATATATATCTCCTCATGAATCTCCCCATGAAGAAATGCACTCTTCACATCCATCTAATGTACAGCCCAACCATGAGCTACAACAATAGCAAGTATCAAGCGAATGGAGTTCATTTTAGCAACTAGCGCAAAGGTTTCTGTATAGTCAATGCATTCTACTTGGGAAAAGCCTTTAGCTACTAATCTCACCTTGTATTTATCAATAGTTTCATTCGCTGCAAACTTAGTCCGATATATCCACTTACATCAAACTAACTTTCTTCCCTTAGGAAGAGGAACAAGTTCCCAAGTTTTGTTCCTTAGTAATGAATTATATTCTTCTTCCATTGTTGAATCCCACTCAACTATACCTGTTGCTTCCCTAGAGGTCTGAGGATCAAAAGTTGTGGCAATGTAGGAATGTGGAAGATCTTCATACTATGACCGTGTTCTCCTTCTATCCAATGGATCCCTAGCAAGAGGTCCTGCGTGCTCCACAGTCTGGCTAGCCCAATAAGGCATCACTGGGCTAGGAAGTGGAGGAGGAGGAGGAACTGGATTCTCAACTGCCAAACCCAGTGGAGGGGGAGGTAAAACCTCAACATCCCTATGAGTATATGGAGCAGGAGGGTCATCATCACTATTATCTAAATCTTCCAAGGAAGAAGAATGAGAAATGTTGGAAGACAAGTTCGAAGAACTTTCTTCAAAGTAGACACTTCTCAATATAATTAGCTCATGTGAAGTTGGATCAATGAGTTGATATCCTTTAATACCATCAGGATATCCAACAAAGATGTAAGGCTAGGTTTGTGGATCCAAAGCATGTCACTTCTTTGAAGGTATGTGAACCCATGTTGTACTGTCAAAAAATCTGAAATGTCGTACTATTGGCTTCCTACTATACCAAGCTTCATAAGGTGTTATACCCTTTAAAGCTTTGTGACGAACTCTGTTCTGTTCCACCCAGTATCAGGTACAAATAATTTTGCATGTATCATACAACTTGCCATTTCTTTCAAGAATATGTTCTTCCTTTCTACAACACCATTTTGCTGAGGTGTGTATGCAACTGAGTGCTGAAGATCATTCCCTTCAAGTGTATAGAATTATTCAAACTTGTTGTTCACATATTCCCTTCCATTATCTGTGTGAAGGATCTTGATGTTCTTTCTAGATTGTTTCTCTACAAGAGCCTTGAAGTCTAGAAATCTATCATATACTTCACTTTTTTGTTTCAAAAAATAAACCCAACTATATCTGGAATAGTCATTAATAAATGAGAGAATAAAGAAGGCTTTGCTAAATGAGAAAGATGGAAATAGACCCACTAAGTCACTATGAACAAGTTCAAGGACTTGAGTAGCCCTCCAAGCCTTCCCTTTATCAAACTTATCTTTTGGATGCTTGCCTAAGGCACAACCTTGACATACACCCTCGAAAAATTGAATCTGTGGAAGTCCTGTAACCATATCTTGTTGACTAAGTTGTTGTAGATAGTGGTAGTTCAGGTGGCCAAACCGCTCATGCCATAGCTTTCTTATTGAATCGATGTGAGTGAGCAAAGATTTTGAGGAAGTATGAGGCACAAAATGTGAGAATGTATAAAGTCGAGATTGATTATCAACTTGTCCCACATCAACTAAGGCATTATCCTCCAAATTTCTGATTGTAACTGAATTTGGAGTGAACTCAACTTTCCTGTCTTTCTGAAAGTGAGTGATTTGGTAGACTGAGAGAAGGTTGGTTGACAAATCAAGTACATAGAGAACATCCTCAAATACACTGTTGTCAACATCAACAATGCCTTTCCCTATTACATCTACTGGAGTGTCATCACCTATAAGAATATGGGGGGCACAAAACATGATTCTAATACTGAAAACTGTTCTTGATTAGAACCCATATGGTACAAAGCACCTGAGTCAAGTACCCATGAATTTGTAGAATTTTCCATTGCAACTAGTGCCATAGCTTTCCCTTTCCCTAAAGATGAAGGGGTTGGCGACTCTCTGGGTTTAGGGGGATTGATGTTGTTTTTTTTAAGAAGATTCTTAAGTCCATCAATCTCTTTGAAATGACATGAATGTTCACCATGACCCTTCCTTTTGCAATATGCGCAAGGAGGGTACTCCTTTTATTTGAATCCCCTTTCTTGTTAGAGGATTTCCAATCTCCTTGTGAGTTAGATGATTTCCCTTTTTCTGTATCTTTTTGTGATTTATTCTTAAATTTTTGCTTCTTTTTACTTGTACCTGAACCTGAACTTGAAACTGAAGCTTACTTTTTTGGAGGTTGTCTTGCAACTAGAGCTTGTGATTTGGAAGATTTGATTAGACCCATTGTTATTAACTTTTCCTGTATAGCCATTAATATCTCAGCAAAGGTGTCAAAAGAGGGCATTATGTATGCTTTTCCCATTGTGAGCCTGAGTCTGAAAACTAGAGACAAATGAAGCATATTCAAGACCTAATTTGTGTAAGGCACTGAAGACTAACTGTATATCCTTCTTATCAATCTTACATTCTAAGAGTTGAGCTCTAAGATCAATGACTTTAGTGATATAGTCTTGTATATTAGAAAAATTCTTAAGATCTAAACTTATGAGTTCATTATCAATTTGATAACCTCGAACTTCATCTATCTTACCATACAATGATTGTAATTTTTCCCAAGCTTCCTTTGGAGTTTTACATGCTTCAATGTGAAAATTCAGATATAGTGACATAAAAGATCAAATACATCCTAGAACCTTTGTGGTTTCAAATATCCATTGTTTCTTATCCTTTACATTAGTGGGTTTAGTAGTAAGAGTTGTTATATATGGCGTATAGCCAAGCATCATTAATTTGTTCCATGCATTTTATTTCCATGTATTATAGTTGTATGGTGTTAAGAGAGAAAACTTTGGATTCCCCATGATGCAAGAAAAAAACCAACTCATAGCAGAAATGAAAACATACAGACACACCACCACAAGATCCCCCTGAACTAGTGAATGTGATCCGCAGATAAAGTAATGATATGTCACTTTATAATTGAGTGTGATTACAAGACTGGATTATAGTTTTCCAGTTTACACAGAAACTCAAAAGAGCCTCTAGGCTGAAAATACAGAAAATATGTAGGTTGGTACAAAAATTCTTTCACCAATGAGTTGTGCTAAAAAAAAATATTAACTTAAAAAAAAAAACACCTCAATCTGAGGTAGTATGTGAAAGTTATGGAGCTACAAAGGTGCAAAATTCGAGAACTAGCAAGAGTTGTCTGTGAAAAACACTGAATTCTAGAAAAACCTAGAGGAATCTGAAAAAAATGATAGCACAACATCGAAGAGCACAAAATTCTACCCTATATAAAAAAAAAATTGTCAAAAAATACCTCCGTGTGGCGAAATGGTGGGCTCTCGAAGTTGCCCGATAAATGCAGGCTGCTCAATGGTGAAGGCAGGCCGCAACAAAGATGATTTTTGTATCAACTCCAATAGAGAGATCTTTGTTTGAGTAACCAGTTGCTCAATAAGATCATAATATCTACCATTATGAGTAGGAAGATGAGGTGCTTGAGGAAGAATAGGTTGAGAAGGTGGAAGAGTAGCAAGAACAAATGGCATTTGTTTCTTTTATTTATTATTTCTAGTGTTATATGTGTGAGCAACTTCTTGATGAATGGGTTGAAGCAACACATTTTGATTGTATGGACTATTTCTAGTTACTTGTTTTACATAATTAAAGATATAACTAGGAGGTCTAGGTGTTTTCGGAGAACCTCCAATTGCGATAGGTGATTGAAGAGCATCATTTTGAAGATGCACAACAATTTTAGGCTTCTCAAGTTCTTTTCGAGAACTAGAAACATAAATTGTATTGATGATTCTTTGAAATAAATTCAGTTTAGGACTCGTAAAAGATGATTCCATAGAGATAAGGTCTTCCAAGGCTTCATCTGACATATCAAAATCATCACTACTAAATGACTCATCAAATGCATTGAAATCTCGAATAAACTAATCCAACATAGTTGTATATCCTACTTTCCTAAACTTTATAGTGATAAAGTAAAGAATAAGGAATGAAATGAAGTATCTTTATGCTCAATATGAAATGTATCAACTATGAACAACAATGTTTTAACTATGTTGATAAATAGCTAAAACATACTCAAAATTTATTAATTTCCAAACTAGAGTTATCATAAAATGAAACTTTAGGTAACCCAAATCAATGAAAGCAAGATGTATGACTAAAGAATGCATATCAAACTTAGTTGTAATCAGATCTAAATATCGGATCATAAATCTTAATTGCATTACAATGATCTAATTTCTTGAAGTATAAACAATATAAAAAACATAGGCTACTTTCAATCTAAAAACACATGCTTATTTTTCCAATTTCAAATGACAACATGCAAAGTATGCACTAAAGACAAAGTATGATTAGGTACAACAAATAAGATTACTTTTATCAACCTAATAATACTAACAAGATTTGAAACACCACACTAATCTTCAAAACCTAGGTTTAAGACTAGCTAGGTTTTTTAAGAAATCATGGATTTTGTAACCCTAATGATGATTTTAAATGCAAATTTTACTATATATAATCAAAAAAATTATAAATGCACCTAATTTAAATCAGATCTATAACAGAAAAAAATCTTTCTCAAAAATGAAGAAGGATGCAAGAGTGTAGGGACATTGAGTTCACCAAAATGTGATGTAGAAAAGAGTGATCTAGCCTTAGGAGTTAAACTAGGTCAAACCCTCTTCTACAAAACATTGAGACACAAACCAAGCTTGACTTCTACCCTTGAGGGAGAGCCAAACTATAAGGGTTCTACCTCTTTGTTGCATAGATGAGTGTCAAACCAATTTCAACCAATCAAGCTAGGGTACAAGATCAAAACCCTAATTAGGAAGGATTGAGCCACAGACGACTATCGGAAGTGAGATCTGAGAAACTAATTGAACAATAGAGGTAAAAGAATAGTTCAAAACTTGGATTTGATGACAGAAAAGCACAAGACCAAGGCACCTGGGCACCCTAGACCTCTTTTAGGGTTTTTAGCAACTGCAACTTTTGTCAGGTTTGTACCTGTAATATCTTTAGTATCCTAGACTCGTATCTCCCAAAACCTATTTGCCTAATCTACACACAAGAAAGAAGGGAAAAATGTTTGAGGCTATATAAGAACTTGCCTCAGGCATGCCCCCATTTCAGTATTTCTAACTCATGGATAGCCAAGGTTAAATCCAGATGTTATGTGTGCTTAGAAATCTTAAGTGTGAGCAGTAACATGCAAGATCTAACCAAATAATATCAAACCCTAGCCCTATATGACTCAAGCAAATATGAAGGAATGATTCACTCAAGGGAGCTCATAACTTCACCTCAAGGATGAAAATTCATGGAAGGTCTACAGAATAAGAAGGTGATGTAACCATACTCTTGGAGGGTACTCAAGCCAAACTCAAGTTGGTGGTTCCAAACCTTCTCCCAATCATGCAAAGTGCTTCAACCTAGGAACCAATGAGATAGACTCAAGGTCTCATTTCCTAGACTTCATTCAAATATTTCCAAGAGCAAAGTAGAACTCCACCTGATCAAAAACCTGCAATAACACAATAACATAGAGAGCAATAGCAATAGAGAGATTTTCCACATCAAGAGTGCTTTCAACGATCTAGTTTCAAATGAATCAAGTCACTTACTTTTATACAAGTCCATAGAAAATAGTAATTTGATTTAAAATACTGACACAATGCACTCAAAAACAAATTTGAATTTAGGGTCAACCCAAGCAACATCAAAGCTAACTTGTAATCTTAAATTGTCCCCCAAAACATGGGAGGGACCAGAGCACTCAGGTGCCATGGGCCCAAGGACAATTCAAGGCCTAAGTCCACTCTTAATGTGAGGCTAACTCCAAATCTTAATTTATTTCTCGGGTTCATGACGAAACTTTAATCGAAATCATGACATTTTCTATAAACGGGGCCAAAAGAGGGTTTTAAGGTGGACCTAAAAATACACTAGGCTTGGGATCACTAAAGGGAGGAGCTAAACATAATGAATTTGTGCCTACACACAAGTGTACACAATTTATGACGTTACACACCCATCTAAAGTTGAAGCAATTGTCAATTGGCATATACCAAAGAGTATTACTAAAACTAGGAGTTTTATAGAGGCTACACAATTCATGAGAAAGTTTATTCTTTATTTTTCCTACAAAGATATACCTTTACATCACATTGCATCACAAGAGAGGAACTTTGATTGGGGAAGTGAATGAAATGAAGCATTTTAAACATTAAAGTACAAAATAAGTCATGCTCAGGTATTTTAGCTCTTCCTAAAATACAAAAATCATTTGAGGTAGAAACAAATGCTAGTGAATATGCAATGAGTGTCAACTTACTTCAAGTTGGTAAACCTATATGTTGTCATTCAAAGTTTTTTACTTCAATGGTTAGGGGTTTGCAACTTATGTAAAGAACAATATGCACTATATAAGGCTATTAAAAATGATGACACTATTTATTTGGTACATAAACTATTATGCACACTGATCATAAACCTCTACAATATTTTCAAGCACAAAGTAAATTACAACAAGGACACTAAAAATGGATGGGTTTTCTTCAACAATTTCATTTGGTAATCAAATATAAAGAAGGGACTAAAAATGTTGTAGCAGATATGTTATCTAGATCACCTATTTCAACAATGGTTGTGGTAACTCACTTGGAGCCCTTAACAAAGGAGGCTTATATTTGTTAGGCCTAGATTGAAAAGGAGGGCAAAAATGATAAAATGTATTGATTGTAAAATAGAAAATTACATGTGTTTATATAGGTAGAAGAACAATTTAACTGCCCATAACTATCTAAAAAGGAAAATAACTAGAAAATAGATTACATAAAATACAAATTTGTAACCTTGAGGATTAACACATTAACATCCCCCTTAATCTGAAGGGGTTATCATAAAACCAAACAGTATATTGAACTGCTCAAACTTCTCTCGACCACACACTTCGGTTAGAATATTTGTTGTCTAATCTGAAGCTTCTTGAAAAAAGTCTACTACTATGACAGGGCTTAAATTTGTTTGAACTAACATTGTTACCTTGACAGGGTTCAAACTAGAATAATGAGCATGTTGCCTTGACATGTCTCAAATTTTGTTTAAACTGACCTTAGTGGCCAATATGAGTAGTCAACAATCTTTGAATTATCCACTCAAATCTGACATACACACAAATTTCCCCCCTTGGTAGATGATAGAAAGAGTAGAGAGCATATACCATACTAATCAACAAGAGGCAACATCTTAATCTCCATGGCCTCAAATAATTGAATTACATTATAACCAATAAATTATGTCATCTTCATTGTCATCACCGACATCATCATAAGTTGCATTCAATTCTTCAATCTTCTCAACAATTGGTTTCTTATCAAATATATCAAGTGGCATATCAAAAATATCAATATTAACAATAGTCAATGTAGGCTCAATAAGATCCACATCATCATTAGAAGAATTATGATGGAGAACATCAACACCATTATGAATAGGTACATTCTCAACATCAACAATAGACTGAACTCTCTTATAGGATTTGGTTAATAAATCAACCTTAGATCTATATCTAGAATGATCCATCCAACCAAAATGCATACGCCTCATTGACTTTGAAGGTGGATCTTGTAGATAACAATGTTTACTAGAATGGGTATGCAAACCACATGATGTACAATGGTGTAGATCAAAACAAGAAACTGATGTATGACCATGACGACCACAATAGGAACACATTTTTGGTTGAACCAATTTGACATTGGTAGAGGAAGAGTCAACTTGACGTGTATTCATAAGCCTTCCAAATACAAATTTGATGGGTTTCGAATACTTTGGAACATAAGACCCAACAAAACCTTGATAACCAAGACCACATTTTCCCCTATTGATTTTTTGACATTCCCAAACTCTCACAATGAGTTTGGATGGAGTAACAAAGTTAGACTCAAGGGGTTTCTGCTTTTGTGACTCAAGAGGAGACACAACACCTTTCTTCAAGGACCTTTTAGGTTTACTTGCTCCTTGTTTTGAGGTGCTAGAAGAAGGTACATCCTTTACATCTTTTTTCTTTACATTTTTCTTTTGTGCTTCAACAATGGGTGTATTATTTTGTAAACTATCTATTTCTTGTCGTAGCGAGATACATCGAGTACAAAATTACATAAAGGTAGGCTGAAATTGCATCCAACACTCAGATATTTGAGTAGCTTCTTCTAAATTTGCAACCTTAGTTCATAAAGATAAAATACCATCTTCATATAAAGTAGATCCCATGATACAAAATGCAGAAACAACTTATAACTCCAGTTATATTCTTATCACTCTAAACACCCTTATTTACCAATTTTGCATAAAAATGTTTAAAACAATGCCCTCCTTTATATGCAAATTGTCAAATAAATGACACCTATGCTAGTCTATAATGCATCCGCCCAAACATCCATTTTCATGGCAAAAGGAAACTGTGAGTTACCGTGCAGTCAGATTTTTTGATCCAGGCATGGTCATCATCATTTGGATGTCGCACATAACCTCACAGGGCTTCTGTCTTCAAACTCTTATCAACAATAGACATGGTTATTAGTTATACCAAATCGCAACATAACTGTCGGCAATAACTGTTAGTTAACTGTACTGTCAACAACAAATCTGACCATGTGCAAAGATTGAACCACACCACTTTCAAGGATGAAAAAAAACATTTCGAATGCCTGATCACACACGAAATGTTCTATAGGACCCTTTTCTCCACACAATTAGTAGATTACCGCAGTTTGCAAATATGATTTATAACTTTCATAAGCAAGAATTACCAACAAGAAAACAATAGCAAAAGACAATAATCGCTTACGGTCTCCTCCACTTACGGTCTCCTTCAGAAGATAATTTTGGGCTTCTGCCACGATTTTGCCCACAAGCTCAATGCAGTATGATTTTTCATGTCTGTACAAGGAAATGATACAATGTTTTCTTCCAGTCTGACCTCATTAATTCTCCTGGTGTCTTATTCAAATGTTGGACAAGTGCTTTTATATGCAAAGGAATTTTATTGTGCTCCACACAAATTCCAAACCACCATTATTCTAATGAATGTTATGTCACTGAGCAGTACTCCAGGTCGATCAAAGCTTTGGCTTCACAAACAACCGTGACATGCTCATAGCCTCATAGGCCATCATCAACATGGGCTCTTTGCTTCAATGCAATGCAATCGGCATACAATCTTCAGACTTAGTTGGAATCTGATACCACTGTTAGGCCCAGATTGAAAAGGAGGGCAAAAATGATAAATTGTATTGATTGTAAAATAGAAAATTACATGTGTTTATATAGGCAGAAGAATAATTTAACTGCTCATAACTATCTAAATAGGAAAACAACTAGAAAATAGATTACATAAAATACAAATGTGTAACCCTGAGGATTAACATATTAACAATATTGAAGATTATAAAAATGATAAGTATTTTGGTGAAAAATATAAAGAACCTCTATCACAAAAAAATTGTAAAAAGTGAAGAAGACTTCTATCTTCAAAATGGCTTGTTGTATAAGGTAGGAAAAGTGTGTGTAACAAGAGCACAAAGGCTCCTATTGATGAGGGAGGCACATACCTCTAAAGTGGTGGGTCACTTTGATGTAGTAAAATTGTGACTCATTTGCAAAGGTATGTGTTTTGGCCCAAAATGCAATAGGAAGTAGCAAATTTAAAACAAGAAAAGAAGGAATGTATATGCCTTTGCCTATTTCCACAAAACCACATGGGAAGGTGTTTCTATGGATTTGGTAGGGGGATTGCTTATGAGTAGACATGCAAATGATTACTTATTTGTGGTAGTTGACAGGTTTAGAAAAATGTGTATTCTAATGGCTTGTAAAAAGACTATGAGAGGACAAGAAGTAGGTGATTATTTTTTCGTATTGTATGGGTACATTTTGGGCTACCTAAATCCTTTATTTTTGATAGGGATACATGATTTGTTGCTAAGTTTTGGTCTACATTATGGAGTATGATGGACACTTGGCTAAATAAAAGGACAATCTTTTACCCACAACTAGATGACCAATCGAAGGTGGTCAACATGACTTTGGTACAACTTATCAAGGGATGCAATAATAAGTGTCCCAAAACATGGGATGAATCTCTTTCATACATTCAACATTCATATGATACAACGTTGCATTCTTCTACTAATAAGTTGTAACCATTCGTAGAAGTAGAAGGCATGATTTCCAGCTTATTGTATATCTCTTTGCCATTAATAAAAGGAGGGTAGTCAAGGCACATTACCACTACCAAAGGGACTAGTTTTTCCTCTAGACATTAGAGGTTTTCTAGGATAAAAACTATTGTGTCAGAAAACCATCTCGAAGGCCACATCCCCCTTGAATTAAGCACGCTTTCTCACCTATAGGTTCTTTACCTTCATACAAATAACTTGTTATGTACCATTCCTAGTTCTTTAGAAAATATCTCTACCTTGGTTGATTTAGAATTATCACAAAACCTTCTCCAAGGCCCCATCCTTATTGAATTAGGCATGTTCACTAACCTACAGGTTCTTTACCTTCATGTAAATAACTTATCAGCCACCATTCCAAGCTCTTTTAGAAAAATGTCTACCTTCACCGAGTTAGATTTGTCAAAAAACCATTTGTAAGGCCCCACCCCCTGAATTGGGCATGCTCACTCGCCTGTAGCTTCTTTACCTTTATGTAAATAACTTATCAGGCACCATTCTAAGTTCTTTAGGAAATATGTCTATCTTGAATTATTTAGAATTGTTAGAAAACCATCTCCAAGACCTCATCCCTCTAAATTAAGCATGCTCACTCACCTGTAGGTCCTTTGCCTTGATACAAATAACTTAAAAGGCACCATTCTCTTCTCTTTAACAAATATATCTAAATTGAATAAATTAGATCTATCTCAAAACCAACATAGTGGACATATTCCATGGGAAATTAGTACTAACCTCTCCAATTTGTAGTTACTCAATTTATGGGGAAATAAGCTTAGTGGAAACATACCAAACTCCCTCAGAAATTATTCCAGTCTCATAGAAATTATTTTATCCAATAACCACCTCAATGGAATGTTGCCAATGGAGTTGGGAAAGTTGAACTTCCTCACCGAGCTTTACCTACACAGCAATCAACTTCTTAGTCGTGCAACAGAAAATTCTACTTGTTCAATATAATTCTGTACAAGCTCAAGCATTATTGTGGCCTCATATGCACACAAACATTGAGCACCATATCAAGTACTACATTCTTTGTTGCATTGCCATGCCCACAAACAAGAAGCTTAAGCTCTACATAACTCTAATAGTTTTACAAAGGCCATGGGAATCCATCAACATGGATTTCATGAGTGGACTTCCCTGTGAAAAACACTAGAATTACCTTGTGTTTGTAGTGGATAGGTTTTCAAAGATGACCATCATGGTTTTTTGCAAGAAAAATATCACCATGTAGGAGACCACATGCCTCTTCTTCAATCATGTTTGGGTCTATTAGCATTACTAACATCCATTGTGTTTGAATACAACCCTAGGTTTTTAACACATTTAATAATCCTTATGGGATTGATTAGATACATGACTAGATTAGTCCACATGTTTCCATCTATAGATAGATGACTAGATAGAGTTGTTCAATCACTCATTTGTGCATCTTTTGTACATCTACAACCACACACACCTACCTACTTGGGATGACAATATTCTCTATATTTAACATGCCTATAATAGAGATTTACATAGTTTTATAGGGCATAGGCCTTTCCATGCATGTCTTGGGTTTCAACTAGTGACACCCTTTTATATATCCTACTACACACCATCTTCAAAAAAGTCACATACACAAGAATGGGAAGTGGATAAAGGGTAGAATATTTATTTGTTGCACATTTAGAGTGTACATCAGTAGGTTCAACAAATTTTCTCGTGCTGATAGTAGAAATACAAAGAGTGACATGATGTGCATTGCATAAGTAATTCATTCTAGGTTGGGGACAAAGTTTGTTGCATCTTCAAAAGGAGTGTTTCAAGGGTCCACACCAAAAGATGAAACCTTTATGCTATTGTCCTTACACTAATCTATGTCCAATTAGTGAGATTGCATTTTTTCTTAATGTCCTACAATACTTAGGTCTACATCCAATAATCAAGGTGGAACTCTCCAAGCCATAGTTTTCTCCGCTTCTTGATTCGGCATCAGTTCAACATCCTTCAGACTTGGATCCTAAGCACCTTTTCACAATTGTTTAAGATAAGATCATACAAACAATCACTACATGCACTTACCAAGGAACTTATCACCTTTTTAGATTGGTTAAGGTAGGGTAGTATACAAATCAAGTAGAATAGTGCAATCTTTAACAACTCCACATTAATTTTCTATAACTCACCAAAGATGCAATGGTGGCCATCAATTCTCAAGAAATGCTGAATGATTAGAGCACGATCACACAAGCCCCAAAGAACCTTGTGTAAACAACTTACACATTATGTGCCAATGTGCAAGCTTCCACAATATTCCATGCTAGTGCGCAAGTCTGTATGCCACCTCACACTAATGTGCAAGGACTTGTAACATTGTGCACCACATCCCATTTTACTATAGTACTTTGTGGGTTGCTTGGTGGTCATCCTTGTAATCAACAACCTCACATGCACGACAGTCACAAACTATTTTGTTTTCAGATAGTGGAATGGGAACATTTGTAAACCATCAATAGTTGGAATAGTTGGAATGTCAAGCGACTATGAAATATGAACCTTTCTATCTTCTTGTAACATTTTGTAACAATAAGTTGTACAATTATTCATTCAATCTCCAATTGGTGATGATTAGATAACAAAGAAGAGTCTAGGCAAACCAGTTTGATGTGTCTGGTGGGATCGTATCCTACTTATAACAAACGTCCCTTAGCTAATGAAATATTCCATGGAACCATCTTTCAGAGAAACTGCTAAATTTAATCAGCTGAGAGAAATTTGAAGATGTCCCCTGCACAATAAATTAGGCTGTGTCTAATCCACTACCCAAGACTTTTGGCACTGCCTCGATACTCTCCACCTAAATATATACACAATGGGCATCCTGTACATTAAATTAGACTGTCTGAACATATAAACCATTAATACAGAGATAGTTGCAGATATGGAGAAATCTTCTATCACAATTTAAACAAAAATTTGCCTCCTTTATAATTATCCATTGGGACTGGGATGATATTGTGCAGGACATCAGTGCAGTTTTAACTTTGTAGGTGAAAACATTCAAACATTGAGATTTATACAAAACCCAGAATCTTTCACATGGCCAGATAGCCTATTTAACAAATCTGTTGTCATTGCAATTGGATGCAATTCATTAGAACTTCTAATCCTTTTAGAAAATTAAAACCTTTATCTCAATGCCAAAATGTTACATGATAGTATCTGCCACCTATAGCTAGAGAAAACTGAACTCTCTACATAACTTAGAAAATCTTCATGGTGAGCTGAGCTTAAATCCAACTCAGACCATATTGATAAACCAAATTATCCTCTTTATCAAGCGTTTTGCAGGGTGACATGGATATTTCTATTACATTTCAATCAAAACAGCTCTTCAATGCTTCTATAGAAGGTCCAAAGGCTAATATTTAGGAAAGGTTGTGCAAGCTCGTGGTAGCTGCAGAACTTTGATGCAATTGATGTAATATAAGACATATTTTTTCAGATTTCGAATGCTCAATTAAAGGGTATATGCAATTATAATATATCTGATTATAGGTCAAAAATTTGAATGAATTCTGCAAGCAGCTCCATGATCCATCATTTATTTAACCTTTCCAAATTATTCAGACAACTTAAAAAATGGATGACCTCTAAATTTTTATTCATGCTTTATCTTCTCTGAACATAAAAATATCAACCTTGATATGGTATCCAGATTGATCTCATGTTTTTGAACTCAGAGATTAATGAATATCAAGGAAGGAAAGAAAAAAAAAAAAACTTCAACTTCTGCTTATTATGAGAGGAAGTGCTATAAATAAGACAATATGTTAAACATTTTGCAGTATTTCAGTAAGTGTATGTAGACAACATTATACTTTCTCAAACTAGTACACGTGAATTGGAACAGCTTACAAGCTCAAAGCACTAGTATTTAACCTGAGGATTTTACATGGAAGAAGACTAGCCTGTGATTGAAGACAAACTTGAAACTAGCAAACATACAGGACTAACACTTCTTAATGGAACTTATAAACATCTAAAATGTAGAACTTTGACTGTCAGATGCCAATGTTTCTGTGGGATTGGTATTGTGCAGGAGGTCTGATATGGTAGATTTTAAATTGGAAGCAGCTGCACCTCCCATGAAAGATGACTTTTGACTCTCCAAGACCTTGGCTACATCTCTCATGGAAGGTCGTTCTCTTGGTGATTCATTTGTACAAAGCAAACCAACATGAATGAAAGAAAGAAGACATCTACTCTCTTCCATGTTTTCATTCACATCTCTCAATAGCCTGCTATCAACAATATCTGCCAGTCTGTTTGGAAAAGCTGATCTCACCCACTTTTGCAAGTTCATGTCTCCCACAAACATGTCATCACTTGGCCTCTTTCTTGTAACCATCTCTAATATCAGAATTCCATAACTATAAACATCTCCCTTTGTAGAAACACTTCCACCCAATCCATACTCTGCAATCAATTTTATTCATGAAAATTTTAAAAAACCATTAAAGGAAATGATAATGCCAATATAAACAAAACTCAAAAAAATTACCTGGAGCTATATAGCCAATAGATCCTTTGAGTGCAAATGTTGTTGTACTCAATGAATCTATGGAGTTTGGAGTGGTAGTTAAACGGGATATACCAAAATCAGTCACAAGGGCTGTCATGTTGGCATCAAGGAGCACATTGCTAGGTTTTAAATCACAGTGCACAATTTGCAAAGGACAATCATGATGTAAATATTCCATGCCATGGGCTACATCTACAGCAATGCTCAAACACTCACTAAATCCCAATTTAGGAAAATCCTGATCATCTCTAACAGGGTGCAAATGTTTTTCCAAGCTCCCATTAGATGCAAATTGAAGAACCAAACCTTTGAAGCCAGGGTAGTAAAATGCACTTATGATTCTGATGAGGTTACGGTGCCGAATCCTCCCTAACACTTTGCATTCTATGTTAAAGCTCTTATGAGCTTCTTCATTCTGCAAATTAAGAGCCTTGATTGCAACTATCCTGCCATCCCTCAAAATGCCTTTGTAGACTGATCCAAACTTACCCACTCCAAGCAAGTTTGACTCATCAAATCCAGCTGTTGCAATGACAAGATCTTGATAAGAAAATCTTGGATAGCTAAGCCTTTGAAATATAAAGTTTGAGGGATAGAAGAGTTGTTTTGAAAGTTTACGTCTCCATAGCATTCCTATAATGAAGGAGCATAATATAAATGCAATGGTTCCAACAACAGATATGACTATTTTTTTAAGCAGTGAATGTTTTCCTTGGCTCTGATTTGGGCATGGAGGCAATGAATAATTTGTTGGGCCACACAGACCAAGGTTTCCCATAAGCAATGTTATAATAGTTCTATTTGGAAACAACCCTCCTTCTGGAATCTGCCCTGAAAAATTATTGAATGAAATATTCATGTAGTTAAGTACTTTTAGTCTATCAAGGGACATTGGTATTGAACCTGATAAAAAATTGGCAGAAAGATCCATTTCTTGGAGATTTTGTAATTTGGAGAGTGAATCTGGTATTGGACCTACAATGCAATTATGGGATAGATTTAGATGCTCTAATGCTGTGCAGTCTCCTAGAGAATTTGGAATCACTCCAGTAAGTTGATTTCCAGAGATGTCTATGGCTTGAGCCATTACAATTTTACTCATCTCCTCTGGCAAGGACCCTTGTAGAGAATTCCATGAAAGATTGAGGTAGAATTGCAGGTTTTGAAGGCTGGCAATGACTCCACGAGGTATCTTTCCTCCCAGTTTATTGTAAGAGAAGTCAAGGAGCTCCAAGTTCTGACACCCCTCTAAGCTAACAGGGATCTCCCCTGACAAGTTGTTGTGCTGAAGTAAAAGACGTCTTAGCTGTTGGAGCCTAGAAAGAGAATCTGGTATTTTTCCAGATAGCTGGTTGTGACTAAGATTTAGGAGGCCGAGATGTTGCATTTGACCTATCTCACTTGGAATGGTTCCTTCTAATTTGTTCCCACCCAAATACAATCTTTCCAACTTGTGGAATCTTGTAATTACAGATGGAATACGGCCGCTGAAAAGATTATTGCCCAAGTTTAAGTAGGTTAAATTTGTCAGATTGGCAATCTGTTGAGGTATGGTTCCGCTTAACATGTTGTGTGATAAATTCAAGTAGTAGAGATTGGAAGACAGTTGGCCTATGGATGGGGGCAATATACCAATGATATGGTTATTGGCCACTGATAATTTTTCCAAGTAGGAATAATTTTGTGAGAGCAGTTAGAAAAGCCAAGGTGTTACTGCTGTCACTAACAAGTTGATTGCTACTTAAGATAAGCTTGGTAAGGAGGTTCAACTTAGCCAGCTCCATTGGCACCATTCCACTGAGGCGGTTCACATGTAAAGCAAGTATTTTGAGATTGTAACAATTTCCAAGGGAGTTTGGTATGTTTCCACTGAGGTGGTTCACATGTAAAGCAAGTGTTGTGAGATTGGAACAATTTCCAAGGGAGTTTGGTATGTTTCCGCTGAGGTGGTTCCTGTGTAAATCAAGTGTTGTGAGATTGGAGAGCTTGGTACCAATTTCCCAAGGAATATGTCCACTAACCTGGTTTTGAGATACATCTAATTCATTCAATTTCGAGAGATTTGTTAAAGAGAAGGGAATGGTGCCTGATAAGTTATTTGTATAAAGGTAAAGAACCTGCAGGTGAGTGAGCATGCCCAATTCAGGGGGGATGGGGCCTTGGAGATGGTTTTCGTACAATCCTAACTCAGTTAAGGCAGACAGATTTCCTAAAGAATGGGGAATGGTACCTGCGAGATTGTTTACTCCTAAGTCAAGATACTTCAGACCTGTAAGGTGACTCAGCTCAGGCGGAATGCTGCCATGCAGTTGGTTAAAAGAGAGATCCAGGTGATGCAAACTGCGGCAAGCGGAGAGAAAGGGGGGAATTGTTCCTTGTAATTGATTGTCGTTCAAACAGAGTATCTGCAGATGGGGAAGTTGGGCGAGTTCAGATGGAATGTGACCAGTTAGGGCATTGTGGGAGAGATCTATGGATCGAAGAGAGGAGAGGTTCCCGAGCAGAGGAGAAATGGTGCCGTCTAAACTCATAAGGGATAAATTGAGAGTGAGTAGAGAGTGGGAAGAAGGATCGCATGTAATGGCAGACCAATTGCAGAGGGGAAGAAGGGGAGTCCAGTTGGGCAGAGAAGTGGTGTTGTTGTTCGTAATGGCAGCTTTGAATTGCAAGAGCAATTGTTGTTGTTGTTGTTGTTGAGAAAGATTAGTGAGAGCGGAGATTGAAAAGACAGAAAGCATGAAAGGTAAGAAGAAGAAAAGGGGAGCCATGGTACAGCAATAAACACAGAAGAGAATGGAATAGAAGAGAAGGGGTATGGAGGATTAAATAAATGGTAAAGGAGTGGACGTCATCGATTATATCATTGTTTAATATTTGACATGTCATATATTATGAATATTAAAAAATTGGACCTCTCAAAGCAATATAAATTCATCCATTTCCTTTTACGTGTGACCATCAAAATATTTTATTAATATTATTTGGAAACTATGTTTCTAACTTCAATACTTTTTAGTTGTATAATAAATCATAATGAATAGTTAATGAAGATATGTTTTTAATAAAAAAGACAAATTGAATTTTTATATTGATCTCAGAGTAATTTTTTTTTTTTTTGGATGAAAATGCAATTATCTATTAAAATATGAAAACACTTTCACAAAAAATAAGCGGGCGGTTAAAAGGCACACCCCGAGAGTCAAATGGGCCAAGCCCAAAAAGTTCTAGATCAAAATATCAATGGGTATACATAACCCATATAAAAACATAAACATAACAGAATGAAAACATAAATCAAGCTGTCATTGCCACCCCTACAGATGGCGGATCCTTGTCATCTGGCTTCCCCCAAATCCTTGTGGGGTCTTGGTTGACATCAGGCAATGCCCAGCCATCATCTTTTCCCTGTTCTTCATTTGATGCATTTGGCTCCTTGTGTTGAGATGAGATAGTCAAATTCAACCTACGAAAAACTTTTACAATGTCCCAACCATCATTGGTTGGATTAGAAGAACCAGGAGCATTCCAACCTGCATTATCCATAGTAGGCCAACGAGCATTATCTCCAATGGGCCAACGAGCATTATCTCCAATGGGCCAACCCGCATTATCCCCTGCAACACTTGCAGCACGCCCTGAAGTCCAACCACGCTGACATGGAGAGGCCAAGCGTCTACAATGGTTAGCACCACGACGCTGAGCAAGCTAGGAGCGGGGCCAAGAATCTCTGGCTGAACCACTTCTTCATCTATGACGCTACTGAGGTGAACGGGCTCTGACAGAGGAAGGAGAGGGAGGAACCCATGCCACAGTACATGGAGCATTCCTCCAATGATCCAATAACTCTTGTAAGTGAGCCACTTGCAAGGCAACTTTATTAGCTTGCACTTGAATATGTAGAAGAACATTAGAACAAATAATTGTTTTAATGTAAAGAGAAACAGATGTTCCAATTTTACTTTCTGAAAATATACAAGAATTACGATCTTTCCATAATGTAAAAAGAATCTTCACCCTGAAAATATGCCAAATATGAGTAAATCTTTCAAGAAACCTTGGAGAATCACCCAGAAGGATAATTTGCCAAGATAAAGGCTCTGGTCTAAAAGGGTGAAAGAAATCACATGAATCCATAGCCATAATTGTTGTGCTCTGGTGCAATACCAAAAGAGATGTTGAATCATCTCAGGTTGTCCACAAAAAGGACAACGGGGATCCTGGACCCCAAGATGAAAAAGCCTAGTGCCCACAGGCAGGCCTTGAAAAAGAATGCACCAAGCAAAATGAGCTAACTTGGGCTCAAGAATGGCAGACCAAACCGTTTGAAATCTGGTATGCCAAAAAGACATAGAGCTATGAATAAGCCAACGCTTTTTAAGAGTGTCACCATAGGCAAATGGGCTGAAAACCACCTATAAGCCATCTGTGGCTTGAAGTGATGCATTGGTGTTTCTGGATGCCATTTCCAATCCTTCCACCACAGCTTGTTGGATTGAATTCCAACCTTGTGAAGCATTTCTGGTGGAATAGTTGTGATGATTCTATCATAAGTAGTCTGATAAGTTCTTGAAAGGCCAAATTTTACTCAAAATGGCTCCCAAGCCAAGAGGCTCATCATTGGCCGATGAAACATATCTTGTAAGGTGTGAACACCTTTTTTATGAAATTTTAGAGCTTTTAAGCTAGACAATTTGGCCAAAGGTTGGCCTGTAATGGCTAAGAGAGGTGACCACTAGATATTAAGGTGATTGAAGGAAAGACCAACATGAAACCCGTCACCAAACTAGCATAGCCAAGGTTTAACTTTCTCCCAAGCTTTCCAAATGCTTTTAACCACAAATGTGCCTGAGATCTGAATTGATTCTCTCATGACAAGGAGAGTAGAAAACCCAATTCCTTTCCAAGCAGGTTTGTGCAAAGGATGTCCCATTTCAATGTTATGCCAGAGTAACACTTTCTATGTCTCACTGCCAATGAGAGCATGAATGATTCACTTGACAGCCAAAGCAATGCCTTGGTGTTGAGTAGAAACAATACCAAGACCTCCAGAATCTCTGGGAAGGCAGCAAAACTCCCAAGCAACACAGTGAAACCCATGGCAAGTCTCAGAAGAGGTCCAGAGAAAATCCCTCAAAAGTTTTTCCAGTTTGGCATATGAAGCTTTTGAAGGAGCCCAATAAGAAGAGTAGTAAACATGGGTTGCAACCAAGATCTTAGAACAATAATTTACTAGCCAAAGATAATGGCTTAGTAATCCAGACTACAAGTTTTTGTTCCACACGGGTAAGAATAGCTTGCCAAAGAGTAGCAGAGGTTCCCTGGAAAGCAAAAGGAATACCAAGGAATTTGAAAATTTCACCATGGCCAACCTAGCGCCAACTATATTGCTAGAGCCATTGAGGAATGGGAAGAATTGACTGCCTGTAGCATAAAGTTTTATGCCACCGAATGGACGAACCTGACGCTAGGCAAAAGGTCTCCAGACATGCAAGAGCATTTTTGACAGAATTTTCTTCCTCCAGTAAGGTTAAAAAAGAGTCATCAATGAAATGACCATTAACCAGCTGGCTAGAGGAATTAGGCAGAGAGAATCCATGCACAAGCTTGTTAGACACTGAATGAGCAAGAAGGTATCCAAAACCTTCTGCCACAAGAACATACAGGCTTGGAGCAAGAGGGCATCCTTGCTAGATAGATCGAAAAAGGCCAAAAGTATGAGACTGGTGACCATTGATAGTGATACATGCAGAGGCATCCGAGAAGAGCATGTTAACAGATTGGATAAAAGAAGGTCCAAACCTTAAAGCTGCAAGCATTGCAAGAATAAAGCACCATTCAATGTGATCATAGGCCTTAACAAAATCAATTTTTAAAAAGATTGCTTTTTGATTTGATTTTCTTGCCCATTCCATTCCCTCCTAGACTGCAATAATTTTATCTAAAATGTATCTAGATTTAATAAACCCAGTCTGCTTAGGGTGGGCAATCAAAGGAAGAAGGTTGCGGAGTTTGAGCGAAAGGGCTTTAGCAATGATTTTGTAGGAGACATTGAGGAGTGTGATGGGTCACCAGTTGCAAATATCCTCCGGATTGCCAACTTTAGGTATGAACTTAATGTTTCCTTGATTTATAATATCTCTTAAAGAGTTTGAATGGAAAGCTTCAAGATAAACATTATGTAAATCTTTGCCTAAGCAATCCCAAAGGGCTTTGTAAAACTCACAAGGAAAGCCATCAATTCCAAGAGCTTTGCCATCAGCCATAGAACAAACTGCTTCCTTAAGGTCTTTAATGGTCAATAATTGATCGCAGAAGTGCGTCTGGGCTAAGGAGAGCTTTTTTGGGACAATAGCAAGACAATCCTGCAAAGCAATCTATCGTTCAAGAGTATAATCTTGGGTTGTGAAAACTTTTTCATAATGTCTTACAAAAGCCTGGAGAATGTCTGACAACTTTGTATGAACAGTATTATCCTCTTTGATTTTCTTAATATTGTGTGAGGAATGTCTAGCTCGAAGAACAAGAAAGAATTCCTTAGAAACATGGTCTCCAATTTTTAGCTAGTGCATCTTCGCTTTAAGTTGCGCTCCTCTGGCAGCATGAAATCAACCATTTATTTTTTATGTCATAAATTGGCAACCTGGATTTGCCTAGAAGGAGAAAAAGGCTTAGTAGCCAAGGCCTCTGAGGTAGATTTCAAAGCAGTAATAGTAGCTTCATAAACCCTTCTTCTGAAATTGGCCAGCTGATGGCCATAGATGCGAAGAAACCTTACAGTGTGGGTGATAGCATCATTCCACCACTTAATCCAGCCAGTAGAATGCAACAGCCGACATTCTAAATTCCATATAGTTGAAATGTGAGCTAGGGTGGGTTGATGAGCAAGCAAGGAAGTGTTTAGAAAAAACTAAGATTTCATGGTGTGTGGTTGAGTGAGTTGCCACTCAATGGAAAACTGAATTGGAAAGTGGTCTGACAATGTCACATCAACTAATGGCTGCACAAGAAGGGTGGATGACGTGACAAAATTAAAAAAGATTGTACAGAGATCATAGCACAATCAAGGTGTTTAAAGACCCTGTCATTTCCAGTCTAAAAATTGCAACAAGTATGCCATAAAGGACTGGAGTGACGACGACCAACATTGGAATCAAAAAATCCCAATTTATTGCGCATATGGAACCACGCCTCTCTTTCACCAGTTGGCCAGTGAAAATGCAGAATGCCATCTTTGTCAGTAGTTGTTTCAACCATATTAAAATCCCCACAGATAAGCCATGTAGCCACTAGCATTGAATCCACAATCCACCGCCACAAAGCAGATCTTTCTGACGTGTCATTTGAAGCATAGATATTAATAATCCCAAAAGCATGATTATTAATGTTAAGAAGCATCCAGACTAGCCAGTTGGTGGGGTCCACCCCATGATCCACGACTGAATCATGCCACCGAGGGGACAAAAGAGTAGAAATACCACCTTTTCCAGCTTCATGGGCGGTGGAAAATAATTTACTGGCTATCCAAATACAATAGCAAGCCGAAGACAAGAGAAAAACTATAACTTTAACTTCTTGTAGGCACAAAACATCAAGAGAAGCATAGTGATGGAGAGCATCACGAATAGAGTACTTCCTAGTGAGGTCAGTGAGACCTTAAACATTCCAAGAGAGAAAATTCATTTAAAATCCTCCACCATCTCCCCAGAACCCAGGCTTTCAAAGGAAGCAAATCTATAGGACCCCTACTTTTGTCCTTCCCGCCATTCGCATCAAGCTTTGAAACATCCTTAGCTGACTCAATAGCTTTCAGAGCATCCACAGAGGCTTTCGCTTTGTGTTTGCAATTGGTAATAGTGGCCCAAGTGTCCATTGGTTTAGAAACCACCTCCTTGGACACAGTTTCCATTGGGTGTGCCTGAACAGTTTCCCTAGGTAAAACTCAGGTTCGAGGCACAACAAGAGGGCAGTCCCTAATTTTATGCTCAACTGACTGGCAGTGATAACAAGTATTAGGTAAATTAAAGAATGTGACTTTCTGAGTGTGCCATAGGGGGCCAATTTGAATGTCAATAAATTCCTTGAGGTCTTTCGAAAGATCCACCTCAACACAGACATGTTTTTGAGGGCGCGCTTGAAAGAACCTATCTGGTTCAACACAAATGACTCTTCTTAGAGAGGAAGCAATGTCATGCAAAAAATGCAAGCAGGGCAAAGGCAAGCCAAGGAATTCAATCCACATAGGAACCCGGTGTTTGGTATCAGCAGAAGCCACAAAATCACGGGTCCATTGTTGGAAAACCAACAGGGAAGACCAAACATACCAAGGACCATGGTTCAAAATTGCTTGAACATGGTTGACTTCTGCAAAGCGGAAAAGGAAAAAGCCTTTTGTCAGATTCTGGACCATATCAAGGCGGACCCCATGAGGGACCCAATTCTTTTGGACCCATTCTTTAAGCATAGATTCAGGGGGAGTTCTCCCTACAAAGTAACCAATAAGAGTATGCTGTTCTAACCATAAACAAGCAATATCAAATTCCTGCAATGGTAATATAACATCAACAGGAAAGTCTGAGGGCTTACCTCGTGAAACACCTTCAGAACAAACTTCCGGGGATGCTTGGTTGGTGGAGGAGCCATTGTGCAGATCCGAGAAACTACCAACACCAGCAACAAGTGCTGGGTTAGAAGCGGTAAGAGGCATTTAAATGGCCAAAAAGCTGCAATAAATGCAGGTGTATAGAAAGAAGGCTAAAAATCCTGTGGCTAGAGCGTGGTATGGCACATAGGAAAAACAATGGTGGACAACTTCAAAGAAACCCTAGCAGAGCTAAAAAACTTCCAACTTTTTCTCAAATGTCCTCAGAGTAATTTTGACTTACAAGAAAAGTTAATATTTATTAATTTTTTGGTATGGTGTAGTATTTTATTTTATTTTTTTAAAATAATGGTGTAGTGTTATATTAAGCTAAGAAAGTTCTAATATATATTATATTAGACAAGATTAATTAGTTATATACTTATTTCTTTAGTCTTTTTTCTTTGTGTCTTTCAATATAGAAAATAAAGGAGTCATATCTCAAAGCATTTAGTCATACATTTGTTTTCTTATTTTTTGTTTGTGTGCATGTATACATGTTATTATTCTACTAACATTATATGGAAATTTTGTTTTTTAAGGTTGTGTGACAAATGCCATGAATATTATGGGATAGATGTGGGGATAGTCATCCTCATTTTGTGGATATTAATAGAGTGGGTCCTTGAATAATTTATACATGTTTATTTCTTTTTATATATGACCAATTTTTGTGTGATAAATGGATTGTTTTTTCTTTTCTTATGTTTGCTTTTTCTAGCTCAATTACTTAAAATAAGTGGAATATATGTGACCACTTATCCCTTTAGTCATCATTCTTTGTATCCTTCGATATGGATAGTAAAGGACTAAACATCTCAAAGAATATATTCATACCTATTTATTTTTGTGGGGCCCATCTAATATGTACATGTTTGTATATTTCTTGGAGACTTGATCTTCTATGGCATTGTATGTTATGTACCCTATTGTATTGTAGTCTTTGGTGCTCGTTCTAGAATGACGTTGTTACTCTATTATTTCCTTTATTTTAGCTCTAGTCTTTCTTTCTTTGTAGCCTTGTGGTGCTCTCTCTTATTCTATTTTATTCTTTTCCTGCTTTGTTCAATTAAAAAACCATTATGTGGAAATTTTTTAGGTGACATGACAAATGGTATGAATATCCTAAATGAAGTTAACGACATTGGAAGGAAAATGAGTTTGTAATAATGTTTAGTGGAAAAAAGAGGAAGATGGGATTTCGGTTTATTTCAAGGGTTTATGTTAAATCCTCCTTTCACCACAACATTCAAGGACATTCAACTGAGTAGAGAACTCTACTATAGATCTCCTGTCACTTGGAATAGAGGGCAAGATTGGAATTGTGTGATTTTGTTGTTCAATTAAGCCCGATTATGCTCAAAACCCTAATTTCGTAAAATTGTAAACAAACAGACAAATCACAGAAAATGATTGCACATAGAGATATCAAATGACAATCAAATACATACCATATTTTGAAGTTTGGTGTGTGGAAAAATTGGGGACTAATGAGCGGGTGCCCTAGTCCAGTGAACCTATTTTTGTCGGGATCTCTGAAGAATGTCTGCAACACAACTCTACTATCATGGAGATTTCATTGCATCAGAATTCAGAGGACTAATGATCGGGTGCCCTAGTCCAAGCCCTAATTTTCTTCTTTGCTCTGCACTCTCGACAGTCTATAATGCCTCCCTATAACTCTACTTCTTCCACTTCTAAAACCTGTAACTTGCAATCATAGAAAAGTGGGTTGGGGGTTGTGGTGTTTAGAGACTTGCCTCAGTCAAGCCCCGGAGAGACATTTAAGTCTTTCAAACATCATTGTCAAATAAAGAGTGTGTATCCCTGCGGGATAGAGGTAAAAACCAATTGATAAATGATTGACAACACAATAGATGTCACCTTGATGGTGTAGCTCGCATGAACATGAAGATCCTTTACATCATGAGAAGATGAAGCCAAATCTACATAACAAACACAATAACAAAACAATATTGCTCTGCAACAATGAATACGTTTAAATCTCTCAAATCATAAGGATGCCAAAAGCTCATAATCATCTTCAAGTCTACAAATGAATGCCTAAAAATGCTTATATATGCAACTAAACACTTCCCACCAAGAAATTCGTAATTCAAACTTTAGATGTTAGCATAGGACCTAATAACGGTCACCTAACTAACACATAAAAATAGGTCATGACCTAAAATAGGGTAGGACTAGGGTGCGGGCTCCCAATTCCTCCCCCCTATTTCAGGTAGGAGTCATCACAAGTGCATCCCCTAGGTCCCATTTGTCATAAAACTTAGGGGTTTCTTCACCGGAAGTCATCAGTAACATGCAAGATGATCTAAATGCATTCTAAAGGACTTAGGAGCTAAACATAGGAGGGAAAATGCCCTATGGAGACATTTTCTGATGTAACATTTAGTCCCCACTTTAGTGTATGCATGAACGCAAGGCCCATACATGCGTTAAAGTATAGTCAACAAACACACCAAACACGCCAAGCACATGGAGCTAATGCATACGTAAATATTGAGAACTGTTTCTTGCCCCTAGTCTCAGGTAGACATTAGAGAAAACACATTACAGACATGCCAATCACAATGAAGATAGTAATAGGCATGTAAAACATGGAGAAGACAATAATAGTCATGCAAGACACGGAGAAGTCAGCATTGAAGACACGCAAAACACAGTGAATGCAGTGATTATTATTTTTATTTTCTCATATATGAATGCAAATACAAGTACAAGGAAAGTAAACACACAACCCATAATGTAGGAGGTGATAGAGATTGATTGTCATTGATGTCAAAAAGGTGTTGAGTTATTGGTGCAAAGTTAGTTGTCATTGTTTATCAGAGAGATATTCATATGATCACTCATGTTTGAGTTGTCATGCACCTAGTTCATATTTTGACAATGTTGTGTTCATTGGTTGAATTGCTTCTTTGAGTTGTTTTAGGTTCATCAAGGATGCTTTAATATTGATTGTTAGATCAGATTTGTTGGTGCCTCTTGGGATATTAGTCTTGGTATAGTTGTCATTCATGGCAAAGAACTTCATTATGGGATTGCATCAATACAAGACATCAAGGTCATGATAGGTAATAGAAGTAGAAGTCTTCTTGGTATATTAGGTTGCTTCAAGTGTTAACATGCATTGATGAGTTCACTTGATGGGTTCATAGCCATAAGGACTGGTGATGGTCATGTGAGTTTGTTTTTGTCATCACGAGAGCTTACTTGATACTTGGTGTGATGTAACAAGAATTAGATCATGTCAGTGACTTGTGATATGGGATCAGGAGGTTAGATATGTTTTATGTTTTCATCTTCTCATCATTAAGAGTTTGATGGAGATTGTGTTGGTGGCACATGTTAGCTTCATGTTCCTCTTTATTATCAGTATGGAGTTTTGTTTGGTTCATCATGCTTCATTCAAGTGTTCATACTTCAAGAAGTTTCGTGATCATAGTTCTTGTTCATCCTTTAGAACAAAGGTTTCTGTCATGCTTTCATGGATTTAGGATTCCTTCATTTCAGTGTAGGTTGTTCCTTAGATTGAACTCTTGAAGTAACTAAAGACCTATATTCTAAACCCTAGGTTCTCTTTACAGAGTCTTTCTTTCATAATTAAGGTCCCTATCTTCATGTATACTCTGCCATACCATCAATCTATATATCACTTGTAAAAAGCCTTGTTAGTAATTAGGGTTTGCTGTCTAATATCTAAAATTCTTAAATCCTAATATATATTTAAGTCTATGTTCCTACAAATAAAGCAAAAACCCTAAGTGAAAGTCATTTATGCATATCTTTCTATACTCTACTCTGCCCGTCACAAAAGTCATACACTTTTGTTTTAATTCTCAGTTGACCTACTAGTATCGGTCATGGGTTCCCTACAAAAGGGGTTTATAACATTTGTGACCAGCCCCTTTACCTCTCCAAGCGGTCACCTCTTAAAGTTTGTGGGCACCAAAAAGCCATCAAAGTCTAATGTTTAAAGTTGATGGGTGCAAATAGGTCATAACAATGGATTTAATTTAAATTTAGAAATCTTTTTATTAACTCCTAATTTGATGGCCTCTTGAAGGTCATCTCTTTATGACAGTGATTAAAATGGAGTTTATAAGCTATTTTCAAGGTGATTTTGGATAAATTTAAAGGCATATTTTTAGGAGATTTTTTATTCCTTTGTAATAATAAGGAAATAAATTATTTCCTTTTTTCTAAATTAAAAGATTTTATGCAATATTGATTGCATTTTTAAAATTGGAAAATTCTTTTGTGAAGACTTGTTTTGTGGAGAAGTAGGAAGATAAAAAGGCAAATTGATTATTTGTTTTTAAGGCAGTTTTTGAAGAAGTCTTTTTGGTTTGACAAGGTAGATTGATAAAATATTTGAAGACTTCTAATGAAAAATGAAAGACATTTGATACAAGAAAATGAATAGTTTGAAGATGAAAATGGTTATGGTAATATCATTAGGTGATGATCTTATTTTTGTAGAAGGTTTTTGAGAAGGGGATTCGAAGATGAAATGATATTATTTTATGTCAAGACAATCTAATTTATTTTATTCTTGAAGATCTTTTTTTTTGCAGGGGGAGCTATTTATGAAAAAGATATGGAAGGAATTCTTTTTGGGGAACAAAGATTTTAAGATTGAAGAAGATTTATTTTTTGAAAAGGGAAGATGAAAGATTGAAGAATATTGAAGAAAAGATATATGCATAAAAGAAGTAAATGAAAGGTTTTTTTCTTGTGAAGGTGAAAAATGTATCAAAGAAGAAGAAGAATGTGAGATGAATATGAAAGGACATTCAGATTTTTATATAATGGTTTTGTAGGTGTATTGATGGTAGAGTGTGTGTGTGCACTAATATGCAGTGAAGACATTTTTCTGAAGATTCTTTTGAAGAGAAAATATAGATGAATCATGATATTGTGTATGTGAGATCATGTTTTTGTAGGAATGAATCAAACAAAGAATGAAGACACTAGGCAAAGAACTTACAGATTGAATCATGCCAAGTATGAAGACAATATGCAATTGATTGTGCATCAGGCGAATTGATTGTGTAGAGATCATGACTAATAGACAGATTGAATTGAGTCTGATTGCAAATGGATATGCAAACTTAGGGAAGAAATTTATTGTATTCTTTGTGTAGTGATTGTATTTGAATCTTTGTGTGAGTGATGAATCACAGGTTATGTAATGGTGCAAATCAGATTGACTTGCAATCATTTCTTGCACACTAGGCTTTATGTTGTAATGATGGTGATTGTATTTGCCAATGAGGCTTGTATGGTCAGTGAGACCTCTTTGTAGCTAGTGAGGTTCTTGATTAAGCTAGTGAAGCATTTTAAAGTGGTTTTTCTTACCCTAGAGGGTTTTCCACTCATCAAATCAGGTGTCATGGTTCTTGTTTGTCTTCATGTGTTCATGTGCTCTAATGATTGTTCTTAAGGTCCTTATTCATATTTTTATCATCATACTTTTGCATATGTGTTTAACAGATCATTGATGTCTCCCTTTCTCTTTGTCTTGTAAGTTAAAATGTGCAAAAATATTTTAAAAGGTTATACAACATTGATTCACCCCCCCTCTTAGTGTTGTCCTAGACTCCAACAAGTGGTATCAAAGCATAGGTTCCCTATAGAAGTCTAACCGACTTGGGTAGGTCCTGATAGTGGAGTACCATGGGAAAGTGCAAAAGAAATAAGGGTAAGAGAAGTGTCAAGTCACATACTATTCAAAAGACACCATCTATGCCAAACTTAAATGGTGATCAACATTCAGTTGATAGAAATGTCTCACAAGTTGAGTCAGGTATTAAATTAGAGAAAGAGTTTTCTAGAGTTCCTTTCTTTCATGGTTCAGACTTCTTTGTTTGGTGTATTAGAATGCAAATCTATCTATCCTCTTTAGGGTATGGTGTTTGGATGTTTGTTGATAATGGGTATTTTGTTTCCTCTCAATCACGTAATACTAGAGATAACAAAGAAACTTATGAATGTAATCATATAGCAAAGAAGATTATTCTGTCTAGATTATCTAATGAAGTCTCTTGTAGAGTTATGCATTGTGAAACAGCTCAGGATGTGTGGAATAAATTGATAAGAATCTTCAGGGTGATGCACTTGAAGGAGAGGACAACTTGTTATCTAAGAAGAGTGATAATGATGGAAGTCATTCATATGAAGGAGATGAGGTACAATCCAATTTAGAAGAAGGTCATATTATGAGTGATTATGATCAGGAGTTTGATGAAGATGATTGTGAGGTTGATATTGAAGGAGAGCTCATATGTGCTTTGAGTGAAATCAAGAAATACAAAAAGGAGAACCAGAGATTAGAGTTGCAGTTACAAAAGGAAAAATAATCCAAAGACAAAGTAATTTCAGATTTTGAAAGAGTATCTTCTGATCTTGAAGAGGCAAGAATTTAGATTGTGAATTTAAGGACACAAATTAATGAATCGGATAAATTAATTATCAAGCTAAAGGTTGAGATTGAAGAGGCTAAGAGGATAGCCTATGTAACAAAATCTGACCTTGAGGTTAAAAGAATTGAAAATATGAAATTAGAGGCTGAAATTGTCAATTTGAGAAAAGATTATGAAGGTCTCAATGTTATGTCCAAGAAATATCAGGAGTTTGAAGAAAGCAAAAACAAGTTACATGAAATGTTGGGCAAACAAAAGTATCATAAGGACACTACTAGTCTAGGTTACGAAGAAGGAGAATGTTCCAAAGTTAGAGAGACTCCTAGAAAGAAAATTGATTTGAGTTATCATGTTGCTACTCCTGAAGGCAAAAAGAAGATTGTAGCTGAAATGAAAACTAAAGATGAGTTTATCAAAATGAACTATCAAAAGATAAATTCAAGAAGGGTTGTTCCAGTAAGACAAGCATATATGTATAGGTATAATTATTCATTTAATGGTTATTGTTATACGTGTAATCACTTTGGACACAAAGTAGTTAATTGCTGAAGAAATCAATTTGTTTCAATAAGGAATGCTAATATTGTGTGTTTCAAGTGCAATTCTTCTGGTCACAAAGCATATAGTTGCAGAATGTATGAAAGAATAGCATCACTTGGTTTGAAAATTTTGAAAAGGAAAGAGGCTGAAAGGTTTGGAGGAAGAAACCTGAACAAAAGATAGAACTTGTGAGAGTTTGGAGAATAAAACAAAGCAAAGAGAAGATAGATTCTAAACTTGTGCATCTTGCACAAGTCACATCATCAATTGCATTCCATATGGCATGAAGTTAGGGGGAGTTGTCAATGTCCTATCAAGTATCCCCAAGAGGTTTCAGGAAGGAGATCATTTGTTGTTTGTCAATATGATGATCTTGTTTTGTTTATTATGTTTTTGGATTCATGCTTGATAATGGTTACTAAGATGCTATTCATATCAGTCTTATGAAATGAAGTTCTTAATGGTGTTGATAACTATGTTGATCTTCAGTGTGTGACAGTGATACAGGTGATCAGTGGTTCATGTTGATAAAATATTCAAGGATTCAATGCACAAAGAGTTTGATGATGTTGAGTGACTTGGTTTATAATTGATCCTATTTGTATCTTGTTCATATCATGTTGATACTTACAAAGGTTGAGTTGTCATGATGGTGCAGTTAGTTTGTTGATGTACAAACTTGATGGGTTGATTTGAATGATGATTAACAGGTCCTAGGATAAAAACCTGACTCTCAAAGACAGGATCTTGGGTGTACTCAAGGAGTTCTCATCAGATGTTAGCATATGTTGGCTGAGGAAGTTGCAAATGGAAGAAGTCAATTCATAGCATGTGTCTCTGCATTTGGTTTTGCAAAGGTATGATAGTGATTCTGTATATATCATATTTGACATTGTGTTGCAAAAAGTATCATGTGCAGGAACATAAAGAGAGTCTTCATTCCTTACAAGATGGTCTTCATTCTTTATCATGCCAAAAAGTGTGTGTAGGAGTAGATTGGTTGCAAGTTGTTGCATGTTGATTGGAAGTCTTGGCAAGGTCATCTCTTGTGCGGTCATCATGTCATTAGGAGTTTATATTTGATAGCAGAAATATGTTAGTCTTCATCTTGTCAAAAGAAGTGATTAGAGGATCTCAATGATGTCAATTTTCATCTTCATCTTCATATTGGTGGTGTCAAGAAGTAGTATTGTGCTGAGAGTATGGTATAGTCTATGGGCAGTTTAAAATAGTGGTAATGTTTGACCTTATCAGTAATTGGGAGTGATTTGTTAGTGCACTTCATCACAGAGGGAGCAAATAGTTTTTAGCCTTTGTCATCAGATGTCAAAGAGGGGGAAAGAGAGAAAATGCATCATGTAGTTTTGCCATCAATGACAAAGGGGGAGATTGATGGAGATTGATTGTCATTGATGTCAAAAAGGTGTTGAGTTGTTGATGCAAAGTTAGTTGTCATTGTTGATCAAAGAGATATTCATATGATCACTCATGCTTGAGTGTCATACACCTAGTTCATATTTTGACAATGTTGTGTTCATTGGTTGACTTGCTTCTTTGAGGTGTTTCAGGTTCATCAAGGATGCTTTAATATTGATTGTTAGATTAGATTTGTTGGTGCCTCTTGGGATATTAGTCTTGGTGTAGTTATCATTCATGGTAGAAAACTTCATTATGGGATTGCATCAATACAAGACATTGCGGTCATGATATACAATTCAAGTTGAAGTCTTCTTGGTATATCAGGTTGCTTCAAGTGTTCACATGCATCGATGAGTTCAGTTGATGGGTTCACAACCATAAGGAATGGTGATGGTCATGTGAGTTTGTTTTTGTCATCACAAGAGCTTACTTAATACTTGGTGTGATGTAACATGAATCAGTCATGTCATTGACTTGTGATATAGGATTAGGAGATTAGATATGCTTTATATTTTCATCTTCTCATCATCAGGAGGTTGATGGAGATTGTGTTGGTGGCACAATGTTAGCTTCATGTTCCTCTTTATTATCAGTATGGAGTTCTGTTTGTTTCATATTCTTCATTCAAGTGTTCATACTTCAAGAAGTTTCGTGCTCATATTTCTTGTTCATGCTTTAGAACAAAGGTTTCTGTCATGCTTTCATGGCTTTAGGATTCCTTCATTTCAGTGCAAGTTATTCCTTAGATTGAAGTCTTGAAGTAATTGAAGACCTATATTCTAAACCCTAGGTTCTCTTTACAAAGTCTTTCTTTCATAATTAAGGTCCCTATATTCATGTACACTCTACCATACCATCAGTCTATATATCACCTACAAAAAGCCTTGTTAGTAATTAGGGTTTTCTATCTAATATCTAAAATTCTTAAATCCTAATATATCTAAGTCGATGTTCCTTCAAATAAAGAAAAAACCCTAAGTGAAATTCATTTATGCATATCTTTCTATACTCTACTCTGCCCATCACAAAAACCATACACTTCTTTTTTAATTCTCAGTTGACCTGCTAGTATCGGCCATGGGTTACCTGCTAAAGGGGTTTATAACATTTGTGACCAGCCCCTTTACCTCTCCAAGTGGTCACCTCTTAAAGTTTGTGGGCGCCAAAAAGCCATCAAAGGCTAATGTTTAAAGTTAATGGGCGTGAATAGGTCATATCAATGGATTTAATTTAAATTTAGAAACCTTTTTATTAACTCCTAATTTGACGACCTCTTGAAGGTCATCTCTTTATGACATCAAATAAAGTGGAGTTTATAAGCTATTTTCAAGGAGATTTTGGATAAATTTAAAGGTAGATTTTAGGAGATTTTTTATTCCTTCATAATAATAAGGAAATAAATTATTTCCTTTTTCTAAGTTAAAAGATTTTATGCAATATTGATTGCATTTTTAAAATTGGAAAATTCTTTTGTGAAGACTTGTTTTGTGGAGAAGAAGTAGGAATATAAAAAGGCAAATTGATTATTTGTTTTTAAGGCAATTTTTGAAGAAGTCTTTTTGGTTTGACAAGGTAGATTGATAAAATATTTTTGAAGACTTCTAATGAAAAATGAAAGACATTTGATACAAGAAATGAACAGTTTGAAAATGAAAATGGCTATGGTAATATCATCAGGTGATGATCTTATTTTTGTACAAGGTTTTTGAGAAGGGGATTTGAAGATGAAATGATATTATTTTATGTCAAGACAATTTGATTTATTTTATTCTTGAAGATTATTTTTTTGGCAGATGGAGCTATTTATGAAAGAGATATGGAAGGACTTTTTTTGGGGGAACAAAGATTTTAAGATTGAAGAAGATTTATTTTTTGAAAAGGGAAGATGAAAGATTGAAGAATATTGAAGAAAATATATATGCAGAAAAGAAGTTAATGAAGTTTTTTTTTGTGAAGGTGAAAAATGTATCAGAGAAGAAGAAGAATGTGAGAGGAACATGAAAGGACATTCATATTTTTATATAATGTTTTTGCAGGTGTATTAATGGTAGTGTGTGTGTGTGGACTAATATGTAGTGAAGACATTTTTGTGAAGATTCTTTTGAAGAGAAAATATAGATGAATCATGATATTGTGTATGTGAGATCATGTTTTTGTAGGAATGAATCAAACAAAGAATGGAGATACTATGCAAAGAACTTACAGATTGAACCATGCCAAGTATGAAGACAATATGCAATTGATTGTGCATCAGGTGAATTGATTGTGCAAAGATCATGACTGATATGTAGATTGAATTGAGTCTAATTGCAAATGGATATGCAAATTTAGGGAAGAAAGTTATTGTATTCTTTGTGTAGTGATTGTATTTGAATCTTTGTGTGAGTGATGAAACACAGGTTATGTAATGGTACAAATCAGATTGACTTGCAATCATTTCTCGCACACTAGGCTTTATGTTGTAATGATGGTGATTGTATTTTCTAGTGAGGCTTGTATGGTTAGTGAGACCTCTTTGTAGCCAATGAGGCTTGTATGGTCAGTGAGACCTGTTTGTAACTAGTGAGGTTCTTGATTAAGCTAGTGAAGCATTTCAGAGTGGTTTTTCTTCCCCTAGAGGGTTTTCCACTCATCAAATCAGGTGTCATGGTTCTTGTTTGTCTTCATGTGTTCATGTGATCTAATGATTTGTTCTTAAGGTCCTGATTCATATTTTTTTTATCATACTTTTGCATATGTGTTTAACAGATCATTGATGCCATCCTTTCTCTTTGTCTTGTAAGTTAAAAGATGCAAAAAGATTTTAAAAGTTTATACAACACTGATTCACCCCCCCCTCTTAGTGTTGTCCTGGATTCCAATAGGAGGGACTCATCACCACCAGTCTTTAGACTACATATGGGGCAACAGACACATAATAAAAATCTCAAAGTGCAGAAGGTACTGATCGCCACCAGTCTTTAGACTACACTTGAGAGCATACACGCCATACAAATCCCAAAGAATAGTAGGGACTCATCACCACTAGTCTTTAGACTGCTTGGGAATAAGCACGCCATACACAAACATGGAAGACATAGAGAAAACACGGCAGACAAGTGATGGAAGAAACCTATTTCTAGGTTTGCAGCCATCTTAGGCACATTACAGGCACACACTGATGATTGGGCTTCACCACAACAATCGTCGAAGACACCCTTAAGGGTTAGGATAGTCTCAGATCCACTCCTCACTTGGTTGGAGAATATTTTGAAAATGATATGATTATGCAATCTCCTCGAGAAATACACCATCCCCTCCTTCTGCAGAAGGGATTAAAATAAAAAAGATATGCATGATATCTCACCTCCTAGAGGGCTTAATGATTGCAATATAGAAATAAAGATGTGCACTCACGCGGAGATACAACATTTGGCCTCCATAGAGGGCTTACAAACACACTTTATTAGTATCAAAATTGTCAGACAACTTACCTTATATGCCCCCACCTTAAGGTGGTTGATATCATGTACTGATATCAAGCACATTAAGGTAGAGAGAAAACACACAAGGGAACATGATCTCTCGCAAAGCCCATGCCCCCAGAGGTGACATGTACTTTACGATCACCAAACATTCCCACAAACACATTCTTGCAAGAAAAGAAGTTAGAAATATTTCCATGAGACAATAACCACATCACATGATCAAAAATTAATGCATGAAGATAACTGCATCAAAAATCCAAGGTTACACTACAGATTCAAAAACTGAGTATAACCGTGGGGCTATACTGCAAGATCTCATAATCAAATGTAAATGAGGTGAGATTCAAAGATAAACAAAGTGCACGGAGCAGTTGTATTGTTATAGTTTGTTAGTGTGATAAGACCACATCAAAATATCACACAGAGCAATTCTACTAGCCAAGTGTTGGATAATATATATCAACCCCATCGTCATGTGTGGATTAGGTCCATTTTTTGATTTCTCGTTGAAGGGACACTTGGTCCTTATCAGTATAAGTTTTTTTTTGTCATCCACCCACTAGATAGAATCACTAGGGGAAGATAAACAATAAATAAAGAGAGGAGAACAAGTTCCTTAGGGACAATCACGTAGGAGGGTGCCCCCAAGTCACCAACCACAACGCTATGTCCTTAAGACACAACACACAATAATTAAAATAGAGGAGAAGCAATATAGAAGAATGATGATACAAATGGAAGAAGGTCACAACAGGGGTAGTCTCCTAATATCCTTGACCTTACAAGATAATCAAGGGTCATCCTAGGAGGCCTAAACAACACATAACACATCATGGGGAGAAAACAACACAAGAGGGGAGGTCACATAAATGAGAAAATAATGCCACAACATAGGTGACCACCGAGGTTAGAAATACTTACCTATAGGTACAACCTAATTAATGGTTATCAATGATCAAATCATCATCTTCCCACTCCTAAATGTTAGAGGAAAGTGGGACATAAGGTACCATAGCCCAACTTTTACTCTTGTCTTCAAGTTGTCCATTATTAAGGTCTTCTTGGTTTGATTCAATGTTAGGAGAGATGTTTTCTTGTTGAGATGTGTTTTGTTGGAAAAACACTTGTCTTCTCTTCCTCCTTTCTCTTGCTTGTCTATTTCTTCTTGTCTTACTATTTATCTCTTTTAAAATAGTGTCTTATTCTTCCATAGGTTTTTTGTGTTTTAGAGGAGGAAGCACCATGGTCAAATCTCATTTGTCTTGGTGGAATGTTTTTCTCTCGACGACTACCACCTGATCCTTGTAAGGATGGCAGGGGAGGAACCTCAGCATAAGGTCCTTTTCCTTTTGGTCAGGGATGCTCTTCAAATGCGAGTTATTCGTCTCTTATTGCTTCTTGAATAGAAGGACTGACCACTCAATGTAATAATTATGTTTTGTAGTTTCTATATCCTAGGAAGTTAAAATTTGTCTGTGGCTCCAGTTCTAGTTCAAATCGTTCCCAAAAGTAATCAAGGCTAAAGTGTTTTATTGTAACCAAAGGTTTATATCTATTGCAAGGGATAGTATGCACTTGTCTATTCAAAGGAAATTTTACACAGTTATGGATTGTTGAAGGGATAGCTTTCATAGATTTTAACCATGGGTGTCCTAATTTTATGCGAAAAAGGTTAGATACAGGGACAACATCAAATAATTGTTCTATGGATTTGTGAAATATAGTAACCAATAAAGATATCTTCCCAGAAGTGTTTATAAAGGTTCTCTTATGTGTCTTAATCATCATGTCTGAAGGGTCATAGAAGTATTATATCAAACCATGTGAATAAAGGAACTCTTCTATTGCCACATTAGTCATACAATTACGATCAATAAGGGTTCCATCTATAGGATTTCCAATTATCTTCACAATGATATAAAGAGGTCCTTAAGTGTCTCCAATTGTTCTATCATGCGGTGTAAACACAATTTCAGGTTCAGGGACCTTTCTTTTTCATGTAAGGCCTAGGAAGGAACCTAGTGTTATTGTTGCGATTAGAATCCATGTGTATATGTTTTCAAATCAATGTAAAATTAGATTTCAAAATCTTTTCAACCTTTTTCAATGCAAATTAGTGAAAGAAGGGGTGTTGTAAGGAAATTGATGAGGGGAAGAGACTAATATGTCTAATATCAGTCCAATAAACCAATAATATCCTTCACAACACACCTTTGATGCAATCCTATAATGATGACAAGTTAAAACCTAGTGAAAATACACTAAAAACATGTAATTTTTCACCAATTTTCAATGCATAATGCCTAATAAAGAGGGTGTTGTAAATAATTTGAGGAGGGGCAGAAGATTATAACTCTAATAACAGCTAATTAGTGCAGCAAAATCCTTTACAACACGCCTATAATGTAATTCTAGAGAGACGATAAGGCCAAATCTAGTGAAAATGCAAGGTATTCAAACCCTAGACATGAAATTTTACAAGAAAGCTACTATGATACAACACTAAAATTCAAAATCAGTCCTAAATAAATGTTTAAAATAATATTAAAATTTGAAATAAGATTTTAACCACAAACCCTAGCTAATGCATAAACTAGGTTATATGAAAAATGCCCAATTTCAAGCAATTTTTAACAATTCAATCATGAAAATGCTATGCAAATGAATGATGAATGATGAATTTCTGTAATTTAAATCATATCTGATAAAACTAATAGAAATTCAATGAAATTAAATTCAAATTATTTGAAATTTAACTTCAAATGCAATAAGATGAAAAATGAAATGAATGAAAGTCTGAAGTACAACACTTAGCAAGGTGTAAAAATCCTTAAAAACATGGGTTTACCAAAATGTTTAGTGGTAAAAAGAGGAAGATGGGGTTTCGGTTTATTTCAAGGGTTTATGTTAAATCCTCCTTTCACTACAACATTCAAGGACATTCAACTGAGTAGAGAAATCTACTACATATCTCCTATCACTTGGAATAGAGGGAAAGATTGGATTTGTGTGATTTTGTTATTCAATTAAGCTCGATTATGCTAAAAACCCTAATTTCATAAAATCGTAAAGAAACAGACAAATCACGGATAATGAACGCACATAGAGATATCAAATGACAATCAAATACATACAAGATTTTGAAGTTTAGTGTGCAGAAAAGTCAGGGACTAATGAGCGGGTGCCCTAGTCCAGTATACCTATTTTTGTTGGGATCGCTAAAGAATGTCTGCAACACAACTCTGTTGTCATGGAGATTTCACCATATCAAAATCCAAAGGACTAATGAGTGGGTGCCCTAGTCCAAGCCCTATTTTTTTCTTTTCTCTACACTCTCAATAGTCTATAATGCCTCCTTGTAACTCCACTTCTTTTGCTTTTGAAACCTGTAACCTGCAATTATAGAAAAGTGGGTTGGGGGTTGTGGTGTTTAGAGGCTTGCCTCGGTCAAGCCTTGGAGAGACATTCAAGTATTTCAAATATTGTTATCAAATAAAGAGTGCATATCCCTATGGGATAGAGGCAAAAACCAATTGATAAATGATTGAAAACACAATAGATGTCACCTCGATGGTGTAGCTCGCATGAACATGAAGATCCTTCACATCATGAGAAGATGAAGCCAAATCTACATAACAAAACAATACTGCTCTGTAACAATGAATACTTTGAAAGCTCTCAAATCATAAGGATGCCAAAAGCTCATAATCATCTTCTAGTCTAGAAATGAATTCCTAAACATGCTTATATATGCAACTAAACACTTCCTGCCAAGAATATCATAATTCAAACTTGAGGTTTCAGCATAGGACCTAATAACGGTCACCTAATTGACACATAAAAATAGGTCCTGACCTAAAATAGGGAAAGAGTATGGCATGGGCGCCCAAGTCCTCCCCCCTATTTCAAGCAAGAGTCATCACAAGTGCATCCTCTAGGTCCCATTTGTCATAAAACTTAGGGGTTTCTTCACTGAAAGTCATCATTAACATGCAAGATGATCTAAATGCATTCTAAAGGACCCGAGAGCTAAATATAGGAGGGAAAATGCCCTAGGGATACATTTTCTGATGTAACAAATAATAAAAATACAGTCAAACCAATAAGACAAGTTGGACTTTCAAGCTAGCCTTACATTGAAGATAAGAAGTGGCATACATGTGGAAATAGTCATTCTCTTTTTATGGATATTAAAGGAGTGAAATCCTAAAATAGTTTATATATGTTCATTTCCTTTTATGTGTGACCAATTTTTTCCATGACAATAATGAATAGACAATTAAGATGATTATATAGGAAGGAAGATCTCTTCCTAAAATTATACATTTAGTTGAATAAATAGAGACAACTTGAGCTTCTATATTGTTGAGTTAAAATTAAAAAAACTAGGTTTATCAAATTTTGACATGGTGTTACACTAATTGAGGAAAAATTAACCACATTAAATATAAAATTGTTCTTGAAAGGGATGTTTATCTATCTCTTATGGTGTGGCATTGTATTAAGTGAAGAAAAGTCTATAACATCATACAATACATTTATTCTTCAAAGAAATGTTTATGCACCTTATGATTTTGTAATTGTGAAAATTGCATACCCATATGCTTCTCCCTTATGTTTTGGGCCGAAGTTGATTTGAGTGTCATAAAAGTAATAACTAGTTTACAAGTGGTATAATCTTGTGTGAAATTGGCTTTTCGTATCATGTATCTTGATTCCTATTATCACCAATCCTTAGATTCACAATCTTGATCCCTAGACCTATTTTCATCACCTTGGATTAGATCTGTGAGTGCAATCTTCACCCATGTCACTTCCACAGTTAGGGATCTAAACCCCATGCTTTTAAAATTGAAATTCAAATTTATTAGTTACTAACCACTTCACTAGATATTTGAGCTGACATAGCACACAATTTATTGATTTGCATGCTTAGTTGTATTTAAGGACATTCACTCATTCATTTAGAAATCACCTACGAATCTATAAAGCACATCTAGAGTTTGATTTACAAGGAGAATAAAAATGAATTCAATGCATAATCAAAGCACTTCATCCTAGGCCCACTGGATGTTTTCCTATTGTCTTTGATTTGTTTGCGCAAAGCTATAAAGCTAGAACGCTAAGGGTCTAACTAAGGAGAATGTAACTCTCACCATTTAGTAGACTCCCTAAAAGTGTATATAAATATTACCCATCCTTACAAGCATTCAAACATCAAAATCAAGGTGAGAGAATTGCATCATTTGACATTCTACAAGTTTAAATCCATGAGTATGAGTTCAAGGCCATATGTAAGCTTAATTCCACATGTGGAGATCAAGCCCAAACTTATGGAGATCAAGTCTAGACTTATGTAAGTGAACTTGAGTAAAAATGGTTAGTATATATAATCATAAGTTTTTGTTCGAGTTAGCCCTAAAAATACAAAACATTAGCAAATTGGTTTCTAACACCTTGGCCAACATATTTATAATATTAGATATTGAACTAAGCATCACATTCAATTTATTTAATTTCTATACTTCTTTTTAGTAATTCTAATTATCAGTCCCAACTCTTTTAGATAGGTTGGTTTGTGTGTTAATTGAATGCATTTGTTTTACTATCCTAAATAAATTACTGTAGATGTATTTTCCCCTTTACATTTTAGTGAACCCAACTTACCTTATGTTGTAATATGTTACCTAAGGTTGTCATTAATGTGGTTGTCATTGATGTCAACACTCAGTTTGATCTATCATTGATGCTTATGTTGATTGTGTGTTAACAGGGATGTTGTTGATGTTCATGGTTGGATGTCATGCCTTGTTTAATGTCAATTAAATTTGTATTGAGTATGTTTGTTGTCAACAGAGATGATATATTAAGATGGGAATTAGAAGAATCAAGATGACATATTAAGATGGGAATTAGAAGCATCAAGATGATATATTAAGATGAGGATTAGAAGTAATGATGATATTGGGAAGATGTTGTTGATGGTCTGTAGTATGTTTTATGCTCCCTCCTATTGTTCCTAAGGAAGTATGTGTTGCTACAAGGAGGCTTTGGTCTCTGAATGTTGGTGAAGGTTTCTACTACAAGAAGTTGCCTTGAAGATTGGTTGGGAGAATGCTCTGCATTCCTCCATCTTTTAAGATATATTCTTGTAGTTCAGAAGATAAGTTTGTCAAGATGTGAAGGTGTTATATGCAAGACTTCAAGTTGTTACACGTTTTGCAATGAAAGTTATAAGTGACAGAGTCCCGGTCTGTACTCTGGTAGTATAAAGTGATGATGAAAGCTAATTGAAATGCTTTGCATTCCTCTAGAAGTGAATATTTATCCATGCAATTTTGTGGGCATATTCAAGGATGATCAATACATGCCACTTTGCAGTATCAAGTGATTTGGAGGTCCACAAGTTGGCTTGTAAATGTTGTATCTCTTGATTGAGTCTTCTGGGCTTCTTGGATTAAGTATTCTATCTCTGCTTGGTTTGCGCTAGTTGTTTTTGGCATGACAGTAAGAAATATGTATATGGAAGTACTGTTGGACATTAATGGAACATCTTTTTGTGGTCCACACATCAATGGTTAATCTCTTTAAGGCTACATATTGTCTTGAGTAGGTATTATGGAAACTTGTGGATATCTAGCCAATAGGGCTTGTTCTCTTACATGTGCTATGTTTGGGGGTTTGTGCCAGCATTTGAGGTTGTGTTAAGATGTGTTTGGCTCTTTCCCTATCTTGTTGAGAGTTGCATTGAGTAAATTTAGTTGGAAGGTGTGTTTTGGGCTGATTGCTAAGGTGCTACATGTTTCTTCTACAAGTTTCCTTGTTACCGACTTGGAATATTGTGCGGCAACATGTTCGTTGTTTGGGGTCACATTGAAAGATGCAATAAGTTGTTTTTGGTCATATCTATCTTCTGGATAGGACCACTTTCACCACATTTGTGTTTTATGGCCGACTTATTGAGGTCATTTCTTGTCCCATGTTCTAGCTGACCTAATTGGTGTTTCATGATATCGTGGAAGATATAATGAAAGAACAAATCAGTTGCAAAGTGAAGATAAGTTGAATGTGTGTGGAATAATGCAATCAGGAAAGTGAGTTGTGGAATAAGGAGATCAGATGCCCTTCAACGTCTTAGTTAGGAGAGTGTATTATTGACATATGTTGTGAATTCAAAGTTTCATGTATCCTGCTCTGAGATAATGAGGCTCATCAGGTCCTTTTATCTTTCCTTGAGGTTGTGCACCTTAGCCTGCAAGTCCTTTGTATCTTTCCCTAAGTTTGTGCACCTTATCCTGCAAGTCCTTCAGGGAGCAGTGAGCTTCCTTAGGTAGTGAGCCTTAAAACAAAATTGTAATTTTAAGCAGTGAGCTTCATATATTGTGAGTTAACACCCACCGTGGTTTTTCCTGTCTTGGGTTTTCCATGCATATCTAGTGTTATCTTGTGCATACAGTGTGATCATTGTTTTATCTTTCATTATTACTAATTTGGTTAAGGATTGTTGATCATGTTAGAAGACTAAATTTGCATTGTGGTGAGGGTTTAAGTTTTTGAAGATACTGATTCACCCCCCCTCCTTGTATCTGGGTGTGTTCATCAATTGATATCAGAGCCAAGTTCCTCTGAAGAAGGTTAGCCTCTTGAGGAAAGTCTAGAATGGCACATGATGGATCTAGCAAGGCACCTAGGTTTGATGGAACAAATTATGCCTTTTGGAAGCTAAGGATGGAAGGCTATCTAAACTCTCTAGGGTTTGGTGTTTGGCAATTTGTCAAGGATGGTTACACTGCCACTGCTACTACTCCTACATATCCAACTAAGATTAGGTTGCATGATAACAATGCCAAGACAAAGTATGCTATAATGATTGGGTTAGCTAATTCAGAACTTCGGAAGGTAATGAATTGCAGTTCTGCTCAAGATGTCTAGGATAAACTTAAAAACATTTATGAAGGAGATAGTAAAGTAAAGCAAGACAAGATACAAATATTCAAGAGCAAATTTGAGACCCTGAGGATGGAAGAGGATGAAGACATTACTAGTTATGTGCTTCAGGTAGATGAAGTAGTTAATGGCATTAGAGGTCTTGGTGGAATAGTGAAAGAAGATGAGATTGTGAAGAAAGTTCTGAGATCTCTCCCTAAATATTACATTCATAAGGTATCTGCTATTGATAAAACTAAGGATTTGAATCACTATTTAGTAGATCAATTGTTTGGTACTCTCACAACCTTTGAAATGAGAGAGTTTGACAAAGATGTTCCAAAGAAGGAAGCAACATTCAAAGTCAGTAAGAAGGCAATAGATGAAACAAATAATCAAGATGGTGACCTTGATGAGGTAGAAGCAAAATTTGTGAGAAGATTGAAGAAAGGAACTGGCAAATATAGAGGTAGGTTACCTTTCATGTGCTTCAATTGTGGGAGAATTGGTCATTTTGCCTCTATATGTCCTTTTAAAGAATCTAAAGGTAGCAACAAAAGAGAGAAGTTCAAAAGAAGTGTTTATTCCATGGAGAACAACTACTCTTTAGAAGATTAGGATCATTATGATTCAAATGATGAAACATTTTTCATGGCCTTGAAAGTTGGTGACAAAAAGAATGATATTGGAGAATGTAAGAAGTCTAGCACCTTGCAGGTTGACAAAGATAATGAAAAATCTATGGTTGTATGGACTACTTTTCATGCAAGAGAAGAAGCAAATGCTTGGGTTATTAATAGTAGTTGTTCTAACCACATGACTGGTGACAAAGGGAAGTTCATTATCCTTGAGAAGTGGGATGGTGGAGCTGTCAAGTTTGGTGGTGATGAGTCAACACAAATTTGTAGAAAGGGTGCTATAATAATTGATGGAAAGAAAAAGATTGAGGATGTCCTCTATGTTAAAGGGCTGAAGCACAATCTCCTCAATGTCAATCAGATGTGTAGTAAAGGATACAATCTTACATTTCATGCCAAAGGTTGTGAGATCAGGAAGGTAGGCTCTGGAAGATTAGTTGCAGAAGGCACTAGGACATATAGAAATATCTATCATCTAAAGGAGGCAGATGGAAGAACCTATTTATTGGCTCAATTCGGTGAATGTGGGTTGTGGCATAAGTGGATGAAACACATCAACTTTGACAATATGGTGAAGATCATCTCTACTCATGTGGTGAGAGATATGCCTAAGATAACCAAGCTTACAAACACATTATGCAAGGAATGTCAAATGGGAAAGCAAACAAAGACAATTTTCAAGAGCAAGGAGTGTTCTTCCACAATGCCATTGGAGCTGATTCACTGTAACCTAGGTGGACCTACAAGAACAAAGAGTCAATAAGGTGAAAGGTATTTCATGATACTTATTGATGATTATTCTAGAATGACTTGGGTTACATTTTTAAGAGAAAAATCAGAAGCCTCTGATAAGTTTAAGATTTTCAAAGAAAAAGTTGAGATGAAATGAATGCTTAAGATTTGATAGAGGAGGTGAATTTACGTCAAATGAATTTGAAAAGTTTTGTGAAGATCATGGTATTAGGAGACATCTGTCTGCTCCTAGGACCCCTCAATAGAATGGGGTAGTGCAAAAGGAAGAATAGGACTATGCAAGAGATGGCTAGGGCAATGTTGAAAGATGCAGATCTACCTGATATGTATTGGAAAGAAGCAGTTCACACTATTGTCTACCTGATTAACATAATACAATTGAGGGTCAATAGCACTAAGACCCCTTATGAGCTATGGTATGGGAGATCTCCCATTGTCATATACTTCAGGATCTTTGGAAGCAAATGTTACATCGAGAGAGATGAAGAAGACCTTGGAAAGTTTGATTCAAGGTGTGATGAAGGGATCTTTCTTAGTTACTCAACTAGAAGCATGACCTATAGATGCTACAAGAGATTGGGAAAGATGATTGAAAGCACAAATGTTAAGGTAGATAAAGATTTGTGTCAAATCTCACAAGAACTAGAGGTTTGTGGATCTAATATACCTCCCTACTTTGAAGAAGAAGAAAAAGAGGAGAAAGAAGAAAAGGAACAAGAATCATAAATGACTCCTACAACTCCAGCAAAGTATGTTTAAAAAAATCATTCAACATATCAGATCATTGGGGATAGAAATGAAGGTGTGCAGACCAGAAGAAGGCTTGCAAAAGCAAGTGAACAAGTGAATTTGTGCTTATTGTCAAAGGTAGAGCCCAAAACCTTTGTTGATGCTAGTAAAGATGATGGGTGGTTGAAGGAAATGGAAGAAGAATTGAATCAAATAGAAAAGAATCATACATGAGAACTAGTTCCCAGACCAGCTGATAAGAATGTTATAGGAACAAAGTGGGTGTTCTAGAACAAGCTGAATGAAGATGGTGATTTTGTAAGGAACAAAGTAAGATTGGTGTGTAAGGGTTATTCACAAGTTGATGGTATTGATTTTAAGGAGACTTTTGCTCTGGTAGCTAGGATGGAGGAAATCGGGATGTTTCTTGCCTTTACTACTCACAAGAACTTCAAGGTCTATCAGATGGATGTCAAGTTAACCTTCTTGAATGGTGATTTAGAGGAAGAGGTCTACATTGAGCAACCAAATGGTTTCCAACTATCAAAAGATCCAGACATGGTGTGTAGATTCAAGAAAGCTTTGTATGGACTCAAGCAAGCTCCTAGAGCTTGGTATGCTATGTTGGATAAGTACTTACTTCAACAAGGTTTCAAGAAAGGTACTGCAGATAGTAATCTTTACATTAAGGTAGAGGAAGACAAGATTTTGATAGTTGTTGTATATGTTGATGGCATCATCTTTGGTGGATGTGATAATATGTGTAAGAGGTTTGTAGAAGAGATGCCGAAAGAATTTGAGATGTCTATGATTGGTGAGTTGTCTTTCTTCCTTAGGCTTCAAATTGTTCAACAAGATGATGGTATCTTTATTTCTAAGGCTAAGTATGTTAGAGAGATGTTGAAAAAATTTGGCATGGAGGATTCCAAACCAGTAAGTACTCCTATAGTCACTTGTTGTCACTTGAGCAAGGTTGATGAGTCTCCTGAGGCTAATCAGACTCTATAGATCTATGATTGGAGGATTATTGTACTTGATTGCTTTTAGACTTGATATTATGCATACAGTATGTTTGGTTTCTAGATATCAAGCTAATCCTAAGCAAACTCATGAGAAGGCAGTAAAAAGAATATTTAGATATTTGAATGGAACTCCGAATTATGGATTATGGTATCCAAGAGGTAATGACTTTGATCTAAGTGCTTACATTGATGTTGATTGAGTTGGTTGTGTTGATGATAGAAGAAGTTTAAATGGTGGTTCTTTCTTTTTAGGAAGAAGATTGGTTTCATGGCATAGTAAGTAAAAAGATTCAATTTCTTTATCAACTCTAAAGGCAGAGTATATTGGTGCAACATCTTGTTGTACACAAGTGTTATGGATGAAGCAAACATTGAAGGATATCAAGATACAATATGATGATCCTATTCTTATTTTGTGTGATAATACAAGTGCTTTCAATATTTCAAAGAATCTAGTGATGCATTCTAGAACCAAGCATATCTCAATCAGGTATCACTTTTTTAGAGAGAAGGTTGCACATATGTTGTCTAAGGTTGTCACTGATGTGGTTTTCATTGATGTCAACAATCCGCTTTGGTTGTCATTGATGCTTATGTTGATGGTGTGTTAATAGGGATGTTGTTGATGTTCATGGTTGGATGTCATGCCTTGTTTAATGTTAATAAAAGTTGTATTAAGTATGTTTGTTGTCAACAGAGATGATATATTAAGATGGGAATTAGAAGCATCAAGATGACATATTAAGATGGGAATTAGAAGCATCAAGATGATGTATTAAGATGAGGATTAGAAGTAATGATGATATTGGGAATATGTTTATGATGGGATAGTCTATAGTATGTTGTATTCTCTCTCTTGTGGTTCCTAAGGTAGTATGTGTTACTACAAGGAGGCTCTGGTCTCCGGATGTTGGTGAAGGTTTCTGCTGTAGGAAGTTGCCTTGAAGACTGGTTGGAAGAATGCTCTGCATTCCTCCACCTTTGAAGATATAATCTTGTAGTTTATAAGATAAGTTGGTCAAGATGTGAAGGTGTTATATCCAAGACTTCAAGTCGTTACACCTTTTGTAGTGAAATTTATAAGTGGCAGAGTCCTGATCTGTGCTCTGGTAGTATAAAGTGATGATGAAATCTGATTGTGTTCCGCATTCCTTTGGAAGTGAATATTTGTCCATGTGGTTTTGTGGACATATTCAAGGATGATCAATACATATGAATTTGCAGTATGAGGTGATTTGGAGGTCTACAAGTTGGCTTTTAAATGTTATATCTCTTAACTAAGTCTTCTGGGCTTCCTAGATGAAGTGTTCTATCTCTGCTTGGTTTGTACTAATTATTTTTGGCATGACAGTAAGGAAGATGTATATGGAAGTACTACTGGACATTACTAGAACATTGTTTTGTGGTCCACACATCAATGGTTAATCTCTTTGAGGCTACATATTGTTTTGAGTTAGTTTTCTGGAAACTTGTCGATATCTGGCTAACAGGGCTTGTTCTCTTTCCTATGCTATATGTTTTGGGGCTTGCACCAACATTTGAGGTTGTGTTAAGATGTGTTTGGGTCCAAGCCTATCTTGTTGAGAATCGTATTGAGTAAATTCAGTTGGAAGATGTGTTTTTGGGTCGACTGGTAAGGTGCTACATGTTTCTTCTACAAGTTTCCTTGTTACTGACTTGGGATGCTATGCGACAACATGTTCATTATTTGGGATCACATTAGAAGATGCAATAAGTTGTTTTTGGTCCTCTCTATCTTCTAAATAGGACCACTTTCACCACCTTTGTGTTTTATGGCATACTTATTGAGGTCATTTCTTGTCTCCTGTTCTGGCTGACCTAATTGGTGTTTTGTGATATTGTGAAGGGTATAGATGAAATAAAAAATTAGTTGCAAAGTGAGGAAAAGTGGAATGCATGTGGAATAATGCAATAAGGAATGTGAGTTGCAAATGGAGGAGATCAGATGCACTTCAATGCCTTAGTCAGCAGAGTGTATTGTTGACATATGTTGTGAATTCAAAGTTTCATGTATCCTACTCTGAGATAGAGAGTCTCATTAGGTCCTTGTATCTTGGCTTGAGGTTTTTCACCTCATCCTACAAGTCCTCTATATCTTGCCCTAAGGTTGTGCACCTTTGCCTGCAAGTCCTTCAGGGAGCAGTGAGCTTCCTTAAGAATTGAGCCTTAAAACAAAATTGTAATTTTTAGTAGTGAGCTTCATACATTGTGAGTTAACTCTCACCGTAGTTTTTCTTTTCTTGGGTTTTCCATGTATAGCTGGTGTTATCTTAGGTCTCATATAACAATCCAACATACATTGGAATGTACATTACAAGTCACAATTATCTTAGGTCACCAACAATCATAGTAGATAAACTACTAAACATACTTTGATTGTGATATGGGAATTCCTCACGCAACCTACGATCAATTAATTCTAACAATCTTGGTATAATGAAGCTCATTTCCTCAATTTGAATGTAACAAATGAAATAATGCTTTCTTGACAAGTTGAAAGAGCTTGACCCTTGAGAGGGTGAATGTCTGTCATTGGTATGTGAAGTGCTACATTAATGGCTGATGTATTGATGTTGAAAACAACCAGACCTATTAGGGTGAGAAATAGAAAGGATGATTATGCATGTGGAACATTTGTAGAAAGTCTTATCTTGATGTTATTAGACAAGTTTGATTTCCCTATTCTTGTGATACCTTATATGATCATTTGAGTTGGTGGTTACATTCTTGAAAAAGAAGAATGATTTTTAATAATGTTGAAAATGGTTTGTTGACTAAAGGAAAGATTATCCTATGTGAGACATGCACTAGTTTCAAATTTTCAATCTAGTGTATTAAATAATTGGAGTTAATGAATGTAGTAACATTATTCATCAAGGAGGGGGAAAATGTACTAGTAGTTCAATTGTAGATAGTTTCATAGTCTTGGTTACCAAGCATGTCCAGGTTAGAAATAGCAATGTCATTCCCTAGGTGGAGGCATGAGAGGAGTTTCCATTCATCTAAGACATGGGGTTCTCTTTTTTTGGGCCATTAATTAAATAAATTTTCATAATTGTTCTTAGCTAATTTTGGAGGTATGTAATCAACATGCACACATGATAGGTGTCAATCGTGCCTACATGATCTAATATCATCAAGATTCTTGAGGAAAGGCAAGTATAAAAGTTCAACTTAGTCCAACAAAAGGACTCTGTCACATCTCATTTTATTGGCTATATTATTATTCTAGATTAGTGAATATTTACTATTATTGTTTTACTTGAGTGATTCCATGTGTGTGTGCGTAACTTTCATAATATTATGAATGCATGATTTTAAAGTTGATTTAATAATGCAATATTATTGGTGCAATTATGGATATACATTATGATTTGCTTCAGCTATGATTTGGGGAAACTAACCTATTGACGTGGAATTGAGTGCGACTAAATGCAGGTACTCATCGAAGATGAGAACATGGTTGAGGTAGAGATGTTCTAGTCACTTGGCAAGAACTATTTGGGATGGACAATCCTGATGCACTCACACACTCACATAGTCTCATGTCATATTGTATTTTCTGAGTGATCTTATTATGTATTATTAATTAGTCGATAAATGTGATTGATGACTTGGGAGTAGATAAATATGTGTTTTAATTGCTACAATAAGTCCATTTTGAGTGCATGATTTAGTCATAAATATTAATGTTATTTCATTATATATTTAAAATGGTGTATTTTATATCATTTAATAATAAATAATAATAAGTGTTTTCCTTATTTTATAAATATTGTTGTTTGAAAAATAATATCTAATTTAGATTTAAAACAATTATGTTAATTTACAATATATATATATAGTATTACAAATAGTTCTTGTTGATTTAAGTGATTATGCTTTAAAAAAATAGATGAATTGCATTAATAAAATTATTATTATATTTATAATCTAAATAAAAGAACTAAAAGAAGTTACTGTCATGCAAATGACAGAAATATAGAAGTTACTGTCGTGCAAGTGACAAAAATTTAAATAAGATTATTTTATTCTATTCTTGAAAAGAAATGAGAGTTTTGAAAACCAAATCGCATGCACACGTATGAAAACTTTAGTTATTAAAAGCAGTTAGAAAACCTAAAATAGGGGACGCCAAGATTAGGGGAGCTAGAGAATAAAAAAGATAGTAGAGAAAAAGATACCTGCAACTATTATTTTTCTGAGAAAAGATAGGAGAAGATTTTTATCATTATTTGGAGTGACAAGAAGTAGTGAAGGGCAGCGATTGGAAAGGCAGAAGTGGTCAGCGACAAAGAGAGAATCGACTGTCTTGTTCAGCTTCAAAAATTGGGTATTTTCCTTGTTTTAATTGCAATAATAATGGTTGTTTATGACTGTTAAAACCACATTTATTTTGGCTAGTGAAATGTTCTTATTCTGGTCTATGTTTTGATCTAGGTCAGCTTTCTCTCACTTTGTTTTGACCTACTCCTGACATTGGCTCATGTTAAGTCTGTTGATGCTATTAACCCTCTGCTTTTATATTATGATCGACCTGATATTCTTTAGCCTGCAGAATAGATTATTGAACATATATCTTTATCCCTTGATCACTGAAATTTATACTCATGCCTACATTTTAACCCTATGTGGATGCTAAGACCATTGTCACCAACCTCTGTACCTACTCATTTTAAAACCTTTCCGCTGTTATGAAGTTGGATGGTCGTGCCTATCATCTTGTCGTCTATTCTTGTTTCGTCTCTACTTTTCTTTGTTTTCTTGATATCACGCCAAGTAGATCGGCCCTTTCTTTGGCTATTGTCTCAATCAAATGAAACCATAGCAAACAAATTTTTGGTCATCATTAATATAATCTCTGGTAGTCTTAAATTCTTATAGTTGTTATCTTTCTCTATATTTGTTGTTAGAAATCACTCTGTTGCTAGGTGTCGGCCTCTACTTCTTGGTCAAACTGTGTGTCCTACTATTGAAAATAGCTCATAAATTTAGGTGACAGTAATAGGTTCCTGTTGTAGTCTTGTATTGTTGTATCAAAGGTTCCTATAGTTGTGAATTGAATACCTAGTCATCATTTATTTAATGTTGTTTAAAAATACTTGTAAAGTTTCAGTAATCTGAACTACAAAGCTCTTGTAGTCTGAAGTATGAGGTTCCCATCTCAGCAAGTTTAAAAACCTTCCTATCTCAGATTTTAGTTTCTGTTGTAGCTATCTTTTTATCTATTTTTATTTTTATTTCAGACCTAAGTAGTTACTATCGTTAGTCTGACAGTAAGCCTGTTTGTGAGTTTTGTTGCTTTATTTTAACTTCCTATCACAGTTATGACAATAAGGTTGTTGAATGACTTAGAAAACTTATTACATTATGAATATTTAAGTGAAATATGGACTAGGAAATAAAATTAATTTAATAGTTTTATAGATGCAATTTGTGTGATTAAATGATAAATTACTTGCTTGAAAATGTATTTTCATTGATGTTTTGGAAAGAGGATTAGGGATGGATTATAGGCAAAATGGGTTGTTATTTATTTCGAAAAGAAAGTAGATTATTAGATATGAGTGTTTTGCTTTACTTTTGGGCTAGGATGCCAAATGTGGATTACTAGAGATGGCTTTTTCTCTTTTTAAGAATTGAACCTGTAACTATTTTTCTAATGCTTAGGCCTAAATGAGGAGTCCTTGAAAAAGATGAATGTTTGTCTAGTAGATTTTATTTATATATATCTCTGCCACATCCTGTTGTGAGACAATTTGCATATCATTATTTAGATTTTCACATTAGACATCAGGTTGCATTGGGTGTTCCCTCCTGCCAGTTGTTTCTAGGCAGATAGACATTTTGTGCAGGGTTAGGTTTCCTTCATGTTATGAAGGGATCCAGGGAAGTGTAATTACTTCATGGTTGGGTGGAAAAGTGCATGAGCCATTTTCCCGTCTCTTGGCTCAAATTAGAACCATGTGGGTTCATGGCGACTAGAAAGTTTGTTTGATTTATTATACTTCTTGTACATTTTCATTGTATCTTGTAATTGGATGAATTATGGTATGAAAGACAATGGAATTTGTATATTATTTTATAGTGCTAACACCTAGATTAAGCATGTGATTTGTAAGATTTAATGACTTTTATTGATTCATTATTATGATTTTTATGTTTTACTTGAGATGTAATTAACTAGGTTATTTACTTCATGTAATTTTTGTGATGGAATGAGTACCTTACATTTGGTATCAGAGATCTAGGTTGAACACTAGGGCCTCTTTTTGGACTATTACGCTAAGAAGCAACTTTGATGCAGATTATTCATCATGAATACTAGAAACATTGATTGTAGTGGAGAATCAAGAAGTGGTCAAAATAGAAGAAACTTCAAATTAATGTTTTGTCATATTTTACATTAAAACTTATAACATAAAGACTAGCCATTCCTTAGATTTTGAATTAAGAGCTTTACCTTTAATATAAATTGCTAGAGATAAAGAGGACTAGGAATAAGATTTTATGATTCATCTAACCAATAAGCATTTCTTGTTGGCTTCATCGATGATTCCTTTCCTAAGAAATTTATGTACTACTTTTTTCCTGTTAATGTTTAGTTATTGTATATGAAAAATATTTTCTAAAAAAAAATGTTCTATAGTGGTAAGTACTTGCTTTGCAATTTTGTACTGTTATAGGAATTGTGTTGTTATTGATGATCAAGTGCTTTTTTAGTAAAGTGTCTTTGTAGATTGATTATTTGCTATTGTAAATGAGAATTGTTATATGACTAAACTATTGATTATTGATCATGTGATTCCTCATTAAAGTGCCTTTACAGATTGATTATTTTCTATTGTAAATGAGAATTGTAAGAATGTCCAAACTATTAGTTATAGATGACCAAGTGATTCCTTAGTAGAGTACCTTTATAGATTGATTATTTGCTATTATAAATGAGAATTTAATATGTTTCAAATTTTTTCTAGATTTGTTTCCTAATCCCCCTACCAATGAAAATCCAATGCACAATGAAGGAAAGAAAGTTTGCACATAATGGCTAGTTGGAGGGAGATGACATGTGCCTAATTTGAATTTTGAATTTTTAAAAAGGATGGGTGCACCATGAAATCAAACCAACTTCAATTTTGTGCTAGGATTTAAAACTAGGTAGGCAAATAAGTAAATTGGAGATTAGAATTGGTTTTCTAGAGATGTGTGGAGGAAAAATCAAACTAAGTTTATGGAATATGTGAAATCTTACTGTATAAACATGCCACTTGTATGCTATTAATTGCATAAAGGTTAATGTGATCAAAGTGAGTAAAAAATGAAGGAGAGTCAGTGTGGAGAAGGTGAATGCGCATTGCTAGGGTTTCCTGCATATAGAGTTTCCATTGGTCCCTCTTGCGTCATACTGCATCATTGGCACATGATTTTTCTTTTTTATGTGTGTATGACTGCATTTACTATGATTTTAGTGGTTTATAATGCCTCTAACTGGCTCTAAACTAGAAGTTCTTGTTGGTGTTGATAGTTCGACAGCTCTGCTCAATGGCTCCTCCCTCGAACAAGCATCCCCAGAATTTTATTCTAAAAGTTTTCCATGAGGTAAGCTTTTGACTCTCTTGTGGATGTGGTGTTACCCACCCAAGATTTTGATTCTACATGTCAATGGTTAGAGCAACATACTCTTGTTGGTTATTTTGTCAAGAGATCTCCCCTTGAAAGTGTGCTTAAAGATTGGGTTCAAAAGGCTTGGGTCCCTCATGGGGTACACCTTGATATGGTTCAAAATTTGACAAAGGTCTTTTTTCTTTTTTGCTTTATAGAGGTCAGTCGTGTTCAAGAAATCTTGAGTCATGGTCCTTGGTATGTCCGGTCCTCTTTACTAGTCTTCCAGCCTTGGACTTGAGACTTCACTGTCTCAGATGACACCAAGTTATGGGTTCCCGTCTGGATTGAGTTTCTCGGTCTGCCCTTGCATTGCTTGCATTTTTTGCAAGCTATTGCTTACTCTCTGGGGAGAGTTATTTGTGTCAAACCTAATAGGTTCTTTCAAGCTAACCCTCAAAAGTGAGTCTGTGTTGAAGTGGACCTTTCACAAGATTTGAAAGAGTCCATTGATATTCAAATTGGTACTCTTCAACATACCTAGAAGGTCATTTATTTTAATCTATCGAACACCTGCTATCAGTATCAATCCACTAAACATAAGATTAGGGATTGTCCTCTTGCAATCTCCTGTACTCAATCTCTGCCATGAGAAGCTGACAAACCCTGTTAGGCGGAAGGTGATGCCACCAAACCTGACAAAAAATGGTCAACAATTACTACCTAGAAAAATAAGTCCCATGGCTCCAAGGTAGTTACCAAAACCCCTGTGTCAACAAAGGAAATTTCAAACCCTTATGTAAAGGGGAAGGAAACCCACAATGTCTCTCCTAGCATTTCATCTCAGCCAAGGCCTTCAGCTATGCCCTAGCCTGTCTCCATTATGATAACTTAGCTGACTGAGTCTACTCCTTTGTCGGGAAATCATAGGTACTCTCGTAGCCCTTCTTGATCTCTTGAAGAAGGAGAATATGTTCAAGAGAAATGGTGACCTTCATTTCCTGCCATTCAAATTGGGATAGTCCCACCAAATGTTTTGTAGAATCATTATTCCTCTATGGAAGAACCAGACTCTAATGAAATGGTAGAGTTTCTAACATGAATTTTCTTTCCTAGAATGTTCGAGGTCTAACCAACCTCTCTAGGAAGTATTCTATTAGGGATACTCTTCATAAGTATGCTGGTATAGATATCTTGTGTCTTTAAGAAGTGAAATTTGGCTTTCCGTTCTATTTAGCTAGCCAGTAAAATGTTTTATATGGATCATGAAGTCAGGCATGGCGGAGCGGTCATTCTCTTGTCCCCACGGTGACATGCTTTTGTGGTTGCTCATGGGTCTAACCCCACGCATCGGATTATCTAGATCCTTCTGAACATTGATAAGCATTCCTTTGGGATTATTAATGTTTATGCCTCGAATGATGTTGTTGAAAGATCTCTTCTCTGGTTTTGGATTGCTTCATCATTGCCAGTTGCCACCTAGGTGCTTTGTGGGGATTTTAATATGGTTGAGATGGTGTACAATAAGGATGGTATTCTGCCATTTCATTGGGTAGCTGGTGAAAGAGAGGCATGTTTTTTCATAAGCAATAAATTGGGTCTTTTCAATCTCAACGTTGGCCGCCACCATTCTCATTCTCTCTGGTACACTTGGTGCAATTATTGAGCTGGGTCTGATAGGATATTTAAACAACTTGATCAAGCTATGATCTTAGCTCAATCTTTTCTCTTTTGCCAACTCTTCCCCCTCCCAGTTAAGCAGTTAGTGGATGTTGTTATATGGAGCCTAATCAGACTCGGAGATTAAATTTTCCCCACTTTTATCAGTGTGGTTTCCCCCCAAATTATTTAACAGGGGAGTGCAGGTCAGGAATTATTTTGCTATTAGCTGACATAAAAAAAACCCTATTTTAATAACTGACATAAGGCTTGATAAAAGCGACTAAGGGTTAGGGTTTCCATTGATATTGTATTGTAGCATTTGCAACGGTATTGAGTTGCAGGGATTGCTAGTTGTAAATAGTTTGATTTACTAGATAATAATATTAGACTCTCTATTTGGTGGATGTAGTCTGAGTTTGGGTGAACCATTTTAAAACTTGTCTCTCACTGTTATTATTTCTATGTATTTCTATTCCTCTGTTTAATCTTTATTTGCATTTAATTGATATCTTCTATCGGCTAACCCTAACAGTGGATGTGACATTGTCAGACCACTTTCCTATTTTTTGTATTGAATGGCACGTCAGGAAATGCCACGTTAGCAGGACCCAATTTTTTTAATACTTCTCTACTGAGTCACCAACCCACATTGGCCCACATCAATACCATCTAGAATCTTGAATGCCGACCACCCCACTCAAGTGGCTGGATCAAATGGTGGAATGATACTATCACCTAGACATTGAAGTTTCTTCGCATCTATAGGCACCAGTTGGCTATTTTTGTAGACGGTCTTATGAAAAAACAACAATTGATCTCTACACCACCATTGAGGCATTGGTGGACAACCCTTCCTCCCCTTATTTGCAAGTTAGGGTTATGGAGGTAAGACATCAAAAGTAGATTGTTGACAACTATATAGCCAGAGGGGTACAACTCAAGGCCAAATTACACTGGCTCAAGATTAGGGATTGTGTCTTGAAAGAGTTTTTCTTGGTTCTTTGAGCTAGACATTCCTCACTTGGCACCAAGTGAATCAAAGAGGACAATACTGTGCTTTCAGAATCGCCTGATATTCTCTAGGTGTGAACTATCTGATATTCTCGAGGTGTTTATTAAGCACTATGAGAAAGACTCTTGAGTGGAAAAATGTGCTCCAGGATTGCCTTGTTGTTGTGCCAAATAGGCTTTCCTCAGCCCAGAAAGCTTTCTGTGAACAATTGCTCTTAATTGAAGACCTCAAAGAAGCCGTCTTCACTATAGCTAATGACAAGGCTCTGGGAATCAATGGATTTCCCTATGAATTTTACAAAGCTCTTTAGGATTATGTAGGAAAGGATCTGCATAAAGTTTACCTTGAAGCATTTCATTCTAATTCCCTAGGTAATCTTATTAATAAAGGCAATATAAAATTCATACCTAAATCTAGTCATCCCAAGGATATCTATAATTGGTAGCCCATTACACTCCTCAATGTTTCCTACAAAATAATTGCCAAATCTCTTGCTCTAAAAATCCGTCACCTTTTTCCTATGATTGTGTGCCCTAAGCAGACTAGTTTTATCAAATCCAAGTTCATCTTGGACAACATCATTGTTGTCTAGGAAGGCACGGAGTGGGTGTGACGCTTTAATCAAAAGGCAATTTTCCTCAAAATTGATTTTGACAAAGCTTATGATCGCATAGAATGGCCCTTCATTTTAGCCATGCTTTCTACATTGGGATTTGGCCCAAATTTCATTCAGTCTATGAACATGTTATTCTCTGAAGCTTTGACTTGCATCACCATTAATGGCCACCAATCCTAATCCTTTGGTTTGTTTTATTCCATTTGTCAAGGCTACCTGCTTGCTATAATATGCTACTCTAACTTTTTTTTTAGATTTATACAATCTATCACAATAGAGTTAGCACAATAATGCATGCAACTAAATAGAATACCTCCACACTTCTGATCACCAAGTTCCCAATATGGGTGAGGTGACAGCATATAGTGCTTTGAATTACAAATCAAAGCTTGCAAATGAAACTAATACAATCATCCATTATATAGTAGGCATCCACTTTTACAGTGGGGACACTCCACTTATTCAATGGGTGATTGAACAAGAAAGATAAGCATTACAATTTCTCCACACTAGTGGTTGAACCATCTAGGGGTTATAAATGTGTTTGCAATAAGGAAATGATTACAACATAATGACTACATCCAACAAATATGTATTTTTGGATAATGAACAGTTTGTTGTAGTAACAATAGATTAGATCATGATTATTTCAGATAAACATTAACAAATCATGAAATAACATGCTCACCATTACTAAGAAAGCATACCGGTTGATGAAAGCCATTGAATGATGACTATGAAATCTGTTGTAGCAAGTTAATGAGGTCTGAAAATTCCTTATTCTACTACTAAAACTAAAACTCAGAACTGAAGCACACACTAATATGAATAAACAAACTGTTCAACATTGAATTTCACTGCTAGGTATTGGTGCCCAGCTACTCATAATTAATCAAATAATAATAGATGTTGTAAGAACCCCATAAAATGATTAGTGGCTACCAAAATACACTCCAAACATCTGTAGACCCAAAGCAAGCTCACAACCTCCTTGCAAGGAAAATGCAATGCCTCAAATATTGATAATAATCCAACATTAACATTAAGGAAGAAATATGTTTAGTACTGATATGAGGTGATCCCACCAATTGTGAGTGGAGTCATGCCAAAAAACACACAAAAATTGTTAACTCCATCCAAGTCCCATCAATGTTAATGCTTAGTGGCCCCTACCATACCCACATAAGACAATAACAAGAAGTAATTCCTTCTTAAAAGAAAAACCACACATTCCTCCCTTAATCAGATTTAATGGTTTCATTGATAAGGATTGGTCCCACCAAGATGAGTGGAATGAACCCAAAAAACACAACCAAAAATTTTGAATTATATTCACCAAGGAAGGGAACAACACTATCTTTTTTTTTAAACTCTCACATACCAAGTGGAAAGGTATGACACTATAGAAAGTGGGTAGGCATTAAAAAACAACTTCAAAAAGTTTAATAACAATCTTCAGATTTGAGGTGGCTCCCACCCATTAACATTACTAAGAAACTTCAAATAATACAAAGTATGAAGCATTTCCTCCTTATGAAAAATCCCATGAACCTTTTTCTCATCCATACAATTGCCAAGTATGGCTCAAATATTTTATAATAATTAATTAAAGTTATCAGATGTGAAGCACCTAAGCATAGGAAATCAGGCAGCCCCACAAAAACATCCAATTTAAACAAAATAGGAAGCGATTCCTTCCTTCCTCATGCCTCTAAAGATTGTTGATATTTGCTTGTATAGTATTCAGAAATTCAGCGCACCAAGGGAAGTATGTCATTGCATAGAGGAAAGTATGGCCAAGATTATAACTGCTCTCAAATCACATTACACAAACATACAAACATCAATCTAGATAGCTCATTAAAATCATACTGAAATCATGACCACATTATCATAGAGATTTTTGCAAGCAAACTAATTTTTCCTTGATTAACTTTAATTTGCAAATCTACAACTCTCTTGTAGAAACAACCTGGAAATAAAATCTCCACAAAGCATAACCAACACTGTAAAGTCAATGGGTACAAACATTCAGCACAATGGTGATTCTCGTATGAAACCACACCTAATATGCAAGAGAGTTTTCATCCTCAAGAGAATTCTACAAGAGGGTTTTTGTCCTCAAGAGAATATGGAAGAACTCTTAGGTTCAATCCATCTACAACAATATCAAATCCCAAAAACATAACCCTTCAAAATGAGCTCTCATCCTCTTTATAAAGGCACTTTAGGAGTTACAAAGGAAATGAATTATTTCTTGAAAATAATAACCTTTTCGCTCTGACTTAAACAGTTTATTTTTTCTCCACTTAAGGATCAATTTTTAAGTGCCTATAAAATAATATGTTTTCCCCTTTCTAATGAGCTATAACACTTAGTCACTTTTTAATTATTTTCACCTTTATGAACTTAAGTGAAAATAACAATTAAAATAGCTCATTAAATATACTTTTTGTGAAAAATCCCAAACTTCATCCAACTGCCAAATAAATTAAACCATTATGCTCAGTAAGGTTTGGGATGTGAAATGATGCCTTCTGAGTGACTTTCCAAAAATAGATAGCTCCTCCAAGAATCTTAGAGAGCAATCCATGAACCCAATCAAACATTTGAAAGCATCACTGTAACCCTGGACATCCACTGATCTCAATGCCTAGAAAATTAGTCCATTTCCAGAAGGAAACCCATTAATATTACACTAAGTTTCTATACTTAAATGTGACCTTAGGCAACCTTAGTGAAATATTAATTAATTATCTAAATAATGGTCCCAAGCCATATAAAGCAATATGAATGCACTAATTAAGCAACTTCGACCATCCCTGATGAAAATGAAGACTTGAGATACACCACTGTTCTGCAGACTGAACCACAACCACTCCAACAACATTGGAGTTCTCCCAAACATGCCGGATAGCCTCAGAGGGACTAGGAACAAGCTAATGTGCACAAAACCCTATGTGCCAAAAAAGAGACATTATAGTCCTCCCCACTCAAGATTGCTTGTCCTCAAGCAATACATGCTATCCAATAGAGATACCTGCATGATTATCAATAATATACCTGGATCCAAAATCAATCTCATGAATGCTCCACACCACTTATGTTGCACTACTTTGATGTAACTACATACTGCACAGCTGGAACTCTACTTACAACTCTGAAACATTCTATCAATCACAAATTTTTTTGGATCCCAAACATCTGTAACATCACTAACCCTAAAAGTGCAAGAGTTAGCATCCTCCAACAAGTCATCAATACAATTTATCTAACCTGAAACTACTGCTGGGAACCAAAATCTGAAATGTTCCTCTAAGGAAGAACACAAATCAACTTGAACACAAGCTGAAAGTAACTTCGAATAGCCATGAATCATCTATTTTTTACCATCCAAAAGAACAATATTAGCTAAAACACTTATCCTTTTCAGATGAACTCTTCTATCACCTTCCCACAAAGAGCTAAAAACAACAAAAAGATCAATCTCATGGATACAAAAATCTGAAATAGTCTCATGAAAATTAGATTTAAGTAATTTGAAAATGGGACAGCAACAACAAATCTAAAATCTTCCAAGAATAACAACCAAAATATTCTAAATTTATGACCAAAATTTCTCTCCAATCCATAAAAATGTATTCAATTGACAACTTATGATGGCTAATAGGAATAAGGATAGCAACTTCATGACAGAAATTTGACTCCATAATCATACATGAAACATTCTTACCAACATCATTATCCTCCACAAAACCCTAAGGATAAACTCGATTATGAAAGTATGCCATCATTGCACTTAACTCATTGCATACCTTGACCTTATGCCAAACTTCAACAACTGATGATAACTTCAAGTTGATGAAGTTTTTGTGCAAATTAACATCCCATGAGTGCACTTCACCCAGATCCCATATCCTATTACTGTCCTCCTTTATGTTACTCACATCAGATTGGTCTTCATCATTCACATGAGGAGTGGATTATCCTTAGTTAACTCAACTTCCATCATAAAAAGAGAATTACTAAATAATTGGAAGTGGTTTTCTCCCCCATGTTCAGATAAATCATCATTTTGTTCCAACTATGCATCTACATACTCAGGAGGTTGTCCTAAGTCAAAACCTTCTTGGAACAAATCAAGTTCTTAAGTCACCAACTTGATTTCATCTACTCTAGCAACTCTATCTTGCTTCCTTAATTGATGGACATCATCAAGCTAATTTTCCACTTCTAAGAGAGCCATTTGGATACTCTCTAAATAATTTGTAGTTGATTTGAGCTTAGATGTAAGCTTATCAACTTCAGCCTCTCTTCTTTTCAAAGCGTCATAGATCTGACCAGCAAACTCAAGAACATGATCTCTATTTGAAAGCAGGTTCAAATAATCTGATTTCACCATTTCTAAAGCCTCTCTAACTACACACCAATCTTCAAGAGAAGATCCTCTTTCCATGCCCATATGTCTCCTTTCAACTTGTGCCCTCCAAATGTGATCTTCAACAAACTTATGTATGCTATCCGAGTTAAGGATTGAACAACCTTATCTTTAGTGACCAACAACTGATTCTTGAAATCCAATGTTGCATCAACAATGGAGGTTGATCCAAGGCTTTCAACAAGCTCCCCTTCAGCATGCTCATCAACTGATTCCTCTGGAAAGGCAATTGGTTCTTCTTTTTGCATAGGAAATGAATCTTCTTCTTCATCACTTTGATCAAATGTTATGGTAGCATTAAATTTAAACATTGAATCATCACCAAAGGCTGATTTAAAGTCTTCGTCATCATATTCTTCATCAAGGATATTTGAGGAATCAATTAGTTCTTCACTTGGCATGGGAAATTCCCACTCATAATCTAAATTACCTTCACAAGCATGGTGAAGATACTCGTCATTAGGTGCTGCCCAAAAAATTTCAGCAGCATCAACTTCTTGGGTTGCTGTAGAAACATCTTTCCTCATGCACTCATCAAGACTTTCTACTTCTATGCTCTCAGGCTCGCTTACAAAGTCACCTTCTAGAAATTTATCAATCATCTTTAACTCCTATAATGTAGTGGCATCTTCAAGGTCTTCATCAAATGAAGGACTTGCAAAGTCCAACAGTCCAAGCTCATTAACTTCATCAAAATAAAGCTCAACTTCACTAATTTCTATTGTAGTCTTTTCCAATCAGCTAGCTCCTGTAAGCATGCCTCTTGATTTGTGACTTTGTATTCATCATACAAAGGCTCAAACTCATTTATTTTAGCTATTAGGACTTCATCTTCTCCTTTTTTGGATTCCACATCTTGAAAGAAAGAATATATGGTGAAGGTTGCTAGTCCATCTTGTAATTTCTAGCACCTAAGACTCTTACTTCTGAATTAACTTCTGAATGCCTTGACAAAGGGCTAAAGTCCTTATTTATAATACAAGGTGGACTTTAAAACCATAAAACAATTTACAAATCTGACCATACAAAAGTGACATGTAGCAACACTGTAGGAGAGGATCGCCGTAAGTCAGTCGCATCCAAAAGCACTAACTACAGTGAGAAATATTCGCATTAGACACACCGTATGCGAGGACAGCCTGCTTTACACCCAAAAGCAGATATGGGGATTTTGGTTTTTCAGACAGGGTTGCATCCTGTTGTCAGAAGCATAATGTGGCCGACATCACGACACTGACAAACCTGAGTGCTAGTCATCTTCATTAGAATTTGAAGAATCATTATCAAGATTAGTGGGTGGCAAGAGGAATCTTGGCAGAGGACGGAAAGCTATAGCTAGATCGTCTGGTCTCTAGTGGAAAGAATAGATGATTTTGTCAATTTCATCAGGAGAGGCCATATCAATTTTAGTCCGGACGGCCACTAGCGCTGGATGTAGGGCAATCTCCATGTCTTCAATGACTGCTTGTGGAAACCACTTATGTGTCAAAGGGTAATATTCAATCCTGGGAAGACAATAGTTGTTAGGTGACTGCAGATATCTAGATGGACCCATCATTCCTTCTTCAATTGCCTAAGTAAAATTGCTTTGGAGATGGTCAAAGAACTCCTTCATGTCTGGTTGGAGTATACAATCATTATAGCAGAGGAAAATATCAGCATAATCTTCAAATTCAGTCTGCAAAATGGTGACACTGTTAAAGAAACCAAATTTAGCACACTTAAGAAAATTCCTTTTGAGTTTGATACTCCAATTCATGGGTAAAAGAGAAGTGATGTAGATATCAATGGTGATTCCATTTCTTAAAGCAAAATAAATATTGGCATGTTCTAAACCTAAATGCTTAAGAAAGTTTTCCTATTCATCCACAGTGAGTATCCCTTTATCAAAATTATCCCTGACAAGATTTCTCAGATCTTGCAACCATTTGTTCAGGAAGTGTGTGTGCAAAATAGGGGTTATAATTTCTGGAGGAAGCTGAGGAATCCACAAATCTTGTCCACATTCATCTTTTCCCAGAAATACTTCTGTTCCATCTTTTCTTACCAAAGTTTCTCCTATTTCAATGAACATATGCATGGGCTCTGCTAGTTTAGCCATTTCTCTAGTAAGAGAATCTGCTAATGGATTGTTATCTCCTTTAATCCATTCAATATCAAAATCATAACTGGTAAAGTCTAAATACCAGCGAGCAATTCTTCCATGAGCAATGTCCTTATTGGACTTCTTGTTGAGCAGAGACCTCATAGGCTGGCTGTCTGTTCTCACAATAAAGTGAGTTGGTTTAAGAAAGATTTTAAACTTTTCAATTCCTTTCTTAACAGCTAGGATTTCTTTCTCATAGATGGTATACCTGCACTCAGTATCAGTAAAAGTCCCTGACCTATATCCACAAACTTGAGTACCTTTTAGAGGAATATCTTGAATCAACATAGCACCCCAAACATCGTCAGAAGCATCAGTATACAAAATTAAACGATAACCTTCTTCTGGAAGATGGAGTGTAGGAAGATACTGACATTTCTGCTTAATCCTTTGAACTATGATAGTGAGCTCTTATGTCCATGATCCCGCTCCTTCTTTTAGCTGATTCTGGATCTTCTTCCTATCCTTAGCCAATCCATTATAGAATGGGCTTACATAATTTAAGAATCCAAGGAATCTCTGGAACTACTTTGTACCTACTAAGATATCAAGAAACTCATAAATATGTCGAAGAAAATGGGGCTGGAGTTTTACCTTTCCATGAGACAAAATTAATCCCAGAAAATCAATTTCTTGTTTTCCAATGACCATCTTTTTAGTAGAGAGACAAATTCCATGGCTTTTGATAATATTGTAGAGAGTTTCTAAATGCTTCAGATGTTGGGAATCATCATCAGAATAGACAATAATATCATCAATATAAACAGAACAAAAATCTTTTAAACTTCTGAGAGCTTTGTCCATTCTGCGCTGAAAATAAGTAGGAGTAGTCTTAAGACCAAATGGCATCACATTCCATTCATACAATCCTTGTGGCACAGAGAAAGCTATTTTATATCCATCTTCTTCTTTGACCTTAATTTGCCAAAACCCAGATTTACAGTCAAATTTAGAGAATACCTTTTTGGATGCAGCTCTCATGATTAAATCTGTGCTGAATGGAATAGGATAATTAAATGGCAATATGATGTCATTTAAGGGCTTGTAATTAATACAAAACCTTTTCTTACCTCGTTGCTGTTCTGCTCTTTTATTGACCAGAAAGGCTGGGCCACTGAAAGGACTTTTACTATCTCTGATGAATTTTCCTTCTATTAGTTCATTCAGGTGCTCATCCATTTATTTTACCTCAGAAGGACTCATGAGATAAGCTGGTTCAAAAGGAATTATAGACTTACATTCAGGCTTGAGTCTTATCTCACACTCTTCATGTTCCTTAGACTAGAATTGTAGAGGATTTAGGCTATAGCAATCTTGCTCAAATTTTGCTTTTACTGGTTCTAAGAGGAGAGGTAATTGAGGTTCTTGAGATTTCAAGGTCTCTTTCTTTTTGTTCTGGGACTTCTGAGATAGCTTGTGGTTGACTAATTTTAGAGATGGGATTTTGAGAGGCCCATCAGTATGTTTAAGAGAGATCTCATGAGTTCTTAACACAAAGGGTTGATACTTGGTTAAAAACGTATATCCTAACAAGATATCTTCTCTTAAACTATCAAGTTCGATCAAGTCAACAATAAACTGCTTACCTTGGATTTCGATTCTGACATCTTGGGCAAATCGTCCCATCTTGATTTCTTCTCCATTGATTGCATATCCTGCTGGCAAATTTGATTTTGTTTTCTAGAATTCTAGAGGAATAGCATTTGTCTTGGTAAAACTTCTTGATGAACCAGAATCTACAAAGGCATCCATGGGAATGGATTTGTAACCAGGAAAACAAAGATTTACCCTGATGTATGTGCAATTTTCAACCATAAAGAGGGCATGTGTTGGTTCAGATGGAGCAGAATGCTCTGATTTTGATTTAGAAATTACATTATCAGCTTTGGTTAAAAGTTCACAAATTTCCCCCATGGCAAAAATGAGTTTAGCCAGTTCTTTTTGTTGGAGAGCACATTGGCGGGCAAGAATGTCAACAGCTTCATTACAGTGGTCAATTTTAACACAAAGAGAATCAATACTACGGCCAAGAGACATAGATGGAGAATGGTGTGAAGAGCAGTGCTTGGCAAAAGAGGATGGTTTAGAAGAGGGCCATTTCAGGTGGATGTAGCCATGAGATGATTTTTTAGGCGGTGGAGAAGGAGAACTAGAAATGGAGCATTTGGATGAAACCCCTTTTACCTTCTTCTGCAGAACAGATTTTTCTTTTTCCCATGCTTTGAGGTCTTTAACTTACTGTTTGGCAGCAGTCTTTCATTCTTCCAAAGAACTAGACCAATGATAAGGATCCTTAGATTTTGCCATACTGATCTTGAAATCAAGATCTTTAATTGCCTTTTTGACCACTTTAGAAACAGCTTTATCATCTGAAGAGCTGGAGCTAGTAGATTCTGTTTCAAAAGAACTAGAAGGATAAACTTTTCTGTGTTTATCACGGGCCATATAAAACTGGTCTGGCAAGACTTCAACAAGTTCAAATAGAGGATCATTAGGAGAACTAAGAGCATCATAAGACTGTATAATTTCCCAAGAATTAGAAAAATCCTGCTCATCAAACATAGCATAAACTTTATTTTCAGGATTATATTTTTTGGGACAATTAGTTGCATAGTGAGGTCCTTTGCAGATAAAACATTGTACTTGCTTCTTTCCCTTAGTGAACTCCTTGTTTTTCTTGAACAGGTACTTCAGAGGCCTTCTATTTTTGAATGAATTTCTATTGACAGGTGCTAGCCTATATTTCTTTTTGTAGGCCTTTTTTCTGTGGAATGAATGTTCCATATTGTCATCATCATACCTAGGCCACCTGCATTTCTTGCAATGACAATTTCTTCCACAAGATTTCTTGCTGAATTTCTTTACTTGCTTGAAATCTTTGATCTGACTGATAGGAGGCAAATTGTAGTAATCCTTCATATTACAAGAAGAATTGTATTGTTCTTTGTTATCATTAAGTGCTTTTATCAAACATCCTTTATCCAGCTTATAAGTAACAAAGCTTTTAATTCTCCAAAACCAAATTTATCTATCTTGGATTTATACTTTGTGGTTACATATTCTTCAGCATATTCACCAAGACCACAAGGAAGAGAATTGAGATAAAACTTCTTTGTTGTAGGATCATGAAGTTTTTGAGAAGCTATCATGTATTTTTCAAAGACTAGGTTATAATTATGCAATTTACCTAAGTCTTTCAATTGTAAAGAATACAGTATCTTTTCTGCTTTTAGAATGTCATTCTTTCTATTTCCAGAGAACAAACCTATCAGAGTCAGTTTTAGAGTAGCAAAACCTTCTACAAAGATATCATTTCTACCCATGTCCATTTCTTTAACATATTCATCTCCATCATCATCAATAGAGATTATACCATTGTCAGGGAGAGAATTCCACCAACTGCGGAGTTTTCCAGACATGAGTCTAACAGCATACAAAACTTTATTAGCCTCAAACCAAGATCCTCTAGTATCACAAAAATTTTCTAGTGTGTCACACCAGGTGCAAATAGTGTCATAGAGATCTATTATTTTATCAATGTTCAAGATATAACCAAAGGTGGCATAAGCTCTGAGTTGTTCTGGCCTAGCATTTTCTGACACAGCATCTCTCATTTCAATGTCAAACTGTTCTACAGTAGACTGGCTGGCCATGCATAAGTGTTCCCAATCTTCTCTGATTTCTATAATGGGAATTTCATCACATTGTAGACTTTCTATGTCAGATATGTCCTCTTTTATGGATATTGCATCATAAATTTCTTCATCTGATGAATTCATGGATGCAATAGGTTCTTCCATGTAAATGGGTTCATTATCTTCTAATTGGCATTCTTGAAGCCAATCTTTTAATTTCTCAGTGGCCTGCATCATATGTTCTTTCTGCTTAGGAAGAACTATTTTAGAAGGCATTTGGGGAGTATGACTCCTAGTGGTAGAAGGTGTTGGTTGCTCTTCTATTTCTTCTATGAAGAGAATGCTTTTCCTATGCTGGATCTTGGGTCTAGCTTTGTGTTCTAATTTCTGAGTTTTAGTATCTTCAGTTTCTTCTTCAGAACTATCTTTACCCTTCTGGGATACTCTTATTTTCTTTGCATATTTTCTAACCTTTTCAAGGTTCCTAGCCACATGTTCAAGCAAAGCTTTGTTCTCCTGAGCCTAAGTATCTCTTTTATTTTATGTGGTAGAGACATGATCATAGATTTGTCCAGTCATGGTTTCTAATCTTTGAGTACTGGTCTGAACATTTGTAACCAGGGTTTGAGTCTGACCAACTTGGTAATTCAAAGTACCAAAGTTATTTAGAGTAGAAGTGCATTGCTTGTCTATTCTACCCACAACAGTTTCTATTTTATACTGACTATTCTAGATTTGTAGCACATTATCATAAACAAAAATAGTTCTATTTATCCCTTGCTTTACATCTACTGCTATGTCATCTATATTTTCAGAAGCTATCTGCATCCAACTAGATTGCCAGTTTCTCTGAGCTTCAGAGTTCTTTTATTTTGATCCAACTTTTGTATGGACCTTTGCGTCATATCTGCCCCATGTCTTATCATCAGGATTAATAACCTGATAACTATCCTGTGACGGCCATCTACCAGGAGCATAGCTCACTAATTCTAGGGCAGTAGCCAGATCTACTTGAACCGTGTGTTTGGTTCTTCTGTCAGTTCCATACCTAGGTAGATTTTCTCTCATCATACTAGCATGTTCTCCTAATTTGGCTATCTTAATTCCTTTTCCTTTTTTCTCTCTCTTTGATTCTTCATCACCTTGCTTGGGAGCAAGATGTAGTCTGGAGCTAACTTGTCTAACCAAATCATCCATAAGTTCTGGGTCATTTGTGAGGTTAGATCTGGAAGAGAAAGAAGATCTAGATGGGATTTGCCTAAATCACTGAGAACTGCCAGAAGTAGAACACTCTTCAGGGTTGTAATCTACAAAAGGTTTTCTGTTAGAGCTAGAATAGGCATGGGCCATGGACATACTATGCTTTAAGGGTTGGATTTTAGACTGAGATTCATCTACCAAAGGTTTCTCAAGTATAGTCTGATCAGGAACAGACTGGAGGGTGATATTACCAACTCGGCGAGATTGGAACAAAGGTCGATCTGAAAATCTATTTCTATGAATGGGGAGATCTGTGAACTGTGGTTTTTGACAATCTAACAATTGTTCAATAATGGGGAAACCAATGTCAAAACCAGTATGATCTATAAATCTTCCATAATCAAGGAGATTGGAAGATCCTTGGGGAAAACCTACCCCCGTGGGCAAAGAGACTGGTGGAGACATAGTATTCATAATGCGATAAACACAGTGACTGCCAATGGTTGCATAAACAGAGCCAGGCATAAGGGACACACCCTTTACTTGCAAGAGCAGACAAAAAGCAGAAGAAATAAACTTATCAAAGAGGGATAAAGTAAAATTAGGTTGGATAGAGAGAACTCCATCGCCCTTTTCAGCACTAAGGATCCCTCGAAATTGAGCAATGACAGCTTGATCCCATACACGACAATGGGTATCAATTAGAGTGGTAAAGAATTCAGCATCAATATTATAGTTGAAGTGAGGATGGACAATAAGATCCACATGTGGGAAATGTACATGAAAGAAACCTTTATCACGCCATTGGGAAACATCTTTAGGAAGTAAGAAAGGTAAATAAATTGGGCAAATTCTAGTGCCAGAAACTAAGAGATTAATTTCAGATTGTCACATAGAATCACAAACTTTAGCCTTAATACCCTTTTCAAGATAGAAAGAATTAATTTTAACATCAGGAAACTTAAAGTTGCCTTTTTCATCAACAACATGAGTATTTCCATCTTGAAAATAATTGTGCGATACATCAAATAGTGCAGAACTTGCATTCATGGATCTCTGTAAAGCCATTGATGAGGATATAACTTACTAGTTATCGTTCGCGATAATCCCTGCTACTTTGGTCAGTTTATTGCCCTTCCACGGTGCTATCTGTTGGCCTTCAACATGGGTCTTATAACGACTTCCATAGGTACTACAGCACGCTACTAGCATAATGTTCAGAAATATGAACTCACGCAAGACAAAACAAAGAGTATGAAACGTGGCTCTAATACCAATTAAGCGGAACACCAATTATATTTCAAAGTAGAAACATTTTACAATTTTTTACAATTTCTGATTGTTCAGATCGCATGCAAGCGCAGAACAAGAATTCTCTCCCTGACAATGGTATAATCTCTATGGATGATGATGGAGATGAATATGTTAAAGAAATGGACATGGGTAGAAATGATATCTCTGCAGAAGGTTTTGCTACTCTAAAACTGACTCTGATAGGTTTGTTCTCTGGAAATAGAAAGAATGACATTCTAGAAGCAGAAAAGATATTGTATTCTTTACAGTTGAAAGACTTAGGTAAATTGCATAATTATAACCTAGTCTTTGAAAAATACATGATAGCTGCTTAAAAACTTCATGATCCTACAACAAAGAAGTTTTATCTCAATTCTCTTCCTTGTGGTCTTGGTGAATATGCTGAAGAATATGTAACCATAAAGTATAAATCCAAGATAGATAAATTTGGTTTTGGAGAATTAAAAGCTTTAGTTACTTATAAGCTGGATAAAGGATGTTTGATAAAAGCACTTAATGATAACAGAGAACAATACAATTCTTCTTGTAATATGAAGGATTACTGCAATTTGCCTCCTATCAGTCAAATCAAAGATTTCAAGCAAGTAAAGAAATTCAGCAAGAAATGCAGGCGGCCTCGGTATGATGATGACAATATGGAACATTCATTCCACAAAAAAAAGGCCTACAAAAAGAAACATAGGCTAGCACCTATCAATAGAAATTCATTCAAAAATAGAAGGCCTTTGAAGTACCTGTTCAAGAAAAACAAGGAGTTCACTAAGGGAAAGAAGCAAGTACAATGTTTTATCTGCAAAGGACCTCACTATGCAACTAATTGTCCCAAAAAATATAATCCTAAAAATAAAGTTTATGCTATGTTTGATGAGCAGGATTTTTCTAATTCTTGGGAAATTATACAGTCTTCTGATGCTCTTAGTTCTCCTAATGATCCTCTGTTTGAACTTGTTGAAGTCTTGCCAGACCAGTTTTATATGGCCTGCGATAAACACAGAAAAGTTTATCCTTCCAGTTCTTCTGAAACAGAATCTACTAGCTCCAGCTCTTCAGATGATAAAGCTATTTCTAAAGTGGTCAAAAAGGCCATTAAAGATCTTGATTTCAAGATCAATATGGCAAAATCTAAGGATCCTTATCATATGCCCGGTTCTTTGGAAGAACGAAAGACTGCTGCCAAACAGCAAGTTAAAGACCTCAAAGCATGGGAAAAAGAAAAATCTGTTCTACAGAAGAAGGTAAAAGGGGTTTCATCCAAACGCTCCATTTCTAGTTCTCCTTCTCCGCCGCCTAAAAAATCATCTCATGGCTACATCCACCCGAAATGGTCCTCTTCTAAACCATCCTCTTCTGCCAAGCACCGCTCTTCACACCATTCTCCATCTATGTCTCTTGGCCATAGTATTGATTCTCTTTGTGTTAAAATTGACCATTGTAATGAAGCTGTTGACATTCTTGCTCGCCAATGTGCTCTCCAACAAAAAGAACTGGCTAAACTCATTTTTGTCGTGGGGGAAATTTGTTAACTTTTAACCAAAGCTGATAATGTAATTTTTGAATCAGAATTAGAGCATTCTGCTCCATCTGAACCAGCACATGCCCTCTTTATGGTTGAAAATTGCACATACATCAGGGTAAATCTTTGTTTTCCTAGTTACAAATCCATTCCCATGGATGCCTTTATAGATTTTGGTTCATCAAGAAGTTTTGCCAAGACAAATGCTATTCCTCCAGAATTCTGGAAAACAAAATCAGATTTGCCAGCAGGATATGCAATCAATGGAGAAGAAATCAAGATGGGATGATTTGCCCAAGATGTCAGAATCAAAATCCAAGGTAAGTAGTTTATTGTTGACTTGATCAAACTTGATAGTTTAAGAGAAGATATCTTGTTAGGATATACGTTTTTAACCAAGTATCAACCCTTTGTGTTAAGAACTCATGAGATCTCTCTTAAACATACTGATGGGCCTCTCAAAATCCCATCTCTAAAATTAGTCAACCACAAGCTGTCTCAGAAGTCCCAGAACAAAAAGAAAGAGACCTTGAAATATCAAGGACCTCAATTACCTCTCCTCTTAGAACCAGTAAAAGCAAAATTTGAGCAAGATTGATGTACCCTAAATCCTCTACAATTCTGGTCTAAGGAACATGAAGAGTGTGAGATAAGACTCAAGCCTAAATGTAAGTCTGTAATTCCTTTTGAACCAGCTTATCTCATGAGTCCTTCTAAGGTAAAAGAAATGGATGAGCACCTGAATGAACTGATAGAAGGAAATTTCATCAGAGATAGTAAAAGTCCTTTCAGTTGCCCAGCCTTTCTAGTCAATAAAAGAGCAGAACAACAACGAGGTAAGAAAAGGTTTTGTATTAATTTTAGCTATTAGGACTTCATCTTCTCCTTTTTTGGATTCCACATCTTGAAAAAAAGAATATACGGTGAAGGTTGCTGGTCCATCTTCTTTGTTCTTGCATTGGTGGTTAGGCTCCCAAGAATCTTTCCATAGAAAACAAAGATTTCTTCTCCTGAGTTCATTTTTTATGTCCTCTATCTTTCTCGAAGTGAGAGAGTTCTTATTTTGTTGGTTGGAAGGTGATGTCTTGGAATAGTTCTTGGTCCTCGACATTGGAGAGGGTAACTCAGGCTTCCATAAAGACATGTTCTCCTTCTCTTCCTTCCGTATCCTTTGAATGTATTCTATAAGGCCCTTTTTGTCAAGATCCACCTCCATGATTATTTCCAAGAAAGCATCCCATGAAATTCAATGCTTAAAATCATCTGGAAGACCTTGGTACTCATCAATAATTTTTGTGGTCTCTTGATCATACTTCCTTCGATCGAACTTCTCTTGAATTGCTCTTTCCAATTCATCCTAACTTTGTCTAATAGAATCAATCAAGACATTTGTCTCATTTCTGCTCCTCATGAGAGATGCCATGATCTCACATTCACTAAACAACTTCTTTCAATTGCCACACACTGAACACACATGTAAGTGTTGATCACCCACATGCAAGGCTGAAAATTCTAAACCACAACTAAAAATTTTCAAGGAATGAGTAGCAACCCAAATAGGCTGGCAAGATCACTAGCTCTCATACCATTGTAATATGCTACCCCAATTTTTTTTAAGATTTATACAATCTATCACAATAGAGTTAGCACAACAATGCATGCAACTAAATAGAATGCCTCCATACTTTTGATCACCAAGTTCCTAAGATGGGTGAGGTGAGAGCATATAATGCATTGGCTTACAAATCAAAGCTTGCAAATGAAACTAATACAATCATCCACTATATAGCAGGCATCCACTTTTGTAGTGGGGATACTCCACTTATTCAGTGGGTGATTGAACAAGAAAGATAAGCATTACAATTTCTACACACTAGCGGTTGAACCATCTAGGGGTTATAAATGTGTTTACAATAAGGAAATGATTACAATGTAATGATTACATCCAACAAATATGTATTTTCAGATCATGGACAGTCTATTGTAGCAACAAGAGATTAGTTCATGATTGTTTCAGATAAACATTAACAAATCATGAAGTAACATGCTCACCATTACTAAGCAAGCATCCCAGCTGATGAAAACCATTGAATGATGACTATGAAAGTTGCTGTAGCAAGTTAATGAGGTGTAAAAATTCCTTATTCTGTTGATAAAACTAAAAATCAAAACTGGAGCACACACTAATTTGAAAAAACAAATTGTTCAACACTGAATTTCACTACTAGATATTGGTGCCCAGCTACTCATAATTAATTAGACAATATTAGATGTTGTAAGGACCCCATAAAATGATTAGTGGCTGCCAAAATACACTCCAAACAGCTGCAGACCCAAAGGAAGCTCACAACCTCCTTCCAAGGAAAATACAATACCTCAAATATTGATAATAATCTAGCATTACCATTAAGGAAGAAATATGTTTAGTGCTAATATGAGGTGGTCCCACCAATTGTGAGTGGAGTCATGCCAAAAAACACACAAAAATTCTTAACTCCATCCAAGTCCCATGAAGGTTAATGCTTAGTGGCTCCTACCACACCCACATAAGACAATAACAAGAAGTAATTCCTTCTTAAAAGAAAAATCACACATTCCTCCCTTAATCACATTTAATGGTTTGATTGATAAGGATTGGTCCCACCATGATGAGTTGAATGAACCCAAAAAACAACCAAAAATACTGAATTATATTCACCAAGGAAGGGAACAACACTATCTTTTTTTTTTAAACCCTCACATACCAAGTGGAAAGGTACGACACTATAGAAAGTGGGCAGACATTAAAAACAACTTCAAAAAGTTTAATAACAATCTTTAGATTTGAGGTGGTCCCCACCCATTAACATTACTAAGCAACTTCAAATAATACAAAGTATGAAGCATTTCCTCCTTATGAAAAATCCCACAAACCTTTTTCTCATCCGTACATCGGCCAAGTACAACTCAAAGATTTTATAATAATTAATTAAAGTTCTCAGATGTGAAGCGCCTAAGAATAGACAATCAGGCAGCCCCACCAAAACATCCAATTTAAACAAAATAGGAAGCGACTCCTTCCTTCTTTCCTCATGCCTCTAAATATTGTTGATATTTGCTTGTATAGTATTTAGAAATTCAACATAACAAGGGAAGTATGATATTGCATAGAGGAAAGTACGGCCAAGATTATAACTACTCTCAAATCACATTACACAAACATACAAACATCAATCCAGATAGCTCATTAAAATCATACTGAAATCATGACCACATTATCATAGAGATTTTTGTAAGCAAACTGATTTTTCCTTAATTAACTTTAATTTGCAAATCTGCAACTCTCATGTAGAAACAACCTGGAAATAAAATTTCCACAAAGCATAACCAACACTGTAAAGTCAAAGGGCACAAACATTTAGTAGAATGGTGATTCCTGTATGAAACCACACCCAATTTGTAAGAGGGTTTTCATCCTCAAGAGAATTCTATAAGAGCATTTTCGTTGTCAAGAGAATGTGGAAGAACTCTTAGGTTCAATCCATCTGCAAAAAATATCAAATCCCAAAAACATAACTCTTCAAAATGAGCTCTTGTCCTCTTTATAAATGCACTTTAGGAGTTACAAAGGAAATGAATTATTTCTTGAAAATAATAACCTTTTCCCTCCGACTTAAATAATTTCTTTTTTCTCCACTTACGGCTCACTTTTGTGCCTAAATAAAAGAATATGTTTTCCCCTTTCTAATGAGCTATAACACTTAGTCACTTTTTAATTATTTTCACCTTTATGAACTTAAGTGAAAATAACAATTAAAATAGCTCATTAAATATCACTTTTTGCAGAAAATCTCAAACTTCATCCAACTGCCAAATAAACTAAAACATTATGCTCAGTAAGGATTGGGATGTGAAATGATGCCTTCCAGGTGACTTTCCAAAAATAGATGGCTCCTCTAAGAATCTTGGAGAGCAATCCATGAACCTGATCAAACATTTGAAAGCATCATTGTAACCCTAGACATCCACTGAGCTCAATGCCATATAAAATTAGTCAATTTATAGAAGGAAACACATTAATATTACTCTAATTTGCTATACTTAAATATAACCTTAGGCAACCTTAGTGAAATATTAATTAATTATTTGAATAATGGTCCCAAGCCATATAAAGCAATAGGAATGCATTGATTAAGCAACTTCGACTATCCCTGATGAAAATGAAGACTTGAGACACACAACTATTCTGCAGACTGAACCACGACCACTCCAACAACATTGGCATTCTCCCAAACATGTCGGATAGACTCTGAGAGACTAGGAACAAACATAATGCACACAGAACCCTATGCACCAAAAAAGAGACATTACACTTGCCCCCTCGCTTTATGTGCTAGCTGCTAAAGGGTTTGGCTATCTTCTTGCTCACTTCATTTCCTAGGGGCTTGTTCAAGGGATCTCGTTGCCTAACTCATCAGCTCAGCTTGTCAATGGCCACTTTTCCAATGATTCATTCCTTACAAAACCTTGTGTTACAGACAATCAGTTCTTCTCAGTCCCCTTTGGATTCAGCAATATGGATGGAAATGGATTGCTCCTATCGAAATCTTTTGATTTCTTGGAATCCCTTTCGCCTTTCAGGCCTCTTCTGTTGACCTATGGCAAGCAATTCTTTCTTGAATTGAGCAAAAACTTGCTTTTTGGATTACTGAGGTGCTCTCTCTAGGTGGGAAATTTTAGGTATGTTCCAAAGTTTTAGTAGCAACTAATGTTTACTACTCATGTTGGGTCCCTTACAAGGCCTCTTATGCTAAGTTGGAGAAATTACTTAGAGATTTTCTTTGAGCATCTTCTGAGACCCACTGCGGATTTCATCACATTGCCTAGGAGTTTTGTTGCCTCCCTAAAGCTTTTGGTGGGCTTGGCCTTCTTTCTACTCAATGGCAAGGGATTGCTCTTTGTGTCAAATGGATCATATGTCCTCTTACTAGTAGTGAGGCCTAGAAAATCCTCCTTCAACACAGTATTGAAGTAGGTTATCCCTCTCACAGACCTTCCTAGAAGGGTATTGGCCTTCCAACCCTTCTTATTATGAAGGAGCTTGTTTAGATTTTGGGCACCTTTGTTGCCAAAAATATTTGGCATGCCTGGGAGGCGGTCAAACCCCAGCTTTGTTGTAATGGCTTTTGTGATGGGCTCTCATTTGATCAACAGAATATTTGGTGGTCTCCTCTTTTTGCTAGAGTTGGTTAACCGTTGGCCAAGCTTCCTTGGCTTAAGGCTCTCAGATTCCACAAGAAGGGTATCTGGACCCTACAAGATGTATGTCATCGACCCACCATGTGTATTAGGCCTTGGGATAATTTTTGTGCCCTGTTCAGTTTTCAAAACCATGACCGTGAAACCTATGATGGCCTGGTGAGTGCCATCTCGGCTGATATGCTTCATAAGGGGGGTATCCATTGAACCACCAAGCCTTGGTGGAAGGACTGAAAATGGTATCCCAAAACCCCTTTCAAAAATTACAAGCCTCAGCTTGGTTATCAATGGCTCTCACCTCATTTTCCCATGATCGACGCCCTGAACCAGCGATAGCACCTTCAGTCCTCGGTGTCTATTTGGCGCAACAGATTTTCTGCTACATGGTCTGCTATTGTTGAGCCAAATCTCATCCACTTTGCTTGGTGTATTCTTTTCCAAGGCTTACCAGTGGGGTCTCAGCTTTTTCATTTGGGGATTCAAGACCCTCGTTGCCCTTTTTGTGGGCAGGTTGAGTCGTTTCAACATCTCTTCTGGTTCTATACCAGAGCTCAGTAGCTGTGGAATTAGATCCACTATTTTTTTCAACCATTTCGACTAGAACCCTTCTCCTGGCATATGGTCTTATTGGGTGATTCTCCCAGGCTCCCCACCAAGTATACTCAAATTTGGCACACTTTTAGGGTTGCAATCCTCTTTAGTATTTGGAAAGATAGAAATTCCTGCATATTTTCTCACACCCAAATGGATACATTTGTTTCTTTATATTCTAAAGCTATTATTTGCTCTAATGTTCTCTTGCAAATTCAAGTGCAAGCTAACAAAGTTGCGCTTGAAGTTTCTCACCTTCAAGAGCTTCTGGACCACTGGGGAAATGCCCCTTGCACTGTGGCTCACGTGCCTCCCTCTCCCACTTCCTCTCGAGATTGGTCACCTTCATGGGGCCGGCGGCTAAGTGGCTCTGCAGGGATTTTTGCTCTCGTGCTCAGGCTCCTCCTCGTTGCAGCTCCTGCCCTTGCAAGCGGTTGTCCTCTCCCCCTCCGCGGGCTAACTTGGGGTGGCCTTTTGGCAGAGCGCCGAGGGGGTGGAAGCGAAGATTTTGGGTGGCCTTTTGGTGGCTCCACTCATGGCGATGGTTTTGGTTGGCCCATTGATAATTCTAAATGGGTCTCACGTTTGGATTTAGCAATTTCACCTCGCCGTGAAGATAAAAATACATAAACAGAAAAGGATGACGATGGCTGGGCTCCCCCTGACATCATTCTGGACCCCGCTACTAGATGGGGACACCTGGATGATAAGGATCTACCATCCTCTGGCACTACTTTGGCCGCGTAATGGCCCTTTTTATTTCCCATTTTTGTAATGTTTTCTGAATTCTGGGCATGGCCCAAGACTCTATGACTTTTTGGGCTTTGCCCATTTGACTTTCGGAGTGTGCCTTCTTACCACCCACCCTTATTTTGTGAATATGTGTATTTTTATCTCTTATTAATATAGATATGGTCACCTATTCATAAAAAAAATTGAAGGAAAAAAATGTCACATATACAATTTTCACTATTAAACTAATATTTTTAATCTTCAATCAATAAGTACAAAACCCAAGAAATCTTTTAAAAATATCTAAATGGAATTAAAATTGTAAAGGCTCTTCCCAAAAATTCTAAAATTATTATAAAGAACAAAAATATTAATTTTATCATATTTTAAAAGAAAATTAATATCCCTATATAAAAAGGATTTTAGAAAAAAAGATTAAAAAAAACTTAAAAATCTCCCCATTAAAAAATACGCCTTCCACTTTTCATAAATCCCATAGACCATATGATGGAAAATTAAAGCCACATTATTACATAGACGAAGGTAAATAAATTTTGAGATCTTTCTAAAAAAAGGCTAACATAGAATTGTCAAGAAGGGCTACAATAACTTTATGAAATTTAAAGGATCCATCAAATTAATAATTATGTCAAGAGATGTTCTATAGGGGAGAGGACCCAATTGCTGAGCATGTTCCAATAGCTGTGATAGTATTTGTGGATTTAAGGTCCAATATTTTTAAAAGTTTAGTACTAGTAGTTGTGACTTTAAGGTTGCTTGTGTTGACTATAAATACCTCAAATTGAATGAAATGTGCCCTTTAGATCTTAAAAACAACCAATCATGTGATGCCACATCAGCACACCAACAAAACATGACTTAATGCACAACTATTTGGTCCACCTTTTTTTTGGGAACTATTGGATACCTCAACAAAAAACATGTTGATGTGGCATCATATTTGATGATGTGGCCTTGAAACCTTAGTTATAAGTAGAGGCCTTGCCAAGTAAGCTACTGTAAAATATTTGAAATGATTCAAAATTGCCACGTATGATTTTGAAACGCCTGAAATTAGGGTGTTCAACTACTGGGTCTTAGGGTGCTCAACTATTAAGTCCTCTCCTTTAATGATAGTGAGGCAGAGAAGGTCATGTCATGACTCTGACTCTCTACATTATTTGTTTCTTTTGCCTACGAGAAGACTTATTAGCCCAGACACTTGGCAAGGGAATCCGAAAGAAATTCTTTATAAAGATGAATACCAAGTCAAGTGAAGTGAATTTTTTTTATAAAGATGAATACCAAGTCAAGTGAAGTGATTTTTTTTTATAAAGATGAATACCAAGTCAAGTGAAATAGCAGATGAAGACTTTTGGAGAAAAAGATATTGTGTCCCTTCGACCACCTACGCCTGGAATTTCAAGTAAAATCCTAATAAACAAAGCAGATTTGAATAATACAATCTAGTGTTGCTGACTAATTATTCCCGCATTACACAAAACTGAGCTATCCATTTCCACAAATTTTTGACTATTTTAAACACTCCCCATTTTCCCCACTTCATATTTTGCGTACGAAAAAGACCAGCGTAGCCTTTGATATGCAATTGACGCGTACACTCTTGACTTATTTCACAATTATTTGGTAGAAAACCAACCGACACGACAATCCCACCATCCCTTCAGTTGATTTGGGTTGCTCAATAATAGACTCCATTCTTCACATTTTCTTCATTCTTCTTTTAATATATTGTGTAATCATGTGAGTTCACATTCTCTAGTTATATGAGTTTTTTTTAATTTCAACAACTAATTTGACAAGAGGATATTTCTATGCCACTCTATTGAACATAATTGTTTGCCAGCTATTATGCCATCTAATTTATATATTCATGAATTTAGATTTTTTTAATATCATTGGGCATGCTAAAACCGATGGTGAAAAGTAAGGCATGATTTATATGTTGATTACATTAATATTACCATTTTTCTATTTTTTAAATCAAAGTCTTAGATTGATTATATTAATATAATAATTTTAAATTAACTAAATATGGGTGGAAATAGAAATTACATAATTTACTTCAGAAATTAAATAAAATGGAGGGTGATAATTAGTTGGATAATTAATGAATGATACTAAATGGAAAAAAATTTAGCATCTTTATATTGTCAAACTTTGGAAATAATGCCTCTTTGTTAGTAGAAGCACTTGAAATTTTGCACTAGATTTATGCCCTGTCAAAAGATAAGTTTACAAGTCTATGATGAATTTCTGACGATAGATCTATACCTGTGCTTTAGATTCACCCTAGGAATATGCAGTGTTTTTTCCTACAACTTCACCTAAAACATAGTCTTCTTTTCTTTTTCGGAAAGTTTGGGCTAGTAGTATTGATAGATACCTTTGTTAAGTTATTGTATGAGTGAGCTGTGAGGGCACTATACCTTGATCAACCCCTTGAAATTGAACAACATAAAAAACAATAGGCAGGGACCTAGGATGCAAATTCTTTATTCTTTTCATTGCACCAAATCTCATCACACAAGCTCTCAATATCATAATGATTGACACTTCATTTTAGTTTAATTTGAAAACAACACTAATAATTTTTTTACATTAACAATTGTAATGTAACAATAAGGATGCAATATGCACTAACACCCTAGTGTTGTCATCATGCTTACAAGACTACACTCAAGTATTCTACACATGGGAAAGATATGTGTAGACACAGAAGTAGAGAGGTGACATCGCCTTTATCTATGAAATTTGGTGTGCATCACAATTTGTGACACACTTATACAAACACAAGTGGAAGACTTATAAAGTGAAGTCAAAAAAGGAGTATGGATAAGGATAGTGATGCAAGTCATGCTAAACTCTAAGATAATAGGATAGGGGAGATGTGATCTCACCTTAAGATTAACCCATAAATTGTCATCTTTACCACCAAATAAAATAAGAAATAGATGTAACTAGAAGAAATTATTCATTAACCTTAATTAATGTCTCTACTAATAGCATAAGTAAATTTAATAATAAATTGGCATGGTTTATCTGTTTTCTACATTAAAAGAAAATACATGAAATTAACATAATCACTTAATAGGCTAAAAGACTACAACACAAGCAAATTTTAACTCACAAGTTCTAAAGTAAAAGGCAATATCATAATTGAAAGTGAAGTCTATTTCATTATCAAATACTTACAAATTTGTGTGTGATCAACTAGAATAAATTTAATCTTTTTAAACATATAATTCAAAAGATAATTAACTTTACATTAAAAAAATCCCAAAACCCAACTAAAGGTCAAGCATAGGAATAAATTTCACTTTCAAAATTTGGGCAATGAACTTCATCAACACTCTAAATCCATGCTTGAGAAAAGATCATAACTATATGAATAGTGTAAAATATTATCTCATGAAATATTTATTCAATTCAAAATGGATACAAGTCTAAGGTTATATGATATTGTAAACTTCCCTTGAATGTTGTCACCGATAATGCTACACACTTTTCCACATTTAAAGAATTGTTGGAGTATTGTTTCGAATATGGTATTACATTGGTTGAGATTTAGCAAAATCTATGGAAGATAAAAAAAAATAGATAAATCTTCTAGAGAAGAGAATACCTATAGAGATAATTTAGAACCAACATCACCTCTTTGATAAAACCTGACCTTGTAATTAAAGAATATCTATTAACTTAGTTAATGATAAGACATCTACCACTATGGTTTCAATAATATATGTTTATTACTAGATTAATAATAAAATCTTTAAATTATGAACATAAATTATAAAACTACTTATCAATATAATTCAAATATCTAATTTATGAAAATTCAAGGAACATAAAGCACTTGCAAGAGTGTACATGAACTATATTGTTCATACTCTTGCCATTCCTATGCAAGAATGTTTCATTTAAGGGTCCATATTGATTAAAATTTGGTCATTTTTTAATTTATATGCAGAATAATTAGTGGCAATATATAGTATGAATATGTTGTAAGACTAAATCCTATAACCATGAGTACTATATCAACAATAGGATGAGTCACTTAACTACTAGCTCCTATTGTTGATATAGTACTAATGGTTATTGTTGATATAAAGGTTAGATCTATAACAAGATTCATACTTACCCACTATGAGGTTGCTTCTACCATTATTGCACATGATACATATTATTAATACTAGTGATACTAGTTATTCCTTCTATATATGGATCATGATGTTCTTGTTCATATGGCCTATACATCACAATGTCCTTCTTTTCATGGTAGTCCACCTTTATCTACTCCCATACCTACTTTCCATGCATTTACTAGATAAGATACTCAAAATGCACCTAAGGGGTATGATGTGATTGATTAACTTACAAATACCCACTAAGATCTAGATTTGGAAACTGATGTTTTCATCTAAAATCTATATATATGTATTGAAACAAGCTCTCAAACTAAGATAATAGTTCCATTTGATGTAATTACTTATGATATTAGAATTATCTTTAAACTAATTCACAAAGAAAGATTTAAAATATCTTTTACAAATTTCATGAGTTACCTCCTCCCCAATTTGTTCAAGAGCATGGACCATTATAAATGTCATAGTTAAATATGGTGACATTTAAATTAAAAGAGAGCTCTAGTTAACAACAAATTTGATTAAATATTTGTAACAAACTTTTTGGATATCTAACTAAGTTTGATTTTAGTAGCTTGCCAAAATCCAAGGCCATGATAAAGGATTTGATAATATGGTCCAAGTTTCTCTAGATGTTATATCACTCTACCCATCACACTTGAACTGCAACGTTCATGTGATGCCTTGCACTTTGGTATAAGGTTTACTTAATGAAAGTACACTTCATGTTTTAACAAACACTTATATAAACTAGGACGAAGAGATGGATGTTACCATGTACATTCTAAATTGATATCTTTTCATTTCATCAATAAAACACAATAGAAGGAGGAGACTAATATTATTATCATTCACACATGAGTGGTTCCATTCTCTTTTCCTAAGTAATATAGCATTAGAGAGATATCAATTAAATGCATTCTCTTTATCTAATCACATAATCATACAAATGATTTCCTTTCTATTTAAATGGTTTAATATCAAGAGAGTAGAGAAACTATGATACACACATTTATGGATCTTTAATCTACATAAGAAACTATTCAATTATTAAGAGGTAGGAAGAGAGCACTTTTCACTAACATAGTGATAAGACAATTCCTTTCTCAAGGCCATTTTTAATCATAAACACACACACACATGATTACTAGATGCAAACATAAGTAACTTAATACTTGACTCATAAACAAGATACCATAAGGTAAAAATAAACACTAGTCAACATTTCATTTTCTATTTCTAAACATGCATAAGTATATAACATCCTCTTAATTCATCCATGGATACATACTATCATGGGTGTTGTACTCTCAACACTCCATAAAAATTTAAAGTTCATTATCTCAATAATAAGTGACATGACATGTTATGAAAGTTGATGGTAACTTAGGTATCAATTTTTCCATGTCATAGAAGACTCTTAGATATATTGTAGTATCCCCTAACTGATTAAATTCACCTTCTTCATTCAAATAAGACACTCCTAGCTCTCATTCACACCTCATGCTAATATTGAGGATAACTAGGATCCTTAGATTTCATGACACCATGTAAGGAAGAATATGACAAAGTTGATAGACATTCTACTATTACTCCTTTACACACAGTTCACTTGCTACACATGAACAACCACATTTGGCTTTTACCAATATTCTTCTCACAATGAAGGTGTCTCTACTCATGGTTCCCCAAATAGTGTTGAATAGATTCCTAATTTATCATATTCTACACTAACTAGTAAATATGCTAAAGCATTTTCTATCTTATATAAACTGGGATATAATGGAAAAGGCTTAGCTTTACAACAAGGATTAGTAGGACACATTCAATCAACACAAAAGAAGACACCAAGAGTATAATTTATTTTACTAACTTAAAGATAAAGATTCCAAAGAATCGTGCCAAAAATAATATTTCAATTGACAGGCATGGTCAATCATGATAAAATTCTAAAACTAATGCATCCCAAATTAGTTTATAATGCATTGTTTTAAGGTAATTTTACTAATAACGAGGCATTGACCAATTGATTATTTAGAGTATTTTGCATTCAACTATTTGGTCATTTGTGTTGGATAAAAAGGTTGGAGATAACAAGATTCATGGTCACCAAAGGTATTGAGATCATTAAGGTTGCATATAAGTTAAATATTTTAAATAAGAATATGATGTTCTAAGAACAAGTGATATTTTTTTTGTTTAACTACTAGGGATTTCATGATAAAGTTTTGGTCAATCCTCTAAAATTTCATTTTAAGGACAAGGTAAGTGCACAAAGATGAGGGACCAAAAGGGGGTCTTAAGATGCCACTTTTTTTCTAAAATCAGGAAACATTGATGTTGGATGAGAAATTGAAGATAGCTACACTCAAAATTTGAAGATGCAACAAAAACAAGAGTCGTAGTGCTCTGAATCTAGTTTCTAAACTACTAATTTTTTTTAAAAATGGTTGAAGTTAAGGGGTTCAAAAGGGGGAGCACACAAACTGGTCCTGTTTTTCTCAAAAAAAACATAATGTAGTGTTGGTGTGCTCCCCCTAAAATGTTGACTTTTTTTTAGTATTTCATGAAAATTGAGCATGCTCCCCCCTTAAATTTTTGAAAACTAATCGAAAATCAAATTTTTTTGAATACATGTAGAATGGAGTCTAGTTTCTAAAATGTAACTTATTCCAAATTTCGATGAATGATAAAAAAAGTCAAAAATACTAGACACTAGTTTTTGATAAAAAATGGATACACTGACAAAATAAATTAAAGATGAAACCCTTAACATACTCAAAATATGAAAAAAATTATATGGTTAGATAGCTAACAAAGAGCTTAAGATTATGGTTGTATTTTTTTGAATTTTCATTGGAAAAAGTGCCATCCTGATGGGGAGCAAGCTCTAGATTATCTCAAAATTTTGCTAAAAACTAGAAAAAAACACATCTAAGCATTCTTAGCATAACGCGAGTGCATTATAATGCGCTCGCATTATGCTGAGAAAAATTGGCTTTACACATGCCAATTGCATTTGCTTGAAAGTTTCTAAAGCCTTTTCAACAAATCTATTTTTTGCATATCTTGTAATCATTGCATTCCATTACAAAACATCTCTTTGAGGTGTTATGTTAGTCAATTGATATGTGTTGTTTATGCTTCCACACTTTACATACATGTATACAAGGGCAGTTGCACTTCCTACCATCTCTCTCACTCTCTACTTCCCTCCCCTCTCTACCTCCTACCCTCTCTCTGAGTCTCTGCTTCCCTCACCTCTCTACCTCCTACCCTCTCTCTCACTCTCCTCATCCCTCCCCTCTCTACCTTCTACCCTCTCTCTCACTCTCTACTTCCCTCCCTTGTCTACCTCTTACCCTCTTTCCGAGTCTCTACTTCCCTCGCCTCTCTATCTCCTACCTTCTCTCTCACTCTCTTCTTACCCCTCTCTACCTCCTACCCTCTCTCTCAGTCTCTACTTCCCTCCCCTTTCTACCTCCTACCCCCTCTCTCACTCTCTTCTTCCTTTCCCTATCTACCTCCTACCCTCTCACACTCTCTACTTCCCTCCCATCTCTACCTCCTACCCTCTCTCTCACTCTCTACTTCCCTCCCCTCTCTACATCTCTGCATTGACATTCTTCCCATCCAATGAAATTTCATAAATTATCTTGTTTCCACTTCATCATCCCAATTTATATCCTCATCCCTCTTTGCATGTCCTAGTTTTCTTGTGTCCATGTTCTTTGTCGACAAGGGAGAGGAGAGGGAGGAAGAGGGAGAGAGGATGGAGATGGAGGAGAGAGAGAGGGGAGAGATAAGGTGATAAGGAGAGAGAGAGAGTCCTAGTTTTCTTGTTTTGGAGAGAGAAAGAGAGGGTTGGTTAGGTTTATGAGTTTAGGGTTACTTAAGTTTAGGGTTTAGGGGAATTATTTAGGGTTGCTCAAGTTTATGGTTTAGGGGTTAGGTTTTATGGGAATTATAATTTAGGGTTTAGGGGTTTTGGGATAGAGAGAGAGAGAGAGGTTTAGGGGCATTATTTAGGGTTTATGAGTTTAGGGTTGCTCATACCTTTAGGGGCATTATTTAGGGTTTATGAGTTTCTAGGGTTGCTCAAGTTTAGGGTTTAGGGGTTAGGGTTAAAGGGGAATTATTTTATAATTTCCCTCCAATCCTCTTAATACTAACCCATTAGTCCACGCATCTCCTAATCCATCAATCTGTATCATCCATCCACCATATAACTCACCATCTAATCCACCATCAAACATTCTAAACTCTAATCCATCAACCCATGAACCCTTGAAAAGTTTTCTCCAAAGAATCCTTACAAAATCCAAAAATAAAAGCAAAGATATGGAGCCATACAAATCCACTGATCCAATTTCATCCTTCTCTAACACTCCTAATCCCAATCCATCCCCTCCTATATCCATTCACTTGATCCTAATCCTAACCCCACAACATCTTCTATCATTGTCCATCAACTATATGCATATCCTAGTCCATCAACCCATGAAGCCATGAAAGATGTCACCTAAGGACTATTGGCAAAGAATCTTAGAAAAACATCATGTACTCAAATTGGACTATCCTTGAGTAGGTAACAAAGAACCTCCTAATAACATGTCTACCACTCCAACACCATCATCCACTCCTATGTCTATCCATTTCATTGAAGAGTCTCCTACCATAAGTCCAAGTCAAACCCCATCATGTATCCATGTTGTCAAACATCCAAAGATTATTGATCCCATTGAAGAACCCATCACATCCATCTAAGAAACCCAATAGCCATGTTAAGAGCCTAGTCCAAAGCACGTGGAAACACCAACCACCCATCCTAATCAAAATCCAAACATCACATCTAATCCCATGTCCCGGATCCCTACCATCTCATGGTCAACCCATCTACATCGATCCCATCATTGATCCTCCAACATCTCCTAGTGAACCCCCATCACCACCTCTTACTCCCCAATCCCATGAATATCAATGCATCCCCACTTACCCCATCCATATCTAATATCATGCTATCCTTGCTTATCCTCCTTGTGATCAAGATATTATCTATGATCAAGATCTTATCCATAAGCAGGTAACCCACATCACTTTTATCCATCATCCCATTAGCCCTATCCATCATCCCACTAGTCCTATTCATTATTCATCAATATCCCATGATGAGACACATTGGTTCAGGCAAGAAAACATAGATAATCAAACAAATAACTTGGATCCTATCAAATAGTTCATCCATTAGAGGATAATGATAATCAAGATCTAAGAATTCTACATCCATTTCCCATTGATCTTCCATCATCCCCTAGATCAAACTATATGTTTAGGGGTTTAACCTGGTTGCTCGATTTCATGGTTTAGGGGTCAGGGGCATTATTTAAGGTTTATGAGTTTAGGGTTGCTCAAGTTTAGGGTTCATGGTTTAGGGGTTAGGGTTTAGGGATGCTCGAGTTTAGGGTTTAGGGTTTAGGGGTTATGGTTTAGGGGTTTAGGGGTTAGGGGTTAGGGTTTAGGGGTTTATGGTTTCTCTCTATATCGATCCCCTCTCTCTAACTATACCTTTCTATCTCTCCCTCCCTCACTATCTCACTCCCCCTCTCAATCACTCTCTCAATCCATCTACCTCAAATCTATCTTTGTATGTCTATGTCCACATCTCTTGATCTCTTTCCCTATCTCTATCTCTCCTCATAGATCCATATCTCTTAATTTATCCCTCTTTACCTCTCTCTCCCTCCCTCTATATGTCTATCCTCCTCTCTATCTCTCTCCCCATCCCTCTACCTCTTGAAATGTCTCTCCAGGTATGTCTCTAGACATCTCTCCATCTCTTTCCCTATCTCTATCTCTCCCCATAACCCTATCTCTTAATATATCCCTCTCTATCTCTCTCTATATTTCCCTATCAATCTCTCCCTCACTCTCTATCTCCCTCTTTATCTATCTTTTTCCTTCTATCTAGACCCCTTTGTCTATCTCAATTCCCCTCTCTGCCTCTCCTCATCTCTATCTCCACCTATCCCTCTCTATCTCTCTATTTGCCCCTCTTTCTATAATTTTTCCTTTCTCTAACTCTATCTCTATCTCTCCATATCTTTCTATGTCCCCCCTCTCTCCCTGTCCATGTCCATATCCCTCTATATCTCTCCACATCTCCTTCTATCTATCTCTATTTATCCCTCTCCCCCTCCCCCTTTCTATGTCGCCCTCCCTCTTTATATACATCCCTTTCTATCTATCTATTTTCTTCCTTTATCTCTTTATTTATCTATCCTCCCTCTATCTAAATATATGTTCCTCTCTATCTTTATATCTCTCTCCCTCACATTCCAAGGGGTTGACAGAGAGAGGGAGAGAGATATAGAGAAAGAGAGGTAGATAGAGTTGTAGAGAGGGAGGATAGCAAAATCTTAATCTTTTTTTGCTTCCTTATTTATCTCTATCTCTATAACATTGAGAAGGTTATGATGTTAGGGTGCATGAAGCTTATTATTTTTATGCTTTCCAAAGTGCACTCGCATTATGGGAAGCAAAAAAATGGACAAAAAACATGTGGGATTTGTGATTCAGATCCCACATGCCTGTTATTCCTACTTTTCATGCAGTATATCAGACAAAAAAATGCTTTTGCATGTTCTTTGACATATTAGCAATCATTTTTGGATCAATCCACCACCTTTTTTTTTCAATGTAGAATAACTGATTTTGCATTTTTTGGAGAAAATAATTTGATTATTTAAATGTAAAGTTTCATGTTTCATGTGTGATATTGTTTCAAAGCTAATTACCATTGATATATAGATTGAATTTGATGATATATGTTTGTTTTTTCCATAAATTTCACTAATCCTATTCTAGAGTTATATAGAATTCATAATCAAACTTGCGAAAAAGAAGAATTTGAGGATTTTGATGCCAAAATTTGGACAATTGGTCAACTCCAATATTGAAGTCTAAGGTATGTTCTTTATATCCATTTTAATTCACATATATATGTTATAATGCTCTTTATGTCTTTATGTTTTTAGCTCATGATAGTGCATTTAAGGTGCTTGACAATTCTAATATGTATATAAGATTAGTCCTTTTCATCATGTTATCATCGAGCTTACCCTGTGAATAGGGTAGTGAGATCCTATTGCATATTTTGTTCATATCTGACCCTAATAATCCTTATGCATAATGTCACATAGCACATGGGTATCATTGTCATAATAGTTAAGAGAGGTTTTAGGATTGATTATTCTTTTGTTGATAAGACTACCCTTTAACTATCCAAACATTTAGTGCCTATAACAGTCCTAAGTGTTCTCAATAAATTATATCCTTGTTTAGAGATCTCACATCAAGTTTTCTAAATTTGACACTCATATTACTCTCCATCTTTCTCCTTAAAATTAATCTCTTTATTTTCCATTTTGTTCCTCATAAGAGTAACCACCACCAATCTCCACCATCTTCATTCAATGTCATTAACTCTCCCTAATTTTGGTAAAAAAAGTAGTTTGATAAGTAAATACTAATTCACTACCCAAACATTTAGTGCCTATAACAATCCTAAGTTTGTCCCAAACAACATTTCATCCTAGACAACTCCCTTTATGACAATGCCTCCAATGATTATGACAATCGTAGCTCATAATTGACAACAAACCTCCTTCACCAACTTGTAATCCAAGGTTATAATGAGAGTCCAACATAATTAAGATGATCTCAACAAGATATATATGGTTATGCACTTAATATTCCTCTTGACATAACAACACCACATCATCTTATATCAATAATCAATGAAAACTACATGCACGGGACAACACACCAATCCACTAGGTGTTTGCTCCAACACTCCATCCATGTCCAGAATATGGGCCCTCGAATGACTCTCCAAAATATGTGATACCAACCCCTTATGTGGCAAGCAATGTGAACAAACAAAGATTTCTGAATCATACCTCGTGCCATTGTTCCTTCATTACACAACTAATGTAACACCTACATGTTCCTCCTACATCCACATCAGCAACCAACACTTCTGCTACCACATCTCCATCTTCATGACCCATTCTTATTTGGTTGCTTCTGCTTTACTAGCAACCATGTAGTCTTGAAGCATAACATACCAAACTCCTCATTATCGATCTTGCAACCTGTCTTTCTCCACACGAGAACTCTCATTATGCCACCTTTGTTGCACGTGTGTGTGCAATACCATCACTCCTCTTCATGATCCCTTGGCCACCTTGCAACATTTCCTCTTATGCTAGGTCCTTAAAATATTATAGTTTAGGACTTGACTTACCATCATGAAACAAAACTCTGCCCTAAATTTCTGCACCTTATTATTCCTAGAAAACCCCTCCTTTACACAAAGTGACAAGATATCAAATTATCTTCATACCTTGTTTGATGTTCCTATTGATTGTCATGATAGTCCTAGTTGTGTTGACAATCCATTTACGGTGCTTGACAATTCTAATCTGTATTTATAATTAGTCCAATCATGGCCTCCACATAACAACACCAAATCATGTTACTAAGAAGATTTTCCTTCAAGTCTTCCATATGGAAAATTGGTTACCATATGACTGTTATGCCCAACAGTACAATCATTAGTGATTTTCCATATTATGCTAGGGTCATATTTTAGGTTGCTAGGCAAGTTTTGAAGGACTGTCTTAATGTTATTAAAGTTACAAAGTGTGGTCATCAATGCAAATGTGGTTATAAGCCTTTGAAATTATCATTTCTCAATGTTGATAGCTGAATTAGTATGCAAAATACCGTGTAGACTATCCTAGAAGACTGTCACAAATAAATCAACAATAGGACTATCATAAGTTTAGAGGCATCCATGGCATCATTTCCATCTTGAAACCTTCATTAATGTTGTCCTAGATCCCACATTATGACGAATAAGTCCTTTGGTGATGCATTACTGGGATAATGATATGATCTTGTGCCAAAATGTCACCTTGCTGTCCTAGGAAGAATGCCATGCCCAGCGAGTTACAAGGTATGTGAAGGTGGTTTGAAGCTTAAAAATAGTCATCAAAACATCTACCATGGTCCAAGAAGGTAAACTCCATGCCCAATTTGAAACTACTCACAAAGGGATTCATTCAAGTCGTTATTTTTGTCTTCACACGTCTTCCTATTTGTTGAATTGATGAGAAATCTAAAATTTAGGCCCACTATGAAGATTCTTGGCCTAAGAACATCAAATGCCTCAAGTGAAAAATCAATTGTCAAGATTCTAATGAGTGCATATGAGAGTGTGGGTTCCACCTCATGCACCAAGGATAGTAATTTCACACGGCGTGCCATTACATCAATAATAGTAAGCCAACAAAAAAAGAAAGATTGCCTCATTAGAAAGACAAGTCAAGCATTGAAAATAAGTAGAAAAACTCTAATGAGAGCCGTTGGAAGACGTGAAAGAGTTGAGGACCCAAAAACCAATGAATTGTGGGCATTCTCTAGGAGACTCCCACAGAAAGACAAAGTTGTTGTCGAAGCTTTGAGATCCATCATTGAAGAATTTTGGAAAAATAACACAAGGGTATCTCCTAATGCAAGAGATGTTGTGAGAAGAAGAATCAGTAGTTGAAACCGTGAGCCACATCTAAAACATTTTTTGGATATGACTCAAACACAGTTTTTTGGTAAATTTCTAGAGATGTATCGTCAAATTAAAATTTGTCAAAGATATTTTGAAATGTTAAAACCTTTCTATGTCAAGATAAATCACACATGTACTGCTTGTTGTTGTAGATCACATATTGAATTTTCTAACCATTTTGATGTTTATCACTCTATATGTTTAGATTTGCATACTAACAATGTTTTAAAGGATTGTGGCATACATGCCCCACCACCATCTTCAAGAGACTTCATATCAACAATTTTATGTCTAAGAGAGGAAGGTCAAATATTCTATAGGAAATTATGCTTGGATGGCACATGTCAGCATTGCGGTGGCTTGGAACCTATACCAATAAGTAAACATATGGAAAGAACACATGCATTTGGAAATGAACTAGTAGAGTTTGGCAAGTATAAAACAGTGGCTTACAATACAAAAGATGGTAAAGAAGCAAAGAGGTTGATTTGGTTATTGAAAATATTCTAGTATATCAGTTTATGTCTACATTTCATGACAATATAGTGTATGAGTATGCAAGGCATACCCATAGAGCTCAATGGTTGGACTTGCAATTCAAGTTATGCAAGGACACATTTCCACTTGGTAGCATTGTTTTAGTCATCAAGTTTGCAAAGAACTATATTCTACAGCCACAACGTGAGTTGAATCACAATATTACAACTCCACACAGGTTTCTATATTTGTACACATCGCATTCATTCATGCGAATGCTAGTACAAAGGATGATAGAAAGATCATAAGAGAGTATCATTTTTATATTAGTGATGATCGTACACATTATACAGAGTTCATACAAGGTTTCTTTAAGTGTTCTACAATGATTTGGCTAGAAGGGGCATATCATTTAGTCAGCATATCATATGGTTGGAAAATTGTGCATCACAATTCAATAACTCATGGAATTTCTATTGGTTGAGTAGGAGGTCTAATATTACAAGTGTTCAGTGTTTGTGGAAATTTTGTGAGACAGGGCATGGAAAGGGGGAGCATGATGGTGCAGGAGCATGTATCAAAAGAGCCATAACATGAGAAGAGTTAAAGTATAAAGACAATGCAAAGTTGACAAATACAAAATCAATCATCGAGTGGTGTAATGCTTTGATGGGTCTAGGTAACGAAGGTAAGTCTTCAGTTCGTAGATTTTTTTGGTTGATAGATGATACTAACATTGCACCATATGAGGACTGTTGTACACTGATAGGATCAAGTGAGCTACACTCTTTCAGAAGCTCAATTGCAAGTTCATGGAGTATCCATACGTAGAAGATGGCATGATTTTGTTCTTCATGTACAAGTCAAGCTTAGAATGAGTGCGAGTCAAAGGAGTGGGTTGATGAATGGTGGTTAAGATATGTTAGCCCACTTGACACGTATCAGCCCCCAACGACATTGGAACTAACATAGGTGGAATCATCGGTTGACTTTGACCACATATCAGATCTAGTTCAACAAGTAATATATCTACTTGTATAGCTTTTGAAATTCCTAATGTTATCTTACTTTGTGGTGTTTTTGTAATGTTGACTAATTTCATCTAATTTGTTGCACATATCAATGTACGACATGTTTATGCAGTTATTGCATATGAAGACAGAAGAGGGAACATATTATTACTTGTGTCATTGTGTTGAGGCCAAAAAGAAATTGGAGGCCCCAGTTACAGATGGAGAAAACATCGAATACCCTACAGGCTCTGTGGTTGTTACTGGAACATGGCATAAAAGGTACCCACATAAGAGTGTTAATGTTTGGCTGTTTTAGGACGTTGACATGCATCAGAAGATTCTTCATTACTCGAACCTTGTCATGGGATCCAATGTTCATTTGATACAATATTGGGGTAAACCTTTGAACAAGACCTTGTGGAAGGTGCGTGAGTCTGACCATGAGGCAATACTTGACACAATAAAGAGTAGAGCATACCCAGATGGTTTGTTGGATTAATTTGTAAGTATTCACACTGATTTTGTAAAGTCATATTACATTAATTTGTAAGTATGCATATTAATTTGTAAGCTTACATAGGTTTGTCTTTTTTATTTGCTGTTGTATTTTTACACATATATAGTGAATATTGTGATGAATATGTTTTTCATTGATGTCAAAGTGATTGGATGTTAGTAATTGAGTAAGGAGTGCATAATTGTGTAGGTCTATTGGTTGTCTATTGTTTGATGATACCATTATGCTTTCAGGGTATGTTGTTGGGTTTTGTGATATAAAGACACTTACTTCTTCATAGAGTATGTGATGTGATGCATAGAGTTGTAGTGCTTCAAGACAAGGCATGAACTTGAATAGTGAAGATCTCACTCAAGCAGTGGTATGAACTTGACAATCAGTGGTATAAACTTGAGCAGTGAAGGCCTCATGATTGGTTTGATTTGTTTGCTATGATATACATTTGATGTTATTTTTCTTTGCTATCCTGATTTCACCTTGTATATTTTAACTACTCATTTTAGCTAAATAGTGAAATTGCATTTACATGCAAGATTTTAGTATGATGGAGGTAGGTATAATCCTAATGAATTTGCCTTTGGAAGCAAAGTAAGGTAGGTTTTCATGATTGTTTCATGATGATATGTCCTTTACTTTCTATTTCATAATGAGTTTTAATGATGTTACTATGAATTATAATTCATTTTAATGATGTTACTGTTTCATAATGAGTGTTAATGGGTTTTAATGACAAACAATTGATAGCAGCGCTAAGGGCAACCTCAATTGATGCTCTACGAGACATTGGATCAAGTGAGAACACCTTTGTAGTATTGAATTTCTAACTACCAAAAAGGTACTATGACTGAATTTTTAGGATAGGCATCTCCTGGGGCCAAACGGATGGTACTAATGCATCTAGGTGGGTGAGTAAATGCTAGGGGAATGTGTTTTTGGTGGCAAAGCCTCATGGTCATTCTTGGCTATATCGAACGGAGATAATCTCTCAAGAGCTCCAAGAAAAAAAATGTGACAAACTTTGCATCGATTGTTCCATCAAACTGTGACACCTACGAACATCTTCTTTGCATGTATAGGTGGATGTTAGGTCCACCTACAAACACCTACCTTGATTTTTGCTAAATCAATTTCCTATGGTGGCAAGGAATGCATTCTTACAAAATGCTTCAGTTTCATGCAGTGGAAAGGTGCTAGGAGTGACATTTTGCATTCCATAGGTCGTGGGGCCGAACAAACATCACCAATGTGTTAGGGTGGGTGGGTAAATGCTAAGGGAGGTCCCATTTCATGTGCCAAGTACCCCAATCATTCGGGGCAGCAGGCTACCGTCAAAGTCTCTTAAGATCTCTAAGACGCAAAAATTACCAAACTTTGACAGAGTAGTTCTCAGAATTTGTCATAGTTGGGAATATTTTGTTTGGACCTATAGATGCATGTAGGGTCCATCCACAATAACCTCTCTCAGTTTTCGTCAACTCCAGTCCATTTGACCATGTTGAAATCAAATGCATTCTTGCTAAATGCTTCAGTTTCATGCTGTGGAAAGGTTGCCAGGTGCCATATTTTTTGTTCTGCTCATCATGGGGCCAAACTGACTATGCCAAAATGTTGGGGTGGGCAGGTAAATTCTAGGGGAGGTCTCATTTCATGTGCCAAGTGCCCTAGTCGTTTGGAGCAGTAGGCTATTGGCAAAGTCCCTTAAGATCCCTAAGACACAAACACTATCAAACTTTGACGTAGCAGTTCTCAAAATTTGTGGTAGATGGGAATATTTTGTTTAGACCCATAGGTACACCTGGGGTCCATCCACAATAACCTCTCTCAATTTTAGTCAACTCTAGTTTGTTTGACCGTGCCGAAATTAAATGCATTCTTGCAAAATGCTTCGATTTCATGTTGTGGAAAGCTGTTAGGAGTGACATTTTGCATTCCATAGGTCGTGGGACTGAACGGACTTTGCTAATGCATCAGGGTGGGTAGATAAATGTTAGGAGAGGTCTCATTTCATGTGCGAAGCGCCCCAATCATTCGGGATAGCAGGCTATTGGCAAAGTCCCTTAAGATCCCTAAGATGCAAAAAATACCAAACTTTGATAGAGCGGTTCTTAGAATTCATGATAGTTGGGAACATTCTGTTTGGACCTATAGGTGTACATGGGGTCCATTTACAATAGCCTCTCTCAATTTCAATCAACTCTAGTCCATTTGACCGTGCCAAAATCAAATGCATTCTTGCAAAATGCTTTAGTTTCATGCAACACAACCTTTGCTAGGTGCCTTATTTTTTGATATTGTTGTCGTGAGGCCGAACAGATTGCACCAACACGTCAGGGTACATGGATAAATATTAGGGAAGGTCTCATTTTGTGTGCCAAGCATCCTAGTCATTCTGGCCTACAAGCTTCTGACAAAGTGACTTCGTCAGTAGCTTATAGCCTGAAACGATTGGGACCCTTGGCACACAAAGAAAGACCTCCCTTGGAATTTACCCACCCACTCCGACATGTTGGTGAAGTCCATTTGGCCCTATGAGCTATGGAATGCAAAATGTCACTCCTAGCACCTTTCAAGTTTGCCAGTAGCTTGCAACCTGGAATAACTGAGACACTTGGCGCATGAAACTAGATCTCACCTAGCATTTACCCACCCACCCGGATGTGTTGACGCAGTTGGTTCGACCCCATAACCACTGGAATGCAAAATTTCAGTCTTAGCAACTTTCTAGTTTGTCGGTCACTTACAACTTGGAACAACTGAGATGCTTGGCACATGAATGAGACCTCCCATGATATTTACCCACCCACCCCAACATGTTGGCGAAGTCTCTTCGGCCCCATGACCTATGGAATGCAAAATGTCACTCCTAGCACCTTTCCACTACATGAAACTGAAGCATTTTGCAATAATGCATTTGATTTTGGCATGGTCAAACGAACTGGAGTTGATCGAAACCAAGAGAGGTTTTTGTTGATAGACCCTACATGCACCTGTAGGTCCAAACAGAACGTTCCCAGCTACCATGAATTATGAGAACTACTCCATCAAAGTTTGGCAATTTTTGCGTCTTAGGGATCTTAAGGGACTTTGCCGGTAGCCTGCTAGCCCGAACGATTGGGGCACTTGGCACACAAAATGAGACCTCCCCTGACATTTACCCACCCAACCTAACATGTTGGCAAAGTCCTTTCGGTCCCATGACCTATGGAATGCAAAATGTCACTCTTAGCACCTTTCCACTGCATGAAACTGAAGCATTTTGCAAGAATGCGTTTGATTTTGACACGGTCAAACAGATTGGAGTTGACTGAAACTAAGAGAAGCTATTGTTTTACGAACTCCATGTGCACCTATAGGTCCAAACAAAATGTTCCCAGCTGCCACAAATTCTGAGAACTACTCCGTCAAAGTTTGGTAGTTTTTGTGTCTTAGGGATCTTAAGGGACTTTGCTGGTAGCCTGCTACCCTGAATGACTGGGGCTCTTGGCACAAGAAATGAGACCTCCCTTGGCATTTACCCACCCACCCTGACATGTTGGTATAGTCAATTCGGGCCCACGATTAGAAGAACAAAAAATATGGCACTTGGCAACCTTTCCACAACATGAAACTAAAGCATTTAGCAAGAATGCGTTTGATTTCGGCACGATCAAACAGACTGGAGTTGACCGAAACTGAGAGAGGTTATTGTGGATGGACCCCATGTTCACCTATAGGTCCAAACGAAAAATTTCCATCTACCATGAATTCTAAGAACTGCTCCATCAAAGTTTGGTAGTTTTTTCGTCTTGGGGATCTTAAGGGATTTTGCTGGTAGCCTGTTGTCCCGAATGACTAGGCACTTGGCACATGAAATGAGACCTCCCTTGGCATTTAGCCACCCATCCCGATGTGTTGGTGCAGTCAATTTGGCCCCACGAGCTATGGAATGCAAAATGTCACTCCTAACTCCTTTCCACTGCATGAAACTAAAGCATTTTGCAAGAATGCGTTTGATTCTGACACGATCAAACAGACTAGAGTTGAATGAAATTGAGAGAGGTTATTGTGGACAGACCCCAAGTGCACCTGTAGGTCCAAATAGAACTTTCCCAGCTGCCATGAATTCTAAGAACTACTTTGTTAAAGTTTGATAGTTTTTTGTCTTAGGGATCTTAAGGGACTTTGCCAGTAGCCTGTTGCCTCGAACGACTGGGGTGCTTGGCACACGAAATGAGACCTCCCCTAGCATTTACTTGCCCACCCTGATGCGTTGGTGAAGTCCGTTCAGCCCCACGAGCTATGGAATGCAAAATGTCACTCCTAGCCCTGAGGATTCAATCAAGTAGTCCTTAGGTTGATATGACCATTCTAAGCTTGACATATGATTGCTACTATTTGCATATAACTGTACATTTATAAAATAAGTGTTCTAAGATATTTATAACAACCTTCTTTATTTTTATGGGACAACACTATCCTAATATTTGTTTACAGTGTTAAAATGTGAATAATGGTATGATGATTAGTAAATATTCTTAGGACCTTGATGGTTGTTCATGATTGTAACAGTCGTAAAAAATGATCATGGAAAATCCCCTTCTTTTAGTGTTTGATCTTCCTTGAAATCCTTTTCATTACTCCTCACACCCTAAGAAAACTCCTCAACCTCATTTTCATGGTGATTTCTTGAGTCAAAGGGTCTGTAAGATGGCATAATGATAGTCTTTCATGACTGTGACAACAATAGATACTCTTTTGGAGCCTTCTTTGAAACTAACTTCTCACATTCACCCAGTAAATTCACCTTTTTGACACATCATGGCCTTGATAAGGAGCAATTTAGCATGGTCATACATCTTTCAAGGCAATCCCCCTATGGATAACAACCTTCTGATTTCATGATAGTCCCTTGATTGTCCATGCTTTTGATTGTTTTGTACCTTCTTGATTGTGTAGGATGGCAGGGTTTGGAAAGATGGAAATTTGTTGTTGAAATTCACAACATCTTGATGGTATTGTGACCATGATCTCCTCATATGACATGAGAAGAGCTATTCCATAACCTTGCTATCCCATAACCTTGATTATTATGATTAGAAGCATGGAAACAAACCCTACAAGAAACAAAGTAATGATTAGATCTCAATATGATCATGAGATACCCAAGTATCCGTATTAGTCTAAATCATAAAATCTCTTCTTAAATATAGATTGATTTGAGGGTTTGGTGAGTTGCCATTAGCACCCAAACCCTAGGTCTTCATTAGAAATCCTTGAATGCTAATTATTTCCATTATGCTTCTTTCTTATTAATTCTTACTAATTAGGGTAATCATATAGAAATATATAGTATCTCATGTATTCTTACAAAATGCATATGGGAATTTTATCAAATGTTGTAGTTGCATTGAATGATGCCTCAAAAAAATGTGGTCTATTGGAATTTTAAAAAATGTTGTAGTTGCAACTGCCCTAGAAGACATGTATGCAAAATACGGAAGCATAGAGAAGGTGAGTGAACTGTTTGACATGATGCCTCAAATAAATGTGGTCTCTTGGAATGGTATGGTTGCAGGATATGCAAATAATGGATTTATCGATAAGGCTATAGAAACTTTCAAGCAAAACCAATTGGTGGGTGTAAAGCTAAAATCCACAACCTTTGACTATATCCTCTCTACTAGTGCCAAACTAAGATATTTGGAACATAGTACATGGACATCCATCAAATCATAAAGGATAGGGGAATTTTGTAAGATGTTCTAGTTGCAACTTTCATAGGAGACATGTATGCAAAATGTGGAAGCATAGAGAAGGCAAGTGGATTGTTTGACACGATGCCTTAAAGAAATGGAATCTCATGGAATGCCATGATTGTAGGATATGCACAAATGGTTTTGTTGATAAGGCTTTATAAACTTTCAAGAAAAATAAATCAGTGGGTGTAAAGCCAAATTCCACACTACATCCTCTCTACTTGTACCAAAGTGGGATCTTTGGAACATGGTACATTGACATCCATGAAAGCATAAAGGATATGGGAATTTTGATAGTTGTTGTAGTTACAACTTCCCTAGAAGACATGTATTCAAAATGTGGAAGCACAAACAAGGCAAGTGAACTATTTGACATGATACAAAAAGAATCTAGTACAACAACTATGTATGCAAAATGTGGAAGCATATGGGAATTTTATCAAATATTGCACTTGCATGGAATGATGACTCAAAGAAATGCAATCGCATGGAACATGCCATTATTGTAGGATATGCACAAAATGGATTTGTTGATATGGCTTTAGAAACTTTCAAGCAAAAGAAATAGGCGGGTGTAAATCCAAATTCCACAACCTTTGACTACATCCTCTTTGCCTATGCCAAACTAAGATCTTTGGAACACAGTAGATGGACATCCATCAAAGCATAAAGGATATGGGAATTTTGATAGATGTTGTAGTTGCAACTACCTTAGAAGACATATATGTAAAATATCAAAGCATAGATAAGACAAGTGAATTGTTTGACATGATGCCTCAAATAAATGTGGTCTCATGGAATGTCGTGATTGCAGGATATGCATAAAATGGATTTTTTGATAAGGCTTTAGAAACATACAAGAAAAAGCAATTGACAGGTGTAAATGCCAAAATGGGATCTTTGGAATAGGGTATGGACATCCACCAAAATAGAATGTTTGGAACAACGTATGAACAACAATCAAAGCATAAAGGATATAGGAAATTTGTTACATGATGTAATTGCAGCCACCCTTGTAGACATGTATGCAAAGTGTGGAAGCATAGACAAGGCACGTGAACTATTTGGCATGATGCCCCAAAGAAATGTCACCTCATTGAATGCAATGATTGCAAGATATGAACAAAATGAATTTTTTTGATAAGGCATTAGAAAATTTCAAGCAACTGCGATTCGCAGGTGTAAAGAAAATTTCCACAACCTTAGCCAGTATCCTCCTTGCCTATGCCAAAATGGACATCCATCAAAGGATAAAACATATGGGAATTTTGTTAGATGTTGTAGTTGCAACTGCCCTCAGAGACATGTATGCAAAGTGTGGAAGCATTGATAAGGCACGTGAACTACTTGGAATGATGCCTCAAAGAAATGTCACCTCATGGAATGCAATGATTTTAAGATATGAACAAAATGGATTTTCTGATAAGCCTTTAGAAAGTTTCAAGAAAATGCAATTAGTGAGTGTAAAGGCAAATTCCAAAACCTTAGAAATGGTATGTTTGGAGCACGGTATAGACATCCATCAAAGCATAAAGGATATAGGAATTTTGTCAAATGTTGTAGTTGTAAGTACCCTGCAAGACATGTATGCAAAGTGTGGAAGCATATACAATGAATGTGAATTGTTTGACATGATGCCTCAAAGAAATGTTGTCTCATGGAATGCAATGATTGCAAGATATGCACAAAAGGGATTTTTCATAAGGCTTTAAAAACTCTAAAGCAAATGTACAAGCATAAATTTCAACCATTTACACAAATTTTGGCACATCTAAAACCAAATTACACAACCTTATCCAACTTCCTCCTTGCCTATGCCAGAATGGGATCTAGGGAACGTGGTGTGGACAACCATCAAAGCATAAATGATATAGGAATTTTGTCACATGTATTGTATTTGTAGCTGCCCTTGTAGACATGTATGGAAACTATGGAAGCATAGACAAGGCACGTGAACTGTTTGAAATGATGCCTCAAAGAAATGTACAGTCCCACATAATGCAATGATTGCAAGATATGCACAAAATGGATTATTTGAAAATGATTTATAAACTTTCAAGAAAATGCAATTGGCATGTGTAAAACCAAATTCCTATGATAATTGATTATCATATTAAATATTTAATATAAACTGTCATATACATAAGTCATGAACATAACATCTAGTTTATATACAAATCCATATAGGCATGTCCAAACAAAGCCATATAGGCATATATACAAAAATATACATCGGTAACATACAAAAGTATGTATACAAAGTCATCTAGGCATACAAAAAATTTCCCAAAAACTAGTTTCCTATGGACTTTTATAAAATAATCGGCGACCCTTCCTTGACCATGAAGATGGAGAGCCAATCAGTGACTCGTCCTCTCTCTACCGTTGAGTAGACCTCTTCGACAGAAGTTCATCCAGCTCCACCTATTAATACAATCAAACAATATGCACATGTTAATATAGAAAATGTATGAAATATATAACATCACATATGTAATTGATCACTTACCATCGCCCAATGATCACTCTCCATCGTCTTGTCTCTCTCTTCATCCGTAGTTGGACAGGCTAGAGTTGTGACCTCCTGTGAGAAGCATCAAGAAGAAAAATTGACTAAACATAAATATCATTATGACATTTTCATGTTATTGGCTCATACCTCGGTCAAAGGATTTGAAGACATTATGGTTGCATCAATGCCTACCTGCACTGACTCACGAAGATGAGGAGTCTCCATATTTAGCATCTAAAAATCAAGTTCAAGATTATTTGACCAAAATAAATACATAACATTATTTTAAAAATGCATAATGATTAGAAATGGTTAAATTTACCTCTGTATAAGTAGTGGATTGGCATCCGGGGGACCAAGGAAACTGTGTAGGTGTCGGTGACTGTTGAAATCATAATATTGTCAAAAAATAATATTACCATTGACATATCTACAATAATTATGATCATGTGATAAATTACATACCTACTAACTTGACCTCCTCTCATAACCCACCAGTGGACAACTAATGGAGGTAGGATGAAGACTCTGACCCTAGAATTTCATTGCACACAAAATTAAATACATTTGACTTATAATATAGATAATCATATAAAATTAATTACAAAGTTCAAATAACAATATATTAAATCAAGATGAAACTTGTAACAAATTACTTGAGAGTCAATACCAAACTTATGATGTAAGAGATCGTCACTGATAACAAGATCATCCAATATGGATGCCTCCATCAATGGATGTTGCCCCTGCGTCGCAGCATCCTACCAAGAGTCCTGTCGTGTGTCCTGCATCCCATAATCACATAGGTTCCCACATGAACTGCACAAATGTGGGGACACATGACGCCTACTACTCTCACCCTCATCAGCCTGGGTAAGATCATTGGCATGCTGTGATAGAGATTGGGTGAGAGTAGTCAATGATTGTAATGTCTCCACCTCAACACTCTCCTTCAAAGTTGAAGGGAGTGACCTATGTTCTGGCCTCAACAGGGGTACATGCACATGGTTTTCATCTCGTTGAGCCTTGGCTCTATCTTGGGCAGAGCCATCACCTCTACCCTAGAACTGACGGATGTCAAAATAATTGGGAATCTTCTTGAGGATGAACTTGCAATGGAGTTTCCTCAAGAAATATTGTGGTACCTCATCATTGTTGCATGGGAACTCATCGAAGACCATGTAACATCTATCCCAAAAGTTTTTGGGTATTTCTTCATTCCTACACCAATTAATAGGAAATTGTTTGCAAGTTTCTTCTACTCTTTGGCCAGTTTTGGGATTAATAAAGTGTGCACATAATTGAGATTTTTTAATTTTTTCATTCTTCACTTGTTCATGACAACTTGTCGGCATAGTATTGCCGACATCTCTCCCTATAGTCTTGGAATTTGACGATTTCTTTTGTCACCGCATCAATGTGGGAAACAATCTCCTCTAGTGACTTTGTAAGTGCCCTCCTACGGTCGGTGCTTGCACTTGGATTGTTTAGCATTTGAATAAGAGTTTGAAGATGTTTCTTGTTTTCTTCTATTATCCATAAGTAGTTTTCTTGAGTATCCCTTATATTATGAGGACATAAAGGTGGGTTTTGAGGGTTTGGAGGGTTTTAGGGGTTGTTTTCACCCTTATCAGCTGGATTTGGGTTTTCTCTTGCCTCAATAACTGTAAATGTATTATAAAAACTAATCAAACATTGTAAAATTCAAAAAATCTTCTCAAACTAACAAAAATTGATCAAACCCTACCTTCTTCAGTTGCTAGACCCTCCAAATTTGCTGCACGACATCTTTGCCGACGAGGTGGCATCGTGAAAATGATGTTTTCCCTCTTGTATGTACTTGGAGAGGCTTTCCTTGAATGCACTCGTGGTTTCTTCTTAGTTTTTTTGGCACACAAACTCCTTTGGTCATGGTGAAATGGCAGAAATGAGGTTATTTTGCACTTTTATGTCAAAGCAAAATGCGAGTGCATTATAACACGCTCGCATTTTTTTCTTGTTTTGAACCAAAAAGTCCCATGGTGGTGACTTTTTGGTCCCCCATCTTTGTGCATACACCCAGTGGGTGGCACTTTGGTGGCAAATGGGCGAAGATGCTGGTAGCTGGTGGTGCTCAAGCGGTGACAAAGCTAGTGGCACGGTGGCTTGTTAAAGGCAGTGCCACTGTTAGACTGGTGACACTCGCTGGGCATGGTGGTGCCCTCAAGTTAGTCCGCGATAGGCTCTAGACCTGTCCGCGAGGGCTTTGGGTTGTTTGCAATGGTATGAGCCCTGTTTGCAGGTGGCTTAAGGGCCCAAAAATGGTCTGCGAACTAGAAAATGGCCTTCGACCAAAATGTTTTTTTTTTTTGAAAAAAATCTTTTGCCCTTGCCTATGTATGGTTCATACGGCCATACTAGGCAAAAAAGTTTGCCATTTTTTTCAAAATTTGTCCAAACTAGACAAATTTTATATGAGAATGGGGGTTTCCACATCTTCTAAGTGCAACGGTGAGGTCCATTTGGTGCAAAAATGCTCTGATTTTTAGGTACTTGTCTGGATCTGGCTTCGAACTGCTGGATCAAACCCTCTGCCAATCTCGCCTCCTTTGTCCAAAATAGACGGATTAATAGGCATTTTTGACTATTCCAAGCACTCTAGACTCACTGGTGAGGTTAGAATTTGTCCATGGAGCTCTGTATTGTACCTACATAAAAATAAAATAGAACCCCTTCGAATATGGTATTTTATTTCATGAATTTTTTATTCTCTAGATCATGCATGCATGCAAGAGAAGACCATACTCTTTGAATATGAAAATAAAAATTAGATTCAATCTTTTGGAATATATAAGTTAACTAAAGACTCAAATAAGCTCTGATACCATGTTAGAATAATCAAGCAAGATCTATTGAATCTGAAAGAAAGCATTAAACAAAAGAAACTCAGATATGATCGAATAAACTCTATTTGTATCAATAACATAATAAAAGTGTATGAAATAACAAAGAGGCCATTGCTTATATAGAGCAAGGAAAAGCATGAGATAAACCAAGAACTCACACAACATATGGAGTTTGACTGAAGTCTGCATGCATGAAGAGTGGAGTGGAACTCCATAATAACAAGATAGGTGTCAATCATGTGCTACAATAATGCACATGTTGACTAATAGCTAAGTAAGCTTATCCTATTTGGTGCATGATATTAATTAAAGTATTTAACTAATAAACTAATTACATAAGTAATTAGTTGTACCAACATAAATAAATAAATAACTTCAATAAAGCAAATAAATAAATGCACTACCAATTATAAATATTAAGACCAACAAGATTTCTGTATCCTTTATGAAATAATGCTCATTCTATTTAGTTTGTATGTTGCACAAGATTTAATAAGAATTTTTTATTTGAAATGTCCTTATTATGAAACAACAATTCCAATAGTGTGTACTTATTGTCATTTGAAATAAGTGAAGCAAATAAGTTGTTATATGGTTTGATTTCTATGTAAATCCATTCTCATCTTGTTTTATAGGATAGCTTTTGTCTTAGTGCTATCAATAACCCAACAGTGGCTCCAAATGCAAATGCTTGAAGATTTAAGAAAAACCAATTTGACTTTCAATAGTGCTTGCCACATAATTATGTCAAGGAGGGAGTTGGGTCTATTGGTTTTTCTTCTGAATCAACATCAGGGTTTGCTAGTTCCTATGCACGTGCAGATTCAGCCAACTAATACATGAGGTTGTGTGAGCTCCTCCCCTTCACTTCTGGTTCTGCCGCACCAAGGGGGGTATCCCTATAGCTAAAGATGTAACCTTGACTAGCTCAATGATAGAAAGATCTAACTTGACAACAACAGGTAGAATACTCTTATGTATGGACCAAGATTTGCATGACAGATCACAAGGTTGGCAACATTCTTGGACATATGTTTTTGGTTGGGTATGAGAGTATGCAAGGGTCCTAATCCTACTCCTACAGCTAATAGGTGGAGGTGTTGAAATGGTTTGAAGTGATGTTTGGATGCAAGACAAGGGGGATGTGTATCATAACTACTAATCCAGAAGCAGACCGGTGCCTATCTCAGGGCAAGGAGTCAACTAGACGTATACAACATATGGTTTGCAACTTTCACTCAAGTTTCACGGGGTTGGACTGATGCTTGCCTTACAAACATCACCCAAGAATGGGTATCTAACTATCTCTACTTATAGATATCCCTGCTGATATGCAACCTTCTCCATGCATTGACCTAAAATAGTTTAATCCACTCCTTGAATGGAAGTTACAGATCAAGCATGCAGTATAGATATCTATACCCTAGAATCTATGAAACCCTTAGCAACTAGATTCAAAAGAAGGATGACATGCATCAAATGAAGACAAACAGATAGACACATGCAATAAGCATTTTTTATATAAATCAACATGAAACTAAACATATGTGCAAAATACATTCATGCTGCAACACATAAACTCCAAAATGGGATAAAACAACCAGGATCATGCCCTGTTCTTCATTATTTACACAAAAATTCCCCAGGCCTTCAACAACCAACCAATGAGCAACACAGCTTGCTATATACAGCAAGGCAGGTACTCAGCATTAATCACTGGGTGACTCAAAAGTCTGCCAGATACAGTTCATTCTGAGGAAATGGCACTCAAACATTTAATGCAGCAGGTGGAAGAGGAGACAAGGAAAGGTCTCGAGCCTTGCGCCGCCGCCCGTGGATGTACAACTTCAATCGGGTATCTGATCCGTCCACATCTTCGCCCATACCCTGTAACATCCGCCATTAATGTCATACCAACTCGTGGCCTTGGGAAAAACATCATACTATGCATTGCAACCGTTTCCTGCAAAGATTTATCACCCTGATATTTCAAATCATGTTGGAACAAATTATCCCACATGCACCCCACGGCGACCCCCTCAACACTTTATATATTGAGCCACGAGCATATATGATGTCAGTGATTTTGCTCCCGACGGCACCAGTATAAACTTGTCATCATCCTCCATTGGCCAGACCACTTCATCGGCAAACCTCATCTTTGTCCTCCCGACATCACATATCACGCCGATGGAGAGATATCACCCCCATCATCCAAACCTTCGTCGAGAAGACCCAACACATCGGAAGATTACATTTCGAATACACCGATGACCAAAGTCATGCCGACAGCCTTCCTTGCATGCATCCTTCAGTATGCAAAATATCACGCTGATATTTCACATCACCCCGATGTGTAATATCACCCTGATTTGTAATATCACCCCGCGGGAAATATAACCCCACGGGAAAGTATATCTGTCTGCATCACCTGATAAAAGATATCACCCTGATGTATGAATATCAGCCTGATGACCAACCTTGCCTTCATGTGAAATATTGCCCTGATATTCACCCTCATCGGCAAAACCTGATATATCAGAGGAAGATCCTCTTGCTTTGTCGATACCATATGTCTAGCCAATGAACATCCTGCATGCCCACAAAAATCTTGATGATGTCAACATCATATATGCATACCGTGCATCTCCACATATTCGGATGACATCACCATCACATTCATATATCAGCACCGGGCGATGAAAGAACATGAAGTGATAAAGTAACATCAGGATGATCTTAACCAAGATCACCCGATGTTCAAATATGATGACCCCGATGAAAAATGGGTCATACTTAGAACCTTGCAGCAACATCATCAGGATGATCTTAACTAAGATCACCTGATGTTAAAATATCACCCCAACGAAAGATCATGTAGGCAGAAAATATGATGACCATCACAAGCAACATTAGGGTGATAACCAGAAATATGATGATGATGACCTCCTCGGAAGAAAAAATGATGTTGAAGTTGAAAAATGCTGAGGAGGCCCAAGGACTTAGAACTTTTTCAATTTTTTGGGAAGGTGCTTGCATATACATATTTAAGCACCAACAGGGTCTACCAATTTAACTACCAATAGTGCTTGCCACATCATTTTGTCAAGGAGGGAGTTGGGTCTACCAATTCGACTATCAATAGTGCTTTCCACATCATTATGTCTTAATTTGTTTTTCCCCTGTCATTAAATCTAAAGATGGCAAGTGATTCCATGATGGAAAGAGAGCATAATTAATTGCACAAGTGGCTATAAGTTTGGAAGTTTCAAAGTGACAACATAGAGAAATAGGTCTTCTTCCATGAAAGCTTTAGTGAGTAGTATTGGAGACATGACTTGCTCACATAGAAAGGGATATATATTGATTTTAGTATGGTGTTTAGTAACCAACTATTCAACTTTTATAGATAATGCCATTTCAGGAACACCAAATGGACCTAAAGTGTGGGGTTATATTGAAGTCTTGGGCCAAGTAAATATTAGTATTTTTTTAAATTTTTGATAATATTATCCATATTGTTGGAGAATCCTATTTTATGTTGCTAGAATCCAATTTTTAATTAGATAAATTTTGTAGTTGGAAAATCCTATTTATAATTAGATAATTTATATGAAATTACTTTCTCACAAAACTAACATTTTCTTCTAGAAAAAAAATCCTAGAGGCCCACATGTTCTTGTGTTTGCAAGGTGGACCAATAAGGTCTTCAATATTCTTGAATCTAAACAAAAATGTCTAATCATGATATTTTTAGCATGAGACAACTATAAGATAACCACCATGTTTGTTCAAAGGGATGTGTTTTGGATAATGCTTCTTCAATCATTGAGATTGAGATTTTAAATATTTTGCAAGGCTCTTCAGCTATTGGAAGAGAAAATTTTCAAGAAATTGGCCCATTGAACACTAAATTGAAGCCTCGAATATCAACTCAGTGGTTGCAAAAAGTGAATCTTTTATTCTTGGTAAATCATTCTATCTCAGAGTGGTGGGCATCTCTTCACCTTGTCTGGTGTCTTCCTTTCATGGACATTGTTTGTAAATAGGTCATGGGAGATTGCTTTCTAACTGAATAGTGTTCCTTCAAGACTTTGAGATTCTTCTCTAGGGCCAAAACCATAGCCATGAGAGATTTCTCCCTCAGCTCCCTATCCCCAACATATGCATTCTCAGGATTTGTTGTTCCCCTTCTAGAGACAACATGGCCATGTGATATGTCTGTGCTGCTTCTCAAATGAGGATAGGGTCCTCTTGGTCTAATAGAAAGTACTCTTTCAACAAAACACCCACCATCCATACATAAAGATCCTTATCTAGGATTTTGTTATATAGATTGAAAACAAAGTTAGCCACTTAATAGGAGTTTGTCCTCTTCAACCCTTTTCCTAGGGTCCATTTATCCTCTTCAAGTAAACTCTTCACCAGCTCCAAACTTGATTTCTAGACATTGGAGAAAACTAATCATAGTCACATTTCTAATCCTAGAGAGCTATGTACCAAAGAAAAACTCATCAGCTCTAGAACATTTTCTTCTTCTACTCCAAGGGATTAGTGGCTACTTTCTCTCATTTCTCAATTGGATTGATCTTCCAAGATTGCACTTTGGAATTCATGCTTATTCTATGTTATCTTTCAAACCTTTATCCCGCCTCTATGTTTCTCCTTAGTTTTTAAGGAATTAAGTAGTAAATGCATTGGACCATTGACAATTTTCAAGAATTAGAGGGTTTTGTTCTATTCTCCCTCCATTCTTGCATAAAAAGAATATAAAGTATAACCAAGTGGTTTATTGGCATTTCATATAGTTTTATATTCTTGCTACTCTTATTGTTTGTGGTTATTGATTATTTATTATTTATTATACTAGCTTCTCATAAAAAAACATTTTAATTGATTGTATGAGCTTTTGTGTATGATCTATCATTTTGTACAGGTTCCTCTGCTTTCTAACAAAGTTTATGTTAGATGCTTATCCTACATCTCTTTGAATAATGTCTTCTAAGTCCTAAATTGCATTTGGATTTGTCTCTTGAAGGATGTTGTTACCTATATTTTGACTAAGTTTGACCTAGATGTTTGTAGGAAAATTTGAAATCTTATTTTTTTCCCTTTAAATGGCTATAAGAAAACTAGATGTGATTGAATATAACCTCAAATTGGATGCTTCTTCCAAAATAATTGAAGTCTCAACTTGGTTCTTCCACCCTTTAACACTCTTGATAATTAGATTTGAAATACTTTTAGCTTTTAGGCTTCTAATCTGTAGCTCTTTAAGAGTGTTAGGCCCTTTTATTAGAGCATCTGCCTTTGTTCCCTCATTAACATTTTGACCAAGATCTAGAGTATTGAAATATAATGGCTTCTTTTCATGATACTATATATCCCTCCCATCGCCCCTTTATGAGGGTTTATTAGTATTTATAGTTGTCACGATAAAGAATTACAAATGATATATGAAAGCTTGTTTTAATAATTTATCAATTGACTAGAAGTACTCAAATTTACATCAAAATTTTTACTCATATATTTCCTGGCATACCATGTGTTACATTGGTATGCTTTTCAAGATTTTGCAATATTATTTATTTATTGTACTTTTGTGATGCATTTCTCCTGATTACTTTTTAGTTAGCTCACTAGGTTAATTAGAAGACACATGATATCTTAGGAGAATTCCCATGGTCCAGACCCAACTGTGGGGTCCATTTGAACTCAAGAGACCTTTATGATCTTCTCCTCACCACTTGTATCCAATTGTAAAGTTAATGGGGTAAGGATGTGTATGTGTGATCCAATTAATTAAATGGGCTTGGTTGTGTTTTTTAGGATAAAAATTGGTCTAAAACTCTGAGTATTATTGTATGCATGGATGTTTCTACCAATATTATTCCCTTTTTTGTTCTTTCTATTATGATTCCTTTGATTTCAATAGATTTTGTTTTAAAAGATGCTCAAGTTGAGGTATATTGTATTATATAATGTTAAATCACAATGTGTATTAGCTATATTTTTAATTAGTTCTTTTGGGAAATTTTCAGGAATAATGAGACTCCAGTGTAGTATGTAAGAAGCAAGGATGAGCTCAACCTTTATCTAAACACATTTTTTTAAGCAAGAGCAATGTTTCAATCAGACATGAATACTACATCTAGTTGATGAAATGCACAACATGCAATAAAATTTCTCAACTACAAAATGCTAACTGTGTTGAAATAATTGCTACCTTATATCACTGGAGCTACATTCATTTCTGATTTAATATTGACCTTGTTTGGACATATTGAGAGGGGTTTTGTTGACATAACCTATACTTAAGAATGTTTAACAATCATCATTCATTAGGTTAAACTACCATGGAAGAATAATCTAATGTTGCACCTTAAAATTGTCTCAGGACTACTGGTATTGCAGGTATTTGGTCTTACATAATGGTTTGTTGTTAAACTACAAGTAGCTTAGAGTTAAAACTTAATATGTTGTTCATGTTTTAAGATGTTCATCGTATGTTGTATATAGGTTTATCAAGAGACAAACCCTGTACTTTTTTCATTCTTACTTAAATATCTTAACTTGGAAACAATCACACCTATTATCTTATTAATGGACAATATAGTTTACCATCAAACTTAGACAATCTTTTGGCTTGGAAGCCACCCCTAAAGGTTATTTAATAGGCCCACGAGATTGTTAATTTTTTAACAAATTTCTTGGGTGATCCCTCATAATGGATCATTAATAGGAGTGTACACCTAGAGAAGGCCTTGAACTTGGGTTAGTATTATGTCAATTGTTCTTCCTTACCCTTATGCCATGGCCCACAAGAGATGCTTGCAACTCTTCCATAGAGATGAGTATGAATAAATCACATTTCTATTGATTTCTTTATATTATGAATTTTGTGCTAGTTCATTTATTCATAATGAATATGATGCAAACTAGGCTTGTGTTAGTAAGTAACAATCACATGTTTGATGACCCATTCATCAAGATAATAGTTTGATCTAGACATGTTGATGTTAGAAATTATTTTGCTTGTCTGTGCTTAACTGCATCACCATGGGGAAACTTCAAACATCTATGAACTAATAAGGGGACTACTCTCATAGAAGTGAGCCATGGTTGGCTCTTGACTTCAAATGAAAGTGATCATAAGTGGGAATAATCAAGCAAGAGACATCTAGGATTTAAGGTCCCACCTAGACAGGGAGGGTGATTGAACCTAGGGTAGGTCTAGACATCCCATCATGACATCAGATAAAGATGTTTGATTTATCGTAGACATCTTTATATAATTCATGAAAATATAAAAACTCCTCTATAACTATATTTACTAGGCACACAAGATTAACCAAGATAACCTTAACAAGCTTACCATTGACCTTGATGGAAATATAGAGAGGTCCATCATATGTGTCGGTAGGGATATCAGAAGGAGAGAAAGAGATGGTGGGTTTATGAATGGAATGCTCTCGAGCAGCGCGAGGGTGAACACCCACCATACCCATCATCCCAACATAGGAAGGAGAGGATCCAGAACATTAGAAGTTGAAGTTTGTGCCACAAAGAATGAAGTGAGATCAACAAAATTGGAGCTATGATGCAGCATAGGATCAATGTAAATTTGCAAGTGTTGGTTAGGGGGAGCCACTGACTTATTCCTTCCATCATTCACACCAGAGACCTAGATCACGTTTTGGTCAATGAGGTCCTACACAATGTGTTTAAGATGCAAGCATCACTCAATGTCATGTCAAGGTACCCTATGGAATTAGTAGAATTACACATGCTTCCGCATGTCGAGAGGCCTGATAGGAGGTAGCTGCATCGAACCATTGTTCAGGAGCTGCTACATGATAGTGTAGAGAGACTCCTTGAAAGGAGTGAACTTATGATTATTTGATGATTTTGGAGCAGAGAGGGCTAAAGCAGCCTGGGACGATGCTTTAGCCACAATTATTGTTGAAGAACTATTTTTATAAAAAAAATATTTTCTTGTAATTGGAAAAAGAAGAAGAAGCATCAGATTTAACAACAGGAGCTGGTGAGGGAGACACCTCAAACCAGCTAAGTGATTGTTGGTAATCACAAAGTGTAGTGCACAAATGTGTGAAAGATGAATATCTCATCAACATAATCCTATCTTGAATCTGTGGCTGCAAGTTTCCTATAACACCTGCTAGACATCACAGTCTAGAAGGGCATAGGGTATCTGTGAGAATAAAGATTGGTATCGGCAAAAGAAGTCAATTACTTTTTCATTGGGTCCTTTCTGACAGTGGATGAGGGACCAGTGAACGTGACCTATGGGCCAATTTTAGCTTGGAAATTTTGAAGAAACTGATTCAAAAACTAATCGAAAGATAAAATAGAGTGGTCAAGAAGTAAGCAAAACTAGTCCAACACTGTGTCCTTTAAGAATCATAGTAATAGATTTTCCAACAAAATGTCTTGGAAAATAAAATCACTACAGAGATCAGTGAAGGTAGATATTGTGATCGAAAAATTTGGATAAATAAAAATGATAAAACAATGAAATGCATTACCTAATCCAAATCTTCAATACCTCAAATAGATAGAATGATAGATAGATTGATTAATTTGATATGTTGATTGAGCTCAATTCAACAACATAACATTAAGATGAAGATGGTTGAAGAATGATGTTGACAGCATAAGGATACTTGAAATGTGTATGTATCAAATGGCTTGTGAGAGGGTTGATTTATAAGCAAGGTTGATTTGAATGGATGGTTGAAATTGTAAAGCTAATTGAACGATGTGGATGGCTAGGATTGATTAGTTATTCCCACCCTTTGAGGAAGTTGTATTCATGTGACAAGTGTAAGGAGGAGGATAAAGTTCATGTGTGATCGTGTATACAAAAACCTTTATTTAATAAAATTAGGTCTTATTAGTTGTACATGTGAAGGATATTAAATGAAAGTTATACAACCACACATGATTCAATTGAGAGGTGGACAAGTGTTGCAATGAGATGAAAGGTGAGGACCTAATTCAAATATTTTATTTGAATTAGTTGGGATATGTGGAAGGAAATTAATTAAATAAATGGGATTTATTTAATTAATTAGCTAGGTGATTAGGATGGGATGGGATTATGATGGAAAATTAATTAAATAAATAAAATTTATTTAATTAATTGGCTAATGGGATAAGTTGAATTAGGAGTAGGATTAGGACAAAATGCTACATGATGTCTTTAATAATGTATTTGACTAGGTGTTGCAAGACAGTGACACATTTGGGTATCTACATTTTTCCCCCCTTTGAGATGATGTTCGAGATGATGAGATTTATGTCGAGTAACATCATTTCAAAGAGGTTAAGGTATGGATAGAGGAAAAGGATAGGATGATGGAAAGATAAGAATGATGATGGAAAGATAGGATGATGATGCCCCCTCGAGAGGATAGGCAGGTTGGACAAACACAGGTAGGCTCTCGAAATTGTCAAGAAAGAAAGATAAGGGAATGGATAGAAGAAATGAATGATGTGTTATACTACAATGAAAATGAGCAACCATGATGTTTGATATAGCACTAGACATTATGCACCAAGGTATAAGGACCAAGGTGATGATGTGTCTTGTGCACCCAGCGTAATACAACATTGTCTAACGTATGAGGTCAAGATGTTGATCCAGCATACACAAGGATATGAATATTAGCCGATCCAAGATGGACTTTGACTCTGTAAGCAACGGTTTGAACTTATTTTCCACTAGACATAATGAAACCTTGTTGGTTATATGTATGGAAAATAGTCTTAGCATAGAATAGTCTTAATGCATAAGAGACTATTTAGCTTCTCAGATGAAAAAGATATTGATATGCAAGATGCTAATCCCAACACATACAACATACCATTTGCATAGTAAGAGAATAAGATCATTCCAAAAACACAACATACGAAATCTAATGACCATGCCCCAGTCCATATGTCATCGCAACATACCAAGATATGATAAATCAAGGTAGCTTTGACTATGTATTAGAAAGGGACAAAAGATAAATCAAAAGAAAAATAAGACACAACCATCATGTTCTCTTGCCAAAAGAGGGTGCTCTTTGGATGGATTGGATAGCGCCTTGTTGTGAGGAAAGATATATCATGTTGAAGGCTAAGATGCTAGATTGATATAGAAAATGGTAGCTTAAGGCATGCAGACAAATGACTTTATTTATCCCTGATTTGATAAGCACTTTGAGCTATTCAAACATGCATAGTCTTCTTTTTGCTTGAGTTAGTCAAAGGGAAGAAGATGGAAGATAGAAGAGATGAAATGGAGGATAGAAGAAAGAATCATCTGTGCTTGCATACTAGATACTTCCTTCATATTCTAGACTGCCTACGTACCCTGTATCCATGGGATCAAAGCACAGTATGATAGATGACGAGATATGATAATATGTAGTTATGGGTGTTTATTGATGATGTGGGAGATAGATGTTAGAAGAAAGTGAGAGATGGAAGAAAGAAGATGATTAATGAAGTGTAAAAGAAAGATGAAAGATGAGAAGAGGTCTATTGCCTATGCCTTAATCTAGGCACTTCTTTCATATCCCTAATTGCCTACATACCCTGTATCCATGGGATCAAGGCATTTAACGATAGAGGTGAGACATAGTTCTGATTTAGTGTTTTAGTGATGGTGAGGATGAAGGTAGATAGGTGAATGGATTGTGGTTTGGTTAAGGTGGGTTGGATTTTTGAGTGATGCTTTAATTATCTACTCCAAAAACTAAGTGCAAGCAAGTGCCCCCAGTATGGGTTGAATTTATCAAAAACAAACAAGGTATTGTCCCTGTCAAGCTGTAAACCAATGATTTATTGATGATAATTGATTGATTTGATGACAGTGTTGTCATGGCAGGGAATGATATATCCCTAGATCAACACAAGGATGGGGGAACGATATATCCCATTGATTATGATGATGATTGATTTGGTTTATGACAAGATTAGGATCAATATCATTGATTGCAATTGGATAATTTGACAAGATTGATTGACTTGATTGGTATGGATTAAGGAAGACTTGCATTTGAGTGTATTGTTTGGATTTTTAATTTATTGGATGAATGGATTGGATGAAGATGATTGGATTAGATGAATTGGATTGGTTTGATTGGAATAATGAATGAGATGATGAATATGATGAAAGAAGGTGAGATAGATGAGGATTATAGGAAGATAAAAGAAGTATATTGCCTATGCCTGAGTCTAGGTACTTCCTTCGTATTTGAGACTACCTACATACCCTGTATCCATGGGATCAAGGCACTTAATGACAGGAATGATATGTAGTTCTTGCGGTGTTTTATTAATGGTAGTGGGATGAGTGATGTGATGTGAATTGATTTGATTGAATGGGTTGATGATTGGATTGATTTTATGGATTGATGAGTGGATTAAGGATTGGATGGAGTTGGAAGAAGTGATTGGATGAATTGATTTTGATTGATTTGATGTAATAAATTTGATTTGATTGAGTGATGTGATGGATTGATTTTGATGTGATGATTTGATTGATTTGGAAGAAGTGATTTGATGATTGGATTGATTTGAAGAAGTTGTTTGATGATGATTTTTGTTGGATATTTGATTTTTTTATATTTTTGAAATGTTTTGATTCTTTTTGTATTTTTGAAAATGTTTTGATTTTTTTTTTTTCTGAAAATGTTTTGAATGTCAATGGATTTACAATTTGGGTAGCCTTTGTGCTAGATACCAATGACAAGGGAAAAACCAAGTCTAGGTGCAAGGATGGAGGTAGGATGGATAAATGGATAAAAGGATGGGTAATAGTAAATGGGATGGAAGGCTCATGATAGAGGGATGGATAAAAAGGATAGGCTATAGTGGAATGGATGGAAGAGTCATGATAAATAGATGGATAAAAGGATAGGCCATGGAATGAAAAAGCTCATGATAAATGGATGGATAAAAGGATAAGCTATAGTGGATAGATGTATCTTGATAGATGGGTGGATAAAATGATAGGCCATAGTGGAATGGATGGAATAGATGTATACATCATAAGAGAGCTAGGATGTGATCTCCAAAGACTATGTCAGATAGGAATAACATGCCCCATTCTTGGTGTAATACGTAGGATTTTACATGACAAAGCTTATGACAATAGGATAATGATGTGATTGATTGGAAAGGATGAGATGTACCAAGAGATAACCAAAGCATGATTCAACATTTTACCCTTAATCTTTATCAAGATCAAAAGGAAGAAGGAGGATGGATGGAGGATTATGATAGGTATGCGGGATAATGGATAAGGATGTTAAGATAGGATATGGAAAGATAGGAGATGATATGATGGAAAATGATAGGTTGGAAATGATAAGATGGATGAGACAATATGCCCCCAAGTGTAAGTGACATAGAAGATCAACCTACACATGACACTTGTTTGCCAGGTTTTCATCATGGTACTTATCCAGGGCACCTTTTTACCAGGTTTTCACCGTTGGATGAATGGTTTTCTCTTTACTTTTTTTTTAATATATATATATATATATATATATATATATATATATATATATATATATATATATATATATATATATATATATATATATATATTATGGGATAGCATGACAATTACACATGGTTCCTGCGAGCAAGTTTTCACCATGGTAATGGATAGGAGGGACTCAAGTGTCTAGTGCTATGAAAGGTGATAGTGTCCCACTAGAGATGGATTTCATCGCACATGGACCATGTCAAAATGTCATTATGCGCATAGATGTTGGTAGGGGATTGCATGGATGAGAGATGGAGTAGGTAGATAGTGGATTATGAAAAGTTTATGCAAGGATGGGGGATAGTGGATTATGATGTGGATTATGTATGGAAGGATAGGGGATAGTGGATTATGAATGGATGGATAGGGGAAAAGCATGGATGTAAAGCTTATGCAAAGGCATGGACCATAGGAATAAAAGGGGGAGGATATGTAGGATGAACATGATATATGGGCGGATTGAATTGGTATGCAGAAGTATGGTGGAATGAAAAGGAAGCATGACCAACAGTTGCACACATCATGATAAACATTGAAGCTTTTAATGGGAAGATAGTGTAGAAAGCAATGGGAATGTTTGCTTAAGAGATGGATGACTTAGTGATTTAGGTACCCACATAAACTTAGTATTTTTATGATTTTTGTTTTGCTTGTGGGATTTTTGGGATTTTTGAATGGAATGGGAATTTTAGATTAAAGGGGATGGTTGGGATTTTTGTGATGTGGATGCCTCATTTGACTTGCCTTATTTTTGCTTAGGGACCCAAATAATTTTAGTTTTGGCTTTTTCTTTTGAAGGTATGGGCTTAGATTGCTTTTTGGATGTAATTTGCTTTGACTTTTTGCATTGATGCCCTAAGGCATTAGGACCTTTAGGATTTTTGGTATTATCATGGGAGGCATCCAAATTTTTATTTTTGAATCCCATGGGATGAGTGGAATGAGTGGAAGCTTTATGTTTAGACAATGTGTGAATTTGTTGGTCATGATTAGGATCTTTAGGGAATTTATGGATAAGTGGATAAATAGGCATTGGTAGCAATCGTGGTAGAGCCTGTAGATGGAGGGATGTTAGGAGTTGGGAGTAGTTGAGGTAAAATGGATGGTGGAAGGTGTATGGTCACATGATTTTGACATTTGTAGGATGATGGAGGTGGAATGGAAACATATGTCTTGGGTAGATGATAGGATTTGCAATGGAAGGTGGACTTAGGGCGCATGAAGGAAGTACCAACATCTTTAGATTATTTACCTTGATGACTCAGGTTTTGGAGGATGCAATGGACTATGGGACTAGGTGTGCTTTGGGAACTAGACTTGAGTTCATTGTTGGATGGAGAAGGTAAGGTAGAGGACAAAGGTTGTTGTTGTCCTAGGGAATAACATTCATGGATGAAGGTGGATATAACAAGTGGATATGTTGGTGGACTTGAAATGGGGTCGATAGTGTATGTGGAAGGATTATTAGGATCTTGATCATAGTCATTGTGCTTACTAAGATCTAAGCTATTGGTTTGATCTTCTATGTTTTCTCAGGAGGCATGTGTCTCATCATGACAAGTGGAAGCTTGTGCATTAGGACTAGATGGAGGATGGAGAGGAGCAATTTGGATATCTTGCTCATGGATGGTTATGGGATTATGGATAGGATCAAGGTTCTCATGGATAGGTTCTTCATTATGAATAATATCCTGATCATGAAAATGATATATGTTATGGATGGGTTGATTGGAAGTGATTTGATCTTGATTTAGACAAGGGGTTGATGTTTTCACATGCTTAGGATAAGAATTTTTACATACCTCTTAGTTTTGGATGGAAGTGGATGACTCTTGGATAGGCTTGACATACATGTTCTTGAGGGTTATCAACATGAGGGCATGATGGCTCTTGGTCAACAACATGAAGGTATGATGGGTCTTGACTTGGGTTCATGATAGGAGGTTCTTCAATAGGCTCGATGGGTTGTGGACTACATAAAGGGGTTGTAGGATTGGACATGGCATTTGGAAGTTCTTTGATAGGCTCAAGGATAGGTGTTTGACATGGAGATAGTTTATTCCTTGCCAATAGCCAATGGATCACATCCTTCATAAGTGTATGGGTGTATAGACAATATAATGGATGGATAATAATGGTAAATGGTGTTTTAGGCTTAGGCTTAGGATTAGCTGGAGGGATAATAGGGGTAGAAAGTGTTGTCTAGGCTTAGGATTAGGATTTGGTGGATGGATAATAGGGGTGGAAGGTGTTGTAGGCTTAGGATTAACTTTGTGATTGGATGGAGGGATAGTAGGATTGGATGGATTAAGACTTGGATTGGATGGTTTTATCAAGGGTAGCTCAAGTAATTGTGCTTGGACCAATTATTGTAGGGTTATCTCCCAAGAATCCTTTTGTGGAAGATTAGAGGAACATGAGGGTGAAGGTAATGGAAGGCTCGATAGATTAGAAGGTTGATGTACCAATGAATTAGGATTGGAAGTACATGATGGTGTTGGTATAGGACTAGTAGGCTTGTGGATTGGTATTTGAGTGAATAATGATGGAGGGTACTCATAGGATACATAATCTAGATAGGTATCTCCCTTGTCAAAGGTAGCATGAGGACTTAAGGATGTTTGATCTTACTACACAGGATATCTTAGGCTCACATGTTCTTGTTGCAAAGGTGGACTTAGGTCTATAAAGGGTGCTTGATGGTCTTGGTGATTAGGTAAAATGATAGGATATGTAGGTGGAAGTGCTTGGGATATGGATTGATGTGGATTGTTGTTGATATTGGATGAAATGGGGTATGGTGATGTAGAATTGATATGATATGTAGATAGATGAGATTGATATGAAGTGGGATAAGTTGATGGAGCATTGACTTGATAGGATGGTGGATTAGGTTGGTATGAAGTTGAGGGGGATGACACATAGGATTGAGATGGCATTGGTTGGTGTTGAATGGATAGAGGATGATGTGCTTGTGGGGTTTGACAAGTGGTTATGAAGTGTTGGGCTTGAGCTATGAGGTGTTGTATTTGAGGTGATTGGCTTGTCTAAAGTTGAGGTTGTTGGATGAGGGCTTGTAGTTGTTGAATGAATCATTGGTCTAGGGTTGTGGTGCTTGGTAAAGCTTTTGGAGAAGGTTTTGGAATTGGGGTACTAGGTCTTCTAATGTTGGCATGTTTTAAGGCTTAGGACCCTTCTGACAAGTGCTTTAACTAGGATTTGGATGATTATGTTTAGGATTTGGCTGGCAAATGTGATTTTGAATCAGATAAAATGAAGACAACCTGTAAGTCACCAGAGGCAAGGATGAATGCAACAAAGGCAATTGGGAATAGCTCAAAAGTGACTAGGAATAAGCCAAAGGCAATTTCATGTTAATCAAAGGTGAGGTTGTACAACTCAAAGGTGATTAGGAATAAGCCAAAGTGATTTTGAATAGCTCAGAAGCGACTGTAAGATATTCAAAGGTAAATCAAGTCAACCAAAAGCAGTTTGCTATTGATCAAAGGTGACTGACTGCAGTTCAAAGGTGATTGGTTGTTGTTCAAAGGCAATTTTTTGTGATAGTGAATGGTATTTGGCAGGTTTTTTTGACAAGAAAATAGATGACTGAAAGCACTCAAACATACAAGGCATTCACAAATATGTACAACCTAGGGTGGAAAAGACAATGTTTGTTGGATTCCCACTGTGGATAAATCTGAGCTGCACTTATTCAGAGCGGATAGCTTAGAAGTTTGGTGGCATTGGCTTCCCCTTACACAGAACACACTTCTCAGGCACACCAAAATTTGAATTCCCAAAGACCCAAAGATCTTAAGAACTTTTCTATCTCTACTTTGAACTGCGAGAACGTGGGATGACTTCAGAGGTTTGACCTCCTATGCTAGCAAATAGAAGGATTTTGACCACTAGACAATGGTTTCTAGTGAATGTTTGGGGGACCAGCATGTTATGTGCATCTAGCAAGCTACTTAAAGCTTTAACTAGCTCTACTAGGAGTCTTAAATACTCTAGGTACACCTCCTTTCAAACTAGCACTATACGGTAAGCATTGATACTGGTTTGGACTTGGCTTTTGCCTTATCCTAATTTATGTAGCAAACTGAACAAAAGTACCACTTGGGGTCGCAAATGAGTTCTCCATACGGATGTGTCTCAAGAGTAGGTCCACTCTAAAGACAATAACAAGTTCTCTTGCACCCAAGATCCATTTGATAGGCAAGGGGAGATGATACTTTTGTTATTAGCTTAGGGTTACACACATGTACAACAAGTAACCAAAAAAGATGAAACAAACACGGAGCAAACAAGGACCTTTTAAAGCACCAAATCCAAATGTTCCTAAATCAGTGAAAAATATGACGAGTCTTTGACCGATCAATCCTGTAACAGATTTGTCAGTAGTTTTAGATCCTCCTTTCTTTGGAAAATGATAAGATGCTGCACAAATAGATGTTAGGTGCCAAAGAAAATCAAGTTGCAGATGTATAAACCAAAAGCGAATAAATAGTGATCAGATGCAATTTCCTGCAAACCAAATGTGATGAAAATTTTACCAAATGTGACTGCCTACCGCTTAAATGCAATTTAGTTGTTACCAGATGCGACTACCTACCGTTCAAAGGCGAGTCTGTACCGTGCAAAGGCAACCGAGGATCATGCAAATGCGACTGACTGTTCACTAAAGGCGCTTGAGTGTCTAAAACTTAGTAAAAACCCTGATCAGCCAAAGGCAAGGAGATGCAAACCAAATGCAAGTTTCTAGAGACAAAGGTGAGTTTCTGTAGACCAAAGGTGAGTTTCTTCACCAAATGCAAGTTTCTGTAGACCAAATGCTATTTTCTTCACCAAATGCACTTTCTTCATGAAACCTAGGCAAGTTTATAGTTAAAATTCATAGAAATGGCCTCTCAGATGTAATGGTGAGGTCAAATTTGGACTAGGAGGTCACCTACAAAAATTTATTCCAAAACTTGACAATCTAGGATTAGAAAAATACAAATTTTTGCAACAAAAACCTACAAAAACTAATGATTAAATCCAATAGGACATGTTCACATTGGGTTCACGAAAAATGTGATCAAAAAATTTGGATAAATAAAAATGATAAAACAATGAAATGCATTACCTAATCCAAATCTTCAATACCTCAAATAGATAGAATGATAGATAGATTGATTGATTGATTTGATATGTTGATTGCTCAATTCAGTAGCATAACATTAAGATGAAGATGATAGATGGAAATTATTGAAGAATGATGTTGACAACATAAGGATACTTCAAATGTGTATGTATCAAATGGCTTGTGAGAGGGTTGATTTATAGGCAAGGTTGATTTGAATGGATGGTTGAGATTGAAAGGCTAATTGAACGATGTGGACGGCTAGGATTGATTAGTTATTCCCACTCTTTGAGGAAGTTGTAGTCATGTGACAAGTGTAAGGAGGAGGACAAAGTTCATGTGTGATAGTGTACACAAAAACCTTTATTTAATAAAATTAGGTCTTATTAGTTGTACATGTGAAGGATATTAAATGAAAGTTGTACTACCACACATGATTCAATTGAGAGGTGGACAAGTGTTGCAATGAGATGAAAGGTGAGGATGTAATTCAAATATTTTATTTGAATTAGTTGGGATAGGTGGAAGGAAATTAATTAAATAAATGGGATTTATTTAATTAATTAGCTAGGTGATTAGGATGGGATGGGATTATGACGAAAAATTAATTAAATAAATAAAATTTATTTAATTAATTGGCTAATGGGCTAAGTTGAATTAGGAGTAGGATTAGGAAAAAATGCTACATGATGTCTTTAATAATGTATTTGACTAGGTGTTGCAGGGAAAAATTTAGGTGTCTACAGATATGTGTCTGTGGGTCTCCTTTGCCAGTATATTTTTCAAACCTAGGTGCTTCAAAGCCTTGTGGGAAAAGTGTGGCTAGAATCGCAAGTGAGAGTGGGCTTTGTCAGTTGTAAGTGGGGACAAGGGTTTGTGTGGATGAAGTGGATAAGGAGGTGAATTGTTGCTGCAAGAACCAACATTTTGTAAAAGTTGGTTAATCACGAGATTAATAGTATGAGTGGGTGGAGAAAGAGGAGTGGAAGCCTTAGGTTGTGAAAGTAGATGCATGACTCTGAGGCTAGTAGGAGGAAAATTAAACGACAAAGAGACCAAGGGTAGAACATTCTCATATTAATTTATGGGGTTCATTGTACCGCCATACAAACCAATACCTGTACTACTAGATTGCAAAGCACTAGTAGTCATTTGAGAAGATGTGAAGATTTGAATTCCTGATGTAAGGAGAGGAACAAAGAGCTGACTTCCAGTAATATTCAAACTTGAGAGTCTTGAGGGTCCGCAACATAACTCACTAATGGAGGTGTATCATTGTGCACTATATGGGTGATGCCATGTAGGAGATCAAGACCTTTTCGATGCACATTTCACATAAATCAGAGAGCATCAACCAAGGGGACAACAGTACTAGATATGTCCTCATGTCATATAAAATCTTGGTAATTAGCTAGATGGTGATATAAGTCACAAATTTTCTTAGGAGGGACATATCCAAAGGCTACCTCATGATCAGAGGCTTCGCCCGCATCATGGTAAGAGGTCATGGGGATAGTCTTGGAAGTAGAAGCAAAATAAATATTTGTAGTAACTTATTCGGAAGAAAGATATGTCAAATCTAGAGCAGATCAAATAGGAGTGTTAGGATTCACAAAAAAGGTCATGGAATAATTTCTTAGACTCCTATGCACAATGTATAGAGAATTTGAAGACTGGGTTGTGAAGCTCATAAACATAGTTTAGGCTTCACAACACGCAGTGCATTGTGATGAAAGAAGAAAACTTTTGTTTTAAATGCCTATGAACAGTGGGTTCACCAAGATGCAAGGTGAACCACAACAGTGAAGAGAAGGTTTTAAGAATGTTAGAACACGTCAAGTTCATCAAAATGTAGTGTAGGAAAAACTACTCCTCAACTAAATGTATCAATCAAGGGACTTCTTCACTAATGCTACACTCGGGCTCTGCTATCTAATGTTTTGATGTTTAAAACCTACTCTAGGTTTTCATAGAACCACTTAATGTTCCAACAAAAGTAAAGAAACTAAACTAGATGCTCACTAGAAGGGAAGAGATTAATCAGAATACTAGAAATAGACAACTATATATTGAAATTTAAAAAATGAGTTACAGAAAAAGAAATAGGAGGAATGGAACCTATCACCGAAAGGAGAGGCTCACTACCCTATATGACAATGTGTAGTGAGGACGTCTACACTAAGAACTAGAATCCTCAAAGTCCCCAAAATAAAAATCTTTAGGTCTCTACAGACCCTAAGTACCTGCACAACACAAGGACAAACAGAAAATACACCTAGCAGTATGTAAACAATACTTTGCATTTGAGTGTCACTCCCAAGAATACATGCAAGAAACAAAGGAAGAATGTTGTGCTACTAAGGAGCTTGCCTCAGTCAAGCCCCAATTTTGGTCTTTCAACCTCCACGAGAAACAAATGATAGAAATATCTTGAAAAATAAGGAAATGTCTGTGTGCTCCTATTCTACTTGTGACTAGAGATTAAGAGCAACTACAAATGAAAAGAAACTAACAGTAGCTTCCCTGGTCTATAGGGAAGAATACCCTTGAACATGGAGCTAGTGCAAAGAAAACAAATAGTGGTCTACACCATGAAACTAAGAGATGGTGGTCTACACCATAAACTGAAAGCAAATAACTATACTATATGCTAAAAGATTTAAATATACAACATTAAATGATAGACTGAAACAATATTACTAGTTTGAATAGTAGGCTACAACTCCTCAAGGGTTGGAGAATAGCTTCAAAACCCTAAAGGAAGAGCCTTCAAATGGATACAATGCAAGCACAAATCTCCAAGAGGTAGTAGAATCAACATCCAACTCAAGAAAGCACTAAAAATCTTGGATAGCTACTATAGAGAAAGAGCTCACAAGAAACTTCACCAAGAAAATTTATAGAGAAAGAATGAGAGATTGTGAGAGCATTCCAAAAAACCTTTCGTTATCCAAGAATGAGAGAGAATGAAGGAGTCAACATGCAAGGAAGAGATCCATTTGGAGCTTGAAATGCATTACAAGAATCTTGCCAACCACATGAATCATTCAACATGTTCAAAAATAGTTTCACTAATCATTTCATGCTTAGTGGATGCCAACGCAATGCGTAGACATCCATGCTAAGTGCTAGTGTTCAAGTGAATCTACCTCAGAATCTCATGAATCTTCTCTAGGCTGGGAGAATCACAAAGAATTAAAACAAAATTTTGAAAAATTATGAAAAAGAGGTTGAAAATAAGCCTAAAACACACAAAGAGGAGGCTGACACCAAACTGGTCACCAAATGTAGCATGAAATTGCAAGGGTATGCAATTTTTGATGCTACAATACCAAGTTGGCTAATAACAACTAGTGAATTATGCATGAGTCAAAAAACTATATTTGAATTTTTGAATTTCAAGGATAAATTTATATGTTGCAAGATCACTGTCACACACTACAAGATTGTCTCAAGACAAGGGAATGCAAATATTAAGGTGGGGAATGAGTGTGAATGTAATGTAATAAATGACCAATGGTGGTGAATGTATAGAAGTATGTGCAAATAGGGATAAGATAAGATGAAATTTGTGAAAGTATGTGTAAATGGTGATGGGAAAGGATCGGGACATAAGATCAACTTTGCACGTGTGTGCCAATTGTTGATATGTAATTGTATTAAGGTATTCCATCAAAATGGGTCCAAAACAAAATAAGAATTGACATGAATATGCAAATTTTACCATTACAATGGTGTTATCAGCATATACATATTATATAGATGGAAATGACATAACAAATTATTCTCACCTTTTTCTTCACTACTTTTATTTCTTTAATGTAACACTACATTTTTTACATTATACATTTCTTAGACTTTAAATCCATCATTTAATACAAATTTATTCATGAAAAAGCCTAACTAAATTCACTTACAGTGTAAATTGGGGATAAGTTCTATGTAAAATATTTAGTTGATATAAAGTATAGTCATTTGCTTAAAATACAATTTTTGTTTGTCATATAAATTAGAAGTTTTTCTGGTTAAAATTTCCCAAGACAACATGAAGCCCACTGTCATCTTCTAAGATACCATTTCTACTAATCATAGCTAAACAAATGGCATTCCCACAAACGTGAATAACATAATTTGGAAGAGGTAACTCTAGGTGTGCACTGCTCTTGAATGGAACCCAAATTTGGGAAAAATAATATCATGTAAACCATAAACAATATAACACAACCTCAAACAAGTAAGGGCTTCAAATTTGCTAGCTCTGGTGCACTCAATTTCAAAAGCAAAGGTACATGCTATTTTCTTGTGGATTCTCTCATCAACAACAATGGAAGTAGTCCCCAAATCTATGATTGTTCTACTTTCACTTTCATCATTTTTCATGAGCATGGAGGGCAAATTCAAATGTTTTTCCCCAATACTCACCACTGTCAGCTTGACGTAATGGAATAAATTGTAGGGGCTACCTCTGGGATTTCAAGATTGATTATTTTATTTGACTTGCTCTAGGATTCTAGGACTAATATGAGAAGTTGCAAGCATTATTTTGGGTGAAGTCAAAAACTAAAACTTTCACCCCTGATTTACTACAATTGATAGGTTCATGCATCTTATCTACACAAGAAAACAATCTAAATCACCTTATAATTATCACTTGAATCCAAAGATAAGATACTCTACCATGAGAAAAGATTTAAGTGTTTAGAGAGTTTGTACATACCATTGGAGGGTTAGAAGGATACTTTCGATTTGTGAAGACACCAATCACAGTAGTAGACTGGAGAAGATTAACATTAGTATCCATCATGTAGGGAAAGTAGGGGACACATATAATTAAGTGTCAGTCAGGATTGGAAAAGTGGCAAAATGGCTTAAGTTGTATTCATGAAATGGAAAGATTACAACATATAAAAAGGCAGATAATATGGTTGAACTACTTGAACAGAAAAGGAAACTAAAAAGGAACTAAAAAACCAACTATGTGACTAATTATAATACAATAATGTGTAATCAGAATATTAACACATTAACATCCCCCCTTAATCTAAAGGGGTTAAACCAAGCATGCCTTAGAACTTCTCAAATTTCTCCCTTCCAAGTGCTTTGGTAAGAATATTGGCAGGCTGATCTACAGTGGGACAATATTTGAGTTGTACACTGCCATCTTTCACATGGTATTGAATCAAATGGAACTTGGTGTTGATGTGTTTGGTTCGATTGTGAAAGATTGGATTCTTTGCCATTTTGATTGCAAATTGATTGTCAACAAGGAGAGGTGTGGATGAAATCTGTTGTGCTTGCAAATCTTCAAGAATTCTACAAAGCCATAAGATTTCCCTGGTTGCCTCAGAAGTGGCCATGTATTCAGCTTCTGTAGAGGATAGAGATGGTATTGGCTACTTCTTACATTTCCAATAAATGGTTGCTGACTCAAGATGCATGAGGAAACTAGAAGTAGATTTGCCATCTTCCAAGTCACCTGTATAATTAGAATCTGAATATCCAACCAAATAGAAATGTGATCCCTTGGAGTATTTGAGCCCATAAGTTTGAGTGCCTTTCAAGTACCGAAGAACTCTTTTGGCAGCTAACCAATGATGTTCTCTAGGTTTTTGCATGAATCTAGAGAGAACCCCCACAACAAAATAAAGATTTGGATGAGTAGTTATTGCATAAAGCAAATTTCATACAAGTTTTCTGTATTGAGTTGCATCAACCAATGCTGTAGAGTCATTTGATGTGAGCTTCAAATTTTTCTCCATAAGAGTACTAAACGGTTTGCAGTCAGACATGCCAAATTTACTTAGAAGTTCACCAATGTATTTTTGTTGATTGATGAAGATATACTTGGGTTTTTGAATCACCTCAATACCCAAATAGTAATGAAGATGTCCCAAGTCAGTCATTTCAAATCCTTGCTTTAATGTGTCTTTCATACTTTGATTATATTCCTCATTATTACCAGTGAGAAATAAATCATCCACATAAACAATAAGATATACAAGTATGCTATCGACCTTTTTGACAAAAAGTATTGCATCATCAAATTCAAAGTGTTTGAAATTCAACTTCAAGAGATGCTTGGTGAGTTTTGCATACCAGGATTAGGGTGCTTGCTTCAAACCATAAAATGATTTTATGAGCTTGCATACCTGCTATTCTTGACCATTGACATCATATCCTTCTGGTTGAGTAATATATATTGTTTCTTTGAGATCACCATTCAAGAATGCAATTATAACGTCCATTTGATGAACTTTTCACCCATTTTGTGCTGAAAGAGCCAACAAAGCATGATTGGTAGTCCATTTTGTAGTAGGTGCAAAAGTTTCATCATAATCTATGCCCTCTTTTTTAGCATAAACTTTTGCAACAAGGCAGGCCTTATGTTTGTCAAGTGAACCATCTGCTTTATACTTGTTTCAAAAGATCCACTTGCACCCAATAGGTTTACAACCTAGTGGAGGATCAATCAACTCCCAAGTATCATTTTTTAGAAGAGCATCATACTCATTCTACATAGCTTGCCTCCATACTACGATATTTTTGGCTTCTTTGTAGGAAGTTGGTTATGAGTCCATTGTGATATTGAGTTCATCAATAGACCCTGAGGATCCTTCATTACTAGATTGAGCCTATTGCTTGGCTTTATAAGAACTCCTTGTTCCCGTTTTACCAATCTCGTCGGGTCTCAAATCTTTCAACATTTATTGGACTTGTTTTTCCCATTTTTATGAGGATTTTGGATGGACCAAAGGTGCTTCCATTTCTTGACTAGAATCTCCATCAATGTCTAATGGTTCTAAAATCCTAGACTCATCTAGATAGGATGATGGTCATTATTAGATGGAGTTTCTACTTGGAGATCTTGAGGTATAACATCTTGGGTTAGCGATTCTAGAGATAGATCCAACAAAGGTGGTTCGAAATGACTTATCCCCCCCATCTTGTGGAATCTAACATGGATGCTCTTTCCAAGTAATAATCTTAGCAAATTTATCAAGTTGCTTTAACTGACAATCAATATTGGCATCATTTTAAGAAGTTTCACAAAATATAACATCTCTTGCAAGAATAAATTTCTTGTTAGCCTCATCATATAATCTATATGCTTTGATAGATTCTGAATAGCCAAGAAAAATGCATTTATAATTGCAGTGATGCAACTTACTTTTTTTCTCCTTTGGAATTAAAGAATAGCAAGTGGAGCCAAAAATATGAAGATGTTGAATAGATGGAGGGTAGCCATTCCAAACTTCATATGGAATCCTATGATGAAGAGCAGATGAAGGAGATCGATTGTGAAGATAAATTTTTGTTCTTGCTGCCTCTGCCCAAAACTACAATTGGATCCCTTTGAAGTATAACATGGCGCAAACCATATTCATAATAGTTATGTTCATTCTTTCAACAACACCATTTTGTTGAGGAGTGCCTGGAACAGTGAGATGATGTTGAATCCCATTTTGATGAAGATAATCCTCAAAAACTAAGGAGGTAAACTCTCCCCCATTGTCTGTTCTAAGAGTGCCAATTTGAGACTGTGCTTGCTTTTCAATCATAATACAAAACTTCTTAAAAGTTTTAAAAGCTTCAAACTTTTTCTTCAAGAAATAAATCCAAGTAATGCAGCTATAATCATCAATGAACAACATAAGGTATTTATATCCCCCAGCAGAAGTGACTGGTAAAGGCCCACACAAATTAGAATGGATGAGTTGTAATTTTCTATGTGCTTGCCAAGTGGAACAAGGGAAAGAATCTCTATGTTATTTGCCAAGAATACAAGCTTCACATTTTTCAACTTTCTTAGACAAAGTGGGCATACCAACAACACCATTCTTTTGCATTCAACATGAATACTGTCATAGTTGATATGTCCAAATCTAGCATGCCACAAAAGACTAGGAGAAAGAGTGCCTTCTTCAATGAGATATGCAAAACTCCTAGAAAGGGCTGATTCACCATGAAGTTTTAATAACTTGCCTTCTTTACAACTAGTAAATGCAACTTGATTATTAGATTTCTTTCTAACAACTACTGTCCATCTTCCAACAAAATTGAGTGGCCTTATTGCCTAATCAATACTAGTGACAATAAGTTATGTTGCAATTGAGGAAGATACAAAACATCATGAAGTACAAAATCTAGAACACTAGGCAACTTAAGCCGAATAGTGCCTTTGCCAAGATGCTTAAGACTTGATTTATCTACCAAATAGATTGGACCACATGCACATTCATGAAAATCTTCAAAATAATCAGGCCTAAATGTCATATGTTGTGTGGCTCCAATATCTATGACCCAAGCATCACTCCATGAAGTATTAACTGAATTATAATAAGCAAAATTTGAAATAGAAAGCACATGATCTCATTATCACTACCACAGGCAAATTGGGTTGTTCCTGGTGCTTTGTCATCGTAGTGTGATTTATCTTTTGGTTTGAAAGAAGTTTCTATCTTATCCTATGAGATCTTGCATTCATGGGCTTCATGACTCCCTTTACGACCACATCTTTTACAATACAAGTGTTGTCTAGCATTTTGGTTTTCATTGTGGAAGTGCCCTTTGCCATTGGCACCTCCTCCACCTCTATTTTTCTATTGACCTTTACCTTTGCCTCTATCACTATGACCACCTCTAGAAGAGTTTTTTATTAGGAGGCTTATCTTTTTGTTGAGAAAGACAAACATTTTCACCAATGTTATCAATTTTCCTTCCAAAGGCCTTCTCACGTTCTTCCAACTTTGAAACCAATGCATCAAAAGTGATTGTGTTTAATTGATTACTTGCTTGAAGAGATTCTAAATAAGTAGAGTGTGTTGGTAGCAGTGCCTTTATTTAAGGTTGTGAGATTTATATCAACTTTTGTACCATCAACATCAATATCATGTTTTATGGCCCCAATTTCAAATGCCAAACTCATAACATCACCATTTTTCGGTTCTAGATTAAACAGTTTCAATTGTAACTCAATAAATTCCAATTCAGAATGAGAATCATAGAGATCTTTCAAATCTTTAAGGGCATCCCAAGCAACTTTACACCCTTGTATGTGCCTAAACACTTCTCCATTTACAAAAGCCAGTAGCAAGGCCAAGGCTTTAGAATTTTTATATTGCCAAATTTCTTTTTCTTTAACATCAGTTGGTGTTGCAGGTTGGACATCTCCATCACAAATGTTATACCACAAATCATTTAAAATCAAAGTGTTTTCTACTTTCATGTACCATTTTACCCCTATCTCTTTCCAGTTAATGGTTCCCCCAATCATTGATACAACGGTGTGAATTGTAAAATTGCACACAATTTGTAGAATCAAACTTATTTCTTTAACTTTTTCTTGCTTAAATTTGTATGAAAAAGCAAGATCTGACTGTATTCTACGTGGCGGAATTTATATTGAAAAAGCAATATCTGATTGTATGTGGCAGAAGATAAATAACGGTTTTGTAACAGATAAAACCTTTCACAAAAAAATAGCTTGCACCTTGAAAAATATCTTCCTCTGCTGAACGTGGCTCTACAACTTCACGTTTCTTCAAATGTCGAATATATATTCTTCAAAGAAGCCTCCAATGCTGATGGGAATGGTAATGCACCCTTTGTATTGGAGTGAAGCGGGCACAAAGAAGCCACAAAACTGTTGCAAATTTTGGTTGAAGAGAAAATCAACTAATTTCCTGGATCCTTCAATTCGGTAGTTGAAATCACCCAACCAAACCACCATGTCAGATGTTTCAGGAGAGCTCTGCAAGCATGGTGATTGTATTCCTCTGACTACCACAGTAGAGCACGCTGTTGTCTCCCAGCGAGCACAAGGGCGTGATTCAGAAGACAGTGTTGCCTATGTTAAAAATTCACCATAACTTTTATTTCCTCGAGCAATCTGCCTAGGCTTTTGACCCAAAAGTGCATCTAAGCATATGACCAAAAATGCCTTCCGTGAAGGCAGACAGGTGTCGTTACAAGGGTTTGAGAAATCAACTGCACAACTATTTGGAATTGGTGGAGATTTGCTTTCCGTGGCTCTCGTACCACTGTCAGGCCAGGATTGGAAAAGAGGTCAAATGGCTTCAAGTTGTATTCACGAAATGGAAAGATTACAACATATAAAAAGGCGGATAATATGGTTGAACTGCCTCAATGGAAAAGGAAACTAAAAAGGAACTTTAAAAACCAACTACATAACTAATTATAATACAATAATGTGTAACCCAAAGATTAACATGTTAACATTAAGCTCCAGAATTCTATATGTATTGTATTTATTAATAGTCTGTGTGGTGGCAGAGTCCGCAGTTTATAGTGGACAGTTGTACTGAAGATTTAGCATGATTGTGCTTAATAGTTGTACAAGATTTGCTTGATGATGAAATTAAATAGCCTCACTCATGTCTATTTGAGACAACTAAGAAAATCAAATTGAATTCTCACTCTCAGGGTCATTCGCCTTTACTTTCCAGGCACCATTAATCCACATATGACAAAGTGATGAAATTGGGAATAGAAACCACCACCTATAATGGTCTTGTTGTGTTCAACACATTGCGTATGTCAAAGGGCCCTTGGTCTGCTGGTGAAGTTGAAAAGTTTTGAATAAGTCCAGTAGGGTGATCATGCCTCAGGTGAATTTGGTGGAATAGATACCCCTCAAATTGAATCTCACACTAAATAACTTATTAACTAAATTAATTTATACTCACATATACTAAAAAAGTTAGCTAGATTAATTTATACTACATATACTAAAAAAGTGTTATTTCTCTTTACATATATTAACATGTCCCTTCCTTTCCAATAGTAAAAAAGAAGTATTTGTTGAGCAAAGCATCTAAGAAATTAGGAAAATTAAAAAGAGCATAAATACGAGAATGCCTAAAAAGCAAAGAATCTCTTTTTTATAATAGTAATGGAGAAGTGTTTGTTAAGCAAAGCATCTAAGTCTCAAAAAGCAATGAATAATTATTGTTTTGATAAGACAAAACATTTAAAATTTGTGTTTGTTAAGCAAAACATCTAAAAAATTAGGAAATTTAATAAGCTGAGGAACATAACATGTCCCTTCTTTCTAATAGTAATAGAAAGTGTTTGTTGAGGCAAAACATCTAAGAAATTAGGAAAATTACTGGAGAGCATAAATACGAGAGCGCCTAAAAAGCAACGAATAATTATTGTTTTGACAGGACAAAACATTCAAAATTTCAAAGCCACTTGATTTTCGTAGCTGTAGCAAGCTTGCTTTTATTAAAGCTGTGGTCCACAACTGTCTCTCCACTAAAGCGAAGGGAATTTGCTTTATAAAAGAAATGGGCATGACATGTATGAATCTGCTTTATAAAAGAAATGGGCATGACATGTAACGATTGAAATTACAGTATTACGAATAAACTTTACCATTATATTGCACCAGAAGCCTCCTTTTGTTATAATAAATTATGAGAGCTGTAAGATTGTTATACTCGCATTCAACCAAGTTTGAATTGCATTGGTATTTAGTCCTACTCTATAAATCTAGAGCTCGTTTAATATTTAAGTATCTAATGTGATAGGAAAGATTGGCAAGCATTGAATGAAGCATTCCTGCTGATTAACTTATAGATAGAAAGGCGTCATCTGTATCCATTTATGCAATGGCAGAAGCTCGGCTTCGATACGGAACTGAAAGCTCTGCAGATGTAAAATTGTTCTTGACAGGCCCAAATGAAGAAAAGTACGGAAGAAATCCAGTTCATCTCCATTCTCAGATTCTGAAAAGATCCAAGTTTTTCGGAGCCAAGTTTTCCAACCGCCGGTCATCGGATAAACCCACCGAAATATTGGTAACTACTGCTCATAAGTTTGATCACTACTTAAAATGCATTGAAATCATGTATGGCGAGCGTGTGGATTTCCCCAATATTGAGGAATGCCTGGCAATTCTGTCAGTTGCTTCTGAAATGTTGGCTGATGACTGCATCAACAAATGTTTCCAATATTTGGAAGCAGTTCGTTGGACTGCTCAGCAAGAGTCCCAAATTCGAAATATTGTCTCTTGTGAGGGATTGAAACTTCTTCCGGATTTAGCTGCCAGGCTTCATCAGGACGACGATGAGCATATGATTTTTGTGGAGAAGAGTATCCAAGAAATGGTGCTTCTTATTAAATGCCAAGACTCAGCGATACGCAGAAATCTAGAGAATGTGGAGAAATATTTAGAGGAGATGTTAGACAGAAATACATCTAGAGATGTTGTGGACATATGTGGGCGTCTGCTTTTGCAAGAGTTCAAAGCATCCATCAATTCTCGTCATTTCTCATATCAAGCGCGGCTTTTTAAACTTATTCAGCACTGTGACGGAGGAATACTCGAAGCTGCACAGAAGGCATTTTGTGAAGATGCAGAATTTACCAAGTATGTAAAGGATTGGGGGCGCGGGACTGAGCTGGTGTTCGATATTATAATGGGGTTTATGAAGGCAACAGGAGATGGAAAGATCGTACTTTCAAAAGCTTCTCGAGTTTCTTTTCTCACAACTTGGCTTCCCATCATGGCAACATTCAGAAGCGTGTCCAAATGTGAAAATTTTGAGCAGTTTGATAAAGCAGTGCTTAATGTGGTCGAAAGCCTCCCTCCAGTGGACAAGAAACGTATTTGCCTACAATGGGCAGAGGTTTACAGATTGAATATGATCGACATCGCTACGCCATTGAATTTGTCTGAACATCTGCAACATGCCCATTCCAAATCTGCAGCAAAGTAGTACTATACTGTGTTCTGTTAAATCTTGAATAACCTTTTGAGTTTTATGTTTTGTTTTCATTTCTAGGTATCTGGACTCGGGTGTTTAGTCACGTCTGCTGTAGGGTAATGGCCTACAGTTAGTGTTTTAGCTATGGTAGTATTTGAACTTGGAGAGTGTGTACCATGTTTCATGTGCTTTGGTCACAGAAATTTCACATACTTCCTTTGTTCCTGTCTACAACAGTTATTATGGTAATAATAAGTTAAAGTTTTCAATTATGTCTTCCATCATTTTTAATATTCAATATGTGTTAGATTTAAAAAATTGAAAAATATGAGATTAACATCAATTTTTTGTTGCACTCTGCTTAAATATCATCCACTTCAATGGTCAAACAATTTATAGAAATTTTACACCTCATTCACAACAAAAAGTGGTAAATATTTGTCCTATTTTCATTGGTCAAAATTGACCTTTGACTATTGAAATGGATGATATTTAAGAATAGTGGTTTAGCATATCAATTTTCTGCTCTTATTTGCTGCCTTGTTGTTCTCAGTTTTAGTGGGCTGCTCTTTGGTTATCCAGTCTTTTTTCTTCAGCTGCTCTTAAGCAGCTTTCATTATTTGTATTTCTCATTGCTTTGTTCAATATTAAAAAAAAAAAACTGAAAAGATGTGAGATTAAGATTATTTTTACGTTGAAGGCGTTCCCTATGTGAACAAGGTGGGCTGGTTTTGCAGATCAACGGTCTCCATCGTGAGAGATGTGCAAGACATTTAGATGAGTTGGGGCCCTATGTGAGCAGGGTGGGCTGATTTCGCAAATCAACATCTCCATTGTGAGAGACATGCAAGACATTTAGATGAGTTGGGGAATGTTCATACACTGGGTGCAAAATGTTAGAATACTTGCCAGTATTTATTTATATTATAGATATTTTTCATTAAAATAATAATTATTAATTTATTATATGTAATTTATTTATACAATATTATTAATTTAAAATATATTAATGTATATAATATTATTAAATTTTAATTAATATTTAATTTGATTTTAAAAAATTATTTCGAATGTAAGATAAACAAATATTATTAATTTAAAATATATTAATGTATACAATATTATTAAATTTTGATTAATATTTAGTTTGATTTTAAAAAATTATTTAGAATGTAAGATAAACAAATTATTATGGACTACACATTAACATATTTTTTGATAGTAAAAATATGGTAAAAATATAAAATATTTTTTAGTTTTTTTTTTTGTTATTTTACGTAAAATTAAATCATATTTCTTAATATATATTTTATATATTAATTATTTTATATATTTATTAATTTTTATTGTGCACAATATAGACTCATCCACTGTTAGTCTTGTGCATCCATTTGAGTTGCATACAAAACTAGGCAAGCAAACGTGGTATAAATAGAATTGAGGTGGCCATATGTGAATTTCTTAATTCACGAATTATTTACTTCTGAACCAAATCCAAGATTTCTCTACATGACACATTTTCAAGGAGTCTAACATAGTGTTAGACCTACTGGAAAATCATGGATGCAATCAACCTAAGGAGATTGTTGTGTCAAATCAAATTGATAGTTGGGTTGGCTTCAACCAAATAGTGATATTTGAATCAATCCAAGATAGAGGCAGGGATAAAGCTAGGGGATAGAGAGACAAAGAAATAGAGAGATAAAGAGGCTCTCTAAGTGCATCAAAATGCTATGGGGTTGCTATGCATAATATTGACAAAGCAAGATTACACGAAAATAACTCCTTTCTAAGGGAAAAATGGTAATAATAAGAAGCTTTGAAGCTTTAAAAAATTAAAATAAAACTAAAAAAAAGGGCTCTCAAAGTCTATATGAGAATATGAATGCTAATAAAGATGCTATGCTTAAGCTTGATGAAACAAGAATACATGAAAACAACCTCCTCAAGGGGAAATTGGCAATTGAAAATAAGAAGCTTTGAAGAACTAAAAGAAAACTAAAATAAAAGGCTCTCAAAGTCCTATATGAGCATATGAATGATAATGGGGTTACTTTGCATAAGCTTGATGAAGCAAGAATACATGAATACAACCTCTTTTAAAACATGAGAGGAGAGGGGTATTTATAGGTAGAAAATGGTCACAATGGAAGGAAAAAATGAAGAGATAAGCACATAAGGGTGAGAAAATAGAAAATTGAGTGGGAAACCTACTAAGAATGGTTGGGAAGATAAGAATGAAATAAGAATAAAATTGAAGAAGGCTACAACTATTTGGCAAAATTTCCAAAGGAGATTGGTAGTGAACTTTAGAGATTGCATTGGAAACTAAGAAAGAGGAGCTCATCAGTTAGAATGGAAACAGACTCACACATGAGCTAAAAATAAAGGAAAATTTGGGACTTGGGTCACCCTTTTGCTAGTGCTGATCATCTAGGTGACCCTACAGCTTGTCACCCAAGCAACCCTTCTACTGAGGATCTTTGAAGGGGTGTCTAGAAAGTGCAAAGTTTTGGAACTCAGTTTAAAGGTTGAAAAAGATGGCTAAGGGCCTGAAGAGGCTAGTGGATATGTCATCAAGCATGAAATTGTTGAGAGAAATATGATTCATGCCTTCGAAGATCATGAATTGGACTGCCATATCATCATCAAACTACCATGTTGGCATATGCAACTTTTTAGTGCTAATAGTACCAAGTTGGCTAATAACAACTAGTGAATTAGGCATGAGTCAAATAAATTAAATTTGAATTTTTGAATTTCAAGGATTAAATTTATATGTTGGGAGCGATTTGAATTTCAAGGATTAATTTTATATTTAATTTTATATGTTGCAAGATCACTCCCGCACACTATAAGATTGTCTTGGGACAAGGAAATGCAAATATTAAGGTGGGGAATGAGTGTGAATGTAATGTAATAAATGACCAATGGTGGTGAATGTACATGAATATGTGCAAATGGGGATAGGATAAGATGAAATGTATGAAAGTATGTGTAAATGGGGATGGGGAAAGGATCCAGACATAAGCTCAACTTTGCACATGTGTGTGCCATTCGTTGATATATAATTGTATTAAGATATTCCATCAAAATGGGTCCAAAACAAAATAAGAATTAATATGAATATACAAATTTTGCCATCACAGTGATATTATCAGCATAGGCATATTATACAAATGAAAACGACATAACAAATCATTCTCACCTTTTTAGTCACTACTTTTATTTCTTTAATGTAAGACTATTTTTGACATTATACCACATTTCTTAGACTAAATTTTTTGAACTTACAAACTAATTAATTTAAAAATAAATTCATCATTTAATACAAATTTATTAATGAAAAAACCTAACTAAATTCACTTACAGTATAAATTGGGGATGAGTTCTATGTAAAATATTTAGTTGATAGAAAGGATAGTCATTTACAATTTTTGTCTGTCATATAAATTAGAAATTTTTCTGGTTAAACTTTCCCAAGACAACCTGAGGCCCACTGTCGTCTACCAAGATGCCATTGCTACTAATCATAGCTAAACAAATGGCATTCCCACAGACGTGAATAACATAAGTTGGAAGAGGCAACCCTAGGTGTGCGCTGCCCTTGAAATGGAACCCAAATTCGGGCAAAACAATATCATGTAAACCATAAACAATATAACACAACCTCAGACAAGTAAGGGCTTCAACTTTTTAGCTCTGGTGTACTCAATTTCAGAAGCAAAGATACATGCTACAAATTGATAGGTTCGTGCATCTTATCGACTACACAAGAAAACAGTCTAAATCGTATTAGAATTATTACTCAAATCCAAAGATTATATAATATGCCATGAGAAAAGCTGTAAGTGTTTATAGAGTTTGTACATATCATTGGCAGGCTGGGAGGATACTTTCGATTTGTGAAGACACCGATCACAGTAGTAAACTGAGGAAGATTAACATTAGTATCCATCCTGGCACCACTAATCCACATATGACAAAGTGATCGAAGCTGGGAATGGAAGCCACCACATATAATGGCCTTGACTTGTTCAACACACTACATATTGAAAAACAAAAAGTAAATTAAATCAGCTATCCTGCCAGTTAGTTTGGGTAAAGGTTAACCAACGGGCATGTTGTAAAATGCCGGCTAGTCAAATTCCTTTTAACAAAATTATATTGGACAAACTGATTGACAAACAGTGTCTTTGACCAGGTTGAAGGAATGTGGTTGAACAGGTTGACAACAAAAGTCACAGCAAACTGGAGTCGAAAATGAGTAACGTGCCAACTGTTTACAGTAGAGTGTCAGTTTGCACCACAAATCTGACAACCACCACAAAAAAGGGTGACTAAAAAATAAAAACCAATATGAGACAAACTAAGTTCACACTAAATAACATATCATATAGGCTAAATTAATTTATACTTACATATACTAAAAAAGTATCATTTTCCTTTGCACGTATTAACATGTCCCTTCCTTTCCAATAGTAATGGAGAAGTGTTTGTTAAACAAAAGCATCTAAGAAATTAGAAAAATTAAAAAGCCAGGAACATAAATACCTATGAGAAGGCCTATCCCTTCTTTTAAAAAACCAATGAGCATAAATACACCCAAAAAGTAACGAATAATTATTATTATGTCCCTTCTTTCCAATAGTAATGGGGGACTGTTTGTTGAGCAAAGCATCTAAGAAAATAGGAAAATTAAAAAGACAGCCAACATAAATACCTATGAGAACTCCTATCCCTTCTTTTAAAGAAACAGTGAGCATAAATACACCCAAAAAGCAATGAATAATTATTATTATGTCCCTTCTTTCCAATAGTAATGGGCAGGGCCTAAATTTGATAGCCGTATGGCCATATTTCGATATTTTTGTTGTAAAATACAATCAAAATTTTAAAAAGATTGTATCACATGAAAGGAGAGATTTTTAATAGATCTATCAAAATTTATATAAAATTATGATAATATTTATATTTAATTTAATATAATTTTACTTATACTAAAATATATCATAATATTTTAAGGACACCTTTGAATAAATAACCATTGAAAAATTGCTTGACAAATAAAGTCGACCAAGCCCTGGTAATGGAGACTGTTCGTTGAACAAAACATCTTAAAAAAGTTAGAAAAATTAAAAAGCCGGCGAGCATACCTAAAAAGCAACGAATAATTATTGTTTTGATAGGACAAAACATTCAAAGCTGCTTGATTTTCATAACAGTAACAAGCTTGCTTTTATTAAAGTTGTGGTCCACAACTGTCTCTCCACTAAAGCGAATGGAATCTGCTTCCTAAAGAAATGGGCTATTACGAATAAACTTTACCATTACATTGCACCAGAAGCCTCCTTTTGTTATAAATTATGAGAGTTGAAAGATGGGCAAGCATTGAATGAAGCATTCCTGCTGATTAACTTATAGATAGATGTTGAATTAGGTAGAGCAACAAAACTGAAAAATAAAATTATAGATTTACATTGTAAACGCTAATAACAATAAATTGGAATTTTAATATAATCTTTTCTTGTGTTTTACATTTCATACAATTAACTTATAAAGTCTTATTTTCCCATTTTATTAACTGTCTACGAGAATAACTTCCCACTCAACTAACTACTTAATAAAGCCTTATTTTCCCCTTTTACCAACTGTTTATGGAAATAACTTCCCATAATTAATGTAAACCTTATTTTCTAACCATAGAAAGGGGGTCATCCTCTGTATCCATTTATGCAATGGCAGAAGCTCGGCTTCGATACGGAACTGAAAGCTCTGCAGATGTAAAATTGTTCTTGACAGGCCCAAATGAAGAAAAGTACGGAAGAAATCCAGTTCATCTCCATTCTCAGATTCTGAAAAGATCCAAGTTTTCCAACCGCGGGTCATCGGATAAACCAACCGAAATATGGGTAACTACTGCTCATAACTTTGATCACTACTTAAAATGCATTGAAATCATGTATGGCGAGCGTGTGGATTTCCTCAATATTGAGGAATGCCTGGCAATTCTGTGATCAGTTGCTTCTGAAATGTTGGCTGATGACTGCATCAACAAATGCATGCAATATTTGGAAGCAGTTCGTTGGACTGCTGAGCAAGAGTCCCAAATTCGAAATATGGTCTCTAGTGAGGGATTGAAACATTTTCAGATTTAGCTGCCAGGCTTCATCAAGACGACGATGAGCATATAATTTTTGTGGAGAAGAGTATCCAAGAAATGGTGCTTCTTATTAAAGGCCAAGACTCAAGGATATGCAGAAATCGAGAGAATGTGGAGAAATATTTAGAGGAGATGTTAGACAGAAATACATCTAGAGATGCTGTGGACATATGTGGGCGTCTGCTTTTGCAAGAGTTCAAAGCATCCATCGATTCTCGTGATTTCTCAAATCAAGCGCGGCTTTTTAAACTTATTCAGCACTGTGACGGAGGAATACTCGAAGCTGCACAGAAGGCATTTTGTGAAGATGCAGAATTTACCAAGTATGTAAAGGATTGGGCGCTCCGAGTCGGGGGTGAGCTGGTGTTCGATATTATAATGGGGTTTATGAAGGCAACAGGAGATGGAAAGATAGTGCTTTCAAAAGCTTCTCGAGTTTCTTTTCTCACAACTTGGCTTCCCATCATGGGAACATTGAGTCGCCGGTTCAAATGTGAAAATTTTGAGCAGTTTGATAAGGCAGTGCTTAATGTGGTCGAAAGCCTCCCTCCAGTGGACAAGAAACGTATTTGCCTACAATGGGCAGAGGTTTACAGATTGAATATGATCGACATCGCTACGCCATTGAATTTGTCTGAACATCTGCAACATGCCCATTCCAAATCTGCAGCAAAGTAGTACTATACTGTGTTCTGTTAAATCTTGAATAATCTTTTGAGTTTTATCTTTCGTTTTCATTTCTAGATATCTGGACTCGGGTGTTTAGTCATGTCTGCTGTAGGGTAATGGGCTACAGTTAGTGTTTTAGCTTTGGTAGTATTTGAACTTGGAGAGTGTGTACCATGTTTCATGTGCTTTGGTCACACAGAAATTTCACATACTTCCTTTGTTCCTGTCTAAAACAGTTATTATGGTAATAACAAGTTCACTTAAGTTTAATTTATGTCTTCTATCATTGTTTTCGCATTTCTGAAGTTAACTGTGTATAAGTTTGTTATCATCAATGTTTTAGATCACACTACGTCAACGTTGTCATGACAGAGTGTGATCTGAAACTCTAGACCACTAGCTCTGATACCATGATAAAATATTGGGCAAAATAATAAACAGTAGGACAAATACAACAGCTGCAAGAATTAATCTATTTTATTCAATAAAGAAGATTACATTTATAATAGGAGATGAGTTCAACAACTCCCTACAAAACAGGAATCTAACATGACACCTAACTGAGATTTATTGACACCTAACTATGTTTAATTGACACAACTACAACAATTAGTGACACCTCTATAACTTCTATTGACACATCTATAACTAGACAACTCTAGTTGACACATATTCACCACATGTGAATAAACCAGTTATTCATTATATTCTAACACTATTAAATCTTGAATAACTCAGGTGTTTAGTCTGTGTTTGTTGTAAAGTAATGGGCTATAGTTGGTGTTTTAGCTTTGGTAGTATTTGAACTTGGAGAGTGTGTACCATGTTTCATGTGCTTTGATCACAATGAAATTTCACATAATTCCTTTGTTCCTGTCTAAAACAGTTATTATGGTAATAACAAGTTCACTTAAGTTTTCAATTATGCCTTTCATCATTGTTCATTCACGTTCCTGGATTTAACTATGTATAAGTTTGTTATCGTCAGATCCAAAATGTTTTGTTATCATCAGATCCAAAATGCTGGTGATAACAAATTTTGGATCACACTGGTTACGGAGTGTGATTCAAAATGTTGATGATAACAAACTTATACACCGTTAGAAATGTTCCGTGAGAAATGTTGATGATAACAAACTTATACACAATTAAATTCAGAAACACAACTGAATAATATAGACTGTAGAAATCTGATGTCTTCAATCTTCCATCATTTTTAATATTCAATATTTGTTAGATTTAAAAAATTCAAAAATGTGAGATTAAGATCTTGATTTTCTGCTATTATATTTAGTAAGTTGAAAATGTGAGATTAAGATCATTTTCCTATTTCTACAACAGTTATGCTATGCCAAAATATATGTGGTTGTTCAGTGTCTTCAAAATTTGGCATTTCTTTGCTTAAGAGACTTTTAAACTTTATATGCTTATTTTTTCAGTGATGTTCCCATCTAACATAACATAATCTAGAGGCACAGATATATATGTTTTGACAGATTTCAAACCTTTACAGTAAAACAATCTTTGTTATTCTTAGACCTGCAATGAGAAATATACTCTAGAATCATCTCCGAAAATGTCCTTTTATGCTTCTTTAGTGAACACCATTTACCTTTGGTCATTTAAACATCTTTCAAAGATAGTTGAGAAGATTGAGCGGAGACTAAACACTTGATGAATTTTTTAGTTTCACAATGTGAGATGTATTGCGACTATCTCAAAATCCTTTAATACTCATAGAAGTGTATTCAGTTAATAGAGGAGATGACCAATAGCTAAAGGAAAATTGCATTATTAACTAGCAGGCAAAATGATTGTCTACCATATTGATTGTTAGAAATAGATATTTAGATTTAGTATATGTGTGCCACTATACATCACTCCTAGGTTATTGGTTAATACTATGTTATCGCTCTAACTTACAGTATTTGTCTTTGACTTGAGAATTGAATTTTCTACGTCTAACACCTCTCTCAAGCCACATTTCAATATTTGAGATTTTTAGTATACCTCCAACACTAATTAATTCAGTTAATAGAGGAGATGACTAATAGCTAAAGGAAAATTGCATTATTAACTAGCAGGCAAAATGATTGTCTACCATATTGATTGTTAGAAATAGATATTTAGAATTAGTATATGTGTGCCACTGTACATCACTCCTAGGTTATTGGCTAATACCATGTTATCACTCTAACTTACAATATTTGTCTTTGACTTGAGAATTGAATTTTCTACGTCTAACACCTCTCTCAAGCCACATTTCAATATTTGAGATTTTTAGTATACTTCCAACACTAATTAATTTAGTTAATAGAGGAGATGACTAATAGCTAAAGGAAAATTGCATTATTAACTAGCAGGCAAAATGATTGTCTACCATATTGATTGTTAGAAATAGATATTTAGATTTAGTATATGTGTGCCACTATACATTACTCTTAGGTTATTGGCTAATGCCATGTTATTGCTCTAACTTACAGTATTTATCTTTGACTTGAGAATTGAATTTTCTACGTCTAACACCTCTCTCAAGCCACATTTCAATAGTTGAGATTTTTAGTATACCTCCAACACTAATTATTTAGATAGAGACTAAAATTTAAGACCGCATATATATATATATATATATATATATATATATATATATATATATATATATATATATATATATATATATATATATATATATATATATATATATATATATATATATATATAAAGAGAGTGCTCTCCCTCTAACCTATTAAGTCGGCACTATTTTATTTTAAAATATTTTCTTATTATTTTAATGGACCAATTTTTCTTATCTTGCACAAGCTTAATATTGACCGGAGACAGAGGTGGGGGTGCATGAATTTGCTTTTAATAGTCTTAGTACATTTCATCTTCGTCATCATCCTATTTTCTATTTATATAAATAATTAGACCATTTAAGACTTCATTATTTCCTTGACCATTAACTACACAATTAGTGTTTTTCTCTTTTCTATTTATATAAATAATTACACCATTTAAGACTTCATTATTTCCTTGACCATTAACTATACAATTAGTGTTTTTCTCACTTTAGAGTCAAAGTTTTAGAAACTGCATAGTTAGTGCAATGTAATAAAATTTTGTTAATTTAGGGTGGACATTTATGAATATTAATCATTAAACATGCAAAATATTTTAAAATATTGTGTTACCAATAATCTTTCATGATAGATTTACCTAATGTTGTGATTGTATATATTGATCTAAGCATAGCTATGTGAAAAACCTCAAGTATGGTATATGCATTTGCTCTCACCTAATGTGCACCATATAATTCTTGCACAACTTTGTGCATCATTGATACTTCACAATTTTGTGCACAACTATAGGAATGGTTCTCACACACCTTTGTACAACACAATTCTTGTGCATCCTTGCTTAATATTTACTCCCTGTATTTCATGATTTTGCACATGGGTGCACATGCATCTGTTCCACCACAATTAGTTAAGTACCATACATGTCCAACACAAGGCTACATCTACACCACATGACCATGCCATCCCTTTGGCACCATATGAGTTTGACATATGGCACATGTATTTCCACATATAAATAGTTGTCATGTACTAAGTACAAGTAGAGAAGAACCTAACCAACTACTGTGCCTCACATAGGTCACTATATAGTGTATATTTTCTCTCTAGTATAATCCAAGTCTTTCACTCTTTTCAAATGTGTGTTTTCTTTTTAATGTAAAGTTTCCATTTACATATTCCACAATTTTTGTTACTTGCAAATATTTTATCCTCCAATCTATCTGGGTATTAGATCATTGGTATTAAAGCTTGAAATTTTTCATTTACATGCCCATTCAAATGCACTCACAACAACATCTAAAGGTACCATTGGTTCAATATCTAAGTACTTTGTGAACAACGGTAACTTTAAGAAACCCCCCTAAAAAATTATATAAATTTATGGCAAATCTTGGTCTAGTGCATTAATTTTTGTGGTGAATCTATTCATATTTTAGGAGAAAAAAATAATTTTTGTTGTGAATGTGTGCACATTTGCCAACAATATTATTTTTTGCTAGTGAATTATAGATGGATTCATAGAAATAAAATAATTATTTAGTGAATTATTGATTGAATTTGAATAAATAAAATAATTTATTAGGCAAATTATCAAGTGGTTTAAAAATATTACATAATGTATATAGAGAAAACATTTTGATGTAAAAGAATACACATTAATTCATTTAGCAAATTATCAACTCGAATATAGGGAAAAAATAGATGTCATCTAAATAACAATAATTGATGACTAATGTTTTATTTCAAGAGATAAATTGTATTGATAAACTTTTGGGGTAAGTGTTGGGATTAACTCTCAACCATTTGATTTGTTTAGATCAAGGGTTGTGGTAGCTTGTTGATATTCTTGGATAGGTATGACCTATCCCAAAAATTTGCACACTGTCTCATGGAGGCTAATGATAACATGATGACAAGGTCAGTGATAAATTTAAGGAATCCCCCTAAAAAAATGTATAAAATCCTAGCGAACCCTAGCTAGAGGCAGTAATTTTTATGGTGAATGTATGCCTATTTTTAGAAAAAAATTGTTGGTGAATTTTTTCAAATTTCTTGACATTGGTGATTTTAGCTCTAGTGAATTACAGATAGATTTGAAAAAAAAAATGTTGGCGAATTGTAGTTGTATTCAAAAAAATAAAATAAGTTAGGTGGTGAATTATATAAATATTCAAACAAAAATATAAAATTAGTTATTTGGTGAATGTGCTGGCGAGTTTTTGAAAAATCATAATTGATGGAAAATATACAACCATAAAGACAATTTTCTCATAATCTTATAAGAGATTAATATGCAAACATAATATTCTGAAATCCACATGTAAAAGAATAAGAAAACATACCATCAAGGTGACACAAGATATACCCTCAGAAGACCCTCCTTCAAAAGCATCCATACTCAATGTATTAATCAGCAATGAAACATTACAATACACTCTCAAAGTTGACACCCTCGAAACATCAAACTTCTCTAATGCATCCTCCATGTGTCCAAGCATGTACCCACACATCCCATGCCATGCTTCACAAAATGCACTCACAAGAGAAACTCAATACAATGACAGCCTCTCACACAACCCACATCCAAAACAACCAACAACCAACCCCAACTACTGACCATGTGCTTGCTTTTATAGAATCAAGCTCACACAAATACAAGATGTAGTATGGAGAAAAACATGTGTTCCAAAACCATGGATACACAAAACCATTGACCCCTCATTTAATATTTGCAACTAAGTTTTCACTTTATGCCCAATATTAAATAATAACCCAAATAATTAATTAATTATTTTGTGTTCCATAGACATAAAATAACTAACCCAATGTTACATACAACATTTACAAGTGGCACCCAAATAAATAAAGTGGCTAAACACATCAATTAAGATGCACCACAAATTAATATTTATTTTACATAAATAAAAATAATCAATGTTATGCAAGGTGTACAACACACCTATTTCCTAACAATAATGTGGCTAACAAAAATATCAAATGTTAAATGATAATGATTAAGTTACTTGGTAGATTTATAGTTTTAAAAATATTTACACTTACATCATCAGATGATTGTAGATCAACGACATAAGTTCTATTCTGGGCCGAAGTTCTAACACATCCAAATTTGTACATAAAGTCTTCAGAATAGAGGCAAGTGTCAACGAGTAAATGATTCATATTAATGAAAAATAATAGATAATAAAATAAAAATTTAAAAGGATGACTTTAGTTATAATTTACATCAATGTACTCATGATATTATAATAAATTTTTATTGTCAGATGATCACAAATCAACAGCATAAGTTCTATTCTAGGTCAAAGTTCTAACACACCCAACTTTTTATATAAATTCTAAAATAGAGACAAGTCTCAATGAGTGAACAATTCAGATTAAAGAAAAATAATAGATAATAAAGCAAAAATTTAAAAGTATGACTACAGTTACAATTTACATCGATGTACTCATAATATTATAATAAATTTCAATCGTTAGATGATCGTAGATCAACGACATAAGTTCTATTTTGGGCTGAAATTCTTACACACCTAACTTTTTAAATAAAGTATTTGAAATAGAGACAACCATCAATGATTGATGCTTTGGCGTATTCAATGGGAATAATACTCATGTAAGAAGATCAGTTCCCATTACATTTAAGAGTCACCGACTCAAACATAAGAATTTTCTAAAGCCTATTTATGAGAATGAAACGGTGGTCATCCTTCATGTAGTAAAATAATGGTGACTATATATAATGTGAAGAAACTATAAAGTGAACATAGGTCATGATAGTCTTAAATACTTCTTGGAATATAGGTTGTCACCAACCAAATAACAAAAATGGGTCACTAATATATTGGGCTATGACTTTGAGATTGTATACAAGAAAGAAAAAGAGAATGTCATGATTGATGCACTATCTAGGAGGGATTAACCCACTAAGGCCATAATATATGTCATGTCTATATTATAAGTAGACTAGGTGGATGAATAAAGATTGGAATGGGAAAACGATGGAGTTACATAAGATCTTATTCAAAAGCTCCAACAATATCAAGGCATGTTAGATAAAATTGTGTTGAAAGGAGATGTTCTCTAGCACAAGGATAGGTTGTACCTATGAAAAACTCAACCCTTAAACATAAGGTGCTTATATAACTCCATGCTTCTTTAATAGGTGGGTACTCAAGTTTCTCAAAACCTTATTATAGAGTCAAGAAAGATTCTTTTGGGAAGGGATAAAATGTGAATTCTAGAAATTTATGGTAGAATGTATAGTATGTCAGTAGAACAAAGGTGAGACAATCAGGACACTGGGTATGTTGCAACCTCTATCTATTCTTAGCTAGAGATGGGAGGAGGTCCCCATGGATTTTATCACAAGGTTGCCATTTTAATATAAATGGAAAAATGTTATCATGGTTGTTGTGAATATAATCGTAAAATATGCCCATTTTTGTGCATTGTTGCATCCATTTGTAGTGATAACAAGCTTTCACCTAAGTATTATGGTCCTTATCAAGTCTTGAAAAAGACTAGTAGTGTCTCATACAAACTTGAGTTACCTCAGTTAGGGAAAACACGTCTAGTCTTCTATGCTTCATGTTTGAAGGTCATTGGACAAAGAGTTTCAACCCAATTTAAGCTACCTAATATCAATGAGGAGGGAAGAATCATTTTGGAACATGTGGCAATACTTCAAATACGCACTAAGAGGTTGTAGTCAAGGGAGATTACAAAGTATTTGATCAAATGGAAGAGTCTACCCAATGAATATGCAACATGGGTGTTACATCGTAAAAGGTTTCCCTGGGACTTTTTAACTCCTAGTTTAGCTCCTAGGTCCCCTTAATTTAATTATGTATACTTAAAAATTATCCCAGAGCAGATTCCCCCAAAACCCATGTCAAATGGGGCCTAGGGGTCCACATTTAATGTTAATTAAGACTCAAAAAGCAGCCCTAGTCCAGGCCTATTTTGCTGGGACCTAAATTTAAGTTGTCGACATAGGACCTTTAAAAAGGTTTCCCTTTGTCAGCCTTTTCAATTTGAATTACGAAAGTTAGCGAGAATGCATATATAAACATGTTTAGGGCTTCATTTTACTCCTACTTGATTAAGTCAAACTTATGATTATCAAGCAAAGAGCATTCAAGGGATTCATTGTGTTGCAGAGCAAACTTGTGTTGTGTTTGTTGCAGATTTTGCTTCATCAACTTATTTCCCCATGATTTGAAGGCTCTTCATCTCCATGAGGGTTTCACCTCTACAGTGACATCTATTTGTGTTTCAATCAATTTATTTTATCATTAGATTTGGCCTCTACCCTGCAAAGGCACACACTCTATCTAACAACAGTGTTGGAAGGCTTGAATGCCATTCCAGGGATTGACTGAGGCAAGCTCCCAAACACCACAACCCCCAAACCCTTCTCTTTGTGATTGCATGTTACATTTATAGGAGTTTGCAAAGTGGAGTTGCATAGAAGTAGAGCAAAAGATAAAGATTCAAGATTTGAAGAAAAGTGCAGAGAATATTCCCTATTGGACTTGGGTGCTCACCTTGCAGTCCTCCATTTTGGCATTTCTAGAAAATCTAAAGTAGGTTGCAGTCTGATACAGATCATTGTTCTAGATCCACATAAAAGTAGTCCTATCAGACTAGGGCACCCACCCCCTTGTCCCCGAAGTTTCTACCTTCAAAAATCTGAATCCTTGTAGGTTTCTAATCTATATTTAGTGTCTCCCTATGCAATCATTTGTCGTATTTCATTCATCTGTACACAATTTCATATAATTAGGGTTTAAGGCTTAATTGATTTATGGTTTAAAACAAATTCATCAATACATTCTATCTTTCCTTATTATTTCATAGTGACACCAAACCTGTAACTGAGTCCTCTTGCAACGATAGTGACTTAACTTAGTTTATGTCCTTGAATGTGTATGTGAAAGGAGGGTTTGATTGAATCTATCTCAACTAGACTTCAACTTGTATCTTCATTTTCACATATAATAATGAGAAGTTAACGAATTCTTGTATAAGAATCCCAAGATAGATAATGTTAAGGACAATGTTGATTTGAAGGAGAGAGGAATGTTATTCCTTTAACCTCTACTATGTATAGGCATATGCGCGGGCTAGTCTATGATTCACTTACAAGTTATATTTTAATCTATTAGTTAGTTATTCTTTAGGCTAACCTAATTAAGATGAAGGGGTGCATGACCCTACCTAGTTATGTCTATAAATAAGGATGATCAAATCCATCCTAGATTGTCAAATTACAAATTATATTCTTATTGTAAGGTTGTGGAGTTTTCTCCCTCAAAGTGGATCAATTATTTATTCACTATTATGTTTTTATTTCATTTATATTGACGTAATTTCATTACATAATTTTTTCTCCTTTGCATTATCCTACCTTGAGGATCCTAGTGATGACAATACACATTTTTACCTTCACATGAGGTCACTAGTCTTTCTTATCTATCATGTGGCTCAAGGTCTGTTGAGGATATGTTTAGTGCTAAGCATAATCATAGGTATATATCTTCTCAAGATGAAGATTATGGATCTTTGTCTCATTATGATTAAATTCCTCACATGTACTTTAATATCCCTTAGTATATCCCATGGACTTTTCTATGCATTAGAATGATATACAAATTTTTGATAGGGACCCACATGTGGATCCTCCCGTGCTATCTTTTATTACATCTTTGAGTAATTATGGGCTACATTCTTCTACACCCTCTACTAAATAAACACACGATTACATTATTCTATGCCCTCTTTTACAATTTTTACAATGATATACAACATTTTGATAGAGACCCACATGTAGATCCCCTCACATTTTCTTCTAATGTTTATTTCAGTAATTATGGATTGCATTCTTATACACCATATATTGAATAAAAAAGTGATTTCATTCTTCTATAATACCCTCTTTAACATTTTTTACTTGGTATATGTGAGGATAATGTGTTATTAGTTGATGATACATATTTTGCATCCTCCACCACTATTACACATAACATGATGCATAATAATTTGGGACGTGTTAATCATTATATTTCACCTTATGTGAACTACCTCATCACTAAGACTGATAATCTAGAATAGTATGTTGATACAAAAAAATTTCAACCACAAGATGATACCATCAAAATATTCCACAATCCTTTGGCATATGAGATTTCAACTTATCCTTCACCAAGTGGGTTTGTGGCACTTCATTTTATAAAGTATGATAGTAGAGGTGATCTATTACAATATTTATAATACTTCCAAGTAATGTGCACCTCCCTTATTTTTACAATAATCAATTGCTCGCCAAGGTGTTCCCATCAAGCTTGAGTGATCATTCAATTACATGGTTTTATACATTGCCTTGAATACTTCTATTAATTCCTTCAAGGAGATGGCTAAAGCTTTCATGAAACATTTTCATTACAATCTTGAGCCTAAGACATCATTTCTCAATGAACATGAAATGCAAACAAGAGGAACATGAGACAATTAAAGATTATATTTTTAGATTTCAATCTTTAGCTACCAATATGAGGTCTCCATTATGGGATGATGAGATTCAATATATATTTATGGATGGTTTACTTCCAATCTTTCAGATTCAAGTGTATTACATGCCTCATCATTCATTTTCATATTGATGTGCTATTATACGTTAGTGTGATTGTGCCTTATTAAAAGATCTCATTTATATCAATGTTTTTATAGAACTTCCTCTTTTTTCTGAGTCAACATCATTATACTATTCAAAAAATATGGACAATGAGAATGTACCTAATGATATTCATGATGATAATAACTTAAATTCTAAACCATAGAACTTAAGAGAATTCAGTACGTTGAAAGAATCTCCATATATGGTATTAGAACAACTTTACAACACAATCTCATTACTTTACCTCTTGACAAACCAATGTATAACTCTAAGCATGCACCAAATATAGGTAAGTAATATTGTACCTATCATTGCATGCATGGACACTCAATAGATATATGCATTGCATTCCAACATAAAGTTCAAGATCTTGTAGATAAAGGAAAGATAAACATGTTGAGCATACTCATGAGCCTACAACCCTCTAGCTTGATGAGGTTAATCATATGAAAGTATATGATGTACATCAAGTGATTGGTCATACTCACCATAACACACCCTATATTGAGGTTGAACATGAAATAAAATAGAAACCACCTATTGTGTAACTAATTATTAATGTATTTGTAAAAATTAAAAAGGATTATTAACAAGAGATGCATATGATAAAAGAAGCAAGTCATGAAGAATAAAATACAAGAATAAATTATGACACAATTTGGAATGAAGATGATCTTTTCAAGGACAATGATGATCATCCTAGATTTGTTTGATGATTCATGCACATCTCCATAAACTATAAATCTATATGACTATATTTCTAGTTTTCATTTTGTCTTTTTCTTGCATCCCCACACTTTAGCCTTTTTTATCCCACCTTGTTTGTTGTGATGCTCATTTCACCTCATATTACATGTTTCATGTTTACTTTCACCCACTTGGGGGTGGGGGGATTTCCTTCTTTCTTTCTTGACATATCTACTCTTACACTTTTTTATATCTTCTTTTCTAATTACTATATCCAAGTTCATGTCTTACTATGTTCTTATGTTTTCTCATGACTACCACATTAGTTTTTCCTTTTCCTTATTTCTTCCTAATTTTATGAATGTTAGGCATCATTATGAGTTTCCTTTATCATGATGGTTTTATTATTATTCTCAAGTTTGTCTACTTATGATGCTTATTCTCCTTACCATACTTTGATTATATGATATCTTAATACTTACAATCCATATCATGTCAATATCTTATGCCTAGATTTCTCGTATTATCCCATGATCATTGCTTATATCTCATAGAGCTATTCATTTGTCATGCCTACCCATACATACATGTACAAATAGGCATAAACACAATGCAACTAACTTTTTTTTGTTTACAATACTAGATACTAACAGTTACACTACTCACATTAGTGAATTATGCACACTCAACATTGTTGCACATGTAACAGAATGAGAACACACCACTCAATGCAATGAGAAATAATAACAAAATCAAGTGTGATGGAACCCATTCACAATGCCCTAGAAAAGTGAAGACAATCTAACAAGGTGTTGACATTATTATTGTCACATCCCAAAATTTGACTATATTTTACTTTGTACTTTTAAGTAATTAGTAGAAGATTATGTATGATTTAATGATTTGACATTTAGAGGAAATATCAGGAAAGATCAATGATATCATAAGATTATGTCTATGCCATTAGAATTAGCATGTGATTATATGTTGTATGAAGATAAGGTTTTTAGCAATGATGCATTGATCACAATTTGATGATTGTGAGTGATATCCAGGGAATAGATTAATAGTCTCCGAGAAGGGAGGGGGAGTATCATCCAAGAGAAGTGGATAGATATGGGAAGGGACAGGCTATTGCCACCTAAGTTATTTGTTTTATAAACTTAGTGAACCTGGTTTATAGTGGTAAGTTGAGCTCAACTTATTTAGTCAGTGACCGGGTCTTGATTGCTCAATTATCGATCCTTCGATAAGAATCATTAAACTTATGTTTTGATTGAAGTAAGTTAAGCCATTTATGACCAACGTTAAGAAACGGTCGATAATAGTAAAGTTATTTTATAACTTGAATTTCTATGGGGATCATAGTATAATTCTTGTCTTTTGGCATTTATGTAAGATAGAGAAGGGGGAGTATATCTCAACACCAATCTCATATTTGGTTGAGTGCGAGGGACAATGTAAATGTACATTATATGTATCAATCTTAAGTTGTTATATTGATATATTTATTAAATATTAATGATTAAGTTTAACCTACTATTTTTAAGTCATTAAGCACTCAAGAGATCATGGGATGATTAAATTGAATGCAAACCACTTTCCCTGAAATGTGGAGCTCGACTCCTTAGTCCTCGATGTTATAGAGAGAGTGTGGAGAAGCTTTGAAGTTGATTTGGGAGTGGTTCTTAAAACCATCATCTCCACTAAGTTCTAGAAACCTTTGTGGGATCCTTATTAAGCATATAATCTGCCTTATATTTTGCAGATTGTAAACACGCAGGGATAAGCCTTTTTGAAAAAGAAGATTTTTCGATGAGCATGGAGGTAAAACGTAGTGGATAACTAAAATATCCCTTAGCTCTCATGGCGTTTTGTTTCAAAAACCTCCACAATGGTCAAGAGTGAGAGTGGTCTTAAAGACCAACTACCCACTTCTTGCATGTTATCTAAAATTCGTTAAAAGGCAAAGATTCTGCCTATCTTATTGTGGTTATGTGGAAATGAAAAAGCCTTTAAGAAGGCCATTTTAGTAGACAAAGCAATCAATTATCCCATCCCACACAAATGTAAGATGTATGGTGAAGGCTAATGGCCGTATGCTTTAGGGCATCAGGAAAGCCTTCTTGGTACAGCAGAGTAGATACCCAATATACATCTCTGTCTACAAGGAAAAGAACGAATATACAATTTATCTACATCTGTAACTACAACAGAAAGATAGTGTTACTACTGTCAAAGGCTAAAGATTAAAGATCGATCTGTGGCATGGGGAATCTGTATGTGCAGGCGTGCCACCAGTGGATTTGAACAAGAACATATCATGGTTTAAGTATATAGGCGTGTTGTTGACTTACATTCTCATCCTCTTCTTTGCTTGGCTCATCATCTTTTCTATCTTTGGATGCACTCCTAGGACATCTTGGACAGTCATTAATCTCTGCCATTTTGCGCAAATTCCAGCTGTAGTTGAAGTCACAGAGTAATGGAGGAAGAAATTATTGCCACAAATAGTTGCCCTAACCTGTGTCCATATACAAGAATGGCTTCCAAACTCGTCAATTGCTCCTTTCATTTGATTCCCTGAAAGTCTCCCCGATACACTCATGAGGAAAAGCACACAAATAGAGGGGATATCAAATAGTGAAAAGATGAAAAGTTTCGTGCATGAAGCGGGTGCCTTCTTTTGAGCGAGGCAGATAGTGAACGTGGTTTAGAAGAAGATGCCTTGAACTCAGCATAGAGAGAATAAGGATGGGAAAGAAGCATAATAAAGGATTACTTAGGTGTGACGAGCTCAGGTATGAGCCGATCTTGTACTTAGTTCTATGATTTCATTTAATATCAAATACAACGAAATACTTTTATTTTATCATTAATTCTATCTCTTATAAGAAAGTAGAAACATCTTTAAGAGAGTATGATATACCAGAGTGAGTAAATAGCCTTCAAATGAACTTATTGCTGAGAGTGATATCGTAGCTATGTATACTAATGTAGAGGACAAGGGGAAGATAGGTAGTTTTGATGAAGTTTGACAGTCCTAAACCAATGACCACTTGAGATATGACATCAAACACTTACTTCCTTGGAGGTAGACATGTGGAGGGACTTTTGACACTGTACAAACCCTGTACAACCCATTCAATGAGGCCTTAGACCTACACACAGGGTAACTCCCTCACAAACTGACCTATCTCCTTGTAGGTCTATTTTTAGGTCTGACAGAGGATATCTTACAATCCAGGCACTTTCAAAAGTAGAAAAACATGGATTAAGATACCCTTTTGGAAGCCTAACAACATACTAAGAACTTGTAGTAGGTTGTTTTGGAACATGTGGCATTTTTAGTATGATTGTCCTACTAGGATGAGTCGCAATTAGGCCTAAAATACAAAACAAGTACTCTTGAATGGAGTGAAAGAACTTTCTGAACCAACTAAGCACCTTAAATGCATGGTAAAACTAAGGATTTCATGGGTTTCAAGACCTCACAGTCAACTGTGCAAGTTTTAGACAATGTTGTTCCCTCTAAGATGCACCTAGCACATGGGTTTGCTAGGTTCTTCAAACAAACTCCTTCAAATCCACTTCTCTGCCCATGAATCTCTCATAACACATTGAAACAAACATGAAAATGTCCATTCCACTAATCTAGATGGATTTACATCAGTGGAATGGGTGAAAATATACAATTTGCTATCAAAACCCTAAAGTAGGGTTTATCAACCAAGTTACAAAAAAACATTTAGAACTATGTAATAGAAGGGTTTCAAGACTTCAAAAAAAGTTCATTGGAATCTTAACTCACCCTACTATCTTTCAAACATCACAACTTTCTGCAACACGTCCGTACAGAAGACTGGTACGAGCAGGAACAGGAATTACATAGGAAAATTAGTCAGAAAATTGAATCTCCTTTGTTTATTTCTCCTTCCAATCACTTCTACATTCCAAATGAGCATGTTCATGGCCTTTTAAACACATGCTTCAACCATTACAACTGATTAGAGGCAGTTTGAATTAGTGGGAAGCTACAAAACTGTCCTGCAACCACCAAACTGCCTGGTTTTGTCTTTATCTGCAACTGTTTACATGTTTACATGATTAGGGAGTGTTTACAAAGTATTCAAACTCCTTTTACAAAATTGGTGAGCCTTTGACAAGGCATTCAAACTCCTTGATGTGTTTCCTATATAACATGATTGGCTATCAAATCATAAGACTCCTATGGCTGTCCCTATAAAGTAGTGTGTTTACAATTATTGGAATCAACATGAAATGGTCTTCAACCTTATTACAATGCATCAAGATGGTCTTCAAGATCTTATTGAACAACATGATAAGAAAAGATTTGAATAGGACTTCTAGACCTATGGGTGCTCCTGCACCATACTCCCTGGGTGGGAAAGAATTCAAGTCCCCTGAGGAACCAGATCAGCAACAGTGGTCCCATGCTTCAAAATGTCTTCTTCACTCATCCAAGTGGCATCTTCAATAGGTAGGCTACTCCATTGGACAAGGTACTCCTTATAGGTCTTCTTTCTAGTCTTCTTGATCACCTTGGTGTCCAATATGCTCTCCAACTTCAATGGTTGGCTAGGAGGTAGGTCCTTAATCCATTCTTCATCCTCTTGTGCTGTCAAACCTGCATTTGGACCTGCAATATTATCACCTTTGTAGGGAAACAAATCTAAAACATTGAAGATGGGAGATATAGCCAAGCCTTGAGGAAGTTCAATCTCATAGGCATTGGACCCAAACTTATGCACAATCTGGCAAGGACCAATCTTTTTCATGAGGAGTTTTGTTGGTTGCCCCTTTGGAAGTCTTTCTCTCTTCAAGTGTGCCATCACCAAGTCTCCTACCTTGTATTGCACATCTCTCTTCCTCTCATTTGCTTTCTCCTTGTACTTTTCAGTGTTCTTTTGGAGAGTCTCTCTCACTCTATCATGGATGTCCTTCATGGCCAATGCAAAGTCTTCTCCTTGAGCACTTCTCCTCTCCAATCCATGTAGATCCCTTAGTTCAAGAATCCCTCTTGGATGAATTCCATAGACAATCTCAAAAGGACTTCTTCTCGTGCTCCTATTGGTGGAATCATTGTAGGCAAATTCTGCTTGAGGGATGATCATATCCCATGCCTCTCCATGCTGCTCTGTGAGACATCTAAGAAGATTTCCCAATGACCTATTCACCACATTAGTTTGGCCATTAGTCTGAGGGTGATAGGCTAAAGTGAAAGACAATTGAGTGCCCAATTTCTTCCACAAAGTATGCCAAAAGTGGCTCACAAACTTTGGATCCCTGTCAGTCACAATGTTTAGAGGCAAACCATGTATCCTAACAATTTCTTTGAAGAACAAACCAGAAATATGGGAAGCATCATTAGTGCATTTACATGGAAAAAAGTGTGTCATCTTACTAAACCTATCCACCACAACAAAGATGCTATCAAAACCTCTTTGAGTCCTAGGAAGACCCAAGACAAAATCCATGCTAATACTCTCCCATGGCCTATGAGGAATAGGAAGTGGTTGATATAGACCAGCATTTGATGATGTTCCCTTAGCCCTTTGGCATATACTACAACCTTCAACAAATTTTCTGATATCTAATTGCATCTTTGGCCAAAAATAGAATCTCTTCACCTGTTCAAGTGTTTTATCCAGCCCAAAGTGGCCTCCTAGACTGTCACAATGTTTCTCCTTTATGATGTTCTCCATCATGGAACACCTAGGAACACACAATTGGCTTCCTTTGAACAATAATCCCTGCTGCAACAAAAACTCAAAAAAATCAGTATGATAGGAGTCTAAAAATTGAGAACAAACTTCATATACCTCTTTGAAATCCTCATCATCCTTGTACATTTGTTTGAGGGAATCAATTCCCACACTTTGCAACTGAATTTCTTGAACCATGCACACCCTTCTACTTAACGCATCCGCCACTTTATTGGCCTGCCCCTTCTTATGCTTGATGGAAAATGTATATGCTTTAAGTTGTTCAACCCATTTCATGTGCTTGTGACTGAGTTTCTCTTGTGAATTTAGAAAACTAAGTGCATGATTGTGAGTGTAAACAATGAATTCTTTAGGCAAAAGATAGTGCCTCCATTTCTTCAAGGCTTGTACCATTGCATACAACTCCAAGTCATGGGTAGAGCACTTCTCTAACAACTGCTGCACCTCCTTGGGGACTTCTTCCTTACTAGGACCATGCAAATCAGGACTATTTTCAGGCTTCAAAATTAGAGCATACCCTTGGGTTCCTTCCTCCTTTAGGGTGTTAAGAAACTCTCTCCCACTTACTATCATTACACTTGACCCAATACTCTTATCCACACTCTCATCCAGTAAAGGATCCATTCTATACTTCCTACCATTTTTGGTTATGATGAAAGAATCTGACTTCCCATCATGTTGGGACTGCACATCATACTGCCAAGGACATCCTAACAACAAATGGCAAGCATCCATGGGGATTATATCACACAAGATCTTATCCTTATACTCCCCTATCTCAAACTCTACCCAAGATTGTTCATCAACTAAGACTTGTTGCCCCTTATTCAACCATGACACCTTATAGGGGTTAGCATGAGGAAGTCTTTTCAATTTCAACTTGTCTACCATTTCTATTGAAATCAAATTTTTAGTTGAACCTGAATCAATAATTACCTTACATATCTTACCATAGGCCTTGCATGTGGTTTTGAACGACATCTTCCTTTGAGTGGGTTCTTGTGTTTGAGGCACCTTCAACATGGTTCTCCTCATCATCAAGCTTTCTCCATCATGGACTGGGCTGCACTTCCAATTGGAGAGTTAACACTTTGGCAATCTTCCTCTTGAATCAACTGGTTCCTTCTCTCTCCTCCATGAGAGCTTGAGGCTTTCTTAGGACACTTGTTCATGGTGTGCCCTACTTAATTGCAATTGAAGCATCTCCTTGTGAAGACACTAAGACCTCTGCCTGGTCCACCAAACCTACCCCTTCCATTGGGTCTCCTTCCTCTAAAGCCTCCTCTTGAACCTAATTCTTCACTTTGTTCTTGGGAACTAGACTCCCCTTGACTTTTCTGAAACTAATTTCTACCCCCAAAACTGCCCCTACCTATGAAATTTCTACCCCCTCTATATTTTGCTGCTCACCTTTCCTCTTCAATTTTTCTTCAGCCCTCAATGCCATTTGGAAACATTTATCCACTATCTCAGGGGTCAAGATGTTGATCTCATCTTATATACTAAATTTTAGACCATTGATGTACCTTGCAACTTTTCCCTTCTCATCTTCTACATGCCCACATCTAAGAGAGAGTTTATGAAACTCTTCTGTGTAGGTGGACACATCCATGTCCCTTTGCTTGAGATTTTGTATCTTCTTGTAAATCTGCACCTCATAATATGCTAGTAGAAATTGGGATTTGATCCTCTCCAATATTCTCCTCCAAGAAGTGATCATACTTCTCCCACTCTTCACCCTCTCACCTTGGGTATAATTCCACCGTGTGAGGGCAACACCTTTTAGTTTTGTTGTGGCAAACTTTACCCTCTTGTTTTCAGGTACCTCCTTGTACTCAAAATAGTTGTTTAGGGACTCAATCCACTCTATAACTTCATCAGCATCCATCTTCCCACTGAACATTGGGATCTCCATCCAAGCCTCTGAGGAATCCTTGCCTATGGACTTGATCGCTTCTAGAAAATACTTTTGATCAGCAGGTATATCTACCTCTTGCCTTTGGGGCTCCTCTTATTCTTCTCCCATGTCCTCTTCTCCATCAGAATCTTCATCCAATCTCTTCCCTTTTCTCAATGCCTTCAACTCAGCCTGGAGTGCTTCCTTGACCCCAGACTTGATCTTCTCTTCCATCTCTTAGAACTTCTTGGCCACCTCGGTGGTCATCCCTTTTGGAGGCATGATGCTAGCCTCTCCTTCACTCTCCTCTACTGACATACACCAAATCTTACTCACAACCAAGTGGAAGAACCTTTTATGGTTCTGATACCAATATGATGTAGAGGACAAGGGGAAGATAGGCAATTTTGATGAAGTTTGACAGTCCTAAACCAATGATCACTTGAGATATGACATCAAACACTTACTTCCTTGGAGGAAAACATGTGGAGGGCCTTTTGACACTCTACAAACCCTATACAACCCATTCAATGAGGCCAGACCTGCACACAGGGTAACTTCCTCACAAACTGACCTATCTCCTTATAAGTCTATTTTTAGGTCTAACAGGGGATATCTTACAATCTAGGCATTTTCAAAAGAAAACAAACATGTATTGAGATACCCTTTTGGAATTTTAACAACATACTAAGAACTTGTAGTAGGTTGTTTTGGAACATGTGGCATTTTCAGTATGACTGTCCTACTAGGATGAGTCCCAATTAGGCCTAAAATACAAAACAAGTACTCTTGAATGGAGCGACAGAACTTTTTGAACCAATTGAGCACCTTAAATGCATGGAAAAACTAAGGATTTCATGGGTTTCAAGACCTCACAGTCGACTGTGCAAGTTTTAGACAATGTTGTTCCCTCTAAGATGCACCTAGTACATGGGTTTGCTAGGTTCTTCAAACAAACTCCTTCAAATCCACTTCTCTGCCCATGAATCTCTCATAACACATTGAAACAAACATGAAAATGTCCATTCCACTAATCTAGATGCATTTACATTAGTGGAATGGGTGAAAATATACAATTTGTTGTCAAAACCCTAAAGTAGGGTTTATCAACCAAGTTACAAAAAAACATCTAGAACTATGCAATAGAAGGGTTTCAAGACTTCAAAAAAAGTTCATTAGAATCTTAACTCACCCTACTATCTTGCAAACATCACAACTTTCTGCAACACGTCCGTACAGAAGACTAGTACAGGTAGGAACTTGGATTACACAGGAAAATTAGGCAGAAAACTAAATCTCCTTTGTTTATTTCTCCTTCCAATCACTTCTACATTCCAAATGAGCATGTTCATGGCCTTTTCAACACATGATTCAACCATTACAATCGATTAGAGGTAGTTTGAATCGATGGGAGGCTACAAAACTATCCTGCAACCACCGAACTGCCTAGTTTTGTCTTTATCTGCAACTGTTTACATGTTTACATGATTAGGGAGTGTTTACAAAGAATTCAAACTCCTTTTACAAAATTGGTGAGCCTTTGACAAGGCATTCAAACTCCTTGATGTGTTTCCTCTATGCCATTATTGGCTATCAAATCATAAGACTCCTATGATTGTCCCTATCAAGTAGTGTATTTACAATTATTGGCATCAACATGAAATGGTCTTCAACCTTATTACAATGTATTGAGATGGTCTTCAAGACCTTATTGAACAACATGATAAGAAAATATTTGAATAGGCCTTCTAGACCTATGGGTACCCCTGCACCATATACATAACGTAATACTCTTGAATTCATAGTCGATACTATGAAAGTTGTGGTTCCAATTTGATGATCATATGTGCATCGAATCTGTTGAAGACTGACATGTTGTAAGTGTTATGTTATAACTAAGGGTTAGTCAAAAACTTGTTTTAATCTGAGAATTGATATTAGCCTCTATGTGAACATTAAGACGATAGGCTTAGAGTTCAGGATAGATTCTATGGTTGAGAGACTTGATAAAACTTTTTATGCATATACTTTGCAGTCTCTGTGGAGGTTAAGAGGCTGAAAGGCTCTAACATATTGTGTATCATGAAAACAATTAGTTATGTTGCCTTTAAGTAAGTATATATGTATGAGATCAAAAGGCTCAAGGTGTCCAAGTGAGGGCATAAGTCCTAATGCCTTTATACTCTGAGCAATTTAGAATATGACTAGTAAATGTTGAATTATTACTGCCTTGTGTTAGTAGTTGAAAACCTATGAGTCTAGGATGAGATTAGTTTTATCTGAGTTATTTTTTATTGTGATCATAAAGCTTGTGTTAGAAATCCTCTCTTCAAGAGAAATAGAAAGATATTGATCTCTTTTGGAATATCCAAGGTCAGAGATATGATATCATTTAGGTTTTTGACAACTATGAAGTAGAATATTCGAGATATCTACTTCGAGATATCAACGAATCTCATGTATGAGTTCATAATTTATCTTAAAACAAAAGCCAATGAACTTCAGAAGATCGATAAGATTATAAGTGTTGATATGTGATTAATACTATTTAGATTATTGGATTGACCTTAGACAAAGGATGATTATTTTACTAATAGTGTATTCATATTCCTTGAGTAATGAGGATCTTTATAATACCTATGAGGTTTAGAGAAAACCAGAATGCACTATACCTATATCGTATTATCATATTATTGTACTAGGAATCTAAGTTAGCAATGGGAAACTAAGGAAAATGGAAATAGATTCTTTGAGTCGATGTTAAAGACTATGATAGTTCCATAGATGGAATCTTGCTAGTTTTCTCAAGGGACTTTTTGGAGGATGAAACATGGATAAAAATTTATGTGTGAAATAGAATTCCTCTTGTCAATGTGTAATACATATCCAAGGTAATAGGAGATCCAAGAAGGTGGAAACCTAGATAGCCCTAATAGCATCTATTAATTATGTTATCTTGAGAGAAAGAGTGACCTAGGCAATGTAAAAGATACAGATCTCTTAGTTTTGTTCTATAGAACTTATTTTAGTGCTATGTGCACAGAAGACAAAGATAGCCCAAGGTAGGGCATCACTGGAGTGATTTAGTCTAGGGTGGGGTGTGTTGGGAGATTCATAACTCAAACCCACATGATTGTAGTAACTATTAATGTTAATAAAGGTTTATGAGATTTATATATATTTGTAAGTTCAGGTCCTAACTAATGTTGAAAGTCGATAGACTTAAATAGACCAAGGGGTCAAAAGTAGATTATTATCTGTTATGATTCAAACCTATTAGGGTTAAAGGATTGACTTAGATCAAAGGAATAGATGTGAAATGATAGTATGCTTTTATATATTATATGGGTGAGGATATACCTCGAATACTATACTTATTCATGTTATGTGAAATGTGAATTCAAGCAATGCCAAGTGGTCTGGGAAACCTATAACTCTTATGTCAGGTGTGACAGTTTATATTTCTATTTATTGGTTGACGGTGAAAGGTCATGAAAACCATAGACCAAGATAGGAAGAGTCTTTGTAATACTTTATCAAATTTAAGTGATTCTATGATAATGTCAAAACTCATTTTGATGCATCGAAGATGCTTGATATTTGAGATAGAGAGTAGAATGACAGAAAGTCATAAACCCTAGAAATTGCAAGTATGTAACAAGGGATTCTTAAAATGGTTAGAAATGCCTAAATCTTTATATTGCAAATATATCCTAGATTAAGGATTTGTTCTAAGTTAGATTGACTAGAATGGAATTACAGTATAGACAAGTTTGTGTCTAGAGTTACTAAATAAAGAAAGTTAAACTGTAGGATGAGATAGTCTCCAAGTCAAGTTGGGGTGGGTGAAAAGTGTGCAAGGGACTTCCAGTCTGTGGTTGGACGAAAACCACTCAGATGATGCTCTCCCTGTAGGAGTCTGGACAACACTGAGAGGGGGGGGTGAATCAGTGTTGTGTAGATTTTTGCAACTTATTATAACTTTTAATTTACAAGACTCAGAAAGAGAAAGTCATCAATAAACCATTACACATATATGTACAAGTTTGATAATGAAAATTATGAGCAGGACCACATAGAGATAAATCTTAACATAGAAGCAAAAACACACATAGAAGCATATCATTAACACAAGAATTACTGGAGTGGAAAACCCTCTCTGGGTAGAAAAACCACTCAAAACTGCCTCACTGGCTTAGCTGGAAAACATGCCTCACTGGCTACAATATGTATCTAGGAGCACCAACTCCTTATGGAGCACCAATTCCAATACCAAACAGAAGCACCCACTTCCAACACTGATATACCTCGTTGGCAAACAAATAGGTCTCACTGACCTACAAGCCTCACTGGCTAATACAAGGCCTCACTGGCAAACTGAATCTTCACTGGAAGTAATAAACAAGTTTAGAGGGACACTCTGTTTCCATTCAATACAAAACATATGTCTGTCAAATGGCCATTCTATTCAAAATCAATCCTACATCTGGATATACTCAACAACGCTACATCATTTTGTATGTTTTATCTCTATCATTCCAGACACACCTCAATGCACCTGAAAAAACATTTTTTATACAAGTTGAATGTATTTTCACCTTTCATCTTTTGTATGATCCATCTCTGTAAAATAAAATACAACTGCCCTTTCACATTCTTCTAATTCACAAAACCCTTCAATCTGCAAAATTCTTCAACCAAATTTTCATTATCCTCTTTGTACAAAACCCTTCAATCTTTGCAAAAATAAAATCATATATATATATATATATATATATATATTTTGCAACATGATTGGCAAGATCATTGAAATTCCTTCTCCCTTAAAACTTTTTCAATATTCAACAACCTGCAAAATAACTCTTCATATCCTGCAAAAAAAATTTCTCTGTATCCAAAAAAAATCTTCAAAATACTTCATTAATAAACTTCAATCTATTCATCTTCTGCATAAAAAATTTCTTCAACTTCTTCCTTCAATTCCTTCATTTTCTTTTCAAAACACATCTCTGCAAAAATAACTTTTCACAAATTTTTCTGCAATTAATATGATCTAAAAAATATATTCTTCACACTACAAAATAATCTCTTCATAAAATTTGTCTTCAAAAAATTTGTATCCAATCTGCCTTATTCTCAAACAAAACTCTTCAACTTCATCCCAAAAATCTCTTCAAAAGACAATCTCCTGCAATAAAAAATCTTTTCAACTTCTTCTATGAAAATAGAAAACTCCTTAAATTCTTTATCATCTCCATAGGAAATAGAAAATTTCTAATTATAAAGCATTTGATGCTCTATACAAATCATGCTCCTTATAACATGGTCTCCAAGTTAAAACATTTAGTAATTTTTTATTACCTCTAAAACACACCTTTTACTAAATGCATTCCATGCTTTATAAAAATAAAGCTTTCCACCGAATGAATGCCTTTTCCTTAAAAGGAAACTTTAAGAACTAATATATTCCCTCTCTAAAGTCGAGCTCCTAAAAAGGCATTAAATATGGCTTATGAAAGAAAACTAAGGCCGATAAATGTGAGGTTTTAGAAAAAAGCCATAAAAAAAACTTAAAGGAAATCTTAAAAGGCCGATAGAGATTAATGCATATTTGAATGCAAATAAAGTCACAAGGAGGCCGATAAAGTTTTTGAAGACTGCTGCAATAATAAGAGGACCAGTGGATGGCACAAGATATAATCCCTTTAGTAAGTCACTTTTAAGTGACTGACCTATATAACAGGTCAACAATCAATTAAATCAAAAAGTGATTTCTATGTTGACAGGCAGAGAGGATTATAAAATAGGTCTTTAGAGGCAAAGAATGGAATATAGAACTAGAGCTTGATCCCTCTAACTCAGCTTGTAACATCATGACATATAGTATCAAATCTTCGTGTGCTCACATACATGATGATAGACAATAAAGTCCTGATAAACTAATGCATAGAAATTTTGTCAAGCTTTCACTCAATCTTTGAATATCTATATCAATCATCAATGAACTCTCTTATCAACAACACCATACCTTTGATTTCATAAGAGTATCATTATGATGCAAAACCCTGATAGAACCTTGTTATGTCTAATGCAAGGATGTAGCAATGAAGACACAAAACAAATTAGTTGGCAAGTGTCTTGATCAACAACTCATGAATATTTTGAACTATGATATCCAAAACATCATATCAACTTCTAAAGTACCAAACCTGTGAAGACCAAGAGTATAAGTCCATTCTCTGCATCTGCAAGACACACATGATGTGATCATCACAAGACATTAAGGATTTCAAAGAAGAACCAAGCAATACATTGTCTCTGCATTAAAACTCTGCCACTTGAAGACATCTTGAATAAAATCCGAACCAAGTGAAACATGAACTCCCCAACACCATGACATCAACCTCAACTCTGCCATATACACTGAGAACAACACACTAGAAAGAACTAAACAATGAAGATGTTAACTCAAACCCAAGCAATCTTCGCCAATCCAACATATCATAAACTGGTAGTTGCAACACATATGATATCCATGCAGCATATGATATCCCTACACCTGATCAACCATCTCCTGTCATGATCAACAACATGAACTTATGAAGGTCATCATTTCACACTGCATAACTATGGATGATGAACATTTGTCAACACTTGACAACCCCAAACAAATCACCTTGTGACTTCACTTACCAAAGGACATATGAAGACATCATTGAAGACCAAACCTGATCAAACAAGTCCTTATGACATCAAACAAACTGAGGACACCTTTTTGACATCAATGGCAACCTATCACCATCACTCCCTTTGAAGAAAAAAATTCACCGAGGCTTGTGAGAACAAATATCAATATTCCAGATGCAATGTATTCCATGCTATGACTTATGACGGTCAAATTTATGAGGTAAAGCTATTCTTTATGCTAAGTGTAGTTTTTGTATTGTAAATGAAAAGTGAAAGGATTTCTCTATGATTCTATCTTCGATTATGATATGATTTCAAGGTTGAAATTATATAGAAAGTTGTACTTCTTTTCTTGTGATTGTGCAAATGATATTTAATTACAAAAAATTCTCATGTTTACCATGTTAATTTAGTTTCTAGTAAATTCTTGAGTTTATTCGAGTATTATGAGAATAGATGTTACAATTAAGGATGGCATCACAAAGGGAAGGAAAAAACTCACAAATATTTTCCTCTAAGCTTCATAGGAGGAAGTGATAATTCATCATCACTTTAAAGTGACTTGACCAATAAATTCTAAGAGTCCAAAAACAAACAAACAAACCTAATTTAATATTAAATCTAACTAGTCATCTAACATTGTTTTAATAGACTTTAAACTTAATCTACAATCAAATGATTGTAAAATATTTTGACTCAAAATTTGACTTGCAATAAATTTATGAAGCAAATAGATAGTTATGGACTACATAGATAAATCAAATTAAATTCATGTCATTTAAATAAGCCACAAAATAAGATATTAGTTGGCTATAAAATATACAATTATCTAATAAAATATAAATAAGATAACTCATCACTTATCCACCAACCTCATTTTACAAGCTTCACTCATAAACCAAGGAACAAGGAAAGAATTGCAATAACTTTTTCATTATCTAATTATAGTATTTAGTGATGTTGTGGAAAAACATACTAATAATCTTCATATTATTTTTAGTTACAAAATTTTCAAAATATATACACTGAAGTGCGGTACATAATGATAACATATGAATGTTGCTGCTTTGAAATTTATGATAAATGAAGTCTACTACACTTTCTTTTAACTCCCATTATTAGCCAAGAATGAGCATACAAAATAGTCAAAACTTAGGTAAAAGAGATCAAATCCTTAAACTTACTCTTGCAATAATATATCTATGATACAATTATAGCTATTTCATATCAACCATTCACAACCATAATAATCAATTCCACCTGGAGATTATAGTGTTAACTTTGCAACTTTATTTGATGCAACAATACTTCATCAAAATTTGAGTAAATCTACATAATAGAGTATAGTGACCTTGTACAATCAATAAATATATTATAACTATATACTACTCATATATAATAATATTACATCACTCATAAATGCATCATCAAGACAAACAAGTTAATTCTCATTAACAATATAAAATTCAATGGCTTGGCCATATAGAGATCTCACACAAGTTGAGCAAGCATAAATCTTGGCATGAGCTTTCAAATCTCAAGCCAAACAAAAGGTGTATGAAACATTTGAACTAATTATTAATTTATTTTTTATATTCATATATGACACAAGTAAGTAAAATAAAATCAAGGTGGAGCATAGTCAGATCCAACACAACAACCATAAAAATAGCGGCATAAAATAATAACACCAATGCATGAAAACTAAGTTGCTACCATCTTTCACAATGGCATGCCATTTAAAATCTAGGAACAATGCAAAAGAGAAGGGAACCACAATAGAGCACATCCATTAAAAATAATTGGACCTAAACTCAACAACTTTTGTGAATGAAAATATGATTAGAGGATATCCACAAAAAGCATATGAATATAAATATTGTGTGAAGACTATTATTACAACCACTCAAGTAAAATTCCATGAAAGATATGAATTAAAGTGAATTGTTTGACAAAATACCTCATGCAATGTGTACCTACAATGGAGGTGTGCAATTTTTTTTACCAAATGTCTCAAAAAAGAAATTTCAAGTGTAAGGAGGCATAAAAATTGTTGAATGAAACACCTCCAAGAATAGTGGCCGCGTGGAATGCCATGAAGGTGAGATAAACATAAAATGGATTTGTAGAAATAACTTTATAAACCTTTCAAAAATTCAAACAAAATTAAATACGTCCACAACCTTTCCAATGGTGCAAACAAATTAGTCTCATCATGCAAAATGAGATTGTACTCACACAAATACAATGTAGAATAAAATTATCATAACTTAAACAAAACATAATATTTTTCTGACTTTTAATATGAGAAATAAAGAAGACTTAAAGTACTAAAAAACCCAAAAAACAATTTGTACAAAATCAAAAAATATTATGACTGAAAAATACCTACAAGTCTACATAAAACTCTGTTACAAAACTGTTATAAAATAGTCCTCTACATTTATTCATAGAGAATGACTGGCATATGATTGAGAGATAAAATTTAAAGGGTTTTTGTATTTCCTAGTTCAGAACAACATACCCAAAAATTATTCTAACATAGTCGACCAATTAAAACTTATAGTCAAAACACTGGTGCCCTCTATTTCAAATTGTGAAATGTTGTAAAACTGTGAACTGTTGTAAAATAGTCATATATATTTAATCATAGAGAATACTGTACATTGAATTGATAAATAAAATTAAAAGTGTTTTCAAATTCTAAACTTAGAACAACATATCTTGAAATTGGCCCAACCCAGTTGACCAATTAAAAGTTATGGTCAAAATACTATTATCCTCTATCTCAAATAGTAAACTGTTTTATAAATCAGTCATATATATTTAATCCTATATAGTGCTAGACATACAATTGAGAAATAATATTTGAAGGATTTTTTAACTACTAATCTTAGAACAACATATCCATAAATTGGCCCAACCCAATCGATCAATTACAAGTTAATGATATTAAAACATTGTTGTCCTCTATCATAATCATACAAACATAGAAATGTTGAATGGAGACATATGCATCTCAAATATTCAAGGTATACAAAGATGTATGTTTCTCTTCTACAAAATATTAGTTATAATGGTCAAATATAATAGTAATCCTATTTACAATATAAACTCAATTCTTTCATGACAAACTAATGTGCCAAACCCAAAATGAGTAAAATCACATGAACCCATTAACAATGAGGGTGTTTAAAAGACAATAATAAATTAAACAACATATCTTCACAATGATATTCCCATACATATAGTAGTTTAAAATTGCAACATGAATATCCATAGATCCTCTCATGACCAATGCTAGCTCACCTCCCAACCATGGGACTTGCAAGCAAATCCACCCCTAAGCTAGGAGGCTCCTAAGAAACTAGTTTTACAACACAAGTACACATAAATACACACATATCTGAAAACTATCTAATGGATAACACACAAATGGATCTTCTCAAGATCCATTAATAAGGGGGAGTCAAGGAGAATCACTAACCTCTTGGGGAAGAATCAAGGTATAACAACAATATCCATCTCTTCATAAATCAAAGATTCCCACAACTCTCCATTTCATCACAATACTCCATAAAGCAAATCACATATCCATCACAACACAAATAACTCACAAAAGTATTCAAATCCTCTCCACAACCTAATCACCATACACAAAGGCACTCTGCCAAAACATATATCCATCACAACACAAATAACCCACAAAAATATTCAACTCCTATCCACAACCCAATCACTATACACAAAGGCACTCATGCTAAAACACCATATAATAGGATGTTTCCCCAAGAGAAGGTCCACAACTCTCTCAACCATAATACATGGGTGGATCTTAACCCAAGTGAGAAGATCAACACCCAACACAACTCAATACCCAAATAATTAATACACAAAGGGGTTTTCAACATACAAAATAAGAGGATCCATAGAAAAATCAGCAACCATATTTTTTCATAATATTCACAAACAACACTACCAAAATCAAAAAATAGCGTAAAAACCTACCTCAATGCTTCAATCAAGTTATGTGAAGCCTTGATCCAATTTTTTTCTCTTCTCCAAGCTCCCAAGCTTTTCCTCTCATCTTTATTCTTCCAAAACCCTTGTTCTTAAAAATAGAAGAATTTTCAATGCTTCAACCAAGTGGGTGAAGCTTTGATCCAAATTCCTCATCCTCTCCAAGCTTCCAAGATTTCCCTCTCATCTCTCCTCTTCCAAAACTCTTGTTCTTCCAAATAAAATGAAAAATTCTACAATAGAAAGGCCAACTCCAAAACAAGCTTCAAGAAGGGATTAAATAAAAAATAAATGTCTAGATACAATGAACTTAAGGTTGAATTTGACTTTATAATTCAAATCAGTTTTTGCCTCCAACAACCTGTCACCTACCTTCCAAGACACTTTTCTAGGCTCTAGACACTTCCAAAACACTTTTTAAATATTCAAATATGGATCCACTCATAGGTTATCATTATAGGGGTTTAATTTTACATAAATAATAAAGAAAATAATATTTTATAATGCCAAAATCTCCTTATTAAGTTCAAGTTTGAAATTTTACACTTAAGGGAATTCAACCACATCTCACATTGGATAATAAAATAAAATTAGAAAATTTATTAACACAATCACACTCAAAACAATTTTATACAAAAAGACCTTAGTCCTCTCTTAGAATAAGGTCTAAGTACATGGGGGAAACACAACAATGGTTTCTTGGCAAACCCCTACAATTTTTCCATTGGTCATGGAATTAAATTTGCACACTTGCTCACAAATGTCAATATATCTGAGATAATAGCCAAAACAATATTCACAATTTAAATTAATATATGCATCATAAATATTTCATAGTTAAAAATATTATCATAATTAAATAAAAAATTAAATAACAAATTTAATTTATCATATTAATACAAAATTTCATGAATAAATAGCATAAATTTATCATTCACAATTATGCTCATTCTAAAATCAATCCATAGAGATAACTAATTATAATTTGTAACTCTAATCTTAAAAATATAATTAAGTCCATAATTAATCAACCAATTCATGTTCATAACCAGTAATCAACTACTATTCTAAATATAATATTAGTGTCTAAACTATCTCTGATCAAAATAAGGTAAAATTGCACATCCACAAGTGTTTTATACAAACAAATCCATTAAAATAAGATGAGAACAAGAGGGAAAAGAGTAGGCCTCACATCATTATTCTTTAATTTCTATTTCATGCTTCTAAAGTTACCTTATCACATTGGGAGCATCGTATTTTACCCCATACCATCTTGTGCTTGCATGCCTAATCATGTTCCTAGAGCTATCTTACCAAATTGGGGGCATCATGCCTTCCTAATCCTACTATGTGGTCACATGCCTTATCATGTTCTAAGATCCACACTATACCCTCTAAGGCCATTGTCACGTTATGGTTTTCCAATAGTGGAGGAAACCCTATATACCTTGATTATCTACCTTTAGAGTTGTTTGTCACCTAATGGTATCCATGATACTTATATATTAATTTAAATTATCTATATGCTTACATGCTTACATTTACTTTTCATGTACTATTTTTCTTCTCCTCCAATTCCTTGCACACTTTGTATGCAATGAATTGGAGGGGCATATATCATTACTAATTTTCCCATGTTCAGATTGTAGGTAGTGACTTGTGCTACACAATGACTCGTCACCATGCCTAGATAGATATTGAATGCATGACATGGTTGAAGGGAAATACAGAATAATTTCCTACTTAATACTATGGCGAGAGTGTTGGGAATTAAGGTGTCTCAACCTTGCAATTCCTAGCATTGGTTATTGATTATTTATTTATTTATTTGCCTATGATGTAATTTATGTTGCACTTCCTATTTTGTCATTTAGTGTGAAATGGCATGGTGTGTTGTCACTCCACTTGTAATGTGACTAGGATAGTCAACTCATCTCATGTGGATATAGGCCTCCCATATTGTGGTAGAGGTTTTCCATCATGTGTCAGCATCTTGTGGTATGTGTAAGGAGTTATGATGCGTAAGTGTTATGACAGATTCCTATGATAGATTCTATGACATGTAAGAGCCAAGTATAGAAGGTTTTATGACAGGTGAAGACAAGTGTTAAAGAACATCTTTGAGGAAGGCATCTTTGGGCGCCCAAGGTGGGTTATGACATGTTGTAAGAGGAATATGTTATATTTAGTCAGTTTATGACAGATTCTCTTACAACTGTAAGTGTTATCATGTATGATGGATTCTATGACAACTATAAGGTGTGTAAGAGCATCTGTCATAGTCTATCTTGGGATTAGGCACCCACATTGGGAAGGCATGTTGTGACAAGCATAAAAACCATGTTATAATGTTAGATAAGTGTCCATAGGTGTGGGTAATGGGCCATGAGGCCAAGTTGGACACCCATCTCTAGAAGCTTCTCATTTTTCCTTGTAAACTCTATTAAAACATGTGCTTGGATGGGAGATGCATAGTGTTATTGATAGGTACTGTTATGCTAGTGGAATATCTCCAAATATGACTATTAAAGACTCCTGAAAGAGCATTGTCTCTGAAATTGTATTGTAATATGTTATTGTTTACTGTAATACATTTGAGCTGTGCTTTGGATTGTGGGGTTTTTCTCCCGAAAGGGTTTTCCCCATGGTATATCTTGTCTACTCTCTTTCTATGTGTGTATGTTGTGTAATATCTATGTTGTTGTCTTAGCATCACTGTAACTTTAAAGTTTTAAAAAGAATTTACGTACTACTTCCCTCATTAGATTAGTGTAGGAAGCGTATTTCACATACCTTACTTCCTTTCAGTTGGTATCAGAACCTAGCCAGTTTTGGTCCTAGCTGCTGGGTAGGGGTTTTTTGTACTAATCTTCGATTGAGTGGGAGTCTGTGCAGAGTATTCTATAATCCTATTTCAAGAAGGAGATGGCAGGCACATCTGGAAGAATAGAGTTGGAGAAGTTTAATGGCACCAATTTTGAGTTATGGAAACTTAAAATGGAAGACATGCTTGTTGACAGAGACCTATGGGAAATAATTTCCAGTACAAAACCAATAACAATGGATCAAGTTGATTGGGATCTCAAGGATTGGAAGGCTAAGGGTCTTGTGAGACTCAGTCTAGCTAACTATGTCTTGTTAAATGTCCATGAGGAGAAGATCGTAAAAGAACTATGGAAGAAGTTGGGAGATGTTTATCAGGCCAAATCCCTTGTGAACAAGCTATTATTGAGGAAGAAGTTGTATTATCTGAGGATGGAGGATGGAGTATCTATTGTAGATCACGTGAATGCCTTTAACATGATAGTTGCACAGTTGACATTCGTTGGTTTAAAGATGGAGGAGGATCGTTGTATGACCTTCCTTTGTTCCTTATCGGACTTGTGGGATCATCTTATAATGGCCATCGAGAGCACTACAACCACTTTCAAGATGTTTGAGGTAGTGTCTTCGCTGTTATCTAAAGAGATGTAGAGAAATTCATCCAAGTCAGCCAAAGAAGCTCTTGCAATTCATGGAAGACCCAAGGAGAAAGGGAAGAAGAAGGACAAGAAAGATGAGAAGGGTAGATCCAAATCCCATGGGAGATCCAAATCTCCTAGAAAGTCCAAGGCATTGTGTTGGAACTGTGGAAAAACTAGGCATTTCTGAAAGGAGTGCAAGGAGGAGAAGAAAAAGAAGAAGAACACCTCTGATTTAGATTCTGACAAGTCACAAGATGATGGTGATGCTTTTATTGCTGCCTTGGCCACCCATGCATCTGAAGATCTGTGCCTAATTGATTTTGGTGCCTCTTTTCACATGACCTCACATCGAGACTGGTTTACAAAGTATGAAGAGTTCGACGGTGGAAGAGTAGAGTCACAATCTAATTCCCTGATGGATGAGTGAAGGGGATCTCTAGGGTTATGCACATCCCAAGCTTGGCATGGAACTTACTTTCTGCAAGTAAATTGAATGATGCAGGTGTGCAAGTTGTCTTCTCGAAAGAAGGATGCAAGATGACCAGAGGAGCTATGGTTCTTGCAAAGGGTACTCAGAGAGGTACTCTATTTCAGCTAGAGGCATGTACTTCTTATTGCAATAGTTCTTTTGACTCAAAGAAAAGAGCTACAGTCACTTCATCCTCACCATTGGAACCAACCGTGAAGATACGTGTTGCTTCAACTTGTGATGGTATTGCATGTTAAGTACCTAAGGGTGCTCATGCTTTGGAAATGAGAGTTCCTACTGAGAAGACAATGTTATGGCATAAGAGACTTGGTCATATTGGCGAGAAGGGTCTTAAAGCCCTAAAAAATAAAAACCCCGTCGAGGGGTTAGATGATTGTAATCTTGATTTTGACTTTTGTGAACATTGTATATATGGAAAATAAAATCATGTTTAGTTTTACTCAAGTTCTCATAAGTCTTCTAGTGTGTTGGATCTTATTCATTCTGATGTGTTTGGTCCAGTTAATGTTCCTTCGATCTCTAAAGTAGTATATTTTGTGTCATTCATTAATGATTACAGTAGAAGGATATGGGTTTATTTCATCAGGAGCAAATCTGAAGTCTTTAGTTGGTTCAAAGAGTTTAAAGATTTTGTAGAGAATCAGACTAGTAAAAAGATTAAGTGTTTAAGAACTGACAATGGTGGTGAGTTTTGTTCGAAAGTGTTTGATAAGTTCTGTAAAGAATGTGGGATTGAAAGACATAAGACAACTCCATACACCCCTCAACAAAATGGAGTTGCAGAGAGGATGAACAAGATGTTGATGGAGAAGGCTAGCAGTATGCTTAGTGGAGCTAGCCTTGAACAAAAGTTTTGGGTTGAAGCTATTGCCACTGCTTGCTACCTGGTAAATAGGTCTCCTACCTCATCTATTGTTGGTAAGGCACCCATGGAGGTGTGGTATGGTAAGAAGCCTTCAATAAGACATCTTCGTGTTTTTGGTTGTGAGGCATATGCTCATGTGCCTAGGGAGAAGAGGTCAAAATTAGAGAACAAGGATGTTAAGTGTATCTTCATTGGCTATGGTGTTGGTGTGAAAGGGTACAAGCTTTGGGATCCTGTGGCCGAAAAAGTGTTGTATAACAAAAGTGTTATTTTCAAAGAGCTAACATCTTCTCCTATTGTTCTGCAGCTAGAAGACAAAGAAAAGAAAGAAGATGTGGTTCAGTTTCCTTCTACCCCTAAGAAGACTGAACCAAAAGATCCTGTGAGACCTGATGATGAGGAGAGCTCTAGCAACTCTAAAAGCTCAGAAGAAGAAGCAGAACCTCAACCTCAGCCTTTGAGGAGGTCTACATGAACAAAGAAGCAACCTAATAGGTTTGTATACTCATTGCTAGATTCTAGTTGTGTTTTTGCCTTGATTACTAACACTGATGAGCCTCGAACTGTGACAGAGGCTATGGGCATGAAAGATGCAGGTTCCTAGGAGGTCATGGAAGATGAGATGGCTTCTTTAGAGAAAAAACAAAACTTGGGACTTGGTGCCTTTTTCTGAAGGATAGAAACCCATTGGCTGTAAATGGGTCTTCAAGAAGAAATTCAATGTAGATGGCAGTGTTGAGAAGTACAAGGCTAGATTGGTTGCGAAGGGGTATTTACATGTGGAGGGAATTGATTATGGTGAAATTTTCTCTCCCGTTGCAAAGATGACATCTATTTAGTTCTTGTTATCTCTTGCAGTAGCTTATGACTTAGAAGTGGAGTAGATGGATGTGAAAACAACTTTCCTTCATGGTGACTTGGAGGAAGAGATTTACATGTCATAGCCAGAGCATTACATAGAAAAAGGTAAAGAAAATTTGGTTTGCAAGTTGAAGAATTATTTGTATGGTTTGAAGCAATCTCCTAGAATGTGGTACATGAAATTTGATGCCTTTGTGTTTTCAATTAGATTTCTGAGGTTGCAATCAAATCATTGTGTGTATTACAAATTTGACAATGATCGTATTCTCATTATTTCATTGTATGTTGATGATATGTTGTTAATTGGGAATGGTAAAAATATGATTTCTAATTTGAAGTCTTAGTTGTCAGCACAGTTTGAGATAAAAAACTTAGGGGTAGCCAGGTACATTCTAGGAATGGAAATCAGAAGAGACAGAGCAAACAGAAAACTTTGGTTAAGCCAAAGTAAGTATGTGAAGACCGTGTTGGAGAGATTCATCATGGTAGATTGTAGACCATTATGTGTTCTTATTTCTTTGGGGACCAAGTTATCTGTTAATGATTGTCCAAAGTCTCCTAAGATGAAGGATATGAGCAGAGTACCTTATGCTAGTGTTATTGGCAGCTTGATGTATGCTATGGTCTATACAAGACTAGACATTGCCCAAGTAGTGGGAGTCCTTAGTTTATGGCTAATCCTAGTCAGGTACATTGGGATGTAGTGAAGAGAGTGTTCAGATGTTTGTGGGGTACTTCTGAGTATTCCCTGTGCTATCATGGTTATCCTATAGTACCTCAACATTCCGTGAGTATTCGAGGATTTGTGGATTCTGATTGGGCGGGTGACATCAACAACAAGATCCACCAGTGCTTATGTGTTTACTATGTTTGGTGGTGCAATCAGTTGGATGAGTAAGCAGCAATCTATGGTCACTTTGTCCATGATAGAAGCTGAGTATATGGCAGCTACTCATGCTTGTAAGGAATCTATTTGGCTTAAGAGATTGTGTTTAGATATTGGTGTTGATGTAGGATAGATTACTATCTATTGTGACAGCCAGAGTGTGATTTGCTTAGCAAAAAATCCAACTTTCCATGCCAGAACAAAGCATATTGATGTACAATTTCATTTTGTTCATGATATGGTGGAAGATGGAAAGTTGATATTGGAGAGGATAGACACTTTGAAGAATGTTGCAGATGCATTGACAAAACTAGTGGACATAGACAAGTTTAGATGGTGTTCAGAGTCCATGGGCCTCTCGGCCTATAGTAGTTAAATCCTATTATTTCTATTATCTCTTCCAAGGTGTTCAACAAGTGGGATAGTGTTGGGAATTAAGGTGTCTCAACCTTGCAATTCCTAGCATTGGTTATTTGATTATTTATTTATTTATTTACCTATGATGTAATTTATGTTGCACATCCTATTTTGTCATTTAGTGTGAAGTGGCATGGTGTGTTTTCACTCCACTTGTAATGTGACTAGGATAGTTAACTCATCTCATGTGGAGATAGGCATCCCATATTGTGGTAGAGGTTTTCTGCCATGTGTCAAAATCTTGTGCTATGTGTAAGGAGTTATGATGCGTAAGTGTTATGAGGGATTCCTAAGATAGATTCTATGACATGTAAGAGCCAAGTATAGAAGGTTCTATGACAGGTGAAGACAAGTGTCGAAGATCATCTTTGAGGAAGGCATCTTTGGGTGCCCAAGGTGGGTTATGACATGTTGTAAGAGGAATATGCTATATTTAGTCAGTTTATGATAGATTCTCTTACAACTATAAGTGTTGTCATGTATGACAGATTCTATGACAACTATAAGGTGCATAAGAGCATCTGTCATAAACTATCTTGGGATTAGGCACCCACATTGGGAAGGCATGTTGTGACAAGTGTAAAAATCTTGTAATGTTGGACAAGTGTCCCTAGGCATGGGTAATGGGCCATAAGGCCAAGTTGGATGCCTATCTCTAGAAGCTTCTCATTTTGCCTTGTAAACTCTATAAAAATAGGTGCTTGGATGGGAGATGCATAGTGTTATTGACTGTTATGCTATGAAAATATCTCTAGATATGACTGTCGAAGACTCCTAAAAGAGCATTGGCTCTGAAACTATATTGTAATATGTTATTGTTTACTGTAATACATTTAAACTGTGCTTCAGAGTGTGGGGTTTTTCTCTCGAAAGGATTTTCCCTACGGTATATATTGTCTACTCTCTTTATGTGTGTATGTTGTGTAATCTCTATGTTGTTGTCTTAACATCACTGTAACTATAAAGTTTTAAAAATAATTTTCATACTACTTCCCTCATTAGATTAGTGTAGGAAGCATATTCTGCGTATCTTGCTTCCTTTCAGAGAGATGTCATAATTTATCTGATCTATAAATTCCAACAATAATCTAACATAGTAACAACACTAGACAAATAACAAGAATGAAATAAGGAATAGAACAACCAAACAAGAGAGATAGAGAGATAGATATGCTAATGTACCTTAGGAAAACCCTTTCAAACAATAATCCAACCTCAAAAGCACCGAGGCCAATATATTCTCAATAATAAAAAGTTACAATACAATATCAGGCTTCAAATCTTCATAGGAGATAAAAAAACTCTCAATCAAGGAGGAAAGCATACAAGATATGGTCTTCAATAATAGTGAGAAACCATTGATGCATTCCTCATGAAACTAATCTAAGAACTAATGAGATCTACACATCCCACTCCATGCTCCTTAGGATCTCTCAAAAAGCAACTCAAGACTTCAAGTGCATACACCAAACTTCACTCACAATGAGCATGTGAAAGATAATGATATCAAACCTCTATCCCAAGCTTTCTATTTATAGGCAAGAGAGAAAAAAGAATGGAAAATATTATTTTTCTAGCCACCCTTAATCAGTGCACCCAAGTTTGACTCTAGGACAAAGAGTCATTAAAAACCTCTAATGCAACTCAAATGCTCTCTCCAATCCAAGAGCCCAAGAGGACTTGTCTTCATGTGACCCTACATTATTTGTTTTTTTACAAGACATCCAATAATTAAATTCATCTCTTAAATGTGACTCCAACATTAATTTTATTTGTCCATATGCCTAATACATTAAATCATGAACCCATTAAGCTATGTGCTCACTAAACCATGACCCCCAATATTAAATGTATTTCCCCAATGTGACTACCACATTAAACGCATTTCTAGTATCCTATACAACAACTACTAAGGAAAATATTTCACCCAAAAAGTGTGGTGCCACATTTTGAGATGGATCACAACTTTATAAATTATCAAATATTTTAATGCAAGGTGTACAACAACTTTCCCAACATTCTCTTGTTGGAGTACAGAACCACTGAGAGGGGGGTTGAATCAGTGGTCTATAATCACTAAAAACTTTGAGCACCTTTTAATCCATTGAAAAGAAAATACAAGAGACCTTAAGGTTTCATTAAAAACATATACACAAGAAAAATGATGAGAAGAATGAACATTAGGGCATATAGATAGACACAAACATGAACCATGACACAAGTTTTGATGAGTGGAAAAACCCTTAAAAGGGATAAAAAACCACTCTTAAATTCCTTCACTTTATTGTGCTTCACTAGAAAAAATAATCACCTTCACTAGGTACAATAGGTATCTCATTGATACACATATGACTCACTAGTAGATAGATGCCTCACAGGCAAAAACAATCACCTTGGATACAAGAAAACAATTCAGTGGGTTACCCTGATTCTCTGTACCACAAAACATTATATCTCCTCTTGTTTTCAAACAACACAATCTCCTTATACACAAGCCACTGTCAAACACTATTAGTATAAACAAATCAAAATTCTTTCATCCTCTACAAAGAACCATTCCCTCACACACTGCAAGCAATTCTATTGAAAACAACCTCTGTATACAATGAAAATTATCAACAGACTTCATGCTCTTCAAACACCCTGATTTCCTTCACTAAATTTATCAATCTGCATATCCACATGTAGATACATTCCTCCTTATCAAAAATCACTAATCAAATTGACTAAAAACATCTCATACTTCACTCACTGAATTTTCCTAGCCCTCCTTCATTAAAAGTAGATTATAAAAAAATAGTTTAAGGGCTATATATAAACAACTACCAGTCAATCTTTTTCGAGGTGGGTGACCGTTGGCATTCAAAAAGAACTTTAAATTGTATCTTTAGATCTTCTTTTTCATGCCTTTATGAGATTTAGTCAGGGCTCTTTGATTATCTTTTGGTGCTTAAGTTATATGACTTGACCGAGGCTTTCAGTTACACTAGGTAAAGGGGTTGGTCTCCCCACAAGCATAACATTCATAAGTTGTAACTTAAGTCACTTATCACCTACTGTAGAAAGCCACCAGGAAAATAGAAAAAAGGTGCTCAACGACTGAATGAAGATATTTCATAGTTTATGCATAGTTTAGATAGGCATTAGACTTACGGTTTTGATATAGACACTTAGGGCTTCTAGGACCTCCAAACCCTAATCATCTGAATCTGATCAAACCTTCAAACCCCAACAAGCTTATCATGAAGTCCTTTAAGCCATGGTAACCATTCTCTGCAAGTATCCAACATGAACACTTCATGAACAACATGAACAATATAAGGTTGAACAATATAAGGTGACCATTCTCTGCAAGACTTATCATCACATAGTTGATGCCTCTACATGACACTCATATCACAAGCAACCTAACATCACATATTGTCCTACATCACATATCATGTCCTCTATTTTGACATCAATGACAAGACAACCAACAACCAACATGGCAAAGTCAACAAACTCCCCCTTTGGCTTTAGCATTGATGTCGAAACATCTTTTCACCTTCTCCCCCTTTTTGACAAAAATGACAAAGGAACTTACAGCTACTCCCCCTTTCAAATATGCATAAACAATCTAGATTTCCCCTAAGATATTTGCTATGCACTTTTCACTCTTATTTCACCTTTACCTCCATGATATCATAATGAAATGAAACTTGTAGGATGAGAAACCACTGTCCCAACAGAGGTAAGATCAATTTAATATGTTGCAATGTATAAGACCAAGTACCCAATACTGAACAAAATATGCTACAATACAAGATATGCACTATGTAATGTATGACAATCCAACTGTACATCTGAGACAAACAAACTTTCATCATCATAACATGAAACCATGGATTGAAACCACTATCACTACTGCACCCTAATGTTTATGAAAAAAAAATACACTGATTGTTACCTTGCAAAGACTTTGTCTTCTACCTGCTAACAAGAAGGAACCATTATCCTATCCTCAACAAAGATTTAGAACATTGTCATCTATAAACCAAACACAGTGCTATTATCATGATATTTTGTCTGGTGAAACTTCAAAGACAAAAAAATGGATTTCCTTGCTATTATAAAACACTAATGGCAAAGTTGTCAATCAAACCAACCCACCACTGCATAGAACAATTGCCTGTCAGACCTAAATGAGGCTATAATTAACACTATATGAGCCCATATGAAACAAAACAAAACACCACAAAATATCTGATTGGACTTCAGGACTGCAATAAATCACATAATTACTCCCCCTGAATTTAATATCATGATGAAATCATTGAAGAGTAGAGAGTGACAATACCCCAAGCCTTTGTCTTAGGGATTCAAACACTTCTTTAGGTAATGGTTTTGTAAAGATATCAACAATTTGATCAGAAGTATGAACATAATCTAGCACCACATCATTTTCAAGAACTTTTTCTCTTAGGAAATGATACCTAATAGAGATATGTTTGGTCCTAGAATGCATGGCTGGGTTCTTGGAAATATTAATAGAACTAGTATTGTAACAAAGAATAGAGACATGATTAGAAACCTCCATTTTGATGTCTTGAAGTGAATGAACCATCCAAAGGACCTGAGTGCAACAAGAAGATGTTGCAACATATTCAGCTTCAGCAGTGGATAAAGAAACACAATCTTGCTTCTTGATATGCCAAACCACTAATCTACCACCAAGAAAGAAGGCTGCTCCACTTGTGCTCTTTCTATCATCATGACATCTTGCCCAATCATCATCAATATATGTAAGAAGAGTGAAATCATTGTGTCTAGGATACCACAATCCAAAATCAAGAGTGCTTTTAAGATATCTAAAAATCCTTTTAACTGCATTTAGGTGAGATTGTTTAGGACATGATTGAAACCTTGCCACCAATCATACTACCTGCGTGATATCAAGCCTAGAAGTTGTTAGATAAAAGAGGCTACCAATCATAGATCTATATAAGGATTATTCTACCTTAGGTGAATCATCATTTTTTCTTAGTTTGCACCCTATTTCCATAGGAGTACCAACTAGTTTACATTCATCCATTTGAAACCTTTTAAGAATTTCTTTGGCATACTTAACTTGTGAGATAAAAATCCCTTTTTCAAGTTGAGAAACTTGTAAGCCAAGGAAGAAAGGCAATTCTCTAAGCATAGACATTTCAAATTCTGATTTCATAATGTCAGGAAAAGAATGGCACATGTTATCATTATTGCTTCAAAAAATGATGTCATCAACATAAACCACTACAACCAAGATATCCTCACCTTTGGCAATAAAGTACAAGTTGCTGTGCACTCCACCTTTAGTGAATCATTGCTCTTGTAAGTACTTATCCAATCTATAGTACCATGCTCTTGGGGCTTATTTCAAGCCATACAAGACCTTTTTCAACCTGTACACATGATTTGGTTTATCTTTACATTCAAAACCCTTAGGTTGTTCCATATAAACCTCTTCCTCAAGGTCACCATTGAGAAAGGCTGATTTGACATCCATTTGAAACACCTTGAAATTTTTATAAACTGAAAATGCTAAGAACATTCTTGTTGCTTCTATTCTAGCCACAGGTGCAAAAGTTTCATCAAAATCAATTCCCTCAATTTGAGAGTAACCCTTACAAACAAGTCTAGCTTTATTTCTAACAACTTTGCCCTTATCATCAACTTTGTTCCTAAAAACCCATTTTGCACCAATAACATTCTTACCTTTAGGTGTAGGAACAAGCTCTCATGTCTTGTTCTTCTCTATTTAATTTAATTCCTCTTCAATGGATTTAATCCAAGATTCATCCTTGCTGGCCTCCACATAGGTCTTTGGCTCTATTTCTAATAGTAAACATACACGAGCTTGGTCAGTTGTGATGGCAAGTCTCCTCCTTGTTTGAACACCAGTATGTTTATCTCCAATGATTTGCTCTTGTGGATGATCTCTTCGCAATGTCTTTGAGGGGGTTTTGGTTATGGTTTCCATAAGATTTTCAGGAGTTCCATCTTGCACTTGAACTTCCACCTCCTTTTCTGAATGATGACCTTCTTTGTCTTGAATCTGCTGCACAGATGGCTGCAAACTTTCATCCACCTTTACATTAGTACTTTCTATTACCTTTTTGAGTCTCTTGTTAAAACATTTGTAGGATTTACTATGTGTAGAGTAGCCTAGAAATATGCCCTCCTCACTCCTAGACTCAAAACTTCCCAAATTATCATCATCTCTCTTAATGAAGCATTTACTACCAAAAATTCTAAAGTATCCAACATTGGCTGACCTACCATACCATAATTCATGAGTATTGTTAGATTTTACCCTCACTTGTACTCTATTTAGAGTATATACTGTTGTATGGACTGCTTCTTTCCAATAAGTGTTGGGCAGATTTGCATCATGGAGTAATGTTCTTGCCATCTCATTCACACTCCTATTCTTCCTTTCAGCTACTCCATTTTGTTGTGGAGTTCTAGGGGCTGAATATTGTCTTTTGATCCCATGATTCTCACAATATTCTTCAAACTCCTTGGATGTACACTCTCCACCCTTATCTGACCTTAGACATTTGATCTTGAAGTCTGATTCCTTCTCAACCATCTTCCTAAAGATCCTGAATCTATCAAAGGCTTCTGACTTATGCTTCAAAAAGGTCACCCAGGTCATTTTAGAAAAGTCATCAATAAAGAATATAAAATATCTTTCACCTCCTAAAGCCTTTGTCCTTGTAGGACCACACAAATCTGATGAACAAGTTGTAAAGGCTTAGAAGAAGAGTACTCTTTGTATTTAAAACTGGCCTTGGTTTGCTTACCAAATTGGCATTCTTTGCAAGTGGTGTTGTTTGGCTTGGAGATGTGAGGCATATTCCTTACATTCTGATTTTTGTTGATCCTTTCATGGTTATCAAAATTTACATGACCAAATCTTCTATGCCATAGCCAACTTTCTTCAACTTGACCCATGAAGAAAATATGTCCATTTGCATCTCTATTTTCAGTCTCATGAAGATTATAGATATTTCCACTTGTTCTTAACCTTGCTGCAACTACTTTTCTAGATTTTTTCTTAATTTCACAACCATGAGCATTAAATAAAACATTGAATCCATTGTCACAAATCTAGCTTACACTCAATAGATTATGTTTTAAGCCTTCAATATAATACACATCATGCAATGGAGTCTCATCACCTAAAATTATAGTACCTTTTCCTTTTATTAGAATGCAAACATTGTTGCCAAACATGACTGAACCTTCTGTGTAGACTTCAAGCTTGATGACCTTGCTTTTATCTCCTGTCATATGGTTAGAACAACCATTATCTATAACCCATTGTTCTTTCTTCTTGGGATGAAAGGTAGTTTGAACAATCATAGATTCAATATTCTTATTCATCATCTTAGGTCTCCAAATAAGTTTTGTCTTATCAACACTAGAAGTAGACATTTTGGAAAGAACATTCATTCTAGTTTGTTGCACTTCCTAGTTAGGTCTAAAAAACTTAGATATGTGCCCAAAGTTATTGCAATTGAATCATCTCAACCTATTTAAGAACTCAAAAGGATTCCTTCTCAAAAAGTTTGCTGTTCTTTGAGAATCAAATCTGCACTCATTTGCTTTGTGTCCATACTTGTTACAATGAAAACAATAACCAAGAAAATGTAGATTATACCTAAAAGGATTACTCCTTTTAAGATTTGATGGTTTCATGATGATATTAGCATGTTGAGGACCCTTGGAATATGGGCATTGTCTTTTAAACCCTACACCGGTTTTGTCCTTGAAGCTCTTCTATTTTTCCAAAAGATCTTCTAGTTTGTCACTGCCACTACACATGTCAAGTCTTCTTTTCAAAGATACAATTTCAGCCTCTAATGCATGACATTCCTTTTACTTTGGCATCTAACTCCTTGCTTGTGACTTCAACAACTCTTTGACTCTCTTCAATCTTCAACTTTAGGTCTGTAATTAGTTTTTCAAAATTAGTGACTTTGCTAATCAAAATTTTATTATCCTTTTGAGACTGATTTCTTTAAGAAACTGCCTCCTTTTTAAGCCTCTTGATCTCACCAAGAGCACACTTCAATTCACCTTGAAAATCTACCTCTACTTGATCATTTTCAAATTGATCTTCACACCTATCATTCTGATTTTCAATTATAATTGCCATGAACAAGGTTTCCTCTCCTTCTTCAAGAGACTCCTCGGGTAAGTGCAAGAAGATGGGGGGCCAAAAAGGGGTCTTAAGTGGCCACTTTTTTTCTGAAATCAGGAAATACTGGCCTTGGATGAGAAATTGAGCATAGTTACACTCAAAATTTAGAGATGCAACCAAAACAATGTTCGTAGTGCTCCGAGTCTACTTTCTAAACTACTATTTTGTTTTGAAAATGGCATAGATTAAGGGGTTCAAAAGAGGGAGCCATAGAAATTGGTGTTGTTTCTGTCAAAAAAACATAACATAGCATGTTTTGTGGCTCCCTCAAAAGGTCAACTTTTTTTTGGTATTTTTAAAATCGCTTCAGTGAGAAATTAGCTAATAGCATGTAGTTTATGCCCGATTTTTCTGATAATTTTTTGATGAATATTTGATTTTTTACTAATTTTTAAAGTGGACACATCCTAAAAAACAGAATTTTGGCCGTGCTACCCCTATAAATTTTGAAAACTAATTGAAAATCATTTTTTTATTTTTTTAATATTTGTAGAATGGAGTCTAGTTTCTAAATATGTAATTTTTTTGAAATTTGAATGAATAGTTATTTTACAATGAAAAAAAGACCAAACAGTGGTTTTTGCATAAAAACGGACGCACAAACAAAAGAAATTAAAGATGAAAGGCTTAACATTGTTAAAATGTGAAAAAAATCACATCGTCAAATAGCTAAGAGAAAGCCTAACATTACCCATGTGTTTGATTTGTTCAACCTTGAAACACGTGCAAATCTGAGGGTTAGCACGAACGAAATTATGTGAAATTTTGAAGAATACAGAAAAACACGTCTGTGACTGTTCATAAGGCACTCCAAGCCTTTGGGTTGGAAATCCAAAGAAAATCCCAAGCCCAAGGCTTGGGATTCCCAAAGCAATAAATAACGCGAGCGCGTTATAACGCGCTCGCGTTATTTATTGCCTTACATTTTTCCCGCAAGCCTGTCTTTTCCCATGTTCGACATAACGCGAGCGCGTTATAACGCGCTCGCGTTATGTCCCACTCAAATTTTTTTACACTCAAGGCTATTCATCATGAGGGTTAAGGCATAAAGGATAGAGTTGAAAGGTTTACGGATAAGGGATTAGCGTTTAAGGTATAGTATCGAGCCCATTGAGGGTCTAGGAATAGGGATAGCGTTTAAGGTTTAGGGATGAGGGATGACAGATTACGGTTGAGGGTTGAGGGATCAAAGTTAAGGGTTGAGGGATTAGGGTTTGACATTAAGGGTTGAGGGTTGAGGTTCAAGGGTCAAGGGTTTAGGGATAGGGTTTAGGGTCGAGGGATTAGGGTTAAAGTAGAGTTTGGAGGGTGTAAGGATTAGGGATAGGGTTGGAGGGTTTAGGGATAAGGGATTAGGGTTTAAGGTATAGTATCAAGTCTGTTGAGAGTTTAGGAATAGGGATAGCATTTAGGGATTAGGGATGAGGGATTATAGTTGAGGGATGATGGATTAGGGTTGAGGGTTGAGGGATTAGGGTTTAGGGATAAGGTTTAGGGTTGAGGGTTTAGGATTACGGTTTAGGGTTGACGGATTAGCATTTAATGTCGAGGTTAGGGTTAGAGTGTTGAGGGTAGAGGGATTAGGGATAGGGTTTAGGGTTTAAGGTTTAAGGATTGAGGGTTGAGGCTTTAGGGATGAGGGTTTAAGGCTTAAGATATAGTGTCAAGTGTTGAGGGTGTAGGGATAGGGTTTAAGTTTTAAGGGTTAAGGGTGGTTGAGGGATATGGATTAGGGTTTAAGGTATAGTGTTGAGGGTCGAGGGATCAGAGTTCAGGGTTGAGGGATTAGGGTTTGACGTTGAGGGTTGAGGGTTGAGGTTCGAGGGTCAAGGGTTTAGGGATAGGGTTGAGGGTCGAGGAATTAGGGTTAAAGTAGAGTGTGGATGGTATAAGGATTAGGGATAGGGTTGGAGGATTTATGGATAAGGGATTAGGGTTTAAGGTATAGTATCGATTCTGTTGAGGGTGTAGGAATAGGGATAGCATTTAGGGTTTAGGGATGAAGGATTAGAGTTGGGGGATGACAGATTAGGGTTGAGGGTTGAGGGATTAGGGTTTAGGAATAAGGTTTAGGGTTGAGGGATGAGGGATTAGGGTTTAAGGTATAGTGTTGAGGGTTTAGGGATAGGGTTTAGGGTTGAGGGATTAGGATTTGACGTTGAGGGTTGAGGGTTGAGGTTCGAGGGTCAAGGGTTTAGGGATAGGGTTGAGGGTCGAGGAATTAGGGTTAAAGTAGAGTGTGGAGGGATGACGGATGATAGATTAGGGTTGAGGGTTGAGGGATTAGGGTTTGATGTTGAGGGTTGAGGGTTTAGGGTTAGGGTTGAGAGATGAGGGATCAGAGTTAAGGGTTGAGGGATTAGGGTTTGACGTCGAGGGCTGAGGTTCGAGGGTCAAGGGTTTAGGGATAGGGTTGAGGTTGAAGGGATTAGGGTTTAGGGACAAGGTTTAGGGTTAGGGTTGAGGGATTAGGGTTTAAGGTATAGTGTTGAGGGTTTAGGGATAGGGTTTAGGGTTGAGGGATTAGAGTGAAGGGTTGAGGGATTAGAATTTGGCGTTGAGGGTTTAGGGTTTAGGATCAGGGTTGAAGGTCGAGGGATTAGAGTTAAGGGTTGAGGGATTAGGGTTTGATGTTGAGGGTTGAGGGTTGAGGTTCGAGGGTCAAGGGTTTAGGGATAGGGTTGAGGGTCGAGGAATTAGGGTTAAAGTAGAGTGTGGAGGGATGACGGATGATAGATTAGGGTTGAGGGTTGAGGGATTAGGGTTTGATGTTGAGGGTTGAGGGTTTAGGGTTAGGGTTGAGAGATGAGGGATTAGAGTTAAGGGTTGAGGGATTAGGGTTTGACGTCGAGGGCTGAGGTTCGAGGGTCAAGGGTTTAGGGATAGGGTTGAGGTTGAAGGGATTAGGGTTTAGGGACAAGGTTTAGGGTTAGGGTTGAGGGATTAGGGTTTAAGGTATAGTGTTGAGGGTTTAGGGATAGGGTTTAGGGTTGAGGGATTAGAGTGAAGGGTTGAGGGATTAGAATTTGGCGTTGAGGGTTTAGGGTTTAAGGTATAGTGTTGAGGGTTTAGGGATAGGGTTTAGGGTTGAGGGATTAGGGTTTGACGTTGAGGGTTGAGGGTTGAGGTTCGAGGGTCAAGGGTTTAGGGATAGGGTTGAGGGTCGAGGAATTAGGGTTAAAGTAGAGTGTGGAGGGATGACGGATGATAGATTAGGGTTGAGGGTTGAGGGATTAGGGTTTGATGTTGAGGGTTGAGGGTTTAGGGTTAGGGTTGAGAGATGAGGGATCAGAGTTAAGGGTTGAGGGATTAGGGTTTGACGTCGAGGGCTGAGGTTCGAGGGTCAAGGGTTTAGGGATAGGGTTGAGGTTGAAGGGATTAGGGTTTAGGGACAAGGTTTAGGGTTAGGGTTGAGGGATTAGGGTTTAAGGTATAGTGTTGAGGGTTTAGGGATAGGGTTTAGGGTTGAGGGATTAGAGTGAAGGGTTGAGGGATTAGAATTTGGCGTTGAGGGTTTAGGGTTTAGGATCAGGGTTGAAGGTCGAGGGATTAGAGTTAAGGGTTGAGGGATTAGGGTTTGATGTTGAGGGTTGAGGGTTGAGGTTCGAGGGTCAAGGGTTTAGGGATAGGGTTGAGGGTCGAGGAATTAGGGTTAAAGTAGAGTGTGGAGGGATGACGGACGATAGATTAGGGTTGAGAGTTGAGGGATTAGGGTTTGATGTTGAGGGTTGAGGGTTTAGGGTTAGGGTTGAGAGATGAGGGATCAGAGTTAAGGGTTGAGGGATTAGGGTTTGACGTTGAGGGCTGAGGTTCGAGGGTCAAGGGTTTAGGGATAGGGTTGAGGTTGAAGGGATTAGGGTTTAGGGACAAGGTTTAGGGTTAGGGTTGAGGGATTAGGGTTTAAGGTATAGTGTTGAGGGTTTAGGGATAGGGTTTAGGGTTAAGGGATTAGAGTGAAGGGTTGAGGGATTAGAATTTGGCGTTGAGGGTTTAGGGTTTAAGGTATAGTGTTGAGGGTTTAGGGATAGGGTTTAGGGTTGAGGGATTAGGGTTTGACGTTGAGGGTTGAGGGTTGAGGTTCGAGGGTCAAGGGTTTAGGGATAGGGTTGAGGGTCGAGGAATTAGGGTTAAAGTAGAGTGTGGAGGGATGACGGATGATAGATTAGGGTTGAGGGTTGAGGGATTAGGGTTTGATGTTGAGGGTTGAGGGTTTAGGGTTAGGGTTGAGAGATGAGGGATCAGAGTTAAGGGTTGAGGGATTAGGGTTTGACGTCGAGGGCTGAGGTTCAAGGGTCAAGGGTTTAGGGATAGGGTTGAGGTTGAAGGGATTAGGGTTTAGGGACAAGGTTTAGGGTTAGGGTTGAGGGATTAGGGTTTAAGGTATAGTGTTGAGGGTTTAGGGATAGGGTTTAGGGTTGAGGGATTAGAGTGAAGGGTTGAGGGATTAGAATTTGGCGTTGAGGGTTTAGGGTTTAGGATCAGGGTTGAAGGTCGAGGGATTAGAGTTAAGGGTTGAGGGATTAGGGTTTGATGTTGAGGGTTGAGGGTTGAGGTTCGAGGGTCAAGGGTGTAGGGATAGGGTTGAGGGTCGAGGAATTAGGGTTAAAGTAGAGTGTGGAGGGATGACGGATGATAGATTAGGGTTGAGGGTTGAGGGATTAGGGTTTGATGTTGAGGGTTGAGGGTTTAGGGTTAGGGTTGAGAGATGAGGGATCAGAGTTAAGGGTTGAGGGATTAGGGTTTGACGTCGAGGGCTGAGGTTCGAGGGTCAAGGGTTTAGGGATAGGGTTGAGGTTGAAGGGATTAGGGTTTAGGGACAAGGTTTAGGGTTAGGGTTGAGGGATTAGGGTTTAAGGTATAGTGTTGAGGGTTTAGGGATAGGGTTTAGGGTTGAGGGATTAGAGTGAAGGGTTGAGGGATTAGAATTTGGCGTTGAGGGTTTAGGGTGTTGACTTTTTCCCAGACTGGATGCTTATTCCCAGATTTCCCTACAAGGTAGCCATCAGTGATCAACAGGATCTCTGGGCCAGGGGGTCAACAGTGTAGGAGATAGACTCTATATTTTATCTCCTCTTCTTCTTCAGGCTCTGCAAGACCTAGGGGGGTATTCCCTACTCAACATCCATGAGGATATGCATGCAAGGCTGGGATGCTGACAGAAAGCAGATAGTCCTCCTGTAAGTAGACCAAAACTGAAAGATAAGGGCAAAGGGGCTAGCTTTGGGCCTATTTGCAGTTGTAGACAGAGGACTGAGGTTCCTAAAACTAACTCTAAAGTCCTAATGGTTGTTTTAGATTTTGCTTTGGAGTTTAAGTGTGGATGCAAAGCTGGATATGGTTATAACACAAAGCAAAGCATGATTGGTGCCTATCCAGGGCCTGGAGTCAATAGACATACACCTGTGAATGATCAGCATAAACAACTAAAACTGGATTTCAAGGGGATCTATGTGATACCTGCCTTACAGGCATCTCCCAATACAAAGTGTTAGGTTATCTCTACTTATGGTATCCCTACTGCAGTATATCCCTCCCAATGTTCAACCTGAAAACAGTTTAATCTACCCCTTGAATAGAAGTTAAAAGATCAGACATTCAACACAGGAATTCTATGCTCTAGAATCTAAACATTACCAAACATCCAGATTCAGAAGAAGGATACATGCAATACTGGAGACAGAATTAACACAACACATGCCAAACAGCATTTCTCATATAAGTTTAATCATGAAATCAGTGGGTTCATGCCAAAAACAAACAACAAGAGATACATAAACTCACAGGTAAGCTGTACAGAGCAACCAGATCAGCTTGTCATGCATTACAGAGCCAAAATCATCAACTTTCAACAACCTTGAATGAATAACACCGTCTGCATTATATAGCAGGAGGGTGTATTCAGCATTGACTACCAGGTTGACCAAAAATCCCGCCAGATACACAGTACCATAAAAATGGCGCTCAAACACACTACCAGATTGGCGCCCAAACATGAATGCAGCAGGTAGGGGAGGAGACAGGAAGATATCTCGAGCCCTGCGCCACTGTCCGCTGATGTACACCTCCAGTCGGGTACAAGATCGACCCACGCCATCACCCACACCTCTGCAACAATCGCCATTAATGGCGCACCAACCCGCGGCCTAGGGAAAATCATCATACAGACCATCGCAAGCTTTTCCCGCCGAGACTCATCATCATGATATTTGAAAATGCAGGATAACAATATCCCACATGCACCCCGCGATGACCTCAATAACACCTTATATACTAGGTCATGAGCATATATCATGTCGGTGCTTTTGCTTCTGACGACACTAGTATAGACTTCATCATCATCATCTTCCAGCAGCGTGATATCCTGTTGTTTGAAAAATCACCCTGACGTCATCATGATATTTGAAAAATAACCTTCATGATAATCGGCACAACCTGATCCTTCGGAGGAACATCCTCCTGCTGAGCTTATAACAAAAGTCTGGCCGATGAACATCCTGATGACGTCATCATCATATCCTGCTGACGTCATCATCATATCCGCCTACTGCGCACCTCACATCCGGATGACGTCATCATCATGTTTGCAAATATCAGGAGGTCTCTTCAAGATGATCAGTTGTTAGAAATATGACCCCCGCGGACCTTGATGACGTCATCATCATATTAACATCATCATGATATTCGGAAGACAACCGGATATTTGGAAATATCCTCCTGACGTTCGAACATCAGGTTGCACTGTAGCTCCTCTGTAAGATCGGGGCGAAAACTGAACATGATGATGCTGCTTGAAAAGATCACCCTCAATAGATAACACGCGAAACCAGCAGGCGGATATCTCCTTGATATCAACATCATCATGATGTTCGAACAAACATATATCCGGGTGATATGAAAATATCACCCCCTCCTTCGCGAATATCATGATGCAGATAGGCAGAAAGAAAAATATCACCCTGATATACGGATGACGTCAGCATCATCAGGATGAGAAACAAAGAACAAGAAGTGATACAACATCATCAGGATGATATTGACTAAGATCATCCTGACGTTCCAAAATATGATGACCCTAGTGAATATCGGGTCGCAATTACAACTCTTCAACAACATCATCAGGATGATGTTAACCAAGATCACCCGATGATAAAAATATCACCCCGGCGAAATATCATGAAGGCAGAAAATATGATGACCTCCGCAAGCAGCAGGATGATAACTGGAAATATGATGATGATGAACACGACCCTTAGGAAAAAACAAGTTAGGTCGAGCAATTCAAAGAATAAGCAACATCATCATCATGCTCGCGCAAGGTGATAAATGGAAGATCACCGGAGACTTTGAAACATCACCCTCGCAAGCAGATGAGGGCGCACTGTAGCTCGGCAGCATCATCATGATAAAAACCAAACATCACCCGATGACTGAATATGATGATGACGATGAAAAACCCAGTCGACGAAGATCATGATGATGCAGACCATCGAAGACAAGATGATGATGATGACCTCCTCCTTCGCGAAAACATGATGCTGCAGTTGAAAAATGCTGAGGAGGTCCAACACTTAGAAAAAATGGGCAAGAATATAAAGGCTTCAAATGAAGAAACCTCCTGATCATGATAAATCAACCCCTGGTCAAAATGAGTGTCAACAGTGGCTCCGAATGGGGACGTGCAGGTGAAAACCTGCAGCGAGAACCAGATCTCCGGGCAGACCTGACAAAAAGCCAAAAAACGCGAGCTGTACAAGGCATTTACACTACATACATATTTTACAAATGTGCACAGCAACCAGTCATTATGCAAAATAGAACTTAAGGAATTGGCCATGCACAGGCAATTCCAGAATTTCACCATCTAGGGCCTGGAGGAAATAAGAATCCTCCCCATGAGTATTGCAAACCTGAAATGGGCCCATCCATAAGGGTTGAAACTTACCATGTTTACCCTTTTCCTGATCTTTAGCATTCCAAATGAGCACCAGATCATTTACTTGAAACTTCCTTTTTGTAGCTCTTCTGTCAAACTGATATTTCACCCCTTGTTGTCTTTTGAGATTGATCTGGTGGGCTTTCCTTCTGTCTTCATCCAATGCAACCAGCTGATTCACTCTTTCTGTCATGGGATCTTCAATCTCCTCATCATCTTCTTGAATGAATCTGTAAACTGGTAGGAGATTGTTTATGGGCAGTCTAGCTGATGCACCATATACTAGCTCAAAAGGTGACTTCCCAATAGCCCTTTTCACAGTCACTCTGTCAGCCCATACTGCTAAATTCAACTTTGAGTCCCAAGCTCTCTTGTTCTTGTCCAGTATTCTCTTGACAATTTTCATGATGCTCCTATTGCTTGATTCTGCTTGACCATTTCCTTGTGGGTGATATGGTGATGTATATGACAGCCTTATCCCATACCTGTTGCAAAAATCAACAAACTCACCTGATCTGAAGCACATAGCATTATCAGTGATTATTTTAGATGGTACTCCAAACCTGATGATGATGTTCTCTAGTATGAAATCTGTCACCACCTTACTTGTAGCTCTTTTAGTTGGAATGGCCTCAATCCATTTGGTAAAGTAGTCAGTTGCCACCAAAATCCAACTGTGTCCCCCACTTGATTTGTCTGCAATTTCCCCTATAAAATCAATTCCCCATTGCTGGAATGGAGCATCCACAGGTGCAGTTCTGAGGGGTAAAGCACCATGATATTTCAGCTTTCCTGAGAATCTCTGGCAAGGGTCACATTTTCTTACTAACCTCTGTGCATCTGAAAAGAGAGTGGGCCACCAATATCCTGCCCTGAGAATTTTATGAGCTGTTGTTTGGGCAGTATAATGGCCACCACACAATCCTTTATGCATGTCAATCAAAATATTATTAGCCATATTCTTATCCACACATCTCAGCAGCACACCATCAGGATTTTTCCAGTACAGCTCACCTTGAACAACAACATACCTGATTGCATGTAGCTTCAGAGTCCTCTTTTGATTGTCACTGAAATGGGAGGGACAATTCAGATTTTGCAAATAACAGACAATATCCTTGTACCATTCAGATCCTGATGCACTTACATTCTCATCTTGGACTGCATTAACTTGGCATGCTTCCAAGTTTGACTGTGCCATCATCTTGGCTAGTCCTTGTCCTCTTATCAACTTAGTAACCTGTATGTCTATGTTGAATTCCTGCAGTTTGTTTATCCATCTGCACCTTCTTCCAGTCACCTCCTGCTGAGTGAATATGTCTTTGACTGCAGCATGAGGTACATATGCAATTATATGTGACCCTACCAAGTATGGTCTAAAACTTTTAATGGCTCTAACAAGTGCATATGCCTGCTTTTCCATAATATCATACTTCAATTCAGAGGCCTGCAGGGACATACTGAAGAAGGCGATGGGCTGTTCAAAACCATCTTCATTTTTCTGTAACAAACATGCAGCTACAGTATGAAAGGAAGCAAATGAGAACACCTGGAATGGCCTAGAAAAATCAGGAGATTTAAGAACAGGGGCCATCTTTATTGCCTCTTTGATATTCTGAAATGATTCTATTGCTTCCCTTTCCCAGTTTATAGTTGCATCCTTCTTCATCATCTTGGAAATGTTCCTTGTGATCTCTGCAAAGTTGGGAACAAATCTTCTGACAAAGTTTACCTGTCCAAAGAAGGACTGAACTCCTTTCACAGTTTTTGGCATTTGGATCCTGTCAATGGCTGCCACTCTCTCTGGATCTATCCTGACTCCATCCTTGGAAACAATATGTCCCAGAAGCTTTCCTTCAACTACTCCAAAGGCACACTTCTTTGGGTTTAAAGAAATACCATATTCTAGTGCTTTTATGAAGATCTGCTCCAGATGCATACAATGCTGCTCCTCTTTCTTTGAGTAGGCAGTCAGGTCATCCTGATATACTGCCAGGATTGAATCAATCAGCCCTGCAAAAGCAACATCCATTGCTCTTTGAAATGTAGCACCTGCATTTGTTAGTCCAAATGGCATTCTAACATACACATATGTTCCCCATGGAGTGGTAAAGGCAGTCTTATATTGTTCTGATTCCTTTACCTTTACCTGATTATATCCTGAAAATCCATCCATCATGGATAGGAGTTCACAACCAGTCACTTTCTGCAACATAGCTTCCATATTAGGCAGTGGATAGTTATCCTTCAAAGAGGATACATTCAAGTTCCTGAAATCAACACACAACCTAATATCACCATTCTTTTTCCTGACTGGGACAAGGTTAGACACCCAAGTTGAATGTCTGATGGGCACAATTATTCCAGCATCCCTGAGCCTTTTGAGTTCTTCCTGCATCTTGGGAGCTAAGGTAGGATTTATAGGCCTTTGCCTCTGTCTAAATGGCTTAGCTTCAGGCTTCAGTGGGATCTCATGCTGGAATAAGTCTTCTCTATAAGCTTTTAGGTCCTCATATGACCAAGCAAAAACATGTTTATACCTTTTTAGCAATGCAATCAGCATACTTCTTATGTGTGGTTTGAGCTGTTTGCCAATATATACCTTCTGAGGGGCCTGAGATGTCCCCAAATTTATTTCTTCTAAATCCTCCTTATTTGTGGGGGATGTCTTTGTGACCATTTTGTCTCTACTGTCAAAGGCTCTTTCCAAAGCCACTAACCCTCTAGGGATCTTGTTAGTCTTCAACTGGATGATCTCTTTTCCCACAAGGGTCTCTTTTCCATTTACAGTCTCTACAAAAGCTTGGAAATCAATCTGTTGATTCTCATACTCATCTATGCAGTGCAAAAATTTCAGCAAATCCCTATCATCATTAAAAACTTGCCAACTGCATATGTTTTCTGGTATGGCAGGCCTAATTTTAACTTCTATATCTGTGACACCTGACAGAGTGATGTCATCTGGCCTTATTGCAATATTAGCTAAGAAATCAGCCATAACATTTTTTGACCTTTCTACCCAGCCAATTGAAAATGCATCAAATAACTCAATAGTATCCCAAACAGCATGCTTGTATTGTTTCAGTCTTTTATTCTTTGCAGCATACTTATTTCTGATTTGGGATACAATCAGCTCAGAGTCTCCAAATACTCTTAACATCTTAATTCCATGTTTGAGAGCAATATTCAGGCCTAAAAGTAAAGCCTCATATTCTGCAATATTGTTTGTGCAATCAAACCTCAGCAAGAAAGAGGATTTGAGGAGCTTACCAGTTGGAGACAGGAAAACAACTCCAGCTCCAGAGCCTTCTTTTGCACAAGCTCCATCAAAAAACATGGTCCATAACCCTTGCTGATCTAGCTCTCCAACACAGGCATTTTTCCTTTCATCTTCTGTATCATCTGAGACAACCCTGAAGTTATCACAGTCAGTGTCCACAAAGCATACCTGTTCATTTGCTTCTTGGTCTTCCACTGTCTCTGATGATCTTTGCTCTCTAATTAACTTGACATCCCTGCCATTCATTGGAATCATGGCATATGACAGGTCCAGCTGCATACTTCCACCTATTAGTGCTGCCCATCTTCTTGACAGCAGCATACCATACTGTGGCTTGATGTCAACCACTGTTATATTCATCTTATATTTCTTTTCAGGAAATGCTGCCAGTTTGAAATCCACATCCTTCATGATTCCAATAACTGGTACCTCTCTGGCATACATTGCATAGCATTTTCCACATGCCTTGTCAATTTTTAATCCTGTTTGTTGCATGATAGCCAAAGGCATGACATTTGTGGATGCTCCAGAGTCAAGCATACAATTTCTAATTATTTTACCATTTATAACCAGGGAAACATAAAATGGTTCCACCTGTGAAGGACACTTTGTCATGGTCATTCCTAAATAGACTTCAGGAGTCTCATCTTCTTCATTGCACATGACCTGTTTCTCACCCTGGGTCTGATCATTTTGCTTAGCTTGAAAAGGTACCCCTGAGATTAGGGATATTGTTCTATTCTTGATCTCTTCCACTTTCATGAGTTCCATAAGTGGAACAGAGACCTTGACCTGAGTGAGGATCTGGGCTATATCAAATGGAGCACAGTTTTGTACAGCAGTTGTAGCTTGCTCCACAATCTTGCTCTTATCCTGAGCTGACTTAGCTTTCATTCTCATAGTTCCCTGATCATCATTCCTGTCTTGGGAACCTCTACTTTGATCTTCAGCCTGAGGGGTTTTGTTTTCTGGTCCTTGGAAATCATGACCTGTTCTGTATCTAAAGTTCTGCTTGTTATTTACCCACTGCCTTTTTTGTGGTTCAGTTCCTTTATGACCATGCATCTGCTGACCTGCAGAAATATCTTCTGGCTGATGTGGGCTGCCAACCTGATTTTTACCTCTGAGATTGTAGTTGCTCTTGACCTGAGCAACTGCTGCAGCTGTGAAGGCTCTGATTTCCTCATCAGAAGGTCGGTGTAAGCTACTTAGAAAATTGTGTGAGTTCTGAGCATACACATAATTATCCTCATGATCTTCATCATATGGGGACTGTTGGCAGGCCTGAACCTGATCATCTGTCTTCTCATCAGCACCATATAGAGTATATCCATTACCTATGGACATCATGTTAACATCATCATCCTGCACATGATGTGGCTCATTGCACTCATTACAAGATGTAGCATTATCATACAAAGATTGGGCAATCATGCACTGTGACTGTGAATGTGGCATCTGACAGATTATACACCACGGAGCATCATCAGCAATATTTATAGTTTTCTTTAGGGGATCAGGAGTTTCCCTGGCATGTTGAGCCCTCTGATTTGTGTTGTTACGTGAAAATACAGGCTTACCATCATGCCAATTGGTGTTATAAGGCATATCATGTAATGATGGCCTCTTTTCCTGTCTTTGATAGACTTGCCTATCAGGACCCATCCCTTTTTCACTTCTAGCTAATCTATAGCTCAGGTCCTTAACAACATTTGCCAGTTTGTCTATCTTATCTTCAGGAGCAGATGTACTACCTTGAGTGTTCTGAGGCTTATTTGGATTCTGCAGAATTTTTACATCATCCCTTCTATTTGTCTTGCCTGATGCTTTCCTATTGTTTTCAATATTTACTGCAATCCTGAAAGCATCCCTGAGAGTGGCAGGACCTTTATCTCTCAGTCCATATGCAGTCTTTGCATCAAAGGCATTGATGTACAAAATTATGCACATTGGTTCATTTGGCCTCATATGATGTGGCAATTTGTTCAACACTTTAGTAAATCTTGCATTAAAGTCTGCAACCTGTTCATTTGACCCTTTGGTGATGCTGGTGAACTCATTTACAAAGAAGCTAGGGTCAGTTTTATCACCATATTGCTCCTTGAACATCCTCTTAAAATCATCCCATGATGATATACTCCGGTCAGGCAGATTCCTGTACCATTCTCTTGCCTCATCTATTAAGGATTGCATGAATGACTTCATGAAAACATCCTCATGCTCAACCTCAAAATTGTCCATGACATTTTGGAAGGCCTTTAGATGATCTTCTCCTGACACTGTATTGTTTCCTGAAAACTTAGGCACTTGCAGCCTCAGATGCTTATCAATGGGGTTAGGATACCCAGGAATACCATCAAACACCAGCTGCCTGAATCTATCTAGCTGCATAGGCTGTCTGTTTGGCTGATTAACATTAACATTTCTATTTGCATTTTGGTTTCCTGCATTGTTTAGTGGTATCCTAGCATCATTCACATTTTGTCTGTCATCATGATGCTGATGATGCACTTCATATCTTTGCTGATGTCTTTGCATATTTGCATTTTCTAAGGTAGGAACTGAATTATTTTGGGCAGTTCTCAAGGCTTGCACTTTCTGCTGTATATCATCTCTGATTTTCATGGCTTGTAGGTATTCTAGTTCTGCTCTTAGGCTTTTGATTTCTTCTGCCAATTGTTCATCCTTAGGTCTGGAGGTAGATGGTCTCATACCATTTGGGTCATCATCTTCATCATCCCTTAGGGACTCTGCCTCTTCAAACCTCTCACTTGGGTCTAGAAAAGGGCGTTCTTGGAATACCTCTGACCTCATTCTCATACTACCACCCTGTTGCCTCTCATATGCACCTTGGATATCAGCTTCTGCAATTGAAAAATAAGGAGCATGCTGTCCTGATGGCCTAGGGTTATCTTGTACATCATCACTTTTTCTGGGGGAGCTCTCATGACTAGCTGAGACAGTTCCCTTTCTTCTATACATCATTCTTTTTGTTAATGGTAACTCTTCAAATAGAGGATTTTGTTGGGATCTTCTCCCCTGCATATAAATTTACTTTGACCGGTTGGGAGATTACTTCGGAGTCGCCACCTATTGCTAGGAATTGTTTTCTTCTGAAAACCAGGGTTCTTCCACAAGGTTTCCCAGGGTGTTTTCTTCTGTTGCTGACTCAGATGGGTCACATATATATCACTGGAGATGATTAGATAGCACTTTTACTCCTCAGTCCCCAGCGGAGTCGCCAATTTCTGTTGACTTTTTCCCAGACTGGATGCTTATTCCCAGATTTCCCTACAAGGTAGCCATCAGTGATCAACAGGATCTCTGGGCCAGGGGGTCAACAGTGTAGGAGATAGACTCTATATTTTATCTCCTCTTCTTCTTCAGGCTCTGCAAGACCTAGGGGGGTATTCCCTACTCAACATCCATGAGGATATGCATGCAAGGCTGGGATGCTGACAGAAAGCAGATAGTCCTCCTGTAAGTAGACCAAAACTGAAAGATAAGGCAAAGGGGCTAGCTTTGGGCCTATTTGCAGTTGTAGACAGAGGACTGAGGTTCCTAAAACTAACTCTAAAGTCCTAATGGTTGTTTTAGATTTTGCTTTGGAGTTTAAGTGTGGATGCAAAGCTGGATATGGTTATAACACAAAGCAAAGCATGATTGGTGCCTATCCAGGGCCTGGAGTCAATAGACATACACCTGTGAATGATCAGCATAAACAACTAAAACTGGATTTCAAGGGGATCTATGTGATACCTGCCTTACAGGCATCTCCCAATACAAAGTGTTAGGTTATCTCTACTTATGGTATCCCTACTGCAGTATATCCCTCCCAATGTTCAACCTGAAAACAGTTTAATCTACCCCTTGAATAGAAGTTAAAAGATCAGACATTCAACACAGGAATTCTATGCTCTAGAATCTAAACATTACCAAACATCCAGATTCAAAAGAAGGATACATGCAATACTGGAGACAGAATTAACACAACACATGCCAAACAGCATTTCTCATATAAGTTTAATCATGAAATCAGTGGGTTCATGCCAAAAACAAACAACAAGAGATACATAAACTCACAGGTAAGCTGTACAGAGCAACCAGATCAGCTTGTCATGCATTACAGAGCCAAAATCATCAACTTTCAACAACCTTGAATGAATAACACCGTCTGCATTATATAGCAGGAGGGTGTATTCAGCATTGACTACCAGGTTGACCAAAAATCCCGCCAGATACACAGTACCATAAAAATGGCGCTCAAACACACTACCAGATTGGCGCCCAAACATGAATGCAGCAGGTAGGGGAGGAGACAGGAAGATATCTCGAGCCCTGCGCCACTGTCCGCTGATGTACACCTCCAGTCGGGTACAAGATCGACCCACGCCATCGCCCACACCTCTGCAACAATCGCCATTAATGGCGCACCAACCCGCGGCCTAGGGAAAATCATCATACAGACCATCGCAAGCTTTTCCCGCCGAGACTCATCATCATGATATTTGAAAATGCAGGATAACAATATCCCACATGCACCCCGCGATGACCTCAATAACACCTTATATACTAGGTCATGAGCATATATCATGTCGGTGCTTTTGCTCCTGACGACACTAGTATAGACTTCATCATCATCATCTTCCAGCAGCGTGATATCCTGTTGTTCGAAAAATCACCCTGACGTCATCATGATATTTGAAAAATAACCTTCATGATAATCGGCACAACCTGATCCTTCGGAGGAACATCCTCCTGCTGAGCTTATAACAAAAGTCTGGCCGATGAACATCCTGATGACGTCATCATCATATCCTGCTGACGTCATCATCATATCCGCCTACTGCGCACCTCACATCCGGATGACGTCATCATCATGTTTGCAAATATCAGGAGGTCTCTTCAAGATGATCAGTTGTTAGAAATATGACCCCCGCGGACCTTGATGACGTCATCATCATATTAACATCATCATGATATTCGGAAGACAACCGGATATTTGGAAATATCCTCCTGACGTTCGAACATCAGGTTGCACTGTAGCTCCTCTGTAAGATCGGGGCGAAAACTGAACATGATGATGCTGCTTGAAAAGATCACCCTCAATAGATAACACGCGAAACCAGCAGGCGGATATCTCCTTGATATCAACATCATCATGATGTTCGAACAAACATATATCCGGGTGATATGAAAATATCACCCCCTCCTTCGCGAATATCATGATGCAGATAGGCAGAAAGAAAAATATCACCCTGATATACGGATGACGTCAGCATCATCAGGATGAGAAACAAAGAACAAGAAGTGATACAACATCATCAGGATGATATTGACTAAGATCATCCTGACGTTCCAAAATATGATGACCCTAGTGAATATCGGGTCGCAATTACAACTCTTCAACAACATCATCAGGATGATGTTAACCAAGATCACCCGATGATAAAAATATCACCCCGGCGAAATATCATGAAGGCAGAAAATATGATGACCTCCGCAAGCAGCAGGATGATAACTGGAAATATGATGATGATGAACACGACCCTTAGGAAAAAACAAGTTAGGTCGAGCAATTCAAAGAATAAGCAACATCATCATCATGCTCGCGCAAGGTGATAAATGGAAGATCACCGGAGACTTTGAAACATCACCCTCGCAAGCAGATGAGGGCGCACTGTAGCTCGGCAGCATCATCATGATAAAAACCAAACATCACCCGATGACTGAATATGATGATGACGATGAAAAACCCAGTCGACAAAGATCATGATGATGCAGACCATCGAAGACAAGATGATGATGATGACCTCCTCCTTCGCGAAAACATGATGCTGCAGTTGAAAAATGCTGAGGAGGTCCAACACTTAGAAAAAATGGGCAAGAATATAAAGGCTTCAAATGAAGAAACCTCCTGATCATGACAAATCAACCCCTGGTCAAAATGAGTGTCAACATAGGGTTTAAGGTATAGTGTTGAGGGTTTAGGGATAGGGTTTAGGGTTGAGGGATTAGGGTTTGACGTTGAGGGTTGAGGGTTGAGGTTCGAGGGTCAAGGGTTTAGGGATAGGGTTGAGGGTCGAGGAATTAGGGTTAAAGTAGAGTGTGGAGGGATGACGGATGATAGATTAGGGTTGAGGGTTGAGGGATTAGGGTTTGATGTTGAGGGTTGAGGGTTTAGGGTTAGGGTTGAGAGATGAGGGATCAGAGTTAAGGGTTGAGGGATTAGGGTTTGACGTCGAGGGCTGAGGTTCGAGGGTCAAGGGTTTAGGGATAGGGTTGAGGTTGAAGGGATTAGGGTTTAGGGACAAGGTTTAGGGTTAGGGTTGAGGGATTAGGGTTTAAGGTATAGTGTTGAGGGTTTAGGGATAGGGTTTAGGGTTGAGGGATTAGAGTGAAGGGTTGAGGGATTAGAATTTGGCGTTGAGGGTTTAGGGTTTAGGATCAGGGTTGAAGGTCGAGGGATTAGAGTTAAGGGTTGAGGGATTAGGGTTTGATGTTGAGGGTTGAGGGTTGAGGTTCGAGGGTCAAGGGTTTAGGGATAGGGTTGAGGGTCAAGGAATTAGGGTTAAAGTAGAGTGTGGAGGGATGACGGATGATAGATTAGGGTTGAGGGTTGAGGGATTAGGGTTTGATGTTGAGGGTTGAGGGTTTAGGGTTAGGGTTGAGAGATGAGGGATCAGAGTTAAGGGTTGAGGGATTAGGGTTTGACGTCGAGGGCTGAGGTTCGAGGGTCAAGGGTTTAGGGATAGGGTTGAGGTTGAAGGGATTAGGGTTTAGGGACAAGGTTTAGGGTTAGGGTTGAGGGATTAGGGTTTAAGGTATAGTGTTGAGGGTTTAGGGATAGGGTTTAGGGTTGAGGGATTAGAGTGAAGGGTTGAGGGATTAGAATTTGGCGTTGAGGGTTTAGGGTTTAAGGTATAGTGTTGAGGGTTTAGGGATAGGGTTTAGGGTTGAGGGATTAGGGTTTGACGTTGAGGGTTGAGGGTTGAGGTTCGAGGGTCAAGGGTTTAGGGATAGGGTTGAGGGTCAAGGAATTAGGGTTAAAGTAGAGTGTGGAGGGATGACGGATGATAGATTAGGGTTGAGGGTTGAGGGATTAGGGTTTGATGTTGAGGGTTGAGGGTTTAGGGTTAGGGTTGAGAGATGAGGGATCAGAGTTAAGGGTTGAGGGATTAGGGTTTGACGTCGAGGGCTGAGGTTCGAGGGTCAAGGGTTTAGGGATAGGGTTGAGGTTGAAGGGATTAGGGTTTAGGGACAAGGTTTAGGGTTAGGGTTGAGGGATTAGGGTTTAAGGTATAGTGTTGAGGGTTTAGGGATAGGGTTTAGGGTTGAGGGATTAGAGTGAAGGGTTGAGGGATTAGAATTTGGCGTTGAGGGTTTAGGGTTTAGGATCAGGGTTGAAGGTCGAGGGATTAGAGTTAAGGGTTGAGGGATTAGGGTTTGATGTTGAGGGTTGAGGGTTGAGGTTCGAGGGTCAAGGGTTTAGGGATAGGGTTGAGGGTCGAGGAATTAGGGTTAAAGTAGAGTGTGGAGGGATGACGGATGATAGATTAGGGTTGAGGGTTGAGGGATTAGGGTTTGATGTTGAGGGTTGAGGGTTTAGGGTTAGGGTTGAGAGATGAGGGATCAGAGTTAAGGGTTGAGGGATTAGGGTTTGACGTCGAGGGCTGAGGTTCGAGGGTCAAGGGTTTAGGGATAGGGTTGAGGTTGAAGGGATTAGGGTTTAGGGACAAGGTTTAGGGTTAGGGTTGAGGGATTAGGGTTTAAGGTATAGTGTTGAGGGTTTAGGGATAGGGTTTAGGGTTGAGGGATTAGAGTGAAGGGTTGAGGGATTAGAATTTGGCGTTGAGGGTTTAGGGTTTAAGGTATAGTGTTGAGGGTTTAGGGATAGGGTTTAGGGTTGAGGGATTAGGGTTTGACGTTGAGGGTTGAGGGTTGAGGTTCGAGGGTCAAGGGTTTAGGGATAGGGTTGAGGGTCGAGGAATTAGGGTTAAAGTAGAGTGTGGAGGGATGACGGATGATAGATTAGGGTTGAGGGTTGAGGGATTAGGGTTTGATGTTGAGGGTTGAGGGTTTAGGGTTAGGGTTGAGAGATGAGGGATCAGAGTTAAGGGTTGAGGGATTAGGGTTTGACGTCGAGGGCTGAGGTTCGAGGGTCAAGGGTTTAGGGATAGGGTTGAGGTTGAAGGGATTAGGGTTTAGGGACAAGGTTTAGGGTTAGGGTTGAGGGATTAGGGTTTAAGGTATAGTGTTGAGGGTTTAGGGATAGGGTTTAGGGTTGAGGGATTAGAGTGAAGGGTTGAGGGATTAGAATTTGGCGTTGAGGGTTTAGGGTTTAGGATCAGGGTTGAAGGTCGAGGGATTAGAGTTAAGGGTTGAGGGATTAGGGTTTGATGTTGAGGGTTGAGGGTTGAGGTTCGAGGGTCAAGGGTTTAGGGATAGGGTTGAGGGTCGAGGAATTAGGGTTAAAGTAGAGTGTGGAGGGATGACGGATGATAGATTAGGGTTGAGGGTTGAGGGATTAGGGTTTGATGTTGAGGGTTGAGGGTTTAGGGTTAGGGTTGAGAGATGAGGGATCAGAGTTAAGGGTTGAGGGATTAGGGTTTGACGTCGAGGGCTGAGGTTCGAGGGTCAAGGGTTTAGGGATAGGGTTGAGGTTGAAGGGATTAGGGTTTAGGGACAAGGTTTAGGGTTAGGGTTGAGGGATTAGGGTTTAAGGTATAGTGTTGAGGGTTTAGGGATAGGGTTTAGGGTTGAGGGATTAGAGTGAAGGGTTGAGGGATTAGAATTTGGCGTTGAGGGTTTAGGGTTTAGGATCAGGGTTGAAGGTCGAGGGATTAGAGTTAAGGGTTGAGGGATTAGGGTTTGATGTTAAGGGTTAAGGTTCGAGGGTTTGATGTTGAGGGTTGAGGGTTGAGGTACATTTCGGTGTGACATTTAAATTGTCTTGCCGATATACACTGTAAAGGTTATTTTGTGGACTTTCAAGGATTTTTTCACCTGTGTTAATGTTCAACTTGTTTCGCTCTGCATCAAGGGATTACGGTTTGACGTTGAGGGCTGAGGTTCGAGGGTCAAGGGTTTAGGGATAGGGTTGAGGTTGAAGGGATTAGGGTTTAGGGACAAGGTTGAGGTTGAGGGATTAGGATTTGACATTGAGGGTTGAGGGTTTAGGGATAGGGTTGAGGGATTAGGATTTGACATTGAGGGTTAAGGGTCAAGGGATCAGAGTTGAGGGTTTAGGGTTTAGAGATCTATAGGAGGACAAAACGCGAGCGCGTTATAGCGCGAGCGCGTTATAACGCGCTCGCGTTTTGTAATTCTACTAAAACGGTAAAAAAGTGGTTACCCCCGTGATCCAGGCCCACATGCTCTATTTTCTTACTGATTCTACGCGTGCTCCGACAAAAAAGAAGTGCTTTCATGCTATTGGGAAGTTCACATGCACATTTGACACATTGTACCACCTTTGCATGATCTTTCCACCACCTTTTCTGCTTTGCCAACTTGAGAAGGAGGAAATAACATAGTTTTCAAACCAAATTTGATATATATCTATACAAGTTTCAATTTTTGTAGTATTGCAATGTTAATTTTGATTCAATTTTAAGAATTTAACATTGAAAAGGAAGCAAGTGGTGAAAAACTCAAATTGTTGAGGAGTTTGATGCAAGAAGATAAAAACACTACATAATTGGGTACTCTCTCCATTCAAATCTTCGTTTTTTAGGTATGTCAAGTCTTTACATGCATGTTCTTTACATTTTCCTTATTTCGGATTGAATTACTTTATCATGCATTATCATACATGTTTAAAATAGACACATTTCCAATCAAGAAAGCAACCTACAATCTCACATGATGCCATGTATATTTTCTACACTTGGGATCTTTAATAATTATGTGTAATAAACAAACCTTAGTTCATACCATGATGTCAAACTATACAAGAATAAATCCTTACAACATAAAAAAAATACAATCCCACTATTATCATGTATTCATTTCTTAGGAACTAATATTGGTCTCTTTATCATGCTACAGACAAATTCTCCATCATGCCGAGGAAACGATCAAGAATTAAACCAACACAGGAAGAGATAGAAGCTAAGAATGCAAAGAAAGCAATGGCTATGAGGGAACTTCGTGAGAAGAGGAAATTGGACATGATAAATGAAGACATAGCAATTGAAGAGGAACCACAACCATCACAAAGAGATATGGTATTGGCGGCACAAAGAGAACGAATGCAAAAACTTCGTGGTACGAGAGATTTAAATACCATAGTTGGAGACACATCCTTTATCGCAAGACAACATGTAGGGACACCATCTACCACATCTCAAGTTGAGAGTACATCATCACTCACATGTGATGAAGGAGGTACGCCATCGTTCCCACCTCAACCTCAAGGTATGTCATCTATTCCATCTTCGATCAAAGGTATGCCATCTAACCCATCTCATTTAACTATTGATGAAATTCCTAATGTTGAGATGAATTTACCTAACTTGACACCACCTAGAATTTTGCATAGAAAGCCAAAGTATTTGATTGATATTGATGAGAATATTTTGCAGCCAATGGAAGGTAAGATTCCAAAATGCACTTGTAGAAGATATGCTAATAAGATTTGGAGATTGTTCTTTGAAAAGTTAAATGAGACTGCAAGATGTCAACTATTCGTTGAAATGATGCGAAGTATAAAGTATAGGTCTATCATGAAGATTCTTGGGTTGAGAACATCAGAGGCTTCAAGTGAAAAATCTATTGTCAAGAATCTAATGAGTGCGTATGAGAGTGTGGGTAACACCTCACGCACAAAAGATAGTAATGCAACACGGCGTGTGATTACATCGACTATAGTAAGTAGTCAAACGAGGAAAGCTCGTCTTATTAGAAAGACAAGTCAAAAATTGAGAATTAATAGGAAAACTTTATCAAGAGCCGTTGGAAGACGCCAAAGAATTGAGGACACTAATGCCAATGAATTATGGGCGTTCTCAGGGAGACTACCACGAAAAGATAAACCAATTGTTGAAGCATTGAGGTCACTAATTGAAGACTTTTGGAAGAATTACACAAGGGTATCTCCGAATCAAAGGGATGTGGTAAGAAGGAGAATTGGTAGTCAGAACCGCGAGCCACATCCAAAGCATTTTTTGGATGAGACTCAAACACAGTTTTATGGTAAATTTCTAGAGAAGTATCCTCAAATTAAAATTTGTCAAAGATATTTTGAAATGCTAAAACCTTTCTATGTTAAGATAAATCACACACGCACTACTTGTTGTTGTAGATTACATATTGAATTTTCTAACCATTTTGATGCTTATAGGTCTATATGTTTAGATATGCATACTAACAATGATTTGCAGGGTTGTGCCATATGTACCCCACCAACATCTTCAAGAGATTTCATATCAAGAATTTTATGTGAAAGAGAGGAAGGTCAAATATTCTACAAGAAATTATGCTTGGATGGCACATGTCATCGTTGCGGTGGCTTGCAACATTTGCCAATATGTGAACATATGGAAATAACACATGCGGTTGGAAATGAACTAGTAGAATTTGGCAAGTATAAAACAGTGGCATACAATACAAAAGATGGTAAAGAAGCAAAGAGGTGTGAATTAGTTATTGAAAAGATTCCAGTGTATCAGTTTATGCCTATATTTCGTGACAGCATAGTGTATGAGTATGCAAGACATGCCCATAGAGCTCGATGGTTGGACTTGCAATTCAAGTTATGCAAGGACACATTTCCAGTTGGTAGCATTGTTTCAGTCGTCGACTTTGCAGAGAACTACAGTCTACAGCCACAGCGTGAGGTGCAATCACAATATTACAACTCCACACAGGTTTCTATATTTGTGCACATCGCATTCATTCATGCGAATGATAGTACAGAGGATGACAAAAAGATCATAAGGGAGTATCATTTCTATATTAGTGATGATCGCACGCATTCTACGGAGTTCGTGCAAGGTTGCTTTCAGGTGTTCTATAATGATTTGGCTAGAAGGGGCATATCGTTCAGTCAGCATATCATATGGTCGGATAATTGTGCATCACAATTCAAGAACTCGCGGAATTTCTATTGGCTGAGTAGGAGGCATAATTTTACAGGTATTCAACATATGTGGAACTTTTGTGAGGCCGGGCATGGAAAGGGGGAGCATGATGGTGCAGGAGCATGTATCAAAAGAGCCATAGCACGAGAAGAGTTAAAGTATAAAGACAATGCAAAGTTGACAGATGCAAAATTGATTGTCGAGTGGTGTAATGCTTCCATGGGTCCAGGTAATGAAGGTAAGTCTTTAGTTCGTAGATTTTTTTGGTTGATAGATGATACTAACATTGCACCATATGAGGATTGTTGTACACTGACAGGATCAAATGAGATGCACTCTTTCAGAAGTTCAATTGTAGGTTCATGGAGTATCCATACACGAAAGATGTCATGCTTTTGTTCTTCCTGTACAATTCAAGTCTGGGATGAGTGCGAGTCAAAGGAGTGGGTTGACGAATGGCAGTTAAGTTATCTTAGCCCACTTGACACGTATCGACCCCCGACGGCACTGGAACTAACACAGATGGAATCGTCAGTTGACTTTGACCACATATCAGATTTAGTTCAACCAGGTAATATAGGGCACATATATGCATCTAATTTCATCTAGTTCAACCAGGTAATGTCATCTTACTTTGTAGTGTTTTTGTAATGTTGACTAATTTCATCTAATTTGCTACACATATCAATGTAGGACACGTATATGCAGTTATTGCAGATGAAGATAATGAAGAGGGAACAGATTATTACTTATGCCGTTGTGTTGAGGCCAAAAAGAAATTGGAGGCCCCTGTTACAGATGGAGAAAACATCGAATACCCTACAGGATCAGTGGTTATTACTGGAACATGGCTTAGAAGGTACCCACATAAGAGTGTTAATATTTGGCTATTTCAGGACTTTGACATGCATCGAAAGATTCTTCATTACTCGAACCTTGTCGTGGCATCCAATGTTCATTTGATAAAGTATCGGGGTAGACCTTTGAACAAAATATTGTGGAAGGTGCGTGAGTCTGACCATGAAGCAATACTTGACACAATAAAGAGTAGAGCAGATCCAGATGGTTCATTGGATTAATTTGTAAGTATTCACATTGATTTTGTAAAGTTATGTTACATTGAGTTGTAAGTATGCACATTAATTTGTAAGGTTTGTCTTTTTTTATTTCCTCCTGCATTTTTAGACATATGTACACATTTTTCCATCATCATGTTATGCATTTTTGGTGTCCTGCTCCTGATGCGACCAAACTCATAACTCACCCTACTAGACACCATTTGATGATCTCTCCAACACTCTGGATCCAGGGCGCCCAATCATGATGATGACCTATATACCATTCTCCCAAGGCGCTCATAATGAATGAATGATAAGGAGCGCCTTGACCTCTATAATCAAGGTGATTTTAAGTCACTTTGAGTCATTTGGGGTCAGTTTGAGTCTTTGAGTCATGTTGCAAAAAAGTGTCAATGTTGTCAAGTTGCACAAAGCAACCTATGCATTTTTGGTGTCTTGCTCATGATGCAACCAAACTGACTGTTCCAACGCATCCGAATGGGTACATTTATGCTAGGCATGGTCCTATTTCTCACCCAGACATGTCGAAACAGTCGGAGCTACATTGTACCGACGATATCCCTGAAGAGTCCAAAGTACAAAAAGGCAGCAATCTTTGACGAGATGTTACTCAAAAATCATGTCACTTAGAAACATTCCGTCTGAGGCAACGGGATCATGTAGAGTGCCTCTACAATAACCTCTCTCGGTTTTTTATAGCTCTGAGGCATTTGCCCGTGGTGAAAGGTTTTCTGTTGCCCCAAAAATCGTCAGAAGGAGGCAGTGTAAAGTTGCAAAGGGGTGTAACTTTCGTCCTGATCCTGATGCGACCAAACTGACTGTTCCAACACGTCCGAATGGATACATTTATACTAGGCATGGTCCTATTTCTCACCCAAACATGTCGAAACAGTCGGAGCTACATTGTACCGACGATATCCCTGAAGAGTCCAAAGTGCAAAAAGGCAGCAATCTTTGACGAGATGTTACTCAAAAACCGTGTCACTTAGAAACATTCTGTCTGAGGCAACCGGATCACGTAGAGTGCCTCTACAATAACCTCTCTCGGTTTTTTATAGCTCTGAGGCATTTGCCCGTGGTGAAAGGTTTTCTGTTGCCCCAAAAATCGTCAGAAGGAGGCAGTGTAAAGTTGCAAAGGGGTGTAACTTTCGTCCTGCTCCTGATGCGACCAAACTGACTGTTCCAACACGTCCGAATGGGTACATTTATGCTAGGCATGGTCCTATTTCTCACCCAAACATGTCGAAACAGTCGGAGCTACATTGTACCGACGATATCCATGAAGAGTCCAAAGTGCAAAAAGGCAGCAATCTTTGACGAGATGTTACTCGAAAATCATGTCACTTAGAAACATTCAGTCTGAGGCAACGGGATCACGTAGAGTGCCTCTACAATAACCTCTCTCGGTTTTTTATAGCTCTGAGGCATTTGCCCGTGGTGAAATGTTTTCTGTTGCCCCAAAAATCGTCAGAAGGAGGCAGTGTAAAGTTGCAAAGGGGTGTAACTTTCGTCCTGCTCTTGATGCGACCAAACTGACTGTTCCAACGCGTCTGAATGGGTACATTTATGCTAGGCATGGTCCTATTTCTCACCCAAACATGTCGAAACAGTCGGAGCTACATTGTACCGACGATATCCCTGAAGAGTCCAAAGTGTAAAAAGGTAGCAATCTTTGACGAGATGTTACTCGAAAATCGTGTCACTTAGAAACATTCCGTCTAAGGCAACGGGATCACGTAGAGTGCCTCTACAATAACCTCTCTCGGTTTTTTATAGCTCTGAGGCATTTGCCCGTGGTGAAAGGTTTTCTGTTGCCCCAAAAATCGTCAGAAGGAGGCAGTGTAAAGTTGCAAAGGGGTGTAACTTTCGTCCTGCTCCTGATGCGACCAAACTGACTGTTCCAACGCGTCCGAATGGGTACATTTATGCTAGGCATGGTCCTATTTCTCACCCAAACATGTCGAAACAGTCGGAGCTACATTGTACCGACGATATCCATGAAGAGTCCAAAGTGCAAAAAGGCAGCAATCTTTGACGAGATGTTACTCAAAAATCGTGTCACTTAGAAACATTCCGTCTGAGGCAACGGGATCACGTAGAGTGCCTCTACAATAACCTCTCTCAGTTTTTTATAGCTCTGAGGCATTTGCCCGTGGTGAAAGGTTTTCTGTTGCCCCAAAAATCGTCAGAAGGAGGCAGTGTAAAGTTGCAAAGGGGTGTAACTTTCGTCCTGCTCCTGATGCGACCAAACTGACTGTTCCAACGTGTCCGAATGGGTACATTTATGCTAGGCATGGTCCTATTTCTCACCCAAACATGTCGAAACAGTCGGAGCTACATTGTACCGACGATATACCTGAAGAGTCCAAAGTGCAAAAAGGCAGCAATCTTTGACGAGATGTTACTCGAAAATTGTGTCACTTAGAAACATTCCATCTGAGGCAACGGGATCACGTAGAGTGCCTCTACAATAACCTCTCTCGGTTTTTTATAGCTCTGAGGCATTTGCCCGTGGTGAAAGGTTTTCTGTTGCCCTAAAAATCGTCAGAAGGAGGCAGTGTAAAGTTGCAAAGGGGTGTAACTTTCGTCCTACTCCTGATGCGACCAAACTGACTGTTCCAACGCGTCCGAATGGGTACATTTATGCTAGGCATGGTCCTATTTCTCACCCAAACATGTCGAAACAGTCGGAGCTACATTGTACCGACGATATCCCTGAAGAGTCCAAAGTGCAAAAAGGCAGCAATCTTTGACGAGATGTTACTCAAAAATCGTGTCACTTAGAAACATTCCGTCTAAAGCAACGGGATCACGTAGAGTGCCTCTACAATAACCTCTCTCGGTTTTTTATAGCTCTGAGGCATTTGCCCGTGGTGAAAGGTTTTCTGCTGCCCCAAAAATCGTCAGAAGGAGGCAGTGTAAAGTTGCAAAGGGGTGTAACTTTCGTCCTGCTCCTGATGCGACCAAACTGACTGTTCCAACACGTCCGAATGGGTACATTTATGCTAGGCATGGTCCTATTTCTCACCCAAACATGTCGAAACAGTCGGAGCTACATTGTACCGACGATATCCCTGAAGAGTCCAAAGTGCAAAAAGGCAGCAATCTTTGACGAGATGTTACTTGAAAATCGTGTCACTTAGAAACATTCCGTCTGAGGCAACAGGATCACGTAGAGTGCCTCTACAATAACCTCTCTCGATTTTTTATAGCTCTGAGGCATTTGCCCGTGGTGAAAGGTTTTCTGTTGCCCCAAAAATCGTCAGAAGGAGGCAGTGTAAAGTTGCAAAGGGGTGTAACTTTCGTCCTGCTCCTGATGCGACCAAACTGACTGTTCCAACGCGTCCGAATGGGTACATTTATGCTAGGCATGGTCCTATTTCTCACCCAAACATGTCGAAACAGTCGGAGCTACATTGTACCGACGATATCCCTGAAGAGTCCAAAGTGCAAAAAGGCAGCAATCTTTGACGAGATGTTACTCGAAAACCGTGTCACTTAGAAACATTCAGTCTGAGGCAACGGGATCACGTAGAGTGCCTCTACAATAACCTCTCTCGGTTTTTTATAGCTCTGAGGCATTTGCCCGTGGTGAAAGGTTTTCTGCTGCCCCAAAAATCGTCAGAAGGAGGCAGTGTATTAAGTCAGGATGAAAGCCTATTCACTCTAGGCACCTGTTTTTGACCAAATCACACATTCGCCTTGAACAACTCTGTCTTTAAGGCGCTTTTCTCTAATCTCTGTAACTCTCCAAATCCACTAAGGCGCAAATTTTACCTCTTGGGCTCAAGATATAGGTTCTTCATCCAAGGCGCCAGAATGGTCCAAAGGCGCATTTCACCTCTAACCTCACCTCTGACCTTACTTGGAGGCGCTAAACCTCATCTCATTGCTCTCCTCCATTACAAGCGCTCACTTACCTCAATCTTGGGCGCATACCAACATCCCAACATCCAAATCACCTAGGCGCTCAAAACCTTCAAGACTCAAGGTGCATTTTATGATCAAACAAGGTATCTCCTGAACAAGGCGCTCATAGTCTCATCAGGGCGTTAATCATCATCATGAGCACTCATATTGTTCTAGGCGCACAGTTATCTCTGGAATGCTCAAGGCGCACATACCCTTCTCTAGGCTAGTTTACACTTATTCAAGGCGCTCATTCCAAACTTACATGAACTACTCATTACAAGACGCACAAACTAGATGATCCTAGGGCATAAGGGCGCTCATAGGAGTTGTTATGTGTCATTTTGGCCAAGGTTTTCTGGAGCAGTGAAGACATTAGGAAGGGGATGATCGTTTGGATAGTTTTGAATGCTTTATTTCTCCTTGTTTAAACTAGGCGCTCACTGAGGATTGGAGTAGCCTTTGCACCCTCACATCACGTTAATCAGCGTTTCAGAGGCAATCATAGTATAGGAAGATTTGTGCCTTGAAGAAGAGAGTTATCTGGTGAGTGCTTAGGAGTTCTGGCGCCTAGGGGAAAGGTCTAGGTAGAGCGCCTTCAGACTTTCACAGTGAAGTGCCTTAAGGAGTTGGATGATGTTTTTGCCTAGAGTGGAGATGATGTTTTTAGCGCCTTAAGGATGATGATGGAGCGCTTTGGAGTCAGGTTAGTCTGGAGCACCTTAAGAAGGTAAAGCACTTCAAATGTAAACACAAGTGTTTTGAGCGCCCTAATGAGAAGTTGTCTTGGCACCATAAGTTGTTCAAACGAAGATATGCGCCTTGGATAGCTGCAAAGACCTAATTTAGCGCCCAAGGTTGGAAGACTCTTTGTGAGCGCCCAGTGTTTGAAAGCTCTTTGTGTTTGGTGCATTAAAATGAATTTGGCACCTAAATAGTATTGAAACACTCAACTGAGCGCCTAAAGCCCATGAGAGAAGTGATATGCGCCTTGATAGGAATATCATGGAAGATGAGTTTACTGAATGGCGCCTTGAATGACTTGGTTGATTAAGTGTTTTAGCACCTAGATATGGGATGAATCATTGAGCGCCTTTGGTTGAGATGATGTCAGCACCTTTGAGATTATAACACCTTGGAGTCAAGTTCGAAGGAGAACCTTGAGAAGGTAAAACACTTCAAATGTTTTCAAGGAATTGGAGAAGTCACTTAGTGCCTAGAAGGAATTCCAGAGCAAGAGGGTTGGAGCGCCTTGAGCTTCAAGTCAGATATGCGCCTAGACCTCTACCCTTTAGCAAGTTGAAGCCCTCTGAGCCTTGACAACGTGAGAATGCCTTATAGTGAATATGCGCCTTGGGCAAGGTTGAATACAAAGTTGAGGAGTATATCATAATGAGTAAGTGCACTGTAGGGTTAGATGATAAAGACTAGTGCCTTGAGTGTCTTGGTCAAAATTTTGACGTGAGAAGTCTTGCAAGATCAAACCCTGGAGTGCGCCTTAGAGAGAACCTATTGATCCTTTGCTTTGACAAGATTTGGGCGCCAGAATGATCCTTAATAAATGGAATGTATCTATACCAATTTTGTGCCTTTAGGGAAGTGATGGTGGCCAGAATGATCCTTAATCTCATGTTTGTGCGCCTAGGTCTAGAAGCAAGATTTGAGCGCCTTAGGATAGGGTTTTTTGCACCTTGTCTTGGAGAGTGAATTTGCGCCTTGGATGATGTTGAAGCGCCTTGGGATGAAATGCGCCCAAACTTATAGAGGGCCTTCAGTGAGGGAGTTGAAGAGAGTGCTTAGAGGAAGGATAGCCTTAAGATCAAACTAAGTACTTAGAAACCTAAGATTAGCACCTTATTTGAAGTTATACACCTATTCTGGCGCCAGAGAGTGAGTTTGAGTGTGAAAAGTGAATGTCTGCGCCTTGAAGGGGATACAAAGGGAAGATGATGTACCTTGATGGGTTGATGATGGAAATTTGCGTTTTGGAGCTAAATGTGCGCCTTGAAGGAGATAGTGCATAGAGGTACAATGAATCTTCTGGAGAACATGGATAGACAACTAAGTCTCCAACTTGAGTCTTCTAAGTGAATTGGATAATGAAGAGAGTCTAGTCATTTTGGGCGCTAGTATCAGGATGAATCATCCAAAATGGGTGCCTAGAACTAGAAGGCGCCAATGCATGAGTTCAAGGATCCTCCATTGAAGCGCCTAGCCCAGATGGCTATAGATTGAAAGTTTTAAAGCTAAGTGATGTCTCTTACGTGAATTCCTAGCCCAGGTGCATGTGTTGGGAAAAACTCTTTGGCTCTGGTGCCTAGAATTGGGAGCTTTGTAAGATGCACCAATTGATGAAACATTTCCATTTTGCGCCTAGAATAGAACTCTATCACATAGTTGAAATTGACTTGATAGAAGGAGATAAGTCTTAAGGACTAGTTTGGCGCCTCACTTGCCTATCTCACCTTTGAAATGTGCTTTGGTTGATGATCATCATTGATGGAACCTAGTGAAATGTAAAGCTATTTGCATCTCCAGAGGATCAAAATTGGATTAGGAGATCATCCTTGCAGTTGAGATTGACAGAGAAGTGTTAAAGGAATCACTTCAAATGGACGCCTAAGCTAGTTGAGGCGCATATCAATTCCACTGTAACTCCAGACTGACGCTTAGGATCCAGTCATCTCCTAAGGCGCAGTTCCATTCACCCATGACCTCGCTTGGCGTCTAAAACTTGGAAACTCCTTTGGAAAGCTCCTGTTGCGCCTAGAAGATGAGTTTGGGATATCAACTTGCAAAAGGCTTAGAAACTCTTCAAAGATGTTAGGCACAATCCCATGGCACTGGAGCTCAGTTTTGGCGCCTTCAAGGAATAGCACATGAAGGAACTTGGGAGGTCAGGTGCTTGTAAAAGGGAACACCTTGGAACATCTTCCAGGGGTTGAAGTAGTAAGAAAACATCAAGTGAGTCTAGGTGCACTCCCTTGTGTGAACAGTTTAGCTCTGGTGCCTAGCCACAGAGTGAGCCAGAAGAAGTAGTTTGGACATTAGAAGATAGGCACTCATTCTACAATGAAGCATTCCACCTTCCTAATCAACAAAGACTTGCAAGAATTGACAAAGGAAGCTAAGGCGCACCTTCTACTTGTTTCCACCTCCAGAATGCGCCTAACCTTGAAAGGGGGTTCAAAGATGTTTGTTAGACCTTTTCACTCAAGGCACTCACCTTAGGCGCACTTTCTAAGTCCTTGTCACCTCAAGGAAACACCTAGTTTGGAAGGCGCTTGCCCTGTTCTCCACTCCTTTCAATTGGCACCTAGAACACAGAATGCATGAAAGGAGCGCCTAGACTCCAGAGGGCTGATTTGGGCGCCTAGCATTTAAAACACTTTCATAATGATGATGTTTTGGCGCCTACTCTTGGAAACAATCCAGAGCATCCATAAACTCTAATTGGCACCTAATGTTGACAAGGCGCAACTTCAGGAGGAGGTCACCTCAACTTGGCGCCCAAGTCAGAAAACCTGTAAATCCTTCAAATATGCGCCTACCTTGTGAGGTGATGAGTTGAACATTCCAAATCTTCAAATGTTGCTCAAATAAGGAAGACATTGTAACATCAAGGCTTCAAGGCCTGTCCTTGTATTTCCATTGAATGAGTTGTACTTCATGCTATTGAAAGCATTTTCCATGTAATAAGACATTGCAAGTTGATTGAATCAAGTAACAAGACAAGTACCCAACTCTAATGTTGTTTCATTCAAATAGTTATCTTGATGTATATCTTTATGTTATTGAAGTAGTTGATGAATTGTTAGCAAGTAAAAGTGTTTAAGTAAGGAAAATTTTTCGTAGAACTAGTTGGGTATCTTACACTTACACCATGCCTATCCATCAAACATCACAATGCAATCAAAATCCTAACAACATGCCCATGATCCAAGATCAAGTGCAATCATGCAAATATATTATCAATCACAAGCCTATTAAGAATGAACTAGAGTCTTCTAGTACCATACTTTTCCATCAAACACCATCATGTAATCCATGGCCTATCAAGCCTATCAAAGAAAATGCAAACATCCTATGTAATACAATCAGACTTTAAATATTTGAAGTAGCCATCTACAAATATCCATTCAAAAGTGGATTTATAATGCAAGTATGGACGCCATCAATAAAAAAGATTTGTATTAACCAAATATCCATATACGCATACATCAATATCTGTCGATATAAGTATAACATATATACAAAATAGCCATATAGGCTTACAAGAATGCCATATAGGCATACAATGTCAACTATGTACAATACAAAATATATGTCCACAAATGCCATATAGGCATACAACAGAGGAACACAATAAAAAGTCATTCCCCTCTAGTTGGTGAAGAGAATAAATCACGAGCAGCCTTTGATCTTCTAGGGGATGGAGACATGCATGTGGGTGGTCTACTACGAACCCGAGGGCTACTTCTCCTATTTAGTTCTTCCTGCACCTTTACCTGTTACAAAAAAAAGTATAGATATTAATATATAGAAATTACATGTTATAAAAAAATGAAACATTTAACAAAATAATCACTTACCGCTAACATATAATCTGTCTGCTCGCTTGCCTCAGTAGCAGGAAAAGGCCCTGGTGATGTCATGTCCTATAGAAACCATCCAGATAGAAATTAAACTTCAAATCAATAATCTTTTGATTTTTCAAAAATAGACAACTATAACAATGAATGTAAATTGAAATTTACTAATCTGCCTCATACCCCTGTCAATGCCATAGAGCTATGAATCGCAGAGGCCACACCCTGCTCCATTGCCCTATGAACATGGGGAGGTGTATCCGCAGCCTGCATCATCTGGAAATAAAACAACATTATTCAATTACGAAAACTATAATAGTGATGCAAATCGTGGCTCCTAACATACACACACGCTCATCTAAACATGGAAGTACACACAATAAAACACACAAATCACATACAAAAATTTAGTAAGTACAATTCATTCATTAAACTATTTATTTTATTACCTCCGTAAAGCTTTGAAGTCCACCACCGCTGGCAGGTGTTGCCATGAAATCTACAGTGTTAACCTATTCAACATCCAAAATCAGAAATTAGAATACCATTCATATAACGATGCTATTCACATGTAATATTTATAATTGTTTACTAGTTACATACCTTGACAGTAGATGATCTAGTGAAAAATGTAGGTGGAGAACCACTGAAAACTGCATCGACGCTATGACCCTAAAATTTCATTAAAATCATCAATTTAAATTAGTTAATCTTGTATTTCAAAAATAAAATTTAATAAATTAAATTCAATAAACTTGCTAATATTTACCTGAGTATCAAGGCCGAAAGTCTCACTCAGGAGGGTATCTGTCATCGCCATCTGCTCAGCTGCAGATGTAGCCTGTGCACCTGCGTCCTGACTGTCCATGGGGTCATAACCACAGGCTGACCCGCAAGCCTGGCAAGTATGCGGTGGGACCCTACTCCTCGCACTATCTCCCAACCCACTCTGTGTTGCAGGATCGGCATGCTCTATGATGCTCTGGGTCAAGGCACTAATCGACCTCAGTGTATCAACCTCAACACTCTCCTTCACAATGGAAGGAATAGAAACATGCTCGTGGGCTGGTCTGCTGATTACTCGTCTCACTACCCGCTGTGGGTCAAGACGTGCCCCTGGTCTATCCTGTGCTGAGCCCCCACCTCTACCTTGGAAGTCCCGCATATCAAAATAGTTTGGCACTTTATTGAGGACAAACTCGGAGTAGAGTTTCCTCAAAAAGTATTGTGGGACCTCATTGTTATTGCATGGAGGATGGTCAAAAACCATCCACCACCTCTGCCCGAAATTGTCCCTTATCGCTTGGTTGTTGCACCAATGGATAGGGAACCTCTTGCATGTAATGGGTGGAGGTTGATTTGTTTGTGGGTTTGTGAAAATTGAACACAAGTCTACTTTTGTAATTTGTAATTTTTTGACATCTTGATATGACAATTTATCTGCATAGTAATCTCTAAACTCTCTCTTTTTATCGGTCCAACTAGTTATTTGCTTACTAATTGAATTTACATTTGATAACATAGACTCAAGAGATTCGGCAAGCATGGACCTATGCAAGGTTGAAGTGGAAGGATCTTTCAACCTTGCAATTATATCTTCAATTTGTTTTTTGTTGTTTTCAATTTCCCCCATTATATTATCTTGTGTTCCAGGGGCATGTCGAGGAATGAATGGAGGAGGTTGTTGTTCTGCAGGTATTTCTTCCTCAAGATTTTGTGGATTTTGAGGATTTTGAGGAGGAGGAGGAGGTGCATTAACATTTCCTACAATTAATAAAATATGCATCAAAAATCAACACAAAACCTACCTATTTAGGAAGAAATTCAAACAAAAAAACAAAGATAACTCACCCCTTTGGCGTGCTCGACGTCGCGGCGGCATTTCGGCGATGAATCGACAAATCTATTGTGTTGAACGGTGTTTTGTAGAACGCGAGCGCGTTTTTGAAGGGTTTTAAGCCGCGGCGGAGGAAAAACTCACAATGAAATAAGATAAAATGAAATGACAGCATTTTTTATATATATATAAAGCGCTTTATAACGCGAGCGTGTTATAACGCGCTCGCGTTATAACGCGCTCGCGTTATGGCTCGGCAATGACGAGCCTTAGGCTTGTCATTGCCAAGCCATAACGCGAGCGCGTTATAATGCGCTCGCGTTATGCCTAAATTTTTTTTGAAAATTTTTTGGCCACTTTTTGGCCCCCCATCTTTTTGCACTTACCCCCTCTGAACAACTATCTGTCATATCAACATCTTTTGTAAATAGACTTTTCTTCTTTTTGAAGGTACTTTTATTTTTAGGATTGAATTGTTTCTTCTTGATTTGTTTCTTATTTCCTTCTTCATCACTATCAGAATCTTTGTAAGGACATTTAGCAGCAAAGTGTCCTATCCTACCACACTTAAAACATTTAAATGGAAGCTTACCCTTATACTTTCTTGATGACCCCTTTTTCAATTTACTTACAAAGGAGGACTCTTGGTCATTCAATTTCTCTAGATCAAAATTTGTTTTCTTTTCTTTTTTGACTGAGTTAAAAGCAGCTTCCTTACTTGTAGAAGTGTCATTTAAACTCTCATCTCAAAAGTAGTAAAAGTACAGTGAAGTTCATCTAAGGTCTCTTTACTCATATCTCTCTCTTCTACAGTAGACACCTTGGATTCATATTTAGGTGTTAGAGTTCTTAAGACCTTGTATACAACTGCTTTTTCTTCTAAGGTTTCACCTAGACCATGAATAGCATTAACAATCTCTTGAACCCTTAGAAGGAAATCAACCATCTTCTCAACTTCATTCATTTTAAGACTTTCAAACTTAGCTCTATAAGATTGTAACTTAGCTTCTTTGATTTTTTCATCTCCTTGATAAATATTGGACAACTTATCCCAAATAGCCTTACCAAACTTACAATCCATAATTTTGACAAGGATCTCATTAGTCAAACCACAACAAATTGCATTTTTGGCCTTATCATTATTGTCATAGGCCTTCTTTTCATCATCAGTTGAGGGAGGTTTTGTTTCTGTATACTCATTTTCTATTGCAGCCCATACATCATAACCCAGGGAAGACAAGTAGGACTCCATTCTAAATTTCCAGAAGGCATAATTAGAACCATCAAATAATGGTGCTTTGTATGTAGAAAACCCTTCTTGACTGGCCATGGCAAGTACTCCACTAATAGGATCTCCTAAGTTGATCAAACTTTAAACAAGGAACCCAAGGCTCTGAGACCACTTGTTGGAGTATAGGACCACTGAGAGGGGGAGGGGTGAATCAGTGGTCTATAATTACTAAAAACTTCTAGCACCTTTTAATCCACTGAAAAGAAAATACAAGAGACCTCAAGGTTTCATTAAACACATATACACAAGAATAATTATGAGAAGAATGAACATTAGGGCATATAGATAGACACAAACATGAACCATGACACAAGTTTTGATGAGTGGAAAAACCCTTAAAAGGGATAAAAAAACCACTCTTAAATTCCTTCACTTTATTGTGCTTCACTAGCAAAAATAATCACCTTCACTAGGTACAATAGGTATCTCACTAATACACATATGCCTCACTGGTAGATAGATGCCTCACTGGCAAAAACAATCACCTTGGATACAAGAAAACAATTCAGGGGGTTACCCTGATTCTCTATACCACAAAACCTTATATCTCCTCTTGTTTTCAAACAACACAATCTCCTTTATACACAAGCCACTGTCAAACACTATCAGTATAAAAAAATCAAAAAAATTTCATCCTCTATAGACAATCATTCCCTCACACACTGCAAGCAATTCTATTGAAAATGATCTTTGTATACAATGAAAATTATCAACAGACTTCATGCTCTTCAAACACCCTAATTTCCTTCACCAACTTTATCAATCTACATATCCACATGTAGATACATTCCTCCTTATCACAAATCACTAATCAAATCAACTAAAAACATCTCATACTTCACTCACTGAATTTTCCTGACCCCCCTGCATTAAAAGTAGAGTATAAAAAAATAGTTTAAGGGCTATATATAAACAACTACCCGTCAATCTTTTCGAGGTGGGTGACCATTGGCATTCAAAAAGCACTTTAAATTTATCTTTAGATCTTCTTTTTCATGCCCTTATGAGATTTAATCAGGGCTCTTCAATTAGCTTTTGGCACTTAAGTTAAATGACTTGACCGAGGCACCCAATTACACTAGGTAAAGGGGCGGGTCTCCCCATGGGCATAAGATAAATAAGTTGTTACTTAAGTCACTTATCACTTGCTATAGAAAGTCACTGGGAAAATAGAAAAAAGGTGTTTGATGGTTGAATGAAGATATTTCATAGTTTATGCATAGTTTAGATAGGCATTAGACCTAGGGTTTTGATATAGACACTTAGGGCTTCTAGGACCTCCAAACCCTAATCATCTGAATCTGATCAAACCTTCAAACCTTAGCAACCTTATCATGAAGTCCTTTAAGCCATAGTAGCCATTCTTTGCAAGTATCCAACATGAACACTTCATGAATAACATGAACAATATAAGGTGACCATTCTCTGCAAGACTTATCATCACATAGTTAATGTCTCTACATGACAATCATATCACAAGCAACCTAACATCACATATTGTCCTGCATCACATATCGTGTCCTCTATTTTGACATCAATGATAAGACAACCAACAACCAACATGCCAAAGTCAACATCTCCCACTTGTTGTATACATTGCCTAAGGGAAAATCATATAAGGATCGAAACATAGAAAAAAAAAATCACTACAAATGGGAAACATTCCCATAGCCATCCTACACCATTTTAACTTCTTTGTGCTCATGGGCTTCATTAAAGAAAAAGTTTGTAACATTTAGAAGCTACACATCAATGTAATTTTTCCACATATGAAGGATATGTTTCTCTACAACATTGGTGAAGATCTAACTATCATACATAATCCTACTTCAACCCAATATATAAACATACTCCTTGAATCCAAATTTCCTCCTTACAAGCATGAATATCTACTATATACTTTTCCTATGTAGTTGAAAGAGAAACCATATATTGTCTCTCACTCATCCAACTAACCACACCATAAAACAGAGTAAACATATACCCACTAGTAGACCCTCTAGTATCCATATCTCCTACTCATTAAAAATATATGAATCCCTATATATCCACTATCCTTCTCAAATTATATCTTCCTTAGTATCAAATCAAACACTTAGACATGTCTTAAAGATACCTAAAGATCATCTTCACCATAATCTAATACTCTTTTTCTAGAATGGAATATACCTACTTAAGACTCACATTGCTTGGGAAATGTTTGGTATATTTCAACTCATAATAGATTACCAACTCCACTCACATAAAGGGTGTGGTTTATGTCCTTTATCTCATCTAGTGTAGAATAAAATCCTTAACTAAAAGCATCATTCGCATAGAAAAAAACTACGCCACAAAGTTCTTTAGCTATATAACATATATCTCCTCCAAATCCATAGAAAAATTGTCTCCACATCTAACAGTTCAACTCCAAGGTCAAACACAATAGTAATAGATCAAAAAATTTGAAAGATGTAAGCTTTGCAATAGAAGAGATCTCACAAACATCTATTCCCTTATTCAATATATTAGCCCTTAGACACTAACCATGCCTTTTACTTCTCAAACGCATCCTCAAAACTAAATTCTTCATAATCCTAGACCCATCCACATCATAAGACAAAGAAAAATAAGAATGCATCTAAAAAACAAGTGGGCTATACCTATAAAGTTGCATTATCTACTAAGAGGACCTTCTTAAGAGTGGGGTATGGGATTGTTCACCCTTCTCTAAATCTCTTTAACTCTTTCTAAACAATCTTAGAATTAGACCATGTTGAACTCATGTTTAGCCCCAACTGTAGGCTATGTAGTCTTTTTTGTTAAAAATTGTTGAGTGACTCAACCCATTGTAACACTTTATCTCCACCATCTAGGAGATATCTAGCCTAATCTATCCAACAACAATGACTACAAAAGCAATCATCTCATGCCAACTAAATTCTAACTATAACATTGCAATATCTTAGAGCATTACTCTTCAAGACAAAATGATCATTATACTCGATACTAAAGATTTTAACTCCAAATCATAGCCAATTCTCCCACTAAATGATCAATGTAGACTCTAAGAACTTCCTTATGCCACCATTATTTACATCTTCATAGTAGAATATCATCTATCTGTTGTTGACAGTCCACATCACTTCCAAAACTACCATTAAAAATGATCCAAAGCTTCCCATGGCATCACAATTAAAAATCCTCCAAACCCTGAATATCACACATGACCAAATATCAACCACAAATCCTACTACATGCTTACCAAGAGCTTCCCATGTTGGAAAGGTCAATAACTTTATGGAAGATTTGTAGGCACAACTATATCATGCTAAAACTCTAATTATACACTTAAGAGCTTCCCATAGCATCATGGTCACCATTTTCAACCTAGAAGATAATTTGTCACAACCAACTATGTTACTACACAAAACTCCCAATGAACCATGATTTGGAGCCTCTCATGACAACATAGTTCACATCCTCAAAACTATAGAGACACTTCTTCCTTCTTCATGCATGGTCTTTAAAAGACCTTTTTCTCAATACTCCATCTCACCACCTCTTTACTACTCAACATGTCGATGCTTAATGATAGCCATAGGCCAAAAAAACAAAATTTTCAATACATTAATTATGCTTCATGAAATATAAATATTTTACAAAAAATAACAAATATGCTCAAAAGGACTAGCAACTCACTACCACCATTTTCATGTTGTATCTCTCTATTACACACAAAACACCACCATCACTTAGTATATCCACTCTTAAGTTCTTTGTGTAATATGTAGGTACATGTCCTATTTTTCTTCCCAGCCAAATAGCCCAAATCCATAAAATCACTGAGTATTTTCCTTCCCCTTAAACCCTAGGTTTTACAATCATCTTCCTTAATGCTATAATCCATTGTTGACTACCTAGCCTAGGTTGTCGGTCACTTAAGTTACAACCTTAAGCCTTCTATGTCATGAAGTTACTAGCCTCAAGTCCTAAGGTTTACCTTTTGTCACCTATCAACTTCATTTATTAAGTGTTAGGTCCTTTTGGGCTTGAGGGTGCCACATGGTAATATTTTGCACACCCACAGACTGCTAAAGCTAATGTCACATTCCTTCCGTACGGCTATGAAATGAAGATAGCTATAAAGTATATCGAGGGCCTATGGCCGTAGGATCATTGACTCCATCAAATGGTGAAGATCGCACCAGATGTCGAAGGATGAAATGAAGGGGTGGGGTCACATCATTGAAGATCAAATGGTAGCATGGTGTCGCAGGTGAATATCATCCATAGGAACGATTCTATGCGCAACCACGAGCTGATGATACGTGGCATGTCTTTGTTCTTTTGTGGGTAGAGGTAGGTATCTTCTGAGGCATGGCGCGTGTCAGCTACAAAATAGTGACAACTGTAAAGTATGCCGTGGCCTTTGGCCATATGGTCGATGACTCGGTTGGCTGAAGTAGACTGCGCTAAGTGTCAAAGAATGTAGTGAAGAAGTGGGACCGATAGGGATTGGACGGTATCATGGGGTCACAGGGGAATCTCATCCACAGGAGAGATCCTCTGTGCAGATGTGAAATGTGGACATGTGGCCTGTTCTTGGGAAGAATGAAAAGATTTATGAAAGGAGAGCAATGTAGAGGGCTTAACACACTCCTATGGAGCCAAATGAAGATGGCCTAATTCCTACTATGCAACCACAATATACTACCATGCAAGTAGAATCTTTGGCGCTCTTCTTCAATACGAAATCAAAAGGAAAAGCGATGGCTATCGATTCTAAAAACAAATCTATCTACAACCATATTTCAAAAGAGACTCTCAGGCATCTCGAAGGTGGGAAGATGCGTGAACTCAGCCAGGTGACATTGCAGAGATCAAAATTCCAAGGATTCGAGGTCGATGAAGACACAATGACTCGAGGGTTTGAGGTTTAAGTGTTGTAAAAGCTTTGCTCAAGAAGTTTTGTCTCTTATGCCATCAATGTAGATCCTATGCCTCTCAGTTGCCCCTTTTCAGATATTTGTTGCATTTATGATTGCAGGTCGATGAATCAGTTGCTCGCCTTGAGGAGAGACAAAATATCTCTCAACCACCTATGAACTCTAGATATTTTTTGCATTAATTCTTGCAGATAGACATCTTTTAGGCAGAGATATTTTCTAACAGAGCCCATGGGGTAATTTATTGTAAATTAATTCAGTCATTTAGAATCAGATGCTATATATGCATGAATGTAAGATGTAAAAAAGGTTGGAGAATAGTTAGTCTTATGCTTCTGTATTCTAAACAGAACTTTCCTCTACTGTAACTGTGCCTCTTAATCAATACATATGGTGTTTTACTTCTTCATGCTTTTTAACTCTGTGAAGTCTTAGAATTGGCTATTGTTTGTGAATGTTTAATTCCTAGCAATCCATTATTTTCCTCTATTAAAATCTTCATGATCTATGTAAGTTATAAGTTGTATTTATTTATTTGTGCACCTTAGCTCTGTGAATGTTCTTTATTCAAACCTCGTGTATCACCTCCCCTTTATTTTTAGTTTTTACTCCCTCTTCCTCCTTTCCTATCAGGTGGATAGATTAGGTTTAGTCTTAGGATCACTAAATTTCTCTCATTCAGCAAAGGAACCAGCCTCTCTCTAGAGATTTAGCCTCCATGTAGGGTCGCACACCTGGAGACTGTCTCAATGTTTCACTAGATTGTTGGAGCCCTTAAAGCCTTCAACACTAGGTGCAAATCTATGTGACAATAGTTTCTGGCATGCCTAGTGGGACCTAAAGTGGAAGCTAAGAGGTTTGGTGCTATTCTTAGCCTGTTGTAGTCTGGAGGATACCTTGCAAGCACCTGGCAAATCAACCCCACCTTGGTGCCAACAGTTTCTAGCATGCCTGGTAGGACATAAGAAATTAAAGAATCAAGATGAGAATTTGGTGTTCTTCTTAGCACTGTACATTTTGGTAGAATTTTCATGCACCTGGAAACTCTACATGTGTCTAGCTCTGATCAGTGCCATCTTTTATGTCTATGAAAACTAAGGCATCTTAAAGAGGTAATTTCCAATTTTCTGAATTATCTGGTGTTCCTTCAAGGAGAAGGTATAGGTTATCTAGGTCTCTTGTGGGAAGGGGTAGCACCTCTATTTTACCTCTTTCAAGAGCTTAGTCCACACCTCCTCCTGTTAGGTTTCAGTATAATAGAAGAAGCTTGCATATCCCTAGACTGAATCTAAACATTCCTAGGATGGCAAAGAATTTGCCTTTTGTAACCTTCAATGGAGGAAATCCATTAGATTTGGCTACATACAATGACATACCTATTGCAGCCCTAAAAAGTGTTTTACCCTTCACGGGTGATGGTTCTATAACCCCTATTGAGCATATAAAAGATATATCCAATGTGTGCTCAGTCCATCGTATACAACATGAAGATGTTGCAGTTCATCTCATGGTCTCATCTTTCAAGGGAAGAGCTCTTCAATAGTTTAGGAGCTTAACCCCTGCTTCAATACATACTTGGGATGAGCTGGGAGAATCCCTCTACAAACAGTTTGGAGAGAGGGCAGATAATGTTTCATTGCTTGAGTAGTTAACAACTATCAAGAGGGCTCCAAGTGAGATGCTAGTAGAGTTTAACTTCATACTCCAGAGGACATGGGAAAGAATTCCATCTACCCTCATGCCATGCCCACAAGGTGCTTTATTGTACTTTTTAAGAGCTTTAAATTTTGCCATTGCCATGATGATGTAATCAATGGGTGCTGAGACTCTACCAGATGGTTATGAGACAACTCTAAAAGCTGAAAATTGTTTAATACATGCTGGGAAAATTGCTCCTAGACCTCCTATCCCACTTTTTCCATAGCTACCTTCCTCATCCCAGTAGCCCATTGTTGCTCATATCCTAGAGCCTAAAACTTCAACATCCTCTCTTTCCCAAGAAGAGAATGATCTTATAAAGACCCTAATGTCTAATTTGACCAACAAGGTGAATGTTATAGCTATTCAATCTACTTCCAAACCCTATCAGAACTATAACCAGGGGTAGACATCTAATTAGAATTGGAACCAAGGGTATAATTCTAATAGGAATCAAAATTGGATCCAGGGTTATCAGCAGAATAGATACCAAAATCCTAACTTTGTATAGCCTTTACAAACTATTCGACCTATCTAACAAACACTGGCTGTAAATCTAGTTAGGGCTTTAGTCCATACTCAGAATAATCTGGCCCAAGAGGTAGATTGGTGCTATCTGTGCAACCAACCTCACAATCAGTCCACTTGTGCTTTTGGAGCATAAGAAAAGGGATTTAATGGTGCAGAACTTCCACACTTAGTAGGCATCACTATCAGAGGTAGCAAATAACATTCCTGAAGTGTCAAATGAGGTTACCAATGATTCTAGTATGATGCTATGGACTCTAGAGGATTTTTGTTATGTTAATCAGCCCATGGATAGTGTTGTTATGCCTATTGTAGACAACATCAAGTCAAAAAAGTGGTAGTTGAAGGCTAGTCCTATGCCTACTATATTACAAAAGGAGCTTGTTCCTAAGGCTAAAGTGACCAGTGCCACAATTCCAATTTAGAGCAACAAATCTACTGCTACAAAAGAAATTCCACCGGGCTTAAAAGTGCCCGAACAAACTACAGATCAAACAAAGAAAGGAACATGGATTCCCTCTATGCATTAGGCAGCCATTGTTCTATTAAATATTGTGGAACAAATGAAGAAAACAAATATAAATGTTTCTATGTGGGAAGTGATGTCCATCCCCTCTCAGAGGGATATATTACAAGAAGCCTTAAGGCACTTCCCATCTACTGAGTTAGCAGCATCAGACTCATCAACAAAGTAGAAAGAGAAGGCTCCTGTCAGTCTAGTGCAACCAATTGAAGGACAAGTAAGTGTAGTCAAGAAACCATCTCCTTTCTACTTGTCTTTAATCATTGACAAGTTTTCAGTGCACAACTGCATGATAGATTCTGGGGCTAGTGTTTCAATCATGCCTAAGAAGATTGCAGATGCATTAGGCATCAAGTATACCCCTTTTTCATCAGGAGTATTACAGTTGGATGACACCTCTATGAACACTATAAGAGTGGCCAAGGGACTGGACTTGACTCTGCATGCATGTCTAAACCTAACTTTTAAGTAGGACATATCAGTCATTGATCTTCCTCCTTTCTTTACTATCTATCTATCAAGGGACTTTACAACAAAGGTAGGTGGCTACCTTTCTTCTAACTGGTCTCATATTTTACTGAGGACCAGATATGGTACATGATTTACCATCAAGGCTGAACCAATTATAGATTATCATATGGAAAATAATGACCATAGTCTAGTAAATCTACATGTGATGATTGAAGGTGAGGAAGTACATGATCTAGAGCCTACTGAGGTAGAACCTCCACTTCTTCCTATCCCTGATCTTTTTCTTGATGAGTGGGCAAGGGATCATGAAAATTTTGACCCTTATGATACTACCAAGGCAACTAACTTGGGAAATTACATGATCCATGAAGGGGACTCTTCAGTCCCTTCTCTACTCAAGCTAGATGATGACTCCAATGGCCCATGGAAGATATTTTTTGATGGTGCAAAGAGAAAAATGGAGCTAGTGTAGGTGTTTTACTAGCCTCCTTGATTGATAGGAAGTTGCATTTTGCTCATAGGTTGTATTTTTCTTGTACAAATAATGTAGCAGAGTACAAGGCATTGGTCCATGACCTGTTGATAGCAGAAAAGAATAAAATCAAGCATCTAGAGATTTTTGGTGATACCAAATTGGTGGTCAACCAAGTTAGAGAGAGATGTGCAACAAAAAACTAGCTTCTAAGAGCTTATAGACATAGAGTTTGGGACATGTTTGAGAGTTTTGATGCTCTTAATCTATAGGTAATCCCAAGAAAATTAAATTCAAAGGCTGATCAATTAGCAACGGTGGGAGCTCAATTTTCCCCACCTATAGATTTGTTTCAGGGTCCCAATCGACATGTGAAAATGGTCATCAGGCCCTCTATTCCTAACAATAATATTCATTGGAAAATTTTTGATAGTGATTAGTAGATCGCATGCTTCATCCAGAATGAAGCTGATTTCTCTTCAAGGGCACAACCCAGGTTACAAGAATCCTATGGTGATCAGATCATCGAGCTCAAATCAAACAACCTGGCCAAGGGTCTAGTCACCCTTGAGGCCATCTTTAGCCATGATGATGAGTTTAGGGGAGAGAAAAATAACATGACCTTCAAGAAAGAAGATTACCAGAAGGTAACCATCACCCAGGACAAGGAGTTGCTACTAGGAAAGGTATGCAACAATGTAGAAGAGGAAGAATTCATAAGACTTTCTTAGAAGTACAATGATGTCCTGGTATGGACATATGAAGATCTTAAAGGATTCAATCCAGATGTGGCTCAACATGCCATCGATCTAGATCCCAATTACAGGCCAATTCACCAAAAGTAATGACTTATAAATCAAAAAATTGAACCTCTCATGAGGAAAGAGCTTGTCAAGCTCATACAGGCAAGGATCATCTTCCCTATTAAGTATTCTACTTGGGTTTCTAATCTAGTGCCAGCGAGAAAGAAAAAATAGAGAGATTAGGCTCTGTGTAGACTTCAGGGACCTGAATCGAGCCTCTCTAGAGGATCATTACCCTCTACCCTCTATGGATCAAATTTTACAAACAATTGTGGGGGAAGAGAGGTTTTCATTATTGGATGGCTTCTCTGGCTATAACCAGATCATTGTTAGAGAGGAGGATAGATTTAAGACGACATTCACAACCAAATGGGGAATCATGTCATATGCAAAGATGCAATTTCATTTTTCTAATGTTGGTGCCACATTTCAAAGGGCAATGCATATTGCCTTCAAAGATTTATAAACAGGTTCATCCTGATTTATCTGGATGACATCACAGTCTTCTCCAAGAAGGGAGAAAACCACATGTAATTTTGTTGTTGTCCAAGGTAAGATTTTGGTCACATAGTATCTAAGGATGGAATATCCATAGACCCAGATAGGACATCTTCTTTTCTTTCTCTACCTCTACCTGCTCACAAAAAATCCTTACAATTGTTTTTGGGGTAGATCAATTTTGTTAGGAAGTTCATTCCTAACTATGCTGGCTTGGTGAAGCCTCTAACCTTTATGCTCAAGAAAGATGCAGTCTTAGATGGACTAAAGAAGGGAAGGATGGTTTTGAGAAAATCAAGGAAGAGATTGCCCAGGCACCTACTCTCATGAACCCAAATTATGAGAAGGATTTTGTCCTTTTTGCATATGGAGGAGAGAACAGTATTGCTATTGTCTTGATGCAAAAAAATGAACATGGACTAGAGCATCCTTTGGCCTTCTTTAGTCAGACCTTGAAGGATTATGAGGTCAAATATAGCCCCATGGATAAACAAGTATTTGCCATTATTAGAGCTTTAAAGAAATTTAGATATATGCTGGCAAATAACCATGTTAAAGTTTTAGTTTATCATCCTAGTGTGAGAGATTACAGAATGGGGATTGAGATTAGTGAAAAGAGAGCTAGTTGGGTCACTGAGATCCTAGAATATGATGTGATCATCAAGGCCACTAAGTTGATTAGAGGCAAAGGATTATGCGAACAACTAGCTCAAACTTTTAAAGATGAAATGAATTCATCTTACCACTTGAATGAAGAGGAACCTATTATACTATTTTGCCCTCCTAGTTAAATAGTCTTAGATCCCTTAATTCTGGTGTTTCCCTCTTTGGTATGCAGGATGAATTGTTCAAATCCCTCCAAAACCTTCAAATTTCTATGTATCTAGAGTCTTAGGGCTTAAAAATTGAAAGTCTTGTTCCTAAAGCACTAAAACCCTAAACCCTAGAGGTTTTGCAAGGGCTCGGACACCTTTTGTTATAAATCTGAGTTGACCACCTATTGACCATGAAAATTCACTTAAGTTATAACTTTGAGCCTAGGTAGGTCATCCTTTTACCAGCCTCATCTATCAAGTCACTAGCCCTAAGCCCTTTATTTTCATGTCTTGTTAGGAGATATTCAATTCTTAGAACCTAGGTCGGTGGGTTGAGAAGTTTGTGAACCACCTGACTTCTTGACTTGCCTCCAAGTCTTGCATCTCCAAGCCTTTTCATCTTGGTCTAGAAAAAATTTCTTGTCGGGAGGTCAAGAGTTCTCTAAACTTTCAATCTCTCATCTTATGGTTTGAAAGTTCCATAAATCCCTAACTCACTGACAATACATGCTCATTGCTCCCTTGGTGCCTTTACTATGATGCCACATGGTAGTATCCCACTAGCCCGCTGCCTACCTAAGATGACATAATTTCCTTTCATGGGGTTGCGGGGAGAGGACACGTGTAAAGTTGTCGAGGCCTCAAAGTTGGCACTAGGTGTTGGGGAAGAAAGCCTATAATGGGGAGCCATGTGGAGGACTTAACGTGCTTCCGCACATCCCAAATGAAGATGGCTCTTTTCCTTCTGCGCGGCTTCAAAATTGTGACATGTGTAAACTGCATCGAAGGAGGGCCTATGACTACAAAATTGTTGACTCCATCGGATGGTAGTGTAGCATCGTAGACAAATCTTACCGACATCATAAATCTAGTGGATGCCTACGAGATCTTTCTACGTATCCTAAGGCATTGGCACAATGGGAAAAGGTAAAGGTATGCTATGGATCCCATGGGGCCATCAATATTCCAACTGTTTCTTCATTCTACAGTCCCAATTCAAACTCCAGATTTTCAAAACTTCCTGGTGGTGCCAAAGCATTCAACTGAGTTGGTGGGTTTTGTAGAGACTCAAGGGATTAACAATTTAAAGTGTTGTAAAAGATGCCCCTCCCTACCAACTCAGCATTGAATTTTTATGGCTCAAGTTGATGGGGTAGATGAAACAATGAACCCTTCAATGCTAGGGTACAGATATAGATAGAAGGTCAATTTAGCAGTAAAAGATAAAGAATTTTTTCATCTCCTCATTAATGCACCTGACATTCATTCGCACAAGCAACCTATGTGCACTCTTGACAGGGGTATGGGCTCCGCCCTAATTTGTAGGGGGTTTTCTGAGAAAAATTCAATGCAACATGGTCGATGTCCCTTCTCATTGACTTCTCCTTTTCTCACCATGGCTACTATAGTGGAGTGTTGAAATGCTATATATACATGTCTCAAAGATGTATTTAGGGTTGGTTGTTCTTTTGGGCTACTATAGGTTAGTGAATCTTTGTAATCAGACCTCTGTAATGTAATTGTAGGAACAACTAAATTTGATGGACTGTGCTCTTCTGCTAAGCCTCTCATGTCTCTAGTCTTGTTCAATAATGAATGTAATTGATCACTCTATGTATATATTTATTGCATCATTCTCTCTTTTGTAATAGTTATTTGACCTCTATAATCAATATAAGTTGTTATTTTGCCTCTCGTTTGATTTTAGCACTTTGTCTACTCTTTGGATTGGTTTGAGCTGTGTATTGTGGATAAGACGGTCCCTTTCATTTCTCTACTTCTCTATCCTAGCCTCTGTTGAAATCAATCTAGTCTGTGCAAGTCCTTTCATTGTGAGATTATTAGTATGTTGATTCAGTTGCAGCTAAACCTACCAAATCTGGTGCATCACCTTTATTTCAATTTAGTTTATTTCTAACCCTTTTCTCCTGCAATATTAGCACTAGGTTTAGATAATTTTCTCTAAGTATTAGGCTTAGAATGAGGAACCAACCTTCTCTGGAGGTCTAATCTCAATTTGCAAGGTCCCATACCTTGAGATCATTCCCATTGTGTCATTAGAATGCTTGGACTCTCTCCATGTTGGGTGCCATTCTATGTGACAATAGTTTATGGCACGCCTGGTGGGACACTCTACTCTGAGTGAGAGATAGACTAAGGATTTTGGTGTTGTTCTTGGTTCATTTTCTACTGTGAAAGCATTCAACAGGTACCTGGTGACTCTACTGATCTAGTTCCTACACAACAACTCAACATTTCAATTGTGGAGTGTAAACAAGGTCTTCTTCTAGAGGTAACTTCCAATTCATAGAACTCTCTTTTGCTAATAGTAGAAGAAGAAGAAGATTGTCTAGATCCCCTATGAGGGCAAATAGAAATAATATTTTAGTGCATAAAAGAGCTTGGTCTACTCCTCCATTGAATTTTCAAGTTAGGTCTCAACATTCAGTTAGAACCCTATGCATACCAATAATCAACTTGAATATCCCTAATATAGCTAAAAATCTTCCATTTGTTGCTTTTAATGGAGGTAGCCTTCTAGACCTAGCTCAATATGATGACATACCCACCTTAGCCTTAAAAGTTATCCCTTTATTTACTAGTGAAGACTCTACCACCCTAGTTGAGCACATTCAAGATGTTGCTAGTGTCTGCTCTGTCCACAATGTCACTGCTAATAATGTGGCTATGAGACTACTAGCTTCTTCATTCAAAGGAAAGGCCTTACAATGGTATAGGGGTCTTCAAGCCAGCTCCATACATAACTGGGATGATTTGGGCACTAAACTATGCCAATACTTTGAAGATAGGAGTGACCACTTGTCACTCATGGAATAATTAGCCACTATCAAGAGAGCTCCACATGAGTATATGGTGGATTTCAACTACATATTTCAAAAGATATGGGATATAATCCCCTTGTTAGTGAACTCCTCTCCAAACACAACATTTATCTACTACATAATGTCTTTGAATCTGGATATTGTTGTCATGATTTAGTCCATGAGTGGGACTGTATTACCTAATGCCTATGATACAACCATAAGGGAAGAAAGTTGCCTAATTTAGGTAGGAAAGATTACTCTAAGGCCACCCATGCCTCTATTCCTAGAGGCCCTTGTTATTCAACCTGTTGGTGCCTACCTAGGGTTAGGGTTTTGAGCTTGAAAATCTATTGGTCTTTTTATTTAAACCTCAAAATTCTAAGTCCATCGGCCTTCATGTTTTATGCATGTATCATTCTTTGTATATGGCTGTTGTATCTTTGTATGTACAAGTACAGATGTACATTGGCTAGACCTGAGAGGAAAGTTCAATTAGCTTTAGAAATGGTGAAAAAATCAGTTGTATGCATCGTTGGATACATGAGGGCTCGTATGTGATATTCGGGTGCAATTCCAGGGGTGCAAAAGTGGATGTACATAGCAGATTCTTGGAATATTCTATGGTTGTATCAAAGTATTGTATATATGTGTTGTTGTATATTTGATATACAACAGTGAGATGCAAGGGTGGACATACAAAGGTTTTATCGGTGTGACGTAGTGCATCGGTGGCCCAATTCATGTTCCTGCCGACGGGCCAATGAAGATACAAAAGATACATGCAAGGCAAGAACCAAAGGGTGGGGTCCACCAATTGTATATATGTTCGATTGTATGTTTGTATATGCAATCGAACATATAAGGGAATATGCAATCCTGAGATGCAAGGCCTAGACCCAAAAAGGTATGCAATTTAGTTGATAAATGCTGACATGTTTATATGCATCTTTTGCTTGTACATTCACATTGTATGTTTAGACATACAAATGGCAGATACAAAGAAATATGCAAAGCAGGAGCAGTCAAAGTCAACAGTTCAAAAGCATGGTGGGGCCTGCAGGTTGTATGTTGTACATTAGATGTGCGATATACAATGAAAGATACAAGGAGGCTGATACAATGCCAGATTCAAAATTTATTCTAATCTGCCTCATATGTGTGATGGAGTCTGCATTGTATGTATATTGCATTTGTATGTGCAATGTACAAAGTAATATACAAGAGGGGGAAGATACAATGTCTAGACTTGATTGCAGTTTCAATTTGATTCATAATGGTTTGGGGTCCGCCCTTTGTATGCGGGTGATTGTATGTATATACAATTGCATATACAACCACAAAAGCAAAATGGATACAATGGCTCATCGGCGGGACACTACCTATCGGCAGACACTTCCAGGGTCTTTTCGACGACCGATGAAGTTGCAAATGCACAACGATGGAGATCTAATTAGGTGCTTCCACGTGTCCAAAGGTAGCTGTATGTATATACAACTACATATACAAACATTTGAAGGTGAAGAAGGCAAAATGGGTGACAAAGGCAAAATGTATGTTCGTGATGTGTAAAGTCAAAGAAGCAAAAAACTGCCTGCGTGGCACATTTCCATTGGTCGAGGACCAATCAGCGTGATTTGTTGCCATTGATCTTGGTGATGAGAAGGAAATCAATGACCTATTTCAAATATTCAAAAGAGTGGGAGGATTTCTGTGTGTTCGCATCTACATAGCAAGTAGAAAAAAACTTCTCAAATACGCGAACCATTGCTACATCCCAAAATAGGTAGGTCGGCCATAATGATAGATTGCAGAGATATGGGTTGATAGATTGATGGACCAACTACCATCTTAAAGGAGTAAATCTTCAGGTCACCGCACATCTCCCGAGTTCAATTGCTCCTTCACTCTTCTTCTCCCTGGTGCATTCAATGTTCTTGGCACCATTTTGATGGTGCAGTGTATCTGAGGGTGATTTGAGGTGACAATGTAATTAATGCTAAGTACACATTCTTGATGTATAAGAGGACTGTGTTACTCATTTTCTAGTTGTTGAAGACTTGGGCAATTTTTGGAGAAATGACGAGAAACAAAGCCTTTCTTGGTTGTTCTATCTCTTTTGGAGTTTATGAGTTGCATTTGAATGCACATTGCACACATGTTCAGTTTCATTGTTGTTTTATATGAAAAATGCATTGTTGCATGTGTTTAGCTATTTGTCTCCATTTGTTGTATGCATCCCTTCTTTTGAATCTGTTTGCTAAGGGTTACTTATATTCTAGGATATAGATTTCTATATTGTATGCTTAACTTTTGACCTCCATTCAAGGAGTGGATTAAATTGTTTTAGGTTAAGTATGAAGAAGAATGTATGTCAGCAGGGATACTGGTAAGTAGAGATAGCTAAATACTCATCCTTGGGTGGTGTTTGTAAGGCAAATACCAATCTAGCCCCTTGAAACTTGAATGCCAGTGCAAATCACTCACTTGTATACATCTGGTTGACTCTATGCCCTGAGATAGTCACCAGTTTGCTCCCTGTGTTGTGTTATGTATCCAAAACCCCCTATCTTGCATCCAAAACATTAAAATATATCATTTCAAATCTGTAACCTATTAGTTTGTAGGAGTAGGAGTAGGACCATGCATACTCTCATCCACAACCAATTAGATATGTCCAAGAACATTGCCAGCCTGGTGACTTATCATGCAAATCTTGGTCCAAACATGAGAGTATTCTCCCTGTTATTGTAAAGCTAAATCTTTTTGTCATTGGGCGAGTCAAAGGTTAAATCTTTAGCTATATGGATACCACCCTTGGTGTGACAGAACTAGAAGTGAAGGGGAGATAGCTCACGTAACCTCCTGTATTTGTTGGCTGAATCTACCTGTGCATTGGAACTGGCAAACCCTCTGCCGATTCAGAGAGAAAGACCCAACAAAGTACCACAACACCAATTCCTACTGTCTCTTCTGTTGCTCCTCTAATCACACCTTTAGTTGAATCACCAGAAGATAAAGATGCCAAGATAAGGATGTTGACTAATGAGTCAGTGGTAGTAAAGAGATAGAATATACTATTAAACAGGCCTTACCACCCTCCAACCAAACATATCAACCGTTTAATCAGGGTTATCAACAAAATAGACCACCATATCAGGGTAATATGCAAAGGTAGGGGCAACCTAGTTATATTAGACCATTGAATGTTGTTAATCCTAATGTTGCAAGCACCTCAAGACCTCTTATGCCAATTCAGAATAATCTAGCCCAAGATGGGAGCTGGTGTTACCCTTGCAATCATCCACATGACCAAAATTTGTGTTAAAATGGATATTTTAGTCATGCTTTGAGAGTGCAAGAGAAACCAACAAGTTTAGAACACCAAGGCAATACCAATCAAGGAATGGTTGGAGGTCAAGAACAAATGCAACATAATGCTACCTTGATGAACTGGACCCCTAATGAATATTGTGGTGTTAATCAAGGCACCGATCCTAGTGCATTCAATATGATATCAAAAAGGAGAGATACTGAGGATACTTTAGTACCTGTAGTTGTTCATGCCCCTAGACCTAAAGTGTCTCCAATAATCATAGCTAAAGAGAAAGTACTTGAAGTTGCTTCAAAGAAAATAGATCAGACAGCTGAAAAGGAAGATACAGTTTCAACACAGCCCCAATCCAATCCGTAGTCAAAAAGTGACCTAGTTGTCACTAAAACACTTCAGAAGGGTAATCAGATACCTTTCAGTATTGTGGATCAGATGAAGAAGAAAAATTTGAATGTCAGTATGTGGGATGCTTTGTTGATCCCAGCCCAAAGGAATCTTCTTCAAGAGGCCCTAATAGAATCCATTTAGCCTATTGCTAAAACAACAAAAGTAAAGACAACTACCCCAACCAACCTATGTCATCCAAAAGAGGAAGTAAGTACAAGCAAAACTAAAAAGCCCCTCCATTTTATGTTTCCCTAATCATAGGTGACAAATTGTTGCACAATTGTATGATAGATTCTAGGGTGGGTACCTCTGTTATGCCAAAAAATATTACTGATAGGTTGGGTATAGAGTATGGACCTATGAACAAGGGTGTAGTTCAATTAGATGGTACCACTGTCAAGATAGTAGGTATTATTAATGGTTTGGAACTCACTCTACATGTATGCCATGGCTACTTTGTTTCACAAGATATATCTGTTATAGATCTCCTTGCATACTTTGGTATATGTTTATCTAGGGATTTCATTGATAAGATAAGTGGGTACTTATCTTCTGATTAGTCCCACATGTTGTTTAGAACTAGATATGGTACCAAAGTGACCATTAGAGTTGAGCCTATTGTAAATGAATATATAGAACCCTACTCTCCTAACCCAAACAACATGAATTGCACAATACATGAGTTGGAAGAGGATGATAGCAGTAGGCATGAAGCTACTATGCCTATGTATGAAATACCTGATATACTCCTAGATGAGTGGGATAATTATTTTCAGTTTGACACTCCTGATTGCATAGATGAATAGGGTTGGGTACTTATTATATCCATGAGGAGGATGCTACTATCTCCAATCTTGAAAAGGAAAGGATAGATACAAGTGGGATATGGCAGATGTACTTTGATGGCTCCAGAAGAAAAAATGGAGCAGGTGTTGGGGTTGTAATGATTTCACCCCAAAAGGAAAGTTATTTCTCTTAATTCATATTATAGTTTAGTTGTACTAACAATGTAGCTGATTATGAAGCCTTGATTCAGGGCATACATCTAGCTCAAAAAAGAGGAATACAATTTTTACAAGTATTTGGTGATAGTGAACTAGTCATTCACCAAATCAGAAAATTAAGAGCTTTAAAGAATGACTTGTTAAAGCCATACAAACATAGGGTCTGGGACCTGATTGAAGACTTTGACACCTTTAATATTCAGGCAATTCCCAGACAGAGAAACAAGAATGCTAATAGGTTAGTTATAGTTGGTGCCCAATTTGATATTCCTCATAATGTCAAAGAAGTTTCAGATCAGCATGCTAGATGTGAGAATTGTGGTTAGGCCTGTTGTGCCTGAAAATGTGATAAGTTGGCAAGTGTTTGATAGTGGCTAGCAAATTGTGAACTTCTTGCAAGATGAGGCAGAGTTTGTTACCAAAAATCAGTCGATATTATAAGAGCAATATGGTGATTAGATAATCTAGCTAAAGACCAACAAGTTGCCCAGAGGACTGATCACTTTGGAAAGCATATTTGGTGCTGATGATCAACAAAAGAAGGAGAAAATGAATATGAAAGCTAGAAAGCAGGACTATGAAGAGGTGGAAATTGCATAGGACAGATTCTTAAAACATGGCAAGGTATGTAGCTAAGCTGAGAAACAAGGTTTCATTGATATTTGTAGTAAATTTAATGATTTGATAGCTTGGGATTATTGGGATTTAAAATGCTTTGATCCTAGTGTAATCCAACATACTATTGACCCAAATCCTAATGCTAAGTATGTTCACCAAAAGCAAAGGCCTGTCAATCCCAAAATTGAACCATTAATGAGAAAAGAGCTATCCAAACTCATTGAGGCTAAAATCATTTATCCCATCAAACATTCCTCTTAGGTAGCCAACTTAGTTCCAGTTAGGAAGAAAAGTGGAGAAATTAGATTATGTGTGGACTTTAGAGACTTGAATAAGGCCTAACTTAAAGACCACTATCCACTCCCTTCCATGGAGCAGATTTTACAAACAGGAGCAAGTGCTGAAAGGTTTCACTCCTAGATGGCTACTCAGGCTACAATTAGATTCTTGTTAAAGAATCAGACCAATACAAAACATCCTTCACCACCAAATGGGGTACTTTGGCTTATCAAAAGATGCCTTTTGGATTGACAATTGCTAGAGCAACTTTTCAAAGAGCAATAAATTTGGCCTTCAAAGGCCTAATCAATGATATTATTTTAGTGTATCTTGATGATCTAACTATGTATTCCAAGCATGTAGCTGACCATTTGGGTCATTTGAGAAATGTTTTTGAAAGATGTAGATAATTTGAGATATCATTGAATCCTAAAAACTATGTATTTGTTGTTCAAGAAGGCAAATTATTAGGGCATGTGGTTTCCAAAGAAGGATTGGCCATTGATCCAAAAAGAACAAGTGCCATCCCAGCTCTCCCTCTACCCACTCATAAGAAAGGTTTACAGAGCTTCCTAGGTAAGATCAATTTTATAAGAAGGTTCATACCTAACTTTGCTTCAATAGAATAACCCCTCATAGCTATGCTAAAGAAGAATGTTGCCTTCACATGGTCTAAAGAAGGTAGGGATAGTTTTGAAGCTGTCAAGCAGGCCATTACATAAGCTCCTGCACTAGTAAACCCTAGTTATGAGAAGGAATTCATCTTTTATGCCTTTAGATGCAAAGAGAGTATATCATCTGTCCTAACCCAACAAAATGAGGAGAAGCTGGAACAACCAATTGCTTTCTTCAGCCAGCCTCTCAAAGAATATGAACTGAATTATGTTTTTATAGAAAAACAAGTGTTTTCTATGGTGAAGGCCCTAAAAAAGTTTAGATATATGCTTTCTAACAGCAAAATTCAGTTGATGGTGAACCACCCCAGTATGAAAGAATTTCTCCTAAGCAAGGATATTAATGAGAAAAGGGCTGGGTGGATCACTAAGGTAATGGAATATGATATCAACATCAACATTACCAAACTAGTTCATGGCAAAGACCTATGTGAACAAATGGCAACATAAGTCAAAGATAGAAGTGAGGTCATATGTGTTCAAAGGCGGGCACAATCAGTTAACTCTCACACTCCAACTGACTGGTATCATGACATGTTCACATTTCTGCAGTCAGGAAAATGTCCTAATGGATTGGATCAAGCTAAAAGAAGGTATTTCAGACTCCAATCCATTCCCTATGTTATTGTTGATGGTGTCTTGTTTAGAAAAGACATCAGTGGAGTTCTTCTTAGGTGTATAACACAAGATCATACTTCTAGAGTCTTAGAAGAATTTCATAGTGGTCTTGCTGGTGGACATTATTCTCCTAGAACAACTATAATGAAAATCATGAGGGTTGGTTATTACTGGCCTAGTCTATTCAATGATGCATACAAATGGATCATAAAATGCAAAGAATGTGCATTATTTGCTGGGAAACAAAGATTGGCATCTCTTCCCCCTTCATCCAATCCAAACATATTAGCCTTTTACTTAATGGGGTTTAGACTTCATTAGAGTGATCAATCCACCTTCTAGTGTAGGCCATAAGTGGATTCTCACAGCCACTAATTATTTCACTAGGTGGATAGAGGCAATTGCATTAAGGGATGCCACAAAACCATCCATTGTGGACTTCCTTGAGGGTATAGCTACAAGGTTTGGTGTGCCATCCACCATCACATCTAATAATGCCAAAGCCTTTATAGGTGCAAAAGTCAATGAATGGGCATTGAATTGTAGAGTCTACATGAAAACTTCATCCAATTACTATCCTCAGGGAATTGGTTGGCCGAGTCCACCAACAAAAACCTAATCAGAATCATCAAGAAAATAGTGGAGGATAATCAAAGAACTTGGCACTCCAAGTTAAAGAATGCTCTTTGGGCTAATAGAATCACTCCCAAAAGACACATAAGTAATTCCCCTTTCATGCTTGTATATGGAAGGGAAACAAGGGTTACATTATGATTGGAATTGCCTTCTCTTGAGTTGGCACAACAACTGGAACTAATGGAAAATGATGCCATGACAGTCAGACTTATAGAGTTGTTGGAACTTGAGGAGAAGAGAGATGCTGCTATGAAGACCCTTGAAGCTCACCAAGATCAGGTCAAGAGGACTTTTAATAGAAAATCTACTGATAGAACATTCAGTGAAGGAGATATAGTGCTAAAATGAGATGCAAATAGGGCCAAAGATGGAAGACATTCAAAGTTTGATGCCATGTGGAGTGGCCCCTATATCATTACTAGTTGCAAACATGCCAATGCATTCCAACTTTCCAAGCTGAATGGAGAGGTTTTTCCAATCCCAGTTAATGGGATCCATCTCAAGCCTTACTTTCAGCATAGTTGTGAGACCTTTGTAAATAGGTTAGGTGTCTACTTTTGCCTGCTGTATTCTCATTAGGATGATACATGCTTTCTTGTTGTCATGTTTTGCCTTGGTGTGCTCAGTTGTTCTAGCTCCTTTGTTCTTGTTGCAGTCTCATTTGACCCCAAGCCCAATGGATTGATAAGGCCTCTAGTTTTCATGTGTTTGGGTAGGCAAACACCCCTACAAAGTTGCCAAAATGTCATACTATTTTTCTCTCCTGGCTAAATAGTCTAAGAGCCCTTAATCTGGTGTTTCCCTCTCTGGTATGTAGGCCAAATTGTTAAAATCCCCCTCAAAACCTTTACATTTCTATGTATCTAGAGTCTTAGGGTTTAAAAAATTGAAAGTCTTGTTCATAAAGCACTAAAACCCTAAACCTTAGAGGCTTTTACAAGGGCCTGAATGCCTTTTGTTATAAATCTGAGTTGACCGCCTATTGCCTGTGAAAATTTACTTAAGTTATAACTTTGAGCCTAGGCGGATCGTCCTTTTACCAGCCCCATCTATCAAGTCACTGGCCCCGAGCCCTTTATTTTCATGTTTTGTCAGGAGATATTTGAGTCTTAGAACCTAGGTCGGCAGGTTCAGAAGTTTGTAAGCTACCCGACTTCCTGACTTGCCTCCAAGTCTTGCATCTCCAAGCCTTTTCATCGTCGGTCTAGAAAACCTTTCTTGTTGGGAGGTTGGGAGTTCTCTGAATTTCCAAACTCTCATCTTATGGTTTGAAAGTTCCATAAATCTCTAACTCGTTGACAATACATGCTCATTGCTCCCTTGGTGCCTTTACTACAGTACCACATGGCAATATCCCGATAGCCCATTGCCTACCTAAGATGACGTCACTTCCTTCCGTGGGGCTACGGGGGGAGGACACCTATAAAGTATGTCGAGGCCTCAAAGGTGGCTCCAGGTGTCAGGGAAGAAAGCCCATAATGGGGAGCCACGTGGATGGATTAGCGTGCTTCTGCACAACCCAAATGAAGATGACTCTTTTCCTTCTGCGTGGCTTTGAAATTGTGTCATGTGTAAAGTGCATTGAAGGAGGGCCCACGACTATAGATTTATTGACTCCATCAGATGGTAGCTCAACATCACAGATGAATCTTGCCAATGCCATATATCTAGTGCGTGCATGCGAGATCTTGCCACATATCCTAAGGCGTCGTCACAATGGTAAAAGGTAAAGGTATGCTGTGGAGCCCACAGGGCCGTCGATATTCCAACTGTTTCTTCATCCTACGGTCCTAATTCAAACTCCAAAATTTCAAAACCCCGGTGGCACCAAAGCATTCAACTAAGTTGGTGGGTTTTGTAGAGACTCAAGGGGTTAAAAATTTAAAGTGTTGTAAAAGCTTCCCCTCCCTACCAACTCAGCATTCAATTTTTGCAGCTCAGGCCGATGGGGTAGATGAAATGGTGAACCCTTCAATGCTAGGGTACAAATGCAGATACAAGGTCAATTCAATAGTAAAAGATAAAGACTTTTTGCATCTCCTCATCAATGTATATACCATTTATTCGCACAAGCAACCTATTTGTAGGCCTGACAGGGGTATGGCCTCCGCCCTAATTTGTAGGGGGTTTTTTGAGAAAAAATCAATGCAGCATGGTTGATGTCCCTTCTCATTGAATTCTACTTTTCTCACCATGGTTACTATAGTAGAGTGTTGAAATGCTATATACATGTCTCAAAGATGCATTCAGGGTTGGCTATTCTTCTAGGCTACTATGATAGAGAATCTTTGTAATCAAACCTCTATAATACAATTGCAAGAACAACTAGATGTAATGGGCTATGCTCTTCTATTGAGCCTCTCATGTCTCTAGTCTTGTTCAATAATGAATGTAAATTGATCACTCTGTGTCTATATTTCTTGCATCATTCTCTCTTTTGTAATAGTTGTTTGACCTCTATAATCAATATAAGCTGTTATTTTGCCTCCCTCTTCTGATTTTAGCACTGTGTCTACTCTTTGTATTGGTGTGAGCTATGTATTGTGGATAAGATGGTCCCTTTCATTTCTCTACTTCTCTGTCCTGGCCTCTGTTGAAATCAATCTAGTCTATGCAAGTCCTTTCAGTTGTGAGATTATTACTGTGTTGATTCAGTTGCAGCTAAACGTACCAAATCTGGTGCATCACCTTTATTTCAATTCAGTTTATTCCCAACCCTTTTCCCCTACAATATTAGAACTAGGTTTAGATAATTTTCTCTAAGCATTAGGCTTAGAATGAGGAACCAACCTTCTCTGGAGGTTTGATCTCAATTTGCAAGGTCCCACACCTTGATATCATTCCCATTGTGTCATTAGAATTCTTCGATTCTCTCCAAGTTGGGTGCAATTCTATGTGACAACAAAACCTATAGCTAAGCCATCGGTTGTGAGTTCTTGGACAACAGATATGGCTAGTTTCTTGTCCACTGGTGAGTATCCCTATGGACTGGACAGAACCAAAAGAAGACATTTTAGGCTGTAGTGTATCCCTTATGCATTGGTAGATGGTATTATGTTCAGGAGAAACTTGAATGGAGTCTTACTGAGATGCATAGAAGAAGATCAGGTTGATAGACTTCTTAGTGAGTTTCATGCTAGCCTTACTGGTGGCCATTTCTCTGCTAGAGCTACAATAATGAAAATAATGAGGGCAGATTATTTTTGGCCCATATTATTTAATGATGCCTATATGTGGGTAATAAGATGCAAAGAGTGTGCTCTCTTTATTTGAAAGAAAAGATTGGTGGCTCTTCCCCTCCACCCTATTCAGGCTTATCAGCCCTTCTCACAATGGGGATTAGACTTCATTGCCATGATAAACCTTGTTTTCAGTGTTGGTCACAAGTGGGTTTTGACTGCAATGGATTACTTCACCAAGTGGGTTGAAGTAGTTCTACTCAAGGAGGCCACTGAGTCATCAATCATGGATTTCTTAGAAGAAATTATGACAAGGTTTGGAACTTTTCATAATATTATTTCTGATAATGCAAAAGCATTCACTAGTTTTAGGATTGCTGATTGGGCTCTCAAATACAATGTGTTCTTAAAGACTTCATCCAATTATTACCCCCAAGGTAATGGGCTGGTTGAATCCACCAATAAGAACCTGATCAAGATTCTAAAGAGGACCATGGAGACAAATTAGAAGCAATGGCACAATAAGATCAGATTAGCCCTTTGGGTTGAGAGGATCACATAGAAAAAAGAGCCATTGGGAACTCTCCTTTTGTTCTAGTGTATGGAAGAGAGTCTAGATTTCCTATATCCTTAGAATTTCCTGCACTAGATCTGGCTTATCAATTGGCATTAGAAGGAGAGGATGCAAGGTCTATCAGGATGGCTGAATTAATTGAATTAGAAGAGAAAAGATAGACAACCATGATCACATTAGAAGAACATCAGATGCAAACCAAGAGATATTTTGATAAGGCCAAGTTCTAGACCTTCAAAGAAGGTGATCTTGTCCTAAAATGGGATGCTGATCAAGCCAAACTTGTAGGCCACACCAAGTTTAATGCACTTTGGAGTGGGCCTTATGTCATCATTAGCTGCAAGCAAGCAAATGTCTTCATTCTTTCAGGGCTAGATGGTGAAATTCTACCCATTTTAGTTAATTAGATCCATCTCAAACCTTACCATTAAGGTTGGTAAGAGGTCTTGTATATATTGTTTTAGTTCATTTTAGTTTAGGTTTCCCATTCCCTAAGTGCTCTTGCATAGGCTGCATTGTCGTTAGGAGAATGTAAGCCTCTCTTCTTTCTGTGTGTTTTGGGAGGCAGGTTTCAGTTGTCTTGACCTATTTCATTCCCTTTTGACCCCATGCCCAATGGATGCTTAGGGCCACTAGTTTCTATTTGTTTAGCAGGCAAACACACCTGAGAAGTCACCAAAATGTTGTCCTATTTTGCTTCCCATCCAAATAGCCCAAATCCATAAAATCTCTAAGTGTTTTCCTTCCCCTTAAACCCTAGGTTTTATAGTCGTCTTCCTTAATGTTATAATCCATCGTTGACTACCTAGCCTAGGTTGCCAGTCACTTAAGTTACAACTTGGAGCCCTTTATATCATGAAGTGACTAGCCTCGAGTCCTAAGGTTTACCTTTTATCGCTCGTTGACTTCATTTCTTAAGTCTTAGGTCCTTTTGGGTTGAGGGTGCCACATGGTGGTATTTCGTGCGCCTGTAGACTACCAAAGTTGACATCACATTCATTCTCTGTGGCTACAAAATGAAGATAACTGTAAAGTATATAGGGGGCCCATGGCCATAAGATCATTGACTCCATCAGATAGTGAAGATCGTGCCAGATGTTGAAGGACAAAATGAAGGGGTGGGGTCGCATCATTGAATATTAGATGGTAGCACAATGTCATAGGTGAATCTCATCCATAGGAAAGATTCTATGTACAACTATGAGATTGTGACACATGGCCTATTCCTTTGTTCTTTTGTGGATAGCGGCAGACAACTTTCGAGGCATGCCACATGTCGGCTACGAAATAGCAACAACTGTAAAGTATGTTGTGGCCTTTAGCCATATGGTCGATGACCCAGTTGACTGAAGTAGACTATGCCAGGTGTCAAAGAATGCAGTGAAGAAGTGGGACCGACAAGGATCAAACGGTAGTACGGCATCGCAGGGGAATCTCATCTACAAGAGAGATCCTCTGTACGACTGCGAAATGTGGACACGTGGCTTGTTCTCAGGAAGAATGAAAATATTTATGAAAGGAGAGCCACATGGAGGGCTTAGCGCACTCTCATGGAGCCAAATGAAGATGGATCACTTCCTACTGTGCAACCGTGATATACTACCATGTAAGCAAAATTTTTGGTGCTTTTCTTCAATACGAAATCAAAAGAAAAAGCGATGGCTATCGATTGTAAAAAATAAATCTATCTACAACCATAATTCAAAAGACTCTCAGGCATCCCGAAGGTGGGAAGATACATGAACTCAGGTAGGTGGCATTGCAAAGATAAAACTTTCAAGGATTCAAGGCTGATGAAGACACAGTGACTGGTTCAAGATTTAAGTGTTGTAAAAGCTTTGCTCGTGAAGTTTTGTCTCTTATGCCATCAATGCAAATCCTATGCCTCTCAACTACCTCTTTTCAGATATTTGTTGCATTTATGATTGCAGGTCGATGAATTGGTTGCTCGCCTTGAGGAGAGACAAAATATCTCTCAACCACCTATGGACTCTAGATATTTTCTGCATTAATTCTTGCAAATAGACATCTTTCAGGTAGAGATATTTTCTGATAGAGCCCATGGGGTAATTTATTGTAACTTAATTCAGTCATTTGGATGTAGATGCTATATATGCATGAATGTAAGATGTAAAAAAGGTTGGAAAATAGTTAGTCTTATGCTTCTGTATTCCAAATAGAACTTTCCTCTATTGTAACTATGCCTCATGTTCAATACATATGATTTTTTACTTCTTCGTGCTTTTAACTCTATGTAGTCTTAGAATTGGCCATTATTTGTGAATGTTTAATTCCTAGCAATCCATTCTTTACCTCTGTTAAAAGTCTTCATGGTCTATGTAAGTTTATCAGTTGTATTTCTTTATTTGTGCATCTCTGCTCTGTGGATGTTCTTTATTTGAACCTAGTGTATCACCTCCCTTTACTTTCAATTTTTACTCACTCTTCCTCTTTTCCTATTAGGTGAATAGATTAGATTTAGTCTTACGCTTTCTGAATATTTCATTCAGCAAAGGAACCAGCCTCTCTCTAGAGATTTGTCCTCCCTGTGGGGTCCCACACCTGGAGGTCATCTCAATGTTTGACTAGATTATTGGAGCCTTAAAAGCCTTAAACACTGGGTACAAATCTATGTGACAATAGAAACAAAGATGTTGATAGACTGGCTATAGTTGGTGCTCAGTTTGACATCCCCTAGAATGTTAAGCAAAACTTAGATTAGCATGTGAAGATTATTGTGAGGCATGTTGTGCCTGACAATGTGACAAGTTGACAAGTATTTGAGAGTGACTAGCAAATTATGAATTTCTTACAGATGAGGCAGAGTTTGCTGCCAAGAATCAGTCAATATTGTAAGAGCAATATGGTGACCAAGTAATCTAGCTGAAGAGCAATAAACTACCTAGGGGATTAGTCACCTTGGAAAATATATTTGGTGTTCATGATCAACTGAAGAAGGAGAAAATGAACATGATAGTCAAGAAAGAAGGCTATGAAGAGGTGGAGATTGCACATGGACGATTTCTAAAACATGGCAAGGTATATGATCAAGTTGAAAGGCAAGTTTTTGTTGAACTTTGTAATGAATTTGATGATTTAATTGCTTGGGATTATAGGGATTTGAAATGGTTTGACCCTGATTTAATCCAACATACCATTGATTTAGATCCCAATGCAAAACTTTTCCGTTAGAAACAAAAATTACACATTACTCTTGGGTGGAAAACCTAGTCTCAGTGAGAAAAAAGAATGGGGAAATCAGATTGTATGTGGACTTTAGAGACCTAAATAAGGCATCCCTTAAAGACCACTATCCACACCCTTCCATGGAGAAAATTCTCCAAACAATGGTAGGAGCTGAAAGATTTTCACTCCTAGATGGCTACTCAAGCTATAATCAGATTCTTGTAAAAGAATCAGATCAATACAAGACAACCTTTACCACTAATTGGGGTACTTTGGATTATCAAAAAATGCCATTTGGGTTGACTAATGTTGGGGCAACCTTCCAAAGAGCAATGGTTTTGGCCTTCAAAGGCTTGATCAATGATATTATTTTAGTGTATCTTAATGATTTGACTGTGTATTCCAAGTATGCAGTTGACCATCTAGGTCATTTGAGAAAAGTCTTTGAAAGATGTAGGGAATATGGCATATCATTGAATCCAAAGAAATGTGTGTTTGCTGTCCCAAAATGCAAATTGTTGGGACACATGGTTTCAAAGGAAGGGTTGGCTATTGATCCAGAAAGAACCAGTGTCATTCTGGCTCTCCCCCTTCCCAGTCACAAGAAGGGCCTACAAAGTTTTCTAGGAAAGATTAATTTCATGAGGAGGTTCATCCGCAAATTTGCTTCAATAGCAAAACCCCTTACTGCCACGCTTAAGAAGAACACTACCTTCACATGGTCAAAGGAAGGAAAAGATAGTTTTGAAGTTGTCAAGCAGGCCATAGCACAAGCTCCCATGCTGAAGAGTATATCAACAGTTTTAATACGACATAATGAAGAGAAATCAGGATAGCCAATTATTTTTTTCAGCCAACCACTCAAAGAATATGAGTTGAAGTATGATTTTGTTGAAAAACAAGTGTTTGTTGTGGTCAAAGCACTCAAAAAGTTGAGTGTGAGGCCCACCCTTGTGTGATGATTTTAGTGGCACTATTAGATCTAATTGCATTGCTTTTCCTAGGCTTAGGTTTTTTTATGGTATGTTGACCTTGTTCAGGAGTCATTATGGTGTTGTTGTGGATCTATTTATAAGGTAGTTGTGTTGATTGTGTATGTGAGATGCATGTCTTGACTTGATAAAGCATATATTGTTCAACTATGATGAATTAATAGAAGTGATTATGTTAATTCTCAATTTTTACATGAAAGATGATTTGATTTGCCTTTGATTGCTTCAATTATGAATGTGAATGGATTTCAATGATATAGGAAAATTGGAAAGGATTATATCTTTGAATATAGGGATAAGTTTGTAATGTGATTGATTAGTTACTTCTTGATTATTGTGAAATGAATTGTAATTAAATTATAATATTCTAAGTGAGATTGAATTGTTGCAATGGTTATTAGAACACTAATTTTGATGATTAGAAAAGGAATTGTGAAAAGGTTGAAATAGGGCTATGCATTGAGATTTGAAAGTGATGGTATTGTGTTTGAAACACCTAGTTTATTGAGTGACTCTATGTGTGTTTAATTCTTGTCTCTTTGGCTATTTATACATTGGACATATTAATGTGTGTGTTGAAGTGTGCAGGCATTTCCATAGTCAATGGAATTTTGGAGGTCTACTAAGTAACTCATGTATTTAGCTAGTAATGCCAACCTAATCCCTAAGGTGGATTAAGGTTATTGTTGAAATTGGAATGGTTGTAATGTGGCTTATTTGTACACTTTGATTTTTGAGTCCTCTAAGGTTGTCAAGTAGTGAAGTAGATGATGAGTTGTCATCCACATGTCCATTTTTGTTCATGGGCTTTCGGGGCATTTTTAAATGTGTGTTTAAATTTTTTTATTAATTTTTGTGTGTTTAAGGGTCATAGGTCAAGTGCCTATGCGTTAGGTACCTTATAGACCTCAAATCATGAGTTTTAACTCATATTTGACCCCTCTTTTTTACCATGGGAGTTAAGTGATGAGATTAGGGTTTGGGTTGAGGGTTGGGTGACTTGTCACATCCAAATCCCACAACCCAAGGTTAATGTAAGGGCTTGGGGGAATCCCAAGGGTCTCACATGTGTGAGTACACTATGTAAGAGCTCTTGGGAAGAGAACCCCAAGTACTTCCCTCTTCCCCATGCCTCACATATGTGTGAGGAGAAATATGGGGAGATGTGCCATTGAGGAGGAATGAGAGGTTGACAAGTGTCACCTCCCTACTCCTCAATATCTCACACGTGTGTGAGAGCACATGTGGGGAGTTGTACTTGTGAGAGTGAATGAGAAGGTGACAAGTGTCACCTCCTCATTCATTGGGATGGTTTTTGAAACCCTATTTATCTCCCTCTTTTTGAGGTGAGAAGGGTTTTTTTTTGGCTCTTTGTCTTTTTGCATTCTGGGGAGGACCTTGGGTCTTGGAGAGGGATTTTGAAGTGTTGGAGAACTCTTGTGTAGATCTTCTTCAACTCCTTCATGCTTGGAGAGATTGAGAGGTAAGCTCTCAAGAGTCTTCAAGCTTTTAGTAGTTGTTTATTTGCTTATGTAATGCATGTATTTGTATGCTCTTGTTTGGTTGTGTAATTGTTTTGGGATGAGTTGTTTATTGAAAATTCTCACCACTTGTGTGGAAGACGCTTTCCTTGTATTTGGGGTTTGGAGAGAGGTGAGAACCTCCTCGGGGAAAGATCACTCCTTGAGATGAGTTGTTTTGGCTTGAGGCCTTATTTTGAGATCAAGTTGAAGGTAGATCATCATTATCTTCTCAAGTTGGAGGTGCTCCATATTTCATAGGTCAAGTTGAAGGTGCATCATCATTCTCTTCTCAAGTTGAAGGTACATTGAGAAAAGGCCAAGGCAAGATAAGCCTTAGATAGAAGAGGCCACTATAAGTCTTGAAGACATCCTGAAGGCTATAACTATTGATGGAAACCTAAAACCCGTAGCCCAACTATATGATGAATATAGTGATCTGGATAAAAAAATTATTGAGACTACTATTGTCAGATATCCAGACATCTACAACAAAGCCCTTATTAAGATCATTATTGATCTCCCAGACAACTTGGGTAGTATAATGACTGCTAGAAAAGAAGCTACTATGGCTAAGGATGTGGAGCTTAGAGAATATACATTGATAAAATTATGTCTAGAGATCTCATTGGAAGACAAAGAAAAAATCTCTAAAGTGTTGCATAAGGAATTTAGAACAAATAAAAGGATGAATACTCTCATGTCAGATGACATTGAGAAAGTAGCCAAGGACACAGAGGAAATCACCCTGAAAGTGTTGAGGGATCATCTTCCAACAATATATGACAATGATGAAACAAATACTGGAGACGATTCATCTATTCTGGAAGTAAATTTGAACCAAGGGTTAGATGACAAATGGCTAATGAGAAGGAAGCCCCTGCTATAGTTATTGAGACCAATATTCCTCTGAAAACAACAAACTGATGACAAGGCAGAATTGGAGGAGATTGAGAAGATAGATAAAGTTGTTGGTCAAGAAGAGAAATAGGAGAAGGAAATTCCTGCACCAAAACAAAAAGATGGCACAAATATAGCTATGGATTTAGATGCTTCAGAGCCAAACCAAGAAGAATTCTCTGGTATAGCAAGAGACACTGAAAAATTGATTAAAGACTTTTTGGAGAAAGAGAAACAGGTCTTGGATGAACCAAATTTTTTGCAAGGACCAATAAACCTAGACTTAATGTCCCTTATACAGAAACTCAAACTGGTATCAATTGTGCAGGCAAAGGCACAAGAAGAAATTTTGAAGTCTCACATATAGGACAATGAACTGATTGATGAGGCATCCAATATTTTAGAGAAGTTGATGCCATCATATCAGAAGGATACCTCTTTGTCTTCCATAAGTCAACTAAAAGAACTCATAAATTCTATAAGTGAGCATTTTGAATCTTTTGAGAAATCTGCTAAGACAAAAGTGAGACAAGAGTTTGATGAGAAAAGGTTAAATGAGTTGAAGGCTATGATAGTGAATGACAAAGCTCTACTAGACAATAAAATGAAAGGCATACAGAGTGCCATCAAAGAAGCAAGTGAACTATACAAATTTTTCCTAGCTTGGATGGTAGCCACAAAAGAGCTAGAAGAAAATATAAAGGATCAGAAATTGTAGCTGATAAATATTTCTAAAACATTTGATCCAGTAGCTGAATCGGTAAGTAGCAAAGAAATATAAGTAATTAATATTCATGAAGAGTTAAATAATCTTATGAATAAGAGGGATCAAATGAAAAATAAAATGTGTCAGTTAAGAAGACTAATTTGTCCTAAGCTAGATTCAATGATCAGTATTGCAGTAGAAGCACAAGTAGCTTCATAAATTGACACAAATTCTGATGTGCAAAAGGCAGAAAAATCATTCTTTTTGATAAATGGCCACATCAAAATTTTGGAAAGAGCAAAGAAAAGGTAGGATGAAGACATTATACAATTAAAGATTGTGTATATGGATATTCTTTCACTGATAACAAATTGAGTTAAGTATTGCATGTGTACATATGTGGCAGACTATGAAGAATTTTGTAGTTTTGGTCAAATTTTGACTCTTGTACATACGCCTTTGCCATTGATATCAAATGGGGAGAAGAAGATTAGTGAAAAATGAGCAAACATCTTAGGGGGAGAAGAAACATAGAGTAAGGGGGAGCAAATGCACATTTTTCACTAAGTGTTGCCATCAATGCCAAAGGGGGAGATTGTTGGCAAGAGACATTGTCCTAATGATTGGATGTTGTCATTGATGATAACAAAGGAAAGAGACTCCATCGGTATGACAAATAGACTTTACTCCAGAAGCATAAATGACTAAGTATGAACAGTATACATTATACAGAGTAAGTAACAATGTTTGGGATGGTATGCCTCTGTAATAAAAGATCAGTGTATGCGGATCAGGTATGTTGTTCATAGCTATTTAGTGATGATTTGTATTGGTGCTCAAGTCTTTATTTCCTCCGGAAGTCACATGATAGAATACCTAAGTCTAGGTAAACAAAGGAAAGACAGGAATAGTGCACAGTGCTAGAGAAAAGGGTCTACATTCCTCTGCATTTGTATATTTTGTTATGCAATTCTAAAGGTATGCTAAGATATCCAGAATGATTGTTGGTTATGCATCTCAGAGTCTCATATGGTCCGCAGTAGGAATTATGATGTGATAGATGAGTTGATCAAGCATACTCTTAAGGAACAAGTCGACAGACATGTTAGATTCTTATGCAGAGAAGTTATATTGTCTGAATAGTCAATATAAGTGATGGTATGATTGAAACTGACCTATATGAAGACTTTTGTATGTTTGTTTAAGTCCGCATTGCAGATTGTACACAAGTTCAAGCTGACAAGATGTAGTATTTTTGTACACAATTTACGTTTTACTTTCCAACCTGATTATGAGACAAATCTTGTAGAGAATATATATACTTGATAGAATTCAATGTTGTTGTGTGTGTTGAAGTATGGTGTGTGTACAAATTTGAAGTGTGAAGGATTATGTGCAAAGTGTAGAGCAGAAGAAGTTGAATAAGGACAAAGAAGAAAGTATGTGTAGTTAAGTTGAGAAACAGGGCAGAACTAATGAAGACCTTTGAATCTGTATATTGAACCTCCAATGGAACTATGATCCAACATGTGGTAGATGCATTTACAACAGTTCATCTTATGGTAGTGAGCCAATCCTTTTTCTTTCTTCTTTCTTGTGGTAGTGAGCCTTTGTACAGTGAGCACTTCTTCATAGGGAAGTGAGCCTTCTTGTAATCCAGTATTGAGCTATCATAATATATTGTGAGCTAACACTCACCGTGGTTTTTCCCTTTTTGGGTTTTCCACATAAAAATCCTAGTGTCCATGTGTTATGTCTTTATGGTTATTGTTCTTATGCTTATTCTACTTTCATGTTATTGATTTTGGAAATTGGATAAATAAACTTGTTAAGAAGTGGTTTTGTGGAATACTGATTCACCCCCCTCTCAGTATTCCTTATATTCAACAATTGCCCCTCCACCAACTAGGATGGGGCAATTCATTGCAATGGAAGACCTAAACTCTCACTAAATTGGTCAATGTGGTTGTCCACCATGGGAGGAGTTTGTTGATCATCCACCACTTGTGCAACATTATCAGTAGGACAGCTATCAAGTGACTGTTGTGATTTTGTCTAGACTAAAATTGTCCATCTAGAAGAGTCGACTACAATTGTGCTACATTGTCTATTGACACAACAACTCTAGAAAGGCTAAGAATGTTTTCCACTCCACAAGTACCCTCGCTGACCTAAAATGTGTTGTTGGGATGCATGTTGTCCATGAGCACATCTGGATTGAGTGGCCATATCCCAGTCCTTTTAAATCCTACTTTGATGTTGTCAACTCTCAAATCTCTTATGAGTGCTTTGCTACCCAATATTTCAAGTTCTATCATCCTCACTTCAATGTTTGGAAACCTTGCCAAAAATGCTACACGTTCTGATTTGAAGTAAGATTTAAAAGGTGAAAAGATGCTCACATCCAATGAGTGTATCTTATGTGAGGTGTATGATGGCAATGTTAGTAAATCTACACCCGACGCTCTTGCTTCTTGGATGGTTTCGAGCGCTACATGGCTTCCATGCCCATCAAAAATTAGCAAGTGCCTGTTGGTGGGTTACACACCGCCTGGAACTAAGTTTTTAAAGTGGGTCAACCAATCAATAAACAAGTGTTTAGTCATCCATGCATGGGGTTGGCCTACCATGCAAGCACCTAGTTTGTAGTCTACAATGTAATTATGGATGTTTTGTTTCCCCTTGAACAAGTAAAAGCATGGAATGCTCTACCCGACAGCATTGACACAACATAGAATGGTTATCCATTCATGACTCTTTGGAATAATGTACAAGACATTCCTGCTACCTTTTCTAGCTAGCACCTTCATGAACCCATTTTTGCCTTCCTGGATGCCAATTTCATTGCAATTCTAAATGTGATGAGGACCATATGGCAGTGCTTCATACGCTGTAAACAATGTATTGTAGAAAGCTACTACAACAATAGGTCTAAGGTTGAGTGCCCTATCTTTGTCTAGGCCTTCAGCAGTCCACAACACAAGTTTAGGATGTTGTTTCTTGAAACCTGTCCACTAGGACTTCCCTGGGAACCCATTGTTGAAAGTGTTTGGCTTGTTTTGACAGATTTGGGCAACCTCTGACTTAAGATTGACTATCTCAAGACCATGGCCAACCTCATCCATTTCCTTGCACCATTCCACAATGAGATGTTCTTCCTCTTTAGTGAGGATTGTTGGTGGACCTTTCTTGGATGTTTTTATTAGTCTGCCTAGCCATTTGGAGAGTGTGGCTATTGCAATTTTTCACTTTTTGGAAGATTCCCTTATTGAAATATCATTTTCCTCAATGTTGTAGAGTGCCCCTTTCATGTCCTCTGAAGACCATAGTCATTATTTCTATAAAGGGTGATTTTTGGATAGTTGATGTTTGACTAGTTTTGGTGTATATCCTCCTTCCACCCTTACATTCAAGGACCTAGGGTTGAGTTCCAATGTACTATCATACCCTAGGTCACTATTGAGATGTAGGAAAACTTGGATTTTTATGATTAGATAGAGAGTGTGTGCCCTTGGGAGGTAGAGTCAAAAACTAAATGATAAATGCTCAATAATCACAATAGATATCACCTTGTAGTGAAGATCTCATGGGAGGATGAAACTCTTCATTCTATGAGGAGATGGATGCTTAAATCTGCAAACACAAACACATAGACAACACAAATCTGCTCTTGCAACACAATGAAAACCTTGAATCACCTTTAGGATGCCAAAATCACATGAACATAATCTAGTTTAGAAATGAATGCCTAAACATGTTTTTTATATGCAACTACAAACACTCCCGCCAAGATTTCATAAATTCAAACTTACCATGTTGGGCTAGGAACAAAATAACGGTCATAAACCGACACTTCAAATTTGGGCCTAACCCAAAATAGGGTAGGACTAGGGCACAGGTGCCCAAGTCCTCCCCCTATTTTGGATAGGGTTATGTTCAAGGGGTCCCCCTAGGTCCCATTTGTCATGATACCCAGGGTTCATTCCATTGGGATGTTGAATTATGAAGTAATATGTCAAGAAACACAACAAACATGAGGCCAATACATGCATTAAAGTATGGTCAACAAACACAACAAACATGCCAAGCACATTGAAGACAATGACAGGCACACAAAACAAGGAGAAGATAGTTACAGTCATGTAAAACATAGAGAATACATTGAATGCAAAGAAGACACATTAATGCATAGAAGATAGGAATGATTTCTTTTCTTTTTTTCTCATATATATGAAATGTAGATGCAAGTACAGGAAAGTAAACAAACCTCCCATAATGTAGGATGTACTCATCGCACAGGTCTTTAAACTACATATGGGGCAACAAACATGCCACACAAAGCAAGCACACCAAAAAAACACACTTTGAAGACATGGAGAAAAAATGACAGACAAGCGATGGAGTGTCCATATTTCTAGGTTCAGCACCATCTCAGGCACATTATAGCCACACACCGACAGTTGGGCTTCACCACAACAATCACTGAAGACATACTTAAAGGTTGAGTTAGTCACATAACCACTCCCCACCTCCATAGAGGACTTTTGAAAATGACAAGATGATGCAATCTACTCCAAGAAATACACCATCCCTGCCTCCATAGAGGGCTTAAGATAAAAAGGCTATATGCAATATCCTCTCTCTGTAGAGGGCTTAATTGATTGATTGCAAAAAAAATTAGAGTGCAGGATGTACTCATCGCACAAGTCTTTAAACTGCACCTGAGGACAAACACATTGCTAATATCTATAACAGATAACTTACCTTATATATGCCCCCACCTTAAGGTGGTTGATATCATGCATCGATATCAAGTACATTAAGGTAGGAAGAAACCACACAAGGGAAAATAGACTTTTGTAAAGCCCATGCCCCCCGGAGGTGACATGTACTTTATGATCACCAAATGTTCCCACAAACACATCCCTGCAAGAAACATGTTAATGTCCACAACATCAATGCATATGAAACCTGAGGCATGCAAGATTCAAAGTAGACAAAGTGCATGGAGCAGTAGTATTGTTATGATTTGTAAATGAGATAGAACACCATCAAAATTACTACGCAGAAAGCATGAGTGCTTCCACTAGCCAAGCGTCAGATTAAGATATACAACCCCATCGTCATATTAGGAACTAAGTCCAATTTTTTATTTCTCGCGAAAGGGACGCTAGGTCCGCATCAGTATAAATGTTTTTCATCATCTGTCCACTAGATAGAAACACTAGAGGAAGGGAAACAATAAATAAGAGAGGAGAAACAAGTGTCTTAGGGACAATCATGTAGGAGGGTGCCCCCAGGTCACCAACAACAACACTATGTTCGCAAGACACAACACACAACAATGAAATCAGAGAGAGGCAATATAGAAGAATGGTGATACAAATAGAAGAAGGTCACAATAGAGGTGTTCTCCTAGTATCCTGGACCTTACAAGAGAATCAAGGGTCATTCCAGGGGGCCTAAACAACACATAACACATCACAGGGGAAGCACATCACGAGAGAGATAAAGGGTTAGAGATACTTACATGTAGGATCTTTATATCAGATTTTAGAACTCGTGAACCTCTTGGAGAGGTACTTGATCATGTTGAGTGTAAAATTTGAGTGGTTCTTATGAAAGTCTTATTTATTATCATATGATTCTTGTTTTGTAATTCCTTGTTCAAGTGAGACTTTTTGTTGCTTATCAGGGGGGAACCACTATTATTTCCTACTATTGATAGTTGTCTTGCTCTTTTTCAATTTTTAGCGAGTTTTCATTGTTGAATCTTTCTAACATAGTAACAGGAATTATCCTGTACCTTCTCACTCACATGTATCAGTTGTTCTACTTGTTTTTCTGGTGCATTTTGGTTATCTTCTGATCCATATAAGAATAACGGAGGAGGAATCTCAGCATAAATTCCTTGTCTTCATGGACAAGGTGGATTATCCACTTGCTTCTTATCCACTTCAATTATACCCATGATAGTATCATAGTCTAAATAATCATCATCATCTATTTCCACTAAACCTTGTTCCATCATATTAGTATCAGTATGTTTAGGGAATGGATTAGTAAAGATTCGCAAATTCTGATTCGGTGGAGCAACGGACTTATTTCTGTTATCATTCACACCCAATACTTGGATGATATTCAAATCAATAAGGTCTTGTATCTCATGTTTAAGACACATACATCATTCAGTATCATGTCCTTGTGTCTAATGAAAATGACAAAAGGAATTAACATCGAAGTAAGGTCCTTGTGCTCTACTAGGATCGATAGGCTTAATCAGGTGAAGCTTCAGAATGTTATTACTCACAACTTGATTTATGATAGAATGATAAGACTCAGATATTAGAGTAAACATTCTTGGTTGATATGATGTCTTCTTCAGATTTGTGATAGCAAACACATTAGAAAAGTTGTTTGTATTCGGTCCATTGATCTTGATGAAACTCCTATTATTGTTATTTCTCTTAAAATTGTTTTGTGATTATCCACCCATGGATTGACTAAATTGAGCCAATGAGTTTTGGTTTTCATACTGACTAGACGAAAGTTGGTAATCGTGAATGGCAGTGCATAAATGCTAAAAAGAGTTATACTTCATCAAGAGAATTTTATCATAGATGTTAGGTTGTAAATTTGTAATAAACACCTTCTGAACATCCGCATCTTTCATCTGATATTGAATTTGTGTATACAAATCTTGATACCGACTAATAAACTCAGTTAACTTCTCTTTCAGACCTTACTTAAAGTGAACCAAGTCAATTAAAGAGAATTGGGGTCCAATGTTTTCTTGAAAATGTTGTAGAAATTGATCAATCAACTATGAAAAGGAGTGTATTGAATTCAGAGGTAAAGTGCAAAACCATTCTAAGGCAATATCTTTGAGAGATCACTGGAAAAGTTTTGCTAACAAATCCTCTTCAAAATAGAAATCACTACACATAGCTGTGAATGATGCCACATGAGTATTAGGATCACCTTTTCCACCATATTTTTCAAAGTGAGGAGTCTCAAACCTCTTGGACATAGGAGTTCTCAAGATTGCATAGGAAAGGGGATTACAGACATGATATGTTGGTATATTAGGCTGTGAAGAATTTCTCAAATTTGTTACCTTTTGTTGTAAAGCATTCATGCCTTGCAAAAGTTGGTTTAGGATGGCATCATTGGAAGATGTAGTTTGTTGCGAGGAGTTGGAACCAAAGTGAGGAGGTGAATGTGCTTGAGATATGATAGGCGGAGGCTGAGAATATGTCAATGGTGGTCGGACATAATGGTAGGTGGAAGATAGTTGCGAGTAGGTAATAGGTGGCTGGAAATGAGTGGAATAGATAAGTGGTTGAGAACAATTATGCATAGAAGAGGTCCTCTTAGAAACCAAATTCTAATAATAAAATCTCATAGCCTTGTAATTAGTTCCATTAGATATTCCTTTGAGGCCTACCTTTTTCATTCCCGTTCCTTTGACTATTTACTTTACTGTTGCTGATACATTTAGACTTGTGGGACTGTTGATCCCGAATTCCTAAACTATTAAACTTTATGATGTTATGGGAAAACTAATTGGGTGATGTCAGATAGATGCTTTATATTCTGAGAAAACAAATTGGGTGATGTTAGATAGATGCTTTATATTATGAGAAAACAAATTGGGTGATGTTAGATAGATGCTTTATATTATGAGAAAACAAATTGGGTGATGATAGATAGAAATTGGTTTATATTATGATGTTAAAGGAAAACTAATTGGGTGATGTTAGATAGAAATTAGTTTATATTATAATGTTAAAGGAAAACTAATTGGGTTATGTTAGATAGAAATTGGTTTTGTGATTTAATTTTGGGAATGGATGTTTGAAATGCAGAATTCAGAATCTAATTGTAATGTGACTTCCTTTATGCGAGTGTATGTTTTAATTTGCTTCAGCTATGATATTTATATGTGGAATTAACCTTACAATTGAGTGCATAGGTATTTCTAACAAACCACAGAAATTGGAGATCATCCCACACTTGATGTTGTAATCCCTTGTGAAGCCGATCTAGTTCCACGAGGAACCAAGATCAACTCTATGTATGATGAAATTATGTAATGTTGAATTGCATGTGGTTAATCAGGCTAAGTCTATCCCTCTTTTAAATTGAATTATAATTTGTGTTGTAAGAATTTTGTCTTTGAATTTTATTTTTTCTAATTTTAATTTGGAGACCCTTTTCATGTGATTTAACTTGACCCTACATGCTCTAACTAGGCTAAACTTGACCTTGGGTTGTACCCCATGGGTTTAGGGACCTATTCGACTTGGGTAACCCTTGGTAAACCTCCATATGGTCACCTTAACTTCACCCTAAAGTTAATTGACGAAATTGGAGGCATGGAAGGGAGAGGATGAGTGGTACCAACACTCAAGCCCATCCCTTGTCACTTCCCAAGGTTGGAGATGACTCCAAGACCCACCAATTTTGGAGGACATGACTCCAAGTCTCTCTCACAATTGGTGAGAGTACCCTTGGAGTTGTGTGGTCCCTCTTGAGAGGAAAGGAAGGGGACACATGTGTCAGCCATTCCCTCTTTAGCTCCTCTTTTCTCTCCCACATGTTGGAGAGAGGACAAGTGGTAAGGGGTAAGGGAGACTTGGGGATGGGTGAGTGACATGTGTCAACACCCATCCCTTGGGACATGTTTGTAGTGGGGAGGAAGAGTGAGGAGGTGACAAGTGTCACCTCCCCATTCCTCTAAGCTCTTGGGTTGAGCTTATTTTAATCCCACTTGGGAGAAGGTGAGAGGTTGTTGAATTTTTGGAAATTTTAATTGCTTGAATTTTAACTTGGGCAAAAAGATAGAGGGAGTTTGGTGGCTTATGTTGGAAGGGAATTTGGAGAAGCTCTACATCAACTTTCTTCCATAATTGGGCTTTTAAAGGTTGGTTTTCAAGGCTAAGGCCTTCCCTTTGTATTTTAATTTACTTGGATGATGCATGTGTGAGATTTAATTTCTTGAGTTATATTTTGTTATTGTGGGGAAAATTTTGTAGGGTGCTATAAGAGCCTCTCCCACTTGGGAGAAAATGCTCAACAAGTATGGGGTAGGGGAGGAGTGATCCTTCTCAGGGTCATTACCTTGTTTTTGGGGTGTTGTAAGCCTTGAGGGCAATATATGTGATTTTGAGCAATTTGAGACATGGCTTGAGAGCCAAAATATGGGAACTTTTGGAAATTTTGTTAAATGTGTTGGCTTGAGGCCATAAGAGAAATTGTGTTGGGATATTTTGTAGGAGTGGCACTCTTGAGTTGAGTGTGTCCACTTTCCTACCCCTTTGAACTCACCTTGGTTGAGTTCATGTGTTGTGATTATCTATGGATGTAATATTGTGTTTTGGATGTTTGTGTGCCTTGTTGTGAAGTGGAATGAGACCCTTGGTGTGTGGATGACCTCCCTAGCTCGGGGGTGACCCTCTTGAGGGTCTATGGTAGGGAGGAGAGCAAGATGTGTGGTTTTCTTCCCCCTTGTTATGATATGCAAGTTCAATGGAGCTAAATGTGAAGTTGGAGAAACTCCTTGTGCTTGGAGTTAATATTTTATTTTTCTTTACTCTTTGAGCTCTTAAGAAAGAGTTTGGCCTATTTAGGAGCTTCATCTTTGTTGATTTTCAAAGAGGAGGACTTGTCTCTCTCTCTCTTGTTGTAAAATTATATTTTCTTAAGTTGTGTGAAAGTCATTTTTGAAAGTTACAATTTGTTGATTTATTTTTATCATTCAAATAAAAATGAAGGAAGAAAAATTGTATTTAAAAGCTATTTCTTGTATGAAAATTTCAAATATTCCAATTAGCAAAGATGAGGCTTAGTTGATATTGTGACTAATATGAAAATTGTATATTGTTGTTGTGAAAGAGAGAAAATTAGTGGTTGTTACTTGTTAGGAGTATCTAATTAATTTCATTTGTTCTTTCTTTACAAGTGTAATTATAAAAAAAAAAGCTATGAATTAAATTTGTGAGAAAAATATGTATTCTTGCCTAAATGAGCAATTGATAAAAAAATGCATATATAGATCTTGGTTTAATTGTTTAAAAATAAAATTTTAAGCATAGAGGAAAAGGAATATAGTTGCAAAATAACAATTATATATATATATATATATATATATATATATATATATATATATACATATAATTTATATGTAATTTGAATAATTCAAATGAATGTATTTTTTTTGTGTATTTACAAATAAATTGATCTTAATAGGCTGTCAAATAAAATTATAGTTAACATTTTATATACAAAGGTATTTATATTTATATATATAGCAAAATATATATATACATATATATGTAAATATATTATTTTATTGCATTTTTAAATAAACTGTGAATTTGATACTTCTGTATATATATATATATATATATATATATATATATGAATCTTAATATAATTAAAATAACATAAAAATAAAATACTGAGAAAATATTAAGGAGACTGTATTTTCTTTTGCAGTCACTTTTTGTTTTCACAGAGAATACAATATAAAAAAAAATGTTAAGGGGTGGGGGGGATTCGAACACCCCCCCACCGCTGTTCTTTTTTTTGTGTGTTGGGTGTGGGGAGGGGGGCGGAGCCCCCACCCACACCCCATCGAATGGGATGTGGGTGGGGGCTCTTCCCCTCTCCCCACACTCCCCACTACCCTCATACATCTCGCAGCCCTTCCTTCCTCACACGGTTTGCTCAACGCCACCGCCCATTTCCTCCGTCCCGCAGCCTCCGCAAACTCTCCTCTCCATGGCCACCAGTCCCGCCCCCTGGCTCCTCCATTGCACGGCCCCCTCTCAGACCCTCCACCACCACTCTGCGGCCACCTTTACTCTCAGCCTTAAGCACTGTGGCCCCCTTTCTCTCAGCATCGCCACCATTGCTGCTCCCAGCAGTACCTCCTTCCCCTGCCACAAAACAAAAATAAATTTAAGGCTCTAGCATTTTTTTTAAATGAAAACAAGAAAATAAAAAATAACCATATATTTATAAAAAGGAAACCTAATTCATTAACACAATAAAATGAGAAAATGAGAGAATGAGAAAATGAGAAAATGAGAAAAAAAAGATAAAAGTAAAAACAAAGAGGAGAAAATCAGAAAATAGGGTTTTCACTCATAAAGAAAAATAATATTTTATTGTTGGAAGAATTTAGGGCTAAGAGTATTAATTTAAAATTTAATATTTTTTTTAACATGTTGTGGCAATTTAATTAACAAAATAAATTTAAGCATTGTTTTAAATCTGACTCGGAAACCTAGTAAACTTTTCGAATGTAGTAGTAAAACCTGTTTCCAAGATCTGATCTACCAAGAAATTAGGAATAATGTAAATGATGCAGAGATAACTCTGATTGATAGAAAACATGAAGGAGAACAAATTAATATTAAATTACAGAAAACATGAAGGAGAACAGAATGATCAGACTTTGTTGAAAAATGTTTTAAATTTTAGAAAATGTGAAGGAGAACAAATTAATATTAAATTACAGAAAACGTGAAGGAGAACAAATGATCAGACTTTGTTGAAAAATGTTCAATTAACTTAATTAACTATATTACTAATGCAAATAGTGAGATGTAAGAAATTTATTAATCTAAATTAGGAAACCTCTTGATCAAATTTAGTTTTAGTACAATAAACCCTACTCATGCCCATGAGGCGTTATACTGCCAGATTTTCCTAGAATTTAGGGTTTAGTTAGGTTAGTGAAGTTTAACCCTATTGGTATGCGTATGGGTACATATTACCCCGCATTCATCTATTTTGTTTACGCTTTAGCGTACGCCACCAAGCACGTTTACGCGTGCGAGGGGGTTTCTAGGGAAGCGTGGAAATTTTTTTGGTATTTCATGTCATGACCACATGACAAATGTGGACATGACACGTGTGATGCATGTCGTGACCGCATGGCAAATGTGGGCATGACATTTGGTATCAGAGCCCAAGTTTAAACACTAGGCGTATTTGGGCACGTTATTTATTCTGCAACTTTGATTAATTAGTGCCAACCTTGTTTTGTAGGATGCCTCCCCGACATGTTCGACAAGCATAATTGCACAACACTGCATCCGTTGAGGGTCACAGTGATTCCTCTATAGAGGGACAGGCACCCGCATCCATAGCATACCATCCAGAACTATAGGCACCACCAGTACTGGATATAGGTCCTTAGATTTTACAGACATTACAAGCCATGTTAGAGAGGCTATCGCCAGTTATACTGGTGCCACGTGACAAGCCTCGCGATGTTCTACGAGAGGAGCCACGTGAGGAGCTGCGTGCTGAGTCGCGAGCTGAGCCATGTGTAGAGCCCTGCAACAATCTGTGAGAGGTGCCACATGTGGAGCCTTTTGTAGAGATACCTGATACTATAATGGAGGAGGTAGGGTCAACATACTGAGCATGGAGTAGGAGTCCTTTGAGACATCTGAGGAGAGATGAGACCATGAGAGTAGAGTAGATACATCATGGACCTTATGAGTATGGTATGGATGAGCTAGTTATAGGACTTAGAGATAGAGGAGACCCCATCAGAGACCTACTTAGGCTCAATCCACCTACCTTCGTAGGAGCTACAGAGGGAGCTGAGGCTGAGGCTTGGCTCATCAGTTTAGATAGGTGCTTCATGTTGCAACCTTATGGGAGCAACATGAAACCACGAGTGGCAGTACACCTAAGAGATGCAGCAACTAACTGGTGGCGCACTGAGGAGTGCAAGCATCGGTTATCCTTAGATACACTCACATGGGATATATTCATAGAGTTCTTTAATGTGCGTTACTTGTCAGATCATTATAGACAGCACCGGATAGATGAGTTCCATGACTTACAGCAGAGAGGACTCACGGTTGCTCAATATGAGAGCTGATTCATTAAGCTTTCATGTTACACAGAGTATCTCCACAATGATAAACTCCTAGTGCACAAATTCTTCAGAGGTCTGTATCATGGGATAGTAGGACCAGTGCGTATGGAAGACCCCCAAACTATGAGTGAGGCTATCAAAAAGGCTTATATTGTAGAGGAAATTCAGGGATGAGGGCAGAATTCATACCTGTAGTTTCAAGACCATAATCACCAGCAGTAGAAGAATTTTCATAGATCACAATCCACACCATAGAGAGGAGGATTCAATTCTTCATCATTACCTCCTAGGCCTCCACAACAGTAGTAGAAGCAGCATTAGCAGAGGTCTAGACCCCAGCAGAGGGCTCAGGGAGGGCAGAACCATGGTTGGTAGCAGCAAGGATCATCTACAAGACCCGCGAGGTCTCAGTAGTCTTACAGAGGTTCACAGGGGTCCACAAGATGGACTGGATAGTAGCAATCAGGTAGGACTCAGTTAGGGTAGTTATAGGCTAGGGGCCTGTGTTATGTATGTGGTGGGGCAGGGCATTTGGCCAGGGAGTGTCCACAGGGTTTCACAGCAGGGGGACAGCCCCGTTTAGGAGGATCTGAATAGACTGTAGGAGATGTGGGTAAGTCCCACCACATGTTTGCAGTGGTTGACAACCACCAAGCTGACTTCCAGGCTTCAGTTATTGAGATAGCAGGTATGATTAGGGATGCCCCCATCTCTATTCTCTTTGACTCTGGAGCTACTGATTCTTTTCTGTCTTCATCGTTAGTGGAACGTTACAGGCTGGTGGCTTCTAGGTAGGACATTAGGTGGGAGGTTGAGTTGGCCTCTGGGGCAAAGATGTCAGTAGATACCTTGGTTAGAGATTGCAAGATATCCTTGGGTTCCTTCACTACATCATGTGACCTTAGGGCTATGCCATTAGGATCCTACGGTGTAGTTTTGGGTATGGACTGGCTTGCGGCTCATAGAGTGAAGCTAGATTGTCACCAAAGGATGATTAGTTGTTTAGATGATCATGGCTCATCAGTTGAGATAGTGGGCATACAGAAGACCACAGTAGTATGTATGATATCTGCTCAACAGCTTAAGTTCTGCATGTGGAAGGGGTTTCAGTTGTTTGCTATCACGGTCAGTGATAGATCAGAGGATGAGCCTGAGGCTTCTTTAGATGATCACCCTATCTTGAGAGATTTTGCCAACATATTTCCACTGGAATTACCAGGTATGCCTCCACACAGAGAGGTTGATTTCCACATCGATCTAGTGTCAGGTGCAAAGCCAATGTCTCATGCACCCTACATGATGACTACACATGAGCTTACAGAGCTCAAACTGTAGTTAGAGGAGTTACTTGAGAAGGGGTACATCCAACCTAGCATTTCATCATGGGGCATACTGGTTATCTTCATGAAGAAGAAGGATGGGTCTCTTCGATTATGCATGGATTACAAGCAGTTAAACAAGGTGACGGTGAAGAATTGTTATCCTCTGCCTAGGATTGATGACCTTTTTGACCAAATGCAAGGAGTCAGAGTGTTCTCAAAAATTGATCTAAAATCTAGGTATCACCAATTGCACATCACAGAGGCAGATATTCATAAGATTGCTTTTCAAACCAGATATGGTCATTACAAGTTCATAGTGGTACCCTTCGGTTTGAGAAAATGCCCCTGCAGTGTTCATGAGTCTCATGAACAAGGTGTTCCACACTTACTTGGATCAGTTCATGATCATCTTTCTTGAAGATATTTTGATCTATTCATGAACCAAGGAGGATCATGTGGATCATCTGTGTCAGGTTTTGTAGTGCTTACGAGAGCAGCAGCTTTATGGCAACTTGGTGAAGTGTGCCTTTTTTAGGATAGAGGTGCAGTACTTGGGGCACATCTTATCAGGAGATGGCATCTCTGTAGATCCATAAAAAATTAGAGCTATTCAGGATTGGCCAGCACCCACCAGTGTGATAGAGGTTAGGATTTTCATAGGATTAGCTAGTTATTACCATAGATTCGTAGAGGGCTTTTCTAGGATAGCACATCCTATCACTTCCCTTCAGCGGAAAGGGAAGAGTTTCACTTAGACCAAGAAGTGTGAGAGAGCCTTTGGGGTCCTCAAAGAGTGTCTTATCAGCGCTCCTATTTTAGCGGTTCTAGATCCTTCAGAGGAGTTTGTTGTTTGCACAAATGCATCACTTGAGGGTTTGGGAGCCGTGCTTATGCAGGGTGGTAGAGTGATTGCATATGAATCATGTAAGCTCAAGACACATGAGCTAAACTACCCTACTCACGATTTAGAGTTCGCAGCAGTTGTACATGCTCTTGTTCATTGGAGACACTTTCTTTTGGGTCAACGCTTTGAGCTCCATTCAGATCACCATAGCTTGTAGTATATTTTCACACAACTAAATTTGAATGCCTGCCAACAGCGTTAGATGGAGTTCTTATGCGAGTACGACTTTGATGTCCACTACATCAAAGGGAAGGAGAACATGGTCGCTGATGCCTTGAGTCGAAGGTGCCACGAGATCCTGACCTTGACATTGAGGGTGGCCTTGAGAGAGCGTATCTTATAGCATATGCCTGAGGACGAGTGGTTTCTTGAGGTGCAGTAGGAAATCCAGAAATAGAGAGCCCTTAAGGGAAAATTTGCAGGATATTCCCTTGAGCTTGATGGTTTGCTTAGACATCAGCAACACATCTATCTACCCTGTGTGGGTGATCTACATGTAGTGATTCTTTCAAAGGCTCATAGAGAACCTTATGTAGCACACCCAGGAGTGAAGAAAATGCATGTTGATTTGTGACAGTTATACCATTGCGCAGCTATGAGATGAGACATTGCAGAATATGTTGCTCGTTGCCTTAAGTGCCAGAGGGTCAAGGCCGAGCATCAGCATCTAGCAGGACTGTTGTACCCTCATGAGATACCTAAGTGGAAATTAGACAGCATTTCCATGGACTTTATTGTTGGTCTTCCTATGTCATCATGCCGCCATGATGCCATCATGGTGACAGTTGACAAGTTGACCAAGGTGGTGCATTTCTCACCTGTATGTATGACATACAATGCACCATCTGTGGTGAGAGTGTTCTTAGATCAAATTGTTAGATTACATGGAGTGCCTCACCGTATCATTTCTGACAGAGACTCAGTATTCACTTTAACTTTTTGGAGAGCCTTACAGCAGGCATTGGGCACACAACTCAACTTTAGTTTAGCTTACCATCTTGAGACTGACGGATAGATAGAGTTAATCAGGGATTGGAAGACATGCTTTAGATGTATGTTATGGACCATTAGTCTAGATGGGAGGAGTATTTGTATCTAGTTGAGTTTGTCTATAATAATGGGCATCATAGCTCATTGGGTATGCCTCATTTTCAGGCTTTATACGGCAGACCATGTAGGACACCATTGAGTTGGGATCAGATAGAGGACAGGGTTGCCATTGGTCCAGAGTTAGTTCAGGATATGGAGCAGCAGGTCACACTGATTAGACAGAGACTTCAAGAGGCACAAGATAAATAGAAGAAGTATGTCGATGCTAAGAGAATTGATCAGAGCTTCTCAGTGGGTGACAGAGTATTCTTGAGAGTGTGACTGCACAAGAGTCCAATCCATTAGGTAAAGGGCTAAGCTGACACCTCAGTTTGTAGGACCTTTTGAGATCTTGGAGTGGGTAAGACCTATAGCCTATCGTATAGCCTTGCCACCTAGCCTATCGCGTATCTACGATGTCTTTCATGTTTCAGTTCTACGACATTACATCTTTGACTTATCTCACGAATTGGATTGGAGTGCTCTTCAGGTAGAGGCAAATGGTCAGCTGGCTTTGGAGCCAATTCATATATTGGCTCGTCAGATGCTGGACCTTCGAGGTCAAGAGCTGGACCAGGTTAGGGTCCAGTGGGACATGTACGATGAGGTCACTACAACATGGGAGGATGCAATGAGATTGAGGATTCTTTATCCTCACCTCTTTGATGACTTCCAGGAGGAAGTATAGTCTTAGGGGGGAGGATGTGAGGCCTACCTTTTTCATTTCCATTCCTTTGACTATTTACTTTAATGTTGCTGATATATTTAGACTTGTGGGACTATTGATCCCAAATTCCTGAACTATTAGACTTTATGATGTTATGGGAAAATTAATTGGGTGATGTTAGATAGAAGCTTTATATTATGAGAAAACAAATTAGGTGATGTTAGATAGATGCTTTATATTATGAGAAAACAAATTGGGTGATGTTAGATAGAAATTGGTTTATATTATGATATTAAAGGAAAACTAATTAGGTGATGTTAGATAGAAATTGGTTTATGTTATGATGTTAAAGGAAAACTAATTGGGTTATGTTAGATAGAAATTAGTTTTGTGATTTAATCTTGGGAATGGATGTTTGAAATGCAGAATTTAAAATCTAATTGTAATGTGACTTCCTTTATGCTTATGTGAACTAGTGATATTTTATGCGAGTTTATATTTTAATTTGCTTTGGCTATGATATTTATATGTGGAATTAACCTTGCAATTGAGTGTGCAGGTATTTCTAACAAACCACAGAAATTGGAGATCATCCCACACTTGATGTTGTAATCCCTTGTGAAGACGATCTAGTTCCATGAGGAACCAAGATCAACTCTGTGTATGATGAAATTCTTTAATGTTGAATTGCATGTGATTAATCGGGCTAAGTCTACCCCTCTTTTAAATTGAATTATAATTTGTGTTGTAAGAATTTTGTCTTTGAATTTTATTTTTTCAAATTTTAATGTGGAGACCTTTTTCATGTGATTTAACTTGAGCCTGGGTTCTCTAACTAGGCTAAACTTGACCCTGGGTTGTACCCCATGGGTCTAGAGACTTATTTGACTTGGGTAACCCTTGGTAAACCTCCATATGGTCACCTTAAATTCACCCTGAAGTTAAGTAACGAAATTGGAAGCATGGGAGGGAGAGGATGAGTGGTACCAACACTCAACCCCATCCCTTTTCACTTCCCAAGGTTGGAGATGAGTCCAAGACCCACCAATTACGGAGGACTTGACTCCAAGTCTCTCTCACAATTGGTGAGAGTACCCTTGGAGTTGTGTGGTCCCTCTTGAGAGGAAAGGAAGGGGACACATGTGTCAGCCATTCCCTCTTTAGCTCCTCTTTTCTCTCCCATATGTTGGAGAGAGGACAAGTGGTAAGGGGTGAGGGAGACTTGGGGATGGGTGAGTGACATGTGTCAACACCCATCCCTTGGGACATGCTTGTAGTGGGGAGGAAGAGTGAGGAGGTGACAAGTGTCACCTCCCCATTCCTCTAAGCTCTTGGGTTGAGATTATTTTAATCCCACTTGGGAGAAGGTGAGAGGTTGTTGAATTTTTGGAAATTTTAATTGCCTGAATTTTAACTTGGGGAAAAAGAAAGAGGGAGTTTGGTGGCTTATATTGGAAGGGAAATTGGAGAAGCTCTACATCAACTTTCTTCCATAATTAGGCTTTTAAAGGTTGGTTTTCAAGGCTAAGGCCTTCCCTTTGTATTTTAGTTTACTTGCATGATGCATATGTGTGAGATTTAATTTCTTGAGTTATATTTTGTTATTGTAGGGAAAATTTTGTAGGGTGTTGTAAGAGCCTCTCTCACTTGGGAGAAAATGCTCAACAAGTGTGGGGTAGGGGAGGAGTGATCCTCCTCGGGTTCATTACCTTGTTTTTGGGGTGTTGTAATCCTTGAGGGCAATATATGTGATTTTGAGCAATTTGAGACATGGCTTGAGAGCCAAAATATGGGAACTTTTAGAAATTTTGTTAAATGTGTTGGCTTGAGGCCATAAGAGAAATTGTGTTGGAATATTTTGTAGGAGTGGCACTCTTGAGTTGAGTGTGTCCACTCCCCTACCCCTTTGAACTCACCTTGGTTGAGTTCATGTGTTGTGATTGTCTATGGGTGTAATATTGTGTTTTGGATGTTTGTGTGCCTTGTTGTGAAGTGGAATGAGACCCTAGGTGTGTGGATGACCTCCCTAGCTTGGGGGTGACCCTCTTGCGGGTCTATGGTAGGGAGGAGAGCAAGATGTGTGGTTTTCTTCCCCCTTGTTATGATATGCAGGTTCAATGGAGCTAAATGTGAAGTTGGAGAAACTCCTTGTGCTTGGAGTTAATATTTTATTTTCCTTTACTTTTTAATCTCTTAAGAAAGAGTTTGGCCTATTTAGGAGCTTCATCTTTGTTGATTTTCAAAGGACTTGTCTCTCTCTTGTTGTAAAATTGTGTTTTCTTAAGTTGTGTGAAAGTCATTTTTGAAAGTTACAATTTGTTGATTTATTTTAATCATTTAAATAAAAATGAAGGAAGAAAATTGTAATTTAAAAGCTATTTCTTGTATGAAAATTTCAAATATTTCAATTAGCAAAGATGAGGCTTAGTTGATATTGTGTCTAATTGTGAGGCCAATTATTTTTACCTCCCTTATTTTGATCATTATGCTATTCAGTTGATGACATTATCAGACCTTTAGTGACTATGCTTCATCATGTAGACTTGATTTTTATCTCTTGATTATGATAGGACATTGATTAGATATATGTGATTCGATTTGATCTGATTTGGTGCTATTTTGTGATTCAACATTTGAGATATATATGTGATGATGTTTTGTGATGAGATTCTAGTTATTTATGTGATGTGGACTAGTTGACATGAGATTTGGAAAATGTAGTTTAATTTAGAATTATGTATTAATGATTATTGTTGTATTTGATTGCGTGAATTTACTTCCAGTTGCTTCGGTTATGATTTTTCTTGATATGATTGACACTTGATCGAGATGTGCAAGTTTTACATTCCCTAGCCATAGGAAATTAGAGGTAGAATTCACACTATGTTATTCCCTGTAAAACTGATCCATTCCCAAGAGGGATAAGGATCACATTTAAATTTGAATGCTGATTTAAGTGCTTGATTTAATTTTATTATTTTGGCCTTAGTACCCTTTTTGTTTAATTTGATTAATAATAAGTGTTGTATAAATTTTACTTGATTTACACCACTTGGTATTTATTTGCTTTGTTGAGGCCATTTAAAAGTAGATTTTAAACCCCCTTTTTGAACCCTAGAGTCCCAAAAGTTACCCTAGGTGGGTACCCATGAGTCTAGGGTCAACTTGGACTATCTAACCCTAGATTTGACTCACGTTTGGTCACTCTAAACCATGGTTTAGTCATAGTGACGAAAATTTGAATTAAGGGAAGGTGGGAGATGAGTCATGCCTTGGGAAAGACTCATCTCCCTTCCCAAAGTTTGGGAACCCTTTCCCAAGGAAGACTTGGGAGGTCTCCAAGACTCCTAAGTGTGTGGGAGCTTCCCCCAAGACTCTCACACATGTGTGAGAGCATCTTGGAGGGAGATAGCTCCTTGAGAAAATAAGAGGATGCCATATGGCATCCCTTATCCTCTTGAGTGTGGGAGTGGGAATGCAACCTCACCACTTGTCCTCTCACACATGTGTGAGAGCACAAGTGGATAAGGTGAGGATTGAGAGGGAATTGGAGGATGACACTTGTCATCCTCACACTTCCTCTCCCTTGCAAGTGGCATGGGAGGATGAAGGAGAAGGTGACAAGTGTCACCTTCTCATTCCTCAAGGCCAAATTGATGGCCTATATTATCTCCTCTTGTTGAGGAATGTGGAGTTCTTGCAATTTTAATTTTTCTTGCTATTTTGGGGGAGTTTGGGAGAGTTAGAGGATTTTATAGAAGGATTGGAAGGCTTGGAGCTCTTCACCAAATGGGCTTCCATTATAGGGCTTTGAAGGTAAGCCTCTTAAACTTGTTTTCTCACTCTTGCTTATTTTGGTCACTCTAAACCATGGTTTAGTCATAGTGACAAAAATTTGAATTAAGGGAAGGTGGGAGATGAGTCATGCCTTGGGAAAGACTCATCTCCCTTTCCAAAGTTTGGGAACCCTTTCCCAAGGAAGACTTGGGAGGTCTCCAAGACTCCCAAGTGTGTGGGAGCTTCTCCCAAGACTCTCACACATGTGTGAGAGCATCTTGGAGGGAGATAGCTTTTTGAGAAAATAAGAGGATGCCATATGGCATCCCTTATCCTCTTGAGGGTGGGAGTGGGAATGCAACCTCACCACTTGTCCTCTCACACATGTGTGAGAGTAGCACAAGTGGATAAGGTGAGGATTGAGAGGGAATTGGAGGATGACACTTGTCATCCTCACACTTCCTCTCCCTTGCAAGTGGCATGGGAGGAGGAAGGAGAAGGTGACAAGTGTCACCTTCTCATTCCTCAAGGCCAAATTGATGGACTATATTATCTCCTCTTGTTGATGAATGTGGGGTTCTTGCAATTTTAATTTTTCTTGCTATTTTGGGGGAGTTTGGGAGAGTTAGAGGATTTTTTGGAAGGATTGGAAGGCTTGGGAAGGCTTGGAGCTCTTCACCAAATGGGCTTCCATTATAGGGCTTTGAAGGTAAGCCTCTTAAACTTGTTTTCTCACTCTTGCTTATTTAATGTGTTGTGTTATAGTTTTGGTTGTTTTAATGTTTCCATTGCTTATGTTGGGATGGGAGTTATGGTGAGAGCACCTCCAATGGATGTAATGCTCAACTTGTATGGGTAGGGGAAAGGAACTCCTTGAGGTCTCTCCCACATTATATATTTATGCCTTGAGGGCTTTTATTTGTTAAGGATATTATTTGTGATTTTTGTGAAGAGTGGTGTTTTGAAAATTTTGGCTTGAGGCCATGAGTTGAGATTTTATCATTTGGGAGCCCTTTGAAGTTGAGGGGTCCATTCCCTACCCTCATCAAACTCATTTTTATGAGTTGAGTTTTGTGTTAAACTTATGGGTTGTTTTTGTGTCATTGTGATTGATTTTTGTTATGGAGTGTTCAACCTGTGTGGATCTCTACCTCCCTAGCTTGGGGGTGACCCACTTGCGGGTCTATGGTAGGGAGGAGAGTTTTTCGAAGTGGTTGGTTTTTTTGTTCTTGCTGTTATGTTTGTTTGCAGGTTTGAGTGGAGAAATGAAGTGGATGAAAGCCCTTCTTGTGTGGTTCTAGTGGTAGTTTTAATGGCTGTTGGAGCCATGGCCATTGTGGCCTTGTTGTATTGTAATTTTTGTAAGAAGCTACTATGTTATTTGCCATGTAGTTGGCTGTAAATGATTATTCAATGTAACTTTTTGTTATTGAGGTTAAAATAGTTTATTTTCTTTATTATGAAACTAGCTTTGTGTAGAGAAATGCATGGGAAAATAAACATAAATACTTTTCTGCCATTGTTCTCTCAAAAAAAAATGCATGTGATATAAGTTACTGTTTAGATCTTGTTGTAAATGAAAGAAAAGAAATGCATCCCCTGGTTATTTAATGTTGTTTCTTCCTATTTTTGTGGAGTTGAGAGGTTGTGAAATGCATGTAAAAAATGAAGATAAATATTATTCTACCCTTGTTCTTTACAAAAAAAAAATTACATCAATGGTAGTTTAAAAGTTATTTGCATATATGAAAGAGGAATTTGAAGTTAAATATCTGTTTGTTGCACAAAACCCTATTGGAAATTTATTTGCTGTAGAAGATTAGGTGTGAATGTATATTTACCCACTTAGATTATTTCTCAATATATATATATATATATATATAGAGAGAGAGAGAGAGAGATCTCTGTTTTAATGTGTTCGAAGAAGTTTAATACTAGGCTATCTATTATTCTTGATTTTGAAATGAAGTTATGTATTAAAAAAAAGAGCTATTGGTTTATTTATGTTTCATCTTAGTGTTCTGTAAATCATTGTTGAGGAAGTGAGTGTAATGAGTCTTTAAAAAAAAAAAAATTACTGAGAAGTCATATTATCTTGTAATTCTAGTTGTTGTAGTTTACTTATGAATTGTTCATATTCAACAAAAGTATCTAGAAAATAAACCTTATTTAAATCTTATCTAATATATATATATATATATATAGGAATATATACATATACTTTAACTGAGAAAAACATTTACTGTGTTGTATGAATATATATTGTGTATATATTTGAGCATATATATATAAATAAATTAGACTGAAATTGTAGATGGGAATAAATGTATTGAAATAAAAAGAAATAATAAATAATTATTTTTTTTTTTTAGTTGTTGTGGTGTGCAACGCTACCACAAGCCCCATTGAAAACTAGGGTATATTTTGGTAAGGGGTGGGGAGGGGGGTTGAAACCCCATCCCCACAGTGACTTCCGTTGCAGGCGCTCTGCACAGTGCTCACCTCACCCCATTGCAACACCTAACCCCACACCCCTAGAGCACATCCGTTGCCACCCCTTCGTGACCTCCGATTCCCCTTCAGTCGGCACTCCCCTCACATCCCACGTCATCCCCTTCGTAGCACTCAGCACCGCGTTGCACTCCAAAATCTCCACCCTCCACCATGCTTCGGCCGTAGTCCCCTCTCCACGTTTTCCTCCCAGTTGCGCCGCTCCGCCCACTTCTGACACCTCCACCAGCAGTTAACCATTCCGCCCCCCCTCTCCCTCTGCCCTTCACATTGAATCCTACATTAAATCAATTTATAGTTATCATTCCTGAAGACAATGACAACATTCACGTTAAACACACTTTGGGTTGTATATCAACATATCAAATAAACAACACAAGTAGATCTGCAATGGAACCCTACTGTGTATACCTTCAGATGAAATTCCATGGCCTCCATGGAAGATATCAAACCCTAACTTGCACATAAGAGAAAACAAAACCAAGACTTGAGAGAAAATAAGATTAGAAATTAGTGCAAGAGGAAAAATGATAGAGAAGAGGAATTAGGGTAACTTGCTATTGGAAAACAATTTTAAATGTATTAGGGCTTTTCTCATTTTATTTGTGAGGTTTTTTTTATCTTATTCTTTATTTTAAACCTCCATTTTCCTTTTATTGTTTTAAATTTTATCTTTTGAGATCTCTTAAGCGAATTCTAATTTTGAATGGGGTAATTTTACACTTCGATTTTTAGTTCTTATTGCCTTGTGAAATTATTTTTCTTTTGGGGACTTTTAATTTTATTTTTTTTAATTTGGAATGGGTTGATTTTTGCAATTTGACCTTTGTCCTGTGAATTGAATTAGTTCTTGGGAGGGATTATTTTATTTCTTATTGGAAAGAAATTTCTCCTTGAGATTATTTTATCTTAGTGAGATTTTTCCTTCGATCTTGTTGATTTTTGATTTTATTCTTATTATTTTATGAGGAGAGTTATTTAAATTCTCTTCCTCCCTCTATTGAATTTTGAGTTAGTTATTAAATATAATTGTCAAATTGTATTTAATAACGAACTCAATTTTCTCCTTGGACTTATTGACATGTTGTCACTTAACTTTATTTTATTAATTTATTTTAAATCATTTCTGAATTTATTCTTTAGTTTGATTTAATTTTATTATTAATTTTTACTTAATTCCCTAAGGGTGATTTATTTTTAAATTTTAATTTGCGTTTATCGAAAATGTGTTATGCTACCAGAATTTTGCTAGATTCCTAGGGTTTATTTTATGTGATGTTTTATTTTTTCCATTCCATCATTGCACTTGAATCACAGGTCATCTTGCCATTGTTCTACTTATCACTTTTCAATCTGAGTTAAGTTAGGGTTCGAAGTTGAAATCATCTTCACCTAAGAAACTTAGGGTTCAGATTAAACTAGTCTAGCCCTAGACGTGACACCCTACGTGTCGCATACCCCCTAGATGGCCTTCACCTTATCGATTATGTTGACATGTGTATGCCTTAGGCATATTGCCACCGAGCACGCAGATGCATGTGGGGGTTCCTAGGGATAGCTAGAAAAGTTTTTCGTAGTTCGTGTCATGACCACATGGCAAATGTGGACATTGACACATGTGTTGTGTGTCGTGACTGCATGGGAAATGCGGGCATGACACTAATATGAAAATTGTATATTGTTGTTGTGAAAGAGAGAAAATGAGTGGTTGTTAATTGTTAGGAGTATCTAATTAATTTCATTTGTTCTTTCTTTACAAGTGTAATTGTATACACCTAAAATTGGCTCGGGTCGAATTAAGTAAATATTTTAATATTTATCTTAATTCTTATTTTCTTCTATCAATTAAATAAATATTCAAAATTTATTTGATTGTTTCATTATCCCATAATTAAATAAAGTCATTTTATTTAATTAAATTCCCTAAATTCTTCTTATGTCTCACATCAATTAAATTCCCTAAATTCTTCTAATGTCTAAAGCCCAAAATCCACCTCATCAATCCACCTCACCATGTTGCACATATAATTAAATATTCTTAATATTTAATTAGCTAATATCCTCCATTTTTCAAAATAAATATTTAATTCAATTATCCTCCACTAAATTGAATATTTAATTCAATTGTTCCCCACTATCCTTCACTAATTAATTTTCATTCAATTGTTCCCCACTATCCTTCACCAATTGAATATTTAATTCAATTGTTCCCCACTATCCTCCACCAATTGAATATTTATTTCAATTGTTCCCCACTATTCTCCACCAATTGAATTCTTAATTCAATTGTCCCCCACTATCCTCCACTCTTCCCAAAATAAATTTTTAATTCATCCACTATCCTCCACTCTTCCCAAAAAATAAATTTTTAATTCACCCATTATGAATTAAAGATTCACAAAAAATGAGAGCCATTGATCTCATCTTTTGATCCTCACCCTCCATTGCCTTTTTAGAAAATCTATAAATAAAACCCTCTTCTAAGCAATTAAGAGGAACTTCATCTTACACAATCACTATACCAAAATTTCTCTCATTCTCTTCTTCATTCTATTTTCAAGTGTCCTCCATTATTGTGTGTTGAAGCTCACATTCAACACAAACACATATCAAAAGCCATTCTTCCTTTGTCATCTTCAAACAAGCAAGCAAGCAAGGAAAGCTTCTGAGGGCTTCACAATCAAGATCAAAGAAAGATATGCAAACAATGGAAAATGATAGGTAAAGGAGTTTGTAAGTATTTTTACTTGTTTTGGTTTTATTCTTCTTTGCTTTCAACTTCCATTGGTGTTTGGGTTTATGTTTTTATTAATTTGACTAACCTCATTCTCCCCCTCACATTTTGGCACCCACCATGGGGCTCTTGCCCCTTTACTAATAAAAAAAAGTGAGTGATTTTAGTTGCAGGTCCGTATAGGTGAAGAACAGATCGCTGACAGCAGTCTTACGCATTCGACTTCTGTAGTTGCGCATTTACCTCCTGGATTTGCACATATGATAGTCTTGCGCCTTCGACTCCCGCAGTTGCACATTTACCTCCTAGATTTGCGCATATGACAATATTGCACATTTGACCTAATCAGTTGCGCATTTAGTCTACGAAGTTGTGCATCTGATTTTGACTGTGGCACCTGGCCCAGTTTTACGCATATACTCGGTGTAATTGCGCATCTGTCGAAGTTGCGCATTTACCCTGTATCATTGCACATCTATTCTGTCAAACTACACATATGCTGTTATTGTGCCTGTACCTCTAATTCTTGCGCATTTGCTGTCCGTCCTTGTGCATTTGTTTAAAAGTATCATACACTCCCTGTTTCTACGTATTTAGGATGCAGTGTTGCGCATCTGTAGTCTGCTTTTATTGTACGATTTTTGTGGATTTTGCATATTGAGCTAACATCTTTTTTGCAGGGGTGGTGGCTGGATTAGGTCACTTAGATGATTTGTTTAGTCCATTTAGACTAACTAGGGGTGAAAGTAACAAGTGCATCTCATACAATACTTCACATAGTTTTCTAAACTAGGAAGGAAGTAATTGAGCCCAATGGTTATCTATGCATTGTCGAATCTATTGTCCTAAAGTAGGCCACTACTATCTTTACAAACAGAAAATGAACAATGCTATGTCTTAATCACTTTCAAAGTTAACAAATGGGGAATGAACAATGCTATGATCTAAACACTTCTAAGTTAACAATCGTGTGAGTGCACAAGTAGTTTAACTCATATAGTTTTTCTACTTTTAACTAGGTTGGATTAACAAGTGTTTTTTGTGCTTGCGAATGACAATAGGCTTATGCTCTCCCCTTAACTGGGTGATCAAAGTGCCAGACTTGTCATTCTATTTGTCAAACCTTTAGGGGAGCCTACCCTTGGATGCACGTTAGTCCAAGTGGGAATGACCCTAAGTGGTAACAGGCTAAAGCTAAGCCCTACCAAGCCACTTAAAATAAATTGTTCTTGGGGTGAAAACCTCAAGCAACGAGTGTTGCTGTGTTACACCGATGGCCAACCTCCCCCAAAACCTTCATAGGCGCAACCCTTTGAGATTGGGAGACTCCATAACAGAGAGTAGTGCCGCCGCATGTGTAACCACTTGAACAGTTGCCCTAACTAAAAACCAATTGTATAGCAAGCCAAAAACCCCTATTTGTTGATGCAAAGGGCGGAGCCCTTGAAGCGACCTCGATTCAAGTGACTCTTAGTAGAGGTAGCAGGGACAATCCTAAGGTTTGGTGTGGGTACAAGGCTAAGGAAACCTAGATCTGGTATGCGTTTGAAGTGAGTGCCATGGAGGGGAGCTGATGCTACCAGATCCTGGAGCTACACGCTTTGAGTGGCACAACTAGAGGATTCAACGAATATTGTCCCATCCAGCCTAGGTTGTATTTGTCTGAGTCAAAATAGTCCAAAAACACAAAAAAATATATAAAAAGATAAAAATCATGGAAAACTTCTATGTGTTTGCTATGCTTTTGCCATAATTGAATATCAACCTTACAAGAAACATCAAGTTTTTCAAACCAAAAACACTGAAAATCCTGAAAACGATCCAAAATTTCCAAAATTCTGAGAAAACACAAGAAAAAAGACAGATTTGCACATATGTACCGACCTTTTGTGTGTTTGAATTAACTTTCTGCACATTTGACATAATTGTGCATCTGAACTCTGTCTTTGCGCATGTAAACTTAACTAGTGTTATGCATACGTATCGACTTGTTGCGCATCTACCTCCTATTTTTGCGCATTTAAACCAGAGAGCAAAAACCATATCTTCCAAAGAGCAAAATTTGTCAATACTTTTCAAAAACCAGTTCAAACCTATTCTAGTTTTCAAAATCTAATTAAAGACCTTGCAAAATCAACCATTTCTCCCTTTTCCACACCATAGTTATTTGTTCATCCAAAATTTCACCACTTTCTCCCAAGTTTCCAACAAGGTTATAGTCAAATATTTCTTGATCAAAATCAAATTTCAAACAAGACCTAGTGAGCCTCCAAGTATCAAGGATTCCTTATCCTTCTCTATCGGAACTCCACTAGTGGATTGTGCGAAGGCTAGTCAACGTCAAGTAATGGATTCCTAACATCCTAGCTTTTGACTATCACTTTTGTATACCCACCTTGTTTGACACCACCTAGATCTAAGAGGAACCTTGCTAAAACCTTGTTCCATCCTAGCACCATGCTCAAAATCTTCCAATCTCACCTCATCCCATCTCTTTACTACCTTGCATGGTCTTGACAAGATTACAAAAATAAAAATAGTTAGAAATGGCTGAGAAAAGTATTTTTTACGGTCACGAAAGTGACGAAGAACCTTCCATGGAAGAGATCCTTAAAGTGCAACATGACACAAAATTTCAATGTCTATTAGATGGAGTACTTGCACAAGACCCTACAAAATTCTTCTTACACCTAGCAAGCCTAGGAGTAAAACTTCCCAAAGATTATGATGTAGAGGCTCTAAAAGAAACTAACGAAGAGAGAATCCCTGAAGGGAGTAGACAGGATGAAGTACCCACAAATAAGAGCAAAGAAACAATTGACTCTTTGGATGCCCTAAGTCTGATGAACCAGAAAGTCAAAACTCTCCAACAATAATTTTCAGACATGGAAAGGGGAACCTCGACAAAACATTACACCCTAGAGGATATTGCACCGTATCCTTTTGATAGGGCATTAGTCATGATACCTTTTCCCTCAAGATTTGAAGTACCTAAGTTTGACAAATATCGAGGAAAAGGTGACCCAAGGTATCATATCAGAGAATTCAATGTCTCTTGCCTTGAGGTTGCACATAATGATACATATCTTATGCGACTTTTTCCTCAAAGCTTAGGAGGACAGGCCATGGAGTGGTTCTCTAGATTGCCGCCCAGCATCAAAACTTTCAATGAACTTATAGATAAATTTGTCACCCATTTTTCCTACAATATTGAGCACGACACCTCAATATTGGACCTCTGTAACACCAAACAGAAAGTGGGAGAATCTTTCACCGCCTTCTTACAGAGATGGAGACAACTGGCAAGCAAGTGCCCTCACCAAATGCCAGAGAGACAAATGCTAGAAATGTTTGTTCACAACCTACAAACAGACCTAAGCTACCAAGTTCAAATCCAATGTCCTACTTCGTTTAGAAAAGTCATTGAGGTGGGCCTCATCATAGAGAAAGCCCTACTCACAAAAGGTCAGATCAAACACTATAAGGACACTCCTAACACCTATGCCAATAATGATAAACATAGGTTTTGGACAAAGAACAAAAACATTGTGAATGACAGGGTAGTAGATGCCAAAAATGCGGCACCTAAACATCCAATTTTTAACTTGTCAACACCCCAAAACAACCCCACACAAAACAAACCAACAAATACCCAATCTAGGTTCACCAACTTTCGGCCTAAAAGAACGTTCACGCCTTGGGATGAATCACTAGAAACTGCTCTACGGAAGGTGATCGCCAACAATCTCATAATACTTCCCTCAGCATGGGAGTACGAACCAAAGGTCAAACCCTGCTGGTGGAATGATAATGATTTTTGAGAATACCATTGAAATAGGTGGCACAAGATAAATGATTGTATTGCACTCAAGCATACAATCCAAGACCTAATAGAGCAGAACAAGATATTTGTTAAAGGACATACCTCTAATAACGACCATCAGGCATTCAAGGATCCTCTTCCCAATTACGAGCAAGCAAGACCTTCTAACAGAAACAATAATGGCTCTAACAAAGCAAACTACACAAACGTCAGCTATGACTATGTTGTTAACCATATCTCTAAAAGTGGTTCACATATCAATGTGATCACTATAAACAAAGACCTAGATTGTAACGTTACTACCCGTAGTAATAGAGTTACCCTTAGAGGAGCCTCTGCTCCTCCAACCCACCAATACAATATCGTGGATCAACTCCACAAAGCACCGACACATATCTCCATATTGGAACTGCTGCATCTATCTCCTTCCCATAGGACCATACTTGATAAAGCCTTAGCAGAAGCCTCAGTTCCCACAAATCTAGTTGAAGAGAAATTCCAAACTATGGTAGGTCACATCACTTCACCACCTTCCTTATCATTCACTGAGAAAGATGGTATGTCTATCACACAACCCCATAACGCCTCCCTCCATATCGAAGCCTTTGTACACAAACATAAAATCAAAAGAGTCCTAATAGATGGAGGGGTTGGTCTGAATATTTGTACATTAAAGCTAATCCTTACATTGGGGTTTTCAGAGAAGGCTATAGATCCAAAAAGGAGAATCACTATCAAAGCATATGATGAGGAAGAGAGAATGACCAAAGGAACTGTGATTCTACCAATCAGAGTGGCACCCCTAGTAAAAGATGTAGCTTGTCAAGTCCTAGACATGGATCTGGCATACAACATTCTTCTCGGGAGACCATGGATACACGCTCTAAAAGTAGTACCTTCCACCTACCACCAATGCATCAAGTTCCCACATGAAGGGCAAGAGATCACCATCCAAGGTGACCCTAACCCCTTTCAATACTGCAACTCTATTCAGCCAAAGCTAGAAGTAGTGATCCCAACCAACCGGGCTTCTACTGCCTCTTCATCTCATGTAGACCCAGCTACACTTGCTTCCTCTTCAAGAGCATCTCAACTGAGACTCCAACTCAAAGATAATGGCCTGGGTGAGTACATGGCCTCCTGATCCCTCTGTTTGGCACAACTACCTCTATCTCCTAGATCCCATGGGAGATCCATACTAAGAACACCAAACACAAAGAAGATCACCAAAGGACCATTTATAAAATGGGGAAGCCTAGAGGACGAGAGTGAGGAAAAAGATATCCTACAATGGCTATACAAGGATGAAGGTAGTTCCTCAACATTACAAGACCACCCCATCATACAAACAACACAATATGGTCAAGGTTTTCAAATACTAAAGAGAATGGGGTATGAAGGATGGGGTCCACTAGATTCAAGCAAGGATGGTATCACTGAACCCATCCAACCTCATACCTTGGTAGCCCGAGATACTACAGGGCTAGGGTACACGGGAACATCAAAAGACACCAAGACCAACATCAGCAAAGGCCAACAAATGGAAGTAGCTACTAGCAATCTGATTGAACACATTCAGAGAATACAGATGTGGAGCGATATTGATTATAATGAGTATGAGTGGGATAGCCTCTCTGAGCTATCTTGTGATGAAAAAGATATTGATGTGGTCCATGAGTATGACCTGACCTTTGCAAACGAGGGACAGAGTCCAAGGGCTAGGCCACTAGAGTCCGTACCACATGATAACCATAGTGAAAATTGCGAGGAAGGAATGAGTCCACTCTTGACAAATCTGCTAATGGAGAATACCACTGCAGACCTCATACATACCAGTGATAATTCCATCCTAACCATTCACACCAGTGAACCAGACCAAACTAGCAATCCCTTACCTTTGATATATCCTAAACTTATCGACTGGGACCTAGAAGGTACCACCCCTGAGCTGGACACCTTTGAAAATGATGAGGCCATCATTGATTATCTAGACCTTAGAAATCACATACTTGCAGGAGACCACAGGGCTGGCTATGCCATAGAACTCAACGTGCAGTCCTATTTTGGGGAGAGCGCAAAGCCTTTCAGTCATAAAAATGTCAAAATAAAAGAGGGGTCTAATGGTGAAAACTACTCCATGGTAGTGTTAGACCATCAAAATAGTAAAAACAAAGATGCATCCAATGGTGAAAACCTCTCTGAGGCACCGAAAGATGGAAGGCTTGACCCTCTCCCCAATCTTACACATCAAGAGAGATCGTCAATATTGATAGAACCAGCAGAACCTACCAATGTCAACACAAAGGATGAGCCCAGGATGATCTACATGGTAAAGGCCCTCACAGAACCTGAAAAATCAGCATTTACAGATTTCTTCAAGAGAAAGCAAGTCAAATTCGCGTGGACATATGCTGACATGCCAGGGCTTGATCGAAATCTCATCATGCATCACTTATCTTTAGCTCCAGGAGCTAAGCCTGTTAAACAAAAGCTCAGAAAGATGCATCCGCATGTGGCTCTCATGGTAAAAGAAGAACTAAAGAAATTGCTAGATGTCAGGTTTATCAAGCCCATAGATTATCCTGAATGGGTTTCAAATATCGTACCAGTGGCTAAACTAGATGGCAAGGTCAGAATATGTAGTGACTTCAGGGACCTAAACAAAGCTTGTTCAAAGGATGACTTCCCCTTGCCCAACATCGACATGATTGTAGATCTCATGGCAGGTCATACCATTCTTTCACTTATGGATGGTTTCTCAAGCTATAACCAAATAAAGATTGCACCTGAAGACCAACACAAGATGGCTTTCACATGTCCTTGGGGCACCTACTATTGGTGTGTCATGCCATTTGGTCTAAAGAATGCTGGAGCGACATATCAGAGAGCCATGACCACAATCTTCCATGATATGATGCACACCATAATGGAAGATTATGTTGATGATATTCTAGCAAAATTGCTTAGAAGAGAAGGACACCTAGCAGTGTTGGATAAAATATTCACAAGACTAGAACAGTTCAAGGTGTGCCTCAATCCAAAGAAGTGTGTATTTGGGGTTACCTCAGGTAAGCTGCTAGGGTACATAGTGTTGGCAAATCGGATTGAGGTCGATCTAGCTAAAGTAAAGGCCATCATGGAAATGCCACCACCCAAGAATCTCACTCAGTTAAGGTCCTTGCAAGGAAAACTACAATCCATCAAAAGGTTCATTTCTCAGTTAGCAGACAAGTGCCACCCATTTTCCCATCTGCTACATAAGAATGTCCCTTTTAAATGGAATGAGTCATGTGAGCAAGCGTTTCAGCTATTAAAAGAATATTTGGTGAAACTACCTGTGTTGATGCCTCCAATTTAGGGCAAACCTTTATTACTCTACATCTCAGCTACGCCAACAGCCCTAGGAGCTCTCCTGGCCCAACACAACCATGAAGGGAAAGAACAGGCCATAAATTATATCAATCGGATGCTTGTTAGGTATGAGCTACAATATACACCCATCGAAAGAGCATGTCTCATGGTCTTTGCCTCCCAAAAATGGAGACATTACCTGCTGTCACACTCTGTCAGATTAATAGCAAAAATCAATCCACTAAAATACTTGCTCAACAAAGTAGCTCTAATAGGCAGATTATCTAAATGGGTCATGCTTCTCAGTGAGTTTGACATTCAATATGTGGACAAAAAAGCAATCAAAGGACAAGCGCTTGCAGATCAGCGGGCAGACGCACCCTAATGGATGATAGCCCTCTAAGCTTCAACTTTTCAGATGAATCTATATTCCACATCAATACAGCAACCTGGAAACTATACTTTGACGGCTCATACACTCAGCATGGGTCGGGGGCAGGTATCTTGTTGATCACACCTAATGGCGATACCATCCCAAAGTCATACAGGCTACTCTTTCCTTGTACTAACAATGTGGTGGAGCATGAAGCATTGGTCATTAGTGTCAAGCTAGCTGCATAATGGAATATCAAAGAGTTACAGGTGTATGGGGATTCACAACTGGTCATAAATCAAATAAATGACGACTACCAAACAAAGGATGAGAAATGGATCCCTTTCAAATGGATGGTAGATGACTTCAAAGGATACTTTGACCAGATCTCTTTTCAGCAGATACCACGAATAGAAAACAAGGCTACAGACACAATGGCAACTAATGCATCTCTCCTAGATATTCCAGACAATCAATCGCATTACGAGTTCTTGGTAGAATCTTGTCCTGCATATGATACCCCAGAATACCACATTATTTGCCACATTATTGGAACAGATTCCCCCCTATACGGCAAAATATTCACCTATCTCAAAGAGAACATCCTCCTGCCAAATCTCTCCAATAACCAGAAAAGAACCTTTATCTGGCAGGCATCCCGTTATACCATTATTGCTAATACCCTATATCGCAGAGGTCTCAATGGTACTCTCCTTAGATGTCTCGATAGGGAGGAATATCAAACCGCCCTGAGTGAAATACACGACGGTATATGTGGAACCCACTCTAGTGGCTCTACCCTAGCCAAGAAACTCATGCGCACAGGGTACTACTGGTCGACCATGGAACAAGACTCTTATCAGTTTGTCAAGAAGTGCAAGAAATGCCAAATCCACAGGAACTTGATACATGCACCAGTGCAGGAGCTATAGCCATTGACAACTCCTTGGTCCTTCTGTCAGTGGGGACTCGACTTAGTGGGCAAGATTCACCCCCCTTCATCCAGCGGACACAAGTTCATAATCACTGCCACTGAGTACTTCACGAAGTGGATTGAAGCTATGCCCTTAGCCAACATCATAGGCAAACAAATTGCCTCATTCATCTTAAACTATATCATTTGTTGCTATGGTATCCCTTCGTCCATTATCACAGATAATGGATGACCCTTCAAAAATCAGGATGTCAGGGAACTATGTGACAAATTCCACATCCAACACCGCTTTTCCACCCCGTATTACCCCCAAGGCAACAGTCAGGTGGAGGCATCAAATAAAACTATACTAAAAATCCTGAAAAAGATTGTCAATGATGCTGGTCGTGATTGGCATGTTCAACTAAATCCCGCACTGTGGGCCTACTGCACAAGCATCCACACACCCACAGGTGCAACACCATACTCCCTGGTCTATGGAGCTAAAGTCATCTTGCCCATTGAAGTTGAGATCCCATCCTTGCGAGTTTCATTAAGAGGCCTCATCTCCGATGAAGAATACAGAGTCACTAGACTGCAAGAGTTAGAACTGTTGGAAGAAAGAAGGCAACAGGCCTTTAACCACCTAAAAGCATATTAGCAAAGAATGTCCAGAAGATACAACTATAAGGTAAAGCCCCGAGTCTTCCAAGTTGGTGATCTCATCCTCAGAGAGAACCCCAAAAATCAGCCAGATAGAGAAAAGAAAGGAAAGTTCAAACCCAACTGGTTAGGTCCTTATGTCGTCATTACAACCTATGGATCGGGGGCATATCAATTGGCCACATCTGAAGGTGAACTATTTGATGATCCTGTCAACAGCATGCATCTTCACAAGTTCTATACCTGAAAACCCCGATGTAAGGGAGTCTTGAAAAAATCAAAAAATTTGAAAAAGTGATCAAAAAATAGAACAAAAAAATAAAAAAATAGAAAAATGGCAAAAGGATAGGTACCATGATGAAAACCTGGCAAACAGGCATCATGTGTACTTTTGACTACATGTGCAAATAAAAGTAAGTGGTGAAAACCTAGTAAACAGGTGCTATCTGTGACAAACCACTCCCTCCATCTATGCCGACTTCATTGACTCTTGTCTCCATCACATTGAACTAGTCCTTTGAACCACCCCTGAACTACGTCGCCTCTGAGCTATCACGTAGGCAAGGCCATTATCAATGTGCCCCCGAGGCTCTGTTTCCCTGTCCATCTCATATCTTTTCATCTATCCTCTAGTCCATCCATGGTCCAAGCCCCAAACTACATCGCCTCTAAGCTATCACGTCGGCAAGGCCATTATCTATGTGCCCCCGAGGCTCCGCTGTGCCGTCAGTCCCATATCTGGTCTTTCTATCTATCTAAGTCCATACCACTTCTACAGATCCACCATCACCTAGGTCTTAGGTCCATCAGGGTTCACCCCGAACTACGTCACCTCTGAGCTATCACGTAGGCAAGGCCATTATCAATGCGCCCCCGAGGCTCCACTTTCCCTATTCATCCCATGTCTAGTCCTTCTATCTGTCTGAGTCCACTCCACTTTCCCTATTCGTCCCATGTCTAGTCCTTCTATCTATCTGAGTCCACTCCACTTTCCCTATTCATCCCATGTCTAGTCCTTCTATCTATCTAAGTCCGCTCCACTTTCCCTATTCGTCCCATGTCTAGTCCTTCTATATGTCTGACTCCGCTCCATTTCCTATCCATCACATGTCTTGTCGTCTGTCCCTCTATCTGTCCGTGTCTGCACCTTTCTTTAGACAAGCGCACGTAGCAAAGCCCGCTTCAAAACAGCAAAAATCTTGATGCAAAACATCAACCTATCCAAGGCAAAACAGAGCACCATACCGAAACACTCAAACTAAATCTCATATCAATTATGGCCAAAAGACACATCTCATGCAAGAATGTTTTGTGATTGGTTAGATTAACTTACAGAGTCTTGATTTATGCTATCATGCCTTTCTAAGCTACTCGAGGATGCCAAAAGCTAGAGATGCTATGATGGGGGCATGATTATTTTCTTTGTCTACTGCTTGTGGATTAAACTCTAGTAATGTGATGACTTCTGTCTAACGACATGATCAGAAAAAGATCATCGAGGACTCCGAGGTCTAAACATGAAAAGGGGCAATCCTTGTCTATTAAAATGCAAGAAGTACTCAGGTCATCTAGATTTAACTTTGACTAAATGCTTGTATTAACTTGCTAAATCAAAAATCCACGTAAGCAATACTCAGGTCATCTCGATTCAATTATACCTAGATGCTTGTATTTTCTTACAACATAATAAAGCCCAATGATAAAAGCGCTTCAAAATCTTGCTATATCAAGGTGACAAATATCCATATCCATACCGTATCCAATTGCATTTCATATCCATACCGTTTCCAATTGCAAGTCTATCCTTAATCCATGCCAATCAAGTCAAGTCAATCTTGTCAAATGATCCGATCACAATCAGTGGTCTTGATCCTTATCCAGTCGTAAACCATATCAACCAGTCATAACTATCCTTCATGTTGCTCTAGGGATACATCACTCCCCGCCATGACAACACTATCGTATATCGTTATCATATGTCTTAGACAAGATGTCGCATTGTCGAAACCAGACCTGGAGTCTTATACGACACATCTCATTCCTGAAACTAGACATCATCAACCTATATCATTGGTTTACCGCTCGACAGGGGCAATACCTTGGTTGTTCCTGTATCATTTGTGCATACTTGCATACTTGCTTGTGTGTGTCATCTTTTTATCTTGCATTCCATATCATTCATCCATTTCTTCTACATCCAACCATTTCATCTCCTGTCAACCTATCTCATCGTGAGATTGTCCGTCTCACGCCTTCCGCCTTCTCCCTATCCAATCTCCCGAGGGGGCATCCTATCATCATTACCTGTACCAGGGGAAAACTGGGGCATGTATCATTATTAGACTATTTATTCTTTGAAACAACGTGATAAAACACATTGCTTCAAAGAAGGGCAAAATGTATACACCTAAAATTGGCTCGGGTCGAATTAAGTAAATATTTTAATATTTATCTTAAATCTTATTTTCTTCTGTCAATTAAATAAATATTCAAAATTTATTTGATTGTTTCATTATCCCATAATTAAATAAAGTTATTTTATTTAATTAAATTCCCTAAATTCTTCTAATGTCTAAAGTCCAAAATCTACCTCATCAATCCACCTCACCATGTTGTACATATAATTAAATATTCTTAATATTTAATTAGCTAATATCCTCCATTTTTCAAAATAAATCTTTAATTCAATTATCCTCCACCAAATTGAATATTTAATTCAATTGTTCCCCACTATCTTTCACCAATTGAATATTTAATTCAATTGTTCCCCACTATCCTCCACCAGTTGAATTCTTAATTCAATTGTCCCCCACTATCCTCCACCAATTGAATTTTCAATTCAATTCAATTGTCCCCCACTATCCTCCACTCTTCCCAAAAAATAAATTTTAATTCACCCATTATGAATTAAAGATTCACAAAAAATGAGAGCCATTGATCTCATTTTTTGATCCTCACCCTCCATTGCCTTTTTAAAAAATCTATAAATAAAAGCCTCTTCTAAGCCATTAAGAGGAACTTCATCTTGCACAATCACTATACCAAAATTTCTCTAATTCTCTTCTTCATTCTATTTTCAAGTGTCCTCCATTATTGTGTGTTGAAGCTCACATTCAACACAAACACATATCAAAAGCCATTCTTCCTTTGTCATCTTCAAACAAGCAAGCAAGGAAAGCTTCTGAGGGCTTCATAATCAAGATCAAAGAAAGATAGGCAAACAATGGAAAATGATAGGTAAAGGAGTTTGTAAGTATTTTTACTTGTTTTGGTTTTATTCTTCTTTGCTTTCAACTTCCATTGGTGTTTGGGTTTATGTTTTCATTAATTTGACTAACCTCATTCTCCCCCTCACAGTAATTATAAAAAAAAGCTATGAATTCAATTTGTGAGAAAAATATGTATTCTTGCCTAAATGAGCAATTGATAAAAAAATGCATATAAATATCTTGGTTTAATTGTTTAAAAATAAAATTTTAAGTGTAGAGGAAAAGGAATATAGTTGCAAAATAACAATTATATATATAGTAATATATATGTATGTATGTATGTATGTATGTATGTAATTTGAATAATTCAAATGAATGTATTTTTTTTGTGTATTTACAAATAAATTGATCTTAATAGGCTGTCAAACAAAATTATAGTTAACATTTTATATACAAAGGTATTTATATTTATATATATAGCAAAATATATATATTCCTAGGGTTTATTTTATGCGATGTTTTATTTTTTCCATTCCATCATTGCACTTGAATCACGGGTCATCTTGCCATTGTTCTACTTATCACTTTTTGATCTGAGTTAAGTTAGGGTTTGAAGTTGAAATCATCTTCACCTAGGAAACTTAGGGTTCAGATTAAACCAGTCTAACCCTAGACGCGACACCCTACGTGTCACATACCCCCTAGATAGCCTTCACCTTATCGATTATGTTGACATGTTTACGCCTTAGGCGTATTACCACCGAGCATGCAGACACATGTGAGGGGGTTCCTAGGGATAGCTAGAAAAGTTTTTCATAGTTCGTGTCATGACCACATGGTAAATGTGGACATGACACGTGTGTTGTGTGTCGTGACCGCATGGGAAATGCGGGCATGACAGTAATATGAAAATTGTATATTGTTGTTGTGAAAGAGAGAAAATTAGTGGTTGTTAATTGTTAGGAGTATCTAATTAATTTCATTTGTTCTTTCTTTACAAGTGTAATTATAAAAAAAAGCTATGAATTAAATTTGTGAGAAAAATATGTATTCTTGCCTAAATGAGCAATTGATAAAAAAATGCATATATATATATATATATATATATATATATATATATATCTTGGTTTAATTGTTTAAAAATAAAAATTTAAGTGTAGAGGAAAAGGAATATAGTTGCAAAATAACAATTATATATATATACACATATAATTTATATCTAATTTCAATAATTCAAATGAATGTATTTTTTTTGTGTATTTACAAATAAATTGATCTTAATAGGCTGTCAAACAAAATTATAGTTAACATTTTATATACAAAGGTATTTATATTTATATATATAGCAAAATATATATATTCCTAGGGTTCATTTTATGCAATGTTTTATTTTTTCCATTCCATCATTGCACTTGAATCACGGGTCATCTTGCCATTGTTCTACTTATCACTTTCCGATCTGAGTTAAGTTAGGGTTCGAAGTTGAAATCTTCACCTAGGAAACTTAGGGTTCAGATTAAACCAGTCTAACCCTAGACGCGACACCCTACGTGTCGCATACCCCCTAGAAGGCCTTCACCTTATCGATTATGTTGACATGTTTACGCCTTAGGCATATTGCCACCGAGCACGTAGACGCATGTGAGGGGGTTCCTAGGGATAGCTAGAAAAGTTTTTCGTAGTTCGTGTCATGACCACATGGTAAATGTGGACATGACACATGTGTTGTGTGTCGTGATCGCATGGGAAATGCGGGCATGACACTAATATGAAAATTGTATATTGTTGTTGTGAAAGAGAGAAAATTATTGGTTGTTAATTGTTAGAAGTATCTAATTAATTTCATTTGTTCTTTCTTTACAAGTGTAATTATAAAAAAAAAGATATGAATTCAATTTGTGAGAAAAATATGTATTCTTGCCTAAATGAGCAATTGATAAAAAAAATGCATATATATATCTTGGTTTAATTGTTTAAAAATAAAATTTTAAGCGTAGAGGAAAAGGAATATAGTTGGAAAATAACAATTATATATATAGTATTATATATATATATATATATATATATATATATATATATATATATATATATATATATATGTACATATATATATATGTACATATATATATATGTACATATATATACATACATATATATATATATATGTACATATATATACATATAATTTATATCTAATTTGAATAATTCAAATGAATGTATTTTTTTGTGTATTTACAAATAAATTGATCTTAATAGGCTGTCAAACAAAATTATAGTTAACATTTTATATACAAAGGTATTTATATTTATATATATAGAAATATATATATATATATATATATATACATACATATATATATATACATATATATGTAAATATATTATTTTATTGCATTTTTAAATAAACTGTGAATTTGATACTTCTGTATATATATATATATATATATATATATATAACACAATAAATGAATCTTAATATAATTAAAATAACATAAAAATAAAATACTGAGAAAATATTAAGGAGACTGTATTTTCTTTTGCAGTCGCATTTTGTTTTCACAAAGAATACAATATAAAAAAAAATGTTAAGGGGTGGGGGGGTTCGAACCCTCCCCACCGCTGCTCTTTTTTTCTGTGTGTTGGGTGTGGGGAGGGAGGCAGAGCCCCCACCCACACCCCATCGAATGGGATGTGGGTGGGGGCTCCACCCCCCTCCCCACACTCCCCACTACACTCATACTGTTGGCAAGACACACTATATGGACTCATGATTGTTGTCATTGATGGCAACAAAGGTTATCCCACACATCCGCAAGACATGATAGGTCCTCACCGGAAGTCAGATTGAAGAAGTGTTAAGGTCCGGTAAGCAGGAATAGAGCAGTCAGTAAGGTCTGACAGATAGGTCCAGATCTCTCAGTAGAAGTATCTTAGTGAAGTACAGATTTGGGAAAGTCAAGAGGAGTATCTTGACTGATAGATTCCAAGGTTTGAGCCTCCGATGTGGAAAGGATACAAAGATATGAATGCTTGAGTGTCAGGTTCCCAAGTGACAGTGTGAACAGAGGAAGAACTGACTGGCAGAACATCAGACATTATACCGGATGTGTTACTAATGATGGAAAAGGTTCTTAAAGCATAAGTTATGTTTGGCCAACATGATTGATGACTTCTACAAGTATATGCTTGATCCACATTACTTGGTGTGCAAGGATTCAGCCAACAAATCAGAGTTTGAGAAAATTATTAACTGTTCTGGATGCCAACTAGAAAGGTGATGAAATCACTTGTGCGGATATATATATACAGGATTGATTTAAATATGAAAGTGTGTGTGGTGTATTGTGCAGTGCGAAGAAAAGCAGTAGACTCGAGTAAAAATAGAAAGGAAGGTCTGGTATGTGAAAGGAGAGCAACACAAAAGAAGAGGAAAGATGAAGTGCAGTAGATCAGTGTACTGAGCCTAACCGGAATTGAACTCCAGCATATGTTGATGCTCCTTATCAGTTCAAGTATTGTATTACACTCTTTATAAATTGTACACAGTGTGTCTCTTGTAGGCAGTGTGCCTTTTGTGAGCAGTGTGCTCGGGTAGTGAGCCCTAACTGGCAAGTACCATTTTGTATTTCCATTTTTTTAACAGAGAATACAATCTTGGGTTAATCACCCCATGGTTTTTTCCCTTAACAGGGTTTCCATGTCAAAAATATTGTGTCATGTGTATCTCCATTTCATGGTTATGTTTGCTTATTTGAATTAATGCTGCATTGATTATTAAGAAAGTTTAGAAAGAAAAAATTATTAGGATAACTGATTCACCCCCCCTCAGTTATCAACAATTGGTATCAGAGCCAAGTTCCTCCTAACAGAGTCTAATAGCTTAAGGAAGATCTGGGAATTCAACTGGACGTATATGGGTTAAGGGAGCAACTCAAGACTACCCTTGATGATCTTGAGCAGTCAAACTCTGAAGTCAATGAATTAAAGGAAAGACTCAAACAGGCTGATGATTTCATGAGAGAACTAAAAGACAAATTAAGTCTCTTTATGAAAAAGAGAAAGGAGCTACTTCAGTAATTGGCAAGTCAAGGTGAAGCCAATGATACAAATGAAGATCTGAAGGAGAAAACCAAGTTATGTGAAAAGTTATCAAAAGAAATCATTATGGTAAGACATGAAATGGAATCAGGAGTTATGAAGTTTACCCAAGAGTTTGAAGAGAAAAGAAAAATTAAAGATGATCTAAGATAATGCCTCAAGGAGAAATCAAAAGATTGCCACAAGATGGATAGAATTATCAGACATCTTGAATCTGATCTTGAAGATGCTAAAGATAATGAAGAAAAACTTGAGGATGAAATTATCTCTCTTAAAAGGGATCTTCAAACAGCAAATGAATATAAAGAGAAATTCAAGATAAGTTCTGCTCAACTTGAAGTTCTTCTTGAAAGTCAAAAGAGGGTAGATGACAAGTGTGGTTTGGGATATGAGAAAGGAGAAAACTTTGAATCCAGTCAGAAGAATTTTAGATCAGAAAATCCAAGAAACAGGCCTAGAAGACCTTCGGTAAGACAGCCTAATGCTCAAAGATATCCATCCTTCAATGGATATTGCTACAACTGCAATAACTTTGGTCATAGAGCTAATCAGTGCAGAAAGAAAATGAATCAGACTAATACATCCTTCTATGGACAGTGTTTTAACTGCAAAAGGTATGGTCATAAATCTCATGAATGCAGAAATATGTAGATGAACAATTCATTCAATGGTAGATGCTTTGCATGCAATAGAATGGGTCACATGGCTAATCAATGCAGATCAAGAGGATATCAATCAAATATGCAAAGAAATGTTGTTTGCCAAATTTGCAATAGATCCGGTCATATTGCAAAATTCTGTAGAAGCAAGAATTAGGACAAAAGAGGTCCGGTATATCATAATTAGAATCAAGATAAGGGAAAAGAAAAGGTGAATGTGGATGAAGTTCAAAGTGAGATGGACAAGATTTGGGTGAAGAAAAGTATAGAGAATGTAGGGGATGGATCCGCACCAGACTCTGGTGCTAATATTCCTTCCAGAAATTAAAAAGTGAGCTCTGGCTCAGAGGGAGACACAAAGAAAACCTTGTTCCCCCTGCCAGTCAATTGGTGCCGGAACTGGCACAAGGAGAGTTGCGGATTAAAGGGCTCATAAGAGAAACATCTAAGTAAACTATGGTTAAGATTTGGAAGATCAGCAAGATGTTTAAAATCAAGATTGATTTGGTTCTTCAAGTCATCCGAATAAGGCAAACCGGAATGACTTAGGTCAAGAATTTAATGCAACTTGTTAGGGTTTGTGGACCAGTATAAGGGTTTTCTCATTAAGCATTTATTTATTCTGCTTTCAAGAAGAAATGAAAAGAAGCTCTGCAACAAAAATTCCTCAAGCTCATCAATGATCATCTGCAAAATCTGATTCATCCAGCAATTGATTCGGCTCACTTTGTAGAATCTAGAAGCGCAAAAGGTATTCTCCATTCTCAATATCTCTCTGCAAATCTTTTGAAAGATGGATACACCAAATATTGTGAAAATCTCTGATAGACCTCGCCCTAAATTCAAGAAACATCCATACAAATCCTTGGAAGTAGATCCCCTAGGAGCATTCTCCAGTGTTCCGCATGGTGTGTTGCATACGAAAGATATTAGGGTTTACATACACGTGAATATTGAAGAGTTTGGAGAATTCAAACTAATAGACATCTATCACAAATAATTGATAGATGATGCTTTTGGACTTAAACCACAATATAAGGGCATCCAAGAGAAACACTTTGATCAGTACATTCATTTCCCCTGCTTTGAAGAAGATGAATGGGTCTGGTATGTACTAAGTAGGGTGCATGATAACTTCCTATGGTTGAACGAGCCTTACAAGATCACTAAGGAAGCAATTAGGGCAATAACTGGTTTACACTCCTCCGGAGGGATACCTACCCTTAAATCTGTCAAAAACCACGTTGTAACTGAGGCCACTAGATCAAAATTTGATAAGAGGGATATGACCATTGAAGACATCACTGACCCAGATATCAAGTTTGCATCCATGATAATAGGGTATAAGATATATCACTCCAGTAGGGAAAATTTAGTATCTGGAACTGCAGTGTATACTACCTATGAGATGCTGAGAAAGAATGCAGAGTATGATCTCTATGAACTCCTTCTGAGTCAACTGATGGAAAACATATAGAAGATCAAAAAGGACAAGAAGAACTCCTTTAAATATGGTGGACTGATATTGTGTTTATTTTTCTACTTCATGAATGAGCTACCCGGATCTAGTGGCTAGATATGGCAAAATAACAGACTGGTTGCCATACAAATCAGGGATTACTTGCATGGACTTGGTGATGTTAAGGCACAGAATACAACACTTTGGGGCTATTTCAAGAAATTTCAGAGTATGATGCAAGCAAGAGAGAGAATCCCCCAAGCTCTAGTTGAAAAGTATAAGGATATTGTTTGCTTCATGTTAGAAACTGATCAGTGCCTTATGAAGGCAGTGGAACCAAGAATGGTATGGATCATGCCGATGGGGTATGAAGTTGATGAGAAAATTGTTGAGCTACATATTGAACACATGTTAAGTCAGCCAAAAGATCCCAAGGCAGAAAGGTTTGGAACCTTTGAGGAGCTAAGTGTAAAGATTCATGTGGAACTCAGACAACCAGAGATCAAGAGGAAGGTGAGAAAAGAAGTTGAAGATGTTGCAAAAGGCTTTGGCATCTCAAAGGAGGCAATTGATGCCAACAGGGAAAAGATGGATAGGGCTGAGGAAGAAAAGAAGAAGGTAGAAAAGAAAAGTGAGCAAAGTGTTCCAGCAAAATCTTCCACCTAGACCAGATCATCAAAGAGATCTGCACCTACCCCTGCCAAAAGCTCAAGGCCATCTAAATTGGAAGCACAATCATTCAGCAGAGGAGAGAAAAGAACAAAGACAAAAGCCACAAGGGCTTAGGCCAATCAAAGGGATGAAGAGGAGACTGAATCTGATGAAGAAATTAGGAAAATGAAGAAAAAGAAGAAAACATCCGGTGAACCCTCTACCGGACAAGAGGAAGAAGAAAAGATAGAGGAATATGTTGAAAAACCCACTCTTCACATTGATGACATAATCAAATCAGTCACAGTGGATAGAAATCTTCAGGAAATGATTGAGTTCTATGATGATTATGGTGAAGCAGATCAGAAGATATTGCAAGATGCCACAGTCAGGAACCTAAATATCTACAACAAAGCATTTATTGAAATTATATCTCTGATCCCCAAAAGCTTGGAGAAGGAACTAGAAATAAGAAAGAACACTACCCAAGCCAAAGACCTAGAAATTCAAGAACAGATAGCAATTCATCTATATCCTTCAATCGATCCCAAGAAAATGAATATGGTATTCAAAGATTGTAAGGATGAGTTCAGGAGCAAAGCAAGGATGAATCAACTTATGCTCGGAGAGACTGACAAAGTTGCAAAAGAGACAGAAGAGATCCTCTAGAATGCATTCAAAAGATTCAACATTCCAATTATAGAGGACTTGGGTACTGACCCCTCGACCACAAGTGTTGCAGAAGAGTCTACTAAGAAAATGACAGAAGAAGTAATGAATACCGGTGCAGAAATAGCTAAGGACTTGGAATCCTCTGCTCCGGAAGAGGTGGTCCATGATCAGACTAACATTTCTCCTCCAGTTTCCCCTGTTGACTCTAGATCTAAAAAAGAAGAAATAATAAAGGAGAAAGAAAAAGAGGTGAAAGGTAAAGAAGGAAGTCAAGTTGAAAAGAACATAAGTGACACTGCAGAAGAGAAAAAGAATCTATCTCCAGCAAGAGACACTGCAGAATCTGTCAAGGACTTCTTGACAAAAGCAACTAATGAGATGGATGAACCGGAATTACTAAAAGGGCCATTAGATTTTGACTCTCTATCTCTGGTACAAACAATGAAGATAGCTTCATTTGCAAATGCGAAGGCCAAAGAGAAACTACTGAAATCTCACATGGAAGACTGTGAGCTTATAGAGGTAGCATCTGGAGTGTTGGAAAAGATCATGCCATCTATTCAAAAGGATCCCACAGCCTCTTCCTCCAATAATCTCAAAACTCTAGTCAATAATGTTAGCAAACATTTTGATTCTCTAAAGAAATCAGCTGAGGAGAAGGTTAGGAAAGAGTTTTTGGATAAGAGATTCTTAGAGTTGCAAGGGATAACATCAAATGACAGAAGAGTTATGGGTATTGGGACAAAAAGTTTGGAAAATTCCCTTAAGGATGGAGGTGATGTATACAAATTATGTATATCCTGGTCTAAAACAATAGTGGAGATTGAGAAGAAAATGAAAGAACAGGAGGATAAACTGATAAAACTTTCTTAAAATTTTGATCCACTTTCTACATCCATAATAAATCAAGAATGTCAAATGGTTGCAATTTTGAATGAAATTAAGAAGATTGAAAAAGAGAAGAAAAATAGAATCAGTAGGTTGAGTGAGCTCAGAGGGATAATTGTTCCTAAGCTAGAGGCCATGCATGAGGCCATAAAAGAAGCTCAAATCATAGCCCGGACCAATGCTCCAATAGATCTAAAAAGGGCAGATGGGTTTGCATTCCTGTTGAATGGTCATATATCAATTTTGGACAGAATGAAGCAAAGTTGGGCTACAGAATTCATTCAATTGAAAATAACTTTTGCAGACATACTTCAGTATATGTAAGTATGCCATATGTATATACTTATGCAGCCAAGTATAGGTAAAAATTTTGAAAATTTTTGGTGTGCGGACCCTACCCTTTGCCATTGATGTCAAAGGGGGAGTGAGGAGCAGTGAAAAATGAGGAATCCAGCTAAGGGGGAGCTTCAGAAAATATACATAGAGACAAAGCATCATCCAAGGGGGAGTATAGTATGACACTTAGTCATTTTTCACTAAGTGTTGCCATCAATGCCAAAGGGGGAGATTGTTGGCAAGAGACACTATATGGACTCATGATTGTTGTCATTGATAGCAACAAAGGTTATCCCACACATCCGCAAGACATGATAGGTCATCACCGGAAGTCAGATTGAAGAAGTGTTAAGGTCCGATAGACAGGTCTGGATCTCTCAGTAGAAGTATCTCAGTGAAGTGTAGATTTGGGGAAGTCAAGAGGAGTATCTTGATTGATAGATTCCAAGGTTTGAACCTCCGGTGTGGAAAGGATACAGAGATATGAATGCTTGAGTGTCGGGTTCCCAAGTGATAGTGTGAACAGAGGAAGAACTGACTGGAAGAACATCAGACATTATACCGGATGTGTTATTGATGATGGAAAAGGTTCTTAAGGCATAAGTTATGTTTGGCCAACATGATTGATGACTTCTACAAGTATATGCTTGATCCGCATTACTTGGTGTGCAAGGATTCAGCTGACAGATTAGAGTTTGAGAAAATTATTAACTGTTCTGGATGTCGACTAGAAAGGTGATGAAATCACTTGTGTGGATATATATACAGGATTGATTTAGATGTGAATGTTTGTGTGGTGTATTGTGCAGTGCGAAGAAAAGCAGTAGACCTGAGTAAAAGTAGAAAGGAAGGTCTGGTATGTGAAAGGAGAGCAGCACAAAAGAAGAGGAAAGATGAAGTGTAGCACAACAGTGTACTGAGCCTAACCGAAACTGAACTCCAGCATATGTTGATGCTTCTTATCAGTTCAAGTATTGTATTACACTCTTTATAAATTGTAGACAGTGTGTCTCTTGTAGGCAATGTGCCTTTTGTGAGCAGTGTGCTCAGGCAGTGAGCCCTAACTGGCAACTGCCATTTTGTATTTCCATTCTTCTAACAGAGAATACAATCTTGGGTTAATCCCCCAAGCTCTAGTCGAAAGGTATAAGGATATTGTTTGCTTCATGGTAGAAACTGATCAGTGCCTTATGGAGGCAGTGGAACCAAGAATGGTATGGATCATACCGATGGGGTATGAAGTTGATGAGAAAATTGTTGAGCTACATATTGAACACATGTTAAGTCAGCTAAAAGATCCCAAGGCAGAAAGGTTTGGAACCTTTGAGGAGCTAAGAGTAAAGATTCATGTGGAACTCAGACAACCAGAGATCAAGAGGAAGGTGAGAAAAGAAGTTGAAGATGTTGCAAAAGGCTTTGGCATCTCAAAGGAGGCAATTGATGCCAACAGAGAAAAGATGGATAGGGCTAAGGAAGAAAAGAAGAAAGCAGAAAAGAAAAGTGAGGAAAGTGTTCCAGAAAAATCTTCCACCCGGACTAGATCATCAAAGAGATCTACACCTACCCCTGCCAAAAGCTCAAGGCCATCTAAATTGGAAGCACAATCATTCAGCAGAGGAGAGAAAAGAACAAAGACAAAAGCCACAAGGACTTAGGCCAGTCAAAGTGATGAAGAGGAGATTGAATCTGATGAAGAAATCAGGAAAATGAAGAAAAAGAAGAAAACATCTGGTGAACCCTCTACCAGACAAGAGGAAGAAGAAAAGACAGAGGAATATGTTGAAAAACCCCCTCTTCACATTGATGACATAATCAAATCAGTCACAGTGGATGGAAATCTTCAGGAAATGATTGAGTTCTATGATGATTATGGTGAAGCAAATCAGAAGATATTGCAAGATGCCACAGTCAAAAACCTAAATATCTACAACAAAGCATTTATTGAAATTATATCTCTGATCCCCAAAAGCTTGGAGAAGGAACTAGAAATAAGAAAGAACACTGCCCAAGCCAAAGACCTAGAAATCTGAGAACAGATAGCAATTTAGCTATATCCTTCAATCGATCCCAAGAAAATGAATATGGTATTCAAAGATTGTAAGGATAAGTTCAAGAGCAAAGCAAGGATGAATCAACTTATGCTTGGAGAGACTGACAAATTTGCAAAAGAGATAGAAGAGATCCTCCGAAATGCATTCAAAAGATTCAACATTCCAATTATAGAGAACTTGGGTACTGACCCCTCGACCACAAGTGTTGCAGAAGAGTCTACTAAGAAAATGACAGAAGAAGTAATGAATACCGGTGCAGAAACAACTAAGGACTTGGAATCCTCTGCTCTGGAAGAGGTGGTCCATGATCAGACTAACATTTCTCCTCCAGTTTCCCCTGTTGACTCTGGATCTAAAGAAGAAGAAATAATAAAGGAGAAAGAAAAAGAGGTGAAAAGTAAAGAAGGAAGTCAAGTTCAAAAGAACATAAGCGACACTGCAGAAGAGAAAAAGAATCTATCTCCAGCAAGAGACACTGCAGAATCTATCAAGGACTTCTTGACAAAAGAAACTAATGAGATGGATGAACCAGAATTACTAAAAGGGCCACTAGATTTTGACTCTCTATCTCCGGTACAAACAATGAAGATAGCTTCATTTGCAAATGCGAAGGCCAAAGAGAAACTACTGAAATCTCACATGGAAGACTGTGAGCTTATAGAGGTAGCATCTGGAGTGTTGGAAAAGATCATGCCATCTTTTCAAAAGGATCCCACAGCCTCTTCCTCCGGTAATCTCAAAACTCTAGTCAATAATGTTAGCAAACATTTTGATTCTCTAGAGAAATCAGCTGAGGAGAAGGTCAAGAAAGAGTTTTTGGATAAGAGATTCTTAGAGTTGCAAGGGATAACATCAAATGAAAGAAGAGTTATGGGTATTGGGATAAAAAGTTTGGAAAATGCCCTTAAGGATGGATGTGATGTATACAAATTCTGTATATCCTGGTCTAAAACAACAGTGGAGATTGAGAAGAAAATGAAAGAACAGGAGGATAAACTGATAAAACTTTCTTAAAATTTTGATCCACTTTCTACATCCATAATAAATCAAGAATGTCAAATGGTTGCAATTTTGAATGAAATTAAGAAGCTTGAAAAAGAGAAGAAAAATAGAATCAGTAGGTTGAGTGAGCTCAGAGGGATAATTGTTCCTAAGTTAGAGGCCATGCATGAGGCCATAAAAGAAGCTCAAATCATAGTCCGGACCAATGATCCAACAGATCTAAAAAGGGCAGATGCGTTTGCATTCCTGTTGAGTGGTCATATATTAATTTTGGATAGAATGAAGCAAAGTTGGGCTACAGAATTCATTCAATTGAAAACAACTTTTACAGACATACTTCAGTATATGTAAGTATGCCATATGTATATACTTATGCAGCCAAGTATAGGTAAAAATTTTGAAATTTTTTGGTGTGTGGGCCTTACCCTTTGCCATTGATGTCAAAGGGGGAGTGAGGAGCAGTGAAAAATGAGGAATCCAACTAAGGGGGAGCTTCAGAAAATATACATAGAGACAAAGCATCATCCAAGGGGGAGTATAGTGTGACAGTCATTTTTCACTAAGTGTTGCCATCAATGCCAAAGGGGGAGATTGTTGGCAAGAGACACTATATGGACTCATGATTGTTGTCATTGATAGCAACAAAGGTTATCCCACACATCCGCAAGACATGATAGGTCCTCACCGGAAGTCAGATTGAAGAAGTGTTAAGGTCCGGTAAGCAGGAACAAAGTAGTCAGTAAGGTCCGACAAACAGGTCCGGATCTCTCAGTAGAAGTATCTCAGTGAAGTGTGGATTTGGGAAAGTCAAGAGGAGTATCTTGATTGATAGATTCCAAGGTGTGAACCTCCAGTGTGGAAAGGATACAGAGATATGAATGCTTGAGTGTTGGGTTCCCAAGTGACAGTGTGAATAGAGGAAGAACTGACTGGAAGAACATTAGACATTATACCGGATGTGTTACTGATGATGGAAAAGGTTCTTAAGGCATAAGTTATGTTTGGCCGACATGATTGATGACTTCTACAAGTATATGCTTGATCCGCATTACTTGGTGTGCAAGGATTCAGCTGACAAATTAGAGTTTGAGAAAATTATTAACTGTTCTGGATGCCGACTAGAAAGGTGATGAAATCACTTGTGCAGATATATATACAGGATTGATTTAGATGTGAAAGTGCGTGTGGTGTATTGTGCAGTGCGAAGAAAAGTAGTAGACCTGAGTAAAAGCAGAAAGGAAGGTCCGGTATGTGAAAGGAGAGCAGTACAAAAGAAGAGGAAAGATGAAGTGCAGCAGATCAGTGTACTAAGCCTAACCGGAACGGAACTCCAGCATATGTTGATGCTCCTTATTAGTTCAAGTATTGTATTACACTCTTTATAAATTGTAGATAGTGTGTCTCTTGTAGGCAGTGTGCCTTTTGTGAGTAGTGTGCTCGGGCAGTGAGCCCTAACTGGCAAGTGCCCTTTTGTATTTCCATTCTTCTAATAGAGAATACAATCTTGGGTTAATCACCTCGTGGTTTTTTCTCGTAAAGGGGTTTCCACGTCAAAAATATTGTGTCATGTGTATCTCCATTTCATGGTTATGTTTGCTTATTTGAATTAATGTTGCATTGATTATTAAGAAAGTTTAGAAAGCAAAAAATATTAGGATAACTGATTCACCCCCCCTCTTAGTTATCAACACATACATCCCGTGGCCCTTCCTTCCCCACACGGTCTGCTCAATGCCGCCACCCATTTCCTCTGCCCCGTGACCTCTGCAGACTCTCCCCTCCATGGCCACCAGTCCTGCCGCTGCACGGCCCCCTCTCAGACCCTCCACCACCACTTTGCGGCCACCTTTACTCTCAGCCTTAAGCACTACGGCCCCCTTTCTCTCAGCGCCGCCACCATTGCTGCTCCCAATAGCACCTCCTTCCCCTGCCACAAAACAAAAATAAATTTAGGGCTCTAGCATTTTTTTTAAATGGAAACAAGAAAATAAAAATATACATATATTTATAAAAAGGAAACCTAATTCATTAACACAATAATATATATATGAAGCCATCTTATGCATTTCATAAGTGGCCATTATAACCTGCAATCAAAATGAGAAAAAGAGAAAAAGAGAAAGAAAGATAAAAGTGAAAACAAAGAGAAAATCAGAAAATAGGGTTTTCACTCATAAAGAAAAATAATATTTTATTGTTGGAAGAATTTAGGGCTAAGAGTATTAATTTAAAAATTAATATTTTGTTTAACATGTTGTGGCAATTTAATTAACAAAATAAATTTAAACGTTGTTTTAAACCCAACTTGGAAACCTAGTAAACTTTTCGAATGTAGTAGTAAAACCTGTTTCTGAGATCTGATCTACCAAGAAATTAGGAATAATGTAAATGATGTAGAGATAACTCTGATTGATAGAAAACGTGAAGGAGAACAAATTAATATTAAATTACAGAAAACGTGAAGGAGAACAGAATGATCAGACTTTGTTGAAAAATGTTTTAAATTTTAGAAAACGTGAAGGAGAAGAAATTAATATTAAATTATAGAAAACGTGAAGGAGAACAAATGATCGGACTTTGTTGAAATTTTTTTTAAATTTTAGAAAACGTGAAGGAGAACAAATTAATATTAAATTACAGAAAACGTGAAGGAGAACAAATAATTGGACTTTGTTGAAAAATGTTCAATTAACTTAATCAACTGTATTACCAATGCAACTAGTGAGATGTAAGAAATTTATTAATCCAAATTAGGAAACCTCTTGATCAAATTTAGTTTTAGTACAATAAACCCTACTCACGCCCGTGAGGCGTTATACTGTCAGATTTTCCCAAAATTTAGGGTTTAGTTAAATTAGTGAAGTTCAACCCTATTGGTGATGTTAACTATGTTGCAATGACCCCCTTGATGGCCTTCTTGTGATTGGTATGTGCACAAGTACGTATTACCTTGCATTCATCTATTTTGTTTATGCTTTAGCGTATGCCACCAAGCACGCTTATGCATGCGAGGGGGTTTCTACGGAAGCATGGAAAATTTTTTAGCATTTTGTGTCATGACCACATGACAAATGTGGACATGACACATGTGATGCATGTCATGACCGCATGGGAAATGTGGGCATGACAATTCCAATACCAGTGGTAGCATTACTACAAGCATTCACATCAATTGTTAAGATTGTGGATGTAAACGTGGATATTCTTGTAGTCAGTATAGGTGCTAATACTTGTGTATGAGATGGTGACAAAGTGTTATTTATCACTTTTACACATTCAGTCACTAGGATGATATTGGTTTGTACAATATGTGCTAAACCACGGATTGCATTAACACCATCTTGTCCTTCTTTTATTAATTCTCTTACATGGTGAATCACAGGTACAGCCTCTTCAGTTATCCTCTTAGTTTGCACATAGTCTTGGAATTCAAATAGGTATTTGTCTAGTTTTATTTATTTTCTCATTAGATACATATCTTGTCATCTCAATAGTATCATCAACATCATGAAAAGTTTGATCTTCCATTGTACTTGTGATTGGTGTAATATCTTGTAACATTTGTGTCTCTCCTTTTGTAAAGAAGGTGTTCAATGTGCCAACTTCTTCAAGAGCACTAGATCCCATGTGTCTTAAGATTCTTTTTAAAGGAATGTTTCTCTTAGGGTAGTGAGTTATTAGACTCATGTAAATCTATGATGACGACAAGTCAAAATATAGTGAAAATACACTAAAATATGTGTTTTTTTACCAAATCTCAATGCAAAAGAGCATGACAAAGAGTGTTGTGAGGAAAATGATGATGGAAATAAAATTATATCAGTAATATCAACCTATTAATGCCAAAATATTGGTCACAACACACTTTTAGTGTCTCCCAAGGTCAAACCCTAGTGAAAATATAGCAAAATAGGCAATTTTTTGCGGTTTTTCAATTGTAAGACCTAGCCAAATGGGTGTTGTAAATAATTATAGTAGCTGTAGGAAATAATACTAATTATATTAGTCACCTAAATCCATAAAATTTGTTACAACACACTTGGGGTGCAAACTAGGCCAAACCCTAGGGCAAAAAATAGCAAAAATGTGTAGTTTTTCACCAAATTATCACTACAAGAGTCCAATAACAAGGTGTTGTGAATATTTTTAGGAGGGGAATAAAATAATTACCTTGATAAAAACCAATTAGTGCAAAAAAATCCTTCACAACATGCCTATGGTGCAAATTTAGAGAGTCGATAAGGCCGAATCTAGTGAAAATCAATGTTTTTGAAGCCCTAAGTTTGAGATCTTGAAACAAAATGCTATATGAATGTTTTGCAACTGAAATATGATGAAAATTAAAATTTACTCAGATCTGAAATTGATTTTCAAGGTCTAACATGCAAAATGCAAGTGTAAATCTAATGAAAAATCAATGAAAATGCTAGTTTTTTGTTGACTTTTTCTATGCAAAAATGCAAATTTTTAGAATCTAAATGCAAATTTGTTCTAAAATGAAAGAGTAAAGACAAATACAAATTTTAATGAGTCTCTAAAATCAGTAGAAAAATCTGAAGCAATATTTTACCTACAAACCCTAGATTTTGGAATTACTAGGTTATATGCAAAATTCACAATTTTCAACAAAACCCTAGCAATTTTATGATGAAGATGCAATGCAAGATACTGAAGTTTTGTAATTTTATGTAATTTAAATCAGATCTAATTCAAAAATCAGAAATTTTATGAAATTCAAATTAATTGATGCAACATGCAAAACCCTAGCAAGCAATTTTTTTTATTTTTCCAAATTTTCAAAATTTTTTGTAGTTTTTCAATGCAATAAGATGAATGATACTATGAATGAATGAAATCAATGAAAATCTAAAGCAAAACACTTAGCAAGGTGCAGAGAAGTCCAATAACATGGGTTCACCAAAATGTAAAGGGTGATTTTTGGATAGTTGATGTTTGACTAGTTTTGGTGTATATCCTCCTTTCACCCTTACATTCAAGGACCTAGGGTTGAGTTGCAATGTACTATCATACCCTAGGTCACTATTGAGATGTAGGGAAACTTGGATTTTTATGATTAGATTGACAATTTCCTTCTCTTATGCTCAATTGTACCTTAAAACCCTAATTACGCAAATATGACAGTAAACAGACAAATAACGAAAAATGCTTTTGCAGAAAGATTTAAAATATCAAATAACTGTGTACATGTTTTCAAGGTTTCGAGGTAGAAAAGTTAGGGACTAAAGAGTGGGTGCCCAAGTCCAAGGCCCTACTTTTTGTCGAGATCTGGAAACAAGGTCTGCAACCTATATCTGCTATATCAAAGATTTTCCCGTTGCGGAACTTTGAGGACTAATGAGTGGGCGCCCAAGTCTAGGTAGCTATTTCTTTCACTAATCTGCAATCCTAACACTCTGTTGTACCCTCCTACAACTTCACTTTGTCTACAACTCCATCCTGTAACCTGCAATCATGAAAACTTTGGGAGGGGATTGTGGTGTTTAGAGGCTTGCCTCGGTCAAGCCCCGGAGAGACATTCAATCCTTCCAAACACCATTGTCAAATAGAGAGTGTGTGCCCTTGGGAGGTAGAGACAAAAACCAAATGATAAATGCTCAATAATCACAATAGATATCACCTTGTAGTGAAGATCTCATGGGAGGAAAAAACTCTTCATTCCATGAGGAGATGGATGCTCAAATCTGCAAACGCAAACACATACACAATACAAATCTACTCTTGCAACACAATGAAAGCCTTGAATCACCTTTAGGATGCCAAAATTACATGAAAATAATCTAGTTTAAAAATGAATGCCTAAACATGCTTTTTATATGCAACTACATAAACCCGCCAAGATTTCATAAATTCAAACTTATTATGTCATCCTAGGGACCAAATAATGGTCATAAACTGACACTTCAAATTTGGGTTTGACCCAAAATAGGGCAGGACTAGGGTGTGGGCACCCAAGTCCCCCCCTATTTTGGATAGGGTTAGGTTCAAGGGGTCCCCCTAGGTCCCATTTGTCATGATACCCAAGGTTTATTCCATCGGGGTGTTGAATTATGAAGTAATATGTCCTAAATGCAGCTAAGAGACCTGGGAGCTAAACCTTTTGAGGGAAAAGCCCCCAAGGGGACATTTTCTAACATTATAGTTTCATTGTTACCTTCTACGATATTTGAGGTGTAGGAACCTCATTCTGTGGTATTCAAGGAGTAGAATTGTCCTCTACTGATGCAATAAGATCTTCTTCATCGGAGGGAAAATTACAACCTCATTTGTGGGAGGGAAATGGTGTCGTGGCTCTTTTGTTTCTTTTGGTTCTACTATAGGTCACCCCTACATTACCCTTAGCCATCTGCATAGGATAAGTACAATCAAAACCAAGAAAGGAAACAACATATATTTACTTCTTGTGACAAAAATAGGAAGGCATTTTCATATTGAATCTTGTTTATCTTTATGTATGAAGATAGTGATGCTTGAATAGAAGATTAATTAGTTTGTGTACATGTTTTATTTTTAGTTTGTTGCATTACATTTATTCTATAGTGAGTGACATAAGGAAAAGAGGAGTGACAAGCACAAAATTACATTGTATGCAAGGGAGTTAGAGTTTAACAATAAGTTAGAGTTTAATAATATCTCATATCTCTTAGGCATGTACAACATAAACATACTCATGCACAACAAACTGGGAACCACACTCACATTTTAACTATGATTGTAATGGTTGCAATATAACCCGTATGGAAACACAACTGTTTGACAAATGACTGTAGTGATGAAGAATAGTTAAAAGCTTACAAATGTAAAATAGTAAGGTTGAGCTTAACATATCTCATATCCTAAATGTAGGGAAATACAACTACTAACCTATGACTGTAGCAATTGCAAATAAACCATAGGGGAACACAACTATTTAACTATGACTATAATGGTTTCAATATAAACTATAGGGAAACACTGTATAAATCTTACGAATGAAAAATAGTAAGATTTTAACAAATCTCACATCTTTTGTGCATGACAAACTTGTTCACAAGCATAAATTATTGTGAAGTTAATTGATGTAATATTTTGAATGACTAAACTGATGAAGCATAACCTATGAAAAAGATGAAACAAAAACCTAATAAAAAGAGAAACCCCCAAATTTATGACTAGCATTGAAGAAAACCTAACTGAATGATAATGCAGAACCTATGAGAAAAAGATAACCAGAGTGAATGATAATGCAAAACCTATGAGAAAAAAGATAAGCAGAGTGAATGATAATGCAGAAACTATGAGAATAAGACAACCAAAGTGAATGATTATGTAGAACCTATGAGAATAAGATAACCAGAGTGAATGATAATGTATAACCTATGAGAATAAGAAAACCAGACTGAATGATAATGCAAAAACTATGAAACACAAATGCAAAACAATGACTATAATATTTACAATATAAACCCTAGGGAAACAGAAATGCTAAACTATGACTGTAATTTTTACAATATGGAAGCATTTTTTTGCAATATAAACCTTATGGAAAGACAAATACCAACCTAAGACTTTAATGGCTATAATGAAGAACAATATAAAGCTTATGAATGGAAGACAGTAAGAGAAATACCTAGAACAATGTGAAAGTTGTTGAACTAGAATATGTGCTTGTCACTCCTCCTTTTCTTATGTTGCTCACTGCAGAATAAGTAAATACTTGAAGGTTTTCACGGCTATTTGAATTGGGAATTTTTTGAATTGGACTGATGCTTGTTTGGTGTGGCAAATTAAATCCCTATCCTATTTCAAATTTGAAATCTGGGTGATATGAATTGCAGAATTGATTGATTTGGGCCATTAATTTTTGAGTTGATTGGTTTGGTGTATTGTTTGCATTTGTTTCCATAATTTTTTTTAATAATGGTGGCCTTACACCTTTAATTTTTGGTTGCAGGTGGGTTTTTAGAGGAAGGAGCCAGTACATGCACAGCCTACTTGGTGAGATGGGATAGACTCTTGCTGATAGGTGTTGTAGGTCTCATGTTTGATGAGACAGGCAGATGCATTTGCGTGTTGTTTGGGTTATGCTACAGTGGGAAACATGGTTGTAATGGGTTAGCATTTCAGTCAAAGATGGGACACATGGGTTTGAATTGTCTTGACATGGCATTGTAGTTTTGTCGTGTAGTTGTGAGTAATCTGTAAGTGACGCCTGGATTGGTGTGATAGTTGGGATTCTATGTTATAGGGAAGGGTGCCAACTTATATGTTACAACTGTTTAATTTCCAAGTTCCTACTTTATGTTGATATTTCAGATACAAGTTGAAAACACACACGTGTTTGGCTGCCAAATTTAGATTATTTTGTTGACAAATATATACCATTAGATGTGCATTTAATATATGATTTTTGGTTGATCTCATCATGCTTTTTTATGCAAGTGTTTTTTGTTAACTTGTGGAGGACCGACACCTATGTGTGGGCCCCAATGTGTGCCAGTCCTATCACACATTTAGGCCCCCACACACATTCTAGTTCCTCTCCCCTATACTCCTTCATGGAACTAGATAGTTGAGTTTTTTCATGCATTCCTCTTCTACCTTCCCAATATATTTCAAAAAACAATCCCTTCATTCAAAAGGTGAAAACCACCTCTGGTGGTGCCTTAGATAAGTACCATGATGAAAACCTGGTAAATAGGCATCATGGTAGATTGCTCAAATATGTCAGTTGCACTTAAGGTCACCTGATGTCACTTTTGTATCATATCCCCCCATCCATACATACACATTCTATTTCACCCATTCATCTTTTTTCTCAAGAAATTTCATGAGGTGTTGATTCTTTATGTAGCTTTACATAAGTTTGCATTGATGATCTTGGCTACAGACAGATGAGAATTAATGCAATTACACACACTCAGACCTTCAGGATATGGATAGTCATTCTGAGTTAACGATCTCTGCTTCTTTGATATTGTATCATGTTGTCCGGTTTAATATGTGGGAAACATAGAGATTCTAGGTTCAAAACTATAGTTTATCTTTGAAATGATCTAGAGCATTTCCCCAATAGAGTTGCCATTTGTTGTGCCTTGAACACACGCCCCATTTCACCAAATGGAGACCCCTTTTTTCTATTTTGCTTGAAGCTTTGGCTTACTCTTGGTCAATTCCTTTCAGGGTAATGTTGAATTTGCAAGGTCAAATATGTCCACAAGAGGGTCAAATTCTCATTCATCTGGTGAAAACATTCTTAAAATTTTCAAATAAATCTAATCAGGTCAAGACAAGTCCCTTTGCCACCAAATCCTAAGGCTTTAAGGCCTTTGCACTAAAGCAGGTTGTCACTGCACTTTGCGCTGATATCCAGTGACACTAGATATCTGTGTTATGTATTTAATAAACCAGGTTATGCCAAAAACATGAGACACCAGACTTCCATGAAAATCATCCTTCACTGAACTTGTCTGGTTGTCCGCGAAAACCCCGCTAGTTAGGCTAGTGGAAAAAACTCTACTAAAAGGTATCCATTCAAACTTTGCACTAAATATGGAAGCGACAGGATCTGCACTAAAATTGTGTCTTAATGGACATATCTGATACCCCACATAATCTCTGTAAAGTTCAGTTAGTGGCAAAATCTTGACAAAGTTCAGTCTGTGGCAAAATCTCTGCAAAGTTTAGTTAGTGGCAAAAACTCTACAGAATGACGAGTGCACACCACCTTGTCATCGTACACTCACCATTAATGGCAAATTCCTAGTGGCATAAAACCCTCAGGTCATATTATTTTCATTTCACTTTGCATTCAAAATCTTTGAGACCTCTACACTCTCGAGTGATTTCTGGTAATTTGTTGAGATTTGGATCAATCTTCAAGCACTTCTAAACCTGACACACTCAATCTTTTCATCCATTTGAGTTTAGCATTTACAAGTTGGTGCCACGAACCCACTCTATTTGAGTTTGAAACGTTATGTTTTAGGGTTTAGTCACCTTGAGCTTTGTTTGCAGTCATGGATTTCTTGTTAGGTTACTTGATCTCTTTTTGCAAAAACCTTCTAAATATCATCTGCTTTAAATTTAGGGTTTTTCTTGTATGTCACTATGTATATCATGCCTTAGGGGTTCGATCGTGGTGATTTAGGTCCTATTATCAAACATTGTTTGTGCATTTAAATGATCAAATGATAGCTTAATATCCTTAGAAGATGAAGAAATTAAAACCTTTTAAATTCATTGATAGCTTGTACACATTGTTGCCACAGTGTTAAAACCCTAGATCCATTTGTGCCAAAACTTAAAGATATTGTTGAAATGCACCAGACAACTAAGAGGGGGGGCGAATCAGTTGTCTCCAAAAACTTTAACCTCTTCTAAACATCAACACATCAAACAATTGTTACTATTATTCAGATTACACCATGAAAGCATGAATTGAAAAACTCAACACAACAACACAATCAACACATGAGACACCATATTTTTCATGGAAAACAGTATTAGGGAAAAACCATGGTGGGTTTTAGCCCACAAAGATATATATGTTATAGAAATACCAAAAATTAGAGGCTCACTACCTTAGGGCTCACTGTCCAAAATACTCACTGAAAAAGTTAGGGCTCACTGCCAAGATCAGCTCACTACCAAGGGGTGGCTCACTGCCAAGGATTGGTGAACTGATTTGATAGCATCTACTTCATGCCTAGTTTTAGTTCGATTAAAGCACAATATAATACCTTTGCTTTGTTCTTCTTACACCTTTGCACTTATCTTCTCATTTTTACCCAAGGACATCTTTTTCGCAACTACATTACATGCTTTTATACAATTCATCAACCTTGGAATGTACATCAAGGTTGGCATTACATTCGTCAACCATTGGAACAATCTCCAAGGTTGGCATTACAAACATACATAGAAATAGGTCTGGACCTAAACAATATTTGCTAAGGTAAAGATGTATGTGGATCATGTTATGCCTTAGCTAGAACTCAAATGCAATCTTCCACATCACGACACACTTCCACAATTATCAATGCATCTGTTAGGTCTCAAAAATGTGGGTTATAAAAAAGATTGCCAAGCTCTCTTAATGCTTTTGGTTAACTAGAACAGGGCTGATATGATTAAACCCCCTTCTCTTTAGGTTCTGCTAGACCTAGGTGGGTGTACCTTGATGGTTAATGTAGATTTGTATAACCTAAGTGATCTACTCACAGTGGCATATGGATGTGAGATGGATATAATATTAAAGTTATTCCTAATACTAAAGTTGAGATTTTGAATATGTGAATAAAGTTTTGTTAAATATGACTAATGCCTAATTCTATTGGGTGAATGGGGTCAAGATTTGTATGATTTGCAAATTTATCTACTTGGCTTAACTCTAACTATCTGACACCTTCTAAATGTTTACACTTTCTGTAAATGTACAAGAATATTGGTTATTAGACTCTTCTTTAAAAATTGAATTGATATTTCTTTGAATTACAGTGGTTGTTTGAAAGGAAATTAATTCTACTTTGAAGGAAACCAACTAAGATGATTTATTTAGAGGATTTTAACTTAGTGCAGAGACCAATAAATGTGAATCATTTAGATGGACTTAAATCAACTTCATATAGAAACCAACCAAGCATACCACACAGAGATAGCAAATGTACCTTGATAAATCTAATTGATTAAATAACTGGAAAAATCCAATGTGTAGACAGTCAAACAACTCATAAGATTGAATATTAATAGAATAGTAGAACACCACATATTTAAACAATCTTGCCCATTATATTATTAAAATATCATGAAATTTCTATATCTTGTTTCTGAAATATGACTGAAAGAGATATTATAGTGTATAATAATTGTCTTGCAAATGATGATCTTAAACATAGGCCTTGGTTTCCCTTATATATATGGGAAGCAACAAGCTTCAGGCTGAACGACATAACTATTCATAAATTACACCCTTTGACATAACTAAAACATAACTAAGAAATAGATAAGGTGGGCATAAGCATTCAACCCAGATCTAAATTAGTTAATCATCGTGGAGCACCAGTGACCACTGGCTTGGCAAGGTCCTCCTCTCCAATGTTGCAAGGTTTGTCAAATATGCTTTGCCCATTATGATTGCTAAAGCAATACATCTCAAAATATCGACAAAATTTTATTCTCATTTTATCTGACCTCTTCATGCTATTGTGGCAATAAATAGATTTATCTTAGAGATGTGATCGATGTACTCCTGAGCAGTGTAAGTATCTACAGAGATTATATCACTCATGAGTGATTTTAGAGTGAAGATCTTGTCAAGGCATATATGTGTATTTTCTACTACTCTATCTTCATCATTTATCTTCTCAAGAGTTGTTGGCAACACTTGCATCAATTCATCTTTCCAACTATCCTTCTCCTATAAATTGCCTTCAGAGTCGAAGAAACTAGGAAATGCCATATCCAGATGTTGATCAAAATCACTTAAATCTTCTGCTGACAGAGCATTGAATCTTTCATGCTCATTGATTAGGTCATCATATTCTTTAAACACTTGTTCCTCAACATTAGTTTTGGCTTTCAACTCCTTCTTCTCCAGCATTCTGAGGTGCAGTCTCTTATGCTCTTGGTAAGCATTGTGTGTCCTTTTATGTAATTCCCATATCTTGTTACTATTCCCCATCATCTTTTCAAATCTCTTCTCAACTAGTTCTGAAGCTATATCATATTTAGCAGCTTTTATCTCAATTGCTAATTGTTCACTCTTCTTTTGGAAATTTTCTGCTTTGATCTTCCAATAGTTAGCAACAGCCCTTGACTCTACCACTTTTTTATCAGCTTCTAAATAAGGTGAATAGATGTCTGATAATGCTAGTAACTTATCTTTATAGGTGGTAACCTCTTGCCTTAATTTTCCATTCTCTACCATATATGCATTATTCTTTCTCACAAGTTGCTCAATTTGAGCCTTTGTAAATTTGGCAACATTCACATTTAAGTCAGTTGTCTCAAGAGGATCTGTATCCCCAACTCATTGGATCATGAGATGACCAAACACCTCATTTAGATTATCAATGATTTGAGGTCTCTAATTTGGGGGATATAGTGCCCATATTAGCAATGTTGCTTTGTTAGGATCATATCTAGACCCTGTTTTGATCTTATCCAGACCTTCAATACCGAGCTACAATTTTTCATCTTGATTTCTTCTAAAAGTATCAAAAACAATGGTAGATGGCATATCCCATCTAGAGACTAGCATTGCCCCTTCTTCGTCAAGTAATTCTCTCCCCTTTTCTTGAGTCATGGTCTCCATTGCTCTATCGATTTCTATTTGAAGTTCCTACAACACCTCAACCTATATTTCTGGAGTAATATCTTTCATCTTTTCTCTAGTCTGTTTGCCTTTATACTCATATAGGAAGGCTTTGAATTTGGGGGTTTTGATAAAGTCATCATATGAAACAAATTTCTAACTTGCCATGTATCTTATGTCTTCTAACAACTCATTAGGGGTTTCCATGTTTATTGTTTCTTTGTCCTCAGGAGGTTCATAATTTTGAATTAGAGGCTCATAGATCTGCACATCTTCATCTCCTATATCAAATTCATCATCCTCTACATTAGTAGTATCAAGAGAGAAACTAAAGTCTGGTGTAGGTTGTGGGGAAACATGACCCAATGGTACCTTGCACTCAGCTTGTGTCCCTTGACAAATTTTCTTTTTCTCTCAAAAAAATGAGGAACATTCATGGTCAAATCTGATGAATGTGCAATTAGCATGTCCAACCTTTCAATAGGACCATCAATATTTAGAAAATCTCCTTTATAATTGGGGTTTTTAGCTACCCTCCAAGCCTCAACCATCATTATTCTATGATACAAACTTCTCCTTTCAACTGTTCTATTCTTATCACAATTCTTGATCAAATCATCATCAATAAATAGAACATGGTGATATTTTTTCAACTTTGACACCATTTATGAAATGCTTTAGGTCAAAATTTTCTCTTGCATTGCCTGATGGCAATCTAAAATGTTCTAGTTTGTTATCTATCATTTTATATCCTTTATCAGAAAGAACTATAAATTCTCCAAAACATAGAATACTAGGCATAAATGATTTCTTGTTATGACTTTTAAGATGCATTAAATCTAAGTAGGCTAACTGCCTCATGATCTCCAAATAGGCAACTTTGTCTGGACAGGTTTTTGGTAACAAAAGAGGTGATCCTTCATACCCAAACACTCTTATCTTAGTACAATCATTATAAACATACCAGTCACCCCAATTATGACTAAATTTTTTGTTTTCATTTTTATCGTTTGGCCTCGGAAGCCTCTGTATTTCTATGGACAAATTGTGATCACATGGATGACCTAGCAGTTTATATACAAATTTTACAAAAAAATCTTCAAAATAGAGGTAGTGGGATCTCTCACACCTACTATCCCATATAGCAATCCACATCTATATAGGTTTAACATCTGCATTTTTGTCCAAATCCCTTACTTTGAAACATTCATTCCATAGACACATGTTCTATCCTTCATACAAGATAAGATGCATAAGAGTAATGTAAAAATTTGCTACCCCCATTTTTTATAGCAATCAATTCATTATGAAGGTTATTGGCAAGGTACTCTACATAGTCCAAGTATCATGAATCTTGACTTTGCACATCTGTAGTCAAGACCATTAGTGCGACTTCCATAAATAGAGAGGCTTCCACACCAAGCAATTGACACACAAAATAATAGGTGCATTTGAAGTATTCCTCAAACAATTCTATGGGGTAAGGTGGATCCTCAACCCATGAAAACACCCTAAGCCTATTCCTCTCATCTCGAGGCTTGTGCAAAGGTAATCTCCATCTTTTGTAGTTATTACTCATATTGTAATACTCATTCAATAAGTCCCTGATTCTAAATTTTACATCGAAACTGGTGTCCAATTGGAATACCATTGATATATAATCTTTGGTAATATGGATAAAACTAGACCCATCCTTTAACTCAACTAGGCAAGTTGATCTATGGATTGTAGCTCTTGGCCACTGCTTTCAACAATTCGACATTAACAAACACATTTGGCACTATAAGTTTTCCAAGGTTCAATCTCCATGGATTTGAGACAGGTTTATGCCTATGCATTTTCCTATAATGATATAGAAAAAGATCATATCCCCTCATTGGAGTCCATATGTCCCCTACGTGTTTGTATATATCTTCTAATTTTTCTTCTTGGGGATTCAAATGGGCATTTCTCGTAGATCTCTATCCTAACTTCAGGCATTGATCTATTATTTCTTGGTTTAAGTGTCTCTTATCTAGTTTTTGCCTTTTGCCCTTAGGGTTTTTAGCTGTTTCTTCCATGATATAATCTTATGCAAGAGAATTTCTACTTTTGTGAATTTATTTTGAACTAGTAAGCTGTAAAGTTCAAGCTTAGAGTACTTGGATATTTTCTTTTGGTTCCTGAATTACAGCTTTTGTTGCATCCTGCCCTTGCTCACCGTGTTTGCTTAATGGTTAAAATTCTCTCAGGATTTGCCTTGATATACCTAGCTCTATGCATTAATGGTTTCTCATGGCAGTTTTCATGTCATTGAAGGGGCATTTAATTTTTTGAATAAGGGTCATTTGATCACCACTAAGCATGTCTTATCATTATTTTATTGGGATGATCAATTTCGTTGAGACGCCTTTGATATTTTTTATTCTTTTATTTCCTTCGAGACTTTGGAGTGACCTTGGATGGTTTTAGGTCAAAATCTCCTCCTATAAAAGTCTCTTTGATATTCATGTATCTTTGATATCCTTCACTCACTATGTCGTTTGTCTTTTCGAAGGGACCAAAGATCACCTCTCTTTGATATCCCAAAGTCATCTCAAAATATCCTTAACATTTTTTCTTTTATTCATAATCACTAGTGGTTTATTGGTGGGACTTGGAATTGAGTCACCCCGATACTCTGAAGGCTCTTTTCAAGATGTTCGATTTAATCTTCATCACTTTATCAATGGGACACATTTCAGTGTCACGGTGATATTCATCAATCCCCTCGATATGCCTTTAATGTCTTTAGAAAATTGAAGAGACTTTGATAAACTCACTCTGACACTCTAATCTATCAGTCTCTTCAACTTTTTGATGTCGGCCCAATATATCACCGAGTTATATATTTTGCCCTTCTGATCATTCAGATTATCGAAGAGACTCGAAAGTGAGTCTCCCTAATCCCCTGATACTTTACCTTTTTTATTTTATCGAAAGAGACCCTAAAGGGAACCTAATGACATGGAAGTATTTTTCTAATATGATTTTTTGTTTTTAGGGCTAAAATGATAAAATATGAACTTATTAGGGTTGAGTGAGGAAATTTGAAATGGTATGTTGGAGATAACATGATGTCAGGAAATGGGTTTTTATCAGATTTTTAGGGTTAAAAATTTGTTCCAATAGTGGCTCTAACTAGGGATGAATGGCCATGAGGTCATTGCAAGAACTTAGAAGATACCCTCTGGGACATAGACTAATGGTGGTGGAGAGGGTGGGGAATGGAAATCCTAACCTATTGTGCATTGAAAAAGAAAAAATTTCAAGAGAAGAAGTATTTCAGGAATTTTCCATGCACTGGAAATTCTTGTACTTCACCATTCATGTTCTATAGGTAATAAGAATCTTCACCACATTTATCAAATTTTTAGAGTTAAAAATTTGTTCCAACAACATCTCCGCAAGTAATGAAAACAACCAAGTCGGTCAAGACTAGTGTTAACATTAAGTCTTCTACGAACAATCTTCACCCATGATCCAAATTTCTCTTTGTGAACCAACCTAAAGGTAGGAACATGATTAGGAGACATCCACAAGCACATTGTAATTACAAGGAACAACCGCACAATCTCTAACCACTTTGTCAAGAAGATTCTTCAAACTAGAGCACATGAACAACATTGTCAGCTACTATCATAAGGAAAAGATCACTTGTAGACAACCAAATCATGAACCATTGGAGTTGAAGGTACTTATCATCATTACAAACTTGATTCTAGAACTGTAGACTGAAATACTTAACGATGAAGGAATGCGGAGCATAATAGATTCTCCCTGTCACCACCAAATATATAGAAAAAATAGTTTTCACTCTGGTGAACATAACTCACTCAAATCTTCATATCAGAGGCTCAAACTTGGAGCATAGCATCTTTAGACATGCATATAAATAAGTTCCAATCTATAGACAAGGATATTAATTCTACAGGAAATGTGGAGCAATCTACTAAACTGTTATACTACATCAAAAATACTTATTATCTTAAACACTTAATTCATTACAAGTAAGCACCAAAACAAGAACATAGTTGACACCAATGACAACACAGATATGTTAACATCAATGACAACACCAGTTAGGTAGATACTTGCAATAGATATTGTATATATCCTTCAAAAGCAAGATCTCTTGCAAACCAGTGCCATTAGATCCTCCCGCAAGGGTTAGAAAGAATGTTTGGCACTAAAAATATTCATTACGTGACTTGTGCGGAAACCTATCCTCAAAAGACATATCCCATGACCACAAAACAATTTGCAAAACACAACCTTATTTGATCTCCTATAGAATAAAGTAAATTTGAAACTCAGTGCTTAAAAAGGATGTCCTAGGACTTGCACCAAAATGAGACATCACCAGACATATCTAGTGAGTGGCAAAAGTTTCGCTAGTCTTGTCATCCTTCAAAACCCCACAAATTGAGATACTCATAAGTAAGCACTAAAAGAATTTGTCACCTGATCAGCGTGGAAATGCACTCTCACCAAACATATCCAGTAGCACTCAAAAACCCCACTAGTCACATGACAGTCGATTTCTCTGCCGAGGTATCAAGCTAGGTTTGTGTTAAAAGTAAGGATTACCAGACCTGCACTAAAAGTGTCCTTCACGAAACATGTCTGGTGACCTTATGAATCCCCACTCATCCCATTAAGCAATAAACCCCTACCAAAGACATTGCATAACCTTTGCACTAGAATCAATATTCTCTAGATGCATCCCTTAACCTGCCAAAGTCCCGCTAATTCTACAATGGCCAATTCCTCCGCTATGTCCACTGACTGCTAGAAACCCCGATAAAGATGTCAAAGGGAAGTTATGCTAAAACTAACATCCTCTGCATATGTCATGTGACCCACCAAAGCTCTGCTATGTCCTGTGATGACCAAAAATCCCGCTAGGTCCAGTGAAGGTGCCAACCCTTGCTAATTGGGTAAATGAGCAAATTTGAAGTTTTTTCTAAGGGAAAAGGGCATGTTTTGTCAAGTGATTTAATGAGATGCATGAAGACATTGATAATTTGCATGTTTTGTTTGAATTTGGTAAATTATGCACATTAGATTAGCATTTATTACACATATCCAGTGAGGCCATAAAATCCCACTGGACTACTTTTTCACTGTGGCTTTAGTAAGTTTGTGTAGTAAATGTTAGAAGATGGAATCTCATGCATATCTTAAGCTTCTCAAATAAATTTTAAGGGTTTTTAGGCATGAATAGTGGTTTTTTTTGGTAATTCTTGACTTAGGATATAAACTGTAATCATCCAACTATCTAGAAACTTAAGTCTAAAAACTCCTACGACAACAAACTACAAGATATACTTATTAGGTCTTGTCCTGCAAGTTAGATGTCTTCTCATGCAATCAACATGAAATACGAGTTCAAGGGAATCCCCCCAGTGATGAAGATCACCACAACATGGCAAAACATTGGAGACATTGATCTTGGCCATATAGACATAGAAGAATTTAGGATCAGAGTCCTAGGCCCGAACCCAACTACACTGGCCAAGAATATTAGAGATAATGGGATAGTAGAGGTTGTTTCCTTTTTGACTTTAGTACAATGTCCAAAATTAATTGTAGCTTGTGCTAACAATTATGATCAGGCCACCATAACTATACAAGCTCTGGGTGGGTAGATTTTGGTAGATCTCAGTGCCCTGTCTTAAGTAAAAATCTTTGTCATTCCCCATTTCCTAAAGATCTCCATAATGGAGAAGGAAGAGGCTGAAAAGATGTATAAGAAGGACTCAGAGACTTGTAGAAAGAAGATAAATGAAGGGTGCATGAAGCATAAGAGGTCATCCTTGTCAAAATTGCCTCATACACTGTACATAACTGATTTCAAAGAGGAGGTTGGAGATTTGGTGACACTCTTAAGCAGGAATCAAGAAAATCCATTGGGCCCAAGTTTTAAGTAATAGTATTCATGAAGCCTTCATCAACTTCCAGATAGATGAAACCTTTAGATGGATTTCATATATTGTGTATGCTTTGGCCAGAACTATAGTATATCCTGGTCTATCTAAGTTAGGAGAAGTTGGCAACGCAGATGGTCAAATCAAGGTTTATGAATGTTATACTCAATTAGAAGTCTCTCAATCCTTGGTGCATCATAAGCAAGTTAATGATCCATTCACTATGCATATTACTCAGATTTTACAAAATGACATGGCAAGAAGGATGTCTCCTGAGGCTATGGTTGTTGTGCAAACATATGAAAGATGGTACGTCTAGTTTCAAAAATTCACTTACTTAAGGATACAAGGTTTCATAGGGCTTCCATACAAACTCCCAAGATTCCCAATTGATAAAGTGGTACTCCTAGAGCTCACAATGCAACTACTCACTTGTGTAAAAAGTTTGAAACACTTGCATAGAGCATCAATCAAGTTTCCCATACTTCTAGGAAGGGGCAATTATTCTTGCATCACTCTAGGGGCAGCAGAGCATTTAGATATAGAACTACAACTATTGAATCTGCACTACTATCATAGGAGAAGACACTTTGATCCCTTTGGGGTCATGGAAATGTATGTGAGAAAAAGATTATCTCATAAGGTGCACTTGGAGGACTTCTAGGCTAACTGTCAAGATGACTATGATGTCTTGAGAAGAAAGTATTCTAGGTTATCTCTTGACTTTATCAAAAGGTTTAACATTAGATGAGTCCTAGACCAATTGATAGATGATAATGATGTAATCCAAAGAGGCCCTTGGTAGGCTTTATTTAATTAGCCTATTCCATATCCAAACTAGGAAGATTCAGAGGAAAGCTCTCTATATATGAAAATGAACAAACCAATTAGGTTCTGTAGAGTATGGGTACAAGCTCAAGTTGCAACCATGAATCAAAATGGAGTAGTTCTAACCTATATAGAGAAAGAACAAGAAAAGGTTAGCAACAATGAGGAAGATCAACCTATGGAGATAGAAGATACTGTGGGTCAGGGAACAACCAAAGAAATTGATCTAGATAGTGAGGAAAATATTCCCTTAGCAGAGAAAGGAAAGGCCAAGAAAGATGCCCCTAAACCATAGAAGAAAGAACTTCCTCCTTCCACAAGAACAAGGGTAGCAAAAAGAAAAGATATGCCAAGTGGAAAAGGAGAAACTTCAAAGGTGAAGAAGCTAAAAGTATCAACCACTGCTTCATCGGTTGTTGCCTCTGCTGTAGATACACCTACCCTTGCTTCCCCAATTGATTCAGTGCTAGCTCCTTCCACTCCTACATCCACCATTGCAACTGTTACTATCTCATCTTCACTTCCTCCTTCCACTACCTCTTTTCCATCCATTACTACTATTCCCATCTCCTATATTACTCCATCCACCTTCCCTTCCATTACATCCTTAAGTCTTCCTGCTCTCACTTCCTCTCCTTCCTCTCTTTCTTTCTCATCTTCATGCCTGCCTCTCATTTCTACCATCTTGTCACCACCACCTTTCACCTTACCATCTCTCGATCTTTCTAGTCCACTTTCCATCTCTTATGTGCTATCATCCCCTCCTCCCTCTCCCTTTACTAGCTTTGCTTCATTTTATAATCTTTCTAAGTTGTATCTACCTCCCACTGCAACAAATTCTTTAATGGCTATTAATGATTCTTTGACTAAACCATTCAATTACCCCACAAAAGTGCCCATACCTACACCTCTTCTAGTTCACTCACTACTAGGCATCGAGAAAATATGTGCAGAATTAGATTCACAGGGAGACATAAATGAAGATGACACTACATAAATCCTCCTTACCGATTCTAGTGTTGTAGATATTGTAAACATAGAGGACAGTCCTGACAAGGAGGTCAGTAATTCAATTATAGAGGTTGCATAACAAGCCAAAACAAAAAAGTTACAACAATTGGAGCATCCTAAATCACCAAAGAAAAATGTTGAACCTAATGAATAGATGGGACAAGCACTAGATCAGAATGAATTACATAATAGGGGAATAGATTAGGCCTTGGGGGAAGAGAATATTAATGTGGATAATTCTTTGAATAAGGGAGATAGTCACATTGACTCTCCTAAACATTCTTCTACCACACCAGATTGGTTACATAAAGATTGAGCAATAAACCTCCTAAGATAGAGGTAATGTCATTAGACTTGGACACTTTCTTGGCTAGATTGGAGAAACCAAAGAAACAAAAGAAAGCCAAAGCCCAGTCTAAGATTTACAAGGATGCCACAAGTTCTCGCATTGTAGAAGTGGCAGTCCCACAAGCATAGGCTATCACAAAAGCTGTAAGACCTTAGTATTACACAGTCTCAACCATCAACTTGTGGCCTACATCAAGGGAGCAAGAAATTGATGAATTCAAAGGGTTAGTGTCCAACATTCTAGACAAGTTAAATAAAGATGAGCTGACCAAACAATAACTGAAGTAGCAAAATGAAGAGCTCAGAGCCTGTATCAAGTTTTTAATGAAACCAATGAATGCAGATGGAGAACCAGAGGTAGCACCCTCTCTTCTTTCCAAAGAAGAGCTAACAAATTTTGATAAAATTAAGACCACTGCAACAACCACAGATGAATGGTTTCATAAGGTTTATGCAAAAGGCTATGAAGTGATTCCTTTGGCAACTAAACTACATAAGGATTTTTGCATATTGAAGTCCAAATGGGAAGAAGTCAACAATGATTATACTTCTTATGAAGACTATTATTAGTAATTAAAATGATACTAATTTAGTAAATATTAATAGTAATTAAAATGAAGCTGATGATACTACTAAATATTTAATCGTGCAGGCTTAATATTTATTCATATTAATATTTAATTACTATATTTTGAAGAAGTCATTTAGTCATTAGTATATTTAGTAGTATATTTTGAAGCTTACACAATGAAACAACTTTGAGAAGGTAAAAAAATCTTGTTCTATTGATAAAAAATGCTTACAAACAACATACAAATCTAAAAATAAGTTACAATGATTTCTCTTTGCTAAAAAGACCTTCATGGTTACAATACATAGCACAAAGAATGAGCAAGAAACTAATTTTCTGAGTATCACTGAGCATAGAAGCACAAAGATATTCATAGATGTCTTCTTCACAAATCCATGACTATCCCATGAAGCTCATTGTCCTCGTTCATGATCACATTGTCATCTCTGTAGAGATCCTGTCTCATGCACCCAACTCGCTCTAGTTCATAAGTTACCACTGTGAATTGTTACCTGTAGCAATAAACTGTCCTTATCTCTGATAGCTACTATTTTAGCCTTGTTAGGCCACTATTACCATAAGGCAATTAGGATATTGTTAGAATTTGGAAACTGAAATAGGGGATAGGTTTGCATCTATTGTATTAATTCTCAGCATTAGAGATCCAATGATAGTGAATTCATATACTTGTGGTTACCAATGTGGAAAAGGCCCCTAAATAGTTTGACATGCATCTGTTATAAGCTTCTTCAGAGTCCAAAAATCTGAATTGTAGCATCATGATTACTGTCAAGAGGGAGATAGTCTTAAGACTTCCTTAAACCCTCTACCTAACTGATAACTCTTCCATAGAAGACAAGAAAATGCATCAAATAACTCATGCATCACCTCCTCATTGCCAACATATTCATCATCCATCTCCAACTACTTTAGCACCTGATGGGCTAACAAGAGACCAGTATAGTATGTTACAAAAACAAACGAGAGATGCATAAATATCCACTGTAACAAATAGAAAGAATATTAGAAGTAGATTAGTCATCAATGCATGCATAGTAAAGTATTCTAGAAGCCCTAAGATTTTCTCAAAAAGGATAATGTACAAAAAAACCTACTCGTTGTGCAACTCAAAGATAGTGACACGAAAGTAAAACTTAGAAGAATATGTAGTGTTAGCATTAGATAAGTCATATAGCTCCTCAAACGCCCTAAAATATATTCCACGGTCATAGCTTGAACCTTCATGTAGACAACCAAAGATAACATACCACCTCAATCTGATTTATGTGAGAAAGCAAGTGAATGTGTGTGTGTGTTTGTGTTTGGATTAATGTGAGAAAGCATGCATGCATGTATCTGTGTGTGTGTGTTTGGATTTATGTGAGAAGCATCCACATGCATGTGTGTGTTTGGATTTATGTGAGAAAGCATACACATAATTGGGGAGATTCAGAGAGAGAGAGAGCTAGTTTGGATTGGTCTTCCCACTTGACACAGTAGCATGAGTTATTGTCTGCTATGGTTTGGTTGGTGCTTTGGGCCCTTCAAATCAATGTTCACCAATTGGAAGGACATCCAAGTGCACTCACTAACCTTTGTCTCTATACTTACCCATGTAAATAAATATCTAGATATGCTTACCACTTAGGAAGTATTTCATTCTTAAGTATAGGACCTTGCCATTCCTCAATTTCTATCTCCCACCTACAATAATCTGCAAGGAGAGTTTGAAGCATCTTGGATGTATTAATGGAGAGTGAAATGCATACAAAGCATCTAAAGACATTGGCTAATTAGACAAATAGTGTGACATGTATGCAAAATGTGGAAGCATTGACAAGGCATGTGAACTATTTGGCAGAATGCCTCAAAGAGATGTCATCTCATGGAATGTAATGATTGGGGATATGCACAAAATGGGTTTGTTGAAAAGGATTTAGGAACTTTCAAGCAAATTCAATTAGTAAGTGTAAAGCTAAATTAGACAACCTTTTCCAGCATCCTCCCTACCTGTGCTAAAATGGGGGCTTTGGAACAGGGTATGGACATCCATCATAGCATAATGGAACGGGGATTTTTGTCAGATAGATATGTATGCATTTTCATATAACCAACTTCAGATCAAAAAAACAAATATCCTAGATAAGTTTTGATATATGTACATATTGTAGATTTTTATGTAGAGTAAGATGATGTGTGACATTCCATGAAATGAGCTATAGTGCAAAAGCAATAGCTTGATGGAACTATTATAGGCCAATGAAGAGGCAATACTATTATAAAACTACAATTGCATAGTTGTGTCTAGAACTAAAGATTCAACAATTATCATTTAGTACAAACCAAATATTCCTGATTTATTTTTCTTGAGTGCTTCATATGCAATAGAATAATTTCTTCACCTTTATTAAGTTATAGGGTACAATTTTTATCAGAAGGAGCCAGATCATATTACATACAACTGTCAACACCACATCAAAGACTTCCCACAAAGCAGGATATGATTATAATAAGAAGTTAGACCCATAAGTGAATAGTCTTTGTACTCGAATGCTTGTGTAGAAACTAATATTGGCCTCTTTAACTTTGGGTGATTTGTGGACATGCAATGTGTATAAAAATAGAACTTTTATAAATGATTTCAAATTGGCCTTTAAAAAAATAGCTTAATCATCCCAAGGAAGCTTATCAAAATAAAGAGTTCTATCACAGTAATCAAATAAGCCACCCAACTCTAGACACCCATTAGGATATGGAATTGATCAGTGAAAAGGATCACGACCTAGTCACTTCATACGTAAAGATCCAACACTCTCTTACCAATGCCTCACCTTTCGATGCTGCAATGATAGAAGATGGTGATGCAAGAGTTCCAACATAGAAAAATTGAAAAGTTGGAAATCTTAAGCTGACTGATGAAGGTATGCAAAAGGATTTTGCTTGAAATCATAACTCACAACTTGAATGAACACAATATCAGAACACTCTGGGAAATATTGTCCTTTCCTGCATCACCGTAGGGAGTCTCAAGTTTATCTACGGGCTTACAGGAGGCAGTCTAAGTGAGCACTGCATCCCCGCAAGTAAACCTTAAATGTGGTGTGGGAGAGTGCTGGACTTACTTTTCTCCCTGCATTCTTGTAGAGACCAACCAAAGACCGTGCACGTGAGCAGGAAGGGAGATTTTTGTTAGATATTAGAGTTGGACAGAATGCCTCAAAGAGATGTCATCTCTTGGACTACAATTATTGTTGGATATGCACAAAATGGATTTGTTGGAAAGGCTTTACAAACTTTCAAGAAAATGTAATTGGTAGGTGTAAAGCCAAATTCCACAACCTTTGCCAGCATCCTTCTTGCCTATGCCAAAATGGGGGCACTGGAACAAGGTATGGACATCCATCAAAAAGTAATGGATAGAGGAATTTTGTTAGATGTTGTAGTTTTAGTTGCCCTGGTAGACATGTATGAAAAATGTGGAAGCATTGACAAGGCATGTGAACTATTTGGAAGAATGCCTCAAAGAGATGTCATCTCATGGAATGCAATGGTTGTGGTATATGCACAAAATGGATTTTTTTAAAAGGCTTTAGAAACTTTCAAGCAAATGCAATTAGCAGGTGTAAATCCAAATTTGACAACCTTTGTTAGCATACTCCCTGCCTGTGCCAAAATGGAAGCTTTGGAACAAGGTATGGACATCCATCAAAGCATGAAGGATAGAGGAATTTTGTCATTTGTTGTAGTTGCAACTACCCTAGTAGACATGTACGCAAAATGTGGAAGCATTGACAAGGCATATGAACTATTTGGAAAAATACCTCAAAGAGATGTCATCTCATGGAATGTAATGGTTGCAGGATATGCACAAAATGGATTTGTTGAAAAGGCTTTAGAAACTTTCAAGAAAATGTAATTAGCAGGTGTAAAGCCAAATTCAACAACTTTTGCGAGCATACTCTCTTCCTATGCCAAAATGGGAGCTTTGGAACATGGTATGGACATCCATCAAAGCATTGTCATTTGTTGTAGTTGCAACTACCCTGGTAGACATGTATGAAAATTTGACAACCTTTTCTAGCATACTCCCTACCTATGCCAAAATGGGAGCTTTGGAATAGACTATGGACATCCATCAAAGCATGAAGGATAGAGGAATTTTGTCATTTGTTGTAGTTGCAACTGCCCTGGTAGACATGTATGAAAAATGTGGAAGCATTGACAAGGCATGTGAACTATTTGGAAAAATGCCTCAGAGAGATGTCATCTCATGGAATGCAATGGTTGTGGGATATGTACAAAATGGATTTGTTGAAAAGAATTTAGAAACTTTCAAGCAAATGCAATTAGTAGGTGTAAAGACAAATTTGACAACCTTTGCCAGCATACTCCCTGTCTGTACCAAAATGGGAGCTTTGGAATAGGGTATAGACATCCATCAAAGAATAAAGGATTGAGGAATTTTGTCATTTGTTGTAGTTGCAAATGCCCTGGTAGACATGTATGCAAAATGTGGAAGCATTGACAAGGCATGTGAACTGTTTGGCAGAATTCCTCAAAGAGATGTCATCTCATGGAATGCAATGGTTGCGGGATATGCAAAAAATGGATTTGTTGAAAAGGCTTTAGAACATTTCAAGAAAATACAATTAGCAGGTGTAAAGCCAAATTTGACAACCTTTACCAGCATACTCCCTGCCTGTGCCAAAATGGGAGCTTTGGAACAGGGTATGGACATCCATCAAAGCATGAAGGATAGAGGAAATTTGTTAGATGTAGTTGCAATTGCCCTGGTAGACATGTATGCAAATTATGAAACCATGGACAAGGCACATGAACTGTTTGATAGAATGCCTCAAAAAAATGTGGTCTCATGGACTGTAATGATTGCAAGATACGCATAAAATAAATGTTGTGGCTTTAATAAATTTCCCCTAAAAACATTACCACATTTTATTATAATAATATTTTACTTTACGGTGAGGCCAAATAAGTGTCAATGCAGGAGTCATTTTCACTTTACCGCTCACCCACACTATCATTTAGGGTTTTCTGCGGGAGTACGGGAAAGCATGGATTGCTTCTTGCAAGCCTGCACTAACTCTTGATAGCTCCCGCGGTGATACAGGAAGAGCCTGGATTGCATCTCCTATCCATATTCCATACCAGACCCAGAATGAAGTATGGATTTCCACAAGTTGTGAAGCGAATTCTTCCATGGAACCGACATTCGACTCTCTTAGATCCTCATCATCCTTATATTTGCCCAAGGAAATACAATACATCGCATCTTGGCCTGAAACAAGCCTTTCATTCTCCAGCAAGTGCTTTATCCAAATACTTAATTGTACAGACTCAATTAAGATTATGGTAATTATGTTTTATTCACCCTAATGATTAGCACACAACATGAATAATGATATCTGGGCTGCGTCATAAAGCTATTCGCTAATGAAGTCTAACTCATGAATACTGATATTCTTATTACCATGATGTTGATGAGGTTGACCCTTCAAATTTATTACCTATCCTAGACATAAAATATGCATGAACATTGTTTCCACTTGTTTCTTGAAACAAACCTTGATTTGAAGAGGTTCATCTTCTTCCGAGGTTTCTCTTTGCATTTCAAGTTATATTATATGTAGTTCATTTTATTTTCAATGTAGCTTCAGTGATTCACTTTTGAATCTCCTGGTTGGTGTCATGGTTGGTTTTACTCTTTTCAAATCTTATTCCTTTTATATGATTAAAGCCTCGGATAAACCTTCAACTTCTCAGTTGTTACAAGCACCTTTGTAATCAAATATACCTATTTACTTTGTCTCATTTTTGTCATTTATCATCTGTTAGTCTTCTTCATTTCCCATAATATGACATTTTAAAATAGTCTATATTGTTCCTATAAATATTCTACCAATGCACTTTTAGTTCATCCATTAATTTGTTGTCTAACATCTTTCGCTGAGCCTTTTCTACCTCCTATTTTGTGATGAGACTTTGGTAACATATGACAATCCTCTACTCTTTAAACCTCAAGAAAGTCCTTTAGTACAATGGTGGAGTCTCAAAGTGGATTATAACAGTGCCTCTCTGGAAAACAATTTTACAGAATATTGTATAACTATGACCATAGAGCAATGATAGAGTGAACTCTCAAGCACCTTTTATCCTCAAAAACATAACAATTCTAAAATACACAATTGCTACACTGAGATTGTCACGTGTCATTTTGCAACATGCGCACCACACTCACCCTTGATTTCATGAAAATTCAAACCCATCATGCCATGGTAACACCATGATTGAATCTAAAAATACAGTTGGGATAGTCAATTCTACCTTCAAGGGGTGATAATTGAACTCATTATAGACTCCACAAAATGATTATCTTTACAAGGTTGAACTCCACAAACATAACCCTGCATGAAGTAACTATTTGAAATCTTAAACAAACCCTAGCACAAGTATGATTATCCTCCAACTATGATCATCTTTTAGGGAAACTCTAAGCTGTAACAATCAAAATGCTCATCACAGGCACTTAAAATTTTGCAAAATTTTACACTGCTAACACATCCTTCCTGCCTGCACCAAAATGGGAGCATTGGAACAAGGTATGGACATCCATCAAAAAGTAATGGATAGAGGAATTTTGTCAGATGTTGTAGTTTCAACTGCCCTGGTAGATATGTATGCAAAATGTGGAAGCATTGATAAGGCATGTAAACTATTTGGCATAATGCCTCAAAGAGATGTGATCTGATGGAATGCAATGATTACAGGATATGCACAAAATAGATTTTTTGAAAATTCTTTAGAAACTTTCAAGCAAATGAAATTAGCAGGTGTAAATCCAAATTTGACAACCTTTGCTAGCATCCTCCCTACCTGTGCCAAAATGGGAGCTTTGGAACAGGGTATGGACATCCATCATAACATAATGGAAGGGGGATTTGTGTCAGATATTATAGTTAGAAATGCTCTAGTAGACATGTATGCAAAATGTGGAAGTATAGATAAGGCACGCAAACTATTTGATGGAATGGCTCAAAGAGATGTCATCTCTTAGAATGCAATGATTGCAAGATATGCACAAAATGGATTTTTTGAAAAGGCTTTAGAAACTTTCACGCAAATGCAATTAGCAGGTGTAAAGCCAAATTTGACAACCTTTTCTAGCATCCTCCCTAACTGTACCAAAATGGGAGCTTTGGAACAGGGTATGGACATCCATCATAACATAATGGAAGGGGGATTTTTGTCAGATATTATAGTTGGAAATGCTCTGGTAGACATATATGCAAAATGTGGAAGTATAAATAAGGCACGTGAACTGTTTGATGGAATGGCTCAAAGAGATGTCATCTCTTGGAATGCAATGATTGCAGGATATGTACAAAATGGATTTTGCATGGATATCCTCAAAATATTTGAATTAATGAAGCACTCCTGAACATATCTTAACATTGTAAACTTCATATGCATTTATAGCAAGGCTTGCCAAAAGCCACAAATAATGAGGCTAAAATGATTACCTCGCTACATGGATTGAAAGCTGCCCTATCAACATAATAAAAATTCTCAAGATTCAAAGCAACTTAATAATTGTTCTCAATGCTATAAACAATAAAACGAGCTCATGTTGACACCTTCAATGCATATTAGATAAAGCCTACAATCTCCAACACCTAGATCTTACTCATATGCACCCAGATCTCTCTCTATCAACACATTCACATTATTTTAGTCAAAAAATTTATAGTTTATCCAAATTGTAAATTATGAATCTTCTTCTTAAATATCATTCTTTGACCTTGTATATTTATATGCCTGCCATTTTACAAACTATGATTGTTGAGAAAAAGAAACATACCTACATCACGATTACCAGATTAAGATGTAATGAATGATATGCTCAAACCCTTATTATAGCATATTGCCATAATGGACAAGCTAATTACAAGAAAGAAAAGTTATTGTCAACTCAAAAGTAGAAGTAAAATTGTCCCATCCATGAATGTGTCTGAGAATCCATAGAGATCCTAATAATAAAGCAATGCAACTTTCATCACATGGTTCTTTCTTGAAGATTACCATTTAGATTTTTCAAATGAATTCTACAAAAAAGACATTACTTATTCTTCTTTCCTACTTCTAGCTATCTATTGTGGCAATAACAAAAGAGGCACCTTGAATTGGATTGAACAAAAATTGCATTGTAGCCAAGTGTTATTCTGCAAAAGATACCAATCCTCTTTGGTCTCAATCATTATAGCCAGATTCTCTAAGTCTTGGAAAAACCATCAACTCTGAGTCTCAAGTGACCCCCAAAGGGCCAAAACACTTGAGTCTGAATATTAGCAAATGACCCGATCGACATCAAAAGAATAAGTCAATCAACATGCATTTTTGTTATTTTACACCAGTAGTCAACACATGAGTAGATGCACCAACTAATTTAGCACAAACAAAACAAGACTTATTAGCAGATGACAAATTTGTGATTGAATTTCAACTGTGGGCATAAGTTAATAGCTATTGATTGGATATGAGGAAGTCTGCCACCAAAACTAATTATTGTACATAATTCACCAAGGTTTTAACATTTAAATGACTTACAAAAATGACAATAAGCTCTAGCTAGATAAGGCCAGGCACATGCAAAGTCCCTAAGAACTAGGTATGCATAGACTCCATAGTTACTCTATTTTAGGTGTAGTTAGGAGGGGCTTCACTAAACTGAAACAAATTAAAGATTTTACAGGAATGGAGATCAAAACAAGAAAGAAATCTCTGTGTGACTGGAGATTGGGCACACGCATATGCTCACATGTACAAGGAACACATGTGCACCCATAAACAAGGCACACATGCATGCACACACACATCTACATGCACCTACCAATCCACCCATTCAAACAGCTACCCCACCAACACACACCCACACCCACACACAGACCCACCAACCCACACATATGCCCCCACCAATGCCCCTCCTACACATAGGGTGACACAAAGAATCTCCTACACCAATAGCTACTCCCAAGATGTATTGGGGGTTGAATAGGTGCAGAACCCTTAGTGTTGGGTAGATTTTGTCTGGACTTCATATTGTGTGCTCAGTGTTTGAAACTTATAATATAAACCAAATCATTCTTGTTCATATGAATTTAGCATAATTGAACTACAATTTGGTATCTATATAGATAGCACATATGTTAGGATGAATTTCTTTATATTTGAACTATTTATTATTTTTTTCTTGTGGAATGAAAAAACCATTGTTAGTAGAGTGCTTTTGGATTAAAGTATGTGTATTTTTGCATCGACATTTTGGATCACACTCAGTGATTAATCATCATCATTGTTAGAAGAGAGTGCTTTTGGATTCAACTGTGTTTATTTTTGCATCAACATTTTGGATCACACCTAGTGATTGGTAGTAGAGAGTGCTTTTAGATTCAACTATGTGTTGTTTTGCATTGACATTTCAGATAGTGTGATCTAAAACATCAATGCAAACATACACATAGTTGAATCCAAAAGCACTCTCTTCTAATTTCATGGACCATGGAAAACTCGTGCGTACTAAAAACAATTGTTTTAATTTGTTGTTAGCATTCCTCTTCTGTAAGGATCTCCTACTTGGGAACAATCTAATAATTAAGGACAACTACAAACTGATTGTGGCATGTCAAAACTGTTGATCCTTACAGGATTTGTTGGAAAGTAGCATGTAAGCCCAAGATTATAAAAATAACTAGATTGGAAAATAGTAGTAAGTCTGAGCTTATAAAAATAATAAAAGACCCAGATCAGTCTAGAGGAGTTGAAAGATTTAAGGCATAAATAGGCATTGCTTATCAAAGTAAATCCAAAAATAAAAACAAAGATGTTGAGTCAATGACTCTGGTGGCAAAGACAAAATGGCTAGTTTTAAAAGAAATCTCCCTATGATAAATTTAATTTGTTGTTAGCATTCCTCTTATGTAAGGATCTCCTACTTGGGAACAATCTAATAATTAAGGACAACTTCAAACTGATTGTGGCATGTCAAAAATGTTGATCCTTACATGATTTATTGGAAAGCAGCATGTAAGCCTAAGCTTATAAAAATAACTAGATTGGAAACAGTAGTAAGTTTGAGCGTATAAAAACAATAAAAGACCCAGATCATTCTAGAGGAGTTGAAAGAGTTAAGGCACAAATAGGCATTGCTTATCAAAGTAAATCCAAAAATAAAAACAAAGATGTTGATTCAATGACTCTAGTGGCAAAGACAAAATGGTTGGTTTTAAAATAAATCTCCCTGTTCTAAGATTGATGTGACTTATGTTACTCTGTTTAGTAACACAAAATGCATTTCTTAAATAAATACCATCAATCCATTCACAAAATGGAATCAATAATCTCCATAAACTTTAAAATCTAAGGACATCTGCTACTGAATATGAAAGTTCAATTTGACTTGCCTACATTTATTTTATTCATTGCTCTCTTCACAAGCACATCAGGTTCTATATCTACAATAAGTGTTTGCACAATCTCATATCCATAGTTTGACATAGCCTATAATCATAAAAAATCAAGATTCAATCATACTGCATTCAAAATTCTTTTAATGTTTGCCTCTTTTAAAACAAATCAAAGGATACAAATTTTAGAAATAAATGAACAAAAAACATTCATCTTGTGTAATATTTATGAAATATATTACAGTAACCATTTGACAACATAAATCAATAATGAAATTAAATGGGCTTGAAAATTTGAAATTCCCAACCTTTTCAAGTTTATTGTCAACAGATTTAGCAAACTCACTCTTTTTCTCAAAGACTTCATCCAAATTAATCTTTGGGACACTTGAACGAACAACTGTAAATCAAACATGGAAACAAGGTAGTTAGCCTAAATCCTACAGGGTTTTTCTTCTTCAATTGTCTTCCATAGAAGTTAAAAAAATAGAGTAACAGATGATTCCATGATTAAATTGGTCCAAGCTATATATTAAAGTAAGGTTATAGATATGAAAGCTTGTATTTCAAAAAGTTAACCATGTATACCAGAAATGGTAATTCTATTACAGACATGGGTTAGAGATTTCATTTTTACTTAGTATTCTAAAAATCACTAAGCTATTGGATAACCATATCTGCACAAATTATTCATTTACAATTATACTCTGAATTTATTTTTTCAAACTTTACCATCAAATACATAAGTTTGAATTTGTCCTCTATCATTTATGCTTTGACGGATGTCCATACCGTGTTCCAAAGCTCCCATTTGGCACTGCATATAGAAGCATAATAACCACTAGAACCTTCACAACTCTATCATACTAATGTTTATATCCCTGCAACAATAAAACAAAAGTAAAGAAGACTTCCCAAAGACCATCAGTCTGTTCCAAAGCTCAAATTTCCCTTACACAAGGTTGTACGACTTGTAGGGTATGGATCTCATGTATACTCCACAAACCCACCCAGAATTACAATGAAAGAATTTACATATAGGTGCCAAGTAATGTAAATAACAATGCATTCATTGTATGCTCCAAACAAGGGATGATAAACTTAATACCAAGGATCGCCCTTCACAAAGTACGAACTGCATTACCTTGTTCCAATTTCAAATTTCCCTTACACAAGGTTGTATGACTTGTAGGGTATGGATCTCATGTATACTCCACAAACCTACCTAGAATTACAATGAAAGAATTTGCATATAGGTGCCAAGCAATGTCAATAACAATGCATTCATTGTATGACCCAAACAAGGGATGATAAACTCAATACCAAGGATCGCCCTTCACAAAGTACGAACTGCATTACCTTGTTCCAAAGCTCCCATTTTGGCATAGGTAGGGAGGATACTGGCAAAGGTTGCGAAGTTTGGCTTTACACCTACCATTGCATTTGCTTAAAAGCTTCTGAATCTTTTTCAACAAACCCATTTCATGCATATCCTGTAATCGTAGCATTCTAATGAGAAACCCTTGGATGTGAAGGATGAAGGTGAGAAATTTCTTCCAAATGTTTTAAGTATGGCTTTTAATTGTAATGACATTTCTAAAGTGTGGGGAAGAGGGAAATTACAATTCAAATATTTTTTTATTTGTGTGACTAATTATTTAGTTGTGTTTTTTACCTAATGATCAAATTAGTCATTTATAGTTGTGTTGCAAAAACTGATTAGAATTTACTCATTTTTAGTTGTCGTGACTAAAAGTTTTAGTCACGTAGTCATTTATTTGCCAAAATTCTACTAGTGGAAGTTTTTTATAAAGCCAGCGATTCTTTTGGCACAACAAGAGCCTAGATTATGGAGGTAATTTATAAAATAAATGATGTATTAAGAGCCTGTACAAATTTTGATCTTGATGATATGGCCCCAGTAAATATGCAAGAATGTAAAGATAAGTTGTACCAGGTTATTCATGGGCAGTCCCCACTTAATATGATTGGGAAATTGGAAAAGGTTAGTGATCTCAGAGCTATATTTGTAGAATTCAGAAAAAACAGGAGATCAAGGGATGCAATTTATTGGAAGTTTCCACAGGAAGTTGATCAGCTAAGGTTTAGAATAAACTATATCAAGGATCCAAATCCAGCTGATATAAATCCAACATTGTCAGCTCTTACAACATACAACAACAGAGAAGCTGAGAAGAGTAAAGTCAACCTAGATGACGAGGATCAATAGAATATTCCAACAAAAAAAATTGAAATCCCGTCACTCCACTTTAGCTACAATTTTCAAATGTCATATGACTCTCTTTTGACTTCCTTCCACCTTGGAAATTGGCTCTTTGTCTTGTACAGCCAAATGGGTATTCATTTTGTCTATATTCAATGTATTTTAAGGTTATATTTTGTCTTTTTCCTATAGGACAAATGTAAACATGAAAAATGTAACAAACGGTTGTATCTCATTTAATGCAATGTAAATTTGGACCCTTGGTGTTGAGATAATCTCCACCATCCATCAAAAGCTTGGTATGATGCCTCCTCTATAAAAAGGGCCATCTTTTTCCTCATTGTAACAGACTCTTGATAGTGAATTGCTGAGACTATGCCAAAATTTTGATTAATATAAAGTAAGCTTTATAGGTTACTGGGAATTTGCATGTTGTGTTGTCTATTTTGGTTTTCATGGTTCACTTCAAGTATGGGATTAAATAAATGTGCTACTACAATGTTGAGTGAATGTTGAAAATATTTGATGAGTGCTTTGGTCCATACTATTGGTTCTTACTGATTGCAAGTTACTGTGCACAGTTAGCCTAGGCCCTTCTATTGAATTCAGTTTAGTTGCATTTCATAAGTTAAATTACACTATTTTTTGGGTATTTAATGAATGAGTGTGATTTGAAAATCTTAAGATTCCCTTGGTGATTACATCATTTTTTGTGAAATTATGGTATCTGCAGCTTGATAAAGTAGAAAGTGGTTTATCGAAAGCATTTGTCTATCAATAATATTTCCTTCATTGTGATTGTCACTTAGGATTTCACATTCTCTCTCAACACTTTACCTTTTGCATTTTATTTAATCAAGCTTTGTTAGATTTAGGCTTTAAGTAGCATCCACATTGTCAAATCTACTAAAAATATCAAAGGGTGATGAGGTCAGAGTAGGCTTTGTTAATACATCATCATTTACTCTATCAATCCGGAGGTGTTTGGAGTGATCTGCGATAAGACTGTTTATTGGGGAGGTTTTTGAATGGAACGATTAACGACCAAGGATCGGTTTAGGGACCCTTGCACAATTGGAGTTTTAATCTTCTTGCTCATAAAATAAACTACCTTAATTTTCTTGAAAAGAAACACTCTTGCTTGGAACGAAACTATTCTAACATTGCTGAAATAAACACACTTTCTAAAATAAACGCTAATCTAATTGCTTGAAATAGACACACGTGCTAAAATGAGGATTTGATCTAGTTGTTGGAAATAAACACACTTGTAGAAATGAGAGATGAAAAGAAATGAAATCTATTGTTACTTCTTAGGCATGCAATACTCTGAACATCACAGTGCTTAAAGAGATAACAAATCTAATTTTTACAATTTTCTATTTTTGAAGAATAAACCTGCAGGTGAGAACAGATAACAGGAAACAACATATATAACAATTTGCTGCAAGGAAATTAACAGGAACAGAAATAACACAAATAGAATATCGAGAGATCTCCTCCAAGAAGGGGAAATGGGCCCTACTTTCCTAGCTGGAGATGATCCTCTTTGCTTAACAACTTCTTTCAAAATAAATCTCCCTTCATTTGCATTTTATTCTCATTCAAAGAACGTACATGCCTAAACTCAGAAGTTTTCCTTCTGCTGAAAACAAACTGTGATGAATAACTAATTGATGAAAAATAGGAACTAACTTAAAAAGGTGCCATGGCTCTTCTACTTATACAATCGAGCCTTATTGGAAAGAGATACTAATTGCAAGTCTAACTACAGCGAACTGGAATAGCCAACTGCATGCTTATTGAAAGGAAAATCTAGTTACTAACTAATTCCTATGAACTGGAACTGGAACAGCTAGCTGTATTATTTGCTTAACTACACAATCAATTGCAAAGAACTCCAGATCGATGATCTGAATAAGGAGATTAGCAGGGTGAACTCCATGAGTTCCCTAAAATAGTGGGGTGCTTGGTGGCAGTGATAGCTAGAACTAATGTCTACCATCAGTTATCTGGGTCACAAAAGTTCAGTGACATGGTGGTGTGATCAAGAGTTGCGGCAAGGATCAAGGCGCTAGTTTGGATGTGTTGTAGGTTTTAGAGGATCTCCAGGAGCATTTGTTGGAGGTCATCAACTCAAGGGAGGATGACACTTAGGAAGTATTGGTCTCCGGAGCTATCTAGAGTTTATCTGAAGTTCAACTGTTGCAATCCTTATTTAACATCCACAACTTATACCGCAAATTATGAGATATGCACATAGAAAATGTCATTCAAGTATCAAAAGCAAAGAGATTTCATCAAAGTGTAATGGAAACAAAACACAAGCATAATCAATCCTCAAGACAAATATAACTATAATAATATGTATTTATATGCCGATATGTTTTTAAAAGTTTATTAGAACATGAAAAATATTGATAATTAAATGAGTCAACCCTTTGGCTCATCATCTCCTCCCCACTTAACTTATGCCATGCTCTTATGGCATCTACTATACTGCCCCATCAAGTATATTCTTCCCCTCCATTATTGTGTTGCAATTGTAGTCGTCATCACTATATTGGAACAACTGTCTTCTCTTGGGATGGAACCTGTCATTCTCTTGAATTCTACTATACCATTTGCTAAATTTTTCCTGCAGCAGTGGTTAAGCTTGAGGGTGGCTAAGTTTGGGTGTTGGCATGAGCAACAATGGAGGCCTAAACCTCATTCTTATCCAGTTTTTTTGCTTTTATTGAATAATTGGAATGGGCCTCCTAAATTTTGCAGTCATCCATCATATGTTTGCAGGGGAAACTGGTTCCCTTCTTTTCAGTACATTGGGAAGTGTCTCAAACCATACTCTATAGCTTGACACAGTGGAATTGGGAAGGTAATCTGCAACAACAAAGAAATCTGCAATACAAGAATTTAGATTTTGTATGTATTGGCCTGTGATACCCTACCTATAAAAATTTTCTCTAAAAGTGTTTTTGAACCAAAGTCTTTGGGCATTCATGCCTCATTAGAAGGCCAATTGTCCCAGCAGCAGTCTCATACTCTTCCATTTTGTCTTCCCATAATCTATTGTTTCTCAATAGGGACAGGTAGCTCTGGATTTGGAGTTCCCCTATATAAATATTTAGCATATAAGTATCGATATGGCCCAGAATGTGACCATGTTGGAAAAACTTACAGAGAAGGTTCCTCTAGTCTAGTGGGTTTTGGAAGTAACAATCAACAAATTCTTTGTCATTCTCAAAATCAAAAGGCAAATTGCATCTAATGCGTAATAGTTTCCATATCAAAAATTGTTCTCTTAGAAAAAGAGCATACACACCTGAGGGTGCCCTTTATGCTAACAGGGTTTCCCTTGTTTCACAGGTGACAACTAGATTTTGCTCTACCTTTACTTTCTCCTACATCAAGGTCTCCATCTCTCTCCAAAGCTTTGCAATTTCACCTCTGATTTTCCTATTATCTCCAGTTAATTGCAGATTTTGTACATAAACATTTAAGGACGTGGTGGCAGGGGTTTGCTAGGCTGCAGTCTGTCTCAATCTGGCAATTTGCTTGTCCTTTTAGGCAATCATGCCTACTTGATTATCCGCCTACTTGATTATCCACCTCCTTTTTCAAAGAAGAAATTTCTTTCTCCTTGTCTTCTTTTTCCCCAGTGGCCTTCGCCCTCTCTGCCGCCAGCTCCTCATCTTTCACTTTTACTTGCTGGGACAAGGCTGCCAACTGTGTCTTACATTGCTTTAGCTCAAATTCAATCTTGGAAATGGAAAGGGCATGTCCGGTGTCCTATGCCGTGGTATCTTCAGAGCTAGAGCTCTCTGTCATGACCTGTTTTCCCTACCTGTGACCATGTTGCAATGGTTCATTCTCTGGTGCCTCCAGAGCATCATGCTCACCAACTGCCATTGGAATGCCACTATCGCCACCTTTCTCAATTGTTTCTTGTCCCTTTGGTGGAATATCATTTCCACCACTCTCCTCAATTGCTCCTTGTGTTATTGGCGGATTGTCTTGCTGACTTGCTAGAGCAATGGGGACTGGTTCAATATCTTCCTCATCCAAAGAAATAATAAAGGTGCGAGAGTGTCTTATTTGTGTAGGTCTAGAAGATGCTGCTTCACCCAGTTGGCACTAATGCACTGCACCTTTTCAAAGCCTTTTGAAGCAGACTTCGGAAGGATTTGAAGGCATGGCGATGGCCTCGCCCGATACAGACACAGTAGTAGAAGAGTGCTTTGTTCTTTTCTTCCTTGGCGTTAAAGCCAAAAAGTCTTCCCATTTCCTTTGGCCATCTTCCTGTTGCATGAAATGGTGTTTAATAATCAAATGGATTAACCCTGCATGGCTAACTTGGCCCTCTCTATTTTTCTACTTTGTCAGCATGTTTATCAATGTAGTGTACAAAAAGGCAAGGATGTTTATCAGAAATTGTAGATTATTGACACCATGCCTCATGTGTGTAATCAATCTCATTCTAGGGCCGAGTACAGTCCCATACTGGCCATCACAAGTAAAGAACTTCATAACCCATACGACTACAGTCTTCCATGGATCCGAAAGACTGTTCCTATCGATGCTTTTTGTGGCACCTTTGCTAACAATGTATCAAGGCAAGGGCTGCAGAGTGACATGGAAGTTCTGAATTAACTCCTCATACCAGGGTTTAGTGGAAAATAAATCAACTCCTACTGCAGCTATTCTAGAAATTTGACTAATGATAGTAGAATTGATTGGAATCCTTACCCCTTTTACAGTTGTGAATGTCCTGTGGAAATTTTTGACAAATTCTTGGACCAATTCCTCCTCGAAACCCTTGAACTTCTACAAGAACTTGAGCCACCTCACCTGTTGGAAAATCTAAGCACTAGCGTCGTCGATGATTGCATTTTTTGGTTTTGTCTTCCTTTTGTGCCCCATGTCTGGTGATTATCTCTCTGTCTGCTACTCTAGTTTGAAGAAATTCAATCTAGAGCAAGGGATTTACATTACAACTTTGGTTTATTGAAAACTTTCTTTACTTTGGCTCGGTGAAGAATGAAGCTATTGAAGTATGAGTTGCCATCTACATATTCGTTGGAAAAAATAATTGCATGCAGGTTGGCATTTGTTTCGGCTGTCCTTTCGGTACTCATGGCGGATACTCCGGAGTGCTGCCACAGGGTGGCACATGCAAAATTTTTCTTCAAAGGCACCATTTTAATTGCCTTCTATGAATTTCCAGAGCTGACGCCATTCCACTATGGCTTTATGTCAATTTAGATGTACTTCCCCCTTAATTGGTCATCATTACTATTATTATGATTTTGCAAATCGGGCTTTTATTCCATTTTTGGCAATAATTTAAAACTCACCCATCTTAATAACCAAGTACTGCGATCTCCTTGGGGAATACACAAGATCCACTGTCAAGTACCCTATTGCCACTTGTCAACCCACAATCATTGTTGTCACTGCTATTTTTGAGTGCTAAAAGTTGAAGCTGCATGATGTTACTTTTTGAAACACGTGGCATTTTTATACATATTAAAATAATTATATAATTTTTGAGAAGAGAGCATACCTACATAAAGTACCTATGACCTTGACTATGTCACTTCACCTTTTTTAACCAAATTAATTTCCACCGCATATTGGTCTTGTGTCCAAGGGTATTTGAGAAGGCAGTGCTCGCTTGGTATTCATCCGGAGTTGTCTCGAGCTTTTTGAAGCCAGCAGGATCTATCTGGAGCCATCTGGATCTATCCAAAGCCATCTGGATCTCATAGTATCTCAAAAAGATTTGTAGAATCTACAAAAGATTTTTATTGAAAGGTAAGGGGATTTCAAAGAAAAGACCACCATTGCTGGTTTTCAGTCTTTCCTCTAGGCAAAGCCGCAATTACTAGTTTTTAACATTTGCCTGAGCTATTTATTTATTTATTTATTATAGGAGAGGCCACCATTTCTAGTTTTCAACCTCAACTACTTTATTCATTTAAGAATCATCATTTAGAGCATGATTCCCATGGAAGAAAGATCTTCCACAGAGAAATGTTCTATTCGAAACTAAATTTCGGTAGAGAATTCTTCTTTAGAGGCTAGTTTATGAAATAGCTTCAATCTATGTCTGTTGACTAGAAAAACTCTGTGATCTCCATCAATTGGAGCTAACTGGATAGCTCCATTGCTAAAGGCTTCTTGAATTTCATAGGGCCCCAACCATCTGGTATGTAGTTTTCCTTTTAGATCCTGGTATTTAGAATCATACAACAGGGCCCAATCTGCTTGCTTGAAGTGCTTGCTAATGATGTCCTTGTCATGCCATTCTTTCCTTTGTTTTTGGATTAATTTTGTATGTTGTAGTGCCTCCATTCTGATCTCATCTAGCCTGTTTAACTGTAATATCCTTTGTTGCTATGCCTCGGTCAAATCAATTCCAACTTCAAGTGTTGTCTTTAATGTCTCTACCTCATATTCGATGGGTAGCACTGGGTGTTTCCCATAAACTAACTCATATGGAGTGAAGTTAGTTGTTGATCTCCAGGTAGTATTATAAGCCCAAACAAATTCTATCATTCTATTGGCCCAATCTATCCTCTTGCTTGAGATAGTTTTGGTGAGAATATTCTCCAATTCCATGTTTGTGACTTCAACCTGACCATTGCTCTGCGGATGATATGGAGAAGATTTCCTGTGACTGATCTGATATCTTTCCAGGAATGCTTTGATCATGGCAGACATAAATTGTAGTTCTTGATCAGAGACAAGAGTTCTAGGTGCTCCATACCACTGCAAGATATGTTTGTACAAAAAATCTACAACTTTCTCCTCTTTTGCTGCTGGTAGTGCTTTTGCCTCAACCCATTTGGTGGCATAGTCTGTGCAGACCAGTATGTAGTGATTTCCTCTAGATGGTGGGTCAATTGGTCTGACAAAATCTATCCCCCATTTTTCAAATGGCTCTAAAGCCACTTGGGGATGGAGTGGTATCTCTGTGGTGAAGGTTGGATGTCCCATTCATTGGCACTGATCACATTGCTTGACATATTGGTGAATATCTTTGGTCATTGTTGGCCAAAAATATCCAACTCCCAAGATTTTGTGCCCCATTCTGATGGCTGAAAAATGTCTTCCAGAAGGTTCATCGTGACATGCATAGATTATGTCATACACCTCTGTTTCCTGTACACATCAACGTAATACATGACCAAGACAATTTTTAAATAGAAAACCATTTACCCACTTGTATCTGGAGCTCTCTTGAACTAGCCGTCTGATTTCTTTCGAGTTGAAGTGCTATGGACATTTCCCTAAAACCAGATAATTAGCCAGATCGGCAAACCATGGAAACTGTATAGAGATAGAGAACAAATGTTCATCAGGAAAGGTATCATCCACTAGTTCATTATTTCCTCGCACATTCAATCTAGACAAGAAGTCAGCAACAACATTATCTTTGTTTGGTTATCAACAATGGTTATGTCAAATTCTTGCAATAATAATAGCCATCTAATAATTCTACCTCCTACTACAGCCTTGTTCATCAGATATCTTATGGCTGCATGATTAGTGTGTATGAAGATTTTATAGCCTGTGATGTAGTGGCAAAATTTGTTGATAGCATAAACTACTGCCAGAAATTCTTTTTCAGTTGTGGTGTAATTTTTCTCGGCTGGGTTCAAGTTTTTGCTGATGTAATATATTGCATGCATACCTCCAGACTCACTTAATTGTCCTAAAACTGCCCCAATGGCTTGATTAGAAGCATCTGTGTGGATGAGAAATTGTTCTCCCCAATTTGGTCCTTTTATTACTGGAGCTCTTATGAGGGCACTTTTGATGGCCTCAAACGACTATTGGCATTCTTGTGTCCATTTAAATTTAGAATCTTTTTTTAGCAAAGTGAACATAGGGTTAGCTTTTCGACTAAATTTTCAATGAACCTTTTGTAATAGCTAGCATGTCCCAGAAAGCTACTTACCTCAGTTTGAGTTTGAGGAGGGGGAATTTGTACTATGATTTCGACCTTTTTAGGATCAACTTTCAATCCCTCTTGCGATGGTGACCAAGTACAATTCCCTTGGTCATCATGAGGAAGCATTTTTCATGATTTAAAGATAGTTGGTGTTCTATGCATCTTTCAAGTACCTTATTTAAACTATTCAGGGCTTCATCAAAGGTTTTACCATGCATCTTAAAGTCATCCATATAGACTTCTACATAGGTATTTGCTAGATCAACAAATATTACTAAAACACCATGTTGAAATGTGGCTGACGCATTACACAACCCAAATGGAAAGACTCTGTAGGCAAATGTCCCCCAAGGACAGGTGAAGGTTGTCTTATCCTGATCTTCTAGAGCTACCTGGATTTGGTTGTAGCCACTAAAACCATCCAAGAAGGAGAAATAGCGACTTCCAGCCAAGTTGTCTAAGAATTGGTCAATGAAAGGGAGTGGAAAATAATCCTTCTTTGTAGCTTTGTTCAGCTCCCTATAATCTATGCATACTCACCATTTTCCATTCTTTTTGAGTACTATTACTAATGGTGATACCCATTGACTATCAAAGATGGGATAAATGAATCCTACCTGCAATAGTTTCTCAATTTCTTCCTTCACTGTCTTTTAAAGCTAGGTTGATTCTTCGTTGTGGTTGCTTAACAGGTTAGACATCCTCAATATAAATATGGTGTGTACAAACACTGGGATGAATTCCTTTCATGTCTTTGTATTCCCATGCAAAATCCTGAGTTTGGTTCTGTAACAATTTTGCCAACTAAAACCTCTTCCACTTATGTTAACCAACTACTAATAGAAAGTTCTTTGTTGGTTTGGACTGGGATTTGTTTTGTGCCAACATGGATAGAAAGAAGTTCTCTATATGGACTTAACAACGTGTTTAAAGGACAAAGGTGAGGTATGACTTGGTGGAGAGTTTTCACTTGTTGGTAACTTACATGGGAGGCAATCTTTTCAGAATATGGGCAATTAAAAGCTTTGAAGGACCCTTTCGGGTCTCTCCTGAGCCATTTAGAGACCTCTTGTTGAGTAGCACTATATAAGGAGAGTTCACTATTTTGTTCTAGCTCATTATATTCCTCAGTACATTCTTCAAAGTGTTCTACTATTGTTACCATTACCAATGAGGAGGTGTCCTCTTCATCAGAATCCATCAAGTCATCTATCCATGGTTTGTTTTCATATTGCAGAAATGGTTTGGCCGGAGGATAGATAGAAAGTTATTTAAGTCTCTTTCCATTTGAAATGGTCATACTTCTAGATCTATAGTCAATAAGTGTTGTTGTTGTAGCCAACCAAGGTCTTCCCAGGATTATTGGGTAAACTGATCGTTTCTTTCTTGTCTATAGGATAAGGAAATCCACCGAATAATCCCAAGTGTCAATAGTGACTATGATGTCCTCCAAAATTCCTTCCGGTTTGGTAATAGATAGGTCTGCAAGTTGTAATACAGTTGAGGTTGGCTGAATGTGTGTTAAATCCAAAGCTTCTATAGTTTCTAATGTCATTACATTGATAGCAATACCCAAATCTATTAAAACATTTGAAACTGATACCCCTTCTATGTCTACCGTAATGATTGGGCTCCCAGGATCCCCATATTTTTGAGGGATTAACTTGCCTAATAGGACATCCACAAGTTTTCCTTCCACTTGGATAGTGTTAGGCAATTTTCTTTTTCTTCTTGGAAGTTTTAGACACAAACTTTTAATGGTCTGGTTTATCTCAGGAATTTCTTTTATCACCTATAACAAAGGAACTTCAATGTGCATTTTTCTAAGTTCCCTAATTAATTAGGAGTCATCATGTGAGGTAGGTTTTCCTTAGATTGTAGAGGAGCCTATTTCAATCATTCTAGGAATGGAATAGAGGTTTCCTTCAGAATCTCTTTTGTTTCTTTTTATTTAGCCTTCTTATTGGATTGTTGTGTATCGTCTTTAAGATTCATGTCTTCTTCTTCAATGACTTCCTCAATAGGTATAGTTACAGGCACATTTCTAGATTAGAGTTGGATATCATTGATCTCTACCACATTTAGGTTTGTTGTATTTGGATTAGTATTGTACACCTGTTGCTGTGGCCTATTGTTCTTGGGGTTTGGAACTGGTTGTGCAGGCATTGATGGTTGGTTTACTTGCTCATTGGGATTTACATTCGCAAGCTATGAATGTTCTAGAAGTAAGGCCTGAGGTTGGTTTCCAAATCTCCTCATTCCTTGGTTGTATTAAGGAGCCCATTGTGGTTGATATTGTTGCTGGTTTGACCATTGTGGATTAGACCAAGATTGATTTGTCCAATCTTGTCGAGGCCATGAACCCCACTGCATTGCCATTTGCATTCCCCAGGCTCCATTATAAGATTTTCCTCTTGGAGCATATTGGTTTTTACACTGATTAAATCCATAATTAGGTTGTTTCTGACCAATAAAATTCATCTCTTCCTAATCTGCTGGAACCTTTTTCAGTCTTTTTTTAATCTCAAGAAGTAGACCACATTTGTTAGTAGGATGATTTTTCTCATATATTTTACATAACTCAGTTCGATTCAAAGGCCATTCCCTAAGTGGATGTTTTTCCCTACAACGAGGGAACTAAATAGATAAGGGTTTAGTATTCTTTTTACTAGCCTGCATGCCATCCAAAGTGGTATTCAAATGAAGTAGGATGTCAGTTTTAAGATTTGCTAGTTCCTCCATTACTTGCGTAACATCACTATTACTACCCCTTTTTAAAATTCTCTTGCCAGTTCTTGTACGAGAATAGTTTCTGCAAACTTCTATAATTTCTTCAAAAGTTTGCTTATTAATGTCTCCCTTACCCATTAGATTTAATGCCTCTCTGTTGTCATCATCAATCCCTCTTAGAAAGGTGGTCTTACTTAGTTCCTCATCTAGGTTGTTTCCACACCTCCTATGGACAAATAAGAATCTATCCACATAGTCTTCTAAGTTCTCCTCCTCCATTTGTTTCATGCAGAAAAGTTCATCTTTCCAATCCCTGACTCTACAATAATCCTAGTATTTATCAAGAAAAACTATTTCCATATCATCCCATGTGGTGATAGAGTCTGCTGCCAAGCCCATGAACCATCTTAAAGCTAACTCCTTAAGAGTGGAAGGGAAAAGTTTTAGCTTCTGGTTATCAGTAGCGTAGTCATTGTTGGCAAAAGACACATTGGAGCTTCTTGATTGTTGTCATTGATGGCAACAAAGGTTATCCCACACATCCGCAAGACATGATAGGTCCTCACCGGAAGTCAGATTGAAGAAGTGTTGAGGTCCGGTAACCAAGAATAGAGAAATCAGTAAGGTCCGACAGACAGGTCCGGATCTCTCAGTAGAAGTATCTCAATGAAGTACGGATTTGGGGAAGTCAAGAGGAGTATCTTGACTAATAGATTCCAGGGTTTGAGCCTCCGGTGTGGAAAGGATAAAGAGATATGAATGCTTGAGTGTCAGGTTCCCAAGTGACAGTGTAAACAGAGGAAGAACTGACTGGTAGAACATCAGACTTTATTCCGGATGTGTTACTGATGATGGAAAAGGTTCTTAAGGCATAAGTTATGTTTGGCTGATGTGATTGATGACTTCTACAAGTATATCCTTGATCCGCATTACTTGGTAAGCAAGGATTCAGCCGACAGATCAGAGTTTGTGAAAAGATTGACTATTCCAGATGCTGACTAGAAAGGTGATGAAATCGCTTGTGCGGATATATATACAAGATGGATTTAGTTGTGAGAAGTGTTGTGGTTATATGTAATAGATGAAGAAAAGCAATAGACCCGAGTAAAAGAAGAAAGGAAGATTCAGTATGTGAAAGGAGAGCAGCTTAAAATAAGAGGAAAGATGAAGTGCAGCAGATCAGTGTACTGAGCCTAACCGAAACTGAACCCCAGCATATGTTGATGCTCCTTATCAGTTCAAGTACTGTATTACACTCTTTATAAATTGTAGATAGTGTGTCTCTTGTAGGCAGTGTGCCTTTTGTGAGCAGTGTGCTTGGGCAGTGAGCCCTAATTAGCACGTGCCATTTTGTATTTCCATTCTTCTAACAGAGAATACAATCTTGGGTTAATCACCCCATGGTTTTTCCCTTAATAGGGTTTCCACGTCAAAAATATTGTGTCATGTGTATTTCCATTTCATGGTTATGTTTGCTTATTTGAATTAATGTTGCATTGCTTATTGAAAAAGTTAAGAAAGAAGAAATAGTAGGATAACTGATTCACCCCCCCTCTTAGTTATTAACAGTCATAAGTTTGACAGAGAACTTTGAACTCAAATAGGAATTGGTCTGGATCTTCTGACGTTTTTCCCCTAAAGGTAGGTAAAAATACAGTTGATATGTTTTTCATAGGAGGCTCATTTAACTCAGGAATGATGGGTATCAAATAAGAGAAAGTTCTATTAACAGACAAATCTTCTTGATCACCCATGGTTGAGGATGTGGCAGATGAGTTGGAAGACTCTGATAGTACTGGTAATCTTGATTGATCAAATGATCTAGAGGTTCTTCCAAAATAGCCTCTAGAGGTATATCTATTATAAGATGTCTAATGAATCGACCTAAGGCATCCCTAGGTCTTCTCATAAACTCATGGATCGAAAGTCTTATTAACATCTTAAACCTACAATGATTTGTAGATTATTCCTCGGCAACGGCACCAAAAATGACAAGGTCGGAGTAGGCTTTGTTAATACATCATCATTTACTCTTTATCAATCTGGAGGTGTTTGGAGTGATCTACAATAAGACTGTTTGTTGGTGGGTTTTTGAATGGAATGATTGAGGACCAAGGATCAGTTTAGGGACCCTTGTACAGTTGGAGTTTTAATCTTCTTGATAATAAAATAAACTACCTTAATTTTCTTGAAAAGAAACACTCTTGCTTGGAATGAAACTATTCTAACATTACTGAAATAAACACACTTGCTGAAATAAATGCTGATCTAATTGCTTGAAACAAACACACGTGCTAAAATGAAGGTTTGATCTAGTTGCCGGAAATAAACATACTTGCAAAAATGAGAGATGAAAAGAAATGAAATCTATTGTTACTTCTTAGGCATGCAATACTCTGAACATCATAGTGCTTAAAGAGATAAAAAATCTAATTTTTACGATTTTCTATTTTTGAAGAATAAACATGTAGGTGAGAACAGATAACAGGAAACAACACATAACAATTTGTTGCAGGGAAATTAACAGGAATAGAAATAACACAAATAGAATACTGAGAGATCTCCTCCTAGAAGGGGAAGCAGGCCCTACTTTCCAGCTGGAGACGATCCTCTTTGCTTAACAACTTCTTTCAAAAGAAATCTCCCTTCATTTGCATTTTATTCTCATTCAAAGAACGTACATGCCTAAACTTAAAAGTTTTCCTTCTGTTGAAAACAAATTGCGATGAACAACTAATTGATGAAAAACAAGAACTAACTTAAAAAGGTGCCATGGCTCTTCTACTTATACAGTCAAACCTTATTGGAAAGAGATACTAATTGTGAGTCTAACTGCAGTGAACTGGAAAATCTAGTTACTAACTAGTTCCTATGAACTAGAACTGGAATAGCTAGTTGTATTATTTGCTTAACTACACAATCAATTGTAAAGAAATCAAGATCCATGATCTGAATAAGGTGATTAGCATGGAGAACTCCATGAGTTCCCTAAAACAGTGGGGTGCTTGGTGGCATCAATAGCTGGAACTGATGTCTGCCATCAGTTATCTAGGTCACCAAAGTTTAGTGACATGGCAGTGTGATCAAGAGCTACAAAAAGGATCGAGGCACTGGTTTGGAAGCGTTGTAGGTTTTAGAGGATCTCCAGGAGCATTTGTTAGAGGTCATCAACTCAAAGGAGGATGACACTTAGGAAGTATTGGTATCCAGAGCTATCTGGAGTTTATCTAAAGTTGAACTATTGTAATCCTTATTTAACATCCACAACTTATACCACAAATTATGAGATATGCACATAGAAAATGTCATTCAAGTATCAAAAGTAAAGAGATTTCATCAAAGCGCAATGGAAACAAAACATAAGCATAATCAATCCTCAAGACAAATATAACTATAATAATATGTATTTATATGCCGATATATTTTTAAAAGTTTATCAGAACATGAAAAATATTGATAATTAAATGAGTCAATCCTTTGGCTCATTAAAACGCAACTTGCACACTTTGTTGTAATAATTTATAAACCCTATCAGTTGCATGTAAGTCCCCTTAATTGGTACAACCGATACATTCCACTAAGTTATCCTACGAGCTAAGACCTAGCTGTATAAACCTTGGGGCAGTCCTATTTTGAAGTGTTAGGATAGGATTCCTTTCAAGAGAGGTGAGATACCTTGGTATTTCATCTATGTTGTTGCATGCTAAAACCACCATCAATAGAATTGGTGCTAGAAGGAGGACCTGACTAGGTTAAACCTTGTCTAAACCCCTCAGTTTTAGAGAGTAACCTTGGGGACGAGACAAAGACATACTAGATACAGTTCAAATGGAGAAGAGCTGCGATCCTTGACCTAATTTAGAAGAACTAGGAGAGATCAAGGAGTGCACAGAACCCCAAGGGCACAATCTTCACCAAGAAACCCAACTATAGTTCAAGTCAATTTCCAAAACATGGCTTTTTTCACTGCTAATAATCATTCTCCACTCAATTTCAACAATTACCATGACATGCCCAAAAACCCTGATAAGTTCTACTCAAAGTTTCGCACTAATGAGCCTGATAGAACTACTAATGAACACATTAATATCTTTGAGAGTAGTATGTTCATGCTTCAGGTACAACATGAGGATGTGGTCTATAGGTTGTTCCCCTACTCGCTGCAGGATGAAGCTTATTATTGGTTTGTTAACCTCCCTTCAGCTTCCATCAATTCATGGCTAAGTTTAAAAAATGCATTTATGAACTACTTTAGAATGCCCACCACCCCTGTAGACCTTTACAGGTCCTTTGTGGAGATTCATAGAGCTAAAGGATAATTGATATCATGTGTATTTATGTCCTTTCTTCCTTTGGGCAAATGAACAAGATCCTAGGTGTTGCGAGAGTATAAAGTCATCATCTCCTCCTGCATGGCTAATTGCCAAGACTCACTATCATCTGCATGAATAGCTTCCTTGTAGGATCTAGGTTAATCGTCGGTACTCAATAAAGCAAATACACAACAAAAATCTGGTGGGCTATACCTATCAAATGGGTTTTGTTGTCTTGTGGATCTTCTTAGAGGTGGAGTAATAGACTCTTCAGGTTCTTATGCATGATCATATGTACCAACTTCTTCTATCACAACAGATTCTTCCTCATTAGAACTTTCACTTGAGTCTTCTTCTACTTCTTCACCCCCTATCCATCATTATGTTCCTCCTGAGGTGTATCTTCATGCTCTAATTCAAAATGCATTCTCTTCACCTTTTCTTCTTTTTCCTTTGGTTGTTTAGGTTCTAAGATAACACTAAGTTTGCTGAAAATAACATCTCTAGAATAGATAATCTTTTGGGTTAGTGGATTCCAAAGCTTATAACCTTTTACATTATCTCCATATCCAATGAAAGTACATTTCAGCATTTGGATCCAACTTAGTTCATTTTTCTTTAGGCACATGAACATAAGCCTCATAGCTAAATACCCTTAAATATGAAACAAAAGGTTTCTTACCTATCCACATTTCATAAGGAGTTGAAACAAGAGCCTTACACAGAGATATGTTAACCAAGTAGCTTGTAGTACACACAACCTCTACCCAAAAGCATTTGTTTAATTGTGATTTACTTAACATACTTCTAGGTTTTTCCATTATTGTCAGATTCATCCTTTCTGCCACTCCATTCTGTTGTGGAGAATACAGAGTAATTTTCTATCTAACAATACCTACATGCTTACAAAATTCATCAAATTCCTTAGAATAGTATTCCCCTCCATTGTCAGATCTCAAAACCTTTATCTTATAATCTGATTGGTTTTCAACTAAAGCTTTAAATTCCTTAAACTTAGTGCAAACTTGAGATTTGTGAGGCATAAAATAAATCCAGGTAAACCTTGAGACACCATCAATGAAGGAAACAAAATATCTATATTTTCCAATTGATTCAACATCCATTGGACCAAAAACATCCAAATGAATAAGTTCCAATTTGTCATTAGATTTATTACTACTTGAAGGGAATGGAGATCTATTATGCTTTCCAAACACACAATGTTCATAGAATTTGAAACTCTCATCAAAATCAGATAAATTGTCTAACAATTTATTATTTAAAATAGTCTTTAAACTAGACTGACTTATGTGGCCCAATCTATGGTACCACAACATACATGCATTTTTAGTATTAGCCTCAGATGCATAAGAGACAATTCAAATAGTAGTGGCTTCTAGCTTAAATAGAGTTCCCAATCTTTTACCCTTTGCTACCACCAAGTTTCCTCTCACCAATCTACAACCATGCTTATCAAATGTCACACGCATTCCCAAATCATTCAACTTTAAAACAGAAATCAAATTTCTAGCCAATCCAGGAACATACAAAACACCAGGGAGGGTTATAATTCTCCCATCATTGAAACACAACATTACCTTCCCTCGTCCAACAATTGTTGGAAAGAGACACTACTATACATGATAGGTGTTGTCATTGATGGCAACTAAGTCTTTTTTAAACACATCCATTACATAATTTGTTCATACCGGAAGTCAAAGTGAAGATTTGTCTAAGTTCGGCTAGTTAGAAACAGAGCATGTGACAGGGTCCAATATCTAGGTCTGGATCTCTCCGGTGGTAAATCACAGTATGTTGTGGATCTAAGAGAGTAATAAGGATTGTTACGACTATCTAAATCTAGGAATGTAGCCTCCAGTGATGAAGTATTTAAATGTTATAAGCATCTGAGTATCGGGTTCTAGTTAGTCAATACACTCAGTAGTAGAGCAGGCTGACTTAGCATTTGATCTTAGTCCAGATGAAGAAAAGTAGTTGTTTAAGTAATTTGTGATAATCAGTGGTATTGGATGACATGGTTGATGATTTGAGAACACAAGTTTTTGGTCCACATTGTTGATTGTGCATGGATTCAACCGACGGAGTAGAGTTCTTAACAAATGTTCTAAGCTTTCTTGAAGCTGACTACAGTTGATTGAATTTCTTGTTGTGGATATATATAGCCAATGGATTCGAGTGTTTTGGTGTGTGTGTGTCATGTGATGATGATGTAAGTGTGAAAAAGGAAAAAGGAAGTGCGAAGGTGAAGATCTAAACTTGGATTATGGCCAAAGAGTGAAACAGGGCATAGAAATGATGAAGTGTGTAAGATCAGTATTCTGTGCTTAACCGGAACTAAATTTTTGCATTGGTAGATGTCATTTCTCAGTTCAAATATTCTGTAATCTTCTTGTAATCATTTTTGTAGGCAGTGAGGCTCTTGGAGTAGTGAGCTATGGGTAGTGCGCCCTAAAGGCATGTGCCTTCCCCATTTGTAATACTTTTAACAAAGTACAATTTCTTGTGGGTTAACCCCCACCGTGGTTTTTCCCTTAACCGGATTTCCACGTAAAAATCCTAGTGTTATGTTATGTTTCTACTCATGTGTTCTTGATTGATGCTTTCATGGTTATATCATTAATTTGTTAATAAGTGATAAAGAAGGTAAATTGTTGCAAGTGATAAAAGTTTTTGTGACAACTGATTCACCCCCCCTCTCAGTTGTCTACCCTTATTTCAACAATTGGTATCAGAGCAAGGTTCCTTGGAAGAAGCTTAATAGCTTGAGGAAGATCTGGGAAGATATTAAAATGGATTCATATAACCTCTAGGAACAACTTAAACTTGCTTTAGAAGATCTTGATCAGTCCAGAACTGATGTCAAGGAACTACAAGAGAACCTTAAAGATGCTGAAGACTTCATTGAGACCTTAAAAGAAAATTTGAGCAAATCTAATGGAAAGAGGAAGGAGCTACTTCTTCAACTAGGAAATTAGAATGAAGATAAGGACAAGGATGAGGCCCCGAAAGAGAAGACAAAGGAATGTGAGAAGTTAGCTAAAGAAGTTGTTATACTAAAACATGAGATGGAATCCGGGGTAATGAGGCTAACCAAGGAAATTGAAGAAAGGAAGAAGACTGAAGAAAAATTGAATCAATCTCTGAAAGAAAGAATAGAAGAATGTTGTAGATTAGACAGGATAGTTGGCCATCTAGAGTCTAATCTACATGAAAGCAGAGACAATGAGGAAGAACTTGAAAGGCAAATTGTTATTCTCAAACATGACCTAGAAGTTGCAAATGAATACAAGGAGAAGTTCAAGATAAGCTCAGCAAAACTTGAAGTACTGCTTGAGAGTCAGAAGAAGGCAGATGATAAGCATGGTCTAGGATATAAGAAAGGTGAAAGCTCTGGATCCGGTCAAAGAAATCCTAAATCAAGGAATCAAAGAAACATACCTAGAAGACCTCCGGTAAGACAACCTAATGCTCAAAGGGTATCCATCTTTCAATGGAAATTGTTTCAATTGCAATAAATTTGGTCATAGAGCCACTTGGTGCAGAAGAAGAATAAATCAAAGTGGTCCATCCTTCTCCGGTCAATGCTTCAAGTGTAAGAGGTATGGTCATAGATCCAATGAATAGAAAAGTATGATAATTAATAACTCTAACAATAGAGGAAATGGCAATTCTTTCAATGGCAAATGCTTTGCATGCAATAGATTTGGACATATGGCTAATCAATGTAGATCAAGAGGAAATCAATCAATTGGGCAAAGAGATGTGTTCTTCAATTGTAATTGATCCAGTCATATTGCAAGATTCTGTAGAAGTAGGAATTGTGATAGAAAAGGTCTGGTAAATAGAAAACTAGATGAGCAAAGAGAAGACAAGGGCAAGGGAAAAGTTAATGTGAATGAGGTCCAGAATAAAATGAACAAAACTTGTGTAAATAAAAGTAAGATGAATGTTGACAATGGGTCTGCACTAGAAACCGGTGCTGATAATTCCTCTAGGAATTGAATTAGGAGCTTTGGCTCAGGGGGAGATGCATTGAAAATCAAATTCCCCCAACCAGTAAGTGGGTGCCTAAATCTGGCATTCTGGAAGAAAAAAGCTAAAGTGATTGATTGCGAAGCAATTGAAGATTGACTGCATGCAGAAATAGTGTAACCGGATGTATTAGGGCAGAGCATTTATTATAATGACAAATTAGGTTTTGCAGATTATAAAAACTTATTCATTCAATCATTTGGATCACTTTGCATTCAAAGAGAATGAATAGAAGAGTACCTGAGCTAAGATTTCAAGGATTTGAAGTGCGACTGGCAAATTCATTAGCCAACCCTAATTCCATGAAAGAAAAAGGTATTTTTCTACAAAGCTTTGAACTTGTAATCTTTTGCAATGGCTACACCATTGGTTGTTGATATTACTGAAAGGCCCCGACCAAAATTCAAGAAGCATCCACACAAATTAGTATAAGTCGGCCCGTTAGGTGCATTTTCAAGTGTTCCATATGGTGTATTGCATGTTGAAGATATTAGGGTCTATATTCATGCAAGCATAGATGAATTTGGGGACTCAAGGTTTGTAGATTTGTTCATGAATCATCTAAGGGATGAAATTCACAGTCTTAAACCTAAGTATAAAGCACTGCACGATAAACATTTCATTCAAATTATGGGGTTTCCAACCTTCGATGAAGATGAATGGGTCCGGTATGTTTTAAGCTGAATGCATGATGAGTTTATATGGCTAATGAAAAATTTCAAGATCACCAAGGATGCCATCAAGGTCGTGACAAGGTTAAACTCATCTGGTGGACTGCCAATGTTGAAGGCTGTAAAGAATCAAACTATCACTGATGCAACTGGTGCCAAATTCGACAAAAGGGCAATGACTATCAATCACATTAGTGATCCAGATGTTAAGTTTGCTTCAATAGTTATCGGTTACAAAATTTATCACTCCAGCAAGGAGAACTCTATTTCTGGAATGACCATATATGTTACATACCAAATGTTAAAAGAAAATGCAGATTATAACCTGCATGAGTTATTATAGAACCAACTAGTTGAGAACTTGAACAAAATCAAGAAAGACAACAAAAACACCTTTAAATATGGTACATTGGTTCTATGTCTATTTTTCTACTTCATGAATGAGGTACCTGGAGTAAACGGTGTACACTGGACTAATGACGACCCAGTTGCTATTCAGATAAGAGATCATCTACACAGCATTGGTGACTATAAAGCTCAAAAAATTGTAATCTGGGGATACTTCAAGAATTTTTAGAATATGATGCATTCTAGGGAAAGAATCCCTAAATCCGTTGTTGAGAAGTACAAGAATGAAATTTGTTTCATGGTGGACACTAATCAGTGTTTAATGGAAACAACAAAACCTAGAACAGTTTGTATCATGCCCATGGGGTATGAGGTAGATGAGAAAATTTTGAATATGTATGCTCAACACCTTTTGAGCAATCCAAAGGACACAACAATTGAAAGATTTGGGACATATGAGGAGCTAAGTATGAAACTACATGTTGAGCTTAGAGAACCTGAAATCAATAGGAAAGTGAGGAAAGAAGTTGAGCAGTTGGTCGAGAATCTACGCCCCACCAAGGAAGCTGTGAAGCAATTTAGGGAAAGAACTGAACATGATGAGAGGGAAAAGTAGGATAATAAACAAGGAACTGCTCCGATACAATCCTCCTCCACACCAAGGACTACTAGGAGCTCTGTTGTTGCCCCTGTTCCCCCAAAACCTGCCAATCCTGAGAAACTGAAAGGCAAATCATCTGGAAAAGAAGGGAAAAGAGTGAAAACTAAGGCCTCCCGAACATATAAAAATATGAAAAATGATGAAGAAGAAATTGATTCTGATGTTGAGATCAAAGAGTTGAAGGCCTCAGGTACAAAAGCAACCAAGGTATCTAAGGAGAAGCCCTCTGAAAGAAAAAGGGCAAGAAAGAGGCAAAAGAATGAAACATATGTTGAAAGGCCTACTCTTTCTATGGATGACATCATCAAATCAGTCACTATAGATGGGAACTTAAGGCCAATGACTGAATTTTTTGATCATTACAGTGATGCTGATAAAAGGGTTCTAGAGGAAGCAATAATCAAATATCCGAATATCTACAATAAGGCTTTAATTGAAATAACTTCTGAAATCCCAAAAAGTCTTGCAGATATTCTGGAGTTAAGAAAAGAAAATGCAAAAAGTAAAAACATTGAGCTTAGGGAGTATGTACTGATAAAATTGTGCCCTTAGATTACTCCAGATCAAATGAACATGATATTCAAAAAAGTGAAAGATGACTTGATGCAGGAGCATCCAATGGTGTAAGGGCAATCTTGCATCACCTAAAAAAGATGTGTTTCAAAATTATTGATGTTCTTTCCATTTATTTTCAAAATTTGTGGTTTTGGTTCTATAATCACTTGAATAATGATGTACAACTTTCAGTTTTTCCAAATTGCTAAAAATAGTGACCTGTTATTTTTAGAAAGTTTGCATTTGGGCACAGATTGAAGTGAAAATTTACAAGAAGCTTCATGACTGAAAAATAAGACCTTTGGCAAAGGAATCACATAAAGATCATTTGTGAACTAAAAGATATTAAAGTTTTTGTTTCCCAAAAATTGCCTAAAAATTATTCAAACTGAGGTTTGAGGCACTAAACGGCCTTGTACAGGCCCGAAAATGGCCAGAATTGGCAAAAAAAGTTATAACACGTAGAGCACTTTGCGAGATTTCTGACGCATAAAACAGTTTGTCAATCGGACACTCGGATCAAAAGTTATGGCTCCCGGAAGTTGACCTATTTTTGGAGGGAGATGCAAATTTCAAAATTTGGTTGTTGGCCGCCAAAAAGGCTATTAATAACCATTTTTGGGAACCCTGGGCAATAGTAGAGTTAAGGGGGAAGTGTAGAGTCAAGAATAGGTGGGGAAATAGAAACCCTAGCTAATTTGGGGTTAAAGAAGGCTGATGATTCCAGGGTCTTGCGATAGGAAGCTGTAATGTGTTGCAACCTATGAAGGGTTGATTCCTCTTATTGTATTTGAGCTTCTGTAATGTAATTAGTTGTCCAAATCAATAAAGAAAGTTCTATTTTCTATGTGCAATTTATGTTGTTGTGTGTTTTATGATTTAACCCTTCATCAAGTGGTATCAGAGCAAGGGCTCCTAAGTGTGTAGACATATCGTCGACCGTGAGGCAGTTTGCACCAAGACCTGAGGTTGTGGGTTTGCTTCAGAGATCAAGATGCCTCCATGAAGAAATAGTATTGGGAGGAATGCTTTGATAGAATAGGGTTTTAGAGCTGTGCAAAGGCAAATTGATGCATTCCAAGAGGAGCTGCAAAGAGGGTTTGATCCGAGAACAAGAGAAGAAAGCGAGGATGAAGCTGAAGAAGAGCTATCCGAGGAAGAACAAGAAGTTGCAGGAGATCCTACAGAAGTTAGGTTGTTGAGGGCCATTTCAAAGATCAGAAAGAGGCCCAGGATCAAAGTTTCTACATATTCTAGAGATTTGAATCCGAAACAACTTATTGATTGGATCAATGACATGGAGGAGTATTTTGAGTATGAAGAAAAGGTATGTAGTACTGCCAGAATTTGCTTGGTAGATGGTAGGAAATTTTTGGAAGGTATGAAGCATGAGTGTCATTACTTTTCATTAATTCCTAAGATCAGTCAAGAGAAATGTGAAGATGTACCAACAGAAGTTTCAGATATGTTGGAAGAATTTCAAGATGTTATCTCTGATAATGTACCAGAAGGATTACCACCGGTGAGGAAGATAAGTCACCAAATGGATTTGATACAAGGAGCTAGTTTGCCGAATAAGATAGCCCATAGAATGACTCTTGCAGAGAGTGAAGAGCTGAACAAACAAGTTCAAGAGTTGTTAAGGAAGGGACTAATAAGGGAGATCCTGAGTCCATGTGCAGTACCTATAGTACTAGCACCAAAGAAAGATGGAGAGTGGAGAAGGTATACAGATTCTCAAGCCATAAATAAGATCATGATCAAGTACAGGTTTCCATTGCCAAGAATGGATAACATAATGGATTGTTTGAGTGGAGCCAAGTACTTCACAAAGATTGACCTGAAGACTGGGTATCACTAGATCCAAATTAGAGAAGGAGATGAATGGAAGACAGCGTTCAAGACAAAGGAGGGTTTGTATGAGTGGTTAGTCATGCAATTTGGGCTAACCAATGCACCGAGCACATTCATTTGGCTCATGAACGAGGTATTGAAAGAATTTTTGTGAAGTTTTGTTATTGTTTATTTGGATGATATTTTGATTTTCATTAATACTTGGGATGAGCATCTGATGCATATCAGAAGAGTTTTAGAGAAGATAAGGGAAGAGAAGTTGTTGATTAATCTGAAGAAATGTAGTTTTGCAAAGAAAGAGTTAGTATACCTAGGATTTGTTGTCTCAGAGGAAGGTCTTAAGATGGACCCAGAGAAAGTAAGGGCTAGCATTGAATGGCCTATGCCAAGGAGTGCTTTTAAGGTAAGATCTTTTCACGGTTTGGCAAGTTTTTATGGAAAGTTTATCAAGAATTTTAGTAGCATTTGTGCACCCCTAACTAAGACAATGAGAGGGGATAGAAAAGAGTTTAGATGGACTAAAGGAGCATACAAGAGCTTTGATACATTGAAGCAGAAAGTTGTAGAACAACCTGTTTTGGCACTTCTAGATTTCAATAAGGTATTTCAGGTAGATTGTGATGCTAGTGGTAGTGGTTTACGAGCTGTTTTGAGCCAAGAATGTAAACCCATTGCCTATTTTAGTGAGAACTTAATGATGCCAAGAAAAAGTATTCTATTTATGATCAGGAGTTTTATGCAATAGTTTAGGCTTTGAAGAAATGGAGACATTATTTGTTGCCAAAGGAGTTTTTTTTATATACTGATCATCAGGCTTTACAATATCTTAATAGTAAAGGAAAGTTAAATCAAAGGCACTTAAAATGGGTGGAGTTTTTGCAGAGCTATACTTTTGTTTTGAAGCACAAGAGTGGGAAGTCCAACAGAGTTGCAGATGTCTTGAGCAGAAGGCAAAATTTGCTGATAGGAATGAATATAGAGGTTGTTGGGTTCGATGAGCTCAAAAGTTTGTATCCTAAAGATCTAGATTTTGTAGAGGCCTGGAAGGCTTGTTTGGAACCTGCTACTTTGGACAAGACAAAATGGTTGGATTTCATAATCCAAGATGGCATGTTGTTTAGAGGAAGCTAGTTGTGCATTCTGAGGAGTTCCATGAGAGAGAACCTGATTAAGGAGAAGCATAGTGGAGGATTGGCCGGACACTTTAGTCGAGATAAGACCATTCCTATTGTTGGTGAAAATTATTATTGGCCACAGTTGTAGTAAGATGTGAGGAAATTTGTGCAGAGTTGCAGAGTATGTCAGATGGCAAAAGGAGGAAGTCAGAACATAGGTCTATACAAGCCATTATCTGTACCAGAGAAGCCATGGGATGATATTAGTATGGATTTTGTTCTTGGTTTACCAAGGACACAGAGAGGACATGATTCCATTTATGTGGTGGTGGATAGATTCTCAAAGATGGCACATTTTATTCCTTGCAAGAATACTAATGATGTTGTTCATATTGTAGAGTTATTTTTTAGGGAGGTGGTGAGATTACATGGTCTACCAAAGAGCATAGTTTCAGATCGAGATACCAAGTTTGTTGGTTGTTTCTGGAAGACATTGTGGAAGAAGTTGAAGATAGATTTGAAGTTTAGTTCTACACACCATCCATAGACTGATGGACAGACTGAAGTGGTGAATAGGAGTTTGGGTAACCTGCTACGATGCTTAGTAGGAGATAAGCCTAAGGGATGGGATTTGATTTTACCACAGGCAGAATTTGCTTACAACAATTCTATCAATAGGAGTACTGGTAAATCACTATTCTAGATTGTATATGGGAATAGTCCAAGAAATGCTTCAGAGTTAAGGAATCTAGACAAAGGAGAAAAGACAAGTGCCGAGGTTGAAGACTTTGCAGAACACATGAAGAATTTGCATGAAGAGGTAAAATGCACATTAATAAGATGAATATCTAGTACAAGGCTAAGGTAGATCAGAAGAGGAGATGTAAGGAATTCCAGGTAGGAGATGAAGTCATGGTTCACTTGAGAAAAGAAAGGTTCCTAATTAGAACATACAATAAGCTGAAAATGAAGAAATTTGGACCATGTAGAATTTTGAAGAAACATGATTCAGGAAATGCATATGAGGTAGAGCTACCAAGTGGGATCAACATTTCCCTTGTCTTCAACATTGCTGATTTATCATAATATCATGAAGGTGGAATAGAGGATGGACCAACAGAAGAACAGTGGAGTATTCTGGCATCTACTTCAACAGAAGAGATAGAAGAGATCTGGGATAGCCGTGTGTGAAGAAGTACTCGGAACAAGTAATATGAAGAATACCTGGTGAAATGGAAAGGATGGCTTGTTGAAGATTCTTCTTAGTTGTCTAAGGCAGAGGTTGACCGTTTGGGTTTTCCTCACACAAACACCTGAGACGTGACAGGGTCACTTCTTAAAGTACCCTGGGTGTCTGATGCAAGAGCATCCAGTGGTGTAAGGGCAATCTTGCATCACCCAAAAAAAGATGTCTTTCAAAATTATTGATGTTCTTTCCATTTCTTTTCAAAATTTGTGGTTCTAGTTTCATAATCGCTTGAATAATGATGTAGAACTTTCAGTTTTTCCAAACTGCTAAAAATAGCGACCTGCTATTTTTAGAAAGTTTGCATTTGGGCATGGATTGAAGTGAAATTTTATAGGAAGCTTCATAACTAAAAAAGAAGACCTTTGGCGAAGGAATCACGTAAAGATCATTTGCAAGCTGAAAGATATTAAAGTTTATGTTTCCTGAAAAATACTTGAAAATTATTCAAACTCGGGTTTAAGGCACTAAACGGCCCTGTATGGGCCCAAAAATGGTCAGAACTGACAAAGCGGGTTCTAAGCATGTAGAACACTTTGCGAGCTTTCTGATGCATAAAATGGTTCATCAATCGGACACTCAGATCAAAATTATGGCTCTCGAAAGTTGACCTATTTTTGGAGGGAGATGCAAATTTCAAAATTTTGTTGTTGGCCACCAAAAAGGCTATTAATAACCATTTTTGGGAAACCTAGGCAGTATTAGAGTTAAAGGGGAAAGTGTAGAGTTAAGAATAGGCAGGAAAATAGAAACCCTCACTTATTTGGGGTTACTGAAGGTTGATGATTCCAGAGTCTTGTGATAGGATGCTGTAATGTGTTGCAGCCTGTGGAGGGTTGATTCCTCTTATTGTTTTTGAGCTTTTGTAATGTAATTAGTTGTCCAAATCAATAAATAAAGTTTTATTTTCTATGTGCAATTTCTATTTTTGTGTGTTTTATGATTTACCCCTTCATCATGACTTTAGGAGTAAGAAAAGAATGAATAAACTCATGCTTGGTGAGACTGATGAGATAGTTAAAGATACTCAGGAGACTCTTTTGAGTGCATTGAAAAGGCATAATCTTCCCATTGTTGAAGAAGAGATTGATGATGGGATTGATTCCTCAATTCCAAATATTGAAGAATTGAAGTTCAATGAAAAGTAAACTGAGATAGATGACTCCTCTATTCTAGAAGAGGAAGCAATAAACAAAGAAGATGAAAAGATGATAGATAAAACTGATGATGCAAAAGGTATTCAAACTCCTCTGGATCAATCTAGCAAAGAAGATACAGAGATGAATGTTGAAGCAAATGATCAAATTGAAGATGATTCATTGAATAATAAAGAGCATGGAAGAGAAGAAGGTGAGGATCAAGAAGCAAAAAAGGCCAAGGAGAAAAATGAAAATGAAGAAGAGATTGCAAAGGTTGATGGAGAACCCAAGCAGGACAATCTGGCTGAGAGTACTGGTAAGGATCAGATAGATACACCATCATTTTGGGCAAGAGACACTACAGAAGTAGTGAAGGAAATTTTGGAAAGAGAAACAAATTGAAGAAGATTAGGACATAATTCAAGGTCCAATAAATTATGATGCCTTATCTCCAATGCAGAAGATAAAGTTGGATTTTATAACTCAAGCCAAAGCAAGAGAAGATATACTAAAGTCTCGCATAGAAGACAGTGAGCTACTTGGTCTCACTTCAGGGATCTTGGAGAAGATCATACCCACTTTTCAGAAGGACTGTTCAGCATCCCACTCTGGACATTTAAAGAACTTGATAAACTCTGTAAGTACCCATTTTGAATCTCTTAAAAAGTCTTTAGAAGTCAAAGTTCAAAAGGAATTTGATGATAAAAGATTTGATGTTCTAAAAGGGTTGATTGGAGTAGATAGAATGGTGTTGGATGTCAGTGTAAAGAGTATTCAAAATGCTCTTACAAAAGGAGGAAATGTATGTAAATTTTTCTTATCTTGTCCTAAAGTTATAAAGGATATTGATGATGAAATAAAAGTGTCTAAGAAAAAACTATCTAGTGTATCCAAATCTTTTGATCTTGTGACAACATCAGTGGCAAGCAAGGAGAGTCAGGCAATCAGCTTGATTGAAGATATAAATAAATGGAGAGAAGAAAAGAAGATCATAGAGACAAGGATGAGTGAGCTCAGGGGACTAATTTCCCCTAAAATAGAAGGAATGTTCAATGCCCTAACTGAAGCCCAAGCTGTAGCTCAGTCAAGTGATCCCATTGATCTGTGGATGATGGAGTCACAAGCATTTCTTTTTAGTGGTCACATCTCAATTTTGAACACTATAAAGAAGAGCTGGGATAGTGAGCTGGCACAATGAAGAACATTTTTGGTGATATACTCAAGTTTATGTAAATAGGACTTAAGGATTGTTTGTACATATGCGGCCTGGTATGTAGAATTTTTGTGTAAATTTTGATTTGCAGACCCCACCCTTTGCCATTGATGTCAAAGGGGGAGTTAAGAGAAGTGAAAACTGAGGAATCTAGCAAAGGGGGAGCATTGGATAATAGTGAAAAGCATAAGTGTACATAGTAAGGGGGAGTTGTTCTGACACTTAGTCATTTTTCACTAAGGGTTACCATCAATGACAAAGGGGGAGATTGTTGGCAAGAGACACTGCTATGCATGATAGGTGTTGTCATTGATGGCAACTAAGTCTATCTTACACACCTGCATTACATAATTTGTTCATACCGGAAGTCAAAGTGAAGATTTGTCTATGTCTAGGTAGTCAGAAATAGAGCATGTGACAGGGTCCATTATTTGAGTCCAGATCTCTCTGGTGGTAAATCATAGTATGTTGTAGATCTAAGGGAGTAATAAGGATTGTCAGGACTATCTAAATCTAGGAATGTAGCCTCCAGTGATGAAGGATTCAAATGTTATAAGCATTTGAGTATCGAGTTCCAGTTAGTCAATACAATCAAGAGAAGAACAGGCTGACCTAGCATTTGATTTTGGTCTGGATGAAGAAAATATGTTGGTTAAGTAATTTGTGATAATTAGTGGTATTGGCTAACATGGTTGATGATTTGAGAACACAAGATTTTGGTCCGTGTTGTTGATTGTGCATGGATTCAGCCGATAGAGCAGATTTCTTAACAAATGTTCTAAGCTTTCTTGAAGCCAACTACAGTTGATTAAATTTCTTGTTGCAGATATATATAGCCGATCAATTCAAGTGTTTTGGTGTGTGTGTGTCATGTGATGATGATGTAAGTGTGAAAAGGGTAGAAGGAAGTGTGAAGGTGAAGATCTAAACTTGGATTATGGCTAAAGAATGAAACAGGGCAAAGAAAGGATGAAGTGTGTAAGATTAGTATTGTGTGCTTAACCAGAACTAAATTTTTGCATTGGTAGATGTCATTTCTCAGTTCAAACAATCTGTAATCTTCTTGTAATCATATCTATAGGTAGTGAGCCTCCTGGAGTAGTGATCTCTGGGTAGTGCACCCTGAAGGCATGTGCCTTCCCCATTTGTAATACTTTTAACAAAGTATAATTTCTTGTGGGTTAACCCCCACCGTGGTTTTTCCCTAAACTGGGTTTCCACATAAAAATCTTGGAATTATGTTATGTTTCTGCTCATGTGTTGTTGATTGATGCTTTCATGGTTATATCATTAATTTGTTAACAAGTGATAAAAGTTTTTGTGACAACTGATTCACCCCCCCTCTCAGTTGTCTACCCTTATTTCAACAACAATAGGACATGTAGAGTTGTCCCCAAGGTACATATTTACTCCATCATACTCTCCATATGTGGAAAACCATTCTTTATGCAGGGTCATGTGGTACGAGCATCTTGAGTCAACCAACCAATGATCATGAGAAACAACATTACATGAAGAAAGTAAAGCCTCATCACTTGCATTCGAAGACTTGTCAATAGCAGAATCCCATTGTTTCTTCAGGTTTCTACATTCTTTTTTTCACATGTCCTCTCTTTCTGTAGTTCCAACACTTGATTCTGTTCTTCTTTCTATGAGTCTTAGAACATCCCTTAGACTTGTCTTTAGACCCCTTCTGATCTTATTTTGGTCCTCTTTCCATAGACCTTCCCCTGACACTGAGAGTATCCCCTAAACTATCTAAATTTTACTTCCTCAATTCATGTGACAACAAAACTAAAACAAGAGCATCCAACTTTGGATCTATGAGGTTAGTAGTGATAGCCAAAATAACATTCTCCCATGACTCAGGCAAAGAACAAAGAAGAAATATACGTTTATCTTCCTCATTCACCTCAACATCTATAGATGCTAGTTGAATCAATAACAATTTAAATGAATTCAAATGCTTTCCAACTGATTCACCCTCTTTCATTTTCATGGAAATAACTTATGCTTTAAATAAAACTTATTTACCATCCTCTTGGGTTGGTAGATCTCACCTAGATGCTTCCACAAGCTATGTGTAGGCTTCTCACTCACAACATTTAGTAGAATAGAGTCTGCAAGACACAACCAGATTGTACCTCATGCCTTTTTATCCAGTCTTTCCCACTCATCAAGAGCAACATCATCAAGTTTCTTCTCTTTTGTAATAGCCAACCACTGGTTTCTTTCTTCTGGAAATCCTCCATTTTTAGCTTCCACAATTTGAACCCCATGCCATTGAACTTTTCAATGTCCAACTGAGAGGTAGAAGCAACAGTGGATGAAGCCATGATATCTACATAAGATCTACAAACAAACAACAACCAAATCTCCCATTGCAGCTAAAAAACCTTCACACTACCACCCAAGAATCAAAACTAGTAAGGCTCTGATACCAAATGTTAGAAATGAAGGTCCAAACCACACAATAAAAATCTGATTCAAACCTTATTAATGTCCTCTAAATAATGTAGAATCAATGGAGATTGCAATAGAAATAAAACACACTATACAGAAATAACAAGCATTAAGAATTGAACACATAACATAGTATTTTGAGTAAAAAAACTCCACCAATAAAAGAGGCTCCAAGTTGTATTATCTTCAAATATGAGATTACAATACATGCACTTCCTCTTCTTCTTTAGTCTTCAATCCAACGGCGCCTGTTACTCTCTACTCTGCTAAAAACATAGTACAAATATCCTTATAAAAGGGGGTTGCCTTCTAGGGAAAGAAAACCAACATAATATCAACAATCAAATCTATGACCTAATGAACCTTCATAGGGGGGAAACCCCCCTGCGACCCCGCTGTTGCGGATGAAGTAGTGTCGAGGACCGAATATAAACATGCGACTGAAACAAGATTGCTACTAGTGAAACCTTTCATCCCTTATGGGTGATTTACAAACAATAATAGGAATAATAAATTAAATAGGATTTATAAGTTTGATGGCACCTTAATCCTAATAGTAGCCTCTTCATGGACATTCAATAACATAGAGTCATCCATATAAAGTCTCACAAGACCCTTATCCTTCTGATCCATCAGATTAAAATCTTCTTATTTCATGCCCGATGGCATCTTTCCAAATATAACAGTCCACAAGTCTCTATCAACTAATATGTCTTCCATCTTGAGTTTCCACAACTCAAAGTTGTCTCTGTTAAACTTTTCTATCTCTATCCTCCCATTTGTGCTCACCATCTATTTCTTGCAATAGAGATTTCAAGATCCTCTACACAAGATCCCACTGAAATGAAGATCAGTTCGAAAAACCCTCTACCCAACAACTAGAACCAAATTTGATTAGGCACTGATACCAACTAAAAGGAAGTAAAGTACACAAAATATTCTTTCTACACCAATCTAATGAAGAGAGTTGCTCAAATTTTTATCTTTTAATAGTTATAGTAGAAGAAACAAAATACAAGAAAGATATAAAACATCACATGCAAATACAAATGTTCATAACACAAGATATATGTGGGGAAAACCCTTTCAGGTAAAAACCCCCACTCCAAAGTACAACTCAATGTATTAATCCATAAACAATGAAGGTTACACTACCAAAGCCAAGCTCTTATAGGAGTTCACCATTGTTGATGTTCAAGAGTAATTCCAGCAGCATAACAATACTTACAAATGAACCATACAAACTACTCCAACAAGCACCTTATTTATCTAGATAATATCAATCATGAAGGAAGCTTCTAGAGGAAAATACAATAGATGGGCATCCAAATCCATGTGGCATGTTTTTAAAACACCTATTTGACTCCTAGAACACATGTCCAAGATTCTCTTACAACTCTTACAACCCTCCAAACTTGGGCACCCTAAATTTCCCCAAAATAGGTATGACAAATGCTCTTACACCATCATAAAATTTGTCATATATGACAACACTTACAGCTATAAGAGAATCTATCATAACTAACTATTAATAAATGATTCTTTTACAACTTGTCATAGTCAAACTTGGGCACCTAAATATTCCTTATTCAAACATGAAAAGATGCTTTATGATGCATGTCATACCTATCATAAGAATCTTCTATTTCTATCTCTTACATGTCATAGATTTCATCATATGTCATAACTTCTTACACATTGCTCAAGATGCCAACACATGGAAAATTAATGCCACCTCAAATGGGACACCTACATTTCCTCATTTTGACATGTCCATCCAAGTCACCTTCCAAGAAGAATGACAACTCACCATGCAACCTCACACTAAATGATGAAATAGGATGTGCATAAATAAATACAATATAGGCAAATAATAAATAAACAATTAAATACCAATGCTAGGAATTTGCAAAGGTTGAGACACCTTAATTCTCAACACTCTATGTGCATACACAAAGCTTTGAACACTCACAATAAGCATGTATAAGATGATGATATCTAACCTTCATCCCAATCCTTTTAACTATAGGCAAGAGATCAACAAGAATGGAAAAACTTACTAAGTTCTCTAGCCACCATTAATTAATGTACCCAATTAACACTACTAAGTTGGGTGTTGAAGTTTGACCCTAAGACCAAGAGTCATTACAACATCCAAGGTAACTTAAATGCTCTCTCAAATCTAAGTACCCAAGATGAATTGCCTTCACATGATCTCATATTAAATGCTTTTTACATGGCATTCAATAATTAAATATATTCCTCAGATGTTCCTCTCACATTAAATACATTTTCCTAATTTTCCTAACACTATAAATCACAATTTTATCAATCCATGTGCTCACTAAACCATGACCCCTAATATTAAATGCATTTCTAATATTCCATATAACAACTACCAAGGAAAATATTGCACCCCAAAGTGTGGTACCCCATTTTGAGATGGACTGCAACTTTAGAAAATATCAAATATTTTATGAAAGGTGTATAACACCTTTCCCAACAATGGTTGTGCTTGAAGTATTATGCCACTCTACTTCTACTGTATTGGGAAAAGTGTTACCATCACCACTTTTTGTACATATGGAATTTCCTAACCCTAATCTCTCTATACTCCCACTTTTTCATTTTTATATATGTAACATCAAAAAATGTCCCCTTGGGGGCTTTTCTCTCATAAGGTTTAGCTCCTGGGTCTTTAGCATGCATTGAGGACATCTTAGTTCATATTTTGGCATCCCGATGGAATGAGGCCTAGGTTTCATGACAAATTAGACCTAGGTGGACCCCTTGAATTGTATCCTGCCCAAAATAGAGGGGGAGGACTTGGGTACCCACGCCCTAGTCCTATCCTATTTTGGGGTAGCCCTAATTTTTGGGTGTCAGTTTATGACCGTTATTTGGTCCTTTTGCTGACACGGTAAGTTTTGATTTTTAAAATCTTGGCGGGAGTGCTTATAGTTGCATATACAAGCATGTTTAGGCATTCATTTGTAAACTAGATTTCAATGAGATAATTACTAGCAAGCTATTGTGTTCTCAAGGTGATTCAAGGCTTTCATTGTGTTGCAAGAGTAGACTTGTGTGTTTTGTGTGTTGATATTTGTAGATTTGAGCATCAATTTCCTCATGGAATGAAGAGCATCTTCCTCCCATGAGAGCTTCACTACAAGGTGACATTATATTGTGTTTTCATCATTGATTCCTTTGGTTTTTGCCTCTACCTCACAAGGGAAGGCACTCTCTATTTGACAACAGTGTTCGAAGACTTAAGTGTCCTTTGGTGCTTGGCTGAGGCAAGCCTCTAAACACCACAACCCCCAAACCAAATCTTGTGATTGCAGGTTACAGGTATCACATTTGGGAAAAGTGAAGTTGCAAGAAGGATTGGCAAGCATTAAGGATTCAGGATTTGAAGAGAAGCAGGACACCGAAGCATTTCCAGGACTTGGGCACTTGCTCTAGTGTCCTCCGTAGATAAATTTCTGGAGACAAAAGTTACAGGGCTGATGAGTGTCGGAAGGAGGTCCAGATCCCGTGAAGAAACTAGTACCTTGGACTAGGGCACCCATTCCAGTGTCCCCAACTATTCCTCTTTTGAGCCCTAAAACCAGGTACTCTATGATTGGGTATTTTACTCTTGTCTGCAAGAGCATTATCGGTTATTCATCAATTTGTTGCCGTATTTTCATAATTAGAGTTTTAATGGTCAATTGAGCATAGAAGAAGGAAAACTGACAATTAAATTCCCTAATCCAAGTTTCCTTACATCTCACAAGTGACCTAGGGTATGATAGTTCTTGTCACTCGACCCTAGATCCTTTAATGTATAGTGGAGGGGAGGATTTAAACATTAAAACAGTAAAACATTAACAAATCCAATTTTCTACTAAACATTTTGGTGAACCTATGTTTTTGGACTTAAATTGCAACTTGCTGAGTGTGTCTCTTTAGATTTAGATTGGTTTCATTCATTCATATAGTCATTCATTTTATTGCATTGAGAAAAATTCAAAAAAAAAAAAAATTAGAAAATACAAAAAAATTGCATTGTTTGGCTTATTAAATTGTATCAATTCTTTCTGAATTTTCCTAATTCATGATTTTTGCATCAGATCTGATATAAACTACATAAAAATCCAAAAATTCATAAATTTACATTGCTTTTTCATTATTAATTTGCTAGGTTTTTGTAGAATTTTGACAATTTTCATATAACCTAGTAATTCCAAAATCTAGGGTTAGTAGGCAAAATCTTTTCTCAGATTTTTCTACTAATTTTAGAGGCTCATTCAAATTAACATTTCTCTGTAGTCTTTCATTTTAGTGTAAATTTGCATTTAGATTTAAAATATTTGCATTTTTGCATAGGAAATTTCAACAAAACTAGCAATTTTCATGCATTTTCATTAGATTTGCATTGGCATTTTGCATAAAAAGGCTTGAAAATAATTTTAAGATCTTAGAGTAAGTCAATTTCATCATAAATCAGACTTCAAAATATTTTCATAGCATTTTGTCCCAAGATCTCAAACTTAGGGCTTCAAAAACAACAATTTTCACTAAATTTGGCCTTATCGACTCTATAAACTTGCACCATATGTGTGTTGTGAAGGATATTTTCACACTAATTTTTTTTATCAGGGTAATCATTTTCTTCCCCTCATAAAAATCTTCACAACACCCTTTTATCGGGCTCTTGTAGTGAAAACTTTGCAAAAAACTATACATTTTGACTATTTTTGCCCTAGGGTCTGACCTAGTTTGCACTCCAAGTGTGTTGTGATCAATTTTATGGATTGAGGTGACTGATATAATTGACATTATTTTCTATATCTCCTGATATTGATTACAACACCTCCTTTGCTAGGTCTTGGAATTGAAAAACCATGAAAAATAGCCTATTTTTGCTATATTTTCACTAGGGCTTTACCTTAAGTGGCACTAAAAGCGTGTTGTGTTGGGTATTTTGGCACCAAGTGGATATTATTACTAATATTATTTGATTTCCATCATCATTTTCCTCACAACACCCTTTTTTATTCCCTTTTGCATTGATTTTTGGTGAAAAAAGTGTCTATTTTGACATAGTTTCACTATATTTCGACTTGGCATTAACTTAAATCGCATCAAGAGTGTGTTGAGAAGGATACTTTTTCTGTTTTGGACTGATATAAGACATATAACTTGCTTCCCTTGAATGAAATCCTTACACTACCCTTTGGTTTATTCATTTGCATTAAAAGAGTACAAGAAACCAAGTATCTTGGCCGTCAATCATATCCTTCTCCTAGGATTTGTTCTCTTAGTCTGTGTGTTGTGTGTTGTATGCTTTTATAATATTTATGACACATTGTCCTAAAAATAATATCCCTTTGAGAAGAAATAAAAGATTAATTGGATCTAGTGCTCTTGAAGAAGTTGATACTTTGGACACCTTCTTTACAAAGGGAGATACTCAAATTGTGCAAGATATTGTACATCCTCCAACCACAATGGAAGAAAAAACTTTTCATGACGTTGATAATACTATTGAGGCAACAAGATATGTATCTGATGAGTAAATAGAAAAATTGAATAAAGAGCTAGTTGAATTTCAATCATTTATGGAAAATGAGAGAATAGCTGAGGAAGTTGTCCCTATAATTCATAATATAAGAGAATTGATAAAAGAGGGACAAGATGGTGTAAATGCAATTCATGGTCTAGCACATATTGTACAAAACAACATTATTCCAATGACCGAATGTGCACAAGTGATAAATAACACTTTATCACCATCTCATACTCAAGTTTCAACACCTATATCAATTACAAGAATATCCACTTTTACATCAACGATCTTAACAACTAATGCGAATGCTTGTAGTAATTCTACCACTAGCATTAGAGTATCTAATGGCACTAATTACAAAGATGTGGGATTTGATTATCAAAATTTGGTTCCTAAAGGGACCTCCTCTATGCATAATTGTTCTCAACTACCTATCTATTCCACTCATTTCCAACCACCTATTACCTACTCACAACCATCTTCAACCTACCAATATGTCCAACAACCGTTGACCTTTTCTCAATCTCCACCTATCATAGCTCAAGCTCATTCACCTGCTCACTTTGGTTCTAATTCCTCACAACAAATTGCATCTCCCAATGATGCCATCCTAAACCAACTTTTATAGGGCATGACTGCTTTACAACAAAAGGTAACAAACTTGACAAATTCTTTGCAGCCTAGTCTACCAACATATCATGCCTATAATTCCTTTTCCTATGCAATCTTGAGAACTCCTCGCTTTGAAAAATATGGTGGAAAAATAGATCCCAATATTCATGTGGCAACATTCACTATGTGTAGTGATTATTATTTTGAAGAGGATTTGTTAGCAAAACGTTTCCTACGATCTCTCAAAGATATTGTTTTAGAATGGTTTTTCTCATTGCCTCTGAATTCAATACACTCCTTTTCGTACTTGATTGATCAATTTTTACAACATTTTCAAGCAAACATCAGACCCCAAGTCACTCTTATTGACTTGGTTCAATGCAAACAAGGTCCAAAACAAACATTGACTGAATTCATTAGTCGATATCAAGGACTTTATGCATAGATCCAATAGTAATGAAAGATGAGGATGTTCAAAAGATATTAATTACAAATCTACAACCTAATATTTGTGATAAGATCCTCTTGATGAAGTACAACTCCTTTCAACATTTATGCACCACCCTTCGTGATTATCAACTTTCGTCTAGTCAGTATGAAAACTAAAACTCATCAGCTCAAGTTGGTCAATCCGTGGGTGGATCATCACAAAACAACTTTAAGAGAAACAATAATAACATGAACTTCATCAAGATTAATGGACCAAATATGAATGTTTCAGCTATATCAAATCCAAAGAAAGCATCATACCAACCAAGAAAGTTTACTCTGATATCTGAGTCTTATCATTCTGTCATGAATCAAGCTGTGAATAATAACATTCTAAAGCTTCTCCCAATATTGATCCTAATAAACAAGGACCTTACTTTGATGCTAATGCCTTTTGTCATTATCATGGGATGCAAGGACATGACACTGAACGATGTATGCCTCTTAAACATGAAATACAAGACCTTATTGATTCAAATGTTATCCAGGTATCGGGTGTGAATGATAATGGAAATAAGTCAGTTGCTCCGCTGAATCAAAACTTACAAATTTTCACTAATCCTTTCCCAAAACATACTGAAAATAATATGGTGGAACAGGGTTTAGTGGAAGTAGATGAGGATGATTACTTGGACTATGATACTATCGTCAGAATGATTGAAGTAGATAAGAAACAAGTGGACAATTCACCTCATCCATGAAGAAACAGAATTTATGCTGAGGTTCCTCCTCCGTTATCCTTATATGGATTGGGAGATAATCAAAATGCATTAGAAAAGAAAGCATGGCAACTGATACAAATGAGTAAGATGGTACAGGATGATTCCTGTTACTGTTCTAGAAAGATTCAACAACGAAAACTCACTAAAAATTAGAAAAGAGCAAGATGACAATCAATAGTTAGAAATAATAGTGGTTCTCCCCTTCATAAGCACCAAAAAGTCTCATTTAAACAAGGATTTAAGGAACAAGCATCATATGTTAACAAACAAGACTTTCATAAGAACCACTCAAATTTTGCATTAAATATGATCAAATACCTCTCCAAGAGGTTTGCAAGTTCCAAGATCTAATACAAAGACCCTATAGGTAAGTATCTCTAGCCCTTTATCTCTCTCATGATGTGTTATATGTTGTTTAGGCCTCTTAGGATGACCTCAGATTCTATCATAAGGTCCGGGATACCAAGAGACCATCTCTGTTGTGACCTTCTATTTGTAACATCATTCTTCTAAATTGCCTCTCTATGATTTCATTGTTGTGTGTTGTGTCTTATAGACATAGCATCGTGGTTGGTGACCTAGGGGCACCCTCCTATGTGACTATCCCTAAGACACTTGTTTCTCCTCTCTTATTTATTGTTTCCCTTCCTCTAGTGTTTCCATCTAGCGGGAGGATGACGACAAACATTTATACAGATGCGGACCTAGTGTCCCTTTCGAGAGTAATAAAAAAATGGACTTAGTTCCTAATATGAAGATGGGGTTGTATATTTTATTTGCTACTTGGCTAGTGGAAGCACTCATGCTTTCCAAGTAGTGAATTTGATGATGTTTCTATCGTATTTACAAACCTTAATAATATTGCTGCTCCATGCACCTTTGTTTGCCTTTGAGAGCTTCGTGATATAGCCCTACGATTATCCTCACACTTCAGATTTGTTGTATAACCTTGGCTCTTTGTGTGGTTAATCATATGTATTGATGTTGTTGTTTATCATAATGTTGTAGACACTAACATATTTCTTGAAGGGATGTGTTTGTGGGAACATTTGGCGATCGTAAAGTACATGTCACCTTTGGGGGGCATGGGCTTTGCGAAAGTTGGTGTTCCCTTGTGTGTTTTCTTCCTACCTTAACATGCTTGATATCGATACTTGATATCAACCACCTTAAGGTGGGGGCATATATAAGGTAAATTGTCTATTATAGATGTTAGCAATGTGTTTGATCTCAGATGAAAAGACTTGCGCCCCAGGGTAGTGCATCATGCATCGTGAGTTTGTTTGCAATCAATCAATCAATCATTTAAGCCCTCTATAGAGGCGGGATATCAAGCATATCCTTTTTATTAAGCCCTCTACGAAGGTGGGGATGGTGTATTTCTCGGAGCAGATTACATCATCCTATCATTTTCAAAAGTTCTCTGTGGAGGCCGGGAGTGGTTCTATGACTAACTCAACCCTTAAGCATTTTTGTGGTGATTGTTGTGGCAAAGCCCAATCGTTGGTGTGTGCTTGTAATGTACCTGAGATGGTGTTGAGCCTATAAATAGGGAACACACCATCACCTATCTACCGTGCTTTCTCTGTGTCTTCAAGTGTGTGTGTTTTGGTGTGCTTGTTTTTTGTGGCATGTTTATTTCCCCATATGCAGAGACCAGCGCCCTCAAGTAGTGCTTCCTGCATTTTGGGAGGTTTTGGGTGTCTTGCATGTGTGTTTCCCCATATATATAGAGACATGTGCCCTAAGATAGTGCATCCTATATTATGGGAGGTTCATTTACTTTCCAGTACCTGCATCTACATTTCATATACATGAGAAAAAGAAAAGAAAAGATATCATGCATGTCTTCCATGCATTAATGTGTCTTCTATACATTGACTGTCTTCTCTGTGTTCTGCATGACTATAACTATATTCTCCGTGTTTTGTGTGCCTATTACTATTTTCTATGTGATTGGCATGTCTTCTCCATGCTTGGTGTGTTTGCTGTGTTTGTGACCTTACTTTAATGCATGTATTGGCCTTGAGTTTATACATACATTAAAGTGGGGGCTAAATGTAACATCAAAAAATGTCCCCTTGGGGGCTTTTCTCTCATAAGGTTTAGCTCCTGGGTCTTTAGCATGCATTTAGGACATCTTAGTTCATATTTTGGCATCCCAATGGAATGAGGCCTAGGTTTCATGGAAAATTGGACCTAGGTGGACCCCTTGAGCTATACCCTGCCCAAAATAGGGGGGGAGGACTTGGGCACATGCGCCCTAGTCCTACCCTATTTTGGGGCAGCCCTAATTTCTGGGTGTCAATTTTTTGACCGTTATTTGGTCCTTTTGCCGACACGATAAGTTTTGATTTTTGAAATCTTGGCAGGAGTGCTTATAGTTGCATATAAAAACATGTTTAGGCATTCATTTGTAAACTAGATTTCAAGGAGATAATTACTAGCAAGCTATTGTGTTCTCAAGGTGATTCAAGGCTTTTATTGTGTTGCAAGAGCAGACTTGTGTGTTTTGTGTGTTGATATTTGTAGATTTGAGCATCAATTTCCTCATGGAATGAAGAGCATCTTCCTCCCATGAGAGATTCACTACAAGGTGACATTATATTGTGTTTTCATCATTAATTCCTTTAGTTTTTGCCTCTGTCTCACAAGGGCACACACTCTCTATCTGACAATGGTGTTCAAAGACTTAAGTGTCCTCTGAGGCTTGACTAAGGCAAGCCTCTAAACACCACAACCCCCAAACCAAATCTTGTGATTGTAGGTTACAGGTCTCACATTTGAGAAAAGTGAAGTTGCAAGAAGGATTGGCAGGCATCAAGGATTTAGGATCTAAAGAGAAGCAGGACACTGGAGCATTTCCAGGACTTGGGCGCTTGCTCTAGTGTCCTCTATAGACAAATTTATGGAAACAGAAGTTACAAGGCTGATCAGTGTTGGAAGGAGGTCTAGATTCGGCGAAGAAACTAGTACCTTGGACTAGGGCGCCTGCTCCTGTGTCCTTGATTGTTCCACTTCGGAGCCCCAAAAATAAGTACTTTGTGATTTGGTATTTTACTCCTGTTTGCAAGATCTTTTTCTGTTATTCATCAATTTGTTGTCGTATTTGCATAATTAGGGTTTTAATGGTCAATTAAGCATAGGAGAAGGAAAATTGATAATTAAATTCCCTAATCCAAGTTTCCCTACATCTTACAAGCAACCTAGGGTATGATAGTGCTCGCCACTTGACCCTAGATCCTTCAATGTATAGTGGAGAGGAGGATTTAAACATCAAAACACTAAAACATTAACAAATCCAATTTTCCACTAAATAATATACAATTAAAACAAGCTTGCAATTTTGTCCTACTTCACTTATGTGACAAAACTTACTCATTACACATATTTTTTCCATTTTGTAGGCTCTCATAGAATGCACATGCTAAGGAGGAGGAACACATGAAGAGATCAAGTTAGGTCCATTACTTTACATGGACCCCATATCCTTTTATGTCTAAATATTTACTTTTCATGTATGTTTTAGAATGATCATATACTTTGAAATGTCTATTCATCTTAGACTTCACATGCACCTCAAAGTGGGGTAAAATGTAATGGTCAAATTTGCATACCCATGTCAATTCCCATTTAGTTTTGTGCCCATTTTGATGGAATATATTAATAAAGTTACATAGAGACATGTGGTACACTCTTTTTCTAAGTTTAGATCCTTCCCTAACCCTTATCCATCCCCATTTACTCTCGCCTTCATGGATTCCCATACATTTAACCTTATTCTTTTCCTATTTGCAAATGTTTCTATACACTCACCTCATTATTAGCACACACTTCCATGGATATTAGCTCACACTTCCATGTATCCATTTCTAATCCTAAGATCTCACATCCCTATCTGGTTCAATCATGTGATGTGCAAGTTCACTCCCACTTGACACAAAATCAAACCCCAATTCAAATTTTTAATTTCAAATTGTTAACTCCCATCCATTTCACTATCTATTGGGAGTTGAGTTTGTACATGTTTTTGTGACTATTCATTATGTCTTGGTATTTAAACAAAATCATTAAAAACACATCAAATAATCCTAGATTATTCACACATAAGAAACATTTATTCATAGGAGCATTTTAACTTGGAGACTAAAAGAATTAGTATTTGCATTAGAATTTGTCTAGGACATTCAATGCTTGAGCTTGCTATTTTATCACTTGCCAAAGATTGTAAAGCTAGTAAACTTAGGGGTTGATTGAGGAGAATATGAACCCTTGCAATCTACTAGCTTCCCTCAAGTGTTTTTAAATACATCTAGTCCTTATGTACTAGTAGGCAATAGAGATAGGGGGAAACTAACTCATAGAGACAAATATATATCTAGATCAATCCACCAAGTTTCAGAAAAATTCCAAGCATTATAATAGTTATGTGACACATGGGATTGATCACACACAACATGGATCTAACTTGTACATAAATTTATAACTGTTACAATTCTTAGACAACAAACAAAACAAGAGAATTCATTTTTTGTACCTAAACAATTGAGTTTTCTGTGACATCAAAAGTATTCTTCATTGTAGTTATAAGAACCAAGTACCACATCTCTCCTTATTTAATGTCAAAATATTTATTTATTACAATTATCAATACCCAAGTGTCATTAATTAATGTAGATTAATTTATGCTTCATTGCACACATTTATTTTTTGGCCGATAGATCTTCTTGGTAACTCCCAAGTTTTTAGTGAACTTTTGGTCTTCCAATTTTTTTATTTGTCTAATAAGTCTCAAATTTTTTCCAATTTCCCTATTTAAGTTTATATTTATTAAAGACATTTCCAAACATTTCCATACATTATCCATATTTTATGATTACCCTTAAGTACTGAAAGCACTAAGAATAGAATATAATATATTGATGGATGATTGTGTGTGTTAATGATTGTTTATAGAATATGATAGTAATTTCTATTAGTTATGGTAATTTATGATGTGGAAATAATGTATATAGAAACTAACCCCTATTAGGCAAGGAAGCATTTACCCGTAGCAAAGGTCATCTACCAAACTACAACAAAGGAAGTATTCACCTACCCGCAGCTAAAGGAGGAAGTACCTGAATAAAGAAAAAATAGTTTACCCATAACCCATTCCACTCATCAATGGCTTCATCATCAATAGTTAAGATATCTATGAAGAATAAGAAGGAATTCATGGCCTTAGTAGATCGTGGTTCATAATTATCTGATGATGCTCTATTTTTCATGTTCCCATTTATTCCTACCTTTGTTATAGTGAATAAGAAGAGTTATAGTAGGACAGTGATATTTGAACCATCTTTGTATACTCAGTTTCCTACTTCTATTTTGGTTAGACTAAGAATAAGTATTCTTCCTATGTTTGTGGGAAGAATTGACATGTGTAGGATAGAAGTTGTTTAGAAGTTCAAATCAATTAGGATATTCATATCATGTCTATATATGTGATAGATTTTGTATATGACAGAGATCTAGAGAATTTTACTATCAGTACCTTTTGTTATTAGTTTGTATTACATCTTCTAGAATTTAATAAAGAGTGATAGATTTAGTCAATGTGTGATTTATACAGTTAAGATTTGACTTAGATTCCATGAGGTTACAGTCACCAAAGCAAGGGCCACTTGAGGTAATTGTAGTTCTCTTGTTAATATAGATTATTAATAGTTTGTTAATTTTCATGACTTGTTGAATTAGATATTATTAAAAGTGATCACTGGTTTGATTTAGATTATCATCATGCATAGCTAAATAGTATTTGTTTACAACATAGTTGACTAAGTGTTTGTTACTTCTCAATAGAATTACCTACTCATAGCAACTATTAGTAATTAGAATTTATAAGATAGAACTTATTTCCTTTCCTATAATTTGTTTCTATGCACAACCTCTAGGATAGACTCAAGAATCCTTGATTGTGCAGATAATACAAGTGCCATCCAAGAAGAATATGATTCCCTAGTTTGACATATTTAAATGTAACACATTATAATCATTAGGTTTCTTGATAAAGGATCGGTTGTTTTGTTGAGTTGACTGCATGCCCCTTCTGCATCAATTTATTAGTCAATAATGGAGTTAGACAATGTCAACCAAAAAAAAATTAAGTATTACCACTTGACATTCCCTATTCAATTTCCATTCTATACTTAACTTTCTTTGTAACTACCAAATTTCATTGTACATTTTTCATAAATTTACAATACTAAATTTGAACACTTTTCATAAATTGTGTGGTACTAAATTTAAACATTTTTCATAAAATTACTACATGGCATTTTTATATGTAAATGTGAAGTCATTGGAGAAGAAATTCATGCTATTTTCAAGGGGAAAATGTGACTCATGTTGTTTTAAGTTTAGAATGAATATAAGGGAACATTAAATAAGATGAGTGTGGATAATGGAATGTGGAGAAATGAGAGTGGAATTTAGTAGAAACTACTAATAATAGGTTATTTATATCTTCCCATTCATATTCAATATAAATAGATTGAGAAGAGAAAAATTGTGAGAAATGGTTTATATCAATCTTCTTTGCTACAAGAGCTATGGAAATGATAATTGTTTCATAAAAATCTTAGACAAGGAGAAGGCTTTGTAGTACAAAATCATGAGTCATGTAAGGAATACAAAATAGAAAGATTTTTATTTGGAACAAATGCAATATTTTATACATGTGTTAATTTTAAATTAAATGGGAAAAATGCACCTTGAAACATTCTAAAGTTGTGATATTATATGAACTATATATTTGTGTAGGTATTGTGATGAGAAGTTCTAAAGGTAGATTTTAAAAGAATTTTAATATGATTTTCATGGCAATCTTTGACAGGATTTGGTGAGTAAGAAGATGATATATATTATTCTTTGGTTTCTCACCAAGGGTGAATTATTGGACAAAATTGTAAGTGTGATAAATGATGAGGCATCATTAAACCTCATACTTTAGTAGATAGTTACTTTGTCAAACCAGGTGTATCCTAAGACTATCTACAATAGGGTGATTAGAAGTATTTCCCCAGGAGGAAATCTATCCTATTTCAAGAGGGAATACACACACATTAACCTACTCAACTAGAATTTAAATAGATAAATACCTAATTGAAATGCTAAAACTAAATTGAAAGATTAACTATAGAATTGAAATATTGAAACTAAATTGAAATATTAACTATGGAATTAAAAAAAAATATTATGCTTGAGAAGTAAATTCTAACTACTGAGTAAAAAGAATCAAACTACTACAAACTACAAATCTCTTTTGATAATTTTTGCAATATGGGTATATTCAAAAAGAAATCCTTAAAAATTTTCTACTTTTTCCAAAGTTTTATTTTTCTTAGGATAACTAAACATATACACATTCATACAAAAGCACAATACAATAATAACAATCCACTTTTGATATTAATCTCATTAAATATGATGACAAACACATTAAACTTGCAAGTTAGCACTATGAAATCATAGCATAAATTACATCATATATTCATGCAAAACAAATTATAAAATACTTAGTTACAGACTACATGTCCACTTTCTCCAATGAGTGGCTAGCTCTCTAGAGGAATTGGATTGTTCTTAATTCACCATGTTCAACAAATCAATGATGACATAAAATAACATCGCATTGCATTCATTCATTCACAACAATAGTACTCATGTCTGCTAATTCTCATTCCAAAGGAAAACCTAAACATATGTCTCTCTACTTGCAAAGATAATAGAAAATAAACAACTCCCTAATAATAATTCCACTATCACTACTTAACTGCATATCTATACATTACTAAAATATAACTATGTGGCATGCATGCATGTGCTATCCAAGCTCTATGAGAAGTCTTAACATCAAAGAAATAAATGAGTATGTTACAAATTGATAAAAAGTATGTCTTTTAGCATGCATTAAAGAAATATTTACAGTTATGACTCCTAACAGGAGTCTCCAATCTGTAAAATATTCATTTAAACTTAATGAAATAGGGATGACTTTACTATGCTTCATTAGCATGAACAAAATATATCAGTGGTAGTTGGGGTTGTATCTCTCCAGAGTTCTCCATCAACATTGGTATTATCTCCTTTGTAGTCTATTCACCCTATCTTTCCAGAGTATTTCCACCTTCTCTAGAGCCTAATATTTCTAGATTTGGTGAGGTATCTAGAAGAATCATAGTATTGCCTAAGTCTTTCCAGAGTTCCAACCCATCTCTTCAAAAAGTGACCAACACATCCTATGGGAGAAAAAATAGATCTTTTGCACACAATTTGTTAGTGTTTCAACTTGATTAGTCTATAATAAATAAAGCATATATATGCAATATTTTCTACTCTTAATAATAATTTCTTAATCAAACATAATTAGCATGAATAATTGGTAGAGTAAGTTAAAGGAGGGGTACTTTGGCAAAAATATGAGGAGACCAAATTTTTCCTTATCATTCTCCCCCAGACCTACAATATAGTAGGTCCTACAAGTCTAGATGAATAGGATGTTTGGGCTTGCTTTCTAGTTTATTCTCTCCTTTTATTATGATCCTCCCACATTTGGATATAATCATATGGTTTAAACCATGTTGCTCCATTTTATTTATCATCATCCATGAGCCCTTTGTTCCTTCTTACTTCATTCTACCATTTTTCAAATTCCCAGTCAAATTGTGTGGAGGTAACATTAACATGTTTAGGAGGAGATAAGAGGAGTGGAGCTCTAAACCTCATGCTGATCCAATATTCTTGATATTCATATATCATTTTAGCCACTACTAAAGCCCTTTTTCTAGACCAAATAAGATTATATGGGGAAGTTATTTCTCTTTTATTTAAAAATTGGGGAAGAGTATTATACCTTTCGAAACAAGCATCAAAAGCTTGATCAACTATGTTAGTTGCACCCTTCACAACTTCACATGAAAGTTTTAAACTTTCCACATATTTATGCACCATAAGAGGGTACTTGATCATCTTCTTAAGTTGCTTTCTAAATTATATAGGTTTAGAATTCTAATGCCACATAAACAATCTCACAATCTTCTCTACCTGAGTATATTCATTAGTTCTAGCCTGCTAGGCTCATTGATTTTTCAATGTGGAAATAAAAGGTCTGATTTGAACTTCCCCCACAAAAATGTTGACAAAAAATTGAGTACAATCCCCTAATAAAAGATTTTGTGTATAAAACCCACATAAAAGGTTTTGCTAGTCTAGAGTGGAACTCTTAAAAGTTGCTAAAAATACCTTATCATCTAGTTCATACAAAAAGTGACATGAAATTATTAATAGTTTCCACTTGAGATGTTATTCATTTAAGAACATATTGTATATCTTGGAAGGCTTCCTATAGGCAAGAAGTATCTCCCTAAGTCTACATGCTTCTTGTTTCACTTTTTCCAAATAGTCATTCTTCTCTTGTAGGATAGCCACTTGATCTTTTAATTGAGAGATTTCATCATCTACATGTCTCAAGAAGTAACAATGGGCTATCCATGTCTGGAGAACTTCTGGAAGTTACACTGTGAACCACTCCAAAGAGATGGTTTTAGTTTGCACTTGTTTATCTACCTTTGGAGGTCAAAATTTGAAGTTTATGTGGATCCTATTCTAATTCTACAATCTTACTTGAAAATGCAATCCATGCAGCCTAAGTTTCTTGACTCTTTTTAATGAATGTAGTGATGGATCCCATTAAATTTTCTATGAGGTCCTCAATCTTTTCATCCCTGATGGATATAGATTCCTAGAAATTGTCAATCTCCACAACCAACATCTCCATTTACATTAAGGTCTCTAAAGGATTTATTAGTTGTTCCTTTAATGAAAAAATTATGGCTTCCTTGTCATCCAAAAGAATCTTTAGCATCTTAATTTCTTGTTTATATTAGGTGATGAGAATCTATGCCCTTGATAATTCCATTTCATGGAAAAAATTTGTTCCTCTATTTTATTTTTTTCTTCATCTTGCTCCATCTCTTGAGTTTCTATAGGAACCTTTCCTTTTGATAGGATTATTTAGACGGGAGAGCTAAAAGATGATTCTTTCTCTTTTTTCTCTGCTTCCTGCTCTTGAGGAGGAGTAGGTTACTTTGGAGAAAATTTATGAAGTGGAGAAGGCATAGGTTTCTTTGGAGGGTACATCTCTAGAGGAGGAAGAATTTTCATTTCCAAGTCTAAAGTTAACACTTTTTTTTTGTACAACTTTATATTGTTAGGGTAGTCTCTTCTGGCATAATTTCTTCCTGTATATCCTCTAGAGCATTTGTATCTTCCTATGTAATATTTTCCTAGATATGACACTGAGTCTTTAGTGTAAAAACTAGAGAAGCCAATATATTTTCAATTTGTTCACTCCTAGGAGTAAGTTCAACCTATGAACCCTCTAGGTTGACTTCTAGCTGTAAATTTTATGAAAACATAGGAGTGTTTTAAATTGGCGTTTTCTCTTGTAATGTCATTTTTTTAAAATGGCTCCTCTAGAGGCATATTAACCTTGTTTTTGAGGGTTCTCTTGAACTAGAACTTATATAGCATAGGGTTCTTCCTAAGATGAGGCAATAGTTTTGGTGCAATCACAGTTAGGAGGGTCCACAAAGTGAACTATCCAAGCCGTGCAACTAGAGTAAACACAACAGAAACAACTCAAAGATATAAATCAAATTCAGATTCAGTCATTCAGTATATCATAGAATTCAAATACAAATTGGCTGGCAACATGCGGGCTTACAATTTGGTCTCATAGGCCTGATTACAGAATTACAGAGTATGCACAAGATATGCCTTTGAAGCTCCTTCACAATAAATTCAAACTATCAACTATCTCTATGTAATTCTCTACTTTCCTAGGCATCTATTACATCAATTTATATCATCTTTGAAACATGAGATTCCTCCATGTCAGCCAAGGAAGGTCACAAACTCCAATGAAGAGCTGTAACATGTGTACACAGATAGGTTAGACCTAATTATGTATAACTCCTCTACAAATGAATCGAATGGTGTGTGTATCTTAGGGAAGGTTGACCACAAACCGAACAACATTGAATGATGTGTCATTTAGCTCTGTAAGTCATGAAATTCTCTGCAAGCCTTCTCCCTTAGCTGATTGTCTGAGACTATCAAGATGCTCTATTTTGAGAAAATAGAGCATCTTTTGATAGCGATAACTTTCTGATAACTGATCCATATGATCTGAATTGTGGATATGATGTACATGACTATGTCTAGATGCTAAGTCCAGCTCAACAAGGTTTGAAATACAACTGAGGTAGAATGTATTTGACCAAAAAATAAAAACTACTACTAATTGAACTAAACTAGAAAAAGAAAAGAAACAAACTAAAATGCAAAAATGCTCCTATATCAGACATTCGGGGTTATTGAAAAAGTGAGTCCCTCACTTTGTTGGGGATGGAGGAAAACCAAGATGGTCCACCTCAGCCTAAGAAACCCAAGATGACTCTTCTTCCGGTCTACCTTTCCACTTCACAAGATATCCTTTGTATTGTCTTCCTCTAGTGTTGCATCCAATTCTGCTATCCAAGATGTCTTTAATTTGCTTTGGTGCTTGTTGTGGTAACTGCTCCTTCAAGGTAGCTTTAATGTTGTCACTAGACTCTACTTCACGATATTGATATAGGTCTACAATTTTGAAAATAGTTGATATACCCAATGTCTCTAGTAGCTCTACTTCATATGCATTTCTTGAATCAAATTTTCTGAGTATCCTACATGGTCCAAACTTCTTCATCTTCAAAGTTTGTTATATGTCCCAACTAGAAATCTCTCTTTTCTCAAATACACCATTACTTCATCTCCCACTAAAAATTCTTTGTGTCTTCTCTTCTCATCTTCTTGATCTTTATACTTACTATTCATCTCCTCAAAATGCTTCTTAACCTGATTATGCATTGTCTCCATGTGTTCTACAAATTCTTTTGCTTTTGCACTCCTCTTATCTTCCATACTGATATCTCTCAACTCTACTACTCCTCTAGGGTTAGTTCCTATCACAATCTCAAATGGTGTTCTTCTAGTACTCCTATTCACTAAATTATTATATGCAGACTCTGCTTTTCAAAGAATCAAATCCCAATTTCCTACCTTTTCTTGAACCAAACATCTCAACAAGTTTCCCAAACTCCTATTCAGTACCTCTGTCTATCCATTAGTCTGTAGATAAAATGTTGAACTAAACTTCAAATATGTCTTCATCTTCTTCTAAAGTGTCTTCCAAAACTATCCAAGAAATCTTGTATCTCTATCTGAAATTATGCTCTTAGGTAATCCATGCAATCTCACAATCTCCTTGAAAAATAGGCTAGCCACATGAACCACATCAGTTATCTTCTTACAAGGTATGAAATGTGTCATCTTTCAAAATATGTCCACCACTACAAATATTGAATCACGTCCTCTCTATGTCTTCGGCAATCCCATTATGAAATCCATACTTATGTCTTCCCAAGGTCTCTCCAGTACTGTCAAAGATTTGTACAATCCAATATTCTGACTACTTCCTTTTGCAACTTGACACACTCTACAACTCTACACAAATTTCCTAACATCCTTATGTATCTGAGGCCAAAAGTAATTTTCAATTACCAAAGACACTGTCATATCAATGCCAAAATGTCCTACCAATCCACCATTGTGCTTCTCTTTGATCAAATTGTCTCTCATTGAACTCCTAGGTATGCATAACTGGTTTCCCTTGAACAACATATCTTCCTGAATGAAATAGTCCAACCACTTACTCCTATCTATCACAATGGGTTCCTTGCATGCTTTCCAAGGTTCTACAAAATCAAGATCTTCCTCATACATGTTCTTCAATTCTTCAAATCCTAACACTTCAATTCTCATCTCTGTTAGCAAGTTCCTTCTCCTACTCAATCCATCTACAACTTTATTTTATTTTCCACTCCTATGCTTCAACAAAAAAGTATAACTCTACATGAACTCTACCCATCTCATATGTCTCTGATTCAACTTTCCTTGACTACTCAAATATTGCAAAGCTTGATGATTTGTATACAACACAAACTCCTTACACAACAAGTAATGTCTCCACTTCTTCAAGGCTTGAATTATGGAATAGAACTAATCATAAACTGAATATATTCTCCTTGCATCATTCAACTTCTCATTAAAATATGCTACAGGTCTACCTTCTTGACTTAGTACTGCTCCTATTGTATTTCCACTTGCATCACAATCTACTTGAAATACTTTATTGAAATCTGGTAATGCCAATAGAGATTGTTCTGTCACTTTCTGCTTCAACAATTCAAAACTTTTATCTGCTCCTAATGTCCACTTAAATTTTTTTTGTCAGCTCTCATTGTCTCTGTCATAGGGCTACATACTGAACTAAAATTTCTAATGAACTTCCAATAGAAACTAGCTAATCCATGAAATGATTTGACTTCTCCAATGCTCTCCAGTGTAGGACATTCAACAATTGCTCTTACTTTCTCAAGGTCCATCTTCAATCCTTCTACAGAAATCACAAATCCCAAGTATACCTGTAGACACCCAAAATTGACCTAATTATCATTAGAATTCAAATATTGCATTAGCTACCATAACACTTGAGCAATGTCCCTATTACCTATTTCTTCTATTAATTAAATAAATTTATATTTATTTAATTTATTCATTAGCTATTTCCTCTAATCTATAATTAAACAATCTTTAATTGCTTAATTATCTTCTTTCTATTTATTTTTAATTAAATAAATCTTATTTATTTAATTAAAATTCTATTTACAAACCCACTTTCCAATTAATTAAATAAAATTTATTTATTTAATTAATTTCTTCTTATCATTTATCTCAATGAGCCAACATGTGTGCCTCTTTCATTTAAAAAGATAAGTGGTACTACATCGTTTATTTAATATCTTTCACATGTAGTACTTTTTATGTACACAGTCACACATAAGCCTTGTCTCTCTTCCATTTGTCATCTACATATCCACCTATGATCATCTTTTAATCTTAGCCATTCACATAGCCACCAAATCTCTACCATTGATTGATTTTGGTTGAGTTCTATATAAACACCCTCTCATTCCATACTACATCTATCCAGCATTCATATAGCATCTACATTATCATCCTAAGCATATTGAACATTTTAGCATCCATCTAGCTTATTATCATTATCATCCATCCATTATGGAAGCTTTTATCATCATAATTGTTCATTGTTGAGAAGCAATCTACATCATAAACAAGGAATCATACAATCTAGGTGATATTGTTCTTGAATTGTATGCTTTTGATTTCATTTAGATTAGATTCTTTGATGATGGTAGGGTTAGGTTTTCATTGCTATGCTTGATCTTATCAACCTGATTTTTACCTATCACATTTTGGCACGCTTGGTGGCACCCACGTCCTTGATTAACTTTGCTATTTGAAGTTGTTTTTTGTGAAGATCAGATTTTCTAAGCAATTATGACAAGTTTCAGCCACTTCTGAGCGAAAACTAGTCGCTTCCCGAACACACGAATCACTTTTAAGCTGATACCAACTACTTTTAACATTTCCAGGATCACTTCTGAGTGAACAGCAGTCACTTATTGTCTTTTTTGTATCACTTTCAAGCTAACAGTGGTCACTTATGTATTTATTTGCATCACTTTTAAGCTAACAGTGATCGCTTTTAGCTATCTAGATCACCTTCTACAAAACTAGAGTTTTCTATTTATATCTTGTTTTTTCACAGATCTAAGTCGCTTACGACTTACAATTAGTCACCTATCACTTTTTCACATTATTTCTGAGCTTTATCATTTTGTATCTGGGTTTATCAACATCACTCCTAAACAATAATATTTCACTTGTGGCAGAATACAGATCAATTCTGATCAACAGTTGATCACCTCTGGTAACTATGTCACTTTCAGTTTTTATCATTTACAGTTCAGTTTGTTTGGCTACTAATTGGGTATTTGTGCAGCATCTTATCGATTGTCCAAGAAAAGGAGGTTATCAAACTACTAACATATCTGTTGTAGCTTTGATCGGTCCAAGACTGGTGATTTATCACTAATTTAGGAACATTTGGGCTTGGTGCTTAAAAAGAATTATTGTTTGCTCCGTGATTGCTTTATCTTCCTTGATTACTTGAATGTGCATATTTGTAACCCAAATTTAATAGCAAAAGTATCCTCTCCCCTTGCCTATCAAATGGATCTTGGGTGCATGAGAACTTGTTATTATCTTTAGAGGGTCTGCCTTCCCGATGTGAGAAGGGGTATGATCCAAGTGGTAACGAGCTAAAGCCAAGTCCTTCTGAACCACTATATAAGAAAAGTGTTTGTATCGAAAGCCACAAACAATGGGTATTGTTGTGTTATACCGACAACCAACCTCCCCCAAAACCCTCCAAGGCGTAACCCTTGAAGGCTGGGAGACTCCATAATGGAGAGTAGCACTGCCGCACATATAGCCACCTGAACGGATGCCCTTACTAGAAACCTTGTGTAGTAGCCAAAAACCTTCTATTTGTTGATGCAAAAGGTGGCACCTTTGAATCCACCCTGATTCACGTGGTTCTTAGTAGAGATAGCAGGGACAATCCTAAGGTTTGGTGGGGGGACAAGCCTTGGGAAACCTAGATCTTGGTATGCATGAGAAGTGAGTGCCATGGAGAGGGTCGGTGCTACCAAGATCCTGAAGCTATCTGCTTTGAATAGGCATGGCCAGGGGACTCAAAAAATATAGTCCTTTCCTAGCCTAGGTTGTACAAGTTTGTGATTGTTGTGAGTGTGAGTGACTAAAATCACTGTTTTCTTGTCAAAAACACAATTCAAACATATTCCCTGATAGACATAGACTGCTTTTGAATTTCAACTATCCACCTACAGACAACCAGATCGCCTTTAAATAGTAGTTAGTCACCCTTTGCTTAAACTGTATCACCTTTGAACAATAGTTGTTCGCCTTTGGTCTGAACTGAGTCACTTTTAATTAGTAGAAAATCACCTTTGAATTAAAATTATTTGCCTATAGAAAACTGGCTCGCCTCCAGTTAATACTATAGCCTGTCACCTGAACTAAAACTAGATCACTTCTGAGCTATTGTTAGTCACTTTTGGCCTTATTTGAGTCACATTTGAGCTATTATCTGTTACTTCTGGCTAAACATCAACAACTTGTATAAATTTAGCCAAATCAGCTACATTTCCAAACTGCTTAGCTTCAGCATTAACTTTCAGACTTGCCTCTGATCATTTGCAGCCACCTAAACTTTGTCTCCTATGTTGAGCATAACAAATAATTGGATTTTGTGGACTTTACATCCTCTTGAGACCCCAAATTAGAAAACCAAACATCAAACAATCAACCCAACATCAGCAAAACAACATCTTTTGGCTTTAGCCTTAGCAATACTAGCAAACAACAATATCAACCAGCTTTTCCCTTTGAGTGTGTGAGCTATCCTCTAGGGAAGTCAAACAACAACAACTAAGCAACTAGCAACCAACAACCAAGCAACTAGCAACAAAGCAACCAAACAACTCATTAGCAAACCAAAGTAAACAAAAAACTAGAAAAACAACCAAACCAACACCAAACAAACCAACCAACCATCACCTTTGGGTCTCAGCCTTTTCAAGCTAAGTCCAACTTTCAATGTCAAACATCATGCCTCAAACTAGGAGCCAATATAGAGCTGAAATGGAAGAAAAATTGTGAGCTGAGATGGAAGCCAAGATGCAATAATCATAATCAATGTCCCTTAGAGATGCAACCTAATTTATACTCGACATGCCTTCTCACATGTTTGTGCCTGATGGGTACACCGTTGGAGAGTCATCCTCACAACAAGTGCAACCTCAAACATTTTCAGAGACTTATGAAGAGCAATCCCAAGAAGACTTATCAGAATTTAGAGACACACATGTATGGGATCAATTTGAGAGGCTTGTTTTATCTGATCCTAACCACTACTTCTTGCAACTTGCCTGCATGGGAGCTAAATTACCAAGAGACTTTGACATATCTACTATTCGAGAGCACGATCCAAGAACTCCCACTGATATATCCTGCAATAGCAACCACAATATACATCATATTACACTTCACCTCCCAACCAACAACCTCCTTTGCAACAACAACACCTTTCTCAAGCGAATGTTGAACAAATGATTAACAAGGTGGTAGGACAAAGCAAGATGACATTTTCCTTAGAAGACATATGTGCTTATCCATTTGACAAGTCACTTCATATGACACCTTGTCCACCACATTTCAAAATTCCACAATTTGACAAGTACAAAGGAAAAGGAAAGTTGGAAGACCATCTTAGAGCATTCTTTGTGGCATGTCTCGATGTTGCTCAAGATGATACATATCTTCTGAGACTATTTTCCCCGAAGCTTAGCGGGATAGGCTCTTGAATGGTTCTCTCATTTACCTCCAGGCATTAAATCTTTTGTGGAACTAGCAAATAAATTTTGATCACACTTCGCTTTCAACATTAAACATGAAGTAAACATGAATGACCTTATCAACAATAAACAACACAATGGTGAAGCTTTCTCCTCATTTACTTAATGATGGCGTAATATGGCTAGGAAACTATCATGGGAAATACCTGAGAAACAACAGCTCGATATCTTTGTCCAAAATCTTCATCCCAAGCTTTCATTCCAACTACAATTGCAAAGTGCTAGCACCTTTGATGAACTTGTTTCCTAAGGAACCATCATTGAACGCACTTTAATTGCTAAGGGTACTATCAATATTTTCAGAGATAACAAAGACAATCCTCAAAGCTCCAATGATAAATCTCACTTTTGGAACAAGAACAAGAATGTTGTTAATGATGGTGTTGTAGACATAAAGAACATACAAACAATGAAAGCTCCTATTAACATTCAAGCCGCATCTACAAATCAACCTTTTTAACAAACTCAACAATGAAAAACTTCAAATCCTCGATGAAAATTCACACCCTTAGCAGAACCTATGGAGTTTGTCTTTCGAAAGCTTCTCCAAGCAGGAGATATCATGTTACTGGATGCACCACCCAATGGCAAACCACTCTTCAAAGCCCCTTGGTACAAAGAGAATGAGTATTGTGACTACCATAGAGTCAAGGGACACAAAACAAATGGTTGAATGCACTTAAAGCATGTTATTCAAGATTGCATTGATCAAGGTTTAATCAAAATCACACCTCCAACATTGCAACCTACACAGTAACTGACATTGAATTATGATCTAGATGCTTTCAAGAATCTAGTTCCATCTCATGACAAACCAAGTAACCCTCATATTGGTAATGCCATTCATTACAATTATAAGCCATCCATAATTGGCCGCATTAACCAAGCACACATTTCTACCATTACTATCCAAGGCAAAGCACCCGACTGCGCTATGACTACTCGAAGAGGTCATGTTACCATTCAAGGGGCACCTATCCATCCTCCTTGACCATCTTCTAGCTATAATATCCTTGATCACCTTGGCAAAACACCTATGCATATTTCCATTCTTGAGTTGCTTCGCATATCCCTTGCCCACAAAGCTATCCTTGACAAAGCCTTACAAGAATCTTTGGTGCCCAATGATATTGATACCATACAATTCCAATCTATGGTAGCTAGCATTGCAGCCCCATGCCATCTCACCTTTTCTGACAAAGATCTTCAGCCTTCCATCAACCCATCACATATCGAAGCCCTCCACATAGAAGTGTTTCTCAACCAGCACCGTATCAAACGAATCTTAGTGGATGGTGGAGCTAGTCTTAATATATGTTCTTTAAAATTAATAAAACAATTGGGATATCCTAAGAAAGATGTTGACACTACCAAGGTAATTACTATCAAAGCATATGATGATGCCAAGAGAGATACTGAAGGGATTATTCACTTGCCTGTTCAAGTTGGGCCAGTCACTACTGACACCTGTTGTCAAGTCCTTGATATTGAGCTTCCTTAAAACATCATCCTTGGTCGTCCATGGATCCATGCCCTCAAAGCAATTCCTTCTACATACCATCAATGTCTTAAATTTCCACATAACGTTGTTGAAATTACTATCCATGTTGATCCTAATCCATTTGAATTTTGTCATGCTTTTCAAGCTAAATATCAAAGCCCTAATTGCATTCCTATCAACACCGAGGCATATCCATCTTCATCTTATGTAGATCCATCTGCCCTACTCAAGCCATCATGTAGCAAAGCCACTTCCAATCTCCGTATCAAGTACACTAAACATGGCCTGAGTGAGTACACATTGCAAGAATCTTGCTGTGTTGGAACTCTTCCCTTATCTCCCAAGTCTCATGGCAAACCTTCTACATCCAAAGCATCTTCATTTGCAGCCATTATAAAAGCTCCCCCCATAGTGTTCATTAAAGGTGGATTCCTGGATGATGAAGACATTGATGACATTAATTCTTGGATATTCTATGATGAGAACAACCAAGTCCAACTTGAAGTGGAGAGATATAACAATGGGTTCCGCATTATTAAGAACATGGGCTACAAAGGACATGGCAGATTGGGATCACATGAACAAGGACCTCTTGAACCCATTGTTGTATCTAAGAAGTTTAATAAGCAAGGCCTTGGCTATTAGCCGGAGGTACCGCCATCCAAGGACATTAAGTGTATTTCCGATATGGCAGCTGGACCTTCCTCGGTAGGAGAGACTTCTAATACAAATGCCATTGACAACTCCTCCCTTCATATTACCAACCTTTTTCAAGAAAACTCCATCTTCATGATTTCCACAGCCTCATCTAGCCAAAACCCTTCGTTTGTTACCCTTTCACTCGTATATCCTGACCTCATTGATTGGGACCAACAGGGGACACCCATACTGGACACATTTGAAAATGATGAAGCTATTGCTAAATTAATGGGCTTATGAAAAGGCATTCCATTGGGTGATCATAAAGCAGGTTTCATGATGGATCTCCCTAAACTAGCATATTTTGGTAGAAGTATCAAATCCTTCAGTCGCAAAAGTGAAATAAATAAAATCAAAAAAGATAGGTCACTAGGTGAAAACTGAAAGGTGCCTCTTGACCATGAAAAAGTAAAAATAAAGGATGTATCCGAGGATGAAAACCTCCCTGAGGCACCTGAGGATGGGAGATTTGATCTTCCTGACACCACTGAGTATCATGAGAAATCAACAGTGCTAGTTGAAAAATCACAAGACATGAACTTGGGCACAGAACAGAATCCAAAGACCACATATTTGGCAGCATCACTATCAAAGCAGGAAAGAAGAGATTTCATAGCATTTTTCATAAAAAGAGGTATCAATTTTGTATGGACTTACGCTGACATGCCGGGTTTAGATCCATCACTTGTGGTACATCATTTAGCAGTATCTCCTAATGCAAAACCTGTCAAACAAAAATTGCGCAAAATGCATCTGCAAGTAGCTCTATTGGTTAAGGCATAAATTTAGAAGTTGTTAGAAGCAAAGTTCATAAGGCCTATTGATTATCTAGAATGGGTTTCAAATTTGGTACCTATAGCAAAGCCTGATGGATGAGTTTGTTGTTGCACAGATTTCAGAGATCTCAACAAATCATGCCCTAAAGATGACTTTCCACTACCAAGCATAGACAATATTGTAGATCTCATAGTTGGACATGAAATGGTATCTTTGATGGACAGATTTTTAGAATATAACCAAATTAGAATAGCAGAGGAAGATCAAGAAAAGACATCATTCATTTGTCCATGGGGTACATATTGTTGGGTTGTAATGCCTTTTGGTCTCAAGAACGCAGGAACTACTTATCAACGAGCCATGACAGTTATTTTTCATGACCTTTTTCACACTATCATAGAAGATTATGTTGATGATATTCTAGGAAAATCCAAGACAAGAGAAGGACATCTACAGGTACTAGTACAAATCTTTGATCAACTAGAGAAGTATCAAGTCAGGCTAAATCCAAAGAAATGTGTATTTGGTGTAACATCTGGTAAATTGCTGGGATACATTGTGTCTCGACAAGGAATAGAAGTGGACCCTGACAAAGTAAAATCTATCATGGAAATACCATCACCAACAAATCTGAAGTAGCTTCGTAGTCTACAAAGAAAGTTACAATCCATTCACAGATTTATCTCACTACTAGCAGACAAATATCATCCTTTTCAACATCTTCCTCACAAGGGTGAACTTTTTAAGTGGGATGAACAGTGTCAATAGGCCTTCAAAAAAATAAAGGAATATCTGGCAACACCTCCTGTGTTAGTACCTCCTGTACTTGATCGACCACTATTGCTCTACATATCTTCAACAATAGCAGTATTGGGTGCCCTTCTAGCTTAGCATGATGATTCAAGAAAAGAGCAAGCCATTTACTACATCAGTAGAATTCTTGTGGGATATGAACTCAATTATTCATCTATGGAAAAAGCATGTTTAGCATTGGTGTTTGCTTCCCAAAAGTTGTGACATTATATGTTGAACCAAACAACAAAGTTCATATCTAACATTGATCCACTCAAATATCTTCTCTCCAAAGCAATCCTTATGGGAAGATTAGCAAAATGGGTTATAATCATACAATATGTGGATCACAAGGCCATAAAAGGACAAGTTATTCCTAATCAGTTAGCTGTAGCACCTATCACAGATATTCATCCAATACATCTAGAGTTTCCTGATGAAGAACTTTGTTCAACTTAACTTCACCAACATTGTGGGAACTATATTTTGATGGATCTTACACACAACATGGATCAGGAGCAGGTATATTATTTGTCACCCCTCAAGGAGATTGTATCCTGAAGTCATACAAAATTGCATTCCCACGTACCAATAACATAGCAAAATATGAATCTTTAATCACAGGATTACTCATGGTAGTACAATGGGCTATTAAACAGCTACAGCTCTTTGGTGATTCTCAATTAGTTATCAAATAGGTCTTAGATGAGTATCAAACAAAAGATGAGAAGCTTCTTCCATACAAGCTAATGGTTGATGATTTCAAGAAGTACTTGGACACTATCACCTTTGAACAGATTCCAAGGATACAAAACAAAGCAACAAACTATATGGCTATGATTGGATCTCTTCTAGATATGCTGTCCAATACACATAAGTGTGAGTTTCTGGTTGACCAACTCTTAATCCCAGTATTTAAAGTACCACAATTTGAGCTTATATGTGAGATTGTTGGTCCCAATTCACCTTGGTATGAGGATATATATGAGTATCTCCATAATCAAACCTTTCCATTTCAACCATGTAACACCCAACGAAAAACTTTTATCCATCAAGCCTCTCGCTACACTATCTTAGGAGACACCCTATATCACCGGAGTCTTGATGGTATCCTTCTTAGATGTCTTGATTCCAAGGAAGCAAAGGTTACCTTACGTGAAGTACATGAAGGTGTCTACGGATCGCATTCCGCTGGCCTTGGTCTTGTTAAGAAACTTCTACGAGCTAGATACTATTAGCCAACTATGGAGAAAGATGCACAACAATTTGCAAAGAGATGTCTACAATGTTAGAAACATGGAGATTTAATACATGCACTAGCACATGAACTTCATCCTATTACTACTCCTTGGCCCTTCTCGTAGTGGGGACTTGATCTCATAGGTAAAATCCATCCTACCTTGTCAAATGGTCATAAGTTTATCATAACCACCTCTGAGCACTTCACAAAGTGAGTGGAAGCAATACTAATGACTTATATTACTGGCAAGCAAATATCTAAGTTCATCTTACACTATATCATTTTCTAATATGGAGTTCTTCAAGCTATTGTCACCGATAATGGTCATCCTTTCAAGAACCAAGAGGTTAGAGATATTTGTAACAAGTTCCATATCCAACATCGATTCTCTACACCTTACTATCCTCAAAGTAATGGTCAAGCTGAGGCTTCTAAGAAAACAATTATCAAGATCCTTAAAAAGACAGTTAGTGATGCTAGTTGTGATTGGCACCTACAACTTAATCCTACATTATGGGCTTATAGAACAAGTATCAGAACTCCCATTGGTGCTACACCTTATGTTCTTGTGTATGGCACTGAAGCTATCCTACCTATTGAGGTTGAGATCCCCTCACTGCGAGTATCTCTACAGCATCTATTTCAAATGAAGAATATCAAATATCCAGACTCCATGATCTTGAGCTATTAGATGAATGGTGTCTCACAGTAGTCAACCATCTCCAAGTTTATCAGAATCGCCTATGCTACAACTACAACAAGAAGATCAGAGAATGAAGATTTCAAGTGGGCAACCTTGTCCTCAAAGAAAATCAAAGGAATCAATAGCATCAAGAGAAACAGGGCAAGTTTGAACCTAATTGGCTTGGTCCTTTTTTAATCACATCAATCTATGGATTAGGTGCATACACACTCTCCACACCTAAAGGCATTCCCTTAGATGAACCAGTCAACAACATTCATCTCAAAAAGTTTTATCCGTGAATCTCAACTATCCCACCAATAAAAATTCAAAAAAAAAAAATCCATCCAATAGTGAAAACCACTTTGTGGCGCTTTGGATGACAAAAAATAATAGTATAAGATAAATAATTCATCCTCTAGTGAAAACCTGGTAAACAGGCACCTTGGATAAGTACCATAGTGAAAATCTAGAAAACAAGCGCTATGTGTAGCGACTAGTTCCTATCATCTGCTTAGTTTGTTTTGATCACAACTTTTCATAGCAGAATTCACTGTCTTACCTACATAATCCATATCATAATCCACATTTCTCCTTGTATAAACATTGTTGTCCATTTATCTATCCGTAGTAAAAGCCTTTCCATCCTTGCCTCTGCCCTGCTAGCTTTCCTAGTTTGGATTTCGTCGGGGTAATGATATCATTTGGTGCCTTAGCATCTTTTTCACATGAATGCATCCATCACAACTTCATAATAAACTTCATCCCAAACTAGGGGCACTTGTTGAGCCTTATTTGGAAGTGGATACTTATAGCTCTAGCTCATAACAACAAACATTCAACTTCAAACACAACACACATCCAACTTCACACATGGCAAACATTTGGAACTAGCACCAACATCTTAGCAATCAATCTAAGCGCAAACATCATCAAAAACATCAAAACATATCAAAATTCAAAAAAAAGTTCTAAACGTCATGAAAATCCAAGCAATAAAGTTGATCCTTTGACATCAACCATCAACACAATAAGCAAGAATTACATCACCAGCTCTATAGTTAAAGCCTTGATCCCGTGGATACAGGGTATGTAGGCAATATGAGATGCGAAGGAAGCACTCTAATTCAGGAAAAAATGATAGCCCCCTTTTCATCATCCATCTTTCATCTTTCTTCTAATCATCCTCCAATCTATCATCTCCCTTTCTTCTATCTTTCATCACTTACATCATCAATAAGCCCAGAACTACATATTCATCATGTCTCATCATCATCGTAAATGTGCTTTGATCCCGTGGACACAGGGTATGTAGGTAGTCTAGAATACGAAGGAAGTATCCAGTACTCATCCTCTTCCATCTTCTTCTCTTTAACCAGCTCAAGCAGGAAGCAAACTATGCACATCAGAGAAAGCTCAAGCACTTTAACCAATCAAGAATAAGCCAGAAGCTATTTTTCTACATGTCTTAAGCCAACATTTTCTATAGCATTTTATTAACATATTTAGCCTTCAACAGGATACAGCTTTCCTCTCAACAAGGTGCCAGCTTAAATCCATCCAAGAGCACTTAAATTTGGCAAGAGAACATGATGCTAGTATCTTTTGTTTTATCTTTTGATTTATCTTTTGTCCCTTTCCTAAGCCTAATCAAGACAGCCTTGATCTATCATTTCTTAGTATGTTGCGAGGAAGTATGGAATGGGGCATGGTCATATTGCTTTCATATGCCATGTCTACAGGATGATCTTATTCTCTTCGTATGTGTATTGGCATCTTGTACATGTTGGGATTAGCATCTTACATATATATATCTCTAGCATCTGAGAAGCTAAATAGTCTCTTATGCTTTGAGACTATTCTATGTGTAGAGTGTCAGAAACTCTACATTTTGTTTCAGTCATGGCTTAGTCCGTGAGTTTCAAATGTTGTCGTGTGGGTCTTATTTTATTTCTGTGCAAGTTTCAAATGTTTCATGCAGAATCTGCCAGGTGTCAAAGCTACAATTGAAGCCACAATAATGTTTCAAATATTAAGGTTTATGCGGAGTGCTCTACGTAGCAGATAGTTTCAATAGTTTATTTTGTTTTAGCAATGTTGTAGGTGTCACCATGTGTCACTTGCGAGGGCAATCTCTAAAGCTTCTATGTTTTGTACAGAGGGTGCCGTGTGTCTTTTAAGTTTGCTATGGATGATGCCGCGTGTTTCTTTCCATATCATGTTGATGCTAGTAGGAAAATGGTGGGCCACAGTAATGTTTCAAGTTTCAAGCCTGTGGAGGATGCCACGTGGTGGTCATGGAGAAGAAGTTGCTTTGTTCATGACTCTTTCAAAGAGAAACTTTTTTCTTCTAAAGTTTTGTGCAGGTTGCGCTAAGTGTCAATTTCCGCGGGTACCTTTCAAAAGTTTTAAATGTTTTAGCAGTGTTGCAGAAATTGCGACGTGTTAGCTGGCATGCACATGGAGGTTGCCATTTGTCCTAGTTTTCTCCCTATAAGGGTAGTGAGCACCGAGGTTGTGGGTCCCATCATTTATTGTGTCCCATTTTATGAGTAATGTAGGTTGCGATAGATGTCATTAAAGGAGCTATTCCCAAGCATAAAGACATAGGTTTTAAAGGCTCAGCGGGAGAAGACACGTATCAGTTTTTGAAGGCTGTGAAATGCGACAAGTGTCCTTTTCCTATTGATTTCTGAAAAGACAAAGGAGTTTCTAGGTTTGATGCGGACGCTGCCATTTATCATATTTTGTTTCAGTTGTAAGCATGTGGGTCTCACCATGTGTCTATGTCTTAATGAAGGAGGTGTGCCACATATATTTTGCCCCAACCTATGAGTGTTAAGGAGGGATGGCCATTGCAAATCTGGAGGATCGTAACCATCAGGAACTTCCATTTATCTTTAGTTTTGTTGGGCCATTGAGGATTTGGTTATTACAAGCAATCTTGGGTCAAATCTATGATTATAAATATGCAATATTTGTAATAGATCGACATAGACATAGATATATTTTTGAGAATAGATTTAAGGATTTTTGATAAGTTTTTAGTCAAAATCTAAAAGAGAAGTCAGAGACTTTGTTGTGACCAGTTTATGTCATTTTGCCTTTATTTTGTTGTTCTTGATAAGAAAGATAATGTATCTGTGCATGTATCTATGTCTTTTATGTTGCTGGAAGATTAATAAGAGGAACTCTGTTTTGTGCCTTGGTTGATATTATCTGTCATTACAAAGTGTCTGGTTGTGGGCCTTTGATAATATTAATTCTATCTGTTTATGTTAATCATCTAGTATCTGCTCTTTAATATAACTGTATCTTGAGAATAGTTTCATTATGCTTAAATTGAAGGGGATACTTTTATTCAGGCACATCGCCATAGTTAGATTTGCTTAATTGTAAATGTAATCCTATTAAATTCTTACCCTTTGCTCAAAACCCAATTGAAATAGAGAAGAGCCAACTTCTTTAAAATCTGGAGGTTGTTTCAAGTAGCAAGTTCCACATTCTTGAAACTTTCCATGTTGGTGTTAGAACCTATGCAATTTTATACATCAACAATTTTTGGCACGCCTGGTGGGACCTTTCTTGAAGTTTCCATCAAGATCGTATGAGCCAGAGAGTAACAAGGAGCTAGAGCATGGACCTACAACAAGAACTCAGTCTACTACTAATTGGGGAATTCTTTTACCATTATTAGTAGCTACTCGAAGGAGAAGAGTGAATCAGGTTGTAGTTCCACAAAGAATAAATATGGGAGCACCTATACCTCCAAGGAACTATGCAAATTGGAATACTGGTAGCCCTCTCATCCTCCCAGTACCACCAGTAACTCAGGATGCTATTCTAGCCAATGCTTTGAAGGCTCTACTTAAGTTCAGTGGAGAATATTTCAAGACACCTAGGGAGCATCTGCAAGATGTATTTGATGTGTGTGCAGTACATGTTATTACTCAACAGAATGTGGCAATAAGACTGCTAGCAGCTTCTTTCAAAGGAAAGGCTCTAGACTGGTATAGATCTCTCACTCCAAATAGAATATCTACATGGGATCAGCTTGGTGATGCTTTCTTTGCAAGATTTAAAGAGAAAGGTGATAAATCTTCCTTGCTTCAACAATTGATCACTATCAAAAGGGCACCACAAGAGGCCATGACCAATTTCAACTCAAGATTTCAAAAAACCTCGGATAGAATTCCTACTACAGCAAGACCATTATCAGGTATGGCTATTGTGTTCTACCTCAAAGCTTTTAATTTTGACATATTAGTAATAATTCAATCTCTTGGAGGTCAGACACTACCAGAAGCATATGAGTTGGCAGTCAAAGCTGAAAATAACTTGATAGATACTAGAAAATTACCCCCAAGGCCTCCTATGCCCATGTTCCCAGAAATTATCCTGCCTTTGCCACAAGAAGCTCCTAATCTTACAACTCCACCTATGTCCATGTATTTATTTTCAGTACCTCAACAACCTGCTAGGGCAACCACCTATGCTCAACCATCTGAAATGGATGATGTCAAGAACATTCTAAGGACCTTCTCAAATGAGATAATTAATCTAAAGAGACAACAAAATCCCTATTCAAAGCCCCCTTATCAAGGTTTCCAAGGAAATAGACCTCCCTTTCAGCCAAATCAATATCAAGGCCCTCAAAGGCAAACTAATCCTCAGCCCTTAAACCAGTTGGTTTAAGTCCCTACACCTCTACAAAATGTCCCTCATAATCCCAACAGGGAAATAGTTCCAAGGCAAAATAACTTAGTAGATGACACAAATGCTTGGTGCTTTCCCTACAACAATGCCCACATGCCCAGAGACTGTCCCAAAGGTAATTTGCAGCAAAAGATAGCAGAACAGAGAGGGTTAGAAGGACAATTCTCAACTTCTAACACTCCACCATATCAGTCCCCTGGTGTTCAAAATGCAGTAATGGTGGCCTAGATGCAAGGGATGTCCATACAACAAGAAGAGGAAATAGCCCCCAAACATGCCTTATTTTCATGGATTGAAGAGGAAGATTCAGTGTTTTTAAATAAGGCATCCACTTCAAAGAAACCATTGGTGCAGTCAGACTATTATACCAAATCAAAGAGGAGAATGATGGAGCAGCCTGAAGTCACTAATAATGAGATCATGGGAACTCCTCCATTTCAAAATCATCACAACCCAATCTCTAGGCAAGACATGCCCCAGCCTGTGCAGAATCAAGTAGCCTCAGGACAGGTTCTAGAAAAGACAAGGTACCCTTATTATTCAAAGATCCAAGCATTAGGACCTGTGAATGTGGTGGACCAGTTGAAAAGAACTCCAGCACATGTATCAATCTAGGATATGTTAGCTATTCCTGAGCAGAAGAGACTATTACAAGAAGCTCTACAAGGTCAAGAAGCCTCTAAACACACTGGTGCTAAAGGAGGAGCTATTGATAAAGGGAAACTCCAGCCCAAAGATATTGTACCTCTACAAACAACAGCTCTCTTGAACAATGCACCTGAGGTAGGTAAATCTAAACCAGATCCCTTTTATTTGACTCTAATAGTGGGGAAAAAATTGTTGCATAATGCAATGATAGATTCTGGGGCCAGTACTACAGTAATGCCAAAGCAGATAGCAGATGCTTTAAAAATAAAATATGAACCACTTACAAGAGGGGTCATGCAGTTGGATGGGAAATCTATCCAAACAATAGGAAACAATTTCCATTACAACTATATACTTGTCCCAATATAATTGTCAATCAGGATGTGGTAGTCATAGATATTCCCCCTGTGTTTGGTTTATGCTTGTCCAGAGATTTCACAGCCAAAATAGGAGGTTACATGTCACTAGATTGGTCACACCTCATCCTGAGAACCAAATATGGGACAAAGATGAAAATATTGTCTGAGCGGTTATCCAAAGACCATATCACAAATGAACTAATCCCAAAATTAGAAGTATCCTATGCCATGCTGAATAAAGAGGAGATGATCTTTGTTGAAGAATTAGGTGACTAGACTGAACATGACCAACAGGAAGAAGAGAATAATCAGCTATTGACCATGATGCAGAGTGATTCCTATGGAAACTTTGACTCTACTGGTCTAGGCACTTATGTCATTTTTGAAGAAGACCAAGAAATCCCTAATATTATAAGGAAAGAAATATCAGAAAGTGGAGAAGCTGAAAGAAACTCAGAAATCTGGACCCTAAATTTTGATGGGGCTAGGAGTAAAAATGGTGCTGGGGCAGGAATTTGCCTTACTGCCCCAAAAGGTGAGAAAATTCTAAGAGCCATTCACTTTCAGTTTTCCTGTACCAATAATAATGCTGAATATGAATCTTTGGTGCATGGACTCATGTTGGCAAAGAAAAAGGAAATAAAGAATCTGATAGTAAAAGGAGACTCAAAACTGGTGGTAAAACAAATCAGAGAGAAAGCAATAGCCAAAATTGTAAGAATGAGATCCCATCGACACATGATTTGGGACTTGATAGATGGTTTTGAAACTTTCAATATTGAGGTAGTTCCCAAAGCCCAAAATTCTAAAGTAGATAGAATGGCACAAATTGGTTCACAGTTTGACCCAGCAAGTTGTCTACTAGTTAACAATGAGTCAGTTAAGGTTATAGTAAGACCAACAATTTCAGACAATGATCAAAACTGGTAGGTTTTTGACAATGACCTTCAAGTACTTGTATTCTTACAACAATCAGGTGAATTTGCTAATTAGTTACATCCCAAAATTGAGGAAGTATATGGTGACCAAATTATCCAGCTAAAATCAAATAAACTCCCTAAAGGGTTGATTACTCTAAAAAAAAATGTTTGATCTAGAAGATGTAAGCCTAGAGAAGAGGAGGTTTCAGGCAAATAAGGAAGATTATTCTGAGATTCAAGTCAATGAAGGAAGAAAGTTGAAAATTGGTAATTCAACAACCCAAGAGGAAAAGGAAAGGTTGATTGCTTTATGTGATAAATATGATAGGGTGATTGCTTGGACCTATGAGGACCTCCATGGCTATAATAGAGATATCATCCAACACACCATAGAGCTTACTAAAGGATCTAAACCAGTCTGATAGAAACAAAGGCCAGTGAATCCTAGAATTGAACCTTTAATGGTGGATGAACTGCAAAATCTCTTGGAATCAAAGATTATTTTTCTAATTAAGCATTCAACCTGGGTTTCAAACCTAGTGCCTGTAAGAAAGAAGAATGGTGACATAAGACTTTGTGTAGATTTTAGGGATTTGAATAAAGCATCTTTGAAAAATCATTATCCCCTGCCCTTTATGGAACAGATTTTACAGACTGTAGCAAGGTCAGAAAGATTTTCCTTGCTGGATGGTTTCTCAAGATACAATCAAATTTGGTTAGCAGATGAAGATCAACATAAGACTGCATTCACTACAAAGTGGGGAACATTTGCATATGCTAAAATGCCTTTTGGCCTTTCAAATGTTGGGGCTACTTTTCAACGTGCAATGGATGTAGCATTCGAGGAGCTTATAAATAAGATTATTCTGATCTATCTAGATGATCTCACTATCTTTTCTAAGAATGTCAGAGATCACTTTGACCATTTAGAGGCTATTTTTAAGAAATGTCAAGAGTTTGGAATATCTTTGAATCCCAAGAAATGTATCTTTGTTGTACCCCAAGGTAAACTTCTAGGGCATATATTGTCAAAGGAAGGGGTCTCTATTGATCCAGAAAGGGTCACAACCATAATGAATCTATCTCTACCAGTCAACAAGAAAGCAGTTCAATCTTTTCTAGGAAAAATCAACTTTGTTAGCGGATTCATATCTGATTTTGCAAGTCTAATTAGACCAATGACACTATTTCTTAAAAAAGATCTAGTTTTCAAATGGACCACAGAAGGAAGACAGGCTTTTGAAGAAGTCAAGAGAGCCATTTCAACAGCCCCAGTACTCAGAAACCTATATTTTTCTAAAGCTTTTGTAATGTATTTGTATGGGGGAGAATTTAGTGTTGCTGTTGTTCTAACTCAGAAAGATGATCAACAGGAAGGTGAGCACCCAATAGCCTTTTTCTCCAGAACTCTTAGGGAATATGAGTCTAGATATAATTTTGTGGAGAACCAAGCATATGCCATGGTAAAAGCCCTTCAAAAATTTAGACTTTTGGTAACAGGAAACAAGATTCTGATATTAGTGGCTCACCCCAGTGTAAGAGAATATATTATGGAGGGTGAGATCACTAAGAAAAGAGCCAATTAGATAACAAAGATTCTAGAATATGATGTAGAAGTAAGACCCACCAAGTTAGTCAGAGGCAAGGGATTGTGCCAATACATGACCCAAGACATGGAAAGGACAGTGACTGAAGAAACAAAAAGTGATAATGTATTGAAACTCCAAGAAATGGACCAAGACTCTTGGGTCAAAAACAAGATACAGTTTATGAAATATGGGATTTTCACAATTGAGCTCTCTAATGATAAGGAAAGGTACTATAGGTAGTAGGGGACCCATTTTGTACTAATTGATCATATTTTATTCAGAAGGAATGTTGATGGTATACTCTTGAGATGCATAGAAAAGGATGAAGCTCAAAGAATACTACATGAATTACATCATGGAATTTCAGGTGGAAATTTTATAGCAAGGACCACTACAATCAAAATAACACAAGTAGGATATTTCTAGCCCACTCTATTTGCAGATTGCCATCAGTTGGTTAAACAATTTCAGGCTTGTCAATTGTATACTGGCAAAAGGAGAAATGTAGCAATGCCTCTAAGTCCCATAGTTGTGGATGAACCCTTTGTTCAATGGGGTCTGGATTTTACTGGTATGATCAATCCAGCATCAAGTATGGGACACAAATGGATTCTCACAATAACAAATTACCTTTACTAGGTGGAGTGAAGCAGTACCACTCAAAGAGGCAATAGAAAAAGTCATATTAGAATTTCTAGAAGGCATAACTTCTTGGTTTGGTCCTCCTCGTACCATCATATCAGATAATGCTAAAGCATTTTTGGGAACCAAATTATCTGAGTTTGCATTAAGGAATGGGATTTATTTGAAGACTTCTTCAAATTATTACCCTCAAGGTAATGGTCTGGCAGAGTCCACTAACAAGAACCTTATCAGACTCATAAAAAGGATAGGGACCAATTATCATAGAGAGTGGCATAAGTTACTTAATACAACACTGTGGGCTAACAGGATCACAGCAAAGCAAGTGACTAAAATGTCCCCCTATGAATTGGTTTATGGTAAACTTGTAGTAATGCCACCAAGCTTAGAGATCCCTGCTTTGCAATTGTTAAAATAGATAGAAATTGAAGAGAATGGCCCCATGCAAGTCAGACTTGCTGAACTATTGGAAGTTCAAGAGAAAAAGAAAAAGGCACATGAGTCACTAATGAAACATTAGAAAATGGTTAAAGACTGGTTTGAGAAGAAGACTTCAAATCCCATTTTTGAAGTTGGATCTCTAGTATTGAAATGGGATGAAAGAGTTGCCAAGCCAGGTTGACACAGCAAATTCGAATCATTGTGGATGGGTCCTTATAAAATTTGTTCCTACAAGCAACAAAATTCATTCAAGTTGGAGACCATGGATGGAGAACCTGAAGGGATTCTGGTAAATGGGATCTTTCTAAAACATTTCAATTAAGGAGGGGCTCATCATGTATCATAGTTAGTTAGTTTTGTTTCCTTTTCTTGCTTTTCTACATTCCCCCTTTCCCTTTCAATAAGTGTTTGGTAAACACACGTCAGCAGCACAAAGCCTCTTCTCTTTTGGTCTAGCATTTATTAAGGTTGTTCGGCAATCCCTAAATTCCTTGGAAGTACACACTTTTTCAGAAAGATAGCCACTCTCATAGCATATCTGACACTCTGTTCCATGCGGATTTCAAAAAGATACACTAGCTGTTTCTCAGCATTAATGCCATTAATAAGATAAGATGTGTCATTTATTATCTCCATAAATCCCAATGAGCTAGGTTTTAAGTCCTAAGTGTAGCCATCATTTGCTTCTATCTTTCTACTTTGAATCACTGTTGCATCCGAATTCTGTTCCTAGGGAGTGCCTTTCAGCTAAGTATCACTCTGGTTAAACAATTTCATTCTTTTCTGTGTCAAAGCTTCCCACATTCTCCTCACAAAGATACAAATATGTCTGAGGCACAGTCACCACAAGAAGGACTTGAAATTTATGAGTCAATAGATAAACTGTTGAACAACAAATCATATGCTTCGGCACCTACACAACCATGGAAAACTTATCCAAGAACAAGGGTTCTTGAAGTGGGGTTTTCTGTCGACCCGGAATAGGTGAAGGATTATGCAGATGGCATATACGACATGCCCCTTCAAAAGAACACCAAGAGTCTCTAGGAAGGGGCACATCAAAGGTGCATTCTCTAAGCAAATAGTGGGCAATTCAAGTCGTTTGGTATGGGGATATGGACCTCTCAATTGGCACAGTTCCTGGTCCCAAATGTCCACCTGTGCCCTGAGTTAATCGAGTTATGTGTAGAACTATTTCATGCACCATCAAATACTATTCAACAGGGCCCTTATATAGTGCATATTACACCCAAGGCCATAAGGGACATGATGGCCTTGCAGTATGATAGAACAGCCACATTTCCGACTGTTGCCAAAATGCAAAACACATGGGCAAATATAAATAACAAATTAAAGTTCATGAATTCAGAAATGCAGTTGGGAGAAGATAATCCCCATATGCCCACACTACTCACTGGGTGGGCACAATTTAGTCAAAATGTTCAAGAGGCACTTTCAATGATAGCTTTGATTTTTGGAATGAGGGAGGATAACATAGTCCATGACTGGCAATTAACTATCATTTTTAGAATGAAAACTGTGGATAAAACATAAGAGTACCAGCTAAATTGTTGCCGCCATGATTGATCCAATCACAAATTTCAAGACAAGGCAAGTTTTCAGTTTTGGGTTCTTTCAGAGCAAGCTCAGAAGTCTTGATGGTCGCCAAGAACTATAGAGTGTCAGAAACTCTACATTTTATTACAGTCACGGCTTAGTCCATGGGTCTTATTTTGTTTTTGTATGAGTTTCAAATGTTCCATGCAAAATCTACTAGGTGTCAATGCCACAGTGAAAGCCACAACAATGTTTTGAATATTAAGTTTTATGCAGAGTGCACCATATAGCAGATAGTTTCAATAGTTTATTTTGTTTCAGCAATGCTGCAAGTGTCGCCATGTGTCACTTGCAGGGGCAATCTTTAAAGCTTCTATGTTTTGTACGGAGGGCGTTGTGTGTCTTTTAAGTTTGTTGCGGATGATGCCCCATGTTTCTTTCTGTATCAAGTTGATGCTAGTATGAAAATGGTGGGCCACAGTAATGTTTCAAGTTTCAAGCCTGTGGAGGATGCCACGTGGTGGTCGCGGAGAAGGAGTTGCTTTGTTCGTGACTCTTTCAGAGAGAAACTTTTTGCTTCTAAAGTTTTGTGCAGGTTGTGCCAAGTGTCAGCTTCCATAGGTACCTTTCAAAAGTTTTAAATCTTTTAGCAGTGTTGTGGAAATTGCCACGTGTTAGCTGGCATGCGCGTGGAGGCTGCCATCTGTCCCATTTTCTCCCTTTAAGGGTAGTGAGCACTGAGGTTGTGGGTCCCATCATTTATTGTGTCTCATTTTATGAGTAATGCGGGTTGCGATAGATGTCATTAAAGGAGCTATTCCTAAGCATAAAGACACAGGTTTTAAAGGCTCTACAGGAGAAGACACGTATCAGTTTTTGAAAGCTGTAGAATGCGACAAGTGTCCTTTTCTCGTTGATTTCTGAAAAGACAAAGGAGTTTCTAGGTTTGATGCGGATGTTGCCATCTATCATATTTTGTTTTAGTTGTAAGCGCGTGGGTCTCGCCATGTGTCTGTGTCTCAATGAAGGAGGTGTGCCACATATATTTTGCCCCAGCCTATGAGCATTAAGGAGGGATGGCCATTGTAGATCTAGAGGATTGTAACCATCAGGAACTTCTAGTTATCTTTAGTTCTGTTAGGTCATTGAGGATTCGGTTGTTACAGGCAATCTTGGGTTAGATCTATGATTATAAATATGTAATATTTGTAATAGATCGACACAGACATAGCTATACTTTTGAGAATAGATTTAAGGATTTTTGATAAGTTTTTAGTCATAACCTAAAAGAGAAGTTAGAGACTTTGTTGTGACCAGTTTATGTCATTTTGCCTTTATTTTGTTGTTCTTGATAAGAAAGTTAATGTATCTGTGCATGTATCTGTGTTTTTTATGTTGTTGGAACATTAATAAGAGGACCTCTGTTTTGTGCCTTGGTTGATATTATATGTGTCATTACAAAGTGTCTGGTTGTGAGCCTTTGATAATATTCATTCTATCTATTTATGTTAATCCTGCATTATCTGCTCTTTAATATAACTATATCTTGAGAATAGTTTCACTGTGCTTAAATTGAAGGGAATACTTTTATTTAGGCACATCGCCATAGTTAGATTTACTTAATTGTATCTGTAATCCTGTTAAATTCTTACCCTTTTCTCAAAACCCAATTGAAATAGAGAAGAGCCAGCTTCTTTAAAATCTGGAGGTTGTTTCAAGTAGCAAGTTCCACATTCTTGAAACTTCCCATGTTGGTGTTAGAACCTGCACAATTTTATACATCAACACTATGCTAAGACTAGCACCATACATATAACCAGCAAGGTGTCACTATGTGTAGTGGAGATAAGCTCAAACCATTGCTTGTAGTGTTAAAGTCCATCTTAGAACACTAGCTACTATTCATATCTTGTGTATTTTGGCTCAACATCTTGACCTCATGCGTTTAGACAAGATTGTAGTATGTTAGTTTTGCATTGGATATCTCGACACCTTGGTCTTCTATACCCTAGTGCATAACATCCATATGCTATATCAAACATAAGGATCACATTTTTTTTAAATTTTTTAGAAATTACTTGCAAAATCTGCCATGCCATACCATCCATCCATTCCATCATATCCCTATGTAGTCCTCAACCAAGATCGATCAACCAAAGCCTATTTTTATCTTATCGTGAGCCAACCCAGCCCTTCCTAGTCAACCTGGCTTACCTCTCGAGGGGGCATCACCTACCAGTTACACTAGGGCATAATCTTTTTTATCAAGTGAATATCATATCTTCTTTGACACAATGCTCTAATGAACATTGTATCAAAGAGGGGCAAAATGTAGACACCCAAAATTGACCTAATTATCATTAGCATTCAAATATTGCATTAGCTACCATCTACATTTGTCTAACACACTTGAGTAATGTCCCTATAACCTATTTCTTCTATTAATTAAATAATTTATATTTATTTAATTTATTCATTAGCTATTTCCTCTAATCTATAATTAAACAATCTTTAATTACTTAATTATCTTCTTTCTATCTATTTTTAATTAAATAAATCTTATTTATTTAATTAAAATTCTATTTACAAACCCACTTTCCAATTAATTAAATAAATATTAAATAAATTTTATTTATTTAATTAATTTCTTCTTATCATTTATCTCAATGAGCTGGCATGTGTGCCTCTTTCATTTAAAAAGATAAGTGGTCCTACATCTTCTATTTAATATCTTTCACATGTAGTACTTTTTATGTACATAGTCACACATAAGCCTTATCTCTCTTCCATTCTTCATCTACACATCCACCTATGATCATCCTTTAATCTTAGTCATTCACATAGCCACCAAATCTCTACTGTTGATTGATTTTGGTTGAGTTCTATATAAACACCCTCTCATTCCATATTACACCTATCTAGCTTTCATATAGCGTCTACATTATCATCCTGAGCATATTAAGCATTTTAGCATCCATCTATCTTATTATCATTATCATCCATCCATTATGGCATCTTTCATCTTCATAATTGTTCATTGTTGAGAAGCAATCCACATCATAAACAAGGAATCATACAATCTAGGTGATATTGTTCTTGAATTGCATACTTTTGATTTCATTTGGATTAGATTCTTTGATGATGGTAGGGTTAGGTTTTCATTGCTATGCTTGATCTTATCAACCTGATTTTTACCTATCACAATACCAATTCTTCCTTCATGAAACTACACTTCTTGATGTTTATCAACAATTTCTCTTCTCTCAGTCTCTGCAATACTTGTCTCATATGCCACAAATGTTCTTCCTTTGTCCTATTGAAAATTAGAATATCATCCAAATATACAATAATAAACTTACCCAAGAATTTCAAGACTTCATTCATCAACCTCATGAAAGTACTTGGTGCATTTGTCAATCTAAAGGGCATCACTAACCACTCATACAATCCTTCATTTGTCTTAAAAGCAGTCTTCCATTTATCTCCTCTAATTCTAATATGATGGTATCCACTCTTCAAGTCTATCTTTGTGAAATATTTTGCTCCACTCAAACAATCCATGATATCATCCATCCTAGGTAAAGGAAATCTATACTTAACTGTGATCTTATTTATTGCTCTAGAGTATGTACACATTCTCCATTCTCCATCCTTTGGTGCTAACACTGTAGGTACTGCACAAGGACTCAGACTTTCTCTGATCAAACCTTTCCTCAACAACTCATGTATATGTCTATTCAATTCTTCATTTTATGCTGGTGTCATTTTGTGTGTTGCTTTGTTAGGCAAACTAGCTCCAGGGATAAGGTCCATTTGATGACCGATACACCTGATTGGTGGCAATCCTTCAGGTACATTATCTAATATGATGTCTTTGTTGGATCTAGGGCATACAACTGAGAGGGGGGGGTGAATCAGTTGTATAAAACTTCTTGTTCTTTCAAACTCTTGATTCTTGTTGTTAGTTAGCAGCATATAAATTAATCATCCATGAAAGCATAATACATAAACATAAGAGCAGATAAGCATCAACACATTGAACACCAAGATTTTGACGTGGAAAACCCGGTTAAGGGAAAAACCACGGGGTGATTAACCCAAGAATTATTCTCTGTTAGAAGAATAAAGAAGAATGAATGGCACATGCCAATTAGGGCTCACTGCCCGAGCACACTGCTCACAAAGAGGCCCACTGCCTACAAGGAGACACACTATCTACAAAGTGATAAAAATCACAGTCTTGAACTGGAGAATGACATCTCTACCATGTCCGGATCAGTTCCAATTAAGCCCAAAAACCTCTGCTCTGCCTTTCGCACTTCTCTTCGCTATGCCACACTCATCCACACACACCACACTTTGAAATGAACTCACAAACCGTTATTTATACAAGACATCGACTTAGGAACAAACATATAAGTCGGCAAACAACCATAAGAGTATCCGCAAGATGAATAACACATCCGGTCGGCCACCACAAGAACATTTGCAGGATGAACAACTCATCCGGTCGGCTAAACAAAGCAAGAACTTCATCCAGAAGAATAACTTCAATTCCGGGCTCTACTATCAATGCGGATCAACAACACAACCTCAATACGATCCAGAAAGCTTCACAAGCCTACCTGAATGACCGGATACATCCGCACGTCCTTTACTTGCTGGAATCTCTTGTCTTCCTCATCCGAAACTTCAAGAACACAGTCTGTCGCCACTGTAGAAGGTACTTTCAGACCTTCAAATCACACATTATCAATGCGAACCAACAACACAACTTCAACATGATCCAAGAACCTTCACAAGCCTGTCTGAATGACCAGGTACATCTGCATTTCCTTTACTTACTGAAATCTCTTATCCTCCTTATCCGGAACTTCAAGAACACAGTTTGTCGCCACTGTCATAATGCAAGAGGTACTTCTAGACCTCCAAATCATACACAACTCGAGATGGCACATCAGAAGGACATCCCAAATACTCTTTCCAATCCGCAGATTAGGATTGTACAATTCCAGACTTCACCGGACCTTTCTGTGATCCACTGTCACCTCTAAGCACTTGCCGGAACCGGTTCCACACAGACAGCCATAACTTCTTCAGGTCTTCATGCGGACCTCTGAAAACTTGACTGAAGCATCTCAAGACTCATATCTGCAAACCCTTTAATCCGCATCCTCCGGTTCTCAACCTATCCAATATATTTGCCTTCTTCTCATCACTGTTCTTCACTGTTCCTGACTGAGGGTAATTTTTTCAATATCCTCAACACACAACTCATCCAATCCTTCTTGTCAATGTAATATGAGTATGTTGACATCAATGACAACACTGGTTCACCTCATACTTGCAACAATCTCCCCCTTTGTCATTGATGGCAACATATGATGTGAAAAACCATCAAGACAAGAACTTCTCCTTTCTGTCACAGCTCCCCCTATCAGCAACAACTTTTTACATGTCTTCTCTCCCCCTTTGATCATTAACCACTTGTTTTTCACATGTCTTCTCTCCCCCTTTGACATCAATGGCAAAGGGCTCATACTTGCAATTCTAATACATCAGAATCATACCAGCTGCTCCCCCTTAGTAGCAGCTCCCCATCATCAATCCGGATCACAAGATATGACTGTGATATCCACCGGACTGATGCACATCAGTGCATCTTAGTTCATCACCGGAGGGGCCATGACCCCTAACTTCTCCCGGAGATATTCAAAAGAGTCCTTGGGAAGAGGTTTTGTAAAGATATCTGCAATCTGATCCTTGGAGGGAACATACTCCAATCTGACTTCTTCCTTGTTTACTTGTTCTCTCAAAAAGTGAAATTTGATAGATATGTGCTTAGTCTTAGAATGCAATACCGGATTCTTAGAAATATTAATTGCACTTGAATTATCACAGAAAATTGTGATAGGCTCCTCATATTCAACTTTGATGTCTCTTAGCATCTGCTTCATCCATAAGATTTGAGTGCAACTACCTGCTGCTGCAATGTATTCTGCTTCAGTTGTAGACAGAGATATTACATCTTGTTTCTTGCTTAGCCAAGAAACCAATCTCTTGCCCAAAAAGAATGCTCCACCACTGGTGCTCTTCCGGTCATCCACATCTCCTGCCCAATCTGCATCTGTGTAAGCATGAAGAGAGAAATCTGGATCTCTAGGGTACCATAGACCATACTCAACTGTTCCTTTCAAGTACCTAAAAATTCTTTTGATTGCCATAACATGAGATTCTCTAGGATCAGCCTGGAATCTTGCCACAAGACCAACAGCCTGCATTATATCTGGTCTAGTTTGAGTGAGATACAACAATCCACCAATCATTGATCTATACTTTGTCTGATCTGCCTTTGGAGAATCATCATCTTTGCTTAACTTACATCCGGTTGCCATAGGAGTGTTCATAGGCTTTGAGTCTTCCATACCAAATTTCCTTAACAATTCTTTCACATATTTGGTCTGAGAAATGAAGATCCCTTCTTTTGTTTGAGTAATTTGCAGACCCAAGAAGAAATTCATTTCACCAAGCATAGACATTTCAAACTCACTTTTCATCTGATTTGCAAAAGTTTTGCACATACTATCTCTACCTCCAAAAATGATATCATCCACAAACACTTCAACAATCAAAATGTTTTCATAATCAATTTTGAAATATAAGTTACTGTCAGCAGTACCTTTGTTGAATCCAGTCTGCACAAGATGCTTATCCAACCTTTCATACCATGCTCTTGGGGCTTGCTTCAATCCATACAAAGCTTTCTTCAACTTGCAGACCATATCATCATTATCAGACAATTGAAATCCATCCGGTTGTTCAATGTAGACTTCTTCTTCCAGATCACCATTTAGGAAGGCAGACTTGACATCCATCTGATATACCTTGAAGTCTTTGAAGGCAGCAAATGCAAGAAGTAATCTGACTGCTTCAATTCTTGCCACCGGAGCAAAAGTCTCTTCAAAGTCAATTCCTTCTATTTGAGAGTAGCCTTTGCAGACCAATCTAGCTTTGTTTCTGATTACTTCACCAGCTTCATTTAGTTTGTTCCGGAAGACCCACTTGGTTCCAATTACATTCCTGTCTCTAGGTCTGGGAACAAGATCCCAAGTATGATTTTTCTCAATTTGCATCAATTCATCTTCCATTGCTTTGGTCCAGTTTTCATCATTGCAGGCTTCATTTATTGTTTTAGGTTCAATCTTTGAAATCAGACAACATTCATCCTGATTTTGAGCAACATTCCTTCTAGTTTGTACACCTTTGCTTCTGTCACCTATGATTTGATCTTCAGAGTGGTTCAATCTTACATACCTTGGAATTTTGGGAGTATCCTGCACTGCTGCTTCTTGATCAGGCTCATTCAGACCTATCTCTTCTTCCTGATTTACCAGATCAGGCTGACTCTGTCTCACCGGAGAGGATTGAGGTCCTTGAACACTGTCTTGGTCATCTTCATCAAACTCATAAAATCTTGAAGGCTTCTCAATTCCTTCATCAACTTTCACATTGGTGCTTTCTATCATCTTCCTCAATCTCTTATTGTAACACCGGTATGCTTTGCTTTGAGTGGAGTAACCCAAGAAAATTCCTTCATCACTTCTAGCATCAAACTTTCCTAGATCTTCATCTCTTTTAATATAACACTTGCTACCAAATACTCTGAAATATTTCACAGTAGGAGTGATGCCAAACCAGAGTTCATAGGGGGTCTTACCGGTGTTGTTTCTGATTTGAACTCGATTGAGAGTGTAGACTGCAGTGCTGATAGCTTCCTTCCAAAACATTTGAGGAACATTTGCTTCCAACATCATTGTCCTGGCAGCTTCCTGGATGGTCTGGTTCTTTCTCTCAACTACTCCATTCTGTTGTGGAGTCCTAGGAGCAGACAACTGTCTCCTTATACCCTGCTTCTCACAAAAGTCAATGAACTCACCAGATGTAAATTCACCACCTCTATCAGACCTTAGACACTTTAGTTTCAATCCGGTTTGATTCTCTACCATAGCTTTGAAGATTTTGAACTTCTCAAATGCTTCTGATTTTTCTTTTAGAAAGGTAACCCACATCATCCTGGAATGATCATCAATTAACAACATGAAATATCTATCATCTTGCAGACTCTTGATTCTTGTCGGACCACAGAGATCAGTATGTACTAATTCCAACAATCCGGTAGAAGACTGATCTTTGCTTTTGAAAGAGACTCTACTTTGTTTACCTAGCTGACATTCTTTGCACAAACTATTTGTAGGTTTCATCAATTTTGGAAGATCTCTTACGGCCTGAGTATTGCTTATCTTGATGATGTTATCAAAATTTACATGACACATTCTTCTATGCCATAACCAACTCTGATCAATTTGAGCAAACAAACAACTTTTATTTGAACCAACCAGATGAAAGATATTACCTTTTGTCTGAGTACCGGATGCAATTTCAGTTCCAGAGCTTGTAAAGATTCTGCATTTTCCATTCTTGAACTGGAGATCATAACCCTTGTCCACTAACTGACCAACACTGAGAAGATTGTGCTTTAATCCTTCAACATATAGTACGTTACCTATTTTGCTTTTTCCATCAAAGGAAATAGTTCCCCTGCCTCTGATTCTGCCAGCTAAATTGTCACCAAACTTTACCATTCCTCCTTCATACCTTTCCAAATTCAAGAACTTATTCTTGTCACCAGTCATATGGTGAGAGCATCCACTGTCAATAACCCAATCATCCTTTTCTTCCACTTGAGCAGCCAAAGCTTTTTCAACAACTTTGTGATTGACAGATTCAGAGAGTATTGAATCTTCTTCCTTGATGGCAATAAACACCCACTCATTTTCGGATTTGCTTCCTAGTTCTGATTCATCATCTGTTACTCCTTCATTGTCATCTTCTTCATGAACATAATAGCAATTCTTTTGAAACCTTTGTCTGTTAGTATTAGACCTTGCAGATCTTTCCGGACATCTTGAAGCAAAATGACCAATCTTATTGCAGTTGAAACACTTAAAGGGTAGTTTTCCTTCATACTTACCAGATCCTCTTGGCAGTCTCTTTGCAATGAGGGCTTCAAGTTGAGCTGTTTCTGCTTCTTCTTCTTCCATGTCTCTTCTTGCTTGATCATACCATGACATTTTCCTTGATGAGTTTTCTCCCAGATCAAATCTCTGTTTGCCTTTCACATAGGCACTGGCTTTGAAAGCAGATTTAGTCTTGGGAGGATCATCTCCAAACTCGGTCATTTCAAATGCAGCTAGTTTGCCAGCCAGTTGTTCTCTTGTGACAATTGTGTGGGCTCTGAATTCATCAATGGCAGCAACCTTGATTTTGTAGGCAGCAGGAAGGGATCTTAGGATTTTGCAGACAATCTCATTTTCATCTAAAGTTCCACCAGCATTTCTGATTCCACATACCAGCTCATTCACTCTTGGCATAAAGGTAGTGATGTTTTCATCATCTCTCATTTTCAATCTTTCAAATTTCCCTTTCAGACTTTGCAACCTTGCACTTTTGACAAACTCATCTCCTTCATACAGAAGTTCCAGTTTAGTCAGGATCTCATATGCAGTTGGTAGGTCAATAACATTTGAGAGATCTGAGTCATTCAATGCGCTTAGAAGAGCTTCCTTGGCCCGCAGATTGTTTTCAACTTCTGTGATTTCATTCAGAGTTGTTGGACCACCTTGTGGAGGTACATATGGTTTTGAAACCATAGCCAAGTATGCTTTTCCCATACATTCCAGGTGACACTTCATGCGACCTTTCCAGACAGTGAAGTTGGTTCCATCAAACTTCGGACTATCCTTCTTGTATGACGACATCCTGGATCACCTCAAGCGGTTAAGCTCCTATCAGAGGAACTTGGCTCTGATACCAATTGTTGGATCTAGGGCATACAACTGAGAGGGGGGGGTGAATCAGTTGTATAAAACTTCTTGTTCTTTCAAACTCTTGATTCTTGTTGTTAGTTAGCAGCATATAAATTAATCATCCATGAAAGCATAATACATAAACATAAGAGCAGATAAGCATCAACACATTGAACACCAAGATTTTGATGTGGAAAACCCGGTTAAGGGAAAAACCACGGGGTGATTAACCCAAGAATTATTCTCTGTTAGAAGAATAAAGAAGAATGAATGGCACATGCCAATTAGGGCTCACTGCCCGAGCACACTGCTCACAAAGAGGCCCACTGCCTACAAGGAGACACACTGTCTACAAAGTGATAAAAATCACAGTCTTGAACTGGAGAATGACATCTCTACCATGTTCGGATCAGTTCCAATTAAGCCCAAAAACCTCTGCTCTGCCTTTCGCACTTCTCTTCGCTATGCCACACTCATCCACACACACCACACTTTGAAATGAACTCACAAACCATTATTTATACAAGACATCGACTTAGGAACAAACATCTAAGTCGGCAAATAACCATAAGAGTATCCGCAAGATGAATAACACATCCGGTCGGCCACCACAAGAACATTTGCAGGATGAACAACTCATCCGGTCGGCTAAACAAAGCAAGAACTTCATCCGAAAGAATAACTTCAATTCTGGGCTCTACTATCAATGCGGATCAACAACACAACCTCAATACGATCCAGAAAGCTTCACAAGCCTGCCTGAATGACCGGATACATCCGCACGTCCTTTACTTGCTAGAATCTCTTGTCTTCCTCATCCGGAACTTCAAGAACACAGTCTGTCGCCACTGTAGAAGGTACTTCCAGACCTTCAAATCACACATTATCAATGCGAACCAACAACACAACTTCAACATGATCCAAGAACCTTCACAAGCCTGTCTGAATGACCAAGTACGTCCGCATTTCCTTTACTTACTGAAATCTCTTATCCTCCTTATCCGGAACTTCAAGAACACAGTCTGTCGCCACTGTCATAATGCAAGAGGTACTTCCGGACCTCCAAATCATACACAACTCGAGATGGCACATCAGAAGGACATCCCAAATACTCTTTCCAATCTGCAGATTAGGATTGTACAATTCCGGACCTCACCGGACCTTTCTGTGATCCACTGTCACCTCTAAGCACTTGCCAGAACCGGTTCCACACAGACAGCCATAACTTCTTCAGGTCTTCATGCGGACCTCTAAAAACTTGACTGAAGCATCTCAAGACTCATATCTGCAAACCCTTTAATCCGCATCCTCCGGTTCTCAACCTATCCAATATATTTGCCTTCTTCTCATCACTGTTCTTCACTGTTCCTGACTGAGGGTAATTTTCTCAATATCCTCAACACACAGCTCATCCAATCCTTCTTGTCAATGTAATATGAGTATGTTGACATCAATGACAACACTAGTTCACCTCATACTTGCAACAGTCTTCATACTCTGTCAGTAACTCATTTATCTCCTCCGGTTGTGATTCTTCAATCTTTTTCTTTAGGTTTCCAAGCTTCTTAGGGATCAAAGCATAACACATATTCTCATGTCTCAAACCATCCAAAAAATTTCTTCCATCTACGAAATAGATTCTAGCATTCCCACATACTTAACTCTTAGGATCATCTTCCAAAGGAATCAAAGTAATTCTCTTCCCATTTGATGTTATAGTATAACTGTTCTTTCTCCCATCATGTATAGCTTTCCTTTCATACTACCATGGTCTACCCAAAAAAATATGACATACATTCATAGGCATAACATCACACAACACTTCATCATGATAAGATCCAATATGAAATTTTACCAAACATTGTTCACTCACTAATACCTTATGATCATCCTAAATCCATGCTATCTGATATGGCTTAGGGTGTTTCAATCTTTCTAATTTTAGTTTAGTCACCATCTCCTCTGAACTCAATTATCTAAACTACCACTATCAATTACAACTTTACAACATTTACCTCATGATTTACATCTGGTTTTGAACAAGCTTTTCCTCTATTGTGGTTCCTGATTTGTCTTTGCTTGAAATAGTGCTCCCCTCATGACAAGTGATTCTCCTTTCTCAAGTTTACCAACTGAACTAGGTGATCCAACAGGTTCTTCTTCCACAGGTTTTTCTTCCACTATTCTGTATCTTCTTGCTTGTACTCCCTTGATTACATTCAAATGCTCTATGTCCTTCACCTCCACACTTGAAATAGGTTCCTTTGAATGTTCTCCTATCAATTCCTCTTCCTTCTCTTCCATATCCTTCACTCTAGTATGGCCTACGGTTTCCTCTGCATTAAAAGTTATGCATGATCTCTTCAGTGTGCATTGTTATCTTTGTCTTCCCTTTTGAACATGTTCTCTTGTATGTTTTTCTCCACATATGATCTCTCTCCTACAAAAAATGTTCTACCTCTCTATCTCTGATCATGCCTCTTATTCAACTTTTCTTCAAATTTCAGGGCAAACTAATATGATTCTTCCAATCTTGTCATCCTCACCAAACTCAGTTCTTGAATGTTCAATTTCAGTCCATTGATGTATCTATCCACTTTCTCCTTGCTTGCTTCACCGTGTCCTATCCTTATGATCATCTTATGAAATTCTTCAGTGTACTCCTTCACAGATTTCTCATTTTGCCTTAGGTTTTGCAATCTCTTCAACAATTCCAACTCATAGTCAGCAGGTATAAACTAATTCTTCAATTTTGTCACCATTCTATCCCACTTTCTAATCTTTTCTTTTCCTCTTCTATTTCTATCCAATTGAACTTCTTTCCACCATATAGCAACATGTCCTTTCAACTTTGTCTTTGCAAATTTCATCTTCTCTGGATCTCCAATTTCTTCATACTTAAAGTATTCTTCTCGGTCATTTATCTAGTCAATCAATTCTTTAGGATTCAAATTTCCAATATAGTTTGGTACATCAACTCTAGGTCTTTTCCCAATCTTTGAAATAGTTTGCAATATCTTAACTTGATCTAATTCTTCTTATTCATCTCCTAGGGTTACTTCATTTTGATCAATGGATTGAAAATCTTCATAATCATCACTTTCAACATTAGGTCTACGTGTAGGTCCTCTTCACCTATCTTCTTCAACAACATCCAAGCGAACTCACATGGTCTTCATCATCTCCATCATCTCATCCATTCTTCTAGCCATTGTACCAACAACAATGATTCTCCTCAGTGGCATTTCTTCCTAGGATTAATTGTAACTGCCTCAAATTTGGTGATCGGGCTACAAGGTGACAACTACCTCACAATCAGTGATCGATTGACAACACAAGTAACCTACCTTAGATTCAACAATTTGTTCACAACAAGATCTTACAAAATTCCTTCACCAACTTTGCTCAATTCACTCCCAAAGATTCAATTTTTGGTCTAATACCACTTGGTGCAGTCACAGTTAGGAGGGTCTACAAAGTGAATTGTCTAGGCCATGCAACTAGAGTAAACACAACAGAAACAACTCAAAGATATAAATTAAATATAGATTTAGTCATTCAATATATCGTAGAATTCAAATACAAATTGGCCGGCAACATGTGGGCTTAAAATTAGGGCTCATAGGCCTAATTACATTATTACAGAGTATGCACAAGATATAGATTTGAAGCTCCTTCACAAGAAATTCAAACTATCAACTATGTCTATGTAATTCACTACTTTCCTAGGCATCTATTACATCAATTTATATCATCTCTGAAATATGAGATTCCTCCATGTTAGCCAAGGAAGGTCACAAACTCTAATGAAGAGTTGTAACGTGTGTACATGGATAGGTCAAACTTAATCATGTAGAACTCCTTTGCAAATGAATGGAATGGTGTACGGATCTCAAGGAAGGTCGGCCACGAACCAAACAATATTGAATGATGTGCCATTTAGCTTTGCAAGTCATGAAATGCTCCACAAGCCTTCTCCCTTAGCTAACTATTTGATACTATTAGGATGTTCTATTCTGAGAAAACGGTCGATCTTCTGATAGCGATAACTTTCTAGGAACTGATCCATATAATCTGAATTTTGGATATGATGTACATGACTATGTCTAGATGCTAAGTCCAATTCCATAAGGTCTGAAATGCATCTGCGGTAGAATGCAGACCAAAATACAAAAACTACTACTAAATAAACTAACTAAACTAAACTAGAAAAGGAAAAGGAAAAGAAACAAACTAAAATGCAAATTTTTTTATTTGATGCAAGATTGCTCTTGAACCAGGGATGCGACTGCATCAAGTTTCTAGAGGACTTGTGGATGATAAATTTATTTTTGGAAATTTTTTTGAAGGTAGTAGAGGTTCTTCCCTATTTCTTGTTCAACTTATATTAGTATAGGTTCCTTAATATCAAATTTAGATTTGTCCATCCTTTGATTGGCCTCAACTGCAACACTTTCTTCGCTAGATAAGTTGGAACAAAGGCAATAGAAAAAAATTATGATAACAAAGCCAAGTGTTGTTTACTCCTTTAGAGTGGGGAAGTCATCTCAAATGTTCTTTTTCAATACTTATTTTTGCTTTGTGGTTGAGTTTCTCTATCAAAATATGATAGGATAACATCAACATCTTCAAATGGTAGGCTTTGTAATACAACAACTAGTTCAGGCATTACAATTTTAGGGTTTTCTACTAGGTATTTTATTATAGGAGCAATAGCTTGCATTTCTAGAGCTAAAGGCTCTAGAGAGGGGGGTTGTAGTGTTAGCTAAGTGGAACTGGAGATTGCTAACTTAGTGTTGATGATGATTGTTAGTCATAACAACATGCATAAAAATTTGCACAACAAACCTTTATTATCTTGTAAAGTACAATCAGCTTAGGATAAGTTGATGATTCCAAGTCTCCGTTGATTAGGTCATGATTGTCTAACATTACTCAGAGGTTGATGTGACATCCTAATTTCCATTTCAAGGGGTCTTACATTCATTCAAGTGATCGATATTGCACTATAGTCTGTAAATTCACTCTATAAAGAGGTCAATTATACTCTATTTTCAAATATTGCTGAGATATTTGTAAGTTTGATCAATTCTTCTTATCATTGATCATTATGAACTCACTCCTTCTTCTACACTGCATATTTATTTAAATGATATGTCTATAAGTGGATATTTATATGTATTTCATGGATATTTATCTAAATTTGCATGATATTTATCAATTTGACATGCTTTCACTTCAAATATGCTCTGTATTTTCAATTGCCTACAAGATATCTGCATATCTCATGTTTTATTTGCTTTTGATTGTCTGTTATTTGCAATTATGGAGATGATCTATAATGAAATTCAAAGAAATTTAAAAGAATACTTCTACTTTTAGTGAACCTTTAGTTATTGAATCACATACACACAAGATACATTCATGTAGAGAAGAAATCAAACCATAGGTCACCAGGTCGTTCCATAGCTAGATATGGTTGATGTTAACTTCAAAGTAACTAGGAATGAAAACAATACATGTAGGCTGACAAGCACTCCAAGGGACGTAGCTAATCAATGCATATATCCTGATTTCAATCATAGATTACTCAAGATTTACAATGATTTGTAATCAAAATAGCTTCTCTTTCATTAAGTATGCATAACATGTATGTTCACAATAACTTTCAAATAAGTCCTATACTTTTCAACAATCAAATTTCAATTAAGTTTCAAATGACTAAAAGATTGCACCCCTGTACCTTTTATAGAATAAGGTGAGGAGGCAGTTACAATTGACCAACAGTCAAGATTTACCAATTTAGATCAACGGTTGACAATTCTCCTGTGACTTAGTCAACTTTCTATCGTGGCACAGGTTGCCAATTGGCAACCATCTATATGACTCACTATTTATGAGTACCTTATGCATATGTTCACTTAGTGATGCATCTTCACTCATTCCTCAAGTTCTTTTTCTTCATTTTCTTCTTCTTCATCGTTCTCTTCATCTTCATCACTTTCGCCATCACTATCACTCTAATATACATCCTCTTTCATGTGGACCTTTACTGCTGTCCTGATATGTTCATATGCTTGTACTATTTTATCAACCTCTCCCCTGTCCTGAGTTCTAGCTTTTGCTATTTCATGTTTATGAGATTGGAACTTAGCCTTGAGAGGTTCCAGCTTACCTTTCCTACTGTTAAATGTCTCATTGTATGTTTCTACTTTAACTTTTATCCTCATAATTTTTTTCATTACTTCTTCTATCAGGTGGGTGAGAGGGTCATCTGCTACTGATTTAAAATTATCATGCAGGGCTTTAATAGCAAAATCTACATCCTAATTATCAATTTTGCCTTCTATTTTCCCTTCTAAGGCCTTAAGGATTTCTGCTTCATATGCCATTATGCTATGTAATTTAACACTAATATCCCTGAGTTTGCTACTGCACTTCTTCAAGACATCACACTCAAACCTGATATCTTCATACCATATACTTGTTAGCAGGGCAGTATTATTATCTAATACTTTATTGCTTATCAAAATTTGTGAATCTATTCTCTTCATTTCACTCATAGCAATCAGGTCCTTTTCCAATTGGACTGACCGTTTCCCTGTATCATTTTGCATTTTATCTACCTTCCTCTTTAGACTACTCAAAGAATTCCATCTCTGCAAAGAGGTTCTCAATACATATTAAGCCCCAGTGAGAGCTGAAAACATCCATTTTTCCATCACCATTGCCTCATGTTTCATCAGGTCGAATTTGGTGACCTCTTCTTATGATATGACAGTCAATGGGACTGTAGGATCAACTGGTGTATTATCAGGGTTAATGATGCAGGAGCATCCAGTGGTGTAAGGGCAATCTTGCATCACCCAAAAAAGAAGTTAATTCAAAATCATTGTAATTGTTTTCATTCTTTCCATAATTAGTGTTTCTGGTTCCATAATATCCAGAATAATGATGTAGGACTTTCAGTTTTTCCAAACCTACTAAAAATAGCAACCTTCTTGTTTTGGAAAGTCTACCTGCTATTTTTGGAAAGTTTGCAGTTGGGCACCGATTGAAGTAAAAAATGCAGAAAGTTACTAAATGGAGATATAAGACCTTTGGTGAAGGAATCAGACAAAGATCATTTGTGAGCTGAAAGATATTAAAGTTTTTGTTTTCTGAAAAACCCCTAAAAATTTTTGAAACGAGATATGAGGCACTAAAACTTCCCTAAACATCTTGAAAAGTTGATGGAAATCCATTTATAGATTTTCGGCATGATAGTTCACATCGCGAGCTTTCTAACGCCTAAAACGGTTCATCAATCGGACACCCGGATCAAAAGTTATGCTTCCCAGAAGTTTACCTACTTTTATAAGGAGTTGTAAATTTTGAAATTTAGCTGGAGGCCACCAAAAAGTGTTATTTATGGCTATTTTGGGGACCCAGGGCAGTAGTAGAGTTAAGGGGGCAAGTGTAGAGTCAAGAAGAGGCAGGAAAATAGAAACCCTAGCTGATTTGGGGGTTACAGAAGGCAGAAGATTCCAGAGCCTAGTGATGGTAGTTGTAGTGTGTTGCAGCCTGTGGAGGACTAATTCCTGTGATTGTAATTAAGCTATTGTAATGTAATGAGTTGCCTAGATCAATAAAAGAAAGTTCTATTCTCTGTGTTCAATTTTTTTATTGTGTGTTTTATGACTTACCCCCTTCATCAGTTAATAACCCATTTATGAAAGAATGTAGTTGAGCAATATGCTCCTTATGTACTTTATTCTTCTCTTTTTCCTTCTTCACCCTTTGGGTTAAGGAATCAATAATATCCTTCTCTTCTTGACCTTCCTAATCTTCATTAGCAAAACCCAGATCAACACTTGTGATTTGGAATTCTTCTAGGCTAATTTTGCCTTTGTCCTTTTCAACTATGGGAAGTGCTATCTATGTAGTTCTTCTGCCTATGGTAGGATCACTTTTTATGGTAGATGTTAATCTAGCCTTCCTCTTTGGCTTCATCATTTTCTTAGTGAACAAGGTAGAAACATCAAACTCTTGAATTTATGACGCTTGTTCCATACCTACTTCCTTTTCTAGCCAATGAGGTATATTACCTCTAGATCCTTGGTGGCCTATGTTAATATCATGTATGCCATGTTCTCCAATGTCTGCTTCTATCCTTGGTGGAGAAGGCACCTTCTTGATTTCTTCCTCATGTATTTCTTCATGAGGAGGATCTTGTTGGAGTTCTTCCTGTTGAGGGGTTGCCTTTTGCAAAGGAGGATCCTGTGGAATCTCCACATTCTGATCTTGTGCTTGATCCTGTACTCCCTCCTTCGGATTTTCATCTTCTTTATTATTTTTCTCATCCTATGGCATATTGACATCTTTGGATGCCTATGTATTTTGCCCCTGAGGATCACCCTGACCATGGGTCATTTCATGTTCTCCACCCAGTGCACTGATATCTTGTGGCTTAGGGTCCTCCTGTGTGAGGCCTACTTTTTCATTCCCTTATATTTGACTACTTATTTTACTATTGGTGATACATTTAGACTTATGGGATTGTTGATCCCGAATCTCTGGACTATTAGACTTTATACTGTATGTAGATTTGTTATGCTTAACATGTTTACGATGTGTTTAGACCCAAATAGTGATTCACTAATGATGTTAGACATATGGTTTATATTATGATGTTATTGGGAAACTATTCATGTGATGTTAGTGAGAAATTTGCTATGTGATTCAATCTTGGGAATGTATGTTTGAAATGCAGAATTTAGAATCTAATTGTAATGTGACTTCCTTGATGCTTATATGAACATGTGATGTTGTATACGAGTGTAGGTTTCAATTTACTTCAGCTATTATATACATGTGGAATTAACATTTCATTTGAGTGCGTAGGTGTTTTTAACGAAGCCACACAAATTCAGAGATCATCCCACACACGGTGTTGTTTTCCCTTGTGAAGCCGATCTAGTTCCAAGAGGAACCAAGATCAGATATGTTGCATGATGCATTTTCTGTAATGTTGTTGCATGTTGTTAATCGGGTTAGGTCTACCCCTCTTTTATTTGAATTCTAATTAGTGTTGTACATATAGTGTCATTTGAATTTTATTTTTTAGTTATAAATTTTTGAGACCCCTTTTCATTTGCTTTAACTCAACCCTTGGTGCTCAAAATGGGTTAAACTTGACCCTAGGTTGTACCCCTTGGGTCTAGGGACCTTTTGGGCTTGTGTAAACTTAGGTAAACTTCCAGTTGGTCACTTTAACTTCACCCTGAAGTAAAGTGACGAAAATGGAATCTTGAGAGGGGGAGGATGAGTGGGTCAAACACTCAACCTCTTCCTTTCCTCTTCCCTAGGTTGGGGGAGTCTCCAAGACCCCTTAATTGTGGAGGAGTTTACTCCAAGTCTCTCCCACAACTGGTGAGGGTACCTTGGGGTTGTGTGGTCCTTCTTAGGAGGAGAGGATTGTGGCACATGTGGCACCCACTCCCTCTTAAGCTCCACTTTTCTCTCCCACATGTTTTAGAGAGGACAAGTGGAAAGGAGAGAGACTTGTTGGATGGGTGAACAACATGTGTCACCACCCATTTCAAGAGTCTTGCTTATAGTTGGGAGAAGTGAGGAGGTGACATGTGTCACCTCCCCATTCCTCAAGGCTCATGATAAGAGCCTATTTTAATCCCTCTTGGAGAGAGGGATGGGGTTGTTGAATTTTTGGGCAATTTTGTTGATTTTAATTACTTTGGGGAAAAGGTTGGAGGAAATTTGGTGGCTCAACTTGGAGGAGGAGTTAGAGGAGCTCTACTCAACTACCATCTACCAATTGGGATTTTTAAGGTAGGTTTCAAGGCTAAGGCCTTCCCTTATGCATTTTATTTACTTGCGTGATGCTATGTGTGAGTTCTATTTTTGAGTTGTTACTTGTTGTGGGAAAAATTGTATGGGAGTTGTGAGAGCCTCTCCCACTTGGGAGAAGATGCTCATGTGTGGGGTGGGGGAGGAGTGAACCTCCTCGGGGTCATTTCCTTGATTTTGTGGAGTTGTAGCCTTGAGGGCAATGTGTGAATATGTGCAATATGTGAAATGGCTTGAGAGCCAAAAGGAATCTTTGTGAAACTATGTTTAAAAGTGTTGGCTTGAGGCCTTGAGAGGGATTTGTATTGGGAAGTTTTAGGAGTGGCACTCTTCAGTTGAGTGTTGTCCACTCGCCTACCCCGTTGAACTCATCCTGAGTGAGTTCTTGTGTTGTGTTAGCCATGGGAGTAATTTTGTGTTTGGTTGATGAATGCATTGTTGTGTTGTGGTTTGAGTTTCCTAGTGTGAGGATGACCTCCTAGCTCAGGGGTGAGTCATGAGTGAGTCAATGGTAGGGAGGAGAGCAAGTTGTTGTGGCTTCTTTCCCCTTCTTGTGATATTGCAGGTTCATTGGAGCTATGGTTGTGGAGGAAGAAAATTATCATTGTTCTTGAGAGTTGTTATCTTATTTCTTTTTAGCTCGTGAGAGAGAGCATGGCCAAGTTAGGATTTTGTATCATTTGTTAGTTTTCAAAAGAGGAGAACATTGTTGTCTCTCTCTCTCTCTATTGTTGTAAAAGTATATTTTTACTTGTGTGTATAAGCTATTTACATTTGAAATAGAAATTTTAAATTTGCTGATTTTAATGCTTATCATTCAAAAAAAAATAGTGTTGGAGGAAAAATATAGTCTTATTGCTTTTTCTCTTGAATGTTATTTTTTCAAAAAAAAAAGACCAGAATGTTTGCTATTTTATCTTTGTAGAATACAATGAAAATCTATACATTTGATTTACTTATGAGAAAGGAATTTAAATGTTGTTGTTAATATGGAGGGAAGAAATAAATGCATTTGCTTTTAAAAGGAAAATAAATAAATTCTTTGAAGGGCTATTATGTGTAGATATGTTCTTTTATGCCTACAAAAAGTTTATTGGCTCTATGTAAATCTATTTATGAAAACAAAAATATTTCTTTTGAGTTATTGTATCAAAATATATATATATTCCTTTGCCTTATATAAATTTGATAAAAAAAAAAATCTTTTACTTATTATTCTTAAAAGAAAATTTTTAAGTGTTGAAGGAAAATCATATTTGAATATATATATATATATGAATGTATGTATTTATATGTATTTAAATATAAATTGCTTTTATTTATTCTATCAAACAAAAAAAAGAAACTACATTACATATACAACAGTGTATATATTTTAATATTTAATAAATTGTATTTTGAATTGAACTATGCAAGTTTGAGAGTATATATATAAATACATATATTGAAATAAAATTTGTTTAAAAATAATCGTTGTGTAGAAAAAATGAAATAGGCTGTGATTTTGAAGTACACAAATTGCAGATTTTTGTTTTTTTAAAAAAAATATGTGGTGGGGGGTTCAAACCCCCCACCGTCTCCTTTTACATATGGGTGTGGGGAGGGACGGAGCCCCCACCCACACTCCACTACGTGGGATGTCGGTGGGGGCAGAGTGGGATGTCGGTGGGGGCTCCGCCCCCTCCCCACACCCCCACACTCTCCACCCTAACTCCCCCCGCAACCAAACCCTGCGCAGTCCCTTCCGCCTGCCGGCCACCACACCCCATGGTAGACCCCATACCCTACGGTTGTCCCACCTCCCCCACAAACCCAACACCTCTGCCATAGCTCCTCTGTTGTCACTGCCTAGTAGCACCACCTCTGTCAGACCTCCTCTAAGCTCTGCCATTCCTCTTCACCCCTCTGTGGGTAGTAAGCTCCACAACACAGCAAATAAAAATTATGCCCATTTAGCATATATATATAGCATTTCCACTACTTGGTGTGGCCATGAATGGCCTCCATTAAACCTTCAAACACAAGCCAAAACAAAATGAGAAGAGAGGAGAAAAAAAAAGAAGAGGAGAAAAAAAAAGAAGAGGAGAAAAGAAAATGAGAGTTAAAAAAAATAGGGTTAGGGCTTTTTGCCCTTAAGGAAATTATATTTTATTGTTGGAGAATTTTAGGGCAAGGTAAATTTAAAATTCATTTTAAATTTGACTTCCACTCTTTTAATTATTTTGTTCATTTGTTTTATGTTCTGAATTTATAATGGGGTTTTGAGATAAATAATATAATGGGTAATCCTTATTCCTTTTTGAATGTTATTTTTATTTGTTAGTCGCATGATAATATATAGGTTAGTTTATGATTAGAGGGAGTTTATATTTTATTGATTCTTAATTTGATTTTTGAAAAAAAAAGAATATTTGTTTCATTTAAATTTTACACAATTTAATAATTTGAGGTGTATGTATTCTAAAAATTGGGTTAATCCTTTAATTATAAAACCAAATTCGACGAGGTTAATATACAACTAGATTGTTATTAATTTAATATTCCTTTTTAATTATATCTAGAGCGATTTTATTAATTTAATAAAGACATTGTTCAAACCAACTTGGAAACCTAGTAAACTATCCAAATGAAGTTAGTATAACATGTTTCTGTGTTCTGATCTACCAAGAAATTAGGAATAATGTAAAGGATGCAGTGATAACTCTGATTGATAGAAAACGTGAAGAAGAACAAATTGATCGAGCTTTGTTGAAAAATGTTTTAAATTATAGAAAACATGAAGAAGAACAAATTGATCGAGATTTGTTGAAAAATGTACAATTAATCTATTTGATTGATCTACCAATTTAACTGATGTTACGTAGATAATTTAGAAACAAACCAGTAAACTTCTGATCAAAATTAGTTTTATTATAATAAACCCTAATCATGCCTGTGAGGCGTTATGCTACCAAATTTTTCCAGAATTTAAGGTTTAGCTAGGTTAGTGAAAATTAACCTTGTTTAGGATTATATTATTGTTTTTGCCGATTATTGACATTAGATTTTTGTATTAAATTATATCTTTCTCATGCACTTGAATTTGGCTTTCAATTTTGACTTACGTAAAAATCCCTTTATTCACATAGGTTAACTTAGGGTTTTGATCATTGATCCTAACCCTATTGGTGACGTTAACCACGTCGTATCAACCCCCTAGTTGGCCTTCATTGCAAATGGTATGCGCAAGTGAATGCATTACCCCGCATTCAACTGTCATGTTTACGCCTTATGCGTAACGCCACCGAGCATGCTTACGCATGTGAGGGGGTTTCTAGGGAAGCGTGGAAATGTTTTTGATATTTCATGTCATGACCACATGACAAATGTGGACATGTCACGTGTGATGCGTGTCATGACCGCATGGGAAATGTGGGCATGACATCCTGACCTAATTTGTCTTCTATTCTTGGGACTTCTCCCAGATCTCCTTGAGTCTAAGCAACATCAGCATCTAATATATCCTGATCACCCCCACTCTTCTATTGAACTTCCATTATTTTTGGTTCTGTAGGTGTCTCATGTTGTTGCTAACCCTGCTTCTCTATATGATCTGCTGCTCCAGTCTCCTTTGGTTCCTCGGGTGCACCTATTTTATCCTTAGGGCTTATATCACCCCTATATGTCAAGTCTACGGTTGCAAGGCTAGTCACCTGCTCAACCAAAGTGTCGAGCCCTATCTATTGGGCTACTCTCTCTAGGCTACCTTGTTTCATTTCTTCTATTTGTTTTACTTCCTCCAACACTGCCATCTGTGCTAATGGGGTCCCATGAGGGGTCATGCGGGTGTTGGAAACCAAAGTTTCCATTTATTGAGAGGCCACATTCTGAACCACCTCATCAGCAGACAAATCCATGGTATCCTCTAAAGAGAAAGGAGCACCCTGACCTATTTTAAACACTTCTCTCATCTGCTCCTCTGCTTTCTCAATTTTGAATTTAATTATGGTGGGAAGAGGAACATCATCTTGCAATTCCTTCCTAAAAACTTCACCACTGGCTCCTCTCAATATGATGGGGTCAGCCCAGATATCCCCCCTCATGGCCATTATTTGTTTCTTGGGTGGTGACGTCAGCGGCATCCCCCTCCTCTTCTTGCTGACTTTTAGCAAGTCATCACCTCCAAGTTCCTAATTTAACTATTCTTCTTCCAAAGGGACTCCCTCTTCCACTTCTTGTTGCAGGGTCTAGCCTTCTACTTGCACCTCTGTAGTTTCAACAGTGGGCTTCAAAATTCTTTTAGTTTTTGGTTTTTCAATTAGAGGTCGTGCAGATGACACAGATGCTTGAGCTAATGTAGATGCACCTATAGCTAATATGGCAATCCTTTCTATTATCACCCCCTTTCGTTCATCTTCACCTTTCTTATCTTTAGGGGGATTCTCCTTTGTTTTTATGTAGGTAATCTTTCCCCATTGGAATTTGTCTTTTCAGTGAGGAAATCATCATATTCCTCATCAAATACCTCTTACCTCTTCTTCTTGGTATCAACTATAAGGGAAACACCCATTTTCTTTAATCTAGATATCTCTTCATCTACCCAGGCACGGGTTAGCTGGATCACCCCATTTGTCAGCTGATCTAAAGATATATCTTCCTGTTGTGTAAGATCTGGGGTTGATATGGTGTCATTATACACCTTTTTGTCCTCATATCCATTGGACATGATTTTCCCATCATCCTTACGCAATTGTATTGGCACTGTGATGTAGTCAAAGGTTTTTATTTGATTCAAGGTTAGTCGTTGGTATTTCCTTCTTCTCACCTCAGCCTTATCATCACAATCAGTCCAGAAGTCTTCTAGATGCTTTTGATGTATTGGTTTTCCTAGTATCTTCTGCATCCTATCATGAGGATCATATGATCTGGCTAGGGGAAATGGCTGTAAATACATCAATTTTAACACTCCCAATGACATGCTTTATACTCCATGAATCTGAGCACATGTACCAGCCCATGAATACTAGAAATAAAACTAGAGGTATATCTTTTGTGCCTTGTAGGCTTCAACTATTGTGGATACCTGCCTGACAAATTCCATCAAGATGACCCCATTAGTGGGGTATCTTGGCAACATGAGAGGTTTTCCTTCAAATCCCTCTATCTTGATGTATGAGAAAGTGGCAAACTGGATAAACCAGGCTCCATGCTGATAAACAATTTCTTGAGCTTCCATGCTTAGCCTTTTAGTCCTATCCTCCTCCATAGTTCTGACCAAATGGATGGAGAATACATCATTTACTAGTTTGTAGTCTGGGATGTATTCCTTCCTTTGCAATTAGGGATAATGATCCCATATGTGTGCATCATCAGCATCACCACCATCTTTACCCACCATCTTCAAAGCATCAAAAGTTCCTTTATATGCACATGAGTATACCACATATGAAGTCATGTAAAATAAGCATGTTTGTCCTCCCATGCTCCTCATTCCCTCATCCAATGCATCACTGATGATCTTAGCACATAGTGGCCTGTTGTTTGCATATAAGACCATCTGGATGATCCCAAACATCTAGTTCTCAAAATTTCCAGCATGAGGCCTACCAATCATCCTGCTCAGTAGAGCAATCATATATTGGTACTCATCATTAAAATCAAACTTATATAGATGCACGTGTAGCTTGGATGAAGCAGCATATGTGCTACTCTTTGATCTCCATTGGTATATCCTCTTCCTTGCATTTTTCTTGTTATTGTTATACTCTGTTTCCATTTTGTGTAGGTATACACTTACTACCTTCTTGCCAACTAGCAAATTGAAGGTGGTGGTAATGCTCTTGAATAAGAAGTCTACATATATCCTCCCATGTTTCTCCACCCATCTGGTTTCAAGGTTGTAATTTCTTGTACATTCTACTACCAACTCCAGAGCATCCACAGCATATGGAAAACCAGCTGCATGCCACATACCTAAGACATACACCCCATCTAGAATGGGATTATCCTTATCATGATCCAATTTTGTCAACCATACTGCCAGGTCTATATCCCCTTGGTGTGTATCACCAATAACTCCATACTTGAACTACACCCCTTCAGGCTAGACAAACATGGACTTGAGGAACTCCACCTCAGATCTATTTCTTCTGAGATATGCCATTGGTTCCTACAATAAACATGATATGTTTTATCCTACAGTGTCCACATGCATTTCTAAAACATTATGTACTTCTATATCATGTATACTCTGTATATTATTCCTCACTTCATCATGATACATATTATCACAAAGCCAAACCACAAGAAAGACAAATACTCTACCTGAAAACACAGAAAATGACAACAGGAGGGTTTACAATTACTTACCTAATAGTTCTTTCTTCTTGAATTAGATGACTGATTATGGAGAAGGGATATAAACGCTGAAGATCACCTGTTTCGTTACGTTGAAGGATCCAATCTATTGACAGGTAGCTGTTAGAGGGTTTGACTTCAGAGCTCTGTAATTTCTTGATTTATCGCAAGGTAAATGAAAATAACCTTTGAATTCTACCTTTAAAGAAGATCAATAGGACAAATTAGGGTAAAAATGTGTTGTCTTGATCAAATCCGTTGATCATCTGCAGGGAATCCGTAGATGCTGCCAAGTGTTCAATTTGCATTTGTAATCAGCAGGAATTCATCTACTGCATTTAATTGCATTTTAATGTTAAGAAAGGGAGGGGTGATCTTCAAAAGATTGGGGGATATTCAAAATATGACCCCCCTAGATAAAATGACCCCTCACTTTTGAGCGGAAAAAATTGAATGCAAAGGATCGGGTGATATGGTCAACGTTTGACCATGCGTATATCGGGTCATGAAACTTAGATTAGGGGATGTTCAAAATATGACCCCATGGATAAAATGACCCCCGCAGAAAACATCAAGGTGACATCATTATCTTGGCAACATTGTTTAATCATTATGTTTTAATGATGTCATCATCATATTAAAGAATATGACAAACATCAGATATATACCTCCCCGTGGATAAAATGAAATGATGACATCATCATCAACATGATTTTATTCATTCATTTGATTTGGATGATATCACCGTCATATTGACATAGGGTGATATTTGTGAATAGGGTAATATTCGTAAGATGACTGATGTTAAAAATATGACCCCCCGCGGGATAACTGAAGTCCTTCGACAGGTAGATATCGGCTCTTACTTAAATTTGACATCTGCACCTCCCACACCAGGTGATTATCAGGTGATAATCCTATATCAGGGTGATCTTATCTAATATGAATGATGTTTGAAATATGACCCCCCCTGCGAGGGATATCAAGTTTGACCAAACTTTGACTGAACATAACTCTCTTCCCTTAAACAATTTTGGGGTGATCTAAAAGGCAAACCTGCTTGGAATTTTGTGTACTTTCCAACCATGAGGTTAATAATGGGAACTACTAACTTTGACGACTAACCTCAATTATGGTGACAAATCTACTCTCTTACAAGGTTGCATGCATGACTAATTTTAGCAAACCGCCCAAAGCAGAAAACAAACAAGCCAAAGTAGAAAGAAGCATTGGGTCCCTATTTTGTCAAGGCAAAATGGGGCGTGTTGTGTAACCACACAACACTTAGCCACAAAAAGGGTGGCTTTCTTAATAGACAAAGAGGTCCTCTTAGCAACAGGGGTTATTTTCTTAGCAGTAGTGGTAGTTTTCTTGGAAGAAGAAAGGGTTGCCTATTGGTTAGAATCACCTAGGGTTTTTAGAGATTTTTCTCATTGAAGCCTTTGCTAAAAATTTAATCCATTTCTTATCTATTGAATTATGGTGCAAAATGTGGTGCCTAGAGATTAGCATGATCAATATGGGGTTCTTTAAAGGCCCACTCCCCTATTTATATTTCTCTATCATGTTCTTTAAGGAAATAAACAAATATCAAGGAAGATTAATCTAGAGCTCTAGGTTTCCTATGCATGCCATATTGGCTCTTGCACGTGATGAATTTGATTGTCTAGAGTACTATAGAACTCTAGGGCTCAAGGATAGTGTCCCTACTAATTCCCTTGTTCTCACCCCTTTTTCCTTACTAGCAATTAGGGTTATGATTCTCCTTACAAAAAATTTCAATCAATTCCTTATAAGAACTAGATTTAGTTTTAAAAATATCTACACCCTCATTAGGGATTTCAATAATGGTGGAGAGAATTTTTAAACTTACCTATATTTTCTTGCCAAGGACCACAAAATGATCTCCCATAAAATTTTGAACAAATTCCTCAACAATCTCTATATTATATCCTTGAAATTTTCTCAAGAAATTTAGCCAACCTCCTACTTGAAAGACTTCTTCCACCTCTAAATTTTCTAGCAACTTGTTTGTTGAATCTAGTTCAGCCTTCCTTTTAACCCCTATTATTTTTCCTTGTAACTAGTCCACTTCTAACTTTCAATCTAGAATTGAATCAGAGTTTTTTCAAAGGAATACAAGCTCTGTTTAGTGGGTTTTAGGTAGCATTACATAGGGTTTCAAACATTTTTCTATACCCTTAGACCATCTTTCATGAAGAGTATTACAACAAACTTCAAAGAAAAGGAAGGGAAAATATGGGAAGAAAGTACATAGTTGCAGCTAGTTTAAATTTAGAGTAGTAATCCACCATACCCTTTTAATCATTAATGACCTACCCCTTCACAATTCTTGCATATAAAAGAAATAATTCAAAGTAAAATAGAGTGGTGAAATGACATGATAGCTACAAAAAGATTTTGTTCATGTGAATTAAGTGTTTTGAAAAAGATTAATATTATATGGAGTAAAATAAGATGTATACCTAGGCACTTATTACATAACCAAGAAGTGATGTTGTTGACATGTGCATGTGTCTAATGTGACTGATGGTGATAGGATCCATGTTGTGAGGTGTGTCATAGCCATTGTTTGTTAAGGCGAGATGTAATGTAGTCATCAATTGTGATGTGATGTTGGTGTGATGTAATGGCATTCTTCATTTATTATGGTGGAAAAATTTGATGATTGTAATGTGAGCCTAAGAGGTGCTATCAAAATTATTAAGTGATGAATGCCAGAAATGAATTTCCTCACAAATCAATAGTGGCGGCTCTAGAAGGTTGCACAAACAAATCATGAAGCATCTCTAATGAGATGCTCCAAAGGAAAGAGATTGATGACTCCAAAAATGTCACTGAGGATATGTTTTAGAGGATGAGTGGAACAGCTCTAGAATAATCAATTAAAGGATGCTCTAGAGGATGGATAGAATAGCTCAAAAATCATCACTAAGGAGATGTTCCAAAGAGTGAACATAATGGCTCTAGACACATCATTGAGGATATGTTCTAGAGGATGAATGCAATGGCTTCAAAGACATCATTGAGGAGATGTTTTAGAGGATGGATGAAATGGGTCGAAACACATCGCTAAGGAGATGTTCTGGAGGATAAATGGAATGGCTCTAAACACATCACTAAGGAGATGTTCTGGAGGATGAATGAAATGGATTTGGATGCATCATTAAGGAGATGTCTTGGAGGATGAATGAAATGGCTCTAGACACATCATTGAGGACATATTCTAGAGGATGAATGGAATGCACTAACGACTCAAAAAATATAATTGGAATGATGCTCTCGAAGAAATTAAAGATATGAACAAGGCTAGAGTAACCATTGAAAGGATGCCCTATAATAACTTAAGGACACAATTAGGTCTAAAGACATCATTAAGAGGTTTCTTTGGAAAGGAATAAAAATAGAAACAATTTTGAAGATAGTTGGGAGGATGCTCTAGAATAGAAAAATATGAGCGGATTTGGAGATATCATTAAAATGATGCTCTAGAGAAAAGAGAACATGAACATCTCTGGGAACATTTTTTAAAGGATGCTCCAGAGAAAAGAGAACATGAACATCTCTAGAAACATTGTTGAAAGACTGCTCTAGAGAAAATTTGATTTATTTATTTGAGGACTACTTTTGAGTTTTTGTAGTGCACTAGACTCCAAAAGTAGTTTTTAGAGTTCTTTCTTTTTTTAACTCAAGATTCTTCTAAAAATATGTTGTGAGAGGGGAAGGCCCCTTCACACAATAGGGATTTTTCATAGCCTTTATTATTTTGATGAACTCCTCCTTACTGGGTAGTTTCTGATACAAATGAAATCTATGACCATTCATTAGCAAAAGTTATAGTGTCTCCATGGATAGAAATCAATCTCATATCTTTGATTTCAAGCATTTCTTCTATTTCATAAGGGCCTAACCATTGAGTACATAGTTTTCCTTTGACATCCTTATACTTTAAGTCAAACAATAGTTCCCAATCTCCATTATGGAATTCCTTCTTCTTCATATGCTATGCATGCCAAGACTTTCTCTACTGGTGCACCAACTCAATATGTTGAATAGCTTCCAACCTTAGTTCATCCAATTCATTGAGAACTACAATATATTTTCTTGCATGCTTGATTGAGTTCGAAAACTACATCCATGGTTGTTCAAAGTGTTTATAATTTAAATTCAATAGGTAAAATTATCATTTTACTAGAAACCATCTCATAAGGTGTGAAACTTATAGTTTATTTTCATGTAGTTTTATAGGCCCATACTACTTCATGTAGTTTCCTTTCCCAATCCTTTCTTCTAAATGATACTTTTTTTCAATATATTCTCCAAATTCCTATTAGTAATTTCCACTTGACCATTTGCCTAAGAGTGGTATGGAAAGGATTTCTTATGGCTAACTTGGTAATGGTCTATGAAATTCAACAACACTTTTGACATGAATTAGGGCCCTTGATCTGAAACAATAGATCTTAGAGCTCCAAATACAAAAAGATTCTGTTGTATAGGAAATTAGCAACTTGTTCTTCTCTTGCAACTTTTAGTGCCTACACTTCTACCCACTTCGTAACATAATCTATGCATACTAAAATATATTCCTTTCCTTGGGATGGTGGGTCAATAGGTCTGATCAAATCTAGGCCCCATTTCTCAAATGGTTCTAAAACAACTTAAGGATGGAGAGGCATTTCACCAAACATTGTTGGTCATCCCATCCTTTGGAATTCATCACATTATCTGACATATATTTTTATATCTTTATACATAGAAGGCCAATAATAACTAGCCCCAGGGATTTTTTGTGTTATCCTCTTAACTAAGAAATGTCATATAGTTTCATCATGGCAGAATTTCAAAATGTTGTAGACCTTATCTTCACGTACACATTTGTGCAACACATAGTCAAGTCCACATTTATGTTAGGAAAAGGTGTATTGTACACCTTTCATAAAAATGAAATATTTAATTATGTAAAATAAATATTTATTTGTGGTGCATCCTTAGTGATGTGTTTAGCCATATTAAATATTTTTTTGGGGCCACTTGTAAAGTTGTATGTAACATTGGGTTAGTTATTTTATGTGTGGGAGACATAGAATAATTAATAATTAATTGGAGCATAAATTGAAAACTTAGTTACAAGAATTAAATGAGGGGTCAATGGTTACCCAATACCACAAGTTGTATTTGTGTGAGCTTGAGTCTATAAAAGCAAGCACATGGTTAGTGGTTTGGGTTGGCTAGTTGAGCAGGTTGTCATAGTTTTAAGTTTCTCTTGTCAGTGTAGTTTGTGAAGTATGGCATGGGATGTGTGGTTACATGCTTGGACACATGGAGGATGCATTAGAGGAGCTTGATGTTTCAAAAGTATTCATGAGACTCTGTAAGTGTATTGTAATGTTTCGTTACTGAATAATACATTGAGTGTGGATGCTTTTGGAGGCTAGGCTTTTCCCTCTTGAGGGTTTTCCCAGTATATATCTTGTGTTATATTGTGGCTTGTTAATTTGACCTTTGTGTTATGGTTATTTTGTAATCTTGTCTACATCATTATCTCTCATAGGATTATGTAGGAATTGGTTTGATCAACCTAGTAATTTCCTAACAATTTAAATAAGCTACCATTAAACAATTTAAATAAGATCAATGTTGATGGGTTTCTAGAGGAGTGTCTAGGGACAACTCTGTAAGGTATCTTTCGTAGATCTCTAGAAAACTGCTAAGGTTCAAAATCACTAGATTCTATTCCTTTTTCAAGGAATGTAGCTTCCTCACTATAGACACTTAAAAAAAATTAATCCAAAGGTGAAAAACACTTGAAATAGATATATTAATATAAAAATAGAGATTACAAAATATAGATAATACAAAAAGGGTTGTTTAAAGATCCCAAGATAGGACATACAAGTCCATAAAAAAATAGAGCAACCCAAACAATCAATCGAAGACCTAAAACCAAAAAGCTCTTAGACACAGTAGGATATGGCTTTACAAATAGTAATCAGTGAAGCACTAAGTAGGTTGCTCATTAGTATTAATGTCTTGGCAAACAACATCTTCATTGGCATTGTCGTCACCATCTTCTTCAACATCATCTTGAGGGGGATTGCGGGGCTGGATGAACAACATGATAGCATTGAATACATCTTGGACCCGACTCATAGTAGCATCCCCAATCTCACGGTGGTGAGAATACAAAGAGTTATGCACTGTGACTGGGTAGACATTGTAGACCCCATGCTTAATTGCACTCTAGATGTAATGAACAACAAGCAAGTTTTGAATATCTAAGATTTTAAACAAACCATCCACTTTGGCTGGTCGCAAATTAAAGAGATCATAGTTGGAGATGGAATTATCAAATCCTTGCTCTGAAATCATATAATCTTGGATAAAATCAAATGCCATGTGCTTAGAGATAGTTACATCCAAAACAAGATCCATTCGGTTAGACAGAAAACATGACATTACCTAGGAATAATATAGCATTTGTGGTACTTCATCTAGGACTTCTCTTCTTTTGATTTCTTGAATTGCCTCTTCCATCAAAATTAGATAATTTAAACACCTTCGCTAGCATGTCCAAATCAAATCCACTAGAGATAGGATATTCCCATTTATGGATAGCAAAGAACATTCATTGATTAAGATGTTGCTTCATTGGAAGTGAACAAAACTAGAATAAATGAACAATGGAATAGGGGGACTAGATTTATTATGTAAGCACTTGATGAAGTGATCATGGTGATTGAAATTCACACAAGGAAATATTTATGAAGCCTTAGTTCACATAGCCTAATCCCGCTGATGGAGGGAGAGATTTGACATGAAAGGATATTTGACGCATGCAAAACCAACCATCCGGCCGCCAAGATGAAGAACATAATATCTTGGAAAAGAGGAGCATTTAAGATGAGTACCACTTGAAACAAGTGTCATCCATGATTTCAATGGCCACATATCAAAATTGCCAACTTGGTATATAATGTTATCCCAACCACCATATAACCAAATGCAGCAAAGTCTAGGCTTGCAAAAGCCACAAGGAAACAATATCTGCAAACAAGAAATGTTAGAAAAATTAAACATTGACCTTCTCTCTATCCAAAATGAGTTGTACTTACAGAAATCCTTCAATAGAGTCATTGTCCCATTCACCAATCTCTTCAAATTTGTAACACCCCAAATTAGCTAACTCATCTGCAAGATGGTTTCCTTCCCTGTATGTATGTTTAACCACAAAGGATTCAAATTTTGAGAGAATATGCCAACTTTCTTGGAGAATGTAAGCATTTTTTCAATTTGGGGCTAACTGTTTTTGAACTGCATTTATTATTATCATGGAATCACCTTAATGGACAACTTACACTTTTTAGATCTTAAAGCAAGTCTGAGCCCTATAACTAAGAAACAGGCTTCAACTTCAATATTTGTGCAAATCCCCAGCTTCATCACTTTAGTTGTAATCAAATCCCCCTTGCAGTTATGAAGAACACAACCTACACTTGACACTCTAGGATTACCACATGACACTCCATCAAAATTTGATTAGATGAGATCATCAGGGGGTGGAATCCAGGCTATCATGGATCTGTCAATCTTTTTCCATTTTTGGAAATAGCCTGAAGAAATAAGTTTTAGGAGCTTCCACTTGGAGACAATAGTAGAATCCCATGACATAAAACTAAGAGATGCAATGCTAGCTTTAAAAACCTGGGACATAACCACTTCTGATATGGACTTCTTAATACGAGCTAAGACTTCTATAATACTGGAATTATGATTTCTTAATATTCTTTTATTTCTCTCAAGCAATAGAGACCAAATAATAATGGAAGGGGAAACCATCCATAAAGAAGAAAAAGTAGAATCCTTGTAAAGTAAGGGCCAGCTCTGAAATAATGAAAGCAAAGAGTTGGGGGGAGGAGCAAACCAGAGGAGCTTTGAGCATAGTCTTCTCCAGTATTGAGAGGCAAACTTACAATTTAGGAGGAGATGATTAGTAGACTCTTCTTCTTCATCACACATAGGACAATTAAAAGGTTAGGTAATTCCAATTTTTGACAATCTTCGACTAGTGAGGATTATGTTCTTCAATGCCAGCCATGAGAAAACACCTGCCTTTGGAAGGCACACTTTGTTCCAACACAAATGTGAAGGCCATTTGTCATTTTCCCCATTGCTATTTATGAATTAAGGCCTTATACCCCTAACTCACAATATATTGTCTTGATTTTCAAGGGAGCCAAACTAGCTCATCCATTTTTGAAGAAAAAGTGATCTTCCTCTTTTCTAGTACAAAAGATAAAGAAGCTTTTAGATCTTGAGAAAAAGGGCAATCCAGAAAATCTTTCCAGACAATTTTAGAACCATCTCCCTAGACGACAAAATAATCTTTCACTTTATATCCCCACAAGGGTTTAAGCATTGTTTTTTCTTGAGAAAAGGAATCAATTTGACCGAGGGATGGGTGCCCATTCCATGAGTCTTCCCAAAATAGAGCTTTGTCCCCATTATGTAAAACCCAGGAGAGGTGGAGCACAATGATCTCTCTAAAACTAAGGATAAATTTCCACATCTTGGACCCTTCCTATGGATTTGAGATCGTGAAGATTCTATCAGAACAGGAAGAATCCATGCACTTATGTTACATAATTCTGCACCATTTCAGATGAGGTTGAGCATACATTTTCCAAGCCAATTTAGCACCCAAGGCCATATTACTTGCCTCCAAATTATGAATACCAATTCCTCCCTTACCTTTGGAAGTGCTAAGTTTGTCCCATGCTATGAAAGCTATTTTTCTTTCTCTAAAGGACCCTTCCAGAGAAAATTTCTCAAGATTTTCTCAATCTCTTGAACTGTTCCTCTTGGAGCTTTCAAGACTAACATCATGTAAACTGGGACAATTGAAAGCACTGACTTAATCATAGTAATTCTACTTGCAAGGGTCAACCATTTCCCTTTCCAGGAGGCCATTCTCTTTTGGATAGCTAAAACAATTTTTTTTCCAAAATTCATTTTTGCTAGCCCTTGAAAAAAGAGGATTACCTAAATATTGACAAGGGAGAGGCTAAATTGAAATCAAGGATACTAGAGATTCTTGCTTGGATGGAAATATTATGGTTAAGGAAAAATATTTTAGGCTTGGAAGGGTTAACATGCTGACCAGAAGCACTGTAATACTGATTTGGAGTTCTCTTAATAATATTGGCCTCAAGTATCGAAGGGTAACCAAAAATCAATGTATCATCCACAAATAAGGCATGAGTGATGGTGAAAGGGAGACCTGGAATAGAGATACCTTTCTAATTCTGTAAAGTATTTTGAAAGGTAATTGCCCTACTAAGAGCTTCAGCCATAATTATGAAAAGAAAAGGTGAAAGAGGATCACCTTGTCTGATACCCTGCAAGGAATTAAAGAAGGTTGAGGGGTAGCCATTGACCAAAATAAAAAACTAAGTACCATAGATACAAGACATAATCCACTTGCACCATTTATGAGAGAAGCCAAACTTGGAGAGAACTAGACTCAGAAAAGCTCAAGAAACTTTGCCATATGCCTTCATCATGTCCAACTTAAATACCATAGAAGGAAGTTTATATTGATGAATAGAATGAAGAACCCCATGGGCTACCAAGGCTCCCTCATCTATTTATTTTCCAGGAATGAAACCTTATTGTTCCTCTAAAACAATTTTTTGAATGATGGAAGCCAACCTCAAAGTTATTGCTTTAGTGAAAATTTTATACAAGGTATTACAAAGACATATAGGCTGAAAATCAGAAAAAGAAATAGGAGAGGAAGTCTTAGGAATAAACACAATAAAGGTAGCATTTATCTCTCTGAGAATAGATATATTTTAGTGAGATTCTTCAAGAGAAATACAAATATCCCTCCCAATAAAGTCCTATCTTTTTTGAAAAAAAGGGGAGAGAAGCCATCTGGGCCTAGAGCTTTATCTGGAGCAAGAGAAAAGACCACTCCCTTGACTTCTTCTAGAATGAATGCCTTAGAAAGAGTAGCATTGTCTTCATCTGAGACAAGTTTAGGGATATTTTGAAGCATTTGAGAGGAATCAAAGACATCAATTTGGTCATTATGATTTGAAAGAAGAGAAGAGAAAAAGAGAACTGTTTCTCTTTGAATGTCATTGGCTACATGTAAACTTTTACCATTTAAATATTTAATAGTGTGAATAAGGTATGATGCCTTCTAACCATAGTTGAAGTATGAAATAACTTTGTATTATGATCACCATTCCTCAACCAAGTTTCTCTAAATTTTTGTCTCTAGTAGACTTCTTCCTGAGCAAGGAGCTCCTCTAACTCTGCTTGTAAAAAAATTTGTTGTTGAAACGTAACCTTGGTGAGACCATGTTGAATGATAAAATCATTAATATGTTGAAGCTGATCCTAAATAATTGATTTTTATGTAAATATGTTACCAAATTGCTCCCTATTCCATATCATAATATGTTGTTTGATAAACTGTAATTTCTTGCAAATTTGGAAAATTCTAGAACCCACAACAAAGGGTGCACTCTCCCACCACTTATTACGAAAATGTATGAAATTATTATCTCTAAACCACATAGCATCAAATTTAAAGGAGAATTTAAAATGTCTAGGGGTATCTTCTTTAAATTCTAGAGAGATTGGGAAATGATCCGAAGTAGAAAAAGGTAAAACTGAAGTATGGAAATCTATTTTTCCTAAGACCTAGTCTGCAGAGAATAGAAACTTGTCTAACCTTTCTAAAATAAGGAGAAAATCATTTCTCCTAATTGTCCATGTGAATTTACCAATAATTGGTGATCTATCTAGCATGGCATTATCATTAACAAAATCAACAAAATCTTCTAGAGTTTTGTGTGGAAGAATTATACCTCTAAATTTTTCCTCTAGGCTAAGAAGAGCATTAAAGTCTCCCCCAAGGATGACCAGTTCTTCTTTCATATTGACCAAAATAGAATACAAAGTATTCCATGGGACCTTTTTAGCCATTGCCTTTGGACCATAGACATTGAAAAGCCAGAATTGGAAACATGAAGAAGTCACCTTGGCTAACATCCAATTTTGAGCTTAGACAATAAGATCAATAGAAAAAAAAAATTCATCCTAGAGGATAGCAAGATCCCCAGAGGCTCCAGTTGTAGGCACATGTAAAACTGACCATTTGTTCCATCTACTAAAAATATCATCACCTTGCTATTGCGACAGTTTCATTTCTTGCAGGAGAATTATGCCCATACTTGAGTTGTCAATTTGATGCTTTATAAGGCATCTCTTGTTAGGGGCGTTGATGCCCCTAACATTCCATGAGAGGATTTTCATGGTTCTTGAGGAGAGTGGCATGCTCTCCTCAGTCTTAAACATTTGTCCAATGTAATTTGAATCCAAGCATAAATCTCTTCCTGAGTCTTCTTAGAACAGAATTTTCTAAGTTTTTAGATATGGGGGTAATAGGATTTTTCTAAGCTTCAACTCTAGGAGTCTAGGAAATTGAAAAAGTGTATGATAAGTCATCATTTTCATCTTTTTTAGTGACTTCATGAGTTATGTCATCCATTAGCTCATTACCAACTTTAACCAAAATGCCATTCATCATTTCTTCCAGATTCTGAGAAGGGATGTGAAAGGAAGCAAGGTGCATGGAACACACTTCCTACACCAATCTAATGAGGGGAATAGTATGCAAATTGTTTTTAATCCTTACAATTGCAGAAATGTTAAACCTATAACATTAAGATTACAGCAGCAACACAATACATAAAGAAAGTGACACGAGATATACCATGGGGAAAACCTTTTCAGGTAAAAAACCCCACACTCTAAAACTTGCATAATGTATTATCAAAACAATGGTGTGTTTACAATACACTTGCAATGCAATTTCTTCCAATAGTCTTCAAATGTAGTTTCTAGAGTGATTCTGGCAGCATAACAGTACCTGTACAAAAATTGTGCAACTACAACTCCAAACTATGCAATATATAGAGATTACAAGGCAATATTGAGAAGCCTCTAGAGATAGGCATTCATCTTGGACACATGGCCATTTTCCCGCATCAAAGGACACTTTTCCAAGATGCAAATATCTCTCTTACATCTGTCATAACATGGTAGATTTGACTTCCCAAGGATAGAGCGCTCCATTCTAAAAATAGACTATGACAGATGCTCTTACGCATCTTACAACTGTCATAGATTATCTTCCTCTTACATGTCATAGCCCAACTTGGGCATCCAAAGATGTCTTTCTCTCATGCAAAGATACTCACTGATACTTGTCTTCACTTGCTCTGAGAATCTCTATACTTGGCTCTTACGCATCATAGATTTTGTCATACACAATAACATCTCTATCATACCACACGATGCCAACACATGGCATATTAGTGCCACCTCAAATAGGATGCCCAAATCCACATGTGTTTGACTTGACCAGTCAATGCATATTACAAGTAGGATGACATGTCATAATGCCACCTCAAACTAAATGCCAAAATTGAATGTGCAAGTAAAATACAAATTGAGCAAATAACTAAATAAATAATTAATAAATCAATTCTAGGAATTGCAAGGTTGAGACACCTTAATTCCCAACATTCTCCCACTTGCTAAACACCTTACAAGAGCCAATAGAGAGACAAGATTTAAACTCTGAACACCATCTAAACTTATCTGTGCCCACAAGTTTAGTCAATGCATCTGCAACATTCATCAAAGTGTCAACTGTTTCCAACATCACCTTCCCATATTCTACCATATCTTGAACAAAATGAAACTGAACATCAATGTGCTTTGTTCTGGTATGGAAAGTATGATTCTTTGCTAAGCAAATCACACTCTGACTATCACAATGGATAGTAATCTATCCTACATCAAAACCAACATCTGAACACAACCTCTTAAGCCAAATGGCTTCCTTACAAGCATGAGTTGCTACAATGTACTCTGCTTCTGTCATGGACAAAGCAACCATAGATTGTCACTTACTCATCCAACTAATAGCACCACCAAACATGGTAAACACATAAGCACTGGTGGATCTCCTACTGTCAATGTCACCTGCCCAATCAGAATCCACAAATCCATGAATACTCATAGAATGTTGAGGTTCATTAGTATAACCATGATAACATAAGGAATACATAGAAGTACCCCTCAAATATCTGAACACTCTCTTCACTGTATCCCAATGTACTCATCCAGGATTAGCCATAAACTGACTAAGGATTCCCACTACTTGGGCAATGTCTGGTCTTGTATAGACCATAGCATACATCAAGCTGTCAACTGCACTAGCATAAGGTACTCTGCTCGCATCCTCCATCTTAGAAGGAGACTTTGGACAATCATCAACAAATAACTTTGTTCCCATCATAACAGGAACAGTCAACAGTCTGCAATCCACCATACTGAATCTCTCCAACATAGTGTTAACATACTTACTCTGGCCTAACCAAAGTTTTATGTTTTCTCTGTCTTTCTGGATCTCCATTCCCAGAATGTACCTGGCTGCCCCTAAGTTTTTGATTTCAAACTATGCTGACAACTGAGACTTCAAATCAGAAATCATATTCTTACCATTCCAAATCAGCAACATATCATCAACATACAGTGCAATAATGAGAATACAATCATTAAAAAACTTGTAATACACACAATGATCTGATTTCAATCGCATAAATCTAATAGATAACACAAAGGCATCAAACTTCAAGTACCACATCCTAGGTGATTGTTTCAATCCATACAAAGACTTCTTTAACTTGCAAACTAAATTTTCTTTACCTTTCACTATGTAGTGCTCTGGCTATGACATGTATATTTCTTCCTCCAAGTCACCATGAAGGAAAGTTGTCTTCACATCCATTTGTTTCACTTCTAAATCATAAGCTGTTGCAAGAGATAATAGGAACCGAATATATGTCATCTTTGTAATGGGAGAGAAAATCTCACCATAATCAATTCCCTCCACTTGTGAATACCCCTTCGCAACTAATCTAGCCTTATACTTCTCAACACTACCATCTGCACCAAATTTCCTCTTGAACACCCATTTGCATCCAACAAGTTTCCATCCATCAGGCAAAGGCACCAAGTCCCAAGTTTTATTCTTTTCCAAAGAAGCCATCTCATCTTCCATGGCCTCCTTCTAGGAACTGGCATCTTTCATGCCCATAGCCTTTGTCACAAGTGTAGGCTCATTAGTGTTAGTAAGCAAAGAAAAAGCACGACTAGAATCAAGCAATGTATAACCAAACCTATTAGGTTGCTTCCTATTTCATGTGGACCTCCTCAAAGGCTGAGGTGGAGGTTCTACATCTTCTAAACTTTCAGAGCTACTAGAGCTCTCCTCATCATCAAGTCTAACAAGGCCTTTCAGTTCAGTCTTCTCAAGGGTAGTAGGAATATGAACCACATCCTCTTTCTTTTCTTCTTCTTCTGGCTGTAAAACAATAGGAGAAGGTGTTACCTCTCTAAAGATAACACTTATACTATACAATACTTTTTCAGCCACAGGATCCCAAAGATTGTACCCTTTCACACTGACACCATAGCGAATGAAGATACACTTAACTGCCTTGTTCTCCAATTTTGACCTCTTCTCCTTAGGCACATGTGCATATGCCTCACAACCAAAAACACGAAGATGTCTCAATGAAGGCTTCTTACCAGACCACACCTCAATGGGTGTCTTATCAATGAGCACTGAAGTAGGAGACCTGTTAACCAGGTAGCAAGCAATGGCTACAGCTTTAGCCTAAAACTTTTGTTTGAGGCTAGCACCACTAAGAATACTCCTAGCCCTCTCCATCAACATTTTGTTCATCCTCTCTACAACTCCATTTTGCTATGAGGTGTATGGAGTTGTCTTATGTCTTTCAAACCCATGTTATTTACAGAACTTGTCAAACTCTATGAAACAAAACTCACCACCGTTATCAGTTCTCAAACACTTAATTTTTTTACCAGTCTAATTCTCTACAAAGGCTTTAAACTCTTTGAACCAACTAAAGAATTCAGATTTGCTTCTGAGAAAATAAATCCATGTCCTCCTACTATAATCATCAATGAATGATACAAAATATAATGATTTGGAAATCGAAGGACCATTCACAGGACCAAACACATCATAATGAATAAGATCCAACACATCAAAAGATTTATGAGAACTCGCATAAAACTGAACATGGTTTTGTTTTCCATATACACAATGTTCGCAAAAGTTGAACTCAAGATTACAATCATTTAACCCCTCGATGAGATTTTTATTTTTCATGGCTCTAAGACCCTTCTCACAATGTGATGTAGGAGCATCCCTAGTTCAAGAGCAATCTTGCATTAACCAAAAATATTTGCATTTCAGTTTGTTTGCAGTTAAGTTTGTTTCCTTTTTTAGTTCAGTTCAATCAGAAGCAGTTTCTGTATTTTGGTCCACATTCTACCGCAGGTGCATTTCACATCTTGTGAAACTGGGATTAGCATCTTGATTCATTCATCTACATCATATCCAAAACTCAGAGCATTTGGATTAAGTACTAGAAATCTATCGCTATCAGAAGATTAACTGTTTTCTCAGAGCAGAGCATCCTGATAATCTCTGATAATCAGTTAAAGGAGAAGACTTGCAAAGCATTCCTCAACTTGTGGAGCCTAATGACACATCATTCATTGATCTTTGGATCATGGCTAACCTTCCCTGAGATCCACACATCATTCCATTCATTTGTGGAGGTGTTATGTGTTTAGGTCCAACCTATCCATGTACACATGTTACAGCTCTTCATTGGAGTTCGTGACCTTCCTTGGCCAACGCAGAGGAATCCAATGTTCCAGAGATGATATATAAGGATGTAATAGATCCCTAGGATAGAAGTTTTAATAGCAAATTCTTAGGATTTAGAAGATAGATAACTGGGTCCTTTACGAGGGGACTTCAACACTATATCTTTTGTATATTCTGATATTCTCTAATCCGGTCTAGGAGCTGAGTTGTGAGCCTGCATGATGCTAGCCAAATTGTATTTGAATTCTATTATATATTGAATGACTGAATCTATGTTTGTTTCATATCATTGAGTTATTTCCATTGTGTTTACTCTTGTTGTATGGCCTGGATAGTTCACTCTGTGAACCCTCCTACCATGACTGCACAAAGTGGTATCAAAGCGAAACTTTGAATATTTGGGAGCAAGTTGAGAAAAGTTGGCAAAGGAATTCTATAAGATCTTGTTGTGGATAGATCAGCGAATTGAGGTAGATTACTTGTGTTGCAACCGACCGTCGATTGTGAGGCAGTTGTCACTTTGTAGCCCGATCACTGAACTTGAGGCAGTTTGCACTATATCCTAGTAAGAAGCCACCGAGGAGAGTTGCCACCGTTGGAACAATGGCTGGAAGAATGGATGAAATGATGGAGATGATGAAAATGATGTGAATTCAATTAAATGATGTGGAAGAAGATAGGGAAAGAGGATTGACACCGAGACCTAATGTTGAAAGTGATGACGAAGAGGAATTTCAATCTATTGAACAAATTGGTGAAACCCTAGGAGGTGAGGAAGAAGAAGAATCAGATCAAGTAAAGATGTTGCGAGCTATTTTGAAGATTAGAAAGAGACCTAGAGTTGATGTGTTGAACTCTATTGGTAATTTGAACCCTAAAGAGTTGATTGACTAGATAAATGACATGGAGGAATACTTTGAATATGAGGAAATTGAAGATCTGGAGAAGGTGAAATTTGCAAAGACAAAGTTGAAAGGACATGCTGCTATATGGTGGAAAGAAGTACAATTAGAAATAAATAGAAGAGGGAAAGAAAATATTATGAAGTGGGATAGGATGGTGACAAAATTGAAGAATCAATTCATACTTGTTGACTATGCGTTAGAGCTTTTGAAAAGATTTCAAAACCTGATACAGAAAGAGAAATCTATGAAGGAGTATATTGAGGAATTTCATAAGATGATTATAAGGACTAGACATAGTGAAGCAAGCAAGGAGAAAGTGGCTAGATACATCAATGGACTGAGATTGAACATTCAAGAAGAACTAAGCTTGGTAAGAATGACATCTTTGGAAGAAGCATATCAGTTTGCCCTAAAAGTTGAAGAGAAGCTAAATAAAAGGCATGATCAGAGATAAAGAGGCAGAGGAGGTAAATTTCAGAGAGGTAGAACATTTTTCAGAGGAGACATAACACATTCAGAGCAGAACAAATTTGACAACACATTTAAGGAGGACAGAGATAATAATGTTTACCAGAGAGATGACCAAAATTCTTATTGGAGAGGAAACTCTAGTGCATACTAGAGTGAAGGATACAGAAGAAAAGGAAGAGGATTTGATAAGAGAACATTTAGAGGCACTTGTTTCAAGTGTGGGGGTGAAGGACATAGAACATTTGAATGTAATCAGGGTAGTACAAGCAAGAAGATAGAAAATAGTACAAGAGCAACTTATGTTGACGAAGAACCTATTGGATCACCGAGTTCTATTGGTAAACCTAAGAAAGGAGAATCATTGGTGATGAGGAGAGCACTATTTCAAGTAGAAACAAATAAGGAACCATCGCAGAGGAAAAGTTTGTTCAAAACTAGATGCAAATCAGGAGGTAAGTGTTGTAAAGTTGTGATTGATAGTGGTAGTTCAGATAACCTAGTTCTAGAAGAGATGGTGACTAAGCTGAAGTTGGAAAGATTGAAACACCCTAAGCCCTACCAAATAGCATGGATTCAAGATGATCATAAGGTACTGGTGAGTGAACAATGTTTGGTGAAATTTCATATTGGATCTTATCATGATGAAGTCTTGTGTGGTATTATGCCTATGGATGTTTATCATATCTTGTTGGGTAGACCTTTGTAGTATGATAGAAAATCTATACATGATGGGAGAAAGAATACATACACTATAAAAAAAATGGAAAGAGAATTACTTTGATTCCTTTAGAGTATGATCCTAAGAGTGAAGTATGTGGAAATTCTAGATTCTATTTGGTAGATGGAAGAAAATTTATTGATGGTTTGAGACATGAGAATATGTGTTATGCTTTGATTCCTAAAAAACCTAAAACATTGAACAAAGAGATTGGAGGAGAACAACTGGAGGAGATAAGAAATTTGCTGATAGAGTATCAAGACATCATATCAGATAATGTGCCTGAAGGATTGCCACCTATAAGGAGTATCAGTCATCACATGGATCTTATACCGGGAGAAAGTTTGCCTAACAAAGTAGCACATAGAATGACACCAACAGAGAATACAGAATTGAATAGACAAATACAAGAATTGTTGAGGAAAGGTTTGATCAGAGAAAGTTTGAGTCCTTGTGTAGTACCTGTAGTGTTAGCACTTAAGAAAGATGGAGAATGGAGAATGTGTACTGACTCTAGAGCAATAAACAAGATCATAGTTAAGTATAGATTTCCTTTACCTAGGATGGATGATATCATGGATTGTTTAAGTGGAGCAAAATATTTTACCAAGATAGATTTGAAGAGTGGATACCATCATATTAGAGTTAGAGAAGGAGATGAATGGAAGACTACTTTAAAGACAAATGAAGGATTGTATGAGTGGTTGGTGATGCCTTTTGGATTGACAAATGCACTGAGTACTTTCATGAGATTGATGAATGAAGTCTTGAAGAAATTCTTGGGTAAGTTTGTGATTGTATACTTGGATGATATTCTAAATTTTAGTAGGACAAAAGAGGAACATTTGTGGCATATTAGACAAGTTTTGCAAAGATTGAGAGAAGAGAAATTGTTGATAAACATCAAGAAGTGTAGTTTCATGAAGGAAGAACTAGTGTACTTAGGATTTGTGATTTATGCAGAAGGATTGAAGATGGACCCTAAGAAAGTGAAAGTAATTATTGAATGGCCTACATCAGAGAGCATTGGAGAGGTTAGATCATTTCATGGATTGACTAGTTTCTACCAGAAGTTCATCAGAAATTTTAGTTCAATTTGTAACCCTATGACAGAGACAATGAGAGGTGACAAAAGATTTCAAGTGGACATCAGGAGAGGACAAAAGTTTTGAATTGTTGAAGCAAAAAGTGATAGAGAAACATGTTTTGGCATTACTGGATTTCAATAAGGTATTTCAAGTTGATTGTGATGCAAGTGGAAGTGCAATTGGAGCAGTATTAAGTCAAGAAGGTAGACATGTAGCATATTTCAGTGAGAAGTTGAATGATGCAAGGAGAAGATATTCAGTTTATGATCAAGAGTTCTATGCCATAATTCAAGCCTTGAAGAAGTGGAGACATTACTTGTTACCTAAGGAGTTTGTACTATATACAGATCATCAAGCTTTGTAGTATTTGAATAGTCAAGGTAAGTTGAATCAGAGACATTTGAGATGGGTAGAGTTCATGTAGAGTTACACTTTTGTGTTGAAGCATAGGAGTGGAAAATCAAACAAAGTTGCTGATGCATTGTGTAGAAGAAGAAACTTGTTGACAGAGATGATAATTGAACTGTTGGGTTTTGATGAATTGAAGAACATGTATGAGGGAGACACTGATTTTGCAAAACCCTAGAAAGCATGTATGGAACCTGTTGTGACCAATAGGAGCAAGTGATTGCATTATTTCATTCATGAAGATATGTTGTTCAGAGGAAATCAGTTATGCATACCTAGAAGCTCAATGAGAGATAATTTGATCAAGGAGAAACACAGTAGTGGATTAGCAGGACATTTTGGCATAGATAAGACAGTGTCTTTGGTGAGTGAAAACTACTTTTGGCCTCAGATACATAAGGATGTTAGGAAATTTGTGCAGAATTGTAGAGTTTGTTAAGTTGCAAAAGGTAGTAGTCAGAATACTGGATTGTATAGACCTTTGACAGTATTGGGGAGACCTTGGGAAGACATAAGCATGGATTTTGTAATGGGATTGCTGAAGACACAGAGAGGACATGATTCAAAATTTGTAGTGGTTGACAAATTTTCAAAGATGGCTCATTTCATACCTTGTAAGAAGACAACTGATGTAGTGCATGTAGTTGACCTATTTTTCAAGATCATGAGATTACATGGATTACCTAAGAGCATAGTTTCAGACAGAGATACAAAGTTTGTTGGATACTTTTGGAAGACACTTTGGAAGAAGATGAAGATAGATTTGAAGTTCAGTTCAGCTTTTCATCCACAGATAGATGGATAGACAGAGGTAGTGAATAGGAATTTGGGAAACTTGTTGAGATGTTTGGTTGGAGAGAAAGAAAGAAGTTGGGATTTGATTCTTTCACAAGTAGAGTTTGCATACAATAATTTAGTAAATAGGAGTACTAGAAGAACACTTTTTGAGATTGTTACCAGAGTGAATCCTAGAGGAGTTGCAGAATTGAGAGACATTGGTATGGAAGAAAAGAGAAGTATAGAAGTAGATGAATTTACAAAACATATGAAGATAATGCATGATTAGGTTCAGAAGCATTTGGAGGATATGAACAGTAAATATAAGGAAAAAGTAGACGAGAAGAGAAGACATAAGGAATTTGAAGTTGGAAATGAAGTGATGGTATACTTGAGAAAAGAGAGATTTCTAGTTGGCACTTATTACAAGTTGAAGATGAAGAAGTTTGGACCTTGTAAGATACTTAGAAAATTTGATTCAGGAAATGCATACGAAGTGGAGCTACCAGAGACATTGGGTATATCACCTATTTTCAACATTACAGACCTATATCTATATCATGAAGCAAAGTTTAGTGATAGCATTGAAGAAGACTTGAAGAAGCAATTACCACAACAAGCACCGGAGCAGATTGAAGACATTTTGGATAGCAAAGTTGGATGCAACACTAGAGGAAGACAATACAAAGAATATCTTGTGAAGTGGAAAGGCAGACTGGAAGAAGATTCATCATGAATTTCTCAGGCTGAGGTGGACCATCTTGGTTCTCCCCTAGCCCTAGCAAAGTGAGGGACTCACTTTTTCAATAACCCCAGATGTTAAAAGTAGGAGCATCCCTAGTTCAAGAGCAATCTTGCATCAACCAAAAACATTTGCATTTCAATTTGTTTGCAGTTTAACTTGTTTCCTTTTCTAGTTCAGTTTAGTTAATTCAGTCAGAAGCAGTTTCTATATTTTGGTCTGCATTCTACCACAGTTGCATTTCACATCTTGTAGAGCTGGGCTTAGCATCTTGATTCATTTATCTACATCATATCCAGAACATAGTGCATTTGGATTAAGTACTGGAAAGTTATCACTATCAAAAGTTTGACTATTTTCTCAGAGCAAAGCATCCTGACAGTCTCTGATAATTAGTTAAAGGAGAAGACTTGTGAAGCATTCCTTGACTTGTGGAGCCTAATGACACATCATTCAATGATCTTTAGTTCATGTCCAACATTCCCCAAGATCTATACATCATTCCATTCATTTGCAGAGGTGTTCTATGCGTTTAGGTCTGACCTATCCATGTACACACATTACAACTCTTCATTGGAGTTAGTGACCTTCCTTGGCTGATGTGGAGGAATCTAATGTTCTGGAGATGATATATAAGGATGTAATAGATCCCTAGGATAGTAGTTTTGATAGCAGATTCTTAGGATTTAGAAGATAGATAACTAGCTCCTTTGCGAGGGGACTTCAATGCTATATCTTGTGTATATTCTACTATTCTGTAATCTGGCCTGGGAGCCAAGTTGTGAGCCTGCATGATGCCAGACAAATTCTATTTGAATTCTATTATATATTAAATGACTAAATCTGTGTTTGTTTCATATCGTTGAGTTGTTTTCATTGTGTTTACTCTTGCTGCACAGCCTGGATAGTTCACTCTGTGAACCCTCCTACCATGACTGCACCACAATGTGACCAAGTCTCTTATGCCACAACATTATCTTTTTAGTAGGAAGTTTCATTTCCAAAGCATGAGCACCCTTAGGTACCCAGAAAGAACTACCATCAAAAGTAGAAGCAACACATTTCTTTATTTTTGGTTCCAATGGTGAGGATGAAGAATATGGTCTTTTCTTCGAAATAGAAGAACTATTGCACTGAGTAGTGCATGCATCTAGCTAAAACAGAGTACCTCTCTAAGTACCCTTAGCAAGCACCATAGCTCCTCGTGTCATCTTGCATCCTCCACCTAAGAAGACAACCTGCACAACTGCATCATTCAATTTACTTACAAAGAGTAGGTTTCATGCTAAACTAGGGATGTGCATAACCCCATCGATCTGCTTTAATCATCCATCAGGGAATCAGATCAAGACTCAACCACAACCAGCTATTTTCAAGTGAGAGTCATCACTCAAGTACACCTTCCCACCATTGTATTCTTCATACTTTGTAAACCAACCTTGATGTGAGGTCATGTGGAAAGAAGTACTGGAGTCAATTAGCCACACATCTTCTAATGCATGGGTGGCCAAGGCTGCAACAAAAGCATCACTATCATCTTGTGACTTGTCAGAATCAGAATTAGGGATGTTCTTATTTTTCTTCTTCTCCTCTTTACATTCCTTTTGGAAGTGCCCAGATTTACCGCAGTTCCGACAAAGTGCCTTGGACTTTCCAAAAGATTTGGATCTCCCACGGGATTTGGATTTGCCCTTTTCAGCTTTCTTGTCTTTTTTTTCCCTTTCTCTTTGGGTCTACCATGAACTGCAAGAGCCTCCTTTGTCGATTCAGAAGACTTTCTCTGCATCTCTTCAGATAACAATGAAGATACCACTTCATCCATCTTGAATGTGGTTGTAGTACTCCCAATGGCCATGACAAGGTGGTCCCACGAGTCTGGCAAAGAACAAAGCAAGGTCATGCAACGATGCTCCTCATCCATCTTTACACCAACGAATGTCAACTATACAACTAGCATGTTAAAAGCATTTAGGTGATCTGCAACTGATCCTCTATCATCCATCCTCAGAGAATATAGCTTCTTCTATAGGAATAACTTGTCTTCAACAGCTCCTTCGTGGTCTTCTCTTCATGAATATTCAACAAGACAGAATCAGCTAAATAGAGTCTCACAAGACCCTTAGCTTTACGATCTTTGAGATCCCATTCATCTTGAGGCATTACCGTTGGTTTTGTGCCAAAAATTGCTTACCATAGATCTCTGTCAACAAGCATGTCTTCCATTTTGAGTTTCCACAACTCAAAATTGTTGTCATTAAGCTTTTCCAATTCAATTCTACTAGATGTACCTGCCATCTTCTTGCTGCAACAAGATCATAGAATACTCTACACAGATTCCCACTCAATCAAATATTAGCTCAAAAAATCTCTACCCAACAACTAGGATCACAGTTGATCAAGCTCTAATACCAACTGAAAGAAAGCAAGGTACACGGAACACACTTCCTACACCAATCTAATGAGGGGAATAGTATGCAAATTCATTTTAATCCATACAATTGCAGCAATGTTAAACCTATAACATTAAGATTACAGTAGCAACACAACACATAAAGAAAGCAACACAAGATATACCATGGGGAAAACCTTTTTAGGGAAAAAACCCCACACTCTAAAACCTGCACAATGTATTATCAAAATAATTATGTGTTTACAATACACTTGCAATGCAAGTTCTTCCAAGAGTCTTCAAATGTCGTTTCTGGAGTGATTCTGCCAGCATAATAGTACATGTACAAAAACTATGCAACTACAACTCCAAACTATGTAGTATATAAAGATTACAAGGCAATATTTAGAAGCCTCTAGAGATAGGCGTCCATCTTGGCCACATGGCCATTTTCCCGCATCAAAGGACACTTGTCCAAGCTGCAAATATCTCTCTTACATCTGTCATAACATGGCAGATTTGACTTCCCAAGGATAGAGCGCTCCATGCTAAAAATAGACTATAACAGATGCTCTTACACATCTTACAGATGTCATAGATTTTCCTAACATAACAACCTTAAATTTTGTAAGAGAATCCATCATACAAGACTAAATATAGCATATTCCTCTTACAACATGTCATATCCCAACTTGGGCACCCAAAGATGCCTTTCTCTCATGCAAAGATACTCACCGACACTTGTCTTCACTTGTCCCGAGAATCTCTATACTTGGCTCTTACATGTCATAGATTTTGTCATACACAATAACACATCTGTCATACCACAAGATGATAACACATGGCATATTAGTTCCACCTCAAATGGGATACCCATATCCACATGTGTTTGACTTGACTACTCAAAGCATATTACAAGTAGGATGACATGTCACAATGCCACCTCAAACTAAATACCAAAAAATGAATGTGCAAATAAAATACAAATTAAGCAAATAACTAAATAAATAATTAATAAATCAATGCTAGGAATTGCCAGGTTGAGACACCTTAATTCCCAATAGGATGTCTGCAACATGATCTAAGGTTTCTTGTCTATTTGGACTTGGAGGAAGAACAAAAACCTCTGGAAGGATGACTAAATGTGTCATGTCACCCTTAATAAAGAAGCATCCCCTTCTAGTGCATGAACTTTATGGGTAGTCTCCAGCTTTGGCACCCCTCTAAGGATGGGATTTGAGGATGGGGATACAAGATCCTTTGTGTTATGTAAACCATGTGCAGTTATTGTATCAACGAATAGTGGCTATGAGGGTGGGGCTCCAAAACCTCTATTTTGTTAAGTTCCTGAGATCCCTCTACATCAACAAGTAGCAGCCAAGAAGGTGAAACGACTATGGTCTCCAGGGCCTTAGGGACAGGGTTTGTTTCTAGATTCTCACAAGACAAAAAGGGTAGTTTTGGAGAGGGACAAGATTCAATGGCATGACCATACTTGAGGCAATTAGCACATTTGGTATCTGTGGTCTCAAAGAGAATGGGTTGAACTCATTTACCAAAGATAGTTGAAATGATTAATGAGTTTGGCAATGGCAGGGAGGTGTTCATAAGAACATAGAATCTAACCGCAAGTTCTAGGTCATTAAAGGAAGCCATGTCATGAGATAGAAAAATACCCAGTCTATTCCCCAAAATTTCCATGATGCAGGTGTCACGGTATTCCAAGGGAAGAGAATGTAGTTGGACACAGGAAGGAATATGGGTTGGTTTAGCCACTGAGGGCTTAAAATTCAGCTCCCATGGTTGGGACTATAAGCCAGCACCATGCATAAACTAAGACTTGTTTTTAAGACTAAATTTCTACCTTCTTGGGAGGGAAAATTTGCAATAAAAAACCCTCTATCTTGTTCAATCAAAAACAAGTCCTCAAACTCTGGCCAATGTTCTTTAACCCAAACAAACAAATCAAACTTGGAAGCAGTTAGATTCTACAACTTACTTATTAGGGCCTTTTCTCATAGATATTTAACATGGGGGGTGATGATTTCCTCTGAGATTTGGATCTCTAATGCTGCAGGCGGAGTTGAAGGCTGATACTCGTCCAAGTGTTCTTTGGGGCACCAGATTTTTTTTGTATCTTGGTGGTTTGGTTCATAGTGTAGAGTTGTTTTGAACACCATTTTGGTCTTTACCGTGATGGATATCATTCCTTGGGCTCCCTCGACCCCTTGGAGTTAAAGCCTGACAGTGCCTTCGTGTACCCCTTTTCCAATGTGGAGCTTCCTGTATAGTATCCCATTGTGGAATCCTTTGCAACTATGCACTGTTCCTTTGTAGAATCCTAGGCTCCTAGTGCTGAAGGCAAAGAGTCTCTACATAGGAGTAATGTGACCGTCCTGCAAGAAATCAACCATTCAAGGCCCACTCCATTTCAATCATGCTGCCCTAAAATTGACACATTCTAACATCACATCTAACACCACTTTCAACACTTTCCTAAGCGCATTCTAACCACATTTGTGTAATACTAATTAGCCTTAAATATTTTCACTGGCACTAATTAATAAAATAATTCATATCATTTATGTAATTAGGATAATACTAATTCCATTTATTCCAAAATAAATAAATAAATCCTTTTCCACAAATTAATAAATCTAATTATCCACTCATATTTTTTTATAACTCCCTCCAAGATTCCCCTTTATTTTTAACTCATGCATAATCAATTAATCAAAATTTAAAAATAAAAAACAACTAATTTCTCTCACCCATTTTAGAGCCCATTAAATTGGTGCCATAACCCCACTTCTCTCCTTCTGACTATTCTTATCTAAAAAAGATTATCCACTCACTCTCATCCAATCTCCACCATTCATTCAATATTAAATATGGGACATTCACATCCTCAACCAGACATCTATATGTTCCCCCTTCAAATCAAACATCGACCTAGATGCCTAAACTTTTTAAGCCTGAACATATAGATTTCTCAACTTGTGAACTTTTGAATAGAGATCTGAATCATTTGAATATCTATCAATAGTTATCTTTTCAGAGGTACATGCTACAGAAATCTTGCATGAATCTTTGAGCATCCATATATCAAATCATGGAGCAAATCCACTCATCATAGAGTCTACATTGGGTAACTTTGTTCGTATTTCAATTTTGTTATTTACACTCTATTATCTTTTCTATCTGATGTTTGCATGAATTTAAAATAGGAAGCATCATGTTTAGATTTGTTTTTTATTTTGAGTTCTAAATTCCTACATACACTCACTATTAATTATTTCTACTATGGTGGGTTGTAAATATCTAGGAAGCATCTTTCTTGACTTGAGATGAATACTCCCACAATGAATAGCATTAATGGCAGCCATATTCTTAGATTATGTAGAGTAAACAAGTGCAACAAGTTTGTTGTTCTTGGGATTTGCTACTAGTTGTGTTGAGATCTGAGGTTGTGTGACTGTGTTTTTTTGTGATGGGGCCTATATATTCTGTGGAGGAGGTAGCAAAGTGTGCTACTAATTCTGCATGTGTTGAGGACCTTGATAGAATTGATTGTAATTGAAGTTCCAATTCAATGCTACATTTGAAGGGTTCCATTTGTGTTGTGGTTGATTAGGCCACTAAGAGTTCAACCATAGATGACTATGTCACTCTTGTTGTCCCCAAGGATAAGATCCCTAGTGGTATTTAGTGATTAGACCATGGTTTTGACCAAGGGTTTGTTGCAATAGGTGTTGTCATTGATGACAAGAGTGGTATGGAGTGTCACATTGTGGAAGGTTGGAAGTAATTTCACTAGAGAAGTCAAAGGGAGACTGTAGCAGTATGGTGATCAGTGAAGACAACAGAATAAGTAATCAAAAGTGTTGTGAAATAGAAAGTAAAGTAATGTGCATTTTCTATGATGATCAAAGAAGCAGACAAAGGAAGTTGATCAGAAGAAGGAATAGAGATGGATCAGTATCATTTGTACACAGTCATACCATATCTTCTGAAGTTCGTGTGTAAGTCCATATCTTTGATATACTATGAAAATGATATTCATGATATGCAGAGAAAATGATTTTATTTGAATTGCTTGGTGAGTTAAGTTGAATTCATGTTGTATGGTTGCCTCCAGATGAAGAAAGTTGTGAAAGTTTGAAGAGAAATTATCTAAGTAAAGTTCTAGTCATTGAAGGGGTGATAGGCTCAAAGAATATACTGCATTCTACCACATTTGAAGATATGGACTCACGGATTGGATAGGTGGCTAGGTATTGCACTCAGCTACCTATCTTTCAAGTTTGAGATCATACAGTTTACTGCAAGGTGTTTTAGAGATAGAAGAATGAAGACAACAATGTAACAGAGTAAGTATAGTCATAGGGAGATAAGAGAATTCTCTCCACTTCTCCATAGATGAAAATATGATGTTGCGGTTTGCAAGACAGGTTGATATGAGTATTAGGTACATACATTTCAAGTTTCAAGTGATAATGTGTACCGCAATTACTTCTCCAGAGTCAACTCTGTAAAGACGTGTCTTGGAGATAACTAAAGTAAGAAGAGAGATAGTTGAGGCCACCGCATTTCACTGCACAATGGTATTTGGCCTTGTTGATTGAATGATAAGCTCATATGACTAGTTTGTAGGTGTTGTTCAAGTTTCAAATGATTAAGTTCACCGCAAGTATGCTTTTCATTGTTTTATCTTGAGACTATGTAAGCAGAGGTTGTTAAGGACATAGAAATCAGAGTTCAATTGGTTGCACCAACATGAAATATCTTGAGATGATTAAAGAAGTGTATAAGAATGTTTTTCAAGTCTTATAATATTTAGTATGTGGTCTGCATGATGTAATTCTATCTTCTCTAATATCGTCTTAGATCTAGAGCTAAATATAAAGAAGGAAAAGTGGTTGTGGAGTTGACTTGGTGTATGATGAAAACTTTGCTATGTATATGAGGTATGAACTAGCTTGGAAGAATGTGGTAAGGTAAAATAGGACCTGATTATGCCTTATTCTTGAACTATACTTGATTTCTACTTACTGCATATGTTTTAGAGTCGACTGTTGTGGCCACTACACGTTTCATGTTACATGTTTCATCTTGGCCAACCAAGGAGAAGATTTTTGGAGCTTGCAGAGGATATAAATGTAAGATCAAAGGTGTCAAATGATGGATGAGTAGAGTGTGGTGTGATAGCATTGACTTTGTGTGAATAAAATTACCGCAGAAGAATATTTCATGATGAAATGTGGAAAGGACTAGTTTATGAAATATGATACTAGTATAGAGGCAGTTGTTGGTGATGTGATGATGGAGAAGAGTTTCGAAAGTTGTTTTTTGTGGCGGAGGTTGATATTGTAGTTATGTAGAGGTGAGATAGTTGTGCTAAAGCTGAAGTGATTAGTAGTCAGTTTTTGTGAGATGAACATTTGAATCAAATAAGTTTTTTTGTTACAGAGATTGAAGAATAGTTTTGTAAAGATTGTAAGAGTTGTAATTGTTCAGGAAGTTGCAGCTTCCTTTGGGTTGTAGCCCATAAATAATATTGTAATCTTGTTTTATTTGTGAGGCTAGATTTGGATAGTAGATCCAAGTAGCTTGCTCATCATGGTTTTTCCCTTCTAGGGTTTTCCATGTAAATTTGGTGTTATGGATGTGTGCTTCTGTGTTCTTGTGCTTTTCATGTTTTAAATGCTTATGTTAGTTTGAATGTTGTTGGAAGAAAAGAGTTTGAAAAGTATTGATTCACCCCCCCCCCCTCTCAGTACTTCTATGTGTTCAACAATTGGTATTAGAGCTGAGTTCCTTGTATGCAACCTAACAACTAAGGTAGATCTTGAAGTGGAACACATGGGAACTAAAGTATTGTTTAATGGAAAGAATCCTCCAGAAGATGACGAAGACACTATAATCATGAAGATTGTGTAGTTGATTTTGAAGGAGAATTCATTTCTGCTCTAGAAGATCTAGATGCATCAAGAAGTAAAAATGAAGAATATAAGATTAAGCTCAAAGAATCAAAAGAAGCAATTGTCAAACTAAAAGTTCAAGTTGAAGAAGGTAAGAAGATTGTTGATTGTCTAAATGCTAAGCTCAATGACAAATCAATTGAATGTTCCAAACTTGAAGAAGAAATTATATTTCTGAGAAAATAATTAGAAAGAGAAAAGGATCAAATAGATAAAGGTCTAAAACTAAAGAAAAGCACCAACATCCTCAATGAAATAATCAGTAATCAAAGACCTCTAAAGAATAAAGATGGCATTGTATTTGAAAAAGGTTAGAGTTCTAAAATAGACATACTTGATGGCATGTTTGAAATATAAAGAGAAGTGCCCTACTTTGAAGACCCTGAGGAGACTAAAGATGAGGATCAGGAGTTGGATGATGATGAATTCATACTGGTCAGCAATCAAAAGAAATATCTTAAGAGATCTCCTCCTAGACAAGCTGCTTATCCCTAGTTCTCTTAAGCCTTCTATGGTTACTATTATTCTTGCAATAAATTTGGACATAAGGCTATTGATTGTAGAACCAAAGTTAGAAGTGTTGCACATATGTTACCTAAGGTTGTCACTATTGTTGTTGTCACTAATGTCAACACTCAGTTTGGACACTCATCTTGGATGGTTATGTTAATGATATACTATGATGTTGTTGATGTTCATGGTTGGATGTCATGTCTTGTTCAATTGTGTTAAGTATGTTTGTTATCAACAAAGATGATATTAGGATGATATATTAAGATAGGAATTAGAAGTAATGTTTATGTTAAGAAGATGTTGTTGATGGCCTAAAGCATGTTGTATGATCTCTCATGTTGTTCCTAAGGGTGTATATGTTGTTACAAGAAGGTTCTAGTCTCTGGATGTTAGTGAAGGTTTATGATGCAAGAAGATGCCTTGAAGACTAGTTGGTAGAATGCTCCACATTCCACTACATTTGAAGATATGGTCATATAGTTTAGAAGTTGAGTTGAGTATGTTTTGAAGGTGTTATATCCAAGTGTTCAAGTCATTATGCCTTCAACAGTGAAAGTTACAAGTGACAGAATTCTAGTATATGCCTCTGAAAGAGTGAAGTTATGATAAAGGCTTGTTGGAATGCTCTGCATTCCTTTGGATATGAAGATTTTCTCATGTAGTTTTGTGAACATGATCAGAGATGTTCAATGCATGCTAATTTGTAGTATCAGGTGATTTGGTGGTCTGCAAGTTCAATTTTCCAAATGACAGTGAGCTACAAATAGTTTCGGATGCCTAATTGTTCTCATAATACATGTTGAAGGTGTGCATCACAAATTTCTTGCTATGCAGAGATCAAGGAGTGTTTGGAGGTGTTGTGTGGGTCATGTCAACTCATCTAGGAGAAGAATAAGTACCGATTAATCATTCATGAGTACCACCAAGTTGTAATGAACGATGTGCTACAAGCTTCATGTGTTCTTTATTAATGGAGACCTAATACAATTTTGTGAAGCATGCAGATGTAATTCTATGAAGTATGATGTTGTGAAGGATGCTTAGGATAGGGTTAATCATGTGTTGGAATCTGCAAGGCATGTTTCTCTTCCTGGAGTTGCACGTATTTCATGTTAAGGCTTGTCCTCTACATGTTTCATGTTGTGTGATCTACGGTCGACTTGTAAATTGTAATACTCTTGTTGTCTCTGGCTAACTTGTAATGTAATCAATGTAATATCATATATATATTGTAAACCTAGTTGATCTAGGTGAGGTATGATTGGGAATATGAGGATGTGAATAGAAAAATATGAATATGATATACATTATGATGTGCAACCGAAGGAGAAAGATTAGAAGAGATAGATCATGTCCTAATTCATCTTGAAGACATTTTTCAAATAGGAGGGAAGTGAAGAGTGTGCCTACCTAAATGCCAAAGGTAGTGAGCCAAAGGAAAACCTTCTTGAAGGATGAAAGCAGTCACGAGTCAGTAAGCTATAGAGAAGATTGTTGAAGAAAGTACAAAAGTTTTCAAAGTAGAAGAGCAATCATCAAAAGAGGAGTGAAAAGGAAGAAGTGTAATCATCAAAGGAGTGATCTTCATTGTTAGTTTCAGGCAGTTAAAGACTGTCATGTTGTAATCATTTTTGAGTTTGTCTCAGTTCAGGGAGTAGTTGTTTCCTTGGGTTGTGGCCCTAAAACAAAGTCAACAGGGAGTTGTAGCTTCCTTGGGAGTGACCCTAAAACCTTTCTTCAGGGAGTAGTAGCTTCCTTGGGTTGAGGCCCTAAAACAAAGTCAATAGGGAGTAGTATCTTCCTTGGGTTGTATCCCTAAAACAAAGTTGTAATTTTTATAGCAGTGAGCTTCATATATTGTGAGTTAATCCTCACCATGTTTTTTCCCCTCTAGATTTTTCCATGTATATCTGGTGTTACGTGTTGTTATGCATTGTGTTGATCTTTCATGTCTTTATTAATGTTGTAAAGTTTAAGTTTTAATCTGCTCCGAAGGATTTGAGATTTATTTGGATACTATTCACCCCCCCTCTCAGTATCTGGGTGCATTCAACAATTGGTATCAGAGCCAAGTTACTCAGAAGAAGCTTAACCAATTTAGGAAGGTCTAGGGTGGCTCATAATGGATCTCACAAGGTACCTATGTTTGATGGAACAAATTATTCCTTTTGGAAGCTAAGGATGTAAAACTATCTATCTTCTCTAGGGTTTGGTGTTTGGCAAGCTATCAAGAATGGTTACACTGCTCCTACTTATGATCCTACATATGCTAATGAGATTAAGTTGTATGATGACAATGCCAAGGCAAGGAGTGCTATCATGAGTGGGCTAGCTGATTTAGAACTTCTGAAGGTAATGAGTTGCAAATCTGCTAAGAATGTCTAGGTAAAACTTAGCAACATTTATGAAGGAAATAGCAAAGTGAAGCAAGCCAAGATGCAAATCTTCAAGAGTAAATTTGAAATCCTAAGGATGATAGAAGAAGAAGACATTTCTAGTTATATGCTCCAAGTGGATGAAGTAGCTAATGGAATTAGAGGTCTTGGTGGAGAAGTGAAAGAAGATGAGATTGTGAAGAAAGTTATGAGATCTCTCCCTAAATCTTAGTCATACAATATCTGCTATTGAGGAATCTAAGGACTTGGATGCCTATACAATAGATCAATTGTTTGGTGCTCTCATAGCCTTTGAAATGAGAGAATTTGACAAAGGTGCTCCAAAGAAGGAAGTAGCATTCAAAGTTAGTAAGAAGATAGAAGATGAATCAACAAATCAAGATGATGACCTTGATGAGGTAGAGGCAAACTTTGTGAGAAGATTGAAGAAGGGCACCAGAAAATACAAAGGTAAGTTACCTTTCAAATGCTTCAATTGTGAGAAAATTGGTTGTTTTGCTTCTAAATGTCCTTTTAAAGATTTAAAGCATAACAACAAAAGAGATAAGTCCAAAATAAGTTTGTATTCCTTGGAGATTGGTTGTTATTTAGAAGATAGGGATCATGATGATTCAAATGATGAAACACTTTTCATGGCCTTGAATGTTGGTGACAAAAAGAGTGATATTGGGAATTGTAAAAAGTTTGATACCTTGTAGGATGATCAAGATAATGAAAAATAATGCTTGTATGGACTGCCTTTCATGCAAAATAAGAAGCCAATGATTGGGTAATTGACAGTGGTTACTCTAACCACATGACTGGTGACAAGGAGAAGTTTATCATCCTTAAGAAGTGGGATGGTGGAGCTGTTAAGTTTGGTGGTCATGATTCAGCACAAATCTGTGGTAAGGGTGCTATAACTATTGATGGGAAGAACAGGACTGAGGATGTCCTCTATGTCAAAGGGCTAAAGCACAATCTTCTTAGTTTCAGTCAAATGTTCAGTAAAGGATACAATCTTACTTTTCATGCTAAAGGTTGTGAAATTAGGAAGGTAGGGTTTGGAAGACTTGTTGTAGAAGGCATTAAGACATATGGAGATATCTATCATCTAAAGGAGGTAAATGGAAGAACTTGTTTACTGGCTCAATCTAGTGAGTGTTGGCTATGGCATTGTTATGTCAGAAATTGTCCTCCTACATGGAATGGTACAATTTCTCATAGTTTAGCTCCTCTCCTTTGGTGTCCTTTCAACCTAGTTTATTTTAGACCTTCCTAAACCCTAATTGACCAATGTCTAACTGGAAGAATGTTGTGTTTTGAGATAACTAAAGATTGAAAGTAAAAAAGAGAGTTTGAATTTGGGATTCTGGGACCCCCTTAAAGCAAACCTAATTGAGAAATCAGGGCTTGGACTTGGGCGTTCGTGCCCTTGTCCTGCCCTATTTCCTAAGGTTTTGAATTTTGGTAGGATGTCGACTCTTGTCATGCATTTCAGGATTCCATTTTCAATTTTTCATTTTTACATTGATGTCGACATCTTATTTCAAAACTTGAAATTCCTAAGGTTAGATATTTAAAGACATTTGAAAATCATTTTATTACACAATCTATATGCAAGCTTTATGCCAAAACTCTACCAAAATTGCCATTGAAGATCAGTGATTTGTTGAAGTTCTTAGATTTATTTAAATTTTCTATCATGGAGACAATGGATGGAGATTAGGAATCAAGATCTTGAGACTATCTTACTCTTACTAGGGTTTGTACACCTTTTATATGATCAGGAGAAGGTTGAAGCCTCCAACATTGAGCTTGGAATTCCTCCATAGAAACGGTTGCCTCACCTTGTTCATGCAAGTATTCATTGCTTTCATCTCCTTGAGGTGAAGTTGTGTTTGTTCATCAAGTGAAGCAAATTTTTAATCTTTCCTTGATGCTTGAGTCATCTAGGGTTTCATATTTCTGCATACACATTTCTTAGATGATCACACACATCTATAGATCTTTATTCCTGGCTATTGTGGAGGTAGGAATACTAAAAATGAGGCTTGATTGAGGCAAGCTCCTATCTAGGCATAGCCATCTTTCTCCTCCTTTAGCTTTTGCAGGTTGAATTCATTGAGATTCGGCGGAAAGGAGCAACAGGAAGATGGGTATTGCAAACATAGTTACCGCAGAGTTTTAGATTTCAAGATTGTGAGACTTTTGGGACATTTCCCTAGGTGTCCTGGTCCAACTGGGTGATTTCTTTAGGATTTGGAAGCCTCTAAAGATTGTTAGGTTGTTGATATAGAAGATTCTGATAGTTGGGAATTTCTAGGACATTGCCCTAGGTGCCCTAGTCCATCAGATCCTTTGTTTCTGGGTACACTATCTCTGTACTATTTCTTCTGCATTTCTATAATCCTTTTATTTATATCTATGTCAAAATTTTAGTTATTATAGTCTGATTAGTAATTTAGGGTTTCATGCTTAGCAAAAGCTACTAGCTTGTAAAAAACCTGATTAAAACAGTCACACAAGACCTAATTAGAAGGAAAAGGGAACATAGGAAATCAATGGTTTATCCATAAAAATTATTCCTTGCTTCCCTAATGCTTTAGTGTGTGAGAGTGTGGGACTTGAAGTCTTCTATATTGCTTCCCCATTTTCCCACTAAACATTTTGGTGAACCTGTGCTCTAAAGAATTGGCATCCTTTTTAAACATCGGATCTGACTTAGTTTTCTATCCTAAAACATATTTAGATTGCAAACCCTCTTTTATGAAAGTACATATATTGAAACTTGAGTGATTTCCTTTATCCTTTCATTAAAAAAGATTGAAATTACAACTTTGTGTGTTGCATAGTGCTATTTTATATCTCTTTTACATTTAAGTCTTGGGTTAATTTGAGCATGTTATAATGTCAGATTACTTTCTGCAAGAATTTCATGTGTATGATGAGTTGTTTAGTTGTGATGACTTCAAAATGTTAGATGAAGCCCTTGAGGAATTTATCTCGATTGAACATTCCACTACGACTCATAAACCGTCATTGTTTCAAAGATTAGTAAATGCAATTTACGTTCCTAAAACTCAAGAAGAACCTATGAAACCAAAAATAGTGGTCACCTTGTGTTCAAATGTGGTTCAACTATATTCTAAGTCAGTGCTTGTTGTTAGAGGTCTTCGGCCTTCTTCTCAACCTCTTGATTACATTTATAACTATGCTAAACAAATAACACATCAAAATTCACAACAACCTAGTCATACTATGGTTTCTCATACATATAACACTTAGAATAACAAACAAATCAAATAACAATCAAGCATTTCGATATCCTTACCATCTTCTCAACCTATGTTTCCTCAAGCATCTTGTTTAACACATAAAATTGGTCAAGATTATGATCTTATTGAGCAGCTTCGTGCTACTCCTACTAAGATATCTCTTTGGGAACTTATACAAACTTCACCTACATACCATGGAATGCTCCAAGAAGCTTTACAAAAGGTGATTGTACCAGCTATTGTCAAACCAAATGATGTAGCAACTCTGTTAGAATGTATGCATGCGACAAAAATAGACATTTTGTTTCAACATCATGAGTTGCCATCTCTTGAAGTTCAAAATTAGTATGATCCTTTGATTATATTCATTACAATAAATAAGAAACTGATTAAATGAGTTATGATTGATAATAGATCAGCTCTTAATGTTTGTGGAATCAATTTATTACATAAGATTAAATTTGATACATCTTTGATTAAACCAGATAGGATAAGTATCTATGGCTTTGATAATGTTGGAAGACAATCCATAGACACTATAACTTTACCTGTACAAGTTGGGCCTGTGACTTTATCTACCCTAATTCATGTCATGCTTGGTTTGTTATCTTACAACATGATTCTTGGTAGACCTTGGATTCCTGCATTGGGGGTAGTTCCTTCTACCCTTCATCGTTCAATCAAGTTTGTTCATCAAGATAAACTTCATACTATTCATGTAGATCTTGAACCAGATAACTATTTACAAATCAAATTACAAAAACAAGTTGTTCATCACAAGATCTAAATAACTTGAAATTTGACTCGTCAACTCCTCTTGCCATAGACAATGTGGTGCAAGAGTCTAAACAATCGAACGCATTTCTTGGTGATGATTGGGGTTCATTAGATTTTACATCCCCCTCTATAGGTGAATATAAAATTAACAACTCTGCTCCTGAAACATCAAGTGTTGCATCGATCTCATCTAAATGTTCAAGTACAAAATCTAAAGTCTCTTTGCTAACAAATATAGATAATACTTTTACTTACACTATAGATTATGAGACTTATGAAGCCCCACCTTCTTCCAAGGAAATGGATTCTCTCTATGGTCAAGGATTTCAAATCCTTTATAAGAATTGTGAGTATGTAGGTAATGGTTGCAGTATTAATCAACAAGGATTCGTGTGCCTATAGAACCTGCTTCACGATATTACTCAAATGGCATTGGATATAACCCTTTTAAGGAATCTAAAGCTCATATACATCCTACTCTTAATGTGTTTACGATATCTATGCTTAACTTGATCTTTCCTAAGATGATTGACACTAATTGTCCTCTAGGAGAGATTCCCTTAGAGTCTTTTTAACAGATGAAGCGATAATTGAATTCTTGGGTGCTTAAGACAATATTCCCCATTACCATCATAAATGTGGATTGCCTTATTGTTTGAATAGTGCTGCATATTTTGGAAATTTCACTAGCATGATAAATACTACTCTAAAATCTAAGGAAGAATCTAAAGAGTTGCCACAATCACCCGATCTCCTAGACCACAATACTCTACTTAACAGAAATACTATTGATGTTTTCATGGAGAAAGATTACACTAAAAAAGTTATCCCTATAGATGATTGCTTAAATGTAGAAGAAAAAGAAGATATGACAAAGTTGTTACATGAATTTTCTGAATTGTTTGCTTGGAATTATTCAAATATGCCTAGCATTGATCCTCAGATTGTAACACATAATATCATATTAAAACCAGATGCTATGTCATTTAAACAAAATATTCATAAGATGAATCCCAAGATTGTGTTAATTGTTAAGGTTGAGATAGAAAAGCTTTTACAAGTTGGCTTTAACTACCCTATTGACTACTTGTTATCACCTAAATACACACCCAGACTAATTTGCAGAAATTAGTCTATTTGATGAAACATGGGAAGACCTCTAAAGCTGTGGGTCACCTTATAGGTAGAGGTCAACCTCCAGAGAAGGCCGGCTTCCTAACTTTGTATCCCCTAACTTTACTATTTTAGGACTTTAACAAGGAAAATGGTAAGAAAAACTTTGTTCTACAACTGAAATTTAACTCTAAGGGTGATACACCTATATTAAATGAGGAACATGAAAATAATAGTCCAAACACTGGCTAATGTGATTGAAATAACTTTTGCACAACCTATCAGTTATACCTCTGCATAAATATTTCACAAACAGGTCTATAGTTGTAGAATTTTTTAAGAGGAATGCTAATTTCACACTTAATCTTAATGCATCTAGACACAACTTGTAACCTACATAAGTACTTTCTACAAAAAGGCTCTTTTCTAAGACAAAATTAAGAGGAAATAAACTTACTTCACAGTTAACTCCATCAAATCAGATAATGAACACAAAATACATAAGATAGGTAGGCACATTTCCCAATCAATGATCTCCAAGGCTCTCACTGTATATCATATCAAGTGAACTGGTAACATGAGTTACAAATCTTGCCAAAATCTAGAGCAAGGATCAAAAATCACAAGTCTCTATAAGTAGCATAATCAGAACTAACTGTAATGAGTCACTCAAAAGTGACTATATCCATCTAAGTGGTTCCACCAAAGCAGGAAAACCAAACTGATTTGGGTCGGATGCCCAGAAAAAGCCTCAAATCTAGGGCCTAAAACCTCTCCAAACATGCCCAAACTACAAGAAAAAGTCCATTAGGACTTAGCCAAACATTATGGCTCATGAGAAAAAGTCTAAAAAGGACTCTAAAAGGCAATAAGGCCCTCCTATATATTCTCCAAGTAGTCAAGACAACTACTAATTGTCAACATGACCAAGTCAAACATTCTCGCCTCCAAGGTAGGAAAAGATGCTATAACAAAGGAATGTGCTTGCCACATCTCCACAAACTCAACTATATCTTCTCAAAGATGAAAAGAACTCTCAATACACTCCCCTACCTTCTCTCTTGCAATAAAAGATAACAATAACCTTTAAGAGATTTATTAAGTCATCACCTTGAGGCTACTGTTTTACATTATATATTACATGCAAGGAAAATAAATGTGAAACAAAACTGAAAAGAGAATAAAAGACTTAATTGAATCTTAACAACTTCATGGCATATCTCCTAGGCATTGCCTCCTTAAAGTTTGGACCATGGCTCAAAATGGAAAAAGGAAAAAAACTTTAAAAAAGAAACAAAAGAACCCTCGGGTTCATAGGGTTTTAAAACCCTAAGCCAAAAAAAGCACTTTTTTCCTTCATTTTGTCGGCATCTTGCAATGTTGAAAACTTGCTCTCTACCCATTTTGTGCCAACATGAGGGTTTCCTGTTGCAGTCTTCATGGAGTTTTTTGCATCTCAATACATGCCAACTCAGGCAGCAATAGGTAAAAACATTTACTTTGTATTTCTGCATGTTTTACAGAGCCAATGTAGCACAAATTTTAGTTTCCTTCATGATTTTCAAATGGTTTCTCTTAGCATGATTCATATCTCTCTGTAGACATTGACTTGGCATGAAGGAAATGAGATATTTTACTGCATTGTCCTATATTTCATCTTCAAATACTTGATCCTCCTCATCTTCTTGACAGTCTATATTGATCTTTTGGCATTGCTATGACAGTCATATTGTTCCTTAACTAATGGCTCTCTAGGTATCTTCATGTCTTGACTATTCTCAAGGAACACTATCCACTTCTAGAATATTCCCTGGTGGATGCCAAAATTGCTCCTGTAGCTGTTGATTTTGAACATTTGATGTCCCATAATGGGTTTTAGCTCGTTACAGCTCTTATTTATCTTGAAACATTGCTTGACTATTGTAGCCACTCTTCACATTGATATAGATGTTCTTGACTACTCCATGACTGCAGTTCCATCATTATCCTTCAGAGATTTGACTATCTCCATTGTGATTGCTATAGGCATTACTTTAGATATTGATGCTCCATACACTTCTTGCAAGGTTTGTAAGGCATGTGGTTATCATTTATGCAAAATCATTTGTGAGCTGGAGTTGACACTACCTTTCACTCCTTGTTGTTCCTTCCACTTACTCTGTTAGAGTCCTTTCTGCTTACAGAGACCCTCCTCCATCTTAGATTAGGGTTTGTATTGTTAACACAGGAGTTTCCTTATAGATGATTTCACGAGACAGTCCATACGTTACCACATATATTTGCCTTTGTAAACTCTTTGTAGGCCTCTATTATGCCACTCTTGGAAACTTGCATAAGATATATATCTCCATACCTCTAATGATTGTTTTTCTCTTTCTCTTTATCTACATAAACAATGTTGTCTCAAGCTTCTTTTGTGTAGAAATGACTGTGCATTTGTATACAACTTCTGTATCTCCTTTATCTTGCACCGTGATAGGAAAATAATGGTTTCATTTCTTGTATTTTCAAAGGATTTTTCCTTGGTTTATGATAACTATGACAAAACACAGTCATATGAGTTTATTCAGTTATGCTATACCTAAAATTATGAAAACATCTCTCTTTTCAGAACATTTGGTTCTGTAGGATAACATACATTCATCTCTTTGTTTCATTCATGACTTTGAATAACATGCTAAGCATAATGTGAATTCTAGTACTGTAGTTGATGTTTTGGAATGAAAAAGTATGTTTGCTTGACTGTGAGCATATTTGTTACAACACTTTTGGTATTTGCTTGACTGTGACTATGCTCAGTAATGACTAGGGTTCAATGTAAACCCTCATACTCCTCTTTTGCTAAAATGAACCAACATACCTAGTTAGTTTTCCAATTCTTGATGTCCCTCTGTGGCTTTTGCTATGTCTATCTGACAGGCTTTCTAGTCACTTTGACTGTAGACAAACTTGTGATACCTCTGAGCATCTTTCTGAAACTGTTCTCCCTCAAAACCTCTTTGATGGCATTTCATTATATGATACAAAGTCATTCTATGGTTTTCTTCTATGATAGTGCAATCTCATTATTATTACATGCTATTGCTTCCTTTTAATAGTTTACTATTGTCAAAAAGATCAGAGGCTGACTCCTTGATTTTTATTGTGTGACTGTTCCTTGATCAGAGGCTGACTGTCCTGTTATGTTGTCTTGCATGCCTTCTTGTCTTATAGATTTGACTGTTTACTCTCATTAACTTTATCTACCTTTCCTTTCATATATTATTCTTTCATTATGATAGGACTATTGTAGCACTAATAAGATTGTCAGTGCCTCATTCAAGACTTGTTGTTGACAGATTCCATTTGTTTCTCTTCACTTTACCTATGGCAGCTATCAACAACACAGTCTATGACTGTTAAGAATAGTCTTTGTGACTGTCTCCCTAAATATGTTCTCTATTTTCATGTGTTGTGACTATATTTTACACATGGCAGTCACCTAGCTTATTGTTATTTGTCATATTTAGTGACTGCTCTTTCCATACATCAGTTTCATGATTGTGCTTTATGACTTAAACTGACTTTCATTACTGCCCCTTATCTGTTTGGACTTTGTCATTGATATGACTACTACTTTGAAACTCTTCACTTTCTTGTGGTCCCCAAACTAAGCTATTCATTGTTCTTAGTATCTCTATCCCTACATAGGATCCTCTCGATGCTGACAGTCTTCTTTTTACAGTGATGTAGAGCTCTCTAATGACTGCTGCTACTTATTGTCAAAGGTATCTCAGACTTTGCTTATGATTGTTTTTCTACTCATTACAACCTTCTTTTCTTGATATTAAATAGTTGTGACAACCATCTATTATGACTGTCCTTTGGCTTTGTCCTTCAGACTGGTAAGAACTCAGTCAACAGAATGACTAAAAATACAGTCATCCTAATTTCTCCTACACCTGTACTATAGCATTTATTACGGAGAAGTAGGATTAGCTCTTTTCCCTTTTGAATATAGGGTTTCAAATACATGCAGAATATATGGGATGAGAATGTATTCATGTATAGCTTCTCCTATTTTCATTTGCTTAATATAGTCCATGTAAGACTATCTATTATCCTTTATTTGGTGCTTCCAATAGTGATTTTCTATTATCAAGCTACAATCTTAAAGATTATAAGCAATTTGCACCTTCACTGATATTGGTTGACAGTGTCCAAGGCTTCATGCATCTTATGAGTGAGAATCATTGTATATAAGCATCTCAATATCTTATACTCTATAGTAGTGACATTAATCATTTCACTAATATAGATTATAAGATATTGTATGCTTATGATGAATGTGATGACTTCATATCTTAATTTCTCCTATTTTCATTGATAGTACAACATGCTGGGCTCAACCCTCATGGGAGCCACATTTTCTCCACATGCTAAAATGAAATGAGTGTTAAATAACACCTATATGAAACAAACATGTTAGAAAATAAATGTATACTCTGGATGTATTTGATGACTTGCTTGTTTTCTAAGACATCCAAAGTATACATTTCTTGTTTAATGCACTTGAGGATTAGTTTATACATGCATAAGTACTTGTTCATGTCAGGTTAGGGACCACTCATTGCTTAGAGTATTACTCTAACACCATTCTTTTGCTAGATGCAGGAAACAAAGATGACATGGACTTGGAAAGACAAAGACAATTCTGGGCGATAGGACTACACACCAGGACCAAAACTAGTCATTCTCAAGCAATGACTAGCCTCTACCCTTACATGCACATGCTTTTACTTTTACTTATTCATGCATAAATTATTTCTTGAATTTCATTGAATAAGGAAGTTAATCTCACGGCTTGTGTGAGATAATGTACACTTACATTCAATAAAGATTATTGTTTAGAAAAGATTTGTATGAATCATCTTATGTTACATGCACTTGGATAAATGCAGTAATTTGATAATCATAATCTTTTAAATTATTTCATTTATGCACTTGAATGTAATGTAATAAGGATCAAATAAAATGTACCTTTTAAGATTTGAATCAAAGCTCTACCTGAATGAGCTGCAGCGAAATTTAGGTAACACTACTCACCTTGGATTTTAAATATAGTGGTTGTTGCTAAACCTGATGGCCGTATTTGAATGTGTACCGATTTTAGAGATTTGAATCTTGCCTCTTTGAAAAATGATTTCCCACTTCTGAACATTGATATGATTGTTGATTCAATAGCCAGCCATGAACTAATTTCCTTCATGGATGGATTTGTAGGAAATAATCAATTTTTTATAAACCCTCATGATCAATATAAAATAGCTTTTATAATGCCTTGGGGAACATTTTGTTGGGTTGTCATGCCGTTTGGACTTAAAAATGTTGGAGCAACTTACCAACATGCTACGACTCTTATATTTCATGATTACATGTACAATATTTTAGAGGACTATGTCGATGACATCTTGGTGAAGTCTATTCATCACCAAGATCATACTATGACTCTCTGACATATCTTTGAGAGAATAAAGAAATACAACATGCAATTAAATTCCTGTAAGTGCATCTTTGGTGTAGATAGTGGAAAAATGTTGGGCTTTATAGTTTCAAATCATGGTATTGAAGTAGGTACAAAAAAGATTAATGTGATTGTTAATATGCCAGTAGCTAAAAACATATCTCAACTTCATAGTTTGCAAGGGAAGATACAGGCCATTCACCGATTTGTCTCGCAACTTGTGAATAGGACTCACCCTTTTACTCAACTACTAAAGAAGGATTCAAAATTTCAATGGAATTCAGAGTGTCAAAAGGCTTTTGAGGACTTAAAAAGTTATTTCGTTAAACCTCCTATTTTACAACCAGCTACTGCTGATAAACCTTTTATTCTTTACACCTCAACATCCAATAATGCTCTCGTAGCTGTATTAGCACAACATGATACTGAAGCCAAGGATCGTGTTGTATATTGCATTAGCTAAACATTGGTTGATTATGAAGTGCGATATATTGTCATTGAGAAACAATACTTAGCTCTTGTCTTCTCAACACAAAAACTTAGGAATTATCTTCTAAATGTTGAGATACATGTAATGGTAAAATTTGATCATTTGAAACATTTATTTGCTAAAATGGATCTTTCAGGTCGCCTTGCTAAATGGGTTATGTTGTTAACTGAATTCGATCTCAAATTTATATCTCAAAAAGTGATTAAAGGAAAAACGTTAACCGGTCATTAAGCTGACGCACCCTCCCCCTTCGCTATCCAAAATCAGGAGACATTTCCTGATGATCAAAATTTAGTTATTGATAAGGATGATAAATGGGAATTGTATTTTGATGGATCAAGATGTCGAACTGGCTCTGGTGCTGGTGTTATACTAGTACCCCCCGCAGGTAAGCCAATTCCTATGTCTTACTACCTAAACTTCTCATGCACAGACATCATTATTGAGTACGAAGCTCTTATTGTAGGACTTCATGTCACTTTAGCTCTAAACATCAAAAACCTCACTATATATGGTGATTCACAACTAATTGTAAGACAAATAAATGGATCATATCAAGCTAAACAAGACAAATTATCTCAATATCGTGATTTTGATTTATCTTTGTTAAAGTGATTTACATCCTTTTCAATTGCTACTATTCCAAGGAAAGATAATCGACATGCAGATGCAATGGCAAGTGCAACTTCCCTTATATCCCATGATGATTCTCCTGATGAATTTACTTTTATTATTCATAAGCTTAAAACACTGGCTATAGAAGATCCTGTAGTTGCAAGTATTTATCTCTGTTGCGATATAATTTCTGATGAATGGTTCTCCCATATATACAACAATTTGTGTGATGGAACCTGTTGTAAATATGTACCTAATTGATGTTGTCATTGATGTCAACATATCGTTGTTGCCATTGGTGTCAACTGTATCCTATTTTGTTGCCTATTTAGAAGACTGGAATGTTGGGGATATTTAGAAAATTAATGAAAATCAATGTATGCGAACCATATGGTTGTGTAGAGGATTGTTTGAAGTAGCTCTAGTTAAGATTTGAGAGGTCCACATGAAGATTTGAAGAAGCTATAGCCATCTAAGTAGAACTGGGTTTTCTTATGTTCAAAAGAGATAGAGTGACAGTAAATTGGTTCGGGTTGCTCTGCATTGAAATATTATGATCTACAGATCTAGAGGCATGTTTAGGAAGCTACTGTGTATCATCAACTCAAGTGGTTCATGGTTTGGAGGTCCGCAAGCAATCTTTCTAGTCTGACAATCATGGTAGATGGTGTTCTTGAGGGTTCGATTGAAGATACAAGTGATTCTGATGATTTGGAGGACTGCAGATGTTTTTGTTGAATTCAATGTGCTTGTGGAGGTCTCTGGATCGTGTGATTGCTATGTTGGAGGTCTACATTGAAGATTGAGCTCATTGGTGAAGATTTCTTTCTTGGCATTGTTGTTCTTCCCAATCTTGGCCGACCGGATGATTCAAGCGTGTTGTGGATGATCTAAGAGCAATTCTCTAGAGCGTGGTGTGTTGTTCGAAGAAGATTCAAGTCTCAGCTATGTTTGGCCGATAGTATAGTGATCTGCGTTAAGTCAAGCTAACCTTGATGTTCATTCCAAGTGTGATAGGTAAAAAATTAGGTTAATAAGATCAAGCATAGCCATGAAAACCTAACCCTACCATCACCAAGGAATCTAATCTAAATGAGATCAAAAGCAATGCAATTCAAGCACAATATCACCTAGATTGTATGATTCCTTGTTTATGATGTGGATTGCTTCTTCAACAATGAGCAATTATGAAGATAAAAGCTGCCATGATGGATGGATGACAATGATGATAAGCTCAATGGATGCTATGAATACTCAAATTCTCAATATGCTCGGGATGATAATGTAGACGCTATACGAATGTTGGATAGATGTGTTAGGGATATTGCTTAAGTGTGTTAGACAAATATAGATGATTGATAATGCAATGTTTGAATGCTAATGATAATGAGTCAATTTTGGGTGACTACATTTTACCCCTCTTTGATATGATGTTCGTTAGAGCATTGTCTCAAAGAAGATATGATATGCCTTTCATAAACAAGGTTATGCCCTAGTATAACTGGCAGGTGATGCCCCCTCGAGAGGTAAGCTAGGCTAACCATGAAGGGTTGGGTTGGCTCATGATAGAAGAAAAGCTAGGATGGAAGGTTGACATGGATAAAAAGGGGGTTGGGTGGGAACAAAGGGGATGATGCAGAAGAAAAAAGGCATTGGCATAGAAGAATTAGGGTTTGGATAGGGCTATAAATAGGCTCTGCAAGGGCAAATAGGCTCATTTGTTGTCAGTTGTGATCAGAAAGCTATAGAGATCTAGAGCTCCTTAGAGTTGGTGTGTGACGAGAGTTGGAGAGCTATCAGGATGGTGATTCCACATAGAGATCATCGTGCTGAGCGAGTGAGGACACATCGGTGACCAGACGGATCAGATGTACCAGTATGTATCAAAAATTTTGCTAAAAGCATGTTTTTGATAGGCTAGAAGCGTCATAAATGCACACACGTCACCAGAAGCGACTAGGTCTTAGGATAGGCAATTTAGGTCGCTTAGGAAGAAAAATAGTTCACTTACAGTAATGAGGGTCACTTTTAGGCAGTGCTTGGTTGCATATAGAAAGAATAGGTCACTTTTAGTCAGCTAGGGAATGTATAGGCAAAATGTACATATAGATAGAAACAAGTCACTTATGGGCTAAAAGTGGGCGCATGCATAGGTTCAGCTTGCTTAGAAAGAAAAAATGTTCACTTAGGGGATATAGCTCGCTTATAGGCAAAAGATAGATGCATGTAGAGATTTATCTTGCATATAGTCTAGCAGTGATCGCATAGGCAAAATAGGTCACATATGAGCAAGATATAAGTGCAAATGGTAAAAGAGGTCACTTTTGATTAGCAGATAGGCGCATATGGAAAAATGAACCACTTATGGTAGATAGAAGCTAGGAGAGAAATAAATGATCAAATTTTTATATTATTTAACTAGCGGAAGGGACTGATATGATGAATGAAGTGATGCAGGATATACTATTGCCTTTGTTATCACGAGAGCCACATCCTAGGGATTTGTGGTTGGTGAGATTACTGGATGTAGAGGAGCGGCTAGTGTTAGAGATCCTTGGATTAGAGCATGTGTCGAGATTGGAGCTGGTGTAGGCACATCAAGGACTGATGATGACGATGGTGGAGCGATGGATGAGTGAGCATAGTTCTTTCTTGTTGTTGACAAGAGAGGCTACGATCACACTAGAGGATGTGTTTTGGATTGTATGGATTCTTATAGATGGGGACCGAGTCGATTATGATCCTGATATGGGTCTAGCTACATTCAAGAGATTGTTTAGGACACTAGACATTGGATTAGAGGGCTCAAAGATTCCTATGGTGAGGATGGAGGAGCTATGTGACAGACTGTAGTGAGTGGTAGTGGCTATTATCATATGGCTAGTGGGAGATAGACGAGCAAGAGGCTTTTTGGTAGGATGGGGGACAGTGACAGAGGGGATGTTCTCCTATGGTATGAGATATGCATGGGCGAAGTGTGTACTTGGACAACTCTATCATTTCCTGCATGATTGTGCATATATGTTCAGAGCGAGTATGTCTGCAGGAGTTACAGTTTTGTATGTATGGGCTTATGAGCATATTCCAATGATGAGACCAGAGGGATGGGTGGCTAGAGTAACAGGATAGCCTTATGCTAGGATGTACAGAGGAGCGTTGACATACCGGCAGCGCAGAGGAGTGGTGTATTGGCAGAGGAGGTTAGATGAGGTAGATAGATTTGTATGGAGACCATGGCTGGGATGTGAGAGATGGGATGAGGAGGATGTTGAGCTTGTCTATGCTAGGCAAGTGAGATATATTTTTGGACGCGGCATATACATTATAGAGTGCTATTTGTTAGAGAGGGTTTTCAGATAGTTCAGGTTACCCCAGGCAGTACCGGTTGGTGATTCCATTTTTGGGAGGACTAGACAGGAGGTATTTGATTGGGGGCCAGAGGTTGTGGTTGACATGACTTTAGCAGAGAGAGAGGGGCTACAACCAGTGGTATGGTAGTGGGGACAGGGTCCTGTAGATTCAGGCACGCTACCAAAATATGATGCATACTGGGTGATAGCGAGACTGATGTGGCTGACACGGGTTGGAGAGATAGGGGAGATAGTGTTGCAAGTATGAGGTTAACCAGCATTGTCATTGATGTCAACATACTCATATTGCATTGGTAAGAAGGTTTGGATGAGCTGTGTATATTAAGAAAAGTAGTCTCAATCAGGAACAGTGAAGAACAGTGATAAGAAGAAGGCAAATGTACTCAATAGGTTGAGAATCAAAGGATACAGATTAAATGGTTTGTAGATATGAGTCTTGAGATGATCCAGTTAAGATTTCAGAGGTCCACATGAAGATATGAAAAAGTTGTGATCAGTCAAGTAAAACCGGTTCCGGGAGCTGTTCCAGAGTGACAGAGTGTTACAAAAAGGTCCGGTGAGATCTGGAGGAGCATTGTTAGACTCTGTGGATTGGAAGGAGTGTTTGGGATGTCCTTGTGATGTGTCATCTCAGTTTGTACAAAGTTTGGAGGTCCGGAAGCACCTTCTTCAGTATGATAGTGGCAACAGACTATGTTCTTGAAGTTCCAGATGAAGAGGAGAAGAGATTCCAGTGAGTAGAGGAAGTGCGGATGTACCTGGTTAATCAGGCAAGCTTGTGAAGCTTCTTGGATCATGTTGAGGTTATGTTGTCGGTCCACATTGGTGGTAGAGCTTGGAATTGAAGATATTCTTCCAGATGAAGTTCTTGCTCAGGCTAGCCGACCGGATGAGTTGTTCATCTTGCGAATGTTCTTGTGGTGGCCGACCAGATGTATTAATCATCTTGCGGATCTCCTTATGGTTGATTGCTGACTTAGATGATTGTTCCTAAGTTGATGTCTTGTATAAATAAAGGTTTGTGAGTTCATTTCAAAGTGTGTGGAGCGGATCAGAGTGGTATAGCGAAAGAGTGAAGGGCAGAGCAGAAGTATCTCAGGCTTAAATGGAACTGATCCAGACATGGTAAAGATGTCAATCTCTAGTTCAAGTTTGTGATTCTTATCACTTTGTAGACAGTGTGTCTCTTGTAGGCAGTGTGCCTCTTTGTGAGCAGTGTGCTCGGGTAGTGAGCCCTAATTGGCATGTGCCATTCATTTTTCTTATTCTTCTAACAAAGAATAATCCTTGGGTTAATCACCCCGTAATTTTTCCCTTAACCGGGTTTTCCACGTCAAAATCTTGGTGTCCAATGTGTTGATGATTATCTACTCTTGTGTTTATGCATTATGCTTTCATGGATGGTTAATTGATATGCTATTAACTAACAAAGAAGAATGAAGTGTTTGAAGTAGAAGCAAGTTTTTATACAACTGATTCACCCCCCTCTCAGTTGTGTGCCCTAGATCTAACAGATAGGGATGGAGAGACCAGTCAAGAGGAGGTGAAAACGGGCTCCACCAATGCAGGCTATTGTACCACTAGCACTAGGGATATAGGTACAGGGACAAATGCCAGGATAGCCTCAAATACTTGCACAGCCTCAGGGACAGATATTAGTAGGTGATCATGTTGGGATTCAGCATCTTTGGAGGAGGATTAGAGAGGAGAGGAGATGGAGGCAGTGGGCTCAGATGAGGTTGAGGAGGGTGGAGTTGGATAGGCACCAGGTGGTGATTGGCTTGCGGCATGCTAGGTCTCATGCTCAAACATACCAAGCTCAATTACAGTTGAGAGCGCAGGCTGGGGATGGACAGGATGATGGTGCACTTGCTAGGGTGACAGGAGAGAGAGAGAGAGAGAGAGAGAGAGAGATGCAGCTAGACAGAGTGAGCAGATGATGAGGTTAGAGTGAGATACGGCTGTACAGTAGGTGTAAGCAATGAGAGCTAAGAGAGATGGTTTGCGGGTAGAGAGGGATACAACTGTGCAGCAGGTACAGGGGATGACTAGTGAGCAAGATAGAGCAGTGACTACATTGGGTACAAATGGGGCAACGATGTATTTGGCCACATAGTTGACACAAGTATAGGTAGAGCTATGGAGAGTACAGGGTGAGGCAGAGTACTATAGAGGCTTATACTATGGGGTTGTGCCAGTAGAGCAAAGGCAGCCTAGCTTTAGGAGCAGATCAGGGGCTTCAGGTTCACGAAGGTCAGGTGGATCTCAATCAGTAGCCTCAATGATGGGGCCACCGAGAGATAGAGGGATAGGTGCAAGACCCAGTGGTGGTGGTCAGGAAGAGGGAGCTGCCAATAGTCATTAGGGTTACCTTGTTTATGTATATTATGATGAGACCTAGAGCCGATTGTACATACATTATTTATGGCTCAGCTTGTATATGTAGACATTTGTATATTGACACATGTATATATATGATGGCATATTGCTGATCTATATGATGTTATAGTGGATGCACTATTGATATCATAATGGTGATGCATGTTGTATTTGTATTTTCATGGATTATGTATGGATGTTTATGCAAATGATATGAATGGAAATGGTATGATAATGAAAATATGTAAATGGTAATGATATGGATGGACTTATGCAAATAGATAGATGGTACTGAGATGATATATGATGGACTTAGGTATGTCAAACACACTTGTTTTGCATGATAAGAGATGTGGACAAAGGATGATGGAAATGATTGGTCTTGGCTGAGGACTATATAGGCGAATAATAGGATGAATAGATGGGATGATGGGCATATTTTTAAGTAATTGCTCAAAATGAAAAGAAATGCAATCCTTATGTTTGATATAGCATGTGGATATTATGCACCAAGGTATAGGAGACCAAGGTGTCAAGATATCCAATGCGCAACTAGCATGCTACAATCTTGTCTGAACACATGAGGTCAAGATGTTGAACCAACATGCATAAGATATGAATAACAACTAGAATTTTGAGATGGACTTTGACACTACAAGCAATGGTTTGAGCTTATCTCCACTACGCATAGTGATAGCTTGCTAGTTATATGTATGGAGCTAGTCTTAACATAGAATAGTCTCAAGTGCATAAGAGACTTTTTAGCTTCTCAGATGCTAGAGATATTGATATGTAAGATGCTAATCCCAACACGTACAAGATACCAATACACTTAGGAAGAGAATAAGATTATCCTGCAAACACGGCATACGAAAGCAAAATGACCATGCCCCATTCCTTACTTCGTCGCATCATACCAAGATATAGATAGATCAAGGCAGTCTTGATTAGACGTGGAAAAGGGACAAAAGATAAAACAAAAGATACTTGCCAAGTTGAGGTGTTCTTAGATGGATTGAAGCTAGCACCTTGTTAAGAGGAAAGTTGCATCCTGTTGAAGGCTAAAGATGTTGATAAACTGCTATAGAAAATGTTGGCTTAAGGCATGCGAACAAATAGATTCTGGCTCATTCTTGATTGGTTGAAGTGCTTGAGCTTTCAATATACACATAGTTTGCTTCCTGCTTGAGTGGATGAAAGAGTAGAAAATGGAGGATAAAAGAAGATGAAGAAGATGGGGTGGATCATTTGTGCTTGAGTACTAGAAACTTCCTTCATATTCCAGACTACCTACATACCCTGTATCCACAGGATCAAAGCATATTTACGATGAAGATGAGACATGATGAATATGTAGTTCTGGGTTTTATTGATGATGTGTGTGATGAAAGATAGAAGAATGTGTGATGAAAGATTTAAGGATGATTAGAAGAAAGATGAAAGATGGATGATGAAAGAAGGGGCTATCGTCTTAGCCTGAATCAGAGTGCTTCCTTCACATCTCAAATTGCCTACATACCCTGTATCCATGGGATCAAGGCTTTAACGATAGAGCTAGTGATGTAGTTCTTGCTTATTACACTGGATGGGTGATATTGAAAGACTGACATGATTGCTTGACTGTTTACGTTGGTGATATCTTGCGATTGTTGGATGTCAGATGAGCGTGAATTTATTGCAAAGATATGAATCCTGGTCACAAATTTGTTTTGCCACGTTTGTTGTTGGATGAACACTATGGTTGAAGCTAAAAGTTTATTGTGTTGTGAGCTAAAGTGTTTAATGTGTTATGAGCTAGAGATAGCGATATCCACTTCCAAATAAGACTCAACAAATGCCCCCAGTACGAGATGAGGTTTATTATGAAGAAGCGACAATAAGGATGGTGTGCGGTCAAGATGCTAAGGTGCCAAAAGAGATAGTTATCGCAATAATGTCTCAAGTATGATAGCTAGTATTAACATAGGCGAAGATGGAAAAGCTATTTATTGAGATGACATGTGGATTATGATATGGACTATGTAGGATAGGATGGTGAAATATGGTAGGAAGAGTGATAATCAAACAAACCAAACAGATGATGGAAGTTGGTCACTACACATAGCGCCTGTTTGCCAAGTTTTCACTATGGTATGTATCCAAGGTGCCTGTTTACCAGGTTTTCACTAGAGGACAGATTATTTATCTTAGACTATTATTTTTTTGCTATCCAAAGTGCCACAAAGTGGTTTTCATTATTGGATGGATTTTTTTTTTTGGACAGCTGAGATTCAAGGATAAAACTTCTTGAGATGAATGTTGTTGACTGGTTCATCCAAGGGAATGCCTTCAAGTGTTGAAAGAGTGTATGCACCTAATCCATAAACTACTGTGATGATGAAAGGACCAAGCCAATTTGGTTCAAACTTGCCTTGTTTCTCCCGGTGTTGTTGATTCCTTTGATTTTCTTTAAGGACAAGATCTCCAACTTGAAATCGGCATTCTCTGATTTTTTTGTTGTAGCTGCGGCATAGACAATTTTGATAGACTTGGAGATGGTTGAGTATTGTAAGATGTCGTTCATCTAGAAGCTTAAGATCATGGAGTCCGGATACTTGATATTCTTCCTCTGAGATGGTATGTTGTAGAGATATTCGCTTTGAGGGGATCTCAACCTCAATAGGTAAAATAGCTTCAGTGCCATACACAAGAGCATAAGGTGTGGCTGCAGTGGGAGTTATAATACTTGTTCTATATGCCCATAATGCAGGATGGAGTTGTAGATGTCAATCCCGACCAACTTCATTGACCATCTTTTTGAGAATTTTGATGATTATTTTATTAGAAGCTTCAACTTGGCCATTGCTCTGAGGATAGTAAGGGGTAGAGAATCGATGTTGGTTATGGAACTTGTTGCAAAGTTCTCTGACCTCTTGATTCTTGAAGGGACAACCATTATCAGTGACAATAGCTTGAGGAACTCCATAACAGAAAATGATATAGTGAAGGATAAACTTAGATATTTGCTTGCCTATGATATAAGTCATGGGTATGGCTTCCACCCACTTTGTGAAATATTTAGTGGCGGTGATAATGAACTTATCACCATTTGATGAAGTAGGATGGATTTTACCTATGAGATCAAGTCCCCACTGTGAAAAAGGCCATGGAGTAATGATAGGCTGAAGTTCATGTGCTGGTGCATGTATTAAATCTGCATGTTTCTGACATTGTAGACATCTCTTTGCAAATTGTTGTGCATCTTTTTCCATGGTTGGCCAATAGTATCCTACTCGTAGAAGTTTCTTAACAAGGCTAGAGCCAGAGAAATACGAGCCACAGACACCTTCATGTACATCACGTAAGGCCACTTTTGCTTCCTCAAAATCAAGACACCTAAGAAGGATACCATCAAGACTCCGGCGATAAAGGGTGTCTCCCAAAATAGTGTAATGAGAGGCTCGGTGGATAAAGGTTTTGCGTTGATTGTTAGATAGTTGAAATGGAAAGGTTTGATTATGGAGATACTTGTATAAATCCTCGTACCATGGCGAATTGGGACCAACAATGTGACATATAAGCTCAGACTGTGGAACTTCAAATGCTGGAATCAAAAGTTGTTCGACTAAAAACTCACATTTATGTGTATTAGATGGCATGTCTAGGAGAGACCACATTATAGCCATGGCATCTGCTGCTCTGTTCTGTAGTCTTGGGATTTGTTCAAAAGTGATATTGTCAAAATACTTTTTAAAATCATCAACCATTAGCTTATATGGAAGAAGCTTCTCATCTTTTGTTTGATATTCATCTAAGACCTATTTGATAACCAATTGAGAATCACCAAAGATGTAAGGCCTGTCCTTACCCCATTGGTACGTATTGATTCATTTTATAGCTCTAGAATTGATGATAGAGTAAGTTGTTTATTTTGTGATATATTTACATGAAGGATATATACCTAGCTCGGTGATGGATCCTTATTAATCTAAACATGTTGCTTCGGCTATGATTGTGTTATGAGATTTGATGTTTGATTGAATGTGCAGGATGTATGTGTACAGGTGTTGACCAAAGGGAGGATGTGGAGGAGGAGACATGGAACCACCTAACAACTGGGCCACCTCTCTTTACCTAGCCTTTCGGTTGAGTATTTGACCCGCGTTTTTGGGGAATGTCAATAGATGATCTTATTCGATTTTAGTCTCTAGTGCCTAACTTCATCCTCCTTGCCTTTATTCGATATCATTGTGAGTTTTGTTCCATGATATACATGAACCCCTGTCTCGTGCCTAACAAGTAACGTGATGTGGTCCCTACGTAAGTTTAATGATTTAGTCATCTTTTCTTCTTGGTGTTTTTCTATGCCCATAAAGGATCGTTTATCGATACCCTTTATGCTTTTCGTGTGGGGGTTAAAGTTTCTTAACGACCTTTGGTGGTAGGGTCCTTACTTTTGCATGTTTGTTGTGGCTCTTCAAATGCTTGTGAGTAAGGATGATTGAGTTGGACAATAGTAGGCTAGTTAATCTAGTGGCAATTTAATGCAATTGTGTTTTGCGTGTTGTCTTTTAGCTTATAAATGCTCTAAGTAATAGCATGGTGTTATAGCCACCCCTTCGTGGCACTCCATTTATTTTTGACTTTAATCTCTTCTGAAGTGCCTTAAAAATGCTATAACATGCCTTGGTATAAATAAAATTATTCAAAAGACCAAGCATTTACACACACACACACACACATATATATATATATATCATCGTATTAATTAAAATAAAATTGGGAATCCTTCTTTGATATGCCCCTCTTCTTGCGATATAATCTCTTTAAATTTTTAATTATATTTTACAGCCAAAAGATGCCTTGAGGCTATTAAATTTATGCCCAAGGAAATTATATCTATAAATATATATTTTATTTTTGTTAGCATAATCCTATTTATATGATGACGGTTTGTATATATATTTTATATTTTCATCATCTCATCCTATATAAATTTTGATAGCTTGTCCAAAGAAATCTCTCCTTTCTGGTAATGCGAATTGTTCCTTTTATACTCTAAGAGTATCGCATATGATGGGAATTTTTCTAACAGTTTTGGGGGTATTTTATTTTATACTTTTTTTGTCAATACATCATTGGTGGTTCTTAGGATGCAATCCTTTTAATACTTGGAGGGCATTGAAATTGATGCATTCTTTTTTTTAAATCCCTTAATTGTAATTCTTTCGATGGGGAGGGTCTTCTTATGGATTTTTATTTTAATTTAATTTTTTTTGTTTTATTTTTCGGGGGGGTTTGGGATTAGACAGCGCAGAAGAGAGGGAAGGAAACCTAATTGCTGGGGGGAGGAGATAAAAGGGAGGAAAAATGGCAGGAAAGGGGGGTGTGCTCCGCGTCCATGGCAGGGGTGAAGGAAGGTTTTGGGGGCCCAATGGGGCCGTGACTTAGAGGCACAGGCTTGCGGCCTTGTTGGGGGGGGATCTCTGCTATGTTTTTTTCTTGTTGTTTGGAGGCTCGCGACCTCTCCTCCCAAGCTGTGACTTCTAGACAAGGGCACGACCCTCCCTGCTACACAACAACCTCGTCCTTCAGAGCATCTACCTTCGACTTCAACCCTGGGAGTGTTCAATGCCAATGTGGAGGTATTTCCCTAAGTTACTTTTCTTCTACGCCTCTAAATAAATGCAAACACCTCTTTTTTTGTCCATCCACCTAAATGGAGGCATGAAAACAGACCCCATAGACTTATGTAGACTGAGATTTCACTATTGCTTATGTAACAAATGCCGATAAAAACAATAGAAAATAAAATAGAGTAAATGGGGCGCTGTAAACAATAGGATGTCACAATGAAAATGGATAGAGCAAACAAAAATGTTCGTTTGGGTGTAGCTGTTGCTGTGAGTGTTCTTTGCTCAGACTGTGTTTTCTTTTTCCCCATGATCCTCTACTCTATTTTGTTTAATGCCTCCTCTATTTTTTCTTGAGAGTAGCAAGCAAGGGTGAGAGATGGGCATAGTGTCACGCTTGCAGTGTTAATGCCTCTAACTTCTATTTGAGAGAGTCGCCCCATCAAAAGTGTCGGTTGTCCTTAGGAGAGCGCAGTCTCTTTGTTCCTTGACGGAAGCCCCCAAAATACTCGCCCACATATTTGAATCTTGGACTCAGATGTACACATTTCTCCTTCCCTGGCCTTTAGACCACTTTCAGTGGGCGTCATACTCAGACTCTGCCTAGTTTTCAACAGAAGTAACTTTTACCAATGGCTGTTTTAATATTAGTGTTCTATTGTTGGCTTGGGCTATTTGTTTGTTTAATGTTTCAGAAATAAATCATTTGGTGCTCTTATTTTTTTTATAATGCATAGTTTTAGACCAATAAATATATTTTGGTTAAGTTCAATTTAAAATAAATTTGTGGTTGAGTATAATTGGTTTCCAATATGATTGTAATTATTATATTTGGGTTGTATTAAGGAATTCGGGTTGGACTTTTCATAGGGTTGTAGTCTCCTAAATAGGGTGGTGATGACGGTATTAAAATTTTGAATGTATTTTTTTTGTTTCTTTTAGAAAACAAAACTATACCTTGGAGCTTGAATTTCATAGCGCATAATCTTGAGATTTCATAGGGTTATATTTATATCTATATATACTTATTGATGGATTAAGTCGTGGTTTACCCACTTAAGCTTAAAATTATATTAGCCTTGTCCCTCTTGTGTTCATACTGCCTCTCGTATCCTATCCTAGAGTAATGAGTGAACTCATGGAGTTTTATGTATTGGAAATTGTTTTATTTTACTTTGTTATTTATTTGTATTTGAGTTGAGTGTTGTGCGTCGAGTAAGACTACTTCCGTTGTTACCCTTGGTGTTGAGGAGGTGGTGAGTGATGATCATGTAATACCTATTTGGTCGAATTCCAATGTCCCTTCCTAGACCCTGGTAGTGTGTGTGTTGCCCAACTAACGGTGGTTCCTTGTCATTCCTCTCTCCGTAGCTCGGGGGTTGCCCAGGATGCAATAGACATCTATTGCATCCGACGATGGCAATATGGTTGGGAGGAGAGCATCATCCCCCTTGGTCTTCGTCATGGAGAAAACCTATTGCGGTCTTGATGGAATCATGGTCTCCGTCAATTAATCAAATATCACTTCCACATTAATTTTGCCTCTATTGATGCAGTCGAAGATCAATATTGTTATTTTGTTATTGATACTTTCAGAAGAATGATTATTGTTAATTTACTCTATTTTTTTGAAAAGCAAAGTATTTAGACGTAGATTTATCTTTTGGACATACGTTGAAGATCAAAGTTTATTTAATTGTTCTATTGTATCATTATTGTTGAGCTTACTTAGGAAAGTTTTCATTGATTATTTACTCCATTTATGTAAAGAAGAGAATCAGATGTGTAATTATATTTTGGGCATACGTAGAAGATCAGAGTTTGTTTAATTGTACTCTTGTGGTATTGGAAAGTATTCATTGATTATATATTGTATTTACGAAAGGAGAGTATTAAATGTATACTACCTTTGGTCCTTCTTAGGAAGTCAAATAGTTTAGTTGTCCTATTGAGGTGAGGAAAATAATAATCTAAAACATCCTTGGCATACTTAGAAAATTAATTAATGTTTATCTCTTCTAATGTTATGTGATAGATTAATTAAAGTAGGTGGACCTCTTGTTGCACTCTAGGAAATACACAATGTTTATTAAATCTAGTGGTGAATAGGAAAGTAATTAAGGCATTTTGTGTTTACTCTATTGATAAAAAAAAGGAAGTATTTATTGTTATTTAATGCCTCCGTTGATGTAAGAAAAATGAGTAGTAGTTGTCTATCTCCAGATGTGAATAGGATGATAAGAACCGACATGTATGAGATTAGAAATAATAATAGAATAACTTAATTAAGGAAGATTTTTACTTTTGTGAATCTAACCAACATGTATGGGTATGATACCTTTGTGAATTGTATTGTCTTTAGTTTGTTACTTCTCTTTGCCGTATTTGTTTAGATGCACCATAAGGGTATAATAGAAATTTTCTACTTACATATAGTAATCAAGTATTTAATTTCCCAAAACATGGTCAACTACTTTCATGCTAATTGATTTATGATGTAGAAACTCTAGAGGAAGAAACAAGAAGATATTTTTTTTGTCCTTAACTTCTGCATGCCATTAGAGTTATTATAAACATTAGGAAACTATTTAAGATGCAATATGGTGAATGATGATATCCTTAGTCTCATAACAGATTATGCTAATCAATTACAAACCCTTGTCAAATGTGCTTATTGAACAACTTCACATATAATGGGTAGTATAGCAAATTTTGGGTTTGATGACACATTTAATGAGCAAGAGTTCTAAAGATGGGAGCAATAAATCTTCAAGTGAATTTTGTATTGATATATGTTCTCACTTAAAAAGATGCATACCATAGTGATAATAATTGGACTCTAGTAATTTTTTTTAACATTAAATTTTACTCAATATGATGTGCCTAAACTCTAGAGTTAGTGATGGTGATGGTTTCTCTTGTGCTTAGGACTTAGAAACTAAAATAAGTTGCTTGTCTTAATTACTTAAGCATTGGATTACTTGTAAAAAAATTTAAAAAAATAAAAAAATATTACTTGTAGATGATGAGGTCTGTCTTGTAAAAACTGGGCATGACAAAAGACTTGTAACTATTTGATAGCCCATTGTACTGCCATGCGCAATCCTGTGATTAAAGCTTCATACTCTGCTATGTTATTGGTACATGGAAATGTAATTCTGTATGATTTGGGTATACAATCTCCTTGAGGGGTAACAAACAAGATGCCTGCTCCTAATCCATGTTGTGTGTATGATCCATCAAAATATAGTTGCCACCGTGTTGGAGAAGTTAAATTAAACAATCCTTCATTAGGGAATTCTAGATATATTGGGTGAATATCTGTGATGGGTGTTGCAACTAATTGATCAGCAATGACTTGTCCTTTGACAACTTTTTGATCCACATATTGTATGTCAAATTCACTTAAGATCATCACCCATTTTGCTAATCTTCTCGTGAGGATTGCTTTAGAAAGAAAATATTTGAGTGGATCCACATTAGATATAAGCTTGGTTGTTTGGTTCAACATGTAGTGTCGCAACTTTTGGGAAGCAAACACTAATGCTAAACATGCTTTTTCCATAGATGAATAATTGAGTTCATATGATCCGACAAGAGTTCTACTGATGTAGTAGATGGCTTGTTCTTTTCCTGAATCATTATGTTAAGCTAGAAGGGCACCTAATGCTACTATTGTTGATGATATATAGAGCAATAATGGGCAGTCAAGCATAGGAGGTACTAACACAGGAGGTGTTAACAGATATTCCTTTATTTTATCAAAAACCTATTGACACTTCTCATCCCACTTAAAAGGTTCACCCTTACGAAGAAGATGCTGAAAAGGATGACATTTATCTGCTAGTTGTGAGATAAATCTACGGATGGACTATAACTTGCCTTGTAAACTATGGAGTTGCTTGAGATTTGTTGGCAGAGGCATTTCCATGATAGCTTTTACCTTAGCTGGGTCCACTTCTACCCTCATCGAGACACAATGTATCCCAACAATTTTCTAGATGTTACACCAAATACACATTTCTTTGGGTTTAGTCTGACTTGATACTTTCCTAGTCAATCAAAGATTTGTGCTAATACCTGTAGATGTCCTTCTCTAGTCTTAGATTTTCCCAGGATGTCATCAACATAGTCTTCCATGATAGTATGAAAAAGGTCGTGAAAAATAACTGTCATGGCTCGTTGATAAGTAGCTCTAGCATTCTTGAGACCAAAAGGCATTACAACCTAGCAGTATGTGCCCCATGGACAAATAAAGGATATTTTATCTTGATCTTCCTCTACTATTCTGATTTGATTATACCCTGAAAATACATCCATCAAAGATAGCATTTCATGTCTGGTTGTAAGATCTACAATGTTGTCTATGCTTGGTAGTGGAAAGTCATCCTTAGGACATGCTTTATTAAGATCTCTAAAGTCTGTGCAACAACGAACTCGTCCATCAGGTTTTGCTACAGGTACCAAATTTGAAACCTATTCTGGATAATCAATAGGCTTTATGAACTTTGCTTCTAATAGTTTCTGAATCTCTGCCTTGACCAATAAAGCTACCTAAGGATGCATTTTGCACAATTTTTGTTTGACAGGTTTTGCATTAGGAGATACTGCTAGATGATGTACCACAAGTGATGGATCTAGACCTGGCATGTCAGCATAAGTCCATGCAAAATTTATAGCTCTTTTCATAAAAAATGCTATGAAGTTTCTTCTTTCTTACTCTGATAGTGATGCTGCCAAAAAAGTGATCTTTGGATTCTACTATGTACCCAAGTTCATGTATTGTGATTGTTCAACTAGCACTGTTAATTTCTCATGATAATCAGTGGCAACAGGAAGATCAAATCCCCCATCCTCAGGTGCCTCAGAGAGGTTTTTACCTTCGGATACGTCCTTTATTTTTACTTTTTCACAATCAAGAGGCACCTTTCAGTTTTCATCTGGTGACCTATTTTGTTTGATTTTGTTTATTTCACTTTTGTGACTGAAGGATTTGATACTTCCGCCAAAATATGCTAGTTTAGGTAGGTCCATCATGAAAACCTGCTTTGTGATCACCCAATGGAATACCTTGTCATAATCCCATGAATTCTGCAATAGCTTTATCATTTTCAAATGTATCTAACATCAATGCCCCCTGTTGGTCCCAATCAACGAGGTCAGGATATACAAGTGAAAGGGTAATGGAGGAATGGTTGTGGCTAGAGGAGGCTGCAGAAATCATGAAGATGGCATTTTCTTGGAAAAGGTTGGTAATATGAAGGGGGGAGTCATTGGTAGTATCCAAATTAGAAGTCTCTCCTGCCGAGGAAGGTCCAGCATCAATATCGGAAATACACTTAATGTCTTTGAGTCACCGTACCTCCTGCTGATAACCAAGGCCTTACTTATTAAACTTCTTAGACACAATAATGGGTTCAATAGGTCCTTGTTCCTGTGATCCCAATCCACCATGTCCTTTATAGCCCATGTTTTTTATGATGCAAAACCCATTGTTGTATCTCTCTACTTCTAGTTGGACTTGGTCATTTTCATCAAAGAATATCCAAGAGTCTATATCATCAATGTCTTCATCATCCAAGAATCTGCCTTTAATGAAAATTGTGGGTGGAGCTTTGATGACAGCAGGGGATGAATTTGGTTTGGATTTAGAAGGTTTACCATAGGATTTAGGAGATAATGGAAGGGTGCCAACACAACAAGATTCTTGTAGTGTGTATTCACAGGGCCATGTTCGGTGTACTTGATATGGAGATTGGAAGCGGTTTTGCTAGATGAGGGCTTGAGTAGGTTGGATGGATCTATATAGGATGAAGATGGATATGCCTCAGTGTTGATAGGAATGCAGTTCAGACTCTGATATTTAGCTTGAAAGGCACAACAAAATTCAAATGGATTGGGATCAGCTTGGATAGTAATCTCAACACCATTGTGTATAAATTTAAGACATTGATGGTATGTGAAAGGAACTGCCTTGAGGGCATGTATCCATGAATGACCAAGGATGATGTTAAAAGAAGTGCAATATCAAGAACCTAACAACGGGTTTCTGTGGTGACCGGCCCCACTTGGATAGGCAAGAAAACAATCCCTTCAGTATCTCAAACAACATCATCATATGCTCTGATAGTAATAACCTTGAAGGTGTCAACATCTTTCTCAGAATATCCCAATTGTTTGATTAATTTCAAAGAACATATATTAAGACCAGCTCCTCCATCTTCCAAGATTCATTTGATACGGTGTTGTTTAACAAACACTTCAATGTGGAGGGCTTTGTTGTGTGAAGAATGAATGGAGGGAAAAAGATCTTTGTTAGAGAAGGTTAAATGACAAGGGGCTGCAATGCTAGTGATCATAGATTGGAATTGTGTGATATCAATATCATTGGGCACCAAAGATTCTTGTAAAGCTTTATCAAGGATAGCTTTGTGAGCAGGGGATATGCGAAGCAACTCCAGAATGGATATGTGCGCGGGTTTTTTGCCAAGGTGATCCAAGATATTATAGTTAGAGAATGGTCGAGGAGGATGAACAGTGCTCCTTGAATGGTGACTCAACCTCTTCAAGTGCTTACAGCGCAGTCAGGTGCTTTGCCTTGGATAGTAATGGTAGAAATGTGAGCATGGTCAATGTGGCCAATAGTAAATGATTCATAGCTATACTGAATGGCATTCCCAGCATGAGGGTTACTTATTTTGTCATGAGATGGAAGTGGATTCTTGAAAGCCTCTAGATCATAGTTCGATGTTGATTGTTATGCAGGTTGAGTTGTTGAAGAAGTAATTTTGATTAAACCTTGATTGATGCAATCTTGGATGACATGTTTTAAATGCATACAACCATTTGTTTTGTGTCCTTTAACTCTATGGAAATCACAATACTCTTTTTCTTTGTACCAAGGAGCTTTGAAGAGCGGTTCCCCATTGTGTGGTGCATCTGGTAACATAATATCACCCGCTTGGAGAAGCTTTCAAAAGATAACTTCCATAGGTTCCGCTAATGGTGTAAATTGTCGGCGCAGATTGGAAGTTTATTGTTGTCGCATTCGTTGAAAAGGTTGTGTTGTTGTAGAAGCAGCTTGAATGTTGATGGGAGCTTTCATAGTTTGTATGTTCTTTGCGTCTATAACACCATCATTGACAACATTCTTATTTTTGTTCCAAAAGAGAGACTTATCGTTGGAGTTTTGAGGATAGTCTTTGTTATCGCGAAAGATCTTGATACTTCCTTTAGCAATTAAAGCTCATTCAATGATGGTTCCTTTGGAAACAAGTTCATCAAAGGTGCTAGCACTTTGCAATTGTAATTGGAATGACAACTCAGGATGAAGATTTTGAACAAAGATATCAAGTTATTGCTTCTCAAGTATTTCCCATGATAGTTTGCTAGCCATATTATGCCATTATTGAGTGAATGAAGAAAATGCTTCACCATTGCATTGTTTATTGTTAACAAGGTCATTCATGTTTACCTCATGTTCAATGTTAAAAGCAAAGTGTGATTGAAACTTATTTGCTAATTTCAAAAAAGACTTAATTCCCGGAGGCAGATGAGAGAACCATTCAAGAGCCTGTCCTGCTAAGCTTCAAGGAAATAGTCTCAAAAGATATGTATTGTCATAAGCAACAATGAGACATGCCACAAAGAATGCTCTAAGATGGTCTTCCAGATTTCCTTTTCCTTTTTACTTGTCAAATTGTGGAATTTTAAAGTGTGGTGGAAAAGGTGTCATATGAAGAGACTTGTCAAATGGATAAGCACATATGTTTTCTAGAGAAAATGTCTTCTTGCCTTGTCCTACCGCTTGGTTGATCATTTGTTGAACATCCATTGGAGATAATTGTTGTTGTTGCAAAGGGGGTGAAACATAGTATGATGTCTATTAAGGTTGTTGTTGTGGGATATATGAAGCCATGACCATTCGTTGAGGTTGCGTACTCACAATGTATGTCAAAGGATTGGTATGTGACACATACGTAGTTGAGGAGTGCTATCCTTGAGAAACAAGCGGTGGTTGAGTATATTGTGACAAATTGGCATCAAGATTTTGTATCACATGTGAAGTGGAAGATGGATTGACACTAGTTAATGGTTGGGAAGTTGGAGTCGGATTTGTGACATGGTAAGTGATGGAAGGATTGGTAGATGCGAAAGAAGGATGGATACTTGGGTTTGTATTTTGGACAACATGGGGATTGATATGTGTCATGTGTTGGGTGATAATAGGCAATCCTTGGGTAGCATAAGATGGATTGATGGTGTGTGAAGGATTGGAAGAATATGATGGAATGGATGTAAGTTTCTCAACATAAGTGACCGTAGTGCTAGGATTGGCTTGAGAAATGATAGGAGGGTCACTCATATCAATAAGACTAACATTGGGATTATATGGTGTAATGGAGGGATTAGTAGAGATAGTGGAAAGCGTATTAGCAGTTGGTATATGAGATATGGTATTCATATGGGATATGGTTGTGATGGTCATGAAGCTTGGACTATTGGTGTTGTTGGGATAGTTTGGGAGGCTTACACACTATGGGTTATAGGAATAGCTTGTGATGTTTGGAGTGTTTGCGCTTGGGCCACATAGATAGCTTGTGTTACCTGAGGCATGGAAATGGTCATGGTAGGAGAAGGGGTATGTTGAGGAACATGGAAAGGTGGAATGTTTAGATTTTGTGAAATGAGAGGGAGCACATTGGTTGGTGTTATCAAAGGTTCTAGAGTGTACTCCGAGCATGGTGGATCAAATGAAGTAACAATAGGCAATGAAAGAGATGTGGTGGAAGATAGAGCATGTAATATGATGGGGGATGATGTGACTATAGTGGATGGTCCCTTTGAAACAACAGCGGGAGTGTTTGGATCGTGCTCTCTAATAGCGAATATGTCAAAATCTCTTGGTAATTTAGTGCCCATGCGAGCAAGTTGCAAGAAGTAGTGATTAGGCTCAGATAAAACAAGTCTCTCAACTTGAGATCCCACACATGGGTATCCTAAAATTTTGATAAGTCTTCTTGGGATTGTTCTTCAAAAGTCTCAAAAAATGTTTGAGGTTACACTTGTTGTGAAGATGACTCTCCAATGGTATACCCATGAGGGATAAACATATGAGGAGGCATACCAGTCATAAATTGAGTTGTGTCTTTACGAGGTGTTGATCTACATTGTTGCATCTTAGCTCCCATCTCAGCTTGCAATTTGGCTTCCATTTTAAATCGCAATTTGTCTTCCATTTCAACTCTATATTGATTTCTAGTTTGAGGCATGATGTTGATGTTGAAAACTAAAGTTTATCTTGTCAAAGTTTTGAGACCCAAAAGAAAGGGGATAGTTTGTTAGTTGGTTGGTTGCTGGTTGCTTTGTTGTTTTGTCTGGTTGTTGATTTGGTTGGTTGGATCGTTGACTTGTTTTGCTTGGTTGGTTTTCTTTGTTAATTTGTTGTTGGCTGGTTTTCCCTAGAGAATAGCTCACACACTCAAGGGAAAAGTTGTTTGCTAAAGGTTGCTATGTTGCTGATATTTGTTGAAGCTAAAGCTAATGTTTTGCTGATTGATTGAAATGATTGGTTTGATGTTTGGTTTAATGGTTTGGGATCTCAAAAAGATGAAAAGCTCATGAAATTTGATTGATTGGTAAGCTCAAAATAGGAGACAAAGTCTAGGTATCTGCTAATGATCAGACACAGGTCTGAAAGCTAATGTTGAAGCTGAGCAAGCTAGATTTGTAGCTAATTCAGCTGAGTCACTAGAATTTGTTGGTATTAGACCATAGGTGACAAATGATAGCTCATATGTGACTTAGAAAGGCCAAAGGCAACTGGTAATAGCTCAAATGCGGGCTGGTTTAGGTTCTGATAGTAGGTTACAGTGTTAACTAGAGGTGATCTAATTTTCCATAGGCGATTAATGTTGGCTCAAAAGTGATTTACTGCTGATCAGAAGTGACACAGGTTAGGCCAAAGGCGATAGACTGTTGTTTAAAGGTGAACTGATTTAGACAAAAAGTGGCTGACTGTTGTTTAGAAGTGACTCTGTTTAAGCAAAAAGCGGCTAACTACAGTGTAAAAGTGATTCAATTTAGGCGAAAAGTGGCTAACTGCAATTTAAAAGTGATTTTGTTGTCTATATGCGGGCAGTTTAAGCTCAAAAGTGACTGTGTCTATTAGGAAAGATGTTTGATTTGTGATTTTTTGACAAGAAAATAGTAATTGTAGTCAATCACACTCACAACAATCACAAACTTGTACAACTTAGGCTAGGAAAGGACTGTATTTGTTGAATCCCCTGTCTGTGCTTATTCAAAGTAGATAGCTTCAGGATCTTGGTAGCACCGGCTCCCCTCCACGATACACACTTCTCATGCATACCAAGATCTAGGTTTCTTGTAAGGCCTATCCCTCACAAAACTTTAGGATTGTCCTTGCTATCTCTTCTAAGAACCACGTGAATCAGGGTGGCTTCAAAGGTCCCAGCTTTTGCGTCAACAAATAGAAGGTTTTTGGCTACTACACAAAGTTGGTAATAAGGGCATCTGTTCGAGTGGCTATACATGCAATAGCACTACTCTTCATTATGGAGTTTCCCATCTTTCAAGGGTTATGCCTTGGAGGGTTTTGGGGGAGGGTAGCTGTCGGTATAATGCAACAACACCTATTGTTTGTGGCTTTCGACACAAACACTTTTCTTATATAGTGGTTCGGAAGGACTTGGCTTTAGCCTGTTACCACTTGGGTCATATCCCTTCTCACACCGGGAAGGCAGGCCCTCTAAAGATAATAACAAGTTCTCATACACCCAAGATCCATTTGATAGGCAAGGGGAGAGGATACTTTTGTTATTAAATTTGGGTTACAATCAATCACATGCAAGCAATCAAAAAAGATAAATCAAGGATGGAGCAAGCAATGATTCATTTTAAGAACCAAGTCCAAATGTTCCTAATTTAGTGAAAAACCACAAGTCTTGGACCAATCGAACCTGCAACAGATATGTTAGTAGTTTGATAACCTCCTTTTCTTGGACAATCAATAAGATGCTCCACAAATACCCAATTAGTAGAAAAGAAAATAAAACTACAAATGATACAGACTAAAAGCGACATAGTTTACCAAAGGCAATTCACTGTCGGTCAAAAGCGATCTATATTCTATCATAGGCGAAATGTTACAGATCATAAGTGATGCCAAGAGAGCCAGATGTGAATTGTTAAAGTGCACAAGTGATGCAAAAAAAGCATGAAGCAACTGGTTAAGGCTCATAAGCGACCCTGATCTGCAAAAGAAACAGTATGCAACAAAAAACCCTAGTTTTGCAATAAGCAGTTCGATTAGCTAAAAATGATCACTGTCGGATCAAAAGCAAATCAGATAAATGCAAAAGCGACCATTGTTAGTATAAAAGTGATGCAAAATAAACAAAAAGTGACCACTATTTACGTATAAGCGATCTAGAAAATGCTAAAGGTGGCAGGTTTTAGCTCAGAAGTGATGCAGGTATTCAGACAGTGACAGTTTCTTGTTCAAAAGTGACTGGAACTTGCCGTAAGCACTCAGAAAATTTGATCTTCAAAAAAAACAACTTCAAACAGCAAAGTTAATCAAGGACATGAGTCCCATCGGGCGTGCCAAAATGTGAGGTAAAAAATCAAGTTAATAAGATCAAGCATAGCCATGAAAACCTAACCCTACCATCATCAAAGAATCTAATCTAAATGAGATCAAAAGTAATGCAATTCAAGCACAATATCACCTAGATTGTATGATTCCTTATTTATGATGTGGATTGTTTCTTCAACAATAAACAATTATGAAGATAAAAGCTACCATGATAGATGGATGATAATGATGATAAGCTCAATGGATGCTATGAATACTCAAATGCTCAATATTCTCAGGATGATAATGTAGACACTATACGAATGCTGGATAGATGTAGTATGGGATGAGAGGGTGTTTATATAGAACTCAACCAAAATCAATCAACGATGGAGATTCAGAGGCTATGTGAATGGCTAAGATTGAAGGATAGACATAGGTGAGTGTGAAAATGACAAGTGGAGAGAAGATAGGGCTTATGTGTGTTTGTGTACATAAAAAGTACTACATATGAAAGATATTAAATAAAAGGATGTAGTACCACTTATTTTTTTAAATGAAAGAGGCACACATGTCGGCTCATGAGATAAACGATAAGATAAATTAATTAAATAAATAAAATTTATTTAATTAATTGGAAAGTGGGCTTATGAAAGGAATTTTTAATTAAATAAATAAAATTTATTTAATTAAAAATAGATACAATGAAGATAATTAAATAATTAAAGATTGTTTAATTATAGCTTAGAAGAAATAGCTAATGAGTTAATTAAATAAATATAAATTTATTTAATTAATAGAAGAAATAGATATGTTAGGGATATTGCTCAAGTGTGTTAGACAAATGCAAATGATTGATAATGCGATGTTTGAATGCTAATGATAATGAGTCAATTTTGGGTGTCTACACCAAGGTTGATGAAGCATATAAATAATTGTTGGTGAGTTGTAGAAAGTTGTCCCTATGTGAAAATGATAAAATCCTAAGAAAGGATCAAAGGCAGGGCAGAGAAGAGGAGAAGTAGAATAACAAAAGCAGCAAAGGATGAAGAGATATTGAAGAAGTGTTTTGGGCAGAGTAGAAGTTTTTGTGAGCTTCCAATGAGACTGAACCAGGCAAGAGGAAGATGTTGTTTCTCAATTAAATCTTTCTGTATTAAATATAAATTCATGTAGGCAATGAGCCTCTTTGAGCAGTGAGCTCTAGGTAGTGTGCCCGAAGGCAAGTGCCTTCCCATTTCTTTCAAGTGCTTTTAACAGGGTATGAATCTTGTGGGTTAACCCCCACCGTGGTTTTCCCTTAACTGGGTTTCCACGTTAAAAATATTGGTGTCAAGTGTGTTCATTTGTTTCTACTCATGTATTGTTGATTCATGTTTTAATGTTCACATCATTAATATGTTTTAAGTGAAAAGAAGAATTAATTACTGCAAGTGTTAAAATTTTTGGGACAACTGATTCACCCCCCTCTCAGTTGTCTGGCCTAATTCCAAATAATTGGTATCAAAGTCAGTTCCTCTAAAAGAAGCTTGACCGCTTGAGGAGATCCAAGATGTCAACTTACAACAAGGAAAGTCTGAGATTTGATGGAACAAATTACTCCCTTTGGAAGGTGCGCATGCAGTGTCATTTGGAATGTATGGGTGATGCCTTTTGGTTGATAACTAAGAATGAGTATAAGATTCTAAAAAATGGCCCTACAACTCTAGATGAACTCAGGAAAGTTGAATGCAATATTTGAGCTAAAGAAGCATTATTGAGTGCCCTGACTGATACAGAATTGGCAAATATCTTGGAATTGAAAACTGTCCATGAAATCTGGAAAAAGTTGGAAAATATGTATGAAGGTGACAAATATGTCAAATGTGCCAAGCTACAAAGCCTAAAGGGTAATTACAAAAGGTTGATGCTGAGTGGAGATGAAAACATTACTTCCTACATGCAGAAAGTGAATGAACTCGTGACCGGTATCAAGAATACTGGTGAAGTATTGGAAGAATTAGAGATTGTTACCAAAGTGCTCAGATCCTTACCTCTGGCATACAAGCATAAAGTTGTTGTCATTGAAGAGATCAGGACTATGACAACTGTTACAAGGGATCAGTTGGTTGGTAAGCTTTTAACATTTGAAATAAATGAGTTTGGTGATTCTCTTCCTAAGTCTGAATCTGCATTTAAAGCTAGTATTCATGGAAAGAAAAGATATGATCTGGGTGAAAGCTCTTCAAGAAGATCAAACATATTTGACAAGACAAGGAAGGATCTTGAAGATGATGAAACTAAGTTCGATGAAATTAATCCTTTTTTACCAAATGATTGCCAAGAGGATCTGGTAAGTACAAAGGAAAATTGCCATTCAAATGTTTTGCTTGTAATAAGATTGGTCATTTTGCCTCAAGGTGTCCAGAGAGAGGTTCAAAGCCAAACCCTAATAGACCTAGAGTTCAAAAGAAATGCTACTATGTCCAAGAAGCCGGTGAAGGAGTCACAGATGATGAATTTGATCATGGAGGTGTTGCAAGTATGGGTCTAACCGATGTTGTCATTGATGTCAACATACTCATGTTGCATTAATGAGAAGGATTGGATGAGCTGTGTACTGAGGATATTGAGAAAATTAGTCTCAATCAAGAATAGTGAAGAACAGTAATGACAACAAGGTAAAAGTCCAAGATAGGATGATGATCAAAGGATGTAGATTAAAGGGTTTGTAGATATGTGTATGTAGGTGATCCAGTAGAGATTTTAGAGGTCCGCATGAAGATCAGAAGAAGTTATGGTCGCTCAAGTAGAACCGGTTCCGGCAGGTGTTCAGAAGTGACAGAGTGACACAGATAGGTCCGGTGAGATCCAGAAATACACTATCCCATTTTGCAGATTTGAGGTAGTGTTGAGAATGTCCTTATGAAGTGTCAAGTTGATTGGCTCATGGTTTGAAGGTCTAGAAGAACCTATTCTTTTGTGATAGTGATGACAGACTATGTTCTTGAGGTTCCAGATGAAGGAGAGAAGGATTCCAATAAGCAGATGAAGTGCGGATGTTCTTGGTGATTCAGGAAAGCTTGTGGTGATTTGTGGATCATTTCCAGTTCATGTTGGTGGTCCGCATTGAAGTTAAAGTTTGTATTTGAAGAATAACCACCGGATGTTGGTGTTCTTCCTGAGACTGGCTGACCAAATGTATTACACGTCTTGCGGATGTTCTTGTAGGTGTTTTTCGACTTAGATAATTATTCCTAAGTCGATGTTGTGTATAAATAAGGGATTGTGAATTCATTTCAAAGTGTGCCTAGTGGAAATGAGAGTGTGGTAGTGAAGAGCAAAGTGAAAGGCAGAGTAGGAGTATTGAACTTAATGGAACTAATTCAAGCATGGTGAAGATGTTATTCTCTAGTTCATGTATGTGATACTTATTTCCTTGTAGACAGTGTGTCTCTTGTAGGCAGTGAGCCTCTTGTGAGTAGTGTGCTCAGGCAGTGAGCCCTAATTGGCATGTGCCATTTTGTTCTTTCTATTCTTCTAACAGAGAATACATTCTTGGGTTAATCACCCTGTGGTTTTTCCCTTCACTAGGTTTTCCATGTCAAAATCTTGGTGTCTTATGTGTTGATGAGTCTCTACTTTTGATTTGAATGCATTATGTTTCATGTTTAATATACTACTAATCACTAAGAAGATTTAAGTGTGTAAATTGGAGAAAGTATTGCACAACTGATTCACCCCCCTCTCAATTGTGTGCCTTAAGTCTAACAATTGGTATCAGAGCCAAGTTCCTCTAAAAGGAGCCTAACCGCTTGAGGAGATCCAGGATGTCGTCTTACAAGAAGGATAGTCCAAAGTTTGAGGGAACCAACTTTGCTCTTTGGAAAGGTTGCATGAAATGCCACTTGTAGTGTATGGGAATGGTGTACTGGTCCATGGTTACAAAAGCGTATGTACCTCCACAGGGTGGTCCGACAACCCTAAATGAAATCACAGATGCTAAAAACAATTTGTGGACCAAAGAGGCTCTTCTAAGCGCATTATCTGACTTAGAGCTCTCAAATGTTATTGACCTACCAACTGCCTTTGAGATTTAGAATAAACTGGAACTTTTGCATGGAGGAGACCAGTATGTTAAATGTGCAAGGTTACAGAGTTTAAAAGGGAAATTTGAAAAATTGAAGATGAGAGATGATGAAAATATTACCTCTTTTATGCCAAGAGTGAATGAGCTGGTTTGTGGAATTAGAAATGCTCGTGGTGTCTTGGATGAAAATGACATTGTTGGTAAAATTCTCAGATCTCTTCCTGCCTCTTACAAAATCAAGGCTACTGACATTGAAGAATTTAAAGCCTATACAACTATCACAAGAGATCAATTGGCTAGGAAATTGGCTGCATTTGAAATGACAGAGTTTGGAGACGACCCCCCCGAGACTGAATCTGCATTCAAAGCCAGTGCCTCTGTTAAAGGTAAACAAAGGCTTGATTCGGGAGATAATTTTTCAAGGAAATTGTCATGGTATAGAAAAGAAAGAAAAGATTTGGAAGAAGAAGAAGTAGAAACTGCTCAACTTGAAGCCCTTATTGCAAAGAGGCTGCCAAGAGGATCTGGAAAGTATGAAGGAAAATTACCTTTTAAGTGTTTTAATTGCAATAAGATTGGTCATTTTGCCTCAAGGTGTCTGGAAAGATTTTCAAGGCAAAATCCTAACAAGCCAAGGTTCCAAAAGAACTATTACTATGTACATGAAGATGATGATAATGGAGTAATAGATGATGAATCAGAGATAGGAAACAAATCTGGAAATGACTGGGTGTTCATTTCCATCAAGGAAGAAGATCCAATGTCCTCTGTATCTATCAATCTTAAGACTGTGGAAAGACCTCTAGCTATTGAAATTAAAGAGAAGGATGATTGGGTCATTGACAGTGGATGCTCTCACCATATGACAGGTGACAAAAATAAGTTTGTAGATTTGGAAAGGTATGAAGGAGGAGTGGTAAAGTTTGGTGATAATTCTGCTGGTAGAATCAGAGGAATAGGAACTATTTATTTTGATGGAAGAAACAAAACTGGTAATGTATTGTATGTTGAAGGTTTGAAGCACAATCTTCTCAGTGTTGGATAGTTGGTGGACAAAGGCTATGATCTCTGATTCAAGGATGGAAAATGCAAAATCTTTGAAAGATCTGAAACAGAGATTGCATCTAGTACTCAAACTAAAGGTAATATCTTCCACTTGGTTGGTACTGGTAAAAGCTACTTATTTGTTCAAATTGATCAGAGTTGGTCATGGCATAGAAGGATGTGTCATGTGAATTTTGATAATATCATCAAGATAAGTAATACTCAGGCTGTAAGAGATCTTCCAAAATTGGTGAAACCTACTAACAGCTTGTGCAAGGAATGTCAGTTGGGTACGCTGAGCAGAGTCTCATTCAAAAGCAAGGAACTATCCTCTACCGGATTATTGGACTTAGTTCACACTGATCTTTGTGGTCCGGCAAGAACCAGGAGTATTCAAGGTGATAGATACTTCATGCTGCTAATTGATGACTATTCCTAGATGATGTGGGTAACCTTTCTAAAGGAGAAATTAGAAGCTCTTGAGAAATTCAAAATATTCAAGGCTTTGGTAGAGAATGAAACAAGATTAAAGTTGAAATGTCTAAGGTCTGATAGAGGTGGAGAATTCACATCCGATGAGTTCATAGAGTTATGTGAGAAAAATGGAATTAAGAGACAGTTGTCTGCTCCTAGGACTCCACAGCAGAATGGAGTAATGGAAAGAAAGAACCAGACCATCTAGGAAGCATCTAGGACCATGATGATGGAAGCAAATGTTCCTCAGATCTATTGGAGAGAAGTTGTCAGCACTGCAGTCTATACTCTCAATCGAGTTCAAATCAGAAGCAATACCGGTAAGACCCCTTATGAACTTTGGTTTGGCATTACTCCTACTGTAAGATATTTTCAAAGTCTTTGGTAGAAAATGTTACATCAAAAGAGATGAAGATCTAGGCAAGTTTGATGCTAGAAGTGATGAAGGAATATTCTTGGGTTACTTTACTCAAAGCAAATTATACCGGTGTTATAACAAGAGACTAAGAAAGATTATAGAAAGTACAAATGTGAAGGTTGATGAGGGAATAGAGAAACCCTCAAGGTTTTATGAATATGATGAAGATGATCATAATGGTGTTCTGGTTCAAGGAATTCAATCCTCTTCTGAAAGTCAGATTCAAACTGATCCGGTAAATCAGGAAGAAGAGATAAGTCTGAATGAGCCTGATCAAGAGACAAAAGTACAAGAAGCTCCCAAAGTTCCAAGGTATGTAAGACTGAACCACTCTGAAGATCAGATCATAGGTGACAAAAGCAAAGGTGTGCAAACTAGAAGGAAAATTGCTCAAAATTCACATGAATATTGTCTGATTTTAAAGATTGAACCTAAGACAATAAATGAAGCCTACAATGATGAAAACTGGACCAAAGCAATGGAGGAAGAGTTGATGCAAATTGAGAAAAATCACACTTGGGATCTTGTTCCCAGACCTAGAAACAAGAATGTGATTGGAACCAAATGGGTCTTCCAGAACAAACTAAATGAAGTTGGTGAAGTAATCAAAAATAAAGCCAGATTGGTCTGCAAGGGCTACTCTCAAATAGAAGGAATTGATTTTGAAGAAACTTTTTCTCCGGTGGCAAGAATTGAAGTAGTCAGATTATTCCTTGCCTTTGCTACCTTCAAGGATTTAAAGTAATATCAGATGGATGTCAAGTCTGCCTTTCTAAATGGTGACTTGGAAGAAGAAGTGTATATAGAGCAACCGGATGGATTTTAGTTGTCTGATCATGGTGATATGGTCTGCAAGCTAAAGAAGGCACTGTATGGATTAAAGCAAGCCCCAAGAGCCTGGTATGAAAGATTGGACAAGTATCCTTTGACGATTGGTTTCAACAAAGGTACTGCTGACAGTAACCTATATTTCAAAATTGATCATGAAAACATCTTGATTGTCAAAGTATTTGTTGATGATATCATCTTTGGAGGAAGAGACAGTATGTATAAAACTTTTGCAAATCAAATGAAAAGTGAGTTTGAGATGTCTATGCTTGGTGAAATGAATTTCTTCTTGGGTCTGCAAATTACTCAAACAAAGAAAGGAATCTTTATTTCTCAGACCAAATATGTAAAAGAGTTGTTGAGGAAATTTGGGATGGAAGATTCAAAGCCAATGAATACTCCCATGGCAATCAGATGTAAGTTGAGCAAAGATGATGACTCTCCTAAGGTAGACCAGACAAAGTACAAATTAATGATTGGAGGATTGTTGTATCTCACTCAAACTAGACCAGATATAATGCAGGCTGTTGGTCTTGTTGTGAGATTCCAGGCTGATCCCAGAGAATCTCATGTCATGGAAATCAAAAGGATCTTTAGATATCTAAAAGGGACAGTTGAGTATGGTCTGTAGTATCCTAGAGATCATGATTTCTCTCTTCATGCATATACAGATGCTAATTGGGCAGGAGATGTGGATGACTGGAAGAGTACCAGTGGTGGAGCTTTCTTTTTGGGAAAGAGATTGGTATCTTGGCTAAGCAAGAAATAAGAGGCAATATCCCTATCTACAACTGAAGCAGAATACATTGCAGCAGCAGGTAGTTGCACTCAAGTTTTGTGGATGAAGCAGATGCTAAGAGATATTAAAGTAGAGTATGAGGAGCCTATCATAATTTTCTATGATAATTCAAGTGCAATAAATATTTCTAAGAATCTGGTGTTTCATTCTAAGACTAAGAATATATCTATCAATTTTCACTTTTTGAGAGAGCAAGTGAACAAGGATGAAGTCAAACTGGAGTTTGTGCCCTCCAAGGATCAGATTGCAGATATCTTTACTAAACCTCTTCCCAAGGACTCTTTTGAGTATCTCAAGGAGAAGTTAGGGGTTAATGCCCCTCTGGTGATGAACTAGGATGCACTAATGTGCATCAGTTCGGTGGATATCAAAGTCATATCTTGTGATCTGAATTGATGATGGGGAGCTGCTACTCAGGGGGAGCAGTAGGTATGATTCTGAAGTATTGGAGTTGCAAGTATGAGCCCTTTGCCATTGATGTCAAAGGGGGAGAGAAGACATGTGAAAAACAAGTGGTTGATGATCAAAGGGGGAGCAGTAAAGGAAGAGAAGACATGTGAATAGTCATTGTTGATAGGGGGAGTTGTGACAGTAAGGAGAAGTTCTTGTCTTGATGGTTTTTCACATCATATGTTGCCATCAATGACAAAGGGGGAGATTGTTGCAAGTATGGGTCTAACCGATGTTGTCATTGATGTCAACATACTCATGTTGCATTAATGAGAAGGATTGGATGAGCTGTGTACTGAGGATATTGATAAAATTAGTCTCAATCAAAAATAGTGAAGAATAGTAATGACAACAAGGTAAAAGTCCAAGATAGGATGATGATCAGAGGATTCAGATTAAAGGGTTTGTAGATATGCGTCTGCAGGTGATCTAGTAGAGATTTCAGAGGTCCGCATGAAGATCGGAAGAAGTTATGGTCGCTCAAGTAGAACTGGTTCTGGCAGGTGTTTAGAGGTGATAGAGTGACACAGATAGGTCTGGTGAGATCTGGAAATGCACTATCCCATTTTGCGGATTTGAGGTAGTGTTGAGAACATCCTTATGAAGTGTTAAGTCGATTGGCTCGTGGATTGAAGGTCTGGAAAAACCTATTCTTTTGTGACAATGATGACAGATTGTGTTCTTGAGGTTCCAGATGAAGGAGAGAAGGATTCCAGTAAGCAGATGAAGTGCGGATGTTCTTGGTGATTCAGGAAAGCTTGTGGTGATCTGTGGATTGTTTCCAGTTCATGTTGGTGGTCTGCATTGAAGTTAAAGTTCATATTTGAAGAATAACCACTGGATGTTGGTGTTCTTCCTGAGACTGGCCAACTAGATGTATTACACGTCTTGCGGATGTTCTTGTAGGTATTTTCTGACTTAGATGATTGTTCCTAAGTCAATGTCATGTATAAATAAGAGATTGTGAAGTCATTTCAAAGTGTGCCTGGTGGAAATGAGAGTGTGGTAGCGAAGAGCAGAGCAAAAGGTAGAGCAGGAGTATTGAGCTTAATGGAACTAATTCAAGCATGGTGAAGATGCTATTCTCCAGTTCATGTATGTGATACTTATTTCCTTGTAGACAGTGTGTCTCTTGTAGGTAGTGAGCCTCTTGTGAGCAGTGTGCTCGGGCAGTGAGCCCTAATTGGCATGTGCCATTTTGTTCTTTCTATTCTTCTAATAGAGAATACATTCTTGGGTTAATCACCCCATGGTTTTTTCCTTAACCAGGTTTTCCACGTCAAAATCTTGGTGTCTTATGTGTTGATGAGTCTCTGCTTTTGATTTGAATGCATTATGTTTCATGTTTAATATATTGCTAATCACCAAGAAGATTTAAGTGTGTAAATTGGAGAAAGTATTGCACAATTGATTCACCCCCCCTCTCAGTTGTGTGCCCTAAGTCTAACAGGATGTTCCACAGAAAGTGATTGGGCGTTCATTGCTATCAAAGAAGAAGATCTGGTGCCTACTAAATCTAATAGCTGTGCAAATGTTGAAAGTGCCTTGGCTGCTTAGGTTATTGAAAAGGATGAATGGGTGATTGATAGTGGATGTTCACATCATATGACTGGTGATAAAAGTAAGTTTGTAAGCTTTGAAAAATATGAAGGTGAAATTGTGAAATTTGGAGAAAACTCACCAGGTAGAATCCGTGGTAGAGGATCCATCTCTTTTGATGGTAAGAATAACACTAATGATGTTCTGTATGTGGAAGGATTGAAGCATAATCTTCTTAGTGTTGGATAGTTGGTTGACAAGGGTTATGATCTCCAATTCAAGGATGGAAAATGTAGAATCTTGGAAAGCTCCAAAACTGAAATTGCATCTGGTACTCAGACTAGAGGTAACATCTTTCATTTAAGTAGTTCTGGTAAAAGTTACTTTATTACTTAGGTTTATCAGAGTTGGCTCTGGCATAGGAGAATGTGTCATGTGAATTTTGATAGCATTGTCAAGATAAGTTCCACTCAGGTTGTAAGAGATCTCCCAAGACTTGTGAAACCTGCTGATAGCATGTGCAGAGAATGTCAATTAGGTAAACAGAACAGAACTTCATTCAAGAGTAAAGAACAGTCTTCAAGTGGATTATTAGAACTTGTGCATACTGATCTTTGTGGTCCTGCTAGAATTAGGAGTGTGTAAGGAGACATATATTTTTTGTTGTTGATTGATGATTACTCTCAGATGATGTGGGTAACCTTCCTGAAAGAAAAATCAGAATCTCTTGATAAATTCAAAGTCATGGTGGAGAATGAGATTGGTGTGAAGATAAAGTGTTTGAGATCTGACTGAAGTGGAGAGTTTACCTCCGGTGAGTTTGATTCATTCTGTGAAAAGCAAGGAATAAAAAGATAGTTATCTGATCCTAGGACTCCTCAACATAATGGAGTTGTGGAAAAAAAGAATCGGACCGTTCAAGAAGCTGCTAGGACCATGATGATGGAAGAAAATGTTCCACAAGTATATTGGAGAGAAACTGTGAGTACTGATATCTACACTCTTAACCAGGTGCAGATCAAAGGCAATTCTGGTAAGACACCTAATGAACTATGGTTTGGTCATCCTCTTATTGTGAGATATTTTAGAGTTTTTGGTAGTAAATGCTATATCAAAAGAGATGAGGATCTAGGAAAGTTTGATACAAGAAGTGATGAAGGAATATTTTTGGGTTACTCTACTCAAAGCAAGGCATACCTGTGCTTTAACAAGAGGTTGAAAAACATTGTTGAAAGTGCTAATGTCAGAGTTGATGAGAGCAAAGAAGGACATTCCAAGTCTTGTAGATATGACTCAGATGATCAAGATGAAAGTCAAAGTCAAGGAAGGCAAGTTCAAACCAAGACTCAGATCCAGATTGATCAAGAAAATCCAGTGACTCAAGAGGATAGTGCAGAAGTTGAGGAACCAGCTCAAGAAATAGAAGTTCAAGCAAATCCCAAAACTACCAGGTATGTAAGGATGAATCATCCTGAAGATTAGATCATAGGAGATAGAAATAAAGGTGTTTGAACTAGGAGAAGAATTGCTAAAGATCAAGAAGAGATTTGTTTGATTTCAAAGATTGAACCAAATTTAGTAAGTGAAGCCTGTAATGATGAAAACTAGGTAAAAGCAATGGAAGAAGAATTAATGCAAATTGAAAAGAATCACACTTGGGATTTTGTTTCTAGACCTGAGGATAAAAATGTGATTGCAACTAAATGGGTCTTCCGGAATAAATTAAATGAAGAGGGTGAGGTTGTAAGAAATAAAGCAAGGTTGGTATGCAAAGGATATTCTCAAGTGGAAGGAATTGATTTTGAAGAAACTTTTGCTTCAGTGGCAAGAATAGAAGCAGTCAAATTATTTCTTGCATTTGTTGCTTTTAAAGATTTCAAGGTTTATCAAATGGATGTCAAGTCAGCATTCCTGAATGGAGAATTGGATGAAGAAATCTACATTGAGAACATGGAAGGATTTTAGTTGTCTGATCAAGGAGATATGGTTTGTAGATTGAGAAAAGCATTGTATGGACTCAAACAAGCCCCAAGAGCCTAGTATGCAAGACTAGATAAGTATCTACTAAAATTGGGTTTTAGCAAAGGTACAGCAAACAGTAATCTTTATATCAAAATTGATCATGAACACATCTTGATTGTTGAAGTATTTGTTGATGATATCATTATTGGTGGAAATGAGAGTATGTGCAAAACATTTGCTGATCAGATGCAAAGTGAATTTGAGATGTCAATGTTTGGAGAAATGAATTTCTTCTTAGGTCTGCAAATCACTCAGTCAGAGAAAGGTATCTTCATATCTCAATCTAAGTATGTGATAGAATTGTTGAAAAAAATTGAAATAGAAGATTCAAATCTAGTGGGTACACCCATGGTAATTGGATGCAAGTTGAGTAAAGATGATGACTCCCCTAAGACAAATCAAAAAAGGTATAGATCAATGATTGGAGGACTACTCTATCTGACTCAGACCAGACCTGATATCATGAATGTTGTTGGACTTGTTTCTAGATTTCAAGATGATCCTAGAGAATCCCATGTTGTAGTAGTCAAGAGAATTTTTAGATATCTCAAAGGGACACTTGATTTTGGCTTATGGTATCCAATGGATAATAACTTCACTCTTCATGCATACACAGATGTTGATTGGGCAAGAGATGTGGATGACAGGAAAAATACTAGTGGTGGTGCATTCTTCTTGGGAAGAAGATTGGTCTCTTGGATGAGCAAAAAGCAAGAGGCAATATTTCTATCTACTACAAAGGAAGAGTATATAGAAGCAATAAGCAATTGTACTCAAGTCTTGTGGATGAAGCAAATGTTGAAGGATATCATAATTGTGTTTGAAGAACCTGTTACAATTTTCTGTGATAATTCAAGTGCTATAAACATCTCAAAGAATCTAGTGTTGCATTCAAAGACTAAGCACATATCCATCAAGTTTCATTTCTTGAGAGAGAAAGTGAGAATGGAGTCAAAATGGAATTTGTTTCTTCAAAGGATCAGATTGAGGATATAATCACCAAGCCTCTACCTAAGGATACTTTTGAGTATCTCAAAGGGAAGCTAGGGGTTACTACCCCTCCTATTTAGAACTAAGATGCACTAGTGTGCATCAGTCTGGTGGAACTCACAGTCATATCTTGTGATCCAGATTGATGTTAAAGAGATACTACTCAGGGGAAGTAGTAAGTATGCAAATTTTGGAGATCAGTCTGAAACAAAAAGGGGGAGAAAAGACTGCAAATATGTGCCCTTTGCCATTGATGTCAAAGGGGGAGAGAAGTCATGTGAAAAATTAGTTGCTGATGAAAGGGAGAGCAGTGAAGAAAGTAGTTGTAGAAGTGATAAGAGAAAGGGGGAGAAGTTCTTGTCTTGATAATCGAATTAGTTTTTCACATCATATGTTGCCATCAATGACAAAGGGGGAGTTTGTGCAAATATGTGCCTCATCAGTGTTGTCATTGATGTCAACATATCATTGTTGCCATTGGTGTCAACTATATCCTATTTTGTTGCCTGTTTAGAAGACTAGAATGTTGAGGATATTGAGAAAATTAATGAAAATCAATGTATGCGGACCATATGGTTGTGTAGAGGATCATCTGAAGTAGCTCCAGTTAAGATTTGAGAGGTTTACATGAAGATTTGAAGAAGCTATAGCCATCTGAGTAGAATTGAGTTTTGATGTGTTCAGAAGAGATAGAGTGACAGTAAATTGGTTTGGGTTGCTCTGCATTGAAATATTATGATCTACAGATCTACAGGCATGTTTAAGAAGTCAATGTGTATCATCAACTCAAGTGGTTCATGGTTTGGAGGTCTGCAAGCAATCTTTCTAGTGTGACAGTCATGGCAGACAGTGTTCTTGAGGTTTCGAATGAAGATACAAGTGATTCTGATGATTTGGAGGAGTACAGATGTTTTTATTGAATTCAATGTGCTTGTGGAGGTCTCTGGATCGTGTGACTACTATGTTGGAGGTCTGCATTGAAGATTGAGCTCATTGGTGAAGATTTATTTCTTGGCATTGTTCTTCCTAGTCTTGGCTGACCGGATGATTCAAGTGTGTTGTGGATGATCTAAGAGAAATTCTTTGGAGCGTGGCGTGTTGTTGGAAGAAGATTCAAGTCTCAGCTATGTTTGGCCAATAGTATAGTGATCCGCATTAAGTCAAGCTGACCTTGATCTTCATTCCAAGGTTGATGAAGCGTATAAATAATTGTTGATGAGTTGTGGAAAGTTATCCCTATGCGAAAATGATAAAATCCTAAGAAAGGATTAGAGGCAGAGCAGAGAAGAGGAGAAGTAGAAGAACAAGAGTAGCAAAGGATGAAGAGATAGTGAAGAAGTGTTTGGAGCAAAGCAGAATTTTTTGTGAGCTTCCAATGAGACCAAACCAAGCATGATGAAGATGTTATTGCTCAATTAAATCTTTCTGTATTAAATATAAATTCTTGTAGGCAATGAGCCTCTTTGAGCAGTGAGCTCTGGGCAGTGTGCCTGAAGGCAAGTGCCTTCCCATTTCTTTCAAGTACTTTTAATAGGGTACGAATCTTGTGGGTTAACCCCCACCGTGGTTTTCCCTTAACCGAGTTTCCACGTTAAAAATATTGGTGTCAAGTGTGTTCATTTGTTTCTGCTCATGTATTTTTTATTCATGCTTTAATGTTCACATCATTAATATGTTTTAAGTGAAAAGAAGAATTAATTACTGCAAGTGTTAAAGTTTTGGGACAACAGATTCACCTCCCCCTCTCAGTTGTCTGGCCTAATTCCAAACAGAACCATCACGAATTCAACATCTAAAAATGTTCGAGTTCGCCTATGTAAACTTGCAGCATGCTATATCATTCTATCTAATGTCTTATATAGATGAATCTATAATGGTGTTCTTCTCTGATGTCTTAGTAATTCAAAGATTCTGATAGCTTTTAGAAGAAGCTCACTCTGATGCTTGTGGAGGACATTTTCGAGGAAAATCATTGGTACAAAAACTAATACGTATGGGGTATTATTGGCAATGCATGGAACAATTTTCCTTCACTTACGTCAAGAAGTGCCTGCAATGTCATCAACATCAACACTTAATCTGAGCGCCCGCCCAAGAACTTTATGCCCAAGTTTCACCTTGGCCATTTTCTGTTTGGGGCTTGGATATAATCAGTAAAAATTCTCCACCTTCCTCTCAAGGACATACCTTTATAATTATTGCTACTAATTACTTCATGAAGTGGGTTGAAGTTATCCCTTTATGATCCACGACTGCTGAAGTAATTTGTCATTTTATACAAGATAACATAATCTCTCAATTTGGTATTCCTTCCTCCTTGGTCTCTGACAATGATATGTCATTTAAGAACAAGGATGTGAAGAAATTTATTGAAAAGTATCATATTCAACACCACTTCTCTATGCCTTATTATCCTCAATTGAATGGCCAAGCAGAAGCTTCAAACAAGGTTATTGGACAAATTTTATGAAAAGTTGTTAACAAACATCAGAAAGATTGGCATACTTAATTATCTTATGTGTTATGTGCTTATAGAACAAGAATTTGTACGGCTACTAGAACCACTCTATATAATCTTGTCTATGGTGCTGATGTAGTAATGCCCTTGGGGTTAGAAATTCCTTCATTGAGAGTCTCCTTAAGAGATGTTATTGATGATGACATGCAAAGAGAAAAGATATTACAACAACTTGAGATGCTGGATGAACATCATATTAATGCTCTCGAGCATCTTAAGGCCCATTGGAAGAGTATCCAATGATTGTATAATGAACATGTTATACATCGTTCATTCGACGTTGGAGACTTGGTAATTAATGAGAATCAACACAATGTGAATGCACCCCTTGGAGAAAAAGGAAAGTTCAGCCCTAATTGGCTGGGACTATACATCGTTACTGAAGCCTTTGGATCAGGAGCATATAAACTAGTTGATGAACAAGGTGCGCCACTTTAAGAACCTATTAATTTTGTGCACCTCAAAAAAATTTATGCTTAAGATTATATGTTAGATGTTACTTAAAAAGCAAACCTCCTACTTAGTTTAGCTTCAATTTCAACAAGATATGATTATTTTGTCTTAATTCATTTAAGATAGCATCTTTTTTGATTAATCATTGGCGTATCTTGTTTAAACATGTGTTATTGGTGATCACCTTTGTATTAACTAAGTTAAGCATAGAATAATGGTTGTGTGAAATTCATTAATCATTGTGCTTTTTACTTTATATTCTACAAAGAATTGTTTAAGTATCACATTAGCAATAATCACATTTTCACATGAGCATTTGACATTTATCACTAGTTGCATTTTATATAAATCACATGTGATAGATTAGACAACATTAGAAACAATAATAGAAAAGCATCATATATATATCATCATCATTTTACATATACATTAGAGTCGACTATCCCATACAACAAAATGGGATGTCGTAGTACATAAAACACATCACATAGTTGAACCTCGGTCACTTGTCCCCTCGGGACCTCATGGTGCATGTGTAATGGAGGCCTGACTGTGAGTGGCTACGGATCGCAAATGACTCCTAGAGACACTCTGCGATCGTAACCCCCTGACCTCTCCTCTTAGTCCTAGCACCTCGTCATATGACTCTTGGTACATCTACTGATATCGATCTCTCTTAGATATGGCTCTCTCTAGCTCTACCCAGAGCCTATCTCAGTCATCTCTCGCCTAGTGTAACTCAAGAAGTAAGGTATCACTTGTGATAGGATCCCTCTCAAGTGCGGATACTGCTATAGCCTGATCTTGCTATGCCTAGAGCTCGGCCTTTGCGCACTCAGCTCTCGGCAATAAATCCTCTCTCTACCACGTAGAGCAATCTATGATAGCCTCTATGATCAATCTATATCTCATGAATGGCATAAAAATCTCTGTATGATTCCCTATGGATGGTTGTGGCGAGTATCTCATTTGCACCCGCTACTCGGCTGCATCAACTGGAACTATCTCTGCGATGACATGACTCACAAGGTTGCGCCACATGTCCATCCCAACTACAAAAAGGAAACAAAATAGATATCAATATCTCATATAGACATCATAAAAAAAAATCAAACTAACTGCATCTATATAAAACATATCCTACCTAGATCTCTATCTCGCCAAGATGGATATCGAATAGCTGATGCTGTGACTAGCTTTACAGCCAACTCTGTAGCTAGGGGCATACAACTACTAGTCTCCCTCCACTCATGCTGGCTTGATCTCCTCACATCTGTAGGAGCTAGACCATGAGCTCTCGACTATGACTGAGACTCAGCCACCTCGTCACTGTCTGCCTCTTGCTGATCTCATTGCGGTCTCTCCCTAAAGACATACTATGACAGGACCTCATCATCATCATCATCCTCCTCATCTAGATCATAATATCTGGTGAAGTCACTAATGTCATCCTCTACCCCTGTGTCACTAGCGTGACCGGCCCAAGGTCAACAATCACGTGTGGGGTGACCAGGAGGATTGATAGGAACGGGTTGCATCATCCACTACTAGATCTAGTACGCTTGGGTAACTTTGATGTCATCTACATCAAATATCAGCTCTACATCCTCTATACCATCATCATCATTAACTTCTACATTTGCTACTATCAACCATCATGCGTTGTTCACCCTAACTATGCTACATACAGAACGCACATAGCTCGGACGCATCATAGGGACATCCTGTCGGCATCCAAACTGTCATGCCACCCTATCAAAGTAAAACCATACCACAATGTGATTGAGGCAACTAGCCATTAGTTGATCCCTCTGCATCCTCACTGTCTGTGCTGACCTGGCCATGCTATATAGTCGTGATATGGTCTCTAGATGATATTGTTAGGCTGTAATCTGTTAAACATAACTCTCTAATATAGTAGATCACCATGTCTCCAGCACTTGACAAGAGGATATGCATGGACACGTGGATGAGTAAACGTTGGCTCTATGGGAAAATATATAGGTCACGTGCATCTAATGTACTCAAATGCCCAAACCTATAGTAATGTGCAATACATTAAGCTCTATGCCTCATAATGGACATATCATCCCAACCCGCGATAGAGGTGCGCTAGCATACTGTGCCCCCATGCGTAGACTATCCCCTACTCCTCCATCGCCCTGATAGTGTGAACAAGGCCCCCATGAAGGTGAGTGCCTCATCCATCTAGTGTGACTGTTAATGCCACTGTAACCATCATAATCCTTTGAATCAAAGGGATGTCAGTGCATCCCTAGTCTAGTAATCAGAGTTGAATGTGCCCTCGCACTACTCAAGTAAGTGTGTGGCCTAGACAGTATAACTGGCTCTCTCATGTGTACTCCATTGAGTGATGCTCTACAATCCTCACTATCTCTCCATGTATGGGTAGTCACATGATCCGGTAGACATCCTTTAGTGTAACAGTCATCTCCCCTATGGGTAGATGGAATGTAGAATTATTTGCATTCAACCTCTCCATTAGGGCCATAAGCATACTACAATAAAATTTTATTGTAGGCATGTCAAACACCCACTAGAGCCCTATACTCTGTAAGTGACCCCTCTCTGCATTGGTCATGGTACCGATGTGATCTCAAAGAAGCAACATCAGGCAACCACCTGTATGCTCTCGCATCTTGGGGGTGACCTGCACAACAGACAATGAGAAGTTGAATCAGTATATAGCATAATATCATCACTTAACATTTACAACATCAATCAATGCCCTATCCCTGGGGCCCTTGTCCTTTCTGGACTTGGGCACCCCAAGAGGAAGGTGGGTGCCCCAAGTGGACTAGGGTGTCCCAGAAGGCCCTGGGCGCCCTGAGTGGACTTGGGCACCCCTGTTGGGGACCCTTGTCCAGAATGTCCTCTATGGCACGAATAATGATAAAATCTAAACAATATAGAAAGAATGATGACAAAAGCAAGGATTAGGTGTTGTTATATGGAGCCTAATCAGACTTAGAGGTTAAATTTTCCCCACTTTTATCAGCACAGTTTGCCCACAAATTATTTAAAGGCGTCAGGGGTTATTTTTCTATTGGCTGACATAAAGAACCCTATTTTGTAACCGACATATGGCTTGATAAAAGTGTCTAAGGGTGGATTTTTTATTGATATTGTATTGTAGCATTTTGTAGTGATATTGAGTTGCAAGGATTACTAATTGTAATCGGTTTGATTTACTAGATAATAATATTGGACTCTATGTTGGTGGATGTAGCCCGGGTTTGGGTGAACCACGCTAAAACTTGTCTCTCTCTATTATTATTTCTGCGTATTTCTATTCCTCTATATAATCTTTATTTACATTTAATTGATATCTTATGCTAGCTAACCCTAACATTAGGACCCTACCTCAACCTCGAAGCATCTCTCTACCACTCAGAATCGGAGCATCTCCAGTCTCGAAAGTTGGTATGGATGTCGGGTTGGTATTTTTGGTCTCTTCCTCCTTCTCCTTCTCTCCTCTATGCAATGACAAGTAAGAATGAATAGTGCAAAATTGAAAACTCCCTTTACATATAGTAAGTGGATGAAAATTCCTATCACTATCTAGGTGCAAAAATGAACGATTTTACTCTTAAGCCTCTATCGTGAGCTATCGAACTCAGATTTTCGTGTCATCTATTATGTTGGAATCCCAGTTCCACTCTCTATCCCACCTAATGTGTTGTGCTTCGGTGTTGTTTGTTTAAATAGCCCACACAACTCATTTATCATCAAGATTCCTTGAAATTGACATGTATAGATATTTCCTTGTTTCTCCTTTCTGGACTAAGCAAGAAGAAACAAGGGGGCATATATCTCCCTCAATTTCCTCCCTCATCATGTCTCATCAATCGACCCCCTTAGTGTTTATGGACTGACTTATTGGTGGTGGTTGCAGGTTGAATTGATTTTTTATTTTCTGGCAAGTGTTTCTTTGTAGGTTGTAGTTCCTAACTTTGTGGTCTTGTAGGATTACAAACTTGGGGGCTTCTTCCTCTTCTGTGACAACACTTCGGCATCCTCTATAGTATCCTTTTGGGTATCCTTTTCATGATTGATGTATTTACTTTCCTTTAGTTTTGTATGTACGTAGTGTCATATTGCCACTAGAGTGGGGGCTAAATGTTATGTCAAAAATTACCCTCCTGCATGGAATGGTATAATTTTTCATAGTTTAGCTCATTTCCTTTGGTGTCCTTTCAACCTAGTTTATTCTAGACGTTCCTAAACTCTGATTGACCTATGTCTTACTGGAAGAATGTCATGTTTTAGGATAACTAAAAACTGAAAGTGAAAAAGAGAGTTTGAATTTAGGATTCTAGGAAACCCTTAAAGCAAACCTGATTCAGAAATTAGGGCTTGGACTTGAGCATTCATGCCCTTGTCCTGCCCTATTTCCTAGGGTTTTGAATTTTGGTGGGATGTCAGCTCCTGCCATGCATTTCAGGATTCTGTTTTCAAATTTTCATTTTTCATGCGATGTCAACATCTTATTTCAAAATTTGAAATTCCTAAGGTTAGTTATTTAAATACATTTGAAATCATTTTGTTACACACAATCTATATGCAAGCTTTATGCCAAAACTCTACCAAAATTTCCATTAAAGATCAGTGATTTGTTGAAGCTCTTGGAGTTATTTGAATTTGCTATCATGGAGATAATGGATGGAGATTAGGAATCAAGATCTTGAGACTATCTTGCTCTTCCTAGGGTTTGTACACCTTTTGCATGATCAAGAGAAGGGTTGAAGCCTCCAAAATCGAGCTTGGAATTCCTCTGTGGAAACGGCTGCCTCACCTTCTTGTTCATGGAAGTTTTTATTTCTTTCATCTCCTTGATATGAAATGTTTGTTCATCGAGTGAAGAAAATTGTTGATCTTTCCTTGATGCTTGAGTCATCTAGGGTTTTATATTTCTGCATACACATTTGTTAGATGAGCACACACATCTACAGATCTTTATTATTGTCTATTGTTGAGGTAGGACTACCAAAAACGGGGCTTAATTGAGGCAAGCTCCTATATAGACACAACCATGTTTCTCCTCCTTTAGCTTTTGTAGGTTGAATTCATCAAGATTCAGCGGAAAGGAGCGATAAGAAGATGGGTATTGTAGACACAGTTACCACAGAGTTTTGGATTTCAAGATTGTTAGACTTTCAGGACATTTCCCTAGGTGCCCTAGTCTAACTAGGTGATTTCTTTGGGATCTAGAAGCCTCTGAAGATTGTTAGATTGCTGATATAGAAGATTCTAACAGTCTGGAATTTCTAGGACATTTCCCTAGGTGCCCTAGTCCATCAGATCCTCTATTTTTGGTACACTGTCTCTGTATTGTTTCCTCTGCATTTCTATAATCCTTTTATCTATATCTATGTTAGAATTTTAGTTATTACAGTCTAATTCATAATTTAGGGTTTCATTCTTAGTGAAAGATACTAGCTTGTAAAAAACCTGATTAAAATAGTCACACAGGACCTAATTAGAAGGAAAAGGGAACATAGGAAATCAATAGTTTATCCATAAACTTATTCCTTTCTTACCTAATGCTTTTGTGTGTGAGAGTGTGGGACTTGAAGTCTTCTATCTTGCTTCCCCATTTTCCCACTAAACAGGCACAAGCAAATGGGGCACATCAACTTTGATAATATGGTAAAGATCAACTCTATTCATGCGGTGAGAGATATGCCTAAGATAACTAAGCCCACAAACACATTATGCAAGGAATGTCAAATCAGAAAGCAGACAAAGATAAATTTCAAGAGCAAGGAGTACTCTTCTACAATGCCTCTAGAGTTGATTCACACTAACCTATGTGGTCCTAAAAGACCAAAGAGTCAACAAGATCAAAGGTATTTCATGTTGTTTATTGATGATTACTCTGAAATGACTTGGGTTGCTTTCTTAAGAGAAAAATCATAAGTCTTTGATAAGTTTAATATTTTCAAAGCCATATTTGAGAATGAAATGGATGCTAAGATCAAATTCTTAAGATATGATAGAGGTAAGATCTGATGGTATTAGGAGACATCTATCTACCCCTATGACCCCTCAGCAGAATGGGGTAGTGGAGAGGAAGAATAGGATTGTGGAAGAGATGGCTAGGGCAATGTTGAAAGATGCATATCTACCTAATATGTACTGGAACGAAGAAGTTCACACTGTTGTCTATCTGCTTGACAGAGTGCAACTGAGGGTCAATAACACTAAGACCCCTTATGACCTATGGTATAGAAGACCTCCCACTATTAGATACTTTAGGATCTTTGGCAGAAAATGCTACATCAGGAGAGATGAAGAAGACCTTGGAAAGTTTGATGCAAGGTGTGATGAAGGGATCTTACTTGGTTACTCTACCAGAAGCAAAGCCTATAGATGCTACAACAAGAGATTGGGAAAGATGATTGAAAGCACAAATATTAAGGTAGATGAAGAATTGTATCAAACCTCACAAGAACCAGAGGACTGCAGATCTAATATACCCCCTGCATTGAAGGAGAAGAAGAGGAGAAATAAGAGAAGGAACTGTTGGCAGTGAGCCAACATCTCTCGTGGGATTTGTGACATGGCTTAATCACCTCCTGTGGATTCATTAACTCTAGCAGTTGTATCAAAAATTAATAGGTCAACCTTTTGGTGCAACGGCAACCGTGTTTCCAACAATTGGTATCAAATCCAAAGGTTCTAGGTTTGAATCTCCCCCACGAGTGACGCGGGCTCCTACAAGTGACGCTGGGGGGATTGTTGGCAATGAGCCAGCATCTCTCATGGGATACGTGACATGGGTTAACTACCTCCTGTGGATTCATTAACTCTGGCAGTTGTATCAAGCATTAATAGGTCAACCTTTTGGTGCAATGGCAACCGTGTTTCCAATAGGAACAAGAATCAAAATAGATCCCTAGGACCCCAGCTAAGTATGTTCAGAGGAATCATTCAGTAGATCAAATCATTGCGGATAAGAATGAAGGTGTGCAAACTAGGAGAAGGTTTGCAAAAGCAAGTGAGTAAGTAAATTTGTGCTTACTATCAAAGGTAGAGCCCAAAACCTTTACTGATGCTAGCAAATATGATGGATGGTTGAAGGCAATGGAAGAATAATTGAATTAGATAGAAAAGAATCAAACATGGGAATTGGTTCCCATACTAGCTGATAAGAATGTTATAGGAATAAAATGGGTGTTCTAGAACAAACTGAATGAAGATGGTGAAGTTGTGAGGAAAAAGAAAGATTGGTGTGTAAGGGTTATTCACAAGTTGAAGATATTGATTTTGAGGAGACTTTTGCTTCAGTATTCGGAATGGAGGTAATCAAGATGTTTCTTCCCCTTTCTGCTCACAAGAAATTCAAGGTTTATCAAATGAATGTCAAGTCAACATTGTTGAATGGTGATCTAGAAGAAGAGGTCTACATTGAGCAACTGGATGGTTTTTAGTTATCAGAAGATCCAAACATGGTGTACAAACTCAAGATAGCTTTGTATGGTCTCAAGCAAGCTCCTAGAGCTTGGTATGCTTGGTTGGACAAGTACTTACTTCAGAAAGGCTTCAAGAAAGGTACCACAGATAGTAATCTTTACATTAAGGAAGAGGGAGACATTATTCTGATAGTTGTAGTATATGTTGATGACATTATCTTTTGTGGAGATGATAGTATGTGTAAGAGGTTTGCAGAAGGGATGTAGACAGAGTTTGAGATGTCTATTAGTGGTGAGATGTCATTCTTCCTTGGGCTTCAAATTGTTCAGCTACATGATGGTATCTTTGTTTCTCAAGCTAAGTATGTTAGAGAAATGTTGAATAAATTTGGTGTGGAGTCCAAACTAGTAAGTACTCCTATGGTTACTAGTTGTCACTTGAGCAAGGCAGATGAGTCACTTGAAGGTGATCAAAATCTCTATAGATCCATGATTGGAGGACTATTGTACTTGACTACTTCTAGACCTGATATTATGCATGCAGTATGTGTGGTTTCCAAATATCAATCTAATCCTAAGCAAACTCATGGGAAGGCAGTAAAAAGAATATCCAGATACTTGAAGGGAACTCTAAATTATGGCTTATGGTATCTAAGAGGTAATGATTTTGATTTGAGTGCTTACACTGATGTTGATTGGGCTGGTTGTATTGATGATAGAAGAAGTACATGTGGTGGTGCTTTCTTTTTAGGAAGCAGATTGGTTTCATGGCATAGTAAGAAACAAGATTTAATATCTTTATCAATTGTAGAGGCAGAGTACATTGTAGTAGCATCCTGTTGTACACAAGTATTGTGGATGGAGCAAATATTGAAAGATATCAAGGTACAATATGATGAACCTATTCCTATTTTGTGTGATAATACTAGTGCTATCAATATTTCCAAGAATCTAGTGATGCATTCTAGAACCAAGCATATATTAATTAGGTATCACTTTTTGAGAGAGAAGGTTGCAGATAAAGAAGTGAAGTTGGAATGTGTTCCAACAAAGGATCAAATTGTAAATATTTTCACAAAGGCTCTTGCAAAGGATACTTTTGAGTATCTCTTGCAAAAGTTAGGGGTAATTGCCCCTCCTTCTTGATACAGGAGCATTTGGAAGTCTTTCAAGTAAGTTGAGAATAGTTAATGATAAATTGCAGAGTGCTAGGAAGGGGACATTGGAGATTACCACATTTCACTGCATTTGCACATTAGAGATTACAGAGATGGATTTAGTTTCTATGACATGACATCTACATCATATTCAAATTATAGGTCATTTGGATTTGTTTCTTGAAAATTATCGCTATCAGAAGATTACCTATTTCATATAGTAGAGCGGTCAGTATTCAGTTGGAGTCTAATGGGTTTGCAAAGAAATTCTCTGACTTGTAGAGCCTAATGGAACATCACTCAAGGTAGCTTAGGACCTATCTAACCTTCCTGGAGAACTGCACCAAGTTCCTATCATTTGTAGAGTAGTGCTGAGTGTTTAGGGCAAACCTATTTGTTTCCTACTTGTTTCATGTGCTAGTTAACATTTGGCCAACATGATAATGTTTTAAAGGCTTGCAGAGGATATAAAAGAAGAATAGAAGATTGTTTCAACTAGCAGAAGTGTGATGTATGAAGATATGAAGCAAGAAGATGAATTGATTTGATCTGGAGAGGATAGAAGAGTAGAATTAGAAGACAGAGTAGAGAGCAAGAGAAGATACAGAGCAGAGGTTTCAGAAGGAAATGAAGGAAGACATAGAAGAATGTTGTTGTGTTGTATGAATCTTTTGTAAACTTGGGTTGTGTCCTAGCTCATGAAAATCCCTAGAGGCATATGTAATAAGGTTTGAGATTATAATATAATAAGAAGTGATCTTTGAAGGCTAAGTTTTTTCCCTTTGAGGGTTTTCCAAGGATAAATCTTGTGTCATGTGTTTATGAATATCTCTTTTCATTCTATTGTTAGTTGTATGTTTCCATTGCATCTTGTTGTGATCATGGTGTTGATTGATTAAAGACGCAAGGTGGGATAGTCCTTCATTGGACCCTCCTACCTTGACTACATCACTTCTTCTTGCTAGATGCATAGTTGGTGCATCTGTCCAAGGGGAGTAATTCATACTATATCTTTTTCTTGGACTGATGGTGGCTACCTCTTAGGGGGAGTAGGTAATGGTTGTTTTTGATTAGGGGGAGAAGGTTGAAAAGGAGATTTTGTGCCCTAAGGGGAAAAGTAGTTGCCCTTTGTCCTTGATGTAAAAGGACAAGAATGATCTAGTTTGTGTTGCCATCAATGCCAAAGGGGGAGATGGTTGCACATATGCTACCTAAGGTTGTCACTATTGTTGTTGTCATTAATGTCAACACTCAGTTTGGACACTCATCTTGGATTCTTATGTTTATGATATACTATGATGTTGCTGATGTTCTTGGTTGGATGTCATGTCTTGTTCAATGTCAATTAAGGTTGTGTTAAGTATGTTTGTTGTCAGTAGAGATGATATCAGGATGATATATTAAGATGGGAATTAGAATCATTAAGATGGGGATTAGAAGTAATGCTGATGTTGAGGAGATGTTGTTGATGGCCTAAAGCATGTTGTATGCTCTCTCCTATTGTTCCTAAGGGTGTATGTGTTGTTATAAGAAGGTTCTAGTCTTTGGATGTTAGTGAAGGTTTCTGATGTAGGAAGTTGCCTTGAAGACTAGTTGGTAGAATGCTCTACATTCCTCCGCATTTGAAGATATGGTCATGCAATTTAGAAGTTGATTTTAGTATGTGCTAAAGGTGTTATATCTAGGAGTTCAAGTCATTATACCTTTAGCGGTGAAAGTTACAAGTGAAAGAATTTTGGTATGTGCCTCTAGAAGAGTGAAGTGATGATAAAGGCTTATTAGAATTCTCTGTATTCCTGCAGATGTGAAGATTTGATCATGTAGTTTTGTGAACATGATCAGAGATGTTTAATGCATTCTAATTTATAGTATTGGGTGATTTGGTGGTCCACAAGTTTAGTTTTTCAAATGACAGTGAGCTACAAATAGTTTCAAATGCCTAATTATTCTCAGAATAAATCTTGAAGGTATGTGCCACAAAGTTCTTGTTGTGCGAAGATCAAGGAATATTTGGAGGTTTTTGTGTGGGTCATGTCAACTCATCAAAGAGAAGAACAAGTACTAGTTAATCATTCATGAGTACCGCCAAGTTGTAATAAACGATGTGCTACAAGCTTCATGTGTTCTTGCTTAAGGGAGACCTAATTCAATTTTGTGAAGTGTGAAGATGTTATTCTATGAAGGATGATGGTGTGAAGGATGCTTAGGACCAGGTTAAGCATGTGTTGGAATTTGCAAGGCGTGTTTCTCTTCCTAGAGTATCATGTAGTTCATGTTAAGGCTTATCCTCTACATGTTTCATGTTCTGTGATCTCTGGCCAACTTGTAAATTGTAATACTCTTGTTGTCTCTGGCTGACTTGTAATTTAATAATGTAATATCATGTATATATTGTAAACCTTACTTTGATCTAGGTGAGGTATGATTGCAAATATGACTATGTGAAGATTAGAATATGAATATGATATGCATTATGATGTGCGACTAAAGGAGAAAGAGAAGAAGAGATAGATCATGTCCTGATTCATCATGAAGACATTTTTCAGACACGAGGGAAGTGAAGAGTGTGCCTAACTAATTGCCGGAGGTAGTGAGCCAAAGGCAAACCTTCTTGAAGGTTGAAAGCAGTGAGTCAGTAAGCTATTGAGAAGACTATTGAAGAAAGTACAAAAGTTTTTAAAGCAGAAGAGAAATCATCAAAAGAGGGGTGAAAAGGTAGAAGTGAAATCATCAAAGGAGTGAGCTTCATTGTCAATTTCAAACAATAGAAGGACTATCATGTTGTAATCATTTCTAAGCTTTTCTTAGTTTAGGGAGTAGTTACTTCATTGGGTTGTAGCCCTAAAACAAAGCTAGTAGGGAATTGTAGCTTCCTTGGGAGTGACTCTAAAACCTTTCTTCAAGGAGTAGTAGCTTCCTTGGGTTGAAGCCCTAAAACAAAGTCAACAGGGAGTAGTGGCTTCTTTGGGTTGTAGCCTTAAAACAAAGTTGTAATTTTTATAGCAGTGAGCTTCACATATTGTGAGTTAATCCTCACTGTGGTTTTTCCCCTCTAGGGTTTTCCACGTATATTTGGTGTTATGTGTTGTTATGCATTGTGTTGATCTTTCATGTTTCTATTAATGTTGTAAAGTTTAAGTTTTAATCTGCTTCGAAGGATTTGATATTTGTTTGGATACTGATTCACCCCTCCCCTCTCAATATCTAGCTATGTTCAACAAGAAGAAATGATAACATGAGGAAGAATTCATTTGTTCCTACAAAACATGATGTTGTGATCTCTCATTCCTTATATGGCTATTGTTATGCATGCAATAAGTTTGGTCATAGGGTTGTTGAATGTAGAACTAAATTAAGGAGAAATGGAATGACTCCAAAATACAAGGTCGTTTGCTACAAATGAAACAACTTTGACCATAAAGAAAGATTCTGTAAGAGTGGCTTTGTCAAACCACTTGTTTGGCACAAGAAGATAGAGAAAATTGTGACTCAACAAAAGAAGGAAATGGAAAAGATATGGAGGAAGAAGATAGATCAAGATAATGAGAAGAAGAGTTTGTGCTTCTACCTAGTGTAGAAGACTTTATTGTTGATTGAGATAAGGCATAGAGTCAAGGGAGCTAGTCAGTTTATATCTATTCTTTCCCCCTAAATATTTGTGGTTTCTACAAATGGAAGCTAAGAATATAGATGAGTTGGAATGAAAACAGTTGATAAAGATGTTGATAAGGAAAGATAGTTTATTTCCCCCAAATTTCTGGAACAAAATCACATAATGCAAAGGATTGCGGAAGGTTTTAAGTCTATGTGAGTTCATAGAGCAACCCGGTAGCAGTTTACCTAACCAAATAAAGGTGCATTAAATGAGGAATGCTAGGGCAAAATTGTAAAGTACTTATGCTTTCTTTGGAAGATCAAATCTCATTTGAAGACAAATCTTTTGCATTCAGAGCTAAGGAGAGAAGAAGCCTTTTAGATCACTTGGTGAATTGAGCGGAAGGAAAATCTTGGTTTCCAGAGCACTCGAAGTTGGAACCCTAGCAATTGAAGAACAAAGGTATTTATCAGAACTACCATTTGTCAAAACCCTAGTCTTTGAATTCAAAGAATTTTGAGATGGCTACTTTGTAAGGAGTCGATGTTTATGAAAAACCTAGGCCAAAGTATAGGAAGTACCCTTTTAAAGCAATGGAAACTGATAGGGATGGGGAATTTTCAAGAATTCAGACACGTGTATACTGAAGATGTTAGGATTTACATTCACTCTAAGCTAGATGAAATTGATCACATGAAGTTTGAGGAGCTTAGATACTGACTCTTGGATCATGATGTTAGTTACAAACTAGAGTTTTCCAATGTGGTGGCCAAGCGACTAGACATATGGAAGGATTTTCTTAATTTTTGTGATGAGCATGAATGGGTAAGATACATTCTGAGCAGGATTCATGATGATTTTGTTGGCAAGAGACACTGTGTGGCTTCATGATTGTTATCATTGATGGAAACAAAGTCTACCCCACACATCCCCAGAGCACAATATGACTATACTGGAAGTAAGATTGAAGAATGTTTTGGTCTGGTGAACAAGAACAGATCATGCAGCAAGGTCTGACAATCAGGTTCGGATCTCTCAGAGGATGTATCTTAGCAAAGTACACAATTGGGGAAGTCAAGAGGAGTACCATTACTACTACATTCCAGAGATTGAGCCTCTGGTGATGAAAGAGTGAAAAGATATGAGCATCTAAGTGTTGGGTTCCTGACAGGGAGAGTAGACTAAGGAAGAACTAACCGGCAGAGCATCAGACTTTAATCTGGATGAGAAATTGATGGTGATCAAGCTTTTTGGGGGATCATTCATGGTTGGCTAACATGATTCATGACTTATATGTCTATGTCCTTGATACGCATCACATAGTAAGCATAGATTCAGCTGACAGATCAGTGTCTTGGGAAAATCTTGAGTATTCCGGATGCCGAATAGAAAGATGTTGAAATCCTTGGTGCAGATATATATACCAGATGGATTTTGGTATGAAGCAGAGTGTGTGTGATATAATGTGCAAGAAAAGGTAGAGAGAAGTGTAGAAGCAACAATACAAGTCTAGTATGTGACAGAACAGTAGCACTAAAGTAGAGGAAGAATGAAGTGCAGTAGATTAATATATTAAGCGTAACTAGAACTAAACCTTAGCATATGTGGATGCCTCTCTTCAGTTCAAACATCTGGTTACCTTCTACAACCTGTAGATAGTGAGTCTCTTGTAGGCAGTGTGCCTCTTGTGAGCAGTGTGCTCGAGCAATGAGCCCTAATTGGCAAGTGCCATTTTGTACTTCTTATTCTTTTAATAGATAATACAATCTTGGGTTAGTCACCCCGTGGTTTTTCCCTTAACAGGGTTTTCCACATAAAAAATCCTTGTGTCATGTATGTTGATTTATTTTCTGCTCTCATGATTATGAATGCTTATATGTTTTGATGCTGCACTAATTGTTAAAGAAGAAAAGAAAGTTAAATATTTAAGATAACTTATTCACCCCCCCTCTCAGTTATCCACCTTGTTTCCAACAATTGGTATCAGAGCTAAGTTCCTCCAAACAGAGCCTAATAGCTTAAGGAAGATCTAGGAATTTTAATGGATATGTATGGTATGAGGGAACAAATTCAGTTTGCCCTAGATGATCTTGAACAATCTCACTTTGAAGTTAATAACTTGAGGGAAAGACTCAAACAAGCTGATGATTTCATAAATGAATTAAAAGAGAAACTGAGTATCTCTGTGAAAAAGAGAAAGGAACTACTTCAACAATTAGCAAGTCAAAGTGAAGCCAATGATACTAATGAAGATCTGAATGAGAAGAACAAGTTATTTGAGAAGCTATCAAAAGAGGTCATTATGGTAAGACATGAAATGGAATCAAGGGTTATAAAATTCACCCAAGAAATTGAAGAGAAAAGAAAAATTGAAGATAATCTAAAACAATCTCTCAAGGAGAAATCATAAGACTGCCACAAAATGGATAGAATAATCAAGCATCTAGAATCTAATCTTGAAGAAGCTAGAGATAATGAAGAACAACTTGAGAATCAAATAGACACTCTTAAAAGGGATCTTCAAATAGCAAAAGAATACAAAGAGAAATTCAAGATAAGCTCTAATCAACTTGAAGTTCTTCTTGAAAGCCAAAAGAGGGTAGATGACAAGCATGGCTTGGGGTATGAGAAAGTTGAAAGCTCCGGATCCGGTCAGAAGAACTCTAGATCAAGAAATCCAAGGAACAGGCCTAGAAGACCTCCAGTAAGGCAACCAAATGCTCAAAGATATCCATCCTTTAATGGATACTGCTACAATTGTAATAACTTCGGTCATAAAGCAAATCAATATAGAAGAATAATGAATCAAACTAATTCATCCTTCTCTGGACAGTGTTTGAACTTGAAAAAGTATGGTCACAAATCTCATGAATGTAGAAATATGCAAATAAACAATTCATTCAATGGTAGATGCTTTGCATGCAATAGAATGGGACATATGGCTAATGAATGCAGATCAAGAGGATATCAATCAAATTTGCAAATCAATGTTGTTTGCTACAATTGCAATAGATCCGGTCATATTGCCAAATTCTATAGAAATAAGAATTGGGATAAAAAGGGTCTGGTGCATCATAATCAAAATCAAGACAAAGGAAAAGGAAAAGTGAATGTGGATGAAGTTCAAAGGGAGATGAACAAGATTTGGGTGAAGAGAAGTACAAAAAATGTTGGGGATGGATCCACACCAAAATATGGTGCTGATATTCCTTCTAAAAACTAAATAGATGAGCTCTGGCTCAAGGGGGGTCACAAAGGAAAATAAATTCCCCCAGCCAGTCAATTGGTGCCTGAAATTGTCACATGGAAAGTTGCAGATTAAAGGGTTCTCAGAGAAATATCTAAATAACCCTCAATAAAAATATGAAAGATCCACAAAGGGGTTTGAAGAGGTTAATCATCCAAGATTGATCTGGTTTGACAGTCATCCGATAAAAGCAGGACTTTCACAGTTAGATCTAGTATGATTCAAAATTGAAATACCTTGATCTGCGGATAAATGGAATGATTGGAGAAAGGGAGATACATTGTCAATTATCACCAAGAGTAATTCTAAGTGTATCTCAGTGATTCAGAAGGATCTCTCTGTGAACAAGGTCAGAACAAGGGAACCGGAATGACTTAAGGTGTGCATTTATTGCATTATGAAATTAGGGTTTGCGTAGAAATATAAGGGTTCTTTTATTCATCATTTGCACATTTGCATTCGAGAAGAAGAAAGAAAGAGCTCTGCAAACAAGATTGCTTCAACCCTCTCAAAAATCAACCATAGAATCTGATTCAACCACCGATCTTTTCTGGCTCATATCGTGAACCCTAGAAGCGTAAAAAGGTTTTTCTGTTCTTGGATATCTTTCTTTGAATAGTTTGAAAGATGGCTACTCCAAATGTTGTTAAGATCACTGATAGGCTGCGCCCAAAGTTCAAAAAACATACTTACAAATCCCTAGAAGTTGATCCCTTAGGTACCTTCTCTAGCATTCTGCATGGGTGGTGCAGGAGCACCCCTTCATCAAGTAAATTAGCTAAGGGAGAAGCTTAAAGTCTTAATAGGTTGTTATGCATTTACTATGTAATAAGCTCTATTTGACCAACACATGCTATGTATGGGTTGTTTCTGTCTTTTGGACACTTGTCAATCTGTAAATGACAAGGTTATTAGTTTTTTAGTTAGTTATGATCTCCCAACTGCCTGGAATTGTTTCCCAGCCGCTGGGAATCATGTCAATACTACTATTGGCAAGTTGATAAATAGCTCAGCTCAGATCGATTGGAGATATAGATTAAGATAGATTGAGATTTCTATAGGAAGCAGGGAAGTTCTAAAACTGTGTAATTAGATATCGGTATCAATTCCTGGAGGCAATAAAAGAAAGATCCTGTTTGTGTTGTTTCCTGGTGTTCGATTTCCTTGTATAGTCAATTTTCTAGTTTACAGCTGAGATGGGTTCTTTAATCCATTTCCACTGGTTGATTACTTCGTAATCAGTGGAATGGCTGTATATATTAGATTAGGTTTTCTATTTTGTTTTGCATTTTGTTTCCGTAGGATTGAGTTTTGTAGCATGCTAAGATGAACCCTAGCATCCTCATGTGCTAGGCTATTAAAGTTAGGAAAATTTGTATGTTTGTGGAGGAACGGTTTGGTGAAGCTGCGCAAGTTTTAGCTGTGTAGATTGGCATTGTAGATAGTTTAAGTCCCTAGGTTGAACCAATTTCATAGGTTCAATGACATTTTAGTTCAACGACCTTTTGGTTCAACGAAGATAGAAAGTACTATATTGGATTCCGCAGTTAATTTAAATTGGGCCAAAGTCGTTTGTTTGAACCAATTTCAAAAGTTTGAGAGTTCACTAGTTCAATAACAATTGAAGCTAAGTGATTGACATGGTAAGTTTGGCAGAGGAAATCTTTTGGTTGAACCTTTGAACTGGTTCAACGGTTCAAAGGTTCGACGGTTCAAATAGTGACAATATATCGACAGTGAAAGGAAAAGAAGGCCCACAGAACGAAGAAGGAAGTAAAGGTTGTTAACGATCGTTGAACCACCCATTGAACCGGTTCAACGGTTCAATGGTTCAACGAGCCCGGTGAGTTCAATGACAGGTAGCGGTTCAACGGTTCACTCGAACAGTGGTTTGGTAGTCGAAGAATGAAGGTTCAAAGGTTGCACCGGTACAATGAAGGCTGCGAGTTTGACAGTCCACCATGTGTGCTAACAACATTTGATATAATAGAATATTAAGTGCTAGAGTACAGTGTTTCAACTACAGTCACAGCCACATTTTAGATAGGTTCCACCAATTTCAGCTGCGCACTCTGCATCATAGTGGTATTAGAGCAAAGGAGTATCTTCTGGGAAGATAAGTAGATGACAAGATGTCAGAGGAAGAGGGATCATCAGAAATCCCAACAAGGATGACCAACGATGAGTTGGCTATTCTGGTAAAGAAGCAGATTGCAAAGAGCAAAGCAGTAAAAGCTCATAATCAGGCCTTGAAAGATGAGTTGGAGAAGTTGAGGGACAAAGTAGGTTCTAGTAAAGATGATGATAGGGATGAAGAGGAAATCCCTAGGCGGGAAGAGGTAGACATTGCTGCAGACTAGAGACCCTTATTGAATGCCCTCAAATCCATGGAGAGGAGAACCATGGATGTAAAACTAGATTTTCTAGTATTTACAGGAAAGGTGGACCCTGATTTAGTGATGGAGTGGATAGACTCCTTGAATAATTTCTTTGAAATAGAGGAAATACCAGAATATCAAAGGGTAAAGATGGCTCAGTCCAAGATGAAAGAGGCTACATTAACTTGGTGGAATTTCATCCAAGACAGCAGGGTGAAAAAAGGTAGAAACAGAGTTGCTACTTGGAAGAAGATGGTGGCTTTAGTGAAGGAAGCCTATGTTCCATTGGATTACAGTATCCAATTACATAAAAGGAGACAGAATTTGAAACAGAAAGAGTTAGATGTCAATTCATACACTAAATGATGCAGAGTGGCACAAGGGAAGCAACAAGGGTTATTCTTCTTTGCCCACTCACCCACTTCACTACTTCAACCAACCAAAGTCACATCCAAGGGCATATGAAGGATTTGTAAACCAGGCTATTGTTCAATCCTCAAGACTCCTTCCACACCTTGAGGCAAGCCTACAAACACCCTTTCCACAGTTGGTTTGATCCTCAACTTCACACAATTCTCCAACCTCTACTTGGCCTAGTAAGGCTACTAGCCCTCCAACACTAGTTTTCTCCACACAACTTGACAAAACCCTAAATGACTAGGCAAGAAAATGATTGATTTGAATACCCTTTAAGGGACTCTAACAAACTTTCAAGCCTCTAATCTCAACTCTACTCCAGCAACTTAGAACACCCACTAGGTCTCTTGGCCTAATTGATCAGTTTAGGGCTAGGTTACAAAGCAAGTGGTCTAACTTGGGTTCATAGATCAGGGACAGGAACTTGGATCACCTCTACCACCTCCAAACAACTCAAAACCACCATTCATTCACTCACCCTATTAGGATTTTGTCATTTACATTAGCAAATAGCATAAATTTGGTCAAATACCTATGAATACTTGACCTAGGGCATCACTCCAAAAATTGAAGACAGTCTTTCCTAGCCAAATGCTTTTAGAATCAGGTAATATACATCCCTAGCCTACATTTCACTGATTTGCATGAGATTTCACTAGTTGGAATGCATTCTAGGGCGGATTTTGTATGACAAACCCTAGAAAACAGGGTTTTGACCAGTTTGGAAACAAATTACAATATCTCCCTCCTACGATCACTTCAAGACCTCAAACTTGTTGCATTCGAACCCTAACTCCAACTAGTTTCAGAAAAATAACATTGATCCACTTGGCCAATCTGTACAGAGCATACAATAGTAGGAAAATAGGGAAAAATAGTCAATTTTCTTTTTTTATGTGCCCAAAACTCCGTACCAAAACTTCTCTACCGTACAGGAGTGAGATGACAACAGTATAAACTGATCCAAGTTGGTAGCCAACCTCCAACAATAGTTCTCAATTGTCAAAACTGAGTGGCAACCGGCCAAATACATGACACCTTTGGACAACTATGGTGTTTTGCATTAACACAAGGATGTTGATTGGTTTGGCTTGTCCAATGGAGTCCAAACAACTATCCTACTCTCCTAAACATGCCAAAACACAAAACTAGCCAATAGACTCAAAGAAAACATCATTAGCTACTAGGCCTAATTGACTCAACTAGGGTCCAAATGGACTAAGAAGGATTTGAGGCTTATAAAATTGCCCCAAACCTCTTGACCATACAGAGTGGACCTTACAACCATGGCTAGAAAGCCTTATTACCAAACATACCAACCAAAAACTTCAAATTGGTCAAAATGCATCAAAATGCTCTTAGGTACCCTGCACCATACACCCACTGTTAAACAAAACTCAAGTCTCTTGAGTTGGGAATGCTGTCAAATGTGAATCCTACCTTCTCAATGTCTGCTCCGCTCATCCAAGTGGCATCCTCCTGAGGTTTATTGAGCCACTTCACCAAATATTCATAATAGGTGTGCCTCCTAGTTTGTTTTGCAATCCTTTTATCCAAAATGTATTCAATCTGATCAGGAGATGAAGGAATCAGTTCTTGAAGTGTCTGATCAGTTTGTTTCTCTACAACAGATGTCTGAGGATCAGATCCCTTATAAGGATAAAGGTCTGAAACATTAAAAATTGGTGACAAGGCAATGCCATCCGGTAGCCTGATTTTGTATGCATTTTCTCCACATTTCTTGAGCACTTCACAAGGCCCAATCTTCTTCATGAGTAGCTTAGTGTATTTACCTACAGGGAGCCTCTCCTTTTTAAGGTGTACCATGACCAAATCCCCTTCCTTGAACTGCAAATCCTATCTCTTTCTGTCAGCAAACTGTTTATACTTTTGAGAAGTGGACTGCAATTTCTATTTTACTTGTTTATGGACATCTTTCATCACTTGGACAAAGTCTTTAGCCAATGCACTACTCTTCTCTAGTCCTCCAACCTCTCTAAGTTCCAAAATACCCCTTGGGTGAGTGCCATAAACAATTTGAAAAGGTGACAGGCCGGTGCTTCTATTGACAGTGTCATTGTATGAGAACTCTGCCTGAGCCAAAACCAAATCCCAACTAGTACCGTGCTCTTTAGTTAGACACCTTAGGAGGTTGCCAAGTGACCTATTGATCACCTCAGTTTGACCATCAGACTGAGGATGATAGGCTGATGATAATGACAAGTTTGCACCTAGTCTTTTCCAAAGTGTCCTCCAGAAGTGTCCTATGAACTTGGGGTCTCTGTCAGAGATTATGGACAAAGGTAAACCATGTAATCTAACTATTTCTTTGAAGAAAAGACCTTCTATGTGTGAGGCATCATGTGTGGTTTTACATGGGATGAAGTGAGCCATTTTTGAGAACCTATCTACAACCACAAAGATGCTATCATGTCCATTCTTGGTCCTAGGTAAACCAAGTACAAAACCCATGCTTATGGAATCTGAAGGCTTTGAAGGAATAGGTAGTGGAGTGTATAAACCTGCATTTGATGCATGCCCCTTGGCTCTTTGGCAAATTTGACAAGTTTCTACAAACTTTCTTACATCAGTTGGCAACTTTGGCCAATAGTAGTATCTTCTAAACAATTCTAGGGTCTTATCAATGCCAAAGTGGCCTAACATGCTACCACAGTGCTTCTCCTTAATAATATTCTCCCTAACAGACCCTCTTGGGATACACAACATACTACCCTTGAAAAGATATCCATCTTGTATCAAAAAATTAGAAAAATCAGTGTTATACCTGCCTGTCATGGCTTTGCAAGATTGGTAAGGTTCTTTGAAGTCTTCATCTTCTTCATACTGATCTTTAATGGCATGTATACCTGTACTTTCCAACTGAATAGTTTGAACAACAAGATTTCTCCTACTTAAGGCATCGGCTACCTTATTGGCCACTCCTTTCTTGTGTTTAATTGAGAAAGTATATGCTTCGATGTACTCCATCCACTTGACATGTCTGTGGTTTAACTTTTGTTGCCTGTTCAAGAAGCTCAAAGCATGGTTATCAGTAAAAACAACAAACTCCTTGGGTAGTAAATAGTGTCTCCATTTTCTCAATGATTGAACCATTGCATATAACTCTAGATCATAGGTAGAATAGTTCTGTTTTGCCTCATTTAACTTCTCACTAAAGAAGGCTACAGGCCTCCCATCTTGACTTAGGACTCCCCCAATAGCCCTCTTACTTGCATCACACTCAACAACAAAGGTCTTATCAAAATCAGGTAGCACAAGGACCGGTTGTTCTGATATTTTCCTCTTTAATAGTTCAAAGGCTTGATTGGCCTCATTTGTCCACACAAATACACACTTCTTGCCCCCTTTTATAGTGTCAACAAGTGGAGCACAAATGGCACTAAACCCTCTAATGAACTTCCTATAAAAACTGCATAAACCATGGAAACTTCTTACCTCAGAGGCTGTAGTAGGTGTGGGCCAATTAAGAATGGCTTCCACCTTGCTTGGATCCATCTTGAGGCTACCCTTAGAGATGACAAACCCCAAGAATGTCAATTCTTCTTGTAGAAAGACACACTTGTCAAGGTTAATTCTCAACTTCTCCTCTTGAAGCCTCCTAAGCACTTGATGGATATCTCTAATGTGATCTTCCTTGCTGTCACTGAAAACTAATATATCATCCAAATATACAACAATGAACTTGTTAAGGAAAGGTTTTAGCACCTCATTCATCAACCTCATGAAGGTGCTTGGTGCATTTGACAAGCCAAAAGGCATCACAACCCATTCAAATAGCCCTTCATTGGTTTTGAAGGCCATTTTCCACTCATCCCCCTCCCTTATCCTGATAGTGATCTTGTTGATGGCCCTGGAATCAGTGCATAGTCTCCATGTTCCTTTCTTCTTGGGTGCAAGTACCGCAGGTACTGCACATGGACTAATACTCCTCCTGATAAGCCCTCTATCCAAAAAGTCTTGGATTTGTCTTGCCACTTCTACATTTTGCTCTAGGGTCAACTTGTAGGCTGCTTGGTTTGGTAGGGTGGATCCAGGGATGAGATCAATGCAATGACTAATCTCCCTCTTTGGTGGAAGGGCATCCTTGCTTTCATCGACTATCACATCATGAAACTTCTCCAATAGTTCCTCCACTTCTTTTGGTCCAATCCTCCTAAGAGGCTGTTCTACTTTGATCTTCTTATGATTTGCATCCTTGGGCTTGATGACTACTGCAAAACATGGCACCTTCTCCTCCTTGAGGTTAGCCAAAAACTCTTTTTCACCTACTAACATAACTGAACTAGGAATAATCTTTTCCTTGCTATCATCAATCAAAAGAGTCATTGTGAAATTTTCACCATTTTTAGACAAATGAATTACATTTTGCTTACCATCATGTTGTGCACTTGTATCATGTTGCCAAGGCCTTCCAAGAAGAAGGTGGCATGTATCCATATCTACTACCTCACAAAGAATCCTATCATGATATTCACCTATCTTAAATTCAACCCAACATTTCTCTTTCACCATAATTTGTTGGTCCTTGGTTAACCAAAAGACTCTATAAGGGTTAGGATGAGGTATCCTTTGCAATCCTAACTTAGTCACCATTTCATTAGAAGCTAAATTCTCAGAAGAACCTGAACCAACTATTACCTTGCAGACTTTTCCTTTCACCTTGCAAGTGGTTCTAAACAAATTGTTTCTTTGGGGCTGCTCCTTGGTGGTTGGCATGATGAGAGACTAGTTAAACATGATGCATTCTCCACTCTCTGGTGCTACAGACCTGGAAGAGGCAGTTTGGTATGATGTGGTGCTTTGACAGTCATCCTCTTGAAGGAGTTGTACCCTTCTATCTTTTTGATTTGCAGCAGTGTTTCCCATCTTCTCTGGGCACCTAAAGGACTGATGTCCTATCTGATTGCAGGAGAAACACCTTCCAGTGAACATTGTGGAACCCCTACCTCCACTTCTTCCTCTACCATTACCTCTCCCTCTAAACTGATGCCAATTAGCACTGTTTCTATTAGCCTGCACTTGACTGCCCTCTTGTGATCTGCCATCTTGGGGTCTAGAAAAGTTTTCCTTGTTCTGAAATCTGCCTCTACCTCTGAAATTTAGATTGCCTCTACCCCTACTGTTTGAATCACCTCTCCTTCTTTGTTTGTCTTCAATCCTCAATTCCATTTGAAAACACTTATGCACTGTCCCAGGGTTAAAGAGACTTAACTCATCTTGAAAGGAGAACTTAAGGCCATTAAGATACCTTGCAAGCTTCTATTTTTCATTCTCATGCATCTTGGCTTTCAAAGACATCTTGTGAAACTCCTCGGTGTATGTGCTCACATCCATGTCCTTTTGTCTCAAGTTTTGCAACTTTTTGTGCAAGTTGACTTCATAATCCTCAGGAGCAAATTACTTCTTGATTTCAAGCACCATCTTCCTCCATGTAGTGATAGGGTTCCTATCATCTTCTATCCTCTCATTTTGAATGAAGTTCCACCAACTCAAGGCTGGCCCTTTCATTCTAGACTTGGCAATCCTTACCTTCTAATTTTCTGCCACTTCATCACACTCAAAATAGTTCTCCATTGCCTCTATCCAATCAAGGCACTCCTATGGATTCATCTTACCAAGAAACATAGGTAAATCCACCTTACTGTCCTTCCTACTCAACTTTCCAAGTGCATCCAGGAATTGTCTTTCTGACATGCCTCCTTGTGGCTCTTCCATGGGCACTTCTTTTTCTTCATCTTGATCCTCTTCATCTGAATCCAAGATGACCTCTGGCTTCTTCGTCTTATCCTTGTCCTTCTTCAACTTCTCTATCTCAGCCTCCATCCTTTTGTTCTTGGTTGCTTGCTCTCTCATTATTTTTGCCAATTCAGCATTAGTCACCCTTTGAGGAATTTCGTCCTCTTCTTCTCTATCTCCCATCTCTTTATGGCTCTGATACCACTTGATGCAGAGTGGCACAAGGGAAGCAACAAGGGTTATTCTTCTTTGCCCACTCACCCACTTCACTACTTCAACCAACCAAAGTCACATCCAAGGGCATATGAAGGATTTGTAAACCAGGCTATTGTTCAATCCTCAAGACTCCTTCCACACCTTGAGACAGGCCTACAAACACCCTTTCCATAGTTGGTTTGATCCTAAACTTCACACAACTCTCCAACCTCTACTTGGCCTAGTAAGGCTACTAGCCCTCCAAAACTAGTTTTCTCCACACAACTTGACAAAACCCTAAATGACCAGGCAAGAAAATGATGGATTTGAATACCATTTAAGGGACTCTAACAAACTTCCAAGCCTCTAATCTCAACTCTACTCCAGCAACTCAAAACACCCACTAGGTCTCTAGGCCTAATTGATCAGTTTAGGGCTAGGTTACAAAGCAAGTGGTCTAACTTGGGTTCATAGATCAGGGACAGGAACTTGGATCACCTCTACCACCTCCAAACAACTCAAAACCACCATTCATTTGCTCACCTTATCAGGATTTTGTCATTTACATCAGCAAATAGCATAAATTTGGTCAAATACCTATGAATACTTGACCTAGGGCATCACTCCAAAAATTGAAGACAGTCTTTCCCAGCCAAATGCTTTTGGAATCAGATAATATACATCCCTAGCCTGCATTTCACTAATTTGCATGAGATTTCACTGGTTGGAATGCATTCTAGGGCGGATTTTGTATGACAAACCCTAGAAAATAGGGTTTTTGACTAGTTTGGAAACAAATTGCAATATCTCCCTCCTACGATCACTTCAAGACCTCAAACTTGTTGCATTCGAACCCTGACTCCAACTAGTTTTAGAAAAATAACATTGACCCACTTGGCCAATCTGTACAGGTTGTACAACAGCAGAAAAATAGGGAAAAATAGTCAATTTTCTTTATTTTTGTGCCCAAAACTTCATACCAAAACTTCTCTGCCGTACAGGAGTGAGATGACAATAGTATAAACCAATCCAAGTCGGTATCCAACCTCCAACAATAGTTTTCAACTATCAAAACTGAGTGGCAACCGGCCAAATACATGACACCTTTGGACAACTATGGTGTTTTGCATTAACACAAGGATGTTGATTGGTTTGGCTTGTCCAATGGAGTCCAAACAACTATCCTACTCTCCTAAACATGCCAAAACACAAAACTAGCCAATAAACTCAAAGAAAACATCATTAGACCTACTAGGCCTAATTGACTCAACTAGGGTCCAAATGGACTAAGAAGGATTTGAGGCTTATAAAATTGCCCCAAACCTCTTGACCATACAGAGTGGACCTTACAACCATGGCTAGAAAGCCTTATTACCAAACATACTAACCAAAAACTTCAAATTTGTCAAAATGCATCAAAATCCTCTTAGGTGCCCCGCACCACTGAAGAATTCATGAAACTATGTGTCAAGACAAAGGTAAAAGAAAATGAGGAATAGAGGGTAGCAAGGTATCTCAATGGGTTGAGACTTGCCATCCAAGAAGACTTAAATCTGCATATTCCAAATACAGTTCAGAAATGCTATCAATTGGCACTCAAAGTGGAAGAAAAATTAAAGAGAAGACAAGAGCAGAACAATAGAGGAAGGGGAAGACAGCAAAGAGGAGGAAGAAACCCTTTCAGAGGTAGAGGATATGGATTTGGATATCAAGGTGAATCCAATCAGGAGATCATCAAAGGAGACAGTAGTCAAACTCAAAAAGGAAGTTATGATCAGAAAGGAAACTTTAGGAGTAGAAGACTGCCATTTAGAGGAAGATCCCTGGGTAGAGGATCTATCAGATGCTACAATTGTAATCAAGAAGGCCATATAGTCAGCAGATGTCCAGAAAAAGCATCAAGTTTCATGGGAGAGAGAAGAACAAATTTAATACAAGAATCTGACTGTCAAAGTGTGACAAGCTCAAACACTGGTCAAAGTGTAAAAGCTCCTGATAGTTATGGATATCCTGAGACAGGAGAATCTTTGATGATTAGGAGAGCAATGACCACCATGAAGGTGCCTGACAAAGAACCCCCACAAAGAAAATCTCTTTTCAAGACTACTTGCAATGTTGGAGGAAAGGTATGTAAAGTTCTGATTGACTCTGGTTCTATTGAAAATTTTGTGTCTGTTGAAATGGTAGAAAAGCTGAAGCTTAGAAGGCTGCCACATCCTTACCCATATAAGATTTCATGGCTCACTCAAGATCAGCAAATAGTTGTGGAAAAGCAGGCTTGGGTAGAGTTTCAAATTGGAACATATAAGGACAGATTATTGTTTGACATAGCTCAGATGGATGCTTGCCATCTCTTATTTGGAAGACCATGGCAATATGACTTGAGAACACAACATGATGGGGTTAGAAATACCTATTCAATCACTAAGGATGGTAAGGTGATAGAGTTACTACCATTGATGGAGGAGGTAGAGTCAAAAGGAAAGGAATTCAAAGTAATGTTGGTGGAAGGAAAACAGTTCATGAAAGAGATAGTAGAAGAAGGTGCAGTTGCCTATGCCCTAATTCCATGTCTAAAATAAACTAAAGAGAAGTAGTAAGAAATCAAGGAAGAGAAGAGATAGAGGTTCATAGACCCTGTTGTCCAAGAGCTATTGGATAAGTATAATTCCTCATCTCTAACGGAATACCAAGATCCCTACCACCTATAAGGGATATCAGCCATTGCATAGACCTAATTCCAAGATCTACACTACCAAACAAAGCAGCATACAAGCTTACTCCATAACAGAATGCAGAAGTTGCAAGACAGATTGAGGAATTGTTAGAGACAGGTCTGATTGGTAAAAGTTTAAGTCCATGTGTAGTACCAACTGTACTAGCACCAAAGAAGGAAGGCACTTGGAGACTTTGTACTAATTCCAGGGCTATTAACAAGAAAACAATCAGGTATAGATTTCCAATACCTAGGATAGAAGATTTGCTTGACTGTTTAGGAGGTGCTAAGTATTTCACAAAAATAGATTTGAAAAGTGGTTACCATCAGATCAAAATTAGGCCAAGATATGAATGGAAAACAACATTTAAAACAAATGAGGCATTGTATGAGTGGAAGGTCATGCCTTTTGGTTTGTCCAATGCCCCCAGTACCTTTATGAGGCTAATGAATGAGGTTTTGAGAGAATTCATGGGCAAATTTGTCATAGTATATCTGGATGACATCCTGATTTTCAGTAATACAAGGGAAGAACATCTCAAACATATAGACATGGTTCTCAAGAGGTTACATGAAGAGCAGCTAATGATCAAATTGGAGAAGTGTTTGTTCATGTAGGAGGAGATCACCTATTTGGGTTTTGTTATTTCCCAGGGTAAACTAAAAATGGATAAGGAGAAGGTAAGTGCCATATTGTCTTGGCCAACTCCTAGAACAATGAATGATGTCAGAAGTTTCCATGGGTTAGCAACCTTCTACAGGAAAATTACAAAAGGGTTTAGTCATATCTGTGCAACCATGCTTAACACCATAAAAGGTGGACAGAAGTACAGATTCACTTGGACAAAGGAAGCAGATGATTCATTTGAAACATTAAAGAAGAAGGTGGCACAACAGCCAGTCCTTCCACTTCCTGATTTCAACAAAAAAATTTTAGGTAGAATGTGATGCAAGTCACATGGCAATTGGTGTAGTACTCAGTCAAGAAGGTAGGCCTATTGCATTTTTTAGTGAGAAGCTCAATGATGCTAAGAAGAGATACTCATCCTATGATTTGGAGATGTATGCTCTAGTACAGTCACTTAAAAAGTGGAGGCATTACTTGATGCCAAAAGAATTCATAGTATTCATAGATAATCAGGCCCTTAGTTTCATTAGCAGTTAAGAGAAGCTGAATCACAGACATATGAAATGGGTAGAAACTTTGCAAGCTTTTACTTTCACACTTAAGCACAAGAAAGGGATCAAGAATAAGGTAGCAGATGCTTTGAGCAGGAGAGCTCTAACAGTAAATCAGATTCAATTGGAAAGTGTTGGCATTGATTCCTTGAAGACTATGTATGATGCTGATGAAGACTTTGGAGAGATATATCAAGTATGTACTTCTTTTGGAGATCAATATCATGCTGAATTTTCTGAATTTCTGATCCAAGATGGATTGTTTTTTAAAGGTGGACAATTGTGTATCCCAAGGGGTTCTATGAGGCTGAATATCATCAAGGAGAAACATTGTGGAGCTATGGCAAGTTATTTTGGTTTGGATAAAACTCTTGATCTTGTCAGGAGACATTATTATTGGCCCAAGTTGCAATCAGATGTCAGAAAATTTGTGGAAACATGTGTGATATGTCAGAAAGCAAAAGGCAAATCAACTAATGTCAGATTATATCAGCCATTACCTATTCCTTCTAGACCATGGGAGAGCATAAGAATGGATTTTGTCTTGGGTTTACCAAGGACACGAAAGGTATTTGATAGTGTTTTTGTTGTAGTAGACAGATTCAGTAAAATGGCACACTTCTTGCCATGCAAAACCACTTGTGATGCTTCCTATGTTGCAGATTTGTTTTTTAAGGAAATAGTGAGGATACATGGATTACCATTGAGTATAGTATCAGATCAAGATGTGAGATTTATAGGTCATTTTTGGAGGACTCTTTGGAAGCAGCTTGGAACCAATTTATCCTTCTCATCAGCTTATCATCCTCAAACCAATGGACAGACTGAAGTGGTCAACCGTTCTTTAGGAAATTTGCTAAGGTGTTTGACAAGATAGCATGGAGAAAAGTGGGATAACATCTTACCACAGGTATAATTTTCTTATAATGATACCATCAATAGGAGTACAGGGAAATCACCTTTTCAAGTAGTGTATGGTATCCATCCTAGAGGAATTCTAGAATTGAGAGATCTACCTACAGGAGAATCTATTAGTGTAGATGGAGAAGTTTTTGTAGTAGCAATCAAAGAACTGCATGATCAAGTCAAGAACCACCTTCAGCAAACTACACTAAAGTATAAAGAATATGCTGATAAAAAGAAGAAAGATGTACAGTTTGATGTTGGCAATTTGGTATGGGTTAATCTGAAGAAGGAAAGACTCCCTAAAGGAAAATATACCAAACTCATGCAGAGGAAGATTGGACCATGTCAGATTTTGACGAAATGTGGACAAAATTCTTATGAGATACAACTTCCTTCTGATCTTGGATTGTCACCCATATTCAATGTATGTGATCTAACTCCATACAGACCCAATATAGATGAAGAATAGGAATCATTACAGGGTACAGTAGCTAATGACATTCCTAAACATGATCCACCACACTTATAGAAGATTTTAGCCTCAAGATTGGTAAAGAAGACCAGGAACAAAGAGTATATGGAATACTTGGTGGCTTGGCAGGGGAAACCTGATTCAAAAGCAGTTTGGATGCCTAAAGAACAGATCAAGAAACATGGAGCAGACTTACACACTCTGATCTCAAGTGGGCTTGAGATCTCTTCTCTCGGGGAGTATGGTGCAGGAGCACCCCTTCATCAAGTAAATTAGCTAAGGGAGAAGTCTAAAGTCTTAATAGGTTGTTATGCATTTACTATGTAATAAGGTCTGTTTGACCAACGCATGCTATTTATGGGTTGTTTGTCTTTTGGACACTTGTCAATCTATAAATGACAAGGTTATTAGTTTGTTAGTTAGTTATGATCTCCCAACCACCTGGATATGTTTCCCAGCCACTGGGAATCATGTCAGTACTACTGTTGGCAATTTGATAAATAGCTCAGCTCAGGTTGATAGGAGATATAGATTAAGATAGATTGAGATTTCTATAGGAAGCAGGGAAGTTCTAAAACTGTGTAATCAGATATCGGTATCAATTCCTGGAAGCAATAAAAGAAAGATCTTGTTTGTGTTGTTTCCTAGTGTTTGATTTCCTTGTATAGTCAATTTTCTAGTTTACAGCTGAGATGGGTTCTTTAATCCATTTCCACCGGTTGATTACTTTGTAATCGGTGGAATGGCTATATATATTAGATTAGGTTTTCTATTTTGTTTTGCATTTTGTTTTCACAGGATTGAGTTTTTCAACATGCTAAGATGAACCCTAGCATCCTCATGTGCTAGGCTGTTAAAGTTAGGAAAATTTGTATGTTTGTGGAGGAACGGTTTGGTGAAGCCACGCAGGTTTTAGCTATGTAGATCAACATCGTAGATAGTTTAAGTCCCTGGGTTGAACCAATTTCAGAGGTTCAATGACCTTTCGGTTCAACAAAGATAGAAAGTAGTAAATCAAATTCCGCAGTTAATTTAAATCAGGCCGATAGTGACAGTCTATCGGTAGTCTATCGATAGTGAAAGGAAAAGAAGGCCCATGGAATGACAAAGGAAGTAAAGGTTGTTAATGATCATTGAACCACCCATTGAACTGGTTCAACAATTCAATGGTTCAATGAGCCCGACGAGATCAATGACAGGCAGCGGTTCAATGGTTCACTTGAATGGTGGTCCAGTGGTTGAACAATGAAGGTTCAAAGGTTGTGCCAGTATAATGAAGGTCGCGGGTTCGACAGTCCACCATGTGTGCTGAAAATATTTGATATAATAGAATATTAAGCGCCAAAGTATAGTGTTTCAACTATAGTCACAGCCGCATTTTAGATAGGTTCCACCAATTTCAATCACGCGCTCTGCATTAATGGGGTTCTACACATAGAAGATGTTAGGGTATACATACACGCCAATATTGAGGAATTTGGGGAATCCAAGCTGATGGACATCTATCACAAGCAATTAATAAATGAAACATTTGAACTTAAACCTCAATACAAGGCCATCTGAGATAAGCATTTTAGACATTGCATCCACTTTCCTTGTTTGGCAGAGGATGAATGGGTACGGTATGTTCTTAGCAAAATACATGACAACTTCATGTGGTTGATGAGGCCATTCAAGATAGCAAAAGATACCATGAGGGTGGTAATCAGATTGCACTCATCTGGTGGGTTGCCTACTCTCAAATCTGTCAAGAATCAGACAGTAAGTGAGGCTACTGGATCAAAGTTTGATAAGAGAGAAATGACAATAGAAGATATCACAGATCTAGATATCAAATTTGCCTCTATGATAATTGGCTACAAAATATATCATTCCAGCAGGGAGAACTCTATATCCAGAACTGTAATTTATACTGCATATCAGATGCTAAAGGAAAATGCAGACTATGATCTATGAGAACTTCTTCTGAGCCAACTATTAGAAAATTTGCAGAAAATAAAGAAGGATAAGAAGAACTCATTTAAGTATGGTGGCCTAATACTATGTCTCTTGTTTTACTATATGAATGAGCTACCCGGAACAAGTGGCTAGGTATGGCAAAATGACAGACCGTATGCCATACAAATCAGAGATTATATGTATGGGCTTGGTGATGCCAAGGCTCAAAGCACAGCACTCTGGGGATATTTCAAGAACTTTTAAGGTATGATGTAGGCCAGAGAAAGAATTCCTTAGACAATAGTTGAAAAATATAAGGACACAATGTGTTTTATGGTAGACACTGATCAATGCCTAATGGAGACAATAGAGCCCAAAACAGTCTAGATTATGCCAATGGGCTATGAGGTAGATGAGAAAATCCTGGAACTGCATGTCCAATGCCCACTGAGTCAGCCTAAGGACCCTGAGGCAGAAAGGTTTGGAACCTTTCAAGAATTGTGTGTGAAAATTCATGTTGAGCTCAGACAACTAGAGATGAAAAAGAAAAGTGAGAAGGGAAGTACAGGAAGTTGCCAAAAGTTATGGCATTTCAAAAGAGGCAGTTGATGCAAATAGAGAAAAGATAGAAAGAGTTGAGAAAGAGAAACAAGAAGCAGAAAAGGAAAGTGTTCTGGTACAAGCCTCCTCCTAGACTAGATCCCCCAAGAGCTCTGCACCTACCACCTCTAAGTGCCCAAAAGCCTCAAAACCGAAAGCCAAGACATCTAGTAAGAGAGAAAAGAGAACAAAAACCAAGGCCACAAGGTTCTATATAAGTCAGAAGGATGATGAAGAAATAGAGACCAATGAGGAAGTTAAGAAAATGAGGAAGAAGAAGAAAACATCAGGTGAATCCTCTTCCGATGCAACCAAAGAAGAAGAGGCAGAAGAATTTGTTGAAAGGCCTACTCTCCCTATTGATGATATCATCAAGTCAGTCACAGTGGATGGGAACCTACAACAAGTCACTGAATTTTATGATGAATATAGTGATACTGACAAGAAAATCTTGGAAGATGCTACAGTTAGGTATCTAAACATCTACAATAAGGCATTCATTGAAATCATCTCTCTAATTCCCAAAATTCTAGAGAAGGAACTTGAACTAGGAAAGGAGAATGCTAAGGCAAAGGACCTTGAGATCTAGGAACAAATTGTAATTCAACTCTATCCTTCCATTACTCCAAAACAAATGACCATGATCTTCAAAGATTGCAAGGATGAGTTCCAGAGCAAAGCCAGAATGAACAAACTTATGCTTGGAGAGACAGATCAAGTAGCAAAAGAAACAGAAGACATCCTCCAGAATTCCTACAAGAGATTCAATCTTCTTGTTATAGAGGACTTAGATGATGAACCTTCTGCCATGGATGACGAAGGACTAAGTACATCAAAAGAAGAATATAGTGAGAAAAATGTAGAAGAGCCAAAGGAGATAGGTGAGGAGAGGACTAAGGACTTGGATTCCTCTGTTCTAGAAGAGGAAGTCCATGAAGAAGTAAACATCTCTCTTCCGGATCCCCCAGCAGACTCTGGGACTGAAGGAGAAGAAAGAAAAGAAGAGAAAATTAGTCAAGAAGAAGAGGTAAAGGGAAGAGAAGAAGATCAAACAGAGAAGATCCCAAATGACAGTTCTGAGGTGGGAAAAGGAAAGAAGACTCTGTCTCTTGTAAGAGACACTACTGAGGCAGTAAAAATCTTCTTGAACAAAGAAATGTTAGAGATAGATGAACTGGAATTATTTCAAGGACCACTCAATTTTGACTCCCTCTCTCTGGTCCAAACAATGAAGGTAGCATCTTTTGCTCAAGCTAAGTAAAAGAAAAGCTTCTAAAGTCTCACATGGAAGACTGTGAGCTGATAGAGATTGCATCTGGTGTGCTAGAGAAAATCATGCCATCCTTCCAAAAGGATCTTTCAGCCTCTTCATCTGGTAATCTAAAATCTCTTGTTAATTTTGTTAGCACACATTTTGATTCCTTGGAGAAATTAGCAGAAGAGAAAGTCCAGAAAGAGTTTTTGGGAAAGAGATTCTCCAAAGTACAGGGACTCATAGCAAATGATTGGAGAAATCTAGATATTGGGATAAAGAGCCTAGAAAATGCTCTTAAAGATGGCAGAGAATTATACAAATTTTGATTATCTTGTTCCACAGTCACAATAGACATTGCTAAGAAGGTGGAAAAACAAGAGGGTAAACTGTCGAGTTTATCTCAGAATTTTGATCCTCTCACCTCATTCATAATGAATCAAGAATGCTAGGCTATTACCACTATAAATGAGATAAAGAGGCTTGAGAAGGAGAAGAAGAATAGAATAAGCAGAATGAGTGAACTAAGAGGGATAATTATCCCTAAGTTAGAGGCAATGCATGAGGCCCTAACTGATGCTCAGACTACAGCCCGAACCAATGATCTGGTAAACTTAAGAAGGGTAGAAGCCTTTGAATTTTTGTTAAGTGGTCACATCTCAATTTTGGACAGGATGAAGTAGAGTTGGGCAACAGAATTTGTCCAGTTGAAAACCATTTTTGTAGATATACTTAAGTATATGTAAGTATAACATGTATATATACTTATGCGGCTATGTATTGATTGTTTTTTGCAAATTTTGGTTTGTGGATTTCACCCTTTACCATTGATGTCAAAGGGGGAGTGAGGAGTAGTGAAAAATGTGGAATCCAGCTAAGGGGGAGCTCCGGTAAAAATATACATAAGACAGAGCATCAGCCAAGGGAGAGTTTGTTACGACAGTTAGTCATTTTTCACTAAGTGTTGCCATCAATACCAAAGGGGGAGATTGTTGGCAAGAGACACTGTGTGGCTTCATGATTATTGTCATTGATGGCAACAAAGTCTATCCCACACATCTGCAGAGCACAATATGACTATACCGAAAGTAAGATTGAAGAATGTTTTGGTCTGGTGAACAAGAACAGAGCATGCAACAAGGTCTTACAATCAGGTCCGGATCTCTCAGAGGATGTATCTCAAGAAAGTGCAGACTTGGGGAAGTTAAGAGGAGTACCATGACTACTACATTCCAGAGATTGAGCCTCTGGTGATGAAAGAGTGAAAAGATATGAGCATCTCAGTGTTGGGTTCCTGACAGGCAGAGTAGACTGAGGAAGAACTATCTGGTAGAGCATCAAACTTTAATCCGAATGACAAAATGATGGTGATCAAGCTTTTTGAGGGATCATTCATGGTTGGCCGACATGATTGATGACTTCTATGTCTATTTCCTTGATACGTATCACATAGTAAGCATGGATTCAGCCGACAGATCAGTGTCTTAGGAAAATCTTGAGTATTTCGGATGCCGACTAGAAAGATGTTGAAATCCTTGGTACGGATATATATACCAAATGGATTTCAGTATGAAGCAAAGCGTGTGTGATATAATGTGTGAGAAAAGGTAGAGAGAAGTGTAGAAGCAGCAATACAAGTCCGGTATGTGACAGAACAGCAGCACTAAAGCAGAGGAAGAATGAAGTGTAGTAGATCAATATATTGAGCCTAACCGGAACTAAACCTTAGCATATGTGGATGCCTTTCTTTAGTTCAAACATATGGTTACCTTCTACAACCTGTAGATAGTGAGTCTCTTGTAGGTAGTGTGCCTCTTGTGAGCAGTGTGCTCAAGTAGTGAGCCCTAATTGGCAAGTGCCATTTTGTACTTCTTATTCTTGTAACAGAGAATACAATCTTGGGTTAGTCACCCCGTCATTTTTCCCTTAACAAGGTTTTCGACGTAAAAACTCCTTGTGTTATGTGTGTTGATTTTTTTCTTCTCTCATGATTATGAATGCTTATATGTTTTGATGATGCACTAATTGTTAAAGAAGAAAAGAAAGTTAAATATTTAAGATAACTAATTCACCCCACCCCCCTCTCAGTTATCCACCTTGTTTCCAATAGATTTTATGTTTTTGGATAAACCCTACTAGATCAACAAAGATGCAATCAGGGCAGTAACTAGGTTGTGCTCCACCAGACATGTACCAGTGATGAAATCTATTAAGAATGAGAAGGTCATTGAACTAACAGGAGCCAAAATTGATAAGAGGACCTTCACTGTGAATGATATATTAGATCTAGGTGTTAGATATGTTTCTATGGGGATCACATATAAAGTCTATTATACAAATAGAGAAGGTTCTGCCATCGGGATAGCAATCCATACTACTTACCAAATGGCTAAGGAGGGTAAATACTTTGACCTCTATGAGGTCATGAGAGAACAACTCTTGGAAAACCTGAGGAGAACAAAGGAAGTTGGGTATAACTTCAGGTATGGTACTTTGATCATCTGCTTTGCATTCTATTTCATGAATGAGTTACTTGGTTTGAGAGGAAAGGTTTGGAAACAAAATATTCATGTTGTAGCATAAATTAAAAGTCATATAAGGAGTTTCAGTGATCCCAATCACTACAAAAAAATGTACTAGGGTTTCTTTAAAAACCTACAAACCAACATACAAGAAAGAGATAGAATCCCATCAAATGTTGTGAGACAGTATGAAGGGAAAATTACCTGTTTGGTTGAAAAGGACTTAACTTACATGGAAGAAATTGAGCCTAGGACTATCTAGATTCCTAGATTGCAATATGAAGTCTCTACTGAAGAAATTAAGGCCTATGTTGACATTTTGATCAGCAAACACAAAGATACATATGCTGAGAGGTATGGCACTTATGATGAGATTATGAATAAGGAGCATCATAAAGGTGCAAAAGAGCATCTAAAGAAGTATAAAGGTGAGTTGCATAAGAAATGGAATATTTCATCTTAATTAACTACTAAAGCCCCTACAGAGGAAACACAACATGCTTTTGATGTTCCACCAGCTGCACAAGGACTAAGAAGGACTAGTAGATCTACTTCTGCTACTGTGAATCCACTACGGCCCTCTGGATCAACTCAAAATGCCTCAACTGGGAGAAGGGCGGCATCTAAAATTCTCTCTTAGATGAAAGCAAGTGAAAAGAAGCAAACAAGGAAAAAACATCATGTTGTTATGAAGTAAAAAGAGTCCACATGTCTTTTTAGCTCGTAGGTCCCCATGATTACATTATTCATGCTAAATGTTCATCTTGATGCAAAATTACCTGACACTAATGTAAACTAAGAATAAGGGGCCCATATTTTATCTTATCCCAGACCCAAAAGGAGCCTAAAGACTTGGGTGACACCACCCAAGTCCCTCCTGATTGGCTAGGGAAAAATCAAGTTTATGTTGGCTTGGGACCTTTCAAAAGGTTTCTCCTTGTCAACCCTTTTGGTTTAATTTCATGATTGTTAGTGGGAAAGCATATATAAGTGTGTTTTTGAGTTCATTTGTAAGAAAGATAGAGATAGCTAACTTATGATATTGAAGTGGAGCAAGCAAGAGCATTCATTGTAATTCTAGAGTAGATTTGTGTGTTTGTTTTAGGCATGAAGCTATCAACTATCCACCTTAGGATTTGAAGGATCTTCATCATTCTAAGGGATCATCACATAGGTGATATCATTATTGTTTATTATTATTTGATTCATCATTATTATCATTTTATCAGCCTCTACCCCCATGAGGGCATGCACTCTCTATCAAAAAATGGTGTTGGGAAGCTTGAATGCTATCCCAGGATTTGACTGAGGCAAGTCCTTAAACACCATAACCCCCAAACCCCTTCTTGTCTTCTTGTGTACATGTTACAGGAGCAAGATCTAGAGAATGTGAAGATACAGGAAGATTGAGTGAAGATTAGGGTTTTAGGATCCAACAACAATTACAAAATATTCCTCTATCTAGGACTTGGGCAGTGGCACCCTAGTCTTTCTACTCTTTTTAACTTCAAAACTAGCATCAAGGCAGCATTTACAACATCTTTCCAATTGACAGTATCAGTAGATTCTTCCAACTAGGACTTCGGCGGTCTCGAATTAGTCCTCCAACATCTCTTCTTTCAAGAGATGGGTTCTATCATCTTCCTAATCATCCTTGTGCAATTAGATTCTGGATTGTTGTTGTACATTTTTTGTTATAAATTGGTCTTTGCTAAACTAGGGTTTCATGCATTGTTAACCTCGAGTTTGATAGAAAGGCTGAATTAAATCTGATTCCTCTATAGCATACCTGAGTACAAGATCTATACCTAAGTCCACCTTCATTTGGTAGTGATTTGGCTCGATCTTGTCCTTGAATGTTATATGGAAAAGGGTTTGATGTAGTGTGCATCCTAGTTGTCATCATTCACCTTTTTCATAGAAAACATTTTGGTGAACATGTAGCTTCAAGCATTTGTATCTTTCTAATTGTTCAAATCAGATCTTGCATTGATTCATTACATATTTATCAATATTCATTTGAAAATATTGCATAATTTTGGAAAAAGAGCATATTTAGGCTTTCAAAAAGCTTGCATTTTGATAAAATCTTGCATTAGGTTTTTAAAAATTCTCTTGCATGATCATATTGGTTGCATCAATATTCATCAAATCTAATTTAGCATGGTAATCTTGCATCATTCATATCTTTGATTTAAAAATTCATACTTTTGCAATTACACATTGTGTATTTCAACAATCATAACTACCTTAATATTCATAATCATATTGATCATATCCTTTGTTAGTGCATTGAGTGTTATAAAACTTTGTATGAGTTGTTCACCTGTTGCCCTAACACCAACACCTTGGTAAGATGAAGTTGTAGATTGATGGGTTCTAGTGCTTTCAATAGCAACGACATGCAAACATCAGAAAATACATTACTCAACTCCTTACAAAAGGTGAATCAACATTTTTGCAAAATGTCACTAATGCCAATATGTTGGAAGAACAAACACTTCATGACTCTTAGGACATAATTGACATAGTTCCACATGTACCTGAAGCTCAAATCAAGAACCTAGATAAAGAACTAGCTAATTTTCAAGAATTTATGGGAAAGGAACATCTAGCTCAAGAAGTAGTACCCATTGTTAAAGGTATAAGAGGATTATTGCAAGAATGACAAGAAGGTGTTGACGTAATCCATGGAATAGCCCATATAGTGAATAACAACATTATATCATTGGCTAACTATTCGAACATCATAAAAATTGTGTCATCATCAAAACAAAATGGTACACAAGTATTGGCACCCATACCGACTATGGGAGTATCTACTTATACATCAACAATTCTCACTACACAAGCTTGTGGAAATCCTACCACTAACATGGGAACATCCAATGAGAACATTTATAAATCCATAAACTACAATTACCAACTCATGAATAACTATTCTCAACCACCCGTCAATTCTAATACTGCACCATTCAATAACATGGTATCCAATATGCATACCATATCACCTAGTGATGCAATACTAAACCAACTTTTGCAAAGTATAACATCCTTGCTGAAAAAAGTAGAGAATATGACCACTACTTCATCTCAACCCAATATACCAAAATATCATCCTCACAGTCCCTTATCCTATACAATCTTAAGAGCTCAAATGCGTGACAAATTTGAGACTCCCCACTTTGAAAACTACAGTGGCAAAGGTGTGTTGATTATCAGGAACACTAAGAGGGGGGTGAATCAGTGTTCTATAAATCTTTTCTTGCACCTTTAATTTTAACCATTTCAAAAGAATAATCCAACAGAAGCAAAATATACAACTAAACAACATCCACAAAAGCATGACACATAATACCAAGATTTTATGTGGAAAACCCAAAACGAGAAAAACCATGGAGAGGATTAGCTCTCATATATATATTGCACTCTTTACAAAAATGATGTTTAGGATTGGTCACTCCACGGGCATAGAACATGTTGGCTTACTGCCATGAAGTACAACTAAATTTAGCAGGCTCACTACCTCAACCCTAAACCTAGAAAGACTATAATGAGGGTTGTTAAACCTTGAGGGATGTTAAACCCTACTAGAGGCTCACTGTCGGCTTATTGCCTTGATGACAAAAACTTGCTTCCAATCAGATCACACATGATAATTGAATATTGCTTAAGCATCTGCCACTATGCCTGGGTGTAGTCATTTAGCAACTGAATTATGAATCCCAAGTCTTCATCGTTGCTTCTCTTTTAACTCTACTCTTCTATTTGCATGCTCACATCACACACTTCTATTCCCACACTCTCCTCAATCAAAGATCATTGCACTTATATATATATATATATATATATCCGTATCATGATTTAATCCATCATCAGGTCGGCATCCAAGAAGTCAAACATGTACACAGAAAGATGTATGTTGTCGCTCAATCCAATGCACTATGTGTCGCATGGAATCAAATCTTCTCCCAAATGTTTTCATATAGGTTGGCTCTAATCATTCAATTACATATATAGATCTTTCACACACTGTCCTTTCTCCACATCATGATTTACCTCACCAGTCAGCCTGTTCCTCAAGAGCATGCTTAACAACTTCATCTGTTGACTTACAACTTTTACTGAGGATCTCAAAACACCTTCCAAATCATATCAAGGACTCTCTACACATTCTTCATCTTACCCTTAGAACCGCAAGGCATTATATCATCTTGCAGAGAAATGTGGACCATCAAAACTCAGACTCTATCTCTATCAAAATCTGTCAAACACTATGCTGATACTTAGCAGCTTGCAGCTAACCTTTCGGTCGACTTCAGATCTCCTAACTCTAGGATAAGACACTTCATACAAGTGTTTATAACACCCTACAACCACATGACAAAATACTTATCTGTGGAGGAATGCAGACCACTACACTATGCCCTATTCATTGTTCCTGCTATACCTTTGCTTACCCAGACGTAGACAATTCTTCAAGGTGACTTCTGGAGGAGATCAAGACTTAACCTCTAAAGCATAACACTATCAGACAACTGAGAACATCATCCTAAACCACATTAACTGATCATCATCTATGGAAACATACTATCTGATTTATTGTCTTCTACTCAGAATACTTTCCATAATTAGCCATTTTCTGTCAACTGGACCTAGAATCCAATATGTTCACGGTGAAAGAATCTCTGAGCCTTGTTTCCATCAATGACAACATACAAGTCAATACTAGAGCAGTGTCTCTTTCCAACAATCTCCCCCTTTGGCATTGATGGCAACACTTAGTGAAAAATGCTTGACTGCTCCCCCTTACTATATACATTGTAATTTCTTTCTCCCCCTGAGATGATTATCTATTTTTCACTAATCTACTTCTCCCCCTTTGACATCAATGGCAAAGGGTGTGAACGGGCACCAAAAACTTGTCAAATTTCAAAAATTCTATGTACTCTACCACATATTTACAAGTACAATCTTCATCTTAATATTACATGTGCTTGAGAACATCATTGAATATGTTTTTAATCAGTGTCCACTCTGCATCCCAGTTTTTCTTTGCATTTTCTAGAATCTGAATTTGTCCACTAAGAAGAAAAACTAAGGCTTCAGCCTTTTTGGGATCAGAAGTTGTGTTTGCTTGGACGGCTAACTTGGCCTCTGTAATAAGATTTGTCATTGAGTCTAACTTTAGACAAACTAGTCTTATGAGTTGTCCCATCTTGCTTTTTATTTGATATTTATGATTTATTAAGTCAGTCAAGTCATTGTGAATATTGATGACCTCTATTTCTTTCTTTATGACTGACTCTATTTTTGAATTAAATTTTTCAGAGATATCCAACAATTTTTGTTCCAAATCTTTGATCTTTTCTTCAATCTTTTGAGCAGTTTTGGGCTAGGATAAACAAAACTCGTACAAATCTCCAACATCTTTCACAGCTTTTTGAATGTTGGCTATTGTATTATTTAATTAAGTTTTGTCATTTGCTATCATTATTTTCAATTCTTCCAATCATTTCTCATCAAACTCTTGTCTCACCTTTGTTTTTGCAAATTTCTCAAAGGATTCAAACTGTGTACTTATGAAACTTATTAACCTTCTCAGATGACTAGCTGAGGTCATGGATGAATCCCTTTTGTACGTAGGCAATAGCTTCTCCAAAATCTCAGATGCTTCATTAATCAGTTCACTATCCTCAATGTGTGATTTTAATATCTCCTCTTGAGCCTTTGCCTAAACAATTGTAACCAATTTAAACTTTTGTTCTAGTGACATTATGTCCAAGTTTATTAGACCATTTAGAAATTCGAGCTCATCCAAAACTTGTTTTCTTTTCTCCAACAATTCTTTTGCAAGCTCCACAGTGTCTCTTGCTATGACAAAGACTTCTTCTTTCTGGCTTTGCTCTAGATAATCTAATTCCATATCCTTATTAGTGTCCTCTTCTTGTTTAGGTGGAGGATTTTCCACTACCAACTCTTCCTCGATCCTTTCTTTGCTAGTAGCAGTCTCAGACTGTTGTGCAGGTGATGGTTTAACTTGAGAATCATTAGTAGGTGCCTCTTCTTCCTCAGACATTCAGCCATCTGTATCTGGTTCTTGACCCAAATTTATTTCCAGAGCAGATGAATTGACAAGAATATCAATTTCTTCATTGACACTTGCAATGGGAAGATTGTGTTGTTTCAAAGCTTTCAAGATAATTTCTTCTGATTCTTTTATCACTTTATCAATATCACCCAGCATTAACAAATTCATTCTTGTTTTAGTTCTAAACTGATCCTTGGTCTCCTTTGAGATTAGATTTTCTTCCTTTGCAGTGATTTCTAGACAAAGTCTAGTCAACACATGTTTTCTTAGCTCAATATCTTTAGCTCTAGCATTCTCTATTCTAATGCTCGAGATATTAGCTAGACTTTCTGGGAGATCAGAGATGAACTCAATGAGGGCTTTGCTAAAAGTGTTGAGATCATTTATAGTGGCTTCCTCTAGACTCCTTTTGTCATCGACACTAAATTCATCATAGTGTTTAATCATAGGTTTTAGATTCCCATCTACAGTGACAACTTGTACTATATCTGCAAGTGCTAGAGTCATTTTCTATCTTTTTCTAGACTTAACTTTTCTGAAGGATTTTTCTTTAGTGCTTCCAGGGGCTTTATCAGTCTCAATTTTCATCTTTTTTATCTCTTCATCTGTCTCAGTCTCCTCTTCATCCTTTTCACTTATACTAACATATAATCTTGTTCCTTTCATCTTCTTTCTCTTCATGTCTTTGGCTGAGGATTCTTTTGATGTTTTCTCTAGGTTCATTGAGGCTATGGCACCAGAGGAGGTGGCAGAGCTTCTAGTAGTCCTCTGAGATTTCTCAAACTTATCTTGTTTCACCTGTGGATTTTCTGGAATCTGCACCGGTTCATTCTTTTGCTTTTCTTTTGCTGCTTTCTCTATTTTTTCCCTTACTTCTTTGAGTTGTTCTTTGGTGATACCATACCTTGCAGCAACTTCTTCCACCTATTTTCTAACTTTTTTAGTTGATTCAAGTTTTTTGAATTCAACATGAAGTTTTATGGATAGCTCTTCATAAGTTCCAAACCTTTATGCCCTCTTGTCCTTGGGTTTGCTCAACATGTATTGAGCATAGCTATCTAATATTTTCCCATCTACTTCATACCCCATTGGCATTACCCAGACAGTCCTAGGCTCAATAGCTTTCATTAGGCATTAGTCTTTGTAAACATGAAACAGATAGTATCCTTATATTTGTCAACAATTTTCCTAGGAATTCTTTCTCTAGCCTGCATTATGCTCTGAAAAAATTTTAAGTATCCCCATAAGGTTGTGTTTTGCTCATTAACACTTCCAATTCTATTTAGATGGTTTCTGATTTGGATAGCTACTGGTTTACTACTTAACCAGATCAAATTCTTCATGTTTGGTAGCCCATTCATAAAATAAAAGAATAGGCAGATGACCAACATACCATATTTGAAGTGGTAGTTCTTGCTTTCCTTTATCTTCTTTAAGTTCTCCAGTAGTTGAGTTAGCAATAGTTTGCACAAATCATAATCTACATTCTCTTTGACCATTTGATATGCAGTATAGATTGTTGTTCCTGAGATGAAATTCTCTTGGTTGGACAAATAGATCTTGTAGCCCAAAACCATTGAGGTGAATCTTACATCATGATCTGTGATATCATTGATAGTTAGTAACCTCTTGTCGAGTCTTGCTCCAGTGGCCTCTGTGATAGTCTAATTCTTCATAGTCTTCAACAAGGGCACACCTCTGGTGAAACTTAATCTTGTCACTGCCCTAATTGCATCCTTGGTGATTTTGAAGGGCTACCCTAACCACGTGAATTCGGCTCAGAATGTACCTTACCCATTAATTCTCTACAAACATAGGAAAATCCACATACTGAATAAACTTCTTTTCCTTCAGGGTTTTGTATTCCCTTTTGAGATCAAACTGGTCATCAGTTAGATGCTTGAGATATAAATCTATCAGACAAGTGTTGTTGTGTTCATCTAGGGCAACATGAATATATGCCCTAACATCCTCAACATATATGACTCCGTAAGGTATACTTGAAAATGCACCTATTTGATCCACTTCGATTTCTTTGTGTGGGTGTTTCTTGAACTTGGGTCGAGGGCGTTCAATAATATCTACAATTTGTGGAGTTGCCATAGCAACAATTCAATAGATTCACAATTAGGGTTTCTACGGAAATACCTTGTTTTGTTGAGTCAGGGTTTCTTTTCTTTGAATGCTTCAAATCTTAGTTGTCGCTACTTTAGCTTCAATCTCTCTAAATTTCTGATAGCTCCGAGTGCAAAGTGATTTCAAAATCAAACAAGTTCCTTTTTGTCCTCTGCACAGCTTGACCTACTCGTCATAAATGCTTATTTCCAAAAAAAACTACCAAAACCTTTCACTACAGAACACAGTTGATTAGGATTGCTCTGCAATATTCCTCATTGACCCTTTTTCTTTTAGTTTTTTCTTCTAAGAGTTGTGTCACATCAGATTTCATCATATGCCTTCATGCCAAATTCTGGCACACACTTTCTGGCTAGGAGATTTGGATTTTCCACACTGCTCCCCCTGAGCTAGAGCTCTCAGTTTACTTCCCAGAGGAAGTATTTGCACCTGATACTGGTGCGGATTAATCCCTAACTTCAATTATTTCTTTCTTGATCAATACCTTGTTCATTTCTTTCTTGGTTTCAATCAGATCAACCTTTTCTTTTCCCTTCTCATTTTTCTGCTTTATTTTCCTTTCTTCAGAATAGTGATCTCTCTTCATATTTTTGCTTCTGCAAAACCTTGCAATATGTCTAGATTTGTCACAATTGAAACATACCACATCATTTTGACCTTGACTCCTTCCATTGATTGAATTTGATCTACATTGATTAGCCATGTGTCCAAATCTATTGCATGCAAAACACTTTCCATTGAATGATTGACTGTTCCTGATATTTTAAAAATTAGTTCTTACCGAACTTCTGCATTCATTTGATTTGTGTCCCATTTTATAGCATGCATTGTACCTAATAGAATTCTGACTTACTTTACTTCTGCATACAATAGCTTTATGACCAACCCTATTGCAAGTGAAGCATTTACCTTTGAATGGTTGTTCATTCCTTCCATTGTTGAACCTTTTCCTGATCTGATTTCTACATTCATTTGCTTTATGACCAATTTTCTTGCAATTGAAATATTGACTAAAGAATGATGGAATATTTTGATTTATTCTACTCCTACACTGAGTATCCCTATGACCAAACTTATTGCATGAATTACAATAACCATTGAAAGATGGGTACCTTTGAGCATTTGGTTGTTTGACTAGAGGTCTTCTAGGTCTTCTTCTTTGATTTCTGAACTGGTATCCTTTGTTTTTCCTTGACTCAGTGCTTATTTGACGAGAGTTTGAACTTTCTCCTTTCTCAAATCCTAATCCATGTTTGTTATCAATATTCCTCTGGCTAGCAATCATTTCATCAAGCTTTGCAATACTTATCTTGAATTTTTCTTAAAAGCTTCTAGCCTTTTCCAGATCTATTTTCAAACTTATAATTTCTTTTTCAAGTTTTACACAATCTTCTGATCTATTCTTCACAATCAAATTTAGATTATCTTCTGCTCTTATTCTTTCTGTAACTTTTGCTTCCAAATTTTTTAGAGTTTCATTTGCTGATAACAATTGGTCACTGACTTCTTTGTATTTGTCTTTGAATTTCTTGACTTGCTCTTTCAACTTTAATATGCATTCATTGGCTTGTTGCAAATTTTCTTTCAGATCTCTAACCTCTCTTTTAGAATTTTCAAGATCCATAAGAGTTTTTTCTAGTTGGTTGTATCTTTCATAATTTCCATACCTTCTTTCTGCCATGATCATATTATCCCAGATCTTCCTTAAGTTGTTAAACTTTTTCCAAGGAACTTATCTCTGATACCAATTATTGATTATCAAGAACACTGAGATGGGGGGATGAATCAGTGTTCTATAAATTTTTTCTTGCACTTTTACTTTTAACCATTTCAAAAGAATAATCCAATAGAAGAAAAATATACAACTAAATAGCATCCACAAAAGCATGACACATAACACCAAGATTTTATGTGGAAAACCCAAAACGGGAAAAACCACAGAGAGGATTAGCTCTCATATATATATTGCAATCTTTACAAAAATGATGTTCAGGATTGGTCACTCCATGGGCCCAGAACATGTTGGCTTACTGCCATGAAGTACAACTAGAATTAGTAGGCTCACTACCTCAACCCTAAACCTAGCAATACTATAATGAGGGTTGTTAAACCCTGAGGGTTGTTAAACCCTACTAGAGGCTCACTGTCGGATTACTTCCTTGATGACAAAAACTTGCTTCTAATCAGATCACACATGATAACTAAATACTGCTTAAGCATCTGCCACTATGCCAGGGTGCAGTCATTTAGCAACTGAATTCTGAATCCCAAGTCTTCATCGCTACTTCTCTTTTAAGTCTACTCTTCTATTCACATGCTCACATCACACACTTCTATTCCCGCACTCTCCTCAATTGAAGATCATCACACTTATATATATATATATATATCCGCATCATGATTTAATCCATCATCAAGTCAATATCCAAGAAGTGAAATGTGTACATAGAAAGATGTACCTTGTCGCTTAATCCAATGTACTATATGTCATGCGGACCCAAATCTTCTCCCAAACATGTTCATATAGGTCAGCTCTAATCAGTCAATTACTTACATAGAACTTTCACACACTGTCCTTTCTCTGCATCATGATTTACCTCACCAGTCAGCATGTTCCTCAAGAGCATGCTTAACAGCTTCATCTGTTGACTTACAACTTTTACTAAGGATCTCAAAACACCTTACAAATCATATCAAGGACTCTCTACACATTCCAAATCTTACCCTTATAACCGCAAGGCATTATATCATCTTGTGGAGAAATGCAGACCATCAGAACTTAGACTCTGTCTCTGTCAAACTCTATCAAACACTATGCCGATACTTAGCAGCTTGTAGCTAACCTTCCGGTGGACTTCAGATCTCCTAACTCTAGGATAAGACACTTCATACAAGTGTTTACAACACCCTACAACCACATGACAAAATACTTATCTGTGGAGGAATGCGAACCATTGCACTATGCCCTGCTCACTATTCCTGTTATACCTTTGCTTACCCGGACATAGACAATTCTTCAAGGTGACTTTTGAAGGAGATCAGGACTTAACCTGTGAAGCATAACACTATCAGAGAACTAAGAACATCATACCTAAACTATATTAACTAATCATCATCTATGGAAACATACTATCCAATTTACTATCTTCTACTTAGAATACTTTCCATACTTAGCCATTTTCTATCAACCGGACCTAGAATCCAATATGTTCCTCTAGAGATATCTCTTCCTGACATGGTGATAGGATCTATGAGCTTTGTTTCCATCAATGACAACATACAAGTCAATACCAGAGTAGTGTCTCTTGCCAACAAGGTGATCCTAATTTAATCATGTGGCAGCATTCATAGCAATGTGTAGTGACTTCTTCTTTGACGAGGCATTGTTAGCAAAACGCTTTCCATGATCTCTCAAAGATACCACTTTGGAATGGTTTTGCTCTTTACCTCCTAATTAAATACATTCCTTCTCACATCTAGTTGATCAATTCTTGCAACATTTCCAAGGCAACATTGGACCTCCTATCTCATTAATTGACTTGGTCCATTGTAAACAAGGTCTGAAAGAGAAATTAACATAATTCATTAGTCAGTATCAAGCTCTCTTTGTACAAAGACAATATCTGATTATAGATGAGGATGTTCAAAAAGTTTCATTACAAATCTATAACTGAACATACATGATAAAATATTGTTGATGAAGTATAGTTCTTTTCAACATCTATGCACAGCTCTCCATGATTACCAACTCTCAGCTAGTCAGTATGAGAATCATAACTCATCAACTTTGGTTAGTCATTCTGAAGCTATAACATCTCAAAAATCATTCAAGAAGCATAATAAAAGTTTCATCAAGATTAATGGGCAATAGTCAAACAACTTCCAATCACAAGTGGAAACTATTTCAAATCAAACTCCATTCAAATTTAGGTAGCAATAGACAATTCACTCCATTATCGGATTCTCTTCATTCGATAATGACTCAAGCAGTAACCAATAATCTTTTGAAGCTTCCTCCTACTCTTCCAATAGATAATAATAAGATGAAAGGACAATCATTTGATCCTAATGCCTTTTCCAATATCACCATTCAATAGGACATGACATTGAAAGATGTATGCATCTTAAACATGAAATTCAAGACCTCATTGATTCTAACATAATACAAGTGACTGGTGTGAATGACAATGGAAACAAGTCAATTGCTCCTCCAAATCACAACCTAGAGATTTTCACTAATCCTTTTCCTAAACATAACATCAACAACATGGTGGAACAAGAAAATGAAATGGACTGAAGTTAAATTTCTTGAATATGATGAAATAGTTGGATTAATAGAACCAAAAAAGGTGAAAAAAGAAGATCGGCCTAAATGTAAAGATCTACCTCATCCACAAGAAAAATGCATCTACACTAAGGTTCCTCCTTCATTATCCCTTCAAGGATCAGGAGATAACCAAAATGCACAAGATACGCAAAAAGAATAGACTACATACAATCACCATAAGAAGGAGAAAACTATAACTATGAAAAGTATCCCATTTCATCGTGAAAAGCTCATTCATCAAGTAAAGAAGAACAAGAAAGCAAAATAAAGAAAGAAAGCAAGGAATGAGTCATAAAAATCTGTCAAAAAAGGTAATGATTCACCTCCTCACAAGCATCAAAAGATCTCAAATATACAAAAATTTGTGTATCAAGCACCGCACAATTGTTGTGAAAATCAAACAGTTATGAATCTCTCATCTATTCTGCCACACTTGATAGAGCACCTCTCCAAGATGCTCACAAGATTGGCCTCTTCTTAGATATATATGTGTGTGTGTGTGTGTTGTGTTGTGTTCCCCTGTGTAGTGTTAAATGTTTGTTTAGGTCTCCTTGGATGACGCTTGATACTCTTGTAAGGTCAAGGATACAAGGAGACTGCCTCTATCGTGACATTTCTTCTATTTGTTTCTCTATTCTTCTACTCTCCTCTCTTATTGCAATTTTTGTGTGTGGTTCCTTGGGGGCATAACTTTGTGGAGGTTGTCTTGGGGGCATCTTCCCACATTGTGACCCTAAGTCACTTTTGTCTCCTCTCTCATTTTTTGTGATTTCATTCTTCCATTGTACTTGTGGCTCTACTAGTCGGCTGATGATGACAACAAATTTACACTTCTCATAAGGACCGTGCATCCCTAAAACAAGAATAAAATTGACTTAGTCCATTTATGAAGACGAGGGTAATTTGTTAACTCACGATTGACTAGTAGAATCACTTTGCGTTTTGATATGATCATGTATCATATTGTGAAATTGTTGTAACAAGCCTTTGTAATAATCTAAAATCTTCTTCTATGCACTTTGAATTGCTTTTGTCTCACCTCGTAGCAACACTCGATTCTAAGATACCTGAAGTATAATCTCACAGCTATACTCGGTTCTGAACCCGTAAGTATAGCCTTGGTTTATTTGAGCAACGTGTTGCTTTATTTCTATATCAGTTTCATGAAATGATTTGATTGTTATCTTAGCATAGATTTTCTAAACAAAGTTTATTATTGATCAATGGTTGTTAGAAAATGATATGGATGTGTTTCTATCGTGATTGTTGGGAACAATTCAGCGATTATAAGCACATGTCACTTTGGGCATTGGCTTTGCGAAAGCTATTGTTCCCTCATGTGTTTTCAACCTTACCTTAAACATGATTGCTACCAGAAAGCGGGAGAAACCACTTTAATGTGGGGGCATATATTGTGGTAAATGCTTGGGTATTTTAGACATTGTGATAAATTGTGTTTGTGTACACTTCCTTTTCACCATAAGGCATCTCCACGAAGCAGGTGGGGTTATGTACTTTGTTATGTGTTTGCATATACTTCATTTTCATTGTAAGGCACCTCCGCGATGTAGGTGGGGTTGAATACTTTTGAAATCCCTTCTACAGAAGGCAGGATGGCATATACCCTTGAGTAGGTTGCGCATCCTTTTGGAAAAAGCCCTTCTACGGAAGGCAAGATGATGTATATACCCTTGAGTAGGTTGCACATCCTTTTTAAAAATTCCTCTATGGAGGTGGGGTTGGATCTTGATTTATTCACCCTTAAGTGTGTTTTTGGCAGTTGTGGTAGTGTGGCTCAACCATCAGGTGTGTTTGGCATGTCTTATATGGCAGATCGTAGTAATGAGCTCCTCCCTATTGCCTGTGTTTGCTTTGTATAAGATGTATAGTGGGTTGACAAGAACTCATGTATTTCGTGTGTATTTCATGTGTTTTTCATGTGTCTTGTGTGTTTTGTGGAGGCATGTAGCGATGAGCTCCCCCCACGCTATGTGTTTTGTGTGCTTTGATGGTGGTGTGTAGCGATGAGCTGCCCCCATCACCTAGTTAAGGTAGTATAATTGTTTAAATCATGTCTTCTATCTATGTATACTTTGTGTATTGTGTGACTGCATTCATGTTTTCTTCATGTATTGCATGCTTTTTTACTATATTCTCTATGTTTTGTGTGACTATCAAGTGTTTTCTTATGTTTGCCTAAGCTTGGGGGCTAGAAATGGTCTTCTAAACTTAGGGTGTGTCTTCGCTCTAGTATTTGATGTGTTTGATATGCTTTTATTGTACTTTAATGCATGTACTGATTGTAAGATCATACACACATTGAAGTGGGGGCTAAATGTTATGGAGTAAAAAGTGTCCACATGTCTTTTTACCTCCTTGTTTAGCTCCTAGGTCCCTGTGATTACATTATTCATGCTAAATGTTCATCCCAATGCAAAATTACCTAACACTAATGTAAATTGGCAATAAGGGGCCCATATTTTATCTTATCCTAGACCCAAAAGGAGCCCAAAGACTTGGGTGCCACCACCCAAGTCCCTCTTGATTGGTCAGGGCAAAATCAAGTTTATGTTAGCCTGGGACCTTTCAAAAGGTTTCTCCTTGCCTGCTCTTTCGGTTTAATTTCACGATTGTTAGTGGGAAAGTATATATAAGTGTGTTTTTGAGTTCATTTGTAAGAAAGATAGAGATAGATAACTTATGATATTGAATTGGAGCAAGAAAGAGCATTCATTGTGATTCTAGAGCGGATTTGTGTGTTTGTTGCAGGCATGAAGCTATCATCTATCCACCTTAGGAGTTGAATGATCTTCATCATTCTAAGGGATCATCACATAGGTGATATCATTATTGTTTATCATCATTTGATTCATCATTATTATCATTATTTTCAGCTTATGCCACCACAAGGGCACACACTCTCTATCAAACAATGGTATTGAGAAGCTTGAAAGCTATCCCAAGATTTGACTGAGGCAAGTCCCTAAACACCATAACCCCTAAACCCCTTCTTATCTTCTTGTGTGTAGGTTATAGGAGTGAGATCTAGAGAATGTGAAGATACAAGAAGACTGAGTGAAGACCAGGGTTTCAAGATCTGATAGTAGTTATAGAATATTCCTCTATCCATGACTTGGGTGGTGGCACCCTAGTCTTTCTACCCTTTTTGACTTCAAATTTGGCATCAAGGCAGCATATGCAATATCTTTCCAATTGACAGTATCAATAGATTCTTCCAACCAAGACTTGGGTGGTCTCGAATTAGTCCTTTGACATCTCTACTTTTAGGACATAGGTTCTATCATCTTCCTAACCATCCCTGTGCAATTGGATTCTTGATTTTTGTAGTACATTTTTTGTTATAAGACTATCTTTGTTAAACTAGGGTTTCATGCATTGTTAACCTAAGGTTTGATAGAAAGGTTGAATTAAATATGATTCCTCTATAGCATACCTCAGTACAAGATTTGTAGCTAAGTCCACCTTCATTTGGCAGTGATATGGCTCAGTCTTGTCCTTGAATGTTATATGGAAAAGGGTTTGATCTAGTGTGCATCCTAGTTGTCATCACCTTTTTCATACAAAACACCTGCTAAAAGAAAAAAGATCAAGATTGAGGAGGTAAAAGAGAGTGAAGAAGAAGCGGGAGAGGAAGGCACCTCTTAGCCAAAGAAGAAAGAGAAGAAGTCCAAGAAAGATCCTTCAGTGGTGTATGAACATGCAACTTTATAATTAGATGTTATTTTCAATAGAATTATGCATTATGGTATCCTAAAGAATACGTCATATTTTTATCTGGATGTGCCTCCTGAAGATAAGAGCACCATTGAGAAAGCCATTGTAATGTATATGCTCAAATTTGATGTCCCCTTGAATGATATTATTGAGTAGGTTTTGGAAAGCCTTGTTGATTTTCTCAAGCAAAGAAGAGAAAAAGTTGTTAAAATAGATGATGAACTAAGACAACAAGTGCTTGATAAGGTTGGACCCTCCTTGTCACAAGAAGAAAAGGATAAATTAGATCAAACACAAGCTTAAGAATTTAGAAAAAAGCAAAGAGAAGATGCCCTTACGAGCATGCATGAAGAAGATAAAAGATAAAATTCAGAAGGAAACTGAAGAAGTTGATGAACAAGATACCTGAAGGTATAAAAGTTGTTGAGAATGTGGATCAGCCACATGTATCTCCTCTACACAACACTAAACATCAAGTTTTCCGAGAGGAAAAAGTAGAGCAAGAAGCACAAGATGAAGAACAAGTTGCTCATGGTGAAGAAAATGCCTCACCTAATCATAATATTGTGCATGATAACCCTCCTCTGGAGAACACTAAACAACAAGGTAACCCTGAACAACATAAGGAGAAGGTTAATGTTGATGTAGGAGAAGCCTCATAAAGAGAACAAGACACATCTTCCTTCTCATCTCCGATTGACTCAATTAAGGAGTTCTTAGCTAAACAAATGCAAATACAACCGGTAGTTACTCCACAACTTGTTATATGGAGCCTAATCAGACTCAGAGGTTAAATTTTCCCCACTTTTATTATCATGATTTCTCCCCAAATTATTTAACAGGGTAGTGTAGGGGGGTAGATCCCCTCCTGCAGGGCCCAGGGGGCTTATCTCCCCGATGGGGGTCCAAGGGCAGAGCCCACTGTGGGGGTATGGGGGCAACACCCCCGAAGAAAAAATTGCCTATTATTTTATAAAGGCGTCGGGAGTTATTTTTCTATTGGCCAACAATAAAAAACAACCCTATTTTGTAACCGACATAAGTCTTGATAAAATGGCTAAGGGTTAGGGTTTCTGTTGATATTGTATTCTAGCATTTGTAGCAGTATTGAGTTGCAAGGATTGTTGGTTGTAAACGGTTTGATTTGCTGGATAATAATATTGGACTCTCTATTGGTGGATGTAGCCCAAGTTTTGGTGAACCACGTTAAAAATTGTCTCTCATTGTTATTATTTTTGTGTATTTTCATTCCTCTGTTTAATCTTTATTTGCATTTAATTGATATCTTCTACATGTAATTCCTAACACAACTATTACAGTTGCCTATGCTAGAAGGACAAGTTAACCTGTCTGGGATATCTCCCCTCCAAAAGCTACATGTTGAAATCTGTTACCTACCAATATATTGATGTAGAAAGGACATACATACTACTCAATGGACCAATAGATCCCTTATCAAGCAATCTATCGGTTACATAATGTACTACATTTATGTTTTGAAACCAGCGAATCATATTCTTTTTGGATGATGCCTGTAATGTGTATAGTTAAGGATTAGCCTACCATTGTGGATTATAATTTGAGGATTAGGATGGATGCTATGGCCATACCCCCTATTGCTAGGTCCAACTAGGTGGCATGGTTGCCCCATTGCTGATGTGGCCAGTTATACGAAGGTGCATTATTCCAATTATGAGAATTTCAGGTAGGTGGTGGAAATGGCATGGAGTTGGTCAAGGGGTCTTGAGGCATACCTTGTCTTTGATGCCATGACCCTCATTGTCCAATGTAGAACACTTGACCTTCTTCATCTTCAATGGCTCTGAAATTTGCTTTCTCATTCTTACCCTTAGAAATACTAGCAAGTCCCTTGCATCGGCAATTAGCCTTCTTCTGTCGACAATGAGGACAATATTCACTCAAAAATGCCTCTTGTTTCTTATTTATATGTAGAGTGTCTAGCCATGTCACCAAATGGCTTATGATATCCTCTTTCGTTTTGGACAAGAGATTGTTGAGCTCTACTCTAGAGACTCCATTGGATGATTTACTTGAAGACAAGGTTCTAAAACCTTTATTTTTCTTTAGAGTAGAATGTGAATAGTTTCTGTAGATTTGACAAATTTCATCAAATCCCAGTTGAGAGATATCTCCTGCTCCAATTAGATTGAGTGCATCCATACATTCCTCGCTCACACCTCTTAAGAAGACTAGTTTGAGTGACTCTGGAGAGAGCCTATTCTGTCTTGACTTTTTGAGGCAAAATTGAAATCTCTCAACATAATCTTCTAGAGGCTCGTCTTCTTTTTGTGACATCCTAAAGATGTCATCCCCCTTCATGTCTCTGCCATGACAATAGTCTTTCTATTTCTGCAAAAACTTTTCTTTCATGATGGCCCAAGTAGTTACATAGTTTTCTCCTAGACCCATAAACCATCTTAATGCAACATCCTTGAGGGTGGCTGGGAAAAGATTAAGCTTGTATGCATCTATAGTGTAGTCATAACTTCTACAGAGTACATCAAACTCAAAGATAAATGTATCAGGATCTTCAGTGATTATCCCATGAAAGTTTGGTAAAGCAGAAGGAGGGATATTTTTCAAGGTTTTAGCCCTCTCCTAATTGGTAATAGGAAAGGCAAAGGTAATTGGCTCAACTGGATTCTCTACTTCTTCATTTGCCATGATGTTTGATTTATGATATGCAATATCTTCAAAATCCTCAGTGTACTCAAGACCAAGGGATGATTCAAAGTGTTCTTCTTCTTCTTCTATTGAACTAGTTGGAAGAAACATCCATCTATGGTCTCTTGGTCGCTGCATACAATAATGTATGAGCTAGTGGCTCTATTCTTGCACCGTGGTAATGAATATATTGGAGATATATGGAATATATAAGAAATCTTAAATGTTGAAAAGAAAATATTATGTCCTAATAAAGAAAATACAAGCATAAATCATCAAGAACTCAGAAACTCTAAACCTTAGCACCATCCCCGGTAATGGCGCCAAAAATGTCAAACTCTGTTATCTCCAATATATTGATGTAGAAAGGACATACATACTACTGAACTGACCAATAGATCCCTTATCAAGCAATCTACTAGTTACATAACATGCTACATTTACATTTTCAAACTAGGGAATCGTATTCTTCTTGGATGATGTCTGTACTGTGTGTCCAGTTAAGGATTCCTGAGTTTTATCCTAGAGGTTTTGCAAGGTAAATAATGTAATTACAATATTCTAAGTAAATAGGAATTATGGAAAACAACTACATTATCGAACATAGTAGTAATCAAATGTCTTTATGTAACTTCTATGTAAAAGAGGAACTGACAAGTGGTTTAGTTGATGATCACCTTGACTCAATGGACTTGACAATATAAATATCAAGGTTAAACTACTTCACATGATTCTTAACAACAAAATATCAATCATACACACATATATATAAACATACAATTCATAAATTGAACATATAAACAAGGTGGAGAAGCACAGTACCTCAAGTGGCCAGCTTAAGTGGTTGTGATACCACAAGATCTAACTAAATCTCTATTGAATCATTGTAGTCATAAATAGAACTCAAAAACACATATTCTTCATTAAATGTAAAAAGTAACAAAGGTACAACAAAATCTGCTACTATATCTCTGTTCAAAACTATATGAAATAAAATCTATCTATTATCCTCTGATCTATCTAACCGAAATTAGCATTGTCTTTATATGAATAGGACTACTAAATAATAAATGTCTTAACTACCCATTATCCCATATCATAGGAAAAGGACTTAATTATAGAGCAACAGAAAATAGGAAACTAACATGAAGGCGACAGAGAAAACACAGTCCTACTACAATTCTACTTCATTATCCAAAAAGAATAATCATGACTTAGAAACATAATCATAGAGCATGATCTAGGTTCCTCAACTGCATCATTTATTGAAAGATAACTGTTATAGAGTCATGGATGACTCATCCCAGTTAATTCAGGATCTTCTTCCTTTGGCTACATGTTTCTATATCATCTTCTGTAGATATCAGCATCTCCTTCGGCTGTGGGTTGTTTAGTGTTCTTCATGATGTGAAGCCAAGCTTTTGTTGCATGAGGAGTTAGTACTCTATATAATATTTATGCATCACTACCACTTAGAATCAACATAAAATACTAACTTATCACATGAACAATCTATTATCCACACATAATTAATTATCAGCATATTATATACCATCTTTCATGCTTCGGTGTCTTAAGGATAAATGTGGACATAATTAATACATATATAGGTCTAGAAATATCTTTGGAAAATTGGTAATTAAAGAAATAAAAACAAGACAACTGATGGACTCATCACACCCCCCAACTAATCATCTTGCTGGTCCTCTAGTAACCAAGGTCTCAAATTGCACTAGAGGGCTATCTCCCTGTAGTCTGTTGGCTTTTCTACTCCTCTCTCATGTCTGAAGTAGAATCCTTTCTGGCTTTCCAATCTGTCCCATCTATTTTGTTCTCCAGTTTGATTAGTCCTCTGCCCCATCCAATGTGGAATAGGATTGAGCAACAGTGGAAGATGAAAGACTAGTGGTAACCATGTTATCCCATGTTCCTTTGCTAACCTTATATATCTTTGTGCTTTGTGAATTGCTACTGACAAGTTAAAGACAGAGTGAGGCTCCTTTATCTTTAGTGTTGGTGTCAATTCCTTCGATCTATCTTGTGAAAACCTCATTGTTTCCTTACCAATCTTTCCTACCAATTCCCCAAATTTATGATAGTCTATGGCTCTGCATTCCAATAGCTTATTGTCTACCTCTTGATGATAAATCAAGTCCACCCATTCCTCCACTATCTTCCAGGGGTTTGGAGATTCTGCCCTCAATTTGAGAGGGATTGACTTTTATCTTTCATTATATTGCTACATTAATTCTCCCCTCCTGTGTTTATTCTGAATAAATGAGGCCAAGGCCCTCAATTGTACATCCCCATTTACAACTAGGGGATTCTAGTGGGTGTCATAGGGAATGGCAACTTCATGTAGGTAGAATTCACATAATTGGTTTTGCAATTAAAGGGTAGCTTTTTGGTAAGTGGTTAGGAACAAGTCAGGTGTCAATAAGAAAATAGGGGCATCACTGTATAATTGGCTAAATTGAAAACTCAGGTACTATTCTTGCAAGTAGAGGGCATACACCCTAGTAGGTGGCCTACATCTCATCAACTATACAGTCATGTCTACCATTCTGTTTGTCTTGAACTTCAACCTCTTTATCTCTACATTATTCATCTCAATTTCCTTACCATGTTGCTCCTTCAATTCACCTTGTTCCTTCACTAGTTTATCTATTTCATTCCACATTTGTAAGGTGACTAAAAGCAAGGTAATTGGATTAGGTTCTACAAACTATTCTTCTGGTTGCATAGGCTCTTGATTTCTCCTATTTATCTCAATGATGGCCAACTGGGCCAATTGTTCAAGTCATGATCCCTATTTTTGAAAAACATGCAACTGTTCTTCTAAATTTCTAACCTTGTCATTCAATCTAGTCTCCTATTGATAATTCTTCAATTTCTCCTCCAACTCTACAATTCTCTTCATTGCCAGTTGTAACTCATCTTTCTCACCCTCTGTTGTGTCTTTAGAGTCTAAAAGTAACTCTTCTTCCTATGGTTCATCTTGAGGGATTGAGAAATCTGGTTCTTCATTATTAGAGGGAGGCCTATGGCTTTTCCTAGCCGTCCATATATCTTCTTCCTCAAACTCCTCATCAATCTCCTAAATAAGTGTGTAAGACAAATTTTTCTGTCCTCTATTAACAAACATGTGCTCCCTCTCGGAGTCAATATCAAGGTCAATCACATTCCTCTTCTCAGGTTCCTCTGAAAGTTCTTTTTCTTTCAGGCGACCTGAATGCCTATTTGTTTGAACAAGGGTTCCTTGTTTTTCCTTAGCTCTAGAAGAAGTGGATTTCCTTTTCTTGGTTTTCTTGGTAGCACTTGGAACAAAAGAATTTTAACGGGGAGTTTCAGAAGTTGGGGTTTCACATACAGTTTCAAAAGCTGGGGTTTCACATGCAAGTTCAAAAGCTGGGGTTTGTGAGCTAAAAGCTCCAGACCGCAATTTCCATTTTAGCTTTCTCTTTTTATGGCTTCTGGTCTAAGGAGATACATGTTCTGCTACTAGGCTTGCAATAGGTGAGATTGTGGGTGCAGGAAACTAGTAGGCTATTCAATGGGTGCAGCAGAGATTGGAGATGGTTGCTCCTCAACAAATGCATGGCTATGAGTAGGGGAAGCTTCTGGGTGAGAATATTCTAACTATGCCTCTTCTTCTACTTCTAGTTCTACTCGTTCCACTCTCACCAGCCCCTCATTAATATGATCAACTTCAAGAAACCTTTCCCAAGAAAACTTAGGGTGATGAATAAACAGACTTCATTTTACTAACATGACAATCAACCCATGGTGGGCCAATGAGGACTGACAATTTTTCTTTCTATATTCTATAGACATCCTCTTTAGTAAATTGAAAAGAAAATTAGGAATATTAACTATCCTTCCATGACAAGGATGACTCAAAAGTTTAAAATGAACAACATAAAGTAAACCCTACCTTCCATCACATGTAAGGTACTTAATAACCCAAGAAGCTACATTGGCCCAAAACTAGGGTAAGGAAACTCATTTAGTACCTTGAGAGTTTGATTCTAACCTTTCTCTTGGTCGTATGAACTCAGCTCTTATAGAAATGGTGTCCGCTCTAACAAGAAATTCCCCCCCAGTTTCACGTAGCCCTATGACTTCAACTATGGTTGCTATAGTAACATCAACCCTTAGACCTTTCACTACAACTTCCTCATTATGAAATGTCTTGGCAAACTGCTAAGTGATGTCCTCATTACATTTTATTATACAGAGAAAATAATGTAGCCATCCTGTCTGCTGAAAATTTGGCAAGGTATCCATGTCAGCCAATAATACTGAATGAGCAGTAGGCTCTCTTCTTATTGGTTTACCACCCATTATGATATTAGGTAAATTTAGTCTATCATTTCAACTTGCTATTCTCAATCCTTTGTTTGTTTGATACCAACTGCATTTGTCATTTGCTTTCTTCACTTGAATGTCATGCGACGGAAGGTAATAATTATGAAATAAGGGGTTTGGAAATTGATTTGAAGTTTGAATGTACGTGGAATGATTTAAATCCCCCCAACTAAAATTTCATTGTCCTCAAATGAGAATGACTAGCAAGGGTATGGACAAACAGGTTGAAGCATGTCAAATGGATATAATATGTAATATTAGGTATATGCAAAATAAAGAAAGTCATGAAATAAGTAGCAATTAATGTCAATTAAAGCAACGAATAAGATAAATACCATTCAAGACTAGAATTGTTGCATGTAAACATGATTGCATGATGGGTTGAGGTAATGTACTCAACTAACAAGCTAGAGCGAATCACAATGATGTGATAGTGAGATTGACATGGTGTACTGATATAATGTGTTGGATGTGTGACACATGGTAAGGAAGTACTAGCTAGTGAAAAGATGGTGGCATGCATATGCAGGTGACAGAATGTACTACAGGCAATATTGGCTACATACATGCAAACATATCGTGAAATAAACAAGGCCCATGTATAGTGGCTACGGGTACAACTTTGACAAGTCCCAAGCAAATGACAAACATGTGGCTATGGGTGAATCATAAATAGGTCCCATATAATAGCATATTACCTTTGGCTTCAAGTCCCTCTAATGAAGTGTTTAAATGCCAAAGGAAATTCCTTGTGGAGAATGGTACTAAAATGATGGAGCCTAAAATTTTGATTGGAAGATCACCATGTTTTATTGCTATTTCTATGTGATGTGTGTGCATTGTGTGTTTTTATTTATGTACAAAGTTTGGAGAACTCAAACTGACTTATGGAACTTCAGTCAAGCTAATAGATTGACCTAAACCATGAACAATATTATCAGTTGATACCTGTCTGGAATCCATTGTAGATGTATATGGTTGTGAATTGCCATCCAATGGGGCAGCTGGGTTTAATTCTAGAATAGTGTTGTCAGCTACTATTGGACTGGGGACCTCATTTGAGGCAAGAGGCTCTAGAACATCATGAGTCATATCTTCCTTTAATTGTTGAAGAAATGTTGCTTTATGAAAGGAAGCTAGGTGTGCAGAAATCACTTCCTACACTAATCTAAAGAAGAGAGAAGAGTGCAAATTCATTTTATCCTTTAGAATTATAGAATGTTAACAACAACAATGGAGATATTGCAGAAATACACATACACATAGAAATGAGACAGAAGAGAGAGACACAATATATATGTGGGGAAAACCCTAATCGGGTGAAAAACCCCACACTCTAAAACCTGCACAATGTATTATCAAAACTGAAATAGTTTACAATACACTTGCAATGCAAGCTCTCAAGAGTCTTCAACACTAGTATCTAGAGACAAACCAGTAGCATAACAATACATGTCAATCACATAATGTATCTCCTCTCCAAAGCACCTGTTTATATAGAAAATACAAGGCAAAAATGGCTCTATCTTGAGATGGGCATCTAACATGGCCTCGTGGCCCAAAACCCATGCATATGGACACTTGTCCAACACTGTAGGATGTTCCTAACACTTGTCAAGTTACCTCATCCCAAAGAGGTCACCTATTCCCAAGTTGGGCAATGACAGATGCTTGTATGGCTCTTACAACCGTCATCGAATCCATCATACTGACATATCTTACAGTTGTAAGAGAATATATCATAAACAAGCTATAAATAGCATATTCTCTTACATGTCATAAATCTCCTTGGGCTACCCAAAGATGCATTTTTCCAAGATGCCTTGTGACACATGTCTTCACCTGTCATAGAACCTTCTATTTCTGACTCTTACATGTCATAGATTTTGTCATAGGAATCTGTCATAACCGTTTCGGTCAAGATTCACTTACACACTAGTCAAGATGCTGACACATGGTAGAAAACTTCTACCACACAAAAGGGATGCCTATCTCCACATGGAGTGTGTTGACCATCCTAGTCATCTTACAAGTGGAGTGACAACTCATCGTGCCACTTCACACTAAATGACAAAATAGGATGTGCAACAAATTACAAAATAGGCTAAGTAAATAAATTACATTACAATAATAAATGAAAGAAATTACCAAGGTTGAGACACCTTAATTTGCAACATTCTCCCACTTGTCAAACACCTTGTAAGATCCAATAGAAATAACAAGATTTAACTGATATAGGCCGAGAGGCCCATAGACTCTGAGCACCATCTAAATTTCTCTATGCCCACTAGTTTTGTCAATGCATCTGCAACATGCTTCAAAGTATCTACCTTCTCCAAATTCACCTTCCCATCCTCTACCATGTCTCGCACAAAGTGAAACTTTACATCGATATGATTTGTTCTGGCATGGAAAGTTTGATTCTTTGCAAGGCAAATTGCACTTTGACTATCACAACAAATCGTAATCTGTCCTGCATCAATACCAATATTTGAACATAATCTCTTAAGCCAAATGGCTTCCTTGCAAGTATGAGTTGCTGCCATATACTCAGCTTCTGTCATCAACAAAGCAACCATAATTTATCGCTTACTCATCCAACTAATTTCACCACCGAACATAGTGAACACACAAGCACTGGTGGATCTCTTGTTGTCAATGTCACCTGCCCAATTAGAATCCACAAATCCATGAATACAAACTGAATGTGGAGGTCCTATAGCATTACCATGATAGCATATGGAATACTTGGAAGTACCCTTAAATATCTGAACACTCGCTTAACTACATCCAAATGTACCCATCCAGGATTAGCCATAAATCGATTAAGGACTCCCACTTCTTGGGCAATGTCTAGTCTTTTGCAAACCATAGCATACATCAAACTACCAACAGCACTAGTATAAGGTACTATGCTCATGTCCTCTACCTCATTAGGAGATTTTGGACAATCATTGATAGACAACTTTGTCCCCAATGAAACAGGAACACACAATGGTCTACAATCTATCATGCTAAACCTGTCCAACACAGTCTTCACATACTTAATCTAGCTTAACCAAAGTTTTTTGTTAGCTCTATCTCTTCTGATTTCCATTCCCAGAATGTACCTGGCTGCCCCTAGATTTTTCATCTCAAACTGTGCTGAAAATTGAGACTTCAAATCAGAAATTATATTCTTACCATTCCCAATCAACAACATATCTTCAACATACAATGCAATAATGAGAATGCGATCAATGTCAAACTTGTAATACACACAATGATCAGATTTCAATCTCAGAAATCCAATAGACAACACAAGGGTATAAAATTTCATATACCACATCCTAGGAGATTGCCTTAAACCATACAAAGACTTCTTTAACTTGCAAACCAAATTTTCTTTACCTTTTTCTATGTAATGCTCTAGCTGTGACATGTAAATCTCTTCCTCCAAATCACCATGAAGGAAAGTTGTCTTCACATCCATCTGCTCCACCTCTAAATCATAAGCAACTGCAAGAGATAACAAGAACTGAATGGATGTTAGCTTTGCAACGGGAGAGAAAATTTCACCATAATCAATTCCCTTCACTTGTGAGTATCCCTTCGCAACCAATCTAGCCTTATACTTTTCAACACTTCCATCTGCACCAAATTTCTTCTTGAACACCCATTTGCATCCAACAGGTTTCCATCCTTTAGGCAAAGGCACCAAGTCCCATGTTTTATTCTTTTCCAAAGAAGCCATTTCATGTTCCATGGCCTCCTTCCAGGAACCTGCATCTTTCATGCCCATAGCCTCTGTCACAGTTTTAGGCTCATCAGTGTTAGTAAGTAAGGCAAAAGCACAACTAGAATCAAGTAATAAATAACCAAACCTATCAGGTTGCTTTCTTGTTCGTGTAGACCTCCTCAATGGCTAAGGTTGAGGTTTTGCTTCTTCTTCTAAGATTTCAGAGCTGCTAGAGCTCTCCTCATCATCAGGTCTCACAGGGTCTGTTAGTTCAGTCTTCTTAGAGGTAGAAGGAAACTAAACCACATCTTCTTTATTTTCTATCTGTTTTGGCTGTAGAACAATAGAAGAAGGTGTTAGCACTCTGAAGATAACACTTTTTCTATACAACACTTTTTCATCCACAAGATCCCAAAGCTTGTATCCTTTCACACTAACACCATAGCCAATGAAAATACACTTAACAGCCTTGTTCTCCAATTCAGACTATTTCTCCCTAGGCACATGTGCATATGCCTCACAACCAAAAACACAAAGATGTCTAACTAAAGGCTTCTTACCAGACCACACCTCCATAGGTGTCTTACCAACAAGAGCTAATGTAGGAGACCTATTTACCAGGTAGCAAGTAGTGGCTATAGTTTCAGCCCAAAACTTTTGTTTGAGGCTTGCTCCACTAAGCATACTCCTAGCTTTCTCCATCAGTGTCCTATTCATCCTCACTGCAACTCCATTTTGTTGCGGGGTGTTTAGAGTTGTCTTATGTCTTTCAATCCCTTGCTCTTTATAGAACTTATCGAACTCTATCGAACAAAACTCACCATCATTATCAGTTCTCAAACACTTAATCTTTTTACTAGTCTGATTTTCAGTAAAAGCTTTAAACTCTTTAAACTGACTAAAGACTTCAGTCTTGCTTCTGATAAAACAAACCCATGTCCTTCTACTGTAATCATCTATGAAAGATACAAAATATATAGATTTGGAAATCGAAGGCACAATAAAAGGACCAAACACATCAGAATGAATAAGATCCAATACACCATAAGACTTGTGAGAACTAGAGTAAAATTGAACACGGTTTTCCTTTCCACAAACACAATGTTCACAAAAGTTGAACTCAGGATTACAATCATTTAACCCCTCAATGAAGTTTTTATTTTTCAGGTTTCTAAGACCCTTCTCACCAATGTGGTCATATCTCAATGCCATAACATAGTCTTTTTAGCAAGAAGTTTAAATTCCAAAGCATGTACACTACCATCAGAATGTATTACAATAGATTTCTTCACTGCTCATTCAAATGGTGGGGATGAAGTGACTGTAGCTCTTTTATTCAAGTCAGAAGAACTATTGCACTGTGTAGTGCATGCCTCCAGCTGAAACTGAGTACCCCTCTGAGTACCCTTCGCAAGCACCATAGATCCTCTAGTCATCTTGCATCCATCCTTCGAAAAGATAACCTGCACACCTGCATCATTCAACTTACTTACAGAAAGCAGGCTCCCTACCAAGACTAGGATGTGCATAACCCCAGTGATCCCCTTCACTCGTCCACCAGGGAATTGAATTGAGACTCTTCCATGACCAACAATCTTTAGATGAGAATCGTCACCTAGGTACACTCTTCCACCATCAAACTCTTCATATTTCATGAACCAGCTTCGATGCGAGGTCATGTGGAATGATGGACCAGAATCTATCAACCACACATCCTCATATGCATGGGTGGCTAGGGTTGCGATGAAGGCATCACCATCATCTTATGACTTGTCAGAATTTGAATCAAGGGCGATCTTCTTCTTCTTTTTCTTTTCCTCTTTGCATTCCTTTTGGAAATGCCCCAATTTCCCACAGTTCCAATAGAGAGCCTTAGACTTTCTAGGAGATTTGGATCTCCCATGGGATTTGGATCTGCCCTTTTCACGTTTCTTATCCTTCTTCTTCCCTTTCTCTTTGGGTCTTCCATGAACTGCAAGAGCATCTTTGGCCGACTCAGTTGTCTTTCTTTGCACTTCTTCAAATAACATCAAAGATACTACATCATCCATCTTGAAGGTGATGGTAATGCTTCTGATAGCCATGACAAGATGATCCCACGAATCTGGTAAAGAACAAAGCAGGGTCATACATTGATCCTCCTCCTCTATTTTCACACCCACGGATGTCAACTGTGCAACAAACATGTTAAAAGCATTCATATGGTCCGCAACAGATCCTCCATCTTCTATTTTCAGAGCAAACAACTTCTTTTTCAAAAAGAGCTTGTTCACCAAGGACTTGGCCTGATAAACAGATCCCAACTTCCAAAGATCTTTCGCAATCTTCTCTTCATGACATTCAATAGGATAGAGTCAGCTAGACAAAGTCTTATGAGACCCTTAGCCTTCCAATCTTTGAGATCCCAATCAGCTTGTGACATTGTCGTAGGTTTTGTTCCATCAACGGTTTCCCATAGGTCACGATCAACAAGTAGATCTTCCATCTTGAGTGTTCACAACTCAAAATTTGTGCCATTGAACTTCTCTGCCTCTACTCTTCCAGATGTGGTTACCATCTCCTTCCTGCAACAAGATACAAAACACTCTGCAAAGACTCCCACTTAACCTAAGATTAGCTCAAAAAACCCCTACCTAGCAACTACAACCAAAACTCGCCAAGCTCTGATACCAACTGAAAGGAAGCTAGGTGTGCGAAAATCGCTTCTTACACTAATCTAAAGAGGAGAGAAGAGTGCAAATTCATTTTATCCTTCACAATTATAGAATGTTAACAACAACAATGGAGATATTGTCACAATACACATACACATAAAAATGAGACAAAAGAGAAAGACACAAGATATACGTGGGGAAAACCCTTATCGGGTGAAAAACCCCACACTCTAAAACTTGCACAATGTATTACCAAAACTGAAATGGTTTACAATACACTTGCAATGCAAGCTCTCAGGAGTCTTTGACACTTGTATCTGAAGACAAACTGGCAGCATAACAATACCTGTCAATCACATAATACATCTCCTCTCTAAAGCACCTGTTTATATAGAAAATACAAGGCAAAAATGGCTCTATCTTGAGATGGGTGTCCAACATGGCCTCATGGCCCAAAACCCATGCCTATGGACACTTGTCCAACACTGTAGGATGTTCCTAACACTTGTCAAGTCACCTCATCCCAAAGAGGTTGCCTATTCCCAAGTTGGGCAATGACAAATGCTCTTACAACTCTTACAGCCATCATAGAATCTGTCATACTGACATATCTTACAGCTGTCATGCCCACATTTTCCATGTGGTCACAACACACATCGCACGTGTCATAGCCACATCTGTCATGTGGTTATAACATGAGATATGAAAAACTTTTCTCACACTGTCCTAAAAACCCCCTTCGCATGCGTACGCATGCTCGACGGTGTTCTCTCATGGCGAAACACTACAATTTTTGGCGGGATATAAGTACAATTGCGTCCAACCAGACACATACAGATCAACAAGAGGGTCTGTACGACGCCGCTAACGTCATTGCAAGAGTGAGATTACCAAAGTTCCTAAATCTAAACCTCGGCAATTTTCGGTAGCATAATGCCTTACGGCGTTAGTGGGAATTACGCTGCACTCATTTACGCACGTGGTTCGCTGATAGATTAACAACTTCCCACGACGCCTTGTTCCGACTAAACCGGCTAGTGATCTCCCTATTTAGTCATTTTTCAGCCAGGCACGGTTGTCTGTCTCCTCTCTTGTTTCCTGAAACATACTCCTCCTATGACTTAGCATTTTCAACAAGGCGGTTTGATTGCTCTCTCTTCCCTTTTCACGGGTTCTTAATTTTGATTGTATTTTTATCGCCCTTACCTTAACTATTTCTCTGTTAATTTAGTGTGTTTATATTTCGGTCTCTCTCTCCCTTTCATTTTCTATGCTCTCTTTATGTGCATCCGGTCCTTTCTTCATGATTTACGTCAATCAGGGTTATCACTGCAGCTATTGTTGATATTAAACCTAACTTCAGGATGATCTAGGTCACAGAGGCTGGTTTACTACTTTGCTGGACTCGGTCTCCTAATCTTCCCCGATCTAGGTTCCTCCTCTTCGTATGTACTTATTAAACTTGTTCCTAAGCAGATTTAGCAGAAGGGTCCGTCAACTTAGTTCTCTTATCCCATGTGGGAAATGTCACACATTTTCTCCTCTGTGTTTTCCAATGTTAATTTTTTTCTTCTTCGGACTCTCTTACAGGTTTACCGATGAGGTCGTTTACTACAGTTGGGATTAAAATGGCCACATGGAATGTCTGTGGTGGCTTCTTAAGTTTATTTCCAGTGTTCTTTTAAGCAAGGTGATGTGTAATTTTCCTCTTCATTTTCCAGGTGATTGAAATTACGTTGATTGTTGAAACTTCCGAGAAACTCTTTCCAGAGTATCACTGAATATTCCTTTACACTCTTTTTACATTATAATTTTATTTTCTCTTGTTTATAATTACTGTTGTTACTATTACTAATAATGACTATTAATACTCTGATTGTGACTCGTATAACATTGTAAATAGATGTAGGAGGCTCTCCACTTTATAAAACCCTGGTCATGGGAATATAATTTCTTTGGTTGTTGTGTTCAACACTTAATAAAAACTAACTGTGAAAACATAATTTGCTATTTTACTTTTGTATATCCCCGTGTCACATTTTGTTAAGATTTTAAACAAAGGCCCAATAAAATGACTCATAAAACTATTTCCATAAAAATATATATATATACCTATATATATAGTTTTATATATATATTTTAATGTCTATGCAGTTGACGAAATTGTTTTTTTTTAATTATTTAACAAACTCCACGTAATCCCTTTTATATTAAAATATATATATATATATATTAATTATTTCATATTATATTGCTATATGCATAGGCATATATAGTATTTATATATGCCTCTACATATGGCAACTTAATATTTTTTCATTGCAATAAAATCCAACTTATGTGTTAGGGCCCAAGCCCTAACTTTTTTTTTTTGTTTTATTTCCCACAGCCAAGGAGGCGATGGGCGGCGGTGGCCGTGCAGAGTGGAGGAGACAGAGTCGGCGGTGGCCGCGCAGAGCGGAGGAGCAGAGTCGGCGGTGGCCGCGCAGAGCGGAGGAGCAGAGTCGGCGGTGGCCGCGCAAAGCGGAGGAACAGAGTCGGCGGTGGGGGTAGGGCCTGTGTAGGCCGCGGGAGTCATAAGGGGAAGGGGGGATGTGGAGTGGGGCGGAACCCCACCCACATCCCACGATGTGGGGTGTGGGTGGGGCTCCGCCCCACCCCACACCTCCATGTATAAGTAAAAGCCTGCGGTGGGGGTTTCTCCCCACCGCCCAAACTGCAACCGCGACTGTGTTTTTTTTTGAACCCGCGGTTTACTTCGACAGTCAACAATACTATTTTTATTTATATATATATATATATATATATATATATATTTTTATATACTTAGATTTATAATTCAGTCTCATAATAACACAATTTATTCAGTTTCTATATTCTTCTGTAAAAATGATAATTAATAAAATTGTGATATATATATGTATATATATATATATAAATATATAGATATATATATAGTTATATATATATATATTCTTTTTTTATGTATATCTAAAACTCATAATTTTCTCAAATTCACTACCCTATTCATTTTCTCAAATTCAACCTGATAGAATGATAATTAAATAACAATTTTATATATATATATATATATATATATATATTTTGGTAACAATGGTAAAGATATAACAACTTAAACATTTAAGATTCTTAAATTTACAAACAGGAATATATATACATGCTAGATTTCCTCTAATCCTTCCAACTTAACAGAATCCACTAATTATGAAGAATAAACTTAAACAATTACTTCCTTTAGAACAATGAACCATAACTAACATTTCAACTAGTTAAGCAATTCCAAACTTTCAAATGTAAACAACTCAGATTAGATTGCAACAATGAACTTTTCCTTTCAGTAATACTTGAAACACAAATAAATTGCTATTGAACTAGGTTGACAAACATCAACTTGAAAATTTAAGCACATTCATATTACAGATTCTCAATCATGGATACAACAACTAACTTCCCAGATATGAACTTTCTTCTCCCAAACAGTATACAACTGATAGCTTATGACAACCACATAAAAGTCCAATAATAACAAGATCAGGGAGGTGATTTTCTTCACTCCCAAAATAACAATAAATTACAACAATAACAAGAGAGGTGTTCTCTCTTCAACTCTATGAAATGAACCAGGCCTAATTCTCATGACAAAGAAGATTAACTGCTTCTTCATAAATATCCAACCAGAAGCTCCAAGAGAAAACCTGCGTACCAAAGACAAACAAAGAAGAAAACACCACTCATCTAGCTCTCCTCCCTTCCGTAGACCCGCAAGTGGGTCACCCCCGAGCTAGGGAGACCATACTCACACCTGGGTACTCAAACACTCCACTTCACAACAGAAACAACAACAATCCCAAAGCACACATACACCCGTGGGTATTTTACACAATACGGAAACTCAACTATAGTGAGTTTCATAAGGGGCAGGAGAGTGGACACACTCGACTCCAGAGTGTCACCCTGACAGATAAGTTAACCAATATAAATTTCTCTTGGTCTCAAACCAAGTGTGATCACAATTTTTAAGAAATCTGTAGATGACTCTCAAGTCAAAAATACAGTCACAGATACATGCCCTCAAGGCTTTCAACATCCCAAAAGATGGAAACAGGTATGCACCCGAGGAGGATCTCTCCTCCCCTACCCCAAACTTGATGAGCATTTCTCCCAAGTGGGAGAAGCTCTGTCAAAACAACCCGACAATAACCCCACAGAAAACAACTCGAACACGAATTCACACACTTGACATACACATTTCAGTTATACGAAAAACAAAGGTAAAATTTAGACCAACCTTGCAAAGCCCTCCTGGAATGAAGCTGTTGCAGAGTCCACAGAGTTCACTTCCAACCTTAGCCACCAACTCCCTCTCCCTTCTCTATCTTGCAAACTAACTTCTCTATTTTTGGTAAGGCAAAAATGAAAGTTTTCCCAAAATTCAACTAACTCCCTCTCATCCCAAAATTTGAAAATAAATAACCCAAATTCTCTTTTTTTTTTGTTTTTAGTTTTGAGAAATGGGGAAGTGACACTTGTCACCTCCTCACCCTTCCCAAAAACCACTATTTGCCTGATGGCTTATGTCACTCTCCATTCCCAAGGGTACTCCTAGTCCTCTCCTCATGTGATTCCACTTTCTCATGGGAGAAATAAAAAAAAGAGTTAAATGGGAAAAAGACAGGTGACCCATGCCTCTTTTTCCTTTCTTCACATGGGTGTCCTCACAGCACATGGGGGAATCTCACTAAAGGAGAGGGTGACCTTCAATAATGGATGGCATCTCTTATCTTGGAGAAAGTAGAGGGGATGGGTTGGGTGTTGGTACAACCCATCATGTCCCCTCCTACCTCCAATTTTCGCCACTTAACTTCAGGGGAAGGTTAAGTTGACTAGATGGAGGTTACTCAAGGGTTACCCATGCCAAATGGGCCCCTGGACCCATGGGGTATAACCCAGGGTCAACTTTAACCCATACAAGACACCCCTGGTCAAGGTAAAGCACAAGAAAAGGGCCTCATAATTTAAATAAAATAAGAAATTCAAATTCAATCTCTTTACAACACAAATTATAAAGTAATGTTACATGAGGGTAACCTAACCCACTCGACCATACGAAAGACCACATTACATCATTACATCAAACACAAAGAGATCTTGGTTCCTCGTGGAACCCGATCGGCTTAACAGGGAATAACAATTAACAAGGTGCGGAATGATCTCCGAGTTCTGTGGTTCGATTAGTAATTCCTGCACACTAAATTACAAGATCAGTAACCACATAAAATCATCATAGCCGAAGCAACTAAAAAAAAAAACATGCATTATCATGACATAGTATTAATTAACATAAATGAAATCATATTACAATTTTCCATCATCACCTAATTCATTTTTCTGAAATGTAAACTTATCCAAACATCACCCAATTAGTTTTTCCGAAAACATAATAAAGTTTAATAGTTTGACAATTCCGGGAACTGCTATCCCACAATTATAAAAAGTAACAATAACAGTCATGTAAATAGTCATAACAACAGTAGTAGAAAGGGCGGTCCTCACATCCTCTTCCCCTAAGACGGTACTTCCTCCTGGAAGTCGTCAAAAAGGTGAGGATAAAGGGTCTTCAGTCTCTCTGCATCTTCCCATGTTGCAGTGACTTCGTCGTATAGATCCCACTGGACTCTAACCTGGTCCAGCTCTCGACCTCGAAGGGCCAGCGTCTGACGAGCCAATATGCGAATTGGCTCCAACGCCAGTTGTCCGTCTGCCTCTACCTGAAGAGCACTCCAATCCAACATGTGAGATAAGTCAGAAATATATAAACGTAAAACTGATATATGAAATACATCGTGGATACGTGACAGGCTAGGTGGCAAGGCTAGACGATAGGCTACTGGTCCTATCCGCTCCAAGATTTCGAAAGGTCCTACAAATCGAGGTGCGAGTTTAGAGCCTTTTCCGTAACGGATTGGACTCTTGTGTAGCCGCACTCTCAAAAATACTCTTTCCCCCACAGAGAAGCTTCGGTCTGTCCTCTTAGCATCGGCATACTTTTTCTGCCTGTCCTGTGCTTCCTGAAGCCTCTGTCTTATCTGTTTGACTTGCAGTTCCATATTCTGAACTATCTCTGGGCCGATGACTGTTCTATCCTCTATCCGATCCCAACTCAAAGGTGTTCTGCATGGTCTGCCATATAACGCCTGGAAAGGAGGCATACCCAACAAGCTATGATGCCCATTATTGTAGGCGAACTCAACTAGATACAGGTACTCCTCCCATCTAGACTGGTGGTCCATCATATACATGCGAAGCATGTCTTCTAACACCTGGTTCACTCTTTCTGTCTGTCCATCAGTTTCTGGATGATATGCTGAACTGAAGTTGAGCTGTGTGCCCAACGCCTGATGTAAGGCTCTCCAGAACGATGAAGTGAATACGGAGTCTCTGTCAGATATAATGCGATGAGGTACCCCATGAAGTCTAACAATCTGATCAAGAAACACCTTGGCCACTGATGGTGCATTGTATGTTGTGCATATTGGTGAAAAATGCGCCACTTTGGTCAGCTTGTCAACTGTCACCATAATAGCATCATGGCGACGTGATGACATAGGTAGACCAACGATAAAATCCATAGAAATGGTATCCCATTTCCATTCAGGTATCTCGTGAGGGTACAACAGTCCCGCTGGATGCTGATGTTCGGCCTTGACCCTCTGACATTCCAGGCAACGAGCAACAAATTCGGCAATGTCACGCCTCATCCCAGCCCAATGATAAAGTTGTCGTAAGTCAGCATGCATCTTCTTCACTCCTGGGTGTGCTGCATAGGGTGCTCTATGAGCCTCTGATAGGATTACTGTGCGAAGATTACCCGCATGGGGTACATAGATGCGTTGCCGATGTCGAAGCATACCATCAGACTCAAGGGTATATCCTGTAAATTTGCCCTCAAGGGCCTTCTGATTTAGTAATGCCTGCTGCACTTCAAGAAACCATTCGTCCTCCGGTAGATGCTGTAAGATGCGATCCTTCAAGTCCATCTTCAAGGTCAGGGTCTGGATCTCGTGGCGTCTTCGACTCAAAGCATCAGCGACCACGTTCTCCTTCCCTTTGATATAGTGGACATCGAAGTCATATTCGCATAGGAATTCCATCCAACGCCGTTGGCGGGCGTTCAAATTAGGCTGTGTAAAAATATACTGCAAACTATGATGGTCTGAATGGAGTTCAAAGCGTCGACCTAAGAGAAAGTGTCTCCAGCGAACCAAGGCATGAACAACAGCTGCGAGTTCTAAGTCGTGCGTAGGATAGTTTAACTCATGTGTCTTTAGTTTCCGCGATTCGTATGCGATCGCTCGACCATCCTGCATAAGCACGGCTCCCAAACCTTCTAATGATGCATCTGTGCAAACTACAAACTCCTCTGTAGGATCTGGGACTGCTAAAATAGGAGCACTAGTAAGACACTCCTTGAGGACTCCAAAAGCCTTTTCACACTGCTCGGTCCAAGTGAAACCCTTCCCTTTTCGCTGAAGGGAAGTAATGGGATGTGCTATCCTGGAGAAACCTTCGTCAAACCGACGATAATACCCAGCTAACCCCATAAAGCTTCTGACCTCTGTCACGTTAGTGGGTGCCGGCCACTCCTGAATTGCTCTAATTTTAGATGGATCTACGGAGATGCCATCGCCTGATAAAATGTGTCCCAAATACTGCACCTCTGTCCTGAAGAAGGCACACTTCGCCAAGTTGCCATAAAGCTGCTGCCCTCGTAATTGCTGCAAAACTTGACGCAAGTGCTCTACATGCTCCTCCTCAGTCCGTGAATAAATCAGAATGTCATCTAGAAATATGATCACGAACCGATCTAGGTATGTACGGAACACCCCGTTCATGAGACTCATGAATACTGCAGGAGCGTTCGTCAACCCGAAAGGTACCACTGTGAATTCATAATGGCCATATCTGGTTCAAAAAGCAGTTTTATGAATATCTGACTCCGTGATGCGCAATTGGTGATACCCAGATTTTAGATCAATTTTCAAGAACACTTTGGCTCCCTGCATCTGATCAAAAAGGTCGTCAATCCTAGGTAGAGGATAACGGTTCTTCACCGTCACCTTGTTCAACTGCCTGTAGTCCATGCATAGACGAAGAGACCCATCCTTCTTCTTCACGAAGATAATTGGTGCACCCCATGGTGAAACGCTAGGTCGGATGTGTCCCTTCTCAAGTAATTCCTCTAACTGCAGTTTAAGTTCAGTGAGTTCATGGGTAGTCATCCTATAGGGTGCACGGGATATCGGCTCTGCACCTGGCACTAAGTCGATGTGGAAGTCCACTTCTCTGCGTGGAGGCATACCTGGTAATTCTGGTGGAAATACATCGGCAAACTCTCTAAGGATAGGGTGATCATCTAAAGTAGCCTCAGGTTCATCCTCTGCTCTGTCACTGACTGTGATGGCAAACATCTGACATCCCTTCCGCATACAGCGCTTAAGCTGCTGAGCGGATATCATACGAACAGCCGTGGGCTTTTGAATGCCCACTATCTCAACCGACGAACCATGATCGTCTAAACAGCTAATCGTCCTCTGGCGACAATCAAGCTTAGCTCTATGTGCCGCAAGCCAATCCATACCCAGAACTACTCCGTAAGACCCTAATGGCATAATCCTAAGGTCACATGTTGTGGTGAATGATCCCAATGTGATCTCACAGTCTTTAACCAAGGTATCTACTGACATCCTGGCCCCTGAGGCCAACTCAACTTCCCACCTAATGTCTTGCCTAGAAGCCACCAGCCTGCAACGCTCCACTAACGATGTAGACAAAAAGGAGTCAGTAGCTCCTGAGTCAAAAAGGATCGAGATGGGAAAGTCTCTAATCGTACCTGCTGCCTCGATGACAGAAGCCTAGAAATCGGCCTGGCGGTTATCAACCGCTGCAAACATGTGGTGGGTTCTGCCCACATCACCTACGGTCTGCTCAGATCCTCCTAATCGGGGTTGTCCCCCTGCAGTAAATCCCTACGGGCACTCTCTAGCCAGATGCCCTGCCCCACCACATACATAACATGGTCCTCTAACCTGTAACTGCCCTGACTGTGTTCTGCCCGATTGTTGTTGCCCAGTCCGTCCGGTGGATCCCTGTGAGCCTCTGTAAGACTGCTGGGACCTTGCGGGTCCTGCCAATGAACCCTGCTGTCTCTGATCTCTGCGTGGACCCTGCTGCTGCCATCCACGGTTCTGTCCTCCCTGTCCCCTCTGTTGAAATTTGGTTTTTTGCTGATGTTGCTACTGCTGTGGAGGCCTAGGAGGTAATGCTGAAGGATTATATCCTCCTCTCTGTGTTGTGTTTTGAGGCCTTCAAAAATTTTGCTGTTGTTGGGGATTATGTTCCTGGTACTGCGGGCGTGGATTCTGTCCTCGTCCCTGAATTTCCTCTGATATAAGGGCCTTTTCAACAGCCTCGCTCATGGTATGGGGATTTGCCATACGAACTAGTCCTGCTATCCCGTGATTTAGCCCTATGATGAATTTGTGTATTAAGATTTTCTCGTCATGGAGGTATTCCGCGTAATGAGAAAGCTCTATAAATCGGCTCTCATACTGAGTAACGGTGAGTCCCCTCTGTTGTAAATCATGGAACTCATCGATCCTGCGCTGTCTATAATGTTCAGACAAATATCGCGCATTGAAGCGCTCAATGAAGATGTCCCATGTGAGTGTATCCACGGAGAGTCGGCGCTTGCACTCCTCTGTGCGCCACCAGGTGGCTGCTGCATCCCTAAGAAGATGAACTGCCACTCGTGCTTTCGTGTTGCTCCCATATGGTCGCAATGCGAAACACCTGTCTAAGCTAATCAGCCAAGCCTCGGCCATAGCTCCCTCTGTAGCACCTGCGAAAGTGGGTGGGTTGAGCCTCAGTAGATCTCTAATAGGGTCCCCTCTGTCTCTAAGTCTCCCAAGTGGCTCTTCCACACCATCCTCATATACTCCATGCTGAACCTGTTTTTGTCTCAAAAGTCTCGAAGGACTCCTGCTCCGTGCTCGGGAGGCTGACCCTACCTCCTCTACTATTGTGTCGGGAATCTCAACGAAGGGCTCCACACGTGGCACCTCTAGTGGATCAACGCGGGGCTCCATACGTGGCTCAATACGTGACTCGGCACGTGGCTCCTCTCGCGGATCAACACGAGGCTCTATACGTGGCTCAGGAATCACTGGTGGTAACCTGTCTAACATAGTCTGTAGTGCCTGTAAAATCTGTGGCCCTATATCCAATACTGGTGTCGCCTGTGGTACTAGTGGTGCTTGTGGTACAGGTGGTGCAGGTGGTACTGCTGTAACTACTGGTGTCACCTGTGGTACTAGTAGTGCTTGTGGTACAGGTGGTGCAGGTGGTGCTGCTGTAACTACGGGTGCCAGTCCCTCGGCTGAGGAATCACTGTGCACCTCGACTGACGCTGTGTGGCGTGATCGCGCTCGTCGAACACGTCGGGGAGGCATCCTACAAAACAAGGTAGAAACTAATTAGCCAAAGTTGCGGAATAATAACGTGCCCAAATATGCCCAGTGTTTAAAACTGCGCTCTGATACCAAATGTCATGCCCACATTTTCCATGTGGTCACAACACACATCGCACGTGTCATAGCCACATCTGTCATGTGGTTATAACACGAGATATGAAAAACTTTTCTCACACTGTCCTAAAAACCCCCTTCGCATGCGTACGCATGCTCGACGGTGTTCTCTCATGGCGAAACACTACAATTTTCGGCGGGATATAAGTACAATTGCGTGCAACCAGACGCATACAGATCAACAAGAGGGTCTGTACGACGCCGCTAACGTCATTGCAAGAGTGAGATTACCAAAGTTCCTAAATCTAAACCTCGGCAATTTTCGGTAGCATAATGCCTTACGGCGTTAGTGGGAATTACGCTGCACTCATTTACGCACGTGGTTCGCTGATAGATTAACAACTTCCCACGACGCCTTGTTCTGACTAAACCGGCTAGTGATCTCCCTATTTAGTCATTTTTCAGCCAGGCACGGTTGTCTGTCTCCTCTCTTGTTTCCTGAAACATACTCCTCCTACGACTTAGCATTTTCAACAAGGCGGTTTGATTGCTCTCTCTTCCCTTTTCACGGGTTCTTAATTTTGATTGTATTTTTATCGCCCTTACCTTAACTATTTCTCTGTTAATTTAGTGTGTTTATATTTCGGTCTCTCTCTCCCTTTCGTTTTCTATGCTCTCTTTATGTGCATCCGGTCCTTTCTTCATGATTTACGTCAATCAGGGTTATCACTGCAGCTATTGTTGATATTAAACCTAACTTCAGGATGATCTAGGTCACAGAGGCTGGTTTACTACTTCGCTGGACTCGGTCTCCTAATCTTCCCCGATCTAGGTTTCTCCTCTTCGTATGTACTTATTAAACTTGTTCCTAAGCAGATTTAGCAGAAGGGTCCGTCAACTTAGTTCTCTCATCCCATGTGGGAAATGTCGTGCATTTTCTCCTCTGTGTTTTCCAATGTTAATTTTTTTCTTCTTCGGACTCTCTTACAGGTTTACCGATGAGGTCATTTACTATAGTTGGGATTAAAATGGCCACATGGAATGTCTGTGGTGGCTTCTTAAGTTTATTTCCAGTGTTCTTTTAAGCAAGGTGATGTGTAATTTTCCTCTTCATTTTCCGAGTGATTGAAATTACATTGATTGTTGAAACTTCCGAGAAACTCTTTCCAGAGTATCACTGAATATTCCTTTACACTCTTTTTACATTATAATTTTATTTTCTCTTGTTTATAATTACTGTTGTTACTATTACTAATAATGACTATTAATACTCTGATTGTGACTCGTATAACATTGTAAATAGATGTAGGAGGCTCTCCACTTTATAAAACCCTGGTCATGGGAATATAACTTCTTTGGTTGTTGTGTTCAACACTTAATAAAAACTAACTGTGAAAACATAATTTGCTATTTTACTTTTGTATATCCCCGTGTCACATTTTGTTAAGATTTTAAACAAAGGCCCAATAAAATGGCTCATAAAACTATTTCCATAAAAATATATATATATACCTATATATATAGTTTTATATATATATTTTAATGTCTATGCAGTTGACGAAATTGTTTTTTTTTAATTATTTAACAAAGTCCACGTAATCCCTTTTATATTAAAATATATATATATATATATATATATATATATTAATTATTTCATATTATATTGCTATATGCATAGGCATATATAGTATTTATATATGCCTCTACATATGGCAACTTAATATTTTTTCATTGCAATAAAATCCAACTTATGTGTTAGGGCCCAAGCCCTAACTTTTTTTTTTTGTTTTATTTCCCACAGCCACGGAGGCGATGGGCGGCAGTGGCCACGCAGAGCAGAGGAGACAGAGTCGGCGGTGGCCGCGCAGAGCGGAGGAACAGAGTCGGCGGTGGGGGTAGGGCCTGTGTAGGCCGCGGGAGTCATAAGGGGAAGGGGGGATGTGGAGTGGGGCGGAACCCCACCCACATCCCACGATGTGGGGTGTGGGTGGGGCTCCGCCCCACCCCACACCTCCATGTATAAGTAAAAGCCTGCGGTGGGGGTTTCTCCCCACCGCCCAAACTGCAACCGCGACTGTGTTTTTTTTTGAACCCGCGGTTTACTTCGACAGTCAACAATACTATTTTTATTTATATATATATATATATATATTTATATACTTAGATTTATAATTCAGTCTCATAATAACACAATTTATTCAGTTTCTATATTCTTCTGTAAAAATGATAATTAATAAAACTGTGATATATATATATGTATATATATATATATAAATATATAGATATATATATAGTTATATATATATATATTCTTTTTTATGTATATCTAAAACTCATAATTTTCTCAAATTCACTACCCTATTCATTTTCTCAAATTCAACCTGATAGAATGATAATTAAATAACAATTTTATATCTATATATATATATATAAATATATTTCGGTAACAATGGTAAAGATATAACAACTTAAACATTTAAGATTCTTAAATTTACAAACAGGAATATATATACATGCTAGATTTCCTCTAATCCTTCCAACTTAATAGAATCCACTAATTATGAAGAATAAACTTAAACAATTACTTCCTTTAGAACAATGAACCATAACTAACATTTCAACTAGTTAAGCAATTCCAAACTTTCAAATGTAAACAACTCAGATTAGATTGCAACAATGAACTTTTCCTTTCAGTAATACTTGAAACACAAATAAATTGCTATTGAACTAGGTTGACAAACATCAACTTGAAAATTTAAGCACATTCATATTACAGATTCTCAATCATGGATACAACAACTAACTTCCCAGATATGAACTTTCTTCTCCCAAACAGTATACAACTGATAGCTTATGACAACCACATAAAAGTCCAATAATAACAAGATCAGGGAGGTGATTTTCTTCACTCCCAAAATAACAATAAATTACAACAATAACAAGAGAGGTGTTCTCTCTTCAACTCTATGAAATGAACCAGGCCTAATTCTCATGACAAAGAAGATTAACTGCTTCTTCATAAATATCCAACCAGAAGCTCCAAGAGAAAACCTGCGTACCAAAGACAAACAAAGAAGAAAACACCACTCATCTAGCTCTCCTCCCTTCCGTAGACCCGCAAGTGGGTCACCCCCGAGCTAGGGAGACCATACTCACACCTGGGTACTCAAACACTCCACTTCACAACAGAAACAACAACAATCCCAAAGCACACATACACCCGTGGGTATTTTACACAATACGGAAACTCAACTATAGTGAGTTTCATAAGGGGCAGGAGAGTGGACACACTCGACTCCAGAGTGTCACCCTGACAGATAAGTTAACCAATATAAATTTCTATTGGTCTCAAACCAAGTGTGATCACAATTTTTAAGAAATCTGTAGATGACTCTCAAGTCAAAAATACAGTCACAGATACATGCCCTCAAGGCTTTCAACATCCCAAAAGATGGAAACAGGTATGCACCCGAGGAGGATCTCTCCTCCCCTACCCCAAACTTGATGAGCATTTCTCCCAAGTGGGAGAAGCTCTGTCAAAACAACCCAACAATAACCCCACAGAAAACAACTCGAACACGAATTCACACACTTGACATACACATTTCAGTTATACGAAAAACAAAGGTAAAATTTAGACCAACCTTGCAAAGCCCTCCTGGAATGAAGCTGTTGCAGAGTCCACAGAGTTCACTTCCAACCTTAGCCACCAACTCCCTCTCCCTTCTCTATCTTGCAAACTAACTTCTCTATTTTTGGTAAGGCAAAAATGAAAGTTTTCTCAAAATTCAACTAACTCCCTCTCATCCCAAAATTTGAAAATAAATAACCCAAATTCTCTTTTTTTTTTTGTTTTTAGTTTTGAGAAATGGGGAAGTGACACTTGTCACCTCCTCACCCTTCCCAAAAACCACTATTTGCCTGATGGCTTATGTCACTCTCCATTCCCAAGGGTACTCCTAGTCCTCTCCTCATGTGATTCCACTTTCTCATGGGAGAAATAAAAAAAAGAGTTAAATGGGAAAAAGACAGGTGACCCATGCCTCTTTTTCCTTTCTTCACATGGGTGTCCTCACAGCACATGGGGGAATCTCACTAAAGGAGAGGGTGACCTTCAATAATGGATGGCATCTCTTATCTTGGAGAAAGTAGAGGGGATGGGTTGGGTGTTGGTACAACCCATCATGTCCCCTCCTACCTCCAATTTTCGCCACTTAACTTCAGGGGAAGGTTAAGTTGACTAGATGGAGGTTACTCAAGGGTTACCCATGCCAAATGGGCCCTTGGACCCATGGGGTATAACCCAGGGTCAACTTTAACCCATACAAGACACCCCTGGTCAAGGTAAAGCACAAGAAAAGGGCCTCATAATTTAAATAAAATAAGAAATTCAAATTCAATCTCTTTACAACACAAATTATAAAGTAATGTTACATGAGGGTAACCTAACCCACTCGACCATACGAAAGACCACATTACATCATTACATCAAACACAAAGAGATCTTGGTTCCTCGTGGAACCCGATCGACTTAACAAGGAATAACAATTAACAAGGTGCGGAATGATCTCCGAGTTCTGTGGTTCGATTAGTAATTCCTGCACACTAAATTACAAGATCAGTAACCACATAAAATCATCATAGCCGAAGCAACTAAAAAAAAAAACATGCATTATCATGACATAGTATTAATTAACATAAATGAAATCATATTACAATTTTCCATCATCACCTAATTCATTTTTCTGAAATGTAAACTTATCCAAACATCACCCAATTAGTTTTTCCGAAAACATAATAAAGTTTAATAGTTTGACAATTCCAGGAACTGCTATCCCACAATTATAAAAAGTAACAATAACAGTCATGTAAATAGTCATAACAACAGTAGTAGAAAGGGCGGTCCTCACATCAGCTGTAAGAGAATCTATCATAAATAGGCTATAAATAGCATATTCTCTTACAACATGTCATAACTCTCATTGGGGTGCCCAAAGATTCCTTTTTCCAAGATGCCTTGTGACACATGTCTTCACCTGTCATAGAACCTTCTATTTCTGACTCTTACATGTCATAGATTTTGTCATAGGAATTTGTCATAACCGTTTTGGTCAAGATTCACTTACACACTAGTCAAGATGCTGACACATGGTAGAAAACCTCTACCACACAAAAGGGATGTCTATCTCCACATGGAGTGTGTTGACCATCCTAGTCATCTTACAAGTGGAGTGACAACTCATTGTGCAACTTCACACTAAATGACAATATAGGATGTGCAACAAATTACAACATAGGCTAAGTAAATAAATTACATTACAATAATAAATGAAAGAAATTACCAAGGTTGAGACACCTTAATTCCCAACAATTTATCCAAAGGCTTCTTATACAATTTCAATCTATGCCCATTAACCATCAGTGAAAATTTCACTTGGTCTATATTGGTTAATTGGACTACACCATTTTTGAAAACCTCCTTGATCTCATATGGTCCTAACCATCTGGTATGTAATTTGCCCTTATGATCTTTGTACCTGGAGTCATAGAGAAGTGCCCAATCACCTACCTGAAAGTTCTTAGTTTTAATGTACTGATCATGCCATTTGATTCTTTGGTTTTGAATTAATTCAATGTGATGAACTGCTTCCATCTTGAGCTCCTCTAATGCATTAAGCTAATGCAATCTTTCTTCTTGAGATTTTGACAGGTCCATGTACCAAGTTGAAAAACTGTTCTCAGTGTATATATTCAAACTCAATAGGAAGGACTACCTTCTTGCCATAAACTAACTCATAAGGTGTGTATCTTGTTGTAGTCTTCCATGTAGTTCTATATTCCCAAACTTCTTCAAAGAGTCTTGTTGCCCAATCCTTCTTATGCACTGCAACTATCTTTGTCAATATTGCCTCAAGCTCTCTGTTGGTCACCTCAACTTGACCATTAGACTATGGATGATATGGGCTAGACTTTTTATGCCTAATTTCATATTCTTGAACAAGGCTAGCAATTAGTGCAGATGTAAATTGTGGTCCTTGATATGTGACTATTTCCCTTGGGACACCATACCTCATAAATATTTCTTCATAGAGGAATGTAGCAACCTTACTATCTTTGGCTACTGTCAAGGCTTTCACTTCCACCCATTTTGTAAAGTAATTAGTGCAAACAAGTATATATTCCTTGTGGTTAGAAGGTGGATCTATGGGTCCAATAAAATCAATGCCCCATTTGTCAAATGGTGTGACTACCAGTTGTGGTTGTAGATGCATTTCATCACTTTTTGTAGGTCTGCCCATTCTTTGACAATGGTCACATCTTCTTGTATAGAGATATGTATCTTTATGCAATGTTGGCTAATAATAACCAGTGTTTAGAATTTTGGATGTTGTCCTCTTGGCTACAAAGTGCCCACCATAGGGTTCATCATGACAAGCTCTGAGGATGTCATACACTTCATCTTCCCTAATACACCTTCTCATAATATGATTAGGTCCTGTATAGAAGAGATAACCAGATATCCATGAATAAGGAAATCTTTTCTCTACAAGGTGGCACCTTTCTCTAGGTGAGAGGTGTGGAGGTGTTTTCCCTATGACAAGATAATTTTCTATATCTGAATACCATGGAGTTTGTACAGTCAGTGCAAATAAGTGTTCATCAGGAAAAGAATCATCAATGACTGGTTCTTCAATACATGTGGAAAGCCTGGCAAGAAAATTAGCAACAACATTGGCCTTCCCTGGCTTTTCTACAATGGTGATATCAAATTCCTAAAGTAGCAGTAACCATCTAACCAATCTGCCACTTACCACTGGTTTATTCATAAGATTTCTTATCACTCCATGGTTAGTGTGAATGAAAAAAGAATAACCAATGATATAATGCCTGAATTTATTTATTACATAAACAACAACTAACATTTCTTTTTCAGTAATAGTATAGTTAAGTTCAATACCTTGAAGATTTTTGCTAATGTAATAAATTGCATATTCTGCATTACCTTCTTTTTGTCCTAGCACAACCCATACTACAAAATTAGAGGCATCTGTAAGTATGTGGAAAGGTATTGCCCAATTAGGTCCTCTAAGTACAAGTGTCTTTGTTAATGACTCTTTGAGATGGTCAAAGGATATCTGACAGTCAGTTGTCCAATTAAATTATGCATCTTTAGAGAGTAAGACAAACAAAGGAGTAGCAATCTTATTGAAATCCTTTATAAATCTTCTATAATACCCTGCATGACCGAAGAAACTTCTAACATCCTTCTATTTTTTAGGGATAGGTAAGGTTGAAATGATCTCAATCTTGTGTGGATCCACTTGAATTCCTACTTTGGACACAAAATGACCAAGCACTACTCCTTCCTGCATCATCATGAAACATTTTTCATGACTAAGGGATAGATTATGATCCTGACATCTTTGCAATACTTTTTCAAGGTTTTTCAAGGCCTCCTCATATGACTTTCCATAAGTGGTAAAATCATCCATATAAACTTCCATAGAGTCATGAGCAAGGTTAGCAAAGATGCTTAAGACAACTCTCTGAAATATGGTAAGAGCATTACAGAGTCCAAATGGAAGAAGAGAATAGGCATATGTCCCCCATGGGCATGTAAATGTGGTCTTGTCCTGGTCTTCAAGAGCTATCTTGATCTGGTTATATCCACTAAACCCATCAAGAAAAAAAAATTAATTTTTACTAGCCAAAGAGTCCAGGACCTAGTCAATGAAAGGAAAAGGGAAATGATCTTTCCTAGTGGTAGTATTTAATTCTCTGTAATCTACACAAACTCTCCACATACCTCCTTTCTTTGGTACTATAACCAGTAGAGACACCCATTGGCTATGTGATATTTGATATATGAATCCTGCATCCAATAATTTTTGCAATTCATTTTTCACTATGTCTCTTACTAAAGGGTTCATTCTTCTCTGAGGCTGCCTAACTGGTCTGCATCCTTCATTAATGTATATCCTATGCATGCAAAGATTGGGGTCAATTCCCTTCTTATCATGATAGTCCCATCCAAATGTTGTCTTATGAGTTTGTAGCATTTTAATCAGCTTAGTATTTTGGACAAATTTCAATTCACTATTGATAGTGAGTGTTCTCCTAGGTGTAATGTCAACTAGTGTTTCCATAGGCATGACAGAGTCAACATCCAACCCTGATAGGTTGAGACTACAACTATGATGTAGCAGTTGATGAAACATTCTGTTGGTGGAAGCATGGGTTGGAATAGTGATTGTAGGCAGAACACTATAAAGGGGACATGCCATACATATTAGACATGGGTCTTCTTGTAGGTCTGTTCCATAATTTTTTTGTATGACATTGGAAAGTACTTCATCTTCATCCTGAATAGCCAGTAGTGGGTCTCTTTTAATTGTCATCAATACCTGAAGAGAATATTGGTCAGGATCCTCTAGGTCTAGCCAAATGGACTGCTCCATATCAGCAAAAGGTTGAGTAGGTGGATAAAGGACCAATTTCTTTGTGACATTCCCATTGGAAAATATCATATTTCCTGACTGACATCCTATGAAGGCATATATTGTTGCCAACCAGGGTCTCCCTAGGATAAGTGGATATCCTCTGAGGCTAGCCTTGGGCTACAAAACCATAAAGTCTACAGGGTATTCCCATGAATCCAATGTGATAACAAGGTCTTTAATGCCCTCTAGCTTGACTATGGACTTATCTACCAACTAGAGTATTGTGGGGGTAGGTCTTAGGTTATCTAGTTGAAGATTAGTCATTGTTTCTTTTGTTATTACATTGGTGGATGCACCTAGGTCAATCAAGGTGTTTTTGATAAGGGTACCATTAATGTTTAAATCAACCACAAGGCTTCCAAGATCTATGTATTTTGGGACAGCCAACTTACCTGATATGATATCAGCAAGTTGTCCTATAACATGGACTGTCTAAGGGTCTTTTCTCTTCCTTCCTGGTTTCTTAAGGCATAAATCCCTTATGGATTTGGTGTAAATGGGCACATCCTTGATGGTTTGGATGAGGGAAATTTTAACACAGACATCTTTTAGTTGTCCCATGAAATCAAAATCAGGTTGAGATGGAGTTGGTTTACGCTACATTTTCAATCTCTCTGGAAATGGAGGACTTCTAGTAATTATTTCTTCTTAAAGAGAGATTTGCTCAGGAGGATTTTTTTCATTATTCATATGGTTGTCAGTGACAGAGGGTTTTTCCTCATCAAGAAGTTCTGTAATGAGTAGTGATGATGGTCCAGCAAGCATCTTTCCTGAGCATAGGTGCACATCACTAACTTCAACCATATAGGTTGGGTATTGGATGGCCTCATTAGTATAGGCCTTCCGAACAGGCTTGTTGTTAGAGTTAGGTGTGTTTTACTAGTAATTGAGTAGCTCTAGGCTAGGTAGGAGTAGGTGAGGTTATATTTGGCATAACGGCGGGTTGCTGAGCCAGGGTTTGTTGTGGTTACGGGTAGTTCACATTTGGATTTTGCTAAGATTGGTTTCCACACCACTGTTGTGGTCATGGGTTTTGATTAGCCTAACATTGTGGATTATAATTTAAGGATTGGGATGGTTTCTATGGCCATACTCCCTACTACTGGGTCCAACTAGGTGGCATGGTTGCCCTATTACTAATGTGGCCAGTTATACCAAGGTGCATTATTCCAATTATGAGAATTTGAGGTAGGTGGTGGAAATGGCATGGAGTTGGTCAAGGGGTCTTGAGGCATACCTTGTCTTTGATGTCATGACCTTCATTGTGTAATGTAAAACACTTGACCTTCTTCATTTGCAATGGCTCTAAAATTTGCTTTCTCATCCTTACCCTTAGAAATACTAGCAAGTCCCTTGCATTGGCAATTGGCCTTCTTCTGTCGATAATGAGAACAGTATTCACTCAAAGCTGCCTCTGATGCCTCTTGTTTCTTCTTTATATGTAGGGTGTCTATCCATGTCGCCAAATGGCTTATGATATCCTCTTTCATGTTGGACAAGAGATTGCTGAGCTCTACTCTAGAGACTCCATTGGATGACTTACTTGAAGACAAGGTTTTAAAACCTTTGTTTTTCTTTAGAGTAGAACGTGAATAGTTTCTGTAGATTTGATAAATTTCATCAAATCCCAGTTGAGAGATATCTCCTACTCTAATTAGATTAAGTGCATCCATACATTCCTCACTCACACCTCTTAGGAAGACCAGATTGAGTGACTCTGGAGAGAGCCTATTATGTCTTGACTTTTTGAGGCAAAATTGAAATCTCTCAACATAATCTTCCAGAGGCTCATCTTCTTTTTGTGACATCCTAAAGATTTCATCCCCCTTCATGTCTCTGCCATGACAATAGTCTTGCTATTTCTACAAAAAAATTTCTTTCATGATGGCCCAAGTAGTTATAGAGTTTTCTCCTAGACCCATAAACCATCTTAATGCAGCATCCTTGAGGGTGGCTGGGAAAAGATTAAGCCTATATGCATCTATAGTGTAGTCATAACTCCTACATAGTACATCAAACTCAGATAAATGTATTAGGATATTCAGTGATTATCCCATGAAAGTTTGGTAAAGCAGAAGGAGGGATATTTTTCAAGGTTTCAGCCCTCTCCTGATTGGTAATAGGAAAGGCAAAGGTAACTGGCTCAGCTGGATTCTCTACTTCTTCATCTGCCATGATGTCTGAGTTATGATCTATAATATCTTCAAAATCTTCAGTGTACTCAAGACCAAGGGATGATTCAAAGTGTTCTTCTTCTTCTTCTATTGAACTAGTTGGAAGAAACCTCCCTCTATGGTCTCTTGGTCGCCGTATACAATAATGTATGAGCTAGTGGCTCTGTTCCTGCACCATGGTAGTGAATATATTGGAGATATATGGAATATATAAGCAATCCTAAATGTTGAAAAGAAATTATTATGTCCTAATAAAGAAAATACAAGCATAAATCATCAAGAACTCAGAAACTCTAAACCTTAGCACCATCCCCGGCAATGGTACCAAAAATGTCAAACTCTGTTATCTCCAATATATTGATGTATAAAGCACATACATACTACTCAACAGACTAACAGATCCCTTATCAAGCAATCTACTAGTTACATAACATGCTACATTTACATTTTCAAACTAGGGAATCATATTCTTCTTGGATGATGCCTATACTATGTGTACAATTAACCATTACCGAGTTTTATACTAGAGGTTGTGCAAGGGAAATAAAGTAATTACAATATTCTAAGTAAATAGGAATAATGGAAAACAACTAGATTATCCAACACAGTAATAATCAAATGTCTTTATGTAAATTCTATGTAAAGAGGAAGTGACAAGTGGTTTAGTTTATGATCACCTTGACTCAATGGACTTGACAATATAAACTATCAAGGTTAAACTACTTCACATGATTCTTAACAACAAAACATCAATCATACACACACATATATAAACATACAATTCATAAAGTGAACATATAAACAAGGTGGAGAAGAATAGTACCTCAAGTGGCCGACTTGAGTGGTTGTGATCCCACAAGATCTAACTAAATCTCTACTGAATCTTTGTAGTCATAAACAAAACTCAAAAACACATATTCTTCATTGAATGCCAAAAGTAACAAAGGTACAACAAAATCTGCTACTATATCTCTGTTCAAAACTGTATGAAACAAAATCTATCTATTTGTTGGCAAGAGACACTGTGTGGCTTCATGAATGTTATCATTGATGGCAACAAAGTTTATCCCACACATCCGCAACACATAGTATGTCTATACCGGAAGTTAGATTGAAGAGTATTTTGGTCTGGTGAACAAGAACAGAGCATGCAGCAAGGTCTGATAATCAGGTCCATATCTCTCAGAAGATGTATCTCAGCAAAGTGTAGACTTGGTGAAGTCAAGAGGAGTACCATGACTACTACATTCCAGAGATTGAGCCTCTAGTGATGAAAGAATGAAAAGATATGAGCATCTAAGTGTTCGGTTCCTGACATGCAGAGTAGACTGAGGAAGAACTGACCAGCAGATCATCAAACTTTAATCCAGATGAGAAATTGATGGTGGTCAAGCTATTTGAGGGATCATACATGATTAGCCAACATGAATGATGACTTCTATGTCTATGTCCTTGATACGCATCACATATTAAGCATGGATTCAGCCAACAGATCAGTGTCTTGGAAATATCTTTAGTATTCTGGTTGTCGACTAAGAAGATGTTGAAATCCTTGATGCGGATATATATACCAAATAGATTTCGGTATGAATGGTGAAGTTGTGTGTGTAAGTATGTGAAGAAAGGCAAAGAGAAGTGTGGAAGTAGCAATACAAGTCCGGTATGCGACAAAACAACAGCATTAGAGCAGAGGAAGAATGAAGTGCATTAGATCAATATACTGAGCCTAACCAGAACTGAACCTCAGCATATATGAATGCCTCTCATCAGTTCAAACACCTGGTTACTTTCTATATACCTTGTAGATAGTCTCTTGTAGGCAGTGTGCCTTTTGTGAGCAGTGTGCTCAGGCAGTGAGCCCCAATTGGCAAGTGCCATTTTGTACTTCTTATTCTTTTAACAGAGAATACAATCTTGGGTTAGTCACCCCGTGGTTTTTCCCTTAATAGGGTTTTCCATGTAAAAATCCTTGTGTTATATGTGTTGATTTTATTTTTGCTTTCATGATTATGTATGCTCTTATGTTTTGATGTTGCATCAATATTAAATAAGAAAAGAAAGTTAAGATATTTAAGATAACTAATTCACCCCCCCTCTCAGTTATCTGCCTTGTTTCCAACAATTGGTATCAGAGCTAAGTTCCTCTAAATAGAGCCTAACAGCTTGAGGAAGATTTGGGAATCTCAATGGATATGTATGGCATGAAGGAACAACTTCAGTCTACCCTAGATGATCTTGAGCAATCTCACTCTGAAGTCAATAACTTGAGAGAAAGACTCAATCAAGCTGATGATTTCATAAATGAGCTAAAAGAAAAATTAGGTATCTCTGTGAAAAAGAGAAAGGAACTACTTCAACAATTAGCAAGTCAAAGTGAAGCCAATGATATTAATGAAGATCTGAATGAGAAAAACAAGCTAAGTGAGAAGCTATCAAAAGAGGTCATTATGGTAAGACATGAAATGGAATCAGGGGTTATGAGATTCACCCAAGAAATTAAAGAGAAAAGAAAAATTGAAGATAATCTAAAACAATCTCTCAAGGAGAAGTCAGAAGATTGCCACAAAATGGATAGAATAATCAGGCATCTAGAATCTGATCTTGAAGAAGCTAGACATAATGAAGAACAACTTGAGAATCAGATAGACACTCTTAAAAGGGATCTTCAAACAGCAAATGAATACAAAGAGAACTTCAAGATAAGCTCTGCTTAGCTTGAAGTTCTTCCTAAAAGCCAAAAGAGGGTAGATGACAAGCATGGCTTGGGATATGAGAAAGGTGAAAGCTCCAAATCCAGACAGAAGAACTCTAGATCAGGAAATCCAAGGAACAGGCCTAGAAGACCTCCGGTAAGGCAACCAAATGCTCAAAGATATCCATCCTTCAATGGATACTGCTACAGTTACAACAATTTCGGTCATAAAGCAACTCAGTGTAGAAGAAGAATGAATCAGACTAATTCATCCTTCTCCGGATAGTGTTTCAACTGCAAAAGGTATGGTTGAATGTAGAAATATGCAAATAAACAATTCATTCAATGGTAGATGCTTTGCATGGAATAGAATGGGACATATGGCTAATAAATGCAGATCTAGAGGATATCAGTCACATATGCAGAGAAATGTTGTTTGCTACAATTGCAATAGATCCGGTCATATTGCCAAATTCTGCAGAAGTAAGAATCAGGATAAAAAAGGTCTGGTGCATCATAATCAAAATCAAGACAAAGGAAAAGGAAAAGTGAATGCAGATGAAGTTCAAAGGGAAATGAACAAGATTTGGGTGAAGAGAAGCACAGAAAATGTTGGGGATGGATCCGTACCAGAATCTGGTGCCGATATTCCTTCCAGAAACTAAATAGATGAGCTTTGGCTCAAGGGGAGTCACAAAAGAAAATAAATTCCCCCAGCCAGTCAATTGGTGCCTAAATTTGGCACATGGAATGTTGCGGATTAAAGGGTTCTCAGAGAAATATCCAAATAACCCTCGGTAAAAATATGAATGATCCGCAAGAAGCTTTGAAGATTTTAATCAGCCAAGATTGATCCAGTTTGACAACCATCTGGTAAAAGTAGAATTTTCACAATTAGATCCAGTATGATTCAAAATTAAAATATCTTGATCTGTGGATAAATGGCATGATTGGAGGAAAGAAGATACATTGTCAATTATCATTGAAAATGATTCTAAGTGCATCTCAGTGGTTTGGAAAGATCTCTCTCAGAACAAGGTAACCGGATGACTTAAGTTATGCATTTATTGCAAAAGAAATTTAGGGTTTGCGTAGAGATAAAAGGGTTATTTTATTCATCACTTGCACATTTGCATTTGAAAATAAGAAAGGAAAGAGCTCTGCAACAAGATTGTTACAACCCTCTCGAAGATCAACTACAGAATTCGATTCAACCCACAATCTTTTCGGTGCATATTGTGAACCCTAGAAGCATGAAAAGGTATTTCAATTTCTAAATATCTCTCTTTAAATCTTTTGCAAAGATGGCTACTCCTATGGTTGTTAAGATCATTGATAGGCCACGCCCAAAGTTCAAGAAACACCACTACAAATACCTAGAAGTTGATCCCTTAGGCATCTTTTCTAGCATTCTGCATGGGGTTCTACATGTAGAAGATGTAAGGGTATACATCCATGCAAATATTGAGGAATTTGGAGAATCAAGGTTGATGGATATCTACCATAAACAACTAATAGATGAAACCTTTGAACTCAAACCTCAATACAAGGCCATTCGGGATAAGCATTTTGGACATTGCATCCACTTTCCCTGTTTTGCAGAAGATGAATGGGTCTGGTATGTTCTTAGCAAAATACATGACAACTTCATGTGGTTGTTGAAGCCCTTCAAGATAACAAAGGATGCAATTAGGGCAGTAACTGGTTTGCACTCATCCGGTGGGTTGCCTTCTCTTAAATCAGTCAAGAACCAAACAGTAAGTGAGGCTTTCAGATTAAAGTTTGACAAAAGAGCAATGACAATAGAAGATATCATAGATCTGGATATCAAATTTGCCTCCATGATAATTGGCTACAAAATATATCATTCCAGCAGGGAGAACTTTGTATCCGGAACTGCAATTTATATTGCATATCAGATGCTAAGGGAAAATGCAGACTATGATCTATGTGAGCTTCTCCTGAGCCAACTACTAGAAAACCTACAAAAGATCAAGAAGGACAAGAAGAACTCATTCAAGTATGGTGGGCTAATATTGTGTTTATTCTTTTACTATATGAATGAGCTACCTGGATCAAGTGGCTGGGTATGGTAAAATGACAGACCGATTGCCATACAAATAGAGATTATATGTATGGGCTTGGTGATGCCAAGGCTCAAAGTACAGCACTCTAGGGATACTTCAAGAACTTCCAAAGTATGATGCAGGCCAGAGAAAGAATTCCCCAATCTATAGTTGAAAAATATAAGGATACAGTGTGTTTCATGGTAGACACTGATCAATACCTAATGGAGGTAGTAGAGCCCAGAACAATCTGGATTATGCCAATGGGCTATGAGGTAGATGAGAAAATCCTAGAGTTGCATGTCCAACACTTGCTAAGTTAGCCTAAGGACCCTAAGGCAGAAAGGTTTGGAACCTTTCAAGAATTAAGTGTAAAAATACATGTTGAACTGAGACAACCAGAGATGAAAAGAAAAGTGAGAAGGGAATTAGAGGAAATTGCCAAGAAATATGGCATATCAAAGGAGGCAGTTGATGCAAACAAAGAAAAAGTAGAAAGAGCAGAGAAAGAGAAACAAGAAGCAAAAAAAGAAAGTATTCTGGTGTAAGTCTCCTCCCAGACTAGATCCTCCAAGAGCTCTGTACTTGCCACTTCTAAGAGCTCAAGATCCTCAAAACTAGAATCCAAGATGTCTTATAAGGGAGAAAAGAGAACAAAAACCAAGGCCACAAGGTCCTATATAATCCAAAAGGATGATGAAGAAACAAAGACCGATGAGGAAGTTAAGAAAATGAGGAAGAAGAAGAAAACATCAGGTGAATCCTCTGCCAGTGCAAACAAAGGACAAGAGGTAGAAGAATTTGTTGAAAGGCCTACTCTCTCTATTGATGATATCATCAAGGCAGTCACTGTGGATGGGAACCTACAACCAGTCACTAAATTTTATGATGAATATAGTGATGTTGACAAGAAAATCTTGGAAGATGCTACAGTTAGGTACCTAAACATTTATAATAAAGCATTCATTGAAATCATCTCTCTAATTCCCAAAAGTCTAGAGAAGGAACTTGAACTGAGAAAGGAGAACGCTAAGGCAAAGGACCTTGAGATCCGGGAACAGATTGCAATTCAACTCTATCCTTCCATTACTCCAAAACAAATGACCGTGATCTTCAAGGACTGCAAGGATGAGTTCTAGAGCAAAGCCAGAATGAACAAACTTATGCTTGGAGAGACGGATCAGATAGCAAAAGAAATAGAAGACATCCTCCGGAATGCCTACAAGAGATTCAATCTCCCTATCATAGAGGAAATAGATGAAGAAAAATCTGCCATGGATGACGAAGGACTAAGTACATCAAAAGAAGAATCTACTGAGAAAAATGTAGAAGAGCCAAAGGAGATAGGTGAGAAGAGGACTAAGGGCTTGGATTCCTCTATTCCGGAAGAGGAAGTCTATGAAGAAGTAAACATCTCTCTTCCAGATCCCCTGCTAACTCCAAAACTGAAGGAGAAGGAAGAAAAGAGGAGAAATTGAGTCAAGTAGAGGAGGAAAAGGGAAGAGAAGAAGAACACACAGAGAAGATCTCTGATGACTATTCTAAGGCTGCAAAAGGAAAGAAGACTATGTCTCTGATAAGAGACACTGTAGAAGTAGTGAAAAACTTCCTGACCAAAGAGATGATGGAAATAGATGAACCAGAACTATTTCAAGGACCACTCAATTTTGACTCCCTCTCTCCAGTCCAGACAATGAAGGTAGCATCTTTTGCTCAAGATAAAGCAAAAGAAAAGCTTCTGAAGTCTAACATGGAAGACTCTGAGCTAATAGAGATTGCATCCGGTGTGTTGGAGAAAATCATGTCATCCTTCCAAAAGGATCTTTCGGCCTCTTCATCTGGTAACTTGAAATCTCTTGTTAATTTTGTTAGCACACATTTTGATTCTTTGGAGAAATCAGCAGAAGAGAAAGTTTGGAAAGATTTTTTGGGGAAGAGATTCTCCAAAGTACAGGGACTCATAGCAAATGATAGGAGAAATTTGGATATTGGGATAAAGAGCCTAGAAAATGCTCTTAAAGATGGCAAAGAATTATACAAATTTTGTCTATCTTGGTCCATAGTAACAGACGACATTGCAAGGAAGGTGAAAGAACAAGAAGGTAAACTGTCAAGTTTATCTCAGAATTTTGATCCTCTCACCTCATCCATAATGAATCAAGAGTGCCAGGCTATTGCCACTATAAATGAAATAAAGAGGCTTGAAAAGGAAAAGAAGAATAGAATAAGCAGGATGAGTGAGCTAAGAGGGATAATTATCCCTAAGTTAGAGGCAATGCATGAGGCCTTAACTAATGCTCATACCATAGCCCAGACCAATGATTCGGCAGACTTAAAGAGGGCAGAAGCTTTTGCATTTTTATTAAGTGGTCACATCTCAATTTTGGACAGGATGAAGTAGATTTGGGCAACAGAATTTGTGCAGTTGAAAACCACTTTTGTGGATATACTTAAGTATATGTAAGTATAACATGTATATATACTTATGTGGCTATGTATAGGTTGGTTTTTGCAAATTTTGGTGTGTGGATTCCACCCTTTTCCATTGATGTCAAAGGGGGAGTGAGAAGTAGTGAAAAATGTGGAATCCAGCTAAGGGTGAGCTCTGGTAAAAGTGTACATAAGACAGAGCATCATCCAAGGGGGAGTTTGCTATGACACTTAGTCATTTTTCACTAAGTGTTGCCATCAATGCCAAAGGGGGAGATTGTTGGCAAGAGACACTATGTGGCTTCATGAATATTGTCATTAATGGCAACAAAGTTTATCCCACACATCCGCAGCACATAGTATGTCTATACTGGAAGTCAGATTGAAGAGTGTTTTGATTCGGTGAACAAGAACAGGGCATGCAACAAGGTCCAACAATCAGGTTTGGATCTCTTAAAGAATGTATCTTAGCAAAGTGCAGACTTGGTGAAGTCAAGAGGAGTACCATGACTACTACATTCCAGAGATTGAGCCTCCAATGATGAAAGAGTGAAAAGATATGAGCATCTAAGTGTTGGGTTCCTGACAAGAAGAGTAGACTGAGGAAGAACTAACTGGCAGAGCATCAGACTTTAATCCAGATGAGAAATTGATGGTGGTCAAGCTATTTGAGAGATCATACATGATTGGCCGACATGAATGATGACTTCTATGTCTATGTCCTTGATACGCATCACATATTAAGCATGGATTCAGCCAACAGATCAGTGTCTTGGAAATATCTTTAGTATTCTGGTTGCTGACTAAGAAGATGTTGAAATCCTTGATGCGGATATATATACCAAATGGATTTCGGTATGAAGGGTGAAGTTGTGTGTGTAAGTGTATGAAGAAAGGCAGAGAGAAGTGTGGAAGCAGCAATACAAGTCTGGTATGTGACAGAACAGCAGCATTAGAGCAGAGGAAGAATGAAGTGCATTAGATCAATATACTGAGCCTAACCAGAACTAAACCTCAGCATATGTGAATGCCTCTCATCAGTTCAAACACCTGGTTACTTTCTATATACCTTGTAGATAGTGAGTCTCTTGTAGGTAGTGTGCCTTTTGTGACCAGTGTGCTCGGGCAGTGAGCCCTAATTGGCAAGTGTCATTTTGTACTTATTCATTTAACAAAGAATACAATCTTGGGTTAGTCACCCCATGGTTTTTCCCTTAACAAGGTTTTCCACGTAAAAATCCTTGTGTTATGTTTATTGATTTTATTTCTGCTTTTATGATTATGTATGCTCTTATGTTTTGATGCTACATTAATATTAAAGAAGAAAAGAAAGTTAAGATATTTAAGATATTTAAGATAACTGATTCACCCCCCCTCTCAGTTATCTGCCTTGTTTCCAACACTATTATCCTCTGATCTAGTTAACAGAGATCAGCATTGTCTTTATATGAATAGGATTATTAAATAATAAATGTATTAACTACCCATTATCCCACATCGTAGGAAAATGACTTAATTACAAAGCAATAGAAAATAGGAAACTAACTAACATGAAGGCAGCAAACAAAACATAGTCCTACTACAATTCTACTTCTTCATTATCCATAAAGAATAAACATGACTTAGAAACAGAATCATAGAGCACGATCTAGGTTTGTCAACTACATCATTTATTTAAATATAACCATTATAGATTCATGGATGACTCATCCCAGTTAATTCGGGATCTTCTTCCTTTGGCTACAAGTTCCTGTATCATCTTCTGCAGACATCAACATCTCCTTCGACTGTGGGTTGTTTAGTGTTCTTCATGATGTGAAGCCAAGCTTTTGCTACATGAGGAGTTAGTACTCTATATAATATTTATACATCACTACCACTTAGAATCAACATAAAATACTAAGTTATCACATGAACAATCTATTATCCACACATAATTAATTATCAACATATTATATACCATCTTTCATGCTTCAGTGTCTTAAGGATAAACATGGACATAATTAATACATATATAGGTCTGGAAATGTCTTTGGAAAATAGGTAATTAAAGCAATAAAAACAAGACAACTGATGGACTCATCACTACAACTGGGAGATATACTCCAGTCCGCCGCAAGACAAGAGATTTTGCAGCAACAAGTGGAAAGAGTTGAAGTGTTGGAAGAGGCAATTAAGATAATACAAGAAGAATTACCTGAGGCAAAAAGAGATCCATCCTTGCCTCCTACTTGAAAAATGAAGCTCATGCTAGAGTCTTTCAAGGCTCATTCATCTTACCTTGAGAAGCAAGCTGAGTTGAAGATAACAGAGCAAGTGAACAGTAAAATATTGGCTGATGCATCTAGTAGATGTGCTAAGGCACATAATAATTTTCAAGAAAATATGAAAAACATTCAAAAATGTGTAGAGGATGCCAAAGTCTTATATCAATTTTGTTTGAACTGGCATAGAACTACAAAGAACATAAAAGATCAAGTTGACTCTATTGAGTCACAACTAATTCAAGCAGCCAAAATATATGATCCATTGAAGGACAAAGATGGAACCACTAGAGTTCAAATAGAAAATCTACATTCCCAGCTGAAGCAGCTATTGGATCAAAGGGAGAAAATAAAGAGTGGGATAGGATAGCTAAGGCAAGTGGTAAGTATGAGGCTGGCAGTTTTGACTGGCATCTTAATTGAAGCTAAAAATGTTGCACAAAAAGTGAAGGTGCCAGACACTTTGGTAGAAGCAGAAGATCTATTTATTCAACTTGAAAGTCAATTGCACATTTTGTCTTCTACAAAGAAGAACTAGGATACTACACTTGCCTAGTTAAAGGTGATCTACAAGAATGTTCTACCTTCCAAGTAAATAGAAGATATGTTGAAGATAAAACAAATTTTGATGATTGTGTAGATATGCGAAGAATAAGTAAGTGTAATTAGTGCTATTTTTATATAAGCACTCTATATCTATATATATTGAAAACAACTTTACTACATCAGGTTTGAAAAGATAGAGGCTACTCCTTAGGGGGAGCCTACTGGTGTTTGCAAGAACAGAGTAAGACCACTAGTCTTTTGTCATTGATGTCAAAGGGGGAGAAATATGTACATATTAGGTTAATTGTTGCCATCAATGACAAAGGGGGAGATTGTTGCAATAGGTGTTGCCATTGATGTCAATAGTAGTATGGAGTGTTGCATTATGGAAGGTTGGAAGGGTGAAAGTTCAGAATTGTGTCACACTTTTATAAGGGAACAACCAACACAAACATATTTTTCCAACTTAAACATAAAGAAGGTTATATGTATGTTTTGAATTTTAAAATGACAAACTAATGAAATGTAGAATTTTTATTATAGTTTATGCTTATAATTTTTTTTAAAAAAAAGATAAAATAGATGGATTTTTCTTTTTAAATTTAATTGATGAATTTTAAATGCTGATATTTTTTGAAAAAAGTGACATCGATGGGACGTCAAGAAAAATATAGCAAAATTATTATTTTTTCTTTAATTTTTTTTCCTAATTAGCCAACTCAAATATCTAGTGCATGGAAAAAAAAAAAAAAATTTGATAAATATTGTTTTTTTTATTTTTTTAAGTCAATTTTAATTAGAACAAAGTAGTTTCCATGGGACGTCAACTTTTTTACAATATATAAGTTTTTTGAAAAAAAGAAATACCCTTTTGGAGAGGATTCTCTCCTCTAGTGAACCATATATTTTTCAATTTTGCCTATTTATTTTTAATTTCTAATCAGCTACATGTTTGATTATAATAACCTACTTGCAATAAATTTAAAAATAATCCTAATAAAACTTATCAAAATATATAAAAATATATATTTCTAAGATCTAGACTCTGATATCTACCAAAGGGTATTTTTAAATTTTCATCAAAATGCCCTTTGGTTGGAGAAATTTACAGTTGAACGTGAAGTTTTGTTCAATTTGTTGTAAAAGGGGGGTTGGCTGCCACAGGCAATTTCGGGTAGAACTCTTCTGGGCGAAACCTTCAATGTAAAAAAATACATTTTTTAAAATTTAAATCAAAGTTTTTATGTTTTTAAAATTTGGGTGAAATAATCTCGCTCAGAACTATTCATGTCACGCAATGCCACATAAGTGCTACATGGTTCCGGGCGGAACAATTCTGAGCGGAACCCTTTCTATAGAAACTATTTATTTGGCTGAAAGTGTGACATAGGTTTTAACTTTTACCTAGAAGTAACGTCATCAAAGATGTCAAAGGGAGACTATAGTAGTATCGTGATCAGTGAAGACAATAGAATAAGTAATCAGAAGTGTTGTGAGATAGAAAGAAAAGTAATGTGCATTTGCTATGATGATCAAAGAAGCAGACAAAGGAAGTTGATCAGAAGAAGGAAAGGTGATGGATTAGTATCATTTGTACACAGTCATACCATATCTTTTGAAGTTCATGTGTAAGTCTTTATCCTTGATATACTATGAAAATGATATCTGTGATATGCTATGAAAATGATTGTGTTTTAAGTGCTTGATGAGTTAAGTTGAATTCATGTAGTATGGTTGCCACCAGATGAGGAAAGTTGTGAAATTTTGAATAGAAATTGTCTAAGTAAAGTTTTAGTTAGTGAAGGGGTCACAGGCTCAAAGAATGTACCACATTCTACCACATTTAAAGATATGGACCCACAGATTGGACAGGTGGTTGGGTATTGCACTCAGGTACCTATGTTTCAAGTTTGAGATCATAAAGTTTACCGCAAGGTGTTTTAGAGATAGAAGAATGAAGACATGGAATAGAGTAAGTACAGTCACAAGGAGATAAGAGAATGCTTCGTACTTCTCCACAGATGAAGATATGATGTTGTGGTTTGGAGGACAGGTTGATATGAGTATCAGGTACATACATTTCAAGTTTCAAGTGATAATATGTACTGCAGTTACTTCTCCAGAGTCAACTGTGTAAAGACATGTCTTGGAGCTAATTGAAGTAAGTAGAGAAAGTTGAGGCCACCGTAGTTCACCGTACAATGGTATTTGGCCTTGCTAATTGAATGATAAGCTCATATGACTAGTTTGTAGGTGTTGTTCAAGTTTCAAATGATTAAGTTCACCGCAAGTATGCTTTTCATTGTTTTATCTTGAGACCATGTAAGCAAAGGTTGTTAAGGACACTAGCATCAGAGTTCAAGTGGTTGCATTAGCATGAAATATCCTGAGATGATTAAAGAAGTGTACAAGAATGTTTTGCAAGTCTTATAATATTCAGTATGTGGTCCGCATGATGTAATTCTGTCTTCTCCAGTACTTAGGTTTGGAGCTAAATGCAAAGAAGGAAAAGTGGTTGCGGAGCTGACTTGGTGTATGATGAAATTTTTTCCATGTATATGGGGTATGTGCCAGCTTGGAAGAATCTTCTAAGGTAAAATAGGACCTAATTATGCTTTGTTCTTGATCTGCACTTGATTTCTACTTACTGCATATGTTTTAGAGCCAACTGTTGTGGCCACTACATGTTTCATCTTGGCCAACCAAGGAGAAATTTTTTGGAGCTTGCAGAGGATATAAATGTAAAATCAAAGGTGTCAGGTGATGGTTGATTAGAGTGTGGTGTGATAGCATTGACTTTGTGTGAATAAACTTACCGCAGAAGCAGATTTCATGATGAAATGTGGAAAGGACTAGTTTATGAAATATGATATTGTTGTGGAGGCATGGAGAAGAGCTTTTGAAGTTGTTTTATTGTGGAAAAGGTTGATATTATAGTTATGTAGAGGTGAGATAGTTGTACAGAGGTTGAAGTGGTCAACATTCAATTTTTGTGAGATAAACGTTTGAATCAGATAAGTTTTTGTGTTACATAGATTGAAGAATAGTTGTGTAAAGATTGTAAGAGTTGTAATTGTTTAGGGAGTTACAGCTTCCTTTGGGTTGTAGCCCATAAATAATATTGTAATCTTGTTTTATTTGTGAGGCTAGATTTTGATAGTAGATCCAAGCAGCTTTCTCACCGTGGTTTTTCCCTTCTAGGATTTTCCACATAAATCTAGTGTTATAGATGTGTTCTTCTGTGTTCTTGTGCTTTTCATATTTTAAATTCTTATGTTAGTTTGAGTGTTGTTGGAAGAAAATAATTTGAATAAGTACTTATTCACCCCCCCTCTCAGTAGTTTTGTGTGTTCAACAACGTTATTATTCTAATTCATTTTTGGATTCCAAGAAGGTTAGTTTGGGGATAGGTTATACAAAAAGTTCCCACCTTAACATTGTCCCATGTAATTTAACTCCTCTTCATCTAGTGGATCCTTTTTCTTACAATTTTTAATGGCTTACAAAAGTTTGCATTGGTCTTTAGAATGGTTCTTATCACATACTTGGAAGATATATATCTTGTCCAAATGGCATTCTCTCAGGAGATGCTTATTCCAACACTTAGGATAATAAATAAACAGGGTTTCAATGTTTTTGTTCTTAACTTGCATTCTATCCAACATAGTGTTTATCTAGACTAAGATATCAGCTTTCAAATTGGAAATCTCTTCCATGAGCTGTCCTATATCATTTTTCTATTTTACTAGGTTGGGCTTCCTAATTCGCCCTCATGTGCATGAGTAATTTATGCATAACTCCAAAATGTCTGGAAGGCTCAACTTGGTAATGTCCCCATTTCTCATAAGGTCAAGGGTGCCCTAAGATTCTTCCTCCAAACCTCATGGAAATACTATTTTAACCAATTCAAGGTTCAACACATCTCCATAGTGCTTTAAAATAAAGAGAAATTGGTCCAAGTAATCTTCCATGTACTTTCATCCTCTTTCTATTTTAAGTAGAAGAGTTTCTCATTCCTATCTCTTACTCAATATTAGTCTTGATATTTATCCAAAAACACTATCTCCATTTCTTCCCATGAATTAATGGACCCAATAGATAGTCCTATGAACCACCGTATGGCTAAATTTTTAAGGTTGAGGGAAACAACTTTATTTTTTGGTTATCTACATTGTAGTCATAGGTTTGACAAAGGACATTAAATTCAAATATAAATTGGTCCATGCCCTCTGTGACCATACCCCGAAAGGGGGTAGGATAGACGAGTAAATATTTTTCATAGGGGTATCTTCATCGATATTCAAGTTGATTGGGTAGGTGAATGTCCTTCCACACTTCTTTCTGCATGTCAATTATGGTTCTCCATGTTTCTTATTGGAATATCTTCTCTTGTTTTCTCATTTTCTGGGATCTATAATGAGTTTTAGGTTGCTCTTGTTCAAAAAGTTGTTTACAAAGTTCTTCTCCTAAGACTTCTCTCCCATAATTTTTAGTTGTTGCTTCTTGGTTTTAGGGTTTTTTGGTTATAAACCTACCATGTGGATCTATTTTTCTAACCATGTAGGTAAAATGACTTTTTATACTAAACACTACTAACTGAGACTACTTAATCTTGACCCTAGTGACACCTATGCAAAGTCCCTAGAAATGGCACCAAAAAGTGACAAGGCATCATTGAACCTCGTACTTTAGTAGCTAATAATTATTTTATCAAATTGGGCGATGTCCAAAGGCTATCTTCAATAGGGTGATTAGTAGTCTTTCCCTAGGATTTGATCTATCCTATTTCAAGAGGGAATACACACACACATTAACCTACTCAACTAGAATTTAAACAATTAACTACAAAATTGAAATGCTAAAACTAAATTAAAAGATTAACTATAGAATTGAAATAGTGAAACTAAATTGAAAGATTAACTATGGAATTAAAAAATGCTTATTCTTGGGAAGTAAATTCTAACTATTGAGCAATAATAATGAAACTACTACAAACTACAAATATCTTTTTGATAATTTTTTCAATATAGGTAGCATCTAAAAAGAAATCCTTACATACACACATTCATAAAAAAGCATAATACAATAATAGCAATCCACTTTTGATAACAATAACATTAACAATAATGAAAAACATGTTAAACCTACAAGGTAGCATTATGCAATCACAAAAAAACGTACATCACATATTCATGAAAAATAAATTATAAAATACTTAGCTACAGACTATAGGTCTGATTTCTCCAACCAGTGACCATCTTTCTAGAGGAACTGGACTATTCTTAATTTACCATGTTCAACAACTCAAAGATGATAGAAAATAACATCGCATTACATTCATTCATTCACAATAGTAGTACTCAAGTCTGCTAATTTTCATTCCAAAAGAAAAATTGTACATATGTCTTTCTACTTGCAAAGATAATATAAAATAAATAACTCCCTAATAATAATTCCACTATAACCACTTAAATGTAGATCTATAATAGATTCCTAAAATCTAGCTATATGTCATGCATGCACACCCTATCTAAGTTCTATGAGAAGTCTTAGCATCAAATAAATAAATGGGTCTATTACAAATTAAGGAGAAGTATGTCTTTTAGCGTGCATTAAGGAAATATTTACAGTTATGCCCCCTAACAGGAGTCTCCAATCTGTAAAATCTTCATTTGCACTTAATGAATTGGGACTTACTTTACTACTTCATTGACGTGAACAAAATGGATCAATGAAAGTTGGGGTTGTATCTCTTAGAGTTCTCTATTAGCACTAGTATTATCTCCTTTGTAGTCTACTGGCCTTGTCTTTCTAGAGTGCTTCCACCTTCTCCAAAGCCTAATGTTTCTAGAGTTGGTGAGAAGGACTCTAGAGCAATCCATAGTATTGCTTGAGTCTCTCTAGAGTTTCAACCCGTCTCTTCAAAAAGTGACCAAGGCATCCTATGGGAGAAAAAATAGATCTTCTACACACAATTTGCTAGTGTTTCATCTTGATTAGTCTGTAATAAATAAAGCATATATATGCAATCTTTTCTACTCTTAATAATAAATAATTTCTTAAGCAAACATAATTAGCATGAATGATTGGTAGAGAAAGGGAAACGAGGGGTACTTTGGCAAAAATATGATGAGGCCAAATTTTGTCTCATCAATAAAGCCATTTTATAAAGCTATTCCTTTTCTTGTTATTATTTTAGTTTTTTTATTATATAAATATAGTCCTTTGATGAAGGAATGTAATAAGCCACTACATGAAAATGTAGCAAGGAAGTACTTCTAGTAGATTATTGGTGTGTTGAGATATTGCCACAATTGGGGTGTCTACTATAGGGATTTAAAGGTAAGATATAAAAATGTGTAGTTTGGATTTTTTTGTAGATTTTTAGAAAAAAATGTGTTTAGTGATAAATAGGCAAACTAAAATTTTAGTGATAAAATGTGTAGTTGGATGCCAACAAAAACATTAAAATTTCTAATTTTTGTCTCATAGCATTATCATCATAGTTTAGGTCATGTTTATAGAAAAAAAAAATGATATAATTTCATGTGCATTCATATTAGAATGGGTATTTGATGTCATTCTATTATAAGTCTTTGTAGGTAGACAAGTTACTACATACAACTTGTAGAAGCCCTAAACTACAATAGCCCCAGAGGTAAAGCGCTACATGTTTTACAATAGATTTTATTAAATGTAGCATGCAAGTAAATTCAAACTAATGCCTTTAATATTTCTACATATTAACATTTCAAATCATGTTCCTAGATAGAACTATGTCAAATTCCTTTTTCTTTCCAATGTTTCAAGTCTACCTTCTAGATTCCTCCTGGAGATATTTCATTGATCTAGATATCCCTGAAGAGAGGTCTAGAAGGTAGACATGTGTTGGGAAGAAAAATAAATTAATATGTTATCCTTTTATAATATTATTTGTTCTTTAATGATTATAGGTTTAAAATGACAAATTGATTTAGTTATAACATATGTGTGTTTATTATTTTCCCTAGACTGATCCTATAAAATACAAAAATGTCTCTTCTAGTTTTTGTGTGATGTTGAGAGAGCAAGGAGTGAAGGGGTTTTCTAGGGGATGGGACCTAACTTTTTGGAGGTACAATTGCTAAGGCACCTTCAAATATGGATTCTATGAGTTATTTAAGAAATATTACTTAGATATTGTAGGAGATGCTATAAAGTACAAGACATGGATCTATCTAGTGTGCTTAGCTTTTGTAGAGGTTTTTTTTTATGTTTCTCTCTACTCTTTTGAGGTAGTAAAAGTGAGGGTGCGAACATAATAGGGATTTTCTAGAGGCTTGTTTGGTGGCCTCCCCAAATTAGTGAAAATAGAGGGGCTACTTGGGTAATTTAAAACCACTCCCTACAAATCACCAATAAAATGATTTTTGTTTAGCTTAACTTATAAAATTTCTCTTGTAGTATGAACTTTTGATTCAAACTTCAAGTTCAATAGATGGTGCTTGTAAGTCACTTTTGGATAGTCTTGCATTGAAGGACTCTGAACTCTTCTTAATTGCAATCTTTTCATCTTCCCATGTAGTAATATCTCTTGTGGATTGCACTCAAGTTAATTCCTTCTCATTATTTCCATTGTCCTTAAAAATATTTAAATTTTATGGCTAGCATGAGCTAGCAAACACTAAAAAATATGTTGTAGATGTTTAAGTTTATACATTATTCCTCCATTATTATAATCTCACCAATTCCTTCTTTGGATTACAATTTGTACAAGGGCATTGGACCACTATGGGCTTGCCAAATTCCTTGTAAGTTTTTAGATTTATTGAGTTACCTTTGTAGATTAGTGTTACACATACATCTTATAATCAAAATTCCTTTGTAATCTATGTTCTTTTGTACTAAGAGGTGTCTTACAATGTAGTTAGGGAGAACTCCTTTGTAGCCCAATACTGCTTGTTTCTTACACGAGTCCTTGAATCAAATGTATGAATGAGCTATCATTGATAATTGAATTAGATTAAACATAAGTGAGCTAACACTTCTTTACACCTGCAATCCTATAATTCCAAAAGTAGTCCTCAAATTTAGATAAATCCATAGGTATAAGAGCATGACAGATCTAGGTTAAGATAATATTTACTTGTTTTAATTCCTTGTCCAAATCTCCCTTTAGGTTATTAAGTTCTAAGATGTTTAAAAATAGCTTATAGATCTAAGATTCTAATGAAATATATCACACCACTTGGATAATAATATTTTGAAGTGTATATTTACTAGTTTCGAATAACTACATTTCTAGTTTAATATACCTACATTTAAACATTTCCAATATTTTGTTGGAGAAAGTTTACCTTGATAAATTTTTAGGTGTCACAAAATACTCCAGCATGTGACTTTCCCTTTGCATTGAATGGTGTAATCAGTTACATTTCCATAGGCCTCAAATGGAAAATGTTAGACTGCATGCAAGAAGGTGTATGGAAATGTCTTTTAAATACTCTTTCAAGGCCGTAAATATTTTTTCCTTCTTATTTCTCCATATGTTTGAGTTGTACAAATGCATTGTGTGAGACACTAAGGATACCAATGGAGAGGTGAAGGGTAATGTTTATGCCACTCCAAAAGATGAATTAGATCAAGCAATGCTCAAGCACATACATGCGTAGAAAATTAGAGGTACGATTTGGTAGTGATGGAAGTTGGAGGAATGCTTGGACTGAATTTTTGTGACCACTAGCACTATGGCTTCCAAAACTTTGGGGTCTAGCACTTTGTTGTCATACATAATGGTTGGGCTCTCTTTATTGCTCTTAACTTTCTTCTAAATGGATTTTGTAGTAGAGATTCGTATGATGGGAGGAGCCTTTAGTTATCTTCATGTAACTTTGTGTGTGTGTTTATTAATTCTTCATCCACATATTATTATTTTATTAATTTAATGGTAGGTGGGTTGTATCTTTGAAAGTGTTTTAGCATTATTCCATAGAGTTTTGGGGATGGGGGATAGGCGATGTAAAAAACAAGGGATCATGGACTCAAATTTGGTGATAGTAGGCAGGTGGTGATTGGTGACATAAATATAAGTGGGGGTGGGGGTTTAGAGGTAGAGCCATAATGGGGTTGATGGGTAGTACTCTTCACAAGGGTCTAGGGGCATCACCCCTCACAAAATTTGGGGGAAGGCCTTCAAGACCACATAGAGCTTCATGGTGCATGCTATTTTTCATAATTTATCATGTGTTCTTTGACACCAAATCCTCATTATTTTTGACCAAATCTTCATTCTTCATAGAACTAATGATTAAGCTAGGGAATCTAACCAGTCTAAATGATGATGGTTGCACAATTAAAGACAATAATATCATCATTCTTAAAAAAAAATTATTTTCTTCTCTATTTTTAGAAAATCCTTATGGTGGTAGGTGGGTTGTATATTTGAAAGTGTTTTAGCATTATTCCATAGAGTTTGGGGGATGGGGGATAGACGATGTAAAAAACAAGGGATCATGGACCCAAATTTGGTGATAGTAGGGGGTGGTGATTGGTGACATAAATATAAGTGGGGGTGGGGGTTTAGAGGTAGAGCCATAATGGAGTTGATGGGTAGTACCCTTCACAAGGGTCTAGGGGCATCACCCCTCACAAAATTTGGGGGAAGACCTTCAAGACCACATAGAGCTTCATGGTGCATGCTAGTTTTCACAATTTATCATGTGTTCTTTGACACCAAATCCTAATTATTTCTGACCAAATCTTCATTCTTCATAGAACTAATGATGAAGCTAGGGAATCTAACTAGTCTAAATGATGATGGTTGTACAATTGAAGACAATAATATCATCATTCTTAAATCTTTTTTAATTTTCTTCTCTTTTTTTAGAAAATTCTTATGGTAGTCAATAGAAATAACAAATTTTCATAGTTGAAAGAGCATGCATCCAAGTTTTAGTACACAATAATAGTTAAAACTATTTTAAACTTAATAATATATTTTACCTCTAGTTTCATGTAATTATTCCTTCTTTCTTCCAACATCAATAATTTTTGCATGACATCATGTTGTTTATCTATTCAAAGCTTTGACACAAACCAAAATTGTTATGATGACATAGAGAAATTTTATTTTTTTAAATGTTTTTAAAAATGATTTAAATATTGTTTCTCAGGCCATGGACACTTCATAGGATCCTTGAGATGGTCGAGGAACTTCTTGAAGTCCCCAAGCCATCCCAAGGATTGTGTTATGTCCCCCAATGTCCCCAATAGGGTGGACATCCAAGAGATACCCCTTCATTTTATAGGGCATCTTGGAAACATCCCAAGCCTATTGATGGTGGTGGAGAGGTGGAATGGGGACATTTTGACCCCATCCTTGCATCCCTAAGATGTCTAAATTTATTAAACGTGGGATTTTTGTGAGTTTGTCAAGAGAGTTTGATGCCATGAGGGTATGGCACTGACATTGATAACATAATTGGGAATATCAAATTTATAGATTATTTTGTTAGTGTGAATCTACTCGTAGAGTATGTACTATCTAATGAAACTTTTCCTAATGAATAATCATTTAACAATCGAAGGTAAATTTCTTAAATTTTAAAATAATTTGACTATTTAACACATGTTTAAAAATATTTAGCCACAAGTTTGAATCTTCCTATTTTTCCACTACAAAAAGATGAATTAATTATTCATTAAATAGAGTTGTAATGGCAAACAATTTTACCAATGTATTTAGGATTACGCATGAATATTCTTGGAAAATAGGAACAAAAGGCTTAATAAGTGGATATAACATGTTGACTTTGTGCCTTTGTTATAGGTTTATATGAGTCTTCACCTTGTGTTAGAAATATGTAGATTGTGGCAATAAAGAGAGCTTGATGTTGAATATAGTGGTGACTTTCTTTCACCTACTCTTATTTGGACTTGATATTATTGCAGGATTCACTTTTGGGGATTTTTGACAATCTTGTCAAGCTTCAAAACCTTCACACCTAGGTAGATTTGCACCTTTCACTGTGTGTAATGTAATTTTAGGAGTTGCAATGGTTTATTTCAACTATATAGGCTATGATTCAATTTCTACTATGGTAGTGGAGATAGAACATATGACTAAGAGATAGGACCACTCACAGTTTCAAGCTCTATCATAATATTTTTTCTACTCTACTACATCAAGTGCCTTACAATTTGCCTTCTCTTACCTTATGGTCTAGTAAGTGCCTACCTAATTCAAACCACTACTCATGTATTCTCCTAAAGTAATAAACTTTTTATAAAAGTTTTGATTACCCACCAATCCATTACTACTACAAAATGATATCTAAAAGTACCCACCTCCTTTGGTTTCAAAACTGATTAGTATAAACATTAACAATGTACACACATACAATTAGTTTTGGATGAAAATAGTGAATGGTAGTGGAGATAGAACATATGAGTAAGAGATAGGACCACTCAGAGTTTCAAGCTCTATCATAATATTTTATCTACTCTACTACATCAAGTACCTTACAATTTACCTTCTCTTACATTATGGTCTAGTAAGTACCTACCTAATTAAAAACCACTACTCATGTATTTTCCTAAAGTAATAAACTTTTATAAAAGTTTTGATTACCCACCAATCCATTACTACTACAAAATGATATCTAAAAATACCCACCTCCTTTGGTTTCAAAACTGATTAGCATAAACATTAACAATGTACACACATACATCATGGTTGGGATCTCTTCATTGCTCTTAACTTTCTTCTAAATGAATTTTGTAGTATAGATTCTTATGATGGGAGGAGCCTTTAGTTATCTTCATGTAACTTTGTGTATGCATTTATTAATTCTTCATCCACATATTGTTATTTTATTAATTTAATTAGGTAGGTGGGTTGTATATTTGAAAGTGTTTTAGAATTATTCCATAGAGTTTTGGGGATGGGGGATGGGGGATAGGCGATGTCAAAAACAAGGGATCATGGACCGAAATTTGGTGATAGTAGGGGGATGGTGATTGGTGACATAAATATAAGTGGGGGTGGGGGTTTGGAGGTAGAGACCTAATGGGGTTGATGGGTAGTACCCTTCACAACGGTCTAGGGGCATCACCCCTCACAAGATTTGGGGGAAGGCCTTCAAGACCACATAGAGCTTCATGGCGCATGCTATTTTTCATAATTTATCATGTCTTCTTTGACACCAAATCCTCATTATTTCTGACCAAATATTCATTCTCCATAGAACTAATGATGAATCTAGGGAATCTAACCTGTAGTGCCCCTCCGTTCTCACCTTGGATGTACAAGTGAACTGATCAAGGCGCATGAATATGAAGGTATAATAACAAGAACAATTAAGGTAAGGTAAACAATTGATGTCATACAATATAGATAGATGTTTCATCCATGTGTGGTTTCATATGATAGTTAATGTGTTTTATTGATAATCTCTATTGTGACACTGATAATGCAGGCTTTGACATTGTTTTGCATTCTAATGATTAAGATGTCGATCTTACTACAATTGTTTTATGTTAGAATGGATCTCATGGACTGATTCTGTTAGATTTATTTGTTATGATGGTACTTCTAAGACTTATTCAATTTTATGCACCTATATGTTCAGTGTATGGTTCTGTTTAGATAATGAGGTAGATTCGATTTGGTTATGATCATGTGTTATCTAATCTAGATGGATATGATGTGGAAGGGACGATGTTGCATCACTCGTTGGCGAGTGCCCTGCGATGTTGTGATTCCCTTTTCACCTAGTGCTAGCTTATATGCATCTATACATGCTTGATTGTGTCATTTGTTGCAGGATGCAGGTATCAGGCATCGACTCCACCTGAATTAACAGGTCTGAACGTGCCTTGAACCCAATGGATAAGTTGTTCCGGAGATAACTTAAGGTCCCACATCCCAAGTCATCATCCTCAATCAGGATGCGTGACATGTCTAGTTCAACCTGTCAGTTCTGTCAGTATGTCAGGTGTTGCAATTGATTTATATTTGATGGAGCTTGTTGGTTAAGTGTGTTTTGGCCTGGCTTTTGAACATGTTTGATTTGGCTTTTAACGACTATCCTACTCAGTGGGTTATGTTGTATGCCTAGATTTCATTATATAGTCATACTAATATTTGATCCACTATAATATTTAATAGGGTTATATAATATTCTCATTATTATTAATAATATTTAATAAGATTAAATTGGTAATTGATAATTACCTAGTTCAAAATAATTATAATATATATATAATAAAATATACCTATAGTAAAATATTAAAATAAAGCATTATAATGTTAAGTTGTAAATTACATCATGAGATGTAAGAGATAAATTTAATAAATAGTTGTTATTAGTTGACAAAGGATTAGGTGCTCACCGGCTATAACGGTGGAGGAAGGTTCTAGAAGAAGGGGGGATCTATCTCTCTCTCTGCGTAAAATAATTTTTAGAGGAATAGGGGGGTTTTGGGGGAGAAGTTGATTTTGCAGCTGTAGCATTTGAACCCCACATCAAAACTTCAACCCAGTTAAGTAATCCAGGTTCCGTTAATTATTTAAATTTTGTCTCAGTTTTCTTTTGAAGCCCTTTCAATAATCTTCCGATGCATTCTATGTCGTTCGTGTTTCAATGTATTTTTTTTAATGATGGAAATGGTCTGCAACTATAAAAGTAATTTCTCTTTTAAACAATCTGCCTTTTTGTCTAAGATTCAGATTTGTTTATTTACCTGTTTAGCAAAAGTTGTTCCAATTTCAATTTCTGACAAAATTCATGATTTCATTGTGATTTGATGATGTCCATATTTTACTCCAAATCTCCCATTTTGGCACAATGGAAGGATGCTGGCAAGGGTCGTTGGATTGTTGTAAACCTGCCCTCTGCATTCGCTTGAAAGTTTCTATAGTTTTTTTTTTTATATTTCATTTTGTGCATATCTTGCAATCATTTCATACCAAGAGAATTTTGCTCTGAGGAATCGGCCAATAGTTAGTGTGCTTATTCTTTGCATCCACTTTCTACTCCAAAAGACTGCAGGCTGATAGGAAACTAGCAAAAGTTGTAGATCTAGTTTAGAATACCTTAAGATTCTATAGATTATTTGTTAAGTTATAGTTTCATGTGTTCTTGATATTCCATCAAGTAGAGAAATTATTGTAAGGTTGAAACTTCATTAATGGACCAACATGAGCTATGTTTTATCCATGAGTGATAGTGTCAGTATAGTATGATTGTAGTTTATTGTAGTTGGGACCCTGACGAGTCCAATGATGTATACTGCATGAGATTTGGTGCTTTCTTAAGATGAGGCAAATGCAACCTCAACAGTGTACATGTAATTCAAGATCTCTGGAATGGATCAGCACCTTATACGTTTGGAAATCTGACCAAAATGGGTGTGCGTTGGTCATAGTTAGGGCTACAATATCTGCAAAGATTGCAGAGGATGTGCCTTATCATCGGGTTTAGTCAAGTGCACAACGTTCAGATTTCAGCAATGGGAATTTGCATTCTATTCATGCATTTTAATTCAAACACTGCAACGCCTTCCTTAGTATCACTAAAGTCAGTTTAGACTGCCTTCCCAATACTCTTTACAACCTTCGCCATCACTGCATATTACAATCTTTATCAAAATGCAGTTGTAGTCATGATACATTTGTTCTCTTTGGCGCAAAGTAAACGGCCAAATCGTTTTGTCATACTGCTGAGAGAAAACTATCATATCACTTGATTATACCATCCTTATACTACCTTTGGATCAAGGATTATCAGCAAAAAAAAAATTCTCTGCCAAATAAAGTTAAGGGAAAGGATAACATGCCCCACTGATGGACACATTCAGCTTCAGCATAAATCATTCCTTCACTTGGAGTTGGACTTAATTCCTCTTTTGCTGAGAAGTAAATGGCATTGTAATACTGTCACTTTAATATGGGAGTATACATGGTAGTTTTTTGTAATGAATGAGCTAAAATTGCAGAGTATGAAATGTGCAAACTGTATAGCTCAGGTTATATAATACATTTTCTTCCCTGCATGGTAAATAATATACTATTCCACTGCTGCCAGTTATGCTGATAATAGTATACAGTATTTAGTGTTCCAAAATCAATGAAGGAAGCCAGTTAAATATGAAGTTCATATGAAATCAAATAGCATATATTATTTTAGGTAATTCATATGACACTCAATTGCATTGGAATCATAAATTTGTCAAAGCCCCGTCAGGCTGAGTTTAAACAACTAATTATTAAATCATATAGTATCGTATAGAATCTATATTTCAAAGGTGAGCGTGTAAGTACTCCCCAAGTAAATGACCAACTAAAATTCTGTAACTGATAAAGCATCAGTCATTTATAATATTCAGATTTGCAAGTAGCAAATTGACATAGCACCTAGAACAACCATGTCAATAATTTCCAGACTAATGTACACAGCTGAAACTTGTAACTAATATTAGCTCCACTTTATGTCATGAATCTGAAAACCTTCACAACAACAGAATGAAAATTTATGTCTTCAAAACATGCCACACAAACCATATATGTGATAACAGCTAGCTACGCATTTAACAATCTATAAAAGGCAAGACAACTTAGTGAAATGTGAGTAGAAATGAAATAGGAAATATTATCTACCATTGCCAAATTTTGTGTGCAGACTTGTAGGTAGAAAAGCTAGTCTCTACCTATCCGTGGCTATAATGTTTGCAGCTGATTTTCTGCTCTTCATTCTTTTCATAATTTAGAACAGCCTTATTTGACACCTCAATGGATTCTTCTCCACCACTGAATAGCTGTCACCTAAATAGAATCAATGCTATACAGTGATTACACATTTGCATGTATAAAGTAGGATTTTGCATAACCCAGAGGGAGGGAGGAATATTTTGAGTCATCAGATATACAACTACCACCATCACTAAGATTATACAAAACCTGTGTTGCACAATCATTTAACAAACCTGCATTCTTTTCATGAGAAGTATCTCTTGAGGTAGTTGTTAGAGATGTTATAATAGTTGTCTATGCTTCCACATTTTGCATGAATGTCTATCAGACAATTAAATACAACTGACAAAGTTCCTCTATCCTTTATGTTTGAGTGATATCCCAATTGCATTTGTTTGATCATTTCTTTTATAGCCGTAATAAAAATATATTCACTCAATTGCTACGGGCTTAAATGGCAACTTAATGATAAAGTTTAGGGTTGCCTCAAGAAAGTCAGCGGCCAATTGTAGGTCTAGGTAATTAGGGATTCCCTTAATATTTTATAATCAGGGTTCCTTCAAAAAAAAAATTAATAATTAGGGATTTTGTGATAAATATTAATATTAGAGTATTGTTGTTATTACAGAAGATATTGAATTTAATTTATAAGGTTAGGGTTTTCATATTTAAGTAATCATATTTGATAAGGTTTTATATATCTTTCCATTTGAATGAATTTAAATGGTTAACTAATGAAGGTTCAAATTGATTAAAATAATATTATGCTTTTGGAGTCTTACTTGAGTCTTATTAGTATTTGGTTATTAGTTTGAATCAAATATAAGTTGAATATCATAATTAATTACTTGATTCAATTAGATCAAGTTTTTGAAAGTTACTGATTAAATTATTAGATTATCAAACTGTAAAGAAATGTAGCTGATATAAATTTTATTCTATTGATACAATTGTTTAAATTCCATTGATATGATTATTTATTTATAGAAGATTTATTAGATAATAGAGTGTAACGTTAATTATTTAATGTCTTTGGATGAAAAACATTTGCTATCCAATGGTCTATGGTATTTATTATTATTATTATTATTTGCAAAACAGAATAGTTGTCATTCCCAAACTTTCTGTGGAATGTATGGGTGGAAGTCGAACCAAAATTACTTGAACTATATGACAGAGGAAACCCTTGGGAATAATTAGGAATTAAATAAATGATAAGTCATCAAGGATAGGTTTCCAGAGGCATAGGCTTGATGTTTGGTGTTCATGTATATGTTTTGTTGTAAATGTATCATGTTGTAGAATGAAGTTCTACATGGATGTTGTGGTTCATTATTTGTATTGAACATGCATTAAAATATTGTGTTGATTTTGATCACAGAGAGACATTGGTAAAAGAAGTATGCTGTATTTGGAAGCTGTGTGAGTTGTCCTTGTGATTAAGTTGATATGTAAGATGTTTAATGCATTGTATTGTTATATATACTTGTTGATATGATGATATTTGTTATGCTTGAAAGTTAGGGTTTCTAGGTGCAGGTAGGGGAGTGGCTTTCAATGCGAGGCCGGTGCCCAAAGTGGCTATCAGGATAACCCATTGAAAGTTGTTAACTAAGTGAAAACCTAAAATGAACTGGGGGGAAGGGTAAATTACACATTAAACAAGATAATTGGATTTCCTCTCCCATGCATGTAGTGCTCGTTTAGGCTAAGGATGGGTATGAGAAGGCCTGGTCGGCAAGATCGACTTCCTTGTCCCCATGAAAGGAAGGTTGATTCTGCATGTGTCACCCTATGGGGCCGGTGCCTAGTGAGAGGTTGTCAAGATAACTATAGATGGGGGCCGGCGCCTAGTGAGAGGCTGTCAGGATAACCCATGTTAGGACCATGTAATGACACTCTTCCTACTGCAGCCTAGAATTCCCTAGTTGGTCTCTCTCTATTTGTTATGTGTCTGCCTCTGGAAGTGTTGTTGAGTTGTTAGTGATATTGACCTGTGTTGTTGGAGTCATGTGTTGTCTTTGTTCTTATAGTCTACTATCTACCTGACTGTATGTTGTAGTGGGGACCTTATGTTAACTCCTAGCACGGGGGGTGGACCTCAGGGCTCCACATGGTCGGGTGGATGTGCTTTATCTCCATTGGTTTTTTTTTCCTTGCCTTTGTTCGTGTGCAAGAAGGTTGTAACTCCTATAGCAGATTTAGATCTTGTACCAGTTTATAAAGACAGTTATTTATGCTCATGTACTATCCTGTATATCAGATTATTCATAATGTATGTAGTCTAATGTAAACAAAAGTTGATGTTGTAAACAATGTAATATCATATCCTCATGTCTATGGGAAAATTGCAGTTGTACTTGTTCTGGATGATTATTTATCTTATGTCATGGAAATGTATATGGTTATTCATAAAATGCAATAGATATAAAATGAATTATTGATGTTAGTTAATACATGACGTATGAGAGAATATGATAGTAGTTGTCAGTAATGCAGCCAAGGAACCTTGAGAGAACGTTACTTAGTATAGATATGTTAAATGTTACTTTACTATCTCTTTCATTAAAAAAAATTGTCCTGTTTGTATGGTGTAATTGTGTTATTTTCTAGAGTTCCTTGGCGGGGCATTACATAACCAGTATAAATGATGATGGTTGCACAATTGAAGACAATAATATCATCATTCTTGAATCTTTTTTTAATTTTCTTCTCTATTTTTAGAAAATCCTTATGGCAATCAATAGAAACAACAAATAGTCATAGTTAGGGTTTGGAAGTTAGGAATTAGTTTTGGGCAGTTAGGGTGAATGTATTTTGAAGAAAGAAATATATTCTCACACCAAGGAGATGTGGTGAGTGATTGAATGGAAAAAACATCATTTTGCACATTTTCCTTGTTGTTTTCTGTATAGCAATCTGAAAATCAACTTGTAAGGACCTGTATGGATTGGTATGGACCTGTAATTGATTGGAAAAGTTGAAGAAACTTTTACTCTTTCAAATTCAATTGATTTCATGAAATTTCATTGTCTTTTGAAGAAGTTATAGCATTTTTAGTGTTAACAATTGCAGATTTTCACTGTTTTACAACAAGAAAACATGTTTGTACAGCCTGGTACGGAATGGTACAAGCCTAAAAATTATATGGATGGAAAGATAATGTTATTTCATATGTTTTTCATTCTTACCAGTCCTAAAGAAAAGATTGATTGGTCTAATGAATCAATCTTCCTAGCAGCCTTGTTCAGAAACTAGGGTTTCCAGTTTTCGGAAAAAATTCATTTCTCTTGATTTGTATAGTGAAAAATGCTAAAAATTTTAGGAAATATCTATCTTTGCCTTCTCTAATGGATTCCAAAGTCTTGTTTTGGTATCTTTTGGCCACGATAAGTTATGGGTGACTGTTATAAGAAAAACCCTATGAAAAAGAGAATAAACCCTAGTTGCTTGAGGGTTTAACAAAATATATGTGTCATTTGATTTCATAAAGGAATGATGAGTTGTAAAACATAAAAATGTGTTGTAATTGGACTAGAACAGTTCAAGATTCCATGTGTTATGTTGATTTTTCTTGTTGAATGCCATTAGACTACAGGAACAATGTATCTAGGGTGAACTAGAATGCACCTAGTCACTGTTTGTGATGAATCATTGTATGAAATGTTTCAAGTGAAACAAGATTAGTCCTTTCCCTACATCAAAAATGTGTTACAAAAAATACAGAGATCATCCTCAATATACTATCACCCCACCTTTGTTCTATGAGGAACAACTACTAACACCCTTTGCATTGAGCAGAACAACCCCTAAACAGGAATGGCAATCACCTTTTTATTCTTTCCAGTAGAAGTTAAACAATTATGGAACTAAACATATAGTTATTCAAACAACGACTTGATGTTTCATATTACCAAACAGATTAATGATAATACTAGTTGACTAATAAAATAAACATCCCTTAATAAAATCCCATACATCAGCAATGTGGAGCCTTTTAAAACTTTAAATCTCCTTGTAACAGTTGTCAACAAAATAAACTTTAAATCTATTGGCAAAATGAACTTTAAAGCTATTAATAAAATATCTCTTCCATGTACCAAGGAATCCTTCATCAACAAATGTATCTTTTCGCGAACTTAAAAGTTGTTGTCACATGTTATTGGCAATTTTTTTAGTTCGCAAACTAAACGGTTTACCGATACAAGCTTTAAGACATCAGATCTCGTCTATCGGGCAAAATAGTCATCTCACAAACTAAAGACTTGTTGATATAACACTCTTAGCCACCAAGTCCTTTATCAGAAAAATTGACCTTTTCCATCCTTTTATCGGCTTATCGGCAAATTTTGAAAACCATGAACTAGTTCGTAAACTTAAAAGTTTACCGATACGAACTCTTTGACTTCTCCTCAAAAGCTCAATTTATATGTTTGTCGGTGAATTGGTGAATCAGTAACTTTTAAAATCTGTGACTTGGCTGAAGACTTGAAACATTTCTTCTATCAGTGAAATTCCAATTCCACAAACCTTGGAATCGGACCTCACGAACTTCAAGTATTTCAACTTCTTTATCGCCTATCGACGAATTAAAGAGATTGTGAACTCCACTTCTTAAATCCTTTATCGATGAAATGTCTTATTGGTGAACCTAAGGGTTCACAAACTGGAGGTTTTGTCAATGAAGTTCGCAAACTTCAACTTTTTCGATAACAAATAAAACACTCTTCCTGATGCTTTTAGACATACAATCGACAATCCTTACAATTGGCAAACCAAGGGATCAACGAACTGAAGGGTTCACGAACTTGAAACTTCACGGACTAAAGGAACCCTTCGACAAATTTTAAAAATGTAACTTTCACTTATGACTTGTCAGCAAACTATCAAATCAGCGAATTGTTGAGTTGGCGAACTAAGTAGTTCGTGAACTTGAGAAATCACTGAATGACTATAACAACCAAATTTCACCAAATTGGAACTGGAGATACCCAATTGACACTTCGACATGGTGACACTCTTAACTTGGCCAATAAATCTAATTTTTTTTCCTGAAACATAAAACAGACTCTGCAACAAAAACATCAACCAAAAACCAACTTAGAAAAATAAAATATATTTTGGTGACACAGGATTGCCAGTGAACCCGGATGATCATACCCATTATCAAAGAATTGCATCCAAAGTTATAGAAATACCACAAGATTGGGCCAAGGATACACAACCATTTGGCCCCAAGAACTACACCACATCCATCTAAGGGTAATAAAAACATATCTAAATAGAAGTTATAGTTCCCCATAATGATCCAAACATTTTGGCAATTTCCTTTGCAAGGAAAAGTTCCCCCATTGGTAATCATATCTTTAAAGCTGGGACATGGATGCACAAAACAATTAGCTTGTTTTGCAAGTCAGGATCAATGAAGTTATGCATGCCACCAGATTTAATGAGAATAGTGAGGGGAATCTTCTTGAAATTCCCTTTAACTTTCACAGTTTGAGGAGTGGTGACCCCTGTCATAGCATGGACAAAAGTCATCCACAAGAATGGAATTATTAGTGAGGTCTTCCTATTATGTTTATGGATCATCTTCATATTCTTCATCATCAAGAGGAGACTCAACATCGAGGAGACAGAGTTTTTGGCCAACACAATTGTGACCCCTTGTGAATTTTCATCATATCTATAACATATCCCCTTTTCTTATTGAGCTCACATTTTAGCCCCAATGAGGCATTTAGTGGGAGTGAATTTTGAATACTATGGTAGAATAGGGCATGGTGGTGTAGTGTTCTTGAAAGGAGTAAGAGTTGAAAAATGATGTTGAGTAGTGAGCTTCTCCTCTTCAAGTTTGGAAAGACCCAAAGCTTACATCATATCTTGTGGTTTGAAAATTTTGACCTCAAATTGGATTGAATCCTTAAGGCCACTGATGAAGTAGCTTGTGAAAAAAGAGTTAGACAATTTGTCAATGTGATTAGCTAGTTGCTCAAATTTAGTTTGATATTCCTAAATGGCACTTGTTTGACAAAGCTTCATAAGAGCAATGGTAAAATCCTCATAAGCACCAGGGCTAAAGTGAACCAACAATTTCTTAACAAAGAACATTAAGATACCACTGATATCATTAGACAACTTTTTCTAGATGAAAGGGTGTAATAGGGACCCTATTCATTGGAGCAGTGCTATGTAGACTAAAGTATTGTTCAACTCTATATTGCTAACTCATAGGATCAATATTGTCGAATCTAAGGAAGTCTAATTTTGGGCCATGGGGCATAGAACCAAATGGATTTACACCAAATAGATTGACAGCTATCAGATGACTACTCAGTATGGAAGTAGTTATTGAGTGCTACATTTTGGGCATTAAGACAATGAACCATTTGAGTTAATTCAAAAACTTGAATCTCCAAGTTGAGAAATTTCTAGTTTATTTTATGGGTGTTAAAGCAGGTGGACACCACCATGAGGTGGGTGGGGGTGCCAAAGCATGTTTCTAGAAATGTGTCTTAAAATGATCGACATGATGATATAGTTCCAACAAGATAATTTCCTAGAAATGGAAAAAGGTGAAAAAGTCTTTTTCCCAAACATTTTTTATTTATGGTTTCTTAGTAATTTTAACTCCCATATGGGGCTGAAACTCTAATAGATTTCCTCTATGGATCTCATATTGTGTTTTACTATATGTTTCCTAAAAATAAATTTCAAACCCTTTGGAGTGTAGATGTGGGCCTATACTTTTTAATTTTTTGGGATATTATCTATCATAGAGACAATGAAAACCATGTTGCATGCAATTTGTACTTTGTAGGCTACTAGATCTAAACGAAACTACCACTCATGGTGGTTACTTCTACTTTCCAAATATGCTAGGATGAAATGAGACAAGTGGGGTAAAACATAAGGTTTCTACAAGGTGTGTCTGATTTGTGAACCCACAAATATATAATTCCTAGAAGATCTTGTACAATGTGAGTAACTTCTTGGGGCTAACTTCTTACCTATGCATCACAAGTTAGAGATGGTTGATGGCTTCCTAGAGCTAATTTTAAAAAAATCCTAAGGGGTCTTTTGATATACCCATTGGTACATGGATGCATAAGAATATATACATAGTATGTCTGATGGCATGGCTTGGGATGGCAACCCTTCCCTCCTTCATTCAAAATCTATATGGGGAATCTAGATATACCTAGAATGATAGATCTTCTATACTTATTTTAAAACCCTCGACATAGGGTTTCTAGTCTAAAAAATAAAATAAAAAATTGCTACAAAAATAGGAAAAAACTCAATGCTGGTACTAATGTAACCACTTTTTGGTCACTAGGATCCCCAAAAGGGCAAGGTAAGAGCATGTTATGGATATTCAAACAAGTGTTGAGAGGACAAATAACAATTAAAAAAAATTGGATTTTAAGCTATAATAAACTCAACCCCAAAAAGAGATCTAATACTAGATGTGAGGAACCATGTAATAGACTAGCAATAAAACATGAGATATAGAGAATAAATGCTTGAAATTGAAACACACAATATATTTTATATTTAATTTGATAGAACTTTGTTATAGAATATCATTGTCCTCTTTGAGGGGGAAACCTCCTTTGAGCAACACTTAATACAATATAATTCATTGATACTCAAACAATAGCCTATGACCTAGATATTTATAATAATTTTATTCAAGCTAACTAATATTTCCCAAGCATATCTAGGATTATTCAAAATAGCTCAAGGGATGACTTACATATGCATCTAAATCCTTTATTATAATAAAGCAAGAGTTAGGACTAAGGGGTCCTAACATATAATTTAAACTCACAAATAAGTAAAAGATCATCATCTAAATGTTCATAATTACTAAGCAAGAATGATTTAACATGTAATGAAGCATTTATAGTACCATCATAATTATCATGTAATAGGTCCTCATTAATGCTCATAATATCATCATTTAATGTAAGAAAAGATAATGAAGCATCAAAATCATTCCTACATGAGAGGCTAATGAATATCATCAATATCATGGGACTATCTCTATGTAAAAATCTATCATGTATATCCATAGGGCTCACATAAGGTGTAGAATAATGACCATCATTAAACATATCATCATGTATAGAAGAAGGTAGCATATCAAATGAACATGGCTATGTAGAATCAACATGACATGTAGAAGGAATATCATCATAATTTGCACCAATTTCATGAAATATACTAGCATCACATGATGTATCCTCCATAGGAGTAGAAGGTGCATGCATATGAGAATCCTCCACAATATATGTAAATGATGAAGTGTATCATGTGAAGGAGAGGTTCTCAAAGATAATATATACAATTAGGATCAAGCACATTGTTGGTTCCTACCTAGATTTAAGGTTTCAAACATTCATCTGTAGGCCTTTTCATAGAAACCCAGAAAATTTCTAAGTCCCTCGGCCTCCAAGTGTATGCATTTTTTGAATGTATATTCGCATATACATTCGCCATTGTATGTTTGCATACACAAAGGCGATATGCAAAGGAAAATATACAAGAGGCTAATATACAAAGGGTCATCGGCGAGACAAGCCTCATCGGCAGCTAAGTCCAAGGTTTCTCCGATCAGCCGATGAAGATACAAAGGAAGCATGCAAGGGACCATATACAGAGCAAAATATACAAAGGAAAGTGGGGTCCTCTTTCATACAAAGGTGATTGTATCTCATTTACAAGTCGCACATGCAAGGAAACATGTCAAAAGAGATAAAAAGCCTCGGGCCCACCAGTTGTATGATATGTGATTGTATCTTTGCACATACAATCGCATATGCAAGAGTCATATACAATGGAACATACAAAGGGTCAGAATCAAAATTGTTTCAAATTTGTTGTATGTGCAGGTTGGTATCTATCGTTGTATATTGTACATACAACTGCACATACAATGTGAAATGTACAAGTAGGTAGGTGCAAAAGTGGACACGGCCGACAAGTAAACTGCATTTATGAGCTGGGTGAAATCTGCAGTTGTATATTGGGATTGTATGTTCCCAATATACAATCAGACATACAACGAGCAGATACAAAGGAAATATACAAGCAGGTTGCGATCAAAGTCAATGATAGGACCCACATAGTTGTATGTCTTGTGATTGTATGTATGTGCATATACAATGCAATATACAAAAGCACATATACAATTCGAATGCGAAGGAAGAATCAAATGCAGCAAATAATCATTTTGGGGTCCTCAGCTTGTATGATGAAGTGCTTGTATATGTCGACATACAAAGAATGAAGATACAAGGCAGGACCCGATGGTAATTTCAATTTGTTCCAGAGTGATTTGGGGTCCACCCTTGTATGTGGTGATTGTATGTATATACAATTGCATATACAACCATAGGTGCAAAAGAAAAGATACAATGGCTCATCGGCAGGACAATGCCTATCGGTGGACACTTCCAGGGTCTTTCCGATGACTGATGAGGATACAATACACAGTGATGGAGAACCAATCAGAGGCTACCACGTGTCCAAGTCAGTTGTATGTATATACAACTGCATATGTAAGGATTTGAAGGCAAAGTGGGCAAAAAAGGTAAAATGTATGTTCGCGCTGTGAAAAGTCAAAGGGGATAATGCGCCTGTGTGACATAATTTCATTGGTACTTGACTTTTCAACATGGTTTGAAGCCACAGATCTCAGCGGGAGGAAATGAATCAACGGCCCTGTTTTGAATGCCCAAGGAAGGAAGGATTTCTTTGTATCTACAGTCGCATTTCAAGCGAGAACAAACTTCATGAACACGCGAACCGTTGTTGCATCCTGAAATCAGTAGGTTGGCCATTAATGGTAGAATTGCAGAGGTATGGGTCTGAAGAGACAAGCCATCTACCATTTTTAATGAAAAATTTCCAGGCAGTGGCACATCCTCTAATTTCACCTGCTCCTTTCTTCTTTGTCTCTCTACTGCATTGAATGTTTTGGGCACCATTTTGATGGTGCAGTGTATCTAACAGAATTTTGAAAACATGTACCTTAGTGCTGAGTACACATTCTTGGTTTATAAGAGAACCGTGTTACTCATTTTTAGGTTGTTGAAGACTTGGGCAAAATTTTTGGAGAAATAACGAAACAAAGCCTTTCTTGGTTGTTCTATCTCTTTTGGAGTTTATGAGTTGCATATGAATGTATGTTGCACACATGTTCAGTTTCATTGTTGTTTTTATATAAAAAATGCATTGTTGCATGTGTTTAGTTGTTTGTCTCCATTGTTATATGCATCCCTTCTTTTGAATCTGGTTGCTAAGGGTTCCTCAGATTCTAGAATATAGACTTTCTGTATTGCATGCTTGATCTATGACTTCCATTCAAGGAGTGGATTAAACTGTTTTAGGTTAAGTATGAAGAAGAATGTATGTCAGCTGGGATATTTGTAAGTAGAGGTAGCTAAATACTCAATCTTGGGTGGTGTTTGTTATGCAAATACCAATCTAGCCCCTTGAAACTTGAATTCCAATGCAAATCATTCACTTGTATATGTCTAGTTGACTCCTTGCCCTAAGATAGGCACCAGTTTGCTTCTTGTGTTGTGTTATGTTTCCAAAACCCCTGTCTTGCATCCAAAACCTAAATACAAATCCTTTCAATATACCAACCTGTTAGTTTGTAGGAGTAGGAGTAGGACCCCTGCATACTCTCATCCTTAACTAGTTAGATATGTCCTAGAACATTGTCATCTTGTGATCTATCATGCAAATCTTGGTCCAAAAATGAGAGTATTATGCCTGTTGTTGTAAAGCTAAATCTTTTTGTCATTGGGCGAGTCAAATGTTAAATCTTTAGCTATAGGGATACCCCCCTTGGTGCAACAAAACCAGAAGTGAAGGGGAGGCAACTCACGCAACCTCCTGTATTTGTTGGCCGAATCTACCTGTGCATTGGAAGTGGCAAACCCTCTGCCGATTCAGAGAGAAAGACCCAACAAAGTGGTGACTCTACTAGGGAGTTGATTTAAAGGTGTTATCTTTTTTCCCATCCAAGTCTCCAACAAAGTGACAACTCCGCTGGGGAGTTAAGCAATTTGAAGATTTAGAAGACCCAGGTGAAGTTGTTGTAGCAATACCAAAGAATGACCATGTGGTGCTCTGCTGGCATGATGAATCCAGAAAACAAAAGTGCCTTGTTGATATTCTGCCCTCTCTCTGGGAGGTTGTGACTCTATTGATTGAACCTATCAAAGTTGCAACATATTTCCAGGTATTCCATCTTTTCACTTGAAATGATTCAAATAGAGCAACAGTCCTGGTTGTGCTCTCAAAGAAAACCATTTTTTATTGAAAGATATAAATCTCTAAATTTCACAGGAATAAGTGGTTACCCAAATGTTATTCCCAATAAGATTAGAAAATGTTTGCCAAAATATAGTGGATTAAATTCTGAATCTGCAAACAAACATCTACAAAAATTTTGTAATTCGGTAGAAGATTATGAGGTAGAGGCTGAAGATGTAGTAATGAGACTCTTTGTTCAGTCATTAGAGGATGATGCTAGGGTCTGGTTTTCAGACCTGCCTGTATGTTCAGTTTCTTCATGGGTAGATTTAGAAATTGCATTCCTAGAGCAGTTTGGTGAAAGATTTGATTTCGCCTCATTGATAATACATTTCATGAATATCCAAAAGGAAGATGAGGAACTGGTTCCAACGTTTAATCTTAGATTTATTAAGTTGCTCAAGCAGATTCCTAAATATATGAGACCCAATGATGCATTGTGCTTGACAATTTATTTGGCTACATTGATGAAGAAATGAGTTATTTATTGAGAGATAAGGAACCAGTCACACTTCACCAAGCTTATAGATTTGTTATGGATATTGAAAACAATCAGAAATATGGAATTCCAGTAGGTTTCATGGCTGCAAGTTTTCAAAATAGTTTTCAAAGTGAATATATTTCATCTTTCCTAGTGTGTTCATTGAGGGATGATTTTGCAAAGGGGAATGTATTTCAGAACAATGGGTGTAGTCATGATGTGATGCATAAACATGAAGAAGATGTTGTAGAAAATGTAGGCACATCCTATAATGGTGAAGACAAAGATTGTTATCAGCCTCTAGAAGAGAAGCATGCAGATGCAAAATGCCCTTCAAATGATCAAATGAAAGATATACATGAGGTTGTGTCCTGCAGCAATAGGCATATCCCAGTTATTCATGATTATTTATATGAGGCGGATATGCAGAGCTTTACTCTGAATATAGAAGATGCAGATTCAATGGACGACAATGAATATGTTAGTGATTGTCAGCATTCAGACCCATATGTGAGCCTTTCAGATGATGAAATATATATGGATGCTAAATATGAGTGTTTCCTTGAAAATTATGATTGAAAATTATGACCACCTCTATGATGCAGAGGTTGAAAAATTTGCTTTTGATCATCAATGTATTGGTGAAGAGGAAAAACAAGGTCACTATTCAGATGTGAATGGATGAGTTGCAGATGTTCATGCTGATACAGATGGGGATAGTGTTGGTTGCAGGGGTGACTACGAAGCTTTTAGCATAGGGTTGCACTCTGAGATATTTATGCCTTCTCTTGAGACATTCTAGGTGGAAATTAATGATAAAATTGTTGAGAGCAATGATGATGAATATCTGAATGTTTATAAAAATGAATATGATTATGATATGTTGCTTGTGCCTGAATACTGCTTGTTCAGTACAGAGGAGCTTTTATTTTTTTGATAAAGGGCAAAATTCTGATGTTGATTAATTTGTTTCATATGAGTCTGATATTTTCCCAAGCAACATCAGTGACTCATATGATCATGACAGTCTACTGCTGAGAATGGTAGATGCTTATGAATCTTGATGTAGATGTGTTGAAGGAGAAAGGAGAAGCAGCACAAATAATTACAACGTTGGGTGCTACAAAAAACCAAGTGTTTTTTGGCTTCATTTGAAGAAATCAAAAGAAAATCAAATATTTGACAAAGGGAAATTCTGGTTTTTCCTTTTTGGTGGCCCTGGGCCACCAAATAAATTTTAAAAAGTGTGATTTGTGATGCAGGTTGGTGCAGCTTTGACTCTATTGCCCAATGGATAAGGCCCGGTCTGCATCCCAGAGTTCTGGAGTTCTTGCCATGCCTGCAAGAGGTATGCATCCCCAAATAGAGCCAATGTTGGTACCCACCTAGATTTAAGGTTTCAAACATTCATCTGCAGGCCTTTTCAGAGAAACCTAGAAAATTTCTAAGCCCCTCGACCTCCAAGTGTATGCATTTTTCGAATGTATATTTGCATATACATTTGCCATTGTATGTTTGCATATACAAAGGCAATATGCAAAGGAAAATATACAAGAGGCTGATATACAAAGGGTCATCGGCAAGACAAGCCTCATCGGCAGCTAAGTCCAAGATTTCTCTAATTGGTTGATGAAGATACAAAGGAAGCATGCAAGGGACCATATACAAATCGGGATATACAAAGGAAAGTGGGGTCCGCTTTCATACAAAGGTGATTGTATCTCATATACAAGTCACACATGCAAGGAAACATGTCAGAAGAGATACAAAGCCTCAGGCCCACCAGTTGTATGATATGCGATTGTATCTTTGCACATACAATCGCATATGTAAGGGTCATATACAATGGAACATACAAAGGGCCAAAATCAAAATTGTTTCAAATTTGTTGTATGTGCAGGTTGGTATGTGCTGTTGTATATTGTACATACAACTGCACATACAATGTGAAATGTACAAGCAGGTAGGTGCAAAAGTGGACGCGGCCGAAAAGTAAACTGCATTTATGAGCTGGGTGAAATCTGCAATTGTATATTGGGATTGTATGTTCCCAATATACAATTGGACATACAACGAGTAGATACAAAGGAAATATACAAGCAGGTTGTGGTCAAAGTCAATGATGGGTCCCGCACAGTTGTATGTCCTGCGATTGTATGTATGTGCATATACAAATATACAAAAGCACATATATAATCCGAATGCGAAGGAAGAATCAAATGCAGTGAATAATCATTTTGGGGTCTGCATCTTGTATGATGAAGTGCTTGTATATGTCGATTTACAAAGAATGAAGATACAAGGCGGGACCCAATGGTAATTTCAATTTGTTCCAGAGTGATTTGGGGTCCACCCTTGTATGTGGTGATTGTATGTATATACAATTGCATATACAACCACAGGTGCAAAAGAAAAGATACAATGGCTCATCGGCAGGACAATGCCTATTAGCGGACATTTCCAGGGTCTTTCCGATGATCGATGAGGATGCAAATACACAACAATGGAGAACCAATTAGAGGCTGCCATGTGTCCAAGTCAATTGTATGTATATACAACTGCATATGCAAGGATTTGAAGGCAAAGTGGGCAAAAAAGGTAAAATGTATGTTCGCGCTATGAAAAGTCAAAGGGGATAATGCACCTACATGGCATAATTTCATTGGTACTTGACTTTTTAGCATGGTTTGAAGCCACAGATCTCAGCGGGAGGAAATGAATCGATGGCCTTTTTTTGAATGCTCGAGGAAGGAAGGATTTCTTTGTATCTGCAGTCGCATTTCAAGCGAGAAGAAACATCATGAACACGCGAACCATTGCTACATCCCGAAATCGGTAGGTTGGCCATTAATGGTAGAATTGCAGAGGTATGGGTCTGAAGAGACAAGCCAACTACCATTTTTAATGAAACATCTCCAGGTGGTGACACATCCCCCGATCTCACCTGCTCCTTTCTTCTTTGTGTCTCTGCTGCATTGAATGTTTTAGGCACCATTTTGATGGTGCAGTGTATCTGGTAGAATTTTGAAAACACGTACCTTAGTGTTGAGTACACATTCTTGGTTTATAAGAGAACTGTGTTACTCATTTTTAGGTTGTTGAATACTTGGGCAAAAATTTTGGAGAAATAACGAAACAAATCCTTTCTTGGTTGTTCTATCTCTTTTGGAGTTTATGAGTTGCATATGAATGTATGTTGCACACATGTTTAGTTTCATTGTTGTTTTTATATGAAAAATGCATTGTTGCATGTGTTTAGTTATTTTTCTCCATTGCTATATGCATCCCTTCTTTTGAATCTGGTTGCTAAGGGTTCTTCATATTCTAGAATATAGACTTTCTATATTGCATGCTTGATTTGTGACTTCCATTCAAGGAGTGGATTAAACTATTTTAGGTTAAGTATGAAGAAGAATGTATGTCAGCTGGGATATTCATAAGTAGAGGCAGCTAAATACTCAGTCTTGGGTGGTGTTTGTAAGGCAAATACCAATCTAGCCCCTTGAAACTTGAATGTCAGTCCAAATCATTCACTTGTATATGTCTAGTTGACTCCTTGCCCTGATATAGGCACCAGTCTGCTCCCTGTGTTGTGTTATGTTTCTAAAACCCCTATCTTGCATCCAAAACCTAAATACAAATCCTTTCAATATACCAACCTATTAGTTTGTAGGAGTAGGAGTAGGACCCCTGCATACTCTCATCCTTAACCAGTTAGATATGTCGAAGAACATTGCCATCTTGTGATCTATCATGCAAATCTTGGTCCAAAAATGAGAGTATTCTGCCTGTTGTTGTAAAGTTAAATCTTTCTATCATTGGGTGAGTCAAATGTTAAATCTTTAACTATAGGGATACCCCCCTTGGTGTGGCAGAACTAGAAGTGAAGGGGAGACAGCTCACGCAACCTCCTGTATTTGTTGGCCGAATCTACCTGTGCATTGGAAGAGGCAAACCCTCTGCCGATTCGGAGAGAAAGACCCAACACACACTACTATCAATCTCCATAAAAGAATCAAACATATGAGAATCATGGATAAGTGTAATAAGAGAATCCAATAGGGAAAATAAAATAATAACTAGATATCTAAAGGAAGAGAATGTACAAATGTGTTGATACAATGTTACCATGGACAATATGATGTCATTTGTATGATAGAATTTCATAAGTGAATCAAGGACAAATGGATCATATCCCAAAAATTGTATAAACATGTTTTACAATACTCTAATAATTTGAGAATATAAGTTAATGATAATTAAATTGTATAAACATGTTTAATGTGTATTCCTATCATCATGGTTACAATAGCTAACCCTAATAAGGGCATCAAGGATGTTATTTGTCTTTGTCTTTTAGAGGTAATTATATCCTCGAGTGTGGTGGCTATTATGGTGGATTCTTTGGGAGGTTGAGGGTTTGGCCTTGAGAAGGAGGTGGAGGTGGGTCATCTTATGGAGGAAGAGGAAAGAGTGGTTGCAAGAAAAGTTACTCCATTTAAACTGTGTAAAAATGATGTGGAGGGCTCTAAGCAAAGATTGGAGGTTTCCCAAAAGAACTTTGTTATAGAGTTAAGGATGTATGCCCTAATGGCTCTCCTTGCTATTATACAATAGTTGTGGGAGGGGTCAAGACCTCTATCACTCCAGCCAAATAGGTTATGGGAAAGGTGCATGCCCATGTTGAGTTGAAGGAGAGTAAAGGTGGAGTAGGAAGGATAAAAGTACTAGAAAATATGTCAATTTTAGAGTTGCGGAAGGAAGTTGTGGAGGAGATAGTATTATAAGAAAATTATGCTAATAATCCATTTTAACAATCTTTAGAGCTTTCCAAAGTGAACAATTGGGTAATATCCACATGGAAGCCTTTTTTGGAAGCACCTATAGTGATTTATCCTTGTGCTCAAGGAACGTTTTGTATTGTGTGTGATTATTTAGAAGACATAGGTAAGATTTTAGAGAAGGGCCACTAGAAAGGGGATAAGGATTCACTTTTTATGAAATACTAGTTCCCAAGATTTGACCTATTAATAGAAAAATTCAAGGTAACTTTTGTTTGGGTTAGATTGCTAAATTTGCCTCTTCACTTCTCTCTTCCCTCTACTTTGAAAAGCATTGATAATATATTTAAAATTTGATTTCCATCTCCCCTAATACTCAACAACACACACTCTCTTCTTCAACATGTATTTTGGTATAGGTGGATTTTTCTTAGGGCCTTCCTATGGGTATAGGTTTGAAGTAGGCAAGGACTTATGGAAGCAACTAGTACTTGATTGTGAGAAGTAGGCCTTTCATTACTAAAATAGTTTTGAACTGGGTCATTTAACTAATGGTTGCACTAAAGAAAAAAGGAATCTTAGAAGAGTGGCTTGGTGGAAGAATGCTACTTTCCAACATTAGTTGGTGGGAGGATCTTTAGATTCTAAGTCTAATAGTATGTTATTATAAAAAGGAAATAAGAAGGATATTTTTGCAAGTAGAGAGGATACTAAAATGAAGTGGCATGAAAGTAGGAAGCAACAGAAGGTGTCACTTGCATCTTTCAGGGAGAAAAGGGACGAAGTTTTTTTTGGCACTGCAAGAGATTTATAGTAATATGAAAATAGGATGCTTAGATCTAGATTAGGAGGAAGTTCTCAAATTATTGGTCGCATCTTCAATGAATAATGCAAAATGTAGCTAGAAATCCTATCTCTCGACACCATCACCCTTTTTTCTTCATTTGGTTTGGAGGGTCTCTTCGTAACATTTGAAAGGCTAAAGACATCTTGGGTCTCCCAAAAACCCCTACTTTCATCAAATTCATTCTCCCTACAACCCTCCTTCGACATCTCTTTTGGGAGGGTCTCGCTTACCTCATTAATCCCAATCAAAGAGGGGTTACCCTTCTCACCACTACCCATCTCAAGAGGTTGAGAAGGCTCCATGTGTTTTTTCCTTCAAACAATTTACATTCTCCTATTAGGCACCTATTGTTGCATGACTGACTTTGAGGCATCTATGAAAAAACACTAAGGAATCCTTGTAGATAATCTATTGCATCCAATCACCTAGTTTAGAAGATAAGGTGATCAAAGAAGCAAGCACCTTATCCACCTCTACAATAACATATAATATAGAAAATAGTAAGTATTTTCTAGATTAGGTGACCACATCCACCACAAAAATCTAGCTGAAAGAGTTAGCAATCCTTGACAAGACCTCCTCCTCCTAATATTCCAATGGCAACCCAAAAAGCCTGACCTAGATAGGAACCTTGTTGACACATTCTTTCTCAGGATTAAATCCCAAATCCTATTTTTTAAGGAATAAACTAGCCTTTTCGAGAAATCATGAGCCACCTAAAAGGGTCCCTAAATGATCTTCATGGTTTGAGAAAGAGATAAAAATAAACACTTCATCATAGCCAAAATATCCAAATGGCCCCTAAGTTTCCATTTTTGTTAAGCCTACTTCCTAAAAATGTCAATATTTGGCGTATCTCCAAAAAATTTACTGACAAGTGAATTCTCTAACTTGGAAGTTTCTCTATTAACAATAGAGTCAAGGATACTATTGTCATATTTTGCTTGACCACAAAATATTATGTTTGTCTCCTTCTATCAGAGAAATCCAATCAGAGAAAGCCTAAATAGAAGGAGAAAAGGGTTAAATCCTTCAATTACCTATGCTCTACCTTGCCAAAAATCCTAAAATCTTGCCTAGAGAGTTCTTACCAAAAACCTAGAAAAACCCAGAAATCTTTTGTCTTCAAGTGCCTTCCATCGTAGAGATTTCTCAGTTTTATACTTAGCCATTTTCATGTATATGATGATGATGTCATCCTTGTTTTGGGGTTTTCTATCATTTGGTCGATTGTATCTCATATACAATCGCACATTCAATTGTATATGCAAAGGCAGATGCAAGGTCAGATGCAAAGGGATATGTATGCAGTTTTGTTTGTATATTGCATGTGTGCGATATACAACTCAATATACATTTGTAGATACAAAGGGAAGATGCAAAGTCAATATACAAGGGGGAGATACAAAGGGTGGGGTCCACCTATTGTATGTATATGTGATTGTATCTTTGCACATACAATCTTATATACAATCGCATATACATACAATCTCAGACCCGAAAGAATATGTAATTCGGTTTTTAAAGGTAGACGCAATTTGAATGCATCTTTGTATGTATGTTCGCATTGTATGTTTACAGATACAAAGGACAGATACAAGGCGAGATACAAAGTCATATGCAAGGGTCGGATACAATGTTTGTATGTATATGCGGTTGTATGCAGTTTTGTTTGTATATTTCACATTGTATATGCGATATACAAAGGTTAGATACAACAGGAATATACAAGGTGGACTCGACTGGGAAATTAAATTTGGCAAACTCAGCGGTGGGGTCTGCAGTTGTATGTTGAGGTGTGTGTATATGCCAATATGCAAAAAAGCAAGGATACAAGGTTGGACCTATTTCAATGATCCAATATGGTTGATAATTCTTTTGAGTTCCGCAATTGTATGTACATGCGATTGTATCTCATATACAATTACATATACAAAGTCACATACAAGGACTTTCCGCAAGACAAACCTTATCAGCAGCTCAGTTTGTGGTCTTTCCAATGGCCGATAAGGAAGATCTAGTTTTTCAGCGATGGGTCTCAGGTTCAGCTCAGTGACCAATGGAGTGATGACACGTGGCAAGGGTGGAAGATGCAAAAGGTGGTACAAATGTAAAGGCTCGCTTTTGTATGTAGGCAGTTGTATTGTATATACATTTGCATATACAAAAGCATATACAAAGGGAGATTCAAAGACATATGCAAAGCGATTTGATATGCAAAATACAAAAAACGAAGAAATCACATAAGTGTAAAATTGAAGGATTTGAAGGACATGATAGCATGATGACATCATCCAGGCCTGTTCTTTGCCCAAGTTCTATATGATGCTGATGTCATCATGGTTTTTACAGTGTATCCATTTTTGTATGTTTGTATGCATACAAACAACGGTTCTCTTGGCAACAAGGATAAAATTGACAGTCGTCGACTCAGAAGCCAAAAATGCAAGTTCGGTCAAATAAGGAAAATTCAAAGGCCGATTCAATTGCAGATGCAAAGCGATATACAAGTGTAGGGTGCAGTTGGCTGCAACTTTGACCGTGGATATCTCCCTTATCCTGAGGAATTTCTGCACGCTCCAAAAGGCAAAAGTGCTTATTTTTGCCTCCTCTTTCATTTGGCAGGCTTTGAGGAGGATATCTTCACTTTCAGAATTTGATGCAAATCTATAGGGGCTCGATCGACAGGACGTTTCAGTGACCGATTTGGCATATGCAGGGACTGATATTGTTGCATTTATTCCAGTTGGTAGGCTTTGCAAGTGGATTCATGGTAGATGGCTTCACTCTTCAATGCGTATGGGCTCTGTGTCTTGCTGGCAGATCTTCATTTGTTTGGCGACAAGACATCTTAGCGGCCAAATTAGGTTTGGCAGCAATCCCTTAAACACAAAATTGATGAAAATACAGAGAATTCAAAGGGTCAGAGATTTAAAGTGTTGTAAAAGCTTTGTCAAGGGGTGATATGTCCCATCTGCCATCAATATAAATCCGATCTCTCAACTGCCATGTTTCGGATATTTTATGTATTCATTGTTAAAGATAGATGATGGAGCTGCTCACATTCAAGGCCCAAAATATCTTCCACCTGCCCTGTTCCATATATTTTTATTCCATAACTTCTTGCAGGTGGACGTCCCTTCTAGCGATGATATTTTCTGACAAAGCTAATGGGACAGTTCATTGTAACCGACTTAGGTCAAATGCAAAATGCTATATATGCATAAACATGAGATGTAAAAAAGGTTGGAAGATTTAGTAATCTATGCTTCTGAATCCAAACAAAGCATTCCTCTATTGTAACCTTGCCTTATGGTTAAATACATGCTGGTTATTTTACCTCTTCATACTATTTTGACTTTGTGTGATCTAAGAATGATGTGTTTGTGAATGTTTAATTCCTTCAAATCATCTCTTGCTCTTTGCCTCTGTTAAAATTAGCTTGATCTGTGTATGTTTATTGGTGGTATCTAGTCATTTTGTGCATTTTCTCAATTCTGTGAAGGTTCTTTTATTCAACTTGGTGTATCACCCCTTTCATTTTAGTTTCCTTCTAACCCTTTTCCCCTGCAAGCATTAGCACTAGGTTTAGATATTTTCCTCTAAGCATTAGGCTTAGAATGAGGAACTGACCTTCTCCGGAGGTTCTTTCCAACTCAGGTGACCCACAAACCTAGAAAGATCCCATGTTTCTCCAAATTGCCAAGTTCTACAACTCAGTAAGGGTGCAAATCTGAGAGACAACAGTTCTAGCACGCCCGATGGAACTATTCAATGATCCTTATCATCCATTGAGGAGTTTTGGTGTGCTCTTTAGTGTATTTTTCCATTCAGGGCAATCTCTTCAACACCATGGCGACTCTACTGAACAAACCTACTGGTGAAAGTAGCCCAAGCACCTAAAATTTCATCAAAGATCAAGATTTTGGTGGTTTTCCTAGTCTATTCAGCTTCCAGAAGCATCTCAATCACCTGGTGACTCCCTCTCTGGTATGTATCCAGTATCTCTCTGGTTGTAGACCTATTTTTCTCTAATTCTGACATTTTTATGATTATCCAACATTTAGATGCTATAAAATATCAAAATTTTATGGGAATCATGGCTATTCCCCTACCCCTAATCCAAATATAGGCTATTGGCCCCCATATCAGCAATATCAGGCTCCAAATGCCTCTGTGTTTATGCCATACAGCCCTGTCGCTGTAGAATATCAGCATCCTCATGATGTTTACCTCCCTCCCACCCCTACTCAATCTTCTTGGCATCCTAATAATACTTATTATCAACTCCAGGAAGACTACTTTGATCCTAGCCAGTGTAGCTACCCTCCTAATCCATCCCAAGATGTTGACCCCATGAATGCTAATGCATTCAATGAGCTCATGAGCAGTTTCCTAAAGCTTGATAGAAATTTGGATGAAGCCAAAAGAGAAAGAGGGTATAGCCGGCCTCAGCGGTTTTATGATCTCAGCATCATAAGCATGTATGGTCTCGAGAAGTTGTCTCTAGATCTAAATAGGGAGGCTGATGAATTTATAGAAATGTTAAAACATGACCAGCAGCGAGAGGCACAAGAGAGGGTTTTTCAAGAAAACCTTGCTATAAGGATGGCAGTTCAAGAGCAATAGATGAGATCGGTGGTCGAAGCAATCCCTCCATTCTTAGTTTCAAACATCGTCTCCCTTTCACACCCACTCAGCCTATTGCAGAAGAAGCCCCAAAATTTAAGATTCCAAGCTTCAGGCAGGATAATCCATTTGTGCCTCCAAAACTGCTTCCCAGTTTTAAAATCCCAAGTTTTAGAGGCCCTCAGCCTTCACAGGAGCCTATTCTAGCACAAATTCAACCCCTATCTCTTGTTTATAGCCCTTTCAAATCCCCTTATTGGATGGACCTAGCATGGACAGTTATGATGAAATTGCTAAGTTGAAAGAGCATGTGTTTACAATCCCAAAATTTAAGCAGTCCCTTTCTTTTGCACATGTTCGGCCTATAGAAGAGCAACCTAGACTCCACAAGTTTCCAAGCTTCAAAACCTATATCACTCCACAAGCCCCTGTTCCTATACAAACTCAAATTATCACTCCCCAGAAACAAATTTGTTCAGAACCCTCTCCCCTCCAAGAAATTCAAGAAGATATTCAGACGTCTTTCCCTGATGTTATTTCAATCCTCAAGGATGGACCTGTTGTCTACCAAGATAGTTGGAAAGATGAGCCAAAAGAGGAGGTGGAAGAAGATGAAACTAATGAGGAGCAGTTTGTTCCTACACTCACAGAGGTAGAATTATTTGAACCTATTGCACCTGTGAGTACTGTTAACCCAAATAAGGGATTGAGTCCTCTAGAGTTTAGTTCTTTTGAAGCCTTTTCTCATGCATCCGATCAAGCAAACAAGGTTGAAATGCAAATAGTGCATGGGTAAAACCTTCAGCAACAGAGGCAACTTAACCAAAATCCAGAAGAGCTACAGTCAAAGGATGGAGGCATAAGGGAAAAGGTCACTAAGGTCATTCTAGAGGTGGATGATGTTGCCTTGCTTCATGAGCTACCTGGTTATGATGAAGATGAGGGGGACGGGCAGCTGGTCGTGGATATGCAACAACATGGGGACTGTGAAAATGATGGCAAATTGTTGCAGGTTGAGGATGAGCATGACAATGAGGTTCCAAACCATGAGGAAGGGCAAACATGTTGCCCTATGCTAGATGATGCAGAGGTTGATGATGCTGATATGCTTGAGGAGCTTCCATGCTTTATTGAAAATAGTGAGGAGACTGAACATGGGCAAGAGCAAATTGCAGATTTGTTCTTTATTATCCAGTAGGGATATCAGCTTCTTGGTGGGGAGGTCTTCTCTTTTGAGCATGTGCATGGCCCATTTTCTGAGCCTAATTTAGAAAATCATGAGTATCTTGTTCATGAGGTGGAGACAACCATATCTCTAATTGAGATACAAGAGCTAGAGTTTTCAAACCAGCAAGAAGAGAAAGAATCAGAACAGAGACATGAGATCAACCATGATGATTTGCATGTCACTTCAAGGGGATGCCCAATCAGGCATCTAGCCCAGCTGGAGACACATCAAGAGGAGTCACCACTTGTCATGCTTACCTCTAAGCATGAAGTTGAGCATCAAAATGGGTGGGATCAGCCCATTTATTCACCACAGGTTAGCAGCATCAGCAATCAGTCCAGGTGGATAGGTGAGTTTATCTCCATTTTGGAGGAGGTGTTTTATCAATTTGTCATATGCCCATTCCCCCCTCGCCTCTTTTTAACTGCCCACATGCATGAGAAACATTGTAAATTGTTAAGGAAGGGCAGTTACTTTCAAGAACTAGTTAATGGCTTTGTTTAAGGTCACCTCTGACTTGTTAGTTTAGGATTAGAGTAGGTTTTGTTTCAGTTTTAGGTTTCCTTTCAATAAGTGCCCTTGCACTTTGTTGTATTCTCATTAGGAGATACATGCTCGCTTGTTGTTTTTTTGTTTTTTCTTTTGTCTTGGTAGCTTGCTCAGTGTTCTAGCTCCTCTTTTCTTGTTGCAGTCTCTTTTGACTCTATGCCCAATGGATGTATAAGGCCACTGATCAATTTGTATAGCAGGCAAACATCCCTGAGAAGTTGTCAAAGTTGTTGTCATAGTTTGTTTGACCACAAAATATTATGTTTCTCTCCTTCTATCAGAGAAATCCAATCAAGGAAAGCTTGAATAGAAGGAGAAAAGGGTTAAATCCTTCAATTACCTATGCTTTGCCTTGCCAAAAATCTCAAAATCTCGCCTGGAGAGTCCTTGCCAAAAACCCAGAAATCTTTTGTCTTCAAGTGCCTTCCATCGCAGAGATTTCTCAGTTTTATACTTAGCCATTTTCATGTATATGATGATGACATCATCCTTGTTTTGGGGTTTCCTGTCATTTGGTCGATTGTATCTCATATACAATCGCACATACAATTGTATATGCAAAGGCAAATGCAAGGTCAGATGCAAAGGGATATGTATACGGTTTTGTTTGTATATTGCATGTGTGCGATATACAAGTCAATATACATTTGTAGATACAAAGGGAAGATGTAAAGTCAATATACAAGGGGGAGATACAAAGGGTGGGGTCCACCTATTGTATGTATATGTGATTGTATCTTTGCACATATAATCTTATATACAATCACATATACATACAATCCCGGACCTGAAAGAATATGTAATTCAATTTTTAAAGGCAGACGCGATTGTATGCATCTTTGTATGTATGTTCGCATTGTATGTTTGTAGATACAAAGGGCAGATATAAGGTGAGATACAAAGTCATATGCAAGGGTCAGATACAATGTTTGTATGTATATGTGGTTGTATGTAGTTTTGTTTGTATATTTCGCATTGTATATGCGATATACAAAGGTTAGATACAACAGGAATATACAAGGCGGACCCGACTGGGAAATTAAATTTGGCAAACTCAGCGGCGGGGTCCGCAGTTGTATGTTGAGGTGCATGTATATGCCAATATGTAAAAAAGCAAGGATACAAGGTCGAACCTATTTCAATGATCCAATATGGTTGATAATTCTTTTGAGTTCCGCAATTGTATGTACATGCGATTGTATCTCATATACAATCGCATATACAAAGTCACATACAAGGACTTTCTGCGAGACAAACCTTATCGGCGGCTCAGTTTGTGGTCTTTCTGACGGCTGATAAGGAAGATGCAGTTTTTCAGCGATGGGTCTCAGGTTCAGCTCAGCGACCAATGGAGTGATGACATGTGGCAAGGGCAGAAGATGCAAAAGGTGGTACAAATGTAAAGGCTCGCTTTTGTATGTAGGCAGTTGTATTGTATATACATTTGCATATACAAAAGCATATACAAAGGGAGATTCAAAGACATATGCAAAGTAATTTGATATGCAAAATACAAAAAATGAAGAAATCGCATAAGTGCAAAATTGAAGGATTTGAAGGACCCGATAGCATGATGACATCATCCAGGCCTGTTCTTTGCCCAAGTTCTATATGATGCTGATGTCATCATGGTTTTTACAGTGTATCCATTTTTGTATGTTTGTATGCATACAAACAACGGTTCTCTTGGCAACAAGGATAAAATTGACAGTCGCCGACTCAGAAGCCAAAAATGTAAGTTTGGTCAAACAGGGAAAATTCAAAGGCCGATTCAATTACAGATGCAAAGTGATATACAAGTGTAGGGTGTAGTTGACCGCAACTTTGACCGTGGATATCTCCCTCAACCTGAGGAATTTCTGCATGCTCCAAAAGGCAAAAGTGCTTATTTTTGCCTCCTCTTTCATTTGGCGGGCTTTGAGGAGGATATCTTCACTTTCAAAATTTGATGCAAATCTGCAGGGGCTCGATCGATAGGATGTTTCAGCGACTGATTTGGCATATGTAGGGACTGATATTGTTGCATTTATTCCAGTTGGTAGGCTTTGCAAGTGGATTCATAGCAGATGGCTTGACTCTTTAATGTGTATGGGCTCTGTGTCTTGCTGGCAGATCTTCATGTGTTTGGCGACAAGACATCTTAGTGGCCAAATTAGGTTTGGCAGCAATCCCTTAAACACAGAATCGATGAAAATACAGAGAATTCAAAGGGTCAGAGATTTAAAGTGTTGTAAAAGCTTTGTCAAGGGGCAATATGTCCCATCCACCATCAATATAAATCTGATCTCCCAACTGCCATGTTTCAGATATTTTATGTATTCATTGTTGAAGATAGATGATGGAGCTACTCACATTCAAGGCCCAAAATATCTTCCACCTGCCCTGTTCTAGATATTTTTATTCCATAACGTCTTGTAGGTGGACGTCCCTTCTAGCGATGATATTTTCTGACAAAGCTAATGGGATAGTTCATTGTAACCGACTTAGGTCAAATGCAAAATGCTATATATGTATAAACATGAGATGTAAAAAAGGTTGGAAGATTTAGTAATCCATGCTTCTGATTCCAAATAGAGCATTCCTCTACTGTAACCTTGCCCTCTGATTAAATACATGCTGGTTATTTTACCTCTTAATGCTATTTTGACTCTGTGTGATCTAAGAATGATCTGTTTGTGAATGTTTAATTCCTTCTAATCATCTCTTGCCCTTTGCCTCTATTAAAATCAGCTTGATGTATGTATGTTTATTGGTGGTATCTAGTCATTTTGTGCATTTTCTCAGTTCTGTGAGGGTTCTTTTATTCAACCTGGTGTATCACCCCTTTCATTTCAGTTTCCTTCTAACCCTTTTCCCCTGCAAGCATTAGCACTAGGTTTAGATATTTTCCTCTAAGCATTAGGCTTAGAATGAGGAACCGGCCTTCTTAGGAGGTTCTTTCCAACTCAGGCGACCCACAAACCTGGAAAAATCCCATGTTTCTCTAGATTGCCAAGTTCTACAACTCAGCAAGGGTGAAAATCTGAGAGACAACATATACATAGTAAAAGACCCTTACCATCCACAGTAAGAGCTAGAGAATGAGAAAGAGGGGAGACAACAAAATCTTTAACAATATCAACCCAAGATTTCACCAACCATCCACAAGAATCAACCCCTAAATTAAATGCCACCTCAGACACCAAGCCATCCCCCACAACCTCCAAGGCTTGAGCGGCAAGTCTGGTAGAAACCTATAAAGAGGCCACCATAAGAGATGAAATCCATCCATTCTCTTGAGCATCACATTAAGGAGGGGCATCAACAACATTGTTCAAAGAAGAGTAGATGACTTGGGAAGAAAAGGTTTCCAAATCATAGGGGCCAAACAAACTAAATGTAGGTGGCATACCTCTACCTACAACATCCTTGGGCCCCTTTGGAGAACCTAAGCACTTAGTCATAGACAAAAAGAAGTTGTACTTTAAACCTTATTTGAGACTGTCGCCTTTTGAATTGCCAACATCCAAAGTAGAATTTGTAGCTGAAGGACCTTTTGCCACAAAAGAACCAACAACCAAAACCACCAAGGAAGGCTTGGCCCTTGTAGAATGCACTCCAGAGATGTTGTGATAGGTCTTGAGACAAATATCCATGAGCCTCTCCTCATCTTCCTTTTCCTAGGAGCCATTCCATTCATCCTTGGTCTCCCCCTTTGCAAAACTATGAACGTTTTCATCCTTGTCTTCTTGCTCTTTGTCGATTCAAAATGATAGTTCCACTCTTTCCGCTCATTTTGAAAGTAGTTACTTTGATAGTGTTGTGTACCTCAAGTTACTCTGATAGCTTTAAATAATTAACTCGCTAAGTTGTTCCTGCTCTTCATCGATTCAAAATGATAGTTCCCACTCTTACTCATTTTGAAAGTAATTGTACTTTGATAGAGTCATGTACCTCAACTTTACTTGTTAGCTTTAAATAATTAACTCACTAACAAAAGTTGTATTTTTGTGAAAATTCAACATACCACTTAGAAAATTGAGTGGGTAAAATTAGGCCACATAATGATTAGGCCCTCTCAACATTTAGAGTTATATCCATTCAATTATGTGTGTTATCGTAACTATGCGATTTTTTTATTAATATGATGTTATGTTCACCAAACTAACTGTAATATGATTTTCTATAGGGTACAACCATGACATTCATGCCTTTTCATGGTTATAATACGTGCAATGCTTGTTATTTGAATGTCTAGTCAACATTTCTATATCAAGTATTTGTATTAATCTCAACACATTGTAATTGTATAAAAGAAGATTGTGATAATAAACAAACATTAAACATTCAAATACATTCAAGAAGTATACAAATTTGTATTAGTCTAGGGTATCTTTGAAAACAATAATCAATATTACTAAATATAATTTACCTTTCAAGTCACTTCTTTTTTATAGAATCATTGAAAATCTCTTAGAATGTCACCTTAGTAAAATTCTAAAAAAATAACAAGACTTAAAATACTATCAAATAATCAATAAACACAAACATTTATAACCTTATTAACTAAATACTACACAAATAAGTCCAAATTTTTTTTATATACCTCTAACTAATTAATAACACCTTTAAATATTATTAGAAATAATTAGCCGATAGGCTTTTAGTTGTGAGCATTATAGTGCTCGGAATTGTCTCATGCCGTAAATTTTTTCACGCTGGTAGCAGAATTCAGTAAAAATTTTCACACCGATGACATAATTCAGTGGAGTGCTGGGAATTGTCTCACGCATTTTGTACTCTTTGGTTGTATTAATTACCTCACGAAAATCTTATTGTTCATAAATGCAAATCCAAATCAAATCTTATTTTAGATTTTCATAAATGCAGATCTAGGTCAAATCTTATTCGAAAATCTTACTGTTCATAAATGCAAATCTAAATCAAATCTTATTTTAGATTTTCATAAATGTAGATCTTGGTCAAATCTTATTTTAGATTTGTAAAGGTGGATAACACTGCGCTCCACTGCCCAATTTTCCATTGCACATTTTGTCTTTCAATACACAGCAACAGAGGCATTCCAAAAATCGAGGCAGCAACAAAGCCTAAAATCGACAGTCCAGTTGTATTTCTAAGTGTTTCATTTGATCATTGCAATAGTCGGATCAACATCAACAGTGTAGTTGTATTTCTGAGCATTTCATTTGATGATTGCAACAGTCAGATCAACTATTCTGATGCTCCCTTAGCCTTCTGCGGTATGCAATGGGCGTTGGGGCTCTTCTCCCTCTCCATCGCTGCCCAATTAGTCTGTCATTCCTCCAACTGTTGCGTGTCGTTTTGCGTAGCATAATTGACGGTTCTCTCATTATTCTCTTGCTGCTTTGCCTCCGTATGAACCGCGTCGACCCCTGTAACGCTGCCATCCTCCTCATACTATTATTGTTATTATCATTATAGCTACTTGTGTGCAGCAAGGGGTTGCTGTCTACGCTTCTTCTGTCCATTTCCTCACTTCAAAATAACTCCGAACTTTGTTTTTTCAAAATTAAATGCTTGCTTATAGCTCTAGAATAACTTCAATTTTACTGTAATCCACAGCGTCTCATGATCTTATATTTTCATCGTTAAAGGCCAATTCTCTACGGTTTCGAATGATTGTGCTTTGGTTTTGGAAAAAATGCGTTGTTTCTGCGATTTTTTATACAGAAGAGCTGACAGGATTGAATCTCGTGGTTTCTAGGTTTTTAATTAGGTTTGTTTTGAAAATGTTGATCAATTATAATGAAATAATGGAAAATAATGATGATATTTTTCTCATTTTGAAGATTTTGTTCCAACCGAAGGAGGGAGGTGTGCTTTGAGGCTGCCCGTAATGAGTGTAAGAGTAGATATACATCTTATTAGAGAATGTTATGGCACTAAAATACCTTATATACATCAATATGTGTTGTTTGATATGTGTTGTCTATGCATTGAAATTTGTTCACAAAATTTGTAATTAAGAAAATTTGTCACGCAACACAAGGATCTAAGAGAACTTCTAGAGGGAAAATCAATATCTCCATTTTGTAAGTCTTTTTATTTTTTGGTTACGTTAAATATGGCAGACAATATGCATAATTCAAGTTGTGAAAAGACTTGCAATGCCATCTACCACGCTCTGTCTTATGATATCCATGTGTTCAATGGTGAAGCGTGACCAAATTGGGGCCGGTGGAGTTATTACACAACTGACCTAACTGACAAAGGGTTGTTTTACAATAAAATTACACTGTGATCAAATATTTTTATCTTGCAAACAATTTTTGTATGTAATATTGATAAATATTTTGTGGTTTTTGCTGAGTTACATGTAGTGTCTTTGGTACATGTCTCCTACCCTAGGTGGTTGTCCCAAATATTTGATATTTATAAACTAAAATAAAATTGCAGCAAACATATTTGCGTTTTAAAAAACCAAAGAACTGAAACCCATTACTCCCTTTTTAAATGTTTTGGTATACCATAAAATTGGAAGCTGAAAAAAAAAATCTTAAAAACTATATTTAAATATTGACTTAAAAAATATATTTAAATACATTACCTTCAATTTCCTATCGGCATATCCCTTCAACCTCCAATGGGTGCAAGTGCTAGTTAACCTAAATCGCTTTAATTTGTCACCTCGATATATATTCCCTCTACTTCCATGCAGTTCTAACTCATTCTTTCCATCGGCCCCACTTCAATTGTTGGTCACTTTGTCAACATTGACACCGACAAGGAAGAAACTCTAACGTACGGCCGAAAAAATACCTTTAAAAGTAACGGCCATCGAAATATCCCAAAACTTTAGCCGACGTTATGCTACAAAATGTTTAAAAAAAAATCTAGTAAAAATACAAATTGCAAGAATGCAAAAGTTAAATACAGCAATACCTAGGCTTGGATTTGTTGTATCTTCATGTGAATATCTCTGTTTGTACATATGCATTTGTTGTATTCTCATGTGAACAGAGATTCCACAGCTATGACTGTGCAGCCATAAGCTGTTAATTGTAATTTTCTTTCAGCTTTAATTCAATAAAAAAATGTCTAGTTAAATTATTTTTTAAAGATTTTTACGGACAGATATAGTAATAATGTGTTTGGATGTTATTGTAATTGTGTAGTGTTTTTAAGGTAAGAAGCATGTATTATTATGGAGTGGAGAAATATTATGTTTTTATTATTATATCTAATTTTTAGATTTTAATGTTTAGAATTTGAGTTTTCTTCAGATCTTTTTAAGTTTTAAAAAAATTGTTTGTTGTTAAAATTTGTCTTTTTTAGTAAGTGTAAGAATGATGATTTTATACAATATGAGGTATAATTTTTTTAAGTGTATTTGATTTAAATTTTTTTTTGTAGAGTTCATAGGAATTAGATTTTTTAATTTTTAAGTTAAAGAAGAGGAGGGGGAAAGCTCACCAAGTAAACTTTTGCAACCAATTAATCATTATGCTAGTAGTAAGGTCATTTCTATTGTGACATTATCCCATTGAGTAAGGATCATAATATATTGGAGTATATATGTTTCCATGGACCAATAGAAAAATAAAACGTGACCAGATAAGACTCAAAGCTAGGACCTTCAATTTGCTGTTGGAGTGCTCTACCAACTAAGCTACTGGGCCCTTGTGGCAACCCATCGTTGGTCCAGGTGTGGCTTATTTCCAACACCCCCCCTTAAGCCACATTGTAGGTGCTTGAGGCTCCTAGCCTGGCTTTGATACCACTGTCAGGCCAAGATTGGAGAGAGGGAGAATGTCAAATTGTATTCATTCAAAAAAAAAAAAAGAGAAGATTTACAAACATATTTGAAGGCAGCTAGAAATGGTTGAACTATCGGAACTATAAAACTAATTATACAACAGATTGTGTTAACCCAAAGATTAACACATTAACATCTATGACCCATGATTTGTTTTGGAAAAAATAATGTATAGACTTTTTTTTTTTTTGCAAGGAATTGGTATTGAAATGAATTATCTTTCTCCTAATGCCTTCTTAATCAATGTCCCTCATATGTTGAAAAGAGATATTCACAAAGGCATTAAGGATGAGATCTATGAAGCCTACATAAAGTTAAGTTGAACAAAATCAAGAACTATTATCAACAAATATGCAACACTACTTCAAACACCATACCATATAGGAGATGCACTCATTATTCCTCCTAAGTACATTAAGTTTACTTTGGGTTTGAGATTTCTTTTGGACCAATTATGTATATGCTCCCATCATCTCTATAAGGAGTTAGGACATTTTATGTAGAGAGTTCAATGCATTTGTAGACTCTACAATAATGAATCAAAATTAGAAAAAGTATTTTATTTTTAGGTGTCCAATGTATTATGAGATTCATGGCAAATCTTAGTGCCTCTTCAGAGAAAATCATGACCCTCTATAAGATCTTATTCATTATGAGAATCAAAGATGTGCAACTGTATTTATTAGAGAGATGACCCAACAATGAGTTTGCATTCTTAAGGGTTATTAACACAACTCTTTATCTCAATATTCTCCTCTAGATTCCTTTTTTCAAATTCCATTTCAAAAACACAAACAAACTTATTGTGTATTATGGCCAACTTGAAGTTACTTCACCTAGAGATTACCATAACTAGCATGAATAATCAGTTCATCCATCCGATGGGGACTCTGCATTCTCCAAGGATGTTAAAGAACACATCCAATTAGATGTTACCGTAACTAGAATATAAAATCTGTTAATCCAACAGACCAGTTGAATGGCATAATACTACATGCTCATTTTAACTCAAGATAGTACATGTTCATTTTATGTAAAGTTACTACATGTATAGTTTAGGTAAAGACACTAACATTTATTTAAGTTCTTCAAAAGTGGGGAATGTTACATGCTAGCCAAATGTAGCAGCGAATTATAGGCAAACAGATCACCTTACAACCTCCTCGTACAGAAAACTAGCCACAAATTGATGCATGAAATTTATAAATGTTGTTCTAATGGTGCTAATGGGTATGATTTATATAAAATACAGATATCCTTCTTGAGGCGCCTATATAATACTATCAATTTATCAAAAAAAAGTGTTATAGGTGCCTCGATTAGGATATCTCTCAGCGTAATTTAGATACATTTTTTAAATATAGGTATACTAGTTCATTATGAGAATCAAAGACGTGCAACTATATTTATTAGAGAGATGACCCAACAATGAGTTTGCATTCTTAAGAATTGTATACATGATATTTCCACAGTTCATGCTGATAATTGTGGTGCTTCTGGAAAAACAGCGTGTTGCTTTTTTTGCCTCTTTAATGTTTCGAATCACACTCCATGATCCATCATCAAGAGGAAAAGAAGAGAATGTAAATGAGATAAAATTGCAGAGGTAGTCTCTTAAAAAGAGAGAGAAGGGGGGTTCAGGTTACAAGAATAGTCTAAGGAGGTAGGGAGACAAGATCAAGAGTAGCAAAAATAGAAAAAAAAGAAAGGAAAACAAAAATGAAATAAAAATAATATAATGAAAGTAAAAAGAGCTAAAAAGGTAGGAAAGAACAAGAGACTCAAAGAAGAAATCAAGAATCAACCGAACTAAAGGTTACAAAAGCAAAGTGATCGAAAGAGATAAAATGAAGAGGGAAGTATAAATACACATACAAATAAATGAATGAATAAATATATAAATATATGTAATTAAACAATGAGAAGAAATAAATATATAAGCACACACACACACAAATATATATATGCAAAGGGATATACATAAAAATGTATATCACTAGATCTAAAAATAAGTATACATATATGTAAGAGTTTAACTATACATATATAGATCTTAAGAGTTATTAACACAACTCTTTATCTCAATATTCTCCTCTGGATTCCTTTTTTCAAATTCCATTTCAAAAACACAAACAAACTTATTGTGAATTATGATATATCTTTTTTCTTACAAACTTTTAGATAAAATATATTTTTCTTGTAATCCCATTAACCTATTTTAGTTACTTACAAACATTTAAAAATTCATTTCAATTTTCAAATTTCAGCCTCATAATAAAATTACTAAAAATTGTTAAAAAAGGAAACGAAAGTAACTTCAAACAAATTTCATGAATTAGAAAATGAAAGTAACTTCAAACAAATTTAGGAAAACTTGATGTTCACTAGTAAGGTTTTTCTATGAGCTTTCAAGCTCCAAACATACTGAAAATGTTGTTTTATACCTACAAAAATATTAGTCAATCATAGAAATCATCTTATTTTATGCCCAAAAAATATTCTTCTCAATACAACAAAATACTTTTCACAATAATAATGATAGAGTGCTTTTAAATTTATGGTATAATAATTTGAAAAGCACCCTCAATAAATGGTTTTTGGATAATCATTGCCATAGCTACCACCTGGTTTTTGTCCAGTGTAATTATCAATTTAGAAAATCCAATGCCACTTGTGTAACCGGACTCTCTTCTTCGTCCGCATAAGTCGCCGGCTGTTGAGTAAAAGAGAATCCACCACGTCACGAGTACGACACCCATGCTCTTCATTTGTTCCGCCGAAAGGGAAGATAAGTGACGGTAATTTTCCAGTAGTCCGGGCAAGGACGAACAAGAACCGACATGGCGTTTACAGACAATGCTGAGTCAGAATACTCGCTTGTTGTTTTATTAGAAAAGCTTTTAACGGACAATCTGATTGCCCGTCATCTCATCGAATCCCTGGGATAACATCATCACAAGCATTGCAGTGCATTTTATAAGAATCGGATTGGACGTCTAAAAGGCGAAACCCAATAATTTTTATTAAAGATGGGAACCGTGGCGTCGTGCTGCAGAGCATCTGAGTCATCGAGGTCTCGGGTTCGAACCAGGCTGTTGCAGTTTGTGGCCAAAGACCAATTTGTTAAGTCCTTAAGGCGACTACGGCTTAGGAAAAGACTTAAGATTGTGGGAGCAGGTGAGTTAATAGATGTTTGTTCGTTCAAGTTAAATTTCTTTATAATGTGAAATGGGAAATGCTTTTACAGCTGATAAATTACGAACTAGGAATGGTGTAAAGATTGTTTCTTTAATTTAAAAAATAACTGTTTTCTGAAATCTATTTGACGAGATTCTAACTTCCACGCAAAATTCTTAAAAGAAATGCATCTTAAATTACTCGAGGAACATCTGAAGATTTAGCTTAGAAAACTAAAAGCCGGCAGAATCAAGATATGAGCCTTTTCTCCTAGAGACAATGATTCAGCATCTTGATTGATGTCAAGTTTTGCCTGAATTCCTTCCACTCTCCTGAGCTCAGCGAAAACGTTGATTTTCATCTCGATATCCACAAAATTATATTAGCCATCAGTTTCTAACTATTCTTGATAATCCAAGTTCTCAATAGGTGGAGGAGGATATTATGAATTATTTATCTCCGGCTATGGTATTATTTGAAAATTAATGTTGAGGAATGGTTGAAGATCGATTCTTTTATACCCAAACAGCTTAAATGGGTTCTTTTTGTAAGAAAAAGGATTAAAGATTGTATTTTTTGCATGAATTTATGCCTTCGTAAGCCGTTTCTTGATTTCATATGCTTCCAAGACGTATGGCCTCTAAAAGGGTATACAAACAAATGATTGCAAGACAATTGCCAATTTCACAATTGAACCTGGGTGTTGGCTGAGTTGGCAATTTTTTTGTTTAATTTCCTCCAATTCTATTCCTTTAGTTGTTCTTTATTCGGTTTATTTTTGAGTTCGTGTTTTTCCTTGGTGGGGATGAAGCATCTTGGCTTAGTTGCCAGAAGTGACAACTGTTCACAATAACAAAATGTGCAACTATTAGAGTTCTACAACCACCAAAGTTTAAACCTAGGTTTTCTTGGCAGTGCAACACTTCATCTTAACGACTCAATCATAGCTTAGAGGACTCTACTTCCTGAGATTTCTTTTGATGAAAGCTGGTAAAATAAAAGGAATAATTACAGTTGCACAAAAATGGTGGGTGGAAAGGAAACATACCCCTAGAGAGTCAGACTGAGCACAACTATGTCTTAACCATAATAACAATATCTAAAAGCAGGCATACACTACAAGAAATGTCTGCTCAACTTTGCACTATGTGTACATGAGTTTTGTATTGTTTGAGTCATAGTGTAAGAAGAATGGCTAATGATGGATTCTTTGGTAAGAAAAATGGTCAGTGTTATGTTCTTTTTTAGGAAATACAGTTAATTATTAGTTTGTATGCATGAATTTGTGCCATGGTTGGTAGTTTTGTGAGTTGCTTCTTGATTTCATAGGCTGCCAATATTTATGCCACGCTGTTATTTGAAACTGGGTATTGGCTTAGTTGACAACTTTTGTTTAAATCCTTCCAATTCTGTTCCTTTAGTTGGTTACTCTTTTTTATTTCGGTGTATTTGTGAGTTAGTGCTTTTCCTTGGTGGGGATGACACACCTTTGGCTTAGTTTTCATTGTTTCAATAGTGAAACTGCCCAACTATTAGTGAGACTAATAATGTACAATTATTGGGGCTCTATACCCGTTGGAGTATAAACCTAGGTTTATTGCACGGCCATACCCCATTAGAACCACTTAATCAGAGCCCAATGGACTCTAATCCTTGAGATTTGATTTTTTCATGTTTGAAAATATGTTCCCAAGGCTTATCCTGCATTATGCAAGCAGCCCATATACTTAGCATTGTCTTAAAAAAATAAAAAACTGGATTGTGTTGGTCGATTTGTCTTTTTAAATCTTCACAGGTGCGGCCTTTGCAGTCTTGCTACATATTGTCAAAGAACACGTTGTAGTCCATATGCTAGGCATTTTCTCTGAACAATAAGGCCTGAACTGTGTAGTGAAAGTTGTATCATTTTTCATCTTCAGTGGTTTGGCCTTGTGCTCTTGCTGCATATTGTCAAAGAACACTTGGTAGTCATATACTTCGTTGTTTCAGTTTCCTATTTACAGAATTTGCTACCTCTCTTTTGCAAAACAATTAGCAATGTTAGCAAAAGCATGAAAAGGATTGACTGACATGGGTCCAAAACAGATTACTTCAGAAAAATCAAAAGATAACGAAAAATGGGAAAAGCATAACTTTTTAGTAAAATAATTTGAAATACTAATATTGCTAATAATCAAAATAGTGATCAATTGAAGATTATGCTAACACTGAATATTAGGAATCAGGGCTGGAATTGCTGAATTCCCTCTGGTTAGTTTGCAATTTTGCACATTTGTTGGCTGTTTATAAGTCAACAATGGCCAAATATCATACCACTCCAGCTTAAAGTATGCAAGAAATATGTCGTTTTGCTCATCTTTCCAATGAAATATTTACAGAATGTGATAGATACCAGACATGAATATTTATTTTTCCCTTTTTTTGACTAGGGAGAATAACTCTACCTTGTTTTGTGGCACAAAAGGTTGTTTGACTGAAAGTTGCTTGAATGATGTTACTGAAACTTATTCTTTGGGACACCTTCTGTTGTCTATTTATTCATGATTGTCTTTTGGCTCTAACTTCATGAGAAAGGGACTTGCAGATTATCAGCTTGCTTCCAACGACATGTTAGTTGTCAAAGTTTGTGTTGTAACTTGTTACACAAGGAAACATGTCTTTGCCAATCCATGTCCTGTATTAATAGTATCTACACAATGTCATGGCAGTAATGAGAAGAATCAGTACTTAGGAGGGAAATATTTCTGAATATATGAGATTATCTACAATTCTGAATAGATTGTAACTGTTACGGGGACAAGAACTTGCAGAATAATTTTCTGTCAAATGGACATTTTAATGCAGCAAATCAGAATATAGCCCAATACAGAGATATTGAATTGAAAAAAGATTAATGCAGTAGTATGAATTTACAATAGCTGATTCTGCTATTATAGGCTATAGCGATAGAAAACTTGGTGGATTTAATATTGTAAATAATAATTAGATTAATAACCATTGGAAGTAAACGTAGCCAATGGCTCAATACTGCTGTTTTAGAAATACAGATTACTGCATTCAACAATGTTAGAGCTGGAACAGAACATGAAGCAATCTATATATATTCAGAAACTTCCACTTTAAAGTAAACAGTATATGTGGAAAAACCTCAATAACCGAGTAATGCTCAAAGATCAAAATAAGGAAATTAAAGAACATATAAACGCCAACCTAGGCCAAGATCCAAAAGCACTATGAGCGTTGCTTCTGGCCAAGATGGATCTTTTGCCAACTACTAAACAAATCATATTTTTTGCATCTCCATGTTTGAGAAAGGCCAATTTCAAAACCTTTTTCATCTACCCCATGTCATTTCCCTTTATATGTGGGACAAATCTTTCTATACCAACTCTAGAAACTAACAAGAGGCCCAAGTGAAGTATATGACCTATATGCAGCAATTTGACCTGATGATCCAGCACAAGTGAAGTAGTGCCAATACTGTCCCAGATTACCTCAGCCATCCACTAGCCACAGCCCTATACTTGCAGTGATAGCATCAACTCGTGGTCGCTACTGTATGAGGTTTGTCCACAATTTGCACCAATCTATGTTTCTCATTGCACAAATACACTGGTTGTCAATTATTACTTCTAGAATGCTCTCATTTATAACTATGGAGACATTTATGTCCCATATAATGTCAATGTCGGAAGCTGATCTAGGAAGCTTAATTCTGTAAAGGAGGTCATTTTGGTGTCAACAAAGCTCTTTTAAGTGTTGCAGAAGCACTCTTACCAGCACCAGTGAAGTGGATGACTTATATGCAGCAATTTCACCTCAGAATCAAGCACAAGTGAATAGTGTCAAATTGTCAATCTTGTTTCAGACTGCCTCAGTCAACCGCTAGCTGCCACCCTTTACTTGCAGTCATGACACCTTGTGGAGGCAATTGTATTAGGTTGCTCTACTCTTTGCACCAATCCAGGCTGCCCCTCTCAAAATTGTACCCATCATCGATTATTACCTTCAGAATGATCTCATTTACAACCTTGGATTCATCCATGTTCAGAAGCTGATTGAGGAAGCTCATTTCAACAAAGCTGGTGGTTGCTTTGCCTTCGTCAAAACTCTCTAAGAATTGCAAAAGTACTTTTATTGGCCTAACCTTTGTGCAAAGGTTCCCCAGTTGCATGCATTTGCTTAGCGTGCGCAATTGCCAAATTTCCAAACTGGAAGTAACATCTATATACCTCTACTTGTCTTACAAAAACCGAAGAATGGCATGGTCGAGGGACAAACGAACAATGGTCAACAGCTCAGACATTAAGGCGCACAGTTACAAATTTTCTTAACAAAAGAAAAAAACTAAAAATGCATTGATAGATAGGAAAAAGAATGCAGGACTAAAAATTTCCAATATTGATTAGCTTTTGAAATTGACAAAGCATATTGAAGCCACATCCTTCAATTCTTTGAAAATTCACTTTACAGTAGCTTTGATATTAGCAGATTTACCAATTTGGAACAATATCTGGATCTGGATCTTTCTCTCTCCCCCTCTAATAAATTTCATTTTCAAACTGCCACAATAATACACTATCTCTGGATCTGGATCTCTCTCCCTCTGCAACAGCTAGAAAAAAGAATTATATCATTCTCCTTGAGAATTTAATCACTAATAAATCATCAAGGGAATCCAATTCTTGGATTACAATAACTTGATACAAGGATCTTGTGACTTAATTGATCACATGTTGCATTATGTTTCGAGTTTAAAAGAGTTAAAGCAATATTTATTAACATGTGGCCAACTTATCCCTTACAGAAGGATTCCAATAAGCTTATTTTTATTTATAACGGTTGAATGGAGAGATGTATTTGATATCTCAACTTTATATCATTACTATATACTAGAATATAATGTCTAGGATAGTTTAAATTTTAAGACACATCTACCAAAGGTTAGAGAAATATCGACTAATAACAAGTCAATCCTTGACTGATCCTTCATGCATCGTGATATTTCATAGACCTTAGTTGTAACTTAATTATGTAAGTTAAGTGCTGAGGAGATACCCATAGACCTCCACCAATCACTATTTGATCCCCTTTAATTAGATTATGATTTATGACAGTGCTTTAATAGGACTAATTATTGGCTTCAATATCCAGTTCAAGTGCCCATAAATTTTTCATGTAGAATAGTATGTATTTGGAGTAGTCTCAATTTGGTGATAGGACTGTAAGCCATTTCAACAGTCTCTCTTGAAAGAGGTTCATCAATAGCAAGGATAACCACTAATGCAAATGTTCATAAAACACTGTATATGATATTGAAAGGTTTCATAATGTCGGTCTCTTATCCCCAATACAAACAAGGTATAATAAGAATAACAACTAAGTTACCGATCCTGATACTTGTTGATGATTGTTTTTAGACAGGTCAACAATAGAGTAAAACACTGAGTATCCAACTCTCTCTTGAATAAAGCCTCTCGAATGCTAAACAAAGTGATCAATCGAGACAACTCCAAGGTTCCTTTTCTTATAATCCATAGTGGATGAACTCAGTGATTACATGTGATCTTGCTGATTATCACAAAGGGACTTACGTTGGATTTCTTCTTCATCCATTCATTCATTTAACTTATTTCTCCTTTAAGTGTGGATGATGTATCAATGATAAAAAAGGAAAAAAGGATAAAGGTTGAGGAAGCTAATCTAAGGTCAATGAAGCAATGATGATGCATGAATAGACAAACTCCTAAATAAACCTAACTCCATTTTGCCAAAGATGCCTACAACTACATGGAGTTGGTGCAATCTCCTAAGGTAAACGAATGGTTTTCAAATCATGAAGGCTCATATAAGCACCCATCGGATGGCGCAGCTCAAACAAGCATCCACAATTGAACTTATGCAAATAATGAGGCTCAAACTAACTTTACACAACAGTTCACCAACGATGAATGTTAAAAGCATGAGCTAGGAGTTGATCAAATATTCAATACAACATGCATAACATCAAAGAGCCACTAATCTACTTTTAATTTAATTTGAACAATCTCTCCACTTCATCGAGATACAAGAAACCAGGTCACTTCACAAGACAACACTTAACACCAAATAAGCTCCAATGTCTTTGCATTAATGTTGAGAAATATTTACAACAACTTAAAGTCCTCTCAGAGAATTTCGAGAGTCTTTTCCTACTCTACTCCTACAAAACTATTGACTACTATTCTCTAATATCTAATGAATTTACAAATGAGGCAACAAGGCCTTTATATAGAGTCCAAAATTACAATGAAAGGCTAGGATCAATTCACGTAGCCAAGGGTTAGGATCATGCCATCTCAGCAAGTGGTTACAACAACTTGCTATTTTTAGTACATGAGAGAGGCAATGAAAGCACGCTTTCCAAGAAGATAAGATAAGATGGAATCTTTTAGAGCATCTTCCACATGGACGTCCTCTTTGGCTTCTTTCTTGTTGAGTGATACATTGAATGTAGTCATATGATGTGGCTGATTATGATTGATGATGATAGGTACATGCCACATAGGTGCCACCTCAGCATACTTGTGGATTTCAACTGTTAATTAAATATGCTTTTGGGCATATTCCCAAATTGTATCATCTGTATGATGTCTCCTAATGTGATTGCTTTTGATGATGAACACTTGAGATGTATCTTGTTGATCTTGCCTGGTTCATTGTAAGTAGGATGTGTATGATAGATGTCGCTCATTTGTTTAACACTATGATTCTTCTTTTGCATGATGTAGGAATGATCTTCCTTGATGCTTCTTCATGAAGGGTAATGTATATGATGATGATGCTTCATTCATGAATCGGAGTAGATCTCTCTTGGACTTGAAGATTGTGAAAGAACTTGAAGCTTGGATGGATGACTGTCTTTGCTTGATGATATGATGAAGTATACTTGAACTTGATGTGATCTAACATGATGTCATTGATGTTTCCTCTACAATAGCAATTTCTTGACTTCACTCCTTGGATGAAAGTGACTCCAGGCGCTTGCTCCTCATATGACTCCTTATCTTAATCCAAGCTCTTGCAACACAGACAAAATAATCATATTAAACAATTGATAAGATTGCATTTCATAGCATATAAGAACTAATCTTAAGCATTCAACATCCCTTCTAGGTCTAGGCGCTCATCTAGGTGCAAGGAGGAACAAAGTGCGCCTAGCAAATATAACTTCATAATTGTCATTTTAAATGATTTCAAACAATTGTAATAGCTTGAAATGATCCCTCCTCTCAAGGCGCCCACTTTATGATGCAAATTTAGGTGTTCTTTTTTGAGGCGCCAATCTAGGTTGCAGAGGTAGAAACAGGCGCCTTTCCCTTTTGGCCTTAATTTTGTTATTTTTGTGACTCCAAACAATTGAACATGACTTAGAATGGCTCATTTCATCTAGGCGCCCACTCTAAGATGTCATTCCATGTATTTTTCTTCTAAGGCGCCACTTGAGGTGTGGAAAGACAAGCAAATGCGCCTAGCATACTTGGCCTATTTTTGGCATTTTGATGGTTTTAACTTAGTGAATAAGTGTTTAGAGGACTTCTCACCTCAAAATGACATCAAATTTTATAGTTTTAAGTCCTCCCTTTACAAGGCGCAAATTGGTGATGACAAAGCTCTAAGGTGCCTTTTAATGATCTCAAATTCATGCATAATGCTTAAGAAACTCTCCTTTACCTTGGGCACAAAATCTTGAGTCTTTTGATGATGCTTATTTCTCATCAATTCTAGGCGCAATTTGAATGATTATTTTGGTGCAAATGGGCGCCTTGATGAACTTAATCTCCCTTGGGGCGCAATTTGAGGTTGCTAGGAGTAGGAGAGGGCGCCTAGACTCACTATTAGTGTTCTTCGAAAACTTTAAGTCAAACAACTCAATTAGGCGCAATTTTAGATGTTATTCATTCACTCTATGATCAAGGCGCCAAAATGGATTGACATAGAGGTAAAAGTGCGCCTAAACTCCATTAGGTGTTCACTTCAAGGTTTTATGACCCTAAGTTGTTTTGAAAGTCCAAGGGAAGCTTCAATAGTCTTAACACTTACAAACTCAAGCATTTTCTTTTTAGGCGCCCATGATGATTAAAACTATAGGAAATGGCGCCTAAAGTTCAAGAGATGTGCATTCCCATTTAAGGCGCCCTTTCATGATGATTTGAACATGTATAAACCCCTATGAACTTGTGCAACTCCAACATTCAATGTTTGTCGATGCCAACTTGATTCCTCCTGTAGGTGCCAAAATGAGGTTATTTAGACACAAAAGTGCGCCTAACCTTCTTGAACTTGTCTCTTAAATTTCAAACCATCCCAAATGCTAAGGGAACTCTCCATTACTTGGTTTATTCTAATGCTTCCAACTTAGATGATTTACCTCCTTATGAATCTATGAATCATTGCTTAGGCGCTGAAACTTACTCCCACCTAGGCACTCATTATGATCAAAATCACACGAAATGGCGCCCTGCCTTGAATTGATGTTCTCCTCCAATTTAGGCGCAAATGTAAGGTTATTCAGAGTTGAATGGGCGCCTAAGCTTCTTGAAGACCTTTTTCACCCACCTCATCCTTCAATTATTGTAATTGTTCTCAAAAGACATCATCAAAACATGAAAAATCTCCAAGACTTGTAGTTTTAAAGTTGATTTCCTCCAAGGCACCAATGTGAGGTAATTTTGATAGCAAAGGGCGCCTACACTCCAATTTTTCAACACTTCCCTTTTTAGCCTCATGTCTTCTAGGCACCCAAACTAGTATGAAAAGGCAAGAAATGCGTCTAGCTTACTTGAGATGATCAATGGCACCTTGACATAGGTAAGTGTATCTTTTATGCGTTCAAACCTTATAAATGTTCTTAAAGACTTCACCCAAGTCAACAACTCTCAAAGCTTGTATTACTCAAGTGAATTTCCTCCAAGGCGCCAATGTGAGGTTGTTTTGATGTCAAAGGGCGCCTACACTCAAATTGGCTTGATATTGATGTGAAAAGGCAAGAAATGCGCCTAGCTTACTTGAGATGATCAATGGCACCTTGACATAGGTAAGTGTATCTTTTATGCGTTCAAACCTTATAAATGTTCTTAAAGACTTCACCCAAGTCAACAACTCTCAAAGCTTGTATTACTCAAGTGAATTTCCTCCAAGGCGCCAATGTGAGGTTGTTTTGATGTCAAAGGCCTACACTCAAATTGGTTTGATATTGATGACTACTGTGATTCCAAAGCATTGGGAAGTCTTAAAGTGTTTCCTTCCTTCAAAATGCTTACTTATTGGTGTCAATTCATGATTTTCTTCAAAGGCGCCACTTGGAGGTGGTATGAACTAGAAAGTGCGCCTTGGCTTCTTTGGGACTAAATCTTGACATTTAAGGGTTTTATTTTATATCCAAACTCTCAAGAGACCTTCTTGATTTTAGGCGCTAGAACTTATGATTTCAAACTTCCTTGATTGCTAGGCGCACTCTGTGGTGGTTATGAGTTAAAAGAGCGCCTAGACCTTCCTTTACTTTCCTCAAGCTCCAATCATTGCAAATCCTACTTAGGCGCATGCATGAGGTTGTTTTGAGTTGAATTGGCGCCTAAGTTGAATTTGCTCATTCTTGACATTTTAAGGTTCTCGACACTTGTTTACACCCTTGTGAGACTAGATCATCCTTAGGCGCCCATTTTGAGGTTATTCGTCCACACTATTGCCAAGGCGCCAAAATGGCAAAAGCGACAAGGAATGGCGCCTAAACTCATTCACTTCAACCTAAGGCGCAATTTTGATGATCATTTGAACATGAAAAGGCGTCTAGACTCTTGAATCATTCCTTTGTCAAATTTTTTGATGTTTAAGGCCTTTTATATCAATTCCAATCAAGGCGCCATCTTTTGGAGTGGTTGAAAGTTGATTTTCCTCTAGGCGCACATATATAAGTCTCCACCTAAGGCGCACTTTTGGGTCTTTGCAAGTGGGAAAATGCGCCTAAGATCCTAGAGCAAATTCGGGCCCAAAACTAAAAGTCCCCAGGGTCAGGTATATTGAAAAATATATTTAAGTATAAGTTGGAAGATTTTTCAATATACCTTTCAGGATGTTTGAGATAGGTCTCGAATCCACCGGATTTAACATGTAGATTTTAGATTTTGAGGGATCCACCAAATTTCAGACTTAGCCAATTTTCAGGATTTTCAAGATATCAGGCTACCACACTTAGTCATTTTCAGGGTCTCAAACATACATCAGGATATCAGGACATTAGAGGACTATTGGACTCAAACACCACTGACTTCATCAAATAAATCTAAGACATCATCTAAAATTCAATGCATTACAATGGGGCGATGTGTGATTAGGTCACAACAATACTGATTCGGATTCAGATTCGCGGGTTCGATTCGTGGATTCGGTCAAAAATTGTTTTTGCTGTGGATTCGTTTTGGATTCGTTAATACAAAAACATATAAAAATCAGAAATATATACATATTTGCAGCAATAATTATATTCAGAATACCACATAGCATCATGATCATTTAATTATAATAAACAAAACCTCCATAAAACATTGAAACAATAAAAATTAAAAATACTACAATGTCAATTAGTCAAACTCGAATGTCATGATATATATTAAAATTAAAAATAATAATGTCAAGTGTCAACAATCAACCATCACTGATCATGCATTAGTGTCATATGGGTCTTCAAAAAAAGCATCATCATCATCCATATTAGATGACATAGGTAGTGGTATATTAGAAGAACCACAAATAGTGGCACTGGCACTGGCACTAACACTCTCATGCTCGCTAGCTTGCTCCTCCTCAACATCAAGTGCAGCAAGGTGGGAAATGGCAAAATCCAAGTCAATATGCTCTGGCTCGATATCCCACTTCTTTGTGTCCCCTTCCTTGTAGCCTCTTTGTTTGTGTGTAAGCAAGCGCAAGTTGGAATGCACATACACTAAGTCCTCTGCCTTTTTGGAGTGTAGTCGGTTACGCTTTATTGAGTAGATGAAGGAGTATGTGCTCCAATTCCTCTTAGATGCAAAAGAACTAGCAAGTGCAACCTATTAAGACAAAAATGGAGAGTTAGAGTTATAAATATAAAATCTAAAATTTAAAATTATAAATGAAACTTAAAACTAAAAAGTAAAAGATAAAAAAAATTTATAACTACTAGAAAACTTGTGATAAAATTTTCATCACAAGAGGTTATAGGTGTTTGAATGATTGACCATGGAAGCACCACCAACTTACAACATCAACCCTAAACTTGTCTTGAAGAGCATCAAGAGTACAGTCATTGGAGCATACACAATCCATAAACTCTTGTCTAACTGCAGCCTGCATGTTAGGATCAATGAAGAGTCTACAGAACGCTACCTTGTACCCTTGGCTAACTTCAACATCTCTATATGGGGCAATCCTTGTTGGCATAGAAAGGACCTCAAAACTATAATATTTGGGACTCAATGCAAAGGCAAGAAGATGCAACGGGGTGGTCATTTTCTTCCATCTCTCTTCAATAATTTTGTAGAGTTGTTTGAAGAAAATTTCTCAAGGATCTTTCTCTTTTGCATTTATGATGTCTTTCATCTTCTCAATCATTGAGTCAATGCCATCATATATCTCTCCCAAGCAAGGCCTATCCATATTAGTATAACGGATCATACTCAATATGGGCTCGGTGAAACTGAGGAGATATACAACCCGCTCCCACCAAGTGTCATCTAAGATCATCTATTTAATTTTTTGTAATGTCCCCATTTTCGAGTTCTCTTGCAGTTCAGTCAGAGCTGACTTTCTGGGTTGGTGATAGCATAATCAGGGTTGGTGATAGCATAATCAGAGGAGTATTTCGATGTCACCAATGTGTTCGGGTGATCCAGTGGAGCTGGTTGACACTTTCCGGAGAGATTTCAGACAACTTGTTCGTACTTACTATTTATAGTAAGTGCTTGCATGTCGTTAATCTTTCTGGGTTTTTCTAGGTTTGTTCTCTTTGGTCCTCGGTGGTCACTGCTATTTGTAGTAAGTGGCAGTTTGGCGCTGATTGGGCGATTCAACAGTTAGCTGTTGGCTCTCATAGACATTGCACTGAGCTCAGAGTTATCAAATGGTTTGTGGATCCAATTGGCACCCTCTGAGTTGGCTCAGTTTGCTTATAGTCGTTACTTACTATTTTTAGTAAGTTCGGGATTGGCACCAGAACGGGATTTTGAGAGTGGGTTTGGATTCATCTTGTCAAGACCTTTCCAACGAGCTATAGATCATTGGTTTCCAACATCATCTTGGCCTTCGTTTTAAAGTCTGTAAATTAAACATTATTATTTAATATTGGACCTTGGTGCCTAGGCATGACAACTTAATGTTGTTTTAAAAGAGGGGACTTTAAGGGTGATGTTGGGAAAAAATTAAAGAGAATTATAATATTTTAAAATGTATTTTCCCTCTCATGTTTTATCCCATATGCAACAGGATTTTAGAGACTCCCAATTGAAAAAGTATAAAAGGAGGAAAAGGCTCTTCATTGATATGCTTGGTTTATTATTTTCTTCTCTCTTTGAGATTTCCCTTGCTAGGGTTATGGAGCTTTGGCTCTAGGATTTGAAGGGATTCGAACCAAAGGCTCTTGAAGACGAAAACCTCCCTGAGTACAGCATTCTACAGGTGTGCAATACCACCCAACGGTTTTTTTTGGTGGATACATCCAGTATTCACAACTGTGCTTCATTGGAGCTTGATTTGTTGAGGGTTTGAGAGCTCTTGGACATATTCTTTGCAGATTTGTGAAGGTTTCCTTATGCAGATTTGAAGGGCTGATTCAAATACAGATTAGAACATATTTCATTGTGAGTTTGGGGACTGTTATTCATTGTTGTTGCAGGCTATACCATTCAGCCCTAGTCGTACCATTTCAAGGTGGATATTTAAGGAGATTTAAGGGAGCATTTGCATTCTTATATGGACGCCTAGCCTTGGGAACAACATATAGTCCATTGCAGCCTTGTTTCAGAGGCCATACACCATCTTGTTTGTTGTTCATCACTTCCAGCATAGGCCGTACACCTCCAGGAGTGACGTGGGGGCATTTTGGCTTCATTTCTCTTTGTCAGTATTGTGGATTTTGCATTGCTAGAGGCGTTTGGAGCCCTTTGTATCGCTGATATCATTTTGTATGCTCGTCTTTGTATTCCTTGGGAGATTGGAGTGATTTCCAGCCATACCCACTAGCTGGTCCGACAACAACATAAACATGAAGTTGTATTTCTGCACATGGGTATGTGATAGTAATTAATATTTGGCTATTCTGCTATTTGGGTCTTTGTTATTTTCTCCATATCTATTGTACTTTTTCTGGGTTTGCATTCTATGCTCTATATTGTATGCTCCGACAACACATCTGCAGGAAAACTGAAAACCCCTTCTGCATTCTTCTGTCTAGTCTATAAGAACACAAAAATAAAAATAAAAAATAACACATAAAAAGATCTCTTAAAAATACAAACAGGTACGACAAATTACAGTGGTATCAGAGCTAAAGATCTTGCCATCCTGTGAGGTTAGATTCAGACATGCAGATGAAAATATAAGACATACAGCTTAGCTTTGCATGTGGGTGATCAGCACTTGCATGAGTATTCAGAGACATGGATAGGTTCAGTACCAGTAGGAAATTTGAACACCTTCTGCAGTCAATGAGGGTTCTACGCAACATTTTGGAGGAAATGGATGATGAAGATCAGGAAGGACTCAGAGAGGATCTGAGAATGATACGACAACATTCTAATCAATTGAAACAGATGATGGCATAGTAGTCTAATCAATTGAATCAAGTGATAACCAATTTTCGCCACAGGAAACCTGATATTGATAGCAACAACAATGATGGAAAAAGGAACAATAATGGAGACAGGAACCATGGAGAGGGAACAATAAGGAATGTGAAATAGAAACTCCTGCCACCTGTTTATTGCAGCCAAGTCTTGATAAGAGCAAATAAGACGTGATAGCTAGAAAGAATGAGTCTAAGCCTTTGTATGGTGAAAACAAGATCACTAATCAAGAGACATGCAAAGAGGAACTTGCTGATTTAGGGGAGACTATAGCAGAAATTTGTGAAGATGGGCCTCGCTTTGATAAAGATCTTGAAGTTACTACTTCTGAGAAGGAATTAAAAATGATTGATAGATTGCTAGAAGGTGACTTTGCAAGCGAGCCTGAGGGCATTGATGTTGAAAGTTTTAAGTCCTCAAAGGACATAGGTGAAAGGTATGTGGATAAAGATTTTAAATCAGCCATGGGTGACAAATTTGACGTTGCCATAACCTTTGACCAGAGTAATGAAGAAAATGATTCATTTCCCTTGCAACTTGAAGAACCAAGTGACCTTTCAGAAGGGTTAGTTGATAGCACCCATGAGGATGCTTATCAAACAAGGAATGATGATATAGGTGGTGTTCTTGAACAAATCTGATTTCACATTGCATGTAGCTGATCCTGAACAGAGACCTTGTAGCCTTGTTGATTTAGATTCACAATTCACTGTTGAGGATGATAAGGAAGAGGTACAGGTGATTTGGGACAGCATTGGAGTCATTGACGATAGGTATGAAAGTTCTGATTTCAGTATTCATCATAACAACAATTCATTTCCTTTGCATGATTATGATTGCAAGAATAAATTTGTGGTGATTACTGTTAACCCATTACTTGAGATGGGTGGTGATATGACATATGACAATCCACCTTTGGAGTTGGATGATAGAGTTGTTTCTGGTTGTAGCATTGCACTTGGGAAAAATAACCAGGTGTGGGATCCGGGAGAAGATTCAGAATTTGAGACAGAGCATGACACTCAGCTTGGATGTGATGTAGATTCAAGCCGCAGCAAGTCTGATTTTGCAAATCAGACCTTAGAAGAGAACAAATCAGAAAAATTACTTGTTGATGATGGGTCCCAGGATAGCTCTTTGGTTGAGCATGTATCTACATTGGAGGCAACAGTGTGTGATGATTATGTCCAATCTGCAACTTCTATCATGTCATTGGAGCCATCCCATGAGGTACATAATAGCAGTACCTTTGTTGAGGAAGTGTGCAGGGTTGATAGCACACATGAGGATGCTTACCAATCAGTGAGTGATGATGATACAGCCTCTTTCCATAGTGCTAATTGCAAATCGAAAGATTTGTGTGGAGATGGTTCGTCGCAGGGGCATCACCATTTGACTGGGCAATTGAAGGTTAATGACAATATGATTGCTACAGCTTTGGAACATTTTGATGTTGCTAGACAGATGTTGGCAACCTATGGTTGGAGTACACCTGAGATGGAGGAACACGATGACAGAGGACTTTCCCTTGCTGAATTTCAGGCACTTAGAGATGCAGTTGGGATCATGAAGAATAATTACCTACAGCTTGTTGATGATTGTTTTTAGACAGGTCAACAATAGAGTAAAACACTAGAGTATCCCACTCTCTCTTGAATAAAGCTCTTCAAAGGCTGAACTATGTGATCCAGTGAAGTAACTCCAAGGTTCCTTATTTATGATTCATGATGGGTTAACTCAGTGATTTCATGTGATCTTGCTGATTATCACAAAGGAACTTACATTAGACTTCTTCATACTTCATTTAGCTTATTTCTCCTTTCAGTGTGGATGATGTATCAATGATAAAGAAAAGACAAAAGATAAAGGTTTAAGGAATCTAATCTAAGGTCAATGATGTAATGACGGTGCATGAATAGACAAACTCCTGAATTGACCTAACTCCACTTTGCCAAGGATGTCTACAACTACATGAAGTTGGTGTAATCTCCTAAGGTACACGAATGGTTTTCAAATCATGAAGGCTCATGTAAGCACCCATCGGATGGCGCAGCTCAAACAAGCATTCACAATCGAACTTAAGCAAATGAGGCTCAGACTAGCTTTACACAACACTTCACCAGCGATGAATGTTAAAAGCATGAGCTAAGAGTTGATCAAATATTCAATACAACATGCATAACATCAAAGAGCTTCTAATCTACTTCGAAACATCTCTCCATTTCATCCAAGTACAAGAAACCATGTGATTCCACAAAACAACACTTAAACACCAAATGAATTCCAATGTCTTTGCATTAATCTTGAGAAATATTTACAACTTCAAGTCTTCTCAAAGAATTTTGAGAGTCTCTTCTATTCTACTCCTACTTGCCTACAATCTAATCCCTAATGACTACTCCTTTACAAATGAGGCAACAAGGCCTTTATATAGAGGTCCAGAATACAACGAATGGCTAGGAACATTTCATGTAGCCAAGGGCTCAAATCATGCCACCTCAGTAGGTAGTTACAACAAATTGCTATTTTTAGTACATATGAGAGAGGCAATGAAAGCACATTTTCCAAGAAGATAGGATAAGATGGAATCTTTGGAGCATCTTCCACATGGACGTCCTCTTTGTCTTCTTGCTTGTCAAATGATGTGGCGACTTGTGATTGGCTTGATGATGAGTATCTGCCACGTAGGTGCCACCTTAGCATATTCCCAAATTGTATCATCTTGTATGATGTCTTTGACATGATTGCTTTGAACTTGTATGTCTGGGAATACATCTTCTACATTTTGCCTTGTTCATCTTCATGTAAATTGGATGTATGATAGATGTTGCTTCATTTGACTAACACCGTAATTCTTTCTTCTTCTTATAGGTAGGCTAATGCTCTTTGGATGTAGTATTAAGTAGATGATGATGCTGCTTCCTTCATGTAAGAGTGGATTGATGATGATGACATGAAGTAGAATAGATGACGATGCTTCATTCATGAATCGGAGTAGGAGATCTCTCTTGGACTTGAAGATTGCGAAAGAACTTGAAGTTGAATGGATGAATGCCTTGGAATGTTTGATGATGAAATATAATCCCACGGATGGATGCCTGCTAGATGATGGTGTATACTTGAACTTGATGTAGATGATGAAATGCTCCAACTTGAAAGGGTCCTTTGGAGTGTAGATATTGATGATAACATCTTCCTTATATGTGGAGTAGCTGACTTCTCAAGGAGACTTGAATACACCGGAAGTACTTGAAACCTTGTAGATGTTTTTGGAATGCTTGATGATGGTGAAAAAGATCCTTTGGAGCAGCTACATGCTGATCTTGAAGTGATGATTGATGAAGAAGCTAGTTGATACTTGAAGTGATCACTTGGAGCAGCCACATGATGTCTTATCCAAGATGGCAACTTGTTGACTTCTTTGCGTGAAGGTGACTCCGGATGTCAGCTCCTTTTAATCTCATTCCTTGCTTATCGAAGGTTCCAATCACTTTGGTCCTTAGATAATTCCTCAGCTTCATCCTTATTGCTGCAACACAAACAAAGAAACAGCATCAATCCCTTTTGATAACACATAAGAATCAGTTCATGCATTTCTAAGCTAAGTACATTGGTTGCCAAACTAGTTGATTTCTTAAAAGCAATCACAAAATTTCAAACTAAGCATCACACTAGAGTAGCACATTAGATAAGGAACATCATCTTCCACTTGAAAGGTGTTCATGAAACTTTGATCCAACTCTATTCAAAATTGGTGCATTACATCCATATTTTAATCTTCGGTAGAATGGACTCAAGAAACTTGCAATCAAATCTTCCTCAAGCTAGCACATTGGATAGAGAGCATTCGATGAGGATGTTGGATCTTCTTAAAATGTGTCAAAATTTGTAATTGAACTCTTCTACTTTCAAGCGCATCAGATCAGCATTGTGTCCTCTCCTTAGAACTGGAGCAGCAGATCACAATTTTGCTATTCGGTTTGAATGATGTCAACTTTGAATTAGAACCATGCTCATGAGTGGGGCATTAGATGACAAACTCAGTCTCTTCTTAAAATTTCATAAAATTCTGCACTTAAATAATCAAAGGGACATCCTCCATCACGAGCGCATTAAACAACAAATTCAGTCTCCCTTTAACTTTGGCGGACTGGTTAAAAAAAATCTAGATCCTCATTTAAAAGTCATCAAATTAGCACATCGGTTAGACATGTTGATCTCTCATTGAATGGTCTCAAAAACTTTAATTAGCTTCCTTCATAGGGCAGCGCACTGGTTGAAGGTTTTAATGTTTAATAATGCACTTAAAACTTAGAACATCATCATTCAATTGTGGCGCATTGCTTAAGGCTTTTAGATCCTAATCTTAGAAGTTGCACTTCACACTCATTTCTTGATCACAAATCTCAGTATCCATTTGAAGAATGCATTTTGGCCTTGGGCGCATTGCTTAAGGCTTTTTGGATTCCGATTGAACTTTCATAATGAGGGCGCTGTGGTTAAGATTTTTAGGTCTTAGTTGGATTTTCACTTACAAACTTAACTTTTTACCATCATTGGCGCTGTGGTTGGATAAGGATTTGAATCCTTGCTAACAAAAGCTAAGAAACTTCAAGGTTAAGCTGCCTCCACCATGGCGCACCAATTGAACATTTTGGATCCTAGTTGAATGATCACCCAAAAACTGAACCAAACTCCCTCTAGCAATGGCGCATTGGTTGGAGTTCTTGGATCCTCACCTAATGAATTGTCTCAAAAAAACTTAAGTTCAAGTCTCCTTCAAGGTGAGCGCATTGGTTAAGGAATTTAGATTCCGGTTGAAAGATGTCAAAACTTGCAATTTAATACCACATCAAGGTGTCTTCCTCTTTAAGCGCATTACTTGAGGGTTTTGATATCTCCTTGAAACTAGTGGTTTGGGTGCATTAGATCAGCTTCTTGGATCCTCTTTAAAACTTGCCTTGAAGATGTCAAAAGTTGGCGCCTTGGATAAGAGTTTTGAATCCTTCTTCAACATGATTGCAAAACTTAAACTTAAATCACCTTCCAAAGATGGCGCATTAGATAAGATTTTGGACTCCAATTGATCTTTTCATTAAAAATGCTTTCAAAACCAGATTTTCTTTATTCCATGAGATGGCGCATTAGTTCATGATATTGAGTTCTTCTTGAAAAATTCAAGTTTCTCTCCTTGTCAAGGCGCAGCAGATGCATATTTTGAATCTTCTTGCTTTGGGCGCATTGGATAGACATTTTGTATCCTCTTAAAATGTATCAAAATTTGAGTCTACAACCTCTCTTAAAGGTGGCACAGCAGATAGGGATCTTAAATCTTCTCAAATTCACATAAAAGTTGCACTCTAATAATCAAAAGAACAACCTCCATCTTGAGCGCATTGGTTAGCAGATTTGATCTCTTCTTAACACTCACCAAGGCAGCGCAACAGATCCACATTTGACTTTCTTCTCAAAAGCTAAACTTTGTTTCTTTGTGGATGGCACATGAGTCAAGGCGCAATGGATGAAGGTTTCGAGTTTCTTCTTAACACTTATTGAAATCCTCATTTCTCCCTTGTAAACATGGCGCATTGGATAAGAAGTTTTGGTTTAAATTTCATTTAAAATCTTGAATCATCATACTCCAAATGGTGGCGCAATGGATGAAGGTTTTGATTTCTCTAGGACAAACCATATCAAACTCCAATCACACTCCCTCCAAGGTTGGCGCTTTGGTTAATGGAATTGATTTCATCTTAAAACTTCACCAAATTTGAGTTTTGATACTTGTATACCACATCCTCCATCATGGCGCATGGGATGGCAAATTGGATCCTCGCTTAAAAAGCCTTATAAAAATTGAATTGAACTCCACACCCAATGGCGCATTGGATCCATATTTCAGTCTCCGGTTGAAAGATGTCTAAAAAAACCTTAAGTTAAACCATCTTTAACAATGGCGCATGGGATGGCAAATTGGATCCTTGCTTGGAAGGTGGCATAAAACTCGAACTAGACCTCATTCAATTGGCGCATTAGATCAAGAATTTGATCTCCGCTTGAATAATCACTTTGACAATCAAAAGAACTTTTCATTTTGGGCGCATTAGATGTGGCGCAATGGTTAGGCATTTTGATCTCTGGTTAGAAGACTCTCATTTCATCAAGATTTTGCACCATCCTCCTGACTTGGCCCACTGGATGGGAATTTTGCACTCTGGAGTACTTAGCCATTTTTTCAATGTCCTTGAGGGTAAGGTCTATTGAAAAATATATTTAAGTATTTATACTTTAAATATTTTTTAATATACCTTTCAGGATGTGTGAGATAGGTCTCGAATCCACTGGATTTAACATGCAAAATCTAGGATTTGGAGGATCCACTAGATTTCAGACTTAGTCAATTTTTCAGGATTTCAGGATATCAGGCTACCAGACTTAGTCATTTTCAGGATCTCAAACATACATCAGGATTGGTTTCAAAATGAAAGCACATGACACTTGGATTAGAACCAAACTGAAAACTCAAACAAACCACTGACCTCATCATGCAGTCAACCTAAAACATCATCAAAAACTTAATGCAAAGCATCAGAGCTCAAAAAAAGGGGGTCCCCATTTGCAATGGGGCGATGTGTGATTTGGTCACAACACAACTGTTATCAGATAGAGATCATCTTCTCAGGCTTGACAGTATTTATCATGATGCTCTAAGGGGAAAGGAAGAGGAGGTCGATGAGCTCACCTATGAGCTTGAGGTCGCCGCGGACTCTTTGAAGAGTGCTCAAATAGCCCTTCAAGAGTCAAATTTACGGATAGATGAGCTTACTGTGGAGTTGAGCTTGACGCAATCTTCATCACCTACAGATACCATTCAGATATCTATGGCAGCGGGTGGTGATGAGCATACATCTACGGATGGTGGTAATGAGTATGTGGAGGATATGACTACATCCATTTCATTTACTAGTGCAAGTGACACATATGGGACGATTGTGTTGGATGAGTGTAGCAGGGAACAATATGTTGCACCAGGTGTTCCTGAGGTTGGTCCCATTTCCAGTGATGCAGAGCAGATGATTGATGGCTCTTGTGGTGTAGTAGTGAATTTCCTAGAGAGTTGTGTGACAAATCACCACACTACTTCATCATTTTCACAGGAGATATGCAGGGAATCATCCAGTGGTGTGATCGGTTCTCATGTTGATTTGTTTCCCTCTCCTGGAAGCAAATCAGAGTTTGCATCCTATGCAGCTGATTGGGATAGACAGCTTATTGAGCCATAGCGATGGAGAGATCAGCTGAAGGTTGATTCAACCTTATCTCGTCTTGATTGCACTCATAGGAATGTTGAGAACCTTCTTTGGACAGTAGAGTTGGAGGAGAGACGGTATGGGGTCTCAGCTGGTACTCACATTCATGATTTGCAGTTCATCAGGAGTGCTTTGGAGGAGGTAAAATCAGAATATCTCCAATTGTTTCATGATAGGGAGTATGCTATTGGGTACGCAGAGAAGGTTGCCAGAGTATCTACCCAATTAGCTATTCAGGATCAGAGACATGAGCCATCTTCTGATTCATGCGATGCGAGTGATGAGGAGTGTGTTCCTCATGACTATAATAGTCAACCATTGACACAGGTAGGTGCTTTTTACCTTGACTATATAGTGAGAAGTGCTCATCATTTCTCCTTTAGTCCACACACAGATGACTTGATGATGCGTAAGTGTGGATTGGCTCAGGTTTTATACCATCCTCTGTAGGATGAAGGGTTGCCGTCTACAGAAGATGGAACTAGGGATTGCAGGTGGCTGACTCAGATACATTCAGAGGATTATTTGCAGGGTCAGAGATTAGATTACCATCATGGTGATATGCACCAGACGGAGTTTGCGACTTCTTTGTCTCTAAAATTTCCATTGGAGACATGGTTTCAGCGAGTTTGCAATGTCAGTAGGCATGATGGCATGTTTAATCTTTACAGCAGTGATGGAGGAGAGTTTATTCATTCTCTCGTTCTAAGAGGAGCAGTTTAATATCTTCCAACACCTATGTTGTGTAGTCAGTACATCCATAGACGTTTTGCAGAGGATGGAAGGGGATGTGGTTCAGACACTTCGAGATTTAATTACCTCTTCATGATTGATGGATGTGAGGGTTTGATGTGTTGGGATCCAGGTGTTAACAGGTTTGGCATGACAGTTTAGTTGGATTCCGAGGTGTTGCTTCACCACTCTCTGCATGGTGAAGGATTTATCAGAGTAGCGCAGCGTCGGCATGGTGGTTCTATGCTGAGAATAACTGGGACCCCGGGATCATTTTTGGTTTCAGTTTGGTTCGGTCTGTTGATTGGAGGTTGTATTGGCATTGCTTGAGGACAAGCAATCTTTGGGAAGGGCAGACTATAATGTCCCCATTTTCGAGTTCTCTTGCAGTTCAGTCAGAGCTAACTTTCTGGGTTGGTGACAACATAATCAGAGGAGTATTTCGATGTCACCAATGTGTTTGGGTGATCTAGTGGAGTTGGTTGACACTTTTCGGAGAGATTTCAGACAACTTGTCCTTACTATTTATGGTAAGTGCTTGCATGTCGTTAATCTTTCTGGGTTTTTTTGGGTTTGTTCTCTTTGGTCTCCGGTGGTCACTGCTATTTTTAGTAAGTGGCAGTTTGGCGCTGATTGGGCGATTCAGCAGTCAGCTATTGGCTCTCATAGACATTGCACTGAGCTCGAAGTTATCAGATGGTTTGTGGATCTAGTTGGCACCCTCAGAGTTGGCTCAGTTTGTTTATGGTCGTTACTTACTATTTTTAGTAAGTTCGGGATTGGCACCGGAATGGGATTTTGAGAGTGGGGTTGGATTCGTCTTGTCAAGACCTTTCCAACGAGCTATAAATCATTGGTTTCCGACATCATCTTGGCCTCCATTTTAAAGTCCGTAAATTAAACATTATTATTTAATATTGGACCTTGGTGCCTAGGCATGACAACTTAATGTTGTTTTAAAAGAGGGGACTTTAAGGGTGATGTTGAGAAAGAATTAAAGAGAATTATAATATTTTAAAATGTATTTTCACTCTCATGTTTTATCCCATATGCAATAGGATTTTAGAGACTCCCAATTGAAAAAGTATAAAAGGAGGAAAAGGCTCTTCATTTGATATGCTTGGTTTATTATTTTCTTCTCTCTTTGAGATTTCCCTTGCTAGGGTTTTGGAGCTTTGGTCTAGGGTTTGAAGGGGTTCAAACGAGAGGCTCTTGAAGACAAAAACCTCCCTGAGTAGTAGCATTCTACAAGTGTGCAATACCACCCAACGGTGTTTCTTTGGTGAATACATCCAATATTCACAACTGTGCTTCATTGGAGCTTGATTTGTTGAGGGTTTGAGAGCTCTTGGACATATTCTTTGCAGATTTGTGAAGGTTTCCTTATGCAGATTTAAAAGGCTGATTCAAATACAGATTAGAGCAGATTTCATTGTGAGTTTGGGGACTGTTATTCATTGTTGTTGTAGATCGTACCATTCAGCCCCAGCCGTACCATTTCAAGGTGGATATTTAAGGAGATTTAAGGGAGCATTTGCATTCTTATATGGTCGCCTAGCCTTGGGAACAACATACAGTCCATTGCAGCCTTGTTTAAGAGGCCATACACCATTTTGTTTGTTGTTCATCACTTCCAGCATAGGCCGTACACCTCCAGGAGTGACGTGGGGCCATTTTGGCTTCATTTCTCTTTGTGGGTATTATGGATTTTGCATTGCTAGAGGCATTTGGAGCCCTTTGTATTGCTGATATCATTTTGTATGCTCATCTTTGTATTTCTTGGGAGATTGAAGTGATTTCCAGCCATATCCACTAGCTGGTCCGGCAACAACATAAACATGAAGTTGTATTTCTACACATGGGTATGTGATAGTAATTAATATTTGGCTATGTTCCCCGGGGACGCGTCCCCTGCCTTTTTCTGGCCGTACCCGTACCGGGGACGTCCCGGGGACGCGGGGACGGCCAGGAAACGTCCCCTGGCCGTCCCCTTTTTTCCGGGGACGTCCCCTTTTTTTAGGGGACTTAGGGGACGGCTAGCCGTCCCCTAACCGTACCGGGGACAGCTAGCCGTCCCCTAACCGTACCGGGGACAGCTAGCCGTCCCCTTTTTCCCAGGAAACTCCCAACTCAAAAAATTAAAAAAAAAACATACTTTTGGCAGGAAACAAAGAAATAGTTAGCAAGGCTGCCCTGAATTGTTTTTGTATTCATTGATTATTGCCATATTTTATTTTTTCCTACTACAAATTTGTCAAATACTTGATGTACTGATCATTCCATCTCCTTCACTGTTAGTGATGTAATCTACATGGGAACCATTGCATCTACATTTCCTTCCTACGCAGCAATTTCTTGTCTAAGTTCTTTAGCTTGGATACACACAGTTCATCCATATGTTGTTCGTATGTGATTGATTAACTTGCAATTCTATTTTGCTGAAGCCTGAAGCTCATATACTTTGAACTGGTCCAAGCCAATTCTCATGTGACAAGTTGAAAAAGTGTAATGTTATGGTTATGTATGCATGTTTTAATGTTCTATAATGTCTATAATGAATGCCTTATCAATGTTATCATTTAAATATTTGAAATTTCCTTATATTTTTTAAAAAAACATTATTTTAGTAGCCGTCCCCTGCTGTCCCCTAAAAAATGGCCAAAAAAAAATGCCGTCCCCGAAACTCGTCCCCCCGTCCCCGCCCGTCCCCGTCCCCGGTACTTGGGGGAACATAGATATTTGGTTATTCTGCTATCTGGGTCTTTGTTATTTTCTCCATACCTATTGTACTTTTTCTGGGTTTGCATTCTATGCTCTATATTGTATGCTCCGGCAACACATCTGCAGGAAAACTGAAAACCCTTTCTGCATTCTTCTGTCTAGTCTATAAGAACACAAAAATAAAAAAATAAAATAACACATAAAAAGATCTCTTAAAAATACAAATAGGTATGGCACATTACATTTTTGATGCCCTTTCAGTTCCAGATTGCCTCCATATGGACCAATTTTGACTGATGACCATGCTACCAAGTGCCTCTTTAACCTTAACAAATCATCTTAAGACAATTGTGTTGGAGGCAAAACAAGTCTCAGCAACCTATTCAACATTGACTTCAAAATAAAAAAATTAGAAAATAAAGATTCTTAACTTATTAAATCCTAAAGAAAAATTTTAAAAAACATAAACTTTAAAAATCTTATTACTTCACTTACCTTCAATAGTTCCAATTTTGAGAATGATCTGAATATGCCTTGCGACATATGGTGGTTGGTGATGAACATTTGGATGTCTTCAACATCATTGTACATATATTTGATCCAATCAATTTTGGTACCAATTTTTTGTAGCATAAGGTTGAAGGAGTGGACTGCACAAGGTGTCCAAAAAATGTGTGAGTAACGCTCCTCAACGATTAAACCAACTGCCTACAATTTTTGGCGTTGTCTGTAATGGCTTGAACAACATTTCAAGGCCCCACTTCCTCAATGGCTTGACAAAGAATATTAGCAATAAATGCACCATCCTTCACCTCCCCCTCACAATCCAATGCCTTCAGAAACATTGCCCCTTTAGGGGACACTGCAATAACATTGATCAATCCAAGAATCCCTTATAGGCTTTAATGAATCCTCTACAAACTGCACCTCCTTTTCCAACAAGGTAGTACACACCTTTTCATAGCCTGGGCCCTTGTACCCTTTTGGAGCCTCATTAATTGCTTTCACCATTTGTTGCCAGTATGGTGAACGAACAACATTGAAAGCCAATCCATTTGCATACAAACATCTTGCAATGTGTTGATTGGCAATCTCACGAGACTCATTGTGAAATGCCGTTTCCAATGGGCCCTTTGATCTCTTACATGTAACAGGGTCTTCACTTTGAGCCTGAAGTGTGTCTAAAAATGGGTGGCCCTCTGCAGGTTTAAGTTTAGATGGCAATGAAGGGGGCTTCATTCGTTGAGACCCTTTCTTTACCAAAGGATGATTTGTTTTACGACTTACTACTTCATCTGCTTTCTCCTGCTCAGCAATATAGGCTAATACTTGCTTTGTTGGAATGGGTGCATCTTTTTTTCTTGGGCAAGCTTTGATGCCCTGTCCGGGGATGTTACACAAATGGGCTTTCACCCGACTGTATGAGATTGAGTACTGGACATCACATCCATTGCAAATCCAAATATAACACCCACCACCTTTTACTTGCTGCACCATATTAACATATTTCCAAAGGGGTGAACTTGGGTCTGTTTTGAAGCGGGGTTTGCCCATAGAGGATGAACTAGTTGCCATTGTAATCCAGATCCCTATGGCAACAAATTGAATACACAACACATTTGAAAATTGAAACAAATAAAAACAGAAAAATTTATATAGAATCTAATTGAGTTTTAAAAAATTAAGCATTTGCCATTTGATTCATAGAAGAAACTTAGAAATGAAAAAAAAATCAAAACAAAACAAAAATGTAAGGAAAAATAAATAAAAAACCAACCTTTCTTGTAGAAATCTTCCTCTACAATTTCCTTCTTTGCAAATGAGTTGTTGCACACATGTAGGAATTGCAACCCAATCACTTGGGAACCTTCAGCGATAAATCTTCAACTCTGTTTGTTTGTTGCCAAGCATGAGGGAAAGTTCAACCACAATGAATGAGTTTTATGTTTTGCTTTCAAAATGAGGTAAATAGATGTGTTTTGTGTCTTTAAAATGCATTGGGAGGAGTTTTCTAGGGTTAGGGCGAAGTCAAATGGTGGTCAAAGAAGTTGTAATATTAAAAAATTGCAAAAAAACAAGTGTTAGACCCGTCAAAAAGTGCGGATTCATCCAGATTCGGCCCGGGTTCTGCTTGGATTCCCCTGGGACGAATCCGCATGCGGAAAGGAGACTCTTGGACGGACCAAAAGCAGAATCCAAATCCAAACCGAATTCAACCAGGATCCAGGGGCTAGGGTGAAGGATCCGGTAACATAGAATAACAACATAATTTAGTCTTGTCATGCATTATGTGTTCAATCGATGGTGTAATTAGTTTCATACTCCAATTTATAATCCCTTTGTGGATGTGATAGTTTGTATTGTTTCAATTTATTCATGATCATTCGATGCGTCATCAAAAGCTAAGAGACATTCATTATGAAATCACAAAATTGCAACACTTTCAAAGCTATCCCTGTAGTAGATGCACACATATTCCTGCTAGCATTATACTTCAGGAGAACATCAATAGGAAAACCCCTCAAAAGAAAAGTAGGATATGGCTCACGGAACTCCCCTTTTCCAATCATAGCACATTATAATGGTGCAGTCTTATATACAGGTATTCTAGACTCTTTCTAAAACCAGTTATAGTTATAAAGATTTTCACATCTCAATTATATATGGTAATCATTGGTGCAATACAAATAAAATATTTCAACATTTCTAGATCATTCTTAGCATGATAACATATTAATAAGATGTTAATCAATGTTTAGCTATGTTACCAGGTTCTTGTATTTTACCCGCTGCACCCGTATGGGTATTGTTCGGGTACGGGAGCGGGGACGGAACCCATAGGGAATTGGGGGTGCCTCGGGCATCCCGTGAGGAAAAAATCATCGAAGGGGAGCGAATTTTGATCACCATGTGATGCTTGTCCTTCACTGGACCCCCACCATGCATGCATCATATTCCCTCTGCCTCATTTTTATCAATATCATAAATTATCTTACTCTTCTTTGGCATGCTACCATCACCATGAAAATGAATGTTGCCTCCCGATACATCCTAGCATTCAAATGAACAATTTTAGGGCAATAGGTATAACTTTATTACAATATCGTACTGATTCATTGCAACAACTGTAATGTCCCTTTCTCGAACATTTCATATTTTTGCCTTAAAACAATAATCCTAACTCAAAAAGATAATTGCATTATATTTATAAATATCACTTTATCAAAATTATGAATTTTATTATAATATTCAGATTTATAACTTATGAAATAATTCTGGAAATAGAACTTATCTTTATTTTCTGCTATGATTTTCCTTCAAATTTGCAGCTATTCTCCTTGAATGATTGTTTCTAATGTCTACCCAAGTTAGGGGTTTTCATCCATTAACTTGCTAAGAGAAGTTAAAGGGGTTTCGTCCTTAAATCTCTCAATTAACCTTGGAGGGGCTTCGTCCTCTTTGGCTGTGATATTCACTTGTAATATGTCATAATATTTATTCCCATTTATGCCTTCTTCTCATTGAATGGTCTACTCTTTATATCTTATTGCCTAAGGAGTCACAACCCTTCATACACCCACTGCCTTTTGATAAACTATAATTTTAATTTTAATTTAATCATTCTTACTCCAAATTGCAAGTATAGGTTAGTGCTACTTTATTAACTTTCCTTTTTCTTTAGGCGATTCCTTAACTAATCAAAATTACCATTGCCTTAAGAAATCGCATGCATAGGACCCAGTTCAACGATTTTGTTGGCATTATTTATTATATGTTAATCCATATAAAGCATATTTCTGCCTCTTCTAATATAATTCCGATATCAGATGCCTCCACATCAATGTTTTGCTTGCTCATTATGCAGGCAATATCATAAGCAGTGAGACCAGCAGCCGCACTCTTCTTCAATAACATGGTAGAAATGCGCAATACAAGGCATGATTTAGGAGATATCTTTAATTTATGAAGCTTAAGCATTTCAATGTCCTGGTCTGCATCTAAAGATTCTATGTACTTGACAGTCTCTAGGCTATAAGGCTTATGCGCCTGACGCCAGTATCTCCATTCTAATCTGATCTCTTCAAAACTCTCTGGAAGACAATAACCATGATCAATAGGCACAAGCTGATGTGGTAAATCTATATTTTACAAAATATTCCCGAGATACCTATCAGTCAAATATCCAAACAGAAATCATGTGCACTTCATTTATAGGAATTTTACTTCTGCCTGTACATGCTAAAGGGCCACCTTTCCTTCTCTTTCTATACTATAGAAGCAAACAGTTTCTTAGGAGTCTATGCAATGGGAATCCTTCCCCATTGTATATGTGTTTAGCCTGCTAATAGCTTACCGTTCTCTTGTATAATGAAATTTAAAATATGTTCCCATGAATGTACCTAAGATCTCATTTGATTCAGTCCATTAATCTGGCTTAACAATGTCAATAAGCTTCCACCCACGACATTTTCTTCGTTTCGAATGACAAGTCCTTGATATATGAATCGACTGTTTTATCTTGAAAACGGAACATGACAACAACATCCCTCATATGAGGATTTAAACTATAACTAAGCTAAGTTTTTGGGTACATTTCTGCTAGATCCAATGTTCACATATCATAATATTCATTTTATGGCTGCAATACTTCAGGGAGCTGACTTCCTTCATAGATAAGTATCTTTGGGAGAAAATGTATGCATCAAATCCTTTACTTAGAGCAGTTCATTTTAAAGGGATTTCAAGTGTTTGCATTGAAGGTGGTTTGTACACTTGTCCACCTTTCCTTTGCATGATTTTTAAAGATAATACTGTTACTGTTATTATATTAGTTTTCTTATTTGACTTTAAACGAAAAATTTACCAGTATCATTATGCTGTAGATTTAGTTGAAACTTTTGCATCATGCTTGAAAATCATTTGTTTACTAGATTTCTCTCTATTAATGCTTCTTCTGCGAGAGGATTCCTAGGATGTTTTGCAGCACACTTGGTTCTGAGTTCTTTTCTTGATTTTGAGATTAAGAGGCTTAGGGCTTAAAATTAAAATGCTAACTCATTCTTATTAGAATGCTCAAGTTTGTGCATGGATACAAATATCTCCAACAAGGGATACACACGTGTTGCCAGAGATAGGCAATCCTGGTGAAACTGGGATTACACACAAGTGAAGGTTCAATCAGCCTTGCCCTATGAATGGAAAATGGCCAATAGTCACACTTGCACACAGTTGGTAATAGGTTTTTCCCTACCCAATTGGGCATCAGCAGGCAATTGTTTTGCTTCTAGTGGTACTGATTCTAGAGAACAACTTTCCTAATAAAAGTGTTTCTCTTCGCAGCATTGTCTGCCAGCATTGAGTTGAAATTGGGGTTTAGCTATGGCATGTTTTTGTCTTCCATTGCTTTATTTTGTTGATCTTTTAGGATTTGCATGTCTACATGCAAGTCCTTCTGACAATCACTTCATTTTTCTTTTTTTTGGGATTTATTCTTCAGTGATGAAACTTTTTAATATCTTATCACTATGAAGAATTGGTTCTCACCTAATCAAATAGTTGTCACAACGAAAATATTTATGGAGTTAGCATGCATGACAAGTAAAAATTGAGCACCCAATAACATAAATTTGCTGAAATATAGGAGAAATACACAACACAAGAGACATATGTACAGTACCCATTGAATGCAAATATTCAATAACTCTGGAAGAATATCCTTGAGGTAGGACCACACTATTCATTAGTCTATAAGGAGAGAGTCGTTTGAAAAAAATTCCCAGTATTAGAGCCAAACCAACTACAACGCACTGTATCCCAATTTCTCACATGATCATATGAAATGACATGTGTACCCAACATATTAACTACTAATCTTATTAACATTGTGGGTAGGGTAAACCATTAACCTACATGTTTTACATTCGATGGACAAGTCACCATTATATTTTTACTCATAATATACCAAATTGACTCAATATAACTAACCATGAGTCATGTGCACCACATGTTGGCTACCCCATAACCTCCATACACACCATATTATCATTGATGACCTAAGTATGTAACATGTCAGCTCCCTTAGCATACTTTGTGCTAAAGTTCTTGAAGAACTCAATTAGTATGATATTATGAATATATAAGACAACTTGTACCAAGCAGGATCACCCAATCATCACTATGACATCCTCAATGGTGTCATGCACCATAGCTTTTCCTCCTTTGGTCCCATGTATGTCCATAGTAGTTTCTCCTTTGATGTTGTGAACAGTCATAAAATGCTGCTTCCTTGAGTCTGTGTATAGTAGTATACCCATTGTTGTTGGCCCTACAAAATTGCATATTCAACTTCCATGTTTGTTGCCGCTTATGGTGTTGTGGATGCTGATATGCTGCAACCTCTGTAGACTCATCTTCTTGTTCCATCTCTTCGGATTCTTGAACCTCATCTTCATCCTGTTCCTTTGTCTCTAGCATAGACAAAGGGTTTGAGTTTACTTCATAAGAAACCAATTTCTCATGCATTTATCAAAATCTTCCTTGTGCTTTTATTTGGATTTTTCCTCATGCTTTCTTAGATACTTTTTCCCGACCTTTTCCTCCTTTATATTGATTGATTGCTCATGTTGTGTAACATTTCTGCAAGATTTCTTTTTTCCTACCAAAGCTTCTTGAACTTTTTTTTCACACAAATATTAACAGTTTCCAAAGTTTCTACCAAGGATATAAAAGAACAGTGTTTAAACCATCCATATCTACGGCAATGAAATTGGAATGCATAACATATTTATCCATTGTGACCTTCAAAATGATTACACCCTAGAAATAGTGCTAGCAGGCATGATATGCTTTGTACCTTGTGCTGGAGTGGCTAGGGCTAGTGTTGAAATAGTTACCATAGACCTTCACATTATGAGACATTTTAAATCTCCATCTGTGACGAAAACTTGCCAAGCTCTAGGCCCAACATAGCTTATTTCATGGCATTCATAGTTACTTTATAAAGATATATAACCATTTTCTTGTAACATTGTGATTTATTTTATTCTATTCTTTTCTTGCCTTGTTTTGTGAATCTACTTATAGTAGATGTATCAACTTTGGAGATTCTTTAGACATTTGCTCAATGGACATAATCATATACACATATATTCTTATGTTTTTCAGTCCCATTGACTACTTCTCATCTCTCATGATCATGTATAAAATTCCAAATTCATTTTTCCTTTATTTGTTGTTTTTGTTTGACCTTTGACAATATGTTTAACTTTGTTTGCCTGCAAATAACATCTTACATTCTGCAGATAAAGACGATTGAGCTAAATGCCTTTGATATATTTCTGTTTTTGGGGAAGAACATACTGGTTATATATAGCTATTGACCATATGCTATTCTAATCTTCTTAAACTTTCTTCCATAGGGATGCTTGAATAGAAGAAGAGTCAAATCAAGTAACTCATATATCCTTTGAAATTAAGATGAAAATGATCACTGTTCTCTCTGCTTCCCTGATTTTGTTGAAGTTTCCATTACTGATATGAGTGTCTGCTGTAGGTATGTCGACTAAATTTCCACAGAAAGGGATCCCAGTGAAGGACAATATACTACTAAGTACATCAGATAAAAAGTTGGAAAGCAATTATTTTGGGATTTTACCTGCATTACCAGATGATGTTGCTTTACAGTGTCTAGCAAGAGTTCCTCGTACGCATCATTCTGTGCTTCGTTGTGTATCCAAATCATGGCGTCAATCAATTGATAGCTGGGAGTTCTTGGAGCAAAGGCAGTTGCTTGGTTGCTCTGAGGACTGGCTTTATCTTCATGTTGGGACTTCACCTCACTTGGATGAAAGGAATGTAGGGAAGAGAACTAGATGGCAACTTGTTGGTGGCTACAGCCAATGGCACGCACTGGATCCTCAGACATATAAATGGTACACACTTCCTCCAATACCCTATGATCAAGCTGTTACTGGGGGACAAGTGGTCTTGGGAGCTGCTTCAGCTGTTTTGCACGGAAAGCTTTATGTAATTGGGGGTGCTCCTTTTGGGAAAGCAGCAATTAGGTACTTCCTGAACATGTTTATGGCTTTCTTAAAATCCATGACTGCATCAGCTATTTCAAGTCTATACCTTCTTGATGTGCCTGCACTGTTCTGCAAAACATAATTATGGTTGTAAGAATAATATTAGATCCTCTTGGGCATACATGGCTGTAAGCTATTATGTCAATGATAAGTGGATAGGTGATCAAATGCATGTTTAGTATTTACATAATGCAATTTAAACCTTGGCATGGCTATAGACTGAGAGTGTTGTTTAAGTGATGAATTTATTCTGAATAAACAGCAAATAGGGAGAAGGAAAACCTTGAGTTCGTCTAAACTTAAATGCCTAAAATTTTTTTTGTATTATATTATTTAATATTTATGAATCCACTTTAGCCCGCCCTTGTATTTTCTTTTGTATATGGTACATTTGGTGGTTGTTTTTGTGCTTTAATGGTGCCTTATAATTTGAAGGACATTTTCAGGGATGTGTGGACTTATGATCCAAGGAAGAACAAGTGGAGAAAGGGAGCATCAATGTCAACTCCTCGCTTTGCTGGCCTTGTAGGAGTCATCAAAGACAAGTTGTATGTAGTTGGAGGTTCAGGAATGTGTCATCTCACAGGCTATTCCATCCCTTGCTTGGAAGTTTATGATCCCCTTACCAATAAATGGCAGCATGCAGCAAGTGCACAAGGGGCAGTTGCTGATCATCCTTTCAATCCCCTTAAACACTCAGCTGTGTTGGAGGGGTACTTGTGTGTAACAGGGCCACAGAATGTTAATGGGAGCATGAATGGGGGCATGTACGATCCTCTTACAGACAAATGGTCAGAGATCAAACCTGGCTTACGCAGTGGATGGGGTAAGCCAAGCACTGTTATGGATGGTAAGCTCTACATTGTTGATTTTGGTTGTTACAAGGAATATGTTCCAGAAGATGATTGTTGGGTGCCTGTGAAATGCCAGACTGAGGATTTACTCTTGGGGTGGGATCCAAGACTGATTTTAGCAATGTCCAGCAGCATAGAAAAACTTTACGTAGTGGGAACTATGGGATCTGCACTCATAGTGATGGTTGTTCCTGTCAAGAATAGCAAGATCAGTCAGAGTATTAGATGGCATGTGATGAAGATTCCTAGTGGTATAGATTTCTTAGGTGACATGGGGCATTGCTCTTGCCAGATACTTGCATATTAACCTTGATTGCAGTCCTTTGAAATCTCAAATCTGGGTTGTCTTGCAATTTGTGTTTTCTTGTAATTCCAAGCTCCAGTGTAAAACATTGCAATTGAAGTGTGAGCTTGGAACTCTTAATACTGTTCTGGCTTCATCTGGAAAAAGTCTGGCTTAACCTGGAAAAGGTCTTTGCCATGTTATATTGCATTTTCCATCTGTTCTTCTGCTCTGCTGTGTTGTGAAAAGAATGAGCATACATAGCTGCAGTTAGTCCAAATCAACTTTGTAAATATGCATTGCTTGTAATCAAAGCTTGTGTTTATTTATGATTAACAAGATTTTGTGTCAATTGAAAAGCCTTATCCCATCAGTTTCTTTGTCAAACTTACCAAGAATGTTCACTCTATAATTATTTCAACTTTCTCAGTGATATTCCACACTCTATGGGTTTCCGTGGCAATTATACTGGAGATAAAAGTCATATTGGCTTTCCTTTTAGATATGCGAATTAACTGTAAAATGGGTTTGGGCCTGGCTTGCAGCAGTAACGCCTGCCCCAATAATGGTGAAATCCTTAATTTCAACTACAGGACTACCCCAAGGCCATATGGAGGGGAAAATGAAGGAACCATTAGATCAGTGTAAATAAAAGAGGAAGTGGAAAGAATTTGAATTTTATTGAGAAAATCCATAAATATTTATTTCCTTCACTTTTATGAGATCCATAAGGACTAGACTTGCGTTGATCTACAAAAATCTTTCATTCTTTCACTTTTATGAGATTGATAATGACTAAACTTCCGTTGATCTTTTTCAGTAGAGAATTAGCAATTTTACTTCCTTAAAAAGAAAGGTTTCTACAAGGAGAGGCATTATTATTCTCTTTTATCTTTTGTTAGCCCGCGTCTTAATTCTGTTGAGATGTCAATTACACAATTGACAGACGTATGGACAATGAACATGAAATTACGTTGACCAATGATTGAAAATCATGAGACTATATAGCAGATGATGAATTAGATAAAGCTTCGGACATGTGAAAATATATGCTATCAAAATTACTCACGGACTATTTAAGTTCTTCCTTATTGCTTAATGTTTAATTAAGGAGTGTTTCTCACCTCCATCTTCTCATTGTTTCGACCATCAAGCCATAAAGCTCAAAATCCTTTGTGGTGGCATTGTCATTGTGCAATTATTATTAACAAGTTCATTTTCTTTATTGCTTTAGTATCTAAGGATTTGTGTGAGGAAGGATTTGTATACAAGGTGTACATCTTTGAAGACACTAGTTCATCCTGGTGAAACTTGTAAGTTAGTGTTAGTAAGCTTGTGCCCTCCTTGATTCTAGTTACTTTGTGTTGCATAGTCCTCACTTTGCCCTCCATGCAATGTTAGAGTTTGATGTTGCCAAATTGAGGGAGAATTCAAGAAACATCTTGGATCAAATTTGACTTCACCATTCCATACAAAGACTTTAAGACTAGATCAAATTCATCTAAACTAGAATTGGAGTAAAGATTAGGAAGGAAATACAAAGTTTAAGATTATATTTGGATTTAAAAGGATGTTTTAAATCTTTTTTATTTTTTCACAAAATGTCTTTTTTGTCTTTTTTTTTTCAAACTAAAATACATTTCTTAAAAAGAAACAATATGAAATAAAAAATTATGGAAATTTAAATTTCTTTGGCAATTGTTCTATTGTATTTTGTTGGTGTAATTAATTATTACACATTTTATAAATTAAGTTTACTTAGGTATATTATTTTATTTACTTAGGTAAATTAGGCAATAATGGGCACTTGTCATCAAGTTGAGTTCGCTTGACTTAACTACTCTTGATGTTGAGTCAGACCTCCAATTTAGTGTGGTTAATTCAACTCCTTTGGGAAACTTGTCTTTTTGATCTGTTCTCCTAAAGCCTACAAATTGTAGTTTATTTCCTTTGTAATCAATTAATCTATTTATCTTTTTCATCTTTGATATTGGATTATAGTTAATATTTGCATTCTACTTAATTTGTTGTTTGTATATAGCTTATATAACTTGTCTTCATTCATCTAGATCTAGGCTTGTGTTTGGATTCTCATTGAATCTTCTATAGTATCAAAGCTCCAAAGTGATTAAGAGCTTGTTTTTTATAATGGTAAGCAGGGATTTTGAAAGGGCCCTAACCCTTGTACAAAAGAGAGATATATCAATGAAGCCCACAAAACAACAAAGAACCAACATAGGACACTAACAGCACATCAGCGGCACAACTACATCAAGACAAACAAGAGGCAGAAACCCCCCAAACAAAAAACAGCGAACCTGGATTCAGGGAGGTTTGAAGCCAAAATGTTCCTTTCTTGTAAGCCCTCTTTTCGCTTGGCACCTCCATCAAAGGAGTCTCAGACATTTCTTTTGGGTCCTCAGCATCCTTCTCCTTACTTCTCTCAGAATCCTTCTCCTTACTTCTCTCATCCTCATTAGAGGTCTTACAAGTAATACCAGATGCTTGCACCTTTTTCCTCCACACAAGATGATTTGTGTTTAGGCTCGGACAAACAACAGCAACATGGCCCACTTTGAGGCAACTATCGTATATAACTGGAAAATTCTCGTAAACAATCTGCTGCACCCATTTTTCCAGCTTGGAAGATAGAGAAATCTGAGAAGGGAGCTCTCTATCAACCTCCACAAAAACACAAAATCTAGTAGCAATCAAATGTATCTTGAATTTCGTGACAGCATCAGCCACACTATATTGTCCGAATGTATTAGCAATGCTCATAAAATCTCCTCATCCTAGTATTCTAAAGGCAACCCTGGCAACCTAACCCAGATTGGAAACATGTTGATGCAGTATTGCTCAGGGTTAAAGCCTAGACACCAATTTTTTAGAAATAGACCATTCTACCCAATGAACCAGGGACCTCCCAAGAGGATCCTAAAACAATCTTCAAAGTTAGAAAATGAAAATAGGAAGAAATTGCTAGGTAAAGCTATTACCTCAACTTGTCCCCAACCTTCCATTTTTGCAGCACCCATCTTCTGACCACGTCAATATTAGGGCAATTACCACTGAATCTCCCAACAAGAGAGCTCCAAAGCCAAGCAACAGATCTATCAATAATAGAGTCTAGAATGTAAATGCGAGACTCCCCAACAGAAGCCCCAGAAACATGGGTCTCAGGAAGACCGTTGCAGTTTGAGGCCCCAAGCATATGGCCCAACATAGGAGACATGACAGCTTGACCCACATTGCTTGAATGAATGGCGTCAGAAACCATATCCACCTCATTTACAAGAGGGGGAACAGAGACATTCCCAAGCGAGTCCTCCGTCTGCTGGGAAAAGGAAAGCCCCTGGGTCTATGGAGAAACATGCCCAGCAGAAGGACCTCCAGAAGCCCCAGAAGAACTATCCTCAGCAGGCACACACTTCTCCAAACCCACATCAGGTGGAGGCAAAGAATGCACACCAGAAACTCCCACAACCTGGCCAAGGGTAGGCCCTCCCAGAGGGGAATCCGCCAAACACACTTTCTTTAGGATTGTTGGGGATTTCTCCTCCAAACAGACCCCAGACTGCATCACAATGCTAGGGACAGAACCTGCGGTAGGGGAAGTCGAAATCTTCCTGACTGAAGAAGCCCCAAAGCCAGCCTTGGGGGAGAGAAAACCCCGCTTAAGGGCCTAACAAAACACACCATCACCAGTAGTGGGAAAAGATTTTGGCGGGACTGCAACAGTTGACCACATACGAGAAACTGAGCATTGGGCTTCTAACCAAAGATCCATAATCTACACATCCTCGTCATCACTGGGTAAATACCATTCTTCAAGAAAAAAACCTTTCATCCTTGTTGTCCTCATCGTCACCACCATCGTCTGCATCGCTCCTGCCCAGAGCAGCGTTTGAAACCCCCTGCTTTCTCCAATTCCCACTCCTGCTCCCGCACCCGCTTATCGCTCAGTGATTAGGAGCTTGTTAGCATCCTCTAAGGATTGAGGTTTTAAGATTAAAGATTCAAGGGAGAGATCATGTTTTAATGATTCTTAAGTTAAATTGGAGCCCACCATTACATTCAGAGAAGTTGAGAAACTAAGGTTTGACATTTATTTTGTCCAATTTAGACATCTTAAAGTCATTTTTTTCAATTTTTGGTTGCATATATTTTTTATCTTTTGTGAACAACATTTTTTTAGGCATTTTACCACAAAATGAACCTCATCATTACATCCAAAAGACATCAAAACTCATAAATTGACTAGAGATTCATTGAATTTGGAGCTAGGTAATCGAAGGCAAAAAAATTGGAGGCCATATCATACAAATTTGTATTGTCATACCATTGCACCATCTCTGCACTACATATTCATTGTTGCTGCTATATTTAGTTGCTCCTCCAAATTAGGTGACCAACTAAAGTTAACAAATATTATACATTTGGTAGTAATTTTGGTTGTTTCCTCCAATGCTAGTGGTTTCCCCTATTCTGGCAAACCACTAAATTTATTTGGTGACCTCTCTATTTTTAGTTGATTTTGTCTAAATTAGGCAAACTATGTTAAATCTAGTAGAGGTTTAGAAATTTGTCTAAGTTGTTCTAGTTCTATCCACTTTGTAAGCACTTTACATGGAAACAAGCATATTTTCTACCTAGATTGTCAATTTTTCAACTTCTTATAGGCGTTGGGAAGCTTTCTTCAAAACCTACAATTCAATGTAATTTATTTTATCTAATTTTGATCAAGGTGATTGTAGTTTCAAATTGAATCTTCTTGTTACACATGCATTGTATTAGCACTAAAATAAAGTGCCAAAACATTGTAATTGCTATAACTTTTTTTTAACTATTTTTTTGGAGGGTGGTTATCACAAAACTCACATAATTATAAAAGTGCCATATCATGTACTTATCTTTGGAGGACTTTCACATGGGCATTTTGTAATCAAATGAATTGATATATAGTTCCAATTTGGGGGGCAGGGGTCATCATGTCTCTTACTCCCTCTCCTTTTCATTTCAACATCTTACAAAAACCTTCCAAATCTTATATGGTCAAATGTGCCTACTATTAGAAGAAAAATAATGATGAACATGATTGCTTTAAAAAACAAATTGATAAATTAAAGCAACTTCTTCCACAACATCACAATAGTTTGTCCAATTCGTCTATATAATAGTCATCATATTATAATCAGTATGATCACACTTATCATCTTGATCATCAAAATGTCTACTTATCTAATATACATTATTTTTTATAGAATCTCACATTGAAGATCTTGCCAACACTATTAAGGACACATGTCTTCTCTTCGATGATAACTCATATGAAGTTGTATCTCCTGTTTTGGATGTTATAAGGGTATATTCTAACCCTCATGTTATTTCTCCAACTTATGATGCTTCCATCTTGACACATCTTGATTTACATCAATTCAAATCTCATACATTAGTTGAGAGTTATGCATGCATAGTTATTGCACCTGAATCTTACATGGTACTTGATCACATCATTTAGTTTTAGTCATAGTTCAACATCAACATCGAGACACATGAGCAACCTCCAAATCCATACATCTTGATTCTTTCCTACACTTGATCACTTGAGTGGGAATTTAGCAGTTTGACATCTTGGGATTTAATTTGAAAGAAAGAAAGATGCAATGTTTATTACAAGGGGAGCTACTACAACACTTGTCATGCAACATTCTACATCACCATTCTCTTTCTTATGCCTTATCTTTTAGGGATTTTAGGACACTGTCACTTCTAGGGGTTGTCTAGTCCTCTTTTCTTCATTTCTTTTGGGGGGTACACTCTCTTATACCTTAGGATTTGTTATTGTTCATTGATACCTAATATGGTTTGTCTTGTTGGGACCCATTTCTCTTTCCTTAAATTAAACTTAAGAGGGAGTGTTGGTATAATTAATTTTTGTACATTTTATATTAAGTTTATATAGGTATGTTATTTCATTTACTTAGGTTTATTAGGTAACAATAAGCACTTGTCATCAAGTTGAGTTCACTTGAATTAATTGCTCTTCATGTTGAGTTAGACCACCAATTCACTATGGCTAATTCAACTCCTTTGGAAAATTGATTTTTCTAACTTGTTCTCCTAAAGCCTATATATTGTAGTTCATTTCCCTTGTAATCAATGAATCAATCAATTAATCTATTTATCTCTCATCCTTGATATTGGATTTGTTGCAAGTATGTGCTAACTGGTGTTGTCATTGATGTCAACATATTTGTGTTGTCATTGGTGTCAACTGTGCTCTTGTTTTGATGATTGTTTGTGATGAGTCAGTTGCCTTGTATGGTCTTATATAAGTGTTGAAGATGATGAGAAGATATTCCTGATACTGAGTTTCCAAGTGCTTTTGAGAAAATTTACTCTCCAAATGGAAACAAAGTATTTTGGCTTGCAAAATAACTATCTGAGTTTTACTTCACATTTCCTCACTATTGAAGACTAGAGTATGAGATTTGGATATGTTTTAGAGAAGTATATGAAGATGCTAAATCTAGAATTTGGTGGTCTGGATCGTTGTGCAAAAGAAGTTCCATTCACTAGTGTGAAGACTGTGCTTGACAGAGTTTGCAATGTGACAAAGAGAAAGTATTTTGCTTTGCATTCCTCCGCAGTATGTTCTTTGGTCTTGTGGTTCTGGACTTAAGCTTAAAAGGTTCTTATCTTTCTTCATTCCAAAGGTTTTGTGATTTGGTGCTCCGAAAAGCAAGTTTTTGGTTAGCAGAGTATGACAGTGTCTGATTGAGAGCAATCTATGGTCCATCCTCAAGAAATGTAGGTTGAGATCTGTTGCGATTGGAATTGTTGGTTTCCAAATGACTGTGGTGTTTGTAGATATCCCCTGAATACATTGAAGGCGTGTGTCTGATCCGCAAGATGTAATGAAGCTCCTGGAAGCGTGTGACTTAGTGATTCTTGATGTTGTATACTTGTTCTGGCCGACCTGGTTAGTCACAATTGTTGCGGAGATGATTCATGGACTGTAGAAACATGTCCAAGCATGTGAAGATGTATTTGGGTCTGAGCTAAGCTGTGATGTGTTCATCCTTCATTCTTTTCCTCTGTAAGTTTGTTTAGGTCCAGTCCTATTTTAAAATTTTGTATGTATGTCGACCTTGGAGAAAGTTCCAACAGTTGAAGATTGTAATGCCAACCTTGATGTACATTCCAAGGTTGATGGTAGGTATAAATACATGTAATGAAGTCATGAAAGAGGGTGTGTGTGTGAAGATGCGAAGATAAAATGTGTGATTGAAAAGGCAGAGTAGGAGAGATATATTGCACTTCAATGGAATTGAACTCAAGCATGATGTAGATGCTACTATATCAGTTCAACCCACCAGCAGTGAGCCACCCATTGCAGTGAGCCATCCATCAACAGTGAGCCACCCTATTGGATAGTGAGCCTCTTTGATATTCAGTATTGTTACTACATTATATTGTGAGCTAACACTCACCGTGCTTTTTTTCCTTTCTAAGGGTTTTCCATGTAAAAATCTGGTGTTCATGTGTGAATGATGTTGATGTGCTTAAGTTTTGTTTCTGCTTTTCATGTTTATTCTTCATATCAGATTAAGTGGTTAAAGCAAGTTAATGTGATTATGAAATTGATCAACTAAGGTTAAAGTTTTGGTACAACTAATTCACCCCCCCTCTCAGTTGTGTTATGCCTTCAACAATTGGTATTAGTGCAAGGTTCTTTGAAAGAAAGCCTAACAGCTTGGGGTAGATCTAAAATGGCACACAAAAAGGATACACCACAGTTTGATGGATCTGACTATGCATACTGGAAGGTATGCATGGAAATTTATCTTATTTCTTTAGGTTATAGTGTTTGGATGATAGTTAAAAAGAAATATGAAATGCCTAAAGATGGTCTAGAGACTGAAGAAGAAATCAAGGAGTTTGAGTTGAATCACAAAGCTACAAATGCTCTATTGAATGCTTTATCAAATGTTGAAATGGAAAAAGTTGTGGATCTTGCAACTGCGCGTGAAATTTGGGAGAAACTAAAGAATGTTTATGAAGGTGATGCATTTGTCAAGAAAGCTAAGTTGTAGAACTTAAAGACCACATATGAAACCATGCGAATGTCTGAAGATGATAACATAACAAATTACATGTACAGAAGATTGATGAAGTTGTTAGCAGTATCAAGGCCCTTGCTGGAAAGTTAGAAGATGAAGATGTTATTGATAAAATACTCAAAACTCTTCCAAAGTCCTATAGTCACAAGGTATCTGCCATTGAAGAATTACTTGAGTCAGGTAAACTTACAAAGATCAGTTGCTTGGTAAACTAACTGCCTTTGAAATAAGGGAATTTGGTAGTACTGATGGTCCTATGAAAACTGAGATTGCTTTCAAGGCCAAGGAAGAAAAGACTTCTAGATCAGAGAAGTATGCTATGGAATTAAATGAAGATTTTGTAGAACTTGAGGCAAAGTTTGCAAGCAGAATAAAAAGAGGTTGCAAAGGAAAATTCAAAGGTAAGTTACCGTTCAAATGTTTCAATTGTGGAAAAAGTGGTCACTATGCTTCAAGATGTCTTGACAGAGCCTTAAAATTCAATGAAAGTAAAGGAAAGACGGTAAGAAAGAGTTACTATGTTAGAGATGATGATGGTGTAACTGATGATGATAGTTCTAATGATGGCAATAGTAGTGAATGCTTGTTTATTGTACTTTGAGAAGAACCTATTTCTACTAACCTTGCTAGCTGTGTGAAGGATAGAAGTCTAGGAGAGTTGTCTGCATTTCATGTTGAAAAGGAATATGATTGGATCATTGACAGTGGATGTTCAAATCACATGACTGGAGACAAAAGTAAGTTTGTCAAGTTTGAAAAGTATGATGGAGGATTGGTAAGATTTGGAGATGATGTAGTTGGTAAGATTTGTGGAAAAGGATCAATTACTTTTGATGGTAAGATTAATACAAATTATGTTCTTTATGTCAAGGGCTTGAATCATAACCTTCTAAGTGTTAGACAAATGTGCAACAAAGGATATAATCTTGTGTTCAAGGACAAAGGATGTGAGATAATAAAAAGCTACGGAACTATAATTGTTGCTGGTAAAAAGACTCATGGCAATGTCTATCACTTGAAAGGTACTGACAATTGTTGTTTGTTGGCTAAGACAGATAAAATTTGGCTATGGCATAGGAGAATGGGTCACATCAACTTTGATAATCTGGTGAAAATAAGTATTGCTTAGATTATAAGAGATCTACCTAAAATTATGAAGCCTACCAATGTTACATGTAAAGATTGCCAATTGGGCAAGATGACAAAGATCACCTTCAAAAGCAAAGAACAATTCTCTACCGGTCTGCTGGAGTTGGTGCATACAGACCTTTGTGGTCCTACAATAGTAAGAAGTCTGCAAGGTGATAGATATTTCATGCTTCTTATTGATGATTATTCAAGAATGACTTGGGTTACTTTCCTTAGAGAAAAATCAGAAGCCCTAGACAAGTTCAAAAATTTCAAAGCTATGGTTGAAAATGAATTGGATCTAAAAATCAAATGCTTAAGGTCTGATAGAGGAGGTGAATTTACTTCAAATGAGTTTAATGCTTTCTGTGAAGAACATAGAATAAAGAGACATTTATCTGCCCCCCGGACTCCTCAACAAAATGGAGTGGTTGAAAGGAAGAATAGAACTATTCAAGAAGCTGCTAGAACAATGATCAAGGAAGCAGACCTACCGCAAGTATACTGGAAAGACGCAATACACACTGTTGTTTATATTTAGAACAGAGTGTAGGTCAGAGCAAAAGAGACCAAAACACCTTATGAATTGTGGTATGGTAATACTCCTACAGTCAAATATTTCAAAGTTTTTAAAAGCAAATGTTATATCAGAAGAGATGAAGAATTAGGGAAATTTGATGCTAGATGTGATGAAGGCATATTCCTAGGTTACTCAACCAAGAGCAACGCTTACCGGTGCTATAACGAAAGACTAAAAAGATCATAGAAAGTGCAAATGTGAAGGTAGATGAAGATCTTCAATTGGATGGATATGAATTAGATGAACCTATTGTCACATAAAAGGTAGAAAAAGGCAAAGAAAAGGAAGTTCAAACTGAAGTACAAGTTGCTCTTGAAGAAGAAGAAATTCAAGAAGATGCTCCTGAAAGAATTCCAAAGACTCCCAAGTATGTGCAAAGAGATCATTCTGAAGATCAGATTATAGGTGATAAAAAGAAAGGTTTATTGACAAGAAGGAGAGTTGCAGAAGAACAAGTAAATCTCTATTTACTTTCAAAGGTGGAACCTAAGATAGTAAATGAAGCTTGCAATGATGAACACTGGGTCAAGGAAATGGAAGAAGAATTAATGCAAATTGAGAAAAACAAGACTTGGGAACTTGTCCCTAGACCTGTAAACAAGAATGTGATTGGAACAAAGTGGGTTTTCTGGAACAAATTGAATGAGGTTGGAGAAGTTGTGAGGAACAAGGCAAGACTTGTGTGCAAAGGCTACTCACAAGTGGAAGGGATAGACTATGAGGAGACATTTGCTCTAGTGGCTAGATTGGAAGCAACCAGACTGTTTTTGGCTTTTGCAGCACATAAAGATTTCAAGGCATATCAGATGGATGTGAAATCTACCTTTCTGAATGGTGAGTTAGAAGAAGTCTACATTGAGCAACCAGATGGATTCTAGTTATCAGACCAACCAGATATTGTGTGTAAATTGAGGAAGGCTCTGTATGGATTGAAGCAAGCTCCCACAGCTTGGTATGCAAGACTGGATAAGTATCTACTACAACAGGGTTTCAATAAAGGGTCCGTAGACAACAATTTTTATATCAAGGCAAGCAAAGATCAAATCCTAATTGTTGAAGTCTATGTGGATTATATTATATTTGGTGGAAATGAAGGAATGTGTAAGAATTTTGCAGATGAGATGCAGAAGGAGTTTAAGATGTCCATGTGTGGTGAGATGAATTTCTTCCTTGGATTGCAAATCAATCAGACGGACAAAAGTATCTTCATTTCTCAATCAAAGTATCTTAGAGAATTATTAAAGAAGTTTGGAATAGAAGACTCTAAACCGGTGAGCACTCATATGATTACTGGATGTAAGTTGACCAAAAATGATGAATCTCCTAAGGCTGATCAGAGCAAGTACATGTCAATGATTGGAGGGCTGCTTTATCTGACTGCCACTAGACTGGATATATGCATGCAGTTTGTCTTGGGGCTAGATTTCAATCAGATCTCAAAGAATCACATGTTGTGGTAGTGAAAAGGATTTTTAGGTACTTGAAAGGTACTCTGGATCATGGTCCATGGTATCCAAAGAATAATGACTTCTCCCTATGCAGATTGGGCCAATTGTGTTGATGAAATGAAAAGCACAAGTGGAGGTGTATTCTTCCTTGGAGATAGGGCAGTGTCTTGGCATAACAAGAAACAAGAATTAGTCTCCTTGTCTACTACAGAGACAAAATATATTGCTGCAGTGACATGATGTACTCAGGTGTTGTGGATGAAACAAACCTTGAAGGATATCAAAGTTGAGTATGAGGAGCCAATCCCTATTCTATGTGACAACACAAGTGCCATAAACATTTCAAAGAATCCAGTGATGCATTCAAAAATAAAACATATTTCAATTAAGTATCACTTTTTGAGAGAGAAAGTTGCAAAGAATGTAGTGAAGCTTGAGTATGTACCTACAAAGGATCAAGTTGCTGATATATTCACCAAGGCTCTTCCAAAGGACACATTTGAGTATCTTCGGGAAAGGTTAGGGGTTATTGCCTCTCCTTCATTGAACTAAGTGCATAAGGAGATGCGTCAGTCCAATGTACTTCAAAGAATATTTCTTTCTGGACTGATTTACGAGGCTACCCTTCAGGGGGAGTAAAGAGTGATCTGAGTTGATTATTGCAAATAGGGGGAGTGAAATAATAATTCTAGATGATCAGAGCAGAAGCATGCAAGTATGTGCAGTAGAAGAAATATGATGTCCTTTGCCATTGATGTAAAAGGGGGAGAGAAATCCTGTGAAAAATGTAGGGGGAGAAAGTGTTTCAGATGTGTAAAGAGAAATGGGGAGATGGTGATGAATGCAAATTCTTGTCTTGATGGGTTTTCACATCATATGTTGACATCAATGTCAAAGGGGAGATTGTTGCAAGTATGTGCTAACTAGTGTTGTCATTGATGTCAACATATATGTGTTGTCACTGGTGTCAATTGTGCTCTTGTTTTGATGATTGTTTGTGATGAGTCAGTTGCCTTGTATTGTCTTATATAAGTGTTGAAGATGATGAGAAGATATTCCTGATACTGATTTTCCAAGTGCTTTTGAGAAAATTTGCTCTACAAATGGAAACAGAGTGTTACAGAGTATTTTGGCTTGCAGAATAACTATCTGAGTTTTGCTCCACATTTCCTCAGTATTGAAGACCAGAGTATGAGATTTGGATATGTTTTAGAGAAGTGTTTGAATATGCTAAATCCAAAATTTGGTGGTCCAAATCGTTGTGCAGAAGAAGTTCCATTCACCAGTGTGAAGACTGTGCTTGACAGAGTTTGCAGTGTAACAGAGAGAGTATTTTGCTCCGCATTCCTCTACAGTATGTTCTTTGGTCCTGTGGTTATGGACTTAAGCTTAAAAGGTCCTTAGCTTTCTTCATTCCAAAGGTTTTGTAATTTGGTGCTCCAGAAAGCAAGTTTTTGGTTAGCAGAGTATGACAGTGTCTGATTGAGAGCAGTCTGTGATCCATCCTCAAGAAATGTAGGTTGAGATCTGTTGTGGTTGGAATTGCTGGTTTCCAAATGACTCTATGGTGTTCGTAGATATCCCCTAAATGCACTGAAGTTGTGTGTCTAATCCGCAAGCTGTAATGAAGCTCTTGGAAGCATGTGACTTAGTGATTCTTGATGTTGTATACTTGTTCTGGTCGACCTAGTTAGTTACAATTGTTGTGCAGATGATTCATGGACTATAGAAGCATGTCCAAGCATGTGAAGATGTATTTGGGTCCGAGCTAAGTTGTGATGTGTGTAGAGTAAAATACTCTACATTTAGTAAGGTTTCTTGTGTTTCAGCGATGTTCCGCGAATCTCAATTATCTTTCTGCAAATGCTTCTGCAAGTTTTTCTTGTGAAGTTCAGTGTAGCTGTGAAGGTTTTTGCAGCATTGCGAGGAGGGTTTTTGCGAGGGTTTCCACAAGGGTTTTCATTTTGCCAGAGTTCAGAGTAGCGCGGAGCTTGCCAAGTGTCGAGCTTCAGTTCAAGTCACATTTTTTTTCTATGATATAACTCGTGCAGAGGATGCCACGTATCATCAGCCGAGACACATTTTATAAGTTTCTATATGAGTTGCAGACAAAGCCATGTGTCCCTTATGCTGCAGCGGAAGGCGCCAAGTGTCGACATCCACGTTATTGTTTCTTATAAGTTTCAATGATAAGAAGGCTGAAGGTGGGGCCCTACTCTAAGTTACACTTACGCGGAGGGCGCCAAGTGGCAGTTTCCGTCGAAGTTTCAAAAGACCCTTTCAAAGTTTCTCAGTCCCACAGAAGGTGCCGCATGTCATTTGTGGAGACACTCTCTATTTTGCAATAGGAAGGTGGAATGTGTCATGTGTCCCTTCTGGTTGTGGCGGAGAGCAACAGGTGTTGGCTTCTGCATTATGGTTTTCCTTTTTGAACCAGAGTGAATGTAGTGGCGGGCCCCAGTGTTAAAGTTTCAAGAGCACGGAAGGCAACACGTGGTGGATGCAACGCCTAAGTGAAAGGTTTTCTAACTTTTCCACAAAATTAATAAAGATTTCTCAAATGATGTGGAAAGCGCCATGTGTCTGCATCCGCATGAGTTTCAAGAGAGTTTCTTATGTTTCAAAAGGAGCGCAGAAAGCGCCACGTACCAGTTCATAGTTGTAGCGGATGGTGACACCTGTCCCTTTTTTTTCTTTTTAAACCTGAGTGAATGGAGAGGTGGGCCCTGATTTTAAAGCTTTAGTGTTGCGGATCGCGCCAAATGTCACAGGCGGAGTCCTCCCGAATATAAAGACACAGTAAGTATGAATGCAACGGATAAAGACACGTATCAATTTCTAAGTCAGCGGAGCTTACCAAATGTCATTTTCCTGTGTCTCCCGAAGAATGAAAGAGTTTCAAGTGATGCATGTGGACGGTGCCACCTGTTATAGGGTTTGTTATCTTAAAATGTGCGGAAGCTGCCAAATGTCTTTTCCTGAATAGACGAAGTTATGCCACGACTGTTTGGTAATAGCTAATGAGCTCATAGAAGAAGTGACTGTTGCAGATCCTAAAGATCTTGAAACTATCAGAAACTTACAGTTCACTTCAGTTCGATTAGGCCGTTGAGATTCGATTGTGCAGACAATCTTGGGCCGATCCTGTGCTATAAATATGTGACATTGGTAATCAGAAAGAGGAATATATTAAGATAGACAATTTTTGGCTAGAGATAGTTTCTATCAGAGATTCAAGAGAGTTTGAGACTTTTTGCTGTGACCAGTAATATCATTTTGCCTTTAGTTTGTTTTCTTGATTCAGAAAGTAACTATAACTGTGCATGTATCTGTGCCTCTTATATTGCTGGGAAATTAATGAGAAAGACAGAGTTCTGTGCCTTGGTTGATATTTTCTATCATTCTAAATTGTCTGTTTGTGAGCCTTTGAATTTATTCATTGTATCTATTTATGTTAGTCATGCAACCTTTGCTCTTTAACATAACTAAATCTTAAGGATAGCTTCACTGTGCTAAGTTGAGAGAGATACTTATTATTCAGGCGCATCGCCATAGATAGATTTGTTTTATTGTTTCTGTAATCCTGTTAAGTTTCTATCCTTTTCCCAAAACTCATTTAAAATAGAGAAGAGCCAGCTTCTTTAGAATCTGGAGGTTGTTTCAAGTAGCAAGTCCCACATTCCTGAAACTTCCCATGTTGGTGTTGGAACTTGCGCAATTTTACACATCAACAGTTTTTGGCACGCCCGGTGGGACCATTCTTGAAGTTTCTGTCAAGACTGTATGAACCAGAGAGCCACAAGGAGTCATAGCTGTGGACCTGTAACCAGAGCCCAATATGCTGCTAACCTAGGTATTCTTTTACCACCACTGGTAGCTAATCCAAGAAGAAGAGCGAATTAGTTTGTAGCACCACCAAGTGCAAATATAGGAGCACCTATAGCCCAAGGAATTATGCAAATTAGAACATTGGCAGTCCTTTGATTCTCCTAGTACCACCAGCCACTTGGGATCCCATTCCAGCCAATGCCCTGAAGGCTCTGCCCAAATTTAGTGGGGATGATTCCAAGACACCTGAGGAACATCTACAAGATGTATCTAATGTTTGTACAGTACATGTGATCACTCAACAGAATGTGGCTATAAGATTGTTAGCAGCTTCCTTCAAGGGGAAGGCTCTAGACTGGTATAGATCTTTGACCCCAAATACAATATCCACATGGGATCAGCTTGGGGATGCCTTCTTTAAAAGATTTAAAGAGAAAGGTGATACATGTTCTTTGTTGCAACAATTGATCATCATAAAAAGAGCACCACAAGAAGCTATGTCTGATTTCAATTCAAGGTTTCAAAAGACTTGGGAGAGGATCCCTGCCATGGCAAGACCATTACCAGGTATGGCTATTGTCTTTTATCTTAAGGCCCTAAACTCATATATCTCAGTAATGATCCAGTCCCTTGGAGGGCAGACACTACCAGAAGCTTATGAGTTTGTAGTTAAGGCATAAAATAACTTAATAGATGCTGGAAAGTTACCCCCAAGGCCTCCTATGCCCATGTTTCCAGAAATTACCTTACCTCTACCTCAAGAAGTTCCTAATCCTACAACCCCACCTGTGTCCATGTATTCTTTTCCTCAGCAACCTGCTAAAGTAACTGCCCCTGCTCAATCTTCTGAGATGGATGATGACAAGAACATCTTAAGAACCTTCTCAAATGAGATAATCAATCTAAAAAGGCAACATAATCCCTATCCAAAGCCTCCTTATCAAGGTTACCAAGGAAATAGACCTCCCTATCAGCCAAATCAATATCAAAGCTCTCAAAGGCAAGCTAATCCTCATCCATCTAACCAGTTGGTTACAGTCCCTACACCCTTGCAGACTGTTCCTCCTAATCCAAATAGGGAAATTGTTCCAGGGCAAAATAATTATACAGATAGCACCAATGCTTGGTGTTTTCCTTGCAACAATGCCCATATGCCCAGGGACTGCCCCAAAGGAAATTTACAGCAAAAAATAGCAGAACAGAGAGTATCAGAAGGTCAATTTGCAGCCTCTAACACTCTGTCATAATAGTCTCCTGGTGTACAAAATGCAGCCCTAGTGGCTCAGATGCAAGGAATGTCTTTACAACAGGAAGAGGAAATAGCCCCTGAGCATGCTTTATTTTCATGGATTGAAGATGAAGAGTCAGTGTTCTTGAATGAAGAATTTACTTCTAATAAACCAATGGTCCAATCAGATTACTATACCAAAGGAAAGAGAAGAATGATGGAGTAGCCTGAAATCACTAATAATGAGAGCATGGAAGCTCCCCCTCTCCAAGGTCATCATAATACAATTTCTAGACAAGAAATGCCCCAGCCTATGCAGAATCAAGTAGCCTCAGGTCAAGTTCAAGAAAAGGCAAGGTACCCTTATTACTCAAAGGCCCAAGCATTAGGACCTGTCAATATAGTGGAGCAGCTAAAAAGAACTCTAGCACATGTATCAATCTGGGACATGCTAGCTATTCCTGAGCAGAAGACACTGTTGCAAGAAGCTCTGTAGGGCCAAGAGGTGCCTAAACATACTGGTGCTAAAGGAGGACCCGCTGATAAAGAAAAGCTGCAGCTCAAAAATATTGTACCCTTGTAGATGATAGCCCTGTTGAACAATGCACCTGAGGTAGGTAGATCTAAACCAGATCCCTTTTATTTAACCCTGATTATTGGGAAGAAACTATTGCATAATGCAATGGTAGACTCTGGGGCTAGTACTACAGTAATGCCAAAGCAAATAGCAGATGCTTTGAAGATAAAATATGAGCCACTTACTAGAGGAGTAATGCAGTTGGATGGGAAATCAGTGCAAACAATAGGGAAAATTAAACAACTCCCATTGCAAATGTACACTTGCCCTAATATAATTGTGAATCAGGATGTAGTGGTCATAGATATTCCCCCTATATTTGGTCTATGTCTATCCAGAGATTTTACAGCCAAGATAGGAGGTTACATGTCATTGGATTGGTCACACCTCATTCTAAGAACCAAGTATGGGACAAAGATGAAGATACTGTCTAAGCCACTATCGAAGGACCATATCACAAATGAACCAACCCCAAAATTAGAAGCAGATCATGCTATGTTGAATAAAGATGAAAGAATCTTTGTTGAAGAGATAGGCGACTGGACTGAACATGACCAATAGGAGGAAGAGAATAATCAGTTGTTGACTATGATGCAAAGTGACCCCTATAGAAATTATGACTCCACTGGTTTAGGCACTTATGTTATATTTGATGAAGATCATGAAATCCCAAATGTTTTAAGGAAAGAAACAACACAAGCTCAAGAATCTGAAAAGGACTCAAAGATCTAGACTCTAAATTTTGATGGGGCTAGAAGTACAAATGGAGCTGGAGCAGGAATTTGCCTTACTGCCCCAAATGGTGAGAAATTTTTAAGAGCCATCCATTTTCAATTTGTCTGCACTAATAATGATGCTGAGTATGAATCCTTGGTGCATGGGCTAATGTTAGCCAAGAAAAAGGGAGTAAAGAATCTGATAGTCAGAGGAGATTCAGAACTAGTAGTGAAGCAAATCAGAGAAAAGGTAGTGGCCAAAAATGTAAGAATGAGATCCTACAGACACAGGATTTGAGATTTAATAGATGATTTTGAATCTTTCAATATTGAAGTAGTTCCTAGAGCCCAAAATTCTGAAGCTGATAGGATGGCACAGATTGGCTCACAGTTTGATCCAGCAACTGATCTATTAGTCAACAATGAGTCAGTCAAAATTATAGTAAGGCCAACTATCCCAGACAATGATGAAAATTGGCAAGTCTTTGAAACTAATTTTTAGGTACTCTCATTTTTGCAACAGTCAGAGGAGTTTGCTGATCAATTGCAACCCAAAATTGAAGAAGCATATGGAGACCAAATTATTCAAGTAAAGTCAAATAAGCTACCCAAAGGACTAATTACCTTAGAAAACTTATTTGACCCAGAAGATGTAAGCCTAGAAAAGAAAAGGTTTCAAGCAGATAAAGCAGATTATTCTGAAATACAAGTGAGTGAAGGGAGAAAACTAAAGATTGGCAATTCCACAACCCAATAGGAAAGGGAAAGACTAGTTGACTTGTGTGAAAGATATGACAGAGTAATAGCCTGGACCTATGAAGACCTCCATGGCTATGATAGGGATATTATCCAGCATACCATAGAGCTTACTGAGGGATCTAAGCCAGTCAGACAGAAGCAAAGGCAAGTGAATCCAAGGATTGAACCTCTGATGGTGGATGAGCTACAGAAGCTCTTAGAATCAAAAATGATTTTTCCAATCAAACACTCAACCTAGGTATCCAATCTAGTGCCAGTTAGGAAAAAGAATGGTGACATATGGCTCTGTGTAGACTTCAGGGATCTGAATAGAGCATCCCTAAAGGATCACTATCCCCTGCCCTCTATGGAACAAATTTTACAGACGGTGGCTGGATCAGAGAGATTTTCCCTGTTGGATGGTTTCTCTGGATATAATCAGATCTGGTTGGCTGATGAAGACCAGCATAAGACTGCGTTCACTACTAAATGGGGGACATTTGCATATGCCAAGATGCCCTTTGGCCTTTCAAATGCTGGAGCTACTTTCCAAAGGGCCATGGATGTAGCATTTGGAGAGCTCATAAATAAAATCATCCTGATTTATCTTGATGATCTCACTATTTTCTCTAAAAATGTTGTTGATCATTTTGATCATTTAGAGGTTGTTTTTCAGAAGTGTCAAGAGTTTGGAATATCTTTAAATCCCAAGAAGTGTATCTTTGCAGTACCCCAGGGAAAACTTTTGGGACATATAGTTTCAAAGGATGGAGTCTCTATTGATCCAGAGATTGTTACTGCCATAATGAACCTATCTCTGCCAGTCAATAAGAAAGCAGTTCAGTCTTTCCTAGGAAAGATCAATTTTGTCAGTCGGTTCATATCTGATTTTGCAGGTCTAATTAGACCAATGACACTACTGCTGAAGAAGGACCTGATTTTCAAATGGACTACAGAAGGGAGACAGGCTTTTGAGGAGGTCAAAAGGGCAATTTCAACAGCTCCAGTACTCAGAAACCCAGACTTTTCTAAGTCTTTTATAATGTATGTATATGGAGGTGAGTTCAGTGTTGATGCTGTCTTAACTCAGAAAGATGACCAGTAAGAGGGAGAACATCCAATAGCCTTTTTCTCAAGGACTCTTAGGGAGTATGAAGCTAGATACAATTTTGTGGAAAAGTAGGCATATGCTATAGTAAAAGCCCTTAAGAAATTCAGACACATGGTAACAGGAAATAAAATTCTGATATTAGTGGCTCATCCTAGTGTAAGAGAATACATTATGGAGGGAGAAATCATTGAGAAAAGAGCAAACTAGATAACGAAGATTCTTCAATATGATGTGGACGTCAGACCCACAAAACTAGTTAGAGGCAAAGGACTGTGCCAATATATGGCCCAAGACATGGAGAGAATTGTGACTACAGAAACAGGAAGTGAGAATGTATTGAGAATCCAAGAGATTGATCAGAATTCCTGGGTCACAAATAGGATCCAATTTATGAAACATGGGATTTCCCAAATGAGCTCTCCCATGATAAGAGGAGGTATTATAGACAGCAAGGGTCCTACTTTGTATTAATTGACCATGTTCTTTTATAAGAAATACTGATGGCATACTCTTAAGATGCATAGATAAAGATGAAGCCCAAAGAATATTGCATGAACTGCATCATGGAGTCTTAGGGGGACACTTTTCAGCAAGGACCACTGCAATAAAAATAACTCAAGCGGGATACTTCTGGCCCACTTTATTTACAGACTGTTATCAGTTGGTCAAAGAGTGTCAAGCCTGTCAGTTCTATACATGAAAAAGAAGAAATGCAGCAATGCCCCTAAGCCCCATAATTATAGATGAGCCCTTTGCCCAATGGGGTCTTGATTTCATTGGTATGATCAATCTAGTGTCAAGTAAGGGACACAAATGGATCCTTACAGCCATCGATTATTTTACCAGGTGGAGTGAGGCAATGCCACTCAAAGAAGCAACATAAAAGGTAATACTGGACTTTCTAGAAAGCATTACCACTCGTTTTGGCCCTCCTCATACCATCATATCAGATAATGCTAAGGCATTTTTGGGAACAAAGATATCAGAATTTGTAGTAAGGTATGGAATTTATTTGAAAACCTCTTCAAATTATTACCCTCAGGGTAACGGTCTCGCATAGTCTACTAACAAAAACCTAATCAGACTCATTAAGAGGATTGGAACCAATTATCAAAAAGAGTGGCATAAATTGTTCAATACTGCACTGTGGGCTGATAGAATTACACCTAAGCGAGTGACAAAGATGTCCCCATATGAGTTGGTCTATGGTAAGCCAGTTGTAATGCCACTAAGCCTGGAGATTCCTGCTTTACAGTTATTGCAACAAATTGAGATAGAAGAGAACGGTCCCATGCAAGTCAGACTTGCTGAATTGTTGGAGGTGTAAGAAAAAAGAGAAAAGGCACATGATTCACTAATGAAACACCAGAAAATAATCAAATATTGCTTTGACAAGAAGACTTCAAATCCCCATTTTGAAGTTGGTTCAATAGTGCTTAAATGGGATGAGAGAGCTGCCAAGCCTGGTAGACACAACAAATTTGAGTCGTTGTGGACTGGTCCTTATAAGATTCGTCCCTGTAAGCAACAAAATTCTTTCGAACTTGAAACAATGGAGGGAGAACCTGAAGAGATTCTTGTGAATGGGATCTACCTGAAACATTTCAATTAAGCGGTGTCTCCTATGTACTATAGTTATTTAGTTTCCTTTTGTTTTCCTATTTTCCTGCTTCTTTTTCCCGCTTTCCTTTTAAATAAGTGTTCTATGAACACGTGGCAGCAGCACAAGCCTCTTCTCTTTTTGGAATCCTCTCATTCACTAAGGTTGTCCCCAATCCCCAAAATTCCTGAAGTACGCATTTTTCGTAGCCACTATCTTAATGTTTCTGACACAATCCTATTTTGATTCGTAAAGATACACTAACGGTTTCTTTGGCGTAAATGCCATTTATGAGACTCAATGTGGCATTAAAGTCCCATTAATAGGGGTTAAGCCTTAACTGTATCTCTCATTTTTGCCAAGTCTCCCTGCATCATTTCCCTGGCGATCCTCTACAAATTTTCATTCCTCGTAGGTACTTTTGGCCGTGTGTCACTTATTGCACAGTTTCTATCTATTACTGTGTTGAAACACTTACATTCTCCCCGCAGAAACAACCATGGCCGAAGCACAGTCTTCTTCAGAGGGACTTGGCATATATGAATCAATTGATAGACTTCTAAACAGCAAATCATACGCCTCAATGCCAGCGCAACCTAAGAAAACCTATCCATGGACAAAGGTTCCTGAGGTGGGTCTTTCTGTTGACCCAGAAAAGGTTAAGGATTTCGCAAATAATGTTTTCGACCCAGCCCTTTAGAAATCTACCAAGTCGCTCCATGAAGGAGCACATCAGAGATGCATCCAAAAAGCAAAGGCTGAACAGTCTGAAACTTTCAGGATGAGGATTTGGACTTCGCGGCTGGCACAATTCATAGTCCCAAGTGTGCATTCATGTCCCGACCTGGTTGATATGTGTGTAGAAATGTTTCATGTGCCTTCATGCACCATTCAACAGGGCCCCTTTATGATACAAATTACACCTAAGGCCATAAGAGACATGCTGGCCCTGTATCATGATCGAACAGCCACATTCCCCACTATCGCCAAAATGTAGAAGACGTGGTCAAATGTCAACAATCAGCTTAGGTTTCTCAATTCAGAATTGCAGTTAGATGAGGAGAATACACAGATGCCCACATTGCCTATAGGAAGGGCACAATTTGCGTAGGCCAGTCAAGAGGCACTATCTATGATGGCTTTCATCTTTGGAATGAAGGAGGATATCACAGTCTACGACTGGCAAATTGCCATTTTATTCAGACTGAAGACTGTGGATAAGTCACAAGAATTCTGACTGGATTTTGCTGAACAAATTGCTTATTCCATGGCTGATCAACTCATCAATTTCAAAGCCACTGGTGTGTTCAGGTATTCTTCTTATCTTTTTCATTTGATGTTATACCAGAACCACAATGTTTTCGCACCAAATATGCAATTGAATATGTATGACCCAAATTTTGGGCAAAATAGAACAATTCCTATGTCTGCATGGACACATGTGCTATCTGAGGTGTCAGACCCTTATGAGTTTTGGGAACTCTTTGTTGCCCCTGCATTTTGCCATCTGAGCCCTGAACCTGTAGAAAATAGGTTAACACTGAGCATCAAGGGTTTCATGACCAATTGCCCAATCTCATGTGACTACTATTTTGGGGCCCAAAATACCATCATTAGGGTCCATGGCTTCAATGATGAACCCATGCTGCTGCCTAAAGTCTTGACTCCTAGGGTAGTGTTTCTGGAAGTGACCCGGCAAGTGTCTGTGGTCGATAATGAGTATGGCACAAAAAGGAAGAAGAAGAAAATGTATGATATTCCCTGGGTTAGAAAGAATATGGCCCTAGAGATTAGGGATGCAGAGCTCCTGTTGCTAAGGAAGCTTGGTGCCTTGGGTTTCCTTCTCATCAAAGACAAATGGAGATATGACCCAAGTAGTTTCATAGCCTCTTGGGTTAAAAGAAACAAGGTTGGGGCTAAAACTGCTCATGAGGGTCGTCCTTTTTGGGAAGACAGAAGAAACCCTAAGGAAGATGCTCCTGACCTATATGTAGAATTGGCAGATTTGCCTTACGAGGGTCCAAGGCCATGGGAAACCTTTTATGTTAAACAAAGGGCCTATGACCCTAAGATCAGAATGGGCACTGGATTGAAGAAAGCTTTATTGAAAGATAGGGAATGGAAACTAGACAAAATAGAGGCATATTGGAAGTACAGACAGGAAATCTTTGAGTTGACTCACTCTTTTGGCAAGGTTGACATAGATGAAAAATGGGAGTCTATTTGGGACAAGTGGCATCCCTCTCCAGTTTGTAGCCCTGATACAAGCAGAATCCACAAGAAGGGTGAGGAGTCCGAAGAGGAGGCTGAGTCAACTCATGCAGTGCAAGCTATAGGACAAGCCTCATCAAATGCCCCTGTATCTCCCTGGCCCCAATCTCTTAGTACTCTAGAGAAGCAAAAGGGTGTCATGTCATCACCACCTAGGGGGACTCCATCAGTTTCAGCTATTGGGGTTTCCAGTTTTGTATCATTACCACCATCAGTAGTGGTAAATGTTGTAGAGAAGGAAACAAAGGAAACAGAAGAAAGGCCAAGGAAGCATAGAAAGCTAAACTTGCAGCCAGATTTAGATGAAGAGGCAGAGCCTTCACAACAGCAACCACCAGTCACATCTACTGCTCCTCAGGTAACTGTTTCTTCTCCTTTTTCTTCTCAGTCTCTTTCTTCTACTATAGGGGTGGCAATCCCAATTGGCCTAATAACAATATCCCCTGCCACCTCTGCTGTGCTAATATCTACACCTACCCCACCTGTTAATCCTCTGGCCATGTCATCACAGGCCAACGCATTGCCCTCCTTTTCTCCTTCAGTTCCTAAAAAAGTCCCTCCCCAAATTTCTCCTAGCCAACATTTGGCTATTCCTTGTGGCTTACCACAAGGACATCCTTTTGCTGGCGGTTATATTGCCTCTCCCCCTACCTTCCAAGCTCAAGCTAATACAGCTAAGAAAGCCAGGGAAGCCCGAATGGACAAGAAAAGAAAGAAAGAAAATAAAAGTTTGGTTGTACCACACATGCGGTCACTCTTTGACCCAATTCAACAGTAGCTGACTATGACACATTTGTCACCAAATGTGGTTAAGCCAAATGAGCAGATGCAGCCACAGGATTTCACAATGAGTGCAGTAGCTATGGATATGTCATTATTTAGACCACAAGACAGGGTCGAGCTACTCAATGAAACTACTTCTACTGTAGCAAATGATTATTTGAAAGTATCTAAGAAATTGCAGAAGGTAGAAGATGATCTGGCTCAAGAGAAGGCAAATAGTAGCAACCTCACTACAGAACTGAAATCCAAGACAGAAGAAATAGAGAATCTCAACAAACAATTACAAAATATTATTTCCTGTCAAATTCATCAAGTGACAGTGGCACAAAATGCTTCTCTAAAGTTGGAGCTAGCACAGGAGAAAGCTGATGTAAATGTTTTGAAGCAGGAAAAGGCCACATTAGAGAAAAGATATCAAGAAAAGATGCAACAAGCTACACAGTCTCAGCAAAAGTTGTTGACTGAGCAAAATGTTGCTGCTGCAATACAGGCCCAACTCCAAGCTAAGCAACAAACAACAAAACAGTTGACACTTGAGTTGGCTAATAGGCCTAAGAATGCTGGAGTTCTGAACCTTGTCAAGGAGCTATATGTATCAGTGTGGAAAAGGATATCTGAAGAGATTATTCAACTTAGACCCTCCTTGACATTCCTGTTAAATGCCCAGCAATTGTGTGAAAAGGTGGAAACTTCATTTCAAGCCACTCTATCCACTGTTTCCTTGAGAGTATCTAACTCTCACCTATTGCTCAAGAAACTCTATGACACAACTAATGAAATTTTATAAGCAGTAGGGATTAGTGACAGGATGATAGCAGCAAAGAAGGTGAATGAAGTTCTCAGTTGTAATTCAGCTGCTACTAAGTGCCATGAGCTCCTGGATGTTGTCAAAGCAGGAGTTAAAGATATGACGAGGCACATAGAAGATCTGGTGCAGTTGGGTCTTCCCTCCCCATTTCCTGATAATAATACTGTGTTAATGATTGATGAAATTAAGACCCTATTGCTAATCAGGCAAAATGATCAATCAATCTTCTAGGGTTTAACAGATTCTTTGTTAGTACATGAAGTGGAAGCTGTCCTAATTCCAATGGCGCAACTTGAATTTCAATTAAAGGCCGCAGTTCAAATTTTGCAGACTTTCTCTCACAAGGACATTATCAACCTTGATTTTTCTTTCCAAGATCTACAGAATAAGCAGGGACTTTCTGACTCTGAATGGGCCGTTTATCAGACAGCTTTGCAGAATCTATAATCCTTATTGTATTTTAAATACTCATTCTTTTTGCTACAATTTTGGATACTTTTTGAGCAGGCTCAAAAGTCCTAGGGGTCGCCAAGAACTGTAGAGTAAAATACTCTACATTTATTAAGGTTTCTTGTGTTTCAACGATGTTTCGCGAATCTCAATTATGTTTCTGCAAATGCTTCTGCAAGTTTTTCCTGTGAAGTTCAGTGTAGCTGTGAAGGTTTTTGCAACATCACGAGGAGGGTTTTCGCGAGGGTTTCCACAAGGGTTTTCATTTTGCTGGAGTTCAGAGTAGCACGGAGCTTGCCAAGTGTCGAGCTTCGGTTCAAGTCGCATTTTTGTTTCTATGATATAACTCGCACGGAGGATGCCATGTATCATCAGCTGAGACACATTTTATAAGTTTCTATATGAGTTGCGGACAAAGCCATGTGTGCCTTATTCTACAGCAGAAGGCGCCAAGTGTCGACATCCGCGTTATTGTTTCTTATAAGTTTCAATGATAAGAAGGCTGAAGGTGGGGCCCTACTCTAAGTTACACTTACGCGGAGGGTGCCAAGTGGCATTTTCCGTCGAAGTTTCAAAAGACCCTTTCAAAGTTTCTCAGTCCCACGGAAGGTGCCGCATGTCATTTGCGGAGACACTCTCTATTTTACAATAGGAAGGTGGAATGTGTCACGTGTCCCTTCTGGTTGTGGCGGAGAGCGACAGGTGTTGGCTTCCGCATTATGGTTTTCCTTTTTGAACCAGAGTGAATGTAGTGGCAGGCCCCAGTGTTAAAGTTTCAAGAGCGTGGAAGGCAACATGTGGTGGATGCAACGCCTAAGTGAAAGGTTTTCTAACTTTTCCACAAAATTAATAAAGATTTCTCAAATGATGCGGAAAGCGCCATGTGTCTGCATCCGCATGAGTTTCAGGAGAGTTTCTTATGTTTCAAAAGGAGCGCGAAAGCGCCACGTACCAGTTCATAATTATAGCAGATGGTGACACCTATCCCTATTTTTTCTTTTTGAACCTGAGTGAATGGAGAGGTGGGCCCCGGTTTTAAAGCTTCAGTGTTGCAGATCGCGTTAGATGTCACAGGCGGAGTCCTCCCGAATATAAAGACACGGTAAGTATGAATGCAGCGGATAAAGACACGTATCAATTTCTAAGTCAGCGGAGCTTGCCAAGTGTCGTTTTCTTGTGTCTCCTGAAGAATGAAAGAGTTTCAAGTGATGCATGCGGACGGTGCCACCTGTTATAGGGTTTGTTATCTTAAAATGTGCGGAAGCTACCAAATGTCTTTTCCTGAATAGATGAAGTTATGCCACGACTGTTTGGTAACAGCTAATGAGCTTGCAGAAGAAGTGACTGTTGCAGATCCTAAAGATCTTGAAACTGTCAGAAACTTACAGTTCACTTCAGTTCGGTTAGGCCGTTGAGATTCGATTGTGCAGACAATCTTGGGCCGATCCTGTGCTATAAATATGTGACATTGGTAATCAGAAAGAGGAATATATTAAGATAGATAATTTTTGGCTAGAGATAGTTTCTATCAGAGATTCAAGAGAGTTTGAGACTTTTTGCTGTGACCAGTAATATCATTTTGCCTTTAGTTTGTTTTCTTGATTCAGAAAGTAACTATAACCGTGCATGTATCTGTGCCTCTTATATTGCTGGGAAATTAATGAGAAGACAGAGTTCTGTGCCTTGGTTGATATTTTCTGTGTCATTTTAAATTGTCTGTTTGTGAGCCTTTGAATTTATTCATTGTATCTGTTTATGTTAGTCATGCAACCTTTGCTCTTTAACATAACTAAATCTTAAGGATAGCTTCACTGTGTTAAGTTGAGAGAGATACTTATTATTCAGGCGCATCGCCATAGATAGATTTGTTTTATTGTTTCTGTAATCCTGTTAAGTTTCTATCCTTTTCCCAAAACTCATTTAAAATAGAGAAGAGCTAGCTTCTTTAGAATCTGGAGGTTGTTTCAGGTAGCAAGTCCCACATTCCTGAAACTTCCCATGTTGGTATTGGAACTTGCACAATTTTACACATCAACAATGTTGTCATCCTTCATTCTTTTCCTCCGCAAGTTTGTTCAGGTCTAGTCCTATTTTGGAATTTTGTATGTATGCCGACCTTGGAGAAATTTCCAATGGTTGAAGATTGTAATTTGCCGACCTTGATGTACATTCCAAGGTTGATGATAGGTATAAATACATGTAATGAAGTCATGAAAGAGAGTGTGTGTGTGAAGATGCGAAGATAAAATGTGTGATTGAAAAGGCAGAGTAGGAGAGATATATTGTGCTTCAATGGAACTAAACTCAAGCATGATGTAGATGCTACTATATCAGGTCAACCCACCGGCAGTGAGCCATCCATCGGCAATGAGCCACCCTATTGGGCAGTGAGCCCTCTTGGCAGTGAGCCTCTTTGATATTCAGTATTGTTACTACATTATATTGTGAGCTAACACTCACCATGGTTTTTCCCTTTCTAAGGGTTTTCCACGTAAAAATCTAGTGTTCATGTGTGAATGGTGTTGATGTGCTTAAGTTTTGTTTTCACTTTTCATGTTTATGCTTCATATTAGATTAAGTGGTTAAAGAAAGTTAATGTGATTGTGAAATTAATCAACTAAGGTTAAAGTTTTGGTATAACTGATTCATCCCCCCTCTCAGTTGTGTTGTGCCTTCAATAGGATTATGGTTGATATTTGCATTCTACATAATTTATTGTTTGCATGTAGCTAATATAACTTGTGTTCATTCATTTAGATCTAGGTTTGTGTTTGGATTTTGATTGAATCTTACATTTTACTATCTTTCAACAATTCTAGATCACGCCCTTCTTATGACACTTGTTGCACCCTTATAGCCTACTTTGTACTTCATCCCATTTCACTTGATATCCTTGAGGTCCATTTGACATCCTTTGTTGACCTTGAATTGATTAGTGTTTACTTCATTGTTGTTGGTGTAATTATTTAATTGCACCTTATTATATTAAATTTACTTAGGTAATTTATTTTTATTACTTAGGTAGGATAGGATAAATGTGTACAAGTCGTTTCTCTCTTTCATGGGTTTTTTTCTTATCCTCTTGGATTTAAAAACTCACAGGTCATCCCTTATTTTTTAGTTTTTGCCTTTTCCTCATCCTCATCAAATTTGGAAACTATGAGACTATTTATTGTATGCATCCTATCATTTAGTAAATCAATGAGTTGGCCTCTTTTGGATATTGCATCCTTAAATAGAATAGAATTATTTTTTCATATCGATCTTCTCTTTGTACTTTGATTTTAGCTCTCTTGATTTTGATTGGTTATTTGCATAGCCAAATCTAACATGGTATTAGATCAAGTGAATGCCTAGGGCTAGTTATTTAGAAGATCTAGGATTAGAGATTAGGGTTGTTCTTGAAAAGTTGAGTATGCTCTTCTCTTATATTGAATGATGATTTGGAGAATCAAAAAAACTAGAAAGAAATACCAAATTTAGGGGGTTGGGAGGGTGGACTTATTTGTGGCTTTATTTTGCAAGTAGATTTGGGTGATTTTTAAAGTGAATTTGAGCTCACCGTTGAGTTTAGAGCAACCAATAAAGTCATATTTACCTTTTATTGCTTCCAAACTAGACATCAGAGGTTAGATATGCAAGGGTTTAAATTTGGGAGGTGCATGACAGATTTGGCGGGTGCTTGATCTTTTAGAGCATTTTTGGTCAAATTTATTATGTCATTATGTCTAGAAGGTCCAAGAACCTACAAATTGACTGTTAAATCACCAAAATCAAAGTATTTTACCTAGAGGCCTAAAAAAATTATTCCCCTCCATTGTACAATCATACAGTTGTAGATCGAAAAAAATATATTATTTTTTTAATTGTGTAGTACTACATAGGATAACACTTGCACATTACCACTCGATACTGCAACAACAGTCACCACAGGTAGAGATTCCATGTGATGCCACCCTATTGTGTCCCCACAACCATAAAACCATCCAGTCACCAATAAGTGGTTTCACACTTCACAATAAGGGGTTTTCGATAATATTAGAGAGGTTTCTACTCATTTAGGTAGTTTTTTAAGAATCTAAGGGTGGTAATAGAATATTTTGTGGCATTAGGGAATATTCTATTATTTTTCAATATTTTGTTGTTGACATCATCTTGTGTCATGCTAACATTAGCGGACTCTTCCCTTCCATGTTGACCCCTCTTCATTGAGGTTCTTCCTTTTGAACCTAATTTTTAGAGGGCGATATCTTGGGCATACAAGCTCCTTTTTTAGTACATTTTTTATTTGGGATAATTTTTGTGTACTTTGTAGTAGTGTAGGTATTTTCTAATGTTGATGCAAGTTTGTTTTAGAAATTATAGATTCTCATAAGTGTTACTGCATAATCCTTGTTTTGGGACCTTTTAGGGCATCATTTAGGCTCATACAGGCTCCTTTTAGGATGCAATTTTTTTTTTGAAATTGCATAACTTTTCAAGCTCTACATAGTGGTGATATTGGTTCATTTTGATTTTTCTCCTAATCTGTATTTTAAATTTTGAGTCTTTTTTATCTATAAAGCATTGAGATCAAGTCCACTTGGCGATATTTGCTAGTGGCAATTGTACTTGAACTAAATATAAATTTCCTAGATCATGTTATACTAGAGGGATCATTGATTGAGTGAATTTAGGGAGGGATCTTCTTATGGTTGTGATTGCATTCTTATTGATTTGTGTTATCTCTTTTTTGCTTCACCATGGAGCAATCTATTGTTCCACTTCTAAAACCTTACAACTATCCTAAATGAAAATATGAAATGAACAAATTGCTAAGAATTAAGAGGTTGTATAGGATAGTTCATGGGCTTGATGGTGAACTAGATGTTGAAATTAAAAAGAATAAGTGGTTGAATAGTTATGAAGAAGATCTTGGCTATTTGTGCTTGTTTGTCTCTTTTGAGTAGTTGTTTCACATTGAGCACCTAGATACACCTATGGCTATGTGGGCTACATTGTCAAAATTGTTGGTGCAAATAGATGAAACCCAAGGATATTTGTTAGAAAATAAATTAATAAGTCTCAATACATGCAATTTTGACATGTAGGACTTCATCACTAAATTTAAGTCATTAAGATCACAATTGAAGGATTGTAAAATTAAAAAATTAGATGCATGATTAATATTAAGTGTTCTCTCTAAGATAGGACTTGATTATTTAGTGTTCATCTCTACTTTCTATGCTACACAAAGTGCTTTGAGGAGTGATTTTAAGATGCCTTCCTTTGAAGATTTTGCTATGTCACTCACTAGAGAGAAAGATAAGCTTATTCAAATGGGCATACATGAAGTCTTTGAAAACACAAGCCTTTATTGGAAAGGTTGAGAAGGATTCTAGTGGTAAAGAGAAGAAAAAGAACAAGCCTAAAAAAAAAAACAATCCATATCCACTTCCACAAAAGAACATAAAACTTCCTCTTCCAAAGAGGAACCATCAAAGAAGGAGAATCCTAGATGTGCATATTGCATGAAATTGGGGTGTGATGAACATCAATTCTACTCAAAACAAATTGATGAATTAAAACATATTCTAAAGAAGGCCAATTTACCTTTAGTAGGTTCATCATCTTCTTCTTCAAAGTCAAAGAAACAAAAGGGGAAAACACTTGTTGAGTTGTAGATTTTGAGTCAGGGAAATGGATCCTTGATTCTAAAGCTTCACATAGCTTCACATAATATGGATTCATCACAAAGTATGTTCTCTTCATTTGAGACTTGTTCACCACCAAACATCTTGATGGACAATAACACATATATGTGTATTTGTGGGAAAGGGTCTATTGACATGGATGAAGGATGATTCAATGATGTCCTTTGTGTGCCTTCATTATCAACCAATATCCTTTCCATCTGTCAATTCACACATGGTGGGGCAAAGAAGGGTGTTGAGTTCACACTAGATTCTATGATCATTCAATATTTGCATAGCAAAGAAATTGTTGTAGTTGTGGATGTAGATGATCGGTCATGGTTATATACATTCTCACATTTTTCTCTTGTTTTTCATTTGGCTAAAGTTCACACTCAGTCATCTAGTGTGGACACTTATGAAGAGATACAATATGGTCATTTGAATCCTGGTGTTCTTTCATCAATTGAGGTTCTAGAGACATGTTGAAATTCCATCTCCTTCATCTCTTGCTTCCTAAAAGTTCAGTGTTGCTTTGAATGGGGCTTCCAGTTATTCAATGCAGCAAGTTCATCATCTTCCAAAGGCATCTTCTTGGGATGAGTACTTGATAGACATTTTAGATTTGTTTTGTGAGTCCAATCTTATAGATTTGGAGGATGCTATTGAGGACTCATCTTCATCTTTTGATATTGTTCTACATTCATTTCCGTTGGGTTCTAGATTGTCATATTCTTCAATTATGCTTGGGACTCCTAATTTGATTGTGGCACCTCTTAGAACCAACATGGAAACACTTGAGAAGCTTCCAGAGGCATCATACATCCTAATTTTTCTTCCCTAATATTCCTTTCAGCAATGGGAATATATCTTGCATACACCTTTGGCTTTGTTCCTTCCCAAGGGGAGGAATGTTGTTTGGCAATCATGGACTATCTTCTGCATCCAGTGTCAAGCATCTACCATTGGTGTAAGTAGCTACTTGAGGGGGGAAAACATGGTCTCTCTTCTCATCCTCTCTTGTGGGGAGTATTGTCCTACAAGTTTTCTCCTTATCATTTGAGAGGCATCATCATTGTACATGGGTACTTGATCAAGCCTAATTGTCTAGACTCATTTCACATTTCTCCTAAGTTTCACTCAAGGCATAGTGTTGGTATAATTATTTAATTGCACCTTATTACATTAAGTTTAATTAGGCAAAAAAAATTTATTACTTAGGTAGGATAGGATAAATGTTTACAAGTCATTTCCTTCTTTCATGAGATTCTACTTTTCTTATCCTCTCAGATTTAGAAAATCAAAGGTCATCTCATGTTTTTTGGTTTTTTCCTTTTCCTAATCCTCATTGGATTTGGAAACTATGAGGCTATATATTGTATGCATCCTATCATTTAATGAATAAATTTATTGATCTCTTTTGTATATTGCATCCTTGAATATAGTAGTATTATTCTTTCATATCAATCTATTTGTACTTGCATTTATCTCTCTTGATTTTGGGTGGTTATTTCCATAGACAAATCTAACACTTGCATGCAATATTTGGCATCTTAATGCCTTTGGCAGCTCCCCATGTCACCTATTCTAGGAGATCCCAAATTTGAATGTGCAAATAAGGTTTCCAGTGCAACTTCAACTTGATCATAAAATTATGCCTCCTTTGGTTGCAATTCTTTTCAATCTTGGACTTTGTGTTGGGATTCCTTCTCACTAGGTTAATATGCTATGCTTTTTTTGTCTTACATGTGGTCCCATAGAAGGGGCTCAAGCTTCTATTTTTATTATGAGACTAGTCCCATGTGATTGAAAAAATAGAGTTGTAGGAATAAAATGTACCGTTACTTGTAAACTGGGAGCCTTGATATGCAGTCTATAATCTTTCATCTAGTGTTGAGGAGTAATAAAATGAATCCTTTCCTATAAAAAACTAGAAGGCCCAATTATGTAGCCTTTAAGATTTGAACTAGTGCTAGGGAGGGAGTTGGAAGTTATCTTCACTAGTTTATATGATTTCTCACCTAAAATTTCTCATCATAAAATCTATGGGACCACTTGTTTGGAAAATAATCCTAATTTTCTAAATAGGCAAGTAGATAGATTTTAGTTATCCCACTTCCATGAGATTGTAGCCTTAGCTTGGCATGATTTTGGTCCACTGCCCTTCACTTTTGGTAACATTATTTACCTAGTCTGACCCCATTAGTTGCATGTATCTTGGTTTGCATTGTCATCTCATGCTTTTATCCTTAAGTTACCTGCAATCCAAACTACTACCCAAGCCCTCATTGTCTACACTATTGTGTTGTGTATTCATCCTTGGGTCACCTACTATTTGATCTATTACCCTAGCCCATGTTTCTATACCTTGGGCTCCATTTTCCCAACTTCAACTATTTCAACTTGGGATTCTCCTAGCTGATCTAATTTTTATTTAAAAAGTATCTCAATTTTTAAGTCAATTATGTTGTGTCTTATAATGGTATAATAGTCACTTGTTTGTCAAGGTGGTAGAGGAGACCTTACAAAGCCACACATATCATGTTTGACATGCCACCATTCTTTTTGTTGCAATAATTTGGGCTACACATGTGGTTGCCACCCATTTCATATCATTCAATCACTTAAATAGCAGAGGGTGGGCCCCAATTTGATAGGATCACACCCCCACCAAAAAAACTAACTCATTTTTAAAATAGTGTTTTACCACATAAACATCATCCTAGTACAATTGTGGGGCTACATACAATGCTTGAGTTTTGAAGATACCCTCTCCATCATGCATTGTCATGTGTACCCTACTAGTTTTTTGTTGATAACTTTACTGAGATTGGGAGTTTTAGTGATATTTTGTAATGATAAAATGTCTCTAAAATTTTCTTAATTGGTGTCTTTAGATATTTGAAATATGTCTTGTAAAGCAATTTTTTAAGGTTTCTAGAAGTCCTTTGAGTTGTATGCATTATCCAAACTTGTTTTGTGCATAACTTGTACTTACAAACACCTCTTCAAGCCCTTTATTTAAAACATGTATTTTTTGAAAGATTTTTGTAGCTATTATCATATTTGAATTATTGTTTGTTATTTCCTCTATATTATAAAGGCCTCAAATGCATCAATTCTAGTTTTATCTATTTTATGAAAATAGATACCAGGAGGGGGTATATGCTCATGGAAATTTGATGTTATAATTTTTATTCTTCATAGTTGAGAGGATGTTGGACTTGAGGTTTATTATAACACTAGGTATTTTTTCTTGGTGATATTACCCATTTCTCTAGATGAAAGCATGTTTATGTTGGTGGTTAGACTTTTTCTATGACACTAGTCATTTACCTTGATGAAAAATGTAAGACTATGGAGAATAAAATATAACCATTAATCTTTGTTGGTTATTGTGAACTTTTAAAATCCTAGTTGTCTTTTAGACCCATGTGCCAATGAAGTACTTTTTAGGAAAGATGTCCAACCTAAAGAAAACCCATCAACTAGGACCTATGAGCCATCAACTTCTACATCCTATCCTATTAATTTTTTACCTACTTATTCTTTGACAATGATAAATTTACAAATAATGAAGATGAGTAGGTTCTAAAACTTTCACCAATGCACCTCTTATTACACAAAACCTTCCACTATGGGTATGAACTAAAAGATAGTAAGCAATCGGTCTAGTGAATGATTCCACGGGAATTTTTCACACCAAATTGAAAGAAACTAAAGTGGGTCAAGGATTAATGCACATGTAATGTTAAATGATTTAAATAATTTCAAGGATTCGGTTTCTAACCTTGAGTGTGATGAATAAATGGTAGAAGAAGATTCTTCCTTGCTGAAGAATAACACTTGGACTTAGTTTCTCTTAAAAAAGGGAAAAAAAAATGATTTAATGTAAGCGGATGTGTCAAACCATATACACCACATATGGCTCAAGTGATAAGTCCAAGGCATACTTAGTTATGAAGAGGTTCTCCTAAGTTAAACAAATTGACTATTCAAAAACCTCCATGAAGGTGCAAACCACACAATGGAAATCTTATTCAAACCTTATTTATGCCCTCTAAACAATGTAGAATCAATGGAGATTGCAACAGAAATTAAAACCCATTACACATAAATAACATGCACTAAGAACTAAACACATAACATAGTATGTAACGTGGAGAAAACCCTTTTAGGTAAAAAACTCCAAGAAAAGAGGCTCCAAGTTGTATTATCAATGTTGGAAATATACAGCCATAGAGACAAATTCCTCATAACCCAATAAGAGATTCAATGTGCAATAAACTAGAAATCCACACGAAAAAGAAATCGACAATCATACCATCAATGGTGACACAAGATATACCCTAGAAAAACCCTCATAGAGGGAAAGACCAAGCCTCCAAAAGCATGCATCTCTCATGTATTATTCAGTAATAAACAACAATACATATGCAGAGATAACCTCTGAAACATCAAGCTCTCTCTCTACCTACAATCCATGTGAACAAGCATGTAACCACACATCCCATGCCATGCTTCAAACCCTCACACATGCAACCTGCAAGAGAAGCTACAAACCCATCCAACAAGCCGAATGGCTAAGTCAACCAACCTCTACAACTACCCTTGTGTTTTCTTTTATAGACATAAGCTCACACAAATACAACATGTGGTATTGTAATACTATTTTCCCCAAAACCATGTGTCTACAAAACCATTGACCCCACATTTGATTATTGGTACTAAATTTTCCCAATTAATCAAATAATTACAAATAAAGTAATTAACCCAATGTTACATACAACAATTACAAGTGGTGTCCAAATAAATATCCAATGTGGCTAAACACATCACATGATGCACCACAATTAAATATTTATTTTACGTAATAAAATAATACCATTGTTATGCAAGGTGTACAACACACCTACTCTAACAATATACACCACATATGGCTCAAGTGATAAGTACAAGGTATACTTAGTTCTAAAGAGGTTCTCCTAAGTTGAACAATTTGACTATCCAAAAACCTCCATACCCACTTATTGTAAAAATGAATCATGTTTATCTTGGTTATATACCCTTCACTTGTCTATGAGCTTAGACTCTCTCTCTCTAGACTCAAAGAGGACCCTGTTGGTCCTCCAACTAATTGTCATAGATCTCTAAAGCTTTTCAACTTATAATCAAGACACGGTGACTAATTGGCCAATGAACAAGAGATATTTGAGGAAATACTCTCCTTTACACTTCAGGATCTACAAAGCCTAGGTGGGTTTCCCTTATCAGACACTGATTTGGAATGACAATTCATATTTAGTCATAGTGCCAAAGTAAAAAGATAATTTCACATAAAATAACAAGAGATTTTATATATTGACCCAAATATTGGGATGATCTCTTGTAACCTTTAAAGCTTGATGTGAAAACAACAAATAATTACAAATAACTTGCCAAGTATGTGAGATTTATCATTTTAAAGTATTGTGGTTGGGGGATATACAGACCTAGACCAGTGTCTATTCAGGGAATATAGAGTCAATATGTTATGTTATAATCCACAATAACACCATCCAATATTGACATCTAATTTATCTTCAAAAGATATTAATTCCTTAGTAATAATATTGACCTAATAGTGGCAAATATGACACATTTCATATTTAGTAATCCATTTATATGTAAACAACTTCATTGTTCTTTATGAAAGCTTTAATCTACTCCTTAAGTAGAAACTAACACGCAGAAAAGTTCATGACATCAAATGTGTATGAAAGAAATGAATAACCCTTGATTATTTATTTCTAGAAGCAGTTTACAATACAAAATGGAGACAAAATGAACAGTGATTGCATCCTTTTATTATGCACAATCACATGAAATGTTATTATAGAAAATATACAGATTATACCAATCCGTTGTTTCTAAATACAAGTTCAATAGAAAATATTATAACACATACTAAATTTTCCAACCCCTTACAATACAAAAGAATTCCCCTTTTAAAAGATAACCGAGCACACAAGCTCGTTGATGAGTTTACACATGTCATCATTGCACTTGTCCTCAAGAAGACCGGTGAAATAGAGTGGTTACAAACAAGCAGTGAAACTGGTTTGAAAATGGTTGCCACTAGCTCGTTGCCAAGAGGATGAAGCAAGGACAATTAGATGATTCATGAACCACCCAAACATGAGAATATTCACCCACCAAAGCTAAAACACCAACTACCAATAGCTACCCTGGTCGTGAAAGATGAGTTGGAAAATGCTCCTCTATTGAACCTTCAAACCAAGATGGAAAAAGTCAGAGACTGGGATCTAATAGATGAATTCACTTCATATCTCCCAAATGCAGACATTACTAGAGACCCATCTGCAACCCCTAAACCTCACCAAGTTGTTGGTACAAGGGGATGTTGTTGAAAAAATAGGGATAGCATCATCAATCTGCAGAGTGTGGCTGCTAGAGAAGAACATTGTAGCATTGAAAAACATACAATGCTCCTAGCATGCGAAGGCCTCTCCCAAACCAACCAGCATGGATAGAAGAACATAGAAATCCTCACTTTCCAATTCCCCCCATTCTTTGAAGGATTCCCATACTCTCTATTTCTAAAATTACACAATTCTAACCAAGAGAATAATGAAAACCATCTACAAACATGGGGGTCACTATCATCTTCTTGCTAAGAAAGGAAATAAAAAATTGACCTCTTTGGAAAAGATAAAATTGAATTGATATATTCCTCGAATACATAACTTTCCTTTTATAGCCAAAACTGTAGATAGATCTGAAGATGAAAGAAAGTTTCAAAGGACATAGAACATGAAAATGAAACGAACAAACAAGTATTATACCTTTGAAATCTCCCTCACTCCTTGATAAGGTTGAGGAAGTGCACCCAAGCTTCCTAGCTTTACCCAAACAAGAGGCTAGAATGTGGATTGATCTTAAAAGTGAACACAATTGGGCATAATATAGCTATGGAGATGAGAATGTTGGAGAGATTTCGACATAGTAAACTTGCTCTAAACTTGGATGTGAAAATGGTTTGTGGAGGCTTGTATTTATAGGCAAATTAGAGGGGATTTTGATCCAACGGTGGAGATTCAAAGTTGAGATCAATGGTGGAGATGAGAGATGAGATGGAGGGTTGGGATTTCACCAACAAGATTGGGTGGATGAGATTAAATGTGAATTTTAAATTCACATGGGGAAGGGCTTAGTATTTAATGAAGATTAAGACAAGTGAGAACTAAAAAATTATTTTGTGTGGGAGGAGATGGAATTAAAAATTCTATTTTATGGGTGAGTGTGTGAGTCATGTGATGCATGTGTTTATTTGGCAAACACATGTGTGAGCTCTTAGCATGGAGAATAGCCCTAACATGAAAGAGGAAAGATGAGTTGGAAGGGTCATGTGACCCTTTGGAATAAAAGTTATTTTTTTATTTGTAGGGTGTGGGAATGGGTGTTAAGCATGCTTTGACCAAGTTAATCAAGGATTTAACTTAATCAATGTGGCTGAACAAAATTAGTGAGTGGGCTAATGAGGGGTTAAAATTAATTAAATAAGGTTTTATTGAATTAATTTTGGTCTAGGGTCATATAGGCTAGGGCAGCTAAGTAAATAATTAGTATTTATTCAATTAGACTAGGTTTAGGCTATAGGATAGGGTATATTAATTAAATAAGCATGATTTATTTAATTAATCAAGATGGATAAATTAACTAAGTAAATATTAGAAATATTTATTTAATTAATGAGGAATTAAGTTGTAAGGTCTAGTGATGAATTATTAATTCATTACTAAGGATGAATTAGGGGTAAATGGCTAAGGGTAGATGGTTAGAGATGACTTAGAGTAATTAAATAATTATGATTTTTATTTAATTAATTGGTGAAGGGGGAAATTAATAGTGTGGTTGATGTGGGAAAATGGTTAACAAGGTTGAGACATTTTTAGGTGTCTACATTTTGCCCCTCTTTGATGTGGTGTCGTGACCGAGTAGAGAAATGGCATCAGGTCAAAGAATTTTGCCCCAGCTAACAGGAAGGAGTGGAAATGGATGAGGGATACCCCCTCAACAGGTTAGGTGAAAAAATTTATTTTTTTCGGGTGAACTCTCGAAAAGGAGGGAACGATGGTGAAAAAGGGATTCGGGATGAAAAACGGAGTTGATAGAAGAAGAAACGGGCGAAAAAGGTTAAAATTTGTAGTTTGGGGAGAAGAAATGGTGAAAGAGGGTTGACATGGAGGATATAGATAGCAAAAGTGGGCCCAATATGCCACATTTGCATACCTTTGCTGACTAGACTTGAGAGCCTTTGAGAGAAGAGTGATAGTGATGGCGCAACCTACATTCCCATGACACGAGTATTGATTGAAGAGGGTACAGGAGTACCAGGGGATGGCAGAGGCTGGACCATAGGTATGTTGTCTAACCTTGCTTTATGTTTTTTGGGATTTGGGTTAGGTTTGTTGGCAGTGAGCCAGCATCTCTCGCAGGATTCGTGACATGGCTTAACCGCCTCCTGTGGATTCATTAACTCTGGCGGTTGTATCGGGCATTGACAGGTTGACCTTTTGGTGCAATGGCAACCATGGACCAACAATTGGTATCAGAGCCAAAGGTTCTGGGTTTGAATCTCCCCCGCAAGTGACGTTGGGGGGGATTGTTGGTAGTGAGCCAGTATCTCTCGTGGGATTCGTGACATGGCTTAATAACCTCCCGTGGATTCATTAACTCTAGCAGTTGTATCGGGCATTAACAAGTCGACCTTTTGGTGCAACAGAAACCATGGACCAACAAGGTTTAGGGTCGAAAAAGGGGTAGGTTAGTGGTTTAGTGTTATCACACAGCCACGTAGCGCTATTGGGGGCAATTTAGTGCCATTGGGTCATTTAGTGCTAAAATGCTAGGGGTCAAGAAGGCAGTTAAGCACCATCTGTTAGTGGTTTAGCGCTATCAGGTGGTTTAGTGCCAGGGATGTTAGTGGGTTTGGTGGTTTAGCACCAAACTCAGGGTTTTGCGCTATCGAGTGGATTAGCGCAATTGGGAGAGAAATTAGCACTATTGGCTCGTTTAGCACCAGATTTTAGGGTTTTAGGCAAATTAGCACCATTAGTTAGGGTTTTAGAGCTATCTAGCATATTAGCACCATTGGGCTAGGGATTAGCGCAATCGGTAGGATTAGCACTATTGGTTAGTGGATTAGCACCTTTGGCATAGGGATTAGCGCTATTGGATATTGGTTTAGCACCTAAGCATTGTTTGGTAGAAAAAAGGGATTAACTTACGTTGTTGAATGCAGGTTGATCAGGTTGAGCTTCAATCGCGAGAGTGACGCGTTTCTTCAATTATGGTGCTAAGAGAGAGGTTGACAGATGTGGAGCAACTTCATTTGTACAGGCTTGGTCTTCGGCATGTGTCAGACATGCCCTAGTTGAGGGCACACAGGGCTATGATGACAACCCTAGTGGAGAGATAGAGGAGTGAGACGTGCACATTCCAATAGTGGGGGAGCGGGTTATCTATGATACCGGTCTTGGAGTAGTAGCATTGCATCATGCTTTTATGTCAGGGCAGCCTGTATATACCCGAGATCGATAGGAGATGAGGTATGTTGTGACTCGTGTGCGGGGAGTTAGTGACTATGTATTATATCTATGTGGGCTAGTCGGGGGGATCCTGAGGCCAGATCGGCACTCGCGGGATTTTCTAGTTGGCTAGGGATAGGTTATTGAGAGGATGGTGACTTAGGAGATGGTATATGCGTGGGGGGCCTATCTACTTGCACAGTTGTACCATGAGATGCACTTCGTGGTATACAAGGATGGTGAGAGTCTTGGTTCGAGTATGACACTTCTACACGTATGGGCGTGGGAGCACATCATTGTCACTAGGTCCCTTTGTCCACATGTTAGGCCGCAGTTTGAGCCATGTGTGATGACATATAGGGGTGTTCTCCAGCATCGGCAGCTAGGGAACATGAGGTTTTAGAGGATATGGTTGGATGACATGGATACAGTGGTATGTTGGCCATATCTAGGTTGTGAGGATTGGATAAATGATGATGTGCACATGTCGTTCATGCGACAACCTCGGTATCTGATCAAGAGGACGGAGCATATCATTGACTGGTACCTTCCTTCTCAGGTGTTATGAAAGTTTGTCATTCAGCAAGACTTACCACAGGTTACGGCTATTTTTTCATAGGTGAGGGTAGACGTGCTAGCATGGCCACTGATGATGGATGCATAGCTAGCACTGTTGGATTGGATAGCATTACAGTCAGTGATGTGGGCTTGGGGAGCATGGTGGCAGATGCAGGGACTACCCTTACATATGATGTGTGGTGGGCATAGCAAGACATGTGCAGTTGACACGTCCAGATGTCGATCTTGGTAAGGAGGAGGAGGAGGAGATCATAGTGGATGAGGTAGAGGAGGAGGGGGGGAAAGAGGAGAGATGGGAGAGATGGTGGGGGAGGTGATGGAGACGATGGAGATGACAGGAGGGATGACAAAGACAGGGGAGATCAGAGGGACATAGGGATACAGGTTTTGGCAGTGGCGGTGGTAGGGCAGGCGGTGGTGGGGTAGGTGGGGTCATCAGGCGTAGGGTCATCTAGTACAACTCCTAATCCTATTCCATCTACTCGACAATGGGTGCGAAAGCATAGGGGGATGAGGAGGAGGACATATCTATACTGAGGGCTTGTGTTGTGAGTTTAGAGGACATAGTGAAGTAGCAATGACAGGAGTTAGCCTCAATGACTGTCGAGAGGGACAACGTATAGACTAAGTTGCATAGACTACATGGTCTATTAGATGGGTTGGCTAGGGATGGAGATTCACAGGTGCAGATCTTATAGGCTTAGATTGGGCATCTACAGAGCCAGCTGCAGGCTCAGATTGCATAGTTGACTGCAGAGCAAGATATAGAGGGAGTGCTGAGGTAGGGGGTAGAGATTAGGTTTTAGAGAGCAGAGGCACAGGTGACCCAGCTACAGCAGCAAGTGACCCAGATGCAAGGATTATTGATGGGATCAGCATGGCATAGATGTGGTAGGATTATACTACTTCTCAGAGAGAGTTATTAGATGCAATAACCCAGGCTGAGTACTACTATGGAGCTTATCAGACAGTTGTTCCTGAGGGTCAGAGAGTACCTAGCTACAGCCAGTGGAGCCGGTCAGGGGCATCAGTATCTCACAGGTCGGGCCACTCTCAGAGATCAGTTCAATAGCCATTGTCACAGCCATAGGTTCAACAGTAGCCACCTCAGCAGTAGCTTCCTATGGGGCTACCTCCTCCACAATCTACAGGCTCTAGTGCTCCACGTAGGTCTCCACCTAGTTCACCGACTCCATCTCACCAAGGGAGCTCTATGTAGCTATTTTGTATATGCCTTCGGGCTTGTGATATGTATTTTGGCCCTATGGGAATTTTGTATCATGACCATTATGAGATGTATACATGATTTTGATTGATATATATGAGATGATGATTTTTGGCAGTGATACTATATAATGTGTTATGATATTTATGTGATGATCATGCATTATGGATGTGCTTATGGATGTTATGGTTTATGGATGTGTTTATGGTTGTTATGGTTTATGATGTGAATTATGTGGACTATGATGTGGACTATGTATTAATGTGATGTTTTGTGGATGCAATGGATATATGCTTAGATTAATAAACATATATTATGTAATGCAAATGGAAATATATTCTTAGATTAATAAACATATATTATGTATGGATAAATGAAATGCAAATGGAAATATATGCTTAGATTAATAAACATATATTACATAATGCAAATGGAAATATATGCTTAGATTAATGAACATATATTATGTAATTCAAATGGAAATATATGCTTAGATTAATAAACATATATTATTAAATTCAAATGGATGAGATTTATGAAATGGATAATGCAATGATGTAATGAAATGATTATGATGGTGATTAATGCAATGGTATGGTAATGATTAATGATGTGGTGTATGTAGGATGGAGGATGCGGGTCATGATACATGTGATGCTTAGAGCCCTGGTGAGGAGCTGGAGGGTTGGGGGGGATTAGATGCAAGTTTAGTGGATGGTTAGGAGGGGGTTGGGGTAGATGTATCCTCGGTCACTTAAGCCATATTTAGAGAGACATTTTTGGGTGGGGTGGAAGTGGATAGGATTGGTTAGGGAATGAGGTAGGGTTGGTTAGGATAGGATGGTTAGGAGGTGGGTTTGGGAGGAATTTGTTAGGATAGGGATGGGGGAATAGTTATGTCTTTTTCTTCATTAATGCTAATCCAAGGTGAGATGAAAACATGGTTTGGTGGATGGGAGATGAGGGTATATTAGAGATGATGGGTTGGGGTGGAAAATTGTGTTGATGTTTTGAGAGAAAACCTAGATTTATTATAGCAAAGAGGATATTTTCACCAAGGTGTGAAGGACCAAGGTGATGATGTATATTCGTCCTTTGCATGGACTAGACCAACAAATAGTAGGACGATACCATGCATGCCGAAGATAGTACTTGATCTTGTCTAGACGAGGGAAGGGGACTCATAACATGAGTCTTTAGTACACAAAAGGTATGATGAACCTTAGATGCAAAAAGGAAGTCAGTATGCTAGAACCAACCCGATGTTTTAAAAGATATGAATACTAGACTTGGAGTAATGAGACCAATTCACAAGCACAAGCTACAAAAGCAATGGCAATGCTCCATTCTAGGTGGTTTTCACCACATACCATGATATAGTGAGATCAAGGTAGTTTTGAAATGATCCTTGGAATGAGACAAAAGATAAAAATCAATAATCAAAAAGACCCATTGACCAAACACATAGCCATTGTATCTCTTGCCAAGATAAGTATGGATTTGATTGATTCTACCTATTGTAGGAACGATATATCCATTAAGGAAGGGATCAATTGGATGATAAGGATAAGAGTCGAAAGATGTGCAAAAAGATATAGGCCATATGTCGTGATTGAAGTTGGTTTGATGATTGATGATTTTTGTGTGAAGTGATGAAGATGTTAATAGTATGCTTAGCAAGTGTATTGCATTTGGATCAAGTGTAAGCTTAGGGAATAGGGACCATCCAAGCGGGTTGTATGGGTTCATCTTATGTACCTAAGTATTGGATACTTCCTTTGTATTCCAGACTGCCTACATACCCTATATCCACGAGATCAAGGCACATTAAGATGTGGGTGGTGATGATATGTAGTTCTGATTTGTGATGATTATGTAGGATGGTTTAGGATGGGTTGGATGTATGATTTAAGATGGGATGTTTTGATGATGATTGGAATGATTATTTTTGGGATTTTATATTTTTTAATTTATTTGGGATTTTGTGGATATTTTAATTTTTTTGGATTTTCTAGTTTTCTGATTTTTTTGGATTTTTGGTGATTTTGTGATGTTTTTGGATTTTCTAGTTTTCTGCTATACAAGGAGGGCATACATGGATCCACTTATTCAGGAATCTACCTCAAGAGGGTGATGGAGAGATGGGATGGGTGATGTTGAATGTCTATTATTCCAAGGCATGGGATGGAAATGGTATGGAGTGATAGGATGGATGTGAGGACTTACTAGATGGTAGAACTAGCCACTACGCATGGTGCCTGAGATAGGTTTTCACCATGGTACTTATCCAAGGCGTCATCGAAGTGATTTTCACCATTGGACAGCTTTATTACACTCAATTTTTCTTGATTTTTTGATTTTTTTTCTTTTTTTATATTTTTTGATTGGGATATTCTGATGGGTCAAGTGTAGAACTTCTTCAAGTGCATGATATTCATCGGCTTATCCAGAGACTGCCCCTCAGGTGTTGTAAGTGATAGGCTCCTGATCCATAGCTAGATGTTATGACATAAGGTCCCAACCAATTAGGTTCAAACTTACCTTTCTTATGATGCTCTTGTATGTTTCTCTAATTTTCTATAAGGACTAGATCACCTATCTCAAACTGGAGGGTTTTAATCTTCTTGTTATAGCTTCTGCGGTGGCAATTCTGGTAGGCTTGTAAATGATTAAGAGCATTGAGGCACTTTTCATCCAGAAGTTATAGTGCATTTAGGTGTGCAACCCGATACTCCTCATCAATGGGATTTTTTAGTGAGATTCTGAGAGAGGGGAGCTTGACCTTGATGGGGAGTATGGATTTAGACCTGATTACCAAGGAATATGTAATAGCTTTTGTGGGGGTTTGGATGTTGGTGCGGTAGGCCAAAAGGACGTGGTTAAGTTGGAGGTGCAAGTCACGGCTGACTTTGGTAACTGTCTTCTTCAGGATTCAAAGGATGGTTTTACTTGAATCTTTGACTTGACCATTACCTTGTGGGTAGTATGGAGTGGAGAAATGATGTTGGGTGTGGAACTTTTGAAAAAGGGTACGTACTTCTTGGTTTTTAAATGGTTTCCCCTTGTCAGTTATGATGGTGAGGGGGATGCCATAACAGCATATGGTGTAATGGAAGATGAATTTGATGATTTGGATACTGGTAGTGAAAGTGAATGGAATGGATTCTACCCACTTGGTGAAGTACTCGGTAGCTATGGTAATGAACTTGTGTCCATTAGATGATGGCAGGTGGATTTTTCCAACAAGGTCAAGCCCCCACTGTGAAAAGGGCCATAGTGTCGTGATGGGTTGCAATTCTTGTGACGGAGCATGGATGCGATCTCTGTGTTTCTAACAAGGAAGGCATTTCTTCACAAATTGGTTGGCATCAATTTCCATGGTCGACCAGTAGTACCCTGTTCTGAGAATCTTCTTCGCAAGGGTAGGTCCACTAGAGTGTGCTCCATAGATACCTTCATGTACCTCTTGTAAGGTTGTTTCAGCTTCTTGAGAATCGAGACACCTTAGAAGGGTACCATCAAGACTCTTTCGATACAGTGTGTCGTCGATAAGGGTGAAATGAGAGGTTCAGTAGATGAATGATCAATGTTGGTTGGATGATAGGTTAGGTGGGATGATGTTGTCGTGAAGAATCTTCTTCGCAAGGGTAGGTCCACTAGAGTGTGCTCCATAGATACCTTCATGTACCTCTTGTAAGGTTGTTTCAGCTTCTTGAGAATCGAGACACCTTAGAAGGGTACCATCAAGACTCTTTCGATACAGTGTGTCGTCGATAAGGGTGAAACGAGAGGTTCAGTAGATGAATGATCAACATTGGTTGGATGATAGGTTAGGTGGGATGATGTTGTCGTGAAGATATTGGTAAATATCTTGATACAACAGGGATAAGGGACCAACAATGTTGCACACCAATTCAGATTATGGAACATCATAAGCGGGCACCTATAGCTCTTCGATCAGGAATTCACACTGTTTGTTGTCTTTCTTCATGTCAACCAAAGATCCTATGGTAGCCATAGCGTCTGTTGCTTTCTTGTTTAACCTCGGGACCTGCTCAAAGTAGATTTCATGGAAATACACTTTGAAGTCATCTACCATCTTTTTGTAGGGCAAGAGTTTGTTGTCTTTTGTTCTATATTCATTGTTGACCTGTCTGATGACTAGTTGGGAATCACCGTATACCATGATTTTCTCAATTTTCCATTGGATGGCAATTTGGAGTCCTATAATAGGAGCCTCATACTCTGCCAAGTTGTTAGTGCATGAAAATGTTATTTTGTAGGATTTTGGTTTACAATCTCCTTGAGGGGTGACGAAGAGGATTCCTACCCCCAAGCCTTGATGTGTGTAGGATCCATCAAAATACATCTTCCACTCTGTTGTAGGGGCCACTGTGAGAATTGCCTCATATGAAAACTCTAAAAGTAGTGGATACTCTGTAGGGATTGGTGCATCAGCTAGCTGGTCTACAATGACTTTTCCTTTAATGGCCTTCCTTTATGTATACTCTATGTCAAACTCACTTAAGATCATGACCCACTTAGCCATTCGTCTTGTAAGAGCTACGCGGGATAACAAGTACTTCAGTGGATCAATTTTTACTATGAGTTTCATCTTGTGATTGAGCATGTAGTGTCTTAGTTTTTGAGATGTGAAGACAACTGCAAGGCATGGTTGTTCAATAGGGGTGTAGTTGAGCTCATACGCCACTAAGGTACGACTGAGTTCATCGTGTTGTGCTAACAAAGCCCCTATTATTGTTTTTGTTGTCGAGATGTAGAGTAATAGGGGTTGTCCTTAGGTGGAATGAGGACCAGAGGCATAGCGAAGTACTCTTTCAACTACTCAAAGGCCTTTTGACAATTTTCATCCCATGTGAATGCTACATTTTTATAGAGGAGATGCTGAAATGGTTGGCACTTGTCGGCTAGTTGGGCTATGAATCATCTTATTGATTGAAGCTTTCCCTGTAGGCTACACAGTTGTTTGAGATTCGTAGGTGGAGGCATTTCAACTATTGCTTTTACTTTTGCAAGATCCACTTCTATGCCTCTTCTTTATACAATGTAGCCTAGGAGCTTTCCAGAGGTGACTCCAAAGACACATTTCTTAGGATTTAGCCGCATTTTGTATTGTTCTAGCCAGTCAAATATTTTTGCTAGCACTTGCAAATATTCATCCCTTATTTTGGATTTTCCCAATAAGTCATCAACATAATCTTCCATGATATTATGGAAGAGGTCATGGAATATCACTGTCATAGCTCTTTGATAGGCAGCTTCTGTGTTTTTGAGGCCAAAGGGCATAACAACCCAGCACTATGTTCCCCACGGACATATGAAAGTTATCTTGTGTTAGTCTTTTTTAGCTATCTTGATTTGATTATAACCGAAAAATCCATCCAATAGTGATAGTATTTTGTGCCCAGCCGTTAGATCGACGATGATGTCGATGTTTGGGAGAGGAAAGTCATCTTTCAGGCATGCTTTGTTGAGGTCCCTAAAATCCGTGCACATGAGGATGCCCCCAGTGACTTTTTCTACAGGCACAATGTTTGACACCCACTCAGGGTAGTCAATAGGGCGGATGAATCCCATGTCTAGGAGTTTTTTGAGTTCTACTTTGACAAGGAGTGCCACTTGTGGAATCATTTTCCTTAGTTTTTGTTTCACTAGTTTCGCATCAGGATGTATGGAAAGATGGTGGACTACTAGTGCAGGGTCCAACCCTAAAATATCAGTGTAGGTCCATGCAAAGTTGTGACTCCTTTGTTAGTGTAAGGGAAGCGACCCGAAAGGTGATCTTTGGTGTCTCCTTAGTGTCAAGGTTCATTTCTTGTGATTCCTCTACAAGGATTGGTGAGTGCTCTTGATATAGCTTAGGGACCTCAGGGAGATCCATTCTCTCATCTCCTAGGGCCTCATGGAGGTTTTCACTAGGAGATACATCCTTTATTTTGATTTTTTCATCATTCGAAAGTGCCACAAAGTGGTTTTCACGAGGGGATGTCATTTTTATTTTTATATTTTTGCGACTAAGAGATATGGATGTCTCCCCAAAGTATGCATATGTGTTTAGTTCCATAATGTAGCTGGCTTTATGATCTCCAAGGGGTAAGTGGTCTCTAACCCCCATTAATTCAGTTGTTGGTTCGTTGTTTTGTGCGACATCAAGGGCAGGAGGTCCTTGTTGGTCCCAGTCAATGAGTTGCGGATTGACAAGCGGAAGGTCGCTGGATGTTGATGGCATGGTTGATAGGCTATAAATGGTGCATATGGAGGATTCGAAGACTATGGAAAATTTAGCAAAAGAGTCTTGATAGTCCTCTTCGTTGATGTGATCGATTGCGGGAAAAACTTTGGCAACCTCACTTAAGATATATTCAATATCTGTGGGGGTAGACTCTTGTTTTCCATACCCTAAACCTTGATGATGGGGATTCTTTGTTGGTTAGATCATCTCAATAGTGCCTTGTTCATGTATGCCCATGTTGCATTGTCCTTTATATCCTGTATTCTTGATGATGTATAGACCTTTGCCATATTTTTCGACAGGTAGGATGGGAGTTTCTGGTTCTTCTTCTTCATCTTTGTATAGCCATGATGATATGTCTTCGAGGATATCTTGTTCCAGAAGATGTTTTCTCTCAAAGCTGGGATCACCATGGAGATTGTCTTAAGTGTATCAAATGTTTTGGGGGATGGCGGAAGTTGCCCTACATAGAAGGTACTATGTAGGTCATACTCTCCACATCCCATGTCACTTGCTTTAATCTTGATCTTGGGGATGGGTGATGGTGATGAGGTGGATGCAATGTTGGATGGGTCGATGTATGAAGTGTTGGAATGCACCGAACAACCGAGAAGGGGGGTGAATCAGTTGTCCCAAAAACTCAAACACTTCTACACTTAAACATTAATCACTTATCCGCACTTATTATGATTAAACAATGAATGCATGAAATCATAAACTTAAACACAGATGCAACATTAAACACAAGGGTACCCGCAAGAAACTGGGTCCACATATAGGGGAAGTCGCGCGGGCAAAAAAAATGCCGCCGGTAACAGGTACCCGTTTTCAAAGAAACGGGTACCCATTTAGGAACGGGTACCCATTTTCAAAAAATTATATATTTTAAAAAAAAGAGCTCTGCGGTCTCATTTTCACACACAGAGGACGACAGCGACAACGGACAGCAAGAAACGGGTACACGTTGCCAAGGACCAGACAAGGAAAACAACAGAGTTTTTTTTGCCCTCTCACCTCCTCCCGCCACCTCGTCACCCTCAAGCTCTTCCAGGTTGGTTCTCTACCGATCTTTAGCTTGTTTTAAATGCTTTTTTTCCTAATTGTAGGGTTAAAATGAAAATTAGGGTTTTATTGTTATTTAAGGGTTTTACTTGTTATTAGAATTTTGTGATTGTATGTTACTACAAACCCTAAAACCATGTTACTGCAAACCCTAAAACCATGTTACTGCAAACCCTAAAAAACTTAAACTATAAACCCTAAAAAACTGAAACTATAAACCCTAAAACCATGTTGTACTACAAACCCTAAAAACCTAAACTATAAACCCTAAAAAACCAAATTATAAACCCTGAAACCATGTTGTACTGCAAACTCTAAAAACGTAAACTATAAACCCTAAAAAACCAAACTATAAACCCTAAAACCATGTTGTCCTACAAACCCCAAAAACATAAACCCTAAACCCTAAAAAAACAAATTAGTATATATAATATAATGATAAAAGGGATAAGTTTAAAGATGAAAATGTATCAAGAGGAGGCATGTAGATGCTTCAGTGTTGATGATTAACTTAGGGTACACTAAATGTATCAAGAGGAATATTGAGGAATCATATAAAACTATATACCCTATTTTTTATTTATGTCATTGTTGGCTATAAGACTATACCCTATCTTTGATATCTGTCATTGTTGGCTATTAGAAGTTCCTGTCTGATATGCCAGTAAGGTTGCTATCACCAAAAATATAAGACATAAAGTCTAATGGACCCAAATCATCTTCTTGTTTAACATTATGATCATTGATTAGGGGTTAATTTTGTGTCACTTAATTGTTAGATATATCGAAATTACAAGTATCCAATAATAGTTAAATGATATTCCTTTACATTTATTTGTGAACCTGACCATAGTTTTCACTTGAGTGTAATGTATATGAACCATATTAAACTCCTAGACTCTTTCCATTCTATGAAATATCACATTATTTAAGGGTCCATATTAAAATAGAACGATATTTGGTCATATGTATTTAATAATGGAATACCATAAGCCTTTTAAGATCCACATGATACTCACCAAAACTATAAGATATAAATTCTAATGGACCCCAATCATCTTCAATTGTAAGGCACTATGATCATTGACTAGGGGTTCATTTTGTGTAACACAACTGTTAGATGTATTGAAATTGTATCCAGTAATAGTCAAATGGATTTCCTTTATATTTATTAGTGAACTTGACATTCCATCACCTAGGATTTTATAGTATTGGTTTGGCCTTTTTTAATTACAGTTCTTAGATTTAATTTCTCACTTTTATCTTTTTCTTAAATAGATTTACCTACGGTTTGCATTCATCCTTGTTTATCTTTTCCTATCATATCTTGATTAGGGTTTGAGCATGTAAATAGTGATATATACCTTTTTGATTCAACCTATCTAGAAGCTTGGATAATCTTTTGTGACATGTGATCCTTCCATCCTTGATACCTTCATGATACATTTAAATGATGGACCAATGAGGATGTGTTTTCTATAGCCTGTGTTGTTCTAGTTATATACTTGTTTTACCTGCTTCCCTTGATGATAGTGTTTATCCAACACGTTTGATGCACTATGGCCATAAGATTTTATGCATGGATTTAAATGTACATTTTATCAATTGTGGTAAACTTATCCATAAGTTTCATGTAAGAAATGAAAAATAAATTTATAGTCCACTATGGTTTGAAAAAAAATCACTACAACTTTAAACTTGGAATAACAAATTTGCATCTATATTTTACTTCAATAAATAATTTTCTCTCCTCTTGTTTTAGGTTCAGAATTAAATATGATTTAGATAACATCAATGTATTAACTAGCACCCAATGGTGACATTTGTAGACCTATGCTAATTCTCATTTAGTTTTGGGTCTGGATTCTAGTAGATGGATTAATATAGTTGCATATCAACATACGGTGTGCAATCTTATATGAAGTTGGGATCATTCCTTGATCCTTCACCTACCCTTAGTTCATTTAAAAATATTGAGGAAAACATTCTTCTACCCTTGACATCCACATTTTATAGTTTCAAATTTACAATTTAGGGAACTTGACATCCACAATTTAAAGTTTCAAATATAAATTTTAGGGTTCTAAAGTAGATGTTTAGGGCTTCACTTTTCACCTTTTAGGGTATCAAAATGATGTATTAGGGTTTGAAAATTCACGTAATAGAGTTTTAAAATGACATTTTAGGGTTTCAAATTCTCATATTAGGGTTTGGAAATTAACATTTAATTTTCTCTCCTCTTGTTTTAGTTTCACAATTAAATATGATTTAGATAACATCAACATGTATTAACTAGTGCAATGGTGACATTTGTAGACCTATGCTAATTCTCATTTAGTTTTGGGTCCATTCTAGTAGATGGATTAATATAGTTGCATATCAACATACGGTGTGCAATCTTATATGAAGTTGGGATCATTCCTTGATCCTTTACCTACCCTTAGTTCATTTAAAAATATTGAGGAAAACATTCTTCTACCCTTGACATCCACATTTTATAGTTTCAAATTTACAATTTAAGGAACTTGACATCCACAATTTAGGGTTTCAAATATAAATTTTAGGGTTCTAAAGTAGATGTTTAGGGCTTCACTTTTCACCTTTTAGGGTATCAAAATGATGTATTAGGGTTTGAAAATTCACGTAATAGAGTTTTAAAATGACATTTTAGGGTTTCAAATTCTCATATTAGGGTTTGGAAATTAACATTTAATAAGGTTTCAAAATGATATTCTAGGGTTTTTACACTTCAGCAGAAGGTAACTCATATTGTTGGAATACAATGTTGTAGTATTGGTATAAATGTAGTCTTTAACAAGGTCACTATTGTTATAAATGTAGTATTGGTAATAAATGTAGTATAAAAGTAGCATGCAATGTTTAATTAAGTCATAATCTGTACCGCTCTTTTGAGACACATGAGAAGCCTATAGTAAAATTGGAGTTAATATAGGAAGAGAAATAGGAATGATAGCTCTAGCAAATTGAGTATAATGCTATTAATTAGAAAATATAACTTTTCTAAGTTAAGAGCAATAAATGAATAGAAATGAAATACTATTTACAAAATTGAGCTTAACTTAGAACCTATAATGTCAGGGCATCACGTAGACATCTTCATGTCACACCATCACAATTGAGCTTAACTTAGAAGCTAGAAGTAGCCCGATTAATAGAGAAATGGGAATCTAATACACTTGGCATGCACTTTTAAATTTAGACTATATATAAGGTGTCAAAATGTAACTTCCATTATAATTTTGAGAAAAATGATGATACGACAAGACCTTGTTAGGTAGAGTGACACCTTGGTGTATGACTAGGACCTAGAACCTGCAACCTTGTCCACTATGTGAATTTAATGATCTAAAAATTTAGACATAGCTTTATGTTGTAATTTTTTGCATTTAACTTCCTCTTGGTAATTTTTGTGAGATCTTTTTTCTAATTATTCCATATTTTATCTATAAATACCAATTCTATAGTTCAAAAACCCTCTAAAAAATGGTTAAAGAGGAATGAAGTAGGAAGGAGAATATAATATTTTAGGGAAATGTTGGATTAATTTAAGGAGACATTGGTATGAGGCATCATCATTTGATTGAATATTATATGATAAACTTGTGCATGTGTTTAATTTTCAAGTATTACGTGCTCTCTGAATTCATAGATATTTTAAACTAAATCATTTATAGATCTATTCTAGATTAAGTTTAAATTTATAGATATTTGTTTGTAAGTTTTCAATATACATATATATATATATATAAATTGTGAAATTATACATTTGTAAGTTTTTTATATGAATTTACATATTTGAAAATTTGCAAGAGACAGATCTAATGGATGACCAGAGTCTAGATGAATTTTTAATAGATGACATTCTTTATGAAACCCCCCCACCCCGTGATCCACCTCAAAACCCCCCACCCCATGATCCACCTCAAAACCCCCCACCCTCTCCACCTCAAAACCCCCCATCCCCTCCACCTCAAAACCCCCCACCCCCTCCATTTGATGAGGCCCGATTGCGGCAAAACATTAATGAAAATATTAATACAGTTGAGGAGAACATTAATTTGATTAATAATCAAACTCACTTGATGCCTCCGCATGTGGTTCGGTTTGCATCTTCGATGCAAACCATTATTGATTATGTTAGGTCTATCGATGCAAACCTAAATAGATTTCAGCTTTGGTGGGAGGAGAGGAGGCAATTCTATGCAGATGGTCTTTCATATAAAGACATCCATGATCTCCACATTACAAAACAAACATTAGCCCCATTTTTTCGTCACCCAAAAACTAATCAACCTATAGCTGCAACAAAAAAAAGAATATCAATTAAATGGTGTACGCATGAGGGGATTTCGAGACATTTTTGGGATCGGTGGTGGATGGTGTTAGATCACCCACCACATGCTAATTGTGAGGTGCCACTATATTTTTTGAGAAAATTATGGGTGGAGTTTCAATTGGGTCAAAAACCCCAATTATTTTGATATGAGAGATTTTTAGGGTGCTGGTCGTGGCATGCCACAACACAGACCAGGGGCACGAGTTGACCCCAATCGACCTGTTCCTCCTGCTCCTATGGTTGCTCCTGTTTTGCCCATGATTCCTGCACCTATTCAGCAGCAATCAGTTTTGTCGACATTAGGAGCATTGAGTAGACTCTCAAGCAATCTCACTGAACAAGCTGCCCACATGGCAGCTGAATTTAGTGGTGGAGAGCATCATGGAGGAGTCGATGCATCTCAGCATAGAGCCCCAGGCCTGTCAGGGGCACATTTGTGTACAAATTGCAATCAACCATGTTATGGTCCTGCTCCTACATCCACATCAGATGCAGCTACAGCCGGAGTGGAGTCATACTTGGATCTACTATATTCGGATGATAATCCTACACAGGTACATTGACCACATTTTATTAAATATTTCAAGTGTATAATTTGAACGTAGATCAATTTTTTTATAAATAATTTAATGAATTAATTTATATAATTGTAAACTATTTGTTGTACAGATCTCAAGTCGCTCTAGGGCCACATCACGATTTGATACATTGAGTTTTGCATCGACAGCTGTAGAGGTTGGCACACCTTACGGGGTAAACCAATATATCTTAACCCTAAAACCATATGTATCTAATTCTAATTTAATTTTTCTTTTGAAACTTATCAATATTATATTTTAAATTAACAAACTGTGTATAATTAAATAAATAACCATATACATACATGCATGTGAAACACTACTATTGTAGCGAGGCTCAGGTCATGTGGCAGTTCCCATGTCTGACCGACCACCTGGCTCAGGTGTTTCTTCCACTGATCCTCCATCGACAGCTACTATGCCTGAGTATTCCCCGGTGTGTGTTTTAAAAAATTGTACTAAATTTGTACTAAGTTTCTTTTTTTGAGTTTATATAAATTTGTATATGCACCCATATATATGTAAGTGCAGGATGATAGGAGTGAGACTATTGGTCAGGTTGGTACTCAGGGACAAATTCATGAGCCATCTACACATTTTCAGGTCCTAAACTTTACTTTAAAATTTTCTATATGTGCAATTTCTAGGTCTTTTTTTGAGTTTATATAAATTTATATATGCACCCATATATATGTAAGTGCAGGATGATAGGAGTGAGACTATTGGTCAGGTTGGTACTCAGGGACAAATTCATGAGCCATCTACACATTTTCAGGTCCTAAACTTTACTTTAAAATTTTCTATATGTGCAATTTCTAGGTCTTTATATGCTAATTTTAAATTGTAACTTATTTCAAACTTGCTTTTTTTGAAATTCTAGCAATTAGCAATTGAAACTTTTGGTCACGAAGATGAAACAGTTATACCACCTGCACAACAAAATGTGGGAAGTGAGACGGTAATTTAAATGCACACTTTAAAGCCTACATTTAAATATTTAATTTCATATGTCATTTTTAAAATTTTTAAATCTGATTGCAAGTTCTTTCTCTTGTGTGTACAGCATGAGGTAGATCCATCCATTTCACGAGGAAGAAAGAGGCCTCTTTCAGATTTGAACTTGAGTGATGATCATCCCTGACATAGAGTTTTATTTCATAGACTAAACTATATGATGTGCACATTATTTTTTATATATGCCATTCCAGGACTTTGACTATCTATGTCGAACTTGCTATGACATGTTCTTCTAGATATATTTCAGTATTTCATGAACTGTGATTTGTATTTATTTATATGCTGATGATGAGTAGATGTTTTAAAGTACACATTTCATGGGTCCTACCTAGATATTTTATAGTATTTCATGGACTTATCTAGATCTAGATCTACATGTATATATTATTGAGTATATATGCTTGAATGTAGTTTAGTATGTTAAATATGCTTCATTGTTAAATATGTTAAATATGCTTCATTGTTCACTTCTAGATTATAAATTATTTAATTGAGATGTATGTTAGAAGATTTCTCTCTACTACATTTTTAAATTTTTAAGAAGTGATTAAATGCATTATGGTTCAATAGTTTTTCTTGAAATAGTGAACAAAAAGAATGCCAAAAGTTTGGATTTTGGTAACAAAGTGTTTAGTAGATCCATCTATGTTATATGTGTTATCCCTCTCAAATTTGTCTCACTAGAAATGCCAAAAATGGATTCAACCTTAAGGATGTGATTCTTTTCTAAAATAATGTGTCATTGCCAAGAACATACTACCATCAATACTAAAGAGTTTCTATTAAAATATGTGAATTGAAACACCACATATCATGACATCAACTATTCCATAAAAGTTTGTGATAGTGGCCCTCACCCTAGAGTAATTTAAGTTGAAGTAGTGTTAGAATTACTAATAAACTAAAAAACTTTATCCTAGGGTGGTGGGACATTTATCCTAGGGTGGTGGGACTAATAAACTAAAATTTACACAAGCCTTACAAAGCCTCTACCACTTCCTTGACATTTTTAACATTGTTCGAATTTGATAGGAGGGATTTATGTCACCTCCTCCTCATCTTAATTCTCATAGTAGATAGAATCATCCAATTTAGCATCAAGATGAAGGTTTATCTTCATTATCGTAGAAATATCCTCCAAGGCTTTGTGCATATGCTCATGCCACACATTGAAGATGTGGAATTTATCTAAGTAGCAATATAGAAATCCTTAGCCTAACCTTCTACCCCTTTAATATCATTGTATAGAAGGTAGATACAAGTAACATTTGATAGCATGGAGGCACAACTTAGGGATTGAGTTGAATGTAACAAAATTATTCTTCCCAACAAATGCTAGATGTCTAGGAGCAATTTAATGATTTCTTCCATTATCTGCCTAGTCTAGAATATAATTACCTTTTCTTTTGATATGTTTGAAGGAGATAGATTTAAACTTATTCACCAAGTTTCTAGATTCCAATAGAATAGTTTCCAATAACCACTTGAGCTTCATCTATGCTTTTTCATATGATCAATGTTGATCTTGGAATCTCCTTCCACACTAAGGGATATCTTATTTAGTTTCCAAGTCATCTTGAGGCCCTGGATATCATGGCCCTAGAATCTACCATATTATTGTTCTTGACACCAAAATCATAAGCTAAGATAGGTAGAGGTTTTCCCTTATCATCTCTTAATAAACATACTCCTCCTACTTCACTAGGATTACCCTTGGCTACCCATCAAAATTTCAAGCTTAATCCATCCCAATGTAGGTGTGGACCAAAGGGTGTGAATATCAACATGGGTATCTCCTTGTTTTAACCTTAGTCAAAGCAACCTTGGCCAATTATGGGCCTAATCCACCTCTTCTAGTATGATCATATATTCCTCTTTACCCCAACAATCACCAAGTTCCTAAATGCACCATATTTCTTTAAAATAGTCCAAAATTTGGGATGCATATTCACATTTCAGAAATACATGATGATTGTCCAGAGACTTCCTTAAATGTGAATATGCATCCCAAATTTTGGACTATTTTAGGTTTGTCACCTTTCCCATTGTATCAATCATTATGCATAGTGAACAATCTATTAACTGCCTCACAAACCTAAATTAAGTTTGGTGTTACAATTATCTAATAGATAAATTTGGTGTTGCAATTATCTAATAGATAAATTTAGGGCACTTTATAACAAGGTAATTTACCTAGGATAAACCTACAAAATCATGATAAAATGATAAGGATGTTAGACTCACCTAGTTAGCCTCAATTGAGATACATTTATCCCTTAAATGATTATGGTCATCCTTTGATTACAAAACCTTCTTGATATATATCATTTGTATAGTCCTTGAAATTTTATTAATTTGCAACCGAGACTTTGTTATCATCTTTCTTACTTAACCACTATAATAGCCAAAACTTCCTTGGCCTTTGGAAGTTGAATCACATATAGTTTCTCATAAAGGAAAGGAATTAAAGAAGAGATTCCTATGAATATTTTCCCAATTCAAAATTACTTTACATCTTCAACATACCTAGTTCCTAGTGTGGATTTCATATTTGTTTGGTTTAATTTTTTTGAATTATAATATAGGTGTTCTACTTAGGGGACCCATCCTTACTAAATAGTTTAGAAAACATATATAAATGAGTGTGCTAACAACCCAAGACTAGGCATAGCAGTAGAAAGCACAACATCCCATAAAGGTTTCTAAACTACCCATATGCAACTATATATCAATACCCCAATACATATAGCAAGCACAAAATTCCAACACAACTAATAGAAAGCTAAAAAACAAACAAAACACCAAACCACATCAACATCTTGAGGGAGCTTTGGCACTCCCTAATGCATCGAACGTCCCACTCCTCAGAGAGAGATTTTCATTTGTCATAGGCCCTATTGTGCACACCATTCCCAAACACACTTACAAGCTCCACCAAAAGAACCTTTGGACACTTTGCATTCTCTAGTCCATGAAAGTTGACACATTTCCAGACCTCTACACATTGTATAGAACAAATGACAATTAATCCATAAACTCGGGACCGTAGCTAGATGCCTCACTTCGATACATCACATATGGATTTAAAAATGAGATACTTCCAACTTCCTTTACCTTCAATCAACCACCTCTAATGGCTATCTAAAATGTGTATTAAAAGACTAAGACAACATGTCTCAAATGTGGAACATTTAAACTTGCATCACACATAAATAAATAGTATACAACACAAGAATTCAAACTTGGGAGAAACTCTCAACTAGGCATAAAATTCTCAAAAGAGTGAGCAATGCTTCTAATGACACTAATTCATAATATATAACGGCTTTTACATAGCCTTAACATGACTTAAATTATCCAAATGCACAATTCTCTAAAATGGATCATGACCTACAACTCCTCTTGTAATGGTGGAGAATGAAGGATGAGAGCTCCATGCATGGGTTCCAAACACCACTTAAATAGTAGTCCAAAATTTTATTGCAACAATCCCAATTGACTTTGCATGCAACCTCTCTTCCAACCATAATCAACTATCTAGTTAGTCATAACGCTTTGAATCTTTATCAACCAACCAGCTTCACAAGCTTTACTGTAAACTTACAACATGGCTCCGGTCTATTTGCAATCTATACCTCTATCAAGGACTCTCAATAACTGTATCAACCTACATATAATCAACACTTTTGCTTTCAAGATGCCACCAACTTTTCTAAGCTTTGTCTCCAAAAGACATCATTCTTTGTGGACTTCAACCATGTATGGCTCTGTCTAATACAACCTACTTTAAATGACTCCAACACTATACTAATCACATAGCTATTTCTGTGCAACAACCAACCAATACCTATATTAAGTCTCTAAGCTCTGCCCAAGCATGTTCAACAAAGTTCAACCATGAATGGCTCTTTGCAAGCCTCCGTCACAAATCTCAAACAATTCAAATCAAGAAGAAACTAAAAGGTTCAATTCAAATCAAGTATCCACACAATATAAGCTACAAAAAAAATTATCACAATTTGAAATTATTCAAGAAGTAGCATTCAATTCTTGTAGAGAAACTAAATCTTTTAAAGAAGAAACTATCTAAGGAAATTCATTTAAATCTTATCCACACAATATAAGCTACAAAAAAATTTATCACATTTGGATTTAATTATTCAAGTAGTATTCAATTCTTGTAGAGAAACTAACTCTTTTAAAGAAGAAACTACAAAGAAATTCAATTTTCTTATCCACACAATATAAGATACAAATAAATTTATCACAATTTGAAATTATTCAAGAAGTAGCATGAACAATTCTTGTAGAGAAACTAGAACTCTTTTAAAGAAAAAACTAAGGAAATTTATTTGAATCTTATCCACACAATATACTTGATCATCAATTACTGTGAAAACCTCTTGACTAACATTAGTTTGACATGACTACAAAATTGATCTACAATTTACATTATGATCAAATCTTGTAGTGGCAATCATGGAAAAATCTACTTGTAGGATACACCTGCAAGAAATAATGAATGTAAATGAGAATGAAAGAATATGTACCAAAAACACAAAATATTAATGCAATATGTACTAAATAACAAAAAAGAGGATACAACTTGATGATGGCTTAAGGGGAGCTAAGAGGATGTCTTAAGGGGATACATAAGAGGATGGATTTAGGGGATGTATAAGAGGATTAATTAAAAGGGGAGCTAGAAGAGGATGTCTTAAGGGAATACAAAAGAGGATAGCTTACTTGGAGAGATGTACACTAGTCAATTTACAAAGTATAAAATAAAACGTGATGGCTTAAGGGGATGGAAGAGGATGGCTTAAGGGGAGCTAAGATGACATCTGAATTAAGGGGATGTACAAGCGGGTGTCTTTAGAGGATGGATGATAAATATTTGAGTATATATATATGTAATTACCTAATTTGCATTCACTTTTAGTTGAAGACTACAAAATTGACCTCACATACTTGTATGGTGATAACTTCTATTGACAATCATGCACATTTGACTACTTGTCTAGGATACACCTGCAAAAAGTAATGTTCAAATGTACAAGTAAATTAACTATATATTTCCATGGGTCGATACAAAATTTAAGACAAGGGGAATAATATAGAAGCTGAAATGAGAATGAAAGAATTTAACTTGGGGATGTAAGAGTATTGTTTACTTACTTGAAAATTTATTCCATTGTACCATCTACATCCTCATTTTTTTGTAATGCATCTATAATTGACTCATGTTCTTCCATCGAAAGTGTCCATAACTATTTATTAGAAGGTTTGCCTTGATATCTGACTAGTTTTATATTTGTTGCCACAACCAAATGTGAGTAGTGTATGATCTTCTTATGTGTTTCATATCTTCAAATGCAGGCACACCATTCCTTCTTATTAGATATTTTCGTAGCCAAGTGCCAACAACAACCACAGAACCTGTTGGATACTCCATGTTATCATCATCTACTCTAGGATGTAACAACTTTTGTTTTGTCTCAACACATCGAGCCAACCAATACTCGGTTTCCTCTTCATTGCCCTCAGGTGCAATAACAGCATAGACATGTCCTACAAAAAAATTATGTAATTCAATAAAGTGTGACATGTATCTAAATCACATAAATTTGTGGATGCATACATATATAATTAATTATATACAGGATGTACAAAAAAATGACAATAAAAAAAATTGAAAACAAAAGTACCTTCTTGTACAAGGTCTGAAACATGATCATGGTCATCTGATGCAAACATTTGATTATCATCTTCAATTGTTGTTTCAAGTTGATCTTGTGTTTCTGTAGGTGTCAAGGATCTTTGTTTCCATTCTTCAACCCATTCTATATTTTCACATGCTCCCCAATCACCTGTAATACAAAATTGACAAAAACATGCAAGCTCCCTAGTCCATATAGTCCATGTGCTTGCATTTGAACTCTTAAATGAATGCCATTTTGTTGATCCAGTTATTGTCTCACAATCAAGTCGAGTAGGAATATTCTCTTCTTCAACTAACCAAAAGAATCGTCGAATTGTAGAGTTCTGACTTGATCCCGTTGATAACTTTTCATTACACCAATCCACAATTGCACGTGCATCTCTAAATTTGGTTGTATCCTCAAATTTTAGTTGCTCTCTAGCAAGAGCTCTTTTCACACATGCTCCAGCTCCATCATGTTCTCCTTTACCATGTCCAGCTTCAAAAAAACTCCACATATGTTGGATATTGATTTCTTTGTGAGCCCTACATAGCCAATAAAACATTCTTGCATTTTTTAATTGCCCTGTACAATTATCTGACCATATGAAATGTTGTGTCATCTGGATTCCTCTTTCTTTTAAACTTTCATAAAATTTTGTGAAACAATATTGCACAAACTCTGAAGAGTGTAACCGGTTATCACTCAAATAGAAATGATACTCCCTCAAAATTTTTCTATTAGCTTCTGTACTATCATCTGCATGTCTGTATACAATATGAACAAATATGGCCACCACACTGAATTATAATACTGAGATTGAATTTCCTCTTGTGGAGCAAGAGTATAGTTTTCTGCAAAGTCAACCACTGATAGGATAGTTCCAATTGGAAAGGTGTTTTTACATGAACGGAATTGTCCATCAAGCCATCGAGCATATTGGGAGTGTTTGACATAATTGGATACAATATTATCCCTAAAATCTTTGATGAATGCATGCACACAAATTTTTTCAGTGACTAACTCACAACGCTTTCCAATTTTTCCATCTTTTAAAGAATATTCAACATTCTTGAATCTTTTCACATCCACTAATTGTTGTCCAAATTCATGTGAAATATTTTCATGCATACATTCTCCTAACAATGAAAAGTTGCCACATCTATTGCATTGTCCAGAAATACATGCTTTTGAATAAAATAAGTATCCAGTAGATGTTTCACAAAACAAACCTGCTACAAACTCCTTAATTGTTTGAGGTGGCATATTAATACCACATTCCTGCATAATTTCGTTAGTATGCAAAGTAGAACATATATATCGAAAAAGATCATAATAATAACGAAATTGCACATGAGTTTTACAACAACAAGAGATTCGCTGTTTATTAATTTTCACATACCAAGGTTTACATTTCTCAAAAGATCTTTGGCTTATGGTAATATTAAAAGGTTCTAACACTAAATCATCTAAGAATTTTTTATATAATTCAGTTTGAGTCATGACTAATAGATGTTTTGGATGAGGATCACGAATTTTAGACCCCACTCGTAATTTTAAAACATCTCTAACATTAGATGATACCCTTGTATTATCATGCCAATATTTTTCAATTAAAGATTTGATTTCACTATTTAATTTCATGTCATACCTTGGGAGTCTACCACTAAAACTCCAACATTGGTTAATTGGATCTGTTTCAATAGATTCTCTTCTTTTTGCTGCTCTTCTCAAAGTTTTAGGATTTATCTTTAGAATTTCACTTGTCTTACTTATCATTCTTTTATTAGAAGACGATTTATTGACTAAAGCAGTTGTTATAGCTCTTCGTGCTGCATTGCTATCTTTAGATCGACTCTTTTTACCAATAGAATCAATAGCATTAGCAACACTAGATAAAACTTGTTTCATTGATTCATCTTTTTTTTTAGGTTTTACAAATATGCCCAATTTTTTCATTACTTTTCGCAATTTCCACATCTTCATCAATTGCATCATAAGTTGACATTGAAATCCAAGACTTTTTCTATAAAAAAAATCTTTATATAATCTATTTGCATGAGTTCTCATTTGCCTCCAAGAAATCTTACCAGGAAGATTATCTAAGACATTTCTTTCAATCTCACATAAAACATTTTCATTTTCACTCCTAAAAGGGATATCATTCTCATTCATATCATCAATAGGTGGGTTTGAAGACATACCTGGATTTGTTTCTATAGTCGTGTTTTCCATATCATTGAAAGTTGGCTCCAAAGACACACCTGGATTTGTTTCTATAGTCGTGTGTTCTATATCATTGAAAGTTGGCTCCAAAGACACACCTGGATTTGTTTCTATAGTCCTGTTTTCCATAACATTGAAAGTTGGCTATGAAGACATACCTGGATTTGTTTGTATAGTCACATTTTCCATATCTTCGAAAGTTGGGTTTGAAGACATACATGCATTTGTTTCTATAGACACATTTTCTTCCAAATTCACCATTTCTTCATTTGCATCATCTACATTCATCCCATCATTTTTACTCTCTTGAATGTCTTTCTCTTCAATACTCATGGAACTAGATGCTTCAATATTCTTCATCTCTTGAATCCTTGCTCTTCTATCTCTTTGCCTTTTGGCTTCCTTCTCTCTATTTGCTTCAATTTCTTGAGGTATCATTACCCTCCTTTATTTTTTTCTTTGACGTTGATTTGATCCCATGATTACCAAGCCCTCTTGATAAAATAACAATTGATACTTAATCCAATTTCATAATTGATGTCCTTATTTGAACTTTTGAAGTAGAATTAGATATAGATCCTTTGTTCCATAGATTTTGAAGTAAAAGGTAGATGTAAAAATAAAAACCCTCTTGTTTTATTCCTCTTGAAAATAGCCCATGCACTTGATTTCACTTCAGAATTGTTCATATGATTGACTCCTTTCAAAATCTGAATAGAATATGACCTGTTAAGAGATTCCACAAAACAATTGTAAGTAAAAAAATGCAGAAATTGTCGCTGTCGCGCCATACGTATCAAACTTGCAAGTTGCAGGGATATAGGGAAAGTACTTTTTTTCCTAATATGGGAAATAACGGGTATAATAGAAACGGGTACCCGTTATTTGAAATTAGAAATCTCCGCCGCTTTTTCCCTGACCTTTGCTTGGGTTTTAGGCTCGGGATAGGCATGGTTGACCGACCTTGAGCCTTGGACCTGCAAATTTTTTTCTAAGTACAAAACAAGAAGAAACACTGAGTTTACATGTATGGCTGAGGGCTTTTTTTTCTGAATTTTTTTACGAAATGAATACCCATTACAGATGACATTGTCTAGTTTTCAAATATATAATTTTTTTTGTTATTGGACATGTTCTTCTATTTATTATTTAATTTATAAGCAAACTAGTCCAAAAACTTGAAATGACAGGTGTTTGTATTTTTTTAATAACTTTTAATTTTTAAATTTTTTTTTAAAAAAAATTATATGTCATCAATCTACACATCATTCTTTACACAATAAAAAAAATATATATTTTTATAATTTTTTTTGCTCAAATTATGTTGGCCGTACATGAGGGGTTTTCAAAAGTACCAATTAGGCCTAATAAAAAATTAATAAAAAAAAATTATTTGGAAAAAAATTATAAAAAAATATCCTCATCAAACTTCACTGTACTACACATGTTTTCCCAAAATAATTTTGAAAAATAATTTTATTTAGGTCAAATTATGTTGGCCGTACACATGCATGGTATGGTAAAAAAAAAGTGACTTTTAAATAGTGGTTTTTAGAAATGCCTATTGAAAATTAATTTGTATCATCTGGGTATTGAAAAAAATTACATATTTAGAAACTAGACTCTGAGTACTACATTTTATATTTAGTGACTTTTTTAAAGATTCCATTTCTAAGTGCTTCAAATTTTAAGGTCAAATGCGACAAATTCTGAAAATCAAGGAAAACACTTCCACTTTTTGGCCAAAAAGTGGACCCAACTTCTTGCACTGACCCACAAGAGACACCAAATTTTTACGTGGAAAACCCCAAGGTGGGGAAAAACCACGGAGAGGATTAGCTCTCAAAATATATTGCAATCTTTGAAAAATGATGTTTAGGCTTGGTCACTCCACGTGCCTAGAACATACTAGCTCACTGCCATGAAGTACAACTAGGTTTAGCAGGCTCACTGCCTCAACCCTAAACCTAGAAAGATTACAATAAGGATTGTTAAACCTTGAGGATTGTTAAACCCTACTGGCGGTTCATTGCCATGCTCACTACCAAAATCACCATCTTCTTCATGTCTGAGATTAATACATTGAAGTACAATAGTTCCTCTGCTCTGCTCTACCCTACTCTGCCTTATCTACTCGCCCTTTTCCTTATCTTCACATTTTCGCACAAGGATATCTTTTCCATGACTCAATTATAAGTATTTATACACTTCATCAACCTTGGAATGATCATTAAGGTCGGCACTACAATCATCAACCATTGGAACAATCTCCAAGGTCAGCATTACAAACATTTATAAAATAGGTCTTGACCTAATACAAATTTATGCTAAGGAATTGTAGTATACATGTATGCGGATCACGCCACACCTTAGCTGGGACTCAAACACGATCTTCTACGCCACAACACGCTTCCATAATCTTCAAGGGATCTCTGCAATCACTAGAATTAACCAAGTCGGCTAAGACTGGTTACACGTTACGTTATCTGGGAATAATCTTCAAACACTATCTCAATTCCTTAATGCGGACCAATGTAAAGGTAGGAACATGATCAAGAGGTATCCACAAGCACGTTGAAATCACCAAGAGAAACCACACAAACTCTAACCACTTTATCCATGAGATTCTTCACACCAGAGCACATGAACTTCATTGTCTTCAACTACCATAAGAGAAAGATAGCTTGCAAACCACCAAAACATGAACCATTGCAATTGTAGGTACTTATCATCATCCCAGATTTCCCTCTAGAACCGTAGAGAAAAATACTTTATTGCAGAGGAATGCGGAGCAAAACACTTTCTCCCTATCACCAGAGAATAATCAGAGAAAGCATGTTTTACTCTAGTGAATGCAACTTTCTCAATTTTTCACACCGGAGGCTCAAACTTAGGATTTAGCATCTTTAGACATCCCTTTAAATAACTTCCAATCCGTAGACCAAGATCTTCAAGCAGAAAGAAATGCAGAGAAATCTACCAGACTGTTCTTCAACATACAACTCACTGTCTATATTACACTTCACTGTAACTCACTTTTTTCTTCTCAAGAGGCCAATTTTCTTAATATCCTCAACATACAAAGCTTCTAAACAAGTAATAGAATAGGACATAGTTGACACCAATGACAACAAAGATATGTTGACATCGACCGATTAGGCACATACTTGCAACATGAAATGGATGGTTTTGATTGAGAGATGGATGATTTGATGGCGTTGTTGTAGGGACAAAATGTCTTATCATGTCCTTCCAAGAATGTGCAATATTGGAAGGGCAGGGATCAACATAGATAGTAACTTTCATGCTGTTATATGGGAATTCAAGGCATTGATGGTATGTGGATGGAACAACTTTCATGGCATGGATCCATGGGCAGCCGAGGAGGATATTGTAGGGGAGATCAAGATCAAGCACTTGACATTTGGTCTCCAAAATTTTTTGTCCAACCTGGATAGGGAGCCTGATGGTTCCTTCAGATAGGCGCTTAGTGTCGTCACATCCCTTGATGGTGATGATCTCTCTTGAGTCTACAACCACATTAGAATATCCCAATTGTTTTATTAATTTAGGAGTGCAAAGGTTTAGGCCAGAGCCACCATCTATTAAGACTCTTTTTATGGTGTGTTTGTGGATGAGTACTTCAATGTGGAGAGATTTATTATGAGATGTGCTTGTTGTGGGAAGGTCTTTCTTGAAAAGGTAAGATGATGTGGTGATGAGATGTGTCCCACCATGGCTTGGAATTGATCAACATTTAAGTCAGTAGGGACGTGAGTCTCCATCAAGGCTTTGTCGAGGACTTCCTTGTGGAGAGGGGATGTGCAAAGCAACTCTAGGATAGAGATTTGCACAGGGATCTTCTCGAGGTGCTTGAGAAGGTTGCACTTGTTTGTGGGTGGGTGGCTTGTGGGTGTGGATGTGGAAGGTTGATCATCGGTGGTTGGGGATCCTCAAATAAATATGTGGCTGCAATGGGTAGTGACGGTACAATTAGGAGTTTTTGCTCTTATGGTGATGGTAGCAATTTGGTTATGAGATTCTTCTATGTGACCAACCTCGGAGTCGAAAGAAGAGAGAGGAGGGATAGTTTTATAGGCTTGGTTGGATGAGGAGGCTTTACCTTTGTTGTGATCGGGAAGTGGATCCTTGTAAGCTCCTAGATTTGCATTGGGTGATTATTTGGGTGGTTCATCAATGGTGATATCACCATGATCGATGAGGTCTTGGATGCAATTCTTCAACCTCATGCAATTGGAAGTTTTATGACCTTTGACGTGGTGATATTCACAATATGCATTCTCATTAAACCATGAGGGTTTAAATTGGTTGTCATTGTATGGTCTAATGGCGGGTAATTGGATAAGGTCGGCCTTCAAAAGGTTTCTCAAGACGTTTTCAATGGGTTCACCCAAAGGTGTGAATCTTCATTTAGGTACATTGGATTATCTTGGTGGACCTTTTGGAATGCTAACATTATTATTGCTTGTTGATGGATTGGATGGTGTGGGATTTTGTACATTTTGGACATTCTTAATGTCAGTGACATCGTTGTTAAGGGTGTTTTTGCTCTTGCGCCAAAAACGGGGTTTTTCATGTGATTGTTTGTTGTTCGTTTTGGGGTTGCTATTATTATTGTTGTTTTTGCTATTGACTTTGTTGATGGTGTTTTTGTTGTCATTTTTGCAATAAATTTTGATAGCCCCTTTTGCAACAAGGGCTCTCTTAATTGTGGTTCCCTTGTCAATGACCTCTTCAAAGGTAGATGTGCATTGAATTTGGAGGTGGATTTCCATATCTTGATTAAGGTTGGTCACAAACATAGTAACCAATTATTTTTCAGGATGGGCCAAGGGAGCTTGCTTGCTAAACTTCTCCATCATTGCAAGAAGGTGGCGAAAGATTCCCCATTACATTGTTTGGTGTTGCAAAGGTCTGTCATGGGCACTTCGTGTTCAAAGTTGTAGGAGAAGTGATTGAAAAACTTCTCTATAAGTTCATGGAAGGTTTTAATATTGGGGGGAAGGTGGGCAAACCATTCGGTGGCTTGGCCTCCTAAGCTTCGGGGGAAGAGTCTCGTTAGATATGTATCATTGTATGAGGCTTCTAAGCAAGCTATGTAAAATTCCCTAAGGTGTTCCCTAGCGTCCTTTTTCCCTTTGTATTTGTCATATTTAGGAGTTTCAAAATTTTTAGGGAAAGGGGGCATGGGGATAGTGCGATCAAATGGGTATGGGCAAATGTCTTCGAATGAATATTGTTTTGTCTTCTGCCCATGTTGTATGTCCTCAACTTTTTGGATTAAGGTTTGTACAATGCTTGATAAATCTTGGGTAGGTGGTTGTGGTACGTTGGATTTTTGTTTTTGGATCAAATGTTGGAGAAAGTTAGGGATTTATTATTGTTGGGATGGCATTCAGGTTTGATTTTGTTGATGTTGTTGGTACGCTACAAGTTATTGGAGGATGTGTTGTGGGATTTTTTGTTGTTGATTTTGATTTTGTTGTAAGGTTTGGTTGGTATTTTGTGCGAAGGGTGGTTGTGTAATGGGGGGTTGTGAAATAGGGGGTTGTGAAATAGGAGGTTGTGAAATTAGAGGTTGTGTGTAGGTGAAATTGGATGTTTGTGAAGGATTATTGCATAGATTATTGTTAGGGATGTTGGATGTATTGTAAGGTGGTTGTGAGAATAATTGTGTCATGAAGACTATGGTCTTGGCATCAAATTGAGGTACACTTGTGGAAACACTTGTGTACATGGTATTGTAAGGTATATTGAGGGTGATTTGGGAGGTAGATGTAGTTATAGTTGATGTTGATATGGTTGTGGGAATTGAAGCATTTGATGTGGTGGTGTTAGATGATGAAGGTTGTGATGTATTAGGGACATTGTTTTATTAAGATGGTTGTGATGTAGAAGATGGGTTGGGTACACTAGCACTATTTTGGATCAAGAATTCAAGGTATTTATTAGGGTCTGACTTTAGGATGTGGTCTAATAAATCCATTGAATCGACATCTTGCATAAAGTCTACTACATCTTGATTAACATTGTTGGTGTTGGATGGGGGTTGTATTTGTTGGGTTCCCCAAGGGTTTATCATAGCATTGGTCTCAAAGGATGTCTGTTGTTGGATTATAGGGACATTGTTTTGATCAGTGTTAGGCATTCCAATTCCTCTATATGGGTCAATTTCTTTGTTCTTTCTATCTTGGGACCTTGTTTGTGGGATGCAATGAAAGGGTATGGATTGGTTTGATTTGGTGATGATAAGGTAGGTGAAGGTTATGACCTTAGAGATAGATTTTCAAAAGATTTTTGGACCAAAGGTGGATGAATAAATGGATGATTTGGTGACCTTTGAGATTTATTTTCAAAATATTTTTGGACCAAAGATAAATGGATGACTTTGATAGGAGGGTATGGGAATGATTTTTGGATTGATGATCAAAGAGGACTTTGGGTAAATTTGGATGATGATTTTGGATGGATGATTAGGGTATCCTTAGGATAAATTGGGATGATAAATGATCAAGGATACTTTGGATACTTTGGATAATGATTTTGGATGAGTGATATGAGGGATACATTTGACAAGTTTGGATGGTGTTTGATAAGGATAACCAAATCAAAAGAGGGCTAAAGATAAATCTAGATCTTATGGATTTCAAGGGTATTTTCCTCTCTTTACTTAAGGTAGACTAAGACACTTAAGAAAAAAGGGAATGGGGATTATTTTACTTGGGTAGACAAGACCTCCAAGAAAAATGGGGAACCTTAGAATTCACTAACTTAGGAGTAGTCTAGGATCCTAAGCCAATTTATCCTAAGGTTGATAAGGCTAATTTATAAAATAACTTAAGGTAGATAAATGCTTAAGCTATCTATAAATTAGGGGATGTAGAATGAGATATAGATTTAAATCTTTCACAAATTTGACTTGAGTGATGATTTTGGATATTGATGTGATTTGATTTGGATAGGATAATGTTGGTTTGGATAAGGTTGATTGAGGTTGGATGATGTTGATTTGGTAAGGTTTGGATGATTGATTTGGTTGATTGGATTAGCGTTGGGATGATTTGGATTAGGATTGGTCTAAGGTTTGGTTGATGTTGGAAATGTTGTCTTGGATGGAATGGAAGTGAAAGGTTTGAATAATGGTTGATTTGGATTGAAGTGGATGAGATGAGTGCAAAGGTCCAAATTGAAAATCAAAATGTTTCTCTAAGGTCAAATGGATGGATGTGGGATAATGGACTTGGACTAGGGTTTGGATGAGGTGAAAACTTTTGGATTTTGGATGGAATTGAGGTGAAATGTTAGGATAATGGTTGATACAAAATTAGAATGGATGGACTAAGGTCAAAGATCCCAAGTGAAAATAAAGGTATCTTTCACTAAGGTCCAACGAGATGATGGAATTTTGACAAGGATGGACTTAGGTGGATGACAAATGATCTTGGGGTAATTTTGAAGGATTACCATGTCACAAGGATGATAAAATTCCTGCTAGGAAGATCAACTAAAGATCAATGATTTTTGGATTTGAAGAAAGATGGGGCTAATAGCTAGCCCAATGGCACTAACAGAGTGACTGATAATGTTGATTGGTGGATTGAAGACGCTAATAGAGGGTACAATAGCACTAACAGTCAAGTGAAAGGCACTAACAAGGGTTCTAATGGTGCTAAATAGAGAACTGATAGCACTGATTATCTGTTCAAAGGTTGAAGTTGATGGACTTGATGACAAATTTTAGATTTTTTAGATTTTAAAGGTTCTTGGTAAGCATTAAATCAAGCAAGAAAACACAATGGCTTGACTCCAAAGGTGGACTTGGATAGTTGGCTTATACAAGTTTCAACAAAGAAGATACACCATTCACATGAACATCTTAAAAATTAGTCAAGTGGGAGTATCATATCTTGTGGATCTCACAAAATAGTCATGGGTCAATCTCAACTCAAAAGTGAACCAAGATTCCCACCCCCATTAATAACTTCATGCCATAGCTTGGGTAGATAGGGAAAATAAGTTATGGACCACCTTACCCCCTTACCTTGGAGACTTTCATTTAGCCCAAAGTAGACTCTATCTCAAGTATAGTGATACGGTGAGCAATCTTCCCCTCCTACTACAGCGGCGCACCACAAGATATGATGGCCAAAAGGTCTTAAGCTAGGATAGTACAAGCTTCTAGGGAGTCCTCTTTATACACAAGGTACGTGAGGCCCAAACCATGAACACTAGTCTGTTAAAGGGATGTGGTAAGCCATGTCACCTTGTGTCTGAAATTACCTGGGGCCCCAAGGCTATCACAATGATTACGCGACTAGTTTGGGGTACAAGTTTCCTTCTCCCCCCTTTGATATAACCCACTGGTACACATGGTTGAGGTCATCCCTTGGGGTGATGAAATCCCCAAGAAAGCCTCCTAAGAAGAAATTATCCCTTGCTTTTGATCACCCAAGATCGCACTAGATGCGAGGGGAGAGCATACACAATAAAGATAACCCCTTCGGGATAACACTTAAAAGCAAGAAAAGTGTTTGCAAGTAGATTTTTGATTCCCAAGGTCACCGTAAGGTGCAAGGGGAGAGAATATGTCTACAAGCAAACCAAACATGACAAACAATGGTTAATTCCCAACTAAGCTAACTTTAGTGCAACTAATCTAGTGATAAAAAAAATAACTTTGACAAGCGATCCTGCACCAAATTAGTCAATAGTTTACTAAAATAATCTTGGATAAATGTTCTTAACCCCTACACAAACAAGTTAAACCCTTGCACAGACCTGCAAAAGTTGTCAGAAAAATGGTGCTAAAACAAAGACAGATAGCACTAATAAATAGATTGACAGGGCTAACAGATAGACTGATAGTGCTAAACAGACAGCCAATAGCGCTAAAATAGGTAACAATAGTGCTAATAAAGAGAATAATAGTGCTAACAGAAGAATTAATAGCGCTAAAATAGTAAAAATAGTTTTATACCTCTATTACTTGTCTAGAAATTGATGGTGCAATTCTATGTCCTGCTAGTGCTAATCCGCAGAAAACTAGTGACTTGCAAAAAAATAGAGACCTATTTTTGTACAAAATGATAAAATAGAGTTTCAGAGGCCTACAAAGTTAGTCCAATGTGTTAAATAGTAGGTTAACATTCAGAAACAGAGTTAATGTTGTGAGATGTGCAACATAAACTCAAGCATAGGTGTCCTTTTAAAATATGTTGAGCAAAATGACAATAAAAACCCCCTAAGGCCTAAGAACTCTGTCAAAAAGTAGAATGCTCCAACCTACAAATAGTGATTAGCATAAAAAACTAGAGACAAAGTGTAAGCAGGTCAAAAAAATTGCAATTGTCATAGAAAATGGTGCTAAAATAGGCATTGATAGCGCTGATAGAGTGCCCGATAGCACTAAGATAGACCCTGATAGCACTAAACCTCAAGCCAATAGCGTGAATGCGAGCCCCAATAGCGTTAAACTAGACCTGTACATCAAAAACTTTCACAAAAACTCACAAAAAACATTAGCTTAGGACCAGGGGGTGCCACCAGGCGTGCCAAATGAAGATGAAATAAAGTTTCAAAGGACATAAAACATAAAAATGAAACAAACAAACAAGTATTATACCTTTGAAATCTCCCTCACTCCTTGATAAGGTTGAGAAAGTGCACCCAAGCTTCCTAGCTTTACCCAAACAAGAGGATAAAATGTGGATTGCTCTTAAAAGGGAACACAATTGGGCATAATCTAGCTATGGAGATGAGAAAGTTGGAGAGATTTTGGCATAGTAAACTTGCTCAAAACTTGGATGTGAAAATGGCTTGTGGAGGCTTGTATTTATAGGCAAATTGGAGGGGATTTTGGTCCAACAGTGGAGATTCAAAGTTGAGATCAATGGTGGAGATGAGAGATGAGATGGAGGGTTGAGATTTCATCAACAAGATTGGATGGATGAGATTAAATGTGAATTTTAAATTCACATGGGGAAGGGCTTAGCATTTAATGAATATTAATACAAGTGAGGAATAAAAAATTATTTTGTGTGGGAGGAGGTGGAATTAAAAATTCTATTTTATGGGTGAGTGTGCAAGTCATGTGACGTGTTTATTTGGCAAACACATGTGTGAGCTCTTTGCATGGAGAAGAGCTCCAACATGAAAAAGGAAAGATGAGTTGGAAGGGTCATGTGACCCTTTGGAATAAAAGTTAATTTTTATATGTGGGGTGTGGGAATGGGTGTTAAGCATGCTTTGACCAAGTTAATCAAGGGATTAACTTAATTAATGTGGCTGGACAAAATTAGGCTAGGGTAGCTAATTAAATAATTAGTATTTATTCAATTAGACTAGGTTTAGGCTATAGGATAGGGTAGATTAATTAAATAAGCATGATTTATTTAATTAATCGGGATTGGGAAGATGCAAAAATTAACTAAATAAATATTAGAAATATTTATTTAATTAATGAGGAATGAAGTTGTAAGGTCTAGTGATGAATTAATTAAATTAATTCATTACTAAGGATGAATTAGGGGTAAATGGCTAAGGGTAAATGGTTAGAGATGACTTAGGGTTAATTAATTAAATAATTATGATTTTTATTTAATTAATTGGTGAAGGGGGAAATTAATAGTGTGGTTGATGCAGGAAAATGGTTAACAGGGTTGAGACATTTTTAGGTGTCTACAAGATCAACCTCAGGCTCAGTTCTTGATCCTTGTTATATATCTTTAAATGTTCCTTATCCCAAAACATGCCACCTGAATGCCAGTATCATCCTAAAGTAACACTGCAATTGCTATGAATATTTCAACATGCTTGGATGATGTATGAAATCTACATTACATCATATATCTCTGTACATTCACGCAACATATTCCTCCTTTGAAGGCCAATTATACTTTAAAACCTTTTTAACTCTGCTCGTGTGGGCAATATAGCACACATCCAAAAGCACCGTAGTTTCCTTAATGAAAACTATTTAGTCTGGACTTCAACTCTAACAACCTATCCATCTCAACATTGTAAAGTATATGGTCAATATTTTTTGCTTCTGTGATTGATTTGATCAAAGCAAGAATAGTACTACAAAATTATGCATTCCACTTAGGCAATGATTTCTCTGAGCCATCATTGTCAAGTACTGGCAACATTGAACATTTCTCAAGAGACTTGAAAGCATCTAATTTTTATTTTAACATTACATCGAGCCTCCCTAGGAACGTAAAAATCTCATTAAGAAGGCATATGACCTCATGTGTACTAGCTATTCCATCTGGCACATCAGACTCTAGCTTTGAAATGCTATGTATATGATTGACCACTTGCATACATGGGATCCAGGTACTTAGGATCTCCTTCAAAGATGACTCAGTGTTGATGTGGCTATCAAAAGATCCTTTTAAATTATTGTGACGCACACAAGCATCATCTACTTTGTGCACAATCTTTGTCATTCGATGACTCAAAAAACTACTCACCAAAGTAATTTGTTCATTTCTAGCTTCTTATTTTATCCTGATCATTTCAATTTCACTTTTACTTAATTTCCTTTTTGCATCCTCCAATTCTAACTTGGAAACATTTTTGTTCTATTGTGCCATACTTCCTAAACTAGTAGAACAGGTAGCAAGATTCATTTCAATGCCTAAAGGAGGAACAAGTGATCTCAACTTGTTAAGTTCCCTCATTTGATTTAGATGATCACTCTTCAACTTGTCATATTCAGTCTACAATTTCTTTGATATAGCTTCACTGAACAAGGTAGTGTTTACAACCAAAGATGTAGCCTGAGGAGTAGTGGTGTCACTTAACCTTTTGAAAATTAAGTTCCCTGTGAGTTCACCAATATCTCTAGCTACCAGGGGCTTGTTGTAATTAGTGGCCAATGCCCATATAACCAAGGTTTTATACTTAGTACTAAACCCTAATCCAAAGTATAAGTCCTCAGCCTGTTCTTTGGTTGATACCTCATCCTTGTCATTGTTTTGTATTCTTATTGTGTCCAAAGCCACAACAGAGGCAATATCCCATCCTGGTAGCAACAAGAAACCACTCTCCTTGACTATTTTCCTTCCTTCCTCAGAAGCGATCTTGCCAATATCCATATCAATTTGTTTCAAAATCATCTGAGCCACCTCCTTCATTTGATCTTCTCCAACCTGGCCTTGTTCCTCATTTAACCTATTTAAGTAAAGTTTAGATTTCTTTTTTAACAAGAGAGATCTAAATTCCTCAGATTTGACAAATTGATCATCGAACAAGAACTCCTTGCATGTTAAAGCCCTTACATCATGTACAACTTGGCTTCCTTGCTCTAAACCCAATAATGCCCTGTCTGGAGGAGGACCAATCACCTCAATCCTCTTAGGAGAAGCTAAAACCTGTTGAATTTCATCTATATCAATTTGGTTTTCACCTACCTTCTCAGTCATTGAATAATCTACTAGAGGTTGATCAACCTCCTGTTGTGATGGTCCTAGTAGAGGGTCACCACCTCCTACCCTTGCACTTTTCTTTGCCATTGGAGCACATATTAATTGCTCTACTAGTCTCATTTCTTGTTGTTGTACCTCTGGAACAGGATCCTGCACCTTTGGTTTTTTAACCAATCTTGCAGGCACAAATTTCAACTCATCAACATGGTCTAGCATTGTTTACATCCTAATGATAGGATCTCTAATTTCACTATAAGCTCGTGGGTAATTTAGTACTCTTTTCCTTTCTCCTAGACCTATGAATCAAAAACCATGTGTCCCTTCTATCATCAAATTCTACTTTGGTGATACAATTTTGAATGAGATCCTCCTGCTCATCAAATTGATGTTCATACCCATACTTACCCTTACTCATTTTTTAATCAATGAAATGTTTAGGGTCAAAGTTTTGTAGCTTAGCTGAGCCCATCCTATACTCCTCTAATTTGAAACCTAGGAGATCTAAACCCTCCTTTTCCTTAATTATGAAACCTGGGAAAACCATCTTTGATGTGAAAAATGAACCTTTCTTATGTTGTCTTAGATGCAGCTTGTCAACTTCATTCAACTACCACATTATTTCAAGGAATGTTATCCTCTCTAGTACCCACTTTGGTAAAACATGTGGTTTGAAAATTGCCCCATATACTATTATAATTGTTGTATTAGAATGAAAGAACTAGTCACCCCAATTATGGTCAACATCACCATCAAGCTTCCAATCCTTGGGTCTTAAGAAGTCCATAACCCTTGTAGATAATCTAAGCCTTTGATGCCCTAATATTGTCAATATCCTATGCATAAAATAGTGTTCAAATATAACATTACTTGAATTTGGGAAATGTGACTCCCATATGTGTGTTTGTCCTTGAATAGGCATGGGATCTCCTTTAGAGGTCAAGTGTTGCAATTGTAAAGCTTCATCCCAAATGTGTCTTCCATTATGTAACAGGATATGACACAATAATGAATATCTCTTGAAATAGGGAAGTCCATTACCATTCTTAAAATTCACCAAATCTTTGTGAAGGGCATTAGCAATATAAGAGGCATAGTCAAATCTTCTATAAAGAAACTTGTGTTGAGTATCAGTTGCAATCATCATAAGATGTATTGGTATTTGTGGATTATGATCACATGAAAATACTTGACACAAGGAATAATAAGTCATCCTGAAATATTCTTCAAACCCCCTTTCATTAAAAAACTTCAGTTCATTGTCATCAATTTTCACTAGCTTGCCCTGATTTATTGGTCTATGACGTCTTGCCCTGTAACTATGCCTATCCTAGGTATACTCTTTATGTAATTCACCAGTATTGATTTCAACGTTTGTCAGAGGATTAAGACCAAAAACTTCCACAATCAATTTTTTGTTTATTTTAACATTGGTTTACCATCACCATTGTACAATGTTTGGGTGTCGGCCTTGTACTTATCACAGATAGCTTAGATCAATTCCACATTTACAAACACATTAGGGGCAACCAATCTTCCCAACCCTAAATTCCATATGTTTGAGATAGGTTTCTCAAGATTGTGGTGGTTGTAATATAATTTGAGAAGATCCCACCCTTGAACTGGGATACTTGGATCTCTAACAACCTCAAACCTATCACAAATATTTTTGGAAAAAATTCTTGTGCCCTGAGAAAGTTTATATTTTTTAGCAGAGCCAAGGAGCTAACTCATGAGGTCTTGTGCTGAATTGTGCTTTGCCCTACCACCACAGGAAGGACCTTGACTCATCTTTGAAATTTGATAGTCACAATTATAGCAAAGAACTCACAACATATGGGGTTCAATTTAAAACAATCATAGAGAAAATAGTTGATCTTTTGAATATAGAAACCCTAGTGATGGAGAATTCAAATCAGCACAGAGAAATTTTCTACATACATGTTCATGCAAGTGCCCTGAGAATTTCAGTTTGGAACTAACAACAAAACACACATTGTAGAAATTTGTGGTCATCTAACTTCTTCATTGTTCGCAGGATGCAAACCCTAAGCTTTAGTTATACTTAAAACATCATTCAATTCCTTCATCACGAAGACATAAGGAATATTGAGAGGAATTGAGTGTGGGCTTCCACTAAGTATCACACCCATTTGAATAATTTCTAGGATTGTGCTAATGTGCTTGGAGTGTTTTCTATGTGCCAAACCAGTATAAGCCAATTAGCCTTTTTCACCTTGAAATTTGTGTCAGCCATCATATTTTCTTTATTGTTGTAATCTCTTGCAAAAAAAAATCTTTCAAACTATCTAGAAAACTATATTTTAGCGCTTCTATCCAATAAATTTGTGCTTCTATCAAAACTCTCTACGCTTCTGTCAGATAACACTACGCTTTTAACTTTTGTTTGGTGCATGTGTTTGATAAATCTATACTTTTGTCCAGTAAAATCATGCTATTGTCTGGTAAACCTACATTTCTATCCTAAGAATTCACAAAATCTTGAAAACTATCCTTTAATGCATCTATCAGATATCTAGGTACGCTTCTGTAGTTATCTATGTGCCTTTGACCACCTATTTGGCACCTCTATCAGATACCTATGTGCTTTTGAGTCCTAAAACTACGCTTCTATCTAGCAAAAATGCATTATTGTCTAATAAATATGTGCTTTTATCCTAAGAACTAGCAAAACTTGGAAAACTATCATTTAACACATCTGTCAAATATCCTTGCACTTCTGTAAGCTATATGTGCATCTTTGACTGTCTTTTTGGCACCTTTGGTAGATATTTGTGCACTTCAAAGTCTTATACCTGTGCTTCTGTCCAGTGAAATGATGCTTCTATCTAGTGAAACTGTACGTCTGTCCTGAGCAATCTAAAAATTGAGAAAACTATCTTTTTGTGCTTTTGTCAGCTATCTATGCAATTTTGATTATCCTTTTGGCACCTCTGTTGGATATCTATGCGCTTCTGAGTCTTAAAACTACACTTTTGTTTTGTGACTTGGTGCTTTGGTTAAACTGTCATCCAAAATAACCTTTGAACAACTTGCAAAATTTTAGTGGAACTTGCAGAAATAGATTTGGGATTTGTCACCTTCTTCCTCATCCTAAAATTAGTCATATCATCCATATCCCTAATTTGTCCTATCATATCTTTCTCAAAACTTCATTCACCCATCCACCCCTCTCATCATCTTTGCAATTTTCCTCTTAGACTTGGATTGGTACCTAAATTTTGAGACTTTGATCTTATCACCCACTTGATCTTGTCAATCTAAATCCAACCCATCCTTGAGTCCAAAATCAAACTTGTTTAGTCTAGATCTTTTTATCTTTTCATCCCTAGCTTGGAATCTTGCTTGAGAATTTGTCTACCTCAAGTAAGTGTTGAGTTATCCCTTTGGATTAATTAGCTTAGGAGTCTTGACTACTCTTGAGTTGGTGAATTCCTTATCCCACTCCTTATTTTGCTTGAGATATTGTCTACCTCAAGTAGGAAAAGGAGCATCCCTACCTCTTTATTTCTTAGGCATTTCTCTACCCTAAGTAGTTAAAGTTATTATCCCTTGTCATCAATCAAAAGATCTAGATTTGTACTTGCAACCATTTTGGGATCTTCATCCAAAATCCCCTCCAAAATCAAACATATCCTAATCATCCCTACAATACCAAGGTCCAAAGTTGAACATTTCCAAGTCTAGTCATATCATTATCTTTTCCAATCATCTCATCTATCCATCTCCAAATCCCAAACCAATTACCTAGGTCTTTTCTTTGCATACCACTCACAAGGTTGCAACCAAAGAGACTTATGGAGTCCAACCCTGACACTAATACTACATTGAAACCCATCCATCAAATGGAAAAAGGGAAAGAGATTGGGATTCCACCCCATCTATATATCCCAAGTGGTTATTATAAATAAGATTCCAAGCCATCTTCTCCAAATGAACCTATCCTGAGACAAACCTATCAAACATGTCAAGACCTTTCCCCACAAGTTCAAGATTTTGTACAAGATGTGGAAGCCATGGATATTTTGCATCGGGTTCATATAGCCAATTTGGATAAGTATTTCCTCATGCTAGACAACTGTGGATCCCAACTTACCATAGATTATGACATGTCCCATCTAAAGCCTCAAAATCTATCTACACCCTATGCCCAAAATCTTCCACCAACATCACAACCACCTATGATGGATCCCTCATCCTCCTCTTCCATTAACACTAGTATTAGCCAATCCATTCCTATGTCACAACCCACCACATTAGCATATGCCTCTCACAACCATACCCAACCACAAATATCAACTCCAATCCCCCAAAGTCACAACTACCATCCCCCCTTAATCCTCCATTTTCTAATCCACCCCCAATTCCTAACTTTTCTCTAACACTAACCCCATGTCATCACAACAACAAAATGCCATTCTTCAACAACTCATTGGTCAACAACCTTTGAACACCAACCCCATCTCATCTCAACCTATTACATCACAACAACAAAATGCCATCATTCAACAACTCATAGGTTAACAACCTTTGAATTCTAATCCCATATAATCTCAAAATGCCCTCATCCACCAACTCATTAATCAACAATCCATAAACACCATTCCAACACCTCCCCTCCCTGATCTTGTCCAACAATTTCAGGAATTGAGGAATAAGGTGCAAGACATGCAACTAGGACATCCAAAGAAGAAATACTCATTCGAATCTAAATATGTCCTTATCCATTTGATAGATCTCTGGTCATGGTTCCCTTTCCAAATAATTTTGAGATGCCTAAATTTGATAAGTACAAAGGGAAGGGTGATCCTAGAGGCCATCTAAAATAATTTTACATAACTTGTATGGAAGTCACTTACAATGATACATATCTCATGTGACTCTTTCCCCACAGTTTAGGAGGTCAAGCTATAGAATGGTTACCTCATTCGCCACATGGCATCAAAACATTTCAAGAGGAGCTCACTGAAAATTTTATTGCATATTTTTCATACAACATAGAGCATCAGGTGTCAATGATTGACCTTTCCAACACAAAGCAAAGAAATGGAGAATCTATTGTTACCTTCCTTCAACGATGGAGGAATCTTGATAGTAAATACTCTCATCCCATGCCTGAAAAATAACTTGTTAATATATTTGTTCAGAACTTAAATTAGGAGATGGTTTTCACTTGCAAATCCAATGTGCAAATACATTTGAGGAAATCATAGACAAAGGCATCACTATCGAGAAAGCCCTTATAGCCAAAGGTTTGGTTAAAATTTACAAAGAAAACAAGGACAATAACAACCAAACTAATGACAAACCTCATTTTTGGGCAAAGAATAAAAATGTTGTTAATGGTGGGGTAATTGACATCAAACATGTTCAAAACCTACAAACTTATACACCATCATCCTCACAACCCATAAATAACAATACTCCCATCACTCAGGGTACATCTTGGTCTCGAAGAATATTCACTCCCTTAAATGAACCCTATGAATCTACCTTATGCAAATTGGTGCAGTCTAACCTCATAAAATTACCTGCTATAAGGCAATATGAGGACAATCAAGTTAAACATCATGCTTGGTTCAATCAGAATGAATATTGTGAATACCATAGGGTAAAAGGTCATAAAACATCAAATTGTATGAGACTCAAAAACTACATCCAAGACCTTATAGACCAAGGCAAGATTGTGGTAGATGAACCCCCTCAAAAGACATCTAATGCAAACTTGGGTACATATCAAGATTCATTTCCAAACCATGGTCAAGGTAAGTCCTCCAATAAGAATAAGGGATTTAATAACACAACTAAGGTCAATGCCTCTACTTCTAATGACTTTGTTGTAGGTCGTATCGAAGAATGTCAATCCCAAGTAGCAACCATCACCATTGTACTAAACAAATGATTTTATTGTGACCACCTTTCGAGGTTGAGTAACACTTCAAGGAGCACCATCCAATTCTTGACCATCACCTGAATATAACATCTTAGACAATTTGAATAAAACTCCTGCACAAATAACCATCCTTGAGCTCCTTCGTACTTCCCCCATGCATAAACAAATCCTTGATAAAGAACTTCAAGAGTCTCATGTCCTAACCAATATCAATATTGGTCAATTTCAGTCCATGGTAGGACATTTATCCTTGCCACACCATCTTGTATTTACTGAAAAAGACATCCCTTAAGATAGCTCTACCCATAACGACGCCCTTCACCTAGAGGTATTCATCCATAAGAATAAAATAAAAAGAGTCCTAATAGATGGTGGATCAGGTCTAAATCTTTGTACTTCAAAATTAATAAGATAGTTGGGGTATTCTGATGATGTTATCGACTCCCAAAAAAGTATTACCATCAAAGGTTATGATGACACTGAACAAGAATCTATAGGAATTATCAAACTACCTATTCAAGTTGGTCCTGTAATAATGGAAACTACATGTCAAGTTTTGGACCTTGATCTTCCCTATAACATTCTCCTAGGACACCCATGGATACATTCCATGTAGACTATCCTGTCAACATACCATCAATGCATAAATTTTCCCCATAATGGCTCTGAAGTAACTATTTTCACTGACCCTCACCCTTTTCAATATTGCAAGATGTTGGAAAGAAAGAACTTCAACCTTTGTCTGAACAATGATATCGCATCCTCCTCATCATCCTACATAGAGCCAGCTTCACTTTCATTACCATATACCTTAAAAACTCCAATTCCCAAGATCAATGTCCAAATCAATGACAAGGGGTGTGGGGAGTATAACCTACAATAATCCTTCTGTATAGGAAAACTTCCTCTCTCTGTCTCTGAAATCGCATGGAAAACCTCAACCTTCAAGCTCGATATCAACTGTGATCATCAAATACAAGCCAACAACATTTGAGTGTTGGGGAGTCTTAGATGAAGAATCAATTGAGGAAGATGTCTCCAAATGGTTATATAAAGATGAAGTTAAACAAGTCATGTTACCTATAGATAAATACACTAAAGGACTTCACATTGTCAAAAATATGGGCTACAAAGGACAAGGTGGACTTGGGTTATAAGAACAAGGTACCATACAACCTATAATTATGACAAAAGGATAGATCTCAAGGACTTGGGTATGGATTAGTTGAATGTACATCCTTAGATCTTGAATTTATTCTTAGTGAGGTAGCCAAAGCCTTTCCTGCTGTAGAGGTAGAGACCACCAATGAAGATTCCCACAAAGACTCTTTCAAACATATCACCCAACTGTTCCAAAACTCCTCTATTCTTACCTCCACTGATCTACCACTCATTTAACCCCAATTAATTGATTGGGAACAACAAGGTCTCCCCATCTTCGACACTGTTCAAAATGATGAAGCGATTACAGAACTCATGGGACTACAGGAACACATCCTTTCGGGGGATTGTAAACTTGGATTCATTATAGAACTTAACACTACAACGTACTTCGATGAATAGGCCAAATACCCATCACAAAAGTAACATAATAAAAAGAAGATCCCCTAGTAAAAACCAATCTGTAGCGCTATTGAATCATAAAAAAGTAAAAATAAAGGATGCATGCGACAGTGAAAACCTCTCTGAGGTGTCAGAGGATGGGGGATTTGACCTTCCCAAAGATGCTTACCATCATGAAAGATCTCCAGTGTTAGTTGAAGAATCTCAAGAACTTAATCTAGGTACAGTTGAGGCCTTGAAGATAAAATTTCTAGTTGCTTCTCTGTCATGAAAAGAAAATAAGGACTTCACCAAATTTTTTTAGAAACAAGCTCACAACTTCACATGGTCATATGCCGACATGCTCAGTTTGGATCCATCCTTGGCAGTGCATCACTTGACTGTTTATCCCAATACAAAGCATGTAAAGAAAAAACTTCAAAAGATATATCCCCAAATTGCACTATTAGTGAAAGCAGAGCTTCAAAGGTTGTTAGCAGTGGGGTTCATTTGGCCTATTGACTATCCTGAACGGTATCCAATTTAGCTCCAGTATCCAAGGTAACTAGGGACATTCATGTCTGCACAGACTTTAGAGATCTAAACAAAGTGTGTTTGAAAGATGATTTTACTTTGTCAAACATCAACATCATTGTAGTTCTCACTGCAGGACATGAGATACTCTCACTTATGGATAGATTTTCTAGCTATAATCAGATTCATATTGCACCAGAAGATCAGCACAAAAAATCCTTTATTTAGTATAAATCAAATTTAGAAGTTCATCATAAATATATTATTTTTCAATCTCTCTTCATAAAATATATCTTGTAGGATAAGTGCCTCATCTGTATATTCTATGATTGATCTTTTTCTATGTTTACCTATGCATTCATTAGAGAAGTGTGCCATGATGTTTCAAAGCATTTACTGAATGTAATTAAAGTTGAACATATCTTTCCTATTGTCTATTGTGTTGTGGGTAAGTGCAAAAAGTTGGGGGGCCAAAATTTTTTCAAAAAAAATTAATACATAACGCGAGCGCGTTATAACACGCTTGCATTATAACGTGAGCGCGTTATGTTTAATTATATATATAAAAAAAGAGCATTTCTGCTCATTTCATTTCTTTATTTTCCTCTAAACCCGTGGCCTACAAACCCTAAGGAGCGCGCTCGCATTTTTGAAGACTCAATTCAACACCAAAATCTTACCGATTCATCGCCAAAATGCCGCCACGACGTCGAGTAGGCCAAAGGAGTGAGTTTTTTTTTTTTTAAATTTGTTTCTAAATAGGTAGGTTTGAGTTGATTTTTTATGTAAATTTCCTTAATTCTCAAAAAATGTTAATGCACCTCCTCCTCCTCAAAATCCACAAAATCCTGAAGAGGAAATACCTACTGAAAAACAACCTGAACAAAAAAATCCTCCATCCATTCCTCGACATGCCTCTGGAACACAAGAAAATCTAATGGGGCAAATTGAAAACAATAAAAAAGAAATTGAAGACATAATTGCAAGGTTGAAAGATCCTTCAACTTCAATCTTGCATAGGTCCACGCTTGCTCAATCTCTTGAATCTATGTTATCAAATGTAGATTCAATTAGCAAGCAAATATCTAGTTGGTCAGATAAGAGGATAGAGTTTAGAGAGTGTTATGCAGACAAGCTATCATATGAAGATGTGAAAAAGTTACAAATTACAAAATTAGACTTGTGTTCCATTTTCACAAACCCACAAACAAATCAACCTCCACCCATTACATGCAAGAGGTTCCCTATCCATTGGTGCAACAACCCAGCGATAAGGGACAATTTTGAGCAGAGGTGGTGGATGGTTTTTGACCATCCTCCATGCAATAATAATGAGGTCCCGTAATACTTTTTGAGGAAACTTTACTGTGAGTTTGTCCTCAATAAAGTGCCAAACTATTTTGATATGTGGGACTTCCAGGGTAGAGGTGGGGGGTCAGCACAAGATAGACCAGGGGCACGTGTTGACCCACAGCGGCCAATGAGATGAGTAATCAGCAGACCAGCCCATGAGCATGTTTCTATCCCTTCCATTGTGAAGGAGAGTATTGAGGTCGATACACTTTAGTCCATTAGTGCCTTGACCCAGAGCATCATAGAGCATGCCAGTCCTATAACACAGCGTGGGTAGGGAGATAGTGTGAGGAGTAGAGTCCCACCCCATGCTTGTCAAACTTGCGGGTCAACCTGTGGTTATGACCCCATGGATAGTCAGGATGCAGGTGCACAGGCTACATCTGCAGCTGAGTAGATGGTGATGACAAATACCCTCCTCAGTGAGACTTTCGGCCTTGATACTCAGGTAAATATTAGCAAGTTCATTGAATTTAATTTATTAAATTTTATTTTTGAAATGCAAGATTAGCTAATTTAGTTTGATGATTTTAATGAAATTTCAGGGTCATAGCATTGATGCAATTTTTAGTGGTTCTCCACCTGCATATTACACTACATCATCTACTGTCGAGGTATGTAACTAGTAAACAATTATAAATATTACATGTGAATAGCATCGTTATATGAATGGTATTCTAATATCTGATTTTGGATGTTGAATAGGTTAATATTGGAGATTTCACGGCAACACCTGCCAGCAGTGGTGGACTTCAAAGCTTCACGGAGGTAATAAAATAAATAGTTTAATGAATGAATTATACTTACTAGATTTTTGTATGTGACTTGTGTGCTTTATTGTGTGTACTTCCATGTTTAGGTGAACGTGTGTGTATAGTAGGAGCCATGATTTACATCACTATTATAGTTTTCGTAATTGAATAATGTTGTTTTATTTCTAGATGATGCAGGCTGCGGAGACACCTCCCAATGTTCATAGGGCAATGGAGCATGGTGTGACTTATGCGATTCATAGCTCCATGCCATTGACAGGGGTATGAGGCAAATTAGTAAATTTCAATTTACATTCATTGTTATAGTTGTTTATTTTTGAGAAATCAAAAGATTATTGATTTGAAGTTTAATTTCTATCTGGATGGTTTCTATAGGACATGACATCACCACAGCCTATTCCTGCTACTAAGGCAAGTGAGGAGACAGATTATATGGTAGCGGTAAGTGATTATTTTGTTAAATGTTTCATTTTTTATAACATGTAATTTGTATATATTAATGTATATACTTTTTATTGTAACAACTAAAGATGCAGAAAGAACTAAATAGGAGGAGCAGCCCTCGGGTTCGTAGTAGACCACCCACATATGCGTCTCCATCCCCTAGAAGATCAAAGGTTGTCCGTGATCTATTCTCTTCGCCAACCAGAGGGGAATGACTTTTTATTGTGTTCCTTTGTTGTATGCATATATGGCATTTGTGGAAATATATTTTGTATTGCATATAGTTGACATTGTATGCCTATATGGCTATTTTGTATATATCTTATACTTATATCAACAGATGTTGATGTATGCCTATATGGATATTTGGTTAATACAAATCTTTTTTATTGATGGCATCCATACTTGCATTATAAATCCATGTTTGAATGGATATTTGTAGATGGCTACTTCAAACATTTAAAGTCCAATTGTATTACATAGGATGTTTGTTGATCCAATAAGCCAGCTATTGTTATTCAAGTATCACCTAGACCTCATTTTGGAACTAAAAGATAAAAGTTGTATTTAAAATAAAAATGAATCATCATGTTGAACAAAAAATATTCATATTCTTTATGAGTTTCTCAATTGAAAATATTCAAATGAGTATGCTAATCCATATTCTTTATGAGTTGGTCAATTAAAAATATTTCTTAATTTCTTGTTATTATACCATATTGGGATGCAAAGAGTATATTTGTTGTTTTGAATAAGATAGTCAAAATCATATGCTTATGAACACCTGATGACCATTGTGGTTATTAAATGTAATTCCTCTTGCATATAAGGCGAGGTTATGAGATTACATTGAGTCTTACCTAATTTTAGTATGCAACATAACATTGGGGCTATAGGCTTCCATAAGTCATCAACAATCAAGGTTCAAGGTCGTCATTGAAGTCAAAGGGTCAAGGTTGTTTGTCATTGATGTCAAGGTTGATGCCATGATGTTGATAAGGTGATATAGTGATTCAAGGTAGGTGACGGTCATGAGGTGCATGATGTTGTGAATATGGTTTTCATGATAAGGTCTCTCAATTCATGTTGATGTTGCACAAGACAAACATGGTTCATATGATGCAAGGTTCATGTTCATGGTGGATGTGGTTTTGTTCATGCAAGGTTTTGTTGTGAATATGGTTTTCATGATAAGGTCTATCTTGAAAGGTTGATATGATGCACGGTTCATATTCATGGTGGATGTGGTTTTGTTCTTGCAATAAGAAGTTAGAGAAAACACAAGCTTTCATAATCATAATCTTATTGATAGTTAGGGTTTGCATATTAGGCATTAAACCGTAAAAAGAATCTACTTTTCTTAAGACTTTAAAACCCTCAATTGCTTGTTGTGTGTAAAGTGTACTTTTGTTTTAATTTAATATTGACTTATAATCAGAAGTTACTATCACTTAAATCAACCTACTAAAGGGTCTTTAAGTCATTAGTTCACTGACACTTCAACCTAACTCAACCAGCATCTCTGGTAAACTCTCATAAGCTCGAGCGCCATATCATAATCGAAGGTCATATTTAATTGATATGAGGGCAGGAAAAGGGATTGGAAGGTCAGTATTTAAAAGGAATTTTGAATACAAACAATCATCTCTATGCTATTGAATTTGATGGGCATGCCTTTATAAAAGGATAAAAGATAGCTTTATGCAGGATATCATGGTATTTGTAGTGTTTGAAGATTGAAGACTATTTAGTGTTTGTAGCTCGGATTGTTTTGGCATGTTTGGGTGTGAAACAGGACCATGCCTAGCCTAAACTTACCCATCTAGATGCGTTGGAATTGTCAGTTTGGCCACACGAGGAGAAGAACAAAAGTTACACCCCTTTGCAACTTTACACTGCCTCCTTTTGACGATTTTTGGGGCAGCAGAAAAACTTTCACCACGGGCAAACGCCTTAGAGATATAAAAAATTGAGAGAGGTGATTGTAGAGGGACCCTACATAATAGCGTTGCCTCAGATAGAATGTATCTAAGTGATATAGTTTCTGAGTAACAACTCATCAAAGATTGCTGCTTTTTTGCACTTTGGACTCTTTAGGGATATCGCCAGTACAATGTAGTTCAGACTGTTTCGGCATGTTTGGGTGCAAAACAAGACCATTCCTAGCCTAAACGTACCCATCCAAACGTGTTGGAACTATCATTTTGGCCACATGAGGAGAAGAACAAAAGTTACACCCCTTTGCAACTTTACACTGCCTCCTTATGATTTTTGGGGTAGCAGAAAACCTTTCACCACGGGCAAACGCCTTAGAGATATAAAAAATGAGAGAGGTTATTGTAGAGGGACCCTACATGATCACTTTGCCTCAAACGAAATGTATCTAAGTGACACAATTTTTGAATAACAGCTCGTCAAAGATTGCTGCCTTTTTGCACTTTGGACTCTTTAGGGATATCACTGATATAATGTAGCTCAGATTGTTTTGGCATGTTTGGGTGCAAAAAAGGACCATGCCTAGCCTAAACGTACCCATCCAGATGCGTTGGAACTGTCATTTTGGCCACACGAGGAGAAGAACAAAAGTTACACCCCTTTGCAACTTTACACTGCCTCCTTCTGACGATTTTTGGGGTAGCAGAAAACCTTTCACCACGGGCAAACGCCTTAGAGATATAAAAAATTGAGAGAGGTTATTGTAGAGGGACCCTACATGATCACTTTTCCTCAAACAGAATGTATCTAAGTGACACAGTTTCTGAATAACAGCTCATCAAAGATTGTTATCTTTTTACACTTTGGACTCTTTAGGGATATCGCCGGTACAATGTAGCTCATACTATTTCGGCATGTTTGGCTGCAAAACAAGACCATGCCTAGTCTAAACGTACCCATCCAGATGCGTTGGAACTGTCATTTTGGCCACACGAGGAGAAGAACAAAAGTTACACCCCTTTGCAACTTTACACTGCCTCCTTCTGACAATTTTTGGGGCAGCAGAAAACCTTTCACCACGGGAAAACACCTTAGAGATATAAAAACCTGAGAGAGGTTAATGTAGAGGGACCCTACGTGATCATGTTACCTTAGACAGAATGTATCTAAGTGACACGGTTTCTGAGTAACAACTCGTCAAAGATTGCTGCCTTTTGCACTTTGGACTCTTCAGGGATATCACTGGTACAATGTAGCTCAGATTGTTTCAGCATGTTTGGGTGCAAAACAGGACCATACCTAGCCTAAACGTACCATCCCAATGCGTTGGAACTGTCAGTTTGGTCGCAGCAGGAGCAGGATGAAAGTTACACCCCTTTGCAACTTTACACTACCTCCTTGTGACGATTTTTGGGGCAGCAGAAAACCTTTCACCACAGGCAAACGCCTCAGAGATATAAAAAATTGAGAGAGGTTATTGTAGAGGGACTCTACATGATCACGTTGCCTCATACGAAATATTTCTAAGTGACATGATTTTTGAGTAACATCTCATCAAAGATTGCTATCTTTTTACACTTTGGACTCTTCAGGGATATCGTCGGTACAATGTAGCTTAGACTGTTTCGACATGTTTGAGTGAAAAAAAGGACCATGCCTAGCATAAATGTACCCATCCAGACGCGTTGGAATAGTCAGTTTGGTCACATCAAGAGCAGGACGAAAGTTACACCCCTTTGCAACTTTACGCTACCTCCTTTTGACAATTTTTGGGGTGGCAAAAAACCTTTCACCACGGGTAAACGCCTCAAAGATATAAAACACTGAGAGAGGTTATTGTAGAGGGACTCTACATGATCATATTTCCTTAGATAGAATGTTTCTAAGTGACACTATTTTTGAGTAACATTTCGTCAAAGATTGCTGCCTTTTTGCACTTTGGACTCTTCAGGGATATCGTCGGTACAATGTAGCTCAGACTATTGTGGCATATTTAGGTGAAAAAAAGGACCATGCCTAGTGTAAATGTATCCATCTAGACACGTTGGAACAGTTAGTTTGGTCGCATCAGAAGCAGGATGAAAGTTACACCCCTTTGCAACTTTACACTACCTCCTTCTGATGATTTTTGGGGCAGCAGAAAACCTTTCACCATGGGCAAACGCCTCAGAGATATAAAAAACTGAGAGAGGTTATTGTAGAGGAACCCTACATGATCGTGTTTCCTTAGATGGAATGTTTCTAAGTGTCATGGTTTTCGAGTAACATTTCATCAAAGATTGCTACCTTTTTGCACTTTGGACTCTTCAGGGATATCATTGGTACAATGTAGCTCAGACTGTTTCGACATGTTTGGGTGAAAAATAGGACCATGCCTACCGTAAATGTACCCATCCAGATGGATTGGAATAGTCAGTTTGGTCGCATCAAGAGTAGGACAAAAGTTACACCCCTTTGCAATTTTACACTGCCTCCTTCTGATGATTTTTGGGGCAGCAAAAAACCTTTCACCAAGACACCTAAGACACCTATTTTCTAGTCTCTATCTACCTAGTTGACATATCATATATACCTAAGACACAATTAGAGACACCTATTATCTAACTAGAAACCAAGACACCTATATTGTATACATTACCTAGATTTTATACATTATTCTCAGGATCAACTTCATCCATCACTTAGGTCTAACCCCATGAAGCATAACATGATGATGTAAAAATGTGTATATGTGTAAAAATGCAGCAACAAATAAAAAAAGACAAACCTTACAAATTAATGTGCATACTTACAACTCAATGTAACATGACTTTACAAAATCAATGTGAATACTTATAAATTAATCCAATGAACCATCCAAGTTTGCTCTACTATTTATTGTGTCAAGTATTCCTTCATGGTCAGACTCACACACCTTCCACAAGGTCTTGTTCAAAGGTCTACCCTGATACTGTATCAAATGAACATTGGATGCCACAACAAGGTTCGAGTAATGAAGAATCTTCCAATGCGTGTCAAAGTCTTGAAATAGCCAAACATTAACACTCTTATGTGGGTACCTTCTAAGCCATGTTCTAGTAATAACCACTGATCCTGTAGGGTATTTGATGTTTTCTCCATCTGTAACTGGGGCCTCCAATTTCTTTTTGGCCTCAACACAATGACATAAGTAATAATTTGTTCCCTCTTCATTATCTTCATCTGCAATAACTACATATACGTGCCCTACATTGATATATGTAGAAAATTAGATGAAATTAGTCAACATTACAAAAACACTACAAAGTAAGATGACATTAGGAATTTTAAAAACTATGCAAATAGATATACTACCTGGTTGAACTAGATCTGATATGTGGTCAAAGTCAACTGATGATTCCATCTGTGTTAGTTCCAGTGTCGTCGGGGGTTGATACGTGTCAAGTGGGCTAAGATAACTTAAATGTCATTCGTCAACCCACTCCTTTGACTCACATTCATCCCAGGCTTGAATTGTACAGGAAGAATAAAAGCATGACATCTTTCGCATATGGATACTCCATGAACCTGCAATTAAGCTTCTTAAAGAGTGCATCTCACTTGATCCTGTCAGTGTAGAACAGTCCTCATATGGTGCAATGTTAGTATCATCTATCAACCAAAAAAATCTACGAATTGAAGACTTACCTTCATTACTTGGACCCATGGAAGCATTACACCACTCGATAATCAATTTTGCATCTGTCAACTTTGCATTGTCTTTATACTTTAACTCTTCTCATGCTATGGCTCTTTTAATACATGCTCCTGCACCATCATGCTCCCCCTTTCCATGCTTGGCCTCACAAAAGTTCCACATATGCTAAATACCTATAAAATTATGCCTCCTACTTAGCCAATAGAAATTCTGCGAGTTCTTGAATTGTGATGCATAGTTATCTGATCATATGATATGTTGACTAAATGATATGCTCCTTCTAGCCAAATCATTGTAGAACACCTAAAAGCAACCTTGCACGAACTCCGTAGAATGCATGCAATCATCACTGATATAGAAATTATACTCCCTTATGATCTTTCTATCATCCTCTCTACTATCATTCGCATGAATGAATGCGATGTGCACAAATATAGAAACTTGTGTGGAGTTGTAATATTGTGATTGCACCTCACGCTGTGGCTGTAGACTATAGTTCTCTTCAAAGTAGGTGACTGAAACAATGCTACCAATCGAAAATGTGTCCTTGCATAACTTGAATTGCAAGTCCAACCATCGAGTTCTATGGGCATGTCTTGCATACTCATACACTATGATGTCATGAAATATAGGCATAAACTGATACACTGGAATCTTTTCAATAACCAATTGACACCTCTTTGCTTCTTTACCATCTTTTGTATTGTATGCCATTGTTTTATACTTGCCAAACTCTACTAGTTCGTTTCCAACCGCATGTGTTCTTTCCATATGTTCACATATTGGCAAATGTTGCAGGCCACTGCAACGATGACATGTGCCATCCAAGCATAATTTCTTGTAGAATATTTGACCTTCCTCTCTTTCACATAAAATTCTTGATATGAAGTCTCTTGAAGATGTTGGTGGGGCACGTATGGCACAACCCTGCAAAACATTGTTAGTATGCATATCTAAACATATAGACCTATAAACATCAAAATGATTAGAAAATTCAATATGTAATCTACAACAACAAGTAGTCCATGTGTGATTTATCTTGATATAGAAAGGTTTTAGCATTTCAAAATATCTTTGACAAATTTTAATTTGAGGATACTTCTCTAGAAATTTACCATAAAATTGTGTTTGAGTCTCATCTAAAAAATGCTTTGGATGTGGCTCACAGTTCTGACTACCGATTCTCCTTCTTATCACATCCCTTTGATTCGGAGATACCCTTGTGTAATTCTTCCAAAAGTCTTCAATTAGTGTCTCAATGCTTCAACAATTGGTTTATCTTTTTGTGGTAGTCTCCCCGAGAATGCCCATAATTCATTGGCATTAGTGTCCTCAATTCTTTGGCGTCTTCCAATGGCTCTTGTTAAAGTTTTCTTATTAATTCTCAATTCTTGACTCATCTTTCTAATGAGATGAGCTTTCCTCGTTTGACTACTTACTATAGTCGATGTAATCACACGCCGTGTTGCATTACTATCTTTTGTGCATGAGGTGTTACCCACACTCTCATACGCACTCATTAGATTCTTGACAATAGATTTTTCACTTGAAGCCTCTAATGTTCTCAACCCAAGAATCTTCATGATGGGCCTATACTTTATACTTTGCATCATTTCAACAAAAAGTTGACATCTTACAGTCTCATTTAACTTTTCAAAGAACAATCTCCAAATCTTATGAGCATATCTTCTACAAGTACGTTTTGAAATCTTACCTTCCATTGGTTGCAAAATATTCTCACCAATATCTATCAAATACTTTGGCTTTCTATGCAAAATTCTAGGTGGTGTTAAGTTAGGTAAATTCATCTCAACATTAGGAATTTCAGCAATATTTAAATGAGATGGGCTAGATGGCATACCTTCAATCGAAGATGGAATAGATGACATACCTTGAGGTTGAGGTCAGAATGATGGCGTACCTCCTTCATCACATGTGAGTGATGATGTACTCTCAACTTGAGATGTGGTAGATGGTGTCCCTACATGTTGACTTGTGGTAGAGGACGTGTCTCCAACTATGGTATTCAAATCTCTCATAGCACGAAATTTTTGCATTCGTTCTCTTTGTGCCGCCAATACCATATCTCTTTGTGATGGTTGTGGTTCCTCTTCAATTGGCATGTCTTCATTTATCATGTCTAATTTTCTCTTCTCATGAAGGTCCTCCATAGCTACTACTTTCTTTGCATTCTTAGCTTCTATCTCTTCATGTGTTGGTTTAATTCTTGATCGTTTCCTCGGCATGATGGAGAATTTGTCTATAGCATGATAAAGAGACCAATACTAGTTCCTAAGAAATGAATCCATACAAATAACTAAAATATATGTCATTCAACCCTTCATAGTAAATGTACATACAATCATCATGTAAAAGAGTAAATGTCACTCAACCAAAATAGGTACAAAGCATACAAAGAAAATTATTGCAACCATGAAAAGAGTACATGGGACTTCATGCTTGAAAAGGTTGAGGCAGACCCAAATTGACATGTTTGTTGTTACTAGGGCTACTAGGATTTGGAATTGAGAAGGTGTTTTGTTGGTACTAGGGATACTAGGATTTGGGTGGCTTGTGAAGGAATAGACAACAATTGAAGAGTGTAGACTTCAGTAAGGGTTTAGAATGGTTGTATCTAAGTTCCTGAGGGGTAAGAAGACCTCTAGTAGCCTTGTTAGGTTTTGAAGTATTGAAGACCCTCTTTGTGCCTTTGTATAGGGAGATTGCTTGAGAGGAAAGCTTATGAAATTTGAAGAAACTATTGGTATGATCCCTTTGGATTGAGTTGAACCCTACCTCTGCATCACATACCTAGGATTGTCATAAAAATCATTAGACTAATCTCTATAATTTAGGGTATTGAATGGTATATAGTCGATCAAGGTAACTAACATCATGTGCTAACAAAGGACAATTATGAAATTTTGAAATATTGTTGTGTCATGTGCATGTACAAATCATCATGAATAGGTGCATAAGGAATGTCCTAGCCCAAGATATGTATATACAAATCATCATGTCATGTGCATACTTGTATGATCTTGGCACCTATTCATTTGTATTTTAACTTGTTAATATGACAAGATAATAGTGGGATTGTATTTTTATATGTTGTAAGGATTTATTCTTGTATAATTTGACATCATGGTATGTTAAGGTCTGTTTATTACACATAATTATTAAAGAGCCCAAGTGTAGAAAATATACATGGCATCATGTGAGATTGTAGGCTGCTTTCTTGAGTGGAAATGTGTCTATTTTAAACATGTATGATAAAGCATGATAAAGTAATTCAAATAGAATTAGGAAAATATAAAGAACATGCATGTAAAGACTTGACATACCTAAAAAATGGAGATTCGAATGGAGAGAGTACCCAATTATGTAGTATTTTTTTCTTCTTGCATCAAACTCCTCAACAATTTGAGTTTTTCACCACTTGCTTCCTTTTCAATGTTAAATTGAATAACACTCAAATATAATTAGTAACAACAATACTATTAACCAATCTATAATATTAAATTCCTAAAATTGAATCACAATTAACATTGCAATACTACAAAAATTGAAACTTGAATAGATATATATCAAAGTTGGTGTGAAAACTATGTTATTTCCTCCTTCTCAAGTTGGCAAAGTAGAAAAGGTGGTGGAAAGATCATACAAAGGTGGTAGAATGTGTAAAATGTGCATGTGAACTTCCCAACAACATGAAAGCACTTCTTTTTTGTCAGAACACGCGGATAATCAACATGAAAATAGAGCATGTAGGCTTGGATCACGGGTGTCAACACTTTTTTACCATTTCTATAGCAGGACAAAACGCGAGTGCATTATAACGCGCTCGCATTTTGTCCTGCTATAGATTGATCCATAAATATTTTTGCCTATCTCACCTTCGATAGCACCTTTACAATATCTCACCTCTAGTTCCATTAGCTCATGTTCTATATCTCACTTATCTCTCCCCCTCACCTCTCTACCTCTCCCCTCTCTATGTCTCTCAGTTGCTCCTTGTCTACCTCAACCCTAAACCCTAAACCCTAAACCCTAATCCCTCAACCCTCAACCCTAATCTCTCAACCCTCAACTCTAATCCCTCATCCCTAAACCCTAAATGCTATCCCTATTCTTAAATCCTCAACGGGATCGATACTATACCTTAAACCCTAATCCCTTATCCCTAAACCCTCCAACCCTATCCCTAATCCTTATACCCTCGACACTCTACTTTAACCCTAATCCCTCGACCCTCAACCCTATCCCTAAACCCTCGACCCTCGAACCTCAATGTACTCAACCCTCAACATCAAACCCTAATCCCTCAACCCTTAACTCTGATCCCTCGACCCTCAACCCTATCCCTAAACCCTCAACCCTCAACACTCAACTTCAAACCCCAATCCCTCAACCCTTAACTCTAATCCCTCAACCCTAAACCCTCAACACTATACCTTAAAGCCTAATCCCTCAACCCTAAACCCTAAACCCCATCCCTAAGCCCTAATCCATTGACCCTCAACCCTAATGCATCAACCCTCAACCCTAATCCCTCATCCCTAAACCCTAAACACTATCCTTATTCCTAAACCCTCAACGGGCTCAATACTATACCTTAAACCCTAATCCCTTATCCCTAAACCCTCCAACCCTATCCCTAATCCTTATACCCTCGACACTCTACTTTAACCCTAATCCCCCGACCCTCAACCCTATCCCTAAACCCTTGACCCTCGAACCTCAACCCTCAACTCTAAACCCTCAATGTCAAACCCTAATCCCTCAACCCTTAACTCTAATCCCTCAACCCTTAACTCTAATCCCTCGACCCTCAACACTATCCCTAAACCCTAAAGCCTAAAGCCTCAACCCTCAACCCTCAATGTCAAATCCTAATCCCTCAACCCTTCACTCTAATCCCTCAACCCTAAACCCTATCCTTAAACCCTCAACACTATACCTTAAACCCTAATCCCTCAAACCTCAACCCTAAACCTTATCCCTAAACCCTAATCCCTCAACCCTCAACCCTAATCCCTCAATCCTCAACTCTAATCCCTCATCCCTAAACCCTAAATGCTATCCCTATTCCTAAACCCTCAACAGGCTCGATACTATACCTTAAACCCTAATCCCTTATCCCTAAACCCTCCAACCCTATCCCTAATCCTTATACCCTCGACACTCTACTTTAACCCTAATCCCTCGACCCTCAACCCTATCCCTAAACCCTCAACCCTCGAACCTCAATGTACTCAACCCTCAACGTGAAACCCTAATCCCTCAACCCTTAACTCTGATCCCTCAACCCTCAACCCTATCCCTAAACCCTCAACCCTAAAACCTCAACCCTCAACACTCAACGTCAAACCCTAATCCCTCAACCCTTAACTGTAATCCCTCAACCCTAAACACTATCCCTAAACCCTCAACACTATACCTTAAACCCTAATCCCTCAACCCTAAACCCTAATCCCTCAACCCTAAACCCTAAACCCCATCCCTAAGCCCTAATCTGTCAACCCTTAACACTAATCCATCAACCCTCAACCCTAATCCCTCATCCCTAAGCCCTAAACACTATCCCTATTCTTAAACCCTCAATGGGCTCGATACTATACCTTAAACCCTAATCTATTATCCCTAAACCCTCTAACCCTATCCCTAATCCTTATACCCTCGTTACTCTACTTTAACCCTAATCCCTTGACCCTCAACCCTATCCCTAAACCCTCGACCCTCGAACCTCAACCCTCAATCCTCAACCCTCAACATCAAACCCTAATCCCTCAACCCTTAACTCTAATCACTCGACCCTCAACCCTATCCCTAAACCCTAAACCCTAAAGCCTCAACCCTCAACCCTCAACGTCAAATCCTAATCCCTCAACCCTTCACTCTAATCCCTCAACCCTAAACCCTCAACACTATACCTTAAACCCTAATCCCTCAACCGTCAACCCTAAACCTTATCCCTAAACCCTAATCCATCAACCCTCAACCCTAAACCTTATCCCTAAACCCTAATCCCTCAACCCTCAACCCTAATCCCTCAACCCTCTACTCTAATCCCTCATCCCTAAACCCTAAACGCTATCCCTATTTCTAAACCCTCAACGAGCTTAATACTATACATTAAACCCTAATCCATTATCCCTAAACCCTCCAACCCTATCCCTAATCCTTATACCCTCGACACTCTACTTTAACCCTAATCCCGCGACCCTCAACCCTATCCCTAAACCCTCAACCCTTAAACCTCAATGTACTCAACCCTCAACGTCAAACCCTAATCCCTCAACCCTTAACTCTGATCCCTCAACCCTCAACCCTATCCCTTAACCCTCAACCCTAAAACCTCAACCCTCAACACTCAACGTCAAACCCTAATCCCTCAACCCTAAACCCTATCCCTAAACCCTCAACACTATACCTTAAACCCTAATCCCTCAACCCTAAACCCTAAACCCCATCCCTAAGCCCTAATTCATCAACCCTCAACCCTAATCCATCAACCCTCAATCCTAATCCCTCATCCCTAAACCCTAAACACTATCCCTATTCCTAAACCCTCAACAAGCTCGATACTATACCTTAAACCCTAAACCATTATCCCTAAACCCTGCAACCCTATCCCTAATCCTTATACCCTCAACACTCTACTTTAACCCTAATCCCTCGACCCTCAACCCTATCCCTAAACCCTCGACCCTCAAACCTCAACCCTCAACATCAAACCCTAATCCCTCAACCCTTAACTCTAATCCCTCGACCCTCAACCCTATCCCTAAACCCTAAACCCTAAAGCCTCAACCCTCAACCATCAACGTCAAATCCTAATCCCTCAACCCTTCACTCTAATCCCTCAACCCTAAACCCTATCCCTAAACCCTAAACACTATACCTTAAACCCTAATCTCTCAACCCTAAACCCTAATCCCTCAACCCTCAACTATAATCCCTCATCCCTAAACCGTAAATGCTATCCCTATTCCTAAACCCTCAATGGGCTTGATACTATACCTTAAACCCTAATCCCTTATCTCTAAACCCTCCAACCCTATCCCTAATCCTTATACCATTGACACTCTACTTTAACCCTAATCCCTCGACCCTCAACCCTATCCCTAAACCCTCAACCCTCGAACCTCAATGTACTCAACCCTCAATGTCAAACCCTAATCCCTCAACCCTTAACTCTGATCCATCGACCCTCAACCCTATCCCTAAACCCTCAACACTCAATGTCAAACCCTAATCCCTCAACCCTTAACTCTAATCCCTCAACCCTAAACCCTATCCCTAAACCCTCAACACTATACCTTAAACCCTAATCCCTCAGCCCTAAATGCTAAACCCCATCCCTAAGCCCTAATCTGTTAACCCTCAACCCTAATCCATCAACCCTCAACCCTAATCCCTCATCCCTAAACCCTAAACACTATCCCTATTCCTAAACCCTTAACGAGCTCGATACTATACCTTAAACCCTAATCCATTATCCCTAAACCCTCCAACCATATCCCTAATCCTTATACCCTCGACACTCTACTTTAACCCTAATCCCTCGACCCTCAACCCTATCCCTAAACCCTTGACCCTCGAACCCCAACCCTCAACCCTCAACGTCAAACCCTAATCCCTCAACCCTTAACTCTAATCCCTCGACCCTCAACCCTATCCCTAAAGCCTAAAGCCTAAAGCCTCAACCCTCAATCCTCGATGTCAAATCCTAATCCCTCAACCCTTCACTCTAATCCCTCAACCCTAAACCCTATCCCTAAACCCTCAACACTACACCTTAAACCCTAATCCCTCAACCCTTAACCCTAAACCTTATCCCTAAACCCTAATCCCTCAACCCTCAACTCTAATCCCTCATCCCTAAACCCTAAATGTTATCCCTATTCCTAAACCCTCAACAGGCTCGATATTATACCTTAAACCCTAATCCCTTATCGCTAAACCCTCCAACCCCATCCCTAATCCTTATACCCTCGACACTCTACTTTAACCCTAATCCCTCGACCCTCAACCCTATCCCTAAACCCTCAACCCTCGAACCTCAATGTACTCAACCCTTAACTCTGATCCCTCGACCCTTAACCCTATCCCTAAACCCTCAACCCTAAAAATTCAACCCTCAACACTCAACGTCAAACCCTAATCCCTCAACCCTTAACTCTAATCCCTCAACCCTAAACCCTAAACTCCATCCCTAAGCCCTAATCCATCAACCGTCAACCCTAATCCATCAACCCTCATCCCTAAACCCTAAACACTATCCCTATTCCTAAACCCTCAACGGGCTTGATACTATCCCTCAACCCTTAACCCTTAAAACTTGAACCCTAAAACCTATCCCTACACCCTCGACACCTGACACTATATCTTAAACCCTAATTCCTTAACCCTCATCCCTAAAGCCTCAACCCTAAATCCTTAAACCTTCAACCCTAAACCCTATCCCTAATCCATCTACCCTAGACACTCTACTTTAACCCTAATCCCTTGACCATCAACCCTATCCCTAAACCCTCAACCCTCAACCCTCAACCCTCAACTCTCGACATTAAACCCTAATTCATCAACCCTAAAACCTAATCCCTCAAACCTAAACCCTATCCCTAAACCATTAACCCTCAACACTATACCTTAAACCCTAATCCCTATCCCTCAACCCTTAACCCTTAAAACTTAAACCCTATCCCTACACCCTCAACACTCGACACTATATCTTAAGCCTTAAACCCCCATCCCTAAAGCCTCAACCCTCAATCCTTAAACCTTCAACCCTAAACCCTATCCCTAATCCCTCTACCCTCGACACTCTAACCCTAACCTTGACATTAAACGCTAATTCATCAACCCTAAAACCTATCCTTAAACCCTCAACCCTCAACACTATACCTTAAACCCTAATCTATCAACCCTAAAACCTAATCCCTCAACCCTCAACCCTAATCCCTCATCCCTAAACCCTAAACGCTATCCCTATTCCTAAACCCTCAACCCTTGACACTATACCTTAAACCCTAATCCCTTATCCCTAAACCCTAAACCCTATCCCTCAACCCTTAACCCTTAAAACTTAAACCCTAAAACCTATCCATAAATCCTTGACGCTCAACACTATATCTTAAACCCCAATCCGTTAACCCTCAGCCCTAAAGCCTCAACCCTCAATCGTTAAACCTTTAACCCTAAACCCTATCCCTCATCCCTCTACCCTCAACATTCTACTTTAGCCCTAATCCCTTGACCATCAACCCTATCCCTCAACCCTCAACCCTCAACTCTCAACATTAAACTCTAATCCGTCAACCCTAAACCCTAATCCGTCAACCCCTAACCCTAATCCTAAACCCTCAACCCTCAACAATATTCCTTAAACCCTAATCCATCATCCCTAAACCATAATCCCTCAACCCTAAACCCTATCCCTAAACCCTCAACCCTCAACACTATTCCTTAAACCCTAATCCTGCAACTCTAAACCCTAATCCCTCAACCCTAAACCCTATCCTTAAACACTCAACCCTCAACAAGTTATACCTTAAACCTTAATCCCTCAACCCTTAACCCTCAACCCTAATCCCTCATCCCTAAACCCTAAATGCTATCCCTATTCCTAAACCCTCAACCCAAGACACTATACCTTAAACCCTAATCCCTTACTCCTAAACCTTAAACCCTATCCCTCAACCCTTAACCCTTAAACCTTAAACCCTAAAACCTATCCCTAAACCCTCAACCCTATACCCTCAACAATATACTTAAGCCCTAATACCTCAACCATCAACCCTATACCTTAAACTTGAAGCCTACACCCTCAAACCCTCATCCCTAGACCATATAACCTCACCCTTATATCTTAAACCTCGAATATTGTGCCTCAACTCTATACTTAAATTAAACCTAAACCATACGTGCTCTCAACCAAAGTCACCCTATGCCTTAGATACCCTCAATCCATATTATAAACCCTAAACCCTAATCCCCGCGCCTTACACACTTAATCTTATACACTCAACAACATGAATATTAACCCTCAACTGTAACCCTCAACCCTCTACCCTCTACCTATTACTTAATCCCTAATCCCTCAACCCTCAACCCTTAAAACTATACAGGCTCAGGTCCTTATATACACTAAACCCAAAACACTTACATACATATATGCATACATACAAACATACACACATACAAAGATGCATACATACAAGCATGCATACATGTACATACATACAAGCATGCATACATGTACATGCATACATACCTACAAGAATAGATATAAACATCCATGAAACATACTTATGAAATTTGAACATATCTCATTCATAGGAAGACATAATGCGAGTGCATTATAACGCGCTCGCGTTCTGTCGAACTGGGAAAACACGGGCAAACATGTAAAAAAGAAAAAAAGCACAACATAACATGCTCGTGTTATAACGCACTCGCATTATAATGTGCTCACGTTATGTTGTGCTTTGGGAATCCCAAGCCTTCGGCTGGGGATTTGCTTTGGATTTCCAACCCAAAGGCTTGGAGTGCCTTTTCAACATCCACAGACATGTTTTTGCAGATTCTTCAAGATTTCACATAATTTTGTTCATGCTAACCCTCATATTTGCACATGTTTCAAGGTCAAACAAATTGAACACTTGGGTAATGTTAGGCTTTCTCTTAGCTATTTAACGATGTAATGTTTTTCACATTTTGACAATGTTAAGCCTTTCATCTTTAATTTCTTTTGTTTGTGTGTCCAGTTTTGGGCAAAAACCACTATTTGGTCTTTTTTTCATTGTAAATTAACCATTCATTGAAATTTCAAAAAAATTACATATTTAGAAATTAGACTCCATTCTACACATATTAAAAAAAAATGATTTTCAATTCGTTTTCAAAATTTATAGGGGTAGCACAGCAAAAATTCTATTTTTTAGGATGTGTCCACTTTGAAAATTAGTAAAAAATCAAATATTCATCAAAAAATTATCAAAAAAATGGGCATAAACTACATGTTGTTAGCTAATTTCTCACTGAAGCGATTTTAAAAATACCCAAAAAAAGTTAACCTTTTGAGGGAGCCACAAAACATGCTATGTTATGTTTTTTTTTGACAGAAACAACACCAATTTTTGTGGCTCCCTCTTTTGAACCCCTTAATCTATACCATTTAAAAAAAAATTAGTAGTTTAGAAAGTAGACTCAGAGCACTACGAACATTGTTTTGGTTGTATCTCCAAATTTTGAGTGTAACTATGCTCAATTTCTCATCCAAGGCCAGCATTTCCTGATTTTAGAAAAAAAATGGCCACTTAAGACCCCTTTTTGGTCCCTCATCTTCTTGCTCTTACCCTTGTACTGATTGAAGTTGTGTTTAGCTGTGTGAGAGAAAGTAGACCTTTAATAAACATGGATGGCAATTTATACAAAAGTTTTGTTTGATGAACAAATTTGTTTGAAGCATGTAGGATCTTGTATGTTAGTTACAATTTAGTGTCATTGTTTTTACTATTTTGAAACTAGAGTTAAACATTTGACAGTTATTCATGAAATAATCAAAGATTTTCTATTCATGCTCAGGTGTAACAGCTTGGGCATGACATTTGGTATCAGAGCTAAGTTTATCAAACTCTAGAGCCTTTTGGGTCTCACTATAGTAAACAAAAATAATTCATAATTGGTTACTGTCTAGAATGGAAGTCTAGTAGATCACTTTAGACATATAAATGTTCATTGATGAATCATTATGATTATAAGTTTCTTTGATGATAACAGATGATGTATGTCAAGCATGTGCAATTTCTGTCATATTCTATGATGTTACTAGCTAGTTTGCGTATGTTGTGTCTCTGGTTGTGATACAAGGTATCCAACTTGAGAGAAGGGTATTGTGGACATTAGTAACGATTCACACATGTATGTCTGTTGTGATAATTGTATGTTATGGTGAACATTGTGTGTCGTATATTTGTGGCTATGATTTCTTGCTAAGTGTTGAGTTAGAATATTGATATTGTGTTGCGAAGGGAATTGTTATGTTTAAAAGATGATCTCCCCTGAGGAGTGAGAGCCTCTCATGTAATGAGGTTTGAGAGAGGTGTGGAGCCTCTCTTGGGGTATTATTTCTATTTTACCCCGAGAGGGATGATTATCCCCTCTTTCCCCCTTCTTTATGGATCAGACGAGTGATTCATTTGTGTTGTTATTGTATTGTTGGGAGTGGATCTATCCCGATGGGGTTTAGAGTCTCCCATGTGTGGGGTTGAACGAGGTGTGGATTCTTCTTTGGGATGCAACCCACTATGGGGTGAGGTGGGGAGACAACCCCCTCATAGTCGCATTGGAATAGATATCTCCTCTGCTCCCCCTCTTTATGGATCCATTAGCGATTCATGTGTGTTGTTGTGAATTCATGGGTTGATGATGGATCGGAGAGTGTATGTGGTTCAAGAGATTATCTATTCATGATGATTCCATTATCGTACCTCAATTGATATGAGCACCAACTGCAGTTTCTAGCAGATGGACATGTGATTATAACTTGGATATTTGTCATGGGAATCAGTAAATATTGGATATGGTTGTCCCGAGTTGTGTGGGACATGCGTATGATGATATGATAATTTATTGTTGAGCTCTATGTGGTTTGATATTACAATTCCCTTCCTCCCTTAGGTGGCTTGTTTGAAGTCACATGGTGATTGTGATGTAATGGTTTATGAAAATTGTTGAAACTTTAATTTAAATTTTGTGACATCTAAATCTTATTTTTGGGCCAACAGTTTTGGAGTTCATTCAAGATTTTGGTTAATTAAAATTGTGAAATTGTCCTCATTGCCTCAAGGACCATTTTTTTAAAGATTTTTGGTTTCAAAATTTGAATTATTGTTTGACTTCCGTTATTTGATTTGTATTTATATGAAATTTTACTAGTTGATATTATTTAAAATTTTACTCATTGATAACTTTTGTATTTTTGAGGCATTGTCAGCGTTTGTTGTTGCTGGCTTGTGTGGTGTAATGTGAAATGTGTAAACTGCTATATCCAGAAGGGATCCCTGGCAGGTTGTATAGGGGAGTAGATGGCCTGGGGAATGTTTATTGTGAGGATGGGGGCTGCAAATGGCACTGGTATGGGATGGTTCTGATCCATTCCCGCCTAGTTATAATATGTGTGTGATCTATTTTGTGCCTTTTCTCTTGGAGGCTAACCCCCTTACACAAACAAGAGGAAGGTACCAGGAAATGTATGGATAAGTCCTCTGGGAGGGCCATGAGACCATCTTTCCTTTGCATCACTATTGTTCTACTTGGTACCGATCCTCGTCATCCCATTGGGTGTATACGTGGTGTGCGAGATCCGTTATTTGTAAGGGTTGTTATGAAGAAGTGTGATCGCACTGAAATGTAAAAAATGATAATATTCTTGGTTATTATTAGAAATGATATAAACATGCTTATATGGTAAATGATAACGTAATGGAAATGATAGAATTCTGGTGTGCAGTATGTTATGCTTGAATTTTGAAATGATGAAATTGTCTAAGGTAGTTTTCTTCACAATAAGTAATAACACCTTATCACTTTGTTAGCTATTAAGTAAATAGTTGTTGTTATTAGTAACTGTAGAATTTGCTTATTGACAAAAGATGATATAATGATATAATTGTGATTGGATTTCAAATAAAGCATTGGCATCTCATTACTTTGTTTTGATATTACATACAGATGTATTATTTTCGATGATATCTAACCTTTGTTAGATGTGTTGAAGTTAGGAAATATTCATTCCTCTTGAGGACTTCCAAGAGGAAGTCAATTCTTAGGGGGAAAAAATGTAAGGATGCACGGTTCTTATGAAGACAAGATACAAGTTGAATTCCTTTAGTGATCAAAATTGTTATGCCAAGGTACATAAATGATCATAACCATATCTTAGGAATATTCGTTTACATATTAAAGATCATTAGATAAAATTGTTGGATAGGACTCATGTAGCTCACATTTATTTTTAAATTACTTCTTTATATTCTAAAAGATATTTGTGCATCTCTCTAACCTGGATGAGTAGGAGTTTCACTTTTAATGGTTAGATTTATCATTTTTTTACTAATCTCATTAGATCATAAAATTATTCTAGTAAAAAGGATAATGTTGTGGATGATTCTTAAGTAATACATTGTTCATACAATAATATTTCCATGCCACAACTATGAGGTTGTTGATTTATGCTTAATACTTCGCTTGTGTGTGTTTGAAATTTGAAACTTATAATTTAATAAATGTCTCATTAAATGATAAGTCTTTATTCAATTATTATTATTCTTCCATAATTTTTACGTAGATAACTTATGTGAGAATCTACATGTATAACTAGGATTTTTGTAACGATAATTGCTTATAGAATTTGTTTTATAAATTATTTGTGTGTGCTTTATTTAATTGATTGATTAAATTATTAGATCAATTTTCTAAGTGTAGATAGGCATCTCAAGCACAAGGGTATTTTGGCAACGATAAGTTGTGAGGGCTTGATATCTATCGGTTGCATTTGAGCAAGTTTCTAAAGATCATTCCAAACAAATCTTTTTGTGCTTTTTCAGCAAAAATATTTATATCTGCATGGGAAGTTTCTAAATAAACCATTTTGTAATTATTTATGGATGCATACTGGATAGTTCTTATTTTAGAAGTTTCTTAGTATTAGAACCTTCACTTTAGTAGGCGTCAACTTTATATTATATTAGAAGTTCCTAAATGAAAAAAAAAAAAAAGATAGACTCAAAACGCACTAAAAAATTGTAGTGTTATGGATATGAATTCCCGTAAAATTTAACTTTAAAAGTAGATTTTTGTGGAGATGATCTGGAGGACAGTGGAGATCTTTGCTTTTTGCTTTTGGTAGGCTTCTTTTCACAATTCTATAGTTGATATATTCTGCCATGTAGCCGGAGCTGGTAAAAAAAAGAGGATGTTCAGAGTGTTCTGGTTCATTCAACATTCAGGAAGTTAGCTCTTTCTACTTGGCACCTGGGTGGCTGTGGAGATTGGTTCTACACCTGTTGTTGTGTTTGCAGGTAAGTTTCAAAAAGCATTTTAACAATCCCATTTTGGAGCAGTCCTGCAAACATTGCATCCAATGAGATGATATCTCTTTGAGACATTCTGTCAAACAGTCTCGTGCTTTGTTTGTGCTTCCCCAGTCGAAATAGCCCGATGAACTTATCTCCTATATCATCTCTGGCTCTTGCACATACAACATTACCTCACTTCCAAGCCTGTACACGAAAGGCTACAAAGATTTTTTCCTAATCTTGTCATCTTTAGAAGCGACCTGATGATCGTTTGATCTTGATATGATATGGAATTCTATTTAAACCCTGACGTCTTGCCTTGTAACACTATAAGCCTTATGAATATCAAGTGAGTATCACTGTCTAATAGATGTATCATTACCGGAATTGGCATCTTATCCCTGCATAGCATTTAGCCTTGAACCGAACTCATTGTGACTTTATATAATCTCTTACATACTAAAACAAAATGAACTCTCTTATATCTTTTAGGTTAGAAACTATATCTCCTTGATTCTTATAGAATCATTTCATTGTGCAATTAGTATTTTATTTTATCTTTCTTCTTTAGAACTTAATTCCTTAGATCATAGCATTTTGAAGTTTCTTTTGTTAATCTATTAAATCAGAAATTGTTTATTTATTTATTTATTTTTTAAAAGAGGGGTAAATATAAATTTGATTAGTTTATTAAAAAGGAAATTATCAGGTTTTTATATAAAGAATGAAATTTAAGTGTTTTATTATATTGTTTTGCTCTTTGATTAGAAGTTATTTTGGTTAGTTAGTAAAGAGATAACTAGATCCCTAATATGAGGATAAATTAAGATGCTAAGTTTTGTTTAATGTGTGAAGGTTTGTTAAGAGATATTTTTATGCATAAAAAAAGTAGATAGGGAAATATTGGACTTGGTAGATATATCATTCCTACCTTAGAAGTAGCGGTAACTTTAGTTAAATCATATGACCATGATTATGTTTATAATTTAGCTTGCCGTAGTCATTGATGTTTTTAACTATTTTGCACTATCCCAAACTAGCAAAGTTTTGTTCCATAATTCTCATGATGATACTAATGATTTCCTTTTCTCCTTATGGACTTTGGCATTCTCTTTTTATCAAATAATAGTTTTGTAGGTCGAACTACTTAGTAATTTTCATGATATTGTAACTATGTAATGTACCCTAATAGTGACGTCTTTGTCAACATCTATCTATGTTAAGAAATCTTGCTCATCTAATGTTGTATCCTTCTTAACTTAGAAGAGAGAGAGCCTTGCTTCTAGCATGAAATCAGTTAAGACTTATTTATTGTTCTTTAAGTAAACTTTGTGGTCGCCGTTTTCTTTCTCTATCATGTTTTGGAAATATTTTACCTAGTGTTGTAGAAAGCATAACTTCACATGAGTTATTGACATCAAGAAGGGTAAGCTAACTTGGATGGATTGGTACAGGGTTCCATTTCTATTATTACACTTAAGTTAATGTTTGATTTGTATTTTATTAAATATCTATTCCTTCATAATTGCTTTTCTTAGAAAATAGTTGTATGTTTAAATCATATGTACCGAAGGTTTAGAATGATACAATTCTCTAAAGTTGATGTGCTAACGTAAAATAGCATATTGGAACTATGTTAAAGTTTTATTGGGTGTTTTGTTCTCTCTTAGTATAAATCAAATTTAGAAGTTCGTCATATATATATTATTTTTCAATCTCTCTTGATAAAATAGATCTTGCATCTATGATTGATCTTTTTCTATGTTTACCTATGCATTCATTGGAGAAGTGTACCATGATGTTTAAAGCATTTACTGAATGTAATTAAAGTTTCCTTTCTTGCCTATTATCTATTGTGGTATACTGATTGAAGTTGTGTTTAGTTATGTGAGAGAAAGTAGACCTTGTTGGAGTACAATACCACTGAGAGGGGGGGTGAATTAGTGGTATACAAATTTTAACAAGACTTAGTGACCTTAAAATTTGTATTTCAAAACTTCGATACAAAAACAATTCCCATTGACTATAGATGACATCATGAAAGATTTGGACAACTAAAATAGATTGATCAAATTCAAGAATGCATCAACTCAATGTTGGGACTAAAAATAATAACTCATTATCATAATCTGAACACATAGAGACTAATTGTGAAACATGCACAGTATTATTGTTTCAGACAGTGATATAAGACAAGTATGTGTTCATATAGACCAAAGTAAATAAAATGACTTTAAAATAAATGACATATGATAAGCAAATAAACATGAGAATCAAACTCATCAATGACAAACCATAACACAAATATTGTCCTGAGTGGAAAACCCTCCGATGCATAAAAACCACTTGAAAAAGTGCCTCACTGGCTATTAATTCAAGCCTCACTGGCAAAGGTCATTTCTTGTCTCACTGACTTGACCTTTCAATACATGTTTCAATCATAAATAAAAACAAATACAAAAGGACACTCTATTTCTCTGATCCTCAGACTCTAATCTAATATCAATGATAATGCATTCGATCATCTATCCTCAATATTACATCAGGTGTATACACTACCATACCACAATTCCTATTCAAAGCCCTTTTTATACATCTCATAATTTGCAACAACGTCTCCTTTTGTATGTGCAGGAATAACCAATTCAAGAAGTCGTCTTAACTGTTAGAACAATTAGGTTGAATGACCTTATGAGTTCATTTAAACACCAAGGTCAAAAGTGTTTTTTTAAAACCCTAACTAGGGTCATAAACCCAAATCTCTATCATGATATCATATGAAAATCCAAATATTGCCGACTGAAAGAACATCTGGAGACAATTATAACTGTTTTTGAAATACTTTTGAAACACCATAAACCATATTCTCTATCAAAGAAATTTCTTTAAGTTTGAAACCCTAACCGTCAATGTTATGAGTAATAACAAACAACATGTATCATAAACCTCTTATGAAAGAAATGATGGAGAAAAGAGCACATATAACCGTCATAGCAAAGCATACTTAACTAGAAACACAATCTCTATACCAGAAAAATAATACCCATAACAATGAAAAGGAATGATAGCACCTGGAAAGGCGAAATGATGGGTTTGAGACTATTGTCAATGTCCTTGAAGCACAACACTTCCTGTCACCTCACAAATTCAACAAATGAACTCCAAAAACTGTCAAAATACCAGATTCTACATACCCTTCTATGATGGCGACCAAACCCTCATGGAGAGGATAACTTTTGATCTGAGTGACCAAATGAGTCGGTTAACCCTAAAAGAAATCTATCTTCATCGTTTAAGCTTTGTAAAAAAAAACCTTCTTTACCGGTTACCAAATTAATCCCGAAACATCAATGATGTTCTCTTAATATTTTGCAAGCTGTTTAATTGAGCGGTAGGAAAAGTGCTCATGGTCATCAAAAACATATGATATACCGTATATTTCAACTTAATACCAAGTCAAATGTTAGACCATCAAGTGCCAAGTCATCAAATATTCCAATGTCAAGGTGCCAAGACAAAAAACAAGACAACAATTATGATGCCAATTACAAAATATGCAAAGTCATATAATGTTTGACATCACTGCCAAATATAAATGCTAAGTGGGACAACAACTCATCACCACCAAGTAAGAAGGAATGCCATATCATTATGAAACCAAACTGAACAATATCAAAAAATGCCAAACCATGTCAACATCAAGGTGCCAAACATGATAGATCCCACTAGATATGCCGAATAATAGAATGATAGCATTCTAAGATCAAGCATTCTGAGATCAAAGCTAAGATCAAAGCCAGATGAAACCAAGATGAATACAACAAGAACAAGACCAGGAGTATATGCATCATGTGTATGCCAACTGTATGCTCACATATGATCAAGTGACATGTCATAGAATTGAAACAAGATGCCAACTGATCATGGAAGATGCCAAATAAAACTAATATCATATACACCAAACAAATGTCATCATGTTTGCCATAAATATGCAAACATGCTATGAGTATGCCAAACTGAATATGAACCCACATGATATCAACCATCAAGGAAACCACATAATATCAAGTTGTGGTTTAGACATCAGGGACAACAACTAGGGTAAGTCAACAGACCTTTGATAAACATGGATGGCGATTTATAAAAAAGTTTTGATGAACAAATTTGTTTGAAGCATGTAGGATCTTGTATGTTAGTTACAATTTAGTGTTATTGTTGTTTTTACTATTTTGAAACTAGAGTTAAATATTTGACAGTGACTCATGAAATAATCAAAGATTTTATGTTTGTGCTTAGGTGTAACAGCTTGGGCATGATAGGACTGGAACTAACGAATAAAGGTTTCTTTTCCTTATTTCACTTTGTTAGCTTGTATTCTCATTTGCAAAAACCTTCACAATATTTTTTGTTGAGACATATGATTTTGTTGTAGGCAATGGAGAAACATATGACTATTCGAGCTCAATATATGTTGAAAATAAGGAAGTGGGCGACCAATCTCCAATTGAAGTAGTGGCACTGACAGTGCCTACAATTGATGATCCATTTTTTAATCAATTTGTTTCCTACAGAGAGAATCCTTGTATAAATTCTTATATATCAACTATATGACCTTGAGATTAGAAGTCTTTTGAAATTTATGCTCTTTAATGTTTCGAGGAAATTCAATTTTGTTGCCATCTTGGAATTGGAAGTAATATGAATGGTAGGTGCATTCTGAACCTGTATTTTGTAGACAGTGGAGACTACTCAAATGATCCCAATAGGTGCTGATAGTTGGATTAAGTCTTCTCAACAATCATGGTTCAAAGGATAATTTATAGAAATATGAAATAAATTTCAATAAAAAAATCTCTATGAAAATAAATATTTTTTATATAATAAATTAATCTAGAATAAAAAACCTTAAAGTCTGCTATAAAATTTGATTTAATAATATTAGCATAGAACTTGTAACATATTGACATTAAAATGAAACTAATGAATCATGATGTATTGGTGTGTTTTGCCTCATATGGGATACATCACCATTACAAATGTGAACAAAAAAAATGACTTTTAAAACATTTTAAATTCTTCTTTGTTTCACATCTTTACAAATTTCATACACTCGACTCCATCCCACTGTTGATACATCAATTATTGTTAGAGACACTCTCATCAAAGCATCCAATATATGTAATGTTAGAGCTATTTGTCGGGTATCTTTTTTATGTTTTTCCTTGAAAATCCTCTTTCACATGCCACTGTACTTGCTAGAATAGAAAGGACTGTTTGCCATAGCTATAATGCCCACTCAGGAAATTAACAATTTAAATAACAATAATTAAATAATTTAGTAAAGAATTAATGAAAGAAATACGAGTGTAGGAGAAAATTTACTTATTTTAATTTAGTAAACTTCAAAATTATACATAAGTATATTAACATCCATCGTAAATGAAATGTAAGATACAATTGTTTTTCAATTTAACGCATTTACGCATAGTGAGAAAGTACTTCCTTAGCTTCAGAAACTTGCACGGTTAACTGACCTATTAGTTCTGCAAAGTTGATAGAAAAACATAGTAGATATCAATGTTCAAGATAACAAGACTCAGGCCCTAAGGCGCTGACCTAATGCCTCAGGGGCTCATGATGGCCTTGCCTACGTATGCATAGCATAGAGACTTCATAGTTCAAAGACTTGACATACAAGCACATGAAGATATCATACAAATATAAATATTTAAGATGTTATTTACAAGATAGCGACATCCTCTTAATCTTAGGTACACATTTGCATTTAATCAATCCTGTTTAGGGGAAAATTGGATTTGCTAATATTCTAGTGTTTAGATGCTTAAATCCTCCTTTCCACCTTACATTCAAGGATCTAGGGTCGAGTGATGAGCACTATCATACCCTAGGTCACTTACAGATGTAGGGAAACTTGGATTAGGGAATTTAATTATTAATTTTCCTTCTCTTATGTCTAATTAACCATTAAAACCCTAATTATGCAAATACGGCAACAAATTGATGAAAGATAGAAAAATCTCTTGCAGACAGGAATAAAATACCAAATCACATAATACCTTTTTTCAGGGTTCCGAAGCGGAACAGTCGGGGAGACTAGAGCGAGCACCCAAGTCCAAGGTACCTGCTTTTTTGCAGAATCTAAACCTCCTTCTGACACTGATCAGCCCTGTAAGTTCTGTTTTCAGAGATCTATTTGTGGAGGACACTGGAGCGAGCACCCAAGTCCTGGAAGTGCTCCTTTGTTTGACTTTTCTTCATATCCTAAATCCTTGATGCCTGCTAATCCTTCCTGCAAATCCACTTTTCCCAAATGCGACACCTATAACCTGAAATCACAAGACTTGGTTTAGGGGTTGTGGTGTTTAGAGGCTTGCCTCAGTCAAGCCCCGGAGGGCACTTAAGTCTTCAAACACCATTATCATTTATAAAGAGAGCACGTGCCCTTGTGAGGCAGAGGCAAAAACCAAAGGAATCAATGATGAAAACACAATATTATGTCACCTTGTACTGAAGCTCTCATGGAGGAAGAGGCTCTTCATGCCATGAGGAAATTGATGCTCAAATCTGCAAATATCAACACACAAAACACACAAGTCTACTCTTGCAACACAATAGAAAGCCTTGAATCACCTTAGGAACACTTCAACATCACAATTGCCATCTAGTCTCTAAATGAATGCCTAAGAATGCTTATATATGCAACTACAAGCACTCCCGCCAAGATTTTAAAAATCAAAACTTACCGTGTCGGCAAAAGGACCTAATAACGGTCATAAACTAACAACTAAAAATTAGGGCTACCCCAAAATAGGGTAGGACTAGGGCGCGGGCGCCCAAGTCCTCCCCCCTATTTTGGGCAGGGTACAACGCAAGGGGTTTACCTAGGTCCAATTTTCTATGGAACCTAGGTCTCGTTCCATCGAGATGCCAAAATATGAACTAAAATGTCCTAAATGCATGCTAAAGACTCGGGAGCTAAACCTTATGAGGGAAAAGCCCCCAAGGGGACTTTTTTGACATTACATTTAGCCCCCACTTTAATGTATGTATAAATGCAAGGACAATACATACATTAAAGTAAGGTCACAAACACAACAAACATATCAAGCATGAAGAAGATACGCCAATCACATAGAAGACAGTAATAGGCACGAAAACACGGAGAAGACAATTACAATCACATAGAATACAAAGAATACAGTCAATGCATAGAAGACACATTAGTGCATGGAAGACAAAAATGATATATTTTCTTTTCTTTTTTTTCTCATATATATGAAATGCAAATGCAAGTACTGGAAAGTAAACAAACCTCCCATAATACAGGATGCACTACCTTAAGGCGCAGGTCTCTGTATATATGGGGCAACACACACGCAAGACACGCAAAACCTCCCAAAATGCAGGAAGCACTACCTGAAGGCGTTGGTCTCTGCATATGGGGCAACAAACACGCCATACAAAACAAGCACGCCAAAACACACACACTTGAAGACACAGAGAAAACACGACAGACAAGCGATGGAGTGTACTTATTTCTAGGTCCAACACCATCTCAGATACATTACAGTCACACACCGATGATTGGGCTTTGCCACAACAATTGCCGAAGACACACTTAAGGGTTGAGTTAGTCACAGAACCGCTCCCCACCTCCACAGAGGACTTTTGAAAATGACAGGATGATGCAATCTGCTCTGAGAAATACACCATCCTCGCCTATGCAGAGGGCTTAAGAAAAAGGATATGCTTGATTTCCCACCTTCGTGGAGGGCTTACATGACTGATTGATTGATTGCAAACAAGCTTAGGATGCACGATGCACTACTATGGGGCGCAAGTCTCTGCATCTGAGGTCAAACACATTGCTAACATCTATAACAGAGAGCTTACCTTATATATGCCCCCACCTTAAGGTGGTTGATATCAGGTATCGATAACAAGCACGTTAAGATAGGAAGAAAACACACAAGGGAACACAGACTTTCACAAAGTCCATGCCCCTTGGAGATGACATGTACTTTACGATCGCCAAATCTTCCCACCAACACATCCCTGCAAGCAACATGTTAGTGTCTACAAGATCATGATAAACAACAACATCAATGCATATGATTAACCACACAAAGAGCCAAGGTTATACAACAAATTTGAAGTTCGAGGATAACCGTGGGGCTATATCACGAAGCTCTTTGAATCAAGTACCACCAAGGCTAGATTCAAAGGCAAACAATGGTGCATGGAGCAGCAGTATTGTTAAGGTTTGTAAATGCGATAGAAACATCATAAAATTCACTACGTGGAAAGCACGAGTGCTTCCACTAGCCAAGTGTTGGATAAGATATACAACTCCATCGTCATATTTGGAACTAAGTCCATTTTTTGATTGCTCTCGAAAGGGACACTAGGTCCACATCAGTATAAATGTTTGTCGGCATCTGCCCGCTAGATGGAAACACTAGAGGAAGGGAAATAATAAGAGAGGAGAAACAAGTGTCTTAGGGAGAATCACGTACAAGGGTGCCCCCAGGTCACCAACCACGATGCTATGTCTGTAAGACACAACACTCAACAATGAAATTAGAGAGAGAGTAATATAGAAGAATGATGATACAAATAGAAGAAGGTCACAATAGAGGCAGTCTCCTGGTATCCTGAACCTTATGGGAGAATCTGAGGTCATCCCAGGAGGCCTAAACAACACATAACACATCATGGGGGAAGCACATCATGAGAGAGATAAAGGGCTAGAAATACTTACTTGTAGGGTCTTCATATTATATCTTGGAGCTCTCGAACCTCTTGGAGAGGTACTCGATCATGTCTAATGCAAAATTTGAGTGGTTCTTATGAAAATCTTGTTTGTTATCATATGATGTTTGTTCCTTAAATCCTTGTTTGAATGAGACTTTTTGGTGCTTATGAGGGGGAGAACCACTATTATTTCTGGCTATTGATTATCATCTTGCTCTTTTTCGATTTCTAGCAAGTTTTCGTTGTTGAATCTTTCTAGAATAGTAATGGGAATCATCCTGTACCATCTTACTCGCCTGTATCGGTTGTTGTTCTTTCCTTTCAGATGCATTTTGATTGTCTCCCGATCCATACAAGGATAACGGGGGAGGAACCTCAGCATAAATTCTATTTCTTCATGGACGAGGTGGATTATCCACTTATTTCTTATCTACTTCAATCATTCTGACGATGCTATCATAGTCCAAGTAATCATCCTCGTCTACTTCCACTAAATCTTGTTCCACCATATTATTTTTGGTATGTTTAGGAAAAGGATTAGTGAAGATTTGTAAATTCAGATTCGGCAGAGCAACTGACTTATTTCCATTATCATTCACCCGATACCTAGATGACATTTGAATCAATAATGTCCGGTATCTCATGTTTAAGACACATACATCATTTAGTGTCATGTCCTTGCATTCGATGATAATGACAAAAGGCATTAGCATCAAAGTAAGGTCCTTGTTTACTAGGATCAATAGGCTTGATCAGGGGAAGCATTAGAATGTTATTACTCACAGCTTGATTCATGATAGAATGATAGGACTCAGGTATTAGAGCAAACTTTCTTGGTTGATATGACATTTTCTTTGGATTATTTATAGCAGACACATTCGTGTTTGGTCCATTGATCTTGATGAAACTCCTATTATTGTTCCTTCTAAAGTTGTTTTGCGATGATCCACTCAAGGATTGACCAACTTGAGCCGATGAGTTTTGGTTTTCATATTGACTAGATGAAAGTTGATAATCACGAAGAGCGGTGCATAAATGACTTCAATCATTCCGACGATGCTATCATAGTCCAAGTAATCACCCTCGTCTACTTCCACTAAATCTTGTTCCACCATATTGTTTTTGGTATGTTTAGGAAAAGGATTAGTGAAGATTTGTAAATTCAGATTCGACAGAGCAATCGACTTATTTCCATTATCATTCACACCCGATACCTAGATGACATTTGAATCAATAAGGTCCTGTATCTCATGTTTAAGATGCATACATCATTTAGTGTCATGTCCTTGCATTCAATGATAATGACAAAAGGCATTAGCATCAAAGTAAGGTCCTTGTTTACTAGGATCAATAGGCTTGATCCGGGGAAGCTTCAGAATGTTATTACTCATAGCTTGATTCATGATAGAATGATAGGACTCAGGTATCAGAGTAAACTTTCTTGGTTGATATGACATTTTCTTTGGATTATTTATAGCAGACACATTTGTGTTTGGTCCATTGATCTTGATGAAACTCCTATTATTGTTCCTTCTAAAGTTCTTTTGCGATGATCCACTCAAGAATTTACCAACTTGAGCTGATGAGTTTTGGTTTTCATACTGACTAGATGAAAGTTGATAATCACGAAGAGCGGTGCATAAATGTTGAAAGGAGTTGTATTTCATCAAGAGAATCTTATCACAAATATTAGGTTGTAGAATTGTAATGAATTTATCTTTTGAACATCCTCATCTTTCATCTGATATTGAATATGTGCATGAAGCCCTTGATATTGACCAATGAATTCAGTCAACTTTTCTTTGGGACCTTGTTTGCATTGAACCAAGTTAATAAGAGTGACTTGGGGTCTGGTATTTGCTTGAAAATGTTGTAAAAATTGATCAATCAACTGTGAAAAGGAGTGTATTGAATTTGGAGGCAACGAGCAAAACCATTCTAAAGCAGTATCTTTGAGAGATCACGGGAAAAGTTTTGCTAACAAATCCTCTTCAAAATAAAAATCACTACACATAGCTGTAAATGCTGCCACATGAATATTGGGATTGCCTTTTCCACCATTTTTTTTGCAAAGCGAGGAGTCTCAAACCTCTCAGGCATAGGAGTTCTCAAGATTACATAGGATAACGGATTACGGGCATGATATGTTGGTAGACTAGGCTGCGAAGAATTTGTCAAAGTTGTTACCTTTTGTTGCAAAGCAGTCATGCCCTGTAGAAATTGGTTTAGGATGGCATCATTGGGAGATGTGGTTTGTTGTGAGGAATTAGAACCAAGGTGAGGAGGTGAATGAGCTTGAGATACGACAGGTGGAGGCTGGGAATATGCCAATAGTGGTTGGACATAGTGATAGGTAGAAGATGGTTGTGAGTAGGTAATAGGTGGTTGGAAATGAGTGGAATAGATAGGTGGTTGAGAACAATTATGCATAGAGGAGGTCCCTTTAGGAACCAAATTTTGATAATCAAATCCCACAGCTTTGTAATTAGTGCCATTAGATACTACAATATCAGTGGTAGCATTACTACAAGCGTTCGCATTAGTTGTTAAGATCGTTGACGTAAAAGTGGATATTCTTGTAGTCAATATAGGTGCTAAAGCTTGAGTATGAGATGGTGATAGAGTGTTATTTATCGTTTGCACACATTCGGTCACTGACATGATATTGGTTTGTACAATATGTGCTAGACCACGAATTGCATTTATACCATCTTGTCCTTCTTTTATCAATTCTCTTATATTATGAATTGTAGGGACAGCTTCTTCGGCTATTCTCTCATTTTCCATAAATGATTGAAATTCCGGTAGCTCTTTATCCAATTTTTCTATTTGCTCATCAGATACATATCCTGTTGCCTCAATAGTGTTATCAACATCATGAAAAGTTTGCTCTTTCATTGTGGTTGGAGGATGTATACTATCTTGCACAATTTGAGTTTCTCCCTTTGTAAAGAAGGTGTCCAAAGTACCAACTTCTTCAAGAGCACTAGATCCCATTAATATTTTACTTCTTCTCAAAGGGATATTGTTTTTATGACAGAGTGTCATAAAGCTTATACCAAAGCATACAACACACAGACTAAGAGAACAAATCCTAGGAGAAGGATATGATTGACGGCCAAAATGCTTGGTTTTTTATACTCTTTTCGATGCCAATGAATGAAACAAAGGGCAGTGTAAGTATTTCAGTCAAGGGAAGAAAGTTATATGTTTGATATCAGTCCAAAACAGAAATATAATCACTCCCAACACACTCTTGATGCAAATCAAAGATAATGCCAAGTCAAAATATAGTGAAAATATGTCAAAATAGGCACTTTTTTCACCAAAATTCAATGCAAAAGAGCATAACAAAGGGTGTTGTGAGGAAAATGATGATAGAAAGCATATAATATCAGTAATAACAGCCACTTGATGCAAAATACCCAACACAACACATTTTTAGTGCCACTTAAGGTAAAACCCTAGTGAAAATATAGCAAAATATGCAATTTTTCATGGTTTTTAAACTCTAAGACCTAGTAAAAGGGATGTTGTAAGGAATTTTAGGAGGTAAAGAAAATAATATCAATAATATAAGTCACCTCAATCCATAAAATTGATCACAACACGCATGGAGTGCAAACTAGGTCAAACCCTAGGGCAAAAATAGCCAAAATGTGTAGTTTTTCACCGAATTTTCACTACAAGAGCCCGTTAAAAGGGTGTTGTGAAGATTTTTATGAGGGTAAGAAAATGGTTACCTTGATAACAGAAAATTAATACAAAAAATACCTTTCACAACACACCTATGGTGCAAGTTTACAAAGTCGATAAGGCCAATTTTAGTGAAAATTATTGTTTTTGAAGCCCCAGGTTTGAGACCTTGGGACAAAATTCTATGTGAATGCTTTGAAGTATGATTTATGATTAAATTTACTTACTCTCAGATCTAAAAATTATTTTCAAGCCTTAACATGCAAAATGCCCATGTAAATTTAATGAAAATGCATAAAAATTGCTAGTTTTTGTTAAAATTTTCTATGCAAAAATGCAAATATTTTAAATCTAAATGCAAATTCACACTAAAATGCAAGACTAAAGACAAATTTTGATTTGAATGAGCCTCTAAAATCAGTAGAAAAATCTAAGAAAAATATTTTGCCTACTAACCCTAGATTTTGGAATTACTAGGTTATATAAAATTGTCAAAATTTCCACAAAACCCTAGTAATTTAATGATGAAAATGCAAAGCAAATTTCTGAATTTTTGGATTTTTCTGTAGTTTATATCAGATCTGGTGCAAAAATCATGAATTAGGAAAATTTAGGAAGAATTGATGCAATTTACTAAGCCAAACAATGCAATTTTTTTTTGTATTTTTCAAAATTTTCAATTTTTTTGAATTTTTCTCAATGCAATAAAATGAATGACCATATGAATAAATGAAATCAATCCAAATTTGAAGACACACACTCAACAAGTTGCAATTTAAGTCCAAAAACATGTGTTCACCAAAATGTTTAGGGGAAAATTGGATTTGCTAATATTCTAGTGTTTAGATGCTTAAATCCTCCTTTCCACCTTACATTCAAGGATCTAGGGTCGAGTGACGAGCACTATCATACCCTAGGTCACTTGAAAATGTAGGGAAACTTGGATTAGGAAATTTAATTATTAATTTTCCTTCTCTTATGTCCAATTAACCATTAAAACCCTAATTATGCAAATACGACAACAAATTAATGAAAGATGGAAAAGCTCTTGCAGACAGGAATAAAATACCAAATCACATAATACCTTTTTTTGGGGTTCCGAAGTGAAACAGTCGGGGACACTGGAGCGGGCACCCAAGTCCAAGGTACCTACTTTTTCACAGAATCTGGACCTCCTTCCGACACTGATTAGCCTTGTAACTTCTATTTTCAGAGATCTATCTGTAGAGTACATTGGAGCGAGCGCCCAAGTCCTGGAAGTGCTCCTTTGTCTAACTTTTCTTCAGATCCTGAATCCTTGATGCCTGCCAATCCTTCCTGCAACTCCACTTTTCCCAAATGTGACACCTGTAACCTGCAATTAGAAGACTTGGTTTGGGGGTTGTGGTGTTTAGAGGCTTGCCTCAGTCAAGCCCTGGAGGACACTTAAGTCTCTGAACATCGTTATTAAATAAAGAGAGTGCGTGCCCTTGTGAGGTAGAGGCAGAAACTAAAGGAATCAATGATGAAAACACAATATTATATCACCTTGTAGTGAAGCTCTCATGGAGAAAGATGCTCTTCATGCCATGAGGAAATTGATGCTCAAATCTGCAAATATCAACACACAAAACACACAAGTCTCCTCTTGCAACACAATAGAAAGCCTTGAATCACCTTGAGAACACTTCAACATCACAATTGCCATCTAGTCTCTAAATGAATGCCTAAGAATGCTTATATATGCAACTACAAGCACTCCCACCAAGATTTTAAAAATTAAAACTTACCGTGTCGGCAAAAGGACCTAATAACAGTCATAAACTGACACCCAAAAATTAGGGCTACCCCAAAATAGGGCAAGACTAGGGCACGGGCGCCCAAGTCCTCCCCCCTATTTTGGGTAGGGTACAGCTCAAGGGGTCTGGTGGTGCCCACCTGGAGTTATGGTTTTGAGCATTTGCATTCGCAAGCCTTTCATGAAAAATCCAAAAAATTCTAAGTCCCTCGGCCTTCGCAATTATATGCATGTATCTTTGTATGTACATGGCCATTTGTATCTATGTGCAGGTGCAAGTGTACAATGGAGGACCCGAAAAGAATTTCAATCAGCTTCTGAAAAATGGAAATAATGGTTGTATGAATCATTCTATGCATATCAGGTTTGTATTTGGCATTCGAGTGCATTTCTAGAGGTAAAAAAGTGAATGTACATAGCAGATTCTCGGTATATTCCACGTTTGTATCGAAAGGTTGCATGAATATGTTGTTGTATATTCGATATATAATGGGTAAGATACAACGGCGGACGTCAAAGGTGTTCAAATTGGGTTGAAAATGGTGGTTGGGTCCACAGGTTTTCAACAAGCAGATTGTATGTATGTGACTTATACAAAAGGATATACAATGCAGGACATACAATCCTGGACTTCAAATTTTATTAAATTGGGCCTGGCGGGTGCATACAAGTGCAGAGTTGAAAAGTCAAAGTGTTTTCCTTTGTATCTTGCGTTGTATGTATCTCTGATATACAACTGCATGTACAAGGTGAAATATACAAGCGGACAAGTGCAAAAGTGGACGTAGCCAAAAAATTAACTGCATTTGTGAAATGGGTGAAGTCTGCGATTGTATATTGGGGTTGTATGTACCCAATGTACAATGGGACATACAAGTGAAGATACAAAGAAACATGCAAAGCGAGAGAGGTCAAAGTCAACAGTCTTCAAGAACATGGTGGGCCCCGCACAGTTGTATGTCCCGGATTGTATGTATGTGCTATATACAATGCAAAATACAAAGCGCACATACAATCCCAAACACGAAGGAGAGTTTGATTTTGGCGGATAAGTGGCTGGGGTCCGCGGGTTGTATATTACACATTGTATGTATGATATACAAGGTGATATACAAGAGGAGTTAGATACAAGGCCAGACCTGATGGTGATTTCAAATTTTTTTTCATGGTGATTTGGGGTCCGCCCTTGTATGCAGGTGATTGTATGTATATACAATCTCGTATGCAACCGCAGGTGCAAAAGAAGATGTAATTTCTCACCGATGGAGATGTAAATTTTCAGCGATGGAGATCCAACCAGATGCTGCCACATGTCCAAATGCAGTTGCGTGTATGTGCTTTTGCATATACATGAGATTTGACTGTGCATTAGGTGGAAAAGGCAAAAAGCATGAAAATGGTAAAATGTGTTCATGCTGCGAAAAGTCAAAAAGGAAAGGCTGCTTGTGTGGCACGTTTGCATTGGCTGGTGATTTTTCAAAGCGATTTGAAGCCATTGATCTTGGCGATGAGGAGGAAATTGATGGCCCTGTTTCAAATTTTCATAGGAGGGTTTTCCTATGCATTCGCATCTGCATTCCAGGTGGGAAAAGTTCCTGAACACGCAAACTGTTGTATTTCCAAAAAAGGCCATGGGTAGGTTGGCCATTAATGGCAAATTTGCAGAGGCATGGTCGATGAATGACGGGCCACCTACCATTTTTAATGGGAAAATCTCCATTCGGCTGCATGTTTCCCGGGTTCACCTATTTTTCCTTCCTTTTCTGCCTAGAGCATTAAATGTTTTGGGTGCCATTTTGATGGTGCGATGTATCTGGCAGCATTTTGAAATGACCCTGTACTTGATTGCTGAGTTACAATTCTGGGTATATCAAGATTGTGTCACTCATTTTTCAGGAGGTGGAAGACTTGGGCAAATTTTTTTGGAGAAATAACGAAAAACAAAGTTTTTTGGCTATTCTGTCTCTTTTGGAGTTTATGAGTTGCATCTGAATGCACGTTGCACACATGTTCAGTTTTATGTTGTTTTTATATGAAAAATGCTTCTTTGCATGTGTTTAGCTGTTTGTCTCCATTTATTGTATGCATCCCTTCTTTTGAATCTAGTTGCTAAGGGTTACTTAGATTCTAGGATATAGATTTCTATATTGCATGCTTAACTTTTGACCTCCATTCAAGGAGTGGATTAAACTGTTTTAGGTTAAGTATGAAGAAGATTGTATGGCAGCTGGGATGTTTATAAGTAGAGACAGCTAAATACTCATTCTTGGGTGGTGTTTGTAAGGCAAATACCAATCCAACCCCTTGAAACTTAAATGCCAGTGCAAATCATTCACTTGTATACGTCTAATTGACTCCTTGCCCTGAGATAGGTACCGGTCTGCCCTTATGTAGTAGTTATGATCCAAAACCCCTTGTTTTGCATCCAAAACATTAATACAAATCATTTCATAATTCCAACCTATTAGTTTGTAGGAGTAGAAATAGGACGCCTTGCATACTCTCATACCTAACTAGTTAGATATGTCCAAGAACATTGCTAGTCTAGTGACTTATCACACAAATCTTGGTCCAAACATGAGAGTATTTTGCCTTTATTGTAAAGCTAAATCTTTCTATTGGGAGTGAGTCAAAGACAAATCTTTAGCAATAGGGAAACCCCCCTTGGTGCGGCAGAACTAGAAGTGAAGGGGAGGCAGCTCACGCAACCTCCTGTATTTGTTGGCCGAATCTGCCTGTGCATTGGAACTGGAAAACCCTTTGCTGATTCGGAGAAAAAGATCCAACAAAGTGGCGACTTTGCTAGGGACTTGAATTGAGTTAAGAGTGTTATTTTTTCCTCTCTGGTTAGGGGTTTTAGACCTGGAAGTGCCTTGTTGCAGCAAACTTAAATTTTTATGTGTGGCTCTGCTGTTGGAGGACCCAGAAAGGAAAGAAATGAATTTCCAGCTTCATGTTATTTGAAGCTCATTCCTCTGCCAATGAGGTGGTGACTCTGCACAAAAAGAACCTAAAAAAGAATACAAAGATGTGTTAGATTTACATACTTTCAGTCAGGGAAAGGAATTTGTAGTGGCTGCAACATATCCAGGTATTTTCAAATGTTTTGGTTTTCAAAAAACCATGATGTATAAGTTTTAAAAGATTTCTATTTGGTGAAGTAGCACTGGTTAAAAGGGAAATGTTGGTGAAACTTGCATGCTTTGGTATTTGTTGAGCATATAGTTTATATTTTCAAGTGAAGCGTGCAATGTTGTTGAAAAAATTCATTTAGAGGACTAAAGGCCTAAGGTCATTGTTGTAAAAGGAAGTCTGAGTTGAGAAGAAGGCTGCAAAGGCATATAAGATGTATTATCAGCCCATGCACCCTTGTGAGGTGTCAAATGCAACAATGTATAGTGATCAATCCCAACCATATAATAGAAGAAGTTTCAGTATTGATAGATATAAGCCCATAAATTTCAATAGCATTTGTGGTTATCCAAATGCTTTTCCATCTAAGATTAGAAAGTATTTGCCTAAGTTCAGTGGTGTAAAGGATGAATCAGCTGAGAGACACTTGCAACAGTTTAGAAATGTTATAGATGACTTTGAGGTTGACCATGAAGATGTGGTTATGAGATTATTTGTTCAATCTCTAGATGAAAATGCAAGGGACTAGTTCTCCTATCTTCCATCATACTCTGTCAGCTCTTGGCAAGAATTTAAATCTACATTTATAGAACAGTTTGGTGAAAGTATATCTGAATATGCAGTTATCAGTGATTTCATGTACATCCATATTGAAAAAGATGAGTTAATTTCAGCCTTTAACCTCAGATTTATGAGGGCATTGAAAAGAATTCCAGAATGTATGAGACCTAATGATGCATTGTGCTTGGTGGTCTATCTGGGAGCATTTGATAAGAAAATGAGTTATAGATTGAGAGATAAGGAGCCCACCACATTGCATCAGGCACATCAGTTTGCAATAGACATTGAAAACAACTGGAGGCATGGAATACAAAGGGTTATTTCTCTACAAATTTCTACTGCCCTAGGGTCCCCAATGTTAATGAAAGATATAATTCAAGTGTTGGAGATGAATGTCAAAGCAATCACACCCCTGTTGTCCCAGTTTTTACATCATTCCAAGTTAATGATGACTCTGCCATGGAGGAGGATGCCCTGATTTGCCTAGCAAATGAAGTTGATGGTAATGATTTTTCAAGCGATATTACTATGCCAGTCCTAAGCAAGGAGCGTTCATGTTTAAATGATCCAGTTGTGCATAGTTGTGACCATAGGGATCAGGAGTCAATATCAGTTTCATCAGGAAGCATTAGAGGGCTGGAAAGTGATATGGATAATTCAGCTTCAGATTGCATTGAAGTAGCAGAAATCTTATATGTGGGGCAATCAGATGATAAAGATGATAGCCATGATCAGTTCATGGATCAGGTTTATTCTTCTTATGACTCTAGATTTGGTAATGTTGAAGAAGAGTTGGATTGTCATGAAGAAGAAGTAGAGACCTTTGCAATGAGTATGAATCCCCTTTATGATGAGCCTTTAGATGCATTGAACGTTGTGAGTCATGACCTTCATTGGTGCAGAATTAACCCTCTTTTTGAAGATAATGATGAATATCAAGAGACGAATGACCTAGGTGCTGCACCAGTTTGTGAAGAGGGGACGTATGAATCAAAATCAGAGATCTTCAGCTCTTGTAAGGATGATATGGATGTGAAAACTATGGATAATGAACATTCAACTTCAGCTGTGCCGGATGTATGCAACTATGGGTGTATGGATCAAGATTTGTTATCAATGTCAATAAGTGATATGAATGATGTTGAAAGTCTCATATATTTGAGTGTTTTCAGTCTCTAGATCAGCTAGATGAGTGCCTGGTGATGCGTGACAGCCAGGTAGATAATGAAGAATTCCAAATGCAATATGATGATATACTATTTGAGGAATATAACATACATATGTTGCCTAATGCTGAAAGATATTCTAGTATGTATGGTTATGTGTCTGATTGTGAGATGTAGAGTGATAGAGGCAATACTAATAGAGGTGAGTTTTCAAAAATGGTGAAGCATGTAATTGACAAGATCAGCCTGTGGGCAAATTATGTTGATGTTTTCAGTTGTGGTTGGGGTCGTTCAGATCAGAATTGGACATTTGGCAGGAGGAGATTATGGTTTTTCATTTTTGGTTGCCCAGGACCGCCAAAATAGTGTTTGAAGATGTGATTTGTGATGCAGGTTGGACTTTCGAATGAGCCACCCAATAGATTTGGCACCCGGTCTGCATCCTAGAGTTCTGGAGTTCTCGCCATGCCTGCAAGAGGCATGCCTCCCCAGACAGAGCCAATGGTGGTGCCCACCTGGAGTTACGGTTTCGAGAATTTGCATTCATAGGCCTTTCATGAAAAATCCAAAAAATTCTAAGTCCCACGGCCTTCGCAGTTGTATGCATGTATCTTTGTATGTACATGGCCGTTTGTATCTATGTGCAGGTGCAAGTGTACAATGGAGGACTCGAAAAGAATTTCAATCAGCTTCTGAAAAATGGAAATAACGGTTGTATGAATCATTGTATGCATGTCGGGTTTGTATTTGGCATTCGGGTGCATTTCTGAAGGTAAAAAAGTGGATGTACATAGTAGATTCCTGGTATATTATGTGTTTGTATCGAAAGGTTGCATGAATATGTTGTTGTATATTTGATATACAACGGGTAAGATACAACGGTGGACGTCAAAGGTGTTCAAATCGGGTTGAAAATGGTGGTCGAGTCCACAGGTTTTCAGCAAGCGGATTGTATGTATGTGACTTATACAAAAGGATATACAATGCAGGACATACAATCCTGGACTTCAAATTTTATTAAATCGGGCCTAGCGGGTGCATACAAGTGCAGAGTTGAAAAGTCAAAGCGTTTTCCTTTGTATCTTGCGTTGTATGTATCTCTGATATACAACTGCATGTACAAGGTGAAAAATACAAGCGGACAAGTGCAAAAGTGGACATAGCCAAAAAAATTAACTGCATTTGTGAAATGGGTGAAGTCTACCATTGTATATTGGGATTGTATGTACCTAATATACAATCGGACATACAAGTGAAGATACAAAGAAACATGCAAAGCGGGAGCAGTCAAAGTCAGTGGTCTTCAAGAACATGGTGGGGCCCACACAGTTGTATGTCTCGGATTGTATGTATGTGCTATATACAATGCAAAATACAAAGCGTACATACAATCCCAGATGCGAAGGAGAGTTTGATTTTGGCAGATAAGTGGCTGGGGTCCGCGGGTTGTATATTGCACATTGTATGTATGATATACAAGGCGATATACAAGAGAAGTTAGATACAAGGCCATACATGATGGTGCTTTCAAATTTGTTTCATGGTGATTTGGGGTCCGCCCTTGTATGCAGGTGATTGTATGTATATACAATCTCGTATGCAACCACATGTGCAAAAGAAGATGCAATTTCTCACCGATGGAGATGCAAATGTTCAGTGATGGAGATCCAACCAAATGTTGCCACGTGTTCAAATGCAGTTGCGTGTATGTGCTTTTGAATATACATGAGATTTGAATGTGCATCAGGCAGAAAAGGCAAAAAGCATGAAAATGGTAAAATGTGTTCATGCTGCAAAAAGTCAAAAAGGAAAGGCTTCTTGTGTGGCACGTTTGCATTGGCTGGTGACTTTTCAAAGTGATTTGAAGCCATTGATCTTGGCGATGAGGAGGAAATCGACGGCCCTGTTTCAAATTTTCATAGGAGGGTTTTCCTATGCATTCGCAGCTGCATTCCAGGCGGGAAAAATTCCTGAACACGCAAACTGCTATATTTCCAAAAAAGGCCATGGGTAGGTTGGCCATTAATGGCAAATTTGTAGAGGCATGGTCGATGAATGACAGGCCACCTACCATTTTTTATGGAAAAATTTCCATTCGGCTGCGTGTTTCCTAGGTTCACCTATTTTTCCTTCCTTTTCTGCCTGGAGCATTGAATGTTTTGGGTGCCATTTTGATGGTGCGATGTAGCTGGCAGCATTTTGAAATGACCCTGTACTTGATTGCTGAGTTACAGTTCTGGGTATATCAGGACTGTGTCACTCATTTTTCAGGAGGTGGAAAACTTGGGCAAATTTTTTGGAGAAATAACGAAAAACAGAGCTTTTTGGCTGTTCTGTCTCTTTTGGAGTTTATGAGTTGCATCTGAATGCATGTTACACATGTTTAGTTTCATGTTGTGTTTATATGAAAAATGCTTCTTTGCATGTGTTTAGATGTTTGTCTCCATTTGTTGTATGCATCCCTTCTTTTGAATCTGGTTGCTAAGGGTTACTTAGATTCTAGGATATAGATTTCTATATTGCATGCTTAACTTTTGACCTCCATTCAAGGAGTGATTAAACTATTTTAGGTTAAGTATGAAGAAGATTGTATGGCAGTTGGGATGTTTGCAAGTAGAGACAACTAAATACTCATTCTTGGGTGGTGTTTGTAAGGCAAATACCAATCCAGCCCCTTGAAACTTGAATGCCAGTGCAAATCATTCACTTGTATACGTCTAGTTGACTCCTTACCCTGAGATAGGCACTGGTCTGCCCTTGTGTAGTAGTTATGATCCAAAACCCCCTGTCTTGCATCCAAAACATTAATACAAATCATTTCTTAATTCCAACCTGTTAGTTTGTAGGAGTAGAAATAGGACCCCTTGCATACTCTCATACCTAACTAGTTAGATATGTCCAAGAACATTGCCATTCTAGTGACTTATCACACAAATCTTGGTCCAAACATGAGAGTATTCTGCCTTTATTATAAAGCTAAATCTTTCTATTGGGAGTGAGTCAAAGACAAATCTTTAGCAATAGGGATATCGCCCTTGGTGCGGCAGAACCAGAAGTGAAGGGGAGGCAGCTCACACAACCTCTTGTATTTGTTGGCCGAATCTGCCTGTGCATTGGAACTGGCAAACCCTTTGCTGATTCAGAGAAAAAGATCCAACAGGGTCCACCTAGGTCCAATTTGCCATGGAACCTAGGTCTCATTCCATTGGGATGCCAAAATATGAACTAAAATTTCCTAAATGCATGTTAAAGACCCGGGAGCTAAACCTTATGAGGGAAAAGCCCCCAAGGGGACATTTTCTGACGTTACAAATCCAAACTTACAGGAATTAAAACATCATAGTCTACCTATCTCACAATATAATCATAAATTTTTTCTGAACATACATGATCTTCTCCAATCCAGTATACAAGTTTCTACTATGCTTTCCAATCATGCAAGGATAATATTAGGTCTTCTATCAATGTAAACAATATTTAATTCTCTAAGCTAATATAATAATTAAACTTAGTATAAGCTTTATAAAGATACTTCAATTCTTTACAATTATCTTTGCAATCCTTAATTATTTTAGCTAGTTGCCCTATTTAATACACTACCTATAACACTCTTTGATACATACCTATACATCAACATATGCAATAAGGCATCATTCATAAAAATAATCAAAATACAAAATGCATATCACATACACATCAACATCATCCATGTTGCCATCAACAATGATCATATACAACTTCAAAATTTGGAAATCAAGTCAAGATAATGAATATCAAGTTTTTTAATTACAAAAGAGATCTAAAGAATCTTCTTCAAGAATGCAAATTCCATATTCTAGACAACTTGTCATTTATGAACTCAATATCACAATTATCTAACTTACACAATAATGATCACCTAGGAACATAGATTATCGCTACTACCATATCACAAATTATTAAGATTTTATTAGTTCATTCATAGTTATCACAAGGTTTTCAAATATTGTAATCAAGAGACGATTCTAATTAATATAAGCATTTCAAACAAACATACACGATGCCTCATTTCAAACGATATAGTATCATACAACAATTATACCATTAAAAGATATCAAAAGAGCATTATCAAATTATATTGATACCAAAATGATGTTATTAAATTGTGAACTAGTTATAGCCTATCTATTCTCTATTCTAGTCATTATTGACTTTATGAGAAAATAAATAAGGAAGGTTTCCCAATTACCAATATCATAGTTTGGTATATTAAAAAAAACACGTCTACTTCAAACATCACAAACATATGAGTTTAAATGTTGTTACACAAATATCTTTAATAGACATCTAAATACACTACCTTTTAATACTGTTATAAGGCATCTAATTACACCTCAAAAGATCCAACATACTAAAAGATATATCAAAGCATTCATATAAGTTATTTTTTTTGTTGTATTCCTCATTATAATATGCATGTAAGGTGCTGAAGATAGAAAACCTATGAATAGTGTGGTCTCAGCACGACCATGGTCACAAGTCAGGAATGAAATGAGAGAAAGTGTTTCATTTATTTTAATGAATTCCATCAACAACTTCCGAATATATAAAGATCTCAGAGCATAAAGTGTGGTATTGCAAGGAATTATTTCAAACAAGTGACCGACTAAATAGCCTTATCATGAATTTTCCAAAAAATAAAGTATTCAACAATGCATACAGCTGCACCCAGAAACTTATCTTGCAACTTTAAACTGCTTATACAATCTTCACACTATAATTTCCAAAACTTTATCACAATTTTTCCTGAAATCTATTCTTCAATCAACATAAACTTCTAATATTATACATCAACAAAAATGAACATATTTAAAAATAATTATATAATTTAAATTCAAGTGCGAAACATAAGCTAACTCGTCTATCATTACACATTATTTCTATATTATTTTTCAGAATTAAGTTGGCATCAATTGAAGTGGGTTTCCCTAACTATCATTATTTATCCTTAATCCACTACAAGAAAGTCATTTAATTGACTCAAGATGATACCATAAAAATTGGATTTGAAAATGAATATATATGCAATCTTACACGAGTATTTTCTACACTGGTGGCATGACAATAACTTCTGAGTTTGCAAGTAAAAATTAATGAATTTGCAAAAGAGATTATTGCTAAAGGGGAAGGCACAATCAACAGTATGATATAAAACACATAATGATATAATAAGTATTGTGGTGATGAAACACATAATGATATAAAACACCTTTGAAGTGCAGGTTTAACAATAAGTGTTGCAATGAATGATGGAGGCTAATGCAATGCAGACAATGAAGATTAGCCTATACAAAAATAAAGGAGATTCCAGTAATGTGCCCTATCAGTTTCTATTGGATGCGCCAAGACTAGATGTTATGCCACTTGTATTACACTTCCAAATATTAAGTTGTAGTTAAGAGCTTTTAATGACTCTTTGATATGCAGTCAGAAATAGGAGGATAAAACTCATAATGGTGTGGCTATACAGGAAAAGTGTAACAGCTCCCAAAATGAAGATGCTCCACTAATTAATAACCACGACTCCTCATTTTTAAAACCATAGACAATAGGGGATGGATAGCGGCTAGATAAGATTACATCTTTTAGTTCAATGATTCTTCTTAAGCACGGATTCTCCAATACACTATACGCCTATCTAACTGCAAGTAAGGTGCGGTTGGAATCAAATCAACAATGGAGAATAAGCAGATTTAAAAGACTATGAAAACTAAGTAATAGTTCCAATACAGGAAAACCAAAAATGGTATAGCCACATATGAAATATATTCAATCATTCCAAAACTCAGTAATTTTGCACCTTCTCTATTCAATCAAAGTGGCCATAGAATTCTCAAAAGTTCGACTAGAATAACATGAAATGGCACTAGCAAATTAATACTGCAATAGATATATGGAAATCACAACAACAATGAATATATCCAGGTTTTAGATAGTGTCTACACCACATACTGGATTTATATGAACCCATACTATGATTCTCAAAACTAAATTGCAATCTATAATACTACAAAACCACATCATAACTAAAATTTTAACCAAACTTCCAAAACTCACAAAGATATAAATATTTGGTGTTAGATAAACAAAAATAAGAAAAATATTTGTTCTGATAAGTACAAACATAAATAATTCATGCTTGTAACAGAAGATCTCCCAAAACATGAATTTCCTATGATAGAATTTTCACATTTAGATAGTTACTCCTTGGTGGCACCCCCTTGGTGATTCTTTTAGATCTACACCCTCCTTTGATCCTTCTAAGAATTTAAAACATAAAGATTAGCCAGGGTCATACAATTCTTGATCTTTTAAAATGGAACACCAAAGAAGATGACTCTTCATCTTTAGATACCAACACCTATTTTTTTCTCATCCTCTTTCATAAACTAAAATTAGCTCCACTAACTTAAAACTGCAAATAAATATTAATTTCTAAGATTTTGTCTGGAAATATGTAACTGCCATCTCTTGCAGGTGATATAAAATAAAAGAATATGTAAATATAAAAGCATAAAGTAACAATGCATGATTTTCTTTCATAAACAATATTAAATTATCTAATAATTATTTCGAAGAAATATAACTAATTAGTTATTTTTCCATAAAATATCATATGTAAATAAATAGGTTTCAGATATGCCTTACATTCTTCCCCCCTAAGAATGGACTTCCTCTTGGAAGTCATCAATAGAAATGAATATTTCCTAACTTCATCACATCCAACAAAAATTAGATCTCATCAAAAGATATACTAAGTCGACTAGATATTCTTTTGCCATCATGCAACAGTACAAAACTTGAAACCTACATCACCAAATAAAGAATACACAAAGAAATCCATATTTGTTCACCACCCAACCATATGATCGACTAGGTCGAATCCACCCCCGAGCGTAAAATAAATATTCTTTACTCATTAACAATAAACATTATTCATCCATTAATCAATAACTTTAATCATAAAATCAATCATAAACTTTCCAGTTAGAAAAGAAGAGAAGGGATCCTCTATTGGGGTTTAAGTTTTTCTCTAGCCCCCTTACACAAAAAAAAACTCCCAAGAACACAAAATCTCCTTTTAAACAACTTTTCCCACAAAAGAACTCCCATTAAACAATTTAGCTCCCTTGAAACAACAACTCCCTTATCATAACAGAAACACCCATAATACACAACTCCCAAAATCCACATTATCCATTTCACCCACACCCGTTCTCCATTTCAATCAACATCATCAATCAACAACACCAAACTCCATACAATTGACCCAAAAGGCATCCACAAATCTTTCCCCATTTAGATTTTTACAACATGTAAACATTAGAAATTCATAACACATTGATTAACACTTATACAATCATCTCAAACATCCATTCATAAAGAAACAAAAATAATATAAAATTTCTTACCTTGGTTGTCCACGTTTGGATCAGCCCCTAAAACTTTCATCCACACTCTTTTTTTTTTCCATTTCCTTCTTAGAACTCAAACAATTTAGCAAGCTCAAAACAAACCCCAATACTAGAAAGATTCGGTTATATCATTTCGTCCATTGGAATTCTGTAATATCATCATTACTTATCCTAGAAGCATGTTTATATCATCAATATATTATAGATAATCAAATTCATTGCAACATATTCTTTTATAACTATTCTTAACATTTAAACATCACATATATCAATTCTATACATCATGTATACTTTCAATGGGATTGGGATGATTAGTGCTAAATAGAACCATAATGCCATAGGATAGATCTTACACAATTTCGCAATAAACATTCCCTAGGCCATCTACTCCCCTATACAACCTGCCAAGGACCTCTCTTAGGTATGGTAATCTACACAATTCACATTACTTCACACAAGCCAACAACAATAAATACTTATAAAGCCTCAAAATGAAGAAGTTTTGAATAAAATTTCAAATCAATAATAAAACTTCATATAAAAGCAAATTAAATAGCAGAAGTCAAAACAACGGTTCAATTTAAGACCAAAAACCTTAATAAAATAGTTCTCAAGGCAAAAGGACAATTACGATCAACCAAATATTTTAAAGAAATCTTCAAAACTGTTGGCTCAATAAAACAAAGGAGAAAATAACAAAATAAAAATTCATAAGACTTGACATCACAATTCAACACGTGACTTCAAATGAGCCACCTAAGGGGAGGAGGGGAATGTGGTGGTCTCAACCACTTGGAGCTCCAACATATACCACACAATTATGAACATTCAACAATTATGAATAATCACAGTTTAGAAAACTCCATTTTTCATGAAAGTAGCTCCCTTAACACAACAGTAGCTCCCATATATCACATGTAGCTCCCAAATCACACAACTCCCTCAACATCATTTCATCAACCAAACCCCCATCACAACACCAACACCATGAGTAAACCTAAAGGGGCATAGGTCCCTATAGCTCCCTTACTGTAGCTCCCAAACCACAACCAACACCAACACCATGAATATCCCCAAAGGGGCATAGGTCCTTGTAGCTCCCAAACCGTAGCTCCCAAAACATAACCAACCACAACACCAACACCAACACCATGAATATCCCCAAAGGGGCATAGGTCCTATAGCTCCTAGAACACAACGTAGCTCCCAAAAACACAACCTCCCAAACACCATTTCCCCAACACCAACAGCCACAACACCATCACCATACACACAAGTTTGTCAGTATCATCACAAAATAAGATAAAAATTTGCATGCTTGAAATATATCTTTAATTAACATTACAGAAACTTACAGTCACAAGGATATATCCATGTATATATGTTGAAAATGATTTACTAAACATCCATTCTGTATCGTTAATCAATCAAAATTTACCTCTACTTACCATGATGAGACCCAAAAATGGGTTTATATTACTAATATTTTTACCCCAAAGCTCCTAAGTGTTGCAACCTAGTGCTCTGATACCTATGTAATGCTCACTTGGGAAATTAACAATAAATAACAATAATTGATTAATTTAGTAAAGAAATAATGAAAGAAATATGAGTACAGGAGAAAATTTACTTATTTTAAATTAGTAAACTTCAAAATTATACACAAGTATATTAACATCCATCGTAAATGAAATGTAAGATACAATCATTTTGCAAATAGTTATACACATTTACAGTAATTGCCAAATAATCATCCATCTGCATAGTGAGAAAGTACTTCCTTAGCTTCAAAAACCTGCATGATTAACTGACCTGGATCTGCACACTAAACGTAAACATTAGTTCTGCTAAGTTGATAGAAATACATAGAAGATATCAATGTTCAAGATAACAAGACTAAGGCCCTAAGGGGCTGACCTAATGTCTCGGGGGCTCATGATGGCCTTGCCTACATACGCGTAGCATAGAGACTTTGTAGTTTGAAGACTTGACATACAACCACATGAAGATATCATACAAATAAAAATCTTTAAGATCTTATTTAGAAGATAGCGACATCCTCTTAATCTTAGGTACACATTTGCAAATCAATCCATATTTACATGCAGTAGAAGATCATAGTTTATCTATCTCACAATATAATCATAAATGTTTTCTAAACATACACGATCTTCTCCAATTCAGTATACAAGTTTCTACTATGCTTTCCAATCATGCAAGGATAATATTAGGTCTTCTATCAATGTAAACAATATTTAATTCTCTAAGCTAATATAATAATTAAATGTAGTATAAGCTTTATCTTGTAAGAATGAACAAATTATAACGATACTTCAATTCTTTACAATTATCTTTGTGATCCTGAATTATTTTAGCTAGTTGCCCTATTTAACACATTACCTATAACACACTTTGATACATACCTATACATCAACATATGCAATAAGGCATCATTCATAAACATAATTAGAATACAAAATGCATATCACATACACATCAACATCATCCATGTTGTCATCAACGACAATCATATACAACTTCAAAATTTGGAAATCAAGTCAAGATAATGAATATCAAGTTTTTTAATTACAAAAGAGATCTAAAGAATCTTCTTCAAGAATGCAAATTCCATATTCTAGACAACTTGTCATTTATGAACTCAATATCACAGTTATCTGACTTACACAATAATGATCACCTAGGAACATAGCTTATCGCTACTACCATATCACAAATTATTAATATTTTGTTAACGTTCATAGTTCTCGCAAGGTTTTCAAATATTGTAATTAGGAGATGATTCTAATTAATATAAGCATTTAAAACAAACATACATGGTGCCTCATTCAATACTAAGAAATGATGCAAGTTCATAAAATCAAGTTGATCGACCTATAAAATCATCGACAACAAACAATATAGTATCATACAACAATTATACCCTTAAAAGATATCAAAAGAGCATTATCAAATTATATTGATACCAAAATGATATTATTAAATTGTGAACTAGTTATAGCTTATCTATTATCTATTCTAGTCATTATCGACTTTATGTTAAAATAAATAAAGAAGGTTTTCTAATTACCAATATCATAGTTTGGTATATTAAAAAAGAACACGTCCCAAATGATAGGATAAAAAATATTGCTTCAAACATCACGAACATATGAGTTTAAATGTTGTTACACAAATTTCTTTAATAGACATCTAAATACACTACCTTTTAATACTGTTATAAGGCATCTAATTACACCTCAAAAGATCTAACATACTAAAAGATATATCAAAGCATTCATATAAGTATTTTTTTTTGTATTCCTCATTATAATATGCATGTAAGGTGCTGGTATGATTTGTAGACAAGCAAACTGAAGATAGCAAACCTACATAATGTGTGGTATTGCAAGGAATTATTTCAAACACGTGACCGATTAAATAGCCTTATCATGAATTTGTCCAGAAAAATCAAATATTCAACAATGCATACAGCTGCACCCAGAAATTTATCTTACAACTTTACACTGCTTATACAATCTTCACACTATAATTTCCAAAACTTTATCACAAATTTTCCTGAAATCTATTCTTCAATCAACATAAACTTCTAATATTATACATCAATTAAATGAAACATATTTAAAAATAATTATATAATTTAAATTCAAGCGTGAAACATAAGCTAACTCGTCTATCATTACACATTATTTCTATATTATTTTTCAGAATTAAGTCAACATCGATTAAAGTGGGTTTCCCTAACTATCATTATTTATCCTTAATCCAATACAAGAAAGTCGTTTAATTGACTCAAGATGATACCATAAAAATTGGATTTGAAAATGAATATATATGCAATCTTACACAAGTATTTTCTACATTGGCGGCATGACAATAACTTCTGAGTTTGCAAGTAAAAATTAATGAATTTGTAGAAGAGATTATTGCTAAAGGGGAAGGCACAATCAACAGTATGATATAAAATGCATAATGATATAATAAGTATTTTGGTGATGAAGATATATAACACATAATGATATAAAATGCCTTTGAAGCACATGTTTAACAATAAGTGTTGCAGTGAATGATGGAGGCTAATGTTGTAGACAATGAAGATTAGCCTATACAAAAATAAAGGAGATTCCAGTAATGTGCCACTATCAGTTTCTATTGGATGCACCAAGAATAGATGATATGTCACTTGTATTGCACTTCCAAATATTAAATTGTAGTTAAGAGCTTTCAATGACTCTTTGATATGCGGTCAGAAATAGGAGGATAAAACTCATAATGGTGCGGTTATACAGGAAAAGTGTAACTCCCAAAATAGAAGATGCTCCACTAATTAATAACCACGACTCCTCATTTTTAAAACCATAGACAATAGGGGATGGATGGCGGCTAGATAAGATTGCATCTTTTAGTTCAATGATTCTTCTTAAGCATGGATTCTCCAATACACTATACGCCTATCTAACTGCAAGTAAGGTGTTGTTGGAATCAAATCAACAATGAAGAATAAGAAGATTTAAAAGACTATGAAAACTAAGTAATAGTTCCAATACAGGAAAACCAAAAATGGTATAGCCACATATGAAATATATTCAATCATTCCAAAACTCAATAATTCTGCACCTTCTCTATTCAATCAAAGCAGCCATAGAATTCTCAAAAGTTTGACTACAATAACATGAAATGGCACTAGAAAATTAATACTGCAATAGATATATGGAAATCACAACAACAATGAATATATCTAGGTTTCAGATAGTGTCTACACCACAAACTAGATTTATATGAACCCATACTATGATTCTTAAAACCAAATTGCAATCTATAATACTACAAAACCACATCATAACTAAAATTTTAACCAAACTTCTAAAACTCACAAAGATATAAATATTTGGTGTTAGATAAACAGAAATAAGGAAAATACCTCTTCTAATAAGTACAAACAGAAATAATTCATGCCCGTAACAGAAGATCTCCCAAAATGTGAATTTCCTATGATAGAGTTTTCACAGAGGTAGTTACTCCTTAGCGGCACCCCGTTCGTGATTCTTTTATATCTGCACCCTCCTTTGATCCTTCTAAGAATTTGAAACATAAAGATTAGCCAGGGTCATACAATTCTTGATCTTTTAAAATGAAACACCAAAGAAGATGACTCTTTATCTTTAGATACCAACACCCATTTTTTCTCATCCTCTTTCATAAACTAAAATTAGCTCCACTAACTTAAAACTGCAAATCAATATTAATTTCTAAGATTTTCTCTTGAAATATGGAACTGCCATCTCTTGTAGGTGATATAAAATGAAAGAATATGTAAATATAAAAGCATAAAATAACAATGCATGATTTTCTTTCGTAAGCAATATTAAATTATCTAGAAATTATTTCGAAGAAATATAACTAATTAATTATTTTTCCATAAAATATCATATTTAAATAAATAGGAATCAGATATGCCTTACAATAGCTTTGTCATGTTTGGAAAACTTGTATGTGAGTCTATGACAAAATAAACCCTCCATGCTTCCTTCATTGATAATCCCTCGCAACTAAGACGAAGAGTATCAACAAATATATGCAACTCTTGTTTACAAGCTTCAACATGAAATAATGCTTCATTTTCTTCTCCCTCACATAAAGTATGTTGCATGTGTTGAAAAAGATTATCAAGCCAACGCTTTGAATTATCTTCTCTAGCACGAGCATCCTATAAATAATCACAAGGACTAAACAACTTTACAACGTTGAAACACACAAGATCAGGAAATCTTTCATTCAAGCAATCTATAAGTGCTTGACCATATTCTTTTGCAAGTTGTTTACAACTCTCTAATGAACCATCAATGCAAGGTTTTAGTGATTGTTTTTTGTGAATCAACATAATCACCATGTGGATGTGAAATTGCCACAAACCGCAATTCATGCCTATGAACAATGCCTTCTTTATCAGTAATCTCTAAATAACCATATTTAGAGGCATCCAAGAATTTAGATAAGTAACATGTGCCATCAACAAATGCATCACTTCTCATAAACCACCTACTTAAAGTGTTTATAGTAATATCAATAGATGCCCCTAAAGATGTAACATCAATGTACTCTTCTTGGAATTTTCTATTTAACTTGTTCAACATAAGCATTATATCTGCAAGCATGTGTAAACAAAATTGAATTGAAAATATTCTTGCCTTATCATACCATGACTCTCCCTTTTCATTTTTCCATAAAGTTAATATAGGAGGCATTACTACAACAAGCCTTTCGATAACTTGTCCTCTTGAAAGCCATCTAACTCCATGAATTTGAAGAGCTTGAAGAGTTTCAAGTTGCATGTCTTCCTATAAAGATATAAGTTCCTTGTTCCTTTTAGTCAAATTTTGTACCCAAGAATACATTTTATTTGCTAATTTCTCAATTGTACTTTCCACAAGATCAAAAAGACTTTCTTTCAAATTTGTTAAGACAAAGGAAAATCTTCTTCTCAACAAAATTATATAAGTTGTTATGGTGCCCCTCAAAATTAGGGTCTTATTTTGTCAAGCAAGGCTATTTATCTCCGGTTTCTTCTTCTTCTAAGGATGCAGATTGGCCTTCATTCTTATGTTGGGGTAAGTCTTGCCTGCCAAAAGCAGGTGCTTTCTCTTGGCTAGCTTTGAAAAATAAAATTCTTACTAGTGACCATTTGGTAAAACCAGGTTTGGCAAATCCTTTCAAATATTTAATGTGTGGTTTAGACTATGAATCTGTGAATCATCTTTTTCTCCATTGTCCTTTTGCTTTTGACCGTTGGAGTTGGTTTTTTAAGAATGTTAATTGGATGGCTCCGGTTCCAGACACTCTCTTGAAATTATTCCAAGGTTGGCCTATTCTCTTCAAAAATCCTTGTTCTCCTCCATTTGAATGTTGCCCCTTCTATAATTACCTAGAACATTTGGCTTGAAAGAAACAAAAGAATATTTAGAAAAGAAATTATACCTTGGGAGAAAGTTATTGCTAAAATTGAGATCTCCACTTTTGAGTTGGTCATGACTCAGGTGTTTGGTAATTCTGGAGCAGCTTTTTCTGTTTGGGATGATATTATTTTGAAAAAGTGGAAATATCTTCATGTAATTACACTTGGATACCTGGGTTCTAAATCCTCTACTTTAGTTGTTTGAAAAAATGTACATTGGATTCCCGCTCCTTCTGATTGGATCAAAATTAATGTAGATGGGGCTTCCAAGGGGAACCCAGGGAAATCTGGAATAGGTTGTGTTGTCAGAAATTAGAGAGGTAATCTTCTTTGTGCCAAAACAGCGGGGGTGGTTGATGGGACAAATAATGCCACAGAAGCACAATCTTTTCTTTTAGGTATTTGTACTGCCGTAAGATTGGGAATTAAAATTCTAATTCTTGAAGGTGATTCAAAGGTTATTGTTCATGCTTTTCAAAAAAGATCAATGGATAATTGGAAACTAAGTTATATCTTAAATGAGGCTTGGAGTCTTTTAAATCATTTTTATGGTTTTATGTGTACACATACTCAAAGAGAAGGAAACAGAGCAGCTGATACTCTGGCAAATATGGCCTATCTTATAAATGGGGATGACTCTTTGAGATTGATTAAAACAATATTGATAAATATCCTTCTCTTTGGGGTTTGATAAAAAAGGAGAGTCTTCCATGATCCTCCCCTTGGGGGGAAATTTTGTTTTATTTAACTTTTTTGTTTTTTTAACAAGTTTAGAAGTGGATTATTTGGGCCTTCTTATTTATAATGTGGCAATTTAAGTCGACTTCCAGCTAGCACTAATTGCTTAGCCTTGCACACGTATTATTCTCATGGGTTCATTGAATCCTTGGTATGATGTGTGGTGTGAGATGATTTTTTAATGCTCTAAAAGATTTCGCTTGGCTTTTCATTATGTTTCCTCCTGATCGAAGGACTTTTGCTCATTATTTTGGTTTGTGCGGAGCTCTTTTTATTTAGATGAGAATGGTGGCTTCTATACCATTCTTCCCCTATTGTGGTGCTATTGCCTTTCCATCTTGCATCTTCCCAATTATGTCTATCATACCTCGCAATGGTCATCTTCTTCTCCCGGTCCAGTATTGGGAGCAGCCACTTCATGGGAATATCAAGTCAGAGTTAATGGCGAGGGCTTTCAAATTGTTTGATGAAGAGGTGGAGGATTCTCTGGCTAATGTTTGTGAAATGGAATTTCTTCTACAATCTAGGGTAAGCTATGCATCCCATGTGGTTTCGCACTTTCTATCTAATGCTATGGATATGTTCCAATATGTTGACATTGTTAAAAGATTAGCTGTCTTATTTGTTCATGATTATATTATCCCAGAGGCAAAGCTCTTTGAAGCTTTTAATAGTTATAATCTTCATGATGGCCCAAATTTAATTGGGGGACTATTTCTTCGTGAGGATATCATTGAAAAACCTAGTTACAATTGTGTTTTTCAATCGATGGTTACCAGTCTGCAATCTGACAATAGAGAGGTTTTTGAGAGCTCACTTCGGGCTCACAAAATTGTTTTTGGTCATTCCAAGAGGGAGAAATTTGAAGAAGTTTTTAATGCCTGGAGTTTCTTGGCTCATTTTCAACCACCGATGGCTCCTTTTCTCAATGACAATGATCCAATAATGGTGGATGATGACCCTATTGCATATCAAGGTTTAGAGTTGCAAACCTAAATGTTGGAAATCCATGATATACTCTGTTTAGGGTTTTTTTGCTTATGATTTTCACTACTGTCGATATGGACATTTAGGGCTTTTTGTTTATATGCCTAAGTTCTATATTCTCTATGATCTTCATGAACAAATTCTGGCATGTTAGGGATTTTTTGTAATATGTAACAACTTTATTATTAATATATAAATATTATGATGCTATAAGCATCCTTACTGATTCAAAAAAAAACAATTGAGGAATTTTTTTAGAAGCATCTGATGTAGCTAGAGCTTCACGATGAGCAATACAATGAACATCTACACGATTAGGAACATCTTTTTTCATAAAAGAAACAAACCCATTTTCACTACCAACCATGGATGAAGCACCATCTATGGAAACAACTATTATGTGCTTATTTGAAAGCCCCCTTTCTTCCTTTAGAACATTGATTGCATCATAAATTGATTTCCCTTTTCCATCACAAACATTTATGAGCTTTAAAAACTGTGAAGTTGGTTGCCCCAACCCTTTGGAGTCAAAAAAAGTTGCAAACCATAAGATGCTTCTCTAAACTACGATATGTAATTTCATCCAACATTAAAGAGAAAAAAGGACTATCCAACATTGTAGCAATTTGCACCTCTTCAAGATACTTAGATATAGCAAAAAGAAATTGATTTGTAGCCATTTGATTTGTGTATGAATTGTAGTCCTTATTCCTTGGCATGTTTGGTAATTGTAATGTCATTTCAAGAGATCAAAGTGATTCATATTTTGAGAGGGGTAAATCCTCTTGCACCATCCAAAAAACTAATTTCATAGTTGTGATGACTCTTTCCTTGTTGATGTCATCAACATTTCCTATATGTTTTGTAATAGGTTTTGCTTTCTTTTCATTCCCACATGTCCATTTAGCTAGTGAGATCTTATGGATATTTGAATTGGCAGGAGTAACTAATGAGTCGTGTTGCAAATTAATGCAACTATTACCTGCTCCCCATGGTCCAGCTGTATTATGTGTTTCACAATATATGCATTTCATAACTTTTTTCCTTCATATATTGTACATCTCAACCACTTAAACTTAACTTTCCATTCTTCACGAAATTCTCGTTTTGCTTCAAGTTTTCTTTTCTTTTGCGTATTGTTTTCTTTTGTTTGATATTCATCAACACACTCTTTGGTATGCCCCAAAATATCTAAGTCTTCATTTAAATCAAAATTATGATCTTCATTCGGTGCTGCAACTTGGGATGAACTTGACAATGGAAAAAAGTGCTTGATAGAAGGCTGATTTTTTTTTCCTCTGAGACATTTTCAATTATAGTGCCTACATATTTTAAAAATATGAAATATTTAGATATTTTGTTCAAATTCATCGAATTTATAAAAATTAACCATAAATAAAATAATTTAATATCTAAATTTACACATTCTCCTAACAATTTAAAGTTTACAATAGTTTCATGGTTCATTGTTTATGATCAGAAAATGACCAAATTATTACCCATTTCCTCAATATCATTTGTTCAATATGGTAAGAGTTTTTGGTCTACTTCTAATGAAGTATTTATGTGAAAAATATACACAGTTGAATCCAAAAATACTTTCTCTACATTGTATAATGCAAATCCCAATTTGTCAACACTACTTCATTCAAGCGGCTATTACCATAGCAAGCAAGCACAAAAAAAAAATTACCCTACCAAAAATTATATTAAAAAAAAAAACAAGAAAGAAACACAAAAAAGATTAAAAATAATCAATTTAAAAAGACTTATAGTACCACAAACTGACTGTAATGCCCCAAGCTTTCACATAGGACATTAGCCGAACAAACACCGAACCAACAAATTTTTCGCATTTACAAGTGCAACATTTACATGTCGCATTGCACTCATGCACACACAAGGTGTTGCAACATGTACAACAACACCTAAAAAGACATCACCATTGCACAATGCAAGGTGGCACAAGCGGAGGACTTCACCCATCATGTGACAACTCACCACGATGGCCAAGAGAGAGGTGGAGCTCACTCCATGATGAGGATCAGATACATGTCCATGACTTCGCTCCCTCGCGAACACATGGAGTAGGATGAGGGTGACATCCACCTCAGTCTATTCCATGATGACACAAGACATCCCAAACACAAGGGTAATACTCACCCATGGGATAGTCCAACTAGGAGGTACGATTCCTCAACCAACTAGAATGGTCACTAGTCAAACTCATGTAAAGGCACACATCCCAATGCAAAGGAGGGAATAATCCAAGAGTGCATATCACATCATGGAAATGACACCAAAACACCTACGAGGCTAAAAATAGTAATCAATGCCAAAGATGATTCATTTTAACCAAAAACATTAAGTTGTCGAACCAATTATGTCCACATGTCAAAAAGGACAAAAGCGATACAAAAGGCTATGCATGTTCGACACCAACATCGACACATGCCAAAAGAAAATATAGGATCCTCACCACCTATGTGGGATGAATACAATCCAACACAAACATATCCATAAACATCAAATACAACATCAATTAACTGAGTCTAAACATGCTAACATAGCTAGATTCTAACATGTAAAATCTATCAAACCATGCCAACGTCTTCACAAATCGAGGCGTGGAAAAATACAAGATGATATCCAATAATTACAATATTCGAAGGGCTTCATCCTAAACATAGATGAATCATAACCAACATCATAAATCAACTCAAAGCATTAATTACATCTTATTACAAGGGTCTCAAAAGACCTACATTACAAAGGTTACAATAATCAATAATGATAAAATACAAGTGCATAAACCACCCAAAACCAACATGCTCTCCAAGGTGCAACAAGGCACAAAGCACAAGGTAAACCACCTGCAAAAAGATCAAGGGATCTATCCAGCACCTGAAGATCACCATGAAGGACCAATGGGGAAATGTTGCTCACCTCCCAACCATATTACCATCGTCGAGTACAATAGATGTCTACGCAACTCTAGGCAACCCCCAAGCTACGGAGAAGGTGATCATGGCAAACCCGCTAAGAGCATCTCACACATCTAGGGTATACAAGCAACATATGGAATACACGCCAATCAATGCACACAACACACATGACACAACTGCCAATACAATGCATATAAACAACACATGGTACAACTACCGTTTAATTGCATTCAAGTAGCATATGACACACTTGCCAAAACATAATAGAATGACATAACAACATTCAAGCATAAGGGAAATAGTCACACCTTCAATGCACACCAAATGAGGCATAAATCATAATCCATCATAGACACATACAAGCATGAATCAGGCACCACAATGCACATACAATCACATGGTAAACATCACATGTCGAGTTAAACTCCGACGGTGGAAGAAGGAAGAGAGACCTAGGTAGTTAGGACAGGGAGTGTCAAATGAGGGCAATACTCACCTCGCGATAGAACATGAGGGCATAACCTCCTCATAGCAACCGAACACTACACCAAAGATTGCTCTTTACACCCAAACCCAAGCAAGGCAGACACTTCACCAGCACATGCAGTTTGGTGTAGATGATCTTATTATTAAATTTTATTACCCAATGTGTTTAAATGTTATTCTTGATTAAAACTTCCATTCGATAAATTCCAAAGACCTCTTTGGGTCGTGGCGCACGATGGAAGCCACTCATTTCCTACCCCTAGACCTCTTCCTAAACACCCATAGCACCAATTTGACCAATTGGGCATGGCACAAATTTCGAGGTGACAAAATCACAATTTTGACAAAAACACAAAATATTCTTAAAAGATGCAAAATACCATTCTAATTGGGAGACAACTCATCCCACAAACTAAAACATTAAGGAAATGCATACAATGCAATTTTTAAGTTTTCAAAAATGGAGAAATAAGTGGCACGGATTTCAATGCACCAAAATGTCTCGAAAAATAACAGTCTCACAAGATGCAGAATCACATAATATGAAGGAGTCAACTCATCCCTCAAAGCAAATCATAAAGGAAATGCATAGAATTCAGTTTTTATGTTTTCTAAAAGTGCAAAATAACCATAAGGCCCTAAAAACTCCATTGGAGCTCTCTTTGGCACCTTGACCAAAGTTTGACCAATTTTCTAACTTCTGTTTTTCAATAGCTATGGATGATTTGACAACTACCCATTATAGATAACATGCCCAACAACCAATATATGCAATAAAAATGAGTTGGGGATTTCCACATAAAATTTGCCAAGGTTTTGTCTGTATTTTCATGTTTCTAAAAATGAAAATACATAAAAATAAAAGCATGCACAGTTGAAATAAATTTTCTAAGCTTCCTACAACTAAGCAAAGCCATCTTCAACCATTCTAGATGGTGTGGCATGAAGGAAACAAAATAAAACAATTTAAATGAGAAGATTGGAGAAACTTACCTTCCAATACAAGTAAAATTCAAAGAAAAGAACGAGATTGAATGTCAGATTCAATCCACACACAACAAACAAATACCAAGTTCTTGAATTCAATCCAAACTCCAAGAAATTCCAAGCAAAACTCCTTTCCAAGCAATCAGATATCCATTTTTCAAGCAAGAGGGTTTCAAACAAAGGAGAGCAAATTTTGGAGAGAAAAAGAATAATGAAAAATACATGTCTTTTTCCTTTTATTCCTCCAAAGACACTATTCAATTTTTGGTAATAAATTAATCCTTTAAGTGATTTAATCAATCAATTCAAAATTATAGCCTTTGCACAATTAAATCATTTAATTCAACAATTAAATAATTGAATGTCTCTTTTGCAAATCAAATAGGCATTTCAAATAACACATTAATAAACCTTTTTTCACTTAAAACACCCAAATAATTCACTCAAATAGATAGGGAAATAGTTAGTCGAATGAACTCAACTATTCCAAACAGGTTATTGCCGTTTAACTCAATTTCATTTTGAAAAGTACAAACATGCCATACTAGGCATTTGGTTTCCTCATTTAATGCAATTTCTATTTTTTTACAAAAAAATCAAATTTCAGAATTAAACCAAAATCACTCAAATTTGTTTCACAAGCATATAATGATGCAACAAACATTTTCGCTAAAGCAAACATAGCAATTTCTAAATTAAAATTATTATTTTAATCTAAAAACACAGAAAACACGCTTTTCCAAACATTTTAAAATAAAGTGCAAGAATGCTAAGGAAACACATACAAATGATACCAAACACACATCACGGGTTTTCACAACACAAGGATAAGGGTGAGATGGCTTAGCGTTCCATGTCAACTTTCTCCATATTTCCCACATTATTTAACACCTGTAATTACCTGCACACTCAAATAAACCATCAGGCGTACCTGCTCCATACATAAAATAGCCGAAGCACATCATAATACCCAACGTGGCATAATATCACATAAGCATCATAAACATGAGTCGACAATCAATCGACAACATAAAATCATATATGCATAAATCATCTAACATAATCATATGGAAGACATCAATTGAAAACAATGAAGCTGAAGCACTACAATAATCTAACACACGAACACAACGTATGCAATCCATAATGCATAGTTGGAAAGCCAAATAATAAAACAAAATGCCATTGGAAACACCTCAATGGTCATGTAGAATACACCCTCAGAACCCCTCGATGGCACCATAGACCTCATCGACAATTTCAGTGCAATGCATCAAAGCATAATAATCACATAATACAATGATAAACACTCAGAACAACATATAACACATGAATCAAAAGCACACAAGGCAAACACTAGGGCGGGCATTACACTGACGAAGTCACACAGTTAAGATTGGTTTCTAATCTTCATACACTTCTAGTAAATTCCCATCCACTTACCATTAATTAAAGATCCAATCCAAATTTCCAATCGTTTGGCTCAAGGAGGTTCAGAAAAAAAGAAATTGACAGCGTGCTACCCTTGCGTGAAGGGGATTTTCACTCTACAAAAAAAAGTTTATAATATAAAATATTATCTAGAGGCTAATAATATAAAAAAAACTCAAAGAATATTTAGAATATCTTTGAAAAATCTAAGGATAAAATTAAAATAATAGAAGTAGTTTCTATTAAAAAATTTAGAAATAAAAGTAAAAAACATGTATTTGTATTGTTTTATATATATATATATATATAGTTTCTATTAAAAAATTTAAAAATGCCCTCGAAGATATCCAACAATGAATGTCGAAGTGGAGTCTCTGAATGGGATGCTAGATCCACAAGACGCAAGTGGAAAGACTGAGCAAAGGATCGACTGAGTGCAGAGATCAGCTGAAAGAGCCAAACAAGTAGTCTCCAAGGGTGAATGGCATGAGCAGGTCTAGATCAACCAAGCTGGATAGAGCCCGAACTGGTACTAGCAACTAGATACCAAAAAACTGTGATTTTGAAGAAACAACAACCTCCCTCTACCATACCACCATCCAATGGTGGCGCCTAGAGTGCATTAATCTGCTTGTCTTGGAACAACAATCTTTGTGACCTGTGAATAAATGATGAGCATGAATAATTGTGACCACACAAATGTTGATCACGACTGTGAATGGCGATTGTGGGCTAGACGAAGACTGGTGTCTACCCTCCGAGAATACCTCGACGCCACTTAGGGAGAGCTTGTGTGAAGCTTGATGTCTGTGACAAAGAGACGTCGACCCAAGCTCTGTAGAGACTACTCCCAAATACCTCGAAGCAGCTAGATTTGAAATAGCACCCGCTGAAAATAAAACCACAATCAAACCTTCAACTAGAAGCACGATAAGGCCAAAAAAATGGGCAGAGTGGCCAGAATGAGGGCCAAAACTGCCCAGAGAGGCTGCAGAGGGCCGTTGGAGGGCCTACAGAAATTGGCTGGGGCTGAATTTATGGCTAAAGGGGCTGAATGAGGCGCAGGGTGTTAGTTTTTAGGATCAGAAATGTAAGCAATCAGAAAATGCAACACATAAGATAATAAACACAGCAGGTACCCTGGGAAAACTTTCCTACTCGAAGGAGAAAAACCCAACAAATATATATCTCTTATATATTGAAGGAGTAAGAGTAGAAATATGCTTATAACTCAGGCCCAACACAAGGCCGAATTTGATACAATGAATAATAGCACCTCTCCTAGATGCAAAGATACAAATGAATATGTTTCTCCTTGAAATCTGCTCTGCTGCTAAAGGAATGATAGAACTTCTGTTGGAGGTGTAAATGAAGTGATTGAATTGAAGTATATATACAAATCAAGGTGACTCTTTATATGTGTCAGCGTCTCTTCATATGCTTTGGTGTCTCTTCATATGTGACTTTTCATTGAGTCGGCCTGGGTAAATCTCCCGCCGCTTCAATAACATCAACACAGGGGCCTCCGTTTGAAGAGTCCAAAATAGGATTTTGGGCCAGAATGGGTGCAAAAGAGTCCCGATAGGGACTGTAGAATCCATAGAGGTTGGTGGAGTGCAAAACTTCAATCGACCTGGCAAAAATGTAGACCAGTGACCGTAACTAGTGTTGAACAGGGTCGAGGAGCCCGAATAGGAGGCATGCGGAATAGGGCCAAAGCTAGAAAAGGCCATCGGGGCCAAAATTTGGGGTCGAACGACCACCAAACAAGTTGAGCAGAAACCCCAATGCCCCTTAATAGGGCCGAGAACACCTTGGAGTGGAACACCGACCCAAATCCTGGCCAAAAAAGAGAGCTCGTAGAGGATGAGGTCCTTAACAGCCAGAACTGGCCAATGAAGCTGAAAGACGTGGCCAAGGGGGCCTGCAACAAGTAAAAAACCTGGAGCCGAGGGCCCAAAAATTAGCAATATCGAGTTTGAAGGTGTGTGTAGAGGCCGTTAGGCCACAAAGCTGCACAAGCACACATATAAAACACAATTTTGACCAAAGGCAGGGGTAAATTTGCCCTCTGCTAAATTTTTTTAAATTTTTTTTACAAAAATCTGTACAAGTATGGAAATGAGGCCGTACGGTACCCTAGGGGTAAAAAAAAATTACTGAAAAATATTGTTCGAAGGGTCACCTTGACTGTCTCAGGCCTTCTAAACTCAACGATGCGGTTCGTTTGGCTCAACGATGCTCCAATGATAGGGATAAGTGCTAGAGTCATCGATTCAGGAAGGAATGTGCAAGCATGGCTCTGATACCATGTTGGAGCAGCCAAGATCAACAAGCACAAATAGAATAACTTTCCACAAGTGAAAAATGGAGCACAAGAGCATATCTATCATATACAATGAGAGTGTGTAAAATACAATGAGAAGCCTTCCATAAATAGGCAAGGAGGAAGTAGGAAGGTAGGATTAAACTACTGACTACCTCTACAAGCATGCAACACTTGTCTAACTCACATGACATGTGTGAGGGCAAGTGGCAAGCTAAAAAGAAAGAGGTGTCTCACATAGCTAAGGACACATGTCGAAGTGAGAAACTCCTAAAAGACTAAGTAAACTTAAGCCTATGTGTGAATAGGTCAAACCTTCAAAGAGGTGATATCTAAACTAGATGCAATTTCTAAATAATAGTTGCTCCACAAAAATAGGGAAATATTCTATATTATCGTTTTCTCATAAAAAGAAATAACAACAAACAAGTGATGTTGAAGGCACGTGGTCTACAATTCACTAATTATGCTAATGTGCACACTTTCTATTTGGGCCAATGAGCATGTGCATACCTTTTGTGGATCCATTTACATTGGACTTGGGTAGTTTTTCAACAACCCGCACAAGGATAAATATTAACAAATAAGCCTGGAATTTGCCTTGAGATAAAATACAATTAAAAATAAGAAAAACACATTCCATGGGGCCACTCAAAAATAACTTAAGCAGACTTATAGGTAAGCTTATAAAAAAGGGGATGAAGTTATGCAGTGCATAATAATATGTCATGTGTCTGCATATATTTTCTTCCCTTTTTTTTCATTTTCTTCTAAATCTTATCCCCTAAATTTTATATATTAATAAATAATCCTTTATTGATAATTTTTTTGTTTTTGTTAATATAATAAAAAACTACAAGATCACTACTTAAAATAAGTAGAAAAATAAAACATTCATGGGATCACTAGCTTCACAAATATCTCCTCTAAAAATTGAGTAGCCAAAATAAACTAAGGAACCCCACGAAGACATACCTTAGGGCATGTCTCCATGCCCATGCTTAGCTTATCTTGGCTAGTAGCCACTGCTCAATTTTTTTAGGAGATATTTTGTGAAGAAACAAATTATTTTAATTATCTCAATTTAGAAGCAAATAAAACAAGTGCCACGTAGTGCCCAGTACCTGCCTTGTAGTGTTGTTATTATAGTATTTTTTTAGTTGTAATTTTTTTTGTTGATTAGCTATTGGTTGTATATAGTATTTGTTTAGTTGTAATTTTTTTGTTGATTAGGTATTGGTTGTATAGACAAATTACATTCTAATAATTGAAAATTTAATTTTTGAAGAGTGTTGAAATGTCTTAGGCAAACAAGTGCCACGTAGTGGCCAGTACCTGTCTTGTAGTGTTGTTATTATAGTATTTGTTTAGTTGTAATTTTTTTTGTTGATTAGCTATTGGTTGTATATAGTATTTGTTTAGTTGTAATTTTTTTTGTTGATTAGGTATTGGTTGTATAGACAAATTGCATTCTAATAATTAAAAAATTAATTTTTGAAGAATATTGAAATATCTTGGGTAAATAAAATTGAAATTTCAAAATAATCTAGGACTAAAATATTTCCTTAACTATAAAACTAAACTTTACAAAGCCTATTAAATAACACAAATATTTCTTTAAAATGTAATAATACATTTTTTTCATGATACTAGATTTTTAATTTTTGACTAAATAAAATTGAAATTCTAGATTTTTAACTCTTGAGTAAATAAAATTGAAATCCCTAAAATAATCTAATTTCATAAAATAAAATGTGTAGAAGCCTAACCCTAGTTGGGTGTGGAGAGATTTGAAATGTCTGCCTAACACATTAAAATGTAATAATATTGAATACTATTATAATTTAAAATTCATTAAAATATTGTAAGTTTGAAAAATAATTACACAAAAAATAATCTAATTTCATAAAATAAAATGTGTAGAACCCTAATCCTAGTTGGGTGTGGAGAGATTTGAAATGTCTACCTAACATATTAAAATGTAATAATATTGAATACTATTACAATTTAAAATGTATTAAAATATTGTAAGTTTGAAGAATAATTACATAATATAATAAGAATAACATATTATATTTAGATTACTACAGTTAGTCACTTAGTTTTTTGTTTAAGTAATAATAGTAAGTACTTTTATAGAACATATTTAAAATGTAATAATATTGAATACTATTACAATTTAAAATGTATTAAAATATTGTAAGTTTGAAGAATAATTACACAATATAATAACAATAACATATTCATATTTAGATCACTACACTTAGTCACTTAGTTTTTTGTTTAAGTAATAATAGTAAGTACTATTACAGAACATGATTTTAATTAATTTAATATTGTGGTTTAATAATAATTTTTTCTAAAAAAAAAAATTGTTTATCATTTCAAATTTGTAACTATTGTATTTCCAGAACTAAATTTTTAAGGAAAAATTTATGTGAACTCGTTTTGAAATGTCTTGGTAAATAAAATTGAAATCTCAAAAATAATTTAATTTGGTAAAATTAAAATAACACTAAAATATTTACTTAGCTATAAAAGCCTATTAAATAACACAAATATTTCCTTAACTATAAAACTAAACTTTGTAAAGCCTGCATATTTGTATTATGTGAAGATTTGAAATGTCTACTTAAGATATTATAATGTAATAATATTAATACTATGACATAACTAAATTTATAAGGAAAATTTTATGTGAACTCGTTTTGAAATGTCTTGAGTAAATAAAATTGAAATCTCAAAAATAATAAATAATTTAATTTGGTAAAAATAAAATAACACTAAAATATTTACTTAGCTATAAAACTAAACTTTACAAAGTCTATTAAATAATACAAATATTTCCTTAACTATAAAACTAAACTTTACAAACCTTGCATATTTGTATTATGTGGAGATTTGAAATGTCTACTTAAGATATTATAATGTAATAATATTAATACTATGATAATTTAAAATGCATTAAAATATTGTATGTTTGAAGAATAAAATAAAAAATGTAATAAATATTTTTCATATAGATTTTTAACTTTTTAGTAAATAAAATTGAAATACTAGATTTTTAACTCTTGAGTAAATAAAATTGAAATCCCAAAAATAATCTAATTTCATAAAATAAAATGTGTAGAACCTTATTTTTTAATATTATTATTAATATTATAACTTTGTTTAGCTAATGAATCAAAAAATTAAATTCATAAAAATTGATGATTCTTCCCTCTTATAATTATCGCCATCCATTTAGGCATGATTTAACTAGTGGGAGACAAAATTTGTGTTCATAATTTGTTTACTTGCCACATCTTCCCCTCAAACCAAAATTCTCTCCGTATTTATAGTTTTTTTGTTGCACTCTCCGACAATTCGACAATCCGCAGAGAAGAGGTCATTTTTTTTCAACCAATGACAATACAGATAAATCATTTTTCAATAATTTTTTGTTAAAAATTTATCATGTTGACATAGGAAAAGTACAAATTTAAATCAAATTTGTCCGACAAGAAAAATAATCCTATCTTTTGATTGGTTTGCAATCAATAGATTAATAACTAGATAAGTGTGAACTCATTGCAATAGTACAGCGAGTACTAAAAAATGAGGGAAAAAAATATATGCATGGCATATCATGGCATATTTTTCATTATGCAGTAGCTACGTATTTCTAGCCCCCTTTTTTCCATAGCGAACCAAAAAAGGAGAAGAATTTTTTTCTTAATTATTTTATGATCTTTGTTTACAGAATTTAAATGTTCACGGGAATCTGAATCTTTCAGCCTTGCTCTGACCCCTCCCTTAATCATTAAGAAAATCTATCCAAAATTCACTTATCTCCCGCATTGCACCCAGATGTATATGCTTCTGCTGCAGTCTGAGTCGTCAATTTTTTCCAATAGATTTGTTTTAAAACATCCCTCATCCGAGTAAAATATATTTATAATTGCTGAAACTTTGCAGCTCATTTAACTCATTTATCAAAGAATGAGGGAAGATTGATTACTGCTCACTGCAGATAATTTTTTCTTCATCTTTTTTAATATCGGCGGAAAATTTCATGTTCTGCAGCCGTTGTCCATGGAAGCTTCTCTACGAGCTTTGATCTGACTGTTTTGCGCATGTCTTTCTTGTTCTTGCAAGAAAATCAAATTTACTTTCTCAAGCTTTAAAGTCCCTATAGCAAAAAGCTTCACATAACTATAAATTGGGCACCTGTGTCGATGTTTTGGATTGTATTTTGTTCATTAGGGTTTGAATGATGAAGCGGCGCAAGAATTAGGGAAACAAATCTCTTTTTCATTTATCGCTGGGTCTTCTTGGAATCACTCAATTCCCTTAATTAGAATTGGTCTTTCATTCTTTGCAAGACTAGAGCTAATCTGGATAAAATCAAGCCCCTTTCATTTGTATTCTTTAATTTTCGATCAATTATTTTGCCGATCTGTACCGTCTTAACTGGAAAAGAGCATAGCAGCAGCATCTTGATGATATGTACGGTGCTTGTATTTGAACTGGAAATGAGCAGGGCATTTAATACATTTTAAGGGGAAATATGGCACTATCTTCCGTAAAGGGCGGTATAAATGTAGGGCCCATTACCTGCTCTCTTCCTATCCTAGTTCTCATTGCAGCAACATTAGGTTTGTTTCTTGGATTTGTAGTTACACCCTGGTTAGGGTTGCCCCTGAGATCCACTATACAGAGCTACATTTGGAACGCTGGTTTCGAAGATCTTGAGAAGAATGCAAGGTTTACTTCTAATTTTGGCAATCTGACTGATAATCACATAGCCGCTGCTAATTCAACTGGAAAGATTGATCACAAAGTGGAACAATATGAGGGAGTTCCCATTCTATCTGTAGCTGAGCCAAATCAGAAAGAGCAGAATGAGGGCATGAAACAAGATGATCCTGTAAAACCGTTTCCTCATGGGGACACTGTGTCTACATCAACAAATTTCAGTTCAAACCCCAGTGATAAGCATTTTGAGTCAAATGGAACTCAGTTTGCTTCGGGATCTCCTGGGAATCTGCAAGATAAGTCTGCAAACACAGATAAAATCTCTGCCAATGGTCATCAGACCGAACAAATGACATTACCACCGTCTACAATCTCTGAGAGCGGCACTGCAAGAATTGTTCCACCTGCTACAACTTTAGGTTAGTTTCTTTCCATTTATTGTTCCTTGATTACTGAATTTGGTTGAAGATTCACTGTCTTTTCTATCTCCAATTTGTCCTTTGTTTTTTAACAATCAATATAATTCTCCTAAATGCCTACAAATTTTAAATATGTTAACTAGGCATTCTACCTTGTTTGCATAGATGTAGCAGATTTGAATCTATACAAGATTTATATTTCTCGTCATAGGTTTCTAATTTTTAAAAATTTGGAATTAGTTTTTCAAGTGAATCAATTGTAGACAGAGTATTGGACAAGCAACGGTGATAAGTTGACAGATCAAGTTGGCAGGTGGGAATGATAAACAACCAACATAAAACATTGCATGCCTGTTTAGTAAGGTATAGATAAATTTAGTGATACGATGATCAACAAGCAACACACAAACTTTACCTAATTTCCCATGCTTTTTTAGTATGGTATAAATAAATTTAGTGATGCTGGGATAAACAAGTAACACACAAAGGTTACATAGATTTGCATGCTTTATTAGTATGCTATAAACAAATTCAGTGTCACTGTGATTGTACTAACGAAATCACCTCAGGCCTCCTTGTGAAAGGTGATCATGGTTTTGTAAGGATTCAACTTTTTTTCAGCTTAACTTGTGTGGTCAAGTTTCACTATTATCGAGTTTTTCTTTTTTAAAATATCATTGTCAAGATTGTGAGTTTTGTGCTTATTCTATAGTATATATACTCATTTTCCAAGTACAAAGATATTTCTTAAACCACAAACATTCAAGTAAATAGCAAGAATGTAGGTACCTGCAGACCCAAGTAAAAGGTCTGCACCTGCAAATCGGGAGATAATCAAAATAAGATATCTGTCTCGATAATTTGAAATAGTTTGATACATGAGATGGAGGAGGAAACTCTAGTTGTTGCAAGAGAAGGGCTGAAATTTAGCCACTCGTTAACTCTTATTCTACATCTCATCAAGAATTGTCCTGTTTTAAATCATATGTATCCAATATGACTCCTAAGAATCTAGAACCACAACTTAATTATAACACTACATTACAAACTCGGCGTCACTGTGATTGTAGTAAAGAAATCACTTCAGGCCTCCTTGTGAAAGTTGATCATGGTTTTGTAAGGATTCAACTTTTTTTTCAGCTTAACTTGTGTGGTCAAGTTTCACTATAATCGAGTTTCAGATTTATTACTGCTCACTGCAGATAATTTTTTCTTTATCTTTTTTTAATATTGGCGGAAAATCTCATGTTATGCAGCCGTTGTCCATGGAAGCTTCTCTACGAGCTTTGATCTGACTGTTTTGCGCATGTCTTTCTTGTTCTTGCAAGAAAATCAAATTTACTTTCTCAAGCTTTAAAGTCCCTATAACAAAAAGCTTCACATAACCATAAATTCGGCACCTGTGTCGATGTTTTGGATTGTATTTTGTTCATTAGGGTTTGAGTGATGAAGCGGCGCAAGAATTAGGGAAACAAATCTATCTCTTTTTCATTTATCGCTGAGTCTTCTGGGAATCACTCAATTCCCTTAATTAGAATTGGTCTTTCATTCTTTGCAAGACTAGAGCTAATCTGGATAAAATCAAGCCCCTTTCATTTGTATTCTTTAATTTTCGATCAATTATATTGCCGATCTGTACTGTCTTAACTGGAAAAGAGCATAGCAGCAGCATTTTGATGATATGTACGGTGCTTGTATTTGAACTGGAAATGAGCAGGGCATTTATTACATTTTAAGGGGAAATATGGGACTATCTTCCGTAAAGGGCGTGTTGAGCGTTGGAAGAGAGGGGCGTGCAACGAATGGAGCAATGTCTTTGAATGGAGCAGAATCTTTGTTCGGCCCTCCTTCTAGCGCCAAAAATGTTGATGATGTTTTTGTGACAACACAACAATAGAATAAAACACCAAGTGCTCTATCATCTCTTGATCAAAGCCTCTTGAATGCTGAATTATATGATCAAACAAGAGCGCTCCAAGGTTCCTTTGATGTCAGGTCTTGACTTGCACATGGATAGACTCAGTGAATAGATGTGATCTTGCTGATAATCACAAAGGTACTTATCACAAAGGGACTTACGCTAAATTCCTCCTTCACGAACATGGATAAAATTCCTTATTCCTTTGATGCGAATGAATGGAACTTGTTCAATCAAACTTAAAAGAAAATGCAAAAGATAAGGGTTTAGAGAATCTATTCTAAGGACAATGAAATAATGAAATATGCAAAGATAGACAAATTCCTTGAAAACCTAGCTTCGCTTCACCATGAGAACCAACAATTACACGAAGCCGGTGCAATCTTCTAAGGTAATCCAAGGATTTTCATATTGTAAACATTCATCCAAACATCCACAACTAGCACAGCTTGAAGAAGTATTCACAATCGAACTAAAGCAAACGTGGTTCACACTAACTTTGCAAAATGACTTATCATCGTCAAATCATGAAAAGTATGAACCAAAAAGGAATTCATCAAATATCTCCACATATACTCATCACATCAATGAACTTTCTAATCTATTCTATTCTACTTGGAAACAAATCTCAATCATCTACGAGAATGTGAAACCATGCAACGTTCCAAAATCACAAGATCACCATGAAACATTCAACAATGAGCTTGCATTAATCTTGAAGTGTATCTTTACATCAATCTCTCAGAGTTTCTCTTTGATAATCTTTAAAGAGTCCCCTCTACTCTACTCCCACTCTTCTATCTATTAATCCTCCTTTACAAATGAGAGAAGTGAGCCTTTTATAGACTCCACAATTACAACGAAGGGCTAGGATTGATTCGAAAATCAATGGCCAAGATTACACCACATAGGTAGTTTGTTACAAGAATTACTATTTTTAGACAACAAGAGAGGCAATGAAGGCACGCTTTCCAATGTGATAAGCATGAGTAAGGCATCTTTGAGAATCTTCCACACGGGCGTCCTCTCTGTAGTAGATACATTGAACTTAGACAATATGATGTGGCGAACTATGATTGGCCTGATGATGTGTACGTGCCACCTCAACATGGAACAAACTGGTTTGGTCTTCTACATGTTCACACTGCTTGAAATATTTTCCCAAATTATTGATTTTTTGGCGTAGTCTTTGATTTTTGGATTTTCAACTCTGGAACTTGAAAATTTGGGAATTTTGGAATTTTTCAAGTTGTCTTTCATGCCTTAGTGAAATTTATGGATTTCTTGACGATCTTTGCTCATTTTCAATTTTGTGAAATTCTTGTCTCCTGTGTAGGCTTCAATGCTGGATGATGTAGGAAGATGTCATGCACATGCATTCTTTGGAATAGATTTCATGACGGATGCTTTATGCTTTTGACGCATGGAATAGATGACTCTAGAAAAATGAAAAGAATCCTTGAAATTGAACTTTTGGAGAGATGTTACTCTTGTGATGCTGGATTTTTGAACATGAAAGGTGGAGTGATCTTCATTTTCGGATGATTGAGCTTGCAAGATGATAATGAAGCTCTTCTCTTTATGGATGAAACTTGATAACATCTCCTTCATGTGGAATCTCCTTCGATGAAGTCGTCTCCTCTGAATGCTTTGGATGTTCCTTGAAGTGACCTCCTCTTGACAAGTGCCTATCTCGCCTCCAGATCCTTTGATATCTGCAAAATAAAATATTACATGTCATAGTATTTGATCATGAGAGCATTACATTAACATATATGAGAAATTGAAAGTTATTTATTGCAAAATTAAACTCAATTTCTTCTCCTTGAGGCCAACTTATTTCTTACACAAAGCAAATTTTGGATTTGATGTAAGTTGTTGAAGGTGGAAATTGTTTATGGATGGGAAATATGCGCCCTAGGAAGGGCGCATAATGTTCATGGATGAACATTTTCCTTCATTTTGAATTTTGAACACTTAGAATTTTTATTTTTTCCTCCCTCAATTTCCTCTTGGCAAATATTTTTTTTTGTATTGGATCTTGATTAAACCTTGTTGGAAATGAAATCAATTTCAAAGTTGTTGATGATTGAACAAATTGTCTTCATCTCCTCATGTGAAAGGATTCTTCTTGCATGGGCGCATAATGTTCATGCATGAACATTTTCCTTCATTTCTTGGGCGCAATTTTGTCTTTGATCAAACTTTGGCATTTTGCTTGAAATTTCAAATTTCTTCATTTTGGTGAATGGAGATTGAAAAGTTGTTTGCTGATTGGTAGATTTTCTATGTGCTTTATGTTGAGCGCATTCTCCTTGCCCATGAACATTTTTGCAATCAAACGTTAGTGCTGATCTCAATTCAAACTTTTGAGCAAATTTCTTCCGAGCTATTAAACATTCATAAAATTATATCAACTTGCAAGAATAGGAAGTTTTTCCAAATGCAAAGATCCTCCTCTGGAAGGGCGCAAATTGTTCATTGATGAACATTTTCCTTCCTTGCTATACTTAGATATTTTTTGACTTTCAAAACTTTTAGGACTTGTCTAATTTGCAAATGGTTTCCAATGAAGATGATTGTTTGAAGAAGTTGATGATAAAACCTAAGGCTCTTTCCACATTGATGAAGTTTCTCTATTTTCCTGGAGCGCATAATGTTCATGGATGAACATTTTCCACCTTTCCAAATCACAAAATTTGTAAGTGTTAAAAATGACTTCTTCAAAGGATTTCCAGGAGTTTTCATCATTCAAACCTTCATTGCATGATAATCTTCACTTCCAAATGCATCATCTCCTAGGGCACATAATGTTCATGGATGAACATTTTCCTCAATTTTGAATTTCCCATACTTAGTCAAATTTTCAAAAGATCTTCTCATTTTCATCAACTCTCTTAAGCAATTTGACATAATTTCCTCATGCATTTCCATGAATTTGACTAAGGAGAGTAGCATTTGATCATCTTTACTCCAAAAATGAAATCCTCATTAGGGCGCATATTGTTCATTGATGAACAATTTCCCCACTTGACTTAGAAAATTTTCCCATCTTCAACATTTTTCTTTCTGGCGAATTTCATATCATTTGAATGATTTTGCATTTTATGAATCAAATCCTTCATTTTATGAATCAAATCCTTCTGGAGCGCAAATTGTTCATTGATGAACAATTTCCCTCATTTGCATTTATCATACTTAGTCAAATTTTCAAGTTTTGATCTTGGGTGCATATTGTATGCTCATGAGAAATTTCTGCCCAAGGTCCAAGACTTCAACTTTTTTCGCCTGATTTCGACATGTCTTGGATGGAAGTATATTTAAAAATATATTAAAGTATATGCTCAGATATTGAATTTCCTATACTTTAAATATTTTGAAATATACTTCCAGGATGTTTGAGATAGGTCTCAGATCCATGGGATTTAACATGCAGATTCTAGATTTTTGAGGATCCACCAGATTTCAGACTTAGTCATTTTTCAGGATTTCAAGACATGCATCAGGATTCCAGACTTGCATCAGGATTCCAGACTTAGTCAATTTCAGGAGTTCAATTTCCACAGAGACCCTTGAGCAAGAACTCGACGAGACATGGGCAAATCTATACTTCCAAACCTACAAACTCAAAGAAACCTAAACCCCAAAGCAAAATGAAGCGAGAAAGCAAAAAAAAGAGGGGGTCCCCATTTGCAATGGGGCGATGTGTGATTAGGTCACAACAGGGCGGTATAAATGTAGGGCCCATTGCCTGCTCTCTTCCTATCCTAGTTCTCATTGCAGCAACATTAGGTGTGTTTCTTGGATTTGTAGTTACACCCTGGTTAGGATTGTCCATGAGATCCACTATACAGAGCTACATTTGGAACGCTGGTTTCGAAGATCTTGGCAATAATGCAAGGTTTACTTCTAATTTTGGCAATCTGACTGATAATCACATAGCCGCTGCTAATTCACCTCGAAAGATTGATGACAAAGTGGAACAATATGAGGGAGTTCCCATTCTATCTGCAGCTGAGCCAACTCAGAAAGAGCAGAATGAGGGCATGAAACAAGATGATCCTGTAAAGCCGTTTCCTCATGCGGACACTGTGCCTACATCAACAAATTTCAGTTCAAACCCCAGTGGTAAGCATTTTGAGTCAAATGGAAGTCAGTTTGCTTCGGGATCTCCTGGGGATCTGCAAGATAAGTCTGCAAACACAGATAAAATCTCTGCCAATGGTCATCAGACCAAACAAATGGCATTACCACCGTCTACAATCTCTGAGAGCGGCACTGCAAGAATTGTTTCACCTGCTACAACTCTAGGTCAGTTTCTTTCCCTTTTTAGTTCCTTGATTACTGAATTTGGTTGAAGATTCACTGTCTTTTCTAACTCCAATTTGTCCTATTTTTTTTAACAATCAATATAATTCTCCTAAATGCCTACAAATTTCAATATGTTAACTAGGCATTCCACCTTGTTTGCATACATGTAGCAGATTTGAATTTATACAAGATTTATATTTCTCCTCATAGGTTTCTAATTTTAAAAAAATTGGAATTAGTTTTTCAAGTGAATCAATTGTAGACAGAGTATTGGACAAGCAACAGTGATAAGTTGACAGATCAAGTTGGCAGGTGGGAATGATAAACAACCAACATACAAACATTGCATGCCTGTTTAGTAAGGTACAAATAAATTTAGTGATACGATGATCAACAAGCAACACACAAACTTTACCTAATTTCCACTGCTTTTTTAGTATGGTATAAATAAATTTAGCGATGCTGGGATAAACAACTAACACACAAATGTTACATAGATTTGCATGCTTTATTAGTATGCTATAAACAAATTCAGTGTCACTGTGATTGTAGTAACGAAATCACCTCAGGCCTCCTTGTGAAAGTTGATCATGGTTTTGTAAGGATTCAGCCTTTTTTTAAGCTTAACTTGTGTGGTCAAGTTTCACTATTATCGAGTTTTCCTTTATTAAAATATCATTGTCAACATTGTGAGTTTTGTGCTTATTATATGGTATATATACTCATTTTCCAAGTACACAGATATTTCTTAAACCACAAACATTCAAGTAAATAGCAAGAATGTAGGTACCTGCAAACCCAAGTAAAAGGTCTGCACCTGCAAATCGGGAGGTAAACAAAATAAGATATCTTTCTTGATAATTTGAAATAGTTTGATACATGAGATGGAGGAGGAAACTCTAGTTGTTGCAAGAGAAGGGCTGAAATTGTAGCTGCTCATTAACTCTTATTCTGCATCTCATCAAGAATTGTCCTGTTTTAAATCATATGCATCCAATATGACTCCTAAGAATCTAGAACCACAACTTAATTATAACATGACATTACAAATTTGAGCTTTATAATAAAGTAGTTATAAGAGTGCGCCAAGATCTTCTGGATCGAATGCTTGTACTGGTTCGAGCCACGAGAGTCAAGCAATCGCACGCTCTTTGCTGTAAGTTATATTAAAAACACAGAAAGCAAATGAAATATAGAAATAACACGAGATGGATCCAATAGCATGAATTGATATTAGCTCATTGAATGGAGATGTACATATATAGGAGAAAGGAAGTGCAACTGCCACCTAGAATAGTGGTGAAAGAGCCTAAGAATAGGCACGTAACTCCTACTAACTAAGACTTGGTGGCATGCAAACTCCACAAGACTAGCATGCTAACTCCACAAGACTAGCTAGCTAACTCCACGTGACTAGCACAACTAAGCAAGCTTAACTCCAAATATAGGAGTAATCTATGCATAATCCATGCGTAGGAATAATCTACAATAGACAATAAAGATAAATAATATCCTACACCAACAGAAGTTCATTACATTATGTAATATAATATGTTGTGTCAAGGTACACAGCATCCCTTCTCTTCAGGAGCCTTTTTATTCCAAAGGTAGAGGACCCCACTATATGGATGCATGCAGGAAAATGCTAAAGCCAGGTTGAAATCAAGTTAAAGTTTTGGTGCCACAATATACACCCAAAATGCCTACTCGATTGGCTTAGAAAATACATTAATTTGCTTCCAATCTAAAAAGAGTTTTAGTTTGTTGAAGTTCCACCATTTGGACTCCTGAAATTTTATAGTCTGGAAATGTGTGAACTTGGTATGAAGAATGCTCTTGCAAATTAAGATATGAATTGATGCTGAAATTTGAAAAAGTGCAACCAAAAAGATAAGCTGCCAAAAAATCAATCTAGTGCAAAGTTGTGACAATCAGAGGGGAAAACTTAAATTCTGGCTTCTCTGTTTACTAAGGCAGCCCCCATTACTAGCACTATAGTTAGATTCTGGAATTTGAGGCATGAAACTTGAAAAAGGGTTCTTAAAAACTTTTCCACTTCAGCCATTTACTGTGCTTGGATATCCAGAAATGGGCATGACAGTGGCCCTACCATGCAACCCCTCCTTTATTATCTTCTTCCAAATATTGGGCTTCTACCAACTTGGAAAACTCATAAGCGATTCCAGTTATAGTGAAAGCTCTAGTTAAGAAGGAAAACCAACCAGATAGCCTAGGCAAGCATGGCTGGGCCATTTTCCAAAGGGAGGTTAAAATGAGCTTGGAAGCATGGAACTGCCAACGTGTAATTTGATCTGCTAGTGTTAAAGTTGAGCTCCATGAGAGATTGGATTCTATAAGAATTAGATTCTATACATGCCAAAAGAAATTGCAATGTAATAGCAGATGATTTACTTTCTCTTTTGCTTTTCTACATAAGACAATGTGGCAGAGTTTGATACTCTCTTCTTTTATCACTTTTTTCCATAAGTTGAGATTGGGTATAGGCAATGCTTTAGATCCCCACATCTTCCCACTCATGAGTTTTGAAATATCTGTAGCTCTTGGATTAATAAGTCTTAAACTGCAAACACAATTTATTTTTCTTTAACCTTGAAATACCACTTTAGTCTGTTTCCTCATTGTTCCACAGAATTATAAAGCTCCAAAGAAGACAAAATAATTGTTCTCAAAATCTTTAGAGCTATGTTCCACGGCGTTTCGGGGACGGGGATGGGGGGACGACAGGGGACATGTTTCGGGGACGGCAGTCCGAGGGCCAATTTTTGGGGATGGCTAGGGACGGCGATATATGAATTTTTCAATATATATATATATATATATATATATATATATATATATGAATTTTTCAAAATATCAATATGAAATAGAGATATCATATATGTTAATAACTTAACAACAATATCAATATGTGAATAAATCATGACAGCAGTAGTGTAACAACAGTATAAACTTCAATAAACTAGTATAACAGCAATCTAAACAACAATAGAATTAAAATTTAATGATAATCATGAGATTGAAGATTCATAACAGCAATATTAAAGCATTTTGTTGTTCAAATTCTAAAATTAAAGTTCAAACTTCAAACTTCAAAATTCAAACTGTTAAACCCAAAGTCTCAAACTTCAAAATACAACAATCTAAAGACTAATATCTATACCTCATTCGGGCTATCAATATCATGATCAAAAGAACTATCTGTGTCACTGTCCCTCTCTGCCTGAAGTGGATCATCCAATGGAACTCCAACCATTTCTGGTTGCACCTCCTCGTCAATCTGCCTAACATCTTCAGGATCAACATCCCAACGTGCTGCTGGAGTTTTGTTTTAACTTTTAAACTTTTATGTTTTAGTCTTTTAGATTTCAGCATTTTTACTTTAGGGTTTCCGTTTCTCATTTATGATTTTTGGTGTTTAAAATAAACTTTGTATAGTTTTTAATTTTTATTTGATGTATAGTTTTTCATAGCAATTGTAGTTTGGCATTTAAATTTTTTTTTATTAAGAAAAACCATTGGGGACGTCTGGTCGTCCTCGGGACGGTTGAGGGACGTCTTGGACGTCCCCGATCATCTCGGGGACGACCAGGCGTCCCCGATACACTGCTAGCCGTCCCCACTGTTTCATATGCGTTTCGGGGATGTTTCCAATATTTTTGTTTTGCAGGGGATGCCATGGGGACGTCCCCAGCCGTCCCCCCGTCCCGGAAACGTCACTGGGGACGGGGACGGGGCTGGAGGAGGTGGGGATGCGTCCCATGTACCCTTGCTTTAGAGACATTGGTAATCTGGGCCACACTTCCAGATTCCTCTCCCAGTATATGTGGCCTCCCTTAGTGATGCAGTAGTCTTTCACTTTGTTACTCAGATGATCAAAATAGACTTTAACTATGATACCGGTTCTCCCTCAGAGAACCCTGAATCCCGGTACGGTCCGGCCCGGGTCCTGGTACGGGTACGGTCCGGCCGGGGGTACGCCCAGGGTACGGCAATTTCACTGTGGGTCCGTCCGGGCCGAACTCGGATAGAACCCGCGTCGAACCTGGATAGAACCCACCCAAAACCCGCGGTCAGCGTCAAAATCCACGTTGTTTTTTGACTTTTTTTTAATTAAATCTGGCATTTTTTTATTGTTTTTTTTTAATTTGACCCTCCTCCAACCCTAAAAGCATCATTTAGGTTCATTTTAAAGACTAAAAACATTCTATTTTCCTCATTCCAAATGCAAATTAGAGAACTCTTCCATTTTGAGCTGAACTCATTTTTTTTCTTGCCATAAAAGAAATAGAGTTGGAGATCGATTGGTGAAGGATCTAAAACGATTGTTTAGCTATTCCTACCGTTGTGCAATAGCTGGTTTGCTACAAAGGAGATTGTAGAGGCAGATTTTGCAAAAAAGATTGGTTTTTTGGGTTTTTTTTTCAACATTTTTGTTTTGTTTTGAATCTTTTTTGGTCTTTTTTCTAAATTCTTCTATCTAGTATGAATCAATGGCACATGTGTAAAGCTTTTAAACTCAACTAGGTTCTATAATTTTTTTTTGTTTTCATTTGTTTGGAAATTTGGATTCTTGGAATGTATTGTTTATTTTTTTTTTTGGCATAGGGATTACAATGGCAAGCGGTTCAACCTCGTTGGAGAAATCCAAGTTCAAAACAGATCCAAATTCTCCCCTTTGGAAATATGTTAAAATGTTAGAACCACTTCCAGGCGGTGGAGGTTATATATGGATGTGCAATGGTTGTGGGGTTTAGTATAGAAGCTCTTACAGTCGGGTGAAAGCCCATTTGTGTAACATACCTGGGTTGGGCATCAAAGCTTGCCTTGGAAAAAACGGTGTACCCATCCCACAAGCTCAAGTCCTTGCATATATCCAAGAGCAAGAAAAAGCAGAGGAAGCATCAGGTCGTAAACTAAGTCACCCTTTGCTAAAGACTCAGAGAGGTTCTCGAGGAATGAAGCCCCCTCAATTAGCATCACCATTAGAATTTGAACGGGAACATGTAGAGAGCGACCCATTTTTGCCCACAGTTGAAGAACCTGTAGCACGCAAGAGATCAAAGGGACCATTGGAAACGACATTTCACAATGAGTCTCGTGAGTTTGCTGATCAAAAAATTGCAAGATGTCTATGCGAATGGCTTAGCTTTCAATGTTGTTCGCTCACCGTATTGGAAAGAAATGTTGAAAGCAATTAATGATGCTCCAAAAGGTTTTAAGGGCCCAGGTTTTGAGAAGGTGCGCACCACCTTATTGGAAAAGGAAGTGAAGTTTGTAGAGGATAAATTGAAGCCCATAAGGGAATCTTGGGCTGAGACAGGTTTATCCATCATTTCTGACAGATGGAAAGATTCAAAAAATTGGCCATTGATCAATGTTATTGCAGTGTGCCCTAAAGGGACTATGTTTTTGAAGGCAGTCGATTGTGAAAAGGAGGTGAAGGATGGTCCATTTATTGCTAATATTCTTTGTCAAGCCATTGAGGAAGTGGGGCCTCGAAATGTGGTTCAAATGGTAACAGACAATGCAAAAAATTGTAGAGCAGTTGGTTTATTGGTTGAGGAGCGTTACACATTTTTTGGACACTTTGTGCGGTCCACTCCCTCAACCTTATGCTACAAAAAATTGGCAAAAAAATTGATTGGATCAAACAGGTGTATAGTGAGGCAGAAGACATCCAGATGTTCATCACCAACCACCATATGTCACAAGGCATTTTCAGATCATTCTCAAGATTGGAGCTGCTAAAGGTAAGTGAAGCTTCAAGCAATTTTTTATTTTTTCTTAAGTTTATGTTTTGAGTTTTGTACATTTATTTAAATTATTTTTTAAGAAGCCTTATTTTTTTAATTTTTTAATTTTGATTTTTATAGGTTGCTGAGACCCGTTTTGCCTCTAACACAATTGTCTTAAGACGGCTTGTGAAGGTTAAAGAGGGACTCTCTAGCATGGTCACCAGCCAAAATTGGTCCATATGGAGGCAATCTAGCACTGAAAGAGCAACAAAAATTAAGCAACTAATCCTAGATGACCATTGGTGGGATCGTGTTGAGTATCTCCTCAATTTTACCGAGCCCATATTGAGTATGATCCGTTATACCGACATGGATAGGCCTTGTTTGGGAGAGGTATATGATGGCATCGACTCCATGATTGAGAAGATGAAAGCCATCATAAATGAACATGAGCGAGATCCTAGAGAAACTTTCTTCAATCAAATACACCAAATTATTGAAGAGAGATGGGACAAAATGACCACCCCATTGCATCTTCTTGCCTTTGCACTGAGTCCCAAATATTATAGTGCTCAACTCCTTTCTGTGGGGACAAGGGTTGCCCCATATAGAGATGCTGAAGTTAGCCGGGGGTACAAGGCAGCATTTCGCAGACTCTTTGTTGATCCTGACATACGAGAAGCAGTTAGAGCCGAGTTCATGCATTTTGTGATCTCCACGGACATGGGTGTTGATGCTCTTGTTGACAAATATAAGGTTGATGCTCATATGTGGTGGTACTTCCATGGCCAATCATTCATACACCTACAACTTCTTGCAATAAAAATTTTAGCGCAAGTAAGTTTTATTATCTTTTAGATTTTTAAGTTTAATTTCTAAATTCGAAATTTCTAATTTATAACTCTAACTGTCTAATGTTGTCTTGTATTAATAGGTTGCTAGTTCATCATCTTCTGAGAGGAATTGGAGCACATACTCCATCCACTCAGTAAAGCGTAACAGGCTGCACTCAAAAAGGCGGAGGACTTAGTGTATGTGCATTCCAACTTGCGCCTCCTTACACACAAAAACAAGGACTACAAGGAAGGGGACTCAAGGAAGTGGGATATCGAGCCAGAGCATACTAACTTGGATGCTACCATTCCCCACCTTGCCGCACTTGAAGTTGATGTTGAGATTGGTAGTGGCTCTAGTGGGCATGAGAGTGCCAGTGCCAGTGCCACTTTTTGTGGTTCTACTAATATACCAGTATTTGATGATGCTCATATGGCTTGTGGTGATGATATTTTTGAAGACCCATATGATAGTGATGCCTAATTAGTGATGGCATTGGCTGATTGTTGACATTTGACATTATAATTTTGAGTTTTGAATTGTAATAACTATATATATCATGACATTCGACATTCGTGTTTGACTAATTGACATTGTAGTGTTTTTAATTTCTAACACTAGTGTGGTTTTGTTTATTATATGATCATATTCATGATGCTATGGTATTCTGAACTTAATTACTGCTACAAATATGAATATATTTCTAATTTTTATATGTTTTTGTATGGACGAACCCAAAACAAACCCACACCCAAATTTTTTTTTGATCGAACCCACGAACCGAACCTAACCTGCGAACCCGAACCCGAACCAGTACCAAAACCGGTAACTTAGGCTAAAGTTATAATTATTACATTATAGCTGCCTTTGACACAAATGTTTAGTTCTTTATCCACAAATCTTCCCCAAAGTTTGCTTTCTCCCAATAGACACCTAAACCTGACCACGTCCCAACATCACCAGATTTCATCCTGCATCTGCCCTTCTAGCATCAATTCAATCATTCTTCTAATGTTAATTTTAAATAATCTTTGTTATTTAATTAATAAGTCCAATCATTCTCCTAGCAATTAATTAAATAAATCATGACATTTATTTAATTAATCATATTCAGCCTTCTTGTAATGTTCCAGCCTTTAATTAAATAAACCGGCATTTATTTAATTAAATCATCCATTCCTATGTCCATTCTTCCAAAAATTAAATAAATATGCAATATTTATTTAATTCATCTATTTTCCCCATCTATTTTCCCCCTCATCATTAGTTGAATAAACAATTATGTTTATTTAACTAATTAAACACTTGCACAATCCTAAGCTAGTAAGCACCATTAGCCAAATCAACCTTGCTTATGGCTCAAGGTTTGTACATGGCTCAATGCATGCACAAGGCTCTACAAATTCTTCTCATCAAATCTTGTCCATCCATTCAATCTAGAAAATCTTAGCCATCTAAATCCCTTGAATCATGGACCTCTTCATGTGAACCAATCACAAGGTGACACTTGGAGGCTTCCTATGCATCCATGTCTCTCAACCAATCTCATCCATTAATCCCCCTTCATAGAAATCTATAAATAGACCCTTCCATAATCCATTTTTATCAATCTTTGGAATGCATGGTCATGTTGCCCATTTGAGCAACCACATACTCTCTCATTCACACCAAATCCTTTGAGCACAACCACCATTGTTGGTGTAACAAAAGGCTTGTGGGTGAGAGATTTCTTGTTTGTTTTCATCCATTTATGCAAGGTCTTTATGCTTTAACTTGAGGTTGCTTGTAGGTGTGAAATAGATTTAGGCTTAATAGTTTGAATTTTATTTTAGTGTTTCACATTCACTTTCATACACTCCCCATTTTCTCTATGTTCATGAGCACTGCTTTTAAAACGAGTGACCTATTGCAACAAATATATAATATATTAAATAGCTAAAGCTGTTGGGTTAAATCATAAATGATCAGGGGTACGCGGGGACGCGTCCCCAGCCCTAATAGGCACGTCCCCGTCCCCAGTGGTGTTTCCAAGATGTCCCTGGGGTCGGGGACGTGCCAGGGGACGTCCTCGTGGCATCCCCCAAAAAATTTGAAAACCCGGAACGTTTCGGGGATGCGTCCCGTTTATAGGAAACAACTAGAACAAAAAAGGGGATGTCTGGCCGTCCCTGAGGCGACCGGGGATGTCTCAGACGCCCCTCGACTGTCTTGGGGACGACCAAACGTCCCCACGTCAAAAGGCATATTAAAACGCATTTAAAAAAAAAAATGACATTTGTTTGAATGCTATTGGCTGTGGAAGGGGCATGGGGGTTCCACAAACCCTCCCACGCCCTAAAACAACTCATTTGAAACATTTTTTTTTTTGGTCGGTCTCATTTGAAACATTTTTACCATAGCAAAACTTAGAGAAGAAAAATAGGCTGCTGCTGGAAGGGAAACTCAAAACATAGAACTGCACTTAGTGATTCAGCTGAACCTTTTTAACAGGTGATTTTTGGAGGTTGAAGGCTCATTTCATTGCAATATAAAACACCACTTCATCCTGAGCTGCATTATCAATTGATTGTGAACTTGGTATGTCTCTTTTGAGTGTTTAATTTTTGTTTTTCTGAGTTTTTTGTTTGTATTGGTTTATAATTAGTTTAAATTTTTTTTATTTCAGTTTGTCCATTGTTTTCAAAATACAAAGTTCAAACAATCAACGAATCAAAACCTTTCAAACTCAAATTCATACATAAAAAATTGAAAAATGAGCACCAGTGAGGAAAATCAAAATGCGCATGAGGTGAGGAGTGAAGAAGAGGTTGAAGTAAACAGAATGGATTCTGAAAATTTAAAACACTACAAGTTCTATTGGAAGTGCAGATCTAAAAGACTGTTTTGCGTGCCCTTCAACTAAACTTCAAAAATATGCAAAAGGCCCTTTCAACCCAAAAAAATCTTTGCTTCAATTTGCCACCAATTTGACCACTAATAAGGCTAAAAATTCAGGGGGCAGCAGGCATTGGTTGTGTCATGTTTGCAATACTGATTATCATGGGAGTTATAGTAGGGTTGAACATCATTTGTTGAGTGAGCCTGGCCATGGGGTTAGAGTTTGTGAAAGTATAACATTTGGAAGAACATGTTGAAATGCTCAAGTTGGTAGGGGAGAGTGAGGAAAAACATGCAGCTACTACTACTAAGAGTAGGAAGTGTTCATCTAGAACAATGGAATCAGTTGGAGAGCATTCCAATGTATCATTTGGAGAGCAGTGTGATAGAGAGAAGAAGAAGGCCACTTCTACTACAAGCACAACTGAAAAAAATATAGTGATAGGGATGATGAATTTGCAAAAGCGTGAGCAAGCCGATGATTCAGTGGCAAAGTTTTTTTATGTTCATGCCATCCCTTTTCATTTGGCAAGGTCACCTTATTTCAAAAACATGTTGAAAGATGTTGAATTGGTAATGCTTCTGGATGTTGAAAGATGCAATAGCAGTTGAATCCTCTTATGCTCCTCTTGGAGAACATAGATTGCGTATCTCCCTCCTTGACAAACAATATTCAAAGGTGAACATAATAATGGAGGAGATGAGACAAACATGGATTAGGACTGGTTGTTCCATTGTGATGGATGGGTGGACTGATATTCGACATCGGCCACCCATTAATATTATTGTTACATGTCCTGTTGGTTCATACATTCTTAGAGCCATTGATTGCTATGGGAAACGTAAGGATGCTAATTACCAGTTTGCCCTTTTGAAGGAGGCCATAGAGGAGGTTGGGTCGTCTAATGTTGTGCAAGTTGTGACAGATTCAACACGTGTTTGTAAGTTGGTTGGATTGATGGTTGAGAGTGCTTACAAACATATTTTTTGGACTGCATGTTGTGTACATGCTTTGAATAATGCTTTGAAAGACATTGGCAAAATAGAATGGGTGAAGATAGTAGTGGCCGAAGCTAGAGAAATACAAATGTTTGCCTGCAACCATCAAACTTCACTTGCATTATTTCGATCCTATTCAAAGAAAGAATTCCTCAAACCAATTGAGACTAGATATGCTAGCTATTTTATTTTATTGGAGAGGATGTTGGAGGTGCAGGATGCTCTACAATCCATGGTGGTTTGTTGAGAGTGGAAAAAGTGGGCTCCATCAAATACAGAAGAAGGAAAGAAGGTGAGAGACAAGGTGCTTAATGAGACTTGGTGGTCCAATATCAGGTAAGAAATTTTTACTTAATATGTTTCTAACTTTCTACTTTGCTTTTTCTTTAAATTATTAGTATTACTAGTGTTAAATTGCTAATGTCTTCAATTTTTAAATGTTGTTTGTAGATATATTTGCTCTATCAAATCACTTGTGGGGGTGATCAGGTATGCAAATACAGACTCTCCTTGGAGAGATTTATGAAACTTTTGATATCATGCTTGATCAAATGAAGCAAGCAATTCGTGACAAGGATCCTCAATTACAATTCTATGAGTAGCATATTAGGCCTATTGTCACAAAGAGGTGGAACACAATGAACACCCCTTTTCATATGGCTGCCTATGCTCTTAATCCGAAGTGGTATGCACCTAGACCTGGCCGAATGCTTCCTTCGGAGGATGATGAGGTAATGGAGGGGCTTATGGCAGCCCTTGGTAAGATGTATAACACTGAGGAGGCAACCATTCTTCGAGAGTAGTGGCCTCAGTTTTCTGATCTTCAGGGTCCTACATTTAGCAAACTAGAGGCTAGGACGGATAGGGCCGCTATTGCACAAAAAAACCCATTGGATGGTGGAAACTTCATGGTAAGTACACACTAGAGTTGAAACAACTTGCCATTCGTTTACTCTCACAGATTGCTAGTTCCTTTGTTGCAGAGAGGAATTGGTCCACCTATGACTTCATCCACTTGATCAAGAGGAACAAGCTTACCTTGAAACGAGCAAAAAAACTAGTTGTAGTTCATAGCAAGGAAGCAAAAATCGTTTGGGAAAAAAATCGGCAAATCAAAAGTATAAGATTTTTTCAAAAAATCGTGAAAAAATCGCGAAAAAACGGATCTCTAAAAAAATGTAGAAAAATACAAAACCCTGTTGTTTTTTAAATGATATAAATTTTATAATAGAATAATAAATATTATATTTTAATAATATAATATATAATTATTAATAATATAATATTAAATATAATAATATTTATAATATATTATTATATTTATAATAAATATTAATATTATAATATATATACTATTATATTGTTATAATATATTAATGTAAAAAATGTAGATTAATTGTATAAATATTATAATAGAATAATAAATACAAATAATATTATATATTAATGATATTAATATTATAATAAAATAATAAATATTATATTTTAATATTATAATATATAACTACTAATAATATAATATATAAATATCATAATATTCATAATATATTATTATATTTTAATAAATATTAATAATATAATATAAGATTAGAGTATATTAATAATAATATTTATAATAGGGTGGTAGGGTGGGCACCCAATCTATGATATCCTAGATGGGTTGTAGCCATAAGTTAGCATTATGGCAAGACATTCTCCGTCGATGATCACAGTTAATCATTTTTGGTTATGCGGCCTCTCCGAACTTGTCTTTGATGACCATTCGCACGCTCCATATCTGGTGGAGGATCCTCTTTCCCCTCCTCTCCCCGCTGTCAAATGAATGAAGACAGCGTAAGGATTCTGACAGAGAAGCCTCCAGACGTTTGTCTTCGCCTTTATCAACTACAGTCAGCCTGTTCGATCGGACGAAGTATCCTGTGGCATTGATAGTAGTGGTCAGAATGGCAGAGGGTTCTAGCTTCATTGCTAAGATTTCTGTAGCTGGTTTGTTAAACTTGGGAATGGCAACCCCTATTCAATTGGAGAGCTCTGTCCGTCAGATGGCTTTCAAAGGAGCCATCATGGACCAAAGACTCAAACGAATTCTGCGGAGGCATGAAGGTCTTCTACTTCTGGCAGTGAAGCTCATTTTGGGGAAAGATTTCCTGCTCGCAGATGAATTCTATAGGGTAGACACACATCTCTCCTCTCGGTTTCTTGCCTCCATCTTGGATGCAGGGGTGGCGATAGGAGCAGCGAAGGGATTGATGTTAAAACTGTTCAAACCAGAAATACTTGGCGGCCTCAATCTCATACTTGGTGCAGTCATCCCTGGGGCGGGAATCCCTTGCCCAAAAGACATCTCGACCACGAAGGATCCTCTGGAGGTGGTGAAAGTTTTTCCCCTCATTCTTGATTTGAAAGGTATGGCATTGATTGAGCACCAGGAGCGTGTGCTTCAGGCTTATGGTTTTCTTCAGAATCTGCTGAACGAGGACAGGGACAATGGGGAGGTGGAATGGGTCGGCGAGCTCCAATCCATGGCAAGGGAGTTCGGCTTTCTGTAAGAGCTCGGTCTCTGGTATCCTCACTTTACTATGATAAGTCTCAGTAGGTTATCTGCATATGGTTAAGTCTCTGTTGGTCTAGTAAGCTATAATGGCAATTTTGGATGTGGCTCTGTGAGGCCTTTTCGGCATAAGCTTTGAAAGTCAGTTTTTTGGTGGGTTTGCAGGGAAACAGCTTATAGGCACCTGCTTGTAAATTTCTACTCCTAATCAATACAAATCTCTATCTTTACGAATAAAAAAATAATAATAATATTTATAATAATATTTTATAAAAGTTTTCCCCAAAAGATTATATAATAATAATAATAATAATATATTCTAATATAATATTATATTCTAATATTATAATATATATAAGATTAGAATATATTAATAATATAAATATTATATTTTAATATAATAATATATGACTTAATAATAATATTTTATAAATTTTTTCCCCAAAAGATTATATAATAATAATATTTATAATAAATATTAATAATATATTCTAAAATTATAATATATAACTATTTATATATATTAATAATATTATATTTTAATATTATAATATATCTATTTATATATTATATAAATAGATATATTATAATATTAGAGTTAATATTATAATATATAAGTATTAGTAATATAAATGTAATATATAAATTCGATTAATAATGAAATCAGAATATATTTAACATTTAAAATTAAATATGAAATAAAATTTATATTTAATAATTAAATGATCGGCTTTAATATGTGAGCATTATAGTGCTCGGAATTGTCTCACGCCTATAAAAAAAATGCACGCAGGAAAATTTTCTAAACTCGTTGGTTCTGCGTATTCCTTGAACCTCCCATGGGTGCAAGTGCTAGTTCTTCGATTCAGGACTGTGTCTACGCAGCTGGATTGGAGTGCGAGAAGACACCTGAAGAACAACCGAAGCCCTAAATCGCAAACTCTAATCCGTTTTTTATGTTTGGAGTCAAATAAATCCGCCGCAACAATTGGAAATCAATAAAATGAACCAATAAACACGATCTAGCAGATTATATGGGGCGTTTTTGGTGATTATTCAATGAAATAAACAATTAAAAATATTTGCAGATGTTTTTTTTTAAAAACACGCGAATTTTTCAGGGAAAAAATCGGCAAACATGGCGATTCATTAAAAATCGCGATTTTTACGATTTTTTTTCCAATTTTTGCTTCTATGGTTCATAGTGCCTCGAGACTTCAGGATCAACAAACTATTGAGTGTCGACAGACTCCAGTAGCATGTTGGGATGTTGATCCTGAAGATGTTAGGCAGATTGACCAGGAATGGTCGGGCTTCCATTGGATGTTCCACTTCAGACAGAGAGTGACAGTGACACGGATAGTTTTTTTGATATTGATAGCCTGAATGAGGCATAGATTGTTGTATTTTGAAGTGTGACATATAACTGTAATGTCCCCTTTTTGGCGCATAAACCTTTTGTGCGCATTATGCTTGTTCCTAGTCTTTCAGAGGCTATTCGTCATGTTTGGAAGAATTCCAATGTTCTTGGAGTGGCCGTGGCTCTGTCTTACAGAGCAGTTGTTCGTGTTTTTAAGTCTGACTAGTCATTTGGAGTTTATAGATGCTTTCGGAAATCAATTTTGACCTCTCGGGTGCTCTCCAACTTTCTTGGAGAAACATGCTATTTTAAGACAGTCACTCGACAGCCTCCGATTTTCATTCCAAGTCTTCAGTATCATGTTGGTATGATCATAATTGCAAATTTATATCATTTGTATGCTTTTCGCAACTTGGGCATATTATTGAGTTATTTAATTATTTATTCACTTAAGTTGTCTAAGGATGGGAAATATTAAAAGATAACTTAAGTGTAATAGCTCTTTGGAAAGGTGTTGAAAAGTATTATTTGATGCTCACATAAAAGGAATGTTAGGCAAGGGAGACATAAAATGAGCAATTAAAAAGGTTATTTTTATGTGAGGAGGAAATTAAAAGAAAAGTGAAATTATTATTTTTATTTCCTCTTGTTGCCCTAAAAGTGTTTTTATAAAGGGGTTTTGGGCTCATTTGGAGGTTTATGCTGTTGAATATATTTTCATTTCTTTTGAAAACTTGTGCTGCTGAGCAGAGTTTCTGCTTGGGGTTGTTTAGCCTCAACTTCTCATCTGGTTTCGGTTGTGGAAGATCAACCCTAGTTGGATATCTGGTGATTTTATTCAGAAATCACAAGGAGTTTCAATGGAGTCATCATGCAAAGATTTTGGGTTGAATAGTTTTGATGTGTGAAGGTTTGAGATGTTTTTCAGTGATATTTTTGGAGTATTTTATGCTAAGTTTTGGGCTGAGTTGTGGTGTGTGAAGAGTTTGTGGGGTTGTGAGAAGTATTTCTGTGTATTTCTAGTTTGTTGGGTTTTGTATCAGACCTGAGTATTTTGCTGTTAGAGTGCTTTCAAGGGTGTATTTTTAGTGTTTGAGCTTCATTACATCTATAATCAGCAACAGAGCTTCATGGGTATGCTTTAGGGTGATGTTTGGTGACTTCTCAACTCCTCATATTTTGATTTTTAATGCTACGACAGTTTATTTCAGTTCTGATCAGAATTAATAAAATATTGCAGCGTGCCCTAACTCTTGTGTTTCCTTTATATGTTGCAATAAATCTGTGAATGTAATTGTTGTGACCTAATCACACATCGCCCCATTGCAAATGGGGACCCCCGGTTTTTTTTTGAACTCCAGTGCTTTGCTGAGTCTTGTATGATGTCTTAGGTTAACTGCATGATGAAGTCAATGGTGTTTGAGTCCTGTAGTCCCTTGATGACCTGATCCTGATGTTTGAGATCCTGAAAATGACTAAGTCTGGTATCCTGATCCTGAAATCCTGAAAATTGGCTAAGTCTAAAATCTAGTGGATCCTCCAAATTCTATAATTTGCATGTTAAATCCGGTGGATCCAAGACCTATCTCAAACATCCTGAAAGGTATATTGAAAAATATTTAAAGTATAAGAAATTTTTAATATACCTTTACCTAGGGGACTTTCAAATCTAGGCGCATTTCTCCACTTGCAGTGACTCCAAATGGTGTCTATAACTCAGGGCGCCTCCCATCATTCCAACCAACCTCAAAATTGCGCCTTGACATGAGATAAGCATAGGAGCAAACAAAAGATGGCGCCTTGATTGGAATAGATATAAAAGACCTTAAACATCAAAAATTTTTGACAAATGAATGATTCAAGAGTCTAGGCGCCCTTTCTATGTCCAAATGATCATCAAATTGCGCCTTGAGTTGAAGTGTGATGTTTAGGCGCCCCTTCCTTGTTGCTCTTGTCATTTTGGGCGCCTTGATGGAAGAGGTGTTTCAATCAATGATAAATGGCACCAAAATCATAAGGATGCATGAGAATATGAACTTTAATGTTGTCTAAGGTGGAGAATCCTCTAGTTGCCTTTGTGTTGCGTTGAAACCTCCAAACTAAACTAGACTATCATATCTTGAACCTTAGGCGCCCTTTGCCTTCAAAGTTGCCCAGTTTTGGCGCCTTGCTAGAAATCAACCTACGATGGTAAGTCTTGGGGTTTTCTTTGTTCATATCAATTGCAATGATAGAAAGTTAAGTGAATGAAAAGAACCTATCTTGAACCCTAAGGCGCACCTTATGGCTTCACTCACCTTTTGGCACCCTTATATGGATTTTTGAGAGGTTTTGGCGCCTTGGAGTGTTTTAAGGTTTGAATTAGCGGATGATAATGCCCAAGGGACTTAGAGCAAACTAGAATAGGGAATTGAGGAGTGAGTTAGTCACCTTGAGCGCCCTGAGGAGAGGAACATGTTGTGAGGATTCATTGAATGTTTTGTGGTCATTTATATCATCAACATTCTGGGCGCCTTGAAGGAAGGGAAGGGGTTATAAGGTATGAGAGACTAGTGTAATCTAGGTGCCCTTCATATAATTTCCCACCATCCTAAGCGCCTAGATCTAGGAAGGAGTGAATGAAGGATCTTAACATCAAGAAACATGTTGGAGAAGTTTTGACAATAATTATGATGAATTAAGTATGGAAGTAAAGGAAGTATAAAGCTTCATAAGCCTAGGCGCCCTTTGCCTTCAAAAGAACCTTGTATTGGCACCAATTCACACTCTGAGTATCAATAAAGTGCGCTTTAGAGCATCATCAATCCCTCATGTGTATTAGGCGCTATTTCTAAGTAGTTTTGGTCATGGAGTGGGCGCCTTGTAAGGAGAGAGTTTGAGGACATGAAATTGGAGGTTCTTCAAGTATTGGAAGTCATCAAACTTAGCTTAGTGAAGGTGCTTGAAGATTATAAAATACAAGTCTCAGATCTCAAAATAGTTTAGGCGCATTTCTTAGTTCACACCACCTAGATGGGCGCCTAGGAAGAATTTTATATGAGAGCTCTTTTGGGTGAACTTTTGAGAGATACAATCATTCTAAGGTCTCTCCATTGTTTGGATCATAAAAAAACGCCAAGAATGAAGCCACTTGATCAAGGCGCCCTTCATGAATGCGCCTAATAAGGAAAATGCTTGAGTTGAGGCGCCTAAGCATGAAAACGAAGTTTAAACCAATGATAAATAGCGCCTTAAGTAAAAAGATGATAAAAGTTATCAAGTAAGATGGGCGCCCTTCATCACTGAAAGGGATTTAGAAGGCGCCTTGTTTGTGAGGTGGTTGTAGACATATGTTTAGGCGCCTAAAGACAGAGACCTAAGAGGAGTGCCTAGGGGAAAGTTGCATCCAATAAACTCATTGATTGAGCGCCTAGGAGAAACTTGATTGCTTAAGAGAGTTTTAGGATCATTGAGGTATACACTAGTCAATTTGAAGGACTAGGCATGAAGCAAAGTTGACCAAACATGTTGAATTAAGTCATGAAGTTAGACACTATTTTCAATCAAAATCACCTCATTTTTGCGCCTAAGGGAGAAATTGCATTGAAAGATACCTTTTGAATGAACCTCATAAGGGAGATTGACTTCTTTAAACCATTATAATTGTTTGAAATCATTTAAAGTCATGAATGTGGGACTAACTTGTGTTAGGCGTTCTTTCCTCCTCTTTTCACCTGTATATGCGCCTAAGTTTGAAGTGGGATTATTACATGTTTAAAGTGATTTTTGTGTTACAAAGTGATTAATATTGTTTTCTTTTGTCTTATAGGAACATCAACCAAGCTGAGTTGTTCAAGGAATCATCTTCAAGCGAGGAGTAAGGAGTCATCTTTAAAGAAGAGTCATCATGTAGCTGCTCTTTAAAGATCCTCAAGTTCCACAAACTTCATCTCCTACATTATGTTCGAAGATACTTCACCCATTAAGCTTCAAGACTCATCAAGCTTCAAAGTCTCCTTGAGAGGTCATCTATTCTACATCCAAAGAAGGTGTTATCATCAATATCTACACTCCAAAGGGCTACTTCAAAGATCATCGTGTTGGAACACTTCATCGCCAATGGCATTTAGAGAGGACATTCACCCTTCATACTTCAAGTTCCATTCAACCTTCAAGTCTAAGAGAGATCTCCTACTCCGATTCATGAATGAGGCATCATCATCTACAAGTTGAGAAAGAAACATTATCATCATCTACTCTTCATGAAGATGCATCGAAGAAGATCAACATCAACCTACAAGAAGAAGAAGCATTACAGAGTTAGTCAAAAGAGCTACAAGCATCATACATATATCATACTACTTACAATGAACAAGGCAAGATCAACAAGATACATACAAGTGTTCCTCATCAAAGGCAATTACATTGAAGACATCACATTGATGATACAATTTGGGAATATGCCCAAAAGCATATTTAATTAACAGTTGAAATCCATAAGAGTTGCTAAGGTGGCACCTATGTGGCATGTACCTATCATCATCCAATCATAATCAGCCACATCAATTCAATTGCATTTAATGTATCATTTAATAAAGAACAAGCCAAAGGGATGCCTATGTGGAAGATGCTCTAAGAGATTCCATCTTAGCCTTATCACATTGAAAAACGTGCCTTCATTGCCTCTCTTTTGTACTAAAAATAGCAAGTTGTTGTAACTACTTGTGAGGTGGCATGATCTAAGCCTTTGGCTACATGAAATGATCCTAGCCATTCATTGTATTCTGGACCACTATATAAAGGCCTTGTTGCCTCATTTGTAAATCAGTAGTTCAGTTAGTAGGAGTAGAGTAGAATAGAAGAGACTCAAAATTCTCTGAGAGGACTTGGAGATTGTTGTAAATATTTCTCAAGATTAATGCAAAGACATTGGAACTCATTTGGTGTTGAGTGTTGTCTTGTGAAGTTACATGGTTTCTTATGCTTTGAAGAAGTGGAGAGATGTTTCAATTAGATTAGAAGTAGATTAGAAGCTTTTTGATGTTATGCATGTTGTATTGAATATTTGATCAACTCCTAGCTCATGCTTTTAACATTCATCGCCGATGAAGTGTTGTGTAAAGCTAGTCTGAACTTCATCATTTGCTTAAGTTCGATTGTGGATGTTTGTTCGAGCTGCGCCGTTTAATGGGTGCTTGTATAAGCCTTCATGATTTGAAAACCATTCGCGTACCTTAGGAGATTGCACCAACTTCATGTAGTTGTAGGCATCCTTGGCGAAGTGGAGTTAGGTTTATCAAGGAGTTTGTCTATTCGTACATCATCATTGCTTCATTGACCTTAGATTAACCTTTTTGGACCCTTATCTTTTGCTTTTCTTTATCATTGATACATCATCCACACTGAAGGAGAGATAAGCTAAAATGAAAGAAGAAGAAGTCTAATGTAAGTCCCTTTGTGATTAGCAGCAAGATCACATGTAATCACTGAGTTAACCCATCATGAATCATAAGTTATAAAAAGGAACCTTGGAGTTACTTCATTGAATCACATTGTTCAGCCTTTGAAGAGCTTTATTCAAGAGAGAGTGGGATACTCTAGTGTTTTACTCTATTGTTGACTTGTCTAAAAACAATCATCAATAGTAACCTTGGATGGTATAACCGCCAGTGGAGTAGTTGTTTTCTGCTCATTTCTCACCCCATTGAATAAGTGGTTTAATTGTTAATGGCTTCTCGCTGAATAAGTGGATGTGCCTAATTTTACTTTCAGTTTTCCCCCACTGAATAAGTGGAAGTTGTTATTATTGCATGTTGGTTTGAAATGCTAATTTGGAAGCACTTGTATGCTCTCATCTTGCCCGCATAGGGATCTAAGTGATCAAAAGAGTGTGGAAGAACTTAACCATTGCATCTTTCTCTGTGTGTGGAATTTCAAAAAAAAACTGGGGTGCTCATTACAATAACTGTAGAACTTTCTTGATCTACTTAACTCTTGAAACTTGGGAATGACTATCAAAATAGAGTTGTCCACAAATTAATGGTATGTTAAGGGGTCATGATTTTATGATATCTTTACACCTTTTAGGCATTTATTTTCATTCTATTAGTCTTAAGCAATCTCCTAGTATTTCTGTTATAACAAAGCCTATATAGGTAAGAGTACAATTCCCATTCCATCAGACCTCATGCGGAATTAAAGAACCCCATGGGAGAACCATTTACTAATACTAAGATTTTTAGGGTAAAAAGAATTCTCTTATTTAATACATTGGTATGAGAATCCTTATTATTGCAAGAATTTCTAAGAAAAGTTGAAAACCCAACATACCTTGTCATAGAATTCATTGATTTCCAACTTGAAATTGATTGGAGTGAATGAGGTCATTAATAAAAGTAACCCATGTAGGATTTGTTTGCCTTTCATGAATCCACCTTGTTCATGAGAAATCAAGGCTGGGAGAATCGGTTTTGTTGTCTTGTCTTTGGAAGTGATTTGTTGGCCTCATAAGGTGGCAGCATGCTTCCCTCTTCATTTTGAGTTACTAATTATTCTTTGGTGTTTCTCTATTGCTAGTGCGTGGTTAACTGATCCCAATGTTATAAGCTTTTTAGTGGTGCTTATTTTGCATCTGGTGCATGTCTACTTTTGTAGTTTAGTTGCATGTAATACATGATAATATGTGCTGTATAGTTAATATGGTAAAAAGATGATGTGTAACTATTTTGCATGAAGGACACATTACTTCTCTTGGATAACATGCCACTTATAATAGGATTAAAGCAATACATACAGCGTATGTAATCCTAGTCAATGTGCCTAGTAGCGGCCTATAAAATCAGCATGAATGTAATGAATAAGGAGGATAGGCAATGAGATTCCCAAATCCGGAATATACACAGTTAAAGAAGGAGCCAAGTTCCTCAAGGCTGAAGAATCTAAAGACCTGGTGCTTCCTTGGAACAACATCTGGAACTCATTAGCCATTCCAAGAGTAAAACACATCACCTGGCTTATCTGGCATTCCAAAATCCTGACAGGAGATAACTTGGTCAAAAGAGTCATTTGTGGGCCACATTGGTGCTGCAGATACTGGCAGGAAGATGAAACTGTTGAGCACCTATTATGGATTTGCCCAGCAGCACAAGAGGTGTGGGTATCGGTAACAGCGAAATTTTCAGTCAAGCTTGAAGGAGCTTTGTGACCACATGCTGAGCTATCCGCTGGGGGGTGGTCGCAGGAGCCCAGTCACAAATCGCTGACCACAGAAATTGTTGACAAAAAGGCGCCAAACAAAACGTGACCAAAAATGTGAAGCTGCCGAAGGTTTGTAGTAAATAGTGACCACGCTGGTCTGAGGGATGAGTGCTAGGCGCTTGTCACCATTTGCTGAGCGCTTGAAGCACAGTCAACAAAAACCACAAAGGTGACCAGAAAAGTTCGACGAAGGAGAAACGACGACCTCCAAAGTATGCAGATTGTCGACCAAGGAAAAAGCTCCGACCAAACTCTTCAAGTAGCAACTAAGCCGTAACTACCAAACACAGAAACCGCCGACCAAGAAATGTTAGAAGCGACCTGCAACAGGGAACCCACCAGAGAAAAACGCGACCGAGGAGAAATCGCGACCCGACTGCCACGAAACCCTCACGACCAACCTTTAAACTGCCGATTGCAAATTAAAATTGCCGATAGAAACCCGCGAACAAATAGCCAAAGTCAAGGAGACCTACGCAGAAGGCCGTATGAATAGGTACCATGCCGTCCGTACGATGTACGGAATTGCAGAGGGTGCCCAAAAAAATTTCAAAAAATCTTTTCCCGCTCAAACTTTGCTCTGATACCATGTAATGGTAAAAATCTGAATAATATATTAACAATAGAGCAAAGCTCTATATAAAGAATTACAAAGAGATGTTTCTAAAATATAGAATACAGATGTTTCTAAAGAAACTAAAGCTATCTAAAAAACGGAAATAGAAACAATCTAATATTACATTATTGACCATTAAATAAACTAAGTAAATATTATTTAAATATTGTCAACATAGAAATTTCTCTTATTTTGGATGTGTTAAATACCTAAAAAGTGGTTCTTCCTTTTGGTTATTCTTAGAATGTAACCCTGAAATAAAGATTTAAGTTTAATCAGTTTTGTAAATGTTCAATTCCAGCTAAGTTGTGGGGAAGTAAGTTCTGTGTAAAAGTATTTTTTTTCCTAAGTCATTGTTGTCAACACTTGTCATTATTCTTAGGGTGCCATGTTAATATCTGAGGCTAATTGTCATGTTCCCTCCCCCTATGGGCCGACTCCATGAGCACCAACTCGTTTACAAGAAAACAATATTTCTGTTATTAATAATTAGAAATCAATTATAAATTAAGGCAGCAGATATATAAGAGCAGCATGTCTTATTCAAAATACAAATTATGAAGTGATACGATTAAGAGGCAGTGATTATTTTAGAAGAACAGCAATCAAAGTTTAGATATTGCAGCAATTCTTTACATGGAGCGATTGAGATAAAGGAAGTAATTAAAGTATTTAAAAAACAGCGATCACCTTAGACAAGGCAGCGCTTAAAAACTAAGACAAAAGCCTTATTCACACAAATACAAGTCATGCGATTGTATATTAGTAATTAATGAAAGTGTGATGCAATTTGAATTAAGGAAGACTGATCAAGCATATGAGAAAGGATGCGATTTATAAGATGAGGTGCGATTAATATTACTAGAAAGTGATGTGATCAAAAGATACTCAAGCAACGATTAAGATATGTTATGTGGGGCGATTAACATATATAAAGTGATGCAATTAGAATAAGAGTATTGTGTTTTTCATAAAGGCAGTGATTTGTATTGAAGAGGTATGATTTAATCAAGAGTCATTTCCTTTGGTAAAAGACATACCAATTCATGAAGGATGCCTCTCTTAAAGAGCTATAAAAGGTTAGTGGAAATATGTTTTGAAAGGGGGAATTGAAGAAAGATATTTCTGAGAGTAAAAGAGCAGATCAGCCAGGAAGAAAAAATATAAGCAGAATTAAAGAAAGATATAAAGATCTACAGCAGTAATTGATAACAGCAGAGAAGTATTTATTGCAGTCATTCTATCATACTATATTTCTAACATCCTCTCATTCTATTGATCTATTATTCTATCCTCCTACTCTTCTATCACTGTATCATTCTATTCTTATATCATTCTTTCATTCTATTCTTCTATCATTATATCATATCTATTTTAACATTCTATCATTCTATTATCCCATCATTCTATTATTATATCATCATTCTATTCTACCCTTCTACTCTTTTATCAATATATCATTCTATCACTTGATTATTCTATCCTTCTATTATTCTATCATTCTATCATTCGATTATTCTATCATTCTATCATTCGATTATTCTATCCTTATATTATTCTATCATTCGATTATTCTATCATTCTAGTGCTCTATTATTGAATCAATCAAATCAGCTTATATGCACTCAGCAGACAAGGGCAGAATCGGCAGTTAAATACATTTGCTTCGGGGAATATAGCAGTCTTATGTTTTAATAAATATTGTGGTATGCTCTATCATGATTGTTGTGTATAATGATATATTTATTGTTATGAATCTGGATGTATTTGTAATTCTCATCAAGCAACCATGAGGAATAATGAGGAATACAAGGAAGGGTGGGATGGTCCTCTTCTAAGCACACCACCTCATGGTTGAAGACTGATAGTCCCATGAGGCCAAGGGGGTGCAAGGTGTGTCTCGCCTTTGGGCTTAGAAGGGAAGGATACTCCGGAGACCCTATTGTAGTTTTCCCTCAAACCTCTACCATGGTTGGCTATTGAGTTAAGGAATCCCAATTATAGGGAGGAGAATAAGGGTGGTAAGATGAGGGGGAACAGCTATAGGATTCCTCACTAGGTACACCCCCTCATATGGATGGCAGAGGGCCACATGAGGCCAAGAGGGATGGTATATCCGCTCTTGGGCCTAGGGTAGAGGGTCGCTTCAGGTACCCTATCATGCTCCCTTATCCCAACCCTTTTTGGTTGGACTCCACTAATGAATAAGGTATATCATATGATTAAGATAATGTTCCTAACCCTAGTAGGAAAGATTTATTTTATGGACTATGCTTTCAATGATTATCTAACATGATTGCAGGTTCTCAACCAGGATCTATCTTGTTCAACAATTTAAATTGGTAAATGATATCGCTAACTCTATTTCATTTCTTTCTTTGCTTGGAATTGTGATTTTAGGGCAAAAACTAGGGCATTTACAAAAGGGGACATTACACTAATATAAAATGCAGAGGTTGGTGCAAGATTTTTTGAGGTTAGTCTGAACTCTTGTAATTGAAACCATAGAAGCAGAAAACTGGAAGAAAGCGTGATTAATCGTGCATTGTTGGGTATTGTGATTTTTTCCTTTAAAAAATTGCAATTTTTGAATAAATTGTGGTCAATGATTTTTGACCAAGTTTTTGCTGCACAGTCATAATAAAATCATTTGAAGTGTGTCTACTCGCGGGTTATCCTGTTTTTGACCAATTTTGACTCAACCTGTGATTTTTTTGGGATAGGGTTTTACTATATAATGCTCCATTCTTGACCATTGGTGGGGGGATCTTGGTTTTGCACCCAACATGCCCGGTCAATTCAGCAGGTTCAATGGAGAGTATGTTCAGTGTATTGGAAAGGATATCACCCGACAGAAGGAAATGCTATTGTATTGGAAGGAGGAGAGGCCCCATACCTTTAATTAGGGACGCAAAGCCCAGATCATGTATAGAGGTGGGGACTCAGGTCACATTGATTCACTCCAGATAATGTATTTTTAGTGAGAGCTTTGATTTGGGTAATGTGTAACCATATCCGCCTTCCCAGCTCTTGCCACGTTGACTAGTGGTATGTATATTAATAATTTAATATATAGTTTTATTAATATTATATGTTTATTATTATTAATATGTATAAAAATAAATATTATAATAATATTTATGTTAAAATATTTATTATTATTATATATTATGTGCACCACTGTCCCCTACTGTCCCGCTGTCATTTGTTTGAAGGAATTTCATTTTGTCTGGAAGTGGTGAAGGCACATTTCGCATTTGGAAGCGACTAGGACATTTTACCTGCATATTGCGACTGCTTCTTCATCTGTTAACCTCAGACTGAGTTCAACAACTGCAGTGACACATTTTACTTCGGACTTCAGCTCCTTCACAGTTCACGGTCTCTTCTCCATTTAATGACAGTCCTCAACAATTTGTACACAGCATCGTCTCCAGTTCATGGCAGTCCTCAATGATTTTTGCACAGCATCTTCTTCCTTTTGTGCCACAGTCCACAACTATTTTTGCACAGTCTGCTGTCTATTTTTTGTTGCACAGTGACCACAGTCCTGAGTCAAACACTGATGAAAGGATATTCGTGTTCTTGAACAGAGCACTTTGTTAGGCTTTTGAACAGAGCACTTTGTAGCGATATTCGTGTTCTTGGGTGGTGTCCTACACCTGATCAATTCCATGCATGGTTTTTTCTATCTCTTTTTGCTTCTTGCAATTTTATTACCTTTTTTACAGAAAAGTGCCATGGATAGTTAAATAACAAATCTACAAACAACAAGTAGCTGCATTTTTTAATTGGAAGAAGGCCTAAGTTCATCAACAATAACAACGAAAAGTGTTACTATTAAGTTATACATGAGATGTGGTGTTACAAACTCAATGAAAAGTATTAAGTTTAACAAGAGAAATTAGTAGGTCACCCTATTGTCTTGGACAACTAACTGTACCACAAAGTTAGCTCTCCCAAAGGGAAGTGTGAACCAAGTAATCTATCAGGAAGCCAGCCTCTAAAAGGATAAGATAGGCCTTGAAACTCAAGGAAGATGTGCTGCCAAAATCAGTGCCATAATTGACAATTCTCTCACCATGATTGGACGACTTAGGAGAGGCTGACCCAGGAGCTTCATCATTAGGACCTGCAGCCCTTTAGTGTAGATTTTGTAGCAGCAAAAGTCATTGGCTACATCTGATTTTTTGGAACTTCGTACTCAGTTTGTGGAATATAAATTTTTTTCATTTATGTTCATACTGCTGATTTACATTGCATTGCACAATGCATACTGCATAGTGCATAAAAGATAACTAGATACTAATAGTTTTCAAGTTTTCAAAATTTCAATTACAATCTAATTTGCACAAAGTCTAAACTCTCATTTTTATTTGCTCTTTATATCTCTATGTTAATAACTGTAGGTTTTTCTCTCTGTAGTTTTTTTGCATTTTTCTACTTTTTTGAAAATATCTTAATCTTTTGGGTTGCTGATTTTTTCCCCAAAAGATTTTTGCTGCTATGATTGAAGCAATTCCTCCTACTAACCTCCCTGGCCCATGGTCAGTGTTGTGGGGGTGCACATTACTGGTTTCTTCTCTGCCTTGTGTGCTAGGAGAAGTTTAAGGGGGAATACCTTGCTTTTATAGGATTGTCCAGCAGGGCCCCATTAGCACTGGCCATTCAGTGATAAAAATTATGAGTTCTCTCATTTGGTGATTTTTGGTGGTCACCACTATTCACTAATGATGCCTTTGGTTCTTCTGGACCAAGCCTTGCTGCAGAACTATGACAATGCTGTTTTTCATTCCTGGTCACATCTCTTGATCTTCCTCAGCTTTGTGCTTTCTTGGGAGATCCTTCCCTCACTTGATGTCTGAATGTAGATCCTATGGTTGGTTTAACCACTTTAAGGCTGTTCTCTCTTGCTTTGGTTTCTTCGCTTTAGCTTTTCTAATTTTGTGTTCAGTTACTTTCATAGCCTAGGGTCCTCTTGACCCCATTTTTTTACTATTGTAAATTCTTTTGAGTTTCATTGACTTATTTTGGTCATTTGTAGACATTAATATAATTTCTTTCAAGTTCTTTCTTACTGCAGCAACTCCTTTCACAACTCACAAGTTGCAGTACAGTACATTTTATTGGAAGTTGTTTTCCTTGATAATTGACCCATTTAGGCCAGTCTTTGTCTTTTGTAAGGACCCATTTAAGCAAATAATTCCTTATTGAGAACTTTTCAGATGATTGTTAGCCATATTTGCACAGAACTAGTTTACTGTTTTGTATGTTAGATGGTGGCTGTTTCCATAAGCAGTAAGAAGACTATTAGATAGGTTTCCTGCCCATTGCATTCATGCTTTTATTGAAAAAGAATTGGTAGGATTGTATTAATTTCACAGTATCTTATTGAACCTCAGGAAACCGAAGGAGAATTGTTGATCTGATGAAAGAGTAATATTTCATTCTTAGTCTCATGCTAAATGTGTCTTTCTAACTACCGGTATATGCCAAAATAAGGAGGGAATGTAATGTTTTCCCTGTAATATAGAAATATTTATGGGGATGCATCCCCTGGCCTCCTTGATCTTGTTCCCCTTCTCCCAGTTCTTTCACCTTGTCCCCATTCCTTTAGTGTTTTCCTATTCAGATATAATTTCTAGGATTTTGGGGATACATCTAGGCACTTCCTTTTTGCGCTCCTTTGTTTTTCTGTTGTGCTCTCCAATCTCCTCCAAAAAGGGACTTGGTGCAACTTATAATTTATTAGGACCCAACTATTAGTATACAAAAAGTATATAGATTTGTTTGGGAATACAGAACACTAAATTTAGTTCAATTCTGTAGGTCTTGGATTTTTAGCTTAAAATCAACTGTTCTTCAATCTTTACTGGAATAAACATGGAAGAGATTCCAAACTTATGACATACTATTTGCATAGAATGACAATTAAGAGCAAAGAGGCTGTAAGATGGATAGAAGCACTTATTGGATTTTATCTGATCCATTATATTTCTACCCACATTGTGTAATGTTTTCTCATTTTTTTATTTCTTCATGATTGGAAATGTTTCCTTATATCATTATGAATCACATATAGATGAAGGGTTACAAATTGTGGCCTGAAACATCAATCTAATCTCTCTTCCACCAATTTATCCCAAAATCTGTTTTATTCACAAATAGATGGTTAAGACAGCATTTTCAGATTATGATTTCTCGTGTGATTTTATATTTTATGTACTTAACATTTATGGCATGTGCAGAAAAGTGTGACTTTTCCCGAGGAAAATGGGTGCACGATTCCCTTGGGCCCCTATACAAGAATGATTCTTGTCCAGTATTATCACAACCACAAAATTGCCAAGGTAATGGGAGGCCAGATAAAGATTATGAAAATTGGAGGTGGCAACCTATGAGCTGTGATCTTCCAAGATTGGATGCACACAAATTTCTTGAATTAATGCATGGGAAAACCCTCGCTTTTGTTGGTGATTCGGTTTCCAGAAATCAAATGGAGTCAATGATGTGCGTATTGTGGCAGGTTAGTGATTTTGTTGTCATTTCAGTTTGTGTTAAACTGTGATTCATATGTCCTTCACTAAAATATAAAATATTTAGAAAATTTACCCTATTAAAGTTTGTGAATTTGGATCAACTTTGTATGCTAGTCCAGACTCCAGGGCTAGTAGCATGTCTAGGCATCTTTGCTCATGGCATGTAATAAAATGCACTTTAAACACTCTGGGTTATCTCAATTGTCTGTAATTACTAAAATAACAGCCTTATTGTCAGATGACCTTGTAGTGCACAAGTTCGTATCATGTTTGTCAAAAATTTATGCACTGACTAAAATTTTGCAGTATGTTTCAAGTAATTGTGAAAGTCTTATGACCCCAAGAAGGCCCTCCTTATGTAGAAGACCTTTTAGAAGATTAATCCCTGAATAATGAATGCTAATATAAATGACGGATAATTGACTTGGGAAATATATTCTTTGCTACTATATATACTTAGCTTACATCACGTAATCATTGTTATATATGTTGACTAAAAAAGACTAAGAATTCTGTGCTGAACAGAATTGTATGATAGGAAAAGTGATACATAACATTGTTATTAGTGCAAGGATATTCATGACCTGCTCTCCCTCCATGAAGGATTATTTTGACAGTTCAGGAAGGATCAGACATCATAGGATATAATATAGTTCATCTCATTGCATAATGCGTAAAGTTGGTTCGCAGAGCTGTGTGTCATGGATAAACAAAATCTGTGTTTCTGTGTGGACATTTGTCTGAGACAAGTTCTTGAAGTGCTCTCCTGTGTAGCTGATGGTGGTTGTTTTGTAAAGGGAAGAACAATGTGTTGTGATATAACATCTCCAGTAACAATTTGTCTATTGATTGAGTCACAATGGATATGAATACTATTGACAATGTCAGACAGGATGCAAATTGAGCAGGAAATTGCAATAATTTTATAATATCATCCAATTTGATGACGCCTTCTGCATATAGATGGGGGTTTAGAATCCAAATGTCCTTTGCCAATGACAGTCATTTAACATTCATATTCTAAGGATTGTGCTACCATTGTGATGCCCACTTTTAAGTTTATTTTTTAGTTCTGTCCATGATAAGGAGGGATTACTCTACTTATTATCCTGAAACTGAATTTGTCTTCACATGATCAAGAGGGGATTACTGTACTTATCATCCATATTCTGAATTTACCTTCAGGTACGTATTTAGAACAGCTAGCAGACTGTATGGTACTGTATAATAGAGTACTAGAAGCAAATAATGATTCGGAGTTTTATCTGTTAGGCATATTCATGATATAGTGGTCAGTTTCAGAATCTGAACTAAAATTTGAACCACTTTTAGTAGCAGACAGCTCTAAGTCATTCTTGAAAATTTTACTTAAGATATGTAGATTCACTTTTCTTCATGCTTATTTTTTCTTGTAAAAGAAAAGGTGTTGCATAGAACACTTACAAGTCTAGACACTAAATGCATTAATATAGACCTCAAGTGTTGCGTAGTTTGTTTGTGGGTCTAAATTCATTAGGATAGGCCACTGGGACTCTAAATGATTGCATTAGCATAGATCACTTTTGAGTCTAAATGCATTCTTTTTTGTAGGTCACATGTGATTCTAGACACATTAGCATAGGTCACTTTGTGTCTAAGTATATAACTGTTGCATAGGTTACTTGTGATTAAAAAACATTAGTGTACCACTTACATGCAAATGTTAAGTCATTACTGTTGTGTAGGCCACTTTCGAGTCCAAAGACTCTAAACACGTATCGGTATTGTTGCAGTGGCCTCGTGTGAAGTTAAACTTAATTTAAATTTTCTACTTATCTTATAATCTTGACCTTGTGTAAGGTATAATCTAGATTGAGGATTTCAGTTTTTTAAGAAGAAGGTTGGATATGACAAGTTGTTTGAGTCCCAAATTAATGAGATGAAGTGCTTTGAGACATATTTCACCTACTCCAAACAGCAGAATTCGACAAGCAGGGATGTAAGAGTAAAGCAGAGGAAGAAAAAACAAGGATGATGAATAGCAATGTATTGAGTTGCTATTATCAAGAGCAATATTCAAAAACTTTAGTCATGCTTGACTGGTTTGGCTATATATGAATCTGATCTGCACAAAATACGGATGTGTAAATGAGTTTGGCTATGACTGGACCAGCCCTGTATAAGACAAAAAGATGAACAGAGTTTCCAAAGGGAAGTTAGATTGGTATTACTTCAGTTTCTTTGTGTTATAAGTGTTTAAATTCCTCTGTACAACTCAGTCACTCATAAGCATGAATATACCCTTTTGGGTCATGTATAAGCAATTCAATTCATTGAATCATCAATTCCTGCATTGGTGACATGTAAAAGACTATTGCTCCAGCAGTCAAGCATGTGGATCAAGCAATTCTTCCACAGCAGTGCAAGCTGGTAAATTGTGGAAGTACTAGAGAAGGTCCACAATGCATTTGAAGGGTCAAATTAAGCAATTGGCTTGTAAAACTTGCACGACGATAATGGAGTCATAGATCCACTTTGAAATGTCCCCTCTTCGAAATTAAGAGTCATAATGTCACAAAAGGGGCCGCTTAAGTGAATTATAAAATGAAATTATAATAAAGAGGGCCTCAAGTAAAGTTAAAATATAAAATAAGGTCTCTTATAATTCAAGTTTATTTTAAATAATTCCTCTCAAATATCAATCAAGGGTCATGAAGGAAATTTGAAGAGTTTGTCTTTTGGAGGGAAACTCTATTTAAGAGGCCAAGCAACGAGAAGGAGACATATTGATCAACCATTCTATTTTCTGATTTTTACTCCTTGTTGGAGCATTGGACTTGGGTTCAATTAACCTGAGGATGAGAACCCTCTAGGTCTGGAATTGGAGGACGAAAACCCCTTGATTTCCATCATTGGATTAGTGGATGAAAACCCTTGATTCATGTTGATGTGTTTTTTATGACAGCAACAACATTAGAATAAAACACTAAGTATTCTATCCTCTCTTGAACAAAGTACCTCAAATGCTAAACTATGTGATCAAATATTACTCCAAGGTTCCTTGAATGTCAGGTCTTGACGTGCACATGGATAGACCCAGTGAAATGACGTGATCTTGTTGGTAATCACAAAGGGACTTACGCTGAATTGCTCCTTCTTCATGGACATGGATGAAATTCATTACTCCTTGGATGTGTGAATGAACAAAACTCCTTCAAACAAACTTAAAAGAAAAGGCAAAAGGGAAAGGGTTGGGGAATTCTAATCTAAGGACAATGAAATAATGAATGATGCTTTGCCAGACAAATTCCTTCAAACCAAGCTTTGTTTCGCCATGAGAACAACTACACGAAACTAGTGCAATATTCAAAGGAAATGAAGGATTTTCATATTGCAAATATGCATTCAAATACCCACAGCTGGCGCAACTTGAATCAATATCCACAATCGAACTATTGCAAAATGGGGTTCAGGCTTACTTTGCATTGTAGCTTACCATCAACAAACCACAAAAAGTATGAACCAAGGAATTCATCAAATATCTTCACATTAATTCACCATATGAATGAACTGCAACTAAAATCTATTTAAATTGCCTTGAATCATCTTCAAGAAATTGGAAACCATGCTAACATCACAAAATAACACAAATTCACCAAGCTTCAATGAGTATGTATTGATTTTGGTAGTATCTTTACAACAATTTGCCAAAGTCTCTTCAACTTTTCAAAAGCTTCTACTCTAATGAAGAACTAACTTTCTAATCTACCAAGAATCCTCTAATCTATGTCCAACCTCTTTACAAATGAAGAGAATGAGCCTTTATATAGAGCTCAAGATTACAACCAAGGGCCTAGATTGATTCTAGAATCAATGGCCAAGATTAAGACAACACAACCCTAATGAGAGGTGGTTACAACTACCACCACTTTCGACCAATGAGATGTTAACAACATGATCTTCTAGAAAGGTTCCATCCTTATCTATATCTTAGACAACCAGGTTCAATGTATCTAGATATGTTGATGTGGCATACTTGGATTGGTTGACGATGACTAGATGCCACCTCAGCATGATTATCCCTTGAGTGTTCTTTGAACTTGGAATTTCATCCTTGTGTTGTACTTCATCTGGATTTCTTGATATTGGCGTGGATTCTTGATGTAATCCTGAACTTCATGATGTTGAACTCAATCCTCTTGATGAATGATGCATTGGATTCTTGTTCTTGGATTTTCGAGAATTGGTCTTCTCTTCCAGTACTGGAATCCTTGATGTTGGACTTGAAGTGTATCCCGTTATCCTTGATGCTAGCATTTCTTGTGTCACTGAGATGTCTTGAACTTCCTTCATCTTCATTGGAACTTTGTGAAGTCTCCATGTCACTAGAAGCAATCTCCTTCTTGAACGTTGGAACTCTTTGCATCCACCTCGAACGACTTTGATCATCCTTGCATCCTCCTCATGGAACTTATCCTTGTTCTTGAATTCCTGCACAAACAAAGGAAAACCTTGAAAGCAAAAGTGATGGGCATCCTTAATGCAATGCAATGATAAAACATTACTATATTTGCATGAAATTTCATTCAAGAATCTATTTTAGAAGAAATGAATAAAATAATATTTGAAAACAATTCTTCTCCTTCACAAATTCGCCTTTCCTTAGAATAAATTTGCTCCTCTTTAAGAAAATTCGCCTCTTTTGGAGAAAATTTTGCTCTTCTTAAATTGAATTTGTTTTGAGAAAATATGATCTTAAGCGTTCCTTTATATACATATCTAAGGCGAATTCCCTTTATAGGCCGACCTCACTTATGATTTCAACAATGTTTTTTTATCAATTTTGCACAGGCCAACTTGGTTAGGAGTGAAATGGTTTTCACAAATGTTTGTTCTTTCTTGCAATTTCGCATTTCTCATGGGATCTTTCACAAGAAAAATCGCAATTTTCATGGGTCCTTTCACAAGTAAAATCACAATTTTCATGTAGTCGTTCATAATGCAAAGCGCATATTTCCTGGGTGGTTTCATAGATTTTGTCGCACATTTCAGGTGGTTGTTCACAAATTTGGGTGGGGATTTCATGAACTCATTCACAAACTTAGCGCACATTGTATGATGTCTTTCACAAGAAAAGTCGGGGGGTTTGGATGTTCATTCACAAGTTGTGCCGCACATTCCTTGTGTTCTTTCACAAAAATCAGCGCACCTTTTGGTATCCCATTCACGAATTCTGGGGCACATTTTTGATGGTCTTGCACAACTTTTAGCGCACTTTTCATGAGATCATTCACGAATTAAGTCACACTTTTCCTTACCTTGTTCACAACTTTGGTTGAGAATTTCATGATGTTAACAAATTTTGTCGCATTTTTCCTTAGTACATTCACAATTCCTAGCGCACTTTTCCTAACTTCATTCACAATTCTTGGCACACATTTCAGGAAGTCTTTCACAATGAAAGGCACACTTTTCCTGAGTTCATTCACAATGACAAGCGCACTTTTGGGGGTGTCAGGAACAAGAAAAGTCGCACATTTTGGGAGTTCAGGAACAAGTTCTAGTCACAAGTTTGGCAAAGTCGTGGGATTTTTCTTAGGAATTTCACAATTTTTCCGCCAGATTTTGAAGGTCCCTGCCTGATGTATATTTCAAAATATATTTAAGTAATACTTTAAATATTTTGAAATATACTGTCAGGATGTTTGAGATAGGTCCTGGATCCATGGGATTTAACATGCAGATTCTAGATTTTTGAGGATCCACCAGATTTTAGACTTAGTTTTTTAGGGTTTAAGGACATGTGTCAGGGTGAATTATTCAGTTTGCACAGGGATTTTGAGCAAGAACTTGGCAAGACTTAGGCAAATTTATACTACCAAACCTACAATCTCAGAGAAAAACCAAAATCCTAAAGCAAAATGACGGCAAAAAAAAAAGAAAAAGGGGGGTCCCCATTTGCAATGGGGCGATGTGTGAAAACGTCACAACAATTCAGACTTGGGGCAAACTCACCCAGGGTTGCATATGAGCTTTATGATGATAAGCAAAATTGGTAGCATGATGAAATCTTTCTTGTTTTTGTATTGAAGATTATCTTGATAATTAAGGCTGCTTGTATAGAGCCATTTGTAATCGATTTTTTTTGGATTTTGTGGCTGCTAACATAGCACTAGATTATAAAATAAAGTGGATTTCAAAGAGCCGATTTCTGCTGCGCCAAACTTGTACAAATCAATAATGGTATTGGCTGGGAATACCTCTTCGTAAGGCGATAATTGTTTGTTGAAATTCTGTGAAATCTCAACCAATAAATGGTCTGCATATTGGGACGCGATTCTGCATAAATGGAGACTTGCAATTCATACTAGAGTGATTGGTCGAGGGTTTTAAGACATCTTCATATTCCAAAACAGTGATTCAAACTTTTCTCAGCACTACCAATTTGGGCAAGGGTTTCAAGGGATATTTGTATTCAAGTGCAAAGTTTCATATTCTCCTTAGAGCTACAAATTGTGGGAGCTATAATTGAAATCTGCAGTTCATTATATGTTTAAGGGTTTAAAGAAGTCGAAGGTTTCATGGCGGACCTAACAATTGTTTCACGATATTCCAAAGAGATTTTCAGTGACTTTGTGGGAGATTTATTTCAGGACTTAGCGACTCAAAAGACATACATTCAACCCCAACAGAGCTGTATAATCAGTGATTTTGTGTTGATCATTGTATTGAATCAAATTATATAAAATATTCCATCTGGGATATTACACACTTTTCTGGTGTTCTCCCTTATGTGTTTCTCCCATTTTTCATGTTAATCTATATTTTATGTTTTTGAGTTTTTTACCTGCTTATTTTCATTCTATGCAACTACTTCACATACTCAAACAAAGCAAACATATAAATAGTGTGCTGAGTTGATGAAAAGCATGGTACACATTCATAACAGAAAATAAAAGTATATTTCAGCTACATAAACCTTATACAATCAACATACTCTTTATTACAGTGTCTTGTGGGATTAGAGGGGTTACATGTTGTTATGCATCATATAGGGGTGTGAAATCTTATGTCCAACATTGTAGGTACATCTGTGAGTGCATACAAATTTTCAAGATGAATGGAAGATGTAGATGGAAGCCTATGGCTATAGAAAATATCATTTTCCGCCTTCTGAACGTTGCCGTCAGTAGCATATTGTGTTGGATCAGCACATAAGTAAAAAGGTAAAAATCAGTGTTGGTGAGTTTACACAGGAATATTAAAGTTGATTACTGATCAGTTGGTGTTGGAGCAAGTTTTTGCTTGTCACTTGTTTAAGTGTGTTGCTGAAACATTTTAGATAAGTGTATGTATTTGATTCCATATTTGATAGTTGACAAGGAAGTGCAAGCATTTGGTTGCATAGATCAGCTATGCGCAAAACTTTGAGGGAGAAAGACTTCAAAATATTGAAGACATTAATCAACAAATCGAGATGAAAAATAAAGAGTTGAGTAAGATGGTGCAACACTTGAAAATGGAGATTCAAGATTTCAACTCATGGAAATGTCAATTCTGGCATTGGAGAGAGTTAGCAAATGATTGTACAACTGAGTGTAGCAGCCAAGCAAATTATTAAGCAAGTATTCCACAGCAAGGAGAGCCGGTAGGGCATTGTAGTTGTGCTAGCGAATGCCCATAATGTTTTTAAAGGCTCAAATTGAGCAACTGGCTTATGAATCTTGCAAACTGATAGTGGAGAGGAGGTACAACCCCACTCTTTTGGAGATTTTTCATTGGGTTTCTCTAGGGTAAATTCTTTTGTTAATTTCTATTTTATATGTGGTGGAGTCTTATGTGCCTACTTTTATTTTATGCAACTCCTTTGTATACACAAACATTTAAGCAAACATATAAATGACATTTTAACTGATATAAGCACATCCTTTGTTCATAAAGACAAATAGAAGTAGATTTTAGTCACATGAGCCTTAAGAAGCATTATACTCTTTGTTGCACTATTGCTCTTGTGGAATTAGAGGAGTTGCATTATGATACGGAGCATAAAGGGGTGTGAAATCTGGTGTAGAGCATTGCAGGTATTTATGTGAGCATGTGCACAATTGCAAGACAAGTGAAAGATGTAGATGGAACCCCATAGCTATAGCAAGTGTCAATTTTTCAACATATATATGTTGGTTCCAGTAGCATATTGCATTAGATCTGCACATAAGTAAAGCTAAACCCATGATGATGAATTGTACATAAGTAATGGATCATCACAGGTCATTGAGTTCTATAGGGAGTTCAAGCTACCGGAACATGGGGCATTATTAGGAGGGTATAAAGATATGACACAAATACCATTGAGGTGACCTGCTGCCTGCTAAATGCTAGGGTGGGAGGTTTGTCTTAGGTGGTGCTATAAGTACTGGGTTGTTTGATCCATAGTTGAAAAACACGTGAAACTGAAAAACTCGCCAAGCCCAAAAAACACAACTCGGCAAAAAACTCAACAACTTAAACAATTGCTTAAATTTCATTAAAAATGTATTTGTTTTTTGCAAAATTCAATGATAAGATGCATCCAATGAGTCAATAGATGAGTACATAAAAGAAACAAGCTGAGTCTAGTTGTATGTGATTGATTTGAAAGCAAATTGGGTACAAAATGGCATCCTCATGTGGAATGCGCTGATACTAATAGTCTAAAACAAATGGAAATAGCAAATTGTTTTTCTAAAACTGAAAGTAAATAATACATTAATATATTTTACAAATTTACATCTTCCTCTTCCCATGTCTAGTGAAAACTAGGGGAGAGGTAGAACTAGAGGGTCTAGTCCTAGGACTCTGCTGTGGCTCCTCCATCCTCGACATGACATGCTGTGGCTCAACCTCCATCCTAGATGTAGATGCTGGTGGCAATGACTCCCTAGTCTCCTCATCCTCAATGTCATCCAATGAGAATCCCAATCCACCCCCTCCTCCATTGCTTGTCTCTCCAAATCATAGATATCATCCTCGAAAAACAATGAGGGCTGCTCATCCTGCCCTGTCCAATCACTGTAAGGATCTATCTCATCCAAATCAATTGGATCACCTGATATTTCCTCTACCTTTCTTGTGCGCAATCAAAGATTATATTGCACATAGACAAGGACATTGAGGCGTTTCTGAGCTAGTTTGTTCCTCTTCTTCGTGTGGATGGCCTCAAACAAGCTCCAATTGCGCTCACAGTTGGATGCACTACAAGGTTGGCATAAGACACAGATGGCAAATCTTTGGAGATTTGGGGTATTTCCACCCCAATTTGTCCACCAAACCTCTACAAAAAATAATATTGAAGAGGTAGAAACTTAGAAAGGAAAGTCAAAAGTTCAAAACATATTTTATCAAATTATCAATAGTTTTTTTGTCGGACTCGCTGAGTTTTTGGCGAAAACTCGCCAAATCTCGGTGAGTCTTTTTGCCTTGACTCGGTGAGTACTTGCAGGAAAACTCATCGTGTGAAAAAACTCACGAGTTTTTTAAAATTCGCCGAATAATCGGCGAGTTTTTAAACTATGGTTTGATCCATCTATTAGTGATACATGCCTGTTGTGTAGGTGAGGCGGTAGAGATTCTCTCCCCCAGCTTATTATGAGGTGTTCCAATTTTGGCCTGGTCTAATTACAAACAATTCTGATTTGCATACACTTATGTGGGAGTTGTTGTGCAGCAATGAAGTATATTTGGATGAGATTGAGAAGGATACGCTCACATTAGCCCTTTAGCATGGAGTTTGTAAGCATGAAAATTGTCTAGTTATAGTTAATTACTTTTTGGTTGGGTTGGTTGGTGAGGTTAGTTGTCCTCCCGACAGTTGTAAGTAGTTAGTGATGGTTGGCAGTTTAGAGCAACCGTCAACCACCTTTATATGTTGGTCATGTTATTGTAATCGAGACCGCATTTTGATGCAAGATATTCCTGTAGACATATGTAAGTGTATAATCTTGAGAATATAATGATATCATTCTGTTATGAATATTTCATGAGCAATGGTTATAAAGCTGTTATATTTTCTGCATAATATATTTGGTTTACTCTGTATTATTCAAGCATAATCAAATAGGTTGTAAACATTTGGCGCCGTTGCCTATACGAAATCGGGTTGAATAGTCAGATTGAATAGTTGGGTAACTAAGATGGCCGCTTAAATGGGACAGCTGACGAAATAACCAGAATGAGAACCTAATGAACAAAGAGAAGATCCAAAAGACGATCTGACGCAAGATCTTGTACACTTATGGGACATATCGGTTAGGGAGCACATACGAAGGGAAGCGGACACCAGAGAGGTACCAGAAGACCAAATCTGGGACAATTTTGGTAGTGAACGATGAAGTGGACAACCTCCTCAACCGTCTTCTAAGGCTCCTAGCAAGATATTTTTTAATCCTACAAGACTTACATGTCGAGAGAGAAAGAGAACAACGCCGACAACAAATACTGCAACGGTATGAGGAAAGAAATAGACAAGAAGAAGAATGAAATATCGACCGACATTGTACGCTGAGAAATTGATGCCCTTATACTTGAATAAGGACAAGAACCGACTACAAAGCGGCCAAGAAACACCAGAAGAGGAGATTAGAAGGTCCTTGAGAATAAGGGAGTAAAGAGAAAGAAGGAGAAGGTTGAAAGAAATAGCCGAAGGGACTGAGGGATTTTTACTCGAAAGTCGGAGCCCACCCCGAGGACGAAGTAAGAGCCAAAGCGTCAGTCGAAGCCAGAGTTGGGAGGAGAAGATCACAAGAGAGTATTGTATGAACGTCGAGTGGGAAGAAGTAGCAAGCACCTACCACTCCTTGAGGAAGTACAATTTGATTGAGCCAATGGAACACCTATATGACAACCACCATCAGCCGACGAAACAACCATACGACCATTGGCAAACACAACCATATGACTATTAGCCGACGGGGAAGAACGAGAGATCGGGAGGAAAGACTCACTAATTGAAACACATGATAATAATATAAGACGTATTGAGGAATTGATAATCGGAGGATTTGAGCCTAAAACTCTTGGACAAAGGGAACACTGGAAAGAGTTCGAGGGTGACAAGAGTGTGCGGTTTGCTGAGGCAGGAGGATTAAAGGATTTGTACATGGCCGAGAGTGCATGAGAAGCATTGGAACGTACGAGTCAGAACTCTCCGACCAAGAACCAGGCACAAAGGTTGCGCCAAGGAAGGAAGATGGTGACTCCCCCAGCAAGTCCGAGTGTAGAGAGGCAGAAGCTTTCGAAATTCCCGGGGAATGGATTGGAGGATCTAGTATGACACTGCAAAACATGCGAAACAATATGGATAGCAAATGGACAGGATGATAGGTCCTATTGGTTGTGGGCATTTCCAGCAACTCTGAGAGATATAGCCATAGATTGGTATACAAAACTAGAAGCAAATTCAAAAACTAGTTGGAATACATTGATAAAAGCATTCGAAGAGGAGTTTACACTACTTCGGGATGACAACGAGATCGTAGCAGAAATTTATAATACAAAGCAAGGAAAGCATGAGAATGCTAGAGCCTATAATCCCAAGCTAAAATAACTCGTAAAGTTGGAAAAGGAACCTGCCAACGGCTTGAAAAAGTGTTGGTTCATTGAAGGGTTAATTCCCTCGCTAAGAAAAAGATGAAAGTAGTACCACCTTCATCGTACGTAGAGGCGTACAACTGAGTGATGGATATTGAGAGCGAAGACAAGATGTCCTCACGTAGGTAGAAGAAAACAGATGATGATAAAAGCTCAGACGACAGTAGTGACAACAAAACCAAAACCGTACAAGCACTTCGAAAGGATATGATGAGAATGATCAAAGAGTTGAAGGCAAAAAGGAGGGTGGTAAGGAAAGCAAGGAATTGTGGTGCACAAAGTGCAATAATGAGGGTCATGTGAAGGCAAATTGCTCCAAGAAAATGTTTTGTGACATTTGTTAGGTAATGGGACATTCCATTAAAGAGTGCCCTTATAATTTAAAAACGAGGAGCACCCAAGTGCTCTTCACACAAGGCGAACAATCTACTCCACCGAGTACACCACTGAAGCAAAACAATCAGAATGCATCACAAGGCGGGTACCAAAACAACCGATGAGGGAACAACAGGTTTAACAATAATAGTGGGGGGGAGAAGCCACATACAATATGACGGAAAAGGACGACCATTCAAGTCGTCAGTGCAGTGAATGTGGGCACTTCGCTCGGGAATGCCAGAACAACTAGAATAAGGCAAGCATGTTATGCAAATGGTGTGGACTAGGTGACCATGAAGACAATGACTGTTCGAAGCAGAAGGGCGCTATCAATTTGATTGACATAGAAGCAGAAGAAGAAGATGAAGTTTCTGTTGTTGCTCGAGCACAAACAAAGAAGGCAGCTTACCCTGATCCTCGTACGGAGGAGAGACTCTGGGAAGCAAGAAAGGAGGTTGAACAAGTTATGGAAAAAGAACGAAGATTCTCGAATGAAAGCAAGCACGTCCACTCGATTGGAGTTGGATAAGAATGTTGCAAGTCAGGTGTTGCAAACCACCGTACCAATACAGATGGCTGACCTTTTGCAGAGTATGCCACAATTAAGGGTGGCGATATCCAATGCGGTGGATATGGAACAAATAAAGGAGAAAATTAACCAGGACAATAATGACGATGTCATAGTGGAGCCACCACCGTACGAGAAACAAATCATCGACCTGATGTTGCTGGCAATCAACGTAGGGAAAAAACCAACGGTCGTCCACATGGAAATTCTCGGAAAGACCCTGACGAATACTATTGTTGACGGAGGCTGGGCAGTGAATGTGCTATCAGAAGATACATGGAGAAGTCTCGAAAAAGCCACCCTGTGGCCGCAAAACTTCTAGCTAGTAGGAGCCGATCAACATGGGATTAAAGCACTTGGAGTATTAATGGCTCAGAAGGTAACAATTGGTACTCAACAATTCTTGTTGAATTTTGTAGTCATCACAGTACACAAAGCGACATATGATGCACTCCTTGGGCGAGGATGCCTAATAGCTATGAAGGCTGACCATAATTGGAAGAGAAATATGTTGTCAATAGAAAACAAAGGGAAGAAGTTTGTCATCGACTTGAGAACCCAGACTGTCAGTGAGGAGATGGCATCCTCTGACTCCGACTCGGATATAGGGGAGACATTGGCATGAGAGGAAAGAGGGCCTATGGAGCCTAATGATGAAGGGGTACTAGAATTGCAACAGTGCTCCGAAGATGAAACAAGTTCATTTAATGGGGTTTTCATTGGCAGATGGAAGAGTATGAAGTCTTCCAACCGGAATGTAATATGATCCAAATAGAAGAAATTGAAGAGAACCATTGACAGCCAACAAGTCGTACGCCCGATGAGAATAACTCTCAATCGACAAGTCGTACGCTTGAGGGAGAGAACTCTCATCTGACAAGTCGTTTGCTTGAGGGAGAGAACTCTTGGCCGACAAGTTGTATGCTTGAGGGAGAGAACTCTCAACCGATAAGTCGTACGCTCGAGGGGGAGAACTCTCGGCTGACAAATCATACGCTCGAAGAAGGTAACTCTCAGTCGACAACAAGCCACCATACCCCCGAGAAAGATAACGCTCAGTCGAGAACAAGTCATACCTTCCCGTAGCGTACAAAGAGTATAAAGAGAGAGATGCCAAAATAGACAACACACTTGCACATAAATTTGAACTAGATAAGGTGATCATGTATGAGAAACCATTGACGAAGAAAGTGAACCTTCAAGAGGAAAGCAACCCTCAGGTAATTATGGTGGGAGATGATTGGGATCCAGTACTTAAGGCAGCTACATTCAAAAATTTCCTAGAGTATAAAGACGTATTTGCTTGGACATACAAAGACCTAAAGGGAGTACCCCCAGAGTTGTGTGTACATAGAATTCCCCTGGTACCAGGAGCAAGACCAGTAAGAAAGAGACCTTATAGGATGAACAAGAACTATGCAGCGAAAGTCCAAGAGGAGATTGAGAAAATGCTAGAAGTTGGCATAATTTTCAAAGTGGAGACAAGTGAATGGGTATCCCCGATCATGATTTCACTCAAGAAAGAGGGCAAATTCAGATATGCGTGGATTTCCGGTGTCTGAACGCAGTAACCATCAAAGACCCATTCCCTATCCCGTTTACAGATTCAATCTTGGAAGAAGTGGCCGGACATGAAAACTACTCCTTTATGGACGGTTTCTCTGGCTACAACCAGATCAACATAGCCGAAGAAGATAAGCTGAAGACTACCTTTGTGGTGGAAGATGGAGTGTATGCCTACAACCGGATGCCGTTCGGATTGTGCAATGCTCCAACTACCTTTCAGAGGATAATTCTCCACATCTTCAACAAGATGTCAGTGGGAAACTTCAAAACTTTTTTGGACGACTGGTCAATTTATAATGATCAACAAATTCATTTGAAGGCTCTCATTGAGTGTATGGAGCGCTATAGATCTACTAGACTGGCCCTGAACCCGAAAAAATGCCGATTCATGCTACCACAAGGTAAACTTCGTGGACATATCGTTTGAAAGGCAGGATTAAAAACAGACCCGGACAAGATAAGGGTCATCGTACAGATGGAAGCATCGAGAGATATCATGGGTGTCAAGTCATTTCGCGGCCACATCGGTTATTATCGATGGTTTATAAAAAAATTGCACAAGTCTCATACCCCTTGGACATGCTCATGAGGAAGGGAGTGGCATTTATATGGTTCAACGAGAAAGAGAAGGCTTTTAATGAACTAAAGGTACGATTGATTAGCTCGCCCATCTCAGCTCCATCTTAGCTTACCCTGATTGGGATAAAGAATTCCATGTACATGTCGCCTCAAATTTTGCAATCGGAGCTACATTGGCACAAGTCGGGCCTAAGGGCTTGACCACATGGTGTTCTTCACTAGCCAATTACTGTCAAGCGTCGAGCGCAACTACAGGATGATGGAGAGGGAAGCACTAGGGATGGTCTACTTAGTATAGAAGTTTCGACATTATCTATTGGCAACACCCTTCACGTTCTATGTAGAGCACCAAGCATTGATGTATCTCGTGACCAAGCTGATCATACAAGGACGTATCAGTAGATGGTTACTACTTCAAGAGTTTACATTTACAATAGTCGTACGTTCGGGGAAGAGCAACGTCTGTGTCATAGGGTTCACCGAATTTTGGCCACGAGGTTTGAAATTTGGCGAACTTTTCACCAGGGCATGAAATTCGCCGAAATTCGTCATAAAATTCGCTGTATAAATGCTTTTTTTAGCTGATAGGCTTTTATATGTGAGCATTATAGTGCTCGGAAAATTGTCTCACATAGTAAAAAAAATTCGCGTCGGAAAATTTTCTAAACTCGTCAGTTTTTCTTATCGACGTATTCCTTGAACCTCCCTTGGGTGCAAGTGCTAGTAAAATATATCAGAAGTGTAAGAGTCGTCGCCTATGAAAAAGCATATTAGGAATTAGGTTTTTATTCCCCACTCCCGCGACTGGTTTTCACTTTTCTGAGTTGCAAAAAATTAAGAATTTTATTAAGATAAAGATCCGATGGGTTACAAAAGCCCTAATTATGAGAAGCCATAAATGTGACGCATCTGATATTTTTATTTAACATCGGGGATCTAAAAGATTTTAATTGATATTTATCATATCTAATGTAGTCGGGTCTAGCTTGCTGCATATATAATAGTATCAATATATTTATGTTAAAATATTATAATATATTTATATATTATTAATAAATAATAATATTATTATTAAAATATAACAGTATTAATATATTTATATTAATAATATATAAATATATTATTGTTAATAATTATAGTATTAATATATTTATCTTAATAATATAAATATATTATTATTAATATATAATAGTATTAATATATTCATATTAAAATATTGTAATATATTTATATATTATTAATATATAATAATATTAATAATATATTTATATATAATATATTATTATAGTATTAATATTTATTATTTTTTTCAAAAATCAAAATTATATAAGGTGAATTTAATCACGATTTTTTTTTCACCTTGGCAAACTTCATCCGAATTTTATGGTTGCCGAACATGAAGACGAACGTGAACCTTGTGACATGGAGCCACATTATAGCCGACCAACTCTCGAGAATTAAGTCAGGCGAACCACTAGAGGGGGTGAATGGGGACTTTCCAGATGCTCACCTATTCCAGATTGTCGTTTTACCACCATGGTACGAGAATATTGGCGAGTCCCTGTCCACCTCAACGTTCCTTAAGGACATGCCATCCGGAGAAAGGAGGAAGTTGGCACTAAAGAGTAAGACATTTCAACTGGTAAATGGACTCCTATACAAGATGGGGCCCGATCACATCCTCGGAAGGTGCGTCATGAGTGAGGAAAGAAAGGGAGTGTTACGAGAAGCCCATGAGGGGTTGGCTGGCGGACACATGGGACCAGATGCCACCACCAGGAAAGTTATCTTGGATGGACTTTGGTGGCCGACGCTGCATATGGATGCCTGAGAATGGGTGGACACTTGCCAAAGGGTAGGAAAGCCATTGCAGAGAGACTACATGCCACTCTGACCTTCGCAGCCCCAAGAACTATTCAAAAGGTGGGGACTGGACTTCATAGGCCCATTGAAAGTCAGCCAATTACATCGGTGTCGGTACATAGTGATGGCGACCGAATACTTGACGAAGTGGGCAGAGGCTCAAGCATGTGAAGACAATACAATGTTGAGCAATGTGAGGTTCATTTACGAACAAATAGTCACCAGGTATGGCATTCCTATCTAGCTAATGAGTGATTGAGGAGGGCACTTCGTCAACCATGTGATTCGGTTGATGTCGAGTGAATTTAAAATATTCCATACACTATCAAGTCCTTATTACTCGAGAGCCAATGGGCAGATAGAATCAACAAACAAAGTATTAATTTTGGTTATCCATAGATCATGTGACATCAAAGGGACAGATTGGGAAGAGAAATTGCTAGCAGTACTGTGGGCTTATCGTACGACATACAAAGTGATGACGGGACACACCATTTCAATTAATGTATGGCCAAGAGGCTATGGTCCCCGCATAATACATGGTTCTAAGCCTTTGGATTGTTGTGGAAAATAGGCTCGGTGATATGGAAAGTTTAAGAGAGATTATTTCAATTAAATAAGTTGGAAGAGTGCCGAGTCTTGGCACAATGGGCCACAAAGGTAATGCAGAAGAGGAAGTACTAGCACTATAAGCACCTCTGACGAATGGATTTCCGACAAGGCCAATTAGTTTTGAAGTATATCGGTCACAACAAGGTAAACCCTGGTTAGTTTGAAGTGAGGTGGTTAGGGAAGTTCCGAATATGGGAAATATTGGAAAACAGGTATATAAAACTCGAGAATCTTGATGGTATGCTGATCAAAGAAGTACTGAGCGAGTCCAAATTAAAAAGTTACAAACAAAGGCAAGAAGCTGTCTCAATAAATCTAATGGAGTTTGGATACAAAAAAGTGAGTTTGGATTTGAAGGAGTGGAAGAACGAAGTGTAAAGGTAGACATGAATAGAAAGATCAATGGAGTGGCCTTCTCAAGCACAGACCCAGATAAAGTCACAGGTATTTTCGGGCCACTGATAAGATGGATGAAGATCTACAATTATTGGAGGGCGTATGAAGGAGGAAGTAGTCCCACCACAAACAAGATATCTTGCCGAAAGTATATTCATCATAGAACGTTTAGGTTATTACGACAACCTTCGGAAATTTAGTGAAAGAAATTTACCTAAAGGGACACCTTGGAGTGCACCTCTACCAAAATCACAGATGTGGTGAGCAGTATACAATCCACGACAATTGATAGTAGACGAGAAAACAGTGAAATGGCTACAAGAACCGGAGGGGTTGAACTTAATTGACAGATGGCAAATTGACAAAGGTATGGACGAATTAGAATGAATATATCAACTTCTTACTTTAGAACCTATTGAAAGATGTACAAACGAGTGTTATAGGGGGCCATATCCAAATTGTATTTTTAGCCAAGAGACTGAAATTAAAGTACGAGGGGAGGAGAGAGTAAAAAAGGAAAACGTGGAAAAAGAAAAAAAATAAAAGAATGAAAAAAGGAAAAGAATAGAAAAAGACGAAAAGGGAAAAAAATAATAAAAAATGAAAAAAAGGAGTTTATAAAGAGGTCATACGACCCATTTTAGCCGTACAACCTCCCGACTATGATCTTCTTACTGCCGTTGTACCCAAGCCAACTGTACAACTTGTTCTATCATCGTTGCAGCTGTACGTCTCAGAATTTTTCCTCGCAGCCGTACGACTTAGAATTTTTTCTTGCAGCCATTGACTGATCTTTCACCTTGTCACCATACAATGTATGACTTCCTCTATTTCCCTTGATTGTACGACAATTGATCCGCACACCTTGTTGCCTCATACACCTCTTACAATCGAACGACTTAACAATTTGCGGAGACGTCCTCTGAGCATTGTACGATCTGGTCACTTAGGGTACGATTGCAACAGTATGGTTGAGTATGGTGGGAGTGGACAATACATTGGTCGGAGGGAGTTAAAAACTTATTCATTCGAGAATATGCAATCTTTTGAATGTGTGCAGTACAACTATTATATATAGGAACAATGGCAGGGAAAATAATACGAGAAGAATCACCAGTAATGTAATGTCCCCTTTCTAGTGGAAACACTTAAACCTGAATCTGCATTCAAAGTGATTCTCAAAGAGACATTAGAAACATTAGAGATCAATAAATTTCAATGATAATAACCAGTATGATCAAAGATAATATAAATATTTCATTCTTTGTCAAAGGATTATTCATTTCCTTCTTGTCATTCACTATTGATGACTATTCTATAATATATTCCATGAGTACATTAAGGCGGATATTAAACATAATTGAAGATCCATATCTTCCCCTCCTATTCTTCATCAAGGAATTAGGCTTTACATGACTAGGGTGCGCTGAAACCATCTCCGATCTGGCCTTGGGGAAACTATGTCCCAGCCAATGGGGTATATACACGGGATGGAATTACTCCGTCTTTCCCTACAATACCCACCATTCCTTTTTGGATGAAGTAATAGGGGCTATCGGAAATATGATCTTTTATTCAATATCCCCTTGTATTATAGATGGAATTAACCATAATTTTATTATACCATTTATTATCATAATGCATGAATCACATTCAGGTCTCAAATTGGGATACCATTATATGGTATCCTTGTTCTTATACAATTGTTCATTATTTTTATGGGCAGATCTTAGGTCTGCACTTATGAATGATTAACTATACATACTAATATCATTTACTAAATGTATGGTTCATTTATGAATACTAATAGATATGACATCTCATTATAATCTATAAACACTCATATGAGATGGATTCATATTAACTATGAAAACTAATAGTATGATACTAATGATAATATGTATTTGTCATTACTTACCACATGACATTCATCATAATAGACATAGGGTTAGATACATCATACCAGGTATATAATTCTTGCCTTTGTATCCTTGGCGATCTAAGGATTGTCTTCCTTTAGTGGTTGATTGTATATCTGCGGGTGTAAATGATTTATCTTTATTACTCAACACAATTACTTCACAAATATATATATCTGAATTATTTCTAATATCTGTTCTTAACTCTTCTTTTGATTGATATTATACTTTTAGTTCTGCTCACATAATATATATATTAAACTCAGATAATTCCTTCTATATATACATATGCAGATCTGAGTCATATAGTTTGGGTGTTTAATTCTATATCTTTCTATCTTCCCAAGTCTGCTTCCATACTTGTATATCTGCTGAATATGGTTATATTATATTGCTTTCATAAATCTGGTTTTAGATGCTACATTCATATCCTTTTTCTTACAATCATTGCTTATGAATCTACCCTTAATTACCATAAAACTGCTCTACATTCCCTTCAGATCAGAATTGATTTCTGTTCCTATTTTTATCTCAGAATTGATACTGCTCTTCTTTTCTGCCCCCCCGTTCCTAGTTACTGTTGTTCTTTATATTCTTGACGGGGTGGTGCCTCTTGGGAGCGGATGCTCTCCCAAGGATCGCATCCTTTTAAGGCATCCCTTACTGCCTTCATTTCGCCCGATCATTACCTTTATTAAAGCCTTTTAATATTATGTTATTGTTGTTTATGACCGCTACTTACCAATCGTTAATATTTTAGTTTAAGAGTCGATGACTCTTGTCATCGCTGTCTTAAGTTTACAAGTTATAATGATCACCCTTGTATTAATTCATTGCCTTTTGATTACTAATTGCAGCCCTTCTCTTACTTTTCTTTGCTGCCTTTGACCCCAAAATATGGCCGCTACTTGGTATTCCATGTAGTAATTTTAATAATATTTATTTATGTCAATAATCATAATATTAATATTATATTATATAATTATCTTATTGATATAACATTAATATTATATTATATTATATCATTAACACTATTACTCTAATTTATAATTATAATGTTATTTATAATGAAATTGCAATTATAATTATAATTTTATTTTTTGCAATTTTGTATATCTACCCTTATAATTACGGGGTCATGTCATAATCATTCAATTATATTATTATTCAAACTGATGATGGATAGGCTATGTTAAACACCATATTCAAGAAAGCAACTTCACCGTTTATCGTTATGTTTAATAATGCCTTAATATCGGGACATCACAAGTAAAGTTCAAATCGAAGATTGCAATCGATACCAAGGCAAAGAAGAAGCAACAATCAGCTATCAAGGGAAAAGCAAAGGAAAAGAAATACAGTGGACTCTTTGCAATGTGAGAGTTTGACAGTGGCTTGAGTGCAAGACTTGGTGGTTGAACCATCCAGCTGACCACCCTTTCAAAACAACACTTCAAAATGCTTGGGTAGACAAGATAATCTAGGCACCATATTTTAGTTTTCGGGACTTTGAGCCTTTTCTTAAAAACATGGTTGCAAATTACAATAGGGAGTCCCAACAAACAGTTATAGAGTATATGTACACATTGGTCACGATCACTTTTAGGCCGAAAGATTGTGAACGTGTTCTCGGTATCCCATGTTATGGATTTTCAGTGACCAAACCCTTGAGAAAAATCTCACAGAGCCATAAGGATGCTACCATTCAGAAAGTGTGTAGGGCTGATCTCACTGACAAAGAGAGAATTTTTGGAGCTCAGGCAATAGAGGGTTACGCTGAGACCATTTGGCAAATGATGAATGGAGGTGGCTGATGGATGTGATCTGAGTGAGGTTGATGGGAGCCACCCGATCGTCCGATATCCCACTTTGGATGACCGACTACATGGTTGTCCTAAGCGAAGAAACTGTGTATAACTGGGCAAAGGTGTTATCAGAGAGGATCCAAGCGTTTATGGTGATGACACACAAGTCCTACATGACGTAGCATGCCATAGCATTCTTTTTGGATGCAATTTATACTCAGGTACCTTCACTGGCAGAATCTGACGAGGAATATGATCCTACATGGCCTACAATATTCTGGTGGACAAACTTACGAGCACAGGTACAGGCTGGGAAAGGGGAAGAGCTTAAGCCCACCAACAGGAAAAGAAATCTACCGCATTGGAGTTATCTTCAGAGGATTCACCAACTAAGGAGACACAGAGCGAGGAAGATGACTGAATGGATCTGACTTCGTCGGCCCCAACCACTCTACCACCGTTAGTTGATATTCCATCGGGTGATATTCCAGCACCAGGTGGTAGTCCCATGCGAGATGCTTCTCCTGCCCTTCCTGTTGATGAGATCACTCCAGTTGCTACTTCCGGGTGGTCACCTGAAGGCTCGACATAGGTAGATAGTTGGCTACAGTTGCTGGGAGCCCCCGTCCGAATCACAGACTTTCCCCCCTTGAGCCCTTCTCGGAAACCAGAACAACTCGAGAGTCAGCCAATTGTCATCACTACACCTACCATTCAGGCGCAGGGAGAAGAGAGTACAAATAGAGCTAGGTGGTCCCTTAGTCGAGCATGGACCCACAGTTAGTCCCTCCAGGGTAGAGGGGAAGTCTCCAGCAACAGAGGACTCATCAACACTTTTGGGACCTAGTAGTCCGTAGGAGATAAACATACAGCTATTTAGACCCAACCCACAGGATCCGTTGGGCACGGTCTTGATGTATATCTAGGACCTCCAACCCATTGGGGCAATCATTAGAGGTCGTGGACATTGCCCGAGGATTAGATAGTACTCATTCTCCGTTGGTCCTTCAAGAGGCCCGACGTATTGAGAAATTTGTGATGGAGGACTGTGAGACTGAATTCACACATATTTTCAGAGCCAAAGGGTGGCCAACTACATCCATTGAGGAGATGAAGGCTGCATGGCAGCCTGATAGGATTGTTTGCTCCTTTGGTGGCACGGATGGTCATGTGTTGGCCGCCCTATATGCCATTGAGGCTCATTATTGGGCACTATTTTATGTACAACAAGTTGAGCTCGCAAACATGTCTGCTGTGACGGCACGGATTGAGGAAGCCACTAGAATGTCTCAAAAGCTCAGAGAGGCCATGGATGAACAGACTATTCAATATCAGTGACAGTTGATCCAACAGACCAAATTGACTGAACAGGAGAGGGCCAAGGTAATCGTGAGGGAGTATGCATTGGAAAGGGAGTTGCTTTTTTAATGCCAGTTGTGACCCTCCTAGCTGTGGCTGAAGCAGGGGGAGGGCATCATTGCATGCCTAAGTAGGATTGACTGGGTTGTTTGGTTATGTAACTGCCTCCAAGACAACACCCAGTCGGGTAGGATAAAGTATAAACCCTCTTCCTGGTCCATGGAGGTGAGAATATTGAGCTTTTTATTTTTGTAAGACTTGGGTGATTCCTCTTGATGTAATCCTCAGGCTGTTGAGATTGCTTGTGAGTGATCAGTGTGTATCCACATGTTGGTGATTGTTTGGGATTGTGAGAACCCAATGCATATCTCCAACATCTATGCTTTTTATATTGGACGTGTTAATAAACATGTGGCGTGAATTTGAGTCCCAAGCCTCACCAGCTGAAAATCAAAAAATCAAAAAATGGTTTGCAGTTGCATTAGTCCTATCCTTGCTCTCAAGGTTCATTGTCTGATTGTAAAACCTGCCATATGATATAGGTGGGACGATCTTTAACTTTAATCCAGATTTTGGAAGTTATTCTCTTATAAATAATCTTTTCTTTAAAATGTTGGTTGGACCATTCTCTTATCTACTATTCAATTCTTATAGCCTTCTCCTATGTGCCCTAACTGTATCTATTTTTCCTTGTATTGTTCATTATCATATCATAATAACTTAATTTCTGTTTGCAAAGCTTTCCTCAAGTAATCCAAACTTCTAAAACGACCTTTACAAATTCCATGTATGAATCTATGGCAGTAAATCTCAAGGCTGCTAAAAAATCGAGTAGTCTTCACTGAGTTGACTACTCGCAGCGCATCTAATTTCATAAGTGTTATATTCATGTAGCAAATCTTACTTGTTGCCTGCAAACTTGGGCAGCTTTGTTTGTCTATGGTGGAGTTGAGCTTACCACAATGGTAACTTGTTTCCTCCTTGAGAACCGTCTTTGTCTTATTTAGCCAGTTCAGCATGGTCTCACTTCATCTGTCAACTTGCAATATCCTCCTTACTTGGCAGAACAATTTAGGCTCACTTCAGCTGTCAGCATTGTCGGTGCTAGTACTTCCTGCTTGATTTACCAAGCCTTGAGCAGTCTTTGCAGCCTGCTTTTTTGAGTCTGCCCTTGGTCCCAAACTCGATTGGATTCCTGTGGACCCACATGATTTTTATGATCTCACTTTAGCCATCAAAATTGTCTCTAATTTCTCTTGTTTTTCTATCAATCTCTTTGTTCTTCTAACAGGATAATGACTGTGCTCTACCAGAAACCTCTTTGGCCTTATTTCTTAGCACTAGAAACAAATGTCTTTCTAAGCCTTGAAGAGAAAAGAAATTAATAGCTTCAGCTCTCTCTCTCTCTCTCTCTCTCTCTCTCTCTCTGTTGTCAGCTAGCTTGAATCTTCATTGATACTTAAATAATGTTTTAGACAACAAATGGGAAAGTCAAAAATGATTCTTGATGTGTAGATTACAACTTGAACCTAAAAGACTTTATGGACGTGATATCTTGTGAAGGACTCCTTACAAGCTACCTCCATAAATAATGCTCAAATCATGTCTTACTTCAAGGCCCACCTGCTTTTTTTGCAAATTCTTATTCCTTTCGTTTGTGATTGCTTTTGCATGTGGAATAGTTACTTTATACAAACTTTATGGTATCAAATTTTTATAACTATGCCCTGAGGAAATAGTTTTTATAGCTTATTCACTCTTATGCTGGCCCTTCTATTACAGACCATGGGTATTCTTCTATCATAGAATGGCTATTGCCTCGTCACTTTATTCATTCTTGATTTTTCATTTCAGCTGAAAATGACGCATAACATTCAAATCGCATGATGCCATACATGGAGAAAATAATGTTTAGCTTTGCTTTTTTTTCCCTGCACTTGAAATGTGTTTTCCCACGTTTTTCAATATTCTTTAGTATGCTCAGTACAATGAAGCTAATAATGTTAAATCATTCTGAGTCACCTAATTTAATGAGTATTGAGTACAAGCATCGCAACTTCACCCAAAAGTTAATGACATGACAGATGAGCAGAGTGTAACAAAATGAATGTCCCTTATTCATTGCCACGAAATTTCAGAAACTATTTTTTTAGAGTTGAGAAAAGATGGCAATTACAACAAGAGAATGCACCATTCTAGCCTAGAAATGTGACACCTTTATATAAAGATTGGGTGGAATATATGTTATAAACTGTTTAAAATTCATTACATCTAGTCAAACAAATATAGTTAATAGAAGAAATTCAAACTTTTTATTGAAAATAGTAATGCTTGCAATGATGGTTTTTTTTTTAGACGTCTTGCCTGGTTAGTCACAACCAAAGGGTATAAATGTAAGTCTTAAGAGAGACGTCTGCATCTATAAATATTCTTCTTTCGGAACTTCCATTCACTTGTCAACAGCATAAATATGTAGTAGCCTCACCTTTCTACCAAGGAATGCCTTGTAGAATATTTTTCAAAGCTCTTATTTATTTCTCCCTATGTGGAGAATACAAATCCATTATGTTGTTAAAGCAGAGAGCATGGTGCTTATTGTTTGTTAGAAGGGAAAATGGAATGATCAGATATGATGCAAAACTGAATCAATGTCTTTATGCCAATCATTGCTGATATGGAAAAATTGCAAACAGTTTAGCATTGAAGCTGTATAAATAAAGAGTAGCATATGAGCACCAAACAACCTTTTAGGTGGATAAGAAATCGATAATACCTCTTGGTACTACCGTTTGGAGATAAGAAACACTATTTGCAGCTTCACATATTTTGTCTTATAGTCATTTTCCAAATTGTTCATGCAGCAATTGTCCAGATTAAAATAGTAATAAGATTTCACTAGTGGTTCCCGAGTCAGAAACAGAAGAACTAGTGGAGAGGTTTTGAGTTAGGTCTGGAAGGTATTTCTTCAGCCTCAAGTGTTGAAGAAACAATCGCCTTAAGATAATTGCTTGCATACTCTAAAGTTCCAGATGATTGTCATGTGGCTGTCCTGATTTTTAATAGGGATGACCTCCTTATATTAAGCCTGGGAATTAATTGAATTTTAACGCATGAAGTTGGGGATGAATTCCTGATGAAGTTTGGTCATGTGGAATTGAGTTGCCATGCCCACAAAGAACACATAAATTGTTTGGATTTCTTTCAAGATTGATTTAGGTTGCATTCTTTTGATACCATGATGATACAATGCTCTCATGTTAGTTCAATTCACTTTCCTAAACAATTACTTTGTCTTGCTTTTGTTTTGTCCATGACATCATAAAGAAAATTAAAATGGTTTCCTTTTAGTATTTCTGTTTACAAGAATTCAGGCTATGTGCAGATAGTTTGTGTTTCTCCTACAGTATGTTGACTTTTGACATTTGCATCTAACTGTTATGTACAGGCTGAGACTCCCCAGAACAAGGGAAACAAAAGAATGCAGCGCTGGTTCTTTCGTTCCCATTCAGTCACAATTATCCGCATATGGTCGTCTTGGTTGGTGCACACTTCAAATGAAGCTTTCGAATTTGCACCAGAAGGTCTCACCAAATTGCATCTTGACAAAATAGATGAAAAATTTATGGATTATCTTCCTCAATTTGATGTTGTGGTTATATCATCTGGTCATTGGTTTGCAAAAAAGGCAGCATTCCTTCTCAATGATAAGGTTGTGGGTGGGCAGTTGTGGTGGGATAAAGGTCACAAACGTAAAATTGATAATGTAGAAGCATTTTCTATTGCCACAGAGACTGCATTGAAAGGCATTGTTAACCATCCAAATTACAAAGGAATAACAATCTTACGTAGTTATTCTCCTGACCATTATGAAGGAGGTGCTTGGAATACTGGAGGTTCTTGCACGGGTAAAGTGAGACCTTTCACAGATACAGAAGTTGTTTCCAATGGTTTTACAGACTTGATGTGGTTGCGCCAAAAACATGCATGTGAAGAAGCCAAGAAGAGTGTGAAAAATGGCTCCAAATTGATATTTATGGACATAACTTCAGTTTTCCAGTATAGAGGAGATGGTCATCCTGGACCATATCGGAGTCCTGACCCCAACAAAAAAACTCAGCGAGGTCCAAATGGACAGCCCCCACCTCAGGATTGTTTACATTGGTGCATGCCTGGTCCTGTTGACACATGGAATGAGCTTGTCTTTGAAATTGTGAGAAGGAATCTAAATGCCATTGATGTTTGAATTGTTATCTATCATTTTGAGAATCTCCTAACAATTTACATATTCAGATGAAAGGAGCACAGACTTAATTTTCCAGTTTTGGCAAATGAGCACACATTCATTTTCCTTAATTCTCTGCAGCTTACAAGTGCACAAGCATTTCCCATACCACACTCATTAAATTGCTGAGACTTGGTTATATTTTCCAAAGACAACTGAGGAAATTCAGATGGAAGTAGATCCGAGGAGAATTATTTTCAGTCCAGCCACTCCAACCTTTCTAATTCGACAACATTTTGCAGTCCTTTTTTCAGAGGACTTGTGAAGTGCAAGTAATGATGATCTGTGGAATGTCGGGCATGTTGCTTTCAATAAGATATGTTAAGCAGAAAAATAAAGGAGTTAATTGTATATTATGCTTTAAATATATTTTGGGGAAGAAAGATATTGCAATTAATGTAACCATGAAGCTTTATGCCTGCAAATTTTATTTGATATGGAAGAAATTCATTTTATCGGGGCCTGGTTTAAGTTTGGCATTATATCCATTTTATGCAATGTTCTGGGCCATAGAAGACAGCCCCTTGCATTCACAACGATTAAGTAAATGATATATATTATAAACTGTGGTGGATGCATCCTGTATATTGAGATTGGCAGTCAGAATGAAGCTTTACAATTTGCATGTGATTGACAATGGCATGTTTTGACACCACAACAAAGACGTAATGAGTAAACCTGATCCTTCACACAACAAAAAGGAAATAAAGACATGCATAGCAGTACAGTAGAAAAACAGAGAGTAAACCAGCCACACACAAATCGTAATGCCCAAGCAATTTTTGAATGTGGCTCAAGTCTGATTCTGTGAGTTCTAAACCATTGCCCCAATATGATCGGCTGATTTAGACTCACTTCTATCAACATATTTTCTTTTATTAATTACTTCAATTTGCATCAAGTATGACAGTAAGTTTTATGATGACCCTTAGGGAATGTCCTGCAAATAATAATGTCACTGGATGATCCTTTATTGCATGCTTTCATATCACATCCTGATCTGGATCCTAGGAGATATGTGGGAGACATCACTCTCAACAATGATAATCTGGACATGTAACATGTGTGGAAGCAATATTAACAATAAACAGAGATTGATGAACATTAGTGAAAGAAAAATGCATAAGAAATATATTAGAACCAAAACAAAAAACTTTATTTTAGTGCAGTTTGTACATATCATACTTTGAGGGAGATGTATTGCTGTGTATCTTTCACTAGCCATGTCCAAGCTATGAAATTTGATAATAAAAATGTTACATGTTAATTTTTTTTTAAGACTAAAGCAATATTATGGAATTTGAAACAATTGATATACTATGTGTTGATGTGTTTTTATGACAGCAGCAACATTAGAATAAAACACTAAGTGCTCTATCCTCTCTTGAACAAAGTATCTTAAATGCTGAAGTATGTGATCGAGTGAGATTACTCCAAGGTTCCTTGAATGTTAGGTCTTGACGTGCACAGTGATAAGACTCAATGAAATGATGTGATCTTGCTAGTAATCACAAAGGGACTTACGCTAAATCACTCCTTCTTCATGGACATGGATGGAATTCATTACTTTTTGGATGTGTGAATGAATGGAACTCTTCAAACATACTTAAAGAAAAAGCAAAGGAGAAAGGGTTAGCGAAATCTAATCTAAGGAGAATGAGATGATGAATAATACTTCGATAGACAAACTCTTTCAAACCAAAGTTCGTTTCGCCATGAGAACAACTACACGAAACTAGTGCAATCTTCAAAGGAAATGAAGGATTTTCATATTGCAAATCTGCATTCAAATACCCACAGCTGGTGCAACTTGAACAAATATCCACAATTGAACTATTACAAAATGGGGTTCAGGCTAACTTTGCATTGTAAATTACCATCAACAATCCACAAAAAATATGAACCAAGGAATTCATCAAATATCTTCACATTAATTCACCATATCAATGAACTGCAACTAAAATTTATATAATTTGCTTTGAATCATCTTCAAGAAATTGGAAACCATGCTAACATGCCAAAACCACACAATATCCACCATGCTTCAATGATAATGTATTAGTTTTGAAAGTATCTTTACAACAATTTGCCAAAGTCTCTCCAACTCTTCAAAAGCTTCTACTCTAAAGAGAAGATCTAGAACTAACCATCCTTTACAAATGAAGAGAATGAGCCTTTATATAGAGCTCAAAATTACAACCAAGGGCCTAGATTGATTCTAGAATCAATGGCCAAGATTAAAACAACACAACCCTAATGGAAGGTAGTTATAACTACTACTACCATTGACCAATGAGATGTCAACAACATGATCTTCTAGAAAGGTTCCATCCTTATCTCTATCTTGGGCGACTAGGTTCAATGTATCTAGACATGTCGAAGAGGCACAGTTAGGTTGGTTGACGATGATTGGATGCCACCTCAGCATGATTATCCCTTCAGTGTTCTTTGAACTTGGAATTTCGTCCTTGTGTTGTGCTTCATCTGGATTCTTGCATTGTTTTGGATTTTTTGGTGTAATCCTGAACTTCTTGATGTTGAGCTCGATCCTCTTGATGAATGATGCACTGGATTCTTGTTCTTGGATTTCTGAGGATTGATCTTCTCTTTCGGAACTGGTATCCTTGATGCTGGACCTGAAGCGAATTCTCCATTCCGTTGATGAGTTGATGTTAGCCTTACTTGGGTCATTGAAGTACTGAAAGGTGAAGTCCTTCATCTTCATCGGAATTTTGTGAAGTCTCCTTGTCATTGGAAAGTAATCTCCTTCTCCGGTGTTGGAACTCCTTGACGCTTGAGATATTCTTCTTCTCCGGTGCTTGAACTCTCTACATCCATCTTGAACATCTGGGTCTTCGTCGAGCATCCTCCTGATGGAATGTAATCCTTGTCTTGGATTCCTGCAAAAACAAAGGAAACCTCGAGTAATCATGGCAAATAAAATCCTTCAATACAATGCAATACTAAGATGAAACATGAAATAAACTTGTATGATCGATCAATTTCATTCACAAATTCTTGAGTAAACAAAATATTTTCTTCACTTTCCTTAGATTTTCATTGAATTTCAACATTTTGTGTTCAAGTCGGCTAGGCACACTTTTGGAAGGGTGAAGTACAAGTTCTTGAGTGCAAATTCTTCTATCTTATGGACTATCCTTCCTTTGTCACCAATTTCTCCTTCACAAACTCGCCTTCTCTTGGAATAATTTTGCTCTTCATAAATCGAATTAGGATTTGTTTTGAGAAAAATTGTGATTGACGAGCTCCTTTAAATACATGTCATGGGCGAACTCCTTCCTACAAGCCGACTTCACTAAGAATTAATCAATTTGTCTTCATGAATCTTACACAGACCGACTTGGACGAGGGTTAACATGGATTTCACACTTTCTTGGTGTTCATTCATGAATTTTGGCGCAAATTTCTTAAGTTCTTTCACAAATTCTTGGCGCACTTTTGAGGAGGTCTTGCACAATGTAAAGCGCTGATTTCAAGAGGTTATTCACAAGTTTTAGCGCACTTTGGAGGAGTCGTTCACAAATTTTGGCGCAAATTTCCTGTGATCGTTCACAAATTTTGGCGCACTTTTCATGGGTGCATTCACAACTTTAAGCAAAATTTCCTAAGTACATTCACAAATTTGAGTGGGGATTTCTTGTAGTCATTCACAAATTTAAGCGGGGATTTCTTGTAGTCATTCACAAATTTAAGCGGGGATTTCTTGTAGTCATTCACAAAGAAAGGCACATATTTTGAGTAGTCCAGAACTATTCTTGGCGGGCATTTCAGGTGTTCTTTCACAATCCTTAGCGCATGTTTTAGTGAGTCATTCATGATTCCTAGCGCAGATAAGGAGTCGGGAACAATTCAAGTCGCACAGTTTAAGTCCTCTTGGACAAATTCCTTGATCAACTGGATTTTGCTAAACAACATTAATTGTAATGGTTGAATCTGTTGCATGAGATGTTACCTTGCATCCCATGGGAGCACTGCCCCTTGAACATGTGAGGGTAACCCCTCAGTTATATTAGGGCTCTACCCCTTCAAAAAGGAAGGCCACAACACTGTTGGTACTCAGAGGTACTAGGGCTTCTGAGTCAACCTTAGTGGTTGTAATGCCCCCTTTTCAAATTAAGGCCGCCGCTAAAAGGGTTGAGTCCACCAAAGAGTGGACCAAGCATTATAGAGAGATCACATGAGATTAAAAGCACCACCGAATACATAACGAAGCCACAAAGCCCTGAAGGGGATTACAATCTTCTTCTAGGGATCATAAAAGAGCTGCATCCAGACACGGTTGCAACATATGAGGGAAGCCCACAAGTATTTGAAGGTCATCCATTTATTGTGGAGGCAGGAATCAATCTCGGCGGCAAAGATGTCAAGCAGGGTATTAATGTGTTTTGATTTGCAAACCGTATTGCACTTTTGTTTGAGCAAGGAGGAGATGTAGTCACAAGGACTGCAACAAAGCGGATCAGTTGGAATAATTATAAGATCAACTAGACACAAGATAAGATTGGAGTTTTGGTGAGCATTGTCAACACAAAGATTCCTTTCAAGGGCACAAGGAAAGAATTCATTGGAGATGATATAAAAGAAATAACATCTGCTGTCAAGTCTGCTATCCAACAATGCTCTGCTCAGTTGAAATAAAAAATAATGAAAAGACAACAAACACACGAACGACAGGAGCGTAAGCGAAACCTAACAAAGTATATGCTTGATGCGTCACGAGCTATATATGAGGTGCTTAAGGAAATTGTACAATTGCGTTCTCCAGAAGACAACGGTTTGGTGATGACTATGATGAAATACTTGAGAAAGTATCATCTCGGGAGGTTATAGAATCAACTCTTAGAGATAAGCTCATCCAACAGGTTGAACAGGTCGATATTGAAATGGCCCTTGAATATGCTACGCAAACTGGAATGGCACAAGAAGCTCTTGAAACTACCTATATACGTGCTTTAGTGGGATGCCAAAACTTTACAGACTTCCACAATCCTGTTTGTGTTATTCGTATGTTTCACAAAGGCAATGCCAATTTCGATGAAGGAAGGATTAATATATAATAAAAGGATGCCAACAAGATCGTGGAATTTGGTCATATGCTTGTGATTTCTTAAATGAAAGGTTAATTAATAATTAACTAAAATTATTATTAAAGTTTACCAATCAAGAGGCATGTGAAGAATTATGATTGTTGAAGGAAAAAGATAGAGAAACGAAACAAGGAGAAGTAAGGATATATCATGGAATAGATTTTTATTATTTGATTTTTACTTCTTGTTGGAGCATGGAGAAGACAATATTTATTTTTCTTGTGGAATACATACTAAGGATTCAGAAATCTGAGGATGAAACCCCTTGAGATTAGAAATTAAGGATGGAAACCCTTAATTCCTCTTATCAAGTTAGTGGACGAAAACCCCTAACTTGCGCAGAAATTAGAAACATTTTAAAGATATTCATAGAAAGAAATTCGCTGCAAATTGGAGGAAGAATTATAGCAGAGAATAAGGATATGTTTTATATTTTCAGAAATATATCATAAGCTTTAAATTTGAATATTATAATCAAAATTACAATTTTAGATAATTTAATATTTATAATTAATTATACAACTATCACGGTGAGTTAGGGTTATTTATTTAAGGCAAAAATAAAGAAATTCTAGAACGAGACATTACAATTGGTATCAGAGCTTGGATCCTGCCAACTTGCAAAGATAACATTCTGGATGTCTACTAGTCAAAGAGACTTGAAGGTCTATGAAAGGAAGAGGACATGGATCTTATTCAAGAGTTATTGTACAAACTTGAGGTCCCTAAAATTATTGACCAATATCAAAGTTTGTGAGATGATTTAAAAGCTTGCATTCCCTTTGAGTACTTGGAGGCACTTCGGGTGCCAGTATCCTGATAAAAGAGGCCTATATGACTACATAAGGAGGTTGAGAAAGGAAGCAGAAGAGTCGATATTGTGTGTTGGAGATGTGTCAATAATGGTAGATGATGCCCAAGAAACATCCTGTTGGCAAGAGACACTATATGGATTCATGGTTGTTGTCATTGATGGCAACAAAGGTCATCCCACATATCCGCAAGTCATGATGTGTCTCTACCGGAAGTCAGAATGAAGGTTGTTGTGGTCCAGTAAACAAGAACAGAGCATATGGCAAGGTCCGACAGATTGGTCCGGATCTCTCAGAGGAAGTGTCTTGGTGCAGTGCGGATTTGGGGAAGTCAAGAGGACTACCTTGAGTGGTATATTCCAAGGATTTAGCCTCCGGTGATGGACAAAGAAAAAGATATGAATAGTTGAGTACCGGATTCCTGAGAGACAGTGAAAACAGAGGAAGAACTGACTGACAGAGTATCAGACTACTTTCCGAATGTGTTATTGTTGATGATAAAGGTTGTGAAGGCATGAATCATGTTTGGCCGACATGATTAATGATATCTACAAGTATATGCTTGATCCGCATTGCTTGGCGAGCAAGGATTCAGCCGACAGAATAGAGTTTGTAAGAAACTAGACTGTTCCGGATGCTGACTAGAAAGGTGATGAAATTACTTGTGCGGATATATATAGAGGATGGATTTAGTTGTGAAGGGTGTGATTATGTGAAGATATATGCGAATAAGTGCAGAACAGAGCAGAAGTAGCAAGAAAGATCCGGTATGTGAAAGGATAGCAGAATAAAGAACAGAGGAAAGATGAAGTGCAGCAGATCAGTGTACTGAGCCTAACCGGAACTGAACTCCAGCATATACAGATGCTTCCAATCAGTTCAAGACTGTGATTCTTATCACTTTGTAGACAGTGTGTCTCCTTGTAGGCAGTGGGCCTCTTTGTGAGCAGTGTGCTCGGGCAGTGAGCCCTAATTGGCATGTGCCATTTTTGTAATTTCCTATTCTTCTAACAGAGAATAATTTTTGGGTTAATCACCCCGTGGTTTTCTCCCTTAACAGGGTTTCCACGTCAAAAATACTGTGTCATGTGTTTCTTATTTCATGGTAATGTTTTTGTGTTTGATTCAATGCTGCATTAATTAATAAGAAAGTTCAAAAAGGGAAATAATTAGGATAACTGATTCACCCCCCCTCTTAGTTATCAACAATTGGTATCAGAGCTAAGTTCCTCCTAATAGAGCCTAACAGCTTGAGGAAGATCTAGGAGTTCAAATGGATGCATATGGTTTAAGGGAGCAACTCAAGACTGCCCTTGAGGATCTTGAACAGTCAAATTCTGAAGTCAATGAATTAAAGGAAAGACTCAAACAGGCTGATGAATTCATGAGAGAATTAAAAGACAAATTAAGTCTCTCTATGAAAAAGAGAAAGGAGCTGGTCCAACAATTGGCAAGACAAAGTGAAGAAAGCAATACAAATGAAGAATTGACTGAGCAAACCAAGTTATGTGAAAAGTTATCAAAAGAAGTCATTATGTTAAGACATGAAATGGAATCAGGAACTATAAAGTTTACTCAAGAGATTGAAGAAAAAAGAAAGGCTGAAGACAATCTAAGACAATCTCTTAAAGAAAAATCAGAAGAATGCCACCAGATGGACAGGATTATCAGACATCTTGAATCTAATCTTGAAGATGCCAAAGATAATGAAGAAAAACTTGAGGATCAAATTGCCTCTCTCAAAAGAGATCTTCAAACAGCAAATGAATATAAAGAAAAATTCAAGATAAGTTCTGCCCAACTTGAAGTACTTCTTGGAAGTCAAAAGAGGATAGATGACAAGTATGGTTTGGGATATGAGAAAGGAGAAAGCTCCGGATCCGGTCAAAAGAATTTTGGATCAGAAAATCCAAGGAACAAGCCTAGAAGACCTCCGGTAAGACAGCCCAATGCTCAAAGATATCCATCTTTCAATGGATACTGCCACAGCTGCAACCACTTTGGTCACAAAGCTAATCAGTGCAAAAAAAGAATGAATCAGATTAATTCATCCTTCTCCGGACAGTGCTTTAACTGCAAAAGGTATGGACACAAATCCCATGAATGCAGAAATATGCAAGTAAACAATTCATTCAAAGGTAGATGCTTTACATGCAATAGAGTAGGTCATATGGCTAATCAATGCAAATCAAGAGGTTATCAGTCAAACATGCAAAGAAATGTTATGTGCCAAATCTGTAATAGGTCCGGTCATAATGCTAAAGTCTGCAGAAGCAAGAATCAGGACAAAAGAGGTCCGGTGTATAATCAGAATCAAGACAAGGGTAAACAAAAGATGAATGCGGATGAAGTTAGGAATCAGATGAGCAAGATTTGGGTGAAGAAAAGTTCAGAGAATGTAGAGGTTGGATCCGCACCAGACTCTGGTGCTGATAATTCTTCCGGAAATTAAAAAGTGAGCTCTGGCTCAGGGGGAGACTCAAAGAAAATCCTGTTCCCCCAGCCAATCAAGTGGTGCCGGATGTGGCACAAGATGCGGAGTAAAGGGTTTAAAGATATAAGTCTTGAGATGATCCAGATAAGATTTCAGAGGTCCGCATGGAGTTATGAAGAAGCTGTGATCGATCAAGTAAGACCTGTTCCGGGAGATGCTCCGGTATGACAGAGGATTACAAAAAGGTCCGGAGAGATCCGGAAGTGCATTGTCTTATTCTGCGGATTGGACAGAGTGTTTGGGATGTTCTTGTAATGTGTCACCTCGATTTATTCATGATTGAAAGATCCGGATGATGTTCACAGATCAAGACTGATCCGAGATACTCCAAGCTATCCGGATAAGGCAAACCGGAATAATATAGGTCGAGCATTTATTGCCATCAGATATTAGGGTTTGCGGAGCAATATAAGGGATTTCTCAAAAAGCATTTGCTCATTCTGCACTCAAGAAGAAGCGAAAAGTGGAGCTCTGCAACAAGATTCATCAAGCACACCAAAGATCTCCTGCCGAAGTCATTGCATAAAGAAATCAATCCAACCACTCCGTGCAAACCGAAGGCGCATAAGGTATTCTCCGTTTTTCATTATCTCACTGCAAATCTTTGAAGAAATGGCTACTCCAAATATAGTGAAAATCTCAGATAGGCCCCGACCTGAATTTAAGAAACATCCATACAAGTCATTGGAGGTAGATCCCTTAGGAGCATTTTCCAGTGTTCCTCACGGAGTTTTACACACAAAAGACATTAGGGTTTACATACATGCAAGCATTGAGGAATTTGGGGAATTCAAATTGAGAGATCTCTATCACAAGCAACTGATAGACAATGCTTTTGAGCTTAAACCAGAGTATAAGGGTATCCAGAAGAAACAATTTGAGCAATTTATTCATTTCCCCTGCTTTGAAGAAGATGAATGGGTCCGGTATGTACTGAGCAGGATGCATGACAACTTCCTATGGCTGGATAGACCCTGCAAGATCACAAAAGAGGCAATTAGAGCAGTAACTGGTCTATACTCTTCCGGAGGGATACCTATCCTCAAATCTGTCAAGAACAACATTGTAACTGAGGCCACCGGATCAAAATTCGATAAGAGGGCAATGACCATTGAAGATATTTCGGATCCGGATATCAAGTATGCATCCATGATAATAGGCTACAAGATCTATCACTCCAGCAGGGAGAATTCTGTATCCGGAACTGCAGTATATACTGCTTATGAGATGCTAAGGAAGAATGCAGAATATGATCTCTGCGAACTGCTCTTAAGCCAATTAATGGAAAATATATAGAAAATCAAGAAGGACAAGAAGAATTCCTTTAAGTATGGTACTCTTATTGTATGTCTATTCTTCTACTTCATGAATGAGCTGCCCGGATCAAGTGGATGGGTATGGCAGAATGACAAACCTGTTGCAGTCCAAATAAGAGACTATCTACATGGGCTTGGGGATGCCAAAGCAAGAAATACAGCCCTATGGGGATACTTCAAAAACTTCCAAAGCATGATGCAAACAAGAGAAAGAATTCCCCAGTCTCTTGTTGAAAAATACAAAGACTCAGTGTGCTTTATGGTGGACACTGATCAGTGCCTAATGGAGGCAGTGGAGCCAAGGACTGTCTGGATCATGCCCATGGGGTATGAAGTGGATGAACAGATAGTGGAGCTGCATGTTCAACACATGCTAAGTCAGCCCAAAGATCCAAAGGCAGAAAGGTTTGGAACCTTTGAGGAACTGAGTGTAAAGATCCATGTAGAACTCAGGGAACCTAAGATAAAGAGAAAGGTGAGAAAAGAAGTAGAGCATATTGCTCAAGGCCTAGGCATCTCAAAAGAGGCACTTGATGCCAGCCGGGAAAAGAGGAGGAAGGCTGAGGAAGAAAAGAAAAGTAAAGAAAGTGTTCCGGTTGAAACTTCCACCCGGACCAGATCATCAAAAAGATCTGCACCTCCCACAACCAAAAGCTCAAAACCGGAAGTCCAGGCATCCGGTAAAAGATCTAAGACAAAAGCCACAAGGGCTTATGAGAGCTAAAAGGATGAAGAGGAAACAGAGTCAGATGAGGGAGTAAAAGAAATAAAGAAGCAAAAGAAGAAAGGATCCGGTAAACCCTCCACAGGCCAAGACAAGGATGAAATGGCAGAGGTATCTGTTGAAAAGCCCACTCTGTCTCTAGAGAGTGTAATCAAGTCGGTTACGGTGGATGGAAACCTTCAACCAATGACTGAATTTTATGATGACTACAATGAGGCTGACCAAAAGATTCTGCAGGAAGCCACAGTCAAATATCTGAACATATACAATAAGGCTTTCATTGAGATCATATCTCTTATTCCTAAAAGCCTAGAAAAGGAATTAGAAATAAGAAAGAATAATGCTCATGCAAAAGATCTTGAGATCCGGGAGCAGATAGCTATTCAGCTATATCCTCAAATTGATCCCAAGACAGTGAACATAATCTTCAAAGACTGCAAAGATGAGTTCAGAAGTAAAGCCAGGATGAATCAACTCATGCTTGGTGAGACTGACAAAGTGGCCCAAGAGACAGAAGAGATCCTCCGGAAGGCCTTCAAAAGGTTCAATCTTCCTGTTGTAGAGGACTTAGGTGCAGAAACAGCTGCGGATTTGGAATCATCTGCTCCGGAAGAAGTGGGCCCTGAACAGACTAACATCTCTCCTCCGGTTTCCCCTACAGTCTCCGGATCCCAAGAAGAAGAGAAACTACAGGAGAAAGAAGCAGCAGTTAAAGAAAAAGAGGTTGACAACACCCCAATAGAGAAAACCACGACTGAAAGTGGTAAGAGTAAGGAAGGAGAAAAGATTAAAAAGGACAAAACTGCAGAAGAGAAGAAACATCTGTCTCCGGCAAGAGACACTGCACAAACTGTTCAAGAATTCCTGACAAAAGCCACTATAGAAATTGATGAACCGGACCTGCTAAAAGGACCATTAGATTTTGACTCTTTGTCACCGGTGCAAACAATGAAAATAGCCTCATTTGCAAATGAGAAAGTCAAAGAGAAACTGCTGAAATCTCACATGGAAGACTGTGAGCTTATGGAGGTAGCATCTGGAGTGCTAGAAAAAATCATGCCATCTTTTCAAAAGGATCCGACAGCCTCCTCTTCCGGTAATCTCAAAACATTAGTCAACAGTGTTAGTATACATTTTGAATCTCTAGAAAAATCAGCTGAAGAAAAGGTCTGGAAGGAATTTTTGGATAAAAGATTTTCAGAAGTATTAGGATTAATCTCTACCGATAGGAGAATTATGAGTATTGGAATAAAGAGCTTAGAAAATGCTCTTAAGGATGGCGGTGACATTTACAAATTTTGTATATCTTGGTCAAAGGCAACAGCACAAATTGATAAGAAAATAAAAGAGGAACAGGACAAACTACAAAGTTTATCTCAAAGTTTTGATCCTCTCTCCTCCTCCATAATAAATCAAGAATGTCAGACTATTGCAGTCTTGAATGAAATAAAGAATCTTGAGAAGGAAAGGAAGAATATCACTAACCGGATGGGAGAACTTAGAAGGATTATAATCCCTAAGTTAGAAACTATGCATGAGGCCATCAGTGATGCTCAGACCACCGCCCAAACAAATGATCCGACAGATCTCAAGAGGGCAGAAGCTTTTGCATTTTTGTTGAGTGGTCACATCTCAATTTTGGAAAGAATGAAGCTAAGTTGGGCTACAGAACTGATCCAATTGAAGACATCCTTTGCAGACATTCTTCAGTATATGTGAGTATGTAAATATGCGGCTATGTATAGAAAATTTTTGAAAATTTTGGTGTGCGGACCCTACCCTTTGCCATTGATGTCAAAGGGGGAGTGAGGAGCAGTGAAAAATGAGGAATCCAACTAAGGGGGAGTTCCGAAAATTGTATATAAAGATAGAGCATCAGCCAAGGGGGAGCATAGTGTAAACACTTAGTCATTTTTCACTAAGTGTTGCCATCAATGCCAAAGGGGGAGATTGTTGGCAAGAGACACTATATGGATTCATGGTTGTTGTCATTGATGGCAACAAAGGTCATCCCACATATCCGCAAGTCATGATGTGTCTCTACCGGAAGTCAGAATGAAGGTTGTTGTGGTCCAGTAAACAAGAACAGAGCATATGGCAAGGTCCGACAGATTGGTCCGGATCTCTCAGAGGAAGTGTCTTGGTGCAGTGCGGATTTGGGGAAGTCAAGAGGACTACCTTGAGTGGTATATTCCAAGGATTTAGCCTCCGGTGATGGACAAAGAAAAAGATATGAATAGTTGAGTACCAGATTCCTGAGAGACAGTGAAAACAGAGGAAGAACTGACTGACAGAGTATCAGACTACTTTCCGGATGTGTTACTGTTGATGATAAAGGTTGTGAAGGCATGAATCATGTTTGGCCGACATGATTAATGATATCTACAAGTATATGCTTGATCCGCATTGCTTGGTGAGCAAGGATTCAGCCGACAGAACAGAGTTTGTAAGAAACTAGACTGTTCCGGATGCCGACTAGAAAGGTGATGAAATTACTTGTGCGGATATATATAGAGGATGGATTTAGTTGTGAAGGGTGTGATTATGTGAAGATATATGCGAATAAGTGCAGAACAGAGCAGAAGTAGCAAGAAAGATCCGGTATGTGAAAGGATAGCAGAATAAAGAACAGAGGAAAGATGAAGTGCAGCAGATCAGTGTACTGAGCCTAACCGGAACTGAACTCCAGCATATACAGATGCTTCCAATCAGTTCAAGACTGTGATTCTTATCACTTTGTAGATAATGTGTCTCCTTGTAGGCAGTGGGCCTCTTTGTGAGCAGTGTGCTCGGGCAGTGAGCCCTAATTGGCATGTGCCATTTTTGTAATTTCCTATTCTTCTAACAGAGAATAATTTTTGGGTTAATCACCCCATGGTTTTCTCCCTTAACAGGGTTTCCACGTCAAAAATACTGTGTCATGTGTTTCTTATTTCATGGTAATGTTTTTGTGTTTGATTCAATGCTGCATTAATTAATAAGAAAGTTCAAAAAGGGAAATAATTAGGATAACTGATTCACCCCCCCCCCTCTCAGTTATCAACACATCCACCTAATTTTCAATTTATCAAGAAAATTCCATGATGATACACACCGACTACATGGAGGTTGACTAGGAAACATCCAAATTCCCTTGCTCCAAGATCAATGAGTTCGTTGATAGGTTAGTTTGTAGTCATGAGAAGGAGACTTCTAGTTTGCACATGACGGGTTTAGGAGAGGCCAACATGCACACTGAAGGACAATGGACACATTCACCTAGTTGTCACTTCACCACGCTTGAAGACCAAATGGAGATTGTTACCTTGAGGTGTTTGATGCTTGATGAAGGGAAGCATTCGAATCATTCCTACGAGTACAATTCAAAACATGAAAAAGATGATAATAGTATAGATTTACTTTACACTATATCCTTTCAATATTTTTGTCATCATGGAAAGTACTCTAAGCATGGGAAAAAAGTGAAAGATACGACCTGTAGCAAAGGACACCTAGGTCCTTTTACTCAAATACAAAATTGGCTTTGCACAAAGTATTGGGATCCTAATATTCACAACACTCTCGTAATTTATCATGGTAGAGGATGTAACATTTTGCTGTCATTTTGGATGTTAACAATGACAATCAAGAGTTTGTATTCATTGCCTAGAATCTTTGGTGAAAATGAAATAAGAGAGTAGAAGATCATGACAATGTATGATCTCATTCAATGTGATCAGGCCACTCTTTCTGGTTCTTTTTTGAGGCCAAAATCTTCTGAGGAGAATATATATGCTCTTGCTAATATAGGTGTTTCCCAACGACAGTAGCAAGATATACATAATGCCAGATATATGAATGAGTAGAATTTTTATAGTACTTGGGTTAAACCAAGTATATTGTTTCATAACACACATCTAGCACAACCACCTGAGAGAGGATGGCTCATGAGAATGGATTTTTGTAAGCAATGAGTAACTTATGAAAGCTCCCTAGCTACTATGGGAAATGACAATGATACAAAGTTTCCCATCTTATTATGGTATTTATTGGATGGAACCTTTGTAACATCACCCCACAAAACTCACACTAGCGCACATAAGCTCATACAAAAGAGGGCAATTAGTTTATTGGATTATAATAAGAACATATTCCTACCAACTATCTATGAAGGGATTCTATTGCAGAGTGAATCTTTTTGTTATAATTGGTAATAGAGAAGAGAAATTTATCTTCACCACTATTCCAAGGCAGATAGTACCATCTATAGTGCATAACTATATTGCTCCTATGTTTTACATTTTGGATAAATGGGGTGGAAGGCAAGCATTGACAGAACACATCACATTGGTTCTTACACAAAAGAGTAAACCAATAGCTGATTTGAAATTCACCTACAAGGTTGTTTGGGCTAATAAAAATCAAATGGAAAATATATGGGCCAATAAAAATAAAATGGAAGCCATACTTCACACTAATCTAATCACAATCAACCAATGTCATGAGGCTGAAATGGAATGCATAGAGACACCAAGAGAAATTAGGGAAATTGAATCAAAATTTCCCATACAATTCAATATTTATACAGATGTTGACTGCCCAATAGAAAAATCTCTATTTGAGGTTAGTATAAAATCTAAATTGGATGGAGGAGAGGATGCCCATACTTTAGCTGGTGGAAAGGATGGTTCTACTTCTGAAACTCATGGTGATCATTTTGAAGAGCAATATTTAGAATCTGAGAATAGAAAAAATGAGATTACTAGAACAAGCAATGATTTTTATGATAACCACCCCATGGATCTTGAGTTGTCCAATGAAATGAGAGAAGAATTCTGTGATATTTCTGGAAACTCTCTAATTGGATTAGTTATAGAATGTGAGAACCTTGAAAGCACCAAAAAGATATAAAATCATTTTAGAAAAAGAATATTGCATCTAAGGTCATAGATGCGTGTCATGTCTCTAATCCTCCTCTTAATAAATGGAAAGCTCACTTTTCTACTTTGACTCAAAGAGATATCCATGAAATTATGCAAAGGTTAGGCCAACCAAATTAGTTCTTTGCAGATGCAATTGATGCCAAAAAGGAAATTGATCTTCAGATTGATGATTCCTTTACTTGATTTCAAACTATGCTATTTCAAGATGTCTTTTTATTTCTTCTCTTTGAGGATGAGAGAAAACTTATCTTAAATTATGGACCTTGCCAATTTGCAACTCTTGGTTTTGTTGTTGAGAGTTATCAGGAAATACAAGTACTTGATCCAGAAGAATACTAGACAATAAATTGTCCTCACACTTTAGAAGATGGTAGCGACCTTATGACATTAAAGGACTGTATTGGCAGTTTGGTTGAGGCAAGTATACTAACAACAACTCTTCAAGGACATCATTGTAGTACAGAGTCAAACATAACCAAGACAATGAGAGAAGTGTCACTTAGTGCAAAGTTTTCAATTCCTAATTATATTAGAGTGTCATAGCAGAAGCTAATTACATCACAAAGAGGATCAATGTCTAGGAATTACAAATTTCCAAGGTGGATTTGGGATCATGGTAATTCCAGGAACATCCTAGTTTGTGATTGCTTGAGGACAAGCAATCTTGGGAAGGGTGGACTATAATGTCCCCTTTTCAAAATAAAGTCGTCGCTAAAATGGTTAAGTCCACCAAAGAGTGGACCAAGGATTATAGAGAGATCACATGAGATTAAAAGCACCACCAAATACATAATGGAGCCACAAAGCCATGAAGGGGAATATAATCTTCATCTAGGGATCATAAAAGAGCTGCATCCAAACATGGTTGCAACATATGAGGGAAGCCCACAAGTATTTGAAGGTCATCCATTTATTGTGGAGGTAAGAATCCGTCTCGATAGCAAAGATGTCAAGTAGGGTATTGATGTGTTTCGATTTGCAAACCATATTCCATTTTTGTTTGCGCAAGGAGATGTAGTCACAAGGATTGCAACAAGGCAGATCAATTGGAATAATTATAAGATCAACCAGACACAAGATAAGATTGGAGTTTTGTGAGCATTGTTAGCACAAAGATTACTTTCAAGGGCACAAGCAAAGAATACATTGGAGATGATATAAAAGAAATAGCATCTACTGTCAAGTCTGCTATCCAATAATGCTATGCTTAGTTGAAATAAAAAATAATGAAAAGACAACTTGAACACATGAACGACAGGAGCGTAAGCGAAACTTGACAAAGTATATACCTGATGCGTCATGAGCTATATATGAGGTGCTTAAGAAAATTGTACAATTGCATTCTCCAAAAAGACCAAGGTTTGGTGATGACTATGATGAAATACTTGAGAACGTATCATCTCGGGAGGTTATAGAATCAACTCTTAGAGATAAGCTCACCCAACATGTTGAACATGTTGATATTGAAATGGCCCTTGAATATGCTACACAAACTAGAATGACATAAGAAGCTCTTGAAACTACCTATATTGGTGCTTTAAAGGGATGCCAAAACTTTATAGACTTCCACAATCTTGTTTGTGTTATTCGTATGTTTCACAAAGGCAATGGTAATTTCGATAAAGGAAGGATTAATATATAATAAAAGGATTCCAAAAAGATCATGTAATTTGGTCATATGCCTACGATTTATTAAAGGAAAGGTTAATTAATAATATAAACTAAAATTATAATTGAAGTTTACCAATCAAGAGGCATGTGAAGAATCATTATTGTTGAAGGAAAAAGATATATAAGAGAAACCAAACAAGGAGAAGTAAGGATATATCATGGAATAGATTTTTATTATATGATTTTTACTCCTTGTTGGAGCATGGAGAAGACATAATATTTATTTTTCTTATGGAATACATACTAGGATTCAGAAATATGAGGATGAAATCCCTCAAGATTAGAAATTAATGACGAAAACCCTTAATTCCTCTTATCAAGTTAGTGGACCAAAACCCCTAACTTGGGTAGAAATTAGAAACATTTCAAAGACATTCATACAAATAAAATCACTGTAAATTGGAGGAAGAATTACAACAGAGACTAAGGATATGTTTTATATTTTCAAAAATACATCATAAGCTTTAAATCTGAATATTATAATCAAAATTACAATTTTAGATAAATTAATATTTATACTTAATTATGCAACTATCACTGTGAGTTAGGGTTATTTATTTAAGGCAAAAATAAGGAAATTCTAGACATTACAGTGGTTTGGTTTCTAGGTGTCTAGAACCATGACAAAGTGGATGATGAAGATCACCCAAGGTTTGGTGTGCACTTGGATGATACTATGTTTGATTTGCATAGATTTTCTTGTGCCATTGGAAATATGTATGCATTTGGTGGAGATGGATTGGTGATCTTGGAGATATTTACAAACCTTGGGATAGTGTTTAGAAGTGCCTTAGACCATGTAACATGAGCATGGGCTTGGCAATATCACTATAGTTGTAACTTATGAACCCACTTGGATAATTCATGATGCCTTTGGAATTAATGGTCCCAATTGCATTAATTTTATGAAGAAAAAGTGGAAACTTAGGTTCTAGTTTAGCCTTGGTGACCCATTTTACCTAGTGAGTTGATGCGCTTTGAAAACTTTGTGAAATGACATAACAAAGTAGATGATGAAGATCACACAAAGTTTGGTGTGCACTTGGATGATACCATGTTTGATTTGCATAGATTGTCTTGTGCCATTGGAAATATGTGTGCATCTAGTGGGGATAGATTGGTGATCTTGGAGAAATTACAAACCTTGGGATAGTATTTGGAAGTGCCTTAGACAATGAAACATGAGGTTGGGCTTTACAATATCACGATAATTGTATCTTATGAACCCACTTGGATTATTCATGATGCCTTGGGAATTAATGGTCCCAATTGCATTAATTCTATGAAGAATGAGTGGAAACTTAGGTTCTAGTTCAACCTTGGTGAGCCATTTTACCTAGTGAGTTGATGCACTTTGACAACTTTGTGGATGACATCACAAAGTGGTTGATGGAGATCACATCAAGTTTGGTGTGCACTTGTATGACACCATGTTTGATTTGCATAGATTTTCTTGTGCTATTGGAAATGTGTGTGCATCTGGTGGAGATGGGTTGGCGATCTTGGAGATCTTACAAACCTTGCAATAGTGTTTGGAAGTGCCTTAGACCACGAAACATGAGCATGGGCTTGGCGATATCACTATAGTTGGATCTTATGAACCTACTTGAATAATTCACGATGCTTTTGGCCCTAATTGCATTAAGTCTATGAAGAAAGAGTGGATACTTAGGTTCTAGTTCAAGATTGGTGACTCATTTTACCTAGTGAGTTGATGCGCTTTGGCAACTCTGTGGAATGACATAACAATTCTGTATGCACAAGGTTTCCAAAATTTGATTTGATTCTATTGTTTGAGGTTACTCCATTGGAGGGTGAATATTTGAATTCAGAATATGCATAGCAATATGGTGCAATCTTCTTTGGAGTCAACATGCCTTGATTGGAGGAAGGAATCACTTAATCCTAGACCACTTATTGAATTTTGTTATAACTAGAAATCACACCCTAATGTGCAATGGGCACACCAATGTCAATGTGTAAACAATGTAATTTTTTAATGTGAAGTAGATTGATAGGATTTAGCTAGAGTTTTTTTGAAATGAATTTTCTTGTTTAAATAGTTGAGTGGAATCAATTTAAACACAAATGAAAATAATTTTTTTAGAGTGAAGAGTAGGAGCACTTTGGTATACTTGCACTGGAATAGTCAATTATTTCCAATTGACATTGTATGTACGTGGTCTTATTCTCATTTTTTAATTACCACATATGCACTATCCTTCATGCACACACATTATTAATATGCAAAGGTGGGGGATATGCAAAGATCAACAAGGAAATGGACCCTTGGTACAACAATGAAAGTGAGGCTGTGGTGATTTATTTCTTTGATGTTGATCTTGTTGCCCTTTCTATCATTAAACATTGAGATTTATGGATTGTCAAGGCCCAGACCATTGTAATGGGAAGTTGGCGTCATCCACCTGAATTTATTGGGATGATTGACACATGTTGTGGTTGGGTGCAACCCTAAGGTGGTCCCATGTAATGCTTCAACTTAACCACGACAAAGAGTGGAATATTTGGTGGATTGCTTTCACTCTTGTATACAATAGCTAGAACTTGTCCAGTGCACCATTGACAAGACTTGGTGCCACCCATAAATTTGACTTGAGCATTCCTTGTTGGCCAATGCACAAGAGAATCATGGCATCAAGTTATCCGTCTTCAAGATTTGAGCATGATCTACCCTTGCTCTGCATTGCATGTTGCAATAGGCACTCCCAATGATTTAAGCATTTGTTTATTATGCAATGAAACCAACTCATGTGTTGTAAAGAAATGTATTGAGGTCAAAATTGATGCCTCATCTACACATCTAAGGTTAGAATTAGATCTTGACATAAGAAGCTCCTAGTCTACACCATGTTGGCTCTACATTTCTAATATTTGAAAGTAGGCTACAAAAAGCAAGTTGTGTTCGATCATTCCCATGTTGATAGAATATCATGTTCAAGGTAATTATTGTTTGAAAATTGCACCAAATTGTTGTCCCATATGATGCCCCAATCTACATCTGAATGTCTTTTACTAGTGGTAGTTGGCCCCAATCACCAAGAGGATGATAAAGTGATCACCAAAGGGAACATGTTTGAAATTGGGGAAAGATTCATGCAAATGACCATCAATGCTTTCTAGTAACCTAGGTTTAATGAGGTTCATCCCGTCAATTAGAACACATCGAATAAAATACACGCTCTCTTGGAATGTTGCTAATGTTTACCCCTCTAGAGGATTCATCTCCTTTATTGGGATGCGAAGGCCTACATGTATGGTGGATGCATTTATGTTGAAAGTTGTCATGTTAGTTGGTGATAACAAGGGTGATTGGGCCAATAGAACTTTTGCAGAAGGAAATTCTAATGCTGTCAATCAAGTATAATTTTATAGTGTCAATAATAGCTTGTATGGTAATCCTAAGGGTTGGTTGCATTCCCATGCGAGCTGAATGTGATACAATTATTTCAAAGGCAACTAATTGTCTAGTTGATAAATTATCTAGTGTGAGGAATATAGTTGTTAGAATGTGTGTAAGTTTGTGTGTTGAATGATTGGAGTCTATGAAATCAATTGCTAATACTTGCAAAACTAAGGTGATGAGGACACCCCAATTGTGGCCAGTGACAAATTCATGATGACCAAGCATGTCAAGTTCATAATTGAACTACATAGGGGTAGAGGCTTGATAGTATTTGCCATTCTTCAATATTGTGGTATTTCATTATATCTTGATCATTGCAAGGAATCTCATTGCCAATAATGCTAGAAGAATATGGAGGTGTATGGTCTACATGCCATGGATGGTAGGTGTTGGCTATTCTCTCCTAATGGTCTACAATATGTTGCCTTGATGACCCAATATTGGTGACAATGATGTGGAAGGGTTGATATAAGAACAATTCACTCTAGTAGGACTCGAAAGCGTCAAATTCTTTGGAAGGAATAATTGTGTAGTAGGGTGACACATGAGAAATAGTTGCAATGGCACACTTCTTCCACTTGTTATCTTTGTGCAATGCTAAAAATGTCCAATTTTGTGCCACTTTAATACATTAATTCCAATTCCAAAGGCCATTTCATATTTGCATTAGTGAATCTTGAAGTTGTAACATCACCATCATTAGAGGTAGGGACATGGTGCAAGTTTATCTTATTCACTTTCATAAAAACAAATGATTTGTTTCATATTGTAAGGGGGAGTTTTAATAGCAAGTGGCAAGAATCTTTGCACTGATATCATTATCAATAATACTCTTAGTGGGGAACTTACGATAGGTAGATGGCATTGGGTTTTTGGGGTCAATGGTACTGGAGATTTGAGTCAATATATGGTGGTAGGTTTTAGACATATGCTCAAGTTTTGGTGCATAGTTAGTGATGTAGATGAGCACCACTTGACATAATAGAACAAGTTGAGATCTTTCATTTTCTCACCATATAGAGAGAATGGCAGGGTTGAGGATGTTTAGTCAATATCATTACATACATGCTTGTACTTTTGGGCTAGGCATTTTCAACAATTGTTAAAGATGATTGTATTTCCAAGTTCCAAGGCACTTTGTAATAACATGCTAAGGATGATCCTTCCCTTTGCAAGCATGTATGCTTGATACAATTGGCATGTCTTAGCATGTGATTGAGTAGCTCAGTGTCATTAGTGTAGGGTTTGAATGCAAGGATCATTGGTGTGTTCAACAAGCAATGATCATCAATGATTGAGCAATGCAGTGTTGAATTTCTTTGCTCATTATTTTGTGGGTTCCATGTATACACATAATTATTGATGTATTTAATTGTATCTTTGATTTATTATGGGTTAGTCCATTGCAAGTTTACAATTGTAGGTGCTTGTTGGAGCCAAAGGAGGCCATGAATATGTGCAAAACCTTTATGTTGCCATTCATACCTATAGACAGGGAGAGAACTAATAAGTAACAATCAAAATTAGCAAGTTAGTAGATATTAATAATGAATGGAACACAAATTTATCTTACCTATATCAATTGTCTTGTGTACCAAGAATCATTTGTAGTACCTCTTCACACAAGACTATGAATCTATGATGCATGCAGAGTGCAATAAGATGTGGATATTAAATTATGTTTTGTATCCTCTAGAAGTAAGCATTCTTTGGATCTAAAGGTGGTGTGGTAGGCATAATGTTATGTAAATCTAGCCACTTGGTATTTGCTACACTTAGGGTGAGGACAATGTTGAACAACCAACTTGGATGATCATGTTAGATTACTCTCCTTGACACCTTTTCCAAAAGAGTCATCTGCCACGAAGGATCAAGCTAAAGCACATTAAGTGATCTCCAAGCTTGTCATTAGGTAAGTATTTTAATTAGAGACAAAGGCCAAAACTTGTACTAGGACGCATCCAAGCTCTTCTTATCAAATATTGTAGCTGTTAATTGGCTTTAGTGACACATTACAATATTAAGTAATTAGTAACAAAGTGTGGGTGTTGTCCAAACCCACTATCATGGTGTCTCATAAGATGAAGAACATACTCATGCGTTTTAACCTCTTTGATATATTCTTGTTTGACAATTGATTTTTCATTAGGGAAGAGAGCACAAAATGCCATTGCAAAAAATCCCTCATTGTTGTACTCATTTATTGGTGACAAAGAAATAGATGGCCATTCCCTAACATCACTTACTCACCTAGTGCCAAGGTGGAAGAAGGTTCCAATCTCTTCCACTTCTTTGTGTGCAGGTGGGAGGATAGTCACAAATGAAGAATTGCATAAGTTGTTGATTGAGTGAATCATCTTTGACACTTTTGGACGAAGAGTAACAAGATAAAGAGAATGCATCTAAAGTTGTGTGGTGTAGAACATCAAATATAGGTGTTCTAATAACATAGAAGTGATAGATTTTGTGTTCCAAATTATGTTTCCTAACAATTATGATGTCCAATTGATTGATACACCTAGGCAAGTATTAGTAGAAATATCTTGTGGAAAGCTAAGGGATGACCACTATATTTAAATTTTCCTCCTCTTGAGTAGGTTATTAGAAGGATTAGATCAACTCTTTCTATTAACATCTCCTCAACTTGAGTTAGGTTTTGTAAAAAATCTAGTTGGTTCCTAAGATCCATGTGATTCCATTTCAAGAGAAGTAGCCTCTATTTTTCTTTACAAATCATTTCTAACAAAGTTCGACTCCATTTGATTGTCTATATTGAGGAATTATCTATTGGAAAACAAATTTTAACATTTAAATTTTGCACAACATAGATTTTAGGCATCATATCATATGTAAATTAAATGATGTTTGGTGGAAAGGTCTATAAACAACCAATACATTAAAAAATCATATATAAACAACACTATGTAATGTTGAATAAGGTTTGGCATATAGGTGATTGCCACAACTAGGTTGAAAATGATAGGTACCACAATTATTCAAACTAGAATGTGTTTTTTTGATTCTATGTAACTCATGTTTTTGGCAAGATCTTAATATAATAAGGTATGCAACAAAAATGCATTTATATATTGTATGTATGACAAGTTGGTACAATGCACTTTTATTAGTTATTTTTAAAAGTTAGTACATAATATGTATACAAACTTAGATGCAAGGAATCTTACTAATTCCAACACTTGTGAGCATAATGTTTTTGATTAGATAAGAGGGTTAACAAGGGACCCTACTTTTACAAAATCCAAAAGGTTGAGGTAAATCGGGTACCAACAAGGGGACCATGTGAAACAAATAGAAAAGCAACTTGCTAACAAACAACACTTTAACATCACACAAATAATTGTGAACAAAGGGTTGATGACCTACACAATTCCTGACCCCAACCTCTCAAACCACACACCCTTACTCCAAGTGTGGGAAGTAGAAACATATTTGGGAAGACCTCTTTTTCATCTTTGGACAATCATCCAGGATACATCATTAGCTAAATCCTTAGAATGAGGGGAGAGGAGAGGGGAGTCCTGTACCATCCCACCACTTGAGATAACTATCATAGAGAGGGAGATAGGCTGCTAGAAGGAGCCGCAAGACACAAAGAAGCTATCGATGTGTCAAGAGTAGGAATCCCATCATAAGCCATGGAGGAAGCAACTTGCATTGGGACAAAATAAGAGGTCTCAATAGGAGTCAAGGAACACACCAAAGCCACACCAACCACCGGGGAATGTGACTCATTGCTGGGGGGACGAGGAGAGAAGAGCCAACATCTTGAGAAGACATGTCACAGTGAAGAATCCCCAACACAAGGATAGAGCTCAATCTTACCCTCAACAAGAGGTATCCATGAATCTAAAACCCATTTGTTCAAGTTAGGGAGAGAGAGTCACAAGCTATTGAATCTACTGATAATGCCATGAAAATTGTAAAAATATTAATTATCAACAACCTCCTATCCACAAACCACAATAGGGGGTTTGTGAGTAGGACATAGGTCAAGTATTGTCACATAAAGGAGGGTGAGTAGGGTCCCCAAGCCCACCATGGTTGCAAAGGAAGGGAAGCCATGTACAAGCCTCTACATAGCAAGAGGAGTCATAGCGACATTTGTAGTAGGAGGATCCACGCTACCCAAGTTGTTGATCATAATGAGCACTTGCACACATTTTATGCCAAACCCAAAAGCGATGTGACCATAACTCTAGCAACATAGTAGGATAGCACCAGTCTCACCACCAATGGGGGTAGAGAGTGTCATAAAATTCGCTAAAGCAATAACGATAGACATAGGAGAGCGTCAAGGGGCTCTAGAAGAGGCCTAGGTGTAGGGGCCGATTGAGAGCACATAGGGGGAAGAGCCAAAATGAATGCCACCAACAACATGAGGGCCACACAGAATTGTGCTTGGAAAAACATCAAAATTTGTTTGCACGACAAGAGAAAATTTAAGAATAGGGTCATGTGTAGGGGTGAAAAGGTTTTGAGCAAGAAGGGGAGTGATAGAGCCCATTTCAAACTTGCATTTGCAAGCATAATGTTGAAAAATATACATGTAAAAGATATTTGTGAATGAGGCTAATTTGAAAACATGTGCAAGAGGGTATAGTATGTATTTATTATATATTGTGTTAGATAAAGGAGGTGTAGCATATACTTTCTTGTACATGGAAGATGCCAATCATACAAGCTAGGCCAAATTAGAGATTTCATGAAGGAGGACACTCTTGTCTATAAATTGAGGTATTTAATCCTTGTAACAATAGTACAAAGCCTTTGAATACCACCAAATTCTTCTTGTTTGATAGCCAAACCAAAGAGGAATTGGTGGGACCCAACATCAAGTTTAAAATCTCATGGAGGGTTTCAGTTTGACAAGAAGAAGTTGTAAATCTTTGGTTGTAACACTCAACATTGCATTGGCAAGGTCCTCAAATGTAGTAACATTCATCAGTTCACTTGTGTGGTCTTGTAGATCTAGTTTTAGCATCTAATTGAAATCACATTCAGAGAGATCAACACAATGTTTTGGGTCATGCCAACTATTGTTTGAATTTTGATCAATTTTTGTTTTTTCATTTCTTATCCTTAGTTAACATTTGACAAGAAAGGTAATAGAAGTTGTCCAAGTGGAGCTTTGTCACAATGGCCTTAATAAAAAACATTTTCTTTCTTTTCCAAGAAAGTAATTTTTTTAATTACAATAATAACCATATCATTTTCAAAGTTATAGAAAGGGGTATTTTTCCTTGATAATAATGGGGAAGGCACATCAACATTCTCATGGTGTATAGAGTCTTGCATGAGCTTCTTCCAAGTCTGGCTTGACAATAAGTTTAGTGGGAAAACTAATGTTAATTGTTTTTTCATTCCAAGGGGCAATGCATTTGGATTTTATTACAAGAATGAGAGGGTTTGTTTCTAAGAACATTTGAGAAAGATTCTTCCATTCTACTTCACAATGAGGACTCCATAGTGTGACATCAATGCTACAACTTGACATGTCAATCATTTGAGCAACACACTTTGTTGTTTTAGTGCCATTTCTTTTGCATAAAGAAGATGCAAGGGAGATGGACAAGAGTATACCAATAACACCAAAATGGAATTAATAGGCATGAACATGTATATTAAAGGTTAGTGAAATAGGAGTTATCATGGTGGACTTTTGTTGCAATATCTCCAATAGATTTGTGTAGCAATTGTAGTTTGGGTTGGCTACCTTGATGCAAGCATTGGAGATAATATAAAACTCATTAGACTAAAAAACACCATAGAATTTATCTACAACATTGTTGAAGCAAGTTATATGTATTCTCCACTTCTTAGTCTACAAAATAAAAATCAAAAAGCATTTTAAAATCCATGAAGCATGCCTTCTAAAAATGCCCAACCTTATTTATGATGAGTTCTCAATGCTTTTATAGGGATGAGAACAAATTTGATGGAGAAAAGTTTGGAACAACGGATCTTGAATCATTTTCTAATGAGAATGGGTGAGACGAAGACGATCCTTTTGCAAGTAATGAGTTGACTAGCAAGAGATCAATTGAAGTGTGATTAAGGGGAAGAGGAGAGACAACATTGGATGCATTGATGGAAAGCACTTCCAAGCAACTAATAACAATTGTCCTGTAAAAATTATGAAGCAAAATTAAAAAAAGCACAAGTGAATGGAAATAATGATGAAAGAGGAGTGAAGGATGTCAGAGTCTAAGTAAGCAAGGGTGTACATGAATATGTGGAACATCTTTTAAGTATAATCTATCAATTATATGATAGAACCATTGATGAGAGCAACTTTTAGAACAAAGTTGTTATATTTGCTAAGAAAGAGAGGATGGTGTGTGTGCATTCCATTTGAGAGTTGTAAGCACTATTTTAAGCTACTGGAGTGTGTGGGATGGATGGGTTCCAATGATAGAACTTGTAGAGAAGGACGAAGGTCAACCACACCTTCTAGCAAATTGCCTATTATGTCTATAGTCAATAGACCTATCATTGAACAATAATTGAATGCAAGAGATGACCCTACAAAGAAGTGAAAAGAGGAGAAGGTAGGGAGTAGGGCGCATTAGATGAAACATTGCTTGTAAAATTTGGGCTCACTATTTCATTAGGAAAATTGATCATTGCTTGTAAATAAAGATAAAGTCTAATTTAGAGGTGGTTTCGTACAAGATGTGAACAAAGCTCTACACTTTTGATAAGTTGTTGATAATTGGAATGTAATTAATAGAAATGGTAGGAATGGTTTGCAATAAAAAATGGAAGCAATACAAAATACATGTCCTACATGATAATTAATATGCGGCCCACAGTCAAGATTTAAGGATTTATACTCAATTTGTTTGTAAAGGGTATATACCTTCCTTACCCCCCAAACACCACTTAGGAAATGAGATAATATTATTGAACACCACTTTGGAAATGGGATAATATTAATGATGTGCACTTGGCATGTGAGCTTTAGCTTGGACCTATAAAAGAAGCACATATGTATTGAAGAACTGACTAGTGATAATGAAGTGTTGTAAGATTTGAGTGGGGGTTTTGAGTTATGTCAAGAGTTTTAATCCATGCGCACAATGGTATTGAATCTGAATTCTTTTATAGATCATTACTGCACTTTGCATAGACATGGACTAGCCTAAAGGATGAATACAAGGAGTTCTTTGTGCATGTTCTTGAAGGGTTTGATTCTTGCCATGTCCTTTATGTATTTTAATCATCATGATCCTTCTATATGAAGGTCCTAAACCCATTGTACACCTTGGGTGAGTGGTCCCCTGGACTGCTATGCTGACCCGTGTTGGTATAGTAAGTGCGAGTTAAGGTCTATGCACAAAATGAGGGTGAATTAGCTAATAGTTTGGTTTCCTTGTTCAAACCTTCTTATCAGTTTCATGATGCAAGTTGAGGATGCTCGGGGAAGTGAATTGCATGGAGATCAATGATTGGTGGAGAGATAGTGCACTATACGATCCCCTCATAGGTATTCTCAAAGCTCCCTAGTCAATAGTTTCAGTGGATCACAGATTGGGTTCAGGAGTGATCGAGTGATCACAAATAAGTTGCATGGACTTGTAATAATCTTGCGCATCTTCAAACTTTTAATATTATTTGGATATTTTGCAGTGGATACATATGTGAAGGGCATAGTTGACGGGTGTTTGTTAGAGTAAGCAGTTACTACTTACACATTCACAAACACAACATGTTGCATAATTATTTAACTTCTTTTTGGTTCCGTCGTGTTGTAAGCTTATCAAGTAGATTGCGCTATGGATTAAGATTTTATTGATAGAGAATAAGGTTGAACAACTTGGTATGGATAGTAGTGTCTCAGGTTGGCCATTAAAAATAGAAAAAATATTTACCATATTTTAGTGTGGATGATGTGTATTGATTATTTGACCATTGATAATGTTTAAGTATAATTGTTTTGGACTATGACGTGGATGGTTCACAAATATCTACTTAATATCCTTATTGTTGTGCTTCGTGCTATTCAGGCTTACTTGCAAATGGTACACTAATTAGAATGATAGCTATTAATTATATTTATACTTTAATACGTATTAATTATATTTATATTTAAATTTTAATTAGCAATTTAATTTTAAATCGTGATGGACATGCTCATAAGAACTTGTAAGATAAGACAACCTCTATTAAAATCGTAACTTTGCTCAAATTCTCATTAATTTTAGTATTAATTATTTAATTATTAAAATTAAAATTTAAATAGTATTCACCCGATAATGGGCAGAATCGACAACATGTGACATAAGAGGTAATTATGTTTTAAGGCAGATATGACAATGACAATTATGTGAAGTTAAGAAGATTGCTTTCATTTGTGAAGGTGGTTGTGGAAGTTATGAATTGATTATATAGGGTGGTTGGTGGGATGTTTGTGTTGTTTGAGGAATGCAATTGTGTGACATATGGCATCCTCAATAGATTCTCAGTCTCGGTATGCGAGACAAGGAGGGAGGAGTAAGGGCAAGGGACATTTTTCAGAGAAGACTATGAAGCAAAGGAAATGGTGGCTGATTTTATGGCGTATGTAGAGAAGGAAATAAAAAACCTAGAGCTTCATGACTGGTTGGTTACGATTTGGGAGCTCACCAAGAACATGGATGGGGTGCCATGCATGGGGATTCATTTGGCTATGGCAAATCTTCTGCTTGACCCTGGGCATACATGAGTAAGGATTGTTTTTAATGCAACTCAAACTTTGTCTTGTGCTTCATTGTCGTCAAATGCAGCCAGTTCATATATGATTCATGATGATATCGAGGATGTTGTTCATTAATTTGAGGTATATTTTAATTGCCTTGTTGATCACTTACACACCACTAAGAAAGATAACAACGTTTGTAGCATTTTTTGGAGGAGATAATGAAAGGCTTGAAGGTGGTTTTGCCCACAAATGTGATTTTGGCTTTTTTAAAGTGCTGCAATAGTGAAGGTTCAGATGATGTGGCAGTGGTGGTTCTACCTAGTAAGGTAATTTGTTGTGAAAAATGCAAAGGTATTATGAAGGGGTGCTTGGGGTCTGCACGTAATTTGTCCCAACCCCCATCTTAAGACTTGAAATACTTTCATCTCTCTATTTTGGTTTGGTGGTTAGGTAGTTTTTGTGTTAGTTTGTTCTCAGGATGTTGTTGTGTTATAAAGTTAATATGGGGTTGGTTGGTAGGGTTTTGTTCTATTTATGTTATTGGTATGTGATGGTGATATTCTACTATGTGATGAGCTTGTATGGTTTTGTTATATGGAGTAGCAAACTTGTCTCAACTATTTTGGTCGATATCTTATTGGTTGGGGAGTTGGTTTTGTGGTGATAGACTAGTTTATGTTTGTGGACCTGGTCATTGTAGTGACACTAGCATATGGGGTTTGTTGCTCATTTTGTTCTTCAGCTCTTAGGCCTTCCAGGTATATTAACATAAAATTAAATAATATTAATTTTGTAATATATTAAGTTTAATTTTTAAATTATAATTCTGATTTAAATTTAAATTTAATTTGATTGATAATAAGTATTTAATTATTAAAATTAATTAATTAAAATTGTATTACTTTTTAATGTATTGAGTTTAATTGTTGAAATTGTGGGCATAGTTCAATCTTTAAAAAAGAAAAAGAAAAATAGTGGAGACCACCAGACATATATTAAATGTAAAATAGATAGATACATATAAGCTCTTTAGTACGTTGGGCCAAAAAAAGAGTCCTTGTCAGGCTATCAACCAAAAGATTATAGAAAACACATCCCCAACTGCCCAAGAAAGCGGGCCTAGCTACGAACACAACCAAAAAACACAGTCATAACACCAAAACACATCACTACGTAGAAGACCCATCAACCATCCACCCTTGACTCCTCCACACCAGTAGCACCCTCCACCCTCGTATGTCCACTATGTTCCCTGGCGACTGATGGTTGTGTTTGATCCGCGGCTAGGACCTTCATTTCCTCTCCAATAGCCTCCCCATCAACAATATCCTTAGGCAAGTGCAAAGCCCAGTCAGGAACATGGTTTCTTAGGAACCGAATCGCCGTAAAAACCTCCCAGCACCTGGTTGCCAATTTTATGGGGAATTTATGCGAATGGACTTTTAATACCTTGTCTAGTCCCCCCATGCAACCATAGACCAGACTCTGTTGCATATCCTTGTAAATACACTCGACAGCCTGGGAAGTCCTCAACATGTCAATAGGAAATAAACTGCCGACCAAAGCATCACCATTACTGATATCATAACCACCCCTAGCCACGTTCCACCTATCTAAATTGTATAACTAACCATCGACCAAACCTGTAGCGATTGCATGGACATAGTGTCCATTTTGAATTATGTCAATGATGTTGGAGAGAAGGTGAGACACCAGGTCGGACCAACGCAACACTCTCTCTTTAGACCCTTGGATCCATCTTTGGCCGCACATATTCCTCACTGCAAACTAAGCCAACGTGCAGTCCCCCTCGAACACCAGGCACAGGTCCGTGACACATATATGCCCTTTAATCTCTAGATCCCATTGTAGTAGGAAGAAAAGGAGCATGTTGGTGATGATTGGCTCCATCCATAGACCTGTAAATAGGAATTCAACCAGAAAACTAAAAAGAGAAGCCTGCAAAAGATGACAAGGCATTTAGAGAAAGAAGCCTGTGAAAAATGACAAGGCATTTAGAGGAGGGGAGTCTAAATAGGCCGGAACGCTCATGCTATCGGCATATTTGATAGTCTGATGTGACAACCATCATATAAGCTGGTCTTTAATTCAAGCCACTCAGCTGAGCTGGCTAAGCTTTTGACATCATTAACTCAAGGGAATTTAGGACCTCCATATCGACGACAAATCTTTCCCGATTTGAACAATTAATAACATATGTCTCTCCCCACATGTCATGGCCTGAAGAGCCAACAACTTCATGGTACACTTTTTGTTAGTGTGAATAGGGATATTTTCTATCTAATTTCCCTTGTGTGAGGATAATTCATATTATTTAACTATTTATTAGTTAAATAATATTCCCTCAAATAATTCACACATGTTAAGTTGATTTAGTGAGTCTTTTAGATGTTTTAGTTCCTAGTTTTGTCTAGTTGTAGCTAGTTGTTGATAGTTGTCTAATAGTTGTCTTATCCTCCACATGTGCTTTAGTTGTCACATGTCATAGGATTAAGACACTTGTCACATGACTACAACATCTTAGCTCTCATCCTTGTCTTTATAAAAAAGACTCTTTTGAAGCATTGTAACACACACAATTTTGCATTCATTGATAGAATACATTATTATTCTTTCATGAATATTGTCTCTTGTGCTTTCATGAAGTCCTAGATCTTGGGTGGCTCCTATCTAGCCAACTCTTACATGGTATCAGAACTCTCTAGGTGGAATTTCTTTTTGTTATCCAAATTATTGAGAGATTGAATGCAAATTAATGGTGGATCTTGACAGTTGAGTATGCTCTTCTCTTGTATCCAATGATGATCCAGAGAATCAGAAAGACTTGATGGAAAAGCTAGATTTGTGAGGGTTTCCTCTTTGTAGCCTTGTATTGTAGGTTCATTTCAGAGCGTGATGCTACAAATCTGAGCACACCATTGTGTTCAAGAGGTCTGAGATAGTCAAGATCGGCTTTTGTTTTGTCCAAATCGGACACCGTATGCCAATCTATAGTGTTTTCAATCTGGGGAATGGATACCTGATCCGAGAGGTAGCTGCAAACTTGGAGCAGTTTGGGAAAAATCAAGCCCTGCCATTGTGCTCAGGACGCCCGAAAACCTATAGATCAACTGTCAATTCGACCAAATTGGATGAAGTTGCAGCAAAAGGCAAAATTTTTTTAGCCCTTCGCTGTATGGAATCTGCTTAGGGAATATTCCCTTTTGCAGCAACATATTCTTGGAATCTCGCCTGCATAGGCACTTGCATCAGCGAATTAGAATCTTCGTAATATCCTGTGGGTAAAACTAAAGTTTTCTGGTTAAGGGCATGTCCCCATGCTGCTGCTTAGCTTATTTTGGCTAGCAGCCATTGCTTAATTTTTTTAGTAGATATTTGTGGAGCCAGTGACTCCATGAAACTTTATTTTTCTACTTATTTTAAGTAGTTATCTTAATTTGGAGTTTTTTATTATATAAAAAACAAGAAAATAATAGAAGAAAATTAAAAAAAAAGAGGGAAGGAATTATATGCAGCCACATGACATATTTTTCATTATGTAGTGGCCGCTTATTTCCAGTGCCCTCTTATTTGAAATTCCTAAGTAGTAGCTGCTCCACAAAAATAGGAAAGATTCTATATTATCCTTTTCCCACAATTATAAATTTGCATGGGACCACTCCAACTGCTTAAATTTAAGTAGAAAATTAACTTAAGCAGCCGCATGGGGACATGGGGTAATAGTTTTTTCTGCAGATATTTTTGTTTTCTTGCAGGGGTACCACAGATCACAGTCAGAATCAATCCTGTACCTGGGGATCCTAGAGTACTTTCAGAATAATTGTGAGGGTGCCACGTGGCGAGGGACCCCAATGCTCTATCCACCGTCGGCTTCTTTCTACTGATGGCGATGGTAGTTTTTTTGCATTGATATCGGCGGTTTATTCAATTTGTCGATTTTTTTTGCATTGGTATCGGCGATTTATTCAATTCGTAGTTTTTTTGCATTGATATAAGTTGACTTAGTGAGTCTTCTAAATGTTTCTAGTTGTTCCTAGTTGTGTCTAGTTGTAGCTAGTTGTTGATAGTTGTCTAATAGTTGTCTTATCCTCCACATGTGCTATAGTTGTCACATGTCATAGGATTAAGACACTTGTCACATGACTACAACATCTTAGCTCTCATCCTTGCCTTTATAAGCAAGGCTCTTTTGAAGCATTGTAACACACAATTTTGCATTCATTGATAGAATACATTATTATTCTTTCATATTGTCTCTCTTGTGCTTTCATGAAGTCCTAGATCTTGGGTGGCTCTTATCTAGCCAACTCTTACACTTTTAAAAAGTGTGCCAATGGTTCAAATTTATAAATGGAGTAGGTACTCAACATCAGATAAAGCTTTTGCACTGCCCAAAGAAAATGATGACCCACGATCTGAGAGATGCTAATCTCTCTAAATATTAAAACACCATCTACCCCTGACATGACCATCCATTCAAATGGGACCATGCATCCCTTCCTTACCTGCCTAAAAAGACATGTTTTAAAAGATAAGTCTCTCTTGGCATCCTTTGGAGCTTACTCTATAGCTGCATCATTTGGAAGATGTGGCTTCCATATATGCAACCAATCTAGTCAGCGCTCGCCTAGCATATCAATATATCACAGCTCCCGTCATCCTCTACCACCCGTCAAAATCTGCCAAGATGCAACCAAACAAACCTCAGTCCGTTAGAAGAAAACTCCTATGAGCCAATAGAAACATAGTCCTCTCTAATACAATTTATTAGATTATCATGGATTAATCCATGAGAAGGCGTGAAGATAACTTCTTCCTGCTCTTGATCTATTGCTCCATTTGCTAATAGGTCCACAAACTTTTTACCCTCCCTGTAGTAGTGTAATATTTGAAATGAATCTAGATTATATATTAGAACCCAAACTTGACTCATAATATAATCTAGATTCAAAAAATTCACTGTATTTCTTGTCATTGTAGTTGTTATGATGTTCATTGAGTCTCTCTCTATCCACAGTGATTTAAATCCATAATTTATTGCCAATTGAAGCCCATGAAGGAGCGCCAAAGCTTCTGCAACATTATTTGTTCCCTCTAGAATCTTAGTGGATTTGCCTACTAGGAGTTTCCCTTCGAAGTTCCTGATGATACAACCCATACCAGAGGGTCCAAGATTTCCACGACTAGCACCATCAACATTTAATTTGACAAAAGGCTATGTGGGTGGAGACCATTTGATACTATCCTGGTTCACACTTTGTTTGGTCCTTGAGGAAGTAAGATCCACGAGATTCAAACCAAGAATTTTCCAATTCCTGGCCATCAACTCATCCCAGTTCGTCCATACTAATTTGGAGCTACCTGATCTGCTGATCTTAGCCCTTACAACTTTAGAAATAGCTATATCCAACTCCTTGCACACCTTTTGAACAAATTTTGATATTTTCCTAAAGATTCTAAAATTCCTCTCCTTCCAGATGTGCCAGATGACCAACGACGGGCTCACTGTCCACAAGCATTCAAACGTGGCTGATGGATATACATTTGGCCAACTCTTAAAGAGTTGAAGAAGTGTTTCTGAGAGTGCTTTAACCCAACTTAATTTTTTGAAAAGCTAACTCTAGCACTCATTGGTAAAATTACAATGCAAAAGGAGGTGAACTGAGGTCTCATCCAACTTTCCACACCACACGTTTAAAATTTGGTCCCAAAAAGCATTTTTGAATTCTATCACCCATGAGAATATGCTTGTGGAGTGCCAACCAAGAGAAAGCTTCTGTCTTCAGCAAGATCTCATCCAACCAACATAAATGAGCCGTCCATTAGATTTTTCAGCCATAGACAATGATCTATAGCCTTGCTCGACCTTGTAATCACCTGAGCCTTTTGCAGTCCATATTAACTCATCCTCCTTGTTAGATAAAAATATAATTCTTGAGCTTAGAATATCTTCGAACAACAATTTTTGATGCTGGGGAAAGTCATACTTGTCTAAACTTTTCCAACTTGCTCTGTGAGGGATAGAATTCAAACCTGGATAATAATAATCTTGAACCTTCAAACCCCAATGCTGCTTTAAAAAGGCTTCCATCTCCTTCAAATCTCTTCTACCTGATAATTTCAGCCAACCATTCCAGGTATCGTCCCAAAAATTTGCTTTAGCTCCATTATGAATAGTCCATGATAAGTTTGGTAATATGACTTATCTACAACAGATGATAAAATTCCATATAGAGGAGCCTTAGAGGGTTACTAATTGTGAAGATCCTTTCCCTTCCTGTATTATCTAGATACTTGTTTTGCATCAGCTTGGCCCATTTGGAATGAGGCTTCTAATACATGCTCCAAGCCAATTTAGCACCTAATGTTAAGTTTTGCATTTTTTGGTTCAAAATGCCTGCTCCACCTTGGCATTTTGGTTTGCACACTTTATCCCAGGAAATAAGGTGGATTTTTTTCTTATCTGTGGACCCTTGCCATAAGAATCTCCTATAGATTTTTGCCATCTCAGCCACTATACCTATTGGGATATACAAAATAGACATCATATAATTTGGAACCACGGACAACACCGATTTAATCAAGGTTAGCCTGCTTACTAAAGTTAGCCATTTTCCTTTCCATGTGCCTATTTTGTTGGACATATTAAAGATGACATCCTTCCATAACGTGTTTCTATGCCTACCATGGAATAGAGGAATGCCTAGATATTTACTTGGCAATGTCTCCATTTTAAACTAGAAAGTCTTTGTTATCTCATTTGAATGCCAATATATGAATTGAACAAATAAATCCTAGATTTGTTCTCATTTACCTTCTGTCTCGACGCTTCATAATAACTATCTAAGACATCTTTGATGGATTGAGCTTCCCTCTTGCTAGCTTGGCCAAATAGAATAGTGTCATCTACAAGTAAGGCGTGAGTATAAGAATCATTCGAGCCCCTGGGTCTTACTCCTTGCCATATACTCTTTCTATTTGCATCTTTGATTACCCAGGTGAGTACTTTTCTCACCAGGATAAAGAGGTAGGGGGAGAGAGGATCTCCTGGCCTGAGACCCCTTGATGAGAAAAAAAGGATTTGTATGCATACCATTTACGAGAACTGAAAATCTAACCCCTGTTACAAACGTAGAAATCCACTTAATCCAACTCTTAGAGAAACCTACGACATTCAATACACTCATCAAGAATTCCCAATTAACCTTGTCGTAGGCTTTGGGCATGTCTAACTTGATGACCATACCAAGATCCTTGCCATTCTTAAGAGAATGAAGGATTTCATGTGTCAGGATGCCACCTTCTACTATTTCCTTCCCTAGTACAAAACCCCCTTGTTCCTCTGATATAATTTTTGGGAGAGTAGCCAATCTGATGGCTGCCGCTTTAGAGATCACTTTATAGATGAAATTACACAAAGAGATAGGTCTGAAGTCATCGAATGAGAGAGGAATTTTGACCTTAGGGATGAGCATGATACTAGTATTCTTCATCTCCTTGAGTACATTCATGAATTTCTTGATTCTTCTACAGCTAGGAAGATGTCTCTGCCTACCACCTCCCAACATTTTTGAAAGAAAATGCCTGACCATCCATCTGGTCCTGGTGCTTTATCTCCTCGCATGGAGAAGACAATTGATTTTACTTCATCCATTGTAAAGTCCTTAATTAAATCTCTATTTTTCTCTTTTGAGATTACTTTGGGTAGATTCGAAGCTAACTCTACTCCTTGTGTGAGGTATCCTCCTTGGAAAGGAGGCGTTTGTAAAAATCCTTTGCTTCTTCTTTGATTTTAGCAATAATGTTTGTTTCCATACCATTACTTTTCCTAATATTAAATATGGAATTGTGGTTATGTCTGATTTTTGATGAAAGATGGAAAAAAGAAGTGTTTCTATCACCTTCTTTCAACCAAGTCTCTCTCAACTTCTTTCACCAAAATACTTCCTCCTTAAGTAAGATCTCTTCAATTTCATCCCTTCACCTTTTCTCCTTCTCATACCTATCTTTGTCCATACCAAACTGGATGACTTCCTGTGCTGAAACCTTGATTTCTTGGAGGATTCTTGATTTTTCTCTGAAGATATTTTTAAAATGCTCTCTATTCCACACCTTGATTTTCATTTTTACAAAATTTAGCTTTGTCACTAGTTGGAACATTCTTGATCCCCTTACATATGGAGTTGCCTGCCACTACTCTTGAATCCTAGAAATGAAGTCAGGATCTCTAAATCACATCTCTTGGAACTAGAAATAGCTCACGCAATACTTATTCTCCTCACCAATCTTTAAACTCACTGGGAAATGATTTGAACCAGTAAAAGGGAGAATTTCTACTGAGTAGACCAAATTTCCTTGCATACACTAAGATGAAATAAGAAATCTATCCAACTTTTATGCTATTTGCAAGAAATCCTTATGTCTGTTGGTCCAAGTGAACCTGCCATTTGTTGTTCTATAGTCTATCAAGTTATTACTATCAATGAAAACTTTGAAATCTCTTTGCACTCTGGACGAATGAGAAATGCCACCCTTTTTCTCCGAATCATCCACAATAACATTGAAATCGCCTCCCAAAATCACCATGTCATTTTTAAAAATTCTTAGAAGCCTACTGATATGAGACCATAGTGACTACTTTTGGCTAGTACCAATTGGTCCATAAATACACATAATCCATAAATCTAAAGAAAATACAGCTTTTGGGAATTTGCCTAAAATCTAGTTCTCTCTATACCCTATAATCTCTAGCTTGGAGTCACTTATGACTTGTTAATGAATGTGTTGTTTTGGTGTTTACTTTGAGACACTCTAGTGCACAAGTTGATTGAACTCAATCTTGTCGTGTCGTCTTGTCTAATTTAACACTTATGGTCTTGACCTAGCCTTAATTTCACCCCTATCATCACCCTAGTGAGAATTGCCATTGCGATCCTATCTCCTAGATAAAATCAATCATACAATCTTGTCTTCCTTTGTTAACATCAAGTTTCACTCTCCTTGAATTGACCAAATTTGAAAATCTAACTATTTACCATCATCTTTGCATGTGCAAACCTTTCAAATTAACACACAAGATTGCATATTTAAAGGCAAGTTGCAAAGGCATTTTAACTATAATTGAGAAGTATTCATTTGAAGCATCTAAAGGCATTCAAGAACATTTCATATTAGAGCATCCTTGCATTAGCCAAGCATTCACTACATCACATAGTCAACATTTTAGCAAATAACTTTTTAATATAAATTGTGAACAACAAACAAGGGGCTTGACTTGGGTACATGAACTTATCTAACACTTCAATCATTGCATAGCAATTTAGTGAAGACATTCTTTAGGTGGCCTCTTTTGGGTTGTGACATAAAAAATGAATAATTTGGGAGAAGGTGATAGTTGGAGACATGATTCTAATATGAAGGACAAAATCATAGTAAGGAAGGGCATAATTACACTAGTGATCATGTCCAACTACTATGCAATGACTTGAGACATATCTACTTTTGGGGGTAGCACCTCATGCTTGAGTTCTATAGTTGAGAGACTATCCAAGAGTGCAACAAAAGTTTGATTTTATCACTGCCATACATGATGATCTAATAAAAATCATAACCTCTATTTTTAATTCAATATTTATTTATCATTTTAGTGACTCAAACTCATTTATATTAGTCTATAGTTTGATTGTTTGTTAATTCCACCTTTATCCTTAGATTAATATAAATTTACAGGAGGTTATCCTTTTATTTATCTTCATTTTGGTGAACTTGGCTCATAGAACTACTCTATTTATACCTAGGAATTTCTTTCCTTTTATAATTTTTTAGATCTAATACTTTTCATTTTCTAATTTTCATATCAAATATAAATATTCTAAGTTTGTATTGATGATTAATCTCTCTTAATATTTAGTGTGTATTGCATGATCTCAACTAGTCACTCACATTCCACTTAGAAGGATCTATAGGCTAAACCCAACCATGGTAATGAATCAAGTTGATCGAGGCCCACTGTTGAAGATATGAATACTACAATTTATTTGAATGAGTAGGAATCATTTGATCATGATTCAAATATTACAAATATGGATAGGTAGCATATTGCTCACATAACTATGTGCTTGGAGAGGACTTTTCTAGTTTAATAATTATGTAAATCATTTTGATCAAGTGGATTTTGTTCATAAAATTTTAATGAATAAATCATATGGAATGAAAGTGCTTTAAAGTATACATCATAAGTCATACATCCACAATTACACATGGACATCAACAATGACACAATATAATTTGAAAAAAACAACTATGATATACTATTGCCACACTATACAAGAAGTATTTTAAACAATTCGATTCACTAGATCGAATCACATTCACCAATTAAATAAAACTGTTAATTATTTAAATGACACACAAGTATTAAAACATTTTGATTTACCTAATAATTTTATTTTCAATTAACTACTATAGAAAACCAAGATCATGGAATAGACAAACAAGCACATGAGATTGCAATGAATTGACCAGATTGCATTACCAATTGAGGCAAATATAAATAGAGAATAGAAGGTACCTGAATCTCCATGAAAAGAGGATAGGACTCCTTTACATGGAGTTGTGGCAAGTAATCTCCTAGAAACATAGCGTGAGGTGTTGATGGAAGTCAACACCTCTCAAAACGTCTCAACTACTTTGACAAGTTCAAAGGAACATGTGCAAATACGCCTAAGTATGATTAATACAAATGTGTATATGCCTAGGATTATTAAAGGTATACACCAACACCCCCCTTAAGCATAGCTTAGGTGAGTATTATGAAAAATAGGTCCCAACTATAAGCTTGGTGAGGTACCATGTACAATGCAAAAGAAAAATGAGTCCCGACCATGAAGCTTGATAAGGTACTCAAGTACGATGCAATCTCTCTAAAACTAGACAAAGATAGAAAACCTAGTGGGAAAAAACTATCCTCCAAAAAGAGATTATACAAGTGAAGAAATACTACTTCTTTTACTAAGTACAATAAAAGATTCCCCCCATAGGAGAGAAAATGATAGCATGTCTATGAGACCCCCTCATAATACATGTCCTACTATAGTGATGCTAGATAGTCGACAAAGGATGCAAATGTAGATCCAAGAACGCTGAACAATGTTCCTTCCCTTGGGAATAAATGAAACAATATGAAGATGCATGATATATTCCCATGTGAGAAGATGTATATATGATCTTGAATCATGCTGAAGCTGATCCAAAGATGATGGTGCCCATGTTGATGCCTTCAAAGAGTGCTCAGGTGTTCCCATGTCAATGCCAAAGGATGCCATAATCAAATCAGGTGCATGCCCAATAGATGAGGATGATGACGATCTAGAACCATGTGTAGGATGATGTAGAGCATGAATATCTGAAGAGTACAATGGAGATGTAGCTTCATCAAAACTATCATCGAAGAGAAGATGAATGTCCTTAATGTGTGCTTCCATGTCAGCAATGTGAGACTCTACAAACAAACAAGTGATGTAAGGTAGAAATCTATCCCAATCAGCCATGCTAGGAAGACTAATATCTTGTTGCAAAGAGGCACTGGAAGCTTTCAAAGAAGTGACTCTGGAATCTAATGAAGCAACAGTAGGAGTGATGACTTCTTCTATGCCACTGGAACATTCTATTTCTGTATCATGATTAGGGATGTGAGTTGTGATCAAAGTAGGATCATGTGGGAATGGAGAAACATTCAAGTCTCCATATATCTCCCAAATTTTGATCCATAATGCATGTGGACAGTCAATATCCATGATGGCATACAAAGTAGCATCTGGAATATGTAAACTGATTAGTCCAACAATGTGATCATGATGATTAAACCACTTAGCCTTCTGAGATTGTTTACCAGGTTCAGGGACAAGTCCATACAGATGAGGTATGAGATTATGGAACCTAAGGTGTTTCAAGATGCCTTGACACCATGACTTATAGTTTACCTTGTTTAGGTTGATTACAGAAGAGTGAGTTTCATATCCCATGATTAGAACAAGTTAATTCATCTAGACAAAAGAAAGTCAATACGTTAGGCAACCTAGATTAGTTAGATCCATAATTGAACTTTATGTAAAGTGGCACTTTATAAGTTGAGAGCGTGATTTTACTTAATTTCCCCCTTAAAGTGAACACTTTATAAAGTTAGTGGCTTGTGAAAAATGAACACACAAGATTTTCCCCCCCTTGATTATGTGTTTTCCCCCCAAATTGCTAATTACCCCTATTTGAACTTTATTTTAGTTCAAAGATTGCTAAAGACCTAGGTATAAACCCCCATATTTAAACATGAAAGTGACACTTTCTAATTTTAGTGCGTGTTGAAATATCTCTTTAGCTTGATTTCCCCCTTAAAGTGGCACATTAAGAAGTTCTTAGTGTTTTTTTAGACAATTACAATGTCTATTCTAACACTAACATTTGTAAAAGAACCTCTAATTTAAACTTTCCCCCCTTTGTGTATTTATTATATAGTGCATGTATTTTTTAGCATAACTAAAAAAAAAACTTTACAAGATAAAAAAAAATTGGATGCCCAAAACATACAAAGCCCTAATTAGGGCACGGGTAGGTTAGGGTAAAATTCCAACAATATGATTAGGAAATAACAAATAGGGGAAGGTGGCCAGATGAGGGCGATGGTTGGGTGTTTCAACAGGGCATTGTGAATGGTGACTTCCGTTGCTAGGCGCCAAGCTTTGAGAGAGCATTGTCGATGACGACTCCCGCTTGCTGCGTGTGTCCTGTGACCACACCGACTCTCGCCTGCTGTATGCACCCTATTTCGTGCTGCTATTTGGGATGTTTGTGGAGTCTACGTGTGAGAATCCCATGTGCCCTTGAAACTCCTCTATGGTGGCCTGAGTATGGGCGTTCTGGGGGCATTGTGATGGGCCCTTTTCTGTGGCCATTCCAACGATTCGACACAGCCCTCTGTGATGGTGTTAAGTGCACACCGACTCCACCCTTCTATGGGTGTTTGAACACAGTGATGCAGTCCTCTGTGGGTGTGGGGACACAGATGAGAGGGCACCCTTCAAGGCGCCTTTGAAGGGCGCTTTGATACCATGTAGAAAACTAAGATCATGGAGTAGACAAACAAGCACACGAGATTGTAATGAATCGACCAAATTGTATTACCAATTGAGGCAAATATAAATAGAGAATAGAAGGTACCCAAATCTCCATGAAAAGAGGATAGGACTCCTCTACATGGAGTTGTGGCGAGTAACCTCCCACAAACATAGCGCGAGGTGTTGATGCAAGTCGACACCTCTCAAAACGTCTCAACTACTTTGACAAGTTGAAAGGAACATGTGCAAATATGCCTAAGTATGATTAATACAAATGTGTATACGCCTAGGATTAAAGGTATACACCAACAATTATGATCTAATTGAATAATTTTACTATCCTAATTAACTTGGAACAAATCAAAAAACAATTATATAATCACTTTAATTATTATTTTTTCAAATATTTTTCTGACACATAAAATTAATCTCCTAACCAACTTAATCATTTTCCCTCAGCCTTTATCTTATAATAAATAACATTGAATTGAATGAAACTGAAAAAATCAAATTAAACACTCCCTTATCAAATTAAAGTTCAATTAAAGAAAAACAAATTAAATTGCACACTAAATAGCTAAATTAAAAATAAACAATTAGAGCAAGCAACAAAGCGAGACTAAGCATAAATATTAAATTTTCTTTCATTTCTTCTCATTTGCATGCTTAATCCATTATTTTCTAGGTTTGGAGAAAAAGAAGAAGGCGAAGAATCCCATGGAGGAGCCACAAAATCTCCTGGATGGATTCACTCCTTCCTTACAACCTCTTCTCCATAATTTATTTCTTATTCGTTTGAATTTTTATTGTAAAATCTATTTGTTCATTTATTTGGTTTATTTGTTCTCTGTTTTGAAATCCTAACCTATGTTTTAATTTATTTGAAATCCTAACAAAGTCCTAATATTTTTAAATTGTATTTTTGTATACATAAAACTAATAATACAACTGGTACAGAAAACTCAATACAACTAGTTCCACTTTGGTGATTGTGATATAAAAAAGTTTTCTAGAAAGGAAAAATATAAAATCTCTTTCAGTCAATATCCAAATCCCAAAGAAGTAAGAAAGTTTCCTCTTTGGCAATTTTATTTCCTTAGAAATAATCTATATATTGTTTCTTTTGAAAAACCTAATCCTTCCAATAAAGTTTGACAATTCCATATTATTGAGCAGCAGAGAGAACACGTAAAATGTCAACAATATTAAAAGAATGGGGAGAATACGTATCGTATGATTGCTATGCTAATTAAATACGGGAGTAGGTGAGTTGATCTTGAGAGAAGCATATGAAGTCGCCAAGTTACGTAACGATAAGAACAACGACTCTTGAAGTATATTATATTACAAGTTTTTCAGCAAAACGTTGGAGAAGGGAGATGTGTTTGTGTTTCCAAAGGCGCTGCTGCATTTCCAGCAGAATGTGGGGCATCAAAATGTAGTGGCCATAGTTGCATTGAGCAGCCAACTTCCCGGAGTTCAGGTGATCGCCAATTCTCTCTTTGCAGCAAATCCTCCTCTCCCCGATTCTGTATTGAGCAGAGCCTTCCGCATCACCCAAAAACTTGTGGATTACATTCAGGCCAAATTCACCTAAGATAAAAGGTAGATTTTGAAGCTGAATTTGTTGTGGTCTATTAAATAAAACAAAGAAGAGGAGACCGCCTTTCTCAAATCTTTTTCGATACCGTTGAATAAAAGTGTTTACTCCATATCCATATTGCCGTGCTGTCGGACTGCTTACTTAATATCCTTATTGCTGTGCGGTCGTACTATTCATTACATCTGTTTTCAACATGAGAATTATTAATTATATTTATAATTTTGATTTAAATTTTAATTATTTTTATAATTTTATCATATTTTTAAAAAGATGGTAATATAAGACCATATTATTGGTGAGAAAAGTTCATGCTACATGCATTTCTCATTTGGTTTGGAGTCACTTAAGACTTGTTAGTGAATGTGTTGTTTTGGTGTTTACTTTGAGAGACTCTAGTGCACAAATTGATTGAACTAAATCTTCTCCCAACCTCTTGTCTAATTTAACTCTTATGGTGTTGACCTAGCCTTAGTTTTACTCTTATCACCCTAGTAAGAATGGCCATTGTGATTCTATCTCCTAGATAAATCACTCATACAATCCTCTCTACCTTTGTTAACAGCAAGTTTCACTTTCCTCAAGTTGATAGAATTTGAAAATTTGACTGTTTCCCATCATCTTGCTTGTTTAAACCTTTCAGATTAACACACAAGATTGCATATTGAAAGGGAAGTTACAAATGAATTTTAATTATAATTGAGATATATGAAGGCACTCAAAAGAATTTTTGTATTAGAGAGTATGACTTGCATTAGCAAAGTATTCATTGCATCACATAGTCAAAATTTGAGTAATAATCTTTTTATACAAATTGTGAACAACAAACAAGGGGCTTGACTTGGGAACAAGGACTTGTCTAACACTTTAATGCTTGCATAGCAATCCCCCAAAAGTGTTCTTTAACATCACCTTGACCTCATTTCAGTTTTTACATAAAAATGAATATTTTGGGAAAAGACAATAGATAGAGAGGATTATAGCACGAATGACAAAATCATAGTAGGGAAGATCATAATTGCACCAGTGATCATGTTCAACTACTACACAATAGCTTGAGACATATCTACTTTGGGGGTAGCACCTCATACTTGAGTTCTATAGTTGAGAAACTATCCAAGACTGCAACACAAGTATGATCTTATCACTACCATACATAATGATCTCAGAAAAATCATAACCTCTATTTTAATTCAATATTTATTTGTCATGTTAGTGACTCAACTGATATATAATTCTATATATATAACAAATACTACTAAGGGTTTATGTGGCAAGATGTGTTGTGCGGTAGGTACAAGTAATGGGGAAGGTGGACTAGGTCTTAGGTACAGAGTGTTTCATCCTATAGTCTAAATGGGTGGGAAAGGATAAATTTATTAATTAAAATAAGATCAATTAACTTAATTTAAAATAAAGAAATAAATTATTAGTGTTATTTATGTGTGCATAATATTATTTCATTTTATTTATTTAATTGTTATTTCAAGAGGCATTATATAGTAGCATTAATGGGAAGAATGTTACCATGTACATAAAAATAAAACATAGTTGACATATTTTAAAAAATAAAAAAATAAGTTTTAAATTAAAAATATATAGCCAACATGGTTTTATAAAACAAATGCAAATAAAAATAAAGATGACATGAATAAAATAATGTATATATAGAGGAAAAGCACTAGGGTGATGCTCTCCCTCTTGCAGTTGACTACCGAAGACTTGTGAATAGAAGACATCATTTTATTGTACATATAATTATGTAAAATTTTTAAGCTGCATGTAAAGCAACCATTAGCTGATGTATTGTTTCATGTAATTTATAAATGCTAATGTACTTGCTTTGCTTTGAATAAAAAAATAAATTATGGAATTTTCGCAGTATTTTCTTTTATATTTAATCAAATTATATTTAGCATTCAACTATGGATGTTACACATGGTATCGGAGCTACTGGGTTCAACACTTGGACCTTGGAGATCATTGCAAAGTTTTCGCTAATTAGTAGATAAACTAACTTAAATATTGTTCTTGTGCGGAAATGGTAGGAAAAAGAACACGAAAATGGGCTAATAATACAAAATGAAAGAACTTTCCCAAAAATATTGTGAAGAAAGAATCCCCTCTTGAGAACAATGGATGAATAAGCTGTATTGGGTGGGACCAACTTAAAGACTCTTGCTGGCATGCTTAAGTGCATCCGTGTTGAGAGACATAAATGGATAGAGGCAATAGAGAAGTTGATTGCCCCCATAGTTGTAAAACTTAGTAAATCCTTCTCTCATCATGACATGCCCTTTGAGTGTGGTTGCAAACCCCCTGTTATGGGAAGGCAGGTGATGGTAGAGTACCTGCATGTACATCTACCCTCCCAATTTGTGTTAGTAGACTCTGACGGGGAAGAAGAATCCAAAGAAACTCCTTTATCAGATAGTGACATGTAGTCACATTTTAAAAAGATAAATTTTGTACTGAAACAAAGATGTTTTGAATGCTTCTATGTGAATAAAAAAAAGTTTTGGATTTCTGTAAAACAATGATGTTCATGAAAATTTATGAGCTTTTATATTATGTTCATGGAATTTTCATTTGGCAATTAAATGTTCCAAACTTAATATATATTACTATATGATTGATAGGTGTAGAAATGTACTAGTATGGTACACATAGATATAAATTTAGGAGGAAGTGAGGATGGATTGAATCTTGCAGAAAACCCTATGGCTAAATTAGACAAGATTTTGTCTATCTTAAATGAAACCAAGGAAAGGTTGGGTGTTTTAGAACAAGAGTTATGAGAGGATACTAGGAAAACACTAAAGAGTTTAATTCTGAGAAAGTGAAGAATAAAACTCATGAAAATAATTACCATAGTGAACTCAAGGAAAGTAATCAATATTCTAGAATCTAGAGTGAGGCGAAGTCTCATCTCACCCATGAATTAGCTAGGGATATGAAAAAAATTACACTACCTAAGTTTGATGGAATTGTAAGTGGGGATGCCACAGTGGCTTGGCTCACTGAGATGGAGAAATATTTTGAGATATGTAATTACTCTGAGATTACTAAGGCAGTCTAGGAGCCTATCAGTTAGCAGAAGAAGCATCCACTTGTTGAAAGAATAAGAAAATGGAACTAGGATTAAGTACTTTAACCCTAACCTGGGATCAGTTTGTGAGCATCTTTAGGAAAAGATGGCTACCCCAACTATATTTTGACCAGAAGTTGACTGACTTCTAGAACTTTTGTCAAGGGGATATGACTGTTAGAGAGTATTGGGAGAAGTTTACTAGGCTATTAAAATATGTACCCCGATATCAAACGAATGAGAGGTTTGGGATTTAAGGAAGTTCATTATGGGTTTAAATGCTCAGATAGGAAGAGAAGTGGATGTCTATGCACCCATGACCATGGATCACATTTTTGAGAAGGCCATTAAGCAGGAACAAAAACTCAAATCCATTTTTGCTTATCAGGATAAATCCCATAAAGGTATAACTGGAATAGTTCTTCCCCACCTTTCAAGAAGGTGGAAGCTAGGAAGGAAAAAGAAAGAAACAGGGAAAGAGGTTCAGAGATTACAAAAATGAACCTAGAGGATAAAAAAGATAATAACTCAAAGAAGAATGGTGATAATTCTAACATCTCTTTAGGTAAGAAAGGACCTCCAGGAGGATGTTTTACATGTGGTGGAGATCATCATGACAATCAATGCCCTATTAAGAATCAAGGAAACCCATATCATGGAAATCCTTTCCCATCTCAACAGATAGCTTTCTAGCAAATAATTCATGCATCATTGGATAACTGCCAAGTAGAGTACTAGATTACTCCAATTGAAATTACATGTACATTCTTTAGAATCCCAGTTTCTATTCTCATAGATATCTAGGAGCAACTGAGAATTTTGTAAACCCTAGAATACTTAATAAGATGCCTAGAAAAGATAGTTTCATGGTAAATTCTTTGACAGTAGAGTATGCAAATCAGTCAAGAGTTTGAGTAGAGCAATGTTTGTTTGAAGCTAGATTAAACCTATCGACCTTTTCCATAGAGGTCAATCTATATGTAGCACATCTAGGGTATTATGTTGTCATTTTAGGGATGAATTGGTTATGGAAACATAGAACAAAGGTTGAGTGTTTCTCTAAGTTAGTGGAGTGCCTAGATGACATTGGTAATGTCATCCTAATTCAAGGGATCTAACATGAAATAAAAATCAGGCAAATTTACGCTATGCAACTAAAGAGAGCAAGGCAAAAGGGCTGCCAAATGTTTGTGGTTAAGATGGAATAGTTAAATGAGGATGGAGAAGTGAGGGAAAAGTCTAAGGAATTCTAGGTAGAAACATACCCTTTTCTCCATGACTTTCGAGATGTATTTCCTGAAGACCTTTCGGGTCTGCCCCCAAAAAGGGATTTTGATTTTTCTATTGATATTATTCCTAGTTCTAAACCAGTGTCTAAAGAAATTTATCAAATGACCACCGTAGAACTTATGGAGCTGAAATCTCAGCTTTAGGAGTTGTTGGCTAAGGGGTTGATTAGACTCAGTGTATTACCATGGGGAGCCTCAACAATCTTTGTAAAGAAAAAGGTTGGAACCCTACCCCTTTGTATAGATTATCGTATGCTCAATAAAGAAATGATCAATAATAAGTATTCTTTACCTCGTATAGATGATCTCTTTGATCAAATGTGAGGAGCAACTGTGTTTTCTAAGATTGATTTGAGATCAGGTTATCACCAATTGAGGCTAAAAGATGAAGATATTCATAAAATTGCTTTTAAGACAAGGTATGGGCATTATGAGTTCACAGTCTTACCTTTTAGGTTGACCAATGCCCCAAAAAACTTCATGAATTTAATGAGCAGTGTCTTTAGAGATTGCTTAGACAATTTTTTTTGGTGTTTTTAGATGATATTCTTATCTATTCTCATAATGAGGAAGAGCATTTATAGTTCACTTGCAGATAGTTTTGCAACGACTCAAAGATCACAAACTTTATGGGAAGCTACCCAAATGCACTTTCTTCTAGAAGGAAGTGTAGTATTTAGGACACATTATTTCTATAGAGGGAATTGCAATAGACCTCTCAAAGATAAAGGCTATTTTGGAATGGCTTGCGCCTAAAAATATGCATGAAGTGCACAGTTTTATGGGATTGGCAAGATACTACAAGAAGTTTGTATTGAACTTTTGTAGAATTTCTCATCCCCTCACTTCCTTGCAAAGGAAGGGAAAATGGTTTGAATGGTTAGATAAGTGCAAAGATGCCTTCAATATCATCAAGGAGAAATTGACTTCGACACTGATTCTAAGAGTGCTAGACGTAGAGAGTCATTTTGTTGTTTTGAGCGATATTTTAGGAGAAGGGTTGGGTGGAGTAATAATGCAAGAAGGTCAAGTTGTGGCCTATGAATCAAGTAAGTTATGATCCTATGAGCAGATTATGCTCCCCATGATTTAGAACTAGCAGCAATTGTACATGCTCTCCAGGTATGGAGACATTACTTGTTGGGCAAGTGATTTGAACTAAAGTCTGACCATCAAGGTTTGAAGTACATCTTCACACAACCAATCCTTAATTCCCAATAAAGAAGATTGTTAGAGCTTATCTTTGATTATGATTTTTAGGATTAATTACATTAAAGATAAAGAAAATTGAGTGGCTGATGCCTTAAGCCATAGAAGGCATATTGCAGCAATGGTGACCATGCACTCTAATTTTTGAGCTCAAATACTAAAGAATTTAGCTGGAGATGAATATTATGAGCAGGTTTTGAAAGCTCTATCAGAAAATCCTTAAGATGCAAGGTATGAAGGGTTTTACTTTGAATCTAACATATTGCTAAGGTATAACTACCAAATTTATGTTCCAAATTAGGGAGATTTGAGAAGCATTGTGTGTCCGAAAGAAGCACATTCTATCCCATATTCAGGTCACCTTGGAGTGACAAAACTATTGGCTAATGTGAATCCATTGTATTTTTGGAAGGGAATGTAGAATGATGCTACAAGATTCATGGTAGGATGTCTAGAATGTTAGTGAGTTAAGGCTAAACATCAACATTTGGTAGGACTCTTGTATCCTCATGACATCCCTAAATGGAAATGACAGGTAATCAGTATGGATTTTGTCTAGGGATTGCCTATGTCACGTTATAAACATGATTCTATTCTTGTTGTGGTTCTAGATAAACTTTCTAAGGTATCCCATTTCATACTAGGGAACCTTACAGATGGGGCACCCACAATAGCCAGGAAATTCATGCAAGAATTTTTCAGATTGCCTGGAGTGTTTGAAAAGATAATCTCACATAGAGATGAATGGATGACCTTAAGGTTTTGGCAAACCTTGTTCTTAGCATTGGGAACACAATTGAATATAAGCTCAACTTATCATCTAGAGACAGATGGTCAAACTAAGAGAGTTAATCAAATAATGGAAGATTTGTTGTGGATGTATTGCTTGGACCAACAGTATAAGTGGGAAGAGCATCTTCCACTAGTTGAATTTGCATACAATAATTCTTATCATTCTGCAATTAAGATGGCTCCATTTGAAGCATTGCATGGAAGAAAGTGTCAAACTCCTATAAGCTGGGATGAGTTAGATGATAGGATTTTCTTTGGGCTAGAAATGCTATCAGAAATGGAAGAGCAAGTAAAGCTAATCAGGAAAAGATTGGCAGAAGCAAATGAAAGACATAAAAGGTATGTTGATAGCAAGTGTACACCCTAAAAATTTTTAGTAGGCGATAAAGTTCTCACATAGGAACTGAAGGTGGACCAAAAATACTCTTGTAGATGTTGGTAATAAAGATAGTAGTATATGTAATTTCTTATCAGGCCGCTTCTCTGTGAGGGGGCGAGAACCTATCTCAATGGTTTCTCCCAACACACAAAAGTATTTAAACCAAACTAATTTGTTTGTAATGAATGCCCATATCTAGGCAAAGACAAGATAATTTTATAGCAATAAGGTTTTAGAAAAGATACGAGCTCAAAACCATACCTCTGTAACACCAAATGAGAACTATGAACTCTTTCTTTTCACCCTTTCCTGCGAACCTACAGTTTGCTATCTCACTTAAGTTTCAAAGCTTATCTAACAAGAAAAAGAACTTCCATCGTGCCTCCAACACTCTCCTCCTAATTCTTTCAAATCCCCCTTCTGAGAATGAATGATCTTGTAATATATCCCTTCACCCAATGGCCCAAATAACTATTTTTAAGGTTTATCCTCCCATAAGGGTTTGCAGCTTCATGCCTGGAATCGAGCAGTGTGGAGCTATTGCTCCTCCCCACTCCTCCTTGGATTTAGGAGGGGTCAATGTGAATATCCTCCATCAAAAGAATGTCTTCATTCTAAGCTCTTTTTACTCTTAAGAATGTAATTAAATTTGAACTAAAGACTTATGTCTAAATCCAATAAGAATTAAGTGTCAATAAACTCAAACACAGAGTTGATGCATTTTGAATGCTTTTATTATGCATTCGACAGGAACAATATCAAATTACTATGCCGACCTCTCAGTTTGACAAGGCAAACAAAGAAAAACACAACCCCATCATTCATCAACGTGGAGGAAAAATTTGTCAACATGATGGTGGCAACCATATGAAATAAGAAAACAATCTTCCTCGCAAAAATATTACTAATGCAATTGACGACAAAAAGATTAGGACTTACTTTAAAATTGTTATAACTTCCAATGTGAGTGTGTGTGTGTTCCCTGATGGCATGTGGTTAATCACTTGTTTCTCACAATCTAATTCCGTCCCTTGAGTGATGCTTTCCCTCCTCATTTGGAGGGGGAAACTTTGTTCCTGCATACATCTTACATACACAATGCATAGTTAGTCCATTAATGTAAGAATAATAACTTTTAAATAATCAATTTCATCACATTTTCAAGAACATGAAATAAACTTATTTTTCTAAGCTATTATAACCTCATAATCATCATATTTATTTCACTTCTAACTAACTATTCTTGAAATAATAGATGAATTAAGTTTGTATAAAAATGGGGTGTAACAACTTTTATAGATCATTGTTGCAATTTGTATAGACATGTACTAGCCTAAAGGATGAATACAAGGAGTTCTTTGTGCATGTTCTTGAAGGATTTGATTCTTGCCATGTCCTTTATGTATTTTACCTATCATGATCCTTCTATATGAAGATCCTAAACCCATTGTGCATCTTAGGTGAGTGGTCCTTTGGACTTCTATGCCAACCTGTGTTGGTATAGTAGGTGCAAGTTAAGGTCTATCCACATAGTGAAGGTGGATTAGCTAATGGTTTGGTTTCCTTGGTCAAACCTCCTTATCAGCGTCATGATGCAATTTGAGAATGCCATGGGAAGTGAATTGCATGGAGATCAATGATTGGGTTTCTAGGAAAATCATGGAGTTTGAACCATTAGGAGTTTGACTAAATTGGTGGAGAGATAGTGCACTATACGATCTCCCTGAGGTATTTTAGAGCTCCCTTGTCAATAGTTTGAGTGGATCGCATATTGGGTTCAAGATCGACTGAATGATCACAAGTTGCATGGACTTGTAATAATTTTATGCGCCTTCAAACTCTTAATACTATTTTTACTATCCTAATTAACTTAGAACAAATCGACAAACGATTATTTAATCACTTTCATTATTATTTTTTAAAAATATATTTTTTTGACACTTATAAAATTAATCTCCTAACCAACTTAATAATTTTCCCTCAACCTTTATCTTATAATAAATAACATTAAATTGAATTAAACAAAAATAATAATTAAACACTCCATTATCAAATTAAAGTTCCATTAAATAAGAAAACAAATTAACTCATACACTAACTAACTAAATTAAAAATAAACAATTTTAAATATTACAATTTGAGGAACCAAAGGACACGAGACTAAGTATAAATATTAAATTTTATTTTCTTTCTTCTCATTTGAATGCTTAATCCTTTATTTTCTAGGTTTGGATAAGAAGAAGGTGAAGAATCCCATGGAGAAGCCACAAAATCTCATGGATATATTCACTCCTTCCTCTTAACCTCGTCCCATGGCAAACACACCCATGTGGGGAGGAGCCCCATGGCTCCCCCCACAATTGTAGCTTAAAGATACAACCTAGTAGGATGGGGTTACCCCCCACGACCTTACTATAGGTTGCGCCCAACACTATATTTGTTTCTATATTTTTTTATAACAAGAATTTCAATTATATGAAAAGAATTATATAAATATTTTAATTTTAGAAATTTTAACACTTTATATACATATATGCTCAGATAATAACAAGATTTTAAATTTTTTATATAACTATTTTTAGAATTATTAAAACAATGATTAAAAGCAACTGGATAAATCATTTTTTGAACTACAAGTAAAATATATATTTTATCTGTAAACTTTTCTTTTCTATTTCATAGCTTGCGTATAAAAAATGAGAATGTAAGAAAACCAAATCTATTTCATTTTGAGTTTCAAATACAACAAAGAATTCACTAAATGAATACTATTTTAACACAATCATCCAAATAAAAAGAATACTTCCTTTTCTCACTGTAACAATGATAAATATCTAAAACAAAAGAGCCTTTAATTTTTCAAATACAATGTACTATCTTTCCTAAACAAATTCCAAAGTGCCAAATAACGTGAATATGAATACAACCACATCCCTTACAATGAGGGTTTTACAATATCCTTAATGGCTCCAAAAGAGAGTTCCATGATTAAGTATGGTCTTCTTCAAAACAAGAATGCCTTCACATTAGACTTCAACAATTCACAAGAAGTTTCATCACTTACAAAGGAATGAATGAAGACTTTTTCTATTGGTTAGGATGTGTTGGGACCCACCCAATGCCCATGCAAGAAATTAAAGGTTTGGCAAGAGTTTCACCAATTTAACATTATCTCTTAGCTAATATTAAAAGGTAAGCTTCATGCTAAATGAGTTCATGAAAAATATTGAAGTGATAATAAAGTGATGGTTGGAGGGGAAAGATTAAAATAAGGTCACGGGTAAAATGAAATGGTACCATAGGATGAAATGAAAGTGAATAATATTAACTTTATGGTTAATATTAGAAGTGAAAATGGAGGTTGTAGGAAGGAGGATATGTACTTGTAAAATAAAATTAAATAAATTATAGTTGCATGCTTTAATAGAGATTTGATTTTTATTTATCCTTTTCCTTTTGTTTTCCATTTTCAATCTTTCCACAATATTATTTGTGATCTTCTTTCCATTTTGTTTCCCATTTTCATTCTTCCACTTGTTTTATGGGTGAAATTTTAAAGCTATGTCACACTTTTATGAAGGAAACAACCAACATTTATCTAACTTTTTAACTTGAATAACTACAAAGTGACGCATATGTTTTGAATTTTAAAATGATGTAAACTAATAAGATGTAGATTTTTTAGTTTTTTTTTATGTTTACATTTTAAAAAAAATTAAAAAATTATTTGAATGTAGTAGTTTATAAAATTGACACTATAATTTAGTTGCTGATAAAATGTTGAAAAATAAGGTTGAATGGGACATTGCACTTTATATAGGAAATTTCATTTATTTTCCTTGTATATTTTTTTATGTATTCATAACTCAAAGCTTTAGTGCATGGACTAATTTTTTTCCCAAATTGATAAATATATATTTTTAAATAAATATTGGAAGTTGTGTGTAATTAAAACATAACTGTTTCGATGGGACTTCAACTTTTGTCTTGATTATTTATCCAAATTAGGAAAAAAATTATATCATCTTGATAAGGAATCTCTCCTCTAGTGCATCATATTTTTTCAATTTTTTTTCATAAGATTTACTATTTTTCGTGAGGACAATCAACACCATATTTTTGTGCTGATGACCTACTTTTAGTAGAAATAAAAAATAAAATATAAACACTAATTGAAATACTTAAAAAATTATATTTTTACAAATTAGACTTATAGATCTACAAAAGGGTATTTTTAGATTATTTTAAAACCATTATTTACACGATTAGGAGTTGTTAGAACATCAATTTTTTCAAATAATTTCATGTTATTGGTAAATGAGCCCCAAAGTGATGCTTCATATGTTTTTAGTGGATGGTTCCAATTGGAAAAGTTGTGGTCTAGATCTAATTTATTTGGAATAAATCCAAATAGAACATAAGTTTCACCAAAGTTGACTTTTAGTTGGAAATACTTGAATTCATTTATGCTGATAAGTTGGCCCAAAGTGTTACACAACTTTGAACTTTTACCCTTACATATCCTTGTCTTTTCATCACCTTGTCGCATTTCTTTGTGACCTTGTCTCCTTTGCCTTTATCTTGATTGTTGTCATTCCCTTTTCCTTTCTCGATCCTTTTATCTTCTTATGATTGTTGATTTCTCCATTATGATTCCCTTATTTATCTTTTGTGCCTTGCCTTTTTTGTTTTGATTGTGCCTCATCCTGCTATGATGATGTAGAGGATTTGATCCATATTTAGTTACTACATATATATTACTATTAGGTTTGACTGCATCCATGTATCCTAATGTGGGTTCCAATCATGTATTTTTCCCTCTTCTTTGATTGTCCTTTACCCTCCTAGTTTCTTTTTTATTTTTGTTCTTTTACTCTTATCTTGTTGGACATTGTGGGCATTGTGTATTGTTTGCCTCTTAGTAAATAGTGCTTTCCCCTTTTACCTTGTGGTTTTTGTGACCATTGCAATATCCTTTGTAATCTCTTAGGGGCATATATTTATTGCTCTTTTTGTGGTCCCCTATATTTTTTATCCCTTGGGGCTATGACCCAAATATTCTCCTCTTTCATCACTTTGTCACTTAATCACTTGGGGGCATATAATGTTTTTTCCCCTAGTAATTCTATTATTTTTTCATCTCATGGGGGCATGACCCACATGTTCCCATGCTTCATCACTTTTTTCCTCTTTTCAAACATCAAAATCCTTGGCATTCCTTTTCCCCTTAACCATTAACACTTTTTTGTGTCATCTTCCACATGACTAGTGTGAGTATTGAGCTAGTAAAATTCTTTGGTGTATTCTTTCATAGATGAATCCCATTAGCATAGGTTTTGGAGCTTTTTGTGCACATCCATTGAGTAGTTGGTTGACATAAACTTACCCTTGAGATTCATCACCATGTGATCCCACGTTGAGATCTTTTTTCCCCTATGTACATGGTTCTTCTTGATTGAATTGTACCGCAAGGCAACATGCTCTTTCAACTTTGTGGGGGCATACTTCATATGCTTGGGGTCTTCTATGGATTTAAACTCGAAATAGTTCATCTCAATGATCTTGTCCAACAACTCTTTTGGATTTAAGTTTTTTGAGCAGCTAGGAGATTGAATCTCAATCTACTCCTTGCCTTCATGAAGGTTATGGAAAATCTATCTTTTATGCCCAGTTCATCCTTTGAAATTGCAACACCATCTTTACGAACTTTACATCTTGATCTCTAATTTATATGTTTTTATTCTTGCATTAATAGTTGTAATCCAAGCTAAGGAATCAATATTCATCCTTAACATTATAAACTATAAACATTAGTCCTAATTTAACAATATTCTTTATTTTTCAATCGCACAATACAACATATATTTTTATAATAAAATTGAGATTAATATCTTAACTCACTTTAACTTATTAAAAAAATTAGAAATAATAAGATTATAACATTATAACTTTAAAAATTATAAAAAGAAACAAAGTCTTAACATTTCAAAGTCTCTAGGAAAGTCAATAGGCTGGAAGGAAACCCTCAACCTACACAACAGTGTCATGAAGGGGAGCCTTTGGCAACTTAGAACTCTCAACAACACCTCACAAGTCAAAGATATTAGTAGGTTTGGGAAGTAAAATAGCATCGAGGATGGTGAGGGCCTTTGGAAGGAAGCTAGTAAGCACAATAGCATCATCAATGATTGGTACAACATGCAACAAAGAATGAGGGAAATGGAGAGGAAGCTAGAGGAAATCACCAACGATTTTGTTGAGTTCATCTCCTTCAACAAGAACACCATAAAGAACTTAGTCACAAGCCTTTTCATCCTTCAAAATGAGCCACAAAAGAGGAAACATAGTACCACAGTGGAGAGCCTTGCAAGGAGGACTCAAGTAAAAGTTGTTGATAAAACTAGGGTCATTGACATTGATGATGTCATGCTAGGGATCTCCTTCAAAGACCAGGTAAGCTTCAAGGCAAATGAATGGAAGGCTGTTTCAGGTTTGCAAATGCTAGCTGAGTAGAGCTAGTTGGTCTTTCTTCTATGCTCTTTTTTGTTTGTGGGTTGTTCTTTTGATATTCTATCTCGTTGTTGTTGTTTCTTTGATGATACTTGCTCTTGTAAGTCTCACACCTCGTGGGGCAAAACTCATGTACTTTGCTATGAAAAAAACACAATACAACTAGTTCAACTTTGGTGATTGTAATATAAAGAGGGACTGAAAATTAAAAAGAAGAAAATTATAACATTTATAACTTTAAAGATTATAAAGAATAACAAAGTCTTGTATTTTCGCTATGGAGAAAAGTCAATACAACTAGTTCCACTTTGGCGATTGTGATATAAAAAAGTTTTCTAGAAAGGAAAAATATAAAATATCAGAGTCTTTCAGTCAATATCCAAATCCCAAATAAGTAAGTTAAATACGTAAGAAATAAGAGAGTTTCCTCTTTTGGCAATTTTCTGACACTTGAATAATCTATATATTATTTCATTTGAAAAACCTAATCCTTCCATTAAAGTTTAACAATTCCATATTATTATTGAGCAGTAGAGATAACATAGAAAATGTCAACGATATTAAAAGAATGGTGAGAATACGTATTGGAGGACTTCAGATAACCATAGTAGGTGAGTTGATCTTCAAATAACCATATGAAGTCGCTGAGTTTCGGTATTGTTGCAAGACTTACGTACTCACTCCGACATAAAGATAAGAACAATAATTCTTGAAGTATAGTATATTACAAGGTGAGCTAAAATATATGCAGTCAAGATGAATGTTTCCTCGTGGAGCAGTTAAATATTTGCTTATATAAAAGGCAGATTCTGTAGCTGAATTTGTTGTGGTCTATTAAATAAAACAAAGAAGAGGAGACCGTCTTTCCCAAATATTTTTTGATACTGTTGAATAAAAGTGCTTACTACTTCATATCCTTATTGTCGTGTTGTCGTACTGCGTACTTAATATCCTTATTGCTATGCTGTTGTACTATCTGTAGCATCTGTTTTCAACATGAGAATTATTATTAACTAGCATTCACACCTTAGTGTGCAATGGATACGTTGAAAATGGATTTGGAAACGAGTTCTATGTGGATAAAATAAAACATTATTTTTCATATGGTAAACTTCAAGTATACATAGTTTGTAAAATTGAGTCGGCAAGAGCAATAAATAAGGGGGCATATTTGTAAGAGTAGCAAACATGAATTTTTTATTTGTTTCTAATATTAGTATTCCAAACAAAGGAGTATTTAGAATATTTACATTAATTTTTTGGGTCTGTTTTGAGTTGTTGAATCATGGTCACCATTTGAACATTGAAACCATGTAATGATGTGTGTTGTTGTTTTATAGTGGTAAGTAAGGTTTGAGTAGATGATTTGGACCAACACATACCAAGATCCACATTTTCATTGTAAAAGTACCATATCCTGATCTTTAATGTAGAGTTTTCCATTGGAATGCTTGACTATAACCTCAAGTCTATCACACAACGGAACACTTTTTGTCGCTATGTTTATGCAGTTAAGCTTAGTTTTGTAATCCCATGATGGGTAATGATTTTGTGTTCTAGGAAATGTCTCTTCAATTGTAGCCATGTTCTCTACTTGAAATTGAAAGGTGCTCTACTTCTCTCTTTTGCTTTGTCTCCTTCTCTCTTCCTATATTTGTCTCTGTACCTCTCTCTTTTTATCTATCTCTCTCTGTCTCTCTCCTTGTTTATCTCTATAGGTCTCTATATATATCTTTCTCGCTCTTCCCTCCACCTTCTCTTTCACACACTTCCTCTCTGTGAGATTTTTCTCTCCCTATGCTTCTCTCTCTCCTCTCTCTTAGATTTCTCACTCTACCTCTCTTTTTCTCTCTCTTTGTCTCGTCCTCTCTGTCTCTTTACCTCTCGCCTTTGCTCTATCTATTTCTCACTTCCTCTCTCTCTCTCTCTCTATATATATATAGATCTCTCTCTCTCTCTCTCTATCTCTTTTTTATCTTTTTGTCTTTCTATCTCTATCTCTCTCCCTTTTTATCTCTTTACCTCTCTCTCTATCCCTTTATCTATATCTCTCTATCCTTCTCTCTCTCTCTATCCCTTTATCTATATCTCTCTATCCTTCTCTCTCTCTGTATATATATATATATATCCTTCTCTATCCTTCTCTACTTGAAATTGAAAGGTACTCTCTCTCTCTCTCTCTCTCTCCTTGTTTATATCTCTAGGTCTCTCTCTCTATATATATCTTTGTCTCCCTCTTTAGTTCTCTATTCCTTTTTATCTCTCTCTATCTATATTTCCCTCCCCCTTCTCTCTCACACACTTCCTCTCTCTGAGATTTCTCTCTCCCTATGTTTCTCTTTCTCCTCTCTGAGATTTGTCACTCTACCTCTCTTTTTCTTTACCTCTTTATCTTGTCTCCTCTGTGTCTCTCTACCTCTCTTCTTTGCTCTATCTATTTCTCTCCTCTATATTTTGCTCTATCTATTTCTCCCTCCCTCTCTCTCTCTCTCTCCTACTTTATTTATCTTTCTCACTTCATCTCCCTCTCTCTTCATCTCTCTTCTTCTCTATCTCTCTTTCTCTCTCTATCTCTCTCCCTCTTTATTTCTTTACATCTCTCTCTATCCCTCTATCTATATCTCTTTTTGTCTTTCTCTATTTTCACTCTATCTTTATCTCTCCCCCTTTTTATCGCTTTACCTCTCTCTATCCCTCTATCTATATCTCTCTCCATCCTTCTCTATCTTTGTACCTCTCTCCCTCTCTCTCTCTCTCTATATATATATATACTTGTTTCTTTTTGTCTTTCTCTATTTTCACTCTCTATTTATCTCTCCCCTTTTATCTCTTTACCTCTCTCTATCCCTCTCTATCTTTGTACCTATCTATATATATATCTCTATCCTTCTCTATCTTTGTACCTATCTATATCTTTCTCTCCTCTATCTTTGTACCTCTCTCTCCTTCTCTATCTTTGTATCCATATTCTCTACTTGAAATTGAAAGGCACTCTCTCTCTCTCTCTCTCTCTCTCTCTCCTTGTTTATATCTCTAGGTCTCTCTCTCTCTATATATATATATCCCCCTGTCTCCCTCTTTAGTTCTCTATTTCTTTTTTATCTCTCTCTCTATCTGTATTTCCCTCCCCCTTCTCTCTCACACACTTCCTCTCTCTAAGATTTCTCTCTCCCTATATTTCTCTCTCCTCTCTGAGATTTGTCACTCTACCTCTCTTTTTAACTATCTCTTTATCTTGTCTCCTCTCTATCTCTGCCTCTCTTCTTTGCTCTATCTATTTCTCTCCTCTATCTTTTTCTCTATCTATTTCTCCCTCTCTCCCATCTCTCTCTCTCTCTCTATTTATATCTCTTTTGTCTTTCTCTATTTTAACTCTCAATCTTTATCTCCCCCCTCTTTATCGCTTTAGTTCTCTCTATCCCTCTATCTATATCTCTCTCTATCCTTCTCTATCATTGTACCTCTCTCTCCCTCTTTATCTCTTTGCCTCTCTCTCTCTTTCTATGTATATATGCACACACACACACATATATATATGTATATATACATATATACATATATATATATACATATACATATTTATTCTCTCTATCTCTCTCCCTCTTTATCTTTTTACCTCTTTATATCCCTCTCTATCTTTGTACCTATCTACATATCTCTTTCTATCATTCTCTATCATTTTACCTATCTATATCTCTCTCCTCTATCTTTGTAGCCATATTCTCTACTTGAAATTTAAAGGTTCTCTACATCTCTCTTTACCTATCTTTCTCTCTTCCTATCTTTATCTCTCTACCTCTCTTTTCCTCTATCTCTCTATCCCTGTTTATCTCTCTAGGTCTCTCTATATATCTTTGTCTATATGTAAATTAAATATTAAATTGAATAAAAAATATATATAAATCTTATATATAAAATATTTAACTATAATATACAATATATAATGTATATAAATATTGAAAATATTTTAAACATATATAAATATTGAAATTAAACATTAAATATTATATAGAATATAATATATATAATGATGAATATTATAGATTTTATATCACTCTATGTTTATTAGAGAGAGAGAGAGAGGAGGAGGGAGAGAGACCATCAAAATAAGAGAGGGTGGAACAACGAAAGAGGAAGAGAGAGGAGAGGTAGAGAGATAAAGAGGGAGGGAGAGCTCTCTCTCTCTCTCTATATATATATATATAGATTTTTCTCTTTTTGTCTTTCTCTATTTTCACTCTCTCTATCTCTCTTTTACTCTCTCTTTCTCTCTTCCTCTCTATCTCTCTCCATGTTTATATCTCTAGGTATCTATATATATTTGTGTCTCCCTATCTAGATCTCTATTTTTTTTTATCTCTATGTCTCTATTTCCTTGCCCTTTCTCTCTCACACATGTCCTCTCTCTGAGATTTCTCTCTCCCTATGTTTGTCTCTCTCCTCTCTCTGAGATTTCTCACTCTACCTCTCCTTTTCTCTATCTTTTTGTCTCACCATCTCACTATCGCTCTACCTCTCTTCTTTGCTCTATCTATTTCTCTCTTCCTCTATTTTTTGTGAGCTCTCTCTCTCTCTCTCTCTATTTTCACTCTCTCTCTCTCTACTGTATATGCTAAAAATTGGATAACAAACTAAGAACATAATGATCCTAATCCAATAGTTGCATAACACAAGAGATAATCAAAATGTGCAAGAACTTAAATTAAACAATAATACAAGTTACCACAAACAATTTCTATCCCTTGACGTGTTGAGATGTTGGTTTCTCATGATTCTTGCAACATAACTTTACTTTTTTGTGTGATGATAATGGCTTGTTTAAGGCTATATTTATAGACTTTCAATGATGGAGGGAAGAAGATTTGATTTTGGAGATAAGATTGTTTTTTTATTTTTTTGATAAAAGAGGAAATAAAACAAGTGAAAGATAAGATTTGAAAGAAGATAAGGTATTTGATTTTTTGTTTTAAAGGAAATAAATCCTAAAAAAGATGTGAGGGATAACTGATGCATTTATCTAATTAAATTAATTAATTAGATACACATGAGTTCAATTTTGGAAAGAAATCAAGAAGATGTTATTAGGATTTTATTAATTAAATAAATATTTTATTTATTTAATTAATGTTGGATTTATCTAATTAAATAAATAAATTATATATATATATATATAATTAGCACTAGGAGAATGAAGGGATTAATTAAATAATTGTGTTAGGAAGTGGGGATAATTTGACTTAATTAAATAATTAATAATTATTTATTTAATGTGGTAAAATAAGAGAGTGAGTGATGGTAAAGTTGGAGTCAATTTTAGGTGTCTACATCTATCTCTATCCCTCTTTATCTCTTTACCTCTTTACCTCTCTCTAACCCTCTATCTATATATATCTCTCTATATCCTTCTCTATCATTATACCTTTCTTTCTATCCTTCTCTATCTTTGTACCTATCTAGATATCTCTCTATATCCTTCTCTGTCTATATCTCTCTCTCCATCTCTATCTTTGTACCTCTTTCTCTGTTTTATATATATATATATATATCTTTTTTTCTCCTTTTGTCTTTCTCTTTCTATATATCTCTCTCCTTCTCTATCTTTGTACCCCTCTCTTTCTCTCTCTTTTTTCTCTTTTGGTCTTTCTCTATTTTCACTCTCTCTATCTCTATCTCTCTATCTTTCTTTGAATCATGGTATGCATAGACCTTATCTCAAGGGATAGTGTTTGGATGGTGGAAGCAATGGTTCTGAGATTTTAGTCTGTGAGACAAGGAAACCATTCCCAGTTTCATGTTGAAAGGAATTATCAACTCAGCAATTCAGGAGAATGTGCCAAGTCATGAAAGTATGGATTGGTAGTTCAAGCTGCCAATGCCAGTAGACACTTAGCATCCCTTTTCACGATATGCAACATTAAATGACTAGATCCTTTAAAAGTTGGAGAGGATGTTGAGCCTTAATTATGAAGCGCTAGAAGCTTTGAAAGGGAGCTCATGCCAAATGAACACAACGGGAAATGTATCCTCTAATCCCCTAGCAGAAACCACTTTTCAAATCTCCTCAGAACTGTTTGTACAAAACATTTAAAGTCCTTCATAATTTTGTTTGAGAAGATCGATAGGGTGGAAACCCAAACAAAAATTTGAATTTAATGGTAAGATCATGGCAGACCTTATTCTTTCACATTGCACTTTGAAGGACAATGAGTAAATGTAGAGAGGACAAAGTGAAGGAAGACATAAATGGCCATATGAGCCAAATCAGGAAAGACTTGATATCCATTGATAACAACTTGGGAACACTCTTAATGAGGGATGCCACTCCAAAGATGTCAGGTTGGCATTGGGGATAAAAGGAATGATTATCAACCACCTTACTTATATATCAATAGCCACCAAAGTGGCTAACCATTATGAACTAACTCCTCTAGATCATGCAGTGCATTTTATCTATCTAGCTTTATTTGGTGTGTTTTCTATTTGTAGGTATGCCGATGGAAAATTATAATGCCAATAGATGCCTACTCTTTCTAGCCATGCCATGGGAGCTGGAGTTTAGAGGGCACGTTCAAATAATAGATCTAAATCAAGTGTTTGAGACCGACTGCACTATGGTGCAGTTTTCTATCAGAAATGTTTGTGGCTAGAAATGGATTTAGGGAATAGAAGATAGAATAGTGTATTGGTCAGATATAGTGTCAACTCTACTTTCAAACATAATGGATATAGTCCAAGATAGACATTATGTCCATGCCATTGCAATGGGTTTGGTCGTTGACTATCTATACAACCTAGACAGGTGGAGACACGCTCTGCAAGGATATGATCTAAATAAGGGAGAAGCAATGGTGGGAGGCCTTTTCCCAATCAACATGTTGATGTTTATTTTTGTATATGGTCACCAACAATGGGAGATTCTAAGAATGTGAGATTGACTCTCAGAATAACCTCTAGATTTTAAAGAAGCCGGTTCTTCTCTAGGGTTTGTGGGAAAAGGGAAGAAAAGGAAACAAGATTACAGATACAATATAAAAAAACTTCCTAAGGCGATGTGCCAATAATATGTTTTGATTCCAAAATAAGCATAGTGACTAAATCCATTAAAATCTCTGCCAAGTTAAAGAGCAATATGCATGATTAACATAAATAGAATATGTAATAGATTTATATTCAAAGGTTGAACTTAAAGATCTTGAATGAAAGACCCAGAAAACATCATAAAATGCAAAAAATAGAGACTTATTTTCATTAATAGCTCAAACAAAGTACATAAGGCAAAGAATATGCATAGATTCATAATGTTTCCCTTTCTTGAAAGATAACTATAAAGGCTAATGACATATATCTGGTCTAACATCACAAAGTCTCTTAGCATATATTTCCTTCTATATATCTATATATCTCTTTCATTACAAACTCCCCTATTTATAGCATAAAGATGAGGCTCCAGACTCTAGCGGTAGCTCAGACTCTCCAACCGCCCAAAAAATAGAGCTGGCGTCAACTGGAGCTACCGTTAGTGGCCCACGTGCTGAAGATTTCCTTGGATTCAATTAATATGTTGGATTCTCCCACTCATTCCCTACATTCCTATTGATTGACAGGCACGTTAAATATGACTCAAACTCTCAATGCTTCTATCAATGCTGTTGAGACAAGTGGCACCTCTCACAGTCTTCAAAAAGACTCCAAAATACATATGTGGCACTTTGACACTTTCTAGGTGAAGCCTTTTCCAAATAATCCCTTAATTGCATGCCGTGCTGACACTTGGCACTTTCTGGTGCTTCCATAATTAATAAAAAGGATTAGCTTCTCTATACACATGGCGGGTTCCACCTGTTTCAAACTAGGATACATGGTACCTTCGCACTCCTTCACAAAGCTTCACCAAAACCTTTCCTTCAAACATCCACTATGCCAACATGTGGTGTCGTCGGCAACTTCTATTATCCTTACAGCTTGGGTCCCACCATAGACATGCATCACCTTACGACCCAAAAGACTTAACAAAAGGGGCCCATACACAAAGACACATGGCAAGCAGGTGGGCTTTTAAGATACCTTCACAAAAAGTTTTCCTTGAATCTTCACCATGTCGACACATGGCCCAGTCTATCAAGACTCAAAACCTTAAAAGCAAACATGTAGGTGCAGACATGTGTAATCTTCTTTGGGGCTCTTTGAGTGCTATAGTTGAACTGAATGATGACACTTGACACGTTCAACAGATACAGACCTAGCCACATGGCGACTCCATGATTCTTCTAAGTTTCTTTACCCCTTCGCATCTTCAAAATCCTACTGCTATGACGTGTAGCATCTGCGCAGGTTTGAAACTTATAAAACACTGATACTTAGTCAATTTCATAGTCGTTTATAAATGGAAACACTGGAAATAAAGACAAAACAAAATGTAGAGTTTTAACTCTACAGTTCTTGGCGACACACTTGGGACTCTATGCCTGCATAAAGAGAACCCCAAAATATTGCAAAAAGATACAAAAAATCAAAATTGTACTACCACAGAAAAATAAGCAGTTAAAGCTTTTGTAATCCGGCCTAGTACCTAGACCACTCTAAATCTGACAAACTCTTTCTCTTTTGTAGAGCTTGGAAAGTTAAATCTAGGCCAATGATATCCTTATGAGATAAAGTTTGCAGGATCTGAACCACTGTATGCAATTGGAACTCCAACTAAGCCATTGGAAGCAAGACTAACTCTACCTCCTTGACATCTAATGAATCACTCAGACTCTGGAAAATAGTTTGATCATTTTGCTTTAATAGAAGTAGTATCTTTATTTGGTCTGTCATCAAGACCATTCTATTATCAAGGAAAGGAGATGGGAGTCCCATATGCACCAATTTTTCTATATGCCCCTTCATACCTTTGACACCTTCTTTCAATTTGTTCAAGAGGGTCTTGCATCTTGTTGCAACCTCATTGCAACTCAGAACTTCATTGGTTCTCTCTGTTATAGTCATCCTGTCACTGACCCCTGCTGCCAGCAAGGCTTCATCTGAGGCATCATAAAACTTTTGTAATAAAAGCTGAGAATCTGAGACCCTTACAGAAACATAGGACAAAGTAGCCTCTACTAAAGATTCAACTTTCTCACAAAGTTGCTGGGCATTCAAAAGAAGTCTAAGAGCAGGCTTCAGTTGTGTGGTCCCTCATTTGAGATCCTTTTCCATGAAGACACATAAAGTTCTTTCACCATTTACAGAACTCTAGTGTTTTAAGGCCTTTGACTTAGTTCAATAGTCAATTGCTTCAGCTTCTCTTTCTCGGCCATGTATTGTGCTTGATAAACATTGCTCTGGTCCTGTTCTTTCTTAAGACTTTCTTGAAGATATGACACTTCCTGGGCCTTTCTTTTCTACAAGAACTTTCTCTTGCTCAAGTGCACTTGCAATGGCCTTTGCTTGTGTCAATTCGGCTTGTAAGGCTATGACCCTCGCCTGTGATGCTTGGAACACCTGCAATGACACAGTAGACTGGATATCTTTGTTTAATTTATCAATTTCCAAGTCCTTAGCCTTTATTTCAGTAGAAAGGTGATTAATGGTGGCCTTTGTATTGGTTAGATCTGCTTTTGCCTTCTGTAGCTTCCTAGTCACTTTCAAATAATTTGTTGTTACAGCTGTAGAGGTTTTGTTCATTAACTCCACCTTGTCCTCAGGCCTGAACCAGGTTAGGTCCATGGCTACTGCATTCATAGTGTAATCTTTTGGTTTCATCTGCTCCAGAGGCTTGATTAGATTGGGGCTCATGTGCATGATGGTCAGAGATTGTTGAATTGGATCAAAAAGTGTTTTCATTTATGGGGTGGCAGGGTTTTTGATGTCCTTCATTTTCTTCTTTTCTCTTCTGGATTCCATTACTTTCTTGGCAGCCTCTGCTTGGCTTTGAAAATTAGGGGGAGAAGCAATTAGTCCACCAACAAAGGGATAACATTGTGGGAGACCATAGGGTATGGTGGCGATCTGTTGGCTGGGGTCTGGTTGGGCAAAGGCTCTTCTTGGCATGGTTAGAGAGAGCATAGGTAAACTAAGAGCCTGTGATATTGACAAAATTGATGAGTTGAAAGGGGGGGAAAAGGATTGCAAAGGCACAACAGAGGTGGCAGGAGGCGTGAAAGTATAGGGCATTTGGGTTGCCACCCCTAATGAAGAAGAAGACTGAGAAGGAGAAAGGGAGGAGGAATACTTACCTGTGGTGCTGCCTTTGTTGCAAGAACTTGTTGCTGTAAGCCTTCCATAATATCTTCTTCTTCTTCTTCTTCTTCTTCTTCCTCTTGTAATTTCATCTTTCATTTCTTCTTTAGAGCATTTTCTACTGTGTCCTTAGGATCTTCCTCCTCCATTGCTTCTTGCATTGAAATGAGTGATTGTTTTAAAATGGCCACTCCAAGTCCCCCAGATGTCGAAGCTATTTGGGTCTCATGAGACGATTGTTGTACAACTTTCTGCTACTTGATGACACTGAGAGGTTGTGGCCAAGTGGTTCTTGGAACTTGTTCAGCGGTTTCCTCTTTTTCCTCTATCTCCTCTTCGCGGCTCAAAAGTTTGCTTGTGTCAGGGCTTGAGACAGGAGTCATATGATCCTCATCCCATAACCTCTCCCACTCTTCATTAGTTGCAACTTTCCCGAAGGTGGTAGTAATCTCAACAACCTCCTGCTTGTATTTCCAATAGGTTGATATTTTCTCAGGAGTCTAATCTTTATTTATCAAAGTCTACCTTAGACCATGGGTCATATTCTTCTTAGGGTCATACTCTTGAATGACAGTGTAAAATGTCTCCCATGGCTTGGGATCTGCAATAGGCACATCTGTCAATTCCACATAGACATCCAGAGTATCCTTCTTTGGTGACCTCCTCTATTCCCAAAATGGCCGACTCTCATGAATGAAGACTGCATGAACATTATTTTTTACAATCCAAGATGCTAAGAAACTGTCTGGATCATAATTCCATTGATCTTGTACCATCAAGAGTCTATAATTTGCTAGCTTGTTCTGCAAAAGATAGTCAGTTTCTTTCCTCTTTATTATGATTCCTCCCTTGGTCCAAGGGGTATCATAAAATTTCTTCTTTCTCTTCTTACTCCCAAAGTTATTATCAATTATTGGCAATTGGCGGGCTACCTCCAAGACTATGACCCTGGGAGTTAAGACTTTTGGAAGCATGAATGGTTCCCTGACAAAGCCATGAAGTCTTACTATGGTGAAATGGGCCCCAAAGAAATAATCACAAGGGACTTTGGAATTTACCAGAAAACCCCTTATCCTATCAGTCATTCTATTCTCAATACCCTCATAGTACAATTGCTCAAAAATGGGTGCTACAAAACACTCTGCAAACTAGTATGGGTTTGAGGTTTCTGAAAGAATGTGGGTCCATGCAGACACATGAATAGTTTTTTTACTATCTACCTCTGGGTCATACATATCTAGCTGCATATACTGCTGAAAAAAATGGTAATTCTGATATAAAATTAAATGGAAGAGATATGCTGAGTACTTGAAAGTCTACATGTTAGCAAAATTGGATAGTTGTTTAACCAAGGCCTATGAAATATGCTCTGCAAAGTCAAATTTGTATTGTGTGGCTTTATCAATTGTCTTGAGCCTGGAAATAGCTGCTAATTGCTAATCGTATACATTGGCGTCCTCGTCTTGGCCAAAAATGAAGGCCAACATGGAGCAAGCATCCTGCACATCTGAGGTGAACCGGAGTCGAGATAAAGGCAATGCAGGCAACTGGGTGTTGTCATCATCTAGACACAACTCTACATTTAGGAACCCAAGCTTTGTGCGTACACTCTGCCATATGCTCTGCATTCTGGGTATATCATAGAAACGGGCATCTCAGTCATGGTATAGACCTAACATGTCCCAAATAGTCTTAGGAGTGATCTAGAGCATAAAGTTGTTTCTCTAAATTGTTGAAGCTTTAGTGTTGAAAAGGGTTGCGCACAGCTGGACCAACTCGGGATAAGAATGAACAACAGGGACCACAAATTGGGCCAATTAAGAGGTCCAAATTCTCATGCCAAAAGTCTTAGATTCACCTTTCTTTGCTCATAGGAGAAATCTTGCATGCGTCCCCTCTCTTAGGTTTTTCAAATTCTTTACAGTCTGAGGGTTGAAAATCCCATCGGCATAATCTTCCACCAGTAAAGGGTCGACTGCTTTTCTCTTCTCTAAGGCTTTGGTCCTTGGCCAGTTGACTCTTGGCTGATGTGTATGGCTTGCTTTTCTTCCATTTCTCTAGTAAATCAAATAGACTCTTTTGTTCAGACCCTTTAGCAGATTGTTCCTCTTCCATTTCTGTACTTCTTCTTAGCTCAACCTTGACACAAGACTTCTGGGCTCTAAAAACTTAAATCTTGAATCACTATTACGGTCGGAATCCACAATGAAGGCTCTGCAATGAATGAGTGTTTTGGGGGCATCCTCCTATGTGGTGTTCCTAAGACACTTTTTCTCCTCTCTTATTTTTATTGTTTACATTCTTTAGTGATTCTACCTAGTTGGCAGATGACGAAAACAAATAAATATTGATAAGAACCGTGTGTCCCTTCAGCAAGAAAAGAAAAAATGGACCTAGTCCATATTTGAAGATGGGGTTGATATATATATCTGATGCTTGACTAGTAGAATCACTCTGTTTGATGTATCATTTTGTGCTATCTCTTGTAATAAACATTTTTGCAATACTCTCAATTTGCTCTGTACACTTTGGATGGTTTTGTATGTCACCTTGTTGTTACACTTGGTTCTGAGATACTTGCAGTCTAACCCAATAGCTATACTCGGTTCTAAACCCACAAGTGTAGCCTTGGTCTTTGATGTGATCTTACATATAATTTATGCATATCTTTTATGATTTGATTTGGTTTTTATCTTAGAGTAATATTTTCTAACCAAAGCTTATATCTTGTTGATTATCTTAGCAAATCTTATCAATGTGTTTGTGGGAACATTCAACGATCATGGCACATGTCACCTCTGGGGGGATGGGCTTTGTGAAAGCTCTTGTTCCCTTACGTGTTTTCACTCTACCTTAATGTGCTTGATACCAACAAGCGACATCAACCACCTTAAGGTGGGGGCATATATAATGGTATCTGTCTAATTATCTGTACACTGACAAAGTGTGTGTGAAAGCCCTCATCATGAGGCAGGATGGTGTATCTCTTGAGCTAGTGCATATTCTTTTATACAAAGCCCTTCTGTGGAAGGCGGGATGGTGTACCTCTTGAGCTAGTGCACATCCTTTTATACAATGTTCTCTATAGAGGAAAGGATGGATCTCAAGTCATCCACCCTTAAGCATGTCTTTAGCGGTTGTGGTAGCATAGCTCAACCATCAGGTGTGTTTGGTGTGTTTTAGATGGTTGGAGTTAGTAATAAGCTCCTTCCTATCGCTCGTGTTTGTTGTGTATAAGACGTATAGTGTGCTTATGGCATATTATGTGGCGCTCGTTTATTTCCTATGTTTTTTGCGTGTCTTCCCTACATGTCTTGCATGTTTTATATGTGTCTTGTGTGTTTCGATGGCGGCGCATACAATGATGACCTCCCTCTGCATTGCTTAGTTAGAGATATATATGTATGTATTTGCTTAATCATGTCTTCTCTCAATGTATTCTTCGTGTATTGTGTGATTTCTCTCATGTCTTGTCCGTGTTTTGCATGCTTCTTACTATCTTCATTGTGTCGTGCATGTCTTCCATGTGTTTTCTAGTGCTTACTTGAGATTGGGGCCTAGAAATAGTCCTCCAACCTTTGGGTATGCCTTAGCTCTATGTGCTTCATATTTTTGATGTGTTTGATGTGCTTCAATTGTACTTTAATGCATGCATGGAATCGTAAGATCATACATACATTAAAGTGGGGTTAAATGTTATGGAGTAAAAAGTATCTATTTGCCTTTTTACCTCCTATTTTAGCTCCTAGGTCCCCTCATTTACATTATGCAAGTTTAATACTCATCCCAGAGAAATTTCCCTTGAAACCAATGCTAAATGGGACATAGGGGCCCATTCTATTCCTTAATCAAGACCAAATTAGAGCCTTGGGACTTGGGCACCCGCGCCCAAGTCCAACCTAATTTATTGGGATGAAAATTAATGTATGTCAACTTGGGCCCTCTTAAAAGGTTTCCCTTAGTTGGCCTCTTCAATTTAATTTATGAATGTTAGTGGGAAAACATATATAAGAGAGATTATGACTTCATTTTATACCTAGATCGATAACATGAACTTGTGATATTGAGCTAAGGGATTTCAAGGCATTCATTGTGTTGCAGAGCATAATTGTGTTGTTATTGTGTTTGTTTGTTGTAGATTTGGCTTCATCAATCTATCTCCTCATGATTTGAAGGATCTTCATCTCCGTGAGTGCTTCACCTCTAAGTTGACATCTATTTGTGTTTCAATCATTTTATTTCATCATTGCTTTGTCCTTTACCCTCCATTAGGCATGCACTCTAACTAACAACGGTGTTGGAAGACTTGAATGTCATTCTGGGGCTTGGCCAAGGAAAGCTCCTAAACACCACAACCCCCCTAACCCCTCTCTTTGTGGTTATAGGTTACAGATGCAGGATTTAGAGAAGTGTAGGTGTAGTGAAGCAATTCAGAGGATAAAGATTCAAGATCTAGAGAAAACTTGTTGATATTTTACCCTACTGGAGTAGGGCACTCATCCCATAGTCCTCCCGACAGGATTTATCCTGAACTTAGGCGCTGAACATCATCCAACACATCTCACTATTCTGGATTTGTAGAAAAGTTTCCCTATCAGACTTGGGCACCCACCCCGTAGTCTACAAAGTTGTCAAATCCAGAAATCCAACTCTTGGTATGTTTCTACCCCTTCCTAAATGTCTTTTTGTTCGATTATCTATAGCATTTTTTTGTCTGTACCTGATTTAATTATAGTTAGGGTTTGAGGCTTACTTGATCTAGGGTTTGACAAATCTATCAATCTAATCTATCTTTCCATATCATTCTTGAGTACACCAACCTATAGCTGAGTCCCCATTCATCTATAGTGACTTGGCTTGGTTGTTGTCATTGAGTGTTATTGTGAAAGGAGGGTTTGATTAGATATACCTTAACACTACTTTATCCCTTTCCCACTTTTCATACATAACACCAATTAAACTTGTAGGTTTTGGCCATGTCTAACTTGATGACCATACTGGGCTCCTTGCCAATTGTTGATGTATAAAATTGTGTAGGTTCCAACACCAACATGGGAAGTTTCAAGAATGTGGGACTTGCTACTTGAAACAACCTCCAAAATTTAAAGAAGCTGGCTCTTCTTTATCTTAAATGGGTTTTGAGGAAAAGGGTAAGAGGCTAACAGGATTACAGATACAATTTAAGTAAAAACTATCTATGGCGATGCGCCTGAGTAAAAGTGTTTCCTTCAAATTAAGCACAGTGAAACTATCCTCAAGATTCAGTTATATTAAAGAGCAGATGCTGCATGATTAACATAAACAGATGAAATAAATATAATCAAAGGCTCACAATCAGGCACTTTGCAATGACACAGATAATATCAACCAAGGCACAGAAGAGAGCTCTTCTCATTAATTTTCCAGCAATATAGAAGGCACAGATACATGTATAGGTACATTAAATTTCTAATCAAGAATAACAAAATAAAGGCAAAATGATATCAACTGGTCACAGCAAAAGTCTCTGACTTCTTTCTTAAATCTCTGACAGAAAAATATCTCTATTTGTATTCTCTATATGTCTAAATCTATCTAAAAAACTCCTGATCTATTACAAATATTACATATTTATAGCCTAAGATCTGACTATAGATTGTCTGAAACAATCGAATCCTAACGACCCAACAGAACTAAAGATAACTGGAAGTCTCCGGTAGTTACGATCCTTCAAATCTGCAACAATCTTTTCCTTCTTGCAAGCTCATTGGCTGAGGCAAAATATGTGGCACACCTCCTTCCATTAAGGGATAGACATATGGCAAGACCCACATATTTGAAACTTGGAACATATTGTGACAGATGGCAGCGTCCGCAGTAAAATGAGAAACTCCTTTGTTTCTCAGGAATGAATAGGAAAATGACACTTGTCGTGTGCCGTAGCATTTAGAAACATATACGTGTCTTCCTCCGCAAAGCCCTCCAAAATGTGTCTTTATTCTCGGGTGAACTCCGCTGGTGACAACTGTCACAACCCGCATCAATTTAGAAAGAAACATATTAATAATGGGGCCCACAGCTTCAGTGCTGCATTAACTTGAAAAGAGAAAACTGGTACAGGTGGCATCTTCCGCATGCACAATAATAAACATGTGGCGGCACCCGTATCACTACTTGAAACATTATGAAACATTTGAAACTCCTGCGGAAGCTGACACTTGGTGGGTTCCACATCACTTTAGAAACTTTAAGTTACTCACCAGAAAGGGTCATAAACAAAACTACTTTACCTCCGCATCCACCACATGGTGTTCTCTGCACTCTTAAAATTGAAACAGAATATGGTCCACCATTTACTTTTCAAAAAATAACATGATGCAGAAAGCAACACGCGGCAGTCTCCGCGTCACTTAAAAGGGACACAGGGTGCGCTACGTACAAAACTTGAAACTTTAGGGGCTGCCCCTGCTTCCACCATGTGGAAACCTCCGTAGCAAAGCTGAAACTTAAAACATATGAAACAATTTACTACGTGGTGCGCTCCATACAAAAGTTATAATTAGAAACAAATACCGTGGCTTGAAACTGTGGCTCGACACTTGGTGGCTTCCGCATTAAGCATAAGAAACCCGCACAGTGAACACTTTGAAACATGCATAGAAACAAAAAGAAACCCGTGGACTCACTGTGAACGATACAAAATGTAGAGTTTTACACTCTACAGTTCTTGGTGACCAATAGGACCTCTGAGCCTGCTCGGAGAGAACCCAAAACTGGCAAAAATATATGTATTTAAAATACAACACAGAGTCACAAATTCTGCAATGCCATCTGATAAACAAACCATTCTGAATCGGAGAGTCCTTATCTACTCTATAAATCTTGAAAAGAAAAATCAAGATTAATTATATCCTTGTGGGAAAATGTTTGCAAAATCTAGACCACTACCTTTAACTGAAACTCCAGCTGGGCCATAGGTATCAAAACAGCTTCCACCTCTTTAACTGATGAAGAATCACTCAAACCTTGAAAAATTGTTTCATCATTTTGCTTGTTCAAGAGCAGGGCCTTGATACCATCAATCATTAATACCGTGTTATTATTTGGGAATGGTGAAGGAAGCTCTAGTTGCACCAAATCCTCTATATGTTTCTTCATGTCCTTCACTCCTTTCACTGTATTCAGGAGTTCTTGGCAATTCGTAGCTGCACAGTTGCAACTCATAACCTCATTTACCTTTTTAGTAGTGACCATTCTGTCATTAATACCTACTACTGATAGAGTCTCATCTGTTGTATCATATAATTTCTTCAATAAAAGCTAAGAGTCAGAAACCCTCAGTGAAACAGTAGACAAAGTGGCCTATACTGAGGCTTCAACCTTCTCACACAGTTGCTGAGTATTTAACAAAAATATTAAAGATGGTCTTAGCTGAATAATCTCCTTAGAGATTCTTTTCCATACTGAAACATAAATCTCTTTCACCAAATTCAAAACTCCAGCATTCTGTGGCCTATTAGCTAACTCAATAGTTAGCTGCTTCATTTTTTGTTGCTCTGCTAGGAGTTGTGCCTGAATTGCACCATTAGCATTCTGCTCACTCAATAACTTCTATTGAAATTGTGTGGCCTGCTGCAACTTCTCTTGATATTTCTTTTCCAAAGTAGACTTCGCTTGTCTCAATACAGTCACTACAGCCTTTTCTTGTGCTAGCTCAAACTTAAGAGAAGCATTCTGGGCCTGTGTAGCCTGATGTATCTGACAAGAAACAAATTTTGTAACTGTTTGTTCAGATTCTCAATCTCATTCTTCTTGGATTGAACTTCCTCAACCAGGTTGCTACTATTCACCTTCTCCTGAGCTAAATCATTCTCTACTTTTTGCAACTTCTTGGATACCTTCAGATAGTTAGTTGCAACAGCAGTTGTAGTCTCATTTAGTAGCTTGACCCTATCTTGTGGCCTGAAAAGAGACATATCCATAGCTAAAACATTCATTGAATAGTCTTGGGACTGCATCTATTCATTAGGTTTCACCACATTTGGAGATAAATGTGTGACTGTCAGTTGTTGTTGAATGGGGTCAAAAAGTGACCTCATGTGTGGCACATCAAGGCTCTTATTTTCCTTCTTTCTCTTCTTATCCATTCTAGCTTCTCTAGCCCTTTTTGTTGTGTCTGCTTGGGCTTGGAATGTAGGAGGTGAAGCAATGTATCCCCCAGCAAAGGGATGGCCTTGAGGTAGGCCATAGGGAATAGCCAATAATTGTTGGCTAGGAGAAACTTGAGGAGGGGTTCTTTTTGGCATAGATGGAGAAAAGAGTGGTAATGAAATGGCTTGTGAAGACATGGCCTGTGAACTGGCAATTGGGGCAATGGATGACGAAAGCATAGCAGAAGTGGCAGGGAGTATAAATGCTTGGCTAATTGAGATTGCCACTCCTATAGTAGAAGAAAGAGATAGAGAAGAAAAGGGAGAAGAAACACTTACTTGAGCGACCAAAGAGGTGATTGGAAGTTGCTGCTGTTGTGGCTCAATTTCTTCCTCTGACTCCTCTTGCGGGTGCAGTTTCCTATGTTTCCTAGGTCTCTCTCCTGTTTCTTCCTCTGTTTCTTTCTCTACCACATTCACCACCACTGGTGGTTGTGAAGGAACAAATCTTGGACCTCCAGATGCTAAATCTTCTTGAGTTCCTATACTTGGTGATGAGACCACACCCTTTTGTTTCTCTAGGGTGCTGAGGGATTGGGGCCAGGAAGATACAGGAGCAGCAGATGAGGCCTGTCCTGTCTCTTGCATCGTGTGGGCTGACTCAGTCTCTTCCTCTGATTCTTCCCCCTTCTTCTGAATTTTACTTGTGTCAAGGCTAGAAATTGGGGAGGGATGCCACTCATCCCAGATTGACTCCCATTTCTCATCTGTGTCAATATTCCCAAAAGAATGTGTTAATTCTGAAATTTGTTGCCTATACTTCCAATAGGCTTCAATCTTCTCTGGCTTCCAATCTTGGGCCTTTCATGACTTCTTTAGACCAACAGACAGCCTTATCTTAGGGTCATAAACTTTTTCTTTAACATAAAAATTTTCCCATGGCCTAGGCCCTTCATAGGGCAAATCAGCTAGTTCAACTGTATATAGGTCTGGGTTGTCCTCTTTAGGATTCCTTCTATCCTCACAGAATGGCCGATCCTCATGTACCATTTTAGCACGGACCTTGTTGTTCCTAATCCAGGAGTCCTGAAAACTATCTGGGTCATACTTCCATTTATCTTCAATGATGAAGAAACCAAGGGCAGCTAGCTTTCTTAGCAAAAGGTGCTCTACATCTCTAACCTTGAGTGCCATATTTTTCTTGACCCATGGGATATGATACATCTTCTTTTTCTTTTTCTCGTGGCCAAACTCATTATCAACCACAGACACCTGCCGAGTCACCTCTAAGAATGCAACCCTAGGGGTTAATATTTTAGGTAACAACATGGGCTCTTCATTGAAACCATGGACTTTGGTTATGGTATTGTGTGCCCCAAAGAAATAATCACAGGGAATTAGGCAGTTGGCCATAAATCCCCTTATACCTTGTGTCAATCTATGCTCTACAGGCTCAGGGCTTAATTGGCAAAAAGTAGGGGCAACAAAAAGTTCCCAAAACTCATATGGGTCGTAGGATTCAGATAATACATGTGTCCATGTAGACATAGGAATAGTTCTATTTTGACCAAAATATGGGTCATACATATTCAATTGCATATGTTGTACGAAAAGATCATGGTTTTGATATAGCATTAGATGGAATAGATAAGTAGAATACCTGAAGACTTGCTTGGACTTGAAATTCACGAGCTGATCAATCATGGTGTTAGCAATTTTCTCTGAGAAATCCAGCCAGTATTCTTGTGATTTGTCTACAGTCTTAAATCTGAAAATGATAGCTATTTGCCAGTCATGGACTGTGTTGTCCTCTTTCATCCCAAAAATTAAGGCTATCATTGACAGTGCCTCTTGAACATTTTGATTGAATTGTACCCTCCCAGTGGGCAGTGTGGGCATTTGGGTGTTATCATCTCCCAACTGCATCTTTGAATTGAGGAACCTAACTTTGTTGATTACATTGGCCCATGTATTTTGCATTTTAGCAACAGTTGGGAATGTGGCTGTTCTATCATGTTGCAGGGCTAGCATGTCCCTGATGGCCTTGGGCGTAATATGTACCATGAAAGGGCCCTGTTGTATGGTATTTGATGGTGCATGAAATAGCTCTGCGCATAACTCAATTAGCTCGGGACACAGGTGTACACTCAGAAACAGGAACTGTGCCAACCGCGAGGTCCATATTCTCATACCAAAAGTTTCAGATTGCCCATTTTTTGCCTTTTGAATACACCTCTGATGTGCCCATTCCCTGAGAGTCTTGGTATTCTTTTGAAGGGTCGTATCAAAAATTCCATCTGCATAATCCTTCACCTTCACTGGGTCAACAAAATACCCTACCTCAGGAACCCTCATTCTCGAATAGGATCTCCTTGGTTGCGCGGGCACTAAAGCATATGATTTGCTACTCAACAACTTATCAATCGACTCATAAATTCCCAGTCCCTCTTGAGGAGACTATGTTTCAGACATCTCTGTATCTGTGGGGAGAATGCGGTAAGCTTTGACACAGGAAAGGATGAAACTAGTTAACAAGAATGACACACAGCTAAAAGGCGCTTGCTAGGGACAAACTTGGATGCAACAGTGATCCAAATTAGAGAGATAGAAACAACCGAGAGCTATAGTTAAGATTTAACACTAATTCATTTGGGGCTTTACGGAGGTAATCAACGACACATCATATCTTATAAATGGCATTAACACCGAGAACAATTAGTGTATTTGTTTGAAATCTGCATGGGACGGAGTGTCAGATATGTTACGAAAGTGGCTTATTTTTCCTAAAAAGTGTGTACTTCTGGGGGATTTGGGGATCGTTAAACAACCTTAATAAATGCAAGACCAAAAGAGAAGGGGTTTTGCGCTGCTGACACGTGTTCACCAAATACTTATTGAAAAGAAAAGTGGGAAAAGAAAGCAGGAAAACATGAAAGCAAGAAAAGGAAAGAAACTAACTAACTATGGTACATAAGAGCCCTTGCTTAAATGAAATGTTTCAGATAGATCCCATTTATAGGAATCTCTTCAGGTTCCCCATCCATGGTCTCTAGTTCAAATGAATTTTGTTGCTTGTAGGAACAAATTTTGTAAGGACCCATCCATAATGATTCAAATTTGTTGTGTCGACCTGGCTTGGCAACTCTCTCATCCCATTTCAATACCAGTGAGCCAACCTCAAAAATGAGATTTAAAGTCCTCTTATAAAAACAATCCTTTACCATTTTCTAATGTTTCATTAGTGACTCATGTGCCTTCTCTCTTTTCTCTTGCACTTCCAACAACTCAGCCAGTCTAACTTGCATGGGGCCATTTTCTTCAATCTCTATCTGTTTCAGCAATTGCAAAGCATGGATCTCTAAGCTCAGTGGCATTACCGTTGGTTTACCATAAACTAATTCATAGGGAGACATTTTAGTCACTTGCTTTGGTGTGATCTTGTCAACCCATAGTACTGTGTTAAGTAGTTTATGCCACTCTCTGTGATAATTGGTCCCTATCCTCTTAATGAGTCTGATTAGGTTCTTGTTAGTGGACTCTACCAGACCATTACCTTGAGGGTAATAATTTGAAGAAGTCTTCAAATAAATCCCATTCCTTAGTGCAAACTTAGATATCTTTGTTCCCAAAAATGCTTTAGCATTATCTGATATAATGGTACGAGGAGGACCAAACCGAGCAGTTATGCCTTCTAGAAAGTCTAAAATGACCTTTTCTGTTGCCTCTTTGAGTGGTACTGCTTCACTCCATCTGGTAAAGTAATCTATGGCTGTGAGGATCCATTTGTGTCCCATACTTGACACTGGATTGATCATTCCAATAAAATCCAAACCCCATTGAGCAAAGGGTTCATCCACAACTATGGGGCTTAGAGGCATTGCTACATTTCTCCTTTTTCCTTTATAAAACTGACAAGCCTAGCATTCTTTAACCAGCTGATAGCAATCTGAAAACAGAGTGGGCCAGAAATATCCTACTTGAATCACTTTGATTGCAGTGGTCCTTGCTGAAAAGTGTCCACCTGAGGTTCCATGGTGTAATTCATGTAGTATTCTTTGAGCTTCATCTTTCTCTATACATCTTAGAAGTATACCATCAACATTTCTTCTCAATAGAATATGGTCAATTAGTACAAAATGGGCCCCTTGCTGCCTATAGTATCTTCTCTTATCATGGGAGAGCTCATTTGGGAAAATCCCATGCTTCATAAATTGTATTCTATTTTTGACCCAAGAGTCTTGATCAACCTCTTGGATTTTCAAAACATTCTCACTTTCTGTTTCTTCAATCATTATCCTCTCCATGTCTTGAGTCATATATTAGCACAATCCTTTTCCTCTAACTAACTTGGTGGGTCTCACTTCTACACCATACTCCAGAATCTTTATGATCCAAATGGCTCTTTTCTCAGTGATCTCACCCTCCATCATATATTCTCTTACACTAGGATGAGCCACTAGTATCAGGATTTTTTTTCCTGTTACCATATGTTTGAATTTTTTAAGAGCTTTTACCATGGCATATGCCTGCTTCTCCACAAAATTATATCTAGATTCATTCTTTGAGAGTTCTGGAGAAAAAGGCTATTGGGTGTTCTCCTTCTTGCTAATCATCCTTCTGAGTTAAAACAACAGCGATACTGAATTCTCCCCCATACACATACATTATGAAAGATTTAGAAAAGTCTAGGTTTCTGAGTATTGGGGCTGATGAAATAGCTTTCTTGACTTCCTCAAAAGCCTGTCTTCCTTCTATAGTCCATTTGAAAACCAAATCCTTTTTAAGCAACATTGTCATTGGTCTAATTAGTCCTGCAAAATTAGATATGAATTGGCTAACAAAGTTGATTTTCCCAAGAAAGGATGGAACTGCTTTCTTATTGACTAGTAGAGATAGGTTCATTATGGTAGTGACTCTTTCTGGATCAATAGAGACCCCTTTCTTTGACACTATATGCCCTAGAAGCTTACCCTGAGGTACTGAAAAGATACATTTCTTGGGATTCAGAGATATTCCAAACTCTTGGCATTTCTTAAAAACAGCCTCTAAATGGTCAAAATGATCTACAACATTTTTAGAAAAAATAGTGAGGTCATCTAGGTAGATCAGAATGATTTTATTTATAAGTTCCCCAAATGCCACATCCATTGCACGCTGAAAAGTAGCTCCAACATTTGAAAGGCCAAAAGGCATTTTAGCATATGCAAATGTTCCCCACTTTGTAGTGAATGTAGTTTTATGTTGGTCTTCATCAGCCAACCAAATCTGATTGTATCCAGAGAAGCCATCCAGCAAGGAAAAACTCTCTGATCCAGCCATAGTCTATAAAATTTGTTCCATAGAGGGCAGGGGATAATGGTCTTTCAAAGATGCTCTATTCAGATCCCTGAAATCTACATAGAGTCTTATGTCACCATTCTTTTTTCTTACAGGCACTAAGTTTGATACCCAGGTTGAATGCTTAATTAGAAAAATAATCTTGGATTCTAGGAGCTTCTACAGCTCATCCACCATTAAAGGTTCAATTCTAGGATTCACTGGCCTTTGCTTCTGTCTAACTGGTTTAGATCCTTCAGTAAGCTCTATGGTGTGCTGGATGATATCTCTATTATAACCATGGAGGTCCTCATAGGTCCAAGCAATCACCCTATCATATTTTTCACACAAATCAATCAGCCTTTCCCTTTCTTGTTGGGTTGTAGAATTGCCAACCTTCAATTTTCTTCCTTCACTAACTTGAATCTTAGAAGAATCTTCCCTATTTGCTTGAAACCTCCTCTTCTCCAGGCTTGCATCTTCTGGGTCAAACACATTTTCCAGGGTAATCAGCCCTTTAGGGAGTTTATTTGATTTCAACTGGATGATTTGGTCACCATATGCTTCCTCAATTTTGGGGTGTAATTGATCAACAAACTCACCTGATTGTTGTAAGAATGAGAGTACTTGGAAATCATTATCAAAAACTTGTCAATTTTGGTCATTATTTAGAATAGTTGGTCTCACTATAACTTTGGCTAACTCATTGTTGAGTAATAGATCAGTTGTTGGATCAAACTGTGAACCAATCTGTGCCATTCTATCTGCTTTAGAGTTTTGGGCTCGAGGAACCACTTCTATATTAAAAGCCTCAAAATCATCTATTAGGTCCCAAATTCTGTGCCTATAGGATCTCATTCTTACATTTTTGGCTATGGCCTTTTCTCTGATTTATTTCACCACTAGTTCTGAATCTCCTCTTACTATCAGATTCTTTACTCCTTTTTTTTTTGCCAACATGAGTCCATGCACCAAGGATTCATACTCAGCATCATTATTGGTACATGCAAACTGAAAGCGAATGGATCTTAGAATTTTCTCACCATTTGGGGCAGTAAGGTAAATTCCTGCACCAGCACCACTTTGACTTCTAGCCCCATCAAAATTTAGAGTCCAGATTTTTGAGTTTCTTTCAGATTCTTGACTCTGTGAGGTTTCTTTCCTTAAAACACTAGGGATTTCTTGGTCTTCTTAAAAAATGACATAAGTGCCTAGACCTATAGAGTCATAATTTTCATAGGGATCACTCTGCATCATAGTCAACAACTGATTATTCTCTTCTTCCTGTTGGTCATGTTCAATCCAGTCACCTAACTCTTCAACAAAGATTCTCTCCTCTTTATTCAACATAGCATGGGCTGCTTCTAATTTTGGGGTTGGTTCATTTGTGATATGGTCTTTGGATAATGGTTCTGACAGTATTTTCATCTTTGTCCCATATTTGGTTCTCAGAATGAGGTGTGACCAATCTAGTGACATGTAACCTCCTATCTTGGCTGTGAAATCTCTGGATAAGCATAGACCAAATACAGGGGGAATATCTATGACTACCACATCCTAATTTACAATTATATTAGGGCAAGTATATAGTTGCAATGGAAGTTGTTTAATTTTCCCTATTGTTTGCACATATTTCCCATCCAACTGCATGATCCCTCTTGTAAGTGGCTCATATTTTATCTTCAAAGCATCTGCTATTTGCTTTGGCATTACTGTAGTACTGGCCCCAGAGTCTATCATTTCATTATGCAGTAATTTCTTCCCAACTATTAGAGTCAAATAAAAGGGATCTGGTTTAGATTTACCTACCTCAGGTGCATTGTTTAACAGGGCTATTGTCTGCAGAGGTACAATATCTTTGAGTTGTAGCTTCCCTTTATCAGTAGTTCCTCCTTTAGCACCAGTATGTTTAGGGACTTCTTGGCCTTGCAGAGCTTCCTGCAACAATGTCTTCTGCTCAGGGATAGCTAACATATCCCAAATTGATACATGTCCTGGTGTTCTTTTCAGCTGATCCACCACGTTCACAGGTCCTAATGCTTGGATCTTTGAGTAATAAGGGTACCTTGTCTTTTCTAGAACTTATCCTGAGGCTACTTGATTCTACACAGGCTGAGGCATTTCTTGTCTAGAGACTGTGTTCTGATGATTTTGAAATGGAGGAGCTCCCATGATCCCATTATTAGTGACTTCAGGTTGCTCCATCATTCTCCTCTTTGATCTGGTATAATAGTATGATTGCACCAATGGTTTCTTGGAAGTAGATGCCTCATTCAGAAACATTGAATCTTCCTCTTCAATCCATGAAAATAGAGCATGCTCAGGAGCTATTTCCTCTTCCTGTTGTATGGACATCCCTTGCATCTGGGCCACCATGACCGCATTTTGAACACCAGGAGACTGATATGGTGGAGCATTAGAAGTTGAAAATTGTCCTTCTAATCCTCTCTGTTTTGCTATCTTTTGCTATAAATTTCCTCTGGGAGGGTCTCTGGGCATATGGGCATTGTTGCAGGGGAAGCACCAAGCATTTGTGCCATCTGCAAAATTATTTTTCCCTAGAACGATTTCCTTGTTGGGATTAGGAGGAACAGTTTGTAAAGATGTAGGGACTGTAAGCAACTAGTTTGAAGGTTGAGGATTATCTTGCCTCTGAGGGCCTTGATATTGATTTAGCTGAAAGGGAGGTCTATTTCCTTGGTAACCTTGATAAGGGGGCTTTGGATAGGGATTTTGTTGTCTCTTTAAATTAATTATCTCATTTGAGAAGGTCCTTAAAATGTTCTTGACATCATCCATTTCAGATGGTTGAGCAGAGGTGGTTGCCTTAGCAGGTTGTTGAGGAAAGGAATACATAGACACAGGTGGAGCTGTATGATTAGGAGTTTCTTGTGGCAAAGGTAAGGTAATTTCTAGGAACATGGGCATAGGGGGCAATTTTCCAACATCTATCAAGTTATTTTCAGCCTTGACTACCAACTCATATGCTTCTGGTAGTGTCTGACCTCCAAGAGACTGAATCATCACTGATACATCTGTGTTTAAAGCTTTAAGGTAAAAAATAATAGCCATACCTGGTAATGGTCTTGCTGTAGCAGGAATTCTATCCCAAGTCTTTTGAGATCTTGAGTTGAAATAAGTCATGGCCTCCTGTGGTGCCCTTTTGATAGTGATCAATTGTTGCAGCAAAGAAGATTTATCACCCTTTTTTTAAAATCTTGCAAAGAAAGCGTCACCAAGTTGATCCCATGTGGATATTATGTTTGGAGTAAGAGATCTATACTAGTCCAGAGCCTTTCCTTTAAAAGAGGTTGCTAACAATCTTATGGCCACATTCTGTTGAGTGATAACATGTACTGCACATACATCAGATACATCCTGCAGATGCTCTTCAGGTGTCTTGAAATGTTCCCCACTGAACTTAGGTAGAGCCTTCAGAGCATTGACTGGAATAGCATCCCAAGTTGCTGGTGGTACTGGGAGAATTAGAGGACTATCGGTGTTCCAATTTGCATAGTTCCTTAGGGCTACAAGTGCTCCCATATTTACTCTTTGTGCTGCTGTAAACTGATTCACTCTTTTTCTTGGAGTAGCTACTAATGGTGGTAAAAGAATGCATGGGTTAGCAGCAGACTGAGCTCTTGTTGTAGGTCGACAGCTCTGGCTACTGATTACTCTCTGGCTCATATGACCTCGACAGAAACTTAAAAAAAGGTCCCATCGGGAGTGCCAAAAACTGTTGATGTATAAAACTGCGCAGGTTCCAACACCAATATGGAAAGTTTCAAGAATGTGGGACTTGCTACTTGAAACAACCTCCATAATTTAAAGAAGCTAGCTCTTCTTTATCTTAAATAGGTTCTGAGGAAAAGGGTAAGAGGCTAATAGGATTACAGATACAATTTAAGAAAAAACTATCTATGGTGATGCGCTTGAGTAAAAGTGTTTCCTTCAAATTAAGCACAGTGAAACGATCCTCAAGATTCAGTTATATTAAAGAGCAGATGCTGCATGATTAACATAAACAGATGAAATGAATATAATCAAAGGCTCACAATCAGATACTTTGCAATGACACAGATAATATCAACCAAGGCACAGAAGAGAGCTCTTCTCATTAATTTTCCAGCAACATAGAAGGCACAGATACATGCACAGGTACATTAACTTTCTAATCAAGAATAACAAAATAAAGGCAAAATGATATCAACTAGTCACAGCAAAAGTCTTCGACTTCTTTCTTAAATCTCTGACAGAAAAATATCTTTATCTATATTCTCTATATGTCTAAATCTATCTAAAAACTCCTAATCTATTACAAATATTAATATTTATAACCTAAGATCTGACTATAGATTGTCTGAAACAACCGAATCCTAACGGCCCAACGGAACTGAAGATAATCGGAATTCTCCAACAGTTACGATCCTTCAAATCTGCAACAGTCTTTTCCTTCCTGCAAGCTCATTGGCTGAGGAAAAATATGTGGCACACCTCCTTCCATTAAGGGACAGACACATGGTGAGACCCGCATATTTGAAACTTGGAACATATTGTGACAGATGGCAGCGTTCGCAGCAAAATGAGAAACTCCTTTATTTCTCAGGAATGAATAGGAAAATGACACTTGTTATGTGCCGCAACATTCAGAAACATATACGTGTCTTCCTCCGCAAAGCCCTCCAAAATGTGTCTTTATGCTCGGGTGAACTCCACTGGTGACAACTGTCGCAACCTGCATCAATTTAGAAACAAACATATTAATAATGGGACCCACAGCTTCAACGCTACATTAACTTCAAAAGAGAAAATTGGGACAGGTGGCATCTTCCGCGTGCACAATAATAAACACGTGGCGGCACCTGCATCACTACTTGAAACATTATGAAACATTTGAAACTCCCGCAGAAGCTGACATTTGGCAGGTTTCGCATCACTTTAGAAACTTTAAGTTACTTGCTAGAAAGGGTCATAAACAAAACTACTTTACCTCTGCGTCCACCACGTGGTGTTCTCCGCACTCTTAAAACTGAAACAGACTGTGGCCCACCATTTACTTTTCAAAAAATAACATGATGCAAAAAGCAACACGCGGTAGCCTCTGCGTTACTTAAAAGGGACACATGGCGCACAAAACTTGAAACTTTAGGGGCTACCCCCACTTCCACCACGTGGCAACCTCCGTAGCAAAGCTGAAACTTAAAACATATGAAACAATTTACTATGTGGTGCGCTCTGCACAAAAGTTATAATTGGAAACAAATACTGTGGCTTGAAACTGGGGCTTGACACTTGGCGGCTTCCACATTAAGCATAAGAAACCCGCACATCAAACACTTTGAAACATGCATAGAAACAAAAAGAAACCCGTGGACTCGCTGCAACTGATACAAAATGTAGAGTTTTACACTCTACACCAATCTTAAGAGAATGAAAGATTTCGTGTGTCAAGATGAAACCTCCTCCTATTTCCTTCCCTGGTAGAAAACCCCATTATTCTTCTGATATAATTTTTGGGAGGATAGTAGCCAATCTGATGGTTGCTGCTTTAGAGATCACTTTATAGATGAAATTAGACAAAGAGATAGGTCTAAAGTCATCAAATGAGAGAGGAGTTTTGACCTTAGGGATGAGCGTGATACTGGTATTCTTCATCTCCTTAAGTACCTTCATGAATTTTCTTGATTCTTCTATTGCTAGGAAGACATCTCTACCTACTACCTTCCAATATTTTTGAAAGAAAGTGCCCAACCAACCATCTGGTCCTGGTGCTTTATCTCTTGGCATGGAGAAGACAATCGATTTTAATTCATCCATTGTAAAGTCCTTCATTAAATCTTTGTTTTGCTCTTCTGAGATTACTTTGGGAAGATTCGAAGCCAACTCTACTCCTTGGTGTGAGGTATAATCCCTGGAAAGGAGGCGTTTTTAAAACTCCTTTGCTTATTCTTTGATTTCAACGATAATGTTTGTTTCCATACCATTACTTTTCCTAATATTAAAAATGGAATTGTGGCTGCATCTGATTTTTGATGAAATATGGAAAAAAGAAGTGTTTATGTTGCCATCTTTCAACCAAGTCTCTCTAGACTTTTGTTGCCAAAATTCTTCCTCCCTAAGTAAGATCTCTTCAAGTTCATCCCTTAGCCTTTTCTCCTTCTCATACCTATCTTTGTCCATACCAAACTGGATGAATTCCTGTGATGAAACCCTGATTTCTTGGAGGATTCTTGATTTTTCTTTGAAGATATTGTTAAAATGCTCTCTATTCCACACTTTGATTTTCATTTTTACAAAACTTAGCTTTGTCATTAGTTGGAACATTCTTGATCCCCTTATGCATGGAGCTTCCTACCACCACTCTTGGATCCTAGAAAAGAAGTTAGGATCTCTTAACCACATCTCTTGGAACTTGAAATAGCTCATGTGAGACTTATTAACCTCGCCAATATTTAAACTCAATGGGAAATGATCCGAACCAGTAAAGGGGAGAATTTATGTTGAGTAGATCAAATTTCCTTGCATACACTAAGATGAAATAAGAAATCTATCCAACTTTTCTGCTATTTGCAAGAAATCTTTATGTCTGTTGGTCTAGGTAAACTTGCCATTTGCTGTCCTATAGTCTATCAAGTTATTACTATCAATAAAAACTTTGAAATCTCTCTGTGCTCTAGACGGATGAGAAATGCCATCCTTTTTCTCCGAGTCATCCACAACAACATTGAAATCACCTCCCAAAATCACCATGTCATTTTTTAAAATTCTTAGAAGCCTACTGATATGAGACCATAGTGACTATTTTTGGCTGGTACCAATCGGTCCATAAATACACATAATCCATAAATTTGAAGAAAACAGAGCTTTTGGGAATTTGTCTAAAATCTAGTTCTCTTTGCACCCTATAATCTCTAGCATGGGAAGGTATCTCCTCTAAAGAATGGCTATTCCATCCAATGCCCCACACACTGGTTGTGAAACTGAATCCCAATCCTTCCATTTCCCAAGAATATTGGAACACTGATCTGAAGAGAGTTTAGTTTCCTATAGCAATACAATATCCACACCCGCCCCATCAATCTATGATTTGATGAGGCATCTTTTGTTAGGGGCATTTAAACCCCTAACATTCCACATTAGGACTCTCTTAAAAATAAATTATTTTTGTTTAATTTTCTAATTTAATACTAATAATCACATCTTTAGTACATTCTTAGCATATTCAAAAGATTAGAAATTGATGTCATCATGTCTAAAAGAATCATAATTTGTCTCTTTGTTGAGATTCCCACAAACATTATTGATATTGTTATATTTTCAAAAATATGGTAACTTATAAGATCATATTATTAGTGAGAAAAGTTGATACTTATACATTTTTCATTTGGTTTGGAGTCACTTAAGACTTGTTAATGAATGTGTTGTTTTAGTGTTTACTTTGAGAGACTCTAGTGCACAAGTTTATTGAACTCAATCTTGTCTTGTCCTCTTGTCTAATTTGACTCTTCTGGTCTTGACCTAGCCTTAATTTTACCCCTATCATCACCCTAGTGAGAATTGCCATTGTGATCCTATCTCCTAGATAAAATCAATCATACAATCTTGTCTTCCATTGTTAACATCAAGTTTCACTCTCCTTGAGTTGATCAAATTTGAAAATCTAACTATTTACCATCATCTTTGCATGTGCAAACCTTTCAAATTAACACACAAGATTGCATATTTAAAGGCAAGTTGCAAAGGAATTTTAAATATAGTTGACAAGTATTCATTTGAAGCATCTAAAGGCATTCAAGAACATTTCATATTAGAGCATCCTTGCATTAGCCAAGCATTCGCTGCATCACATATTCGACATTTTAGCAATAACTTTTTAATACAAATTGTGAACACAAAACAAGGGGCTTGACTTGGGCACATGAACTTATCTAACACTTCAATCCTTGCATAGCAATTCAATGAAGACATTATTAAGGTGGCCTCATTTGCGTTGTGACATAAAAAAATGAATAATTTGGGAGAAGGCAATAGTTGGAGACATGATTCTGATATGAAGGACAAAATCATATTAAGGAAGGGCATAATTACACTAGTGATCATGTCCAACTACTACGCAATGGCTTGAGACATATCTACTTTTGGGGGTAGCACCTCATGCTTGAGTTCTATAGTTGAGAGACTATCCAAGAGTGCAACAAAAGTTTGATTTTATCACTGCCATACATAATGATCTAATAAAAATCATAACCTCTATTTTAAATTCAATATTTATTTATCATTTTAGTGACTTAACTCATTTATATTAGTCTATAGTTTGATTTTTTGTTAATTGCACCTTTATCCTTAGATTAATATAAATTTAGAAGAGGTTATCCTTTTATTTATCTTCATTTTGGTGAACTTGGCTCATAGAACTACTCTAGTTCCACCTAGGAATTTGTTTCCTTTATCTATTTTTTTAGATCTAATACTTTTGATTTTCTAATTTTCATTTCAAATATAAATATTCTTTTGTATTAATGATTAATCTTTCTTAATATTTAGTGTGTATTCCATGATCTCAACTAGTCACTCACATTCCACTTAGAAGGATCTATAGGCTAAACCCAACCATGGTGTTTGCAGCAAAATATAGATTTTCTTGAACGAGATTTGAAATTATTCTAAAACCCTAAAATCTATTCTCAGAGCAACAAAAAGATAATGATAAAGCTATAGAAACCAAACAAAATAAATGTTACCAAAATATTAAGAATGTGGTTACTCATTGTATTTGCATAACTTCGGTATAATTTTGGCCAGGGAGGTAAATGAAAGATAAGGGTTGATTTTATAAAGTTTGGTAAAAATGGTTCGAGCAATTGAACGACAAATGGTAGGTAAACGAATTTGCACGGGCTTCTTTTAATTTTTAGAATTAGGTTTTTGATTAAAGTTAATAATTCATTAAAGTAGTTAATTTTAATTTATTATTAACAAGAGGCTTAGGTTAAGTAAATAATAAATTATAATTAATTTATTATTTACGAGAAATGGAGTAAAGTGGAGATTTAATTAATTTAATTAATTAATTAAATATCATACAAAGGGTAAGGGTTAGGATTAGGGGTGAACTTAGGGATTAATTATTGGTCAATTTTTGATGTCTACACATGGTAATGAATTAAGTTGATCCAGACCCACTGTTGAAGATATGACTACTACAATTTATTTGAATGTGTACGAATCATTTAGTCATGATTCCAATATTACCAATATGGATAGGTAACATATTGCTAACATAACTGTGTACTTGGAGAGGACTTTTCTAATTTTAATAATTATGTAAATCATTTTGATCAAGTGGATTTTTTTCATAACATTTTAATGAATTTAAATCATATCGAATGAAAGTGCTTTAAAGTATACATCATATGTCATACGTCCACAATTACACATGGACATCAACAATGACACAATATAATTTGAAAAAATAACTTTGATATACTATTGTCACACTATACAAGAAATATTTTAAACAATTCGATTCACTAGATCGAATCACATTCACCAATTAAATAAGACTATTAATTATTTAAATGGCACACAAGTATTAAAACATTTTGATTTACCTAATAAATTTATTTTTCAATTAATTACCATCTAATTGAATAATTTTTACTATCCTAATTAACTTGGAACAAATCAAAAAACAATTATATAATCACTTTAATTATTATTTTTTTCAAATATTTTTTTGACACATAAAATTAATCTCCTAACCAACTTAATCATTTTCCCTCAACCATTATCTTATAATAAATAACATTAAATTGAATGAAACCGATAAAATCAAATTAAACACTCCATTATCAAATTAAAGTTCAATTAAATCACAAAACAAATTAAATTGTACACTAAATAACTTAATTAAAAATAAACAATTTTTAAATATTACAATTAGAGCAAGCAACGGAAGCGAGACTAAGCATAGATACTGAATCTTCTTTCCTTTCTTCTCATTTGCATGCTTAATCCATTATTTCTAGGTTTGGAGAAAAAGAAGAAGGCGAAGAATCCCATGGAGGAGCCACAAAATCTCATGTATGGATTCACTCCTTCCTCTCAACCTCTTCTCCATAATTTATTTTCTATTCATTTGATTTTTTATGGTAAAATTTATTTGTTCATTTATTTGGTTTATTTGTTCTCTTTTTTGAAATCCTAACCTATGTTTAAATTTATTTGTTCATCTAGAAAGAATCAATTATCTCAGACCCCAAATATCTAAAAATGTGTACAAATGTAGTTAACTATACTGATAGATAGAGAAATACACCAATAGCCTATTTCAAGCATAGAGGACCTCAATGTGAAGTTATCCTACTAAAGTAAAATCAATAGATGTAAATGTCTCAATCAATCATTAAATCAATGTGGCTACATAGAGTTATCCTTAGCTAAACACCAAGCCATGGTAATTGCATTCCCAAGGATGATCAAAACTATCTTTGTAGCCATTTTAATTGACCATCGTACAAAATAATAGTCTTATTTCTCTTTCTTATTTTTTGATTAAGGTAAGTTGTTTTTGAAGGAACCATAAACCTTGTACAAACTTTAGTTTTTGATAGGTCCTAAAAAGTTACAAAGCTACAACCAAGATGCCTATGGGATTAACACACCCACAATCCAAAGGGACAACCTACACAATATTAGATCCCAAATGGGCAATTCGTACACCCATGACTCGAGGGTGATAGTCAGACACATGCTTTAGGAGACCTTTCTTCTTTCTCTGGACAATAGTCCATGACACCTCATTATTCATAGCTAAACCAGGAGAGAGGAGGGAAAACACATGAGAAGAGACATGCCTAATCGAGGAAGGTAACCACTGAGAAGCTACCACATGGATTGGATGAGCCACACCAACGACACCAACAGATGTAGGAGTGGGAACTAAAGGAGCAGGAGAAACCATAGATAACATAGGCTGATCAAGGTCCACCACATAATTAGTAGTAAGAGGCTAGATCCCAAGTAATTGATGAATGGGTATAGGGCTCTGTTCATAATTTACTCTAACCTATACTTGAAGATATGAGCAATCCATAAATTTGTCCATGTAGGAAGTAAGAAAGTTCCACATTGGTGATTGTGATATACAAAAGTTTTCTAGAAAGAAAAAATATAAAATATCAATAGTCTTTCAGTCAGTATCCAAATCCCAAATAAGTAAGTTAAATACTTAAGTAAGAAAGTTTCCTCTTTGGCAATTTTATTTCCTTAGAAATAATCTATATATTGTTTCTTTTGAAAAACCTAATCCTTCCAATAAAGTTTGACAATTCCATATTATTGAGCAGCAGAGAGAACACGTAAAATGTCAACAATATTAAAAGAATGGGGAGAATACGTATCGTACGATTGCTATGCTAATTAAATACGGGAGTAGGTGAGTTGATCTTGAGAGAAGCATATGAAGTCGCCAAGTTACGTAACGATAAGAACAACGACTCTTGAAGTATATTATATTACAAGTTTTTCAGCAAAACGTTGGAGAAGGGAGATGTGTTTGTGTTTCCAAAGGCGCTGCTGCATTTCCAGCAGAATGTGGGGCATCAAAATGCAGTGGCCATAGCTGAATTGAGCAGCCAGCTTCCCCGAGTTCAGGTAATCGCCAATTTTCTCTTTGCAGCGAATCCTCCTCTCCCCGATTCCGTATATAAACCTTTATATTATATTTAGAAACCTTCTATTGTTTAACAAAAGTAGATTTTTAAGATATATGTACAAATTTCTAACTCTTTGAAGTAAGAAAATAACCATAAAATAACTCTTAAGTAAATAAAATAATTCTTTAAGTAAATAAAAATTACTCAAACCTTATATCTCTAATTATATTTAAGATAATATATATTAAAACTTATAAAAAGAGAGAAATGTATTTTAAAAGTAAAATAAAATTATATAAACTTTTAAATATTACATATAGAAACCCTCTAGGTTTACATATACAAACATATATATGGGTAACTCTTAATAATTAAAATAAATTTGTATTATTATTATAATACCTTACATTAATATACCCTCGTTCAAGGGGTGTCCCGAGATAATCTGATGTTAAGAAGAGCCAATGTAAGATGGTTGGCTCCCTATGAGGGTTGGGCCAAACTCAACTTCAATGGAGCCTGCAAGGGAACCCGAGGTAGGCCTCAATTAGCTGTATATTAAGAAGTGAGAAAGGTGACTTGCTTGGTGCAGCTTCAAGGAGAATTAAAGTGCAAACTAACAATGAGGCAGAAATGCAGGGTCTCATCTTGGGATTACAGCTGGGGTTGTTTATTGGGATCAGCAGAATCCATATAGAAGGGGACTCCCAGATCATTGCGAATGCCATTCAAAATAATCACACACCAAACTGGAAATTGAGCAACTATTTGGCTAGACATATGGAGTTATTGAATAAATTTAGACGTATTGGTGTGGTGGTTGTCTCGGGCTGCGAAATGTTTGATGATGCAAGCTCTGACGACCCAAGGACAGTTTAGCATGCTTTTGCTTTGGTCGTTGATGTGTGAATTTATTTCCAGTTACATCCAAACCAGAGGATATCTGTGACAGGACAATGCAACATGTGATCTCAGTTGGCGACGACTCGAGATGGTGTTATATAGGGTTGTTGAGATGTGACTTTCATTCCCATTCATGCTCTCTGTTGAAGACTATAGTATATAATATAAACCTTATTATGCTTATGGTCCTCATTTTGAGCAGCGGGTTATTTTATTTGTCAATTTCTCCTTTTATGGGTTCGGGTGCCCTCTTGCCATATTCAAATATAAAAAAATGCCTTAAATATATATAAAAGAGTGGATAAATTATATGAACAAAAAAGGTCTTAATTAATATATATAGTGCTTTATTAGATCTATAAATAAATGTATATATTTATATGTATTTTAGAAAAGATTAGGGTTGTTTAAGTTAAAGTTTTTCTCGTAATCCAATATATATATATTTTTAAAAAGAGAATATGGTTGTTTATAGTCTTAGTTTTTTCTTGTGAATTGAAGTGATAACTATAGATAAAAAATCTATTAAATGAAATACATAAATCTATTGAATTTTGAAAATGATGAAAGGACTGATTAGATGATGCATTTCTATTTCTTTAATAGATATATGTATTTCATTTGATAGATTTTTGATCTATATTTATCACTTCAATTCACAAGGAAAAACTAAGATTGCAAATAGCTCTATACTCCTTTTAAAATACATATACATATATACATTTATTTATTAGATTGCCATTGAATAAAATGAAGGAGATTGTATTGTAGATAATGGAAGAATATAGATCTAATAAACCAATAAACCACTACTATTATAAATTTCATTTTCATTTGACACATAAAAGGTTGTGAAGAATAATTTCTATACAATATAATAGTGAAAAGAGAAATGCCCTTACTGATTAAAATAAATTTAATAAAAGCATATTATCCTTACCCAACAAGAGAAAATATTTATGAGACCACATTTTTTGTTTGATAATTTTTTTTGGTTAAACATGACCTACAATATAAATCCACATCCACTGAATTCTTTATAATTATGGAAAAGAGTCCACAAATCTTACACACTTTAGCCTCTTCAATTTTAAAAATACACCCACATTCTATAAATTATTTTAATTTTTACAATCTACATATATGCACCTTCCATTATTATTGTGCAAGCTCAATCCTCTTAATCGATGGTCTTCTCTTTTATATTGAATGATATATCTCTAGAGGCAATTGTGCTATCTTAAAATTTTTGAAGAATTTTTTCCAGGACTACAAGATTTCCTTACCTAAGTTGAGTTTCATACTCTTTTCCGTTTCATCTTCTCTTTGAATGTCTAGAATTGCATTGAGTATTTCATTGAGGAACTTCATGTATTCCATTGTATGTAAGTGTTTTTCAATCTTAATCATGGATTTAACCATTAATCATCAGTCACCACAAAGGTTGACACAAAGTCTGAACAAGTTTGAGCATCTTGCCACCATAGGCCATCATTGTTACTCAAACAAAAATGTGTCAATCATTAAAGTAATGGTGTTTCCATGTTAAAACTATAGATGCTACTAGAATACTTAGCTTTAGAAAAATCTATCTAAAATATGCCTTAAGACACTTATTTTTAAATTAATTTGTCATATAAGTTGAATAGGTGTATTTTAGATAGATTTTTCTAAAGATAGGTATGATAGTAAGATAAAACAACCTCCAATAAATTATAACTTTGTTCAATTTTTTATTAGTTTTATTATTAATTATTTAGTTATTAAAATTTAAGCTTAAATATTATTAATTTTATAATATCTTGAGTTTATTTTTTAAATTATAACTCTGATTTAAATTTTAATTGATTTTATTAATAATTATTATTTATTATTAAAATTGCATTATTTTTTATGTATTGAGTTTAATTATTGAAATTGTGGGCATATTTCAATTTTAAAAATAAATTATTTTCGTTTAATTTTCTAATTTGATAAGTATAATAGTTGCATGTCTAGTACATTTTTAGTATATGCAAAAGATTAAAAACTGATGTTATTATTTATCCCAAAGAATTATAATTGTCTTTTCATTGAGATTCACACAAGCATTAAAATTGACATTGTTCTCATATATTTAAGAACATGATAATATAAGACCATATGAGAATGCATACCTATGATGATCACATATGGATGATGCAATTGATTTTGTCCTTTTATGATATGAAAGAGATGCAATGTATCTTGATGTGATTCACAAATATGAAATGCAAAGTACTATGTTCTAAGTGCTATGAATTCCATGATGTTATGACATGTTTATTAGTTTTGATTTTTTCCTTTCAATATGATTCATGTAGGTGGAACAAACAATGTGACCACTCTTAAGTAGGATTTTTGACTTAGGGGATTGTGAGTTGACTTGGTATAGGGAGACCTATTGAACCTTAATATAGGATTAGGGACTCAAGTGGGAGTGGGGAGGAAATAGAATGGTTCTAATTTTTGGGCTTCTCTAAAGGCTAAACACTGATCCTTATCTACACAAAACATATTGGCAAGTTTTCAACTTAGACAAACAACAAATTTTATTAATACTTGCTAAACTTAGATCAAAGATGGCCAACAAGATAGACCTGGGCTAAAGGAAAAGGATGTAGAGTAGAAGATGGCCCTAAAGACAACTAGACTCTTAGTACTGTTCAGCTATTGCATGTGTGTGATTTGTACCTTACTTTCTATGATAGATTGTCACTCTCGTAGCTTCAAGCTTAGATTTATCTCTACTTGAGAGTACAAACAATTAGCAACCTTCTCTCTTTCACTCTTTTTTGTATCTCTTTTTTTTCTTTTTTTTTTGCCTTTGTATTTTTGTAGTATCTCACTTGAATCTCTCAATTTTTTGATATTTTTGATGTTTTTTATGGGATGCTTTGAAACTTTATTGATTCTTTGGATATTTAGCTTCTTTGGTGCTTTCCTTTCCTATAGTCTCACTTTTCTCTCACACTCTTATTGTTTTTGATCACTCATTTTTTTATTCACTCGTATTTTAGATTTCTTGCTTTAGAGTTATGATCTTCTTTGCATTTTTGGCCAAGAGAGATAAGGGGCTAAGAAACACCAAACATTTTCACTATCTAGTCAGACTTCTCTTCTACTAAGAAGAAATGGGGAGGTCTACTTGCAAGCTTCTAATGAGTACTGTAGGTTTGAAGACTGACTTTGTTTAGACTTAACAACATGGATCATTAAGACAGGGATCAGTGTAAAGCTAAGTGCTAGGCTTTGATTAGAATCATTGGGGAGTGTGAATAGGGGAATATTGATAAGTAGTAGACTTGATGCATTATGGGATCTCAAAGGCTCAAAGGGTCAACCTATACCTAAGAAACCTTAGATTCCTTATTAAAACAAAATTTGAACAAGCATGACACTCACAAAATGCATGATGGAATAGAATGAAGAATGCAAAATTTTGATTTTTCATGATCTTGTGCTCTTTATGGATTTTTGAATTATTTGATTTTTTTGGATTTTATAGGCTTTTACAATGTTTTGAGATGTTGAACTCTTCCCCTTCCATAATGCACAAGAGGTAGCATCATTTATGACGTCTTCGTTAACTATGTACATAGACTAATTATCTAGTTTGGTTTGAACTTCACTTTAAATTCTTTATAACCTACACTTGAAGACTTGGTGTAAAAATGTCTTTGTATTCATGGAAGAGTTTTGTGTACTCACATGTTCCATTGTTTGATGATTTGCTTCCTAGCTTTATTGTTGAGTTTCAATGTTTGGTTTGAACTTTTGAGGGGCAATTGGAATTAGTGTCGACTCTCCTAGTTTCCATGATTCTAGTTCTTCTTCCTTAGTCGTGATTTCAATCATATGAATGTTTATGTCTGGATCAATTGGAATGGACACTAAGTTGAATGGAGCATAAGACTTTGTTGAGTGGGGATCAAAGGGGAATTCTCCTGTTGTCCCCTTCCCTATGCATTTTGAGGTCTTAGGTACGTTTGCAATTTGTTTTGATGTCTCTTCTTTTTCAAAAGTGTTGATGTTTGGGTCATTGATGGTTCCCATGGTCTTTCCCTTCTTTTTGACTTGTTCAACTCTATAAAGATTAAAAGGATCAAGATCTCATTTGATGATGTGGGCTTGTCCCATGTGCGAGATGTAGATTTCTTGAAGTAATGTCGAGGGAACAACTCTAATCTTATCGATCCAAGGCCATCCTAGGATTATGTTGTAAGTAGTTTCTTCATTGATGACATAAAATTTAGTTGGGAGGGTTTTGGGACCCAATGTGATTTGAAGATTGACCCTACCCATGGTTTGAATGTTTGGGTTATCATGGATTCTAAGGATGGAAGTTTCTTTTATGATTTGAGTTTTGTCATAACCCATTCTTTGAAGAAGAGAAAAGGAGATTATGTTGATTGTAGACCCATTGCCAATCATTATGCATTTAATGAAATAGTCAAGAACTTGGACTATTAGGTGGAGGGGAAGATCACCCTATTTAGCTATGTCATCGTCTAATGGTAAATTTTCAAAATCAAATGTTGAAGAACAATATTTTTCATTTGGAGTGTCTTGAACTAGATGGCCTAGATCTAAGGCATCGAGGAAAGCTTCGTGTGTGTAAGAGAAATCTTGAGAACCTCTAGCATGTGAGAAAAATTTGAATTGTTGGAGGTGTCATCTAGTCATTCTAGTCCTTGGCCCACACAAATTTCTTGATCTTTATTTAATTCCACAAGGCCTATGGTTTTTTGATCAAAGACATTTTGATGGCTTTTGGGACTATTTCCTTCATCTTGTGAGAATGTGTCCATGAATGCTTGTTGTTGATCTTTTGGGAGGATTGATACGAGGCAATGATACTCCCGACATGACTTGATATCATGCCCCTTCTCTTGTGAAATGAGCAATATTTATCATGATTGTGAACTTGAGATTTATGATGATTTTTGTATGACTGCTTGTTAATTCTTGGGGGATAGTTGTTGACATTTTGGTTCCCCAAATTTGTATGACTGTCATAGTCACAATTATTATTGTTTCTGGATTGTGTAGTGTTTGTTGACCCATCTATGTCCTGATTGTTTGTTGAGGATTTGTTATATATATCATGGCTTATCAATCTTCCATTGACATCATACTCCCTTCTTCCACTATCAATAGTGGCTTGGTCAATTCTAAGGGTACTTTCGAGTGTTTCTTTGTATGATTTATATGGAAATTTTTGAACTCCCTCTCGTATGTCATTGTTGAGAGTGTGTAAGAAGAGATCACAGATCTTCTTATGACCCATGTTTGGTGTGCTAGTTGAGGAATACAAAACTTTCCTCCATCGTGTGATAAAGTGTGCAAATGACTCGTTGTCTTCTTGTTTGATTGTTAAAAATTCTCCTCTTCCTATCTTGATTAGTTTGTTTATGTCAAAGGAAACTACAAATTGATCAATGAGTTGCCTAAAATAGTGGATCAATTCTTCTGGAAGTGGATAGTACCAATCTAAAGTGATGACATCCAAAGTCTTTGGAAAATTCTTTACTAACACTCCATCCCAAGGAAGGAGTTCTCACACTACCATGATGTAAGCCTTGATATGAGAGTTGGGATCACCCTCTCCATTAAATTTTGGAAGCTTAGGGAGAGGATGCGGTAGTAGAACCTAACGAATGTTGTAGTCAAGAGGCTTTTTTAGATACTCAAGGTATCTTCCTAAGAGGGGGTTATGTGTAGAGGATATTGTTCCTCCAAACATTAGCCCTTTAGGTGGAGCTTGTTGTGTTTGCTAAAAGGGTATGCCAAATTGTTGATATCTTGAAAAAGTTGGGTAACTAGATGGTGTCATGTTTATGCCTTGAAAATTGGGTGGGATTGTTTATGGTTGATTTTTCATCATGGGCATCCCGCTTAGTTGATTGAAACTTGTCATGTTTGATGATGAGGGAAAGGGAGGCTTGAATGTTTCATTACTTATGTTGTAAGAATGGAAGTTTAGATGAGGGGAATTTTGTGTTGCTCCGTGACTTGATTTGGCTTTATCAATGAAATGATTTCATGGTGCCCTAGGTTTTTCCTTAATTTTTCTTTGGCAATGTTGTTTGACACTCCTAGCCGCGAGGGTCTTGATGCATTTGACCAAGGTTTTTATAAGGTCTATGGATGAGGTTTCCTCTATTCCTTGAATTTTTGTACCTTCATACGAATTGTTTTTCTGTAGGGTTTGAGTGATCATGTTTGTCCTTTTTGATGATACTTAACATGTCATGGATCTTTTATCTTGATGTGCTATGTGGAGGGATTTTTGTGCCTCTTGAGCATCATGAGATCTATTCTCTCGATGGATCACCTCATCCTCCATTTGGGAGGCCATTTTTGTATAGCTTGTTATGGGTTGGTCTTGTTGATGGATTTCAGAATGAACACTCACTTGGCATGTTTTGATTTGATCAAAGTTGTGGGGCTCTTGTTGTATCCTATTTGAATTTGATTCCTCAAATATTATGTGATTTGAGATTAAAGCGATTGAATTTGAATGTGTGCTAGTTTCATTTGAGGGGCAATTCCTTTGAAATTTGTGTGGCTTTGTCCTAGATTAAGGGTGTAGGAAAGACCAAAGAATGAATGAAATTATCATGGAAGTGACACATAAATGTGAAATAAAACATCCTAAAAGGATTTTCTCTTCACATCAGGTTCACCAAAATATGTACTTGTCAAAACATGACATAGTCACAATTGTGGGTGAGTCAGCTTCAATGTAGCACATGGACCCTCTCCTTAAATCTAGTGACCTCCAAGCCACCTTCTCTCTCATGGCAGAAGATAATTGATTTGGGTTGAGACTTTGGGGTTGTTTTATTTTCTTAGGAGAAGAACCTCACAAAGAGCTATCGGCCTCATCTGGGGCCTGTGGTTGTTTTGGAGTTACCTTGTTCTCTCTATAGTGATAATATGACCCAAAGGGTCACTTGGGATTTTTCTCCTATTGGGGTTTCACTGATTCCAATGCCTTGATGGATGTCTATTTTCTTCATTTATGTTCCTAGTACGTTGTAACCTAGCTTGGAATGCTTGCATGTGTTGTTGAATTTGTCAATCTTTTTCTATGACCCTAATGATGTGTTGTTTCTCTTGTGTGAGTTGTGTTCTTGGGTTTATTTCCTCTAGTTCTTCTAGAATTACCTTGACCCACTCTCCTCTAAGTCATGGGCACATTCGTTTGTTATTCCAAGAGAGTTGGTATTATTTGACTTGCTTTGACCAAGATTAACCTAGGGTACTTAAGTTTACCTAAGGTTAACTTTTGATCAACTTTGATTTTACCTTGTGATGTTATCAAGGGTTTGTGTCTAGCATAAATGTGACGACCTTGTGATAAGATCAAGGGTTTGAATGCTTTGAGTTTCCTACTATTTTTGTATTTTTTTTTGTATTTTTGTGTATGAATGCAACTATATGATAGGAAAGCTATTTTTTTTTTAATCTTGAATAAATAAACCAATCATAAATGAATGAAATTTATGATGAAGTTTACCTAATACAATTTTATTCTATGTTTTTGTGTTTTCTATGATTTCTGAAATCTACTCTAGGAAAGAAAGAAAAGATCTAACTAATGAAAGAAAATGAATTAATCTATGAAAATAAATTTTTTATCTAATCTATTGTAATGAAATGAAGTAAACTAACAATTCCTATCAAGAGAAAAATAACAAGTTACTATCCTCACGAGAAAATTTTCATTATTTAAATACTACAAAAACATGAAAAGAACCTGGAATAGATTGGTGCATGAGCTTTGCACTACCCTCAAGAATCCTTTTTGTGCTATAACCTCCTCATCCTCTTGCAACAATGCAACCCTCCTCTTTGTGGCAATTGAGAAGGTGGCAATTGATTAGCAATGATGGGAGCTTTTGAAAGCTTGGAATGAAAAGAGTTCAATTGCGAGCTTATGAGTGCTATGAGAGTACTAATTGAGAACTATGGCTAAGGCTTGTGAGCAATATGAGCATTGACAGTATGAGAATACTCTAAATGAAGCTTTTAAAAGATTGAATATCAAAACAATGAAAACAAAAGGCATGTGTGTCCTACGTGAGCACCTAAGATATTAATGGAGAGCAAACTAAAATCTATGAATGGCTGCAATTCTTCAATTTGCCTTCTATGGGAAACATTTGAATCCCTCTTCTATCCCCCAAATCTATTTTCTTTAAATTCCACTCTCATCATTCTACTCTAGTTATCTTCATCCTTTCTAGAGCACATTTGAGTTCTTCAAACCCACCTACCCTCTCGAGGGGGCATCATCCCTACCATCATCCTTCCTTGTCACTCTTGCTTCATGTTTCTAGGGGATCATCCTCCCTAATCCAACCATCTTCTTCCAATCCAATCAAGTGTTATGTTTTATCATTCTTTGAAATGATGTTGCTCCACAACACCATCTCAAAGAGAGGCAAAATGTAGACACCTAAAATCGACCACTCGCCTATCCAACCCTAATCGAGACATCACTAGACCATGCTCCTCCACATTTAACTAGATAAACATTTATTTAGATAGTTAATTATCCAATCCCCCTTCCTATAGTGATTAAATAATATTTTATTATTTAATCACTATTCATCCATACCATCTCCTAACATTAATTGAATAAATTTAATCATTTAGTCAATTAATCAATCCATCTTCTATAGTCCAACATTAGATGAATATTTATTTATCTAATATATCCTTATCCCTATCCCATGAATTAAATAAATAATCTTTTTATTTAATTCTCTATTTTTTGCACTTTTGATTAAGTTGATTAATCCACTTAATCAACTTAATCACATGCTTACACATTCCAAACCCTTCATTAACCCATTCAAACCCCTCACATCCTCTAACATGTACAAAAGCATGGTTTTTTTACAAGACCACATGGGTCTCTTACAAAGGGATGGGCAAGTCCTTTGTACAAAAGGATCTTTTGTCTTCCTTTGATCCTCTTCATTCACTTTATCCAAGACCATCCTCCACTCTTGATCTCTCCTTGATCTAAGGACCATCTTTATCCTCCAATCAAATTGTGCGACTTGGTGGCCTCTCATCAATCCAATCCTCTTAACAATCCTCAACCCTTGATCTTCCAAATGAATCTTATCCATCCAATCCTCATCCCAAAAATCCATAAATAGCCATCAACCCAAGCCATTTTCAAGTTTCATTGTTATGAAAATTTATGCTGTCAATTTTAGGAGCAATCAACATATCCAACATCAATATCACATCCAAAGAACAAGCCTTGCACATGTGTTGTTCATAGTTTAGCTTCATATGTTTGTATGCATTCCTTATTATCTCAATCATGAGGTTGTTAATGAATGAAATAGGTTAGTATTATTCTAGCTTGTTTCTTATGTTCATTTTCTATATGTATATAGTATCCACATCTTCCTCTATGACATCCAAATTATTACCTTGGGCTTAATGTCATAATGGATTAGTTTAGATTTGCAAGTTTTTATTTGGTGGAGCAATAAAGTGATTACCCCTATTATTCCTACCATTTAAATGAATCGAGTTATTATCAATAATCTAGATCTTGAACTTTATGTCTTAAACCCACACATTTTTCCATAACATTCCCATTTAATCTATTTTAAATAAAAAACTACTTTGCATCATACCTTTTGGAAAGTAGATTAATGTATATGTGGCAAGGTTATCATATTATCTCCCAACAAATATTGTGATACTAAGTGTAGGGGATCTTCAAGTTTTATGAATTTCCTTGGCATTTAGGTGTAATGGAAGTTATATTACATGCCATTGAAGATATATTGTCATTATATGTAGAGGGTCTAATATAATTCTTATATTGACCATCCCCACCCTTCTTGAATGACTTATTTGATGGAAACCTAGAAGGATTTGATGATTATGAGGGTGATTTAAATAACCATTATTTGATAGTATATGTCATTCTAATAATCTCATCAAATATTTCTCATTTACACATAAGTATTTAAATCATGTATAACCATTCATGTACACCTTTTTTTAGTTTGTAGCAAGGAAGATTTTGGCAAAAAAACCTTTGAAATTAATGATCAAGAATTTTGTAGTGTGCATTTTAATGGATGAAGTGTGCATTTTAGTGGATAAAGATTGAAAGTGAATGACATAATCATGAGTCTTATTATTAGATTTTTTTCTACATTCTAACAAATTAAAGATAGTTACCCTAAGGAAATATCAATAATAAAATGATGTACAAGTGAATTATCTAATTCCACACGAGTGTATAAAAACATGAGATAATGATTAGAGCCACTCAAATGCATAATATTTCAACTTACCTGGGATTTTTTTAGGAAGCCTATCATCATACATAGAATCCCCTTTACCATTATACATTTCAACCTAGGGACCACAAACTAATTAGAAAAGGATATGTTAAAATATTTTTATTTTCTTTTTTTTAGAAAAAGGTGTGTATCCACAACTATACTATATTTATATATAAAATTTTAGTTACATAGAAAATAGCATCTGGTGGAATGCAAACCACATATCAGCTAAAAACATAAAAACTCTTACCCAATGCAATGGAAAGTACATATCTAAGCATCCAAAAAATAAAACAAGAAACCATTCAATTTGCCGGGACCATCATTCGAGATTGGAACCACCCTGAAGATCTATACTGGGTTCAACCATTGCATAAGTTCTTTTCTTTTTCTTTTTATTTTAATAAAAAAGGTGGCAAGCCACCTAAACATTATATTAATAAAAAAGGTTTTTACATTTAGCTAGGAAGTATGTTACTGGCATAGACACAGAAAGACAAAAACTGACTAGTAATGAACAAAGGGAAAAATAGTAAAACCCTCAACAAAACATGAGACAAAAAGTCAAAAAGAGACTGTAGAAACCAAGGTAACTAGACTCTACCGTCATCCACCATTCCAACCACTGCACTCCCCTCATCCGTGGGCTTCCCATCAACAGACTGGTCCCTTTCATCATCTGATTCAGGGTCCTCCATTTGTAGGTTCGGGTCAGTAGGCAAGCGTGGAGCCTGGTTTCTGAAATCGGTCGAAAAATGAGGTTTTTAGAGAAGTTTTTAGTTGAGGGAGCCTCCTCTAGGGTTGCCCCTTTTTCCAAGTAGGGTCGCCCGGGGGAGATCCTGAAAAGCAGTAGTGTCACCTAGGGGAGATCCTACAAAACAATAGGGTCACCCAAGGGAGATCCAAAAAAACACCTAGGTCGCCTGGGGGTGACCCTGTTGGAATGATTTTTTACTACATTTGATGTTGTTTAACACTCGTTTCACTCTTATCTGACATGATTTGGTCACTGTATTTACCTATTTATTGCAACTTTGAAGGTTTATATGCTTTTTTTGTGTAAGGTTTTCTATAGTTTTACAAATTTTAAGGATTTTTATGAGTTACGAGATCTAATCTAAAGCTCTCTTATGATTTTGAAGGACATGCGTATCCGATGGAATGCCTGCCGAGAGCAAGGATGTTTTCTTCATTGAGTACTAAGGATCATGCTATTCTGAAGAGGGTAGGCCTTGCTAGAGTTTATCATGTACCTATGATTCATCCTATATATCGCATATGCTATGACATTTTGACTTACTGGGATGTAGACAAAAACACATTCAGGTTCCCACAGATTTCTAGAGAATGGACTGTCACTCTATATGATGTGTATCGCATACTAAGGGTTCTTTTGAGAGAACAACCTTTGTCTCTTCCAGTTAGCGAGTTTTATGAGGACAAGGCTTCCTGGGCTGCATTTATGGGGGTCAATCACCTTGGGGATCAGACAGGAGTTCAGCTTACCTCCGTGTCATGAATTTGCATCCCACTCTTGAGGAGGTTCTTGATTGGATTGGTTGCTTTGAGGCTGTCAGGAGACAAGGCCTCAGCTTGTTTGAGATGGTGTTGGGCACCCATCATTTGTGAGATTGAGGAGGGCACAATTTGCACTTAGGGTCCTAACATTTTGGCCATGGTTTATAGAGATTTCTATCAGATTTCATGGCGAGAGGCTCTAGCTTTTAGCCACTCTTCTTTGATTATGGCATGGATATTTGAGTACATGAGGCCCTATAATAAGTTCATTCCACTTCCAAATAGGCGGCTACTGAAAGCAGCGAGGTGGATGCATGTTGGTCACTTTGATGCTACTTTACCCACTATTGCTACTCTTACTAATGAGGACATGATCTTTGATCCTTATTGCGATATGGAGGGAGCTTGGGCTTGAGATGGTGAGATTAGAGAGTACTGTCGTGAGGTATCCAAGATCACAGACATCAATGGTTTGGTTGAGGCTCATTGAGTTGATCATGTCATACAGCAATTTGGTGAGGATGTTCCTGATGACTTGTCCCCAGTGTCTACTTGTTACAAGACCGTTCAGGAGATGGGTGAGATTGGATAGAGAAACATCTTTTGGACTCCTTGACTCCAGGCATCTTCATTACTAGGGTCTCTATAGGATGATGGAGGGGAGGGAGAGGGACTCCTTCTCGATCTCTGATTGTGACTATTGACTCAGAGTCTACTGATGAGGACTACGTTCTAGATAGTAATGATTCGTTAGATGAGGCCCTTCCTGAGGATGAGGATTTTGACGACATTGATGATTTAGATGATGTTCCTTATATCCCCGAGGGTCCTCCTATTGTTCCTCAACCTCCTCATTCAGATGAGGTGATGCGTCAGCTTGACCCTGATTGGCAACCTGGTGATCCACGTAAGTTTTGCCTATTCACTTTTTGTGCTCTTGTCCTTTCTCTTTTTGTATGGAACTAACTTGGTCTTGTTTAGATTTACTATTTCAAGCAACATCAGAGAGTGAAGGGACTTTGTTCGTGAGGTCAATGTTGGATTAGCTTCTCCCTTCACTAGGATGACACATGATCATCTTTTGGATGATCCTGGTGTGCTCCCAATTGCAGGGCGACACATTGACATTTTTGCTCTTGTCTACCATGGGTGCCAGATAACTACATAGTTGAAGACCTAGGTCGACATGGTTAAGGGTGAGAACAGGTACTTTGAGAGATGGCCTATCTTAATGTTGTACGGTACGATGCTAGCATGGTGGGGCCTTCACAGTCACATGCTCACAGTAGATTACCTCACTCTTGTAGGTCTCATGGAGCGACGAGTGGTACTCGTAGATGGAGGAACTGAAGTCCTAAGGGTTCCGTTCGAGGAAACCACCCTTGACTTCCTTTCTTGAACTCGTGCCCCCTTGCATGGGGAGCCTCTACATTTCTTGAGAGCATTTTGTCTTAGCTCTTTGATAGTCTTATGTATGAACTTCGGATGCATTTTTATGAAAGTTTATCCTCTTATGGTTTTCTCCCTTCGAATTAGTACTCATCTCTTGTGCATGTCTGGAGGTTTTTGGGAACTTTTTGATTATGTTTGACCTTTTCAACTCTTTTAACGATGCAAGCACGATGACAATGACATATTTTTGTAATTTTTTGGCATATATATGAGATGCAGTTCACGATATGATAATGCAGGAACACAAGAAATGTTAAAATGAAACATCTACTTCTACTGAATGTCATGAGATATGACATTTGGCTTTATTTCTTTGAGACTCTTTTTCTGGTTTTTGGCATGAATGCAATGTGGAACAAACAATATGACTGCTCTTAGATACGATTTTCAATTCAGGGGATTGTGAGTTGTCCTAATATAAGATCTATCCAAGGCTATGAGATAGGATTCAGGGAAACTCAAGTGGGGAGTGGAAATAAATATAGAGTGTTTTTGATCTCTAGACTTCACTAAAGGCTAAACACTAATCCTTATCGAGATAAGACAAGTTGACAAGCTTTCAACTTAGACAAGCAACAAATTTTATTGGTGTTCACTAGACTTAGATCATAGATGGAAAGCAAAGTAGACTTGGGTAAAGGATAAAAGGGAAAGAATAAGGGTCCCTAGATAAAAGATGATCCTAGAGATTTCTAGACCTTTCGATTTTGCTCAACTAGTGCGTGTGTGTGCTTTGTACCTTTCTTTCTCTATTAGAATGCCACCCTCGAGGCTTCGAGCTTAGATTGACACATGCGGCGTCCACAGACCTTCTCAACCCACCCTTATCTTGAACTAGCACTATAGGCATGGGAGAGGAAATCCACTTATCTTGATTAACTACCCATCCCCCTAGGTTTATTTTAAAGTTATCACTTGTTTAATAACTCTTAATGGGTTATCTAGGCAGCCACTTAGGGCACCGGCCCCACATTGAGAGCCACTCCCCTTATATGCATCTAGAACACCCATACAACAAGACAAGAACCATCTCAACATAAGGTATCCCCTGTTTTTGTATTCGATTGAATCCACAAGGTCTAATTTTAAACAATGACCATTACCCAACTCTTCCCATTAGAAAGCCAAGGTACTCATTTATGATCAAGAAGCACATTATACTAACAACATATATTACTTTAGAACACTAACAAAAATTGCATGAATTATGACATAACATACTAGGCCCCAGAAGTACAACTTTATGGCATACCTAGACTTTAACCAAAACACAAATTAATTTCATTGAATGAAGAAACTATAGTTTACAATATCTATTGCTCAAAATTAAAAACCTTATCTAATTCAAGCTATAAATCAATTATTCTATCTAAACAAGCTTCTTTAAGAAAAAAATAGCTATACTAACATTTCAAAACACTAGCTTTCATTTTCAATCAATAAATCAATATTCTAACTTCAAAATTCCATAATAAGAAACTATACTACAATTGCTTTATTACATAAGATTTAATTAAACTAAGACATGTTTTGTTTTTCACAATAACCATACCATTAATTTTAAACATTTAATTATGCCCTTCTAAATTGCTTGTAATAAGAAATATATATATATTAATAATCATTTACACTAAATGTATACATTGCGATATACTAATTTAAACACTTAACTACATATTTAATAACACATCGACTCTTTTAACAAATATACCTATTTCTAATTATATCGACTCTAACCTAACAACATAGAAATTACTATAATGAAATCAACTCAATCCCTATAATTTTGACTTGGCCGATTACCTACTAATAATGACTATATCATAACTTGGCCATATTATGCCATTATTACAGGTGACCATTTCTACTACAGGAAGATTAAAACATGATAAAATGAATGCATTCGACGGTAGAGAAACAACTCAAAATGAAGCTACAGGTTGCATTGATCATCGAATTGGTGTGAAGGTAAACGTATTGTAAAATGATTGCATCAAAGCCCATCAATAGCAATCGGCGCTTTGCTGAATGAGAGGTGGTGATAATCTTGATTTGGTGGCGACATCAACAAACATGCTAAAGTGTTCTCACATTGATTTGGTAGATTGTCTCAAGGAGATCAAATTGCTCCTATCGGTTCGCTTAAGAGCTTATACAAAAATCATTCTTGCAAATGCATATGGCAAATGGGCTTGAAGGCATACAAGGCTAAATATAATGATTGCAGGATGCTACAAAATGCATAAATGATATAAGGTTGTTTCTCTTGCCAAGCATGAAAGGCTATTTTGGAGATGGGTCGACGACATCCCATCATTTCGCCGATGAATCGATGGAGATACCAAAACTAAGGCTTACTATTCTATCATTGGATTGAATCTCTCAGTTTGTCTGCATAGTAAATTATGTTATAGAATGAAAAAGCATTCGAGTAAGGTCTGATAGTTTATGGCATGATAAAATGCTGCCAAATGATTGAGTAGGTAGAATATATATTATGCATGAAGATATTCAACTTATCAAACACATGGCTCGTGGCTTCTCAAGTCATCATCAGAAGAAACAAAATGGAGCAAATGTGGCAACACTACACTGGTAAGTCAGAGATTAAGATCAATTTTGTCTTGGCTGGGATTAGTTCATAAAGCGGCCATGAGTAGGGTTTAGCTTGCTCGAAACCTGTTCTTTATAATTGTTGCATGCAGGTATAAATTATTGACCGAGTCATAACAGGGAATCAATGAGAACTCAACAAGAGATCCTCTCTTAAGCAAGAGGAGATGGTTTCCTTGAGTGATATCATTCTAACTCAGTGGCTTCCTGAATGCATGGCTGAGAGAAAAGTGAAATACTGGTTTATAGAGACATGAAGAGTATGGCATGCTTAAAATAATTAAACATAATCCATCATAGATCAAAATGGGAGTAATGCACGAGTCTTGGAAATATTAGGATCTTAATAAGGACACAATATATAATCAACCTCACATCCTAAGTCAGGAATCTACAGAGTCGACAGTTGATATGGTCAAAATGTGCATATCTCGAGTTGTAAGATTCAAAAGAAAGAGTTTTGTTGAGGAAATCATCATGGAAAAACAAGATTTCAATGATGCAGAAGTTTCAGGTATTATGGCATACAAGCAAATCAGTGAAATCGCAAGAAGGGTTTGCAATGGAGTTGCATACAGAGCAAATCAATTTTATTATCAAAACAACATAGAGCAAAATCAGTCATTGGCTAGAACTAAAGCAACAAATCTCAAAGAACTGAGACAAAACACATACCCGGATTAAGCTATTTTCCCCAATTCTCTTCTTGCCTGGTAAATCCTCTCTTTCACAGGAACCACAATCTCCTCTTTTCACCAAAAAAAATCCCCCTTCTAAAACCCCTCAAGCCAAATTAAATAGCTATATACAATAATCATTTCCATTAAACACAAAACCCACTTTCTCCATTCTCTCTGAAAACAAAATCTTTTATTTAATTTTCCCCCAAAACCAAGATTCCTTTTGCAATTCAAAATAGGCATTAACTATTTATTATGACAACTCACAATAAAATAAATTCATTAATCTTAATTTATAACACAAAAGTGAATTTATTTTATTCACACAAATAAAATTTCACCTACTAATATATTATATATTATTTTTATTAGCATTATTACTATTTATTTAACAAAATGATCTTTTACTATCTACTATAATGAAATAATTAATCACAAAAATAAAACACATTTACAACCATGGAACCCCATAGCAACAAACCTGACAACCACCTCTGTCGACCTACTAAATAGACACAAAACAAAATACTCATCCTTTACAAGGATGATGACCAATCAGGGAACCCTTCATTATCTCCATTCCACTATTCCATTGGGTTTTGGACACGCTCAAACCTGATAAACTAGGTGGAGTTGATGTCATGTACCTACATCCTACATCAAATTAAATGGTTGAACAATACATATAACCATAACGCCAAACACACCATGAGAGGGATTTGCAACATAGTAGGGTACTCATGCATGAGTAATACTATATTGTCCCCCACACCAACATGCATATCATAAGGTTGTTTAGCAAGCAAGATGAAACAATCAATTACTAGTCAACTCAATAAGAATCATTATCAAATAAATCACCTGATACTCATAGCAAGATTGATCCACATAATTAATTAAGTCCATATGTAAGAATATCATAAGCATGAAACATCAACACTAGAAACATCATCAATGTCATCTAACACAACAAAGTATCATCAAATAACCACATGACAATGTATCTAACATCAACATAAATTCATAATGTCTAACTCCAATAACACAACTATCAATCTAATCAAAAACAAAAATGAGGGGCACTACATACTTGTTTGATGTCAAAGCTTGAAGAAATAGTTGCTTTATCCACTACCGAGGTAGAGTATATGGTTGTCTCACATGCTTGCAAAGAGGCAATTTGGTTAAAGGTTTTTTTGGCTGAGTTTGGAATAGTGCAAGACAGGGTGATTGTATTTTGTGATAGTCAAAGTGCTATACATCTAACTAAAAATCCAACTTATCATAGTAGGACTAAGCATATTGCGGTTAAATACCATTTTGTAAGACAAATTATTGATGAAGGTCGAGTAGCTCTTGAGAAAGTTCATACACTAGAAAATTGTGCAGACATGTTTACAAAACTAGTACAGTTAGAGAAGTTAAAGTGGTGTTTGACTTCTCTTGGCTTGCAGAAAAGGTGATGAATGGGCATGGGCAAGTATTAGGTAATTTTTTGTCAAGGTGGAGATTGTTGGATTGTGATAACAACAAAATTAGAAAGAAAGCAAATTTTATATTTTGGAAATGTGAGGGAATCAAAGCAAATCTTATCTTTGGAAATCTTTTGGAAAATCTTATCATTGAAATCTTTTGGAAAATATAAAGATTTAAAACAAAAGATAAAACAATAAAACAAAGTAATAAAGCAAAGCTTATTTTTTCTATGTTTAAGACCAGATGAAGATATTATATATCTTTCTGCCTTGAAGGTTAAATTATGATTGTAATGAATTTTAATTCAAGAGTAGCAGTTGTGTGAAGGTTGTAATCAGTTTCTCTGAGCAATAAGAATACCGATACTTTGCCTCGTGGATGTTTCCTTGGCATATTGTCAAGGTTTTACCACGTAAATTCTGTGTCTTACTTATTCTTTTGTTTTCCATTTTATTCTTCTGTATTTTCTTTGCATCTAACTTGTGCTGAAATTATTAGAGTTTGTGGGTTTTACGTTTCCATTAACTCAACATGTTGATACACCTACTTCTCAAACCTTTATGTGTGACATTATATGTACATTCCACCACTTGTGATGAATGGAGAAACTCGATAGGGATAAGACCACCAATCAAGGCCTCACCAGAAAGTAAATAGTAGCCCTCAAGTGCTTCCTTCAAGTGGTATGCATTGGTTAGATATTCATATATGAATCTGAAACCTATGGCTTGCACAAAGTTCATTTCTTGAACAATATCCATGATGTTGGATAGCAAAGTTGATGCAACTTTTGACCACCTTATAACCCTATCAATATCTCTTAACAATTGATGTTCTATGATAGTCCAAATACCAAAGTTGATGAGCGGGCAATCTATGTCAAAGACCTGCCACAATTGGACATCATCAAATACACCCCTTACTTATGGTTTTCAATTCATAATTAGCAGGAAAAGGTACAATTTCTTTACATTTTTATCCATTGGACTCACCCAAAAAAGCAACCTAGAAAAGAGAGGAAAACACACGATAATTCAAATAGGAACAATGATGCTAAAAATGGATTAAGAATTGATATTTATGTGTAGAGTTGATGGCCCTGGAGTTGGAACTAATTAAATGGTGTAATGAATTTGATATAGTTTGGAAGGGTGTGAAATATTTCATATGTCTTTCACCGTTGAAATGATCTCAAACATACATTGATAAACCCTGATTAAGCTGGTACCATCCCTCCGAGACGCAGATTTGAATCTAATCCACTGAATATGAAATATTTCCAAAGACTAAAGATCTCTTAAATGCTATTGTACAATAGTATTTGGCATAGGGATGTTTACTTCACTTGTTAAATAGGCTTTGACCATGGCAAGAAAATGTTGAGCAACCACCTAGCAAGTGGTCATAAATTTTGATGAATAGTAGTATTACCTGTTTGGATAAAGGTGACATTTTATGTTTCCTCATGGAAGCTGATTTAAATTCAAATGGTTAATAAGTTTATCGCCTGCCATAGAAACCATGTGTATGCATAGATTTACTGAGGATTAAGATACCTTTTCCCTATCAATTAAACTTTGTAAATTTGAAGGACATTTTTTGGGCTCTGGTTTTGAATCTCTGATCTTGATCTATCCCCTAATTAGCTAACCAGTCTGCAACCCCCTTCACCTCCCTATAACAATGTGAGAATTTTTATTTGCTGAACCAAGTTAAATAATCCCATATGGGTTGCATCAGGTAGTTATGTTTCTAGTCTATTGCCTTTTTATATTTGAAGGCATTAATGATTATAATTGAGTTTCATTCAATCCGCAATTGATTGATATTCTTTTCTATGGCCATTTCTAATCCATTCAAAAGATCAAATGCTTTTGCTTCATTTTTTGTGTCCTTAGTGTTGGGACATGAGAAGACTCAGTTCCCAAACATGCATCATTTCATCCCAAATCCATCAAAAAACCTAAATTGTACCTTTGTTCCTTAAACCCATCATTTACATCTGATCTGAGACTATTTTCCATTCATTCTCTTCAGAAAAATTCTAAGTAAAATCCCCCCAAGTTTCATTATTTTTCCTCCTTTGAAAAATTTGTCTAAGTGTTGCCCTTTGTCAGCAAATTGGCTGGTTCGCAAACCACTAATTTTGTCAACTAAGGTTCCTCGATTCTTCATTTTCGTGATTTACTAGTTTTCTGACAAAGCGAGAATAAAGTAGAGAGAGTTTGTAGGAAAGAAATAAAGAAGCCAGGTCTTTGTTGGCAAAGTTGGAAGTTTGCAAACTTCCAATTTCACCAACAGAGTGAGACGCTAAAGAAAAAGAGAAGGTGGGAAGAAGAGGGGCAAGTCTTTTGGCATCAATTTTTTTGGTTTGCGAACCATAAGGTTCACTGACGAGAGATTTCGCTGATAAAGAGTTTACCAATAGCCTGGATCAACAACAAGTAAATGGGATGTTTTTCTAAGGGAGGTAAAGAAAGATGAAGGAAAGGCAAGGGCTTCATCAGAAAAAGTTGATGGTTCATGAACTGAAAGATTCGCTGATGAACAAGTTCACTGCGGGGAAGATTTTCTAACAAAGAAGAAGAAGATGGAGAAAAGAAATTACAGTGAAGTTCATGAACTGAAAGGTTCACCAACTTCACAGTTTGCCAATAAGGAAAAAAGGCCGACAAAGAAGGACAAAGTGCCAAAGGGAAAAGAGGTGCCCAATGTAGTAAGGAGATACATTCAAGTATCAAATGCCCCATTAAACAAAAAAATAAAATGCGAAGATCAGCTAGGTTGAATTTCAAATTCTCCAGGGATATTGAAGTCTAGCAAGATTCAAAGGGTGCCTGTAAGGGGAAAATTAAACACAAACACTTTAAAGTGTTGTAAAAGCTTTTAATGGGTGCAATTCCCTAGATACCTGAAATTGCAAACACTTTTAAGTGTTGTAAAATAGCTTGGATGCTTGTCACTTACCATATCTAAATGTACTTGTGTTTATCACTTTACACTGAAGTGTCACGACAAGATCCATACCACATTTATTGGGTATGTTCTTTTTAAAAGGAGATGTTTGTTTGTATTACTTTTATAGTATTATTTTAAGTGAGTGGCTTAATATTTTTCATTTTTTCAAGAAGCCCTAAGAGTTTAAATGGAAATGATTTAAAACTATTAGGTAAGGGTTTATAGGGTTGTGTTAGTAACCTTAGGATGTTATAATATCAATAATCTTTGAGATTTAAAACTTTTTTTTAGATCGGCCTATCCTTGCTAGAGTTGAGCTAGACTCCCTTGATACTTGGAGAAAATATTTAGGCTTATGTCAACACGAAGTCCCTTAACCTTCGCGGACACTCAACTTAGAAGAAAGATGACACTCGGTTCATAATCTATCATCCACTAGATGTAGTACTTTCCCCCTCATTCTTCATCATTGTTGACAACTATTTAATTGAATTAAACTAATCTTGCTATAAACAATTAGAGTTTTATGGGTCGTGGCTTTAAACAAAATTGGTGATTTCAGGCTTAGTGTCGTGTCATTGCACTTAGTGTTTAGAAATGGGCATTATAGACACAAGAAAAGCCAAGGCTCCTTTGATAAATATAACAATAGAGATCTTGCGTAATTCAGACATTATTATAGTTAAATGGTAAAATGAACAAAAATAATATTATTAATTTGTTATTCATCTCAAACATCATAAAAATAAATGCACATATAAACAAAACCCTCAATAAAAAAACCCACAAAATTATTAAGTTCAAATCTAGGCATAAAAAGAGTCAGACTGTACTTGCCATGTTTTTGTCGGTTAGTGGAAGGTATGTTAAAATCCTTGTCAGCTATTGAGCCCCATGAGAGCATGAAATTTTTCTATAAGCAAAGAGACTTTAGTTTCTTTTGAAAAATAATGACCCTTGAATTTAGACCAATGAAACAAAAAAGATTAAAAAAACTCTAAAACCCAAAATCTAAACAAACCTGCATGATAGGTCTCACAAAACCCCAACCAAAAAGGAGAAAAAATAATCCTAGTGAAACAAAAATCAGTGGATGGGTGCTAATCAAACAACCAGTGATTGCTTGCCTGTGATAGAGATGGTCATGTAGGGGATACAACTGAAACAATCTCTTGATACTATTGATGTATACCATACAAGCATTGAACATATTTTGTGAATGTCCAACCTTGGCCCAATCCCAATAAAAGGCAAAGGGATTCATAATATCAAATGCTAAAATGAGTAAAAATAGAGAAAAAATGAGGATAAACTAACCTTGACATAATAGAATTTGATGTGCCGATGATGGCATGGTTTGGTGGTTAAGTCGCTCAAGATGTAGTGGCGGCCACCAGAGTTCAAACCCCTGCTGGGCCAACGATCTCGCAAGGCTTTACGCCTTTGCTGGGCCAATGAGCTCGCGGGTTTGAAGTGTTCTTCCTAGGGGATGAGGTCCCCCAGTTGTGGCCTCACCGGTTCATTGCTCTGGGCAAAAGCATTCGCGTGGAGCTGGAGGGCATGTTGCACCAGTGTCGCCGGTCACGTTAAAAGTTTACCAGGCGCATTTTAAAAAAAAAAATAGAATTTGATGTAAAATTAGGACTTGGATATGGAGAGTGTGGATTTGAGAATGTTGGAAATGGTTGCATTGAGCTTCTTGTTTATGTTGGTATTGAGCCCCTTAATGGACACGAATTCCCCATAGGTTGTTGGGTCCTCAGTGCTCCCAAATGAAATTGCAGATGATCCTTTTATCTACACCAACATATATTGCAACACAAACAAACATGTCAAACTCCTCTGCCACAACAAGGCTTGAATGAATATGCCAAATGAAAGAGAGGACTCAGAGAAAAATTTATAGCTTGTGGCTTCCTGATTATCTAGGAAATAGATTGCTTGTGAAAGTATTCCCAAGGTGTTGAGTTTTTCCTTAGTCATTTCTAGCTTGAGTGATTGGTTTAGGGCTTGCCCAAATTTGCTCTCGAAACATTGCTAAGAAAAACATAAAAATAAAAAAAGTTGACAAGGTTGGTGCTATGACCAATGTTTCAAAAAAGCCATGAATTTTAGAAATAAAAAAAGTGCAGGTGAGAGAAATCAAATCATACACTTCTCTAGAGAACTGAATCTGCAACCACATAAACACATGATTGGCTATAGTAGCAGGCCCATTTCAAATATGTAGAAATGTAGAGAGCATTTTATATTTTAAAACCACATAGATCTAGAGTTGAAATATATCCAATCCTAGCACAAGAGAAAACAAAATTAATCTCTCTAATAATTCAAGCTCCTCGGTAAACTTATTGGATGGTTGCAAGTTGTCTTGTATTTGTAATTTGGGTGGTGGGAGTGTAGGTTTCAATACCACTGACCCAATAAATGTGATCCAACTATAAAATATGATTTGATTTAGATATGCATTTATGAATAATTAAATCACAAATTGGGAAGCCCAAATTGTAGATTGTGTATATTGTGAAGATTTAAGGCATTACTATGAAATTGTTATAGGTCATCGAATGTCGCTTCTACTCAAAGAAAATCTGACATTAATATGATCACCTTTATTTTCCTCCATTATTTCAGAAATGATTCTAGCAACCAGATTTAAGAAAAATAATTTGACTGCATTGCTAATTATTCCCAAACAACTTAACATGCTGAAATGCAACCATATTTTTCTTTGTAACAATCTCTCATGATTGTAAGCCATGAAGAGATAAAACTAAAAACTTAAGATGTTTCATTACACACATTTTTCAAATTTATGCACTTATCGATACCAGAAAACCCCAATTTAATAAATCCATATTTAACTTGTCATTTAGAAGAGCAGAGGCAAATTGCGCAATAGGTACAGATTTTGTTTATTTTAAATAATAATAAAAATCTTGTATACTTATATCAGAGTTATGAATAAATGAGAAAAATTAAAACCCTCCACATAGGCATAGGACAAGGTGAAGTGTGGACTCCTTTTGTATATTGTAATCAACCAGTGTTCGACAACAAAGAATACTTCTTGTAATGGAGAGTTTAACCTCCCTCCACAGAGAATGCTTGAGAGGGAAAGTGACCAAACAGACCGATACGAAGCTTACTAGTGAAGAGGCCACAACCTACAAGTAAAAAATGGTGACCTTGAAACACAAAAAAATATCACAGAGATTGTGGATGCCTCGAACCAGGCTCGGTCTTCCAAACCAACAAGTAAGGTGACTAGCCATAGGGTCGATCAATAAAATCCCAATATCCCATCTCATCTCCTACCTCACCTCTATCATTTAGGCCTCCTTTGCTGTTGTTTGGGGAGGGCATCATAGGGGCTTGAGCTCAAGAAGAGGGCCACACAGTGCGTGGGTGCTGAGCAAGAGCTTAGAGATAGGGCGTGAGTGGAGGGAAATGTCTTTAGTATGGGTAGATGAGCCATTTGCTGGCTCTTCTGTGCTTGAAACATAGTATGCGGCACCATGGGCATTAAGGGTGTGTCCTACCATGAATGCTCTACCATGGATGTTGTGAGTCAACAATCTACCTCTTTCCACACCTTTAGCAGGGAAAAACACCTTTAGTTTGGCTTGTAGATGAAAATGAGCCTTTGAACCACAATGCACCCTCTAAATATGCAAATACCAATCAAAGAAAGGTTTTTCTAGACTCAGGTTTCAAACACCTCCACAGAGATTTTAGGATTCCTTCCAATCTTCAAATTCTCCTTTCCATGGCATGGAGTTCACCTTTGTGGATCCTTCTGCCTGCCTTGAAATAGTCCCCCTTTTCTATGGCATTATTGCTTGCAAACAACGACTCCTTTGGTTTGATACAGGGTTGAAACAAGGCCGAATTCCCTCTTCATGCCTTCAATTAGGGTTTTGACCAAAATTGAACCAACAAACTACTTTAGTTTTTCTATGATACCATATAAGAAACACGATCTACTAAGCCAAAATACTGATATCAAAATCAAAGTATTTGATTTTGAACAATGTAACATCACATTTCATAATGCTCAAAAAATTAACATAAATATTCATCTTAATCAAGAAATAGATATCAACATGATTATCCAAATCAAAGATAAACAAGAATGATTCATTATCTTTTCAACAATTAAAATGTTATTCTAAACAAAATATAACAAAGCTTACAATTACAATATTCTATTACATATCCTTAGTGAATGACTTTCACTATGCATGCACAAGTTATGCTCGAGGCATCAAATATCAAATTATACATAATAATTGACCAAGAAGTCATAAAATGAATAGCACTGTATCTGGAACTTTTGACATCTATCTTCATAAGCCTCAACTTGTCTCATGCTTGGGAAGGAGATCATCTTCCGGGTGCTTTTTCCACCAACCATAGACCGGCGGTCCCCCACACAACTTCCTACTTGGAAGTGGCCCTACCCTTCATGAAAGGGATAGATATAAGGAACCATTAGGTTATCCATCTGAGTATCTGGTGTTGTGTCCTTCATAATACCTCATGATCACACAACTATAGATCCACTCTAACTATGCATGACACTACTGGATACATTATGCCATCTGGAGCACTATGGACCGACAATAAATGTAGAGATGAATGCATTACTTTGGCCAAAGATTTACATACATATACATTTCGCAATGAACGTAGTCATATGCCCACCACCCTTACTTAACTTAGAAGTTGTCTCATCCTATGGTATGCTTAGTTTGACCTCTCTAGGTCTAGTAAAAGAGAGTTTAGTTCATTCTTAGTCCAATTCTAGGAAAATCAACTCCTATCCTAGGAGTACATTCAATTATGTTACGTTACTTTCGCAATAGGGAACCTATGACTCCTTGTCACTCTATTCCATCTTTTCAAAATGACAATAGCGAAATCAAATTTTCCCAACAAACGACTCCTATATTGGGAGTACATTCAATTATGTTACGTTACTTTTGCAATAGGGAACCTGTGACTCCACGTCACCCTATTCCCACCTTTTCAAAATGTCAATAGACAAAACAAGTTTTCCAACTTATGACCTTCCTAGGTTCATAATTTCATGTTGACCTATCACAAGGTTTACATTCAAATTCATGAATTTTAATATCTTATACCTCATTTGTGAAGTATGGCCATTCAAAAAGAGATGGTTTCCATTTATGTTGAACTACAAGAGTTTCATACTAATCATAGTATTCATTCTCATAAGAATATAAATATCTAGGAGAAATAGTTCCTCCAACAAACCCAGTAGGCACTTAATGCTACCTACAAGGCTATACAACTTACCTCTTATCCAATTTCTTCTTCTTCAACAAGGAGTCAACATATCTTTTAAATACCTAAGATGCATCATAGTTATCATAATAACTATTATTAATAATCAAGTACTTTTATAGGGAACCTGTGACTCCACACCACACTATCCCACATTTCACAAAGAAACAAGTACATTCATGGCATTCAACACTTAACCCTAACCAGTTGGTGTTTACTTTATTTACCTATTTTCAAGGTTGAAGCTCAGTTCATAACATCAATGGAATGCTTATAATGAATCATAGAGTCGATCTCTTTTATAAGTTCTATCTTAAGATATCTTCCTAATACCATAAATATATAAAATTAATTGCCATTCACCAAGATGGCATTCACCTTCTTTTATACCACTAGTTTATAGAAAACTAGGGTTAGTTCTTGTAAATAAAGAACCTATCAGGAAATTACTTCCTCATAGGGAATATGACATGCAATCGTGGCTAACAAGAAACAATATTATATCTGTATATAATAACCTTCTCATATCCATGAGAAGTCATTAAGAATACAACATACACAATATGCATAAACAGTCGAGGTTCGACATCATTTACCTTTGGGTTGACAAGATAAAGTATCAGGTGTACACGACATCAACTCAATTGTACCATTGAATTTAGAGAGACTGTGTCTATCATGAGTTGTGGCAATAGTTATTATGGCATGCAACAACTTTATGATATCGATTTCATAGGCCAATGCCATCGACCTTCTCTTAACAAATAATTATCACCCTATCGGGCTCAATGTTTATACTCTAGGTTTTCAAGTCATATCGATTGATAAACAATTGAAACAAAACATTATTAAAAGATTCATGGCTCAATAGGAATAAATTGGTTTATCACAGGCACTCTTGCATGTGTAACCATCAAAGGTGTTACAGCCTCAAGCTAGCCGAGTGCCACTAAGGCACAGTTCTTCAAAGAATCATCAAAAAAAGAATACAATAAGGCTTCAAGATCCTTCAATAACCAGAGATATTCACAAGATATACATATAAATATATATTCACGACTCAGCATGTCGTATACATACATAATTAGTTTCCTCAATTTGACACTATCAACATCCTCCATTAACAAAAGATTATAACTATATATGAAACCATTTATATATATGATCCATGAGCTCTTAAAGTTATCATACCTATGATTACGACACAGCAATAAGTGTCTTGTACGCTGGGCTCGAGCCTCATCACCCTTTTCTTATGGCTGTGATAGCCTTGTAGCCCACTGCTAAAAAATATCTGTCTGTTATTCACCACCCCCACTCTCTTTCTTCTTCTAGACACAACATCATCGAAGATTAGAATGAAGTCTCCCTTTTGGTAACCTTCGATAACTATCAAAACATGGTTCTTTTTATGTATTCCATGCACGCCACCTCACGAGATCTTATGATCCACACAGTCCACTATTGGCCGGTCCGTGAGGAGGGCTCTAACAAGCCACCACTCAGTCTAAAATCTCTCTCCCCACTCCTCATGGGTGATGGATATCAGGGTGGCAAGAACATGGATAAAATAATATAGTTATATGCATAATCAAAGATACTAATGTCATTGACCTCTAAAGATGTTCATAGATCTATAATCACCCTTACTAAATAATAAAGGTTAAAAAACTTCTATTATATCAAAGATGATCATCACAATGAAAACAAAGGATGACACACTAATAGTTTAGGGTTTTCAGGGTCGAGTAACACTCCCCTCAATCGACTATAAACCTTAGTCAAATAACATGGAATAAATAATTAATATCCCAATTTGGACATAAGGAATCAAGAGAATTCTTCATCTCTTAACAAGACTAACTCTTAACTTGCGACAGTGCTCTAGGAACGTCATTTAGTCATCATAACCATTGTTGAGATAGCACCACTGATAAGATGACTCAAAAAGGAGATCAATTACCTAGACATAAAACATGACTCATGACAACTTACAAAGGATTCATAAGGACATAGAATCCGATACTTCGATGGCTATTTGGCCCATTTCTTAATATCTATCTCGTCCTCCTAGATGATACTCTCCTTCGATCTTTGAAGGATGATTCATTTCCTATTCACACTCAACATCATAAAATCATGATCAGTGCATCATCATCCAATTCACAGTTCATAAAATTCAAATATTCAAATGAACAAGTAGTTTCATTACTAACTATCATTAGTTGGTAATCATAATCAATGCTTAATTTAGATATTTCCACAATATATAATCATTGGACTATGGTTAATCCTCCTAATTACCACAGAAAATAAGATTATTGCTAAATCATAAGTTGGGGATGCAATATATCTCCCCCTATAAGAATCATCATCCCCGATGATTAAATGTCTTCAGAGACCAGTTTGGATGTCCTCCCAAATTTTAATGGAACTCTTCTGAGGCTTTACCCTTAAAAGGACTTTCTCTCCCACTGAGAAATGCCTTTCAATGCACTTAGTATCCGCATAACTCTTTTGTCTATCATTGGCTTCCACAAGCCTTCTCTTAATTAGATGGACTTGTTCTTCCATCTTTGACAACATTTCTAGACCAAGGCTAACCCTATCTTCTAGCTTGTCCTAGCTTATAGGGGTTTGGCACTACCATCCATATAATGCCTCAAATGGAGCCATCTTAATAGCTAAGTGATAGGAATTATTATAGGCAAATTCCACCAAAGGAAGATAATCCTCCCATTTGTATTGCCGATCAATGCAATGCATTCTCAATAAATCCTCCAGCACTTGGTTTACCCTTCAGTTTGGCCATCCCTTTCAAGATGATAAACAAAGCTTATATTCAACTAGGTTCCAAGTGAAGAGAACAAGGTTTACCAAAACCTTAATGTCATTCATGCATCCCTATCTGAGATAATCTTCTCAGGAATACCATGCAATCTGAAAATCTCTTGAAGAAATTTTCAAGCTATGATGGATGCCCCATCCATTAAGTTCCCAAGTATAAAATGAGTGGCTTTGTTGAGCCTATCCACCACAACCAAGATAGCATTGTGCCTATTCCTTGAGATAGGAAGCCCTTGCACAAAGTCCATGCTTATAATTTGCTATTTCCACTCAGGAATTTCATGAGGGTATAAGAGTCATGTCGGGTGATGGGGTTCTGCCTTCACCTTTTGGAATTCTACACATGTGGCTACAAAATTTGTAACATCGCTCTTCATTCCTTTCCAGAATTATAGGGGTTTCACATTAGCAAGTAACTTTGTTACTCCAGGATGTCCAGAATATGGTGCAGAATGAACATCCTTCCATACCATATTCCTTAACTCTACAAAGTTAGGTACATACATCCTTCCTTTAAACCTTAATAACCCATCTGGTTCAAGGTTGAATCCTTCATATCTCAGATTCTGGGGGTTTTCCTCAAGGGCCTATTTTACCTGCTTGTAAAACCGATCTCCCTTAGATTTCTGCAATACCTGACTCCTAAAATCATAATGTATGGAGATCATTAAGGAGATTTGGTTGAGTGAACAGATATTTGAGTCCTTGGTGATCTATTTTCAGCTCAAAAGGTTTCTCGAGTAAGTAGTGTCTCAACATTTGTAGTGCATGAATGACTGCTGCCAGTTCTAAATCATGTAGGGCATAGTTTTGTTCATTTTTTTTAGTTTACGTGATTCATACACAATGCATTATCCATATTGGACTAGTACACCACCTAAGCCTTCCCCTAAGGCATTAATAATGACTACAAATTGACCCTTTGGGTTAGGTATTTTCAAAATTGGTGCTGAAGTCAATTTTTCCTTTAGTAGGTCAAAGGCCTCTTGGGACTTTTTCGACCACTCAAATCACTTGCCTTTTCTCTACAAGGAAGTTATAGGGTATGCAATGTTTGAGAAGTTTTTCACAAAAAATGACTGATGCTCCCCAGGGTGACAGACTGGGTCTAATGAGCCCTTTATCGACAATTCCTGTAATTGATCTTTTAGCTCCATTAGTTTTGTAGTGGTCATTCTGTAGGGGCTTTAGAAATAGGTTCCAACCCTAGAATCATATCTATAGAAAAATCAAAAGCTCTTTGAGGAGGTAATCTTGGTAGCTCATCTGGAATTACATCCTCAAAATCTCTAAGAAAAGGGTACCTATCCATATCTGATCTCTCCTGATCTATGGACTCCCTCTTCCTAACTTAGAAAAGATATGTTGATATACCTAATGGTACACCATGAGTTTTGTCATTTTTCCTAATTTATAGACAACTATGATGACAAGCAAGCATCCCATACTACTTGTTTTCATCACTAGCTAAGGACTAGGGTAACAATGTATGCATTCACAACCAACTATGATGACAAGCAAGCATCCCATACTACTTGTTTCCATCACTAGTTAATAAATAGGTATAACAACATACATCACCTATGGCTATTAATAATATTTCCACATTTTGCTAAACCATCAAGTCAGTGGATCCTGACATCTATCACCTCGATGCCACTGGCAAAAGTCGATCCAACCTGGTATGGGGTAGCTCCTGGCATCTATCACTTGTATAGTACTGGTGAAAGATAGCTAACCCTAAGATACAATAGATAGCACCTAGTCATACCCTGTCCCAAGTTAGACTTGTACATCTCAAGCCTAACTCCATTTTCTTATTCATCCACCATGTGGATGCTTCACTCGCCAACTGGTATGCTCTCCATACCACTTTGGTGGTCTCATTATAGTTTCTTCTTTCAAATATTTTTCCATTTTCGTAAGCCAATGTCTCCGCGGCATCTCCACTTATAGAACCATTGAACTTGGGGGCATAACTTTTTTTTTTATGTCCCATGATAGTTCCAAAGCCATATGACTCCTTCTATCCTCTTCTTGCATAGCCTCAGAGTTATTCTCTCTATGCTCACTTTGGGTGGTGTCATTATGATGTTCCTTGTCATCACCCCCATCATAGGCATCCTGCCTAGGTCCTTGTCAACCCTTGACCTCCTATTTGAGAGTTCCTACCCTCATTCTTGTCTCTTTCAACAAGGCCAAGATCTAGTCAGGCTTAGATTCAGAGTGCCTTGAAGGATGCCCTTCATCCTAGCTATATTCTCATTCATGTAATCTTTAACAAGAAAGGAAAGATTTGTTAGAAATTTTCAAATGCATTATAATTTTCATCAGATTACATATAATCCATCAAAATTATAGAATTTTGTTTCCACCTTGTTGTTGCAAGTCATTTACAGTTTGGGATAACTTCCCATAATCATTTCTCAACCTTGAGATTTATCATTTCAGTTTTAGGAGGTGGAGGTACACGTAGGCACTCCTTCATAGCCTCCTTGAGTACATCATAATCCCTAGGATTATTTTCCACAACTGGTGTTTTAGGTGTAGAGCATTCTGTTGATGCATCATTAGAGTTAGGAGAAGCAATCCTAATTTCTTTTCTCAACTCCTGATTGATGCGTTTAACGACATTAACGAAGGTCTCCTCATTAGTTAACCATGCTCCTACCAAGAAGCTAGTCTATTCAAGTCTTTTCATTCTTGAGACTCGCTCCCTCAAGACCTTTTGGAACGTAGGTAACGTCCATTTTTCGTTACCTTCTTTCTTGGTGTTGTTCTAATTCTTACCATTCTGGCATAGAACATCCAAACATTAGCATATGTAAATGTTGGATATAGATAATCATCACATAGTGAGCTCTTAGGTCCATGTATTGAACCCGATAGCTCTGATACCATATGTAACATCACATTTCATAATGCTCAAAATATTAACATAAATATTCATCTTAATCAAGCAATAGATATCAACATAATTATCCAAATCAAACATAAACAAGAATGATTCATTATCCTTTCAACAATTAACATGTTAAAAATAGAATATAAGAAAGCTTACAATTACAATATTACATAGCCTTAGTGAATGACTTTCACTATGCATGTACAAGTTATGCTTAAGGCATCAAATGTCAAATTATACATAATAATTGACCATCAAGTCATAAAATGAATAGCACTATATTTGGAACTTTTGACATCTGTCTTCATAAGCCTCGGCTTGTCTCATACTTGGGAAGGAGATCATCTTTCTGATGCTTTTCCACCAACCACAGACTGGTGGTCCCCCACACAACTTCCTACTTGGAAGTGGCCCTACCCTTCACGGAAGGGATAGATATAAAGAACTGTTAGGTTAGCCATCTGATTATCTAGTGTTGTGTCATTCATAATGCCTCATGGCCACACAACCATAGATCCACTCTAACTATGCATAACACTACTGGAGATATTATGCCATCTGGAGCACTGTCTAGACTGACAATGCATGCAGAGACAGATGCATTACTTTGGCCAAAGATTTACGTACATATACATTTTGCAATGAACGTAGTCATATGTCCACCACCCTTACTCAACTTAGAAGTTGTCTCATCCTACAATATGCTTAGTTTGACCTCTCTAGGTCTAGTAAAAGAGAGTTTAGTTCATTTTTAGTCCAATTCTAGGAAAATCAACTCCTATCCTAGGAGTACATTCAATTATGTTACTTTACTTTCACAATAGGGAACTTGTGACTCCTCGTCACTCTATTCCATCTTTTCAAAATGATAATAGCCAAATCAAGTTTTCCCAACAAACGACTCCTATCTTGGGAGTACATTCAATTATGTTATGTTACTTTCACAACAAGGAACCTGTGACTCCATGTCACCCTATTCCCACCTTTTCAAAATGTCAATAGCCAAAACAAGTTTTTCAACTTATGACCTTCCTAGGTTCACAATTTCATGTTGACCTATCACAAGGTTTACATTAAAATTCATGACTTTTAAGACTTATATCATAATAGTCTAGTAAGATGGTCTTACTAAAAAGACTCTATCTCAAGTATTCTCATGAGTTTTAATATCTTATACCTCATTCGTGAAGTATGACCATTCGAAAAGAGATGGCTTCCATTTACGTTGAATTATAAGAGTTTCATACTAATCATAGTATTCATTCTCATAAGTATATAATTATCTAGGAGAAATAGTTCCTCCAACAAACTTGATAGGCACTTAATGCCACCTACAAGGCAATACAACTTACCTCTTATCAAGTTTCTCCTCCTTCAACAAGGAGTCAACATATGTTTTGAATACCTAAGATGAATCATAGCTATCATAATAACTATTATTAACAGTCAAGTACTATTATGGGGAATGTATGACTCCACGCCACACTATCCCGCATTTCATGAAGAAACAAGTACATTCATGGCATTCAACTCTTAACCCTACCAGGTTGGTGTTTAGTTTGTTTACCTATTTTCAAGGTTGAATCTTAGTTCATAACATCAATGGAATGCTTATAATGACTCATAGAGTCGATCTCTTTTATAAGTTCTATCTTAAGAGATCTTCCTAATACTATACATATATAAAATTAATTGACATTCACAAAGATTGCATTCACTTTCTTTTCTACCACTAGTTTATAGAAAACTAGCGTTAGTTCTTGTAAATAAAGAACCTATCAATAAATTACTTCCTCATAGGGAATATGACATGTAATCATGGCTGCCAAGAAACAATATTATATCTATATATAATAACCTTCTCATCTCCATGAGAAGTCGTTATGACTACAATATACACAATATGCATAAAGAGTTGAGGTTCAACATCATTTACCTTTGGGTTGACAAGATAAAGTATCAGGTGCACACAGCACCAACTCAGTTGTACCATTGAGTTTAGAGTGATTGTGTCTATCATGAGCTACGACCATAGTTATTATGGCATGCAACAACTCTATGATATCGATTTCATAGGCCAATACCATCGACCTTCCCTTAACAAATAATCATCGCCCTATCAGGCTCAATGATTATACTCTAGGTTTTCAAGTCATATAAATAAATTGGTTTACCGCAAGTGCTTTTGCATGCGTAACCATCAAAGATGTTATAGCCTCAAGCTTGCCAAGTGCCACTAAGACATAGTTCTTTAAAGAATCATCATAAAAAGAATACAATAAGGCTTCAAGATCCTTCAATAACCAGAGATATTCACAAGATATACATATAAATATATATTCACAACTCAGCATGTCGTATACATACATAATTGGTTTCCTCAAGTCGACACTGTCAACGTCCTACATTAATAAAAGATTATAACTGTATAGGAGACCATTTATATATATGAGACTTGAGTTCTTAAAGTTATTATACCTATGATTATGACACAAAAATAAGTGTCTTGCACACTGGGCTCGAGCCTCCTCACCCTTTTCTTATGGCTATGAGAGCCTTGTAGCTTGCTTATAAACAATATCTCTCCGTTATTCACCAACCCTGCTCTCTTTTTTTCTTCCAGACACAGAATCATCCAAGATAAGAATGAAGTCTCCCTTTTGATAGCCTTCAATAACTATCAAAACATGGTTCTTTGCATGTATTCCATGCACGCCACCTCACGAGATCTTATGATCCACGCAGTCCACTATTGGTTGGTCCATGAGGAGGGCTCTAACAAGCCACCACTCATCCTAAATCTCTCTCCCCACCCCTCATGGGTGATGGATATCAGGGTGGCAAGAACATGGATAAGATAATATAGTTATATGCATAATCAAATATACTAATGTCATCGACCTCTAAAGAGGTTCACATATATATAATCACCGTTACTAAATAATAAAGATTAAATAACTTCTATTATATCAAAGATCATCATCACAATGAAAGGAAAGGATGACACACTAATAGTTTAAGGTTTTCAGGGTCGAGTAGTACTCCCCCTCAATCAACTATAAACCTTAGTCAAATAACAAGGAATAAAGAATTAATATCCCAATTTCAAAATAAGGAATCAAGAGAATTCTTCATCTCTTAACAAGACTAACTCTCAACTTGCAATGATGCTCTAGGAATGTCGTTTAGTCATCATAACCATTGTCAAGATATCACCACTGAAAAGATGACTCAAAAAGGAGATCAATTACCTAGAAAGAAAACATGACTCACAACAACATACAAAGGGTTCATAAGGACATAGTATCTGATACTTAGATGGCTATTTGGCCCATTTCTCAACATCTATTGCTTCCTCTTGGATGATACACTCCTTCTGTCTTTGAAGGATGATTCATTTCCTATTCACACTCTGCATCATAAAAACATGAAAAGTGCATCATCATCTAATTCACAGTTCATAAAATTCAAATATTCAAATGAACAAGTAGTTTCATAACTAATTATCATTAGTCAGTAATCATAATCAATGCTTAATTTAGATATTTACACAATATCTAATCATTAGACTATGGTTAATCCTTCTGATTACCACACAAAATAAGATTAATACTAAATCATAAGTTGAGGATCTAACAAACAACAAGGTGTACATATAGGTTAGAGAGGTTGAGTCGACTCAAAAGTTGACTTCAACACTCAACTAGAGGTGGAAGAAGAGTGTCAACATGTGTCTTTGTAGAGTTGTGTCAAACTCTCCAAGTCAACACACAACCAGCATAAGTAGGCTTACAACACGTGTATTTTACCCATGTGAGGTAAAATAAGACATAGGTAAAATATACACTAACATGCACTACCCTTAGAAAACTTTCTATGCAGCAACCTCCTCTTCCTCTTGTAGCAGTAGGGTCCTCCTCTTGGCACCAAGTGAGAAGATGGCAATTGATTGACAATGATGTGAACTTTTGAAAGCTTGGAATGAAAAGAGCTCGATTGCGAGCTTATGAGTGCTATGAGATTACTAATTGAGCACTATGGCTAAGTCTTGTGAGAAATATTAGAGTATGAGAATACTCTAAATGAATCTTTTGATAGCTTGAATAGCAAAACAATGAAAACAAAAGGCATGTGCGTCCTACATGAGCACCTAAGATGCTAGTGGAGAGAAAACTAAAAGCTATGAATGGTTGTAATTCTTCAATTTGCCTTCTATGGGAGAGATTTGAAGCTTTGAAACAATGAAGGCTAATGCAATGAAAGCTTTGAAGCTTTGAAAAGACTAAAGAAAGAAGCTAAGAGGCTCAAAGGCCTGTAAAAAAGCTTGAAAAGCTTGTGAAGAAGGTAAGAGCATTCTCCAACTTGAGAAATAATGGAGAAGTGAGGGGTATTTATAAGATAGATTGGCACAATGGGGATGGGGATGATTGAAAAATTAACTCTCATGATTGGATAGTTAACTTACTTGATTGATTAGTCAGATTCAATTGATTTGCTTGTGAACTCGATTGATTAAAGAATGATATGAGCTTAAAATCTTATCACTCATGGAGGAATGGCTATTAGGAGGATTTAGAGAGAAGTTAAAAAAAGATCACATCGTCTAAAATTAGTTGATTGGGAGTGTTAAATGAGTTAATTACGGTCTCCTCTATGTTTAGCTCAAAATTGAATGCAAACTGGGTGAAAATAGAGCTTTTTTGGCTCAAATCAAAAGAGAAACTCATGTTTAAAATCCACAAGGGTCACCACCAGGTTGCCCCTTTTACCAGGTTTGGTCTCTTGGTGGTGACCCATGGGCGACCCTAAAAGGAGGGCACCTAGGTGAGTTCTTACATTTGTGTATGCTTATTGGAAAACTGAGGAGGTAATTTGGCACTAAACAAATAATAGGGTTGACCCTAAAAGGAAGAAAGATGAGAAAAACTAAAACATGGGTTTGGTCTGTTACATTGCTTGGAGGCTTCCTAGGGCCAGAGACCTTCACAATGGTGTGTCAAAATGTGAAATTAGCATAAAAAGGTGAGAAATAAACATGTAGGAAAGACAAGGAATGTGATACATGAAGAATCAAAAAAGAGAAATGAAGAATGGTTAGTGTTATCAATCAGATATGCACCCTATGCTAAGTTATTCAACTTAACTATCTATTGACACATGGGAACACTCCTAGGCCTGTGGGTTGCCTAAACTCGGAGTGAACCTCTAGAGCGGGTTGGTTTCCCTAGTTACTTCACCTAATCTAAGAGACTTTATGAGAAAAGGGATAGAAAGTTAACTGTAATTGAAATCCTAAACTCTAATAGGTGATGCACCAGAACTCTATCTATTCACTCATAATCAGCCTCACAAAGACTTTTAACCCTCACAATTCCACTGAAATTAATGCAATACATTAGTGATTTGCATGAAAGTTTGAAAAGCTAGAGGTTTTCGAAGGACAAACAGGAATTTTATCACAACTTTAACCCACTAGGCAAGCTAAACACAACATGCAACTTGTATCACATGAAACTTTTGCATACAGACTTACAATAATGAAACATAACAAAGGACCTAATTTTATGATCAAAATGAGATATTAGACAAAAACTATAAACGTGAAACAAAAATGTGAAAGAGAAGGACACTGCTGCTCTATTGAAACTGAAACGAGTAGGAATGAGTACAAAAATGTTTACAAGCTCTCTACCTGTGCTCAAGAGAGGAGAAACAATGATCTGAACTACTTTAAAACCAAGTCTTTCTCCCCTTTTTATAGCCAAAAGGATTTCTAAAATGAGAAAGGAAAGAAAACTGAGCAAAAATCTCAAAAAGGCAACTTTCCAAGCCATTCCTGAGCTCCATAAAAGCCTCCAAAATAGGGCCCAAAATTCCTCCAACTGGATATAAAAGCTATCAAACTCTTCTGTCAAGTGGCCCCCGCCAAAAGTATGCAAAAAATAAGGCCTTATCTGATTGGAAACTAAAATAGAAAGTCTATTTTGCCCAATTTTTTCTAATTTCATCCAGAGAGAAAAAATCAAATCCAAAGGGAAAGATTCTTGCTATATTTTCTCTATCTTAACTGCATAAATAACAAATATTTACAAGAAATTTATAGAAACATTTCTTTAAATATTGTTTCACAATGGTTTGCAGCTTTATCTCTATCTTGACTTGATTTATCTCCATTTGATTTTTTGCAAAAAATATTACAAGGCTTTTTAATTTTACTTATGCCAAGTCTACTATATCTTATTTGGCATATGATTTTCTATAAAAATCATAAAAATTATGAAGGCATTATTAAATGTTTTGAAAAATAAAAACCTCCTTAAAGGTCTGCCTCCTATTAGTTTTGCAAAAATTACTAAGGCATATAAGACCTACATGTTCATTTTCAAAGGTAATCAGATAAGTTTTAAAGGGCATAATGCCTAGGTATTAAATGTGCAAAGGACCTAAAGGCATTGGATGACCTAAGTCATATGTCTAGGCACTCATAAGGTGGACAAAAGACCATGATGGCATTAGTTATGCATATGTAAATAAAAATTCAATGTGATTAAAATCACATTCGGCCCTAGGGCTTCTTGAAACCTTAAAACAAAACCAAATCGAAACCTTATCTTTTTGCATCATTTTGCTCTTTGTCTTTCGAAGAAGTTTCTCTATTTGGCCGCCATGGCTAGGGTTTGGTCGGTTTCCCTTCGATTCTTGTTGTTATGAGCACTTATGGTGAAGATTCTTCAAAGGAATACTAAGGTAAGTCATTATAAATCTTGAATCGGACCTACTCCATTTTTCTGTAGTAATATACTCCTTTAGGCCGTGGCCAAGTCTTGTTTTTGATGTGTATCACTTGTATTTCTTTTTGCATTCAAGGCGCCACGATTGCAATTGTTTGAGCTTATTAGGAAGCAACATAAAGGCAAAATATCTGCGGCCTCTATGTGTGCACTTCATTACTTAGAAACTAGGTAAAACTTGCACCTTCCAAACATTGTGTCTTTGTATCATTTCTTATTTTTCATTGATATCTGCCAAATATGCCTGAGGAACCACAAAACACAATGCCTTTTCTTCTTTTATGGCACAAAATCTATATTTCTTCACCATGGCAATGACCTTACTGGCATGTTTGGAAACACCAAATATCTATCGAACCTGCATATAGTTGAAAACCCTCCTCTTTTCCTCTATTTCTAAGCACATTTTATGAAGACTCTTGCAGGAAAATAAGGCAAATACATGGTTATCACAATCTGAAACCCATTTTAAAAAGAAATTCTACATCTCAAGGTCGTGACTATCATAGTTTCTGATTGGAGGTCGTGACTGGATTTACATTCAATTTCCTTTACTCTCTGAGTATTAGCTACTTAAGATCTCTTTGTCTCAGTATATGAGGTCATTATTTTGTCCGGTCAAAGTAGCCATTATAATTTGATGCAAACTTTCGAATTGATATACCCTGTTCTTCACTAAGGCTGAAGGCCCTTCATGTGACTGCTTCAAATGCATTTCATTATATAATGTTTCATTTTCTTAAAAAACAACATAATGTCCCTTCTCTGTTGTTTCACACTGGTTCACTGTATTGCATTTGGTGAGATCACATTGAACTATGACATGGCATATTCCCTATTACATTATAGTTCACAGCTACATGTCATAGATCACTTGCTACTCCAGTTTGCTGTACTATATTAGATACAAGCCACATTGGAATGGATAATTACTCCTCTCCTTTCTGTATAATAATATTATTCATGGCTGTGACTGAGTGATGCCTGATTTCCTTGAATTCTGTGTGACAGTTGTATAATGTATTGCTTCTACAAGACTATGAACACAGTTACTATATATAACTGCCTCTAGATGCCCTTTATGCTGTTCTCTTTTTTTGAATTCTTCTGTTACTGAATACAACACCGAGATTGTAGTCTTTGGCCATGATATAGTGCATTTATGATGTTCATGATAAACAAAGATAACATAAACTTACCTCCTGTAGTCTTCTTCTTGAAAATTGTGAGAAAACATTGTTCACTTGATTCTTTCCCTATCACTCATGAGACAAGAGAAACAAAAATTCTCTTCTTCATAATGGCAAAGGCATTTGATGATGAGTTGTGCTCCATCTGTACACATGCTATATCTATTCCTGTCATTATGGCACACTTTGTTGAGCCATGGCTTTAATGATATTCTCCTTCATTTATGATTCTGGGTGTATCATGTTGCAGCTTGACATTAACCCATTTCTTCTCCCACTAATGTTCTAAGAGCCACTCTGATCTATTTCTAAGTTGCCATTGTAGCAATAATGACAACTATTCTCATGCATTGAATGATGTCCTATATGAGTTTAGTTCACTTTTGTGCTTTCATTTCATCATTACTTGAATTGTAAGCACTGATAAACAGAAAATGCTTGATTGATTTATTCAGTGAATTACAAAAGCATTTATACAAGGAGAAATGTGGTTAGGAAGTTGTAACCAGTCATAATTTCATAACTGGCCTAGTAACCATTATCCCGCTATCTAAGCAAATATTAAACAATGTAATGCTAACATTCCCCCTCTTATTACATTGTTCCTGCAATAGTACTAAGGGACTCCCCTGAATGCTAACAAACTGAAAAAAAAAAGTTGATTACATAATATGAATACATATTTTATAGAAGATCTTCTCTCAAAGAACAAATCTTGAACCAAGTGGGGCTCCATCATGCTATCTCATCTACCCTCAGAAAGGTGTAGCTTTGAGCTGTGTTCTTGAGCTCTTTAGTCCCGAACTCTCAAATCACAAAGTCTTGAATTATTCGACAATGAACCCTAAGAGATACGACAGATCTCTGCCATTGTCTAGTGACCACGAAAGGGTATAATTATTGATCATATACTCTTTGAAGCTCACTGGACAACAATCCATATTGAGCTCAACACCAAATCCCAAACCTGTCTCCAAAGAAAAATCTTCACAAAACATACATTCTTCAAATCCGTTAGCATTACCAAAGCAAAACAAAACAACCAAAACCAAAAATGCTTCTCATGCAAAGCATCATCTCAAAGCAAGAAGCTAACTTGAGATGATGGAAGATCCTCCATCCTCGAATGCCGCCTGCCTCCAATATGACCCTGTTACACTTTAACCAACTGACGTCTTAGATGAGTCTTTGGAGGCCTCAGGTGTAGTATAAATGGCCCCGAGAGCACAAGCAATGTTTGATGTAGCCATGATAAAATAAAATGAATAAGGTGTTGGATTCCACCAAAAGTGCACCTTTTACAATATAGTGTAAACAAATATATCCTTATAACTCCAATGTTTTCCACCTTATTACTCCAATAAGTTAAATCAACAAAGAAAATTCAAACAACTTATCATTTCACACCTTATATCTCTATAAACACGCCTTTATTTTCATTAATAACCAGAAAGAAGATTTTCTTTCCTCCCTCAAGAAAGATATCTAAAACTCAGACAATGTTTAGTGGATATAAAATGACTCCAAAATAGATATTAAACCTCTAAACTCTCATGTAAATTGTCAATTCCTTCATCAACCAAAATAAACTTTCCAACTTAGAAGCATGGACTTGCACATGAGAGAATACTTGAATGGATTAACAAATCTATCAGACAGAGTAAACACATCTAACAAACTTTCCTTAGGTTTGATTAAACTGCAATTATGACACCTAATTTTCCTCTAGTTTATGCATGTCCTGTAAAATTTGAACATTTGGCACCATGTTTCTGAACAAAGGATATCACTGTCTGCCACTTGATCTATGCATTGAGTCCTAAGTTTAATCAAACATTATATAAGTAGGCACTGAGTATCCATGACTTACAAATGACAACACATTTGCATTGGATGAATGGCAGTATGTTTTAGATGCTGGTGGCTCAAATCTGCATAATCCTTGACTATCGCTACCTCTATCACTTACAAGATTTCTATACCCTTTGCTTGATCAAGTTTCATCCACGACTTCATGAGAATAGTTAAGAATGTCTCCTGTTATAATTACTATAAGTGATTCCTTTTAAGCATATCAACTAATCGTTCTATTTGCACAGTCTTCCTCTCCTTTAAACTGCACTCCAAGAATTGAATCTGCTTCGTTATGCTGTTGAAAACACTCCTCAAACTCTTCCTCTTCTCTTTGTGGTGCACAGTGAGTGATTTTACAATAGTAGCATATCAATTTCTATGCTAAGTATCCTTATAGAAAATGTCTTATGCATATGAAATCTCCATAAAAAAAATGGCAGTCTTCTAATTTCCATGCAACATCAACAACAAACCAAGACTTCTTCTTTCACGCCTTTATAAGAATATTAGACGCCCATTTTGAAAATATTGTCAAATCAGAAATCTTCACACGCTGAGTCATCTCCATTGCACCAGGCCTCGAATCATGGTTTCTCTAATACCAAATGATAAATAGTAAATGCTTGATTGATTTATTCGGTGAATTACAAAAGCATTTATACAAGGAGAAATGTGGTTAGGAAGTTGTAACCAGTCATAATTGCATAACCGGCTTGGTAATTGCTATCCCGCTGTCTAAGCAAATATTAAACAATGTAATGCTAACAAGCACTAGATTTATATTGTACTCCTTCATTTAACCTGTTTCAATTAAGCATTATGAATATAATTTGCACTCCATCCCCTCTAAGGGCCAGGGGCAGCATGATGGGCTCAACCCTTGTGGGAGCCCACTTAACACCATATGATGAATTGGTCTTCAAAACAACAACATGATTTCACCTATACCTGCACATGAAACAAACATGTTAGAAAATAATTAGTGAAGTACAATGATTGTTTCTGTTCAATCTCTCTTGCATGTGAATGATATATATCTAATTTAGTGCACTATAGGCAATGTATTATGCCTCTATTGATAGGCACATAGGGGACTCATATCTGGAGCTCTTACAAATCTCTTTCAATCTTGCAGGTTATTATGAAGATCGGGAGCAAGGATAGAAGGAAACCTCAGAAACTAAAGACACTGAACAGGAAATGATGGCTATGATCCTTCCCCTTCCTATTTCCAGATGCATAGTATATTTCTTATATCTGTACTAGTTTAGCTATTCCCACGGATTGTGTAGGACATTTGATCTATCATGTTTTCACTCAATGCAATGTTTATTTCTTTTATGTATCTCATTTGTAAAATGAATAATCATTGTAGTGAAATGAAATAACATATCTCTCAAGCAACCTTCTACAAATGAATGATGATCTGAAAACTCTTGTTCTTTGATGAATAACTGAACTGCAACATAATTGAATATCTCAAACGCTTCAGCTATGCAAAACAGATATCAGACAAATGTTATGAACCTTTCATCTTAAAATAATGAAATGAAAATGAACCAACTCTACCAATTTGAGTTGTAGGTGAAAAATTGGTAATATTTTTGGCAATTTCTGCTAAATGCTTGCTTACAAACCATTAAGATCGGTTTCCTTGAATATCCATTGGGCATGGAGTCTAGCTCTGCTCATTTTGAACTTAGAAAACTAAAAAAAATGTACTCAAAACCACTCCAAACAGCAGCAGCAAACAAAAGCAAACCAAATAGAAAGCAAACTAGAAGGCCCTAGTGGCCAAAAAACATGTGCAGCAGCACTTAGGGAAACAGAAAATTATTGAAAGTAAATGTGCATGAAGCACTTATTAACTAAAAGCACTAACTCTAACCTACTCTAACCAGCCAAAGAAACTGATCAAACAAACCCATTCACTGGCTCAAGAAAATAACTGCCCTTCCTTTGCAATCTGTGATACTCCATAAGGTTGTTAGTCAGCCAGAAGAGGTGTAGAACAATCAAAACTCCAGCAAACTGCTGCAACACCTTTCCAAAAAGGAAAATACAATCACTTACCCACCTGACCTTCTTTGCAAACTGATCAACTTGATACCCTCCTTGATGAATCGGATCAGTGTCACTATGAGGCTACTCCTTTTTGTCAACTTCTAACCTAGCCAAATATCTAATAGGGCACCCCCTCAAAAGTATTGGATTAGAGATAAAGCAATTTCAATGATTTGAAATAACATCACCTTCACATTACATGATAGCTTTCCATGTTGCTTCTTCCTCCATAATCAATGGGCCATCCTCCTCTGTCAGGGCTGCTAATAGCTCATCAAAGATGTCAACTCTTGAAAGGCTCTTAGTCAGAGTCAGACTAGGCTCAAAATATTAAAGATTGCTCGAGGAGATACACTCCAAAACAGGTGTTCCTTCAATAAATGAAGGTAAGAATTCAAATAATGAACTAACCTCTGTCGACAAACCATCAATTTGCATATTAGTTTCTAGTTCCCGTGTGTAACAGAAAGGTAGTTCCTCTAACTAGTCAAGATTCTGCTGCAAGTTACGCTACTTCTTAACCAATGACTCATTTGGGAATACAGCCACTTTCACCTCTTGCTTGTGTTGCTCCAGATAGCCCTCCTCCAAAGATGCTGACATAACCTCTAAGTGTGAGCAGAAAAGTTTAATTTCAGCTTGAAACAGATCTTTCTCAAGCTTTGCACCCTTCAAATCAGGGCTGCTTTTACATATCTTCTCTTGGATCAACACATTATCCCAATGGTCCTCATTGCTGTGGTGGTCAGAACTTGATATAGCCATGCCATTTTCACTTTCACACTCAAATTTAGGAAGATCATCGAACAGATTAACTATAAACTGAGGGTCAACACCAATCTCTTGCACATTATCTAAATTCATAATAGAGATCTTAAGATCATTCAAAAGCAATTTCTCTTCACCATTATCCTAATTTTCTGATGAGAAGGGGATGTCTTTTACCTCATGACAGCCTGCACTAAGCCTAATGGATTCCAAAAAAGGCTCATCTTGATGCCCTCCCTCTTGATCTTGGATCCTATTATCATATGGATGATCTTCACTCATCAACTCCTTAGAATATTGAGGATCTTCCCACTGTTCTGAAACTGCTGTCCTTGGTATGAGCATGCTCTCCTCGTCTTGGTCAACGAAAGAGGGTAGCTCACCAAACCAAAATATAGACCCTTCCTTCTCACCACTCCTTTCTTATTTTTTATTAGCTTGCTACATATGATTAACCCTACAAAAATCCACACCTTGCCAATTCATTAGCATTACATCATGCTGGCCATATTCAGGATAAGAACCCTACTATTCTGGATCTTCTTGTGTTGCACCTTTCTGAACAATAGTAGTAGGATTATAGGACTGAAAAGGCTTAGAATTAAAATTTCTCCTTTGGCCTTGATAATCAACTTGAAAATGTGGGCTATTTGGCTGGTTTTGTTGATATGGGGCTTGATATGGCTTATGCTCTTGGCCAACTTGCTTTTTAATGCTCACTAAATCATTTTCAAAGGTTTTTAGTATATTTTTAATCCCTTGTAGCTCCTGAGATTGGGTTGGAGCAGCAGTTTCTTGAGCTGTAGCTCGATATCCTATGGTAGGAATAGGTGGAACAACAACTATAGGGGGTAATGACATAGGTATAGGTGGCTGTACATCAGGAAAAATTGGCATAGGAGGCCTTGGGACTATTTTACCAGCTTGTATGAGACATTTTTCTACTCTAATAGCTATGTCATAAGCGTTAAGTAGTGTGATTCCACCCAGAGACTGAATCATCACAGAAATCTCGCTATTTAAAGCCTTAAGGAAGTACAAAAATGCATGATGAGGTGAGGGCCTTACCGTCATTGGAATCCTATCTCAAGTCTTCTGAAAGCAGTAATTAAAATCAGACATGTGTTCGTGTGGAGCACTCTTGATGGTACTCAACTACTCCAGCCACGACAAATGATTAGACTTGTCCTAAAATGTTGATGCAAACCATCTCCCAGATCATCCCATGATGTGATTGAGCTTGCTGTGAGTCCTCTAAACCACTGCAAAGCTTTCCCTTTCAGTGATGTAGCTAAAAGCCGTAGTGCTACATTTTCCTGGGTGATATTATGCATAGAGCACAACGTTGCTACGTCTTGGATATGCTCAATAGGAGTGGTATGATCCTCTCTAGTAAAAAAATGGCAGACTTTTGAGGGCCATAACAGGAATTTCATCACGTTGGGCAATGTTTAATGGGCTACCCCCATTAAATGTAACAAAAGGATATGGTCTGGCCATTTTGCATAGCAGGCCTGGATCATAAGGCAGTCAAAATATGAGCATTAAGAAAGACATTACCAACCTGGTTCATTGTAGATTCTTGGGTTGCTGAAACTAGTTGATATATGCTTAGAGTCACCAGGGTATTTGATAATTTTGTCTCCAAAGGATGGAAATATCAAAGAAAACACCCGATCCTTCAGTATGTGAATTTTTCCATGTGCTGTTCACTAGATCTGCATACAAAAAATAGAAAATGAAGTCGCCAGGTATATCTTGAAACCTCCAAAGGCTGAGAAAAATTGCTGCATATACCAGAACAATAGCTTAAAATTTAAAAACTTCTTTGAAAATAAGTTTCAGAGTCCCACCGGTTGTGCCAAAAACTGTTATCAATCAGATATGCACCCTATGCTAAGTTATTCAACTTAATTATCTGTTGACACATGGGAACACTCCTAGACCAGTGGGTGGCCTAAACTCAGAGTGAACCTCCAGAGTGAGCTAGTTCTTGTTGTGATGTTCACAACACGCCCCATTTTGCTCCTTAGCAAAATGAGGACCCTTGCTGTTGCTTTGCTTTTTTCGCTTTTGGTTTGTTGTTTTGTTTGGTGGTAAAGGGAAAAGAGGAAAAATTTGCAAACCTCGTTAAAAAAGGGGGAAAATGCATTTTCAATACCAATGCATGATATGGTTGGATTCCTTGTGAAAATTGAGCTAGGGTTGCTTTTTGAACCGTCTTAAAATTCGCCATATTTTGCAAGTTATGATCATTTTGGTAGAATGAACAAATCAGGTTTTGCATAATACAAATTCAGTTATAAGTCTTTCTCCTTGTAAGCATCTGGTTAAAATTTTGAAGTATACATACAAGGTGGATTTCAGGTTAAAATGAATTGAATATTGTTTTGGTTTCCACTTTGTATCTCACAATTATATGTTCGGCAGGTTAGAACATACAAGACAAATGAACAAGGCATAGTATACAAACATCGTCCATCGGCATAACAAGTGGTAATCGGAACAACATTTTAGGCTTTTGCCGATGGGTAGACTTACCCTGATGACAGAGCCAAGAGGGAAGGGAAAAGAATTAGTCGATCAAAGAATTGCAAGTGGTAGCCATCGGGATAACCATCGCCGTCGGCAATGTTAGGATTTCTCTCAGTGAAAGGTTGTCTCTCGTCGATGATATAGTCATCGGCCTAACTTTCGGCATCGGCGGTGATAGTGTTTATCTCCACAAGGGGCATGGTCTCACCGAAGAAGGCTCATAGGTATGACTTTGGACATCAGCCATGTTTGGAATTGTCACGCCGATAGTGGACTCACGCCGATGGTTCTATTTACAAGCAATATAACATACAAGGCGAAGGATAGAGGTTTGTTGGCAAGAGTCACACCGACGAAGGGCTCACGTCGGCCAGAGTATAACGATCGGTGGAGGTAATTTTTTCCTCGCCGATAATCTTGTGTTACACCGATAGAAAGAAACAAAAGGGGATATCGGCGAAGCAATGACGATTGGGGCAACATTTCAGGCCCTCGCGGCCAGAGTATAACGATCGGTGGAGGTAATTTTTTCCTCGCCGATAATCTTGTGTTACACCGATAGAAAGAAACAAAAGGGGATATCGGCGAAGCAATGACGATTGGGGCAACATTTCAGGCCCTCGCCGATAAAGAGTCTCATGCTGATGCAAATACGATTGGCGTAAGGAATGACAATCGGAGCAACATTTTAAACCTACGCCGATAGGAGTCTCACGCCGATGGGAGGTATAAGCGAATGAAAAGGGTATTGACTAAGCAATGTGCATTGGCCAATCAATTTTTGCACTCGTCGATAGGAGTCTCATGTTGATAGGAAGGAAAGGCAAGCCGCTAGGGCTATTTTCGGTGAAACTCATGCTGATATAAGACATCGGCCAAACTCACACCGATAATAACAAAGGGAACATACAAGCTGAATAAAAGACTTCATCGGCTAGAGCGAAATGATCGCCCAAATATTTTTGGCACTTGCCGATATGGAGTCTCACGCCGATGAAAAGGATAAATGAATGAGCAAGACCGTTTCGGCCAAACAATGACGATGGGCCAATCATTTTTGGGACTCGCCGATAAGGAATATCATGCTGATGGGCAGGAAAGGGTAGAACGATAGGGTTTTTATGCATTTTAAGGCCCGAACAAATGTTTTTGGTCAGCGATGACTAACCCGATGATGTTTTGGACATTGTATATACGTTTTGAGCGCGTTTTTGGGGCATTTTTAGGCCCAATTTCTACATCTTGCACTATCATGCCTTGATTTAATCAGATGTTTTAGTTTCCTACTGTTCATTTGATGGAATAATACTTATTGTCTATTTGTTTTTGCAGGTTTGCAGTTTGGCAGGGAGCTGAACCTTAATGGCGATGACATCATGGAAGAGGAAATCCAATCTCAGGAGCAGAAGAAGATAAGGACGAGGGGCGAGGAAGTCAAAGGCCATTCATTGATGAGGACAAAATGCAACTAAAGACATTACTGCAGCAGACCACAAAAGTTGTTATTGAGCTGCTAAGGTTTCAGAAAGGCAAATTTTCACCCAGATTTGATGTATGCTTGGAGGTATTTTTTTTGAGAGGCTGGTTCACCTACATTTATTGTTGTAACCAGGGGTTTGAACTAGGGTTTAGACTAGAGTTTTGGGCTGTATTGAGGACAATCAGAAAGTCTATATATTGTGCCTCTCTACACTGTAACTTTTTTACACACATGGATTTTAGCATTTTGCTAGAATTGTAAATTCTTTCTGAGCATAGTTTAGTTTAGAGGAGGTTGCCTGTTGTCTGCAATAAGGAGTGCGTGGAACATCTGGCTTCCTTACTGTATCTGTAAAGCTTGTAAGTTCTCTGTAGTTTGATCAATGAAGCTAAGAGTCATTTCGACATTGTAAATCATATATGACTGTCTGTTTCTAATACAATTGAATCTGGAATTCTGCATCTATCTTCTGAGTGTTTTCCTACTCTTCTTTGTGTTTGAAATATTTTCTCTTAGAGCTTGCAATCTTAGGTGTATGTTTGTGAAAATGCTCAGAACTTGCATTTAAGGTTTTGTCTGTGGATTTGATCAAATTGCTGTATGATTTATATAGTGCATAAAAGAACAATTAGATCCTTTGAGTAGAGTGAATGAAGTTTAGATTAGATCTTTCTAACTTTTCCCAACCCATCTGAATTACTTAGCTGAAAATGCAAAAACCTAAAGGAAATCGTCTCAAATTTGAAAGAGTATGCATAACAGAGTTGAAAATATACAATTTTCATAAATATTTAACAAGAGAAAGCTGCAATAATTCAAGAATACCTTTTAAAGCTTTGCAGTATAGTAGCATTTTTCTTATGCAAAAGAATGAACAACACACCGATATTTCATGATCTTTTGCATAAGTTTGAGTCCAGTAAACCAACAAGAAACCCTAAACAACGTAAGGCCCCTTTGAACATTATAGCTTCACATTGACCAACTAAATTTGCCCAACAAGTCAAGACCTGACCATATTAAACTTGGGATTAAGCGAATCTTAACCGATTCCTTCATATCTTTCAAGTCAGTTTTGGTTCATTTTAACTAACTGTTATGATTGCATCAAAACAACCATCAACAGTTTTATGGCGGTAGAAGGAGGGCCTGATTTGAGTTAAGGTTTGTTTCAAACTGGCTAATAACAGTGATAGAGTGACCAGGTCTAGATCCAGTTTAGGGGATATTTTTGTGCAACTACCTGATACAAGGTGAAGTAAGAGTCCTTTGATTTGGAATCCTAAAATATTGCAAGCAGGAAGTTCATCTGGATCACCTCCTGGGTCACCTTTTAACATACGTGATATTGTGAGTCCTGACAGATCACTATTCAGATCTTTAAATCTTGGTTCAGGTACTCCTAGAGATTCTAATCCTCCTATAAATCCTATCCCACCAATAAATCCAGGTATTCCTACAAGTTCAGGTCAAGCTTAAGTGCCCGCAATGGCTTATTTCGATGTCCACTCTCCCATAGTGTTCCCTGATTATAATGAGATGCCCAAGAATCTGGAGAAGATATGTCCCAAATACCAGTTGTACCAAGACCTGGAAGATCACATTAGAATATTCAAGGAAGCATGTTTTAGGGCGAGATTAGAGCACGAGGACGTTGTGAGTAGATTGTTTCCCTACACCTTTAATGAACAAGCCTCTAACTAGTATGTAAACCTACCCAACGGTTACATTTCTTCCTGGTCACTTATGGAAGAAGCATTTCTGTCGAGATTTAGGGGACCCATTGATCCTTGTGTCTTATATCATAAACTGGCTACTATAAAACGAGGTGAGGGAGAGTTGATTGATAATTTCAATGACAGATTTCAAAAGGCCTACTCTAGGCTAGTAGCCCCTTACACCATGGATGATGATACCTTGTTGGCTATGTACTATGTAGCCTTGGATCCTTTAACTGCCATGTTTGTCAAAAGAAAACCTGACATAGATTCAATATCCAAAGCTTACAAAGAGGTAGCCTCAGTGAACCAAGAGATGAGGCATACAACTTATAGCCCATTTGTTAATGGAGGAAATTTTGGAGTACAAAATCAGGCACTGCCTTGGAATGGAGTCCCTATGCATCACACTCCATTATTAAATCCAGTTCCTACATACACACCTGTGTATAGTCCTACCCCAATCCAAGCCATAACTCCTTACATGGGTAACACTTCTAATAACAGTCAAAATAGTGGTCAGCCTTTTTTCCAACCCCCCAGGGATACAACTGCGGAAAAAGCACAGGAGGAAAGGGAAGAAATCAAAGAGATCATTGCATATTTGAAAAGATTAACCACTGAAGTGACACAACTAAGAAACAAGAACCTCTATGGAAAAGGCAACTAAAACTACAATCAAAATTAGAACTATAGTTCTAATCAAAATCAGCATTACAATCAGAACTACAATCAGAGCCAAAACTATAATCAACATCAAGGCCCTAGGCAGGGGCAACCAATGCAAAATAGAGGGCCAGTGGTAGATAATAGGACCTGGGGCAATAATAATAGAAATCAGAATCAGCCTAGGCCACCCAAGACATGGAACACTGGGCCCAACAACGGCACTCTAGCTTCTCCTTTTGAGAATACAGATAATCATGATGCGAAACAAACAGCTGGCATCCAAATGGCCAACACATCACTAAAACGTTGGTGCAGATTTCACAATACCAATGCCCATGCTGAGCTCGACTGTCCACAGTTCCACTTAGCAGCCAACATATTCAATATAGAAGTCCACCCTCCTACTTCTAAATTTCTCATTCCCAAGGGTAACGAGGTAGTACCCTCAGGATATGATACAGTCTTAGTCTTAGAAATGTTTACCTTTGCAACTGCAGAAGAGGAAAAGGATGAATTGTTAGAGGATGAACCATACTTTTGTGAAAATTTTTATCCTGAATCAGCCTGTGTTAAATGCTTTTCAGTTTCCCTTTGAATCTGAAAATGAAGTATTGACTGAAATAGAAGAGGTGCAGGCCTTTCAACAGACAAATAAAAACCACACCTACAATTTAAGGAACAACACTAGGCCAGGAGGACCTTTCACCACTTCTATTCCTCCTCACAACTTCAACACACCCCCAGATCAGAATGCCAACAACAATCCTGCCATACTTAAAGCTAATCAGCACACAAATAGCGGAACAACAGTACAAAAGGCCCAAACAAGTAAAACCAAAATGATAGAGACAACAAGATTAATGAGTTACTTGTCAAAAGAAATAAAGAAAATTAAGGTCAGTATACCTCTAAATGAATTGTTGAAAACTCCAGGGATCAGGAATGCTTTTATAAAATCTCTGGATACATCCATGACAGACGAGGTTTCTGCTGATATAACTGTTCCTAGTAGAGATGCACCACCTAAAGAAAAAAGTAAGAAAGTTGAGCAGCCTTCCAATACAAATGTAGTAATACATGCGGATAAGAGGGATGCTCCTCCTTTCTTGTTAACTATTAGATTGTGTGGGAAAAACATACACAATTGCATGGTAGATTCTGGTGCATCAGCCAACGTAATGCCCTTAGGAATATGCAAAATTCTCAGGCTGACTCCCACCAAATCTGCCAAGGTTGTCACACAGTTAGATAAGACTGAAGTTAGTGTGATAGGAGAACTCATGAACATTCAGATGTAATTAGCTTCAGACCCTAGGGTAAGCCAAGTCATTGACATTCAAATAGTGGATATACCCGTGAATTATGGAATGTTGCTGAGTAGGGATTGGTCCAAAACATTAAACGAATATATGGCCACTGATTTTTCGCATATGTGGCTACCTTGGAGAGGTGTCCCAAACCAGATTAGAATAGAGGCAGAGCCCAGGATGAAACATATGATATTAGAGTATAATCAAACTAATGAAATATTGTATGTTGCTATTGAACCTGGAGTTTATAGAATTACTAACAATGGGGTGCAAATTGAAGAGATCATGATGTTGAACTTTAGAGAAAAACATGTCAGTAATAGGACAGCATTATTTGTTGAGTTTGAGGGAAATTCTTCGGATGAAGAAAATAATGCAATAGGAAAATTTGGTCATGCCATTAGACAGGAGGTGGAAGAATGCATTAAACAAAATCTACTAGTCCAATGTAAACTGAATAAAAATAGGTGTAGAGTCCACGATAGGCCACATTCTGAGGAGAGTTGCAGAATGTGCAAAGACATCATTGAATATGAATACAAAAAATGCATAAAGAGGATAGAGTTACTAGAGGAAAATGTGAATCCTGATCAAACATAGAAATACGTTTAGGGTGATGTAGATGCCTTGATTTCAGATTTAGGAAAAGAAATAAAGGACAGGGGTACTCGTCTCTGATTTACCAGATGGAAATACACATATGCAAGTTAACCAAATAGAAATGCCCATGAATAAACAGACTAGCACCTCACAGGTGATAAAAGAGACAAAGCATGCCAAGATAAAAGGTCAGAAAAGTAAAGATGGCATGTGGACATTAAAATGTGATGGGTCCAAGTCAAAACAGGGTGCGGGTGCAGGTGTTGAACTCATAGATCCTCAGGGTAAATCACATCTGGCAGCATATAGATTACAATTTTCCTGTACTAACAATATTGCTGAATATGAGGCCCTAATTTTAGGACTTGTCATGGCCATTAAGAAAAAGGTGAAAATGATCAGAGTATTTTCAGACTCTGAACTAGTAGTTAGACAAATAAGGAAACTATATTCCTACAATTACAAGAAAACGATTTGTTACAAACATAGAGTATGGGGTTCAATAGATTTATTTGTTGCATTCAACATAGAGCACATCCCTAGAGAGTTGAACCATAGGCCGGATGCACTTGCAGTTGCTGCTAGTACACTAGAACCCTTGACACTGTCAGGATTGAAACATTTTGTTGTTGAATTAGTTAATATTCCCAGTATCCCAGACAATGTTACACACTTTTAGGTATTTGGGGGGGATCAGCAAATTATTAATTTTTTGACTTGTAATGAAGTATTTGAGGCTCAAATCATTGATGAGCAAGAAAGGCCTGAGACAACATGGGACGAAGAGGATATAATCAACTTGAAGAGCAACTTTTTACCCAAAGGAGTAATTGAACTAGAACATATTTTTGACTTTGACGAGGTAATAAGACAGAAGGACTTACCCAAAATAGAAGGGGGTAAGTGTGATCCACTCAACTTGGGGACATAGCAAAACATACAAAATGTATTGATTAGAAAGGCTTGCTTTGAGAATATAAGAAAAGAAGTTCTAGGTGTCCTAAAAGAATACAAACATGTCATAGCATGGACGTATGAAGACTTGAAAATGTACGATACGTCCATCATAACTCATGTAATACCTTTGAGACCAGAAGTTAAACCATTTAGGCAGAAACAAAGGCCTGTAAACAACATTCTAGAGCCTTTAATCTTTGAGGAAGTAAAAAAATTGCTGTCTGCTGGAATAATTTTCCCAGTCAGACATTCAGTCTGGGTAGCTAACTTAGTACCAGTAAGGAAGAAAAACGGGGACATCAGGTTATGCGTAGACTTTAGAAATTTAAATAAAGCATTTGAAAAGGATAATTATCCTCTGCCCCCAATGGACGAAGTGCTGCAAGCAGTAAACGGGGCAAAGATGATGTCTTTTTTAGATGGTTTCTCAGGTTACAACCAAGTCTTAATTAATAGACAAGATAGATTAAAAACCACCTTTACTTGCAAATGGGGAAATTATGCATATAGGAGAATGCCTTTTGGTCTGATTAATGCAGGTGCCACTTTTCAGAGAGCCATGGATATTGCATTCCGTGGGTTATCAGGTAAGTGCATTATCGTGTATATGAACGATTTGATAGTGTATTCTAAGGATGCATCCACTCACGTTGAAGATCTCAGAAAAATACTTAAGCAATGTGAGAGGTACGGAATTTCCCTTAACCCTAAGAAATGTATATTTGGCGTAATTGAAGGTAAATTATTAGGCCATGTTATTTCTAAAGATGGAATTTTGATTGATCCAGATAGAATAGAATCGATAAAAAATTTGCAAATGCCAAACAGTAGGAAAGAGTTGAAATCATTTTTTGGCAAAATTAACTTTGTTCGGAAGTTTATCACGGGTTTTGCAGAGATCGTGCAGCTGTTAAATGCTATGTTGAAGAAGGATGCACAGATGGAGTGGACGCCTGTGGCTAGGGCTGCATTTAAGGATATGAAGGAGGCAATTTCTAATGCTCCTGTATTGGCAAGTCTAAACTACACAAGCCCATTCTACATCTACTCCTTTGCATCTTCTCATTTCATCGCGGCTGCCTTGACACAGAAAGGTGAAAACAATGAGGAGAGGCCCATTGCATTCATGAGCGCGCCTCTGAAGGATCTACAGTTGAGATATCTAGACACTGAGAGACAAACATTTGCATTAATGAGGGCCATTAAAAAATTTAGACATTACATTCTACGCAGCTAGATCAAAGCCATAGTGCCAGACGTGGCAATAAAGATGTTGTTGATGCAGAACGAACTTGGAGAAAAGAGAGCCAAGTGGATCACCATGCTGCAAGAATTTGACATGGAAATCATTCCCATGAAGCTGGCTAGAGGGCAGGCGCTGGTACAAACAATAGCAAATGCGGATCCAGATTTGATAAAATAGCAGTATGTATTGAATTCCCAGAATGCATCAGATTGGTATGATGATTTAAATGCCTTTCTAATAACCGGAAGGTACCCAAACAAGATGAAAGCTTCTCAAAGGAGAGCCCTGAAGATTAAAGCACAAAAATACATGGTGCAAGGAGGTCTTCTATTCAGGAAGAACCATGATGGAATTTATTTAAGATGTCTGAACAGAGCTAAAGTGGATAAAGTGTTGACAAAATTACATGACAAATACAGAACTGGTCATGGTTCCCATCTAGCTACGACACACAAAATATTGAGAGCAGGCTATTATTGGCCTACAATGTTCAAGGATACAGAGAGTCACATCAAAAGTTGCCACACCTGTCAGATTGCAACAGATAAGGGAAGAAATCAGGCCAGCCCATTACAACCAGTGATTGAATCAAGACCGTTTGCACAGTGGGGCCTGGATTTTATTGGAGTCATTAATCCTCCATCTTCTGCAGTACATAAATTTATACTAACAGTAATAGACTACTGTACAAGGTGGACTGAGGCTACCTGTTACAAATTCTCCACAACTGAGGTAGTTATCATGTTTCTTGAAGAAAACATCATCACCAGGTTTGGAACTCCCTATTCATTGGTATGTGATAATGGCCCTGCTTTCTCTTCTTTACAGTTTTCTAAATGGGCATTTGAATATGGGATCATTTTAAGGTTTTCTTCAAATTATTACCCTCAAGGTAATGGATTGGCTGAATCAACGAACAAAATTTTATTAGATATAATCAAGAGGTTGATTGCAAAGAGTCCTAGAGAGTGGAATACCCTGTTAAGATATGCATTATGGGTAGATAGGACCAAGTTTAAGATAGCTTTAGGTAGCACACCTTATCATTTAGTTTATGGGACTGATCCCATACTTCCAGTAAATCTGAGAATACCAACTTGGAAGTTTACCAATGAGTACCTAGGCTTTGATAACCATAGGGAAGCCAGGATAGTACAAATGCTACAATTAGATGAGAAACGAGGTTAAGCCATCGAGAAGTTTGCCAAACATCAAGTGGTTGTTAAGAGGTGGTTTGATAAGAGGGCAAGAGTTAAGACATTCATGATATCAGATTTAGTGCTGTGCTGGGATAAAGCACGTGAAAAGAAGGGGAGTCATGGAAAATTTGACAAACTATGGCTAGGTCCATTATAGGTCTCAGAAATAATAGGGGACAACACATTTAGACTCAAGACCTTGACAGGGAAAGGTGTGCCATTACCAATTAATGGCCAACATTCGAAACATTACTTCTAGGCTTGAGGTAAAGGGCAGTCCATTTTTGTGTAATTTAGTGTAAGTAATGTACATTTTTCTTTTGCTATTTTCTTTTTCTTTTCTTTGCTCGCTTGTCTTGCTTTGTAGGATAGTTGTTTGTATAGTTTTATTTCTGTTTGTACAGTTTTGTTTTCTTTTTCATTTTTGTTTTCCTTGTACAGTCTATTGTTTGTTTGGTTTGTTGTTTTCTCCTCAGCAGGGACCTTTGTTTTACTTTAGAATATTAAGGAGCAAGCCAGCAACCATTCAAAACAATATAAAATTTAGAATATTCAAGTTAATCATTTGCAATTTACGCATAACTTGTTGTGACTGCCATGAATGTAGAGAGCTATTTACCTTTTGAAATTTTGTATTCAATAAATGTGATTGAGAATTCAGAGAGGTTTCTCATGATGACACACCTAAAATCCTTGGGTTTGTTGAACCTACTAGTGTAGATATTAGGTGAAAATCCAAGGTCACCCTTGCTACCATTACAATTCTCAGATCAATTTCAGCAAGTGTTCACTCCTTGCATCATGAAGCTACAATTGCTATATCTTGTGAAATCTCTTTCAAAATCATAAAATATAAAATATAAAAAAATAAATAAAATGGATTATACTAAAAATCTAGATTAAGCTATCTAAGTAACTCTACCAGGGCTATAGACGCTCGCTAGCAGTGGGGCTCTACTTAGGAGAATTGTAACGATAACCTTGCCGGGGCTATGGACGCTCGCTGGCAGCAGGGCTCTATCCGGTTGGCTATGAGGGAATATCCTCAACTACGTAGGCTAATGTCAATCACTAGTTTGTTCAACCGATCTTCAAGATGAGGATAATTAATCATGTGCACATACTTAAACTGAAAATGAAAATTCATGCACCTTTATTGAATACCTTAGGTCTCAAGCTAAATAGTAATTTGCAGGAAAGATAGTCGGAAGTTATGGATTCATTTCATTTAGTTTTCTAAAATACTTTGAATTTAATTGTTTTGTTTGGTTGCTAGTTGTTATGATGTTCACAACACGCCCCATTTTGCTCCTTAGCAAAATGAGGACCCCTGCTGTTGCTTTGCTTTTTTCGCTTTTGGTTTGTTGTTTTGTTTGGTGGTAAAGGGAAAAGAGGAAAAATTTGCAAACCTCGTTAAAAATAGGGGAAAATACATTTTCAGTACCAATGCATGATATGGTTGGATTCCTTGTGAAAATTGAGCTAGGGTTTCTTTTTGAACCGTCTTAAAATTCGCCATATTTTGCAAGTTATGATCATTTTGGTAGAATGAACAAATCAGGTTTTGCATAATACAAATTCAGTTATAAGTCTTTCTCCTTGTAAGCATCTGGTTAAAATTTTGAAGTATACATACAGGGTGGATTTTAGGTTGAAATGAATTGAATATTGTTTTGGTTTCCACTTTGTATCTCACAATTATATGTTCGGCAGGTCAAAACATACAAGACAAATGAACAAGGCATAGTATACAAACAACGTCCATCGGCATAACAAGTGGTAATCGGAACGACATTTTAGGCTTTTGCCGATGGGTAGACTTATGCCGATGACAGAGCCAAGAGGGAAGGGAAAAGACTTAGTCGATCAAAGAGTTGCAAGTGGTAGCCATCGGGATAACCATCGCCGTTGGCAATGTTAGGATTTCTCTTAGCGAAAGGTTGTCTCTCGTCGATGATATAGTCATAAGCCTAACTTTCGGCATCGGCAGTGATAGTGTTTATCTCCCCAAGGGGCATGGTCTCACTGAAGAAGGCTCATCGGTATGAATTTGGGCATCGGCCATGTTTGGAATTGTTGCACTGACAGTGGACTCACGCCGATGGTTCTATTTACAAGCAATATAACATACAAGGTGAAGGATAGAGGTTTGTTAACAAGAGTCACACCGACGAAGGGCTCACGTCGGCCAGAGTATAACGATTGGCAGAGGTAATTTTTGCCTCACTGATAATCTTGTGTTACACTGATAGAAAGAAACAAAAGGGGATATCAGCGAAGCAATGACGATCGGGGTAGCATTTCAGGCCCTCGCCGATAAAGAGTCTCACGCCGATGCAAAGGTGTTCGGTGTAAGGAATGACAATCGGAGCAACATTTTAAACCTACGCCGATAGGAGTCTCATGCTAATGGGAGGTATAAGCAAATGAAAAGGGTATCGGCTAAGCAATGTGCATCGGCCAATCAATTTTTGCACTCGCTGATAGGAGTCTCAAGCCGATAGGAAGGAAAGGCAAGCCACTAGGGCTATTTTCGGTGAAACTCTTGCTGATATAAGACATCAACCAAACTCACGCCGATGATAACAAAGGGAACATACAAGTTGAATAAAAGACTTCATCGGCTAGAGCGAAATGATCGCCCAAATATTTTTGGCACTCGCCGATAGGGAGTCTCATGCCGATGAAAAGGATAAACGAATGAGCAAGACTGTTTCGGCCAAACAATGACGATGGGCCAATCATTTTTGGGACTCGCCGATGGGTAGGAAAGGGCAGAATGATAGGGTTTTTACGTGTTTTAAGGCTTGGATGAATGTTTTTGGTCAGCGATGACTGACCCGATGATGTTTTGGACATTGTATATACGTTTTGAGCGCATTTTTGGGGCATTTTTAGGCCCAATTTCTACATCTTGCACTATCATGCCTTGATTTAATCAGATGTTTTAGTTTCCTACTATTCATTTGATGGAATAATACTTATTGTCTATCTATTTTTGTAGGTTTGCAGTTGGGCGGGGAGCTGAAACTTAATGGCGATGACATCATGGAAGAGGAAATCCGATCTCAGGAGCAGAAGAAGATAAGGAAGAGGGGTGAGGAAGTCAAAGGCCATTCATTGATGAGGACAAAATGCAGCTGAAGACATTACTGCAGCAGACCACAAAAGTTGTTATTGAGCTGCTAAGGTTTCAGAAAGGCAATTTTTTGCCCAGATTTGATGTATGCTTGGAGGTATTTTTTTTGAGAGACTGGTTCACCTACATTTATTGTTGTAACTAGGGGTTTGAACCAGGGTTTAGACTAGAGTTTTGGGCTGTATTGAGGACAATTAGAAAGTCTATATATTGTGCCTCTCTACACTGTAACTTTTTTTACATGCAGGGATTTTAACATTTTGCCAGAATTGTAAATTCTTTCTGAACATAGTTTAGTTTAGAGGAGGTCACCTGTTGTCTGCAATAAGGAGTGCGTGGAACATCTGGCTTCCTTACTATATCTGTAAAGCTTGTAAGTTCTCTATAGTTTGATCAATGAAGCTAAGAGTTATTCTGACATTGTAAATCATATATGACTGTCTGTTTCTAATACAATTGAATCTGGAATTCTGCATCTATCTTCTGAGTGTTTTCCTGCTCTTCTTTGTGTTTGAAATATTTTCTCTTAGAGCTTGCAATCTTAGGTGTATGTTTGTGAAAATGCTCAGAACTTACATTTAAGGTTTTGTCTGTGGATTTGATCAAATTGCTGTATGATTTATATAGTGCATAACAGAACAATTAGATCCTTTGAGTAGAGTGAATGAAGTTTAGATTAGATCTTTCTAACTTTTCCCAACCCATTTGAATTACTTAGCTGAAAATGCAGAAACCTAAAGGAAATTGTCTCAAATTTGAAAGAGTATGCATAACAGAGTTGAAAGTAGACAATTTTCATTAATATTTAACAAGAGAAAGCTGCAATAATTCAAGAATACCTTTTAAAGCTTTGCAGTATAGTAGCATTTTTCTTATGCAAAAGAATGAACAACACACTGATATTTCATGATCTTTTGCATAAGTTTGAGTCCAGTAAACCAACAAGAAACCCTAAACAACGTAAGGCCCCTTTGAACATTACAGCTTCACATTGACCAACTGAATTTGCTCAATAGGTCAAGACCTGACCATATTAAACTTGGGATTAAGTGAATCTTAACCGATTCCTTCATATCTTTCAAGTCAGTTTTGGTTCATTTTATGTGAATTTTAACTAACTATTATGATTGCATCAAAACAACCATAAACAGTTCTTATCATGATTTTACTAATCTAAATGATTTGCAAAGGGAAAAGGGTGAGAAGGTAAACTGAAATAAAACAAATAACTGAAATTAACTCCTAAGGTGATGCACCAATACTTAAACTCCTACCAGATCTTACTCACAATCAGTTCACAAAACTATAACTCTCACAACCACTTGATTATATTTATCACATGAAGGTTCATCTGAACACAACATGCAACATGAATCAGAGAAAATACTTGCATAACCATCACAAAACTATGACAAAATAGAGGATAAATAACTATCACAATGCAATATCAAATTAACTTTGCAAATGAGTAGGGAAAATGGGAAGGAAAACTGCTGCTCTATAAACTGGAAGGAATAATGAGTACAAAAACTAAAGTACAACTCTCTCAGTGTGAGAGGAAGGCTCTGAAAATCTCTGAACTCTGATCTCTAACTCCTATCTCTACTATTGAGAAAGAATTGGCTATCTCCAATATATCCTCTCCAAAAGATCTCCTAGAAAGGCTGAGAAAAAGCTCCTAATAATAGCCATGCCAATCCATTTTTGAGCTCCTCAGAAAAGCCAAAAAATGAGCCACCAAAATACCTCCAAAATGAAGAAACAAGCTGCCAAAAAGCCCTCAAAGGTGGCCCCACTGGAAAATATGCCTTGTCTACTCAAAAGATTCTATTTTTTGTCCATATCTGCCCCAAAATAAAGCAAACTAAAGAAAACAAGATATTATTTGCTTTATTTGTTTTAATTGCATAAAATAGTTTTAATTTTAAAGCAATTTATAAATCATTGCTTTAAAAACAAAACTTTACATTGAGATTGTAGTTTTATTCTCTTTTCTAATTTACCTAGATTTCATTTTTTACAAAATGATAATACAAGGCTTTAATTTCGCCAAGTACATGCATATACAAGCATTTGATTTTTCTATAAAAAATCATAAAAATACTTAAAGGCATATATATGGTTTGCATAAAAAGAAAGCCTCTAAGGCTTATCTCCTATCTGGTTCTGCAAAAAAGCTTTAAGGGCATGTGACCTATCTTCAAAAGTGACCAATGGGTTTTAAGGCATGAACCCCAAGAAAGGTATATACAAGGTGATCAAGGGCATTTTATTTATGACTTACCCCAAATGGCTAAGGGGTCTAATGCATATTCGTTTTAAGTCATAAAGATTTATGCATAATGAGGACCTTAATACCCTTGGGGGTATTAGTTTGAGGTACAAAAAATGCATTTGATGTGACAAAAATACCACATCAAATTAGGGCATATGCAAACCCTAACACAAAACAATCCTCAGCCCTAACTTTTTGGGCTTGTTTGCACTAGCATCTTTTGGAAACTCTTATGCTCTCTACCGCCATTGAACTAGGGTTTGTAGCTGATCTCTGAGGCATTACCTTTGGATTTTTCTACAAGCTAGAAGAAAGGTAAATGATTCTGGTGTGAAATATGATGTTGCTTTCTTTATTTTCGAAGCCCTCCTAGCTTTCATGGCCACAGTCGATGATTCTTTCTAATGCATTTGTTCTTGTTTCACTGTATCCTTATGTCGACATGCTTCATGTTTTGAGACTCCACGGGCTACTACTCCTGAAGATATTCACACAGTAGCTTGAAATGCATCCTCGACAGTGATCTGTAGGTAAGTTTTTCCCTTTTCTAGCTTTATCTCTTTCCTAAACGTAGCGGTTAAATTATAGAGACATCTCATATCATGTCGCCATCTTTGCATTCTGGTCTCTATGGACTTGTAAACTTCCCTTTTTCCACATTATATGATCTCCTTATGCAAAACTATGCGGGTTTGGTCAAGAACATCTCTTAAGCTGCGGCTACGTCATGCATTCCATCAATCTTGAGTACTTACTGGTTAGAGGTCATGGCGGTGTATAGACTGATTCCATCTTCTCTTTCTTAGTATATGCTTGTTTGTATGGCTTGAAAGCTTCTATCAATCCCATGTAGTCTTCTCTTGGTTGAATATGAGAATAAGATGTTCTCTCTCTGGTCTTCTTTGTAATACACTGGGCCATGATTGTGGAGACAAAACAATGGTCCTTTATTTTTTCCCTAAGTTATAACCAACCCATATGGTAGGAAGCTCACCTTATTGTATTTGAAGTTTTCTTTCATGGAAAGGCCGTAGCTATGTTCAAATTTCCTAAGCATACTTCTGAGATGAAATACTTTTGAGATTTTACACCTTTCCATTTCTACCATGAGCTCGAAATCCCCAAATTGGGTTCTCCTTGCTATGATAGGTACTCATACTTTGGTCGTGGCTTCAATGATATAAAAAATGATCTTTTAATCATTTCTTCTATCCTTGACAACAAACCCTCATTTAATTACTCATTTCTAAAAATCATTTTTTTTCAGATGGGTTTGAACTTTCCATCATACTGCAACTGTTGTTTTCAAAACCCCATGTGGTTTAAGCTCTTGTGAAGAAAAGATGTTCTCTCAGGCTGCGAACTTTACTGGCATTGAATGGGTCTCATTTCTACCATATGTAATTTCTATACATGGCTATATGATATCTCTATCTTGAAACAGTATGAGGATTACTACAGAAATATCACTGCTCTATTTGACTTACCATGGCATTTGGAGTATGTAAACTATAATAGGGCACATGTCACTGGCAATCTAGTTCATTGCATATACTTACATATACATATTATTTCAAAACAACTACTCCTTCAACAAAGATCATAGTTTTCTATAGCTATTGCTTGGATCATGTCTGCCATACAATACACATATTATCTTATTAATGATCATGGCATTTGTTTTTCTGCTCAACAACACTGCATAATAATGATGCTCCTCTTGAATAATTACTGTTGCTCATGTAGTTGACATACTATGTATTATGAGGCTATGTTGCTTATTTTGGTACAAAATGACTTTTTCTATTTATTTTTAGTATGAAATCATACTGTTCTTTCACTCATGCACATAAATGTTTTCTTGAGCTTCTATAGTTGTATATGAACATTGAGTTTTCATATTTTTCCATGATGGAATATATTAGTCAGAATGTATGTTGTTCCCTTTACTGAATTCTTCTATTGCTGAATACAACACTGAGATTGCAGTCTTTGGCCATGATATAGTGCATTTATGATGTTCATGATAAATAGAGATAAACATAAACTTACCTCCTGTAGTCTTCTTCTTGAAAATTGTGAGATGAGATGGCAAACGCTGTTCACCTGATTCTTTCCCTGTCACTCATGAGATAGGAGCAACAAAAATTCTCTTCTTTATAATGGCAAAGGCATTTGATGATGAGTTGTGCTCCATCGGTACACATGTTATATATGTTCCTGTCATTATGGCACACTTTGTTGAGTTGTGGCTTTAATGATATTCTCCTTCATTTATGATTCTAGGTGTATCATGTTGCAGCTTGACATTAACCGATTTCTTCTCCCACTAATGTTCTAAGAGCCACTCTAATCTATTTCTGAGTTTCTATTGTAGAAATAATGACAGTTGTTCTCATGCATTGAATGCTGTCCTATATGAGTTCAGTTCACTTTTACGCTTTCATTTCATCATTACTTGAACTATAAGCATTAGATTGATATTGTACTCCTTCAGTTAACCTATTTCAATTGAGCATTATTAATATAATTTACATTCCATTCCCTCTGAGGGCCAGGGACAACATGCTGGGATCAACCCTTGTGGGAGCCCACTTTACACCACATGTTGATATGTCTTCAAACAGCTACATGACTTATCCTATGCCTACACATGAAACAAACACATTAGTTTTAAAAAACATTGATACTGAATGATGTTTCATTTTCTCTCTCTTCTAAATAAGGATGTTGTACTTTTTCTGATCTTACATATCATAGACAGTCTATTATACATTCTGTCTCATCTGATGCAGCGTATGAATAAGACCATGTCATGAGCTCTAACCCCCCCTCTCTCTCTCTCTTCCAATGTAGGTTCAGGTATATTCGGAGCTCGACAAGAAAGAGACAGCTACAGCAAGATCAACCCGGCTCTGAATACCTTAGGCAATGATTGATATGTCCTCATTTATACGCTTTGTCAATTTCCTTTTCTTTACAGTTGCATAGGAGGTTGTCTTTGATATTCTGGTCCATCTATTCCCATGGCTTGTGTGGGGACAAACAATTTATCTTCCTTGTTCTTCATTCAATGTAATCTGATTCAATTAATGTATCTCATTTGATAAAGTGAATAAAGCACTACAATGTATTATGAGACATCTTTCAACCATTGATAAACATTGTATAAAGCAATGAATGCTAACTGATTTGTACTCCTTTCTACATAACAACTGATAAAACTGAACCAATCTCTTATGATAACTTGAAACTATGCAACTGATGTGACCAGATAATGTTATGAACCTTTCATCTTAAAATAATGAAATGAATATGAACCAACTCTACCAATTTGAGTTGTAGGTGAAAAATTGGTAATAGTTAGAAACATGAAGAATGGACAGAGTAAAAGCCAAATAACATGTTGTTAGACTTAGGGCATACAACTGAGAGGGGGGTGAATCAGTTGTGCGAAACTTTCTCTTTTTAAACACTTGAATCTTCTTTAGTGATTAGCATAATATTAATCATGAACCATAATGCATTCAAATCAAAAGCAGAAACATATCAACACATATGACACCAAGATTTTGACGTGGAAAACCCGGTTAAAGGAAAAACCACGGGGTGATTAACCCAAGAAAGTATTCTCTGTTAGAAGAATAGAAAGAACAAAATGGCACATACCAATTAGGGCTCACTGCCCGAGCACACTGCTCACAAGAGGCTCACTGCCTACAAGAGACACACTGTCTACAAAGAAATAAGTATCACCTTTATGAAATGGAAAATGGCATCTTCACCATGCTTGAATCAGTTTGATTTAAGCCTAAAAACTTCTGCTCTGCCTTTCGCACTTCTCCTCACTACCACACACTTATCACCGCAAGACACACTTCAAAATGAATTCACAAACCCTTATTTATACAAGGCATCAACTTAGGAACAATCATCTAAGTTGGCAAACATCTACAAGAACATCCGTAAGACGTGTAATACATCCGGTCAGCCAGTCTCAAGAAGAACACCAATATTTGTGGTTATTCTTCAAATGCAAACTCTAACTTCAATGCGGACCACTAACATGAACTGGACATGATCCAACGATCATCATAACCTTCCTTGAATCACCAAGAACATCTGTGTTTGCCCCGATCCTTCTATCCAAAGTATAAAACCTTCTTGCAAAAATTAATCCTCTGTGTGAAGTCATATTTTTCATTTCAAATACATTTAGGGTTGTGTTGCATACTGTTAAATCATAATTTGTTATCATGGCATTTTCCCTTGTCTTTTTTTTTCTCCATTTAAAGCTTCAAAGCAATTTTCATGCCAAGGCAAAACTCACGGCTTAGTAATATTTTACTTTGCGTCTATTTTCCATTTTGGCTAAGTCCGCATTAATTTTTGCTTCTCACCAAGTCCATCTTGCATTTGCTTTTGATCCTCGCCAAACTCGCATCAATTTCTTCTTTTCGCTAAGTGTGCGCAACTTGTGAGTTTGCCTAAGTTGTTCACATCTACTTTTTACCGATGCAATAAGTTCGGCATAATAAAGTCTACATTCACTTGTGGCAGCTGGGAATTAAACGTCGTTTCTATTATTCAAATCACAAGTTGCCCATTTTTCTCTTTCGAAGCAAGTAATAAAAGTGGGGGCATAAATTTACGAGCTTCCAAGGTGTTAAAATTCACTTATTACTTGCATGAAAAGCTGGTTGCAGTTTTTGTGTCCATGATCATCTCCTAAAAACAAGGGAATATTCTTTAGTTTATAAAAATGAAGACCTCCCTGCTGGTAATTATCATTAACGGTGATAAATGTTAAAGTCTAAATGGCATCCAATGCCTCTAATCTCTTGCTGCACCCCGTTGGTTTTACCTCTCAAGTGATGTATGAGTGATACATGCTGGAAAAGGTGGCGATAAACTACATCAGCAAATCAGCATAGTTGACAGGTGTAGAAATCATGACATTGAAATGTTGAAACATCAAACTTTTTGTGCACCATCATAGGGCAACATGGCATATATAGGAATTCGGTTATCAAGAATAGTATCGCCGTCCCTCACATAAAGGTGAAAGATATGCCTCAAGCAGCTACCTAAAATGCAAGCTTAAAGAAATCAAAACTCATAGTTATCAAGTTAATAACCATCTCTACAGATGTGTGCATGCTAAGAAGGGTTATTGCTGGCAAATAAATAGTTTTGCAGTCCATTCTATAATGCTTAAGCGTTTATGAAACCTCGTCAGAAGCCAGTCGCTGAAAGTTTTATGCGACAAAGGAGTTGGCGACAGTATATGTGCATAGCTCATTTTCTACGTAATAGCACACAGGAATTTGATACTTGTAGAACAACATTATGTCTGCAGGTTATCTGGTTCAGAGGAAATTCAGACTCAAAATCGAGTGACTTCAATAGTATAGTAATTGCCATAAAGTTGCACGTAGCCTCGCATATTCGCATAGAGTTTATATCAGATAAACATTCTTGAGGTTTCACCAGAAGAAAGGTCTCTGTGTTCACCATGCATAAATCCCACGAAATCAAGAGTTCAAAGACTAAAAACCAGTGCAAATGTGATCGATTGCCATCATTCCACCACCAACTCTAAAAAAAATAAAATCTGAAGGTTATCATATAGACAAGATGGTTATCAGAGGCTGTAAGTGCAATACAGCTCACATTTGTGACTGACAGAAGCAAAGATTGTAGTTCGTGGTTATTCAGAGCAAATGACGATAATACATGTTGGATAGTCAGTTAGAAACCATGAAAACACAGCTGCCAGAAGTATTTGTAGCATTGCACCATTTTATTTCTGACATGGATATCCATTGAACATTATTGAAATAGAATTTTGTTTTCAAAAATTGAATCCCTGTCCATATATTTGGTATCGATACACAGTAGAGGTCTGTGAACTACTTGGAAGAATACCTCAAAGTTTTTTTTGTCGACAAGTTATCATATGAGAGAATTCAGCTTTCCTAAATTCTTCAGTGGATCCTGTCGACATATTTATTGAACCTCCCGTGAGTGCAAGTGCCAACAAACATAAATGGAAAATGTGAACTCATAAGTCAATACACATGTATTGTTCACAGATTGGTTCATTTTTCATACAGAAGGTTGTAAGTCTATGCAGAAATGTAGAAATACAAATACTAATAACTTCCTGAACAATCACACAGAAGGCTTATCAACTGTCAGATCAAATATTGCAAACGAATATAGTTCTCTTACAATGCAGCAATGGCTACTCAATGAAGATGTCTGGGTATGAACACCTCCTGCCTTCTAGTTTGAATGGTGTGTTTTTTCCAAATTTCCATTTGAAATTCATTGCAACAATTTGCAAACTGTCAAAACATAGACCTCCTAAAACAGTCCAGTAAAACTTTGAAAGAGAATAAACACACGAAGTTTTCACAACTTGTGGCAAATATTTAATCATGAAATTCAGATACCAGGGGTTTGAGTTTCTCTCAGTCCTCGAATCCATGCTTCCAGAAATATTAGATACCTCTCTGGGGCACATCAGCTTGACAGATTTCTAGGAGACAATGAAACAAGAGAATAAATCACCGATGACTCAGAAGTTGTTTGAAAGTGGATTAGCCCAAGCAGCTGGTTTTCCTGTGGCAGTCCAATGCATAGACCTGGTTTTAGAATGTATGAAGCATTACAAACTGGAAACTAGAGAGATCAGAACCATTGACGACAAACTTATTGTCAGGTTAGACAGTGTTTCAATTGGTATAGCTTTCAGGTTACCTGTCAGGGACCAGTTTGTGAACATAGACAAGAAGCTTGCTCATCAATATTTCAATGAAAGAAAACATCAATGTCTCAACACCATTGCAAAACATTGGTTACATACGCCTAAAGGAGGAAAATCATAGTTGCCTAAAGTTCTTCACAGATCATGTTTCATAGAGGATATTTCAAATATGATTGTTCTACTTCATAGAGTGATGGGAGATGAAAAAGCAACAAATTTTGAAATGTGGATGTTTCTCTTTGTAAATGTTATTTGTGCAGGAAATCAGTTTATTGATTGGGGCAGCATTATTAGTGACAATTTGCATTATCAGTTGACCAATTTTGAATTGAATGAACATTTCTATATGTCCTCTTATTTTATGCAATTGCATGCATGAAATCATGGCCAGGTCTTGCTACTAAAGGAACTTATGATAACATGACACAGATCTATGATCATTATCCTCAGTTGCAACTGGAACGAAGTTACAAGCACTACCACAGAGTAAACGATGCTTTCACAATGTTAACAGTAAGAGAACTTCAAGGTAACACTGCACTCCGGATATCACCTGAAGCTGCCAGTTTAATCAAAATATATGGGAGTTACTTCATCCAATATCCTAGATTTACCTATCTGAGAGTTGGCGGGTTTGATGGATATCCATATAAGTTACCTAGATATGTAGATGACAAGATGATATTGATAGAACTATGCAGGCAAATTGGTTCACTTAACAGGAAATGCAAAGACAAGAGGAAACCTGGAGTTCCATTTCCCATTGGTCTTAGCCATTATAGCTGCAAATCTTCTACAGATGCTCAAAACATAGAGAGATCTCTAATAAAAATCATCTTGTATGCCTATACTATGAGATTCCCTTTTGACAATAAAGGATATGTCAGAGATAATCTACGGCTTGGTGCAGGATACTGTCACTTTCCAAAACTTGAAGACTTTTGGGAAGATTGTGAAAATGATTATGAGGTACGTAAACGGGACTGGATGAGGATGACCATTCCACAGATCAGAGAATTCAAACTAGATTGCAATACAGATGGAATTGAGGAAGATGGTTCAGAATTAATTGATCCTATGTATTTTGATAAAATTGAAACACAGTCTTTACCACCTATCAATTGGGCTAATGAGGAGATCAAAGATTTAGCTACAAAAACTGCACATATCATTCAAAAAAACTAAAGCTTGGGTAAAGAAAAAGACTACTGAGGCAACAACTACTAAACTGACAAGTAATAATGCTTTATCATCAAGTAGAAAAGATAAGCATTTGAATTCTTCTTCTTCCTCTTTTCATTCTCATTCTCCATCTTTAAGAAGTGGTTCCCATAAGAGTACTCAAGGAGGAGATGACGGAGAAGATCCATCAAGAAGAAAGGGTACTAAGAGCATCTGTGAAAATGATGAAAAATAGAAAAGAGGGAAAACAAAAATGAAGGATAATGCATTGCCTCCCATATAGGAAATAGATGAGGTAAACAAGTCTACAAGTCCTGAAGTAACCCATCAAAATGTTGAGCATTTGAATGTCTCTCCTTTACCCTTTGTTGTTTCTCCTTCTCATGAAACACCTTGTTCACCTCACACATTACAATTTTCACTCCCGCCACCTATGAATATATTTAGTGAGCATATTCTTCCCTCAAACATAGTACCTCTTTCCACGAATATTCTAGAATCCTCACATAATCCTTCTTCTTCCTGGTTGCAACAAAGTTTGTCAAGAAAAAGAAACACTGCTCAATTAATCATGCCAGATTTTGATACAGTCTCTAATTTGTTGCAAAGGTCTCCCAAATCTAAAAAGATCAAGGTCACATCAAGGATGGTAGTGGATTCTTCATCAGGCAATGTCTGTGTTGAGGTTGCACAACTTGTTTCAGAAAAGAATTTGAATGAGGCTACGGAAAGTGATTTTAATATCACTAAAATAGATCTTGGTCCATCCACATATGAGGGTGACATGCAAAACTTTCAAGTATCGGCTGCCTAGTTGATAAAAAGAACAGAGAAGGAAAGACACACAAAAGATCAACTAAAGCAACAGGTGCAAGTTTGGACATCCTATCTCAAAGCCATCATAGATACATCAGCTTTGCCTCTTGAGGCTTTTTCTACCTCCACTAATTTCTCTCTTGAAAGTAATGTTGAAAAAGAAATTATTGAGAGTGTCAGCAAGTATCAGTTGTATGGAAAGGTGACTAAAAAATGGGTTGAACATATGAAATCAAAAGCATTCAATTTATATGAGCAGGCAAGGACTCTATTTGATGAAGCAGAAACAAAGAGGGAAGAGATTGATAATGAAATGAGAGGTATCCAAAAAGAGAAATTGTTATGGCAGGGAATATCCAAAGACCTCAGTGAGATGATCAAAACTGATAATGAGATATTGCTTACTGAAAAAGTCTTTCAAAACATTGAAGAAAACCAATCTAGTTCTTGGTTATGTTCAGTTGAATGGAAACTGTCTAATATAAGACAAGTGTTGGCAGCCCAAGAAAAGCTCTTGGAAATTTGTGAGCAGGTGAAGAAGAATATTTGGGCTGATTTATTGGCAATCAATCCTGATGTAATTGAGATAGATAAATTTTCAGTTTTGGAAGCCCAAGCTATCAAAAGAAGCTTTGAAGACATGATTAACACAGGGTTGTTCAACAAACAGGTTTTCAATGAAGGACTTATGGATAAATTGAACCTCATCTTTGTGGCTGTCAATTCTGGCATTGAACACATATCAATTTATCGACATAATTTGAATGATGTCCATAAAGATCAATCATAATGGAAGCTTCGCATGACAGGAGTCATTGTTCCCAAAAATAAACTTATAGCTGCAGCAGTGAGGATGTTCAGAGTATACAAAACAAAGTCTACCCTCCCTTCACATCAATTTGGAGCAGCAGAAGCATCTTCAGATGGTGTCAAACATGGCGAGAACAAAACCTGATAGTCGCTCATGAGATCCATCTTATTGATCTACTTTTCAAAGTTTACAAGTGATAGGTTTTAGTTCTCTTTCTATGAAAGTGACTTTATGTCACTCTTTTGTAGTTAAGGTAGAAAGTGCATTTTATTATTTTAAGGACTTTTGAAACATTATATAAAGGTTAATTAAAGCGCACCTCTATTTTCATAAAAATATTTTGGGTAGTTACGGGAAGTAGTTATGAGGTAGTTATAAAGTTGGTTACTAAGACAAGTCTATATATACAAGGCTTGGTGTTTGTAATAAGGACTTTTTGGCTTTCACATTTATAAGGATGTTATAAGGAATAGAGTTGTACAACTCAGTGTGGAGAAATAAGAGGCATTTTGGATTGTGTGATCTCAAATATCTTCTTAATATTATTCATTCCTCTTATGTTCATGGATGATGTTTTCTTTACATAATCTTGCATCTGTAATGTGGAATAACAACTAGTCTTGAAGGAATTGATTACTAGATAATGTTTCAACGTATGTTGAATATCTCCTGAATCATTTCTTCTTTCTAATACTACACTCACTTTAACAGTTTAAGAAGTATTCTTATATTGTCTTGGTGGGATTGTTAAACTTTATGCATGTGGGATGAGTCAATGTTCATAAGCCCATTGTCTTAATCTTCCAAACCTTTCTTTTATTTCATTTCATTCTCAAATATCCTTAAAATCTATAATTTATCAAACGAGGGAGCTGCCACACGCAGAGGTAAGTTGATAGAAAAACTACAACTTTACCAACTGTTGGTACTTATTTTCACTATGTTTTTTTCTGGGCAAAGAGTCAATATAATAATCCATATGTTATAGTGCAAATCTGTTTACCAACAATCTGCACTTCATCATCCTACTGGAATTCTTCTCTCCTTCATCCAGAGCTTCAAGAACACAGTCTGTCATTACTGTCACAAATGAATAGGCACTTCTGGACCTTCAACCCATGAACTAATCTAGTTGATACTTCACATGGATGTCCTCAACACTCCCTCAGATCCACAGACTGGGATAATGAGATACCGGATCTCACCGGACCTATCTATGGCACTCTGTCACCTCTGAACACCTGCCAAAACTGGTTCTACTTGAATGACCATAACTTCTTCAAATCTTCATGTGGACCTCTGAAATATTGACTGGAGCATCTCAAGACTTATATCTACAAACCCTTTAAACCACATCCTTTGATCCTCAACCTATTGAGGACTTTTACCTTCTTGTCATCACTGTTCTTCACTGTTCCTGATTGAGACTTATTTTCTCAATATCCTCAGCACACAGCTCATCCAATCCTTCTCATTAATGCAACATGAGTATGTTGACATCAATGACAACACCAGTTAGGCCCATACTTGCAACACACGTGTCGCCAAGAGGAGTATTATTGAGAGGACACTATTATTCATGCTTTTGTGTACGTGATTAGTATTATACATCATCATGGGGTCCTCATGCAAGCTCATGCATATTTTTAGTGCTTACATGACCGATGCAAATGCAAGATAAAATGATAATGCACACACATAAGCAAGAAAGAATGCACAAAATGATTCAAAGACAAACATAATGTTGCCCTTGGTCAAGATGAAAAGCCAAATATTGATGGATTGATGACGTTGGATGTTTGATCAAAGGCTTGCAACAAGGTTGGGAATAAGACAAATGGATGTGATTGGATGATTTTGTGTAGATTGCTTATCTTGAGATGCGATTGGATGATTTTGTGTAGATTGCTTTGCTTGAAATTCTGTGCCACACAATCCAATCTTCATATAAGATACATGTTGCTCGATCATATTGTGGTTTTAAATTAACAACCTAAAACTAAATTAACATATTAACACACTTACACATTTAAACAACATATAAAATAAATAAATAATCCTTTTAAAGAAAGAAATTCCTAAAAAGGCTCAAATAGCTACTATGCGGGATGATGTAGATGCACTCCAAGCTCTCTAAATCAATCTATACTTTAGAATGTCCAATCATTTGAGCCCCTTATTCAACATCTTTGCCCCATATAAGGATTACCTCTCCTCAAGTCCATGGAGTTGCAAAGGTGCAAACAAAAACAATAAGAAACTTTATCTAAATCCCAATTATTGCTCAATTGAGTCGCATTGCTTGGAGATCCATCAAGGTCATTGTGCATTAATCTTTAATAAAATAGTTATGACATGTGCTCCTAATTAAGAGAAAATTCTAATGAGTTTTATCTCGACCTTCCCCTCTCCTACCTAATCATACCCACTAATAAGTTTTAAAAGGACACGAGAAAAGCCAAGGCTCCTTTGATGAATCTAACAACCGAGATCTTGTGTAAATCAGACATTATTATCGTTAAATGGTAAAATGAACAAAAATAATATTATTAATTTCTTAGTCATCTCAAACACCATAAAAACCAACCAGTAAGCGAGAAATCAAATCATACACTTCTCTAGAGAAATCAATCTGCAACCACATAAACACGACTGGCTATAGTAGCAGGCTCATTTCGAATATGTAGAAATGTAGAGAGCATTTTATATTTTAAAACCACATAGACCTAGTTGAAACGTATACAAAATTAATCTCTCTAATAATTCAAGCTCTTCGATAAACTTAATTGAATGGTTGCAAGTTGTCTTGTATTTCAAGACAAAAGGTGCGTTGGTAATTTGGGTGGTGGGAGTGTATTTTTCAATATCACCGACCCAACAAATGTGATCCACCTATAAAATATGATTTGATCTAGATATACATTTATGAACAGTTAAATCGCAAATCAAGAAGCCCAAATTGCAGATCGTGTATATTGTGAAAATTTAAGGCATTACTATGATATTGTTATAGGTCATCGAATCTCGCTTCTCCGCAAAGAAAATATGACATTAATATGATCACCTTTATTTTCCTCACTGTTATTTCATATTTCATAGATGATTCTAGCATATTTCATAGATGATTCTAGCATCCAGATTTTACGAAAAAGAATTTGACTGTGTTGCTAATTATTCCCAAACAACTTAACATGCTGAAATGCAACCATATTTTTCTTCGTAACAATCTCTCATGTTTGTAAGCCATGAAGAGATAACACTAAAAACTTGACCATATTTTTCTTCGTAACAATCTCTCATGTTTGTAAGCCATGAAGAGATAACACTAAAAACTTAAGATGTTTCATTCCACACATTTTTCAAATTTCTATGCTTATCGAAACAAGAAAACCCAATTTAATAAATCCATATTTAACTTGTCATTTAGAAGAGTAGAGGCAAATGGCACAACAGGTATAGATTTATTTATTTTAAATAATATTGAAAAAACTCTTATGCATATATCAGAGCTATGAATGAACAAGAAAAATTAAAACCTTCCACATAGGCGTAGGATGAGGTGAAGTGTGGACTCCTTTTATATGTTGTAATCAGCCAGTATTCGACCGTCCTCGAGCTACTTCCTAGCATGGCATACATCTTGGCCGAAGCTTTTGTAGCAACGCTGTTACTATGAAACATGATATGCAAGTTAGATCAGCCTAGGATGTTCAAACTTTCATTATTTTTTGTTACAGCTTCGATATTGGCAGGGATTGCCCAGAAAATTAGCTTAATGGGATTCAACTGTTTCGTTACAGCTTAGATGGCAGCGGCTTCTTCAGCGACAGAAACTTCCAACCCATTGAATGTCTTCTGCGACAATCAATTGCAGATACATTTTGATTATCTCTTCAACATAATCCCCAAGAGCATTGGGTGGATTTGGGAGGACTTGGAAGCATCATCACTGTATCCTACCAAGGTAATAGCACTATGGAAATCAAGCTGATATTAAACACATTACATTCTTATATATAAGCGACTTTTTGTGACTCACTGAATATGGTTTATGTTGTGAAATGCAGCCATTTATCCAGAGGGCCATCTGGTGGGAGTGGCAGCAATTGATATTGTCTTGCAGTCGATCCTAACAAATCTACCCAATGCTCTTGGGGATCATTCTGCCAATCGTCCCACCCATCCTAATGCTTCGGCTAGTATTGTTGAGGAAAGACCTTTAAATTTTTTGCATTTTCTTTTGGAATTTACCACTACATTTTTTACTATGTGAGATCCCTTTAGAGTTATACCAAAACTATCTGTGTAGTTGCACTTCATTTTTTACACTGCAATTATTAAGTTCTGCTGGTTTCTGATGTTTGTAGGCAACAAACAGTATTTGTCAGTTCTGTGATGGTTCGAGAGCACTTTGTGGAATGACAAGCAATAAAACCTTGACTAACCTCATCTGCTGTGACGCCTGTGATTTAGTAATGGCGCCTCCTCCTCAAATTTCTCACCATGGTGGTAAAAAATGGACTACAAGAAAGATAATTAGAGCAGCAGTGGTGCCTGGATCAGTTCTAGTGTTGGCCTTTGTCATATTGTTGGTCTGGCTGAGGGAAATATATAATAGCACCCTCGAATCTCCTGAAAGACCAATCACATCTGGTGGTATCTATGATGTGGGCCCTTATTAATAGGGGCAGATACTGGACTAGGTGCAATTCAACACGCACCCAATGAATCCATGAAAAAAATTATTACATAGCTAAGGGAGAGGGGCTAGTAGCTGCCCACCCTAACTTCGCGCACGTCGAGCTCATAGCTAGACATATTGGATTTCGATGATTTTTTTTGGGTTTCTCCATATGCGATTGAAGAGCTTAAAGCTATTCTTTTAGCTTCTGGGCACTCATACATTTTCCTGTAGGACGCGTTATGTGCACATGGGTCGAAAAAGTGTCATTTCAACATGTCGCACCATACATCCTTAACAATGTGCCAACAACCACTCGCCATCACATTTGTGCACTGCTCTTAATTTCATTGGTTAATTTATTGGAGTTGGGAACATGTATTGGTGCATTTGTGAACATGTATTGGTGCATTTGTGTTAATTTATTAGGTTGGTATTTTACATGTATTGGTTCTTTTTAAAATTTTAATTGGGGGGTCAAGTGCACAAAAACATAGCAGTTATTGGGGCGTGGGCGGCAACTGGCCCCTCTCCCTTAATGTCCACTTGAATCAATTTGCTCAATGGGTCATGTCTTTCTGCCTATTTGTATTCAGAACATATAACTTGCATGGTTATGGTAAATTTGTAATATATCTAAAACTAGAATTAGAAGTAAAAACAGGGACCTATAGGAAGATCTCTATGATTATCAGGAACCTACAGGAAGATCTCTATGATTATCAACTTAGTTTTATGTGAATTTTGAGTTTATCTAGAGTTAAGAATATCAGTTGGACTGTGACAGTAGGACAACTTTATGTCTCAGTTAAGTAGAAATGTTTCCTAAATCTTTACATTACTCTGGCAGTTGAGAAGTGAAGTTTTTTTGTTTGAGGGAATTTATTGAATAAATTATAAATGTTCTAGCAAATTGTTGAAGAGATGACAAAAATGACAAGAGAACGTTACACAGCATAATTTCAAATTTAACTTATTGAATTAAGTTATTGAATGTCAAGTTTTAGGTTATATAAACAAGAGTTGTATTGTAGCCAAATTTCCTGCCAAATATTGATAGAGCAATTTTGTAGGCAAGTTCCTGCCGAATATTGATAGAGCAATTGCTGTAAGAATAGAGGGGAGAAGATCTAAGCAATTGCAAATTCAATTCCATATAGATTTTTTTCTTGGTGGAGTTGATGGCTAGACCTTAACCCTAATTTTATGATGAAATGTCAAAAATGTCAACTGGTGAAAACTCCCAAATAAAAGTAAGTCAATGGTTTCTTTTTATGTTCTGGCCATATCCCAAGCCAATATGACATGTGATATCTTCCTTGTGGAATTTCTTTCCATTTACCTTATGTAAATGAAACAACAATGTTTCTTTTAGTAGTGTTCTGGGATCAATTAAAATTTGCATTTGACTTGTCAACCCTAAACCAACATCTTGAACAAGAATCTATATATCAAATATAAAGTAAAAATATTACAAAGTACACTCTCCTAAATATATTACTGCATTAAATTGAAAAAAAATTAGAAGGAAACTATTAGTTATACACTTTTTCATGTAAACCTATTCAGTAGATAAAAATAAAATAATTATCCTCTTATGGTCACAAGAAATATCTTTATTTAAGAAAGAAAAAAAAAACATGTAAGAGTCTATTAATCAAATGGAATAATATTAGTTATGGTTAAAAGAAATATCTCTATTTAATAAAGAAAAAAACATGTGAGAGGTTATCATCACATCACATTAAGATAGCTTCCACTCTAGAGTACCACCCAATCACGGACACATTAATATGTTAAACTTGACCATGGTACACTTTGTTAAGGCAAAGTATCAATGTTAAGTTAACACATTCAGTATGGAAAACAACTAAGTGTCAGGAAATGGGCTATTCTTAACATGCAACTAGTTTGGTCAAACACAAGTTTTTATCTTTTTAAAACAAGGGGGCTATTTACCACTACACAAATTTTTATCTTTTTAAAACAAGGGCTATTTACCACTTTTAAGTGCAACTAAGATGATAGGAGGATTGGTACTATCTTCTTGGGAATAGGTGGTTCTAGGCATGGCCTAAATTTAATGGTCATGTGGCCATATTAAGCCATTGTTGCATAAAATATAGCCAAAATTTTAGGAAGATTATATCACATGAAATGGGAGATTTCGGATAGATCATCAATTTTTTTATAAGATTGTAGTTTATATATATGATATAATTTTTTAAATAAAATATATCTTAACCCTTGAAGGGCAACTTTGAATGGATAACCATCACAAAGACACGCAGGGTCAACCATCAAATTTAGGTCGTAGACTTCAAGTTCAAGTCTCATTTTACCTCTCTCTGAAATTGCCATTAATCATTTGAACATAGAAGTGGGTGCATGTTAAGTAGAGCCTAGTAAATGTCATTAGTGTTAAGCTCCCATTTAGGCAGAGTGAGGGAGGATGCTTTTAGTTTCCAGTTCCAGGCCACCTTGACAAACACTTTAACCATGTGATTTAGAGGGCAACCAATTCTTATTTTGTGTTTGTAAAAGGGAGTTCCAATCAAGAAGATAATGACCAAGGTGACTAATCCTGATGTGATCACTCCATAGCTCACAACCCAGCTAGCATTGTCTTCTATATAAATCAGAAATCGAAACACATACATTTGAGAAGGTTTTTCGATCAATAATGAAAAATGGTAAGGTTGATGTAGTCAAGATGAGGAAGTTTATGACGAGCAAGCTTTTCTTGCAAAGAACCAACTTGGATGTCTTTTGGGTTTTAATTGTTTTCCTTTCATTTTGGAAACTTGTCATGGGTATTTCTCTCATATCCAGTTTGTATAACACTGTGTTCCTTATTTTTTGCATTTTCAATGGTAATTATAAAGATGTTCTTCACTTTGGCAAGCCAAATGTTTCTAAGGTAGTGGACTTTTGCACCCTTGATGATTCATGTCATTATTTGGAATAAAGGTTCTTGTCGGTGGAGTGAATTTTTAAAATTGAAGCCTTGCAATATTTTTTAAGTTGTTTTCTGATCAAGTGCATTTGCATTTTTGACATGTAATGATTCAAAGGGAGGCATTTTTGCATGAATTAAACTACAATCAAATTTTGGATTTAATCGAAAGAATGCATGTCCTTAATCCTGACGAAGGAAATGATTACAAGGCAATGAATTATAGTCCTTTCAAATGTAGATCCCAAAGTACTTCTTGTGCTTGGCAAATTGAAAAGCATACGGACTTTTGTAAGAAAGGTATTCTTGACTCGGTAATAAATCCACTCAGTAAACATCAAAGTGATAATAGAAAATGCATTAAACAAGCTAATGTATCATCAAAATCAACTGTTAACTTAATTATTATTATTCTTTTCAATCACTAAGACCATTGTTACTTTTGATCTTGTTGAATTATTCTTAAATGTGAGTTATATACTTCATATGTACTAAAAGAAACATAATAATAGGTATTAAATAGGTATTGAACACATAATCTAGAGAAAACACACATTCTTTTTTACTTGAACAATTTTTGAAATTTCATGCTGTCTTCCTAACAATATTTTTGAATAATTTGCTTTTTTTAAACCAACAATATTTGAACTAGATTATCTTGAACAAAGACCTTATCTTCAAGGCCTAACACTTGAGAGCATGAATTGATATTAGGGACATTGATTGTCGAGGGCTCCTAATGACCTCAATCTTACAAGTCTAGCATTTCACAAATCTAATTGTCTTGCCAAGCTTCAACTACCAATGATATGCCCCCACGCAAGATAGTGCACGTCTCTCCCTTTGGAGAGAGGAGGAGGATCGTCTCCATGCAATATAATCTCAAATTGCTAGATAGTTCAATCAACTATACACTCCACCTAGGTAGCACTGCACATTGTGTAAAATGGCTTCAATTACCATAGAAAAATTTGTGTATTTCTTTGTGAGTTTTAAATTAACTAAGAATTGCACTCATTCCAAATGCATATTGGTCTAGTGTTTCATATGTTCCTTATGGACTTGTAAGATTTTGTCAACCTTGATTAAGTCATTTTCTCATGTTCAACATTTTCAAACTTGGAGGCCTGGGGAGACTATTGGATGGACCCCAAAGCATCTTAAAGGTCAAATTTTATATTAAGTCCACATTCAAGATATTAAATCCATGAATTGTAGACCATAGTGGACCTAGACTCATTCTATCAATTAGATTGTATCTACTTCCTCTCTTCCAAGGAACTTACAAAGTGCCTAGAGGACCAATAAAAATCAAGGACAAAATTTGTCATGTGTCTACTTTGATTCCCTTGGGCCACAATACATATCACCACCAAGCAACATGCCAAACCTGATCCACCTAAAAATGTAGCACCCATGGACTTCAAATTGATATTTAAGACTTCAAACATATGCCCAATTTACTACATATTGACAATTTACTTTAGTATCTACATGACCCACATCTTGTTCTAATTGTTCCAGTTACTCGTGGTGCTTGCCATTAGGTCCCACTCAATATGTCATGGGCCTTGAAAATCCATAAATCCTAAGGTATTACACTTGACGAAGACTTGACAGACATTGGAGAGATTGATTGTTAGGGTTTGGTGTGACGCATACCCTTTAAATCCATAAATCTCAAGGCCTACCACTTGAAAGAGCATCAATTGATATTGGAGACATTGATCCTTGGGGACTTCCATTCATTGCAATCTCGTAGGTCCAATTTTTGGCAGGTCTAAGTATCTTGTCGAGCTCTAGCTACTAATGATACACCCCCTATGCAAGATAGTGTACATGTCTCCCTTTGGACGTGGGGGGAGGATCATCTGCACATAACATTATCTCAAATTAATAGATAATTTAATCAACTGTGTACTCCACCCCTGTCACTATGAACTATGTAAAATGGCTTCTATTATCATAGAAAAAATGTTTGTGTATTTCTTTGTGATTTTTAAACTAACACTACACTCATTGTAGATACCTATTGGTCTAGTGTAGAGTATTTTCCTTATAAACTTATAAGATCTAGTCGACCTTATTTAAGTAACTTTCTTGCATGCAACATTTTCAAGCTTAGAGGATGGAGATTTTTGGATAGACCTCAAAACATCTAAGGTCAAAGTTTATATTAATTCTACATCTAAGATCTTAAAGCGATGAATTTGTAGACCATAGTGTGCTCATACTTATTCGATCAATCAGATTGCATCTACTCTTAATTCAATTGAGCCATAATTAATGTCACTACCAAGCCACATGTCAAACTCAGATCCACTTAAAAATGTGACCCCCATATACCTCTAACTGATATTTTGAACTTCAAACATCTACTTGGTTTTATTGTATATTGATGAAGTACTTTGGGATCTACATGATCCACACCTTATGTTCATTGTTTTGGTTACTCATGGTGATTAAGGTCTTGTACTTGATAGAGCATTTATAGACATTAGAGACATTGATAATGAGGATTTGGTGTTCATCCCAATCTCTTTGGGCTTGCACTTGGTAGATCTATGCACCTCCCTAGGCTTCAACTACCAAAAGTATGCATGGATGCAGGATATTGGATGTCTCGTAGAAGGAGGGAGGAGGATCACCTTAGGGAATGAACAATCTCATTTTGCTAGGCATTTCAACTAGTAATGAACTCCAACATGTTGTTTTATGACTTCTATATAGTGTCATGATAAAAAAAATAAACAATTTGCATTTCTTAGAGGTTTTGTGGTTCCATACACCACTACGCTATATGTAAAAAACTATCAGCGTACCCATTGCACAACAAGTGCGATTGCTAGTTATAAAACCCAATACCGGGATGTGTAAATGAAGACCCAGCCTGGGAGCCTATTTAAATTATATCTACATATGAATCTTGTAGCACAACACCTATAAACCATTGCGTAGTTTCTCTTGCGGTGGTGTTGCTTGGGAGAAGTTGCGGATCAATCCAGAACATTCTCGATGTTATTGACGTGTGGAATTTGGCATGGTCAATTGTGGGTTCCTTCAATTAATAAATATCAATCTGCAACATATCATTTGCCTTTATTTTCCCGGCTCGCTAAATATCCCATAACCGACGACTGAAAAAAAATATCGACGAGGTAGCTGAAAAAGATAAAACCGGCGACTGAAAAGAAACTTTAGCATGCGAAATACTGAATTCCAGACAAATGCCCAGTTAAATACGTAAGAAGAAAGTTTCCTCTTTTTGCAATTTTCTACATTGTTTCGTTTGGAAACCCTAATCCTTCCAGTAAAGTATGACAATTCCGTATTATTGAGCAGCAGAGAGAACACAAAAAATGTTAACAATATTAAAAGAATGTTGAGAATACGTATCGTACGATTGCTATGCTCATTAAATACGGGAGTAGGTGAGTTGATCTTCAAAGAACTTACGATTCTTGAAGTATATTTACGCTGAAAGTCTTCCTTATGTGAGCAGTACATGTTAAATTATTTAGATCAATAATCAAAATTAAAAAGACTATCATGAAAAGCATCTTGACCATTGATTTTTTAAAAATATCATAAATGATAAGAATAAAAAAAAATCACTTTTTGCTTTACAATCACTGTTGCCTATTAAAAACTGTTCATCCGTTTTTCAGTGACAGCAATAGTTTTGTCAAAAATTCACGCCCGACAATTTTGTAAACTCGTTCTAATGCCGGGGAATAATCGTGTCAGAAGTCTCATGTCCTTTACACGTCCCCCGCCGGATTCCCTGCAATTTTTATTTTTTTCCAAAGGAAACAGAAAGGTAAAACGGTTGAAACCAAATAATTCAAGCAAGGTATGGAGGCATTAAGGCGGATGATTTTTCATTTCCCAGTGCTATGCGTCGCTGTGGAGATTTGTCAGCTACTCAAAAGGGGAAGCAGATATTTTTTCATGTGCTATTTTTTTTTTTTTTTTTTTGCCAAAATTGCTACTACTTTTTGAAAATCTAAAAAATTAATTCATGTTGCCATCATCATTGTCAACCTGATGATGTGTCCTAAGGGAGATCATAAATTTAAAGATTTTAATTCTTTTGGATAGTTTATTTCCAAGAGTTTTTTCTTCACAATTATGGACAGTGGAAGGTTGATGACATCATATTAGAATTTGTGATTTGACAAAATTGTCTAAATTTTCCAAGTTTCTATTTGAAGCATAAAGGGTTTTTAGATTATTAACTTTTATCTTCTTTTATTATCTTGTAAAATCTTTAATGAGGTTATGAGCACTTAAAGAAGTTGTGTTGGGAAAGCTTATGCAGCATTTTTAATATTTTAACTTTAGATTATAGTTAAATGTACACATGTTTATATGTACTCTCAATTCAAAAAATTATATATATATACTTTTGATTTTCTTTTTGTATTTATTCAAATTCAAATTTTTTATAACATTCTCATTTTTAATTTCTATCTTCTCAATTTAAAAGAATTTTAAGATTGTAAACGTGTAGTTAATGATTTTTTAAAATAAAAATAAATAATAAACTTTAAAAAATGGTCTATTTAGGGCTGCTCTCTGCAGTAAGAAAGCTATGATTGCAACAACTAAAGTCATAATCTATTCATAGTCATAATCTATTCATACACGACATTGCTCCAAATTAAGGCTACAAATTATTGGACACTTAAATGTTTTATCTTCTACAATATAAATCTATTGTACTCTCACATAATTATTTTTAAAAAATTATATGATTATAATGTGAACTATAATTTTTAAAATTATATTTTTTAAATGATTGGTAAAGTAAAAAATATAAATATTTACCTCGTAAAGGAAGTGACATGATAATAATTGTACCCATTTGTTCATCTCAATATGTAATGTAAAAAGAAATTTACTAATATAAGTGAAAGAAGACAATAGTTAATGTGATGAAATTTCAATAAGAATTGATAAAATAATTTAGTAGATTAAATAACTTATAATTAATAAATAATAAAAAATATCTAACAAATTCTATAATTTCTTAGGAAAGTTTTCAGCCTGCCCATTGAACCTATGGGTCCAATTGCTAGTATATTAGCAGGTGAGCTAAAATATATGTAGTCAAGATGAGCAGTTAAAGTTTTGGCTATATAAAGCATGTAATCGACTTGTAATACACAAATTCAAATACACCTTCATATCCTAAGCTGTTATAATGGCTAATCGCATGATTTACTTCATGTTGGGACTTTTTCTGTTGATCTGTTGTTATAGTGACAATGTCATGGCAGTGGATCCCGATCCCTTGCAAGCTTTATGCATTGCAGACAAGGAAAGAAAAGGTGAGTAAATATCTTTATATGATTTGCTTATTAGGTCTTAGAGAGTTGCTAACAAATTGATTGAAACAGTTTTGGTGAACGGGTTCGTTTGCAAAGAGGCAAAGGCAGTTTCAGCAGATGACTTCTTCTTCCGGGGACTGGCGCAGGTAGGGAACACCAACAACGCAGTAGGCTTCAACGTAACAGTGGTGAATGTTGTACAGATAGTAGGCTTGAATATGTTGGGAATATCATTGGTATGCATCAACTATGCTGTGGGTGGAATAAATCCTCCTCACACACACCCAAGAGCCACTGAAGTTCTTGTTTTAGTGGAAGGCGAGCTTCTTGTGGGGTTTATTGACACCATCCAGCTGTAAACAGTTAGTGCATTGTAAACGACCGGCTGTACGACTGTGAGTGTCTTTTAACCATTCGTGTCGTACAGTCCGTCGATGGGATGTCGACTTTCTTTGCCCTGCCGTACAGGTTGTCGACCAGCTGGTCGCTTACAATGCACCGGCTGGTTAAGACATTCCGTATTGCTCAGCCATAAACAACAGGTGAGTTGTGTCGACCGGCTGTATGGCTTTTGGCCAGCAGGGAGGCCATTGACAAAATGTAATAACTATTTCAACACAACTCATTGCGACCAACCACTCTGCGACGTGCTGTACATGGTCAACCACTGTTTCAACCCTACAATGCACGTTTCGACCAGTTGGTCATTTACAACGCACTAGTTGGTTAAGGTTAATTGCATCGCCCAAAAACTTGTGGATTACATTCAAGCCAAATTCGCCTAAGATAAAAATGTACATTCTGAAGCCGAATTTTTTTGTGGTCTATTAAATAAAACAAAGAAGAGAATTGAATAAAACTACTTACTACTTAATATCCTTATTGCTGTGTTGTCGTACTATTAAGGCATACTTGCAAAGGGTGCGCTATTTAGACTATTTAGGAAACATGTTTGTGTAGATCAAGATGTGCAAAGTAATATTTAGTAAGCTTAATTGTTCTTAGCTTTATCCAAGATAAGAAAATACAACCATCATCCAACATAAAAAGTTAAAAATAAATGTCATATAATACATTATTACTTTAATCCATAAAGATCTGGCTTCATTATCATAATGTGTATGGAAATTAAACTAACAATTAGATCCATAAGTTCAATGGGTACTTGATAATCTTTTACAATCAAGCAAAAATGTTTTTTGGCCTACTTGCAAGGCACCTACAAAGGCAATGCCATATACACCCCTTAGATAAAATAAAAGAATAAATAATAAAGATTAGATAAATATGTACGTCAAATTTTTTGACAACTTCCATTGACAAAGCACCTAAACTTTGAAGGATTTAAACTTGTTTTTGGAGTTGTGTGTGAAGCTCTCTCTTTTGTTGCATTAACTCGAAAGCCAAAGGCACAACAGAAGTTGAAGGCAAAGGAAAAACATGTTTGGTTTATATTGCAAAGAAATGATAGAGGGCGGGAAATGGTAATGGTAGTCATGGGATGGTTTCAAAACACAATGTAGGTGCCATCCAAACCAGGGCACAAGGATTTGCCCACTATATTTCAAGGAGTGGCTAAACAAGCTCTTTTTCCCTAATTACAATGAGAAGAGATGCAACAATAGTGTGTCATCATGTTCGTGCTTAGAGGCATCCACTTCCTCATCATCCAACAAGGAGAAGAAGACCCATCAATAGCATGAGCACATGATTGGTCGAGATTGGCAACATGGGGACAATTTCCTTTCTTATAGACAGCGATAGGCTCAACTTCGATTCCTCCAAGCCCAAGCTTGCCCCTATTGTTCTCCTCAGGAAATGGAGTAGAAGTTGCATACCTTGTGTGGTCAAGAAGATGAGGTATTAGTGTAGGCAGCAATTATCTCCCTCACAAATTTTTGTTGGAATAATACGTAGAAATCTAAACTTTTCTCAAAATATAAAGTATCTGAGATGTCAATATTTATGTAATCTAATTGTTTCCATTAAAAAAGAATTCAACATACATATCCCAAATTTGATGTTTGGTACATCCATATGCTTCCATCTACGTCCTTATTGCTAACTCTTTTGTGTAAGGATCTTCAATAAACTAAATTTCTTATAAATTTAAAATACTATTAGAAATAATTATGATATCATATATATATATTGATCATTTCAATCACTTATTTATAATATGATTTTTAATGTATATATTATAAAAATAAAAAGCTATATTGGTCTAGGAGTTGTAGGCCACCTCTGATGCAGAGCTTCCAATGGAAATGTGCAAAATAGGTGTCAATTCCTCATTAACATACAATTACCTTTGTATGTTTGTCTTACTTACCCATCAGTCAGACATCACACCATCAACCGAATAAAACAACCTTCCTCCGATCGCATACCTTATATCGATGTATGCACTTTATATCGGTTGCCTATCGACAACACATGTGCTATCGGCTTCCCTGATATGATTCACCCCGATGCTTATTGTCACCCTGATGCATTCAAACTTATACATACACTCTTTGACTTGCCGTGCCGGTTCCTCCTACCACTCCTACTGGTCACCTCCTTGTATACTTATACAATGTACGTGTGCGATGTATAGTTGCGATATACAATCACAAAATGCATTCAAAACATGCATTCAAAAGGTGCAACTAAAACATACATTTGGAATATACCTTACCGAACATGTATTTGACCGTTGACCTTCTTTGTATATAAACCCAATATACATTTGCGATGTACATTCACAACATGCAACTCAGTTATGCATCTGATGGGTTTGACCAAACTATTGACTTCCTTGTATGCCGATTTGAAACTACAACTTTCTCTCTCCTTTATATGTCGATAGACTTGCACATTTTCCACATACAACCACGCCAAACATCTGCAAGATACTCACAACCTTCAATTGCGGGATACACAGGAAAAGAAACCTGATACACATTAGCGATATACACATAGACTGTATATTCGCAATGTATGTTCACTGCCTTCAATCTTTGACATACAACACTTTCGTGTTTCCCGATATGCTTTATGACTTATACACCTAATGAACTACTGCGATATACATATAGAATGTATATCTGACATGCAAATGCGATACACACACAAATTGTATATCTGATGGAACAATGCAGAATTTCACCAATTTGATCCATTGAAACCCTTGCGATTTCACAGAACTATTTCTCCTGCAAACATACAACCCTTTGCACTTTGCCAGCCTAGCACATAACCATGCTAGGATCTATCAATGCATGTTGTAAGCGATCCTACAAACCTGAAATGAACAAATAGAAAACACAAAACAAAAGCACAAACTGATATGTACAACCATTCCACCGATTACGAAGTAATCTAACCGGTGGAATGGACTAAGAACTGATCTCGATCCCAAATAGAAAATTGATTGCACAAGTAATTCAAATACTAGAAAAATAACACAAACATGATCTTATTCTTGATGTTTTCATAAATGTATATAGACAATTTGATTTCACAGTTCCACAACTCAACTTCACAACTATTACTCTGTCCAATATCTTCTCCCTCAAATCGATCTGATCTAGGTTAATTTATCCACTCACTATGAGTAGTACTGAATTGGTTCCCAACTGCTGGGAGACAATTCCAAGTGGCTGGGAGACACACCTGACTAACAACCTCTAACTGTCTAACCACCTTGTCATAATAGATCGACAAGTGTCCTAGGGATTTACAACAAAAACCTAGATACAAACTACAATGACATGCATTGAACAAACAAACCTTATTACATTGAATATAGAAATGCATAAAACATAACAACATATTAAGACCTTAGTCTTCTCCTTCATATGTATAGTTGGCTTGTTGAAGGGGTGCTCCTGCACCATACTCCCCAGGAGAAGAAATCTCAAGCCCACTTGAGATGAGAGCTTGAAGGTCTACACCATATGTTATGATCTGCTCTTTAGTCATCCAAACTGCCTCTGAATCAGGTTTCCCCTGCCAAGCCACCAAGTATTCCATGTACTCTGTGTTCTTGGTCTTCTTTGCCACTCGTGAGTCTAAAATCTTCTTCAATCGTGGTGGATCATGCTTAGGGATATCATCATCTGCTGTACCCTACAATGGTTCCTGTCCTACATCTGCATTATGCTTGTATGGCGTTAAATCACATATATTGAAGATAGGGGATAATGCAAGATTAGAAGGAAGTTGGATCTCATAAGCATTTTGTCCACACTTCTTCAGAATCTGACATGGTCCAATCTTCCTCTGCATTAGCTTGGTATGTTTACCTTTTGGGAGCCTTTCCTTCTTCAGATGAACCCACACCAAATCTCCAACCTCAAATTGTACATCCCTCTTCTTCTTGTCAGCATATACTTTGTACTTCAATGTAGTCTGTTGGAGTTGGTTCTTGACCTAATCATGCACCTCCTTGATGGTTGATGCAAAAGCTTCTCCATTTGCACTAATAGATTCTCCTGCAGGCAAATCTCTTAACTCCAAAATACCTCTTGGATGAATACCATATACCACTTGAAAAGGTGATTTCCCTGTACTCCTATTAATGGTGTCATTATAGGAAAATTCTGCTTGTGGTAGGATGTTATCCCACTTCTCTTCATACTGCCTTGTCAAACACCTGAGCAGATTCCCCAATGAATGATTAACCACTTCTGTCTGACCATCTATTTGAGGATGATAGGCTGATGAGAAAGATAAGTTGGTGCCAAGTTTCTTCCAAAGAGTCCTCCAAAAGTGGCCAATAAATCTTACATCTCTATCTGACACTATGCTCAAATGGCAATCCATGTATCCTCACTATCTCTTTGAAAAATAGATCAGCAACATATGAAGCATCACAAGTGGTTTTGCATGGCAAAAAGTGTGCCATTTTATTGAATTTGTTTACTACAACAAAAACACTATCATATCCCTTCCTTGTCCTAGGCAAACCCAACACAAAATCCATGCTTATGCTCTCCCATGGCCTAGAAGGAATGGGCAGTGGCTGATACAAACCTGCATTAGTGGATCTCCCTTTTGCCTTTTAACATATGACACATGCCTCCACAAATCTCCTCACATCTGACTGTAACTTTGGCCAGTAGTAATGCCTCCTTACAAGATCAAGAGTCTTATCCAGACCAAAATGTCCTACCATGGCCCCACAATGTTTCTTCCTAATGATGTTCAGTCTCATAGAACACCGTGGAATGCACAATTGTCCACCCTTGAAAAGTAATCCATCTTGGATCAGAAATTCAGAGAACTCAGTATAAGATTTGTCTCTAAAGGAAGTACACACCTTGTAGATCTCTCCAAAGTCTTCATTAGCATCATACATGGCCTTCAAGGAATCAATGCCAACACTCTCCAATTGGATTTGATTTATGGTTAGAGCCCTCTTGCTCAAAGCGTCTGCCACCTTGTTCTTGACCCCTTTCTTGTGCTTGAGTGTAAAGGTGAAAGCTTGCAAAGTCTCCACCCACTTCATGTGCCGATGGTTCAACTTTTCTTGACTATTTATGAAACTAAGGGCTTGATTATCTGTAAACACTATGAATTCTTTTGGCAACAAATAATGCCTCCACTTTTTGAGTGACTGTACGAGAGCATACATCTCCAAGTCATAGGATGAGTATCTTTTCTTAGCATCATTTAGTTTCTCACTGAAAAATGTAATAGGCCTACCTTCTTGACTGAGTACTGCTCCAATCGCCATGTGGCTTGCATCACATTCTACTTGAAAAATCTTGTTGAAGTCAGGAAGTGCAAGGATTGGCTACTCTGCCACCTTCTTCTTCAATGTTTCAAATGAATCATCTGCTTCCTTTGTCCAAGTGAATCTGCACTTCTGTCCTCCTTTTATGGTGTCAAGCATGGGTGCACAAACATGACTAAAGCCCTTTATAAAATTCCTATAGAAGGTTGCTAACCCATGGAAACTCCTAACATCATTCATGGTTCTAGGAGTTGGCCAAGACAATATGGCACTTACCTTCTCTTGATCCATTTTTAGTTTGTTATGTGAGACGACAAAACCCAAGTAGATTATCTCTTCCTGCATGAACAAACACTTATCCAAGTTGATCATGAGCTGCTCTTCATGTAACCTTTTGAGGACCAAGTCTATATGTTTGAGGTGTTCTTCCCTTGTATTACTGAAAATCAGGATGTCATCTAGATAGACTATGACAAATTTGCCTATAAATTCTCTCAAGACCTCATTCATCAGTCTCATAAAGGTACTAGGGGTGTTGCACAAACAAAAAGGCATGACCTTCCACTCATATAACCCCTCATTGGTCTTGAATGTAGTCTTCCATTCATCTCCTATCCTAATCGTAATCTGATGATAGCCACTCTTTAGATCTATTTTTGTGAAATATTTAGCACCTCCCAAGCAATCAAGTAAATCTTCTATCCTAGGTATTGGGAACCTATACCTGATTGTTATCTTGTTGATAGTCCTTAAATCAGTATAGAGTCTCCAATTGCCTTCCTTCTTTGGTGCTAGGACAACCGGTATTGCACATGGGCTTAAGCTTTTACCAATTAGGCCTGTCTCCAATAATTCCTCAGTCTGCCTTACTACCTCTACATTTTGCTCTGGGGTGAGCTTGTATGCTGCCTTGTTTGGAAGTGTAGATCCTGGGATCAAATCTATGCAATGGCTAATGTCCCTTATAGGTGGTAGGGACCTTGGCATTCCATCAGAGATGATGCCTTTGTATTTGTCCAATAGCTCTCGGACAGCGAGATCTATGAACCTTTGCCTCTTCTCTCCCTTAACTCCCTGTTGCGGCTCCTTGTTCACTTTCAGGCATGGAATCAGAGCATATGCAACTGCACCTTCTTTTACTATCTCTTTCATGAATTGTTTGCATCCTACCATCATCACCTTAACTTCTTTCCCCTTTGATTCCACTTCATTCTCCATCAATGGTAGCAACTCTATCACCTTACCATCCTTGGTGATTGAATATGTGTTCCTAACTCCATCATGGTGTGCTTTCAAGTCATATTGCCATGGTCTTCCAAAAAGGAGATGGCAAGCATCCACCTAAGCTATGTCAAACAATAATCTGTCTTTGTATGGTCCAATTTGAAACTCCACCCAAGCATGTGCTTCGACAACTGTTTGCTGACCTTGGGTGAGCCATGAGATTTTGTATGGGCAAGGATGTGGCAGTCTTCTAAGCTTAAGCTTTTCTACCATTTCAACGGACACAAAATTTTTAGCAGATCCAGAGTCAATCAGAACTTTACATACCTTTCCTCCTGCCTTGTAAGTAGTTTTGAAGAGAGACTTTCTTTGTGGGGGTTCTCTAGCAAGCACTTTCATGGTGGTCATTGCTCTCCTAATCATCAAAGATTCTCCTTTCTTAGGGTACCCATAACTGTCAAGAGCATTCACACTTTGATAAGTGTTTGAGCTTGTCACACTTTGACAATCAAATTCTTGGATCAGATTTGTCCTCCTTTCTCCCATTGAACTAGTCACTTTTTCTGGACATCTGCTAGCTATATGGCCTTCTTGATTGCAATTGTAACATCTAAGAGGTCCTCTACCCTAAGATCTTCCTCTAAATGGTGGTCTTCTACCCCTAAAGTTTCCTTTTTGATTGTAACTTCCCCTTGAGTTTGACTGCTGTCTCCTTTGCTATTCTCTGGATTGTATTCACCTTGGTGTCCAAATCCATTTCCTCTGCCTCTGAAAGGACTTCTTCCCCCTCTTTGCTGTCTCCCTCTTCCTCTACTATTTTGCTCTTGTCTTCTCTTTAATTTTTCTTCCACTTTGAGTGCCAATTGGTAGCACTTTTGGACTGTATCTAGATTATGCAGATTTAAGTCTTCTTGGATGGTAAATCTCAACCCATTGAGATACCTTGCCACCTTCTCTTCATCACTCTCCTTCACCTTTGTCTTGACACATAGTTTCATGAACTCTTCAGTGTATGAACTGACATCTAACTCCTTCTGCTTCAAATTTTGTCTCCTCTTATGTAGTTGGATGTTGTAATCCAATGGAACATAGGCTTCCTTTACTAAAGCCACCATCTTCTTCCAAGTAGCAACTCTGCTCTTTCCCTCTTTCACCTGGTCATCTTGGATGAAATTCCACCAAGGTAGTACAGCCTCTTTCATTTTGGATTGGACCATCTTCACCCTTTGATGGTCTGGTATTTCCTCTGTTTCAAAGAAATTATTCAAGGAGTCTATCCACTCCATCACTGAATCAGGATCCATTTTTCCTGCAAACATTGGTAGGTCTAGTTTCATATCCATGGTCCTTCTATCCATGGATTTGAGGGCATTGAGTAAGGGTCTCTGGTCTGTAGGAACCTCTTCCCACCCAGGGATGTCATCTTCATCCCTGTCTTCCTCACCAGAATCTTCTTTTCCCTTTCCTACTTTGTCCCTCAACTTCTCTAACTCATCTTTCAAAGCCTGATTCTAAGCTCTAACTGCTTTTCTCTCTGCAATTTGCTTCTTCACTAGGATAGCCAACTCAGCATTGGTCATCCTTGTTGGGGACTCTTGCGACCCTTCTCCATCTAACATCTTGTCTTCTTCTTCCCAAAAGATACATCCTTTACTTTGATACCACTTGATGCAGAGCTTCCAGCGGAAACGTGCAAAGTAGGTGCCAATTCCTCATTAACATACAATTACCTTTGTATGTTTCTCTTAGTTACCCATCGGTCAGACATCACACCATCGGCCAAATAAAACAACCTTCCTCCAATCGAATACCTTATACCGATGTATGCACTTTGTATCGGTTGCCTATCGGCAACACATGTGCTATCAGCTTCCCTGATATGATTCACCTCGATGCTTATTGTCACCCTGATGCATCTAAACTTATACATACACTCTTTGACTTGCCGTGTCGGTTCCTCCTACCGTGCCTACCGGTCACCTCCTTGTATACTTACACAATGTACGTGCGCGATGTATATTTGCGATATACAATCACAAAATGCATTCAAAACATGCATTCAAAAGGTGCAACTAAAACATACATTCAGAATATACATTACCAAACATGTATTTGACCATTGACCTCCTTTGTATATAAACCCGATGTACATTTGCGATGTAGATTCACAACATGCAACTCAGTTATGCATCTGATGGGTTTGACCGAACTGTTGACTTCCTTGTATGCTGATTTGAAACTACAACTTTCTCTCTCCTTTGTATGTTGATAGACTTGTACATTTAGAATGTACATTTTCCACATACAACCACGCCAAACATCTGCGAGATACTCACAACCTTCAACTGCGGGATACACAGGAAAAGAAACCCAATACACATGAGTGATATACACATAGACTGTATATTTGCAATGTATGTTCACTACCTTCAATCTTTGACATACAACACTTTCATGTTTCCTGATATGCTTTGCGACTTATACACCTGACAAACTACTGTGATATACATACAAAATGTATATCCAACATGCAAATGTGATATACACACAAATTGTATATCTGATGGAACAATGCATAATTTCACCGATTTGATCCGTTGAAACCCTTGCGATTTCACATAACTATTTCTCCTGCAAACATACAACCCTTTGCACTTTGCTAGCCTAGCACATGACCATGCTAGGATCTATTAATGCATGCTGTAAGCGATCCTACAAACCTGAAATGAACAAATAAAAAACACAAAACAAAAGCACAAACTGATATGTACAACCATTCCACCGATTACGAAGTAATCTAACCAGTGGAATGGGCTAAGAACCCATCTCGATCCCAAATAGAAAATTGATTGCACATGTAATTCGAATACTAGAAAAATAACACAAATAGGATCTTATTCTTTATGTTTTCATAAATGTATACAGACGATCTGATTTCATAGTGCCACAACTCAACTTCACAACTATTACTCTGTCTAATATCTCCTCCCTCAAATCGATCTGATCTAGGTTAATTTATCCACTCACTATGAGTAGTACTAAATTGGTTCCCAGCGGCTGGGAGACACACCCAACTAACAACCTCTAACTGTCTAACCACCTTGTCATAATAGATCGACAAGTGTCCTAGGGATTTACAATAGAAGCCTAGATACAAACTACAATGATATGCATTGGTCAAACAGACCTTATTACATTGAATATAGAAATGCATAAAACATAACAACATATTAAGACCTTAGTCTTCTCCTTCAGATATATAGTTGGCTTGTTGAAGGGGTGCTCCTGCACCAACCTCCTTTGTCCATGTTCTACAGTTATTTCTTTCAGAAACAATTGGTAGCTAATAGGTTAGTAAGGCTTGATTGTGTCACAAGTAAGTTGTTTGTCTAAGAAATTAAACATCAAACTTGTATGTTTACCACCAATTAAATATAAATAGAAGTTACACTAGTCAAAGGAATAATATTATATGCAACTAACTATGACAACTACTTGAAGTGTATCTTGAAACTTCAAATTCACAAAAATAAGGAAGGTATTAGGACAAAAACAAATATAGACCCACACACACACATAGAGACACACATACTTTTAGTTTGAACACTTTCCTACTAACTTGGGCTACATTCTATTTAAATAATCTAATACTAATTTCATATGCATATGAATTTGTGCTTTCGATTAGCTGACTGTAAATTGTTTTTCCTAGAAGATGCCATCCATGATTTTCACATTCTATATTTCCTATTTGTTGTTGTAAATTCTATTTTAAATTTTATATTGTTATTCAAGTGCAAAATAATTGTATCCCAACCATAATTTTGGATGCCATACTTCAAAAATCATAACAAATTTGTAAATAATAACATATAGCAATCTAGAAATAATGTATCAAATGATTATCTCCATGAAAATGTTTACATTTATAAAACATATAATTAGTCCTTTCTAGTTTTATTTTAAGGTTTAATTTATAATATTTCTTTTTCTTTTCATTACTCTTCATGTTTTCATTGGCATCTCTTGACTCTTTATATTGTGTTATATCTGCAATCTACTTTATGTTTTTCTTTTATCTTAATGGTGAATTATAAAGTGTGATATGAACATCAACATCAAGAGGAATCTTGGCATAGTTTAGTAAGTCTTAATTTTTTTTAGGAAAAATTACTAAGCCCAATGGCTTTGGTAAGCCCCATCTCCATGCACTACTCCATTCCCTACCAAATAGACTTTGTATCCAACAATAAAAAGTTATCTTCTTTGAGCAAGGAAAATAGAATCTTTGCTCAAATGAAATAGATCCAGAATAAAACACAATGCTAGAGGAAGAAACAAGAACATAACTAGTCAGTGAATAAACCATGTCCATCTTGAGGCTTGGAACATGCATGGAAAAACTAGTAGTAACAAACCATATGAAAACTCTTAGGCCTGGTATAGTGGCACTTGCAATAAGGAGGTGTACAAAACAAAGAAAATATAAGGCTAAATTTCTAAAAAGGGAACCATACTTTAAACTATCCTTGATTACAGCAACTAGGTCATCATGTTCCATATTCTTTAGTTTAGTGGTGACAAAAACATCTTCTACGCCAATAATCCCACTCTGAAAAGATGAATTTAGAGCTTCCCCTAGTGTATGCGCTGAGCCATAAAGTCTTGGTTTGTCAAAGCCTCTAATAACCAACCTATAGAGAGAGTATTTAAAAAAAAACTTTAGATGATTATAATAGGTCAATTGGACTACCCAAGTACAACATTCTTAAAATAGACCAAAGGAGGTTCATACCCCATATGTAGTGAACTATGGAAAAATTAGAAGTAAAAAAAATTAAAAATCTCTACCCACAATGTAGAATGATATCTCTAGATAGCCATAACTGGTAGAAATGATGAAAATACTACAAGGAAATAGATATTTGAGACATTTTATAGAGTGAAAATTGAAATAGGTACATGAAGGGCAGTGGTCACAATTGCTTAATTTGCTCCTCATTTTGACTGATGACTGCAGTCCCCAACCCAATTAATGGAGCTAGGATCATGTATTAAGTTGAGCACTCCTAGACAATTTCCATGATGTCCCTTGCAAGAATTTAAAGAGCCATCTATTGTTTCTATGTTCCAAAATTTTAAGTATTATCTAGTTTGTATCAAGAGCCTTGGTCCTATTATCCTACTCATGCTCAACAGAGAACTCAACAGACTCATCTTCCCCCAAGGATCAAAACTTATTAGAATGAATTGATGTTTTCTAAATGAATAGGTCCTCTCCACCATCACTGAGGGTGATGAAACCATAACCCTTCTATGAATCAAACCATTTAAATTTATTAGTCTTTTTGCCACCCTGTGCCATGGTTCCAAGCTCAAACAAACAACTAAGAATAAACAAAAAACCTAAGGTCATGCCCATGCATAGGCCACCATTTTTACCCAATCCATGTAGTTTTAAACTTCATCCTCTGCAAAAAAACAAAAAAAAAAACTTATGCGTCTCATCTCATGTTGCCAGGCTCTTCATTGCTCCCCCCTGATTTTTATAATATTAAAAAAATAGGGCTTTGTATATGATTTTTTTTAAAGCTCATATCAAATTAGATATAGCACTATGAATCAAATCTCATAATATTTGATTTGAATATTTCACTATAATAAATATTGTACATTTTTAAAAATTATTAACAATTTATTTTTAAATTGTGAGAATAAGACAAAAACAAAGGAAAATAATTAATTTTTTGTGGAGATTAAAATATGAATTAATATTTTGTGGACTGCATGAGAGACAAAAAATTAATGGGATGTGTATGCAATAATGGAAATCAGAGATGGCCATAAATACTCAACTTCTAAGATTTAATGAAAGGAATCTATTTAGAAAAGGCACGAGTCTTTATGTTTCTTAAAGGTAGCCTATGTCATATAAATGAGGGGACAATCTTATTGATGTAGATAGGAGGATGCATAAGAAATTGCATTGGATGGCTCTTCACAAAAGGCACGAAAGGGAAAATACCTCATATAAAAGAGGGTATGGATGAACATGCCCATCATATGTAGAAAAATGCCCATATGATGGAAAAAAGTCTTATTCATATGCCAGTTTTAAAAAACTAGTGACTGAAAACTAGTGATGTCATTGCAATAGATTGTAGTCATGTTGGCACCTCAAAAACCCTAGTTCCCAACTTACATTATTTTGCCCCAAATCCATAAAAAATCCTACTTTGTGCCTTTTTTGTTAAACATATCATTTATATTCAATTAGAGACTATTTTTTAGGGGTTCCCTTCATAAAAATTCTAAGTATAAAATCCTCCAGCCCCTTGTGTTTTTCCTTGTTATTTTTCTAAGTGTTAAAGTCTATAAAATTTGCCTAAGTATTGCCTTGTTAGTAGGTTCGCAAGTTCGTGAGCTTAAGAAACAAGAAAAAAACTTATGCGCCTCATCTCATGTCACCACCCTCTTCATTGCTCCTCCCTGATTATTATAATATTAAAAAAATAGGGCATCGTATATGATTTTTATTAAAGCTCATATCAAATTAGATATGGCACTATGAATCAAATCTCATAATATTTGATTTGAATATTTGACTATAATAAATATTGTTCAATTTTTTTAAATTATTAACAATTTATTTATAAATTGTGAGAATAAGACAAAAACAAAAACAAAAAAAATTTAATTTTTTGTAGAGATTAAAATTTGTGGACTACACAAGAGACAAGAAATTAATGGGATGTGTATGAAGCAGTGGAAATCAGAGATGGCCATAAATACTCAACTTCTAAGATTTAATGAAAGGAACCTGTTTAGAAAAGGCACAAGTCTTTATGTTTCTTAAAGGCAACCTATGTCTCATAAATGGGGGGACAATCTTATTGATGTAGATAGGAGGATGCAAAAGAAATTCCATTGGATGGCTCTTCACAAAAGGAATGAAAGGGAAAAATACCTCATATAAAAGAGGGTATGGATGAACACGCCCATCATATGCAGAAAAATGCCCATATGATGGAAAAAAATCTTATTCATATGCCAGTTTTAAAAAAACTAGTGACTGAAAACTAGCGATGTCATTACAATAGATTGTAGTCCTATTGGCACCTCAAAAACCCTAGTTTGCAACTTGCATTATTTTTTCCCAAATCCATAAAAAATCCTACTTTGTACCTTTGTTGTTAAACCCATCATTTATATTCAATTAGAGGCTATTTTTTATGGGTTCCCTTCATAAAAATTCTAAGTATAAAATCCTTCAGCCCCTTGTGTTTTTCCTTGTTATTTGTCTAAGTGTTAAAGTCTATAAAATTTGCCTAAGAATTGCCTTGTCAGGAGGTTTGCAAGTTTGCGAGCTTGCCAATTTGTCGACTATGGTTAGCCATTTTGGGTTTTAGCCTATGTGAATGAAGTTGGCAGTTCACGAACTAAAAGGTTCATTGACTGCCAAATTCGTCGATAAAGGAAGAAGATGGAGAGAAATGAAGAGAATGAAGTCAAGTCTTTACTAGCAAAGTTGGAAGTTTGGGAACTTCTAGAACTTCACCGATATGGGAAGGCTCTAAAAGACAAAGGAGGAAGATAGAAAAAGACAAAGGAAGTGAAGCCTTTGTCGGCAAAGTGGGTGGTTCACGAACTACAAGGTTTGTCGATCGCCCTAATTGTCAATAAAGGAGGAATAGAGAAACAAGAGACAAAGAAAAGGAAACAAGGAAGGATGACACTAAGTTCACCACTACAAGCAAACATTGAAAAAGAGGCAGAAATGAGGCAAAAAGAAGAAAAGGAAAGATAAGGTGGAGGTTCACACCGGGCCAGTTTTATCGATAAGACAGAAAGGTTGACAAACAAAGATGAAGTGCTAGAGTAAAAGGAAGGAGAAAAGATAGATACTCAAAGGTTTGTGATGGGGAAATTTTGTTGATAAGGCAAAGTGAGAATCAAAGTAAAATCAAATGTGAAAATCAAATGAATAAATGAGATAGTTTAAAATATTTTAAAGTAAGTTTTAAAATATTTAAAAGTGTTGTAAAAGATTTACTGACACTTTTGGCGAGCTTTTTATTTAAATGCACATCTTCTCCTTGGTATCCATGAATATAGAATCAATGAGGATGTACAGGTTGGTGGAAGAGTTAGGTGGAATTAGTTGTTGGAGTAATGCCAGTTGGTGCGGTAGTTTGTTACCACCTAGAATGCTATATATACATGATTAAGAGATGTTTAAGGGTTGGTCATTGAACCAATTGCCTATTCTAGAAAGCCTTAGGGAGATTTTAGGGCATCAAACAAAGCATAATGTTTGAATTGGGAATGGAGGAATGCATCTAATACAATGTAGGAAATGATTGTAAAGCACATCTTCATGTAGTTGTTTGTCTCCAGTGCTATTTGCAATGATTCAGGGGAATGCATGGTCACAACTATGTATTCTACCTTCACCATAGTCACTAGTCTAATTGTAATAGAGATTTGATTATGCATGACAACATTTAAATCAATACAAGCTTTGTGTTGGGTCATTTCTTTGTTGCAAATGGATCCTTATAATTTTCTCTAGATAAATAAGTACATGTCCAATGTATGAAATGTAATATGACAAATGTATGTGAATACATTTTAGTTTTCTATTGATGCGTGTTTGATCCATTCCACCCTCTCTATTGTTTATGACTCAGTTTCCTAATAGAGTAGGCACCGGTCCATAATCAGGATGGATCAATCACTATTTTAATCAAACCCTCTTCCTATTAGCTATAGGAGTAGGAGTAGGTTTAGTTTAGGGTTTCTCATGATGTTCATGATTCATTGCAATAACTAGGGATAAATCTGAAGAGATACAAAACTATCCTAATCATTGGTGAATCATGTATGTGCATACCTGCACTATGTATGTTGTGTATGTAAAGTTAAGTGGAGTCATCTCAACGAGTGCAATATTTCCATGTTTGGGTGCAAATGCATAGTGCAGTAATAATCTTAATTAGAATTTTTATGCAGCTAATATGTCTTGATCTAGTGACAACTTTGGGGGTCAAGTGTACATTGGGTATGGCTGTGATTGTTTGTTTGTGTTCTATTTCATGCCTCCAGGAATATCCTTCCCAGGACTAGTTGATCCCAAACTGCAGAGGAGTCTAGCCACTCTTGTAAGTTGGCCAAAATGGCCCTTAACCTATCGATAAACCTCTTTCAATCACCTTGATGACACCCTTGGCCTAGGTGATTGTGAAATGTTTCAGGGTTTTGGTTTGTAGTCATTTTGGGAACCAACATTTATGGCATTGTTGCTGGGGAATGAAATCTTGTTAGTAAAATCTGATGAGTTAACAACTCAAGTTTGCTAGGTTGAAATGAATTTGGAGACTCTGTTGGTGAGTTGAACCTAGAATCAATTTATGCCTTGGAGTTTGGTCACACTCCAAGGAATTCCTCTTTAGAAGAGGTGGTGACTCTGCTATCAAAGAATAGAAGTTTGTTACTATTGCCCTCTAGTTGTTGTTGGTGATTTGAGGACCCCATTTCATGGTACAATAGATGGTGAAATAAAGGTGCATGGTTTTCTTCCCACCTTTTGAAGTTTGTTGTTCCTATCATGTTGAAGGAACAAATTTGTATGCCTCAATCTTCTACCTTGTATTGTAGTATGTTTTAGTTATGGCCAATTGGTATGAACATGGATACCTTAGGGATGTTCCTTCATGAGCATCTTCTTGCATATCAGACCCAAGGAATTATATTGGAGTGGATTACCATGACCATTCTATCAATGCATATTCCAATCATGGCTTTGCATGTTATACAAACCCACACTTATATGCACACATGTAAAATCAAAATGTCTTAGAAATTCAGCAATGTGGAATTAATAAAACCAAACATCTATTAGATTCATTGTTGTAGCAAGAAGAAGAAACAAAAAATTAGATTAGGCTGCTAGAGTCTGGGGTGCTGTCCAATACATTCACTACTACCCCAAAAAATTAGTTTTCTCAGTCCCCTGTTCTTCCTTTAGATCTAATTTACAACTAGCTAGACCTCTCATGGGTTGACTACCAAACACGAGGCATGCCAACCAAGGTATATAGCCAATTACCCAAGTTTTATGGGTACAATATTTGGCAAGGGGACACACATGTTGTATTTTCAGAATTCATGGAAGAATGTTAGTTTGAGGATGAAGAAATGTGGATGAGGTTATTTATTAGGTCCTTGCATGGAAAGGAAAGAGAGTGGATCCAAAATTTTCTATGGTAATCCTTTGCCTCATGGAATGAACTTGTGGTAGCATTTGGGAGTAAATCTACTAAGGGTCTTGACCCTGTTGATCTTGTCATAGAGTTGAAAAAAACTAAAAGATAAGAGGGAGAGTCAAGCAAGGATTTTGGTCATAGATTTGTTGTTTCTCTTTCCCATATTCCAAATGATTTCAGACCTAACACTCCCTCTTGTATTGATATTGTTGTCAGGAAGGATTTCACCCAGAATGCTAAGCCTTTAATAGTTTGGCAATCCTGTGCAACATGGGAACATTCGTAGACTGTGGGTTTGTGTATGGTGAGAATGAACCTCCAAAAGAGCTAGCTCCCTTTAAATGCCCCTTAGATCTGATGTACTTCTTGGAAAAGAGATAGAGAAATGATTAAATAAACTGAACTGAAACTAATTCTAAGGGGTGATGCACCAATGATTGAATATCCTAACTTGCAATCTAATTCACAACTATCCTCAACACCTCTATTCATACAACTCAAACTAAACAATCTTTACCACATACATGTTTCACAAAAGGCATGAAATGACTTGCACAATTTGTAACCTGTAATAACATTACACTTTGTCTACTTGCATTCAAAGGAGACAAAAAATTTAAAGGTTTTGAAGTAATAAATAGTAAATCTTTATCAAATCATTCAAAATGCGACAAGACACCTAAATCTGAATAGATGAACACCTAATTTTATTGATGCTAAAAGGAAAACTCTGCAAAATAGCAATGAAACTGCTGAAATAAACTGTTGCTACTACCTAAAAACCTATAAAAATGGCTGAGTTACAAGATAATCTCTCTCTCTTCATTGTGGAAACAAAGGGAAAAAGCAAGAACTAAGAAAAAGCATGAGCTTTTTTCCCTATAATACAAAATCTATCCCAAAAAGGTAAAGGGAAGTCAACTCCAACTCAACTGGACTCCAAATTGTTGGTAAGTGACATTGCTAGGCATGTCAGGTGTTGTCATTGATGGAAACTAAATCTATCTTATACATCCGCATTTCATCAGTGGATCATACCAGAAGTCGGATTGTAGATTTGTCTGAGTCCGGATAGACAGGAACAGGGCATATGACAGGGTTTAACATCCTAGTCCGCATTTCTCCACAAGTAATCATATTGTGTTACAAATCTTAGGGAATGTTTAGGGATGTCAGGGCTACCTAAATCTAAGATTTTAGCCTCTAATGATGAAGGGATTGAAACTTACATGCATCTAAGTATTGGGTTTTGGATTAAACAGTTCAGTCTAGTGAAGAACATGCTAACTTGGTGTTTGATCATTGTGTGGATTAGGAAAAGTTGTTGGTTGAGTAATTTTTGAGATCCAATGGTATTGGACGACATGTAAGGTGACTTGGATATAGAGGTTTTCATCCACATTGGTGTTTGTGCATGGATTCAGCCGACAGAATAGTGTTATTAAAAAGTCTAAGTTTTTCTTAAGGCCGACTGCAGTTGATGCAATTTCATGTAGCGGATATATATAATCAATGAGTTCGAGCATTTCATGGTGTGGAGATGAGAATATGAAGGAATAAGTGTGAAGGTTAGTAAATCAAGTGCAAAGTGAAGAGATCTAAGCTTCGGATCATGGTAGAGCAGTGAAACATGGCAGAGAGAGATGAAGTGTGTAAAGTCAGTGTACTGAGCTCAACTGGAACTGCAATCTTGCATTGTTAGATGCTATTCCTTAGTTCAAACATTCCAATAAACTTTTGCAATTGATTTGTAGATAGTGAACCTCTTTGAGTAGTGAGTTCTGGGCAGTGTGCCCGAAGGCATGTGCCTTCCTCATTTGTAATACTTTTAACAGAGTATACATTCTTGTGGGTTAACCCCCACTGTGGTTTTTCCCTTAACCGGGTTTCCATGTAAAAATCCTGGTGCTCATTTGTTGTGATCTTGTTGTTTCTATTCTTGTGTCCATGCTTCTTTCTTTTGGATGTATGTGGTAAATTAATAAAGGAACAAAGTAATAAGTTTTGCAAAACACTGATTCACCCCCCTCTCAGTGTTCCTTAATTTCAACAATTGGTATCAGAGCAAGGTTCCTTGGAAGAAGTTTAACAGCTTGAGGAAGATCTAGGAAGGTGTTTTCAATGGTTTCATCTACGTATTTAGATGGCATCAATGAACAACTTCAAGTTGCTTTAGAAGATCTTGATCAGTCCAGAGAAGAAGCCAAAGAACTAAAAGACAATCTTAAAGATGCTGATGATTTCATTTTGACTTTAAAAGGGCAACTAAGCAAATCCAATGAAAAGAGGAGGGAGCTACTTCAACGGTTAGCAAATTAGAATGAAGACAATGATATGGATGAGGCTCTGAAGGAGAAAATAAAGGAGTGTGAGAAGCTGACAAAAGAAGTTGTTCTAAAACATGAGATGGAATCCAAAGTGATGAGACTAACCAAGGAAATCAAGGAAAGGAAGAAGATTGAGGAAAACCTAAATCTGTCTCTGAAAGAAAGAACTGAAGAGTACTGCAGATTGGACAGAATAATTGGACAGAATAATTGGCCATCTAGAGTTTGATCTTCAAGAAACCTGGGATAATGAGGAATAACTTGAAAGGAAAATTGTTATTCTCAAACATGACCTAGAAGTTGCAAATAAATACAAAGAGAAGTTTAAGATAAGCTCAACTAAACTTGAAGTGTTGCTTGATAGTTAGAAGATGGCAGATGATAAGCATGGTTTGGGATATGAGAAAGGTGAAATCTCTGGATCTGGTCAAAGAAATCCTAAATCAAGGAATCAAAGAAACAGACCTAGAAGACCTTCCGTAAGACAACCTAATGCTCAAAGGTATCCATATTTCATTGGAAATTGTTTCAATTGCAATAAATTTGGTCATAGAGCTACTCAGTGTAGAAGTAGAGTGAATCAAAATGATCCATCTTTCTCCAGTCAATGCTTCAATTGTAAAAGGTATGGTCATAGATCCAATGAATGCAGAAGTATGACAATGAGCTACTCTAACAATAGAAGAAATGTCAATTCTTTCAATGGAAACTATTTTGCATGCAATAGATTTGGACACATGGCTAACTAGTGCAGATCAAGAGGAAATTAAATAAATGAGAAAAGAAATGTTGTGTGCTTCAATTGCAATAGATTCGGTCATATTGCAAGATTCTGCAGAAGCAGGAATGATTATAGAAAAGGTCCGGTAAACAAAAACCAAAATATGCAAGGACAAGATAAAGGCGAGGGTAAAGTAAATGTGAATGAGATCCAGAATGAAATGAACAAAACATGGGTAAAGAAAGGTGAAGTGAATGATGGTGATGGGTCCGTACCAGAATCCGGTGTTGTTAATTCCTCAGGGAATTGAAACAGGAGCTCTGGCTCAGGGGGAGTTGCATTGAAAATCTAATTCCCCCTACTAGCAAGTGGGTGCCTAAATTTAGGACGATGAATGAAGAAAGAGAAGCCTATTGTAGATCTGTTGAAGCAAAATTTGGAAGAAAAGAAGCTAATGCGATTGATTGCGGAGCAATTAAAGATTGACTGTATGCAAAAATAGTGCAACCAGATGTATTAGGGCAGAGCATTTATTACAATGGTGAATTAGGTTTTGCGGAGCATAAAAATTAATTCATCCAACATTTGAATCACTTTACATTTGAAGAAAACAAGAGGAAGAGTACTTGAGTTGAGATTTCAAAGATTTGAAGTGTGACAGGCGAATTCATCAGCTAACCCTAATCCCATGGAGAAAAAGGTATTTTTCTGTGAAGCTTTCAACTTGTGATCTTTTTGAAATGGCCACACCTCTGGTTGTGAATATCACTGAGTGACCTAGGCCAAAGTTTAAGAAGCATCCACACAAATCAGTAGAGGTTGATCTGTTAGGTGCCTTTTCAAGTGTTTCATATGGTGTGTTGCATGTTGAAGATATTAGGGGTTATATTCATGCTAGCATAGATATGTTTGGGGACTCAAAGTTAGTAGATTTGTTCAAGAATCATCTAAGGGATGAAATTCACGGCCTTAAACCTAAGTATAAGGCACTACAAGATAAACATTTCATTCATATTATAGGGTTTCCATCCTTCGATGAAGATGAGTGGGTCTGGTATGTACTGAGTCAGATGGATGATGAGTTTATGTGGTTAATGAAACCCTTCAAGATCACTAAGGACGCCATCAAGGCCGTGAGAGGGTTGAACTCATCCGGTGGACTACCAATGTTGAAGTCAGTAAAGAATCAAACTGTAATTGATGCTACCTTTCAAGGTTTGACAAAAGGGCAGTGACAATAAATGACATCACTGATCCAAGTGTCAAATTTGCATCAATGGTGATTGGATACAAGATATATCATTCCAACAGGGAGAATTCTATATCCGATACAACTATCTATGTAGCTTATCAGATGTTGAGAGAGAATTCTTACTATGACTTGTGTGACTTGCTATAGAACCAGCTAATGGAAAACCTGAACAAGATCAAAAAGGACAAGAAGAATACATTCAAGTATGGTACATTGGTATTATGTTTGTTCTTCTATTTCATGAATGAGTTACCTGACAAGAAAAGCATGTGTTGGACCAGTGATAATATTGTTTCCATACAAATAAGAGAGCACTTAAACAAGATTGGTGACTCCAATACCAAAAGGACTGCTCTTTGGGTACATTTCAAGAATTTTCAGAACATGATGCAATCAAGGGAAAGAATCCCTACATCTGTAGTTGAAAAATACAAGGATACAATCTGTTTTATGGTGGATATAGATTAGTTTTTAATGGAAGCAGTTGAAACAAGAACTGTGTGGATCATGCCCATGGGGTATGAAGTTGATGAGCCAGTATTGGATATGTATGCTCAACACCTTCTAAGTAAACCAAAGGACACCATCGTTGAAAGTGTAGACACCCAAATTTGTCCATGTCTAGCGACACCTTGTTACATCACTAATCCATTATCCAATTAATTAAATAAATTTTATTTATTTAATTAAAATCCCATTCTCATTCACTTAGCCAATTAATTAAATAAATTGTATTTATTTAATTAATTCCACATCATGTCTTATCTCATTTTATGCATTTATCATATTAATTAAATAAATTTTATTTATTTAATTAATTTCCAACTCATATCCCACTAATTCAAATACTTTATTTGAATTAAGCCTTTATCATTTATCACATTTCAACACTTGTCCATTTCCCATTTATCATGTGTTGTAAGACAACTTTCATTTAAAATCCTTCACATGTACAACTAATTGGACCTAAATTTAGTAACTTTCAATCTTAGCCATTCACATAGCCTTTGAATCTCCACCGTTGATTGATCTTGGTTGAGTCTTATATAAACAGCCTCTCATTCCATATGAGACACCCCGCCAGAAATCCAGAAATCTAGCAATCCAGCAATCATATAGCAACTCCATTATCATCTTGAGCATTCGAGCACTTGAGCTTTTATCATCCATCAATGGCAGCTTTCAGCTTTGTGATTGTTTATTGTTGAAGAAGCAGTCCACATTTCTCTCTCCAACAAGGAATCGCACGGTCTAGGTGATGTTATGCTTGCATTGCATTGTTCTTTTGGCTTCATTTAGATTAGATTCCTTGATGATGGTAGGGTTAGGGTTTCATGACTATGTCTGATCTTCCACACCTGACTTTCACCTATCACATTTTGGCACGCCCGGTGGGACTCACGTCCCTGATTAACTTCGTTTTTTGGAGTTGTTTCCTTGAAGATCAGATTTTGCAGGTGCTCGCAGAAACTTCCAGTCGCTTTTAAAGGAAAATCTGCCGCTTCGGGATTTCTGCGTCGCTTCTGAGCTGGATCAGGCCGCATATTCCTCTCTGGATCGCCTTTGACCTAACAGTCGTCGCCTCAGGTTAGGGTTTTTTATTCTTGTTGTGCAGGGACGGGTCGCTTTCGATCTCCAACAGGCCGCTTCGGGTATAGTGCGATCGCATATGAGACGACAGACGCCGCTTCTGCATATATTTGTGTCGCTTATGGACTAATATTATTCGCCTGTTTGGCTAGGGTTTTTGTTTATCTTCTGTGTTTTGCAGAAACAGGTCGCATCCAGCCCTCAACCGATCGCTTTTGCAAAATATGCATCGCTTATGAGCTAACAGGCGTCGCATACTGTGTTTTTACGCATCGCATCTGATCTGCAGTTGTTCGCCTATGACATAACAGAGGTCGCTTTTGATCAACAGTGTGTCGCATCTGGTAAAGCTCTGTTGTTTTCAAGCCTGTTTCAGTTCCAGTTTGATTTTTGGCTATTAACTGGGTATTTGCGCAGCATCTTATCGATCTGTCCAAGAAAGGAGGTTATCAAACTACTGACATATCTGTTGCAGGTTCGATCGGTCCAAGATTTGTGTTTTTTTTCACTAAATTAGGCATATTTGGGCTTGGTGCTTAAAATGAATTACTGTTTGCTCCGTGCTTGATTTATCTTTTTGATTGCTTGCATGTGCCTGATTGTAACCCAAATTTAATGACAAAAGTATCCTCTCCCCTTGCCTATCAAATGGATCTTGGGTGCATGAGAACTTGTCATTATCTTTAGAGGGCCTGCCTTCCCGGTGTGAGAAGGGATACGACCCAAGCGGTAACGGGCTAAAGCCAAGTCCTTCCGAACCGCTATATAAGAAAAGTGTTTGTGTCGAAAGCCACAAACAACGGGTGCAGTTGTGTTATACCGACAGCCAACCTCCCCCAAAACCCTCCAAGGCGCAACCCTTGGAGGCTGGGAGACTCCATAACGGAGAGTAGCGCTGCCGCATGTATAGCCACCCGAACGGATGCCCTTATTAGCAACTTTGTGTAGTAGCCAAAAACCTTCTATCTGTTGACGCAGAGGGCAAAACCCTTGAAGCGGCCCCGATTCATGCGGTTCTTAGCCGAGGTAGCAGGGACAATCTAAAGGTTTGGAGAGGGTCAAGCCTTATAAGAATCCCGGATCTTGGTATGCGTGAGAAGTGTGTGCAAATGTAAGGAGGAGCCGGTGCTATCAAGATCCTGGAGCTACCCGCTTTGAATAGGCGCAGCTAGGGGATTCAACAGATACTGTCCTATCCTAGCCTAGGCTGTATCAGTTTGTGCTTGTTGTGAGTGTGAGTGACTGTTATCATTGTTTTCTTGCTGAAAAAACTGCAAAAATCAGACCACCGGTACACAAACACAGTCGCTTTTGAACCTAAACTGCTCGCACAGACCATCAACATCGCTTCTGAACTGTAGTGACTCGCATTCTGCCTGAACTGCATCGCTTTTAAATAACAATTGCCCGCATACTGGTTAAACAGAGTCGCTTTTAAACCATAATTGATCGCCTTTGTCCTGAACAGAATCGCTTCTGAACCACAGTTGATCGCCCACTGTCTGAACCAAGTCGCCTCTGATTCATTACCAGTCGCATGTTGTTTGAGCCAAGTCGCTTTTAATCCACAGTTATTCGCCTGATTCCAGAACAAGCTCGCCTATGAACAACAGATCGTCGCCTTTAAGGATATATGAGTCGCCTCTGAACCAACAGTAATCGCCTTTGAACCAACAGTCATCGCCTCTGGCATAGCATTCGCTTCTGGTTAGCACTGTCATTTTTCTGTCGAAACTAAACCAGGTCGCATCTGAGCTATTATTAATCGCCTTTAGCATCCTCTGAGTCGCCTTTGAGCTATCATCAGTCGCCTGTAGCTAAAATTCTTGCAAATCTCAGTGCATCAGCTAAATTAGCCTCAGGACCAGCTTGCTTGAACCTCAAACATCAGCTTTCAGACTTACCTTTGATCAAAAGCAAACACCTGGACTTTGTCTCCTATTTTGAGCTTATCAATCAACCACAACTCATGAGCTTTTCCATCTTTTTGAGATCCCAACCAGCAAATCAGACATCAATCCAATCATTTCAAGCAACGAACAACCTTCAGTTTTAGCTTCAGCCAACAAACAACCTCCAGCTTTAGCTTCAGCAAACAATCTCTTTTTAGCTTTAGCTCCAACAAACATCAACAGCAAACAATCTTTCCCTTGAGTGATTAAGCTACCTCTAGGGACAACCAACAACAACTCAGCCAAACCAAATCAACCAAGCAACTTAGCCAAACTAGCAAAACCAAAACAACAACCAATCAGCCAACTATCATCTTTTGGGTCTTAAAACTTTGACAAGCTCAACTTCATCATCAACATCATGCCTCAAACTAGGAGTCAATATCGAGCTGAAGTAGAAGCCAAATTGAAAGCTGAAATGGATGCCAAATTGCAAGCTGAGATGAAACAATTCACAACACCTCTTAAGGACGCAACTCAATTCACAACTGGTATGCCTTCTCATATGTTTATACCTCAAGGGTACACTAGGGGCGAATCATCTTCACAACAAATGCATCCTCTACCATCCTTGGAAACTTTCGAAGAACAATCTCAAGACGACTCATCAGAATTTCAAGATACCTATCTATGGGACCAAGTTGAGAAACTCATGATATCTGAGCCTGATCGTTGTTTTCTCCAACTTGCTCGCATGGGTGCTAAGCTACCTAAAGACTTTGATATATCCACTATTAGAGAGCACGATCCCAACACTACTGCTGTTGTTGCGAATAAACCATCTACCATAGTCACATCATCTCCTATTACCTCGCAAACACCATCCTCATTGCCTCTTGTTGCTTCATTTGAGTTACCACGATCAGAGCATACCTTCGAACCATTGATAGTGCCCACCAATGTGCTTCCTCTCATGTCACAAAATTTCAACATCCCACCTTTTCATGTCCCTCAACATATCTCTCCTTCTACCATGACTGTTTCCATGCCTCACGTCACACAAGCTGTCCATGTAACGCAAGCACAAACACTTCGAGCATCACAAGCAATTCCCATATCTTATGGTGTGCATACCTCTCAAACCATTCCAACAACACATGTCCTCCATGCTTCACAACCATTGCGATCTACCACATCTCATACATCAACCGCTAATTCCTTCATGTTATCCCATAATCCCAATGTTAGCCTTATTGACATGAGTGATCCCCTCATTTCTCAAGCCAATCCAAACAATCAGATCGCTTATGTTGATCAACTTACATCCATGCTATCCTCTTCTTCCAATCCTTCACACACTATCAATCCATCTTATGCTACCCAAGGCTTCTCTAATATCACCCAACACATGACATATACCAATCCTCATATTGTCCAAAATACCAATCCCAATGTTCACCCTTCTGTTGTATCTACCAATCCCTCCGTCACTTACCATGTCATGAATTCAATTCCAACTTCCCAACCATCTGCTACTATCAATCCCACATCCACTTCTCATGTAATGCACACCCACTTACCACTTGTGTCTCAAGGACAGCAATCCTCTAGCACATACATGTCACATACCACTCCTTCGACATACATTGTGGGCACACAACCCCAACAAACCGTTACAGCTTCGTACATCCCACAACCACAACAAACTGTCACAGCTCCACATATACCACAACCGCAACCACAATATGTTTCATATCACACTCCATCCCCTTTGCAACAACAGCAGTTATCCTCAGCCGATATCCAACAGATGATCGATGAAAGGGTAGGACAAGGCAAGAAACCCTTCTCTCTCGAAAACATATGCGCTTATCCATTTGACAAGTCTCTTAATATGATACCTTTTCCACCACACTTTGAAATCCCACAATTTGATAAGTACAAAGGGAAAGGAAATCCGGATGACCATCTTCGAGCCTTTTTCGTGGCATGTCTCGATGTTGCCTATGATGATACATATCTTTTGAGACTATTTCCTCGAAGCTTAGCAGGACAAGCTCTCGAATGGTTTTCCCATTTACCTCCAGGAATTAAGACTTTTTCCGAATTGGCAACCAAGTTTCGATCACACTTTGCCTTCAATATTGAACATGAGGTAAACATGAATGACATTGTCAACAACAAACAACGCAATGGTGAAACCTTTTCCTCATTTACCCAACGATGGCGTAATATGGCTAGCAAATTATCATGGGAAATCCCTGAGAAACAACAGCTTGACATTTTTGTTCAAAATCTTCATCCTGAGCTGTCATTCCAATTACAATTGCAAAGTGCTAGCACCTTTGACGAACTAGTTTCCAAAGGAGTTATTATTGAACGAGCCTTAATTGCCAAAGGAACTATCAAGATCTTTCGTGATAACAAAGATTCTCCCCAAAATTCCAATGATAAGTCTCGCTTTTGGAACAAGAACAAGAATGTTGTCAATGACGGTATTGTTGATACAAAGAATATCCAAACTATGAGAGCTCCTATCAACATTCAAGCAGCCTCTCCACCAAGACAGTCTTTTCCACAACGAAGAAACCAACGCCAAACTTCTAATCCACGCCGACAATTTACACCATTAGTGGAACCCATGGAAGTTATTCTTCGAAAGCTGCTTCAAGCCGGAGATGTTATTTTACCCGATGCACCACCAAATGGCGAACCATTCTTTCGAGCTCCTTGGTACAAAGAGAATGAGTATTGTGATTACCATCGAGTTAAAGGACACAAAACAAATGGTTGTATGCGCTTAAAACATGTTATCCAAGACTGCATTGATCAAGGTCTAATCAACGTCACACCTTCAACACCTCAACCTGCTCAACAATCCACATCAAACTATGATCTAGAGACTTTCAAGAATCCACTTCCATCTCATGATCAGACAAATAACCTTCAAGCTGGAAATGCTATTCCCTATAGCTATGCATCATCTACCATTGGCCGCATTGACCATGCTCGCATTTCTACCATTACCATCCAAGGGGCACCTGATTGTGCCGTAACCACGCGAAGAGGTCGCGTCACCGTTCAAGGAGCACCTCCTCATCCTCCTCGACCTCTCTCTGACTATAACCTCTTGGATCACCTTGGCAAAACACCCGCACACATATCTATCCTTGAGCTGCTCCGCATATCCCCCGCACATAAAGCTATCCTTGATAAGGCCTTACAAGAATCTTCGGTGCCTAATAATATTAATATCACACAATTTCAATCCATGGTCGCTAGCATTGCAGCCCCTTGTCATTTAACCTTTTCTGACAAAGATCTTCAACCCTCCATGCATCCGTCACACAATGAGGCCCTCCATATTGAAGTATTTGTTAACCAACGCCGTATCAAACGAGTCTTGATAGATGGGGGAGCTGGTCTAAATATATGTTCTTTGAAACTTATCAAACAATTGGGATATTCTGAGAAAAATGTTGACACCTCCAAGGTTATAACTATCAGAGCATATGATGACGCTGAAAGAGATACTGAAGGGATCATCTTATTGCCTATTCAAGTTGGACCGGTCATTACAGAAACTCGCTGTCAAGTCCTTGATATTGATCTGCCTTACAACATCATCCTCGGTCGCCCTTGGATCCATACCCTTAAAGCCGTTCCATCTACATATCACCAATGCCTTAAATTTCCGCATAAGGGTGTTGAAGTTACCATTCAAGCTGATCCTAATCCATTTGAGTTTTGCCGTGCTTTTCAAGCTAAATATCAGAGTCCAAACCGTATCCCTCTCAACACCGAGGCATATCCATCATCCTCCTATGTCGACCCATCTGATCTCCTCAAGCCCTCATCTAGCAAAGCCGCTTCCAACCTCCATATCAAATATACCGAACATGGCCCTGGTGAGTACAAATTGCAGGAATCCTGTTGCGTTGGCACCCTTCCGTTATCTCCTAAATCCCACGGTAAGCTTTCTATATCTAAGTCCACTTCATCCTCCGCTGTTATCAGAGCTCCCCCCACCGTATTCATTAAAGGTGGTTTCTTGGATGACGAAGATATTGAGGACATAAACTCTTGGATATTCTTTGATGAAAATGACCAAGTCCAACTTGAAGTAGAGCGATACAACAACGGGTTTCGATCATCAAGAACATGGGCTATAAAGGACATGGCGGCTTGGGATCACAGGAACAAGGACCTATTGAGCCCCTTATTGTGTCTAAGAAGTTTAATAAGCAAGGCCTTGGTTACCAACCGGAGGTACCGCGATCCAAAGACATTAAGTGTATTTCCGATATTGACGTTGGACCTTCTTCAGTAGGAGAGACTTCTAACTCGGATACCATCGACGACTCCTCCCTTCATATCACCGACCTCTTTCAAGAACATTCCATCTTCATGTTTTCCGCAATCTCTTCTAGCCATCATGATCCCTCCATTAGCCTCTCACTCGTATATCCTGACCTCATCGATTGGGACCAACAGGGGGCACCGATATTAGATACATTTGAAAATGACGAAGCCATTGCAGAATTCATGGGTTTGAGACAAGGTATCCCATTGGGTGATCACAAAGCAGGTTTCATGATGGAATTACCTAAACTAGCATATTTTGGTGGAAGTATCAAATCCTTCAGTCGCAAAAGTGAAATAAACAAAATTCAACAAAATAGGTCACTAGGTGAAAACCGCAAGGCGCCTCTTGACCGTGAAAAAGTAAAAATAAAGGACGTATCCAAAGGTGAAAACCTCTCTGAGGCACCTGAGGATGAGGGATTTGATCTTCCTGTCACTGCTGATTACCATGAGAAATCAACTGTGCTAGTTGAAAAATCACAAGACATGAACTTGGGAACAGAACAAAATCCGAAGATCACCTTTTTGGCAGCATCACTATCAGAGCAAGAACGAAAGAACTTCACAGCATTTTTCCTGAGACGAGCTATAAATTTTGCATGGACTTATGCAGACATGCCAGGACTAGATCCTTCACTTGTGGTACATCATTTAGCAGTATTCCCTGATGCAAAGCCTATCAAACAAAAATTGCGCAAAATGCATCCACAAGTTGCCTTATTGGTTAAAGCAGAAATTCAGAAACTACTAGAAGCAAAGTTCATAAAGCCTATTGATTATCCAGAATGGGTTTCAAACTTGGTACCTATAGCAAAACCAGATGGACGAGTTCGCTGCTGCACGGACTTTAGAGATCTTAACAAAGCATGTCCTAAAGACGATTTTCCATTACCAAGCATAGACAACATTGTTGATCTTACAGCAGGACATGAAATGCTATCTTTGATGGATGGATTTTCTGGTTATAATCAAATCAGAATAGCAGAGGAAGATCAAGATAAAACGTCTTTTATTTGTCCATGGGGCACATATTGCTGGGTTGTAATGCCTTTTGGTCTCAAAAACGCTGGAGCTACCTATCAACGAGCCATGACAGTTATTTTTCATGACCTTTTTCATACTATCATGGAAGACTATGTTGATGACATCCTGGGAAAATCTAAGACAAGGGAAGGACATCTACCAGTATTGGCACAAATTTTTGATCGATTAGAGAAATACCAAGTCAGACTAAATCCAAAGAAGTGTGTATTTGGTGTAACATCAGGAAAACTATTGGGATATATTGTGTCTCGACGAGGCATAGAAGTGGACCCAGCTAAGGTAAAAGCTATCATAGAAATGCCTCCACCAACGAATCTCAAACAGCTCCGCAGTTTACAGGGTAGGCTACAATCTATCCGCAGGTTTATCTCACAACTCGCAGATAAATGTCATCCTTTTCAGCATCTTCTTCGCAAAGGTGAACCTTTTAAGTGGGATGAAAAGTGTCAACAGGCTTTTGATAAGATAAAGGAATACTTGGCAACACCTCCTGTGTTAATACCTCCTGTACTTGATCGCCCATTACTGCTTTATATATCATCAACAACCGCAGCATTAGGTGCACTTCTAGCTCAACATGATGATTCAGGAAAAGAACAAGCCATCTATTACATTAGCAGAACTCTTGTGGGATACGAACTTAATTACTCATTCATGGAAAAAGCTTGTTTAGCATTAGTGTTTGCTTCCCAAAAGTTGCGACATTATATGTTGAACCAAACAACAAAACTCATCTCTAATGTAGATCCCCTCAAGTATCTCCTTTCAAAAGCACTTCTCACAGGGAGATTAGCAAAATGGGTTATGATCCTGAGTGAATTTGACATACAATATGTGAACCGTAAAGCTATCAAAGGACAAGTCATTGCTGATCAATTAGCTGCAGCACCTATCACAGACTTTCAGCCAATATATCCCGAATTCCCTGATGAAGGATTGTTTACTTTCAGCTCCCCAGCACGATGGCAGCTATACTTTGATGGATCATACACTCAACACGGATCTGGAGCAGGTATCTTGTTTGTCACTCCCCAAGGAGACTGCATACCTAAATCATACAGAATAGCATTCCCTTGTACCAATAACATAGCAGAGTATGAAGCTTTAATCACAGGTTTGCGCATGGCAGTACAATGGGCTATCAAACAGTTACGAGTCTTTGGTGATTCTCAGCTAGTTATCAAACAGGTCTTAGATGAATATCAAACAAAAGATGAGAAGCTTCTTCCATACAAACTAATGGTGGATGATTTCAAGCAATATTTCGAGGACATTACCTTTGAGCAAATTCCAAGACTACAAAACAGAGCAGCTGATGCCATGGCTATGATTGGGTCTCTTTTAGATATGCCATCGAACACCCATAAATGTGAATTCTTGGTCGAACAGCTTTTGATCCCCGCATTTGAAGTTCCACAGTCTGAGCTTATATGTGAGATTGTTGGTCCCAACTCGTTGTGGTACAAAGATATATACGAGTATCTCCGTAATCACACCTTGCCTCTTCAACTATCCAACACCCAACGTAAAACTTTTATCCGTCGAGCCTCTCGTTACACTATCTTAGGAGACACCCTTTATCGCCGAAGTCTTGATGGTATCCTTCTTAGATGTCTCGATTCTGAGGAAGCAAAAACGGCCTTACGTGAAGTACATGAAGGTGTCTGCGGTTCGCATTCCGCTGGCCCTGGCCTTGTTAAGAAACTTCTGCGAGCAGGATACTATTGGCCAACTATGGAAAAAGATGCCCAACAATTTGCAAAGCGATGTCTACAATGTCAGAAACATGGAGATCTAATACATGCACCAGCACATGAGCTTCAGCCTATTGTCACTCCATGGCCTTTTTCGCAATGGGGACTTGATCTTGTGGGTAAAATCCATCCTACTTCATCAAATGGTCATAAGTTTATTATCACTGCCACTGAGTATTTCACAAAGTGGGTAGAAGCCATACCAATGACCTACATCACAGGTAAACAAATAGCTAAATTCATCCTACATTACATCATCTGCCGTTATGGAGTTCCTCAAGCTATTGTCACAGATAATGGCCGGCCTTTCAAGAACCAGGAGGTTAGAGATCTTTGCAATAAGTTTCATATTCAACATAGGTTCTCTACGCCTTATTATCCTCAGAGCAATGGTCAAGCTGAAGCCTCTAATAAGACAATCATCAAGATCCTTAAAAAGACTGTTAACGAAACTGGTCGAGATTGGCATCTACAACTGCATCCTGCTTTATGGGCATATAGAACAAGTGTCAGAACTCCTACTGGCGCCACACCCTATGCTCTAGTCTATGGCACTGAAGCTATTTTGCCTATCGAGGTTGAGATCCCCTCTTTGCGCATATCCTTGCAACATACTGTTTCAGATGAAGAATATCGAGTCTCCCGACTCCATGATCTTGAGCTCTTAGATGAACGCCGCCTTACAGCATTGAACCATCTTCAAGTCTATCAAAACTGGCTACGCCGCAGCTACAACAAAAAGATCAGAGAACACAGATTTCAGGTTGGCGACCTTGTCCTTAAAGAAAACCAAAGGAATCAACAACATCGAGAGAAACAGGGCAAGTTTGAACCAAATTGGCTTGGTCCTTTCATTATCACAGCAGTTTATGGATCTGGTGCATACACTTTGTCAACACCTGAAGGCATTCCCTTGGATGAACCCGTTAACAGCGTTCATCTCAAGAAGTTTTATCCATGAATCTCAGCTATCCCACAAAAACACCAAAAAACAAAAAAAAAAAAACAAAAAAACAAAAAAATCAAAAAATGTCAAAAACAAAAACAAAAATAAGATAAATAATCCGTCCTCTGGTGAAAACCTGGTAAACAGGCGCCTTGGATAAGTACCATAGTGAAAACCTGGCAAACAGGCGCTATGTGTAGTGACCAGCTTCCCTCATTTGTTTGGTTCGTTTGATCATTTTCCCCACTGCATCTTGTATAAGCTATTTTCATAAGCCCTATCGCAATCTCACACATAGCCTTTCCTCTTCATCCTTTGCCAATGCTAGCTATCATATGTGAGACGTTGTCGTGATATCTATATCTGTTGGCACCTTAGCATCTTGGCCACATCTTTTCTGCATTGTCGCTTGTGCATAATAAACCTCATCCCACACTGGGGGCATTTGTTGAGTCTTATTTGGAAGTGGATCCTGTTATCTCTAGCTCATAACACATCAAACAACTCAGCTTTCAACACAGCACACCTTATCAACTTCAGCCATGGCACATGTCCACCGACAACTATGACCTAACGACTTGCAACCAGGACTCATACCTTCACAATTCATCCACACTCATCCAACAATCGCAACAAACATCGCTTGATCAAACATCCAATCGATTAGCCACATCAATAAGAACTACATCCAGCTCTATCGTTGACGCCTTGATCCCGTGGATACAGGGTATGTAGGCAATCTGAGATGCGAAGGAAGCACTCTGATTCAGGCTACGACGATAGCCCCTTTCATCAGTCATCTGTCATTCTAAACATTCTTCAGTCTTTCAGCTCATATTCTTCTATCTTTCATCACTTACATCATCAATAAAACCCAGAACTACATATTCATCATGTCTCATCTTCATCGTAAGTGTGCTTTGATCCCGTGGATACAGGGTATGTAGGCAGTCTGGAATACGAAGGAAGTTTCCAGTACTCAAGCACCGATGATCCCCCCATCTTCTTCATCTTCATTCATCATTCATCTTCTCCTCTTTGATCAGCTCAAACAGGACGCAATCCATGTGTATATTGCAAGCTCAAGCACTTTAACCAATCATAGGTAAGCCAGAAGCTATTTGTCCGCATGCCTTAAGCCAACATTTGCTATAGCTATTTATCACCAACTTTAGCCTTCAACAGGATGTAGCTTTCCTCTTAACAAGGCGCCAGCTTAATCTATCCAAGAGCACCCAAATTTGGCAAGAGAACGTGATGACAGTATCTTTTGTTTTATCTTTTGATTTATCTTTTGTCCCTTTTCTGTACCTAGTCAAGACTGCCTTGATCTATTTATATCTGGGTATGTTGCGATGAAGTAAGGACTGGGGCATGGTCATATAGCTTTCGTATGCCGTGTTTGCGGGATGATCTTATTCTCTTCCTATGCGTCTTGGTATCTTGTACGTGTTGGGATTAGCATCTTACATATCAATATCTCTAGCATCTGAGAAGCTAAACAGTCTCTTATGCATTAGAGACTATTCTATGTTAAGACTAACTCCATACATATAACCAGCAAGCTATCATTATGTGTAGTGGAGATATGCTCAAACCATTGTTTGTAGCGTCAAAGTCCAACACTAGCTGTTATTCATATCTTGTGCATGTTGGCTCACCATCTTGACCACATGCGTTCAGACAAGATTGTAACACGTTAGTTACGCATTGGATACCTAGACACCTTGGTCTCTTATACCCTGGTGCATAACATCCATATGCTATATCAAACATAAGGACTGCATTTCTTTTCATTTTGAGCAATTACTTGAAAGCTGCCCATCATCATCTTATCCATTTTATCTATCCTTTCGTTCCGTCATCCTTAGCCAAGATCAATCAGCTCCATCATCCTTTGTCCATATTCCCGTTCCTGCAAAACAAGTGTTAGCCATACATAAGTCCATTACATATCTTTTTCTTTACCATCTACCTATATGCATACATTTATCCATATCCTTACCATTTACATATTCATACATTTTCTATCCATTACCATTTGCATAAATATCCATTCATAATCCATATATAATCCATACACATAACATACACATAGCCATCATAATATCAACATCACAACCATTATAACATCATATAGATCGCCAAAACTGCCATATATATATATACATGTGTGTCAAAATACAAGTGTCTACAATACAAGCTGAGCCCTGAAAAGAATGAATGTACAACAATGGCTCTAGGCCTCATCATGATACAATGTCAACAAGGTATGCCCTAGCGACTACTGCCAGCTCCCTCACCCTGACCACCACCACCAACAGGTCCTGTACCTGGTCCTCCATCTCTCGGTGGCCCCATCACTGAAGCCACTGACCGAGATCCACCTGACCTCCGTGAGCTCGAAGCCCCTGATCTGCTCCTGAAGCTAGGCTGTCTCTGCTCTGCCGGCACAGCTCCATAATATAAGCCCCTATAATACTCAGCCTCACCCTGCACTCTCCGAAGCTCGGCCTGTACTGCTGTCAACTGTGTGGCTAAGTACATAGTCGCTCCATCAGTCCCCAAGGCAGTCACTGCTCTATCCCGCTCACTAGTCATAACCTGCAGCTGCTGTACTGCCCTATCTCTCTCAGCTCGCAGACCATCTCTCTCTGCTCTCATAGCCTGCTCCTGCTGTACTGCAGTATCTCGCTCAAGCCTCATCATCTGCTCATGCTGCCTAGCTGTATCCCTCTCTCCTGTAACTCTCGCGAGCGCACCATCATCCTGTCCATCTCCTCTCTGTGCTCCCAGCTGTAGCTGAGCCTGATAAGTCTGTGCCTGTGCTCTAGCATGCCTCAAACTGATCACGGCCTGATGCCTATCCATCTCCACCCTCCTCAGCCTCATCTGTGCTCGCTGCCTCCATCTCCTCTCCTCTCTGATCCGTCTCCGCAGCTGCTGAATGCCCACATCATCCCCTGCTCCGATCTGTGCCTGTGGCTGCGCTAATATAGCTGGCTGACCTGGCACCTGCCCTGGCATCTGTATCCCTGGTGCAGCTGGCACTACTGCCTGTGCTGGTGGAGCCCGTCGTCGTCGCCTCCGGACTGGTCTCTCCATCCCAATCTCCCCAATCTCTCCATCTCGTGTCAACCGAGTCGGCCTAGCTGTCGCCCAGTATGCATCATACTCTGGCAATGTACCTGGCTCTGCCGGACCCTGTCTCCACTGCCATGCTACTGGCTGCAATCCATCTCTCTCTGCCAAGGCTGTGTCCACCACAACCTCTGGACCCCAATCGAACACCTCCTGCCTCGTCCTCCCAAAAATGGCATCCCCTACCGGTACTGCCTGTGCCTCTCCAAACTGTCTCAGGGCTCTCTCTGGCAAATAGCGCTCTATAATGTACAAGCCGCGTCCAAAAATGTACCTCGCCTGTCTCGCATAAGCAAGCTCGGCATCCTCCTCCTCCCACTGCTCACATCCTAGCCATGGCCTCCATACAAACCTGTCTATCTCATCCAACCTCCGTCGCCAGTATACCACCCCTCGGCGCTGTCGATATGTCAAGGCTCCTCTATACATCCGTGCAAATGGCTCTCCTGCTGCTCTAGCCACCCATCCCTCTGGTCTCGTCACTAGAATGTGCTCATAAGCCCATACGTGCAACACTGTCACTCCTGCTGACATACTGGCTCCGAACATATATGCACAATCATGTAGGTAATGATAGAGCTGTCCCAACACGCACTCTGCCCATGCATATCTCGTGCCATAGGAGAACATGCCCTCCATCACTGTCCCCCATCCTACAGGAAACCCTCTCGCTCTCCTATCACCCACTAGCCATCTAATGATAGCCACTACCACTCGCTGCAACCTGTCACAGAGCTCCTCCATCCTCCCCATCGGTATCTCCGAACCCTCTGCTCCGATGTCTGGTGTCCCAAACAATCTCCTGAATGCCGCTGGGCCCATCTCCGGATCATAATCTACCCGATCCCCATCTATCGGAATCCTCAAAATCCGGAACACATCCTCTAAGGTGATGGTCGCCTCTCCTGTCGGTAACAAGAATGAACTGTGCTCGCTCATCCATCGCTCCACCATCGCAGTCATCAGTCCTCGATGTGCCTGCACTGGCTCTAATCGTGACACATGCTCTAAGCCCAGAATCTCTAACACCAGTAGCTCCTCTGCATCCAACTGTCTCACTAGCCGCAAATCTCTCGGATGGGGCTCCCGTGATAGCAATGGCGGTAGTACATCCTGCATCATCCATTTACCCTTGTCAGTCCATTCCGTTAATCATTCATATCAAAATCTGCCTATCTATCTGCTATTTTCTCCTACACCTACCATATGCGGTTCACTTTACCACAAGCGACCTATTTCTGCTCATTAGCGATTCCTTTCACTATATGCGCCTCTGTTTTGCCCACATGCGAGCTGTTTTGCACATGCGCTCACTGTTTTCCTAAACGCGACCACTATTTCCATATGCGCTCATCCTTACTTTACCTGCGAACCCTATTCCACATGCGCGTCTTTTTACTCCAAAAGCGAGCCGTTTTCCTATATGCGCCTATTTTCTCATCATAAGCGAGCTAACTCACACTAAGCGACCATTTTTGCCCTATATGCGCGCTATCTACTATATGCGGTCTATTTCTAGTCCTAAGCGAGCTCAACTACCTTATGCGACTACTCTCTGCTCATAAGCGACTAGTTTTTATCTACACGCGCATTTCCGCTGCTCTTTTCCCGCCGACAGGATGCGACCCCTTTTTTCCTAAGCGACCTACCCGCGCCCATAAGCGACCTATCTTACTCTAAGCGACCTCTACTCCTACATAAGCGAGCTATATGTGCCAGGTCCTAAACTAGTCGCTTTTGGTGACGTGTGTGAATTAATTACGCTTCTAGGCTATTAAATGCACGCTTTTGGGAAAAGTTTTGAGACATACCGGTGCGCCTGCTCCCTCTGGTCGTCCATGTGTCCTCACCCGCTCCGCACGATGATCTCTGCGTGGAATCACCATCCTGCTAGCTCTGCTACTCTCACTCTCCGGAGCTCTGGATTTCTCTAGGTTTCTAAGCACAAATGAGCACAAATGAGCCTATTTGCCCTTGCACCCCCTACTTATAGCCCTTCTCCAAACCCTAATTCTTCTATACCACAGCCTATTTTCTTCGCATTTGCCCTATTTTCTGTCTTTTCTTCTATCGAGCGCCAACCCAGTCTTTCCTGGTTCGCCTGGCTTACCTCTCGAGGGGGCATCACCTGCCAGTTACACTGGGGCATACCTTGTTTATCAAACATATCTCACATCTTCTTTGACACAACGTTCTATCGAACATTGTATTAAAGAGGGGCAAAATGTAGACACCCAAATTTGTCCATGTCTAGCGACACCTTGTTACATCACTAATCCATTATCCAATTAATTAAATAAATTTTATTTATTTAATTAAAATCCCATTCTCATTCACTTAGCCAATTAATTAAATAAATTGTATTTATTTAATTAATTCCACATCATGTCTTATCTCATTTTATGCATTTATCATATTAATTAAATAAATTTTATTTATTTAATTAATTTCCAACTCATATCCCACTAATTCAAATACTTTATTTGAATTAAGCCTTTATCATTTATCACATTTCAACACTTGTCCATTTCCCATTTATCATGTGTTGTAAGACAACTTTCATTTAAAATCCTTCACATGTACAACTAATTGGACCTAAATTTAGTAACTTTCAATCTTAGCCATTCACATAGCCTTTGAATCTCCACCGTTGATTGATCTTGGTTGAGTCTTATATAAACAGCCTCTCATTCCATATGAGACACCCCGCCAGAAATCCAGAAATCTAGCAATCCAGCAATCATATAGCAACTCCATTATCATCTTGAGCATTCGAGCACTTGAGCTTTTATCATCCATCAATGGCAGCTTTCAGCTTTGTGATTGTTTATTGTTGAAGAAGCAGTCCACATTTCTCTCTCCAACAAGGAATCGCACGGTCTAGGTGATGTTATGCTTGCATTGCATTGTTCTTTTGGCTTCATTTAGATTAGATTCCTTGATGATGGTAGGGTTAGGGTTTCATGACTATGTCTGATCTTCCACACCTGACTTTCACCTATCACAGAAAGATTTGGGACATATGGTGAACTCAATGTGAAACTACATGTTGAGTTATGGAAACCTGAATCCAAGAGAAAGATTCAAAGACAAGTTGAAATGTATGTAGAAAGCATTGGCATAACAAAAGAAGCTATGAGACAAAATAGGGAAAGGATAGAGAAAGCTGAGAAGGAGAAGCAGAACAGAGAACAGAGAAGTGATTCAGTGGAATCCACTTCTAAAGCAAGGTCTACTAGGAGTTCTAGTTCAATCTCCAGTGTGTCACCTTCTCTTGCTACAGAAAAACCTACCGGTAAGGAAGGAAAAAGGAAAAAAGGTAAAGGGCAAAAGAACATATGTCAGTATGGAGAAAGTGGATGAAGAAGAAACTGACTTAGTGAAGTTAAAGAACTGGAGGCCTCAGGCACTAAAGCTGCTAAAGTGTCTAGGGAGAAGCCCTCTGAAAGAAAAAAGTCAAGTAAAAGGCATAAGACAAAGACTTATGTCAAGAACCCTACTCTTTCCGTGGATGACATCATTAAGTCAGTTACTATAGATGGAAACTTGAAGCCAATGACTGAATTTTATGATCATTACAGTGATGTTGATAAGAGAGTCTTGGAGGAAGCAACAATAAAATACCTGAATATCTTTAGTAAGACTTTATTTGAAATAACTTCTAAATTCTAGAAAGCCTTGCAAAAATTCTAGAAATAAGAAAAGAGAATGCAAAAGCCAAAGATTTTGAGCTCTGGGAGCATGTGCTAATAAAATTGTGTCCTCAAATTACTCCAGATCAAAAGAATTTGATATTCAAAGAAGTGAAAGAGGACTTTAGGAGTAAGATCAGAATGAATATGCTCATGCTAGGAGAGATTGATAAGGTAGTTGGAGATACTTAGGAGATTCTTCTGAATGCATTGAAAAAGCATAATCTACCCACTGTAGAAGAAGAAACTAATGTTGAAATTGATTCCTCCATTCCAGATATTGAGGAATTTGATAAATTTGATGATAATGCTGCTGACGAAGATACACAAAATCCTTCAGAAAGGAGTGTAGAAGACATTTTTGATAAAAAGGATGCATCTGTTGGTAATGCAGAGAAAGCAGAAGCAGAGAAAAAGAATGATAATGATAAGTAAGACAATAAGGTTGACTCCAAAAAGGGAGAAGTTGTAGGCCCTGAAGAGCATAAATCTGATACATCATTTTGGGCAAGAGACACTACAGAAGTAGTAAGAGAAATTTTGGAAAGAGATAAACAGATTGCAGAAGATTAGGACATAATACAAGGACCAATCAACTTTGATACCTTATCACCAGTGCAGAAGATAAGGTTGGCCTCTATTGCACAAGCTAAGGCCAGAGAAGAAATCCTAAAGTCTCATATAGAAGATAGCGAGTTGCTTGGCCTTGCATATGAGATTTTGGAGAAAATCATGCTCATATTTCAAAAGGACTCATCAGCATCTCCCTCCGGCCAGTTGAAGAGCCTAATAAACTCTATAAGTTCTCATTTTGAAACTTTTGAGAAGTTAGCAGAAGTTAAAGTAAAAAATGAATATAATGAGAAGAGATTTGCTGAAATAAGGAAAATAATTAACTATGATAGATCAGTGCTTAATACCAATGTAAAGAGTATTCAAAATGCTCTCTCTCTGAAGGTGCAGAGATTTATAAGTTTTTTTCTCTAAATCAATCTAAAGTTGTTGAAGATATTGAGAAGAAGATTAAGGACTTAGAGCTCAAATTGTCTAACATTTCTCAGTCCTATAGTCCTTTCATTGAGTCTATATATACCAAAGAATGCCAAGTAGTAAGTTTGTGGAATGAATTGAGTGACCTAGAGAAAGAAAAGGTTAAAGTTTTGGGTAGATTGGATGAGCTCCGGGGACTGATTTCCCCCAAATTAGAAACTATGTATGATCTATTGGCAGAATCCCAAGTTGCTGCTGCTACTAGTGATCCTAGACAACTTCAAAAGGAAGAATCACAAGCATTTTTGTTTAGCGGGCATATATCCATTTTAGGCAGCATAAAGAAGAACTGGGATAGTGAATTTTCATGGTTGAAAAACATTTTTTGGGATATCATTTTACTGATGAACAAGGCTTAAGGATTGTATGTTCATATGCGGAAGTATATACTTTGAGTTTTGACCCATGTACATAAAATTTTTGCACGAATTTTGATATGTGGATTCTAGCCTTTGCCACTGATGTTAAAGGGGGAGAGGAAAAGCAGTGAAAAATGAAGAATTAATCTAAGGGGGAGCATTGGAAATCACAAGTGTACATAGTAAGGGGGAACTGTTCTAACACTTAGTCATTTTTCACTAAGTGTTGCCATCAATGCCAAAGGGGGAGATCGTTGGCAAGAGACATTGCTAGGCATGTCAGGTGTTGTCATTGATGGCAAATAAATCTATCTTACACATCCGTATTTCATTAGTGGATCATACCGAAAGTTAGATTGTAGATTTGTCTAAGTCTGGATAGACAGGAACATGACATATGACAGGGTTCAACATCTTGGTCTGCATTTCTCCATAGGTAATCATATTATGCTGTGGATTAGAGAGAATGTTTAGCGATGTCAGGGCTACCTAAATCTAAGATTTTAGTCTCCGGTGATGAAGGGATTGAAAGTTACATGCATCTGAGTATTGGGTTCTGGATTAAACAGTTCGGTCCAGTGAAGAACAAGCCAACTTGGTGTTTGATCATTGTTCGGATTAGGAAAAGTTGTTGGTTGAGTAATTTGTGAGATCCAGTGGTATTGGCTGACATGTAATGTGACTTGGATACAAAGGTTTTGATCCGCATTGGTGTTTGCGCATGGATTCAGCTGACATAACAGTGTTCTTAAAAAGTCTCTAAGTTTTTCTTAAGGCCGACTACAGTTGATGCAATTTCATGTAGTGGATATATATAATTGATGAGTTTGAGCATTTTACGGTGTGGAGATGTGAATATGAAGGAATAAGTGTGAAGGTTAGCAAATCAAGTGTGAAGTGAAGAGATCTAAGCTTCGGATCATGGCAGAGCAGTGAAATAGGGTAGAGAGAGATGAAGTGTGTAAAGTCAGTGTACTGAGCTCAACTAGAATTGTAATCTTGCATTGTTAGATGCTATTCCTTAGTTCAAACATTCCAGTGAGCTTTTGTAATTGATTTGTAGGCAGTGAACCTCTTTGAGTAGTGAGCTTTGGGCAGTGTGCCCGAAGGCATGTGCCTTCCCCATTTGTAATACTTTTAATAGAGTATAAATTCTTGTGGGTTAACCCCCACTGTGGTTTTTCCCTTAACTGGGTTTCCACGTAAAAATCCTGGTGCTCATGTGTTGTGATCTTGTTGTTTCTATTCTTGTGTTCATGCTTCTTTCTTTTGGATGTATGTGGTAAATTAATAAAGGAACAAAGTAATAAGTTTTGCAGAACACTAATTCATCCCCCTCTCAGTGTTCCTTAATTTCAACACAAATGATGCATGAAAGAGTTTGAAAAAGCAACTCCAAGTTGCTAGGCGAGAAAAAGAGAAAAAAACTAAAAAATAGGGTCTATAACTACTCCAAGATGAGCTAAAATAGCTCAGAACTCCACCTCCCAAGATGCTTGACCCAAAAATTGCCAAAAATAGCCCAGTTTCACTCCAAGTCAAAAATAGAAAAAAAAACTCCCTCTTGCATGAGTCTCCAACCTCAGTTCAACTCCATTTCTCTCTTGCATGATGTAAGGGCAATTTATAAGTTTAATTTAACAAATATTGAAAGTAATGTGATTTATTAGTTACCTTTATAAGTGTTATCATAAACTATAAATTACTTAGATTTATTTTAACAAGTATTAAGTTATTTTGGTCATTATTACCTTAATAAGTGTTAATTTACATTTTTAAGTGCTTTTAGGTCATGCAATGAGAGAACTAGGGTGTTATGATTACATTATTTGAATCACATCTTCATCCCTCCTCCAACCCTTGCCAAAAATCACAAGGCTTATAATAATGCCTTTTCTACCCCTTTGACTTATGACAAGGATTCTAATAATGTTCCAATGATGCAAAAATCTCTAAGTCCAATATTAATCATTCCTTTTGAGGTTTAAGGTTAAAAAAAGAAACTTGAAAAAGGTCTAGAAACTCCTTATCACCTTTAACCTAATACTCCTCATGGGTTCATTATGCCCTGCTACCTGCATTCATCACTTCAGGTTTTGACCTCAGGCATATTAGTTTGCAATGATTTCCTTAAAAATAAAGTCATGAAAAGACTTAAGGATTCCCTCCTTTGCAACAAGCCTTGACTTTAGGGCATCATTGTGTATTGAAAGGGTTTTCAAACCCTAAAGATGAGATCATTTTGTTTTATCCTTTCAAGGTTTTTTGCTACTCTTTTGCCACCATGAGGATTTGGGGGATTTTTGTTGAAGCTTCTAAAGGGCTTCCCGCTACTCTAGAGGGTTCTAATTGTCAATATTGCTTCTCTTTATTGGATTGTTTCCATCATTGGTAAGTCTCCCTTTATGCATACTGCTTTCCTTTTGAGAAGATTGTGGAACTCTATTATTGGTTGCTATTTCTCTTCTTACATGTTACCTTTTGATGAGAAAAGAACATTGTCTTCTTTTGATGCCTCAAAAGCATTCGGGCTCCTTGGAAACCTTCATGCCTAGTGCTATTTGTTATCTATGAGTTTATTGTATGACATTGTGGGTAAAGTTGCTTGATTACTGCCCCCCTTGAACCTCTGATAGTCCTTGGTCCATTGTAGACCCGCTAAAATGCTTCAAATCAGTCAAAAATGATTGTTCTTTATACCTTTTCCAATCCATAGAATATGCTCTCCTAGCATTTTTAATAGCTAAAAGAGTGTCTATCTCATTCTTTTTCTATGTACTGTATCTTCATGGATTTTCTGCTTTGTATATTTTTAACAACTGTTCTTTTGATTGCTATACAATCATCAAACATGACTACTGCCCCCAAAATTGTCCTTTTGATTGATACAAATGATTGTGCTTGCATATGTTTATCACTGTTCTTATCCTGTTCTGAAAAGTTTAGAAAGCATGTGTATGCAGTCTCAGCAATTGTCATCTCCTCTCTTTATTGTATTGGTAATTAAGGCTATTCTTTTGAAGATTACTTTTCTTTTAGAGCCCAAGTATAACTTTCATCTGTTACCTTCAAATGATGTACAGACTTCAATCAATAGGTACATGCATCCTTACTAACCCTTTGAATTCTAACCTCTATTCACTGTTAACTTATGCTCATGAGAAGGTCATCTTTAGTCATTTTGAGGACCGCTCTTTATCTTTGACTATAAGACTGCAACCATACACTTTCTCCTATTTGTCTTCTAATGATATATGCTTTGTTTCATTTATTCACTACCTCTTATACATTTTTTCTTCCTATAATCTTTATCAGTCAAGGGATGATTGTTCTCCATTGTCTCTGATAGACACTTTGTAACCTCTTTCTTATGACTCTTATCTCCTTCATAGATTATCTCCAACATCTTTTATTACTTTAATTTCATATATCAAACCTTGCTTGCATACCCTTATGACTATTACTTGGCTTGTTACAATGATTTCTCAAATTGCTCCATACATGATTTTCATGGCTATCAAAACTAATCTTGTTAAGGACTGTCTCATCAGAGGATCTCTTCATGTAGTGTTCTCTTGCCATTCAACACTGTCTTAGTGGTTTATGACTTGTGATAAAGATCTCCTTTGATTGTTCTTTTCTGTATCAGTCTTTGAATGACTATGATATCCTCTATAATTTCTTGATGATTGACTCCTTATGACTGATCTTCTCCCTTGACTACTCTTTTCTTGTTTTCTAAGGTAGGGTTGTTGATGTTGTCCTCTCTACTTTAGACTGTCCATTCTTATGCATTATCTCTCTCTAAGTTGTTGATTGTACTTGTCTCTTGAATGTCTTTTCTCTTGACTACTACAACTGTCAGTCTCTGCATTATGAATGCTTCTCCTTCATGATGAAATACATGTATCTGCACATTGAACAAACATGTTAAAAAAAACAGAGAGGCTGAAGCCTCTCCTTGGATTTACCTGGCTTCTCTTTCTTACTTCTCATGATTGCCTATCTGTTTCTGATGTTTGTTTCTCTTTTCCCCCTTGTTGATCAAATGTAAGATAGAAAGTAAATTTTCAATTTATCGGCATATAGAAGTAAGAGAGGAAAACCCTGAGCTCTAACATTCATGTCCATTTCCTCTTGTAGGTTCACTTGGAGAAATCGATAGGATAGCTGGATATGCTGATGTAGATGTGAACAATATTCATCATTTAGGTAATGGCGGGTCCCTCTTTTTATTTATATGCTTCCTTTTACTTAATATATACTTATTATTGTGCATTGCATCATATACAGTTACTCCCACAACTTGTGTGGGATCATATATAAACACTTTCCTTTTGAATATAAATAGTTATTTCATGCAATGATCTGTGTATTACTTCTCCTTATTGTAAATAAATTTTATAAAGATAAATTGAACATTATTGCATGGTATATGTGTTTATAATCATAGTAAACTTAGCAAGATTTTATGTACCTTTCTGAAATGTATCAAACTACAATGAATGAACATTGACCACAACTGAAACATGATATGCAATGCATAGATTAGCTTTATCTTCACATGTTAGTCCTAGGATACCTCTTGCCTTGTTGGAGTACCCTTTCATGTTATCTAGCTCATTTAGCAGCTCTAATTAAGATGGTACATGATCTTGGTAATATGATCAGTGAAATGGTCCTCCATCAGGACAGTAGGCCTTCTTGGCCTATAAACTTGAATTTTCTTCTCCCTTTCCTCTTGACCCTCTTTGCTTCTTCAAAGAAGCAAAGATAACTATTGTTACAACCTAACCTAATTGGGATGGAAAGCACAATTTGGTAACAAATATGTTTTTGAAGCATATGAAACTGGACTGAGTTATGTGTGGGAAGATTTCAAATAACAAGTATGTAGTAGGCATATTTATCCCTAGAATCCATGAAGAAGATGAAAGATGACTACATAAAGGGATTGTTGTCCACAAGTGTGTGTTGTTGGTAATGAACAAGTTATTGTGAGTAGCAGTCCTATGGATACAAGCAATCAGATGAGTACAACCTCTAATAAAGATGATTGCGTAGTCAGAAGGGTAGAAGTGGAAGGTGGTGGATCATATGACAGAGACATAGATGATGAGGACAATGTATGCACCTATCTTCGATTGAATAACTCATCAAGTGAAAATGAAAATGATGAAACTAATGGTAACTTCCAACCTAATGCTAAGGTATGTGGCTCAATGAACAATGAGGATGTTGTGTATAGGGATGAGTAGTTAGTGAGATTAGCTTGTAAGGTTGATCATGTTGAGTATGCATAGGTAAGTAAAACATGGGATGATAAAGAAAATGGTTACTTGTTTGATTTGATGCCATCCTTCATTTTGGTTTGTGATGACAAAGCAATTGATATTTACTTCCATGAGGTTGATGTAGAGGTGGTTGTAGATGATGATAAATGATCAGAGATAGCTATTGGTGCAATCATGGAGTTTCAGTGTGAAGAGCTTGTCGTGGGTTGTGTATATGGTGATCATGTGGATGCATATGAGAACTTATTTCTTTGTTGAAATGTATGTTGTCTCCCTCATGCAGAGTGTGCTCATCTGAGCCACAAGGAAATAAAATAAGAATGAATGTGGAAGAAGAAGTGTGTTAGCAGTCTATTTGTAGCAATGAGTATGACACGATAGATTATCAAAGTGGACTTGAAACAGAGAGACAATTTGAAGAACTTGGTTCTTCACATGAGGTGTCTCATGGTATTGATTTGTGTGTTGATGGTTTGGATTGCAGTCTACGTCATGCTTATGATTCATAAATTGAAAGTTGTAGCAACATATATGAAAGTTGTGTTCAAGAGCTTGGTAGAGATGAAAATGAATATGAATGCTTCCACTTTGATGTCAGATGTTTATCAGTTCTTGAATGTGTTGGTGATGCAGTACAGGTTGAATCCTTTGTATGGGACATTGATGTGTATGAGCAGCAAGGCATGTGTATGCCCGAGTTTCAATAGATGGCAGTCTAGCTTAAAAGTATACCCAAGATGGAATCTTTCCATTTTTATTTTCAAAAAGAGATGTCTTCTTTTGTAGATCAATAGTGCATTCAGGCACAATTTCATTTGCCTTGTGAGTTGGAGACATTTTCATTTTGTTTAGATTCACATATGGAGGTTAGCAGGTGTAATAAGGTTACAATTGGTGGAGGTTTTCTTCCATCCATGTCTTTTATTTTTGACCTAAATTTTAGTTTCTCACTCTTTGTTGCTAAGAACAAGCATGATGTGGATTGGAATAGGTCAAGCACCTATTTCTTATGGTTTCCTAGCAATAGTAATTTCATTGGTTGAGTTGGTCTTGGCTTCAGGAGTAGTAATTGAAGGCTTCTACATGTTTGGGGTAGTTTTCAATTATTACAACTAGGTGAGAAGTGCAGATTTGGTTTGAGGGAGGTTAGCTCCTTTATTTAGCTTGTCTTTGACAGAAGCAAGTAGTTTCATTCCTCTTATGCATGTTTGAATTGCAACATGTTAAAATTTTGATTTGCATCCAATACCTACAATGTTTGTTCTTTCATGCTAATGGTTGCATTGTCTTGTTGTATATATTTTAGTTGTGGTGCTTTGTAAATACATTGTTTCACCTGTTCATTTTTTACCTTTTGGTTTGCCTAGAGATTATTGGTTCTCATTGTGGCAAGTTTACCACATGTCCCCAACCATAGCTAGTCTTGGCACCTCAAAAAACCCAATTCTCAACTTACATTATTTTACCTCAAATCCATCAAAAATCCTACTTTGTGCCTTTGTTGTTAAAACCATCATTTATATATGATTAGAGACTATTTTGTATGGGTTCCCTTCATAAAATGTATAAGTATAAAATCCTCCAGCCCCTTGTGTTTTTCCTTTTTATTTGTCTAAGTGTTAAAGTCTTTAAAATGTGCCTAAGTATTGCCTTATGGCAATTTCACAAGTTCACAAACCTACTAATTTTCTGACTATGGTTAGCCAAATTGGGTTTTCATTAATTTTCTAATCAACTAATAGGGAAATGCAAAGAGGATGGACTAGGGCCTATGTTAGAGAAGTTGGTGGTTCGCAAATCGAAAGGTTCATTGATTGCCAAATTCACTGATAAAGGAAGAAGATGGAGAGAAAATGAAAAGAATGAAGCGAAGTCTTTATCGGCAAAGTTGGAAGTTTGCGAACTTCCAACTTCACTGATAGGGCAAGGCTCTAAGAGACAAAGGAGAAAGATATAAAAAGACAAGGGAAAGGAAGACTTTTTCGGCAAAGTGGGTAGTTTGCAAACTTCAAGGTTCATCGATCGCCCAAATTGCCGATAAAGGAAGAGTAGAGAAACAAGAGACAAAGAAAAGGAAAGAAGGAAAGAAGAGGAAAGGAAGGATAAAACCAAGTTCTCTGCTACAAGGAAACATTGACAAAGAGGAAGAAAGGAGGAAAAAATAAGAAAAGGAAAGATAAGGTGAGGTTCTTGTCAGGCCAGTTTTGTCGATAAGACAGAAAGGTTGATAAGCAAAGTTGAAGTACCAGAGTAAAAGGAAGGAGAAAAGAAAGATACTCTAAGGTTTGTGATGGGGAAATTTTTCCAATAAGGCAAATTAAGAATCAAAGTAAAATCAAATGTGAAAATCAAATCAAATATAAAGCATGAAGCATAAATGAGATAGTTTGAAATATTTTAAAGTAAGTTTTAAAATATTTTAAAGTGTTGTAAAAGCTTTAGAGACACTTTTGGTGGGCTTTTTGTTTAAACGCCGATCTACTCCCTGGTCGCCATGAATACATAATTAATGAGGATGTATAGGTTGGTGATAGAGTTAAGTGGAATTAGTTTCTCTAGAGTAATGGCAGTTGGTGGGGTAGTTTTTCCCGCCCAGAATGCTATATAAACATGATTTAGAGATGTTTTAAGGGTTGGTCGTTGAAACAATTACCTGGTCTGGAAATCCTAAGGGAGATTTTAGGGCATTAAGAAAAGCATAATGTCTAAACTATGAATGGAGGAATGCATCTGATACAACATAGGAAAGGATTGTAAAGCACATCTTCATGCAGTTGTATGTCTCCAGGGCTATTTGTAGTGATTCTAGGGAATACATGGTTGCAACTCTAAATTCTACCTTTACCACAGTTGCTGGTGCGATTGTAAGGATTTGATTATGTATGACAACATTTAAATCATTAGAAGATTTGTGTTGGGTCATTTCTTTGTTGCAAATGGATCATTGTAGTTTTGCTCTAGATAAATAAGTATGTCTAATGTATGAAATGTAATCTGATAAATGTATGTGAATGCATTTTAGTTTTCTATTGATTCTTGTTCGATCCATTCCTCCCTCTCCATTGTTTATGACTCAGTTGCCCAATAGAGTAGGCACCGATCCATATTGGGGATTGATCAATCACTATTTTAATCAAACCCTCTTCATGTTAGCTGTAGGAGTCGGAGTAGATTTAGTTTAGGGTTTCGCATGTTTCTCATGATTTAATGTAATAACCAAGGATAAATCTAAAGTGATACAAAACTGTCCTGATCATTGGTGAAACATGTGCATGCATGCCTGCATTATGTATGTTGTGTATGTAAAGTTAAGTGGAGTCATCTCAAGGAGTGCAATATTTCTATGTTTGGGTGGAAATGCATAGTGCATTAATCAAATTAATTAGAGGTTTTATGTAGCTAGTATGTCTTGATCTAGTGACAAACTTGTTTGTCAAGTGTACATTGGTTATGGCTGTGAATGTTTGTTTGTGTTCTATTTCACACCTCTAGGAATATCCCTCTTGGGCCTAGTTGAGCCCGAAGTGCAGAGGAGTCTTGCCACTCCTTTAAGTTGGCCAAAATCACCCTTAAACCATTGATAAACCCCTTTAAATCACCTTGATGACATCCCTGGCCTAGGTGATTGTGAAATTTTTTAGTGTTTTGGGTTGTAGTCATTTTGGGAACCAACAAGTCCTTTTAATCTCAACCCTTCATCTATATAATTCTTTAAGCGCTTCTCATTTAAGGAACGTTTATCACATTATAAATATATTAGAATTTTCATAATTTACTAAAATATTCTATAAAAGTGAATGTCTCATCTCATAAGTGAGAATTGTTAAGTGATTATTTTATTTTGAAAATATAATCCTTCACATAAAAGGGTGTAATGGTGAAATTATGATACTCATGCCAATTCCCATTTAGCTTTGGGGTCATTTTGATGGAATTCTAACATAATCACGTATTGACAAGTGGCACACTCGTATGGTAAATTTGGCTCATATCTGAATACCTCTCCATATCCATGTAAATTAATATTACTTAATTTTATTTATTTAATTGTTAATTAATTTCTATTTGGGGAAAAGAAATAAACAAGAAATAATTTTATTTTTTTTAATTAATTTATTTATTGAATATGTAAGTTTATTGTAAGAAGCTAGGATATAAATTATTCTATTTATCTTAATTATAAATTAAAAAATATGTATTCTTACTATTAGTTTTTAAGTGAATTATTTTACTAAATTGAATTGGATAAGATAAATTCTAATATTAAATGTTTTTCTAAAAAGGAGGTGTATGAAGAGGAATAAGATATTCTAATATTATTTTTCTTTTATGAGGAATAAAATATTATATTTTCTTGTAGGTTTTAAATTTAGGATTTGAGGAAAAAAAGAGAAATATTAAAAGAAGATAATTTAGTTTATTTTCATAATTGTAATATAGACAAAGAAATAATATATAGTTTTGAATCTTGAAGGTTTTTGGAAGTGCTTTTGTGAAATTTGAAGGATTGTTTTAGTTTTTTCTCATTTCCATTTATTTACCAATTTGATAGAAGGATTGAGGTAGGATTCTTGTCATGAAATTCTTTAGAAAGATTTACTTTGGTTTAATAATGAATATAGGCTATTTGTGAAAGAGGATTTACTTTGGTTTAATAATGAATATAGGCTATTTGTGAAAGAGATTGTGATTTTTAGATTTCTTGTGCAAAAAGAAAACTATAGACAAATTGTAAATCTATAGAATTAGATGTCCTAGAGAAGATTTTGGTGAATTGAAACAATATTAGGTTCAATAGAAAAACCATTAGGATGATTCGATATATTGTTAAATCTAAATTTGGTTTTAGACGATGGAAAACATAGTTTCTTGTGTAGGAGAAAACATATTGGGAAACTTAGAAAACAAAGTTTCTTGTGAATCAAGTGTTTTGATAATTTTAACTATGGCAATGTTTTGTTTTAATGATCTAGAAAGATCTAGAAATTTAATGGACTTCTTGGTTAGAATTTGAACAGGCAAATGTTTTGGGTTTTGTGTTTTCAAATCTATATGGATGTTGTTTTGTTTATTCTTCTTTTAGAAAGTGTCATCTTTCTAAATTTATTATATAAGTTAGATCAAAGTAAACTTCATTTAAGAATAAGGAAGTGTTTTTTTTTTAAAGCACAAGTAGGATGTTAGTGCAGAAATTGGGCAACAATGTGGGCATGTCATAGTCCTAAAGGCACACTATGGTAGAAAATGCTCTACTATGTCTAAAGTGTGTTGATGTCTATCAGTTGCATTGTAGTCTTGAAAAAGTACATATTGTCATCCAACGAAGTGCTTTTTCATTTGAATTAATTATGAAATTTGAGTTTGACCTTTTAGTCTAGCATGTCTATATTATTGTATTTTAACTATATGAATGGTCTAGAGTCAATAGATTATGTTATACAATGCTTTCTTTGATTATATATATGATAAGTTTATCTTTTTTTTGTGTTTGTGAATCTATCTTGGGTTGGCAATATATTATTTCCTTGGGGAGCTAAACCTATTTGTAATGGAATGTGAAAATTTGCACTGCAAGAGCCATTAAAAATAAATCTTAAATCAATTGTATAAGATGGGATAAACAATGAGCTAAGATAAACAAGAGAACATCAGTTTTATATTTTAGGGGGCATAACCAACATTGGCTCTACCTAGGGACATGTATGCCTACAAGTGCACCAAGAAGCCAACTAAATCTCTAGGGTGTAGACAAAGATAAAAGATAGGGAAGAAAAAATAGGAGACACAACAAAAATTAAAATAGATTATAGAAGAAATACACATAGATATTGGAAAGATAAAAACATAAGGAATACATAGAGACAAGAAAACAACCTAAAAATATACATGATCAATGAACTGCATGTAGCTTTGAGATGGTTCAAGCATGACTCAAAAAACTAATCAAACATTTGAAGCTACTATAACTAAATAAAAATATTTTGTAGACTATCCTCTCTAGGAAAAATCCTATGGTATAGAGCCATCAGAAATCAAATGAACACAAGTTTTCCTAGGTCAAACATAACATTGTTTTGAAGAGAAATCCACCATGCTTTAACAATATATATTCTATCTAGCTAAAAAAATAAACTTGCTCATAGACCAAAACATATGCATGAGTGAATGACATTTGAATAAAAAAACCAGTTGATTGTTAAACTCCTTCTTGTAGCATGTGAGATTCATGATAATTTATGCCACCATGATCACTTTGAAAATTCAATCCAAAGTCACACAAATTATGAAAAGGAGAATCAATGATCATATGTAGGAAAAAGTATTATCTCATTATCCATACATTTAGTATTGACTTTGCTACCAAGATAATGAGGTAAAACAATAATATTTTTTTATGTTTTTAAATCATCATATTTGAAAAGATATACCTAACTACATGACTTTTCTAAACACGAATATTTATTAGATGTATAATCTAATGTGGTAGCATGTTCATCTTTGAAATTCCCTAAATTAGGTATTTCATCCTTTTCTTCATTATCACTTAGATCCCACTAGATTCTCATAAACTCAGACTCCTTGATAGAACAAGAGAATTTAGGCACCTCTAGTGAAGAACATATTTCTTTTAATTTTACCTCTATTTTAAATTCATCACTACAACTCAATGCTTAGGAAAAAATACTAAAATCATATTCATTAATGGTTTTACAAGTGAATTCATTAATAAACAATGTTGAATCAACATCATGAGAAATATAAATGATAGAACTATGGTCACCCAAGGACATATGAATCTACAGAAATCGAGCACTTTTAGCACACGAAGGCCTATTTCAAGCTTGCAAGGAGATGATTTTCAACGGGTACGCTCTAGAAGAAGGTTCAGAAGGCCTAAAACTAAAGGATATCTACTAAGAAATAGGAACTGGCTTTCTCAGATAGAATCAAAACCTGGCAGCCTGAAGGTCTTCCCACAAAATAATTGCCCCAAGAGGAAGGTAAATTTCATACGAGATATTCAAGGCTACAAAGACGATGAAAGGTGGTGAAGAGAGACCACTGTTTCTAGACAATGAAAGCCTCCCTCACATTCTCAAGAGGATGAGTTTCAAAGATCTCAAGGTCCTCAGAAGGAAAAGGCTTGAACTAAGGGTTATGAGAATAGGAGTTGGAGGCCTTACAGTAACCAGAAAGGGCCTAACCCCCATGGAAGAAACAAGAGAGGTAAGAGCAGGTCTAAACAATGGAAAGGAGGAAGAAGATTACCAAGGGTGCCAGGAAATAATGAAAAATGGTGTTACAGACCTAAACATATCTTTCCACAAGTTATTCAAAGAAAAGTTCTGGTGACACGAGTTTAATTATCTGAAGATACGTTCAAGAGGAGAGTAGAATCCTTGAGGAAAACAACTCTAATAGGCAAGGTCATTTTCCTCTGCTTTTCAATTATTGATCTTCAGGAGTGGGTAGGCAAGCATTGGTGTCATATGGAAGAAATGGAGGACCTAGGGGAGGGTTTCTTTGCTTTTAAATGTTTTAACCAGGAGGAAAAAGACAAAATTTTACAGATAGCTTGTGGAAATTTGGGGAGACTTCCATCTTTTGCCAAACTTGGAAAGCTAACTTTATTACAAGTAAAGAAAAAATTCCTTTCCTCCCTCTTTGGATACAAATTCCAAACCTCCCCATTGAGTATAGGGATGAAGAGACCTTGAGAAAAATAAGAAACACTTTGGGGATTTGTCAAGAAGTTGAGACACATAGAAACAATGCCTAGTTTTCAACAATCAGAATGTGTGTCTTGATGAAGACAAAAGAGGAATTTTTGAAAAAGATTAAGATTGAGACAGCTGAATGGATCTAGGTTCAAGATATTTTTTATGAAGGTACAAATTATATGGAGTAGACTACCCCTCAGGATCTTGTTCTAAAGGGAAGAAGAAAGGTTACATCGGAAAATATTGATCTAGAGAAATTAGAGGAAGGGCATAGGCTAGATGGTTTGAAGGATAAAGATCAAAGGGTATGCAGTCTTGTGAATGAGGAAATATTAGATGGAACCCATGCGGTAGATGATCAAATCAATCTTCAAGTGGTCTTCTCTCCTCCATTGGGGGATAAAGTTATCAACAAGGAAGAGATTAATAATAGAATTGAGGGAATATAATGTAGCCTATCAGGCAATGCAATGGAAGACAAGGATGAAGAAGACAAGGCTTGTGAGGAAGATGAAGGTGATGCTCCTCAGTCAGACCTTGAAGGATATACTGACAAGATGAAGGATGTGGAAGCAAGATAAGGGTTGACAAAATAGATAATATTGGGTTAGAGGCTCTCTTGGAGGAGGTGCTAGAAAAAGTCACAAATGATATTTGTGATGAGATTGATGAGGAATTTTTGCAAGAGGACAGGGCAGAGGATGAGTTTAAAACCTTGGGGTATTTCCTAAACAATCATGGAGTCGAAAGGGAACATGAGTACTCCTACGCCATCAAGGGGGAGCTCCAGATAGGAAATTGAAGACAGAAGGAAATAGCAATAGGGATACAAACCACCATTGGCAAAGCCTTGAAGAAAACATCAAGAAAGGCATGTTTTGTTAGGGGTGTTAATGCCCCTAAAATATACCAGAAGTAGAATGAAGCACATAACACAAGTGTTTAACATGGAGAAAACACTTTCGGGTAAACAACTCCACACAGGAAAGAGGCACAATGTTTGTATTAATCTGAAAATGATTTACAATACAACACTTCAACTCTCTCCACCAGTCTTCAATCTGACAGTATTCCGGTAGCACCCGAGTACCTAAAATCTGTATTGCAGTAGCTAATACATGGCAAATACTTATAGAAAAATTTTCTAACTCATCTTAGGCGTTCACCTTCTCTCTCATGAGATTCCCCAACATACAAACATTAAATGCCATCTTACAAGTACCTTCCACTTGTCCAAAAACAACCATGCAAAGATTGGGTGCCCACGACTAAATCTGGCCTCTTACAACATCTTATGATGTGTCATAACCATCATAGATTCTAAAAAAAAGTATCTTTCCAAGATAGGAACCTTGGGCTAAATATATCAAATATACAACTAACATATCTGTCATATGCGTCATAGAATCTCAAAATCTTATGACAACTTGCAGTTGTCATAGATTCACTCACCAAACATTATGATAGTTGTCATACATGCCAAAAATAGTATATTTCTTAAGGGAGCACACCTATCCTCATTTACCATGAGTTTTTACATTTTCCAATAGTAAAAGTCACTCTGTAATAACTTCTAGTGACTCTGAAATTACCCCTGCCAGTGAAACTAGTACATCTCCTCATAGATAATTACAAATTTCATATAATAAATAGAATAAATACAATATTGGGATTTACAAGGTTAATGGCATCTTATCCCAACATTCTCCCACTTAACATTATACATTGTAAATCAACCCATAGGAAATCAAATGAAAAATAATCGGGCACTAGAAACAAGGCCCATGGCCTCTCTACACCATATGAACTTCTCTGTGCTCACAGGTTTGGTCAATGAATTTGTAACATTCTACTGAGTATCTATCTTCTTCAGCTCAATCTCTCCATTTGCAACCAACTCTTGAACAAAGTGATACTGAACATCAACATGCTTAGTCTGAGCATGACACATGGGATTCTTGGCCAAACAAATAACACTCTGGCTATCACAACCAATCTGAATGATTCTGCAATCAAAACCAATACCTGTACACAGTCTCCTCAACCAAACTGCCTCCTTAGAGACATGAGTAGCAGACATATACTCTGCTTCTGTGGTGGACAAAGAAATTGTGGGCTACCTCTTACTCATCCAACTCACTGCTCCTCCAAATAGAGTAAACACATAACCACTAGTGGACCTTCGACTATCCAAGTCACCTGCCTAATCTGCATTAACAAAACCCTATATGTCCAAAGATATATCAGCACTATTAGTACCAGAATAAACTAAACAATGATTAGGAGTACCTGCAAGATATTTAAACACCCCCTTCACATAATTTGAATGCTATCTACTAGGGTTAGACATAAATCTGCTCAAAACTCCCACTGCTTGGGCAATATTTGGTCTAGTGCAAACCATTGCATACATCAAACTCCCTACAACACTAGCATATGGCACATTAGACATATCCTCAAGATCATCCTCAGTCTTTGGACACATATCTAATGAAAGCTTAGTACCAATGGGTAAAGGAACTTTAACTGGGTTACAGTCTTGCAAACTAAACCTCTGCAAAATAGTATTCATGTACTTACTTTGTGACAACCAAAGATTTTGTTAACTCTGTCCCTCCTAATCTCCATTCCCAAAATATACCTTGCAGCACCAAGATCCTTCATCTCAAATGCACCTGAAATTTGGGCTTTAAGCTCACTACCATACCCTTAGTATTGTTGAAAAACAACATGTCATCAACATACAAAGCAATAACCAGTATAGAATCATCAACACAATGATCTTCCTCACTTCTAACAAAACCCAATTTCAAAACAAATGAGTCAAACTTTTGATACCACATTCTGGGGGACTGTTTCAGACCATAAAGATACCTTTTTAACCTACAAACCCAATATTTTTTTCCTTTTACCTCAAAACTTGTAGGCTGTTGCATATAAATTTCTTCTTCAAAATCTCCATGCAAGAATGCAGTCTTAACATCCATTTGCTTAATCTCCCAATCATAAGCTGCGGCAATGGATAAGAGAAATCTAATAGAAGTCAATTTAGCAACAGGAGAGAATATCTCACCAAAATCAACTCCCTCTCTATGGGAGTAGCCCCTGGTTACTAGTCTATCTTTGTACTTCTCCAATGACCCGTCTACTCCAAACTTCTTCTTGAAGACCCACTTACATCCTATGGACTTTCTTCCTTTGGGCAAATGAACAAGATCCCAAGTGTTACAAGAGTCTAAAGCCATCATCTCCTCCTGCATAGCTAACTGCTAAGACTCACTATCATCTATAGAAATAGCTTCCCTGTAGGATCTAGGTTCATTGTTAGTACTCAATAAAGCATATACACAACAAAAATCTGGTGGGCTATACCTATCAACTAGATTCTGTTGTCTTGTGGATCTCCTCAAGGGTGGAGTAAGAGACTCTACTCATTCTTCTGCATGATCATTTGCACCAACTTCTTCTGTAACAACATACTCATCTTCATCAAAACTACCCAAATCTTCTTCTTCTTCACCTCCCAATCCATCATTATGTTCTTCTTGAGGTGCATCTTGCTGCTCTAAATCAAAGTGCACCTTTTTGACCTTTTCTTCTTTCTCTTTTGGCTGCTCAGGTTCAAAAATAGCTCTAAGTTCCCAGAAAATAACATCTCTAGAAAAGATAATCTTGCGAGTTAGTGGATTCCAAAGATTATAACATTTGGCATTATCACCATATCCAATGAATGTACACTTTTTAGCCATTGGTTCCAACTTAGATCACTTTTCCTTAGGCACATGAACAAAAGCCTCACAACCAAAAACCCTTAAATGTGAAATAGAAGGTTTCTTACCTATCCACACTTCATAAGGTGTCAAATCAAGAGCCTTACAGGAGATCTGTTTATCAAGTAGAAACCACTACACACAACATTTATCCAAGTATGGATCACTAAGCATACTTCTGGCCCTTTCCATAATTGTTCAGTTCATCCTTTTTGCAACACCATTCTACTATGGTATATGCAGAATTATCTTTTGTCTGATTATACCTGCATGCTTACAAAACTCATCAAATTCCTTAGAGCAATATTTCCCTCCATTGTCAGATCTCAATATTTTTATCTTTAAACCTGATTGGTTCTCTACTAAGACTTTGAATTCCTTAAACTTAGTGAAAACTTCAAATTTATGTTTCATAAAATAAATCTAGGTAAATCTGGATACATCATTAATGAAGGTTACAAAATAACGAGATTTTCTGATAGATGCATTATCCACAGGTCCAAACACATCTGTATGAATAATTTCTAACTTCTCTTTTTCTCTATTACTTCCTAAAGGAAATGATTTTCTGTTTTGTTTACCAAACACACAATGCTCATAGAAATCAAAGTGTTCATCAGAATAGGAGAAACCATCCAACAAAGTTTTATTATTAATAGTTTTTAGTACATTATTGCTTGTGTGGCCCAATCTACGGTGCCACAACATACATGTATTTTTAGTAGTAGCCTCAAATACATAGGAGGCATTACAAACTGTAGTGGCTTCAAGCTTGAGTAGGTTTCACAATCTCTTCCCCTTCGCTACCACCAAGTTCCCTCTCACCAATCTTTCCTTTCCTGATGATTGGATATGTAGAGTTGTCACCAAGGTAGATATTACCTCCATCATATTTTTCATATGTGGAGAACCATTCCTGATGCGGGGTCATATGAAATGAGCATCCTGCATCAACCAACCAATGATCATTAGCAACAAGATTACATGCAGAAAGTAAAAATTCTTCACCTATAATTGAGGACTTATCTGAAGCACTCTCCCACTGTTTCTTAGGGTTTCTGCACTCCTTCTTCACATGTCCCCTTTTTCTGCAGTTCCAACACTTAACTCTATTCTTTTTACTAGGAGTCTTAGACCGACCCTTGGACTTGTCCTTAGACCCTTTCTGATCTCCTTTTGGCCCCCTTTCCTTAAACCTTCCCCTGACACTGAGAGCATCCCCTAAACTATCTGAACTCTTCTTCCTCAATTCCTGTAATAGAAGCACTGAAACAAGAGCATCCAACTTCAGATCCGTAAGGTTAGAAATGATAGCAAGGATAAAATTCTCCCAAGACTCAAGTAAAGAACAAAGATGTAAGATACATTTATCTTCCTCACTAACCTCAACATCTACTGAATCAAGTTGACTCACTAACAAATTAAAAGAATTTAAATGCTCTGCAACTGATTCACCTTCTCACATTTTTATGGAAAACAATTTTCTTTTCAAATAAAGTTTATTTACCATACTCTTGGCTTGATAGATCTCACCCAACCATTTCCACAACTTGTATGCAGTCTCTTCCTTTGTGACATTCAACATGACAAAGTTTGAAAGACACAACCGGATGGTTCCCTATGCCTTCTTATCCAGTCTATCCCACTCATCTTCAGAAAGATCATTAGGTTTCTTCTCTTTTTGGACAACCAACCATTGGTTTCTTTCTTCCAAGAAATCTTCCATTTTTAGCTTCCACAACTCATACCCCATTCTGTTGAACTTCTCAATGTCCAATCGAGAAGTCGATGCAACGGTGGATGCAACCATAATAACAACATAAGATCTATAAAACAAACACAACCGAATCTCCCACTACAGCTATAGCTTCCACACTACCACCCAAGAGTCAAAGCTGGCCAGGATCTAATACCAAATGTTAGAAATGAAAGCAACACTACTTCAATGGAAATCTGATTTGAGATAAATTTCAGCAATCTTTAACTGTGTGTTATTATTGGAGATTGTAACAAAACATAAACCCACAATACAAAAAATATACCAAAAGCAGAATGAAGCACATAACACAAGTGTTTAATGTGGAGAAAACCCTTTTAGGTAAAAAACTCCACACAGGAAAGAGGCCCAATGTTTGTATTAATCTAAAAATAATTTACAATACAACACTTCAACTCTCTCCACCAGTCTTCAATTTGACAGCATTCTGGCAGTGCCTGAGTACTTAAAATCTGTATTGCAGCAACTAATACATGGAAAATACTTATAGAAACATTTTATAACTCATCTTAGGTGTTCACCTTCTCTCTCATGAGATTCCCCAACATACAAACATTAAATGCCATCTTACAAGCACCTTCCACTTGTCCAAAAACAACCATGCAAAGATTGGGTGCTCAAGACTAAATATGGCCTCTTATACCATCTTATGATGCGTCATAACCATCATAGATTCCACAAAAGAGTATCTTTCCAAGATAGGAACCTTGAGCTAAATATATCAAATATATAACTACATATCTATCATATGCGTCATAGAATCTCAGAATCTTATGACAACTTGCAGCTGTCATAGATTCACTCACCAAATATTATGACAGTTGTCATACATGCCAAAAATAGTATATTCCTCAAGGGAGCATGCCTATCCTCATTTACCATGAGTTTTTACATTTCCCAATAGTAAAAGTCACTCCATAATAACTTCTGGTGACTCAAAAATTATCCCTGCCAGTGAAACTAGTACATCTCCTCATGGATAATTACAAATTACATATAATAAATGAAATAAATACAATATTGGGATTTACAAGGTTAATGGCACCTTATCCCAAAATAGGAGTGGGTAGGCTCCTCTGTTCTTCAGGCTCAGCTAGAACTAGGAGGGATATTCCTAGAGGCATGAAATGAAATACAAATAAGCATACACAAGCATACCCAATGTACACTTGACCCCAAGAATTATCACTAGGTCAAGACAAATTGGCTGCATGGGCCTCTAATTAAGCTAATTCAATTGTGTGAATCTACATGCATAGGAAAGATGGGTTTTACCCTAAACCATAGGTGAATGATTTGTTTGATTTATAAAGAGTGTTTGATCCCTCTCCAATATGGATTGGTGCCTATTCTATTGGGAAATAGAGTCATAGAATACAAGGAGGAAGGGAAATACATAGCAAATGATCAACAGAACTAGGCACACATTTACATATATGACTTTTAAATAGATCTTCCTACAATGGACATACTTAACAATCTAAAAGAACTACAATGATTCATATGCAATAAAGAAATGGCAAATACAAATCCTTGTATTAAATTAGATGTTGTCGCACACCTCCAAACCTTTGTTACAATCATACCAACAAATGTGGCAAGGGAAAATATACATCTACGATTATATATTTACCTAAATCAATACAAACTCCACTGAAGACATACCATTACAATCAAATTTGCATTACATATCCTTCCTACTCTATGCTAAATAAATCCCTTCACTAACAAACTAGACAGATCGTGTGTTGATGCCAAAAAAACTCCTTGGGTGATGCAGAGGAGGATGGGAAAACAAAAATTAACTCAAAAAAACCTTTGACAAAGTCTCAACATCTCAAATACAATATTTTTCTTCACAAATCCACTATTTCTCTAGTAGGACATCAAACTAGGTATTTTTTCCATAACTTACAATAAACAAATCAAACCCACATTTTTAAGACTAATATAGATACCCTTTTTGGAGTTTCAAAACATATTAAGAGTGCAGGTATGATTGTTTTGGAACAAACCCCTCAAAAACTTGCTTCTACGCTACTCACAAGGCCTAATTAGGATAACAAAACTAGTTTTTCAAGTATAACTTTTAAACAAGACTCAAACCCAAAAACCAAACATCATTACAAATACCCTTTTGGCTTTTATTTGACATATCTAGATTTGGGATGTGGTTATTTTGGAACAACATCCTCAACAATTCGTTGGTATTCTGCAACTAGGCCAAATTAGGCCTCTTTTAGAAAGTAACTATGAGAAATCCAAAACCCACAACACAAAACCTAACTTCAAGACCCTCCTTAGGTTACAATGGGTCTCAAAATATAGATTTCATCAACTGGAGCAATACCCATCTTGTCTTTTTACAAAACCCTGACTCTAGCTACACAAACAAGCCTAAAACAAGGAGATATTAGGCTAGGGCTGCTTGAAATTCACCCAAAACTCCATTTCCTACAATACCCAATTTCAAAACCTTAAAGAACATACTAAGCCCCTCCATTCCACCAATTTTCATAATTTTCCACTGGTGGAATGGCTCAAAATTTTATTTTTTTCCTCTCAAACCCTAGCTAACTAGGTTTTACAGGCAGTTTTCACAAAATGTGCTATAACTTATTCAAAATCTAATGAAAATCAACCAAACTAGGCTCAAATGAAAGCTAGTTCATACTTTTATCATATGTAATTAGTTTTGAGACTTGACCGTACTGTACCAAGCTATACAAGTCACGGGAACAACAAAAAAGCACTGAAACAGTAGGAAAAATAGAGATTTTATTGATTCTTCTTCAAACTTATCACTTTTGAACCTCTATTCAAACATCCTCTTCTATATTTACATACATTCTACCAAAAAACAACTGATTCTTCTACCTTTTCACCTCCTTGACCTTTTAACTTCCCTAAAACACACTAAAAATGCCACTTTTGTAACTTTTTAACTTATTTTTTCTACATAAACTGACCCCATAAAAATTATTACATTGAAAATGGTCTAAATAGACCTTATTACATGACCAAAACCCAAAACTCAAACCAAAATAAAAAAATGGTCTCATGGAGGCATGAACTCAACTAGGTGCTCCTGCACCATACTCCCGGAGAAAGAAGAATTCAAGTCCCTCTTGAATTGAGTGTAGTAACAAGGATCCACCTTTAAACTCTCTTGCTTGATGTCTTCTATCCTCTGCACTTTTTCTTCCTTAGAACAATTCCATGCTATTTTCATTTTCACCTTGGGTTTCTTGAAGACTTGGAAAAGGTGTTTCATCTTGTTAATGCAAACTTGTTTCCCATCTGTCTTGCTACCTTGTAACTGATCCTTTTTGCCCTGATGGACCACATACACTGCCACAACACCTTGTTTCTCTTCCATAGTCTGCTTCATCTTGAATTTAAGTTTATCCCTCCTTAAGGATGCAATCACAATAAGGGATTTGTGTATTCTTTCCTTGCTTCTACTTGTCATGTCATCCAACCAACTTTCTTGATTAGCACCATATCCACCTTCTAATACCTCATTGTGCTAGAACTGCAAAACAAAACATGGAACCCCTTGTTTGAAATTGGGCCCCTCAACTTCATCTTCACCAATCTACCTGATCAATGCAAACATATAGTAGGTTGCACCCTCATACTCCAACTGCAAATGTGGAGTGTTTTCAATCACCTTGAAAGCTTTGTCTTCCCATTCTAGAAACCTTGCATGAGAACTGGCATTTTTCCTTGAAACATCATCTATTACCACATCAACATGTTCTTGCAACAAATGTTAAACCTCTAATGGTAATTGATTAATCCTACTTGTTGTTATGATAGTCAAGTTTTTACTCACCATTTTATTATCTGTCTTTTCCTCTTCTATTGGATTTCGCTCTTCCTTCATTAGCAAAGGTTCTTCAATGTCTGGTTGTATCATCCTCTCATGCCTTCTCCTCTTAATGATATTCTTGATGGGCCATTTCACCTTTTTCCTTATGGGTAAATGCGAACTACCTTCTTGTTGTTCTCTCTCAATAAGTTGCATCTTCATTTGGAACTCCAGATCTATTCTTTCCATATCTTTTTTTATTTGTTTCAAGGCTTGTTTCAATTTGGCTATCTCTTTCTTAGCATCCATTTGCTTGACCTTCTCATTCTTCTTCTTCTTTGTCTCGCTTTCCTCTCTTGTTCTTTCTTATGTCTTATTTGGTAAACCCTTACTCTGCAAGTCTCCACAGACTATTTTCCACAACACATCCATTCTTCTTCCTCAAGCAAGTTTCTTTCACCTTGCTTCTTCTTGTCTTTGTGATACCTCACCTAGGTCTCCTTTCTTTTCTTCACTACCTAGTCTTTTGGCATCCAGGTTCTTCCTTTAACTTGTAAAAAGATAACACATAAACTCTAAAACTCACTTGCCTAGATCTTTGTGGGATCTGATACCAATTGATGTAGAGAAGGATGGGAAAACAAAAACTAACTCAAACAAACCTTTGACAAAGTCTCAACATCTCAAATACAATGTTTTCCTTCACAAATCCACTATTTCTCTAGTAAGACAACAAACTAGGTATTTTTGCCATAACTTGCAATAAACAACTGAAACCTATATTTTGAATATTGATATAGATACCCTTTTCGGAGTTTCAAAACATATTAAGAGTGTAGATATGATTGTTTTGGAACAAACCCCTCAAAAACTTGCTGCTATGGTGCTCACAAGGCTTAATTAGGACAACAAAACTAGTTTTTCAAGCATAAATTTTAAACAAGACTTCAAACCTAAAAATGAAACATCATTATAGATACCCTTTTGGCTGTTATTCAACATATATAGATTTGGGATGTGGTTATTTTGGAACAACACCCTCAACAATTCATTGGTATTTTGCAACTAGGCCAAATTAGGCCTCTTTTAGAAAGTAACTATGAGAAATCCAAAATCCACAACACAAAACCCAAGTTCAAGACTCTCCCTAGGTCACATGGGGTCTAAAAATATAGATTTCATCAACTGGAGCAATACCCATCTTATCTTTTTACAAAACCCTACCTCTAGCTACACAAACAAGCCTAAAACAAGGAGATATTAGGCTAGGGCTGTTTGAAATTCGCCCAAAGCTCCATTTCCTGCAATACCCAATTTCAAAATCTTAAAGAAAATACTAAACCCCTGCATTCCACCAATTTTCATAAATTTCCACTAGTGGAATGGCTCAAAATTCCTTTTTTTCCTCTCAAACCCTAGCTAACTAGGTTTTACAGGCAATTTTCACAAAATATGCTATAACCTAATGAAAATCAACCAAACTAGGCTCAAATAAAAGATAGTTCATAGTTCTATCACATGAAATTGGTTTTGAGACTTGACCGTACTGTACCAGGCCGTACGAGTCACGAAAACAATAAAAAAACACTGAAACAATAGGAAAAATAGAGATTTTATTGATTCTTCTTCAAACTTATCACTTCTAAACCTCTATTCAAACATCCTCTTCCATATTTACAGACATTCTACCAAGAAATAACTGATTCTACTACCTTTTCACCTCCTTGACCTTTTAACTTCCCTAAAACACACTGAAAATGCTACTTTTGTAGCTTTTTAACTTATTTTTTCTACATAAACTGCCCCATGAAACTTATTACATTGAAAATGGTCTAAATAGACCTTATTACATGACCAAAACTCAAAAATCAAACCAAAATAATAAAATGGTCTCATGGAGGCATGAACTCAACTAGGTGCTCCTGCACCATTAGGAAATCCCATACTAGACAATTGGCTTAGAGACCAACCCTGAGAATGTCTTTCAAACATGTATATATAGTAATTGTGCAACTCCTAGATGTTTGAAATCCCAATCAACAAGCAATAGCGCTGCAATGAATGTGACCCATTGCCTCTATTAGAAGAATTAGTAGAAATCCTAGGTGTCCATACCCTACATACTAATTCACGTCCTTGGAAGAACCTGCAAAAATATACTCAATGAAACACTACACCTTTACATTAAATTTGGGGTACCTGTGCATTGATAGTGAACACTATACTAGCAACCATCCTGACATCAACAATTTTGCATTCATGGCGGCCAAAAGGAAAGAAGGGCATTTTTAAATAAGAGCCTACCCGTAGTGTTTGTAAATCTTTTATAACACTTTAAAATTTAAAGCCTTTATACTTTACAAATCCATGCTTTACATCTCATTCTGCATTTTAAATTTTGCCTTATTGGCAAAAGTCCTCCAACCGGAATTCGTCTCTACCTGCACCATCAACAAATTTCACCTTCTACTTGCCACCTCCATTTTCCCCTTATTTCACGCTCCAGTCAACAAAATATGATTATACCAAACTAACTGGCTTTTTCCCTTATCAGAAAGTTTTCATTTTTTCTAACTATGCACACTACCTTTTGTCTTCAATCAAGAAATCTTCCATCAACAAAACCATCCATCAGTGAACTTGGAGGTTTGCGAACCTCCAACTTCATCGAAAAAGCTTTTCCTTTTTCTTCTCCATGCCTTAGAAACTTTTGCATGTCATGCTGCATCCTTCTTTTTGTTAATGAAGTCTGCCATCAGTTAACTTCTGAGTTTGGTAACTACAACATGTTACCAATTTTTCACCTACAACTCCAATTGGTAGAGCTGATACATTTTTCTATCTGAAGATGAAAGATTTTTAACACTTTCTGCTATAATGTTTTCGCATAGTTTAAAGTGCTTGAAAAATTTAGTTTTATCATTGTTATAACATAGGAAAGAGATTTAGTTCATCATTCATTGGATTGCAGAGTTTTCATGAGAGATATAATTATAATTTATTTCATTTCACATTACAATGATTATTCATTTGACAAATGAGATATACACAAATGGAATAAACATTGCATTGAATGAAAGAAAGAAAGATCAAATGTCCCACACAGGCCGTGGGAACAACTAAATCAAATACATCAGAAAGAATATACTATGCATCTACAAAAGACTAAAGTAATGAAGCAGATAAGATAGAGCATATCTATCATTGCCAATAAAGGTCTTGAACTAATCCCTGTTGCATCTTGCCTTTGCTCCCGACCTTGGAATGAGCCTGCAAGAGATGGAGAGAGATATATTAGAGCTCCAAATATGGTGCATCCTATGTACTTCATCAAACAGAGACATAATACATTCTTTATGATGCACTGAGTCAAAAGATCAAATCATCCATATGCAAGAGAGCCTGAAGAGATGAAACATCATTGAGGTTCACTTTTTTTTTCAACTAACATGTTTGTTTCCTGTGCAGGTATAGAAGAAGTTGTGTTGCTATTTTGAAGATATTTCAACATGTGGTGCAAAGTGGGCTCCCACAAGGGTAGAGCCCAACATGCTGCCCCTAAATCTCAAGGTGAATGGAACAATAATAATTATTCATATTGATCAAATAGAATACATTCAGCTGAAGAAGTATCAGCTCGAGTGAGTGCATGAACTTTAAGTTCATTGCCCATCCATGATGATCAGCTCAAGGGATGAAGTGATAGCCATACATGAGCAGTGAACTTGTCCAAGATAGACAAATAAGGTGAAGGAACAACTATACAAACAGGAACATCCCATAGACAAGGTGCAGCCATGGCAGTGGACAATACTAGAACAGCTGTCTTGTATGAGAGAAAAAATCATTGTCAAGAAAAGAGGACAACAATACACAATGAAATAGGTATTTTTCTTTTGTTGCTATGAGGTATCAATTTATTGATCAAATGCAATGGAACAGTCAACCAAGGGCACATGAGATCCACAGATGCAAGGTACAGATGCAACTGCAAGTGATTAATACCATGGAGCACAGTTGTAAAATGAACAACATTCAACTTCATGATACATGTTGTAGCTATCAAGAAAGCAACAATTGTAAGAAACAGTATCATTTGTACACCTAAACAATGAAGCCACATATCCATGATATACAGAAAGAAAAGGAGCCATTATCATTATAATATGGTATGTATATGAATGCATTTGACATAGTACAGGAAACTAAACAACAAGTAAGTATGCCATATTACTCGATGAATGTGATCATACCAAATGTACATAGAACATGTATATAAAAGTGCCACATTCATCAAATGAAGCATACACAAATGTATGATTGTATGAGCTTAAGGTTTCAATGATCATATTCATCTACAGGAGGAGCTAAAATAGATGACATAAATGTTGTCATCATAGAGTTGTTATCAGTAGCAGGAATGAGACTGTAATCTTTCTCTTATAATACCATATCTCATCAAATAGTGTTTTTACAATCAGAAAAGATAAATGAACTGTTGAGAGCAGAAATGTTTTGTGGCTACAATGGAAATCAAATGGAGGTAGGTGTTCATAACACATTCTTAGTCGTGTAATAATCATCATGCTACTACAGAAACAAAAGAGCAAAATGAATCAAGTTCTCTGCACATAGAAATGAAGAATATAGAAAATATATATGGGTTCTCAAGAATAGTCAAAGAATACATTTTGTTTGCAAAATGTCAATACCCACATCGAATTGCAGAAGGAAAAGCATCTACAGGTGAAAATGAAGAGTTTTGAGCTTATGAAAGTTTGTATTTTGCATTCTCAAAATAGAAGAATAGTGTGATGCCATTATTTTCTACATATAGAAATGGAAAAAAACCCAGTTCGTATTGCTACCTAAGTGTCCTTTTCTTTTACAAACCCTTATCACATTTTGCATATTGAAGATAAGATACAAAAGAGATACAGGGTTCAAACCCACAAGGGTTTGTTTAAGTTCAGGAAATAAATGAAACCCATTTTAATACCATTGAAGCTGCGGCCTATAATAGAGAGAGAGAGACTCTATTCTCACAAGTGAGTTAAACCCATTTGGGGTTTCAGTAAAAAAGTTACAGATACAGAATGATGGAAAGGATTCGAGCACATATGAAAGAAGGAAATGTAGAAATACAAATACAGTCGCGACCCCTAGTAAGATGAAGATATACATAAAATTTCTCATGGTGCTTTTGCAGAGTGAACTGTGCATCTATTTCTGGCTTGGGATAAGTAGATGTCAATGGAGAAACACAAAGAAATAATGCAGAGTTCAAAGAGGGCTCACCTTCTTTTGTTTCTGAGTAGAAACTTGTGCATAGGGCCGTGGGTTTACGTCCTGTTTTACTTTCATTTTGCCTTCGAATGAACTTAGAAATATCATCTATGGCGACCTCAAAATAGAGAAGAATATTGACACCGAGGAAAAGAGGAGAAATGTATTAGAGGAATACATGAGATTCATGGCTTTAAGGCCAATTTTTTGCACTCAGAAATAAAGAAAAATGGATTGAATTGGTACAGGCCAGTCTTACCTCATCATTTCCTATCGAAATCTTCAAAGGAATCCATGAACATTGCATTGAGATAGCAGAGAGATCGAGAGATTTCTAGTTCAAACCGTAGCCCCATGGTAGCAGCAACATAGCCAAATTTCCAAAAGTTGAAAATGTGAAATGAGCCTGCAATGTTAGGGCATTGTTGTTTTGTGTTAGGGTTACTTTTGCCCTAAGTTCGATAGTGGTAGTTTTTATCACATCGAATTACATTTCCCATGCCTTAACTAATACCCATTGGGGTATGTAGTTCGCCTTGCTTATGCTAAGTCCTCATGACTTAGAATATTTTATGCCTTAGGTCCCTTTTGCATGTTTATTGCCTAGGCATTGTGCCTTAAAGGCTATTAGTCCCTTTGAAGATAAAATCATAGATCCATATGACTTAGACTATTTGCAAAACCAGATGGAGGATAAGCACTTATAGACTTTTATTTTACAAATCATTTAATATGCCTTGGATTTTAATTGATTTTTATAGAAAATCAAATGTCAGAGAATGTATATACTTAGCAAAATTTCAAATAAAAAAAGCCTTGTATTTTTTATTTTTGTAAAATAAAATAAAATCAAGATCAAATCGAGACAAGATAGGAAATAAAACTGCAAATCATGTAAAACAATATTTAAAGCAATATTTTATTAATTGCTTTTAAATATTTGTTATTTATGCAGTTAAAGCAGAGAAAAGGTAGCTAGGATCTTCTTTTGGATTTGATTTTTCTTCTGGGCGAGATTGGACAAATCTGGGCATTTTGGAGCTTTTCCTGATCAGATAAATCCTAATTTTGAGTGGATTTTGGTGGGACCACTTGAGGCATCATTTTGGCATCTTCTATTTTCAATTTAGAGATATTTTAGAGGGATTTTTGATAGCTTTTCAAAGGATTTTGAAAATGGCTTGGAGGCTAGCTTTCAGAGAGATTTTTGCAATATTTTCTATTTTTCCATTTTTGGAAAATTAGAGGCATATATTGGAGAAAATTTTTAGTTTTTCTCGGTTCTAATTATTGTTTCGTTTCTCTCTTGTTCACCTACAGAGAGTATTGTAAACATCTTGTACTTAGATTCTCAGTTTCTACTCCTTTTAGTTTTAATAAAGCAATAGAGTTCTCCACTTTCATGCTTTCTAATTCATTTTGTAATCAATGATCTGATGTCCAATTGTGATTGAACCTTAGAGTCCTTTTCATATGCCTCATTGTTGCAGGATTGAGTGCAAAGGTTTCATGTAATGCATGTTTCATGTTATGTTTAGCTTGGTTATTGGGTTGAAGTTGTGATAAAACTTGTGTTTGTCCTTCATGCAAACCTCTAGATTTCAAGCTTTCATGAAATTACTTATGTATTACATTGTTTTAGTTAAATTGTGATGATAAAAGGCTTTGTGGGGCTAATTGTGAGTCAAGATAAAATTTTGGTAACATATCCTTAGGTTTTAGAGTTTAATTTTCAGTTGTCTTCTTAACCCTTTCCTTAGAAAGTCTTTTAGATTAGGTGATTTACCAGGGGAACCAGCCCGCTCTGCAGGTTCACTCCAAGTGTTAGGCAACCCACAAGCCTAGGAGTGTTCCTATGTGTCAACAGGTAGCTAAGTTGATAGCTTAGCATTTGGGTGCATACTTTGTTGATAACAATTTTTGGCACGCCCGGTGGGACAATTTGAACTTTCACAGTTCAAAGATTATCATTTCATTGCTGGTTCTTGGTGTGTGCACTAGCAATCTCAACCTTTGGAGGCAAGTTCTTCAAACACATATGGTGACTCTGAATCAAGATCTACTGGTTTTAATAGATCAAGTGTTGGTATGTTTTAAAAATTAAACTTTTATTCTTATTTCCAGCTCTTCATATGAGTAGAAATGTCAAATTTTCATAGTCAATATGTATACCCACCCCATACTATAAAAATACTGTCAACCAACCTTCTTATCAACCATACCCAAGTTGCCACAATGCTGGTTTTAGTCCAAATAATCCTATGACAGCAAACTACCAGCTTACTCAAGATGCTTACCACCCACCCACCCCTGCCCAATCTTCCAATCAGCCTAAAATTCTAAAATTATGGAGCTTAGAGACATTTTGTTAGAATACAACAAGCAAATGGATGAGATTAAGAGGCAACTTGAGTATAATCAACAACAGGAAGAGATGGCTTATCAAGCCTATCTTCATGAGCAAGAGCTGGAGGCTCAAAAGAGATAATTTGAGGAGAATCTTACTCAACAGCTAGCTGCAAAGGAGGGGCATATGAGACTCTTTCTCACTCAAACACATAGGCATCAAGTTCAAGGAGCTCCTGTCATTCCAAATCAGTCTTTTCAAGAAGAGGTTCATAATCATAAGTTTCCAAGTTTTAAGCAAAGTGAACCTCTTATCCCTTCCAAAGTCAAGATTCCCAGTTTCAAAGATCGTTTACCATTGCAAGAGCCTATGTTGGCACAATCTAAATTTGTTATGCTTCAAAACCAATCCATTAATCCTCAATTTCAGTCATATCAAGAACCTGAATGAAGTAATCAAACTTTTGAACAACCATGGCAGCCTTCTTGGACTAAGTACCCTAGTTATAAAATACCAAACCTAGTTAAAGCTATGGGTAAATGCACAAAGATGAGTCCACTTAAGGTGGAAGTTTTAGACTTAGAAAAAAACCCGAAATCGGGTTAACCAAAATGGGATCCTGCTTTTTATGAAACGAGATCCTGTTTTGCTTCGGGATCTTGAGCCAAAAGCGGGATCCCATTTTCTAGAAATGGGATCCCATTTTGAGTTTCATAAAAGGTTAATTTTTTAACCTTTATGAAATGGGATCTCGTTTGATCCCGTTTCATAAAAGATTAAAATATTAACCTTTTATGAAACGGGATCCCGTTTTATAAATTTTGAATTTTCAACCCACTTTTTACTATGGGTTTTGGGTCAGAAAAAAGGCTTGGGAACCCGACCCTTGGCTTTGGACCTGGTTTGACTTGCAAGTTGAAGGTCCTATCAATGTCACAAAAAACTAGTGACTTTGGGCATATGTATGAAGGCCTTTTTTGTAGAATTTTTTGATGAAATTAAAACCCATTATAGATGAGACAATGTAGATTCCAAATATGTAATTTTTTTTATAATTGGATTATTTTTTCTATTTTTCAATTAATTTCTAATGAAACAGGTCCATAAACTTGAATTATTAGGGTTTTTTAGTATTTTAATAACTTTTTATTAAAAAAAATTGTAAAAAAAATTATACGAAAACATATGTCAGACAATTCTTTTCAATTTGAAAAAAAAATTTTAAAAATGATAAGTTTAGGTCATCTTATGCGTGACGTACACGATAATTTTTTAAAACACCAAAAATGGCCAATAAAAAATTAACAAAAAAAATATTCAATAAAAAATTACAAAAAAATATGGAAAACATTCTTCAGTGAGTTACAAATCTTTTCCCAAAAGGTTTTAGAAAAATATGATTATTTAGGTCAAAATATGGATGACGTACACGTGCAAGGTATAGTAAAAAAAAGTGACTTTGAAATAGTGGTTTTTAGAAACGCCTATTAAAAATCAATTTGTATCATCTGGGTATTAAAAAAAATTACATATTTAGAAACTAGACTCCGAGTGCTACATTTCATATTTAGTGACTTTTTCCAAGATTCCACCTGTAAGTGCTTCAAATTTTTAGGTCAAATGTGACAAATTCTAAAAATCAGGAAAAACACCCACTTTTTGGCCAAAAAGTGGGCTCAACTTCTTGCACACACCCCTACCCCTCCCATACCAATCAAGAGGAGGAAAAGGTAGTAAAAACTGAACCAATCAAGATTCCAAGTTGGTGTGGTGAACAAGAGCAAAAGGTTGTAGAGCCCAAGCTAATCAAAATTTCAAGTTTCGGTCCAGCAACTGAAGGTTCTTGCAGTCCTTTTTGTGCCACTAAATCAGAAAGATCAGATATGGAGCAAGAGGATGCTACTGTTTGTGCTACATCCCCAGCCCAATATGAGTATGATGCATATGAAAAGGATGTTGGTTCAAACTTGACACCGAATCCTTTGCATTTTGATTCATTTGAAAAGTTTTCTAATGTTGTTTATAAGATGAATGAAAGCAGAGTACAGAGGTCACAAGGTGAAAGTCTTCAATTGCAAAGACAAATTGCCCAAATTCTGATGAAGAATAAACTAGATAAAGAGGAGGGTTTAGTTTTTTTGTTTGATCAGTTACTTGGTTTTTTTGAGCCAGATGAGGAAAGCATGCTCATACCAAGGACAACAAATTTAGAACAGTAGAAGAATCCTCAACAATATGAGGAGTTACTGATTGAAGCTAAGCAATCTGACAATGGGTTCTTGGATCAAGTAGAAGAGTGTGAAGGTAAGCCTATCATGGAACTTACACAACTGGCTGAGAACTGTTATGAGGTAAAAAAAATAGCCCTCTTTTATTAGAAATTCCAAAGGAATGTGTCAAACTTTCATTTTTAGATGACCTTGATGATTTTGTTGCAAATTTAGATAATGTGGAAAGGTATTTAGTTAGTCTATTTAATGAAATTCCTAGCTTTGAGGTTGGAGATAAAAATAACATGTCTATGCCAAGTCTTGACCATCAGAGTGTTGCAGAATATTTGGACAAGGTGTTGATTCGTGAACAACTATATGAAAGAAACCCTAATTTGATTGATGAGGATCTGTTTCAACATGAAATTAAGCTTTTCTGCTCATGCTTGGATGTTATGCCAACACCTTTGGAGGAGGAAAGTGTTGATCAGCAGGAGCAGATGGTAGAGGAGGGTTAACTTGAGCAGCCAAATCAGCAGAGTGAAAGGACAACAGATCCTAAGCAACAAACTAGTAGTGAGAGTCCAAATTTCATCCTTGCAAGAGGATGTCCAATTAGGGATTTAGCTGGCAGGGAGCTAAATAAGGAATCACTTGTTACTGTTGTACCCAAGGAGGAGATTACAGCCTTAGAACACCAGACCCAACTCACCTCTTCATCCCAAATAAGTCATGTGCTTGATCAAACTCAAGAGGTGAGTGAGTTTGGTTACGTTCTTCATGAAGCATCAGAACAGTTTGTGGGGTATCTTCTTGTTTCCCATCTCTTATCAATGGTCTATAATCTTGCAAAACATCCCATGTTGGTTAGAAAGGGGAGTTATTTTATGAAGCCAGTGAATGGGTTTGTTTGACCAACTTCTTTGGCTAGTTAGAGTAGGTTAGGATTAGTGTTTTTAGTTAATAAGTGCTTTATGTACATTTCTTTTAGTTAGTTTCTTTCCCTAAGTGCTGCTGCACATGTTCTCTGGCCACTAAGGCCTTCTAGTTTGCTTTCAGTTTGGTTTGGTTTGATTTTCTGCTACTATTTGGAGTAGTTTGAAGTGCTGAGTTTTAGTTTTCTGAGTTTGAAATGAGCAGAGTATGTCTTCCATGCCCAATGAATGGTTAAGGTAGCTGGTCTTGATGTTTAGCAGGCAAGCATGTAGTAGAAGTCGCCAAAAATGTTACCAATTTTTCACCTATAGCTGAAATTGCAGAGCTGATACATTTTTCTATCTTAAGATGAAAGATTTTTGACATTTTCTGCTATAATGTTTTCACATAGTTTAAAGTACCTGAAAGATTCAGTTTTATCATTGCTATAACAGAGGAGAGAGATTCAGTTCATCATTCATTGCAATGCAGAGTTTTCATGAGAGATATAAGTTATTTCATTTCACATTACAATGATTATTCATTTGACAAATGAGATATACACAAATGGAATAAACAATGCATTGAATGAAAGCAAGAAAGATCAAATGTCCCACACAAGCCATGGGAATAGCTGAATCAAATGCATTAGAAAGAATATACTATGCATCTACAAAAGACTAAAGTAATGAAGTAGATAAGATAGAACATATCTATCATTGCTTGTAAAGGTCTTGAAATGATCCCTATTGTAGCTTGCCTTTGCTCCTGACCTTGGACTGAGCCTGCAAGAGATGGAGAGAGATATGTTAGAGCTCCAGATATGGTGTATCCTATGTACTTCATCAAACAGAGATGTAATACATTCTTTATGATGCATTGAGTTATAAGATCAAATCATCCATATGGAAGAGAGACTAAAGAGATGAAACATCATTGAGCTTCTCTATTTTTTTTTCAACTAATATGTTTGTTTCCTATGTAGGTATAGAAGAAGTTTTGTTGTTGTTTTGAAGACATTTCAGAATGTGGTGCAAAGTGGGCTCCCACAAGGGTAGAGCCCAGCATGTTGCCCTTGAATCTCAAGGGGAATCAAACAAGAATACTTATTCATATTGATCAGATAGAATACATTCAGCTGAAGAAGTATCACCTCGAGTGAGTGCATGAACTTTAAGTTCATTGCCCATCCATGATCATTAGCTCAAGGGATGAAGTGATAACCATACATGAGTAGTGAACTTGCCCAAGATAGTCAAGTAAGGTCAAGAAACACCTATACAAATAGGAACAACCCATAGATAAGGTGCAACCATGGTAGTGGACAGTAGTAGAACAATTGTCTTGTATGAGAAAAGAAATCATTGTCAAGAAAAGAGGACAACAATACACAATGAAACGGGTATTTTTCTTTTGTTGCTATGAGGTATCAAGTTATTGATCAAATGCAATGGAATAGTCAATCAAGGGCACATGAGATCCACAGATGCAATTGCAAGTGATTAATGCCATGGAGCACAGTTGTAAAATGAACAATATTCAACTTCATGATACATGTTGCAGCTATCAAGAAAGCATCAATTGTAAGAAAGAGTATCATTTGTACACATGAACAATGAAGCCAAATATCCATGATATACATAAAGAAATGGAGCCATTGTAATTCCAATATGGTATGTATATGAATGCATTTGACATAGTATAGGAAACTAAACAGCAAGCAAGTATGCCATATTACTAGATGAATGTAATCATACCAAATGTATATAGAACAGGTATATAAAAGTGCCACATTCATCAAATGAAGCATGCACACATGTATGATTGTATGAGCTTAAGGTTTCAATGATCATATTCATCTACAGGAAGAGCTAAAAGAGATGACATAAATGTTGTCATCATAGAGTTGTTATCAACAACAGGAATGAGACTGTAATCTTTCTCTTATAATACCACATCTCATCAAATAGTGTTTTTACAATCAGAAAAGATAAATGAACTGTTGAGAGAAGAAATGTTTTGTGGCTATAGTGGAAATCAAATGGAGGTAGGTGTTCATCACACATTCTTAGTCATGTAATAATCATCATGCTGCTATAGAAATAAAAGAGCAAAATGAATCAAGTTCCTGCACATAGAAATGAAGAATATAAAAAATATATATAGGTTCTCAAGAATAGTCAAAGAATACATTTTCTTTGGAAAATGTCAAAACCCACATCGAATTGCAGAAGAAAAATCATCTACAGGTGAAAATGAAGAGTTTTGAGCTTATGAAAGTTTGTATTTTGCATTCTTAGAATAGAAGAACAGTGTGATGCCATTATTTTCTGCATATAGAAATGGAGAAAAACCCAGTTCATATTGCTACCTAAGTGTCCTTTTCTTTTACAAACCCTTATCACATTTTGCATAGTGAAGATCAGATACAAAGGAGATACAGGGTTCGAACCCACAAGGGTTTGTTTAAGTTTAGGAAATAAATGAAACCCATTTTTATGCCATTGAAGTCGTGGCCTATAATTGAGAGAGACTTTGTTTTGACAAGCGAGTTAAACCCATTTGGGTTTTCAGGAAAAAAGTTACAGATACAAAATGATGGAAAGGATTCGAGCACATATGAAAGAAGGAAATGCAGAAATATAAATACAACCGCAACCTTTGGTAAGATGAAGATATACATAAAATTTCTCATATTACTTTTGCAGAGTGAACTGTGCATCTATTTCTGGCTTGTGATAAGTAGATGTCGATGGAGAAACACATAAATAATGCAGAGTTCGAAGAGGGCTTACCCTTTTTATTTCTGAGTAGAAACTTGTCCATAGGGCCATGGGTTTACGCCCTATTTTTCTTTCATTTTGCCTTCGAATGAACTCAGAAATATCATCCATGGCGGCCTCAGAATAGAGAAGAATATCGACACAGAGGAAAAGAGGAGAAATGTATTAGAGGAATACATGAGAGCCACAGCTTTAAAGCTGATTTTTTGTACTCAGAAATAAAGAAAAATGGATCAAATTGGTGCATACTAGTCCTAGCTCATCATTTCATGTCGAAATCTTCAAAGGAATCCATGAAAATTGAATTGAGATAGCAGAGAGATCAAGAGTTTTCCAATTCAAACCCTAGTCCCATGGCGGAAACAATAGAGCCAAATTTCCAAAAGTTGAAAATGTGAAATGAGCCTGCAATGTTAGGGCATCATTGTTTTGTGTTAGGGTTACTTTTACCCTAAGTTCGATAGTGGTATTTTTTATCACATCGAATTACATTTCCCATGCCTTAACTAATACCCATTGGGGTATGTAGTCCACCTTGCTTATGCTAAGTCCTCATGACTTAGAATATTTTATGCCTTAGGTCCCTTTTGCATGTTTATTGCCTAGGCATTGTGCCTTAAAGGCTATTAGTCCCTTTGAGGATAAAATCATAGGTCCATATGCCTTAGACTATTTGCAGAACCACATGGAGGATAAGCCCTTATAGGCTTTTATTTTACAAATCATTTAATATGCCTTGGATTTTAATTGATTTTTATAGAAAATCAAATGTCATAGAATGTATATACTTGCAAAATTTCAAATCAAAAGCCTTGTATTTTTATTTTTGTAAAAAAAAATCAAATCGAGACAAGATAGGAAATAAAACTGCAAATCATGTAAAATAATATTTAAAGTAATATCTTATAAATTTCTTTTAAATATTTTTTATTTATGTAGTTAAAGCGGAGAAAAGGTAGCTAGGATCTTCTTTTGGATTTGGTTTTTCTTTTGGGTAAGATTGGACAAATCTGGGCATTTTGGAGCTTTTTCTGATCGGGTAAAGCCTGATTTTGAGTGGATTTTGGTGGGACCACTTAAGGCATCATTTTGGCATCTTCTATTTTCAGTTTGGAGATATTTTAGAGGGCTTTTTAACAGCTTTTCAGAGGAATTTGAAAATGTCTTGGAGGCTAGCTTTAAGAGAGATTTTGGCAGTTTTTTCTATTTTTCCATTTTTGGAAAATTAGAGGCATATATTGGAGAAAATTTTTAGTTTTTCTCAGTTTTGATTATTGTTTCTTTTCTCTTGTTCACCTGCAGAGAGTATTGTAAACATCTTGTACTTAGATTCTCAGTTTCTACTCCTTTCAATTTTAATAAAGCAACAGAGTTCTCCACTTTCATGCTTTCTAATTCATTTTATAATCAATGATATGATGTCCAATTGTGATTCAACCTTAGAGTCGTTTTCATATGTCTCATTGTTGCGGGATTGAGTGCAAAAGTTTCATGTAATGCAGGTTGCATGTTATGTTTAGCTTGGTTAGTGGGTTGAAGTTGTGATAAACTTGTGTTTGTCCTTCATGCAAACCTCTATCGTTGAAGCTTTCATGCAAACTACTTATGTATTGCATTGTTTTAGTGAAATTGTGAGGATAAAAGGCTTTGTGAGTCAAGATAAAATTCTAGTAACATATCCTTAGGTTTTAGAATTTAATTTTTAGTTATCTTTTTAACCCTTTCCTTAGAAAATCTTTTAGATTAGGTGATTTACTAGGGGAATCAACCCGCTCTGGAGGTTCACTCCATGTTTTAGGCAACCCACAAGCCTAGGAGTGTTCCCATGTGTCAACAAGTAGCTAAGTTGATATCTTTGCATTTGGGTGCATACTTTGTTAATAACACAACATTCACTGATAAAGGGTTTTACCCTTTTCCTTTGTCGTGGTCCTTTATTCTTGCTTAGCTTACATGCCTTGTCGATGAATTGAAAACTTGTGAAACTCTAAACTAGTTCACTAGTTTAGACTTTCGCCAATTCACTGATAGAAGACCATTCCCTTAGCCACATACTTGAAATTTTTCTTTTAGGCATGAATCCACCTTAGCTATTACTGATGCCTTGTCTATGAATCAGAAAACTGTCGAACTTGAAAAGTTATGAAGTTCAAGAAAAAGATGATTTGTCAACTAATGGCAAAATATGATTTTTTTCTAAGGGAGAAAAGGGAACAAGACTTAACCACTTTTTTGACCAAGGAAAAAAACATGAAAACTAAACTTTGACCAAGGATAACTTATTCATTTCAAGGAATTTTGAGATGGTTAAAAAGGCAAACTTTCTCAGAATTCAATTCTCTATCCAATGGTGACCTTTGCTAAGAAATTTCTAGAGGACTTTTGGATATTGGGGTCAAATGGGCATAATGGGAATAAAATTTTTGTAGGTGCCAACAAAATATAGACATTCATATCATCATGCTAAAGATGGAAAACAATTTTACCATGGCAAGGCAACTATAGATAATATGATTCATCATCATGTTGACTCACATATAAGCACTCACCTTCAAGTCCCATGTCAACATGATCTATTTATGGGCTTTCATAAATATCAGCATGAAGGAACTATCAAGATGAAACTCATCTAGCCTAGGAGCGGTCTCATACTGGGCTATGTCATAAGACTATTCAATTTCTTGTGGGCTAGTTGCACTAATGCTAATTCTTTCCTCCATGACTGAGTCAAAGGCATGATTTAGATTTAAACCATATAAATTTGAAATTTGAGGCACTTTAAGTGAAGACTCATAATCTTCAATTTGCCTCTCTATTTTGGATTCCTCGGCACACACTACTATTTGCTGCTAAGAAAATCAAAAATGATTTTCTCATCACCTTATAGATCAAAAACTTGACCCACACCAGGACATTCAGCCCAAATGTCATCAGGCCCAGCCAATGAGCCCAAAAATGTGCTCTCAACATGATCTACATTAATCAGAGGTAACTGCCCCAAGAAAAGCTCTAAAAAATCATCTATTACATGGCCTTCAAAGTGGGAAACAATTACCTCAGAATCACCTATAGTTGTAGCATTGCCCTCATGATGTCTACCTGAAGCATAACTCACATCATCCTCATGCAAACAAGTGCCAATGACATCATTGTCATCATCAAGGATAAATGAGGGTAACACACCAAACAACAGACCAGACTCTTGTTCACCCTCAACCTCATTTTGTATACATCCCTCTCTTTGCACTTGTTGTCCACAGGTAGCCGCATCACATAGTATATGACTCTCCACCTCAAAAGTTGACATCTCAAATTCATTGAGCCCAAATTCATCTTCAAAAAGAGGATTATCCATGCACCAATGATAATCATAAATAGTGATACTACCTGACAGACTTGCATGCTCCTCAAAGAGGAAATTATCCCTTATGCTTATCTCTTCATCGTCATTTGCTACATCAATATATGTATGCATTGCATAATAAACTACCTGAGATAATTCATTTGATTCCTCATTTGCATACATACCTTCCAGGAAGTCTACAATACTACAACAGGAAGCAGGGTCAAAATACTCTTCACCAGATTGAAATCCATCATTGATTTGTTCATTTTCATCATCCACTGATGATTGATCCAATCAAAGGTGGGTGTAGTCACTACTATTTTCATCTAAATCGCTGTCATATATTTCACCAGCACCTTTGTCTACCCTTCTGCATACACAATCATCACTTTATATTGTGTTTGGATCACATGAAATGTCCACATCCCTGTTGTCTACAACAACCTGTTCATTATCAGCTACCTCTGCATCTGAGGATATAGATTTTGCAATCATATCCTACTTAACTTTGTCAACTGAACACATAGGCCTGTTACAATCCCACTAGAATGAATTCCTCCTGTATAGAACTTGAGCTTATAGAATCATCATAAGCTCTCAAATACATATCAATACACATAGGAGGATCAAGTTTGAATTTTTTTAGGATGTGAGCTGTGGCCAACACAAATCTACAGTTAAGCTCAATGCTAGACTCTCCTCCTTGCCTTCTAATATCTTCTAGTTCTTGAACAAGAAAAATAGGGTCTAGACCACTTGCAAAGTCATCAAAGGCAGCCACCAACTAATCCTAGGAAGCAAAATGTTTCTCAGGAAAACTAACCAACCACTTCTATACTATTCCACATAGAGATCTTACAAAAAATCTCATCCACATATCCTCATCTCCAAATTGAAATTTATCCATGAAGTCTGAAATTGCATCAATGTGTTCCTTCCCATTGAAAACCTCACACCCATCAAATAATGACATCTGATTGTAAATCATTTTGGGCATGGATTGCTACTTATAACTGACGCATGAGAGGTCCAGTTGTCTATAAGTGTTTTCATTTGCAATAGGGGGAGGCTAAGGAAAAGAACAACTAGGAACAACAAGAGGGGAATCATGCTGCGGCGTGGATTGATGTAATCTGATTCAACTTTCTAATTCTTTTTCTTGCTACAACAAAGACTCTAATATTTGATTTTCTTTTTCAATTTCATACTGTAGCCTAAATGACTCATTCCTATTAGGCAATGGCTCAAAATTTTTTGGGTTTGTAAAATTGGAAGGGCTATGATTAGAAAATGCATTACCAAGATGATTAAAGGCCATATAGTTCCTAGGGTCTTCAACATAAGAAGATGCATAGGAAGAATCCTCCCTAGGGTATCCATATTCATACGAGTTGGCCATGACCAACTACAAACCACTTGTGCAAGACAAAGGAAAGCAAACAACATGTTCCTTTACCAAGAAAGAAACCACGGTCAAGGCAAAAAGAAAAATTTGTACCTTAACTAGCTAAATCCTCCTCCAAACGTGCACACAACAACAACACTTTTTTTTTCTTTTGACAAAAGAGTCACCACCTCAATGAATGAGGAAATCCCTTGAAGCGTGACTGATCTTCAAGGCTTCAAAATTGATTTTGGGTTGTTCACACCAGTAGAGTCTTCAAATATTTATAACCTGGCAATACATTGGCACAGTTTGTTGGTGTAAGTTGAAAGGCTACCAACTTACCCACAGCAACAGACTACACAATTGCAACATGCAAACATGTGTCTAAAAAATCTGAACAAAGAATCACTATCCTTGGCAACAACACTAGAATGTTGGTGTAAGTTGACGAGATACCCACTTACCTAAACACACTAAAAAATTGCAATTTGCTATAGGGGCCTTTACAATAATTCAACCTTTTGTTTCATTCCCTAGAAATGGCACCAAAATATTGGTTCCCAAAATGACTGCAACCCAAAACTCTGAAACATTCCTAAAACATTCGGGCTAGGAATTGTCATCAAGGTGAAAGGAAGAGGTTTATCAACAAGTAAAGGGGAATTTTGACCAACTATAGGAGTGGGTAAACTCTTCTAGTCTTTAGTCTCAGCTAGACCTAGGAGGGATATTCCTAGAGGCATGAAACGAAACAAAAATAAACATACATAGCCATACCCAATGTACACTTGACCCCAAGAACTGTCACTAGGTTAAGACAAATTAGTTGCACAAGCCTCTAATTAAGCTGATTCAACTATGCGGATCGACATGCATAGGAAAGATGGTTTTTTACCTTGAACCATAGCTGAATGATTTGTTTGATTTATAAAGAGTGTTTGAATCCTCTCCAACATGGACTGGTGCCTATTCTATTGGGCAATAGAGTCATAGAATGCAAGGAAGAAGGGAAATACATAGCAAAGGATCAACAAAACTAGGTACACATTTACATATATGACTTTTAAATAGAACTTCCTATAATAGACATACTTAAAAATCCAAAAGAGAACTACAATGATTCATATGCAACAAAGAAATGGAAAATACAAAGCCTTGTATTAACTTAGATGTTGTCACATACCTCCAAACCTTTGTTACAATCATAGCAAAAAATGTGGCAATGGAAAATATACAACTGTGATTATATATTTACAAAAATGAATACAAACTCCTGTGGAGACATACCACTACAATCAAATTTGCATTACATATCCTTCCTACTCTATGTTGAATAAATCCCTTCACTAACAAACCAGATAGATCATGTGTTGATGCCAGAGAAACTCCTTAGGCATTCCCAGACCAAACAATTGGCTCAGAGACCAACCTTGAGAATATCTTTCAAGCATGTATATATAGTAATCATGTAGCTCTTGGATGTTTGAAATCCCAGTCAACAAGCAACAATGCTGCAATGAATGTGGCTCATGGCCTTTATAAGAAAAATTGATAGAAATCCTAGGTGCCCATACCCTGCATACTTATTTGCATCCTTGGAAGGACCTATAGAAAATATAATCACTAAAACACTGTATCTTTACATTAAATTTGGGGTACTTGCACATTGATGGCAAACACTATTCCAACAACCATCCTGACATCAACAATTCTGCTCTCATGGCAGCAAAAGGGAAAGAAGTGAATTTTTAAATAAGAGCCCATCCATAGTGTTTGTAAATCTTTTACAACAATTTAAAATTTAAAGCCTTTATACTTTACAAATCCATGCTTTACATCTGATTCTATATTTCAAATTTTCCCTAATCAACAAAAATCCTCTAGCAAGAATTCACCTCTATCCACACCATTAGCAAATTTCACCTTCTGCTTGTCGCCTCCATTTTCTCCTTATTTCATGCTCCAGTCATCAAAATGTGATTATACCGAACTAAGCGGCTTTTCCCCTTATCAGTAAGTTTTCATTTTTTTAATTGTGCCCTCTTCCTTTTGTCTTAAATCACCAAATCTTCCATCGGTAAAACCATCCATCAGCAAACTTAAAGGTTCGCGAACCTCCAACTTCAGGGGCAAAGCTTTGCCTTTTTCTTCTCCATGCCTTAAAAACTTTTCCATGCCATGTTGCTTCCTTCTTCTTTCTGTCGACGAAGTCTGCCATAGGCAAACCTCTAAGTTTGCTAACTACAACATTCGCCGATAAAGGGATTTATCCTTCTCCTTTACTGGGGGCCTTTATTCTTGCTTAGCTTATATCCCTTGTTGTCACCTTGTCGGTGAATTGGCAAACTTGTGAAACTCAGATCTAGTTTGCTAGTTCAAACTTTCACTAATTCACTGATAGAAGACCATTCCCTTGGCTGTATACTTGAACTTTTTTCTTTTTGGCACGACTCCACCTTAACTGTTGTTGACGCCTTGTCGACAAATCAGAAAACTGCCGAACTTGAAACGTTATGAAGTTCGGGAAAAAGTCAATTTGCCAACCAAAGGCAAAATATGAATTTTTTCTAAGGGGGAAAAGGGAACAAGACTTAACCACTTTTTTGACCAAGGGAAAAAACATAAAAACCAAACTTTGACCAAGGATAACTTCTTCATTTCAAGGAATTTCAAGATGGTTCAAAAGGAAAAGTTGGTCAGAATTGAATTCTCTATATCCAATGGTGACCTTTATTAAGAAATTTTCAAAGGAATTTTGAATTCTGGGGGCAAAATCGGCATAATAGGAATAGAATTTTTGCAGGTACCAATAGGTTCTACTAAAAAATAATATCTTTGGAGTCATCTAGGGAGGTTATTAAGAATCATAAAAAATGAGATGCTAATTTTGGGAGTTGATTTTAATGCAGTGCTAGATGATTCAGACAAGTCAAGAGGAATATCTATCCCCTCATGAGTATAGAGAGATTTCAAGGATCTCATTGACTCAAATAACCTCATACATTGGAGACCCTCGAATGGTAAATTTACATAGACCAATGAAAGGAAGGACTTCTTGAGAATAGTGGAAAGATTAGACAGATTCCTTATTTCTTCTTAGTGCATGCAAGGCAATCTTAATTTCATAGCGGAAATTATTCCCCTCTTTGGTTTAGATCATTTACCTATGAGTTTAAAGATAGGAGAGGATAGGAAGGCTCAGAGGTGTTACTTTAAGTTTCAGGAGATGTTGTTAAGGGATCCAGATTTAATTCCATAGTTATATGTTTGGTGGCAATCAGCTCCATTTGTGAGAGGCTCAAGGATGTTTTAGTTAGTCAAAAAATTACAGTTTGTCAAAGAGAAGATTATTGAATGGAATAGAGTTTATTTTAAGAAAATATTCATAGAGAAGAATAGGATTCAATGAGATCTTAGTGTCACAGCTCAAGAAATCATTTAGTTTGGTATGGATTTTGATAGATACAAGTGGGAGAAAGCTTTAAGGGGGAGCTAGAGGAAATTATTATGAGGGAGGAAGTGTATTGGTGTTAGAAATCAAGGGAATCCTAGTTAAAAGAGGGTGACAGAAATATGGCTTTCTTTCACCTCTCATCCAAAATTTGACATCATCTAAATTCCATTCATAGTATTAGGAAGCCTAATGGGGTGGTGACTTGCAACATAGATGAGATCAAGGGAGAAGCAATGGATTTCTTCAAAAATATTTTATCTAAGAAAGCTACTCTGTGGCAAGGTGGAATTTGCAACATCAGCTTGTCTAAATTAGTGTCAAATGAGCAAAATGTTGAACTTATGAAGGAATTTACTCTGGAAGAGGTTAGAGCTATGGTCTTTTCCGTGGCTAGAGAGAAGGCTCTAGGTATGGATGGTTGGTTTGGCATTTTCTTTCAAAAGTGTTGGGACATTGTAGGTAGGGATGTTTTCTTAGTAGAAGAATCAAGAAAATTCAAGAATGTGCTCAAAGAGACCAAGCGTACAAATATTATGCTCATTCCTAAAGTCAAAATTCCCCTCACTTTCGAGGAGTTTAGGCCAATATCTTTTTGTAATTTCATATATAAGGTAATCTCTAAGGTAGCAGTGACCCAGTTGGCCTCTATATTACCTAGAATCATATCAAAGGAATAGGAAGGACTTGTACTTGGCAAAGAAACAACTAAAGGTGCAATTTTAACTCATGAGATCCTTCATTCAATTAAGCAAGGGAAAGATCCAAGCATGGTTATAAAACTAGACGTGGCCAAAGCTCATGACAAGGTTAATTGGGAATTCTTGTTTACTATTTTGAATTCATTAGGCTTCTCCAAACAGTGGATTAAATGGATAACAACATGTATTACATGGATAATCTTCTTAGTTTTTGCTAATAGCATGGAGACAAGTCCCTTTTTTCATCTAGAGGCCCAAGACAAGGAGATCCTAGCTCTTTGTACCTCTTTATCCTAATGGCAGATGCATTGACATGGGCTATCATAGATGCAAGCAAATTGAATCGATGGAAAGGTGAAAATTTGAAAATTTGAACGAAGCTTTTACCCATGCTTTATTTGCAGATGGTACTATTTTATTTGGTAGAGCTACTAAGAGGGAATCACAATCCATCAAGAACGTCATTGATTCTTAATGTGAAGCCTCGAGTCAAAGGATTAATGAAAGAAAACCAAAAATTTATTTAATTTTTTCAAAAGAGGAAAGGAAGAAGGAGATTTCTAGGATATTTAATTTTAAAGTGGAGTCATTACCAGGCAGGTATCTTAGGATCCCATTGTTTTTTATTAGTTCAGCTAGAAAAGAGGGTCTAGAACCTTATACAAAATAGTCCCCCAGGCTACAAGCCATTGACAAGTCAAGAACAACACATTAATAGCGCATGAACAATAGACAAAAAACACCTAATCAAAAATAGCAAAAACAACAAAAAAAATCAGAAACTAAGGAATTTCAGTCATCCCAAACTTGGCTAGGAAATTGACCATGTCTTTCTAGTCTCCTAGGCTATCGAGCCCCACCTGTTTGACCTTGTCATCCAAGTCCTTGATAGCCTAGAAGATTGATGCTGCCCAATGTAGGACCTTAGCAGCAAATTTGGTCATAATATTCCACTTCTTCTGCATTCTCTCCATCTTCTTCTAGAGGCATCTTAGATCCTTAGCATTCTTAACACATGACGAGCATTTCCCCTTGCCGTCTTGACCACCGATAACCCTATCAGCTTCACCCAAGCCCTCAGAACAAGACTTGTTCATGGAGGTGAAGAGAATCTCTCCTTTAACGTCATGCACATACTCAGTGGGGGTTTCATCCCCTCCCTCCTCCATCATTTCCTTAACAAACTCTAAGTCATCAGAGATCTTCACCCCATGGGGGTTCATAGAAGGTTTTCCACCAAGGCGAAGAGACTCAGCCGCCACCTCGTGTGATAGTAGACGTCACCGACTGAGGGCATTAACCAAGTATAATTACCCATCTGAAAAACTATCCCATCATCCCTCTAAAACCCTATGAAAGGCCCACATGGTATCCTTATCTAGCTGTATCTAGCTCGCAGATATCCACCAGTCCTGATGTCCATATATCTTATGATTTTCCAACCTGTCATCCCATCCATCCACCTATCGACAAGGGGGGAGGTGGCAATCTAGCATTCCACGTGTGCCTCTTTCCCATAGCACTTAGGAGTTTTAGTCAGCTAACTAGACCATGACCAGTCCAAGACATCTCTATTCTCACCTCTGTAATTTTGAAAGGTCAAAAGATCTTCCCCGCTATTCCTACATTCCACGTGGGCCCTTATATCAATCCACCTAGGCATCCTAGTCAGCTAGCTAGACCGTAACCAATTCAAGGCAACTCTATTCCCACTCATGCAATTTTAAAAATTCAAAAGGTTGGATCCACCATTTCTGAAAACTAAACCACAACCCTCCCTTGAGTGGCCAAAAAAGGAAACTCCATTCCCGCCACCCTCCAGCCAACACCAAAAAATGACAACATCACCAAGCCACCTAATTCTTGTAGCTATCACCATCCTTCAGAATGAGAGTATGAATCTCATTGGGTAGGTTGTGCACACTCCTTCAGTAACACCATCCTTCTCTACCACTACCCACATTGGCCAAGGCGTGAGCTACAACATTCCCTTCCTTGTATATGTGTGAAATCTTGAAATCCTCCATTCCGTTGAGAAGCTATTTGATATCTCCCATGTTGTCCGCTAAGTTCCACCTGATCTAGGTCAAACACAGGGCGACATTAACCACAAGCTGAGAATCTCCTTCCACATGAAGAAGTCTGATGTTCATGGAGATATCTAGCTTAATCCCCCATAGCATATCTAACGCTTCTACCTCATTATTTCTCTTTAGACCAATGCCACCTAAAAAGGCAGCCACAAAGGTCCTCATGTATGTTCTTATAATTCCTCCTCCACTAGCCACCCCTAGGTTCCCCTTAGCAACTCCATCAAAATTGAGCTTAAACCACCCTTGCTGTGGTAAGGCCCATCTGGTCTTGGCCCTAGCAATCCTTTTAGAATTGTCAACTTAGTAAAAATCAGGGATGATGTTCCATTGTTTTAAAAGACTATGTTCTTCTCCTCCTGGGGTTCTATCCATAGTTTTAAACTTGCAAGAGTTCATGTTCTCCACAAGAAGTTTGGAGAAACACAAAAAAACTTCCATAGGTGTTTCGCACTTCTCCTTGAAAACTCTATTATTGTGTTCTTTCCATAGGCTCCAGGCTAAATGGGGAGGAATTTGAGACCAAAGCTCCTTGGAAACTGGTAGCACTAGTCTGAAGGGGGGCCTCCAATCCTAGGCCAAGGCTTCTAAGTTGTTCATCAAGGATCGGCTCGTATTAAGTTTTTGAAGGGTTCAACCCCACACCTCCCAAGAAAAGCTACAATGCAGAAAGAGATGGTCATTCGTCTCTTCCTCAAAACCACAAAGAATGCATCTACTCAGCATTTGGAAACCCCTCTTTCTTAGATTGTCAAGGGTCAAAATTCTATTGTGCATCAAGATCCACTAGAAGAAATTAACTTTTGGTAAAAGTTTGGGCATCCATACTTTCCCCTATAATCGATTCTCACCTAGGTCTAACAGCAAACCATAGACACTTTTGACAGTAAATAAACCTTTGTTGTCCTTGTCCCAGATCATCCTATCTCTCTTGGGGAAGAGAGAGAGTCTGTATTCATCCAATTCCCTTTGGAGCCAAAGGGCTAACACCCTATCCTCATCACAATCAGGGGCACAAACAATCAAAACCATCCAGCTTCTGAGACTCCCATTAATCCTTATGTAATCAGCCACCTTAGAGCCAAAGACCCTGCAGGCCCTATCCGCAATTCTGCCATACTCCAACTCTAACAGGGGTTTGTCCTTTAGCCATTTGTCCTTCCAGACTGTCACCTATCTTCCACCTGATGCCTTGGCAAAGAAGGCCATGGGTCTTGAAGATCCCATTCCAAATGACCGAGCCTTTGGGGAGACCAGCCTCTGAGAGTAATCTCCTGTCCTGATCCCCATTGAGATACTTGGCCACCAATGCCCCCCAGTCAGTATTACCTTGAATATGGTTCCACCCCACCTTATACAAGAGGGTACAATTCATAAGATGAATTATTCTTAGCCCTAGACCCCTTGATATCTAGGGGTCCAAACCTTTTCCCATCCAACAAGAGCAATTCTCCATTTCTCTTCTACACTAGACCAAAGGAATTTCTTCTGGATTTGTTCAATCATTTCTGCCACAAACTTAGCAATCTTGAAGAGACTTAGTGAGTAATTAGGCATCTCCTGGAGGGAGGCTTTGAGGAGTTGGAACTTCCCTGCCTAGTTCAGAAGAACCCCTTTCCATCCGACGAGTTTCCTCTGCATGCTCTCCAACAACCCTTTCCAGAATTCTGCAGAGACAATGGTAGTAAGGGGGAGGCCGAAGTAGGTGGCTGGGAACCTTTCACTCGAACAACCTAGGACTCTAGTGATTTTTTGCTACAAATCCTCTTGGGTGTTCAGAAAATAGATATGACTTTTCTCAAAGTTGATACTCTGACCCGAGACCCTCTCATAAGTTTTGAGGAGCTCCTTCCATCTTCTAGCTTCCACAACAGAGGCTATCCTGAACAAAATACTATCATCCACGAACTATTGTATGACCATAGTATGAGTAGTAGAGGCAGGTTTGATACCCTGGAGAGTCCCCTGCATCAATAAGTTACAAGCATTCCTACCTAGCACTTCAGCAAGCAATATAAAAAGATAGGGAAAAAGAGGGTCACCTTGCCTAAGGTCCCTCCCAAAGGGAAAGAATCCTCTAGGAGAACCATTGACCAACACCGAGAAGCATACCATAGAAATACACTCTTTAATGATATTGACAATCCTCTCTTTGAAGCCAAATTTCTTGAGGACCCTAAACAAAAAATCCCAATTCACCCTATCATAGGCTTTGGAGATATCCAATTTAAAGATCATACCTGTGGTGTTGCTCTTGTATATGGAATGAATGATTTCATGGGTAGTGATAGCCACATCCAGTATCTATCTCCCCATAACAAAACCATTTTGGTTTGGAGCAATGAGTTTATCCAGGAGAGGTTGCAACATGAAGACCAGGATTTTGGTGAAGACTTTGTACATTGTATTACAGAGACTAATAGGCCTGAAGTCTATCATAAGCCTAGTGTTGATCTTCTTCAGAATTAAGGCAATAATTAGGATCTCATTGTTCAATGGAAGACATAGGAAAGATTTATGGAAAGGAGTTATTGAAAATTTGGTACATAAAATAGGCACCTAGAAAGGGAAGTGGTTGACCTTAGTTGGTAGGTTGACAATGATCAAAGTTGTTCTAACAATGATTCCTACATATATGATGTCCACTTTACAGTTGCCCAGAGGCATAGCATCTAAGATGGAGAAAGTTTGTAGGAAGTTCTTATGGTAGGGTTCCACTGATATGAAAAAGATTCATTTAATTTCATGGGAGAAGGTATGCAAACCAAAAACTTAAGGAGGGGCAAGCATAATCAATCAAGAATTGCAGAACCTAGCATTAGGAGAAAATTTGGCATGGAGAATGTACAAGAAGCCCCATACTAAATGGGCCAAGATGATTCAATCTAAATACTTGGACAATAAAGAGCCTAGGAGGATCTTCATAGTCAAAAATCCACCGTGGGGTTCGTCAATGTGGATTATCATTTTAAGGAGTAGAGAATTCAACTTACCAAAGATTTCTTGGATTATACATAATGGATCAAAAGCAAATTTCTGGAATGATTCATTGAATGGGTGACCTAAATTGTCAGCTAGAGGGGATTTAAAAGAAGCTAAAACATATCTAAAGATACATTGGGGAGAGAAGGTTTAGAATTATTGTTCCTTAGATACGACCTGCTTCCCACATAAAGTGCTTTGGAGAAGTTTTGAAGACTATAATTTTCCTCATGAGCAAAAGATCTTGTTGAGAGACATCCTAATCTTGAAAATTTTGTTCATGTCACAAAAAAAGGATGAGTTGATATAGACGGGGGACAGATCAAGAAGTTATAAGGTGAAACATGGCTATAAGTTGTTATCTTTAGGTGAGAAATCTAACTGGCCAGCACATTTATGTTGGTCAGATGCCATACTACCTAAGGCTAGTGTGTTCACCTAGCTAGCTCTTCATAGGAGAATCCTTATGGGAGAAAGGATCCAGAAGTTGTCTATTGGGGCAAGCTTCAAATGTGTTTTGTGTGGGGAAGTTGAGGAAAGTCTTGACCATCTTCTACTTCATTGTAAGTTCAGTGCAAAATGTTGGAGTTAGATTTTTAGATAGCTAAATTGGATTACACCACTTCCAAAAACCATGGTACAACTCTTCAAAACTTGGCCACACCTATATCCTGCATCTACTTTGGAATGCTTATGGGTAGTCAGCCCGTTGATAATTATATGGCATTTATTGAAGGAAAGGAACTTTGGGATTTTTAGACATAAGTCAAAATCTGCCCAAGAGGTTTGTAAGGATTTGGATGTAGCTATTTCAGAGGTCATAAATGCTAAACTTAGAAGAACTAGTAGTAAGAACTCAATGTGGATGAGCTGGGATGACCTGATGGTTAAAAGTTGGAAGAATCTAGATTGGAAATCTTTTGGATTGACATCTCAAGTGTTGGAAAGAGACACTACTAGGCATGTCAGGTATTGTCATTGATGGCAATTGAATCTATCTTACACATCCGCATTGTATCATTTGATCATACCGGAAGTCAGGTTGCAGATTTGTCTAAGTCCGGATAGACATGAATAGAGCATATAACAGGGTTCAACATTTTGGTTTGCATTTATCCACAAGTAATCATATTGTGCTGCGGATCTGAGGGAATGTTAAGGGATGTCAGGGATAACTAAATCCAAAGTTTTAGTCTCTAGTGATGAAGGGATTGAAAGTTACAAGCATTTGAGTATCGGGTTTTGGTTAGACAGTTCAGTCTGGTGAAGAATAGGCTGACTTGGTGTTTGATCCTTGTGCGGATTAAGAGAAGTGGTTGGTTGAGTAATTTATGAGATCTAGTGGTATTGTGGTGACTTGAATACATAAGTTCTGGTCCACATTGATGTTTGTGCATGGATTCAACTGACAGAACAATGATCTTGAAAAAGTTTCTAAGTTTTCTTAAGGCCGACTGTAGTTGATGAAATTTCATCTTGTGGATATTTATGATTGATGGGTTCAAGCATTTTGAGGTATGGATAGGAGAATATGAGGAGATAGGTGCGAAGTGTGGCAATATCAAGTGCAAAGGAAAGAGATCTAAGTTCTGGATCATGGCAGAATAGTGAAACAGAGCAGTAAGAGATGAAGTGTGTGAAGTCAGTATATTTAGCCTAATCGGAACTATAATCTTGCATTATTAGATGCTATTCTTTAATTCAAATATTTTAGTGAACTCTTTGTAATTGATCTTGTAGGAAATGAGCCTCCTTTGAGCAGTGACCTCTGGGCAGTGTGCCCGAAGGCATGTGCCTTCCCATTTGTAATACTTTTAACAGAGTATAAAATCTTTTGGGTTAACCCCCACTATGGTTTTTCCCTTAACCGAGTTTCCACGTAAAAATCCTGGTGTTATGTGTGTTGATTGTGTTTCTGCTCATGTGTTGTTGATTCATGCTTTTATGGTTATATCATTAATCTTTTAATAAGTGGTAAAGAAGATTAAATGCAGCAAAAGATAAAGTTTTGTGACAACTGATTCACCCCCCTCTCAGTTGTTTGCCCTAATTTCAACAATTGGTATTAGAGCAAGGTTCCTTGGAAGAAGTTTAACAGCTTGAGGAAGATCTGGGAAGGTGTTTCAATGGGTTCATTCAGGTATTCTAATGGCATCAATGAACAACTTCAAGTTTCTTTAGAAGATCTTGATTAGTCCAGAGAAGAAGTCAAAGAACTACAAGAGAACCTTAAAGATACTGAGGATTTCATTCAAACTTTAAAAGAGCAATTGAGCAAATCTATGGAAAAGAGGAAGGAGCTACTTCAGTGGTTAGCAAGTGAGAAGGAAGACAATGGCATGGATGAGGATCTGAAGGAGAAGACAAAGGAATGTGAGAAGCTGGCAAAAGAAGTAGTTGTCCTAAAACATGAAATGGAATCTAGGGTGATGAGGCTAACCAAGGAAATTGAGGAAAGGAAGAAGACTGAAGAAAACCTGAATCAGTCTCTGAAAGAAAGAATAGAAGAGTGTTGCAGATTGGACAGAATAATTAGCCATCTAGAGTCTGATCTACAAGAAACTAGGTATAATGAGGAACAACTTGAAAGGCAAATTGTTATTCTCAAACATGACCTAGAAGCTACAAATGAATACAAAGATAAGTTCAAGATAAGCTCAGATAAACTTGAGGTGTTGCTTGATAGTCAGAAGAAGGCAGATGATAAGCATGGTCTGGGATATAAGAAAGGTGAAAGTTTTGGGTCCAGTCAAAGAAATCAAAGAAGGAATCCTAGAAGGCCTCTAGTAAGACAACCTAATGCTCAAAGGTATCCATCTTTCAATGGAAATTGTTTCAAATGCAATGAGTATGGTCACAGAGCTAATCAATGTAGAAGTAAAGTGAATCAAAATGCATTATCTTTCTCTAGTCAATGCTTTAATTGCAGAAAGATAGGTCATAAGGCTGAGGAGAGTAGAAGTGGATCAAGGAATCCTCCTAAGAACAAACAAGTTTGCAACAAGTTTGGGCATATTGTAATGCAATGCATATCTAAACCTACTCCAACATGTAATTGTCAGAGGAATAAGATTGTGTGTTTCAACTGCAACAAATTCAAACATATTACTAAATTTTGCAGAAACAAAAAGGGAAAAGAGAATTCATAAGTAGGTAAAGGAAGAACATAGCAAAAGATGGACAAAGGCAAGCAAAAGGTAGATCTGGTGGAAACACAGAAGGAGATGAACAAGATATGGATTAAAAAGGATGATTCCAAGTCAAAGGAAGGATCCGCACCAGCATCCAGTGCTGATACCTCCTCTAGAAACTGAGCTAGAAGCTCTGGCTTAGGGGGAGCTACATTGAAAATCTAATTTCCCATGCCAGTAAGTGGGTGCCTGAATCTGACATGATTAGAGAAGATAGAATGGCCTATTGCATATCATCTAGAAGCAAATTCTGGAAGAAAAGAAGCTAATACGATTGATTGCGGAGTAATTGAAGATTGACTATATTCAGAAATAGTGTAATCAAATGATTTAGGACAAAGCATTTATTACAATGGTGAATTAGGTTTTGTGGAGCATAAAAGGTCATTCATTCAACATTTTAATCACTTTGCATTTTAAGAGAACAAGGAGAAGAGTGCCTGAGTTGAGATCTCAAAGATTAGGGGTGCAAAAAGTGAATTCAACAACTAACCCTAATCCCGTGGAGAAAAAAGGTATTTTTTCTACGAAGCTTTGAACTTGTGATCTTTTTGATATGGCTACTCCGTTGGTTGTTGACATCATCGAAAGGCCCTGACCTAAATTCAAAAAGCATCCACACAAATCTGTAGAGGTCAATCCATTAGGTGCCCTTTCTGATGTTCCACATGGTGTGTTGTACATAGAAGATATTAGGGCTTACATTCATGCTAGCATAGATGATTTTGGGAATTCAAAGTTATTAGATTTGTTTAAGAATCACGTGAGGGATGAGACTTATGATCTTAAACCTGAGTATAAGGCACTGGAAGACAAACATTTTATTCAGATTATAGGGTTCCCATCCTTCGATGAGGATGAGTGGGTCTGGTATGTATTGAGTTTGATGCATGCTAAATTTATGTGGTTGATGAAACCCTTTAAGATCACTAAGTATGCCATCAAGGCCATAACAGGATTAAACTCATTCGGTGGATTGCTGATGCTAAAATCAGTGAAGAATCAGACTATAACTGAAGCTACTGACTCAAAGTTTGATAAAAGGGAAATGACAATAAATGATATAACTAATTCGGATGGCAAATTTGCATCTATGGTGATTGGGTATAAGATATATCACTCCAGCAGGGAAAACTCAGTGTCTGGTACAACCATTATGCTTCTTATTAGATGGTAAAATAAAATGTTGACTATGATTTGTGTGAGCTGCTACAAAACCAACTAATGGAGAATCTGAACAAGATCAAGAAGGATAATAATCTGAATGAGTTGCCTAGGATGAAAAGCCTGTATTGGACTAGTGACAAGCCTATTGCCTTACAAATAAGAGAGCACTTGCACAATATTGGTGACTCCAATGCCCAAAGGACTACTCTTTGGGGATATTTCAATAATTTTTAGAATATTATGCAATCAAGGGAAAGAATCCCTAAGTCTATGGTGGAAAAGTACAAGGATACAATTTGTTTCATGGTGGAAACAGATCAATGCTTGTTGGAAGCAATTGAACCAAGGACTATATGGATCATGCCAATGGGGTATGAAGTTGATGAACAAATAATGGAAATGTATGCTCAACACCTTCTAATCAAACCAAAAGATACCTCAGTTGAGAGATTTGGTACATATGGTGAACTTAATTTGAAACTACATGTTGAGCTCTGGAGACCTGAAACTAAGAAAAAGGTCCAAAGGCAAGTTGAAATGTATGCAAAAAGTATTGGAATAACCAAAGAAGCTGTGAGAGAAGCTAGGAAGAGAGCATAGCAAGTTGAAGAAGAAAAGTTAGACAATGAACCCTATGCTCTGGATGCCTCCCCTAGCCAACAAAGAAGAACAAGAAGTTCTACTACTACCTCTGGTCACTCAAAGTCTGCTAGTATAGAGAAACCAAAAGATAAACCATCTCATAAAGAAGGAAAGAGAAAGAAGACAAAAGCCTCCAAAATGTACATGAGCCTAAAGATGATGAGGAGATAGAATCAGATGAAGTAGTAAATGAAATAAAGTCAAAGAAAGCGGAAGCATCAAGGGTTGCCAAAGACAAGCCCTCCAGAAGTGTAAAGGTGAGCAAAAGACAAAAGACTGGGACTCATGTTAAAAAATCCACCTTGTCAGTTGAAGATATTGTGAATGCAGTAACTGTTCATGGGAATTTGAAGCCCATAACAAAATATTATGACAACCTCAATGATGCCAACAAGAAAATTTTGGAGGATGCTACTATTAAGTACTTGAACACATTCAATAGAGTACTTGTGCAAATTTTGTCAGAAATCCCTAAGAGTCTAAGTGATATTTTGGAGATGAGAAAAGAAGTTGCTAAAGCAAAGGATTTGGAGCTAAGAGAACATGTGTTGTCTAGTTTGTGTCTAGTAATCTATAGGAAGGAAACAAATAAATTTTTCAAAGAAGTTAAAAGATGAATTCAGAAGCAAAATTAGGATGAATAAACTAATGCTTGGAGACATTGATGAAGTGGTCAAAGAAACAGAACAAATTCTGAAGAAAGCCCTAGACAAAAATAAGTTTTATGTGGTCACTAAAGAACCTGTTGATGCTGATAATACATCCATTCCGAATGATGAAGAGTTGAAGAAAAATGAGCAATAAGCTAAGGTAGATGATTTCTCTGTCTCGGAAGAGGAAATATTGAATAAAGGAGATGAAGAGATGGTGATGGAAGATAATGTTGATTGTGCAGAGGATACTCAAATTTGCTCCGGACCAATCTGGTGAAGAAAATGCAGAGATGAATATGGAAATAAATGCTCCTACTGAAGGTGATTCTGAGAAGAATAAAGAGCAGAAAGCAGAAGAAGTTAAGGACAAGGAAGATCAAAAAGAACAAGTAGCTAAGAGTTTTGAAGAACAAAAGCAAGATAATCCTAATGATGATACCGGCAAGGATCTGAATTGTGAATCTTAGGGGAAGAAAGATGGAACTGTATGCATGGCAAGAGACACTACAGATGCAATGAGGAAATTTCTTGAGAAAGATAAGCTTGAATTTGATGAACCGGATCTACTTCAAGGGTCTATCAATTTGGATACTCTTTCCCTTGTTCAAATGATGAATTTAGCATTTTTTGCACAAGCAAAGGTAAGAAAGGAAATCCTAAAATTTCACATTGAGGATAGTGAGTTGCTTGGTCTTGCTTCCGGCATCTTGGAAAAGATTATGCCAAATTTTCAGAAGGATTCATCTGATTCTCCTTCTGGTTAGTTGAAGAGCTTAATAAATTATGTAAGTACTCACTTTGAGTCTTTTGAAAAGTCGGCAGAAGTCAAAATCTAGAATGAATTTAATGATAAAAGATTTAGGGAACTGAAAGGAATGATTGACAATGAGAGAATTGTGTTGGATACTAGTGTAAAGAGTATTTAAAATTCCCTCACTAAAGGAGGAGATGTGTACAAATTTTGTATATCTTGGGCAAAAGTTGTAGAGGATATTGAGAAGAAAATAAAAGAGTCCGAGTAAAAATTGTCAAATGTATCTCAATCCTTTGATCCTTTGATAGTATTTGTGGCAAGTCAAGAATGTCAAGTAATTACCTTGATTAATGAAATAAATAAATTGGTGAAAGAAAAAGAAAACATTGTGGCAATGATGTGTGAACTCCGGGGACTGATTTCCCCTAAGTTAGAAACAATGTTCAATGCATTGACAGAAGCTCAAGCTGCTACTCTGACAAGTGATCCCACTGATCTATAGAAGGTAGAGCCACATGTATTTTTATTTAGTGGTCATATTTTAGTTTTGGATAGCATGAAGAAAAGTTGGGATAGTGAATTGGCACTATTGAAAAACATTTTTGGTGATGTGTTTAAGTTCATTTAGGCAAGACATAAGGATTGTTTGTATATATACACCCATGTACATAGAGTTTTTACATGAATTTTGGTATGCAAATCTCAGTCTTTTCCATTGATGTCAAAGGGGAAGTGGAAAGAAGTGAAAAATGAGGAATTCATCGAAGGGGAGCATTGGAAATCACAAGTGTACATAGTAAGGGGGAGTTGTTCTAACACTTAGTCATTTTTCACTAAGTGTTGCCATCAATGCCAAAGTGGGAGATTGTTGGTAAGAGACACTGCTAGGCATGTCAGGTGTTGTCATTGATGGCAATTGAATCTATATTACACATCCACATTGTATCATTTAATCATACTAAAAGTTAGGTTGTAGATTTGTCTAAGTCTAGATAGACAGGAACAGAGCATATGACAGGGTTCAGCATTTTGGTCTGCATTTCTCCATAGGTAATCATATTGTGCTGCAGATCTGAGGGAATGCTAAGGGATGTTAGGGCTACCTAGATCCAAAGTTTTAGCCTCTGGTGATGAAGGGATTGAAAGTTACACGCATCTAAGTATTAGGTTTTGGTTAGACAGTTCAGTCCAGTGAAGAACATGCCAACTTGGTGTTTGATCCTTGTGCAGATTAAGAGAAGTGGTTGGTTGAGTAATTTATGAGATCTAGTGGTATTGGATGACATTGTGGTGACTTGAACACATAAGTTCTAGTCTGCATTGATGTTTGTGCATGGATTCAACCGACAGAACAGTGATCTTGAAAAAGTTTCTAAGTTTTCTTGAGGCTGACTGTAGTTGATGAAATTTCATCTTGCAGATATATATGATCGATGGGTTCAAGTATTTTGAGGTATGGATAGGTGAATATGAGGAGATAGGTGTGAAGTGTGGCAGTATCAAGTGTGAAGCAAAGAGATCTAAGCTTTAGATCATGGCAGAACAGTGAAACAAGGCAGTAAGAGATTAAGTGTGTGAAGTCAGTATATTGAGCCTAATCGAAACTGTAATCTTGCATTGTTATACGTTATTCTTTAGTTCAAATATTTTAGTGAACTCTTTGTAATTGATCTTGTAGACAGTGAGCCTCCTTTGAGTAGTGAGCTCTGGGCAGTGCACCCGAAGGTATGTGCCTTCCTATTTGTAATACTTTTAACAGAGTATAAAATCTTGTGGGTTAACCCCCACCGTGGTTTTTCCCTTAACCGGGTTTCCACATAAAAATCCTGGTGTTATGTGTGTTGATTGTGTTTCTGCTAATGTGTTGTTGATTCATGTTTTTATGGTTATATCATTAATCTATTAATAAGTGGTAAAGAAGATTAAATGTAGTAAAAGATAAAGTTTTGTGACAACTGATTCACCCCCCCTCTCAGTTGTCTACCCTAATTTCAACATCAAGGAGTCTCTTAGAAAGTGGACAGGAGTTGTGTAAAATGGTGCCTATTGAAATAGTCATATGTCAAGCTAAATTTTGATGGAGCTTGTCATGGTAATTTGGGGCCTTTAGGTATGGGATGTATAATCAGAGACTATGCAGGGAAGCTCCTAGTGGCCAAATCTACTACATTTCCTAATGGAACTAATAACGTGGCAAAAGATTCAACACATGTACATGGTCTCCAACTAGCATTAGAACATGGATTTATGATTGTTTGGATTGAGGGTGACTCCCTAAATATTATTAGGGCAGCTTAGACCAAAAACTTGGAGAATTGGCAAATAGAGTATATTCTTTGCCAAGTTTGGGAGTTAATTGAGAAGCTGGACTCCTTCCAGATCTCTCACTACTACAAAGAGGGTAATAAGGTAGTAGACTTCTTGGCCAATGGTGCAATTGATCAAATGCAAAAGGAGGTTTTTATCAATCGATTCCAGGGAAATATCTCTCCAAAATTGTTATCTTTTATCAATAATGATAGAGATATGATGGATGCTTAGAGGATGTTTCTCCCAGTATGTTGGGGTGCTAGATCTTTATGTGTAGAGAATGCTTTTGTTTTTGTTTGTTTTAGTGAATGTGCCAATGCTCCTGGGGTTTTATTCAGGAGTCTTATATGTGAACTAAAGTTCTTCATGTATTTGGTTGCTTCCATACATGGGTGCGGTGATTCTTAGGTTCTAGTTCAGATTGGGGCTGGATTTCTGTGAGGTATGTATAGTTTTACTTCACCTTTGGTTGTTTCGACGAGCTTTGGGTTTCAAGATGACTAGATAGGTGATGCTGAGGTGGAGTTGGATGAGTCTTTTCCATAGGGTCGAGAAAGGATTGGTTAGGAGGATGAAGCCGTGTACAAGAAAAACAAGCTAATACGATAAAGATCTTGCCATTTATGACATATCTTATAGACATGGGCGATTCTAACATCCAATAAGAATGTCGAATCCTTTGGACCGTTGTACTACCCAATTTTAATTTTTATAACCTAGAGGTGTTGAAGTAAGGATGGTTTAAATATGGATATTGTGGCATGAAAATACTAGTTTTAAGACTAGTAGGAGGCTGTCGCTAGGTACTCACCACATCAGATGAACAACTGGTATGCTGGCAAGGTGGTGCACAAGAAATATTTATTAGTGAAGGACTGCTAGTTGAACATGATAGATAAAGTAGAAGGAGGTAAATCTTTCCTTTGTTGGCATATCTTTAAGGATCATGTAACCACACAGTCCATTAATGGCCATGAAATCTTCAAGAACGTTTGTATGAAGTAGTTGATGGATTGTTTTTTGAGCTGCCTTTTGCTAGCTAGTTGTTGGCGACCATAGACCAGATATGTCATCATTCTCCCAGATCCCAAGGTTACCTGGAGGATCTTCAATTGACAACCTCCATTGTATGAACTAAAAATAGATGATATCATCCTACAGATACTTCAATGCCGATGTTAGGTGCATTTAAGTCAGTCTCCACAAACAACGCCACGGTGTATCCTTGGTTCAAGGGCACACACTTAAGTGCATGTACATTAATGTGAAACCACTCCTTAAGGGCCTATATAGTATAGCTCGATATGAGATCAACTCATTCAAGTTGTTTCTGGTTATTGTTTACTCATAGTATTCAGCTCTCTTTCCATGGTGCCTCTTTAGCCCTGTTGTTGTATGCAATGGATCTTTGGACTCCAAACCTTCATGTGTTCCTTCCTTAGGTGGATGGTGAGCTAGTTTACCAGGATGCCATGAACACTATTTTCTTGAGACAAATTTTTGAAGTGAAGTGCAATAGTGTGGAGTTTGCAATTCGTTGTGTGCTTAGATATTATCTCTTTCATCCTGGTGATAGGAAGATTAAGGGATCTGAGATCACTATCACTTTTATGTCCAATCTGTTTGACCTAACACAAGACTAGGAGTCTTCTTATATGATTAGGCGCAGGTTGATTCATGATTCCTTCTTTAGTGCAAACAAGTGGCAGGTAGTGCTGGTAGTGTATGACTACCAAAAGGGTGAGTGTCACGGGGTCAGCCTTCGAGTCTAGGAAACTCGCCTGACACCTCGGCGCGGCACCGCTAATTCCAACTCAAGAACTTCAGACTACGCCTTCTGTGTTACCTGCACTAGACACACACACAATCTAGCATACAACCAATACAAAGGTTAGCAAAAAAATAAACCAACTAGAAATGATGCAACCAATACCTATCCCATACTAAATACACATACAAAGCCAACACACAATAGGGAGAACGTGTTTTCTTCTTATTCACAATATACAGGGACTAACCCAATGATACAATAAGCTGGATAGAACCAGAACACAACTTAACCTTCCGAGTCGGGCACAATCGATAATGCTCGGCAACTACTCACAAGATTATAATGCAACAAATCCCCTCCCAGGCTTTGACAACCCGATTATCTAGAAACCCAATGTTTTGAGAGCACCACCTATAGGACTTTGCACTAGGACTCTAGCAAACAACACTAGGAGAGCCCACTGCCCCAATACATAACAGAAGCTCGCTTCACACACCTAGCACTAGCGGATCCCCAAATTTGAGAACACAAACTAGCACACCATCATCTTTATCTCTTCAAACAGACTTGACTTGCGTTTACTCAAATCATTGGTAGAAGAAAGCTCATAGATATAATCGCAAGATAGAAAGCTTAGAGAATGTCGATAAGGAAGTAAATGATTGTACTCCCTACATAGTAGTCATAAGTTTGAACGTGACACAACGGAAGGCTAAGCTCCCACGCCACAATCACTGCACAAAGCATCCTCAACAATTACCTCACACTCCGGGATGGAAGCTACCACACTATCCGGGGTGTGACTTGCTGTTGACACCTTGCTTGGCCTTTTGATAACTACGCAGTATTGTTAACTCCTATCACAACCTTGGTAGCTGGGATGCAGCAGGCCAAGGTGTGACAAACTCCCCCACTTGAATTAGGTGACGTCCTTGATGCCTTGAAGACCTGCTACACAAGTGTCTGAGGGGGTTCCCTCTTCAGGTTCAATCTTGAACCAAAGAACCACGGATCTTGTTCCTCACAAGGAACTCCACAATCATGTCTTTGTAGTTCCATAGGCTTTCTTCTCATTCCTAGCTAATTGTGTCATCTCTGACCCAACACACAAGACAAACTTGATGTCGTTGATTACCCAAACTAATTGTCTTTACCTCCAGTATCTGTTCCACCTGCAGATCCAGCTTATCCATCACATTCGCTGGTGGCCGATTAGGCTGGCTCCATTCTGGTTTAGCTTCATCGAGGATGAAAGGTTTCAGCTGACTTACATGAAAGACATCATGCACTTTTAGATGAGACAGTAACTTTATCCTGTAGGCAACCTTGCCCACCCAAGCCAATATGGTAAATGGCCCATCAAACCTATGGACCAAGGATCTTGCTGTACCAGAGGGAGACTTGAAAATCTTAGGCTCCATCTTCAGCATTACCTTGTGTCTGACTTCAAACTCTGCAGGTTGTCGAGACTGATCCACATACTTCTTCATGCATTCGCCAGCCTTCAACAAATGTAGCCTAGTAAGATCTACTCACTCTTGCCAATCCTTTAGGTACTATGTGGCTGTTGGACATTGTCCAAAGTATCTGGTAATCACTGTGTGAGGAAGCAAAGGTTGCTGACCTGTTGCCAACTCAAATGGTGAGTACAAACTTGGGCCACTCTTCTGGAAGTTGTAAGAGAACTGAGCAATGTCCAGGAGCTCTGGCCAATTCTTCTGGTCACCGTGCACATAGTGCCTTAGATAAACCTCTAGAATAGCGTTGATGTGCTTTGTCTACCCATCCGTTTCTGGATGAAACCTGCTTGACATTAGCAGCTTCATTCCCACCAATCTGAACAACTCCTGCCAGAACTTACTTGTAAACTTGACATCGCGATCTGATATGATGCTCAACGATATGCCCCAGTACTTCACCACATTTCAAAAGAACAACTCTGTAACATCTTCTGCAGTTGATGTAAGTTTGCATGCGGTGAAAGTGGCATACTTTGAAAATCTATCCACCACTACCATGATGGATGTGAAACCCTGTACATTCGGCAATCCTACAATGAAATCCATGCTCATGCTTGCCCAAGGTCTCTCTGGAACGGGCAGTAGCTGGAGAAGTCCTCTCGGCAACCGTTGCTTAGATTTGTCCTATTGACAAATTAGACAGGAGTGAACAAACTCGTTCACGTCGTCCTGCATCTTTGGCCAATAGAACCCATGCTCTGAAAGAGCCAATGTACATTTCTGTCAGGGGTGTCCTACCCAAATGGAATCATGACATTCCTTGATCAAATCTTTACGCAGACACGCCCACTTCGGGACATAAACTCGACTCTGACCGAACCACATCACTCCATCTGAAATGCTGAACTTGTTTGGCTACCCCAATTGAGTCTGTTTCTCTACGGTCTCAAACAATGTTGCAGCTTGAGGATCTAAGCTTAAGTCATCTTTGATCTTCTTTGCCAGCTCATCCGTCAGCTCTACCCAGGTCTCACCATGAGTAGAAATAGGACTTGCTGTAGCTGTTGCAAGGACTGCCAACTGCTATTTCTGGCTGGAAGCATTAGCCACCACATTTTGTTTCCCTGCGGTGTGCACTATCTCCACATCAAACTCTGCCAAAAACTCCTGCCATCTTGCCTGTTTTGGCATTAGCTTATTCTGAGTCAAGAAGAACGAGTTGGATACATTGTCTATTTTAACAACAAAGTGAGCACCCAACAAATAGTGCCTCCATCGCTGCAGACAATCCACCACTGCTATCATTTCTTTCTCATGGACTGGATATCTCCTTTCTACGTCCTTGAGTTTCCTTGATTCAAAAGCCACTGGATGCTTGTCTTGAATGAGCACCCCGCCAATAGCAAAATCAGATGCATCTGTATGCATCTCAAAAGGCTTGCTGAAATCTACTAAAGCCAGAACTAGGGAAGAAGTTAGTTTCTCCTTCAATAGGTCAAATGTCATCTAACACTGACTTGACCAATCCCATTTCACCTCCTTTTTCAGCAACTCTGTCATCGGACTTGCAAGTTTAGAGAATCGGCTGACGAACCTTCTGTAATAACTTGCCAATCCTATAAACTAACAAACTCCATGTATATCCCTGGGCGGCTCCCAGTCTCGAATTGCTTCGAGTTTCTTTGGGTCAGGCTTGATCTTGCCTTTCCTAACAATATGTCTGAGGAAATGAACTTCCTCCTGTGCAAACGAGCACTTCTCTTTCTTCACAAACAAACTGTGCTCTCGTAGAAGTCTGAACACATCTGCCAGATGCTACTTGTGCTCCTCCAGGTTCTTAGAATACACCAAGATGTCATTGAGGTAGACCACTACACACTTGTCTAGTAGCGGCTGAAACACATCGTTCATGAGCGTGCAAAATGTCGCTGGCGCATTGCACAACCCAAACGGCATGACTAAAAAGTCATACGCACCATATCTTGTCACTATGGCAGTCTTGTCTTCATCCCTTGGAGCGATCCGAACCTGATAGTAACCTGATCTCAGGTCCAACTTTGTGAAGATCTTTGCCCCTGATAGGCGATCGAAACAATCCTCAATGAGTGGAAGAGGATATTTGTTCTTGATGGTCAGCTTGTTCAAGGCCCTGAAATCACAACATAGCCTAAGTGACCCATCCGACTTTCGTTGAAATAATATTGGCGCCCCATACAGAGACCATGAGGGTCTAAGATAGCCAGAAGTAAGTAGTTCTTCTAGCTGCTTCTTGAGCTCGACCATTTCTAGGCCAGACAAGTGATACAACGCCCTTGCGGGCGGTCTCACGCCTAAGACCACCTCAATCCTATGGTCGATTGCTCGTCATGGGGGTAACTCTACTGGCAATTCTTTTGGCATGCGGTCCTGGTACTCTAGGAGAAGCTTCTCCACACTAGATGGGATAGGAGCCTTCTACTCCTCATCGTCATCCCAACCACCTACAAGTGCTGCTAGCATCATTGGTTCTTTGCTATTCTTTCTCGTAGCCTTGCGCATGCTCATTGTTGAGCAAACTTGGACTTTTCCCGTCTGTCTCCTCTGCACCATTTTCACCGTGCACAACTGTGCTGGATCCATGATGAACAAAGTGTCTAGATGTGGGAACAAGGCCACTTTTTCCTTTCTAATGAATTCTTGACCCAGCACTAAGTCAAAGTCATCCATGTTGATGATGGACATGTTCATTCTGCCATGCCACTGGCTGACCTGCACTTCTACATCTTGTGCAGACCCTGTGGTGTCCATAGTGGGTGAGTTCACAGATTTGAACTTACCTGCATCCTTAGTAGGCTTAATGCCCAACTCCTTTGCTCTACGAGTTGTTATATAGTTGTGGGTAGCACCTATATCTACAAGTGCAATAGTTCGCTGACCACTGACCACCACCTCTACATAATTCAGAGCATGCATGCTCCCACTACCACCATCTAATCTGGGCTCAACAATTGCATTGAGACCTTTGAGCATACAAATCTGCTACTCATCACCCAATTCTAGCAGCTCTACGGAATGGATAGCTGACACTCTAGATCGTTGAGGACAATCTTTGTTGTACTGAGCTCCACTACACGTCCAACATTTCAGAGTGAAAGGCTTTCCACTTGACTCTCCACTCTGGAACTTCTTTCCAACTGGCTTGGAAGTTGTTGTCGACTTCTAAGATTCATCTGACCTAACTATCTTTGTTTTGCTTCCAAAAAAACCACCCTACTTCCCAGAAGACTTCTTCTGACCCTTGTCAAACATCTTGCCTCTTGGCTGCTGATTTGGATCTCTGGGAGTATTCTTCACTCCCTCCTCTTTATAATCATAGAGGCGATCTGCTATGCCTATAGCATCAAACACAGTAGTAGGCTCATGTCGTCGTAACTCATTCTTTGCCCATGGTTGTAATCCATTCAGGAAGGTGAACAACTTCTCTGGATCTGCCATGTATTTAATCTCCAACGTAAGATTCTGAAAAGCTTTGATATAGTCTCTAATCTTTCCAGTCTACTTCAGCTGAACTATCTTCACCCTTGCCAACCATGTTGAGTTACCTGTCCTAAACTATTCTCCAAGGAACTTTTTCAATGCATCCCATGAGTCCACATTCTTCGTGGAACTCCCGCTAGTAATATCATCTGCCAAGGTCCTCCACCAGACCTTTGTAGTACCTATCAGGTTTCAGACAGCCATACGCACCTCCTGTGTGTCAGACAGACCTCCTACACTGCTTAAGTACTCACTCATGTCCCAGAAGAAGTTATCCAGGAGCTTGTCATCTCTTGCTCTGTCATAACACTCTAGTTCCTTGACTTTCACTTTCATCCCAGGAGCACCGGAATTGGAACCACCAGGTGTCTTTGCCAGACTAAGAACTGCTGTTCGGCACTTTGTTACTTCATCCTGTAACAATACCTGGGTTGCCCAGAACTCCTTGAGGCTTCGAGTAAGATTTGCTATCGTCGACTCCTGATCAACAAACTTGTCATCAATCTCACCAAATTTGGTGCCCACTGACTGCTCCATGTCCAAGAACTGGGCCTTGACTTGATCTGACAGTGTCGACAGGTCGTCATCTTTAGACTTACTCTGGTGTTGATCTCCATCAGTGCCTCCTTTCTCTTTCCTTCCCTGAACGGACTGATCGGGTGGATCTACTGATCCAGACATCCTAACCTAACCAGGCTAGACGTGACCTATGCTGCTAATGGTGAACAAAATAGTCAATGCAATGCAACTTACTAAAACAAAAACACGCAACCTAGAGACTCATACCTAGAGCTCTGATACCAACTGTCACGGGGTCAGCCTTCGAGTCTAGGAAACTCGCCTGACACCTCCGTGCGGTACCGCTAATTCCAACTCAAGAACTTCAGACTACGCCTTCTGTGTTACTTGCACTAGACACACACAATCTAGCATACAACCAATACAAAGGTTAGCGGAAGCATAAACCAACTAGCAATGATGCAACCAATACCTATCCCATACTAAATACACATACAAAGCCAACGCACAATAGGGAGAACGTGTTTTCTTCTTATTCACAATATACAGGGACTAACCCAATGATACAATAAGCTGGATAGAACTAGAACACAACTTAACCTTCCGAGTCGGGCACAACCGATAATGCTCGGTGACTACTCACAAGATTACAATGCAACAAATCCCCTCCCAGGCTATGACAACTCGACTATCTGGAAACCCAACATTTCGAGAGCACCACATATAGGACTTTGCACTAGGACTCCGACAAACAACACTGAGAGAGCCCATTGCCCCAATACGGAACAGAAGCTCGCTTCATACACCCAGCACTAGCGGATCCCCAAATCTGAGAACACGAACTAGCACACCATCATCTTTATCTCTTCAAATAGACTTGACTTGCGTTCACTCAAATCACTGGTAGAAGAAAGCTCGTAGATATAATCACAAGGAGAATATAGAAAGCTTAGAGAACATCGATAAGGAAGTAGATGATTGTACTCCCTACATAGTAGTCATAAGTCTGAACGCGGCACAATGGAATGCTGAGTTCCCATGCCACATTCACCGCACAAAGCATCCTCAACAATTACCTCACACTCTGGGATGGAAACTACCACACTATCCAGGGTGTGACTTGCTGTTGACACCTTGCTTGGCCTTCTGACAACTACGCAATATTGTTAACTCCTATCACAGCCTTGGTAGCTGGGATGCAGCACGCCAAGGTGTGATAGTGAGGCTCTGATTGGAGGGGTTTTTGATAGATGGATTTGCAGACATCACATCAGGATGCCTATGTCTACATAGGCTTACAAAGGGGCCTTAGGTTGGATTGTTTCGATGCATTCAATTGCCCGTTAAATGCACATAGATTTCAGTTACTAGATGGGCTTGTAGATAGGGCAAAGGAGAATTTCAATGCAATTAGGTTTCTACACCACAATACCCCTGATCTATCCCTAGCCCCCCTCATGTGTCAGGTACTCCCGCCTTTGCTATCCCTTTTTCACTTCCACCTCCTCAAGAGCATCATGACTCAAATTCTGAGTAGTTGTTATGTTCAGGGTGTTTTTGTTTTTGTTGTTTTGGTTAGTTATGCCACTCTCTATTCTATACGAGGATGTTTTTTTTTAATTATTATCGACCAAATGATACATTTTGGTTTTCTATGTAATTACATTTTATTAATATAGTATGGGTGTCTTATTAGCTTTAAAAAAACATCATGAGAAATATCATCCATGTAATTTTCAAAAACAAATTCTTCATGAGATAGTCAATAACTATCAAAACAAGGATGAGTATCATCGTAAACAAACACTTAATTTTAGAATTTCCAATAAAACCCAACTGATTAGAATGATTACCATTCTCACCATATGTGTCACAAGAAGGCCTAGATTTTGAGCTTAATAGCCTATAGATTCTTGTAATTTTATCCACATTAAACCCATGTCTTTAATCTTGTAGGCTTCATTTCTCTTAGTAGATGATATCTATCATTCCTAATGGCTCCAAAATATATTTTCACACAAACTAATTCTTCAAGTTAAACTAGCTCATTTATGTTTAGAACTTCACTAAATTTGAAAATAAAGCATCAATAGATTCATTTTAATATCTCTAAATACTAGATAGAAAATTCATGACCCTAGATTATGTAGAGTGGGAATTTGAGTAAGTAGAGCAAGCCTTTTATTATTGATGATATTAAAAGGGATAACAAGGGTCCCTACCCTTACAAAATCTAAAAGGCAAAGAAGAACAAATCCCAAGAAAGGAATCGACACAAATAACCTATACTAAAACAAAAGACAAATAACAACATAAACAATAGGAAACATGAGAACTGATTATAGACAATAAAATATAAATTCTGAGCAAAAACCCTACAACTTATATTAAATGCCACATCAAATAAAGATTGCAAGAGAAAGATAATGAATGGACTATTGAAACTCAATAAAATAAATGTTACCGAACTCGTTTAAATGTGGTTGCTCAAAGTATTCGCATAACTCTAGAATGAAATCCTCCAGGGAGAGGAATGAAAATGAGTTTGATTTTTATATAGTTTGGAGCAAAAATGGTTCGGGTGGTTAAACGAATTTTGGTTCAGTGAACGGTAAAGGGTAGGTAAAAGGTAGTTGGGTTTTTAATAGGTTTTGATTATTTTAATTTTGCAAATGAATTAGTTTTTAAGTTTGGATAAAATAATAAATTAAGTTTATTTAATTTATTATTTTTCAGGAGGTGTGAATTAAATATATAATAAATTATAATTAAATTATTATTTTTGGGAAATGTTAAAAGGGGGAGGATTTAATTAATTTAATTAATTGAATCTCATACAAAGGGTAAGGTAAGCAAATAATAATTTAAAAAAAAAAATATTATTATTTAGGGAAGATGATAATTTAAGGATCTAATCAGTTGGTCAAATTTTTAACATCTACATTTTGCCCCTCTTTGAGACGATGTTGTGAAGTAATGTCGTTTCAAAGAAGATTAAAACATAGGTTTTGGGTTTGGATTTTGGGTAGGCTAAGGCTCACATGGGGCTCATAAAAATGAAGTATTGATAAAAATGAAGGATTGGTAGATGATGCCCCCTCAAGAGGATATGTAGGGACGAAGGAACTGGATAGACTCTTGAAAAAGGAAATGAAGGGATGGAGATGGAGTTATGCTGATTAAACTTTGAGAAACTTGATGTTTGATATAGCACCTGACATTATGCACCATGGTCTAAAGACCAAGGTGACGATGTGTTAAACGCACCCAATGTAATACAACCTTGTCTAATGTATGAGGAAGTAAACTTAGAGCATTAAACTCCTAATGCACAAAAGATATGATATGACCTTAGATGCAAATGATAATGCAAAAAACTATTCCAACATACACAAGATATGAATATTAGCTGGAATGATATGGATGTGATTCAAATGCAAGATGAAATAATGACACACACAAGAAAGCAAGCAAGCAAACATGAATGATTCAAAAACAAACAAGGTATTGCCCCTGTCAAGCTAAAAACTAATGATCGATTGGATTGACTAATGCTGATAATGATTAATGATTGATTGATAGCATTGTTGATGCGAGAATGATTTATCCCGAGAACAATGGGAGGATTGTGTTGTTGATATGGGAATGATATATCCTAAGAACAACACTAGGATTGGGAACAATATATCCCATTGATGACGATGATGATGATGTGATTGATCGATTAGGTTCACAACAAGGCTAGGAACAAGACCATTGATGTGATTGGATAATTTGACTAGATTGATTAACTCAATTGGTATGAATTAAGGATACTTGCATTTGGATCATTGTTGTTGGGAATGATTTGATTGATTGTGTTGATGAAGGTGATGGATTGATTTGATGAATGAATTGATTTAAAGATTGGAGAATTGATTGGATTGGATTTGGATTGATTGATGTTTTGAGTTAGATTAACTTGATTGAATTGATTTGAAGAAATGATTTGATTCGTTTGATTTAATGATTGGAGAATTGATTGGAAGAAGTGATTGGATTGGATTTGGATTGATTGATTAGGATTTTTTATTGCTTGGGTTTTTGTTGGATGTGTTGTTGATATGGGAATGATATATCTTGAGAACAACACTAGGATTGGGAGAGATATATCCCATTGATGATGATGATAATGCAATCGATCAATCAGATTCACAACAAGGCTAGGAACAAGACCATTGATGTGATTGGATAATTTAATTAGATTGATTGACTCAATTTGTATGAATTAAGGATAATTGCATTTGGATCATTGCTACTGGGAATTATTTGATTGATTGCGTTGATGGAGGTGATGGATTGATTTGATGAATGAATTGATTTAAAGATTGGAGAATTGATTGGAAGAAGTGATTGGATTGGATTTGGATTGATTAATGTTTTGAGTTGGATTAACTTAATTGAATTGATTTGAAGAAATGATTTGATTAGTTTGATTTGATGATTGGAGAATTGATTGGAAGAAGTGATTGGATTGGATTTGGATTGATTGATTGGGATTTTTTATTGCTTGGGTTTTTCTTGGATATTTGATTTTTTGTATTTTGGGAATATTTTGATTTTTTTTGGATTTTTAAATGTTTTGATTTTTTTTGTTTTTTCAAATGTTTTGATTTTTTTGGTTTTTTGACATGTTTTAGGAGGTTTAGCATTGGATTGTGCTTAGATAGACTTTAGATAGATACCAATGACAAAGGAAAACCAAACCAAAAGGCAAGGAGGATGATAGGATGCGGACGAGCAATAATGAATGGGATAGATAAAAGGATTAGATGATGGATAAGAGGACGGGGCGATATGATCAAAGTATTATTAGAAAGATTGGTAATGGGATAAATGCAGGATTAGACGGGTGGAGGATGTGATCTCCAAGGACTACATTGCATAGGAATAACCTACCCCCACTCTAGATATTATGCCTTAGGATTTAACGAGGTGATTCTAATTAGGATGTATGATAGGGATAATGCTTGGAAGGGATGAATGGACTTAGTAGTAGGTGGATGTATTGAAGATATTCTTAGAAATGTATGGATGAAATTTGGAGTATGACAAGAGGTGTCAAAAGCATTTTTCAACATTTTCCCCCTACCTTCTGTAATGTCAAAAAATGTCCCCTTGGGGGCTTTTCCCTCTTAAGGTTTAGCTCTCAGGTTTTTTGCATGCATTTATGACATCTTAGTTCATAAATTGGCACCCTGATGGAATGAGCCCTAGGTAACATGATAAATGGGACCTAGGAGGACCCCTTGAGCTATACCCTGTCCAAAATAGGGGGGAGGACTTGGGCGCTCGTGCCCTACTCCTGCCCTATTTTGGGGTAGCGCTAATTTCTAGGTGTCTATTTATGACCGTTAGTTGGGTCCTTTGCCGACATGGTAAGTTTGAATTACAAAAATCTTGGTGGGAGTGCTTGTAGTTGCATATAAAAGCATGTTTAGGAATTCATTTGTAAACTAGATGGAAATGGTGATGTTCAAGTGTTCTCAAGGTGATTCAAGGCTTTCATTATGTTGCAAGAGCAAACTTGTATGGGTTGTGTGTTTGTATTTGCAGATTTGAGCATCCATTTCATCATGAAATGAAGAGCATCTTCCTTCTATGATATCTTCACTACAAGGTGACATTATATTGTGTTTTCATTATCAATTCCTTTGGTTTTTGCCTTTGCCTCACAAGGGCACACATTCTTTATCTGACAACGGTGTTCAGAGACTTAAGTGTCCTCCAGGGCTTGACTAAGACAAGCCTCTAAACACCACAATCCCCTCCCAAAGTCTTGTGATTGTAGAATACAGGTGTCGCATTTGGGAAAAGTGAAGTTGCAGAAAGGATTGGAAGACATCAAGGATTCAGGATCTGAAGAGAAGTAGGACACCAAAGCATTTCTAGGACTTGGGCGCTCGCTCTAGTGTCCTTTGTGGCTAAATTTCTAGAAACAAGAGTTATAGTGTTGATCAATGTCGAAAGGAGGTCTGGATCCTGCAAAGAAACTGGTACCTTGGACTAGGGCATCCGCTCCTGTGTCCTCGACTATTCTACCTCGGAACCCTGAAAATATGTACTCTATGATTTTCTATTTTACTTCCATCTACAAGAGCTTTTTCCATTATTCATCAGTTTATTGCCATATTTGCATAATTAGGGTTTTAATGGTCAATTGAGCATAAGAGAAGATAAATTGGTGATTAATTTCCCTAATCCAAGCTTCCCTACATCTCACAGCAATCTAGGGTATGATAGTGAATTGCCACTCAACCCTAGATCCTTGAATGTAAAGTGGAAAGGAGGATTCAAAACATCAAAACACTAAAACATTAACAAATCCACTTTTCCGCTAAATATTTTGGTGAAACCATGTTTTTGGACTTAAATTGCAACTTTTTGAGTGCGTATCTTCAGATTTGGATTGATTTTATTCATTCATTTTATTGCAATGTGAAAAATTCAAAAAAATTAAAAAATTTGAAAAATTCAAAGAAATTGCATTGTTTGGCTTACTAAATTGCATCAATTCTTTCTAATTTTTCCTAATTCATGATTTTTGCATCAGATTTGATATAAACTATAGAAAAACACAAAATACAATCATTTGCATTACATTTTCATCATTAATTTGCTAGGCTTTTGTAGAAATTTTGACAATTTTGATTAAACCTGGTAATTCTAAAATCTAGGGTTAGTAGGCAAAATCTTCTTTCATATTTTTCTATTGATTTTAGAGGCTCATTCAAATTTTCATTTGGCTATGGTCTTGCATTTTAGTGTAAATTTGCATTTAGATTTAAAATATTTGCATTTTTGCATTGAAAATTTTAACAAAAACTAGCAATTTTCATGCATTTTTATTAGATTTGCATTGGCATTTTGCATATTAGAGCTTGAAAATCATTTTTAGATATGAGATTAATTCATTTCCATCATAAATCAGACTTCAAAACATTCACATAGCATTTTGTGTCAAGTTCTCAAACCTAGTGCTTCAAAAACAACGATTTTCACTAGATTTTCAATAGTTGTTACCAGGGTAATCATTTGCTTCCCCTCCTAAAAATCTTCACAACACCCTTTTAACAGGCTCTTGTATTGAAAATTTGGTGAAAAACTACACATTTTGACTATTTTTGCCCTAGGGTTTGACCTAGTTTGCACTCCAAACATGTTGTGATCAATTTTATGGATTGATGTGACTAATATCATTGATATTATTTTCTGCACCTCTTGAGATTCATTATAACACCTCCTTTGCTAGGTCTTGGAATTGAAAAACTGTGAAAATTGCATATTTTGCTATATTTTCACTAGGGTTTTACCTTAAGTGGCACTAAAAGTGTGTTGTGTTGGGTATTTTGGCACTAAGTAGCTATTATTACTGATATTATTTACTGTCCATCATCATTTTCCTCACAACACCCTTTGTTATGCTCTTTTGCATTGAGTTTTAGTGAAAAAAGTGCCTATTTTGACATATTTTCACTACATTTTGACTTGGCATTATCTTGGATTTGCATCAAGAGTGTGTTGAGAGTGATCATATTGTTGTTTTGGACTGATATCAAACATATAGCTTTCTACCACTGATCACAATCCTTACAACACCCTCCGTTTCATTCATTTGCATTGAAAAGAGTACAAAAAACTAAGCATTTTAGCCGTCAATCATATCCTTCTCCTAGGATTTGTTCTCTTAGTTTGTGCATTGTGTGTTGTATGCTTTTGTATAAGCTTTATGACATGCTGTCCTAAAAACAATATCCCTTTGAGAAGAAGTAAAAGGTTAATGGGATCTAGTGATCTTGAAAACGACATTCCTACCTCTAATAATCCTTTGAGCACCTTCTTTACAAAGGGAGAAACTCAAATTGTGCAAGATATTATACATCCTCCAACCACAATGGAAGAACAAATTTTTCATGATGTTGATAATACTATTGAGGCAATAGGATATGTATCTGATGAGCAAATAGAAAAATTGGATAGAGAGCTAGCTGAATTTCAATCATTTATGGAAAATGAGAGAATAGGTGAAGAAGCTGTCCCTACAATTCATAATATAAGAAAATTGATAAAAGAGGAACAAGATGGTGTAAATGCAATTCGTGGTCTAGCACATATCATACAAACCAATATCATGTTGGTGACTGAATGTGCACAAGCAATAAATAACACTTTATCACCATCTCATACTCAAGTATCCATACCTAGATACCAACTATGGGAATATCGACTATTACATCAACGATCTGAACAACTAATGCTAATGCCTGTAGTAATGCTACCATTGGTATTGGAGTATCTAATGCCACTAATTACAAAGCTGTGGGATTTGATTATCAAAATTTGGTTCCTAAAGGGACCTCCTCTATGCATAATTGTTCTCAACAACCTATCTATTCCACTCATTTCCAACCACCTATTACCTACTCACAACCATCTTCTACCTATCACTACATCCCACCACCGTTAACATATTCTCAACCTCCACCTATCGTATCTCAAGCTCATTCACCTCCTCACTTTGGTTCTAATTCCTCACAACAAACCGCATCTCCCAATGATGCCATCCTAAACCAACTTTTATAGGGCATGATTGCTTTGCAACAAAAGGTAACAAACTTAACAAATTCTTCGCAGCCTAGTCTACCAACATATCATGCCCGTAATCCCCTTTCCTATGCAATCTTGAGAACTCCTATGTTTGAGAGGTTTGAGACCCCCCGCTTTGAAAAATATGGTAGAAAAGGTGATCCTAAAATCCGTGTGGCAGCATTTATAGTTGTGTAGTGATTTTTATTTTGAAGAGGATTTGTTAGCAAAACTTTTCCTACGATCTCTCAAAGATACTGCTTTAGAATGGTTTTTCTCATTGCCTCAGAGTTCAATACACTCCTTTTTGCAGTTGATTGATCAATTTTTACAACATTTTCAAGAAAATATCAGACCCCAAGTCACGCTTATTGACTTGGTTCAATGCAAACAAGGTCCGAAAGAAAAGTTGACTGAATTCATTAGCTGGTATCAAGGACTTTATGCACAGATTCAGTATTAGATGAAAGATGAGGATGTTTAAAATATATTCATTACAAATCTACAACTTATTATTCGTGATAAGATCCTCTTGGTGAAGTATAACTCTTTTCAACATTTATGCACCGCCCTTCGTGATTATCAACTTTCATCTAGTCAGTATGAAAACCAAAACTCATTAGCTCAAGTTGGTCAATCCACGGGTGGATCATCGCAAAACAAATTTAAGAGGAATAATAATAATAGGAGTTTCATCAAGATTAATGGACCAAATATGAACAACTTTTCAAATGTTTCAGCTATCACCAATCTGAAGAAAGCATCATATCAACCAAGAAAGTTTACTCCGATAACTGAGTCTTATCATTCTATCATGAACCAGGCTGTGAGTAACAACATTCTGAAGCTTCCCCGATCAAGCCTGTTGATCCTAATAAACAAGGACCTTACTTTGATGCTAATGCCTTTTGTCATTATCATCAGACACAAGGACATGACACTGAATGATGTATGTGTCTTAAACATGAGATACAGGACATTATTGATTCAAATGTCATCTAGGTATCAGGTGGGAATGATAATGGAAATAAGTTGGTTGCTCCGCCAAATTAGAATTTACAAATCTTCACTAATCCTTTCCCTAAACATACTGAAAACAATATGGTGGAACATGGTTTAATGGAAGTAGATGATGATGATTACTTGGACTATGATAGTATCATGGGAATGATTGAAGTGAATAAGAAGCAAGTGGATAATCCACCTCATCCATGAAGAAACATAATTTATGCTGAGGTTCCTCCTCCGTTATCCTTATATGGATCGATAGATAACAAAAATGCATCACAAAAGCAAGAACAACAACCAATACAGATGAGTAAGATGGTACAGGATGATTCCTGTTACCATTCTAGAAAGATTCAACAACAAAAACTCGCTAAAAATTGGAAAAGTGCAAGATGACAATCAACAGTCAGAAATAATAGTGGTTCCCCCCCTCATAAGCAACAAAAAGTCTCATTCCAACAAGAATTTGAGAAACAAGCATCATATGATAACAAACAAGATTTTCATAAGAACCACTCAAATTTTGCATTAAACATGATCGAGTACCTCTCCAATAGGTTTGCGAGCTCCAAGATCTAATACGAAGACCCTATAGGTAAGTATCTCTAACCCTTTATTTCTCTCGTGATGTGCTTCCCCCATGATGTGTTATGTGTTGTTTAGGCCTCCTGGGATGACCCCTGATTCTCCCATAGGGTCCGGGATACCAGGAGATCGCCTCTATTGTGAACTTCTTCTATTTGTATCATCATTCTTCTATATTGCCTCTCTCTTTGATGTCATTGTTGAGTGTTGTGTCTTATGACATAGCGTCACATTTGGTGACACTGGGGGCACCCTCCTATATGGCTATCCCTAAGACACTTGTTTCTCCTCTCTTATTTATTGTTTCCCTTTAGTGTTTCCATCTAGCGGGTGGATGACAAAAAACATTTATACTGATGCGGACCTAGCATCCCTTTTGTGAGAAATAAAAAATTGGACTTAGTTCCTAATATGATGATGGGGTTGTATATCTTATCCGACACTTGGCTAGTGGAAGCACTCGTGCTTTCTGCGTAGTGAATATTAATGATGTTTCTATCACATTTACAAACCTTAACAATACTGCTACTCTATGCACCTTTGTTTGTCTTTGAATCTAGCCTTAGTAGTACTCAATTTGGAGAGCTTCATGATATAGCCCCACGATTATCCTTGAACTCTGAATTCATTGTATAACCTTGGCTCTTTGTGTGGTTAATCATATGCATTGATGTTGTTGTTTATCATGATCTTGTAGACACTAACATGTTTCTTGTAGGGATGTGTTTGTGGGACTATTTGGCGATTGTAAAGTACATGTCACCTCCAGGGGGCATGGGCTTTGCGAAAGTCGGTGTTCCCTTGTGTGTTTTATTCCTAGCTTCACGTGCTTGATATTGATAACTGATATCAACCACCGTAAGGTGGGGGCATATATAAGGTAAGCTATCTATTGTAGATGTTAGCAATGTGTTTGTCCTCAGGTGCAAAGACCCACGCGAAGAGTGCATCATGCAACCTGAGATTGTTTGCAATCAATCAAATCAATCATGTAAGCCCTCTGTGGAGGTGGGGATGGTGTATTTCTTAGAGCAGATTGCATTATCCTATCATTTTCAAAAGTCCTCTACGGAGGTGGGGAGCGATTATGTGACTAACTCAACCCTTAAGCGTGTCTTCGGTGATTGTTGTGGCAAAGCCCAATCATCGGTGTGTGCCTGTAATGTGCTTGAGATGGTGTTGGACCTAGAAATAAGTACACTCCATCACTTGTCTATCATGTTTTCTCCATGTCTTCAAGTTTGTGTGCTTTGGCGTGCTTGTTTTGTTTGGCTTGTTTGCTGCCCCATATGCAGAATAAAGATCAATTCATTAGGATTGTGCTTCCTACATTTTGGAAGCTTTTGCATGTCGTGCATGTGTGTTGCCCCATATATACAAAGACCTACGCGATGAGTGCATCATGTATTATGGGAGGTTTGTTTACTTTCCAGTACTTGTATCTACATTTCATATATATGAAAAAAAGAAAAGAAAAGATATCATTTTTGTCTTCCATGCATTAATGTGTCTTCTATGCATTTGACTGTCTTCTCCATGTTTTGTGTGCCTGTTAATGTTTTCTATGTGATTGGCGTGTCTTCTCCATGCTTGGTGTGTTTGCTGTGTTTGTGACCTTACTTTAATGCATGTATTGGCCTCGCGTTTATACATACATTAAAGTGGGGGCTAAATGTAACGTCAGAAAATGTCCCCTTGGAGACATTTCCCTCTTAAGGTTTAGCTCCCAGGTCTTTTGCATGCATTTAGGACATCTTAGTTCATAATTTTGCACCCTGATGGAATAAGCCCTAGGTAACATGACAAATGGGACCTAGGAGGACCCCTTGAGCTGTACCTTACCCAAAATAGGGGGGAGGACTTGGGCGCCCGCACCCTAGTCCTATCCTATTTTGGGGCAGCCCCAATTTCCAGGTGTTGATTTATGACCGTAATTTGGGTCCTTTACCAGCATAGTAAGTTTGAATTATGAAAATCTTGGTGAGAGTGCTTGTAGTTGCATATAAAAGCATGTTTTGGCATTCATATGTAAACTAGATGGCAATGGTGATGTTCAAGTGTTCTCAAGGTGATTCAAGGCTTTCATTGTGTTGCAAGAGCAGACTTGTGTGGTTTGTGTGTTTGTATTTACAGATTTGAGCATCCATTTCATCATGGAATGAAGATCATCTTCCTTCCATGATATCTTCACTACAAGGTGACATTATATTGTGTTTTCATTATCAATTCCTTTGGTTTTTGCCTTTGCCTCACAAGGGCACGCACTCTCTATCTGACAATGGTATTCAGAGACTTAATTGTCCTCTGGGTCTTGACTGAGGCAAGCCTCTAAACACCACAACCCTCTCCCAAAGTCTTGTGATTGCAGGTTACAGGTGTTGCATTTGGGAAAAATGAAGTTGCAAGAAGGATTGGAAGACATCAAGGATTCAGGATCTGAAGAGAAGCAGGACACCGAAGCATTTCCAGGACTTGGGCGCTCACTCTAGTGTCCTTTGCAGCTAAATTTCTAAAAATAGGAGTTACAGTGCTGATTAGTGTCGGAAGGAGGTTCAGATCCCGCAAAGAAACTGGTACTTTGGACTAGGGCGCCCGCTCCTATGTCCCCGACTGTTTTGCCTCAAAACCCCGAAAATAGGTACTCTGTGATTTCCTATTTTAGTTCTGTTTGCAAGAGCTTTTTCTATTATTTGTCAGTTTGTTTCCGTATTTGTATAATTACGGTTTTAATGGTCAATTGAGCATAAGAGAAGATAAATTGCTGATTAAATTCCCTAATCCAAGCTTCCCTACATTTCACAGCAATCTAGGCTATGATAGTGAATTGCCACTCAACCCTAGATCCTTGAATGTAAAGTGGAAAGGAGGATTCAAAACATCAAAACACTAAAACATTAACAAATCCACTTTTCCACTAAACAGCTTCATCAAGATCAAAAGGAGGAAGGGAAGATGGATGCTCCTATGAGGAAGGTATGATAGATATAATAGCTAAGAATGGCAAGATTGGATGGAAAATGATAGGATAGGATATGAGATGGGTAATATAGGATAGATGTGACAACATGCCACCAAGTGTAAAACACATAGATAATCATCTACACATGATGCATGTTTTCCATGTTTTCATCATGGTACTTATCCAAGGTACCTGTTTACTAGGTTTTCACCATTGGATGAAGAATTTATCTTTACTTTTTTTTATTTTTTTTACTTTGGTAGGGGATAGTTGGAGGGAATAGCTAAGGACTCAAGATTTTGTTTCTATAGCAATGTGATAGTCTTATTAGAGAAGGATGTCATCACACATGGACTATGTCAAATATCATTATGCTCATAGATGTTGGTAGAGGATTGCATGAGAGAGATAGATTTAGTGGATAATGGATTTTGATGTGGATTATGAGAGGTTCATGCAAGGATGGATAGGGGATAGGAGATTATGATGTGGACGATGATGGAAGGATAGTGGATTAGGATGGAGTTAAAGAGATAAATAGGGCTTATAGAAAAACATGGACCATAGGATTATGATGGAAGAAATAAGTAGGATAGTAGATGGGAGATGGGGAGATGGAGGTATGTGGGAATGTTCTGGAGTCGAAGGGAATCAATACCAATGGTTGGACACACCTAATTGAATTTTGAAGCTTTTTATTAGAAGGGGGATTAGGGAGTAATGGAGATGTTCTCTTAGGGGATTGCTTATTTAGGTCTTTAGGGACCCAAATGGACTTATGAGTTTTAGGACTTTGTGATGGGGAGAAGGATGTTTGGGATTTTAGAGTTGTGGATGCTCCAATTGAATTAGGTGCTTTTTGCTTGGGGACCCAAATCATTTTGGTTTTGAAATTATCTTTTTGAGATGTGGACTTGGGTAGCCTTTTTGAGTTATGATTTTTCTTGGATTCTTTTCCTTAGTGCCATGTGACATGAGGATTATTAGGATGTTTTTCTTTATGGGTGGAGGCATCCAAATTTTTATTTGTGAATCCCATGGGGGTGTTTATGATAGCTTCATGTTTAATCAATGTGTGCATCTATTGATCATGATTAGGAATTGTAGGGGATTTATAGGAATGGGATGTAGGATGGATTTGTGGTTAAAGTGATAAGGGGATTGGATGATAGGGATATTAGGAGTTGGAAGCAATGTAGGTAGAGTGGATGGAGGGATGTTAGGAGTTGGAAGAAGGGGAGGTAAAGTGGATGGAGGTAGATGAATGGTCACATGCTTTTTGGGTTTATAGGATGATGGAGGAGGGATGACAACATATGTTTTATGGGTGCAATGAGGTACACCTTGCTTGGGATTGGATGAAGTTGATTTAGGAGGTGGAGGTGTGGTACCAACATCTTTGGATTGAATTCCTTGAGATATATAACCAATACCATACGGTTTTGGAGAGACTTTGACATAGATGGGTTCCAAGTTACCTTTCTCATGAAGGCCTAAGCCTTTACCTTGATAATTCATTTTTTGGAACATACAATGTGCAATAGGATGCTTATGTTTTAGGATACAAGACACGAGTTCCTTATTAGATGAAGAAGGTGAGGTGGAAGATATAGGTTTCTACTCTCCTAGGGAATAACATTCATGAATGAAAGTAGCTAGACTATGTGAATAAGTTGATAGATTTGAAATGGGATCACTATGAGATGGTGAAGGAACAATAGGATTTTGATCATGCTCATTATTCCTATTAAGATCCAATGTATTTGTTTGATCATCTATGTGCTTGTGGGGACCATGCATCTCATCAAGGGAACTAGATGTTGTGGGATGATGGATAGGACTAGGTGGAGAATGGATAGGAGTGGTGGAGGTTTCTTGGGCATAGATATTATTGGGATCATGAGTGGAAGGAGTGGCAGGCTCTTGATCCTGGAATGTATAAAGTTGAGTTAGAGGATCATCGTGATTTTCTTGATCATAGATAAGATCTTGATCGTATATGGGAGCTTGATCATAAATAGGATTGAGCATTCTATGGATGGGATCATTTTGTTCATGGATAGGCTCATCATCATAGATAACGTCTTCATCATAAAGAAGGTATATGTTGTGGATGGGTTGAATGGAAGGGCTTTGATCTTGATTTGGTAAGGAGCAAGGTTGATCATGCTTTGGAGTTGACTCTTGACATATCTCTTGAATTTTAATAGAAGTGGAACTCGAAGACTCTTGGATAGGCTCAATGTATGATGTGGAATGAGTTGTGCTTATGGTAGGTGGATCTTCAAGAACATTTGAATATTCTTGAATAGTTTTTGGACTACAAGATGGGGTTGGAGAAATAGGCATGACATAAGGTTCTTGGATAGTTTCAAGGATAGGGATTTGATGGCATGAGGGTGGTGGTTGATTCCTTGCTAGTATCCAATGGATCACATCCTTCATTAGTCAATGGGTGGATAGACAATATAACAGATGGAGAATAATTGTAGATGGTGTAGGCTTATGTGTAAGATTATGATTTCTTGTGCTAGATGGGGATGAAATTGGATGAGTGGATTTGGATTTCTCTATAGCTTTTCTTTTGCTTTTAAATTTTGCAAAGAATCTTTGGAGAAAGGATTTGTTGATTAATGGATTAGAGCTTGGAATGTTTGATGGTGGTGTTGGTCTACGACTAATAGGCTTTGGGATATGCATTCTATTGGATGGTGATGGAGGTTCCATATGGATGAATGGATGAGGGCAGCTAGTAAATGTATTGGTGTATGATTTCAACCTTGAGGTGGTATTTCCCTTGTCAAGAGTATCATTAAGATGACCCAAGGATTCTACAAAGTTCTCATCATCACTAGGATCTACAAAGTTCTCATCATCACTAGGAACATATTTTGGGTCACTTCGAAGTATGTATGGTTTTGGATTTGGCCTAGATTTGTTGATGATTACAACCATTTTGACAAATTAGGATTGGACTAGGTTCAAGGATGTGAATATGAGTGAGAGGACACCGACTAAATTTCAAGTGGGTTAATGATAACTCTAAATTAGATCAAGGTAACTCTAGGTCTGATAATGATTATGTAGGCAATGATTACTTGTGCTATGATGGATAGACATGAGGATAATGATCAAGAGATGGTATGATAAAGTAGGAGATGATACAATCCAAGCTGGTTACCAGGTATCCTAGGATACTGATATGTTTCACAACTCAAGTATGATAGACCTCAATTGGTAAAAGCAATATGATAGCCAAATGTTTTGATTGAAGACCAAAGAGAGCAACTTAAGTGCAAGCTAAAAGTTTGGTTTGAATGGTGATCAATATGTAAGTGTGTATGACTAACTTGGATGTTTTTTGGATATTGAATGACTCAAGACTGAAACCCTAGAAAATTAGAATTGAAGAATGATGCGCAAAAGACTGGATATGACTATGTTTTCACTTCTATGTTTAGGAACAATGGACTAGTGTAGAGGGATAGTTTTGCAGTTGTTTGACTTTTTGAACAAGGTTGAAATGTTATAGGTTCTAGATGTGATGTTTGATTGAGATTTGTTTCGAACACCCACACAAAACACAAGAAGACATAATGTTTTTGAGTTTGATCTTGATGTGAAATGAAAAACACTTTGAAAACACTTTGCACAACCTATGCTAGGAAGAGATACTACCTATTATATCCCCACTTGGATTTCTCTAGCCACTTAAAGAAGGTGGACAGCTAGAGACTTGGTGGTACCAGCTCCCCCTTACACAACACACACTTCTCAGGCACACCAAGTCTCAATGCCCCAAAGAGGAATTTTTGCCTCTACACTTGAATAGTGAAAACATTGGGAGACTTTAGAACGATTGTTCCTGTGCTAGCAAGTAAAAAGGATTTTGGCCACTAAACAATTAGTTCAAGGTGGCCATATGTGCGGCAATTCACTCTAGTTAGGAGGCCTCCTAGACTATAGAAGTTACGCTCTATAGGTTTTTACGGACCACAAGGGTACTGAGGGAGACATTCGTCAGTATGACACATTAGCACCTGTTGCTTATGACTTTTGTCACAAACACATTTTTTATATAGCGGTTTGAAAGAGCTTGGCTTTATCTTGTTACTGCTTGGGTTGTTCCCTCTCACAATGTAGGGCCATGTGTAGGCCCACTCAAACTTTCCCTAGGGATATGATTGTGATTGGATCTTATTACCAATATCATGTAGATGACTTAGACAATTGTTAGTCAATTTATTTTTATCGATTATATTTTGTTATGGAATCAATATCTAGATTATAGGAATACATAACCATTGGAAAATATTCACCTTTGTAGAACATACCATTTATGTGAAGTCTAGGTCCTCTTTTGGTAACCACCCACTTTTTCTTCTACTCCAATTGATACATCTTTAGCATAGATTCTTATAGATTAATGCCCTTAGCCTCTACTCTTGCCTATATCACATGTTGGAATAAATGTTCTTATTTATAACACCCAATCCTTGCATGTTCAATGTTATTCTATGTTTATCCTATGGATTGAAATGTCATTTCTATCAAGTGTTTGGAACTAATTATAAATCAACTCCTCGTCCATATTCCATTTCGTCTGGCTCTTAGAGCATTGATGAATTTAGTTAAGGACGGGTGTTGTTAGTTATGCTCTCTCTTATGAAGATAAGGAATTTTAGTCCATTGATGAATTACTTATAAAGCACATTTCTTTATATGTATGCATTATCTATGATATGTACTATGATAGTAGTTTAGGGAAAAGTCATAGTGGTAATCACGCATCTCGACTACCACAAAAAAAATGGATGTGAGACATTCTATATCAACACTTGTTAGATCATGGGCTTTGATATACTCTTTCGATGCATGATGGTTATCTAAACATAGATGTGGCTAGATTAAACATTGATATGATCTAATGTTTTATGTTGATATCTTGTATAGAGATTTAGTTCATGATGGGATGCTATAATTTCAGTATTATGTGAGAATTTTAATTTGACCTTATGAAATGTTTGCTCAACTATTAAATATAATATTGTTACTTCTATAATATAGACTTGTTATGGATATACAATACATATATTGATGTTATTTATTAATGCTTTGACTATGATATTCATGATAACCACTGACATGGGAATGAGTGTGTAGGTATGTACTAGCTAGTGGAAATGGGGAAAATACAAGGGCGATCCTATTGTGTGAAACCAGTTAGCCAACCGAGCCTATTTGGAAAGGCTTGGGTCCATTATATGGTTGTGTATGTGGAAGTGTGTCTTGTCCCTGTGTTATATGATGCATGCCAAATATGTGTTGTAGCTATGAAATATGTGTTGTAATGGTGTGTCATGTCATGCATTGTGTTGTGTGTCAACATCTTGTGTAAAGAGAGGGCTAAGTAATTGTTATTATTAAAAAGAATAATACCTCTTATATATATATATATATATATATATATATATATATATATATATATATATATATATATATATATATATATATAACAATAAAGCCTAAGTTCATTAGTTTTGGTGGGACCCCTGTTAAAACACAATTAGTTTAAAAACAAGATTTTTTTTCACCACCTAATTTTGGGCCCTTTTTGGGTGACAAATTAAATAATCAAAAGTAAAGAATATGTTTGAGTTGACACATGCTGCTCATAGAATGACACATGTATTCACCTTGCAAACTCAAGCTGTGGAGGGGACAGATGGAGAAGAGGATGAAGAAAATATGAGAGGACTGTAATAATTATCCAGGGGGCTGAAATTTTTTCAGTGGATGCAACTTTTGAATGTTCCTTGACTGTGAAAAAAAAATATATTGAATTGCTGAAATTTTCTATATTACATTGACTGTGAAATATTCATCTTCTAGGCTGCTGGGAAAGAGAAAATTTGAGAAAGGATGGATGGTTATTATGGACCTAAAGCTATCCTCCTTAAGTGTTGTGCAAGTGTCCAGGTAGGTACCAACCCTTAATACAATGAAATAAATAAATAAAATAGTGATATGAGAATTTGAGTCTAATCAATACAATAAAATAAAGAGATAATACGATATTATGAAAATTGTAGGCCTTAGTGTCTGTTATTGTTCATATTTTGTGTTGGAAAAAAATGAAATTAATTGTGGTCTGTAATGAGTATAGTGTTATGAGATGAATCCCCTTTTTGCAAGGGTTTTCCTCAGGGATTCCTTATGTGAAAACTTGAAAACTTGATGGATAAGCCTCCTCGTGTTGTGTAAGCTTTGTTGATGTCTTGTACAAATTGTTGTGTGTATATCTGTATTGTCTATGTTGTAAAAGAATTGGAGGGTTGATGCCCTTTGTTGTATCCTAAGTTGTAAAATGTGTTAGCTACTTCTGGTTCCCCTGTGTTTTCCCCTAGCTCAGAGGTGGACAGTTCCTATCCTAGGTTGGGAGGTGAGCAGCATCCCTCTGGCTATACAACATTCTTGTTGTTCTTGATGTAGGGCCTTGCAGGTTGTAGAAGAGAAACAAATCTAGCAGTTAAAATTTTAAGGAGACGTAGGGTCATCAAGGAGGAATAAGTTAGATAAAACATTAGACAGAAGAAGATTCCAACGTATGTATATATTTATGGTTAAGGAGAGAGCTTAAAATAACTTTATAGGCCTCTGTTTCTAAACCTGAATGTTGTATCTATTATTTAGACACTTAGTTATTTTTTATTATTTATGTCATCTGCTCTAAATTTGAGATGCTCTTATAATTGTATAGATACTAAACAATTAGTTCTGCCTGAAGGATCCAATTGTTAGAGATTATGCATCAAGCATTGATGCTGTAAAAAAAATGCACAATGATGTAATAATACTACTTATCCTGTTAGTTAGAAAGAATATAGGTATTACTCTTCAACGTGGTTTCTATTATGATCCACAGGAAATATACCTAATGTTCTCTTCTTTTTGTTTCAAAATATATAATGGATGTTTCTAAGATTGAATTACCTGTACCTAGCTGCAACAATGTATTCATTTATGTGTGAATCTTTTTACATACATTAAGAAGAAATAGATAGAAATGTGTGCAAAAGAATGAATTTGGAGGGTGTAAGATTTTCCTTTCTTTGAACAGCAATAAAATCAATTACGCTTGCGGTATAGTCTCTCATAACACTTCAAGGTTAGAATAGTGTGTTAGTAAGACAAAATGAAACAACAGTATCTCATTTTGAGAATAAGCCTCCAAGAGGCACAAATCTCCATTTGGGGTTTTCTTTTAAGAACAAATTTCAAATAATACATTCCTCTTATAGTGAAACAAAATCCTCAAACCCTGACCTCGGTCAAATTTGTGCTTAACAGAGAATAGATCTTAGAAGGGTATGGCTCAAAGCTAAGTCAAATATTATGAGTAGAAAACCTAAAACAAAGAAGGTTAAATGTTAGAAAAGAAAAAAAAAAAAAATAGAGACAGAGGCAAACCCAGAGATCCTAGGTGCCAGGGGACACCTTAGGAGAATGCCTTAGGCATATGTTGTCTCTGTGAAAACTAGTGCTTCATAGATCTCAAAGCACGGCCCTTGCTGGCTGCTATCGGTGAAGACATGAAGTTTCACTCACAGATTTGCCTCTAAAGCATAGTAGGCGTTAGCTAGGAAGTAAATAATAAGATTGGAAGCTTAGAAAACAATTTCACCTGCACCCAAATGCCTCCTTTCAACTTTTCCTTAGATGGAAACCCCTAAGAGGCAGACACAATAGCTCCCAAGTGCGACAGCAATGGAGGCAACACATTCCTTCGGGTGCTTCTTTTGTCTCAAGATGAGTTGCTTGTGTTTTAGGGTTAGGTTGGTTGTTCAGGTAAATCCTCACCATTGATATGGTAGAATCACCACCGTAAAATAAAATATATATCTTCTTTCATCCTTATCCCATTGACTTTATTGGGAGGTTGCATTGTTTCTTTTTAAAATGTCTTTAATGTCATGAGAGGAGCGCACAGGCACCTTAGTCAATAATGTTCTTTTGTTTATTTTCAACATTATTTATAATTTTTTTCTTTTTGTAATGGTCAATTCATCAATACCAAAATGTAACATCTTTGTTTGAGAATCATACATTAGGATTTTTGTTCAACTCGCATAGATTCTTATTTGTTTTTCGTAATGTCAAAAATGAATTACCAAATATAGATCACAATATATTTCATAAATTAAAAAAATATACCTGCCGTTTGATTGAGAACTTTTTAAAAAAATATTTGAAGTCCTTTTTATATTTAAATGAGAAGGATTTATTCGCAGGGAGGGCTGATAACGTGTATGAAAATATGAGACCACCATAATTACTTTAATAACAAAAAAAAGGAAAAGTAAAAAGTAGTAATCATGGGTTTTAGTGTAACTATACAGTCTCTTCAAAAGAATTAGTCATTGTGTGCTCAATGGTAATAACTACCCCGTGCACATCACAAAGTAGACATGGTTTTAAGAAAGATTTTTGGTAAGATTGTGAAATGGCTTTCTAGGCTCGGGGGTTATTCATGCACTTTTTTTTTATTAACTCGTTTACCCATAAAAACTAATGATATTCAACCACCTCTTAATGCATTGAATGTTTAAGTCGATCTTCCTTGTGCAGGTCAAGAATCCAATCTCTTTTTTTTTAGTCTTGTAATTGTGCCGAATTCTGTTCATAATCATAATAAAATTGGAAGTTAGACCCTCGAAATAGCTAATGAGAAATTACTACTGGATGTAATAAGGGAAATGCTATTTCTATAGTAGTTGTTGTGATGCTGCATTAAATTCATTCAACATATGGTTTTTCAGAAAAGAAGAATGGTGTTGCAATTACCTAATATTCCCTATTAACTTGATATCCTCTGTAGTGAATATCTTGCAGTATATCTATTTTGCAAACACTTTGTGTGGATGTAATTTGTTATGATCACTTGTATTGTAAGATTACCCTTAAATTGCTGACATGTATATGGTAATGATACTTTGCCTTGCAAGATGGCCTTAAATTATTCATTTGTGGTCTACATGTAGCAATAATTTTGCAAGTCAAACATAATAATTTCTGGAGTAATTGCATCTTTGTTGACACAAATACCAAATGTCTTCCCCTAAATTTTTTTTTTTTTTTTGAGGAATATTTATTTTGTAGAAGTATTTAGTTATAGAAAAATAGTTTTGAATATTAGAAAATTTGATTTTACCAATAAACGTCATAGGATATTTAAGCCTCATTCCTATTCTATGTTGGTGTATGTTAGAGAAATAATGAAAATGTTAGTATTTATGTACATTGCATTCTTAGAATTGTGTTGTACAATGTGTTGCAAAATATTGTGACATTGAGGGAGAGGCTAGATTGTTTCGAATAGATTGAAAAGGCATTACATTAGGTATCAGAAACTGACAATTACAATGACTTATAATTATATATATTTAATTTCTCTTAGCACCACGCTGTATTAGTTATTGTGAGAAATTATAATGTTTTAAACTCAGAAATTGACCTAGATTACTTCTTTTTTAAAAAAAAAATTACTCGTGTCTTGTGTGTGCGTGTTACTCATGGGAATTACATTAGGTATCAGAGCGCCCAGGTTTTCACAACACTAGGAACTCTAGGAAGTGTTTTCTAGAGACAACCATGTTTGCACTCGTAAGATTCCATGTAGGTTCCAAACTTCTAGCCATGGACTTCACTGCTATGACGATGAATGATAAATGATTGTTGTACACTCTCGATGCTTGTTCTCCCCCAATGATGGCTAGGATGATGGTTTGCCTTCTCATGAGCTATGATTATAGTTCTTACTATTTAGACTATATTGTGTTAAAATGGGAAATTAATAGAGGAATGAGAATCACCTTTTTACTAATTACTAGATGGTAAGTTAGATGAAATTTGATTTTCTTATTTTAATTATCTAATTGGCTATATAAGTATTGGTAACATCTTTATGAATGAATTATCTTCATGAACATCAGAAGGTTTTAACTAGACCATTGGATGCCTTAGATAATTTATAGAAATTCAATTGATAATTAATGTATAGAGAAATGAGTGTCCTTGTAAGTGGTTTGATGGAAAATTTTAATATAAGTTGATTACATTGTATAGTAATTAGACATTAGTCATCTTGAAGGAGTTTTGTTATGCCTCTTAGATTAGTTGACATTGTAATATGACCTATAGAATAATTCTTTGTAAACAAATACCCATTTCATTATAGATTGCATGTGAAAATTTGATCTTTAATAGCAAATAACAACTAGGAAAAGGAAGTATGTTTTGTACTATGTTGTGAATGATAGAGGTCACCTGAATAATTATCCTTTGAGATGTTGTGATGTTATAATGTTATACCTATGTAATGAGGATATGAGTTGTGATGTGTAAATGCCAGTGAATGTTGTAGTCATACATCAAGTATGTGTTGACATAGGGTATGCCCTTGTGATACTTGTACATGTGCACGAATAACCCCTTTGACTTAGTAGAGAAACATTAAGAAATATGTTTTGAGTGTGTTATATGGAGATGTGTGAGTCACCCATCATGTTATTATATGATGTGATGTCTTAGTGTCACCCTAATTGAGGGTAATCCCTCATGGTCACTTTGGAGTACAGTCCCTCTTCTCCCCCACAATTGAATCACACTATTTGGTTGGTGGTGTAAACCCTTTCCTTTCTATTGTTCTATGGGTTGAGGATGGACCCTAATGTGCCCTGAGCCTATACTCGTTTCTAGCAAAAGACACTTGGAAGTTCATATGACCTGAGCACTCAGGACACTATGGGTCTTTGGTAATTGATGTCAAAATGGTTTTCTAGTATTCGGGAAGCTACTATCAGTTATGAAATACTGGCACTACATTAGATACAAATATTGTTATAGCATTTGATTTTGAGATTTAAGATTGGTTGCAAACAAAAGGGATTGGTAACTTGAGGCATTTCAATGCATTATGTGGATGTTCAGAGAGATGATAGTCATTAATTAAGATAAGTGTGACATGGTAATTTGGATGGCATCTTGATAAAATGATGGTTTATGTGTAATGAGATAATAGTGATCGATACCTTGTTACAAGGATGATATGATTCTTGATGTGGCTGTCAGTATTAGTATGAGGTGTATTGTTCTCTACTTGGAATAATTACAAATGACTTTATACATACGTGACATCTCATACACATGATACATGATAACCATATAGGCTTGTGAGTTCTCTTTTGAGGTGGATGTCAGATCCTATAGATGACTTGTGTGTGGCACATGTTGGTGGACGTTGGTATGATGTCAGACTCTGGGTTGTGTGGGGCATGAGGATTTTTGTATGGATTCTTCAGGAAGACATATGATAAGGTTGTCCTGGGTTGTGTGGGATATGCATATTGTTTCATGTGGTTTGAGACCACCATATTATTTTGTGGTTTGAGACCACCATATTGTTTCATGTGGTTTGAGACCACCATATTATTCTGTGGTTTGAGACCACCATATTATACTATGTGGTTTGAGACCACCATGATATTTCATGCTATTATCTTATGTGGCTTGAGAACCACTATATGATTTATCTATTGTGGTGGTAGTAAGTCCACCCGATTCCCCTCCTCCCCTTAGGTGGCCTTGTTGCAAGGCTGCATGGTGATCTTAATGTGCTACTTTTGAGAGACTATTGGATTATTTACTTATGTGTTGAATATTGTTGCTTATGTATTGAAGCCATCAGTATTTTGTTACTTTGGGCTAGTTAGCCATTTTAATGTTGAGATAGTCCTTTTGCCTCAAGGACATGTTCTTGGATAAACTCATGATGATGCAATGATTTTTATTTGATATCTATTTTTTCTATGATTTTTTTCAATTCCTTTTAATTTCATTGAGGTTTAACTTATGCATTTACTTTACTTTTTCATCTTTCTTGTTTTGAGGCACTTTAATGTTGCAACTGCTAGTATGTGTGGAGTAATGTGACTACTGTTACTATCATATCCTAGAGGGATCATTGACAGGTTGTATAGGGGAGTAGATGGCGTAGGGAATCTTGTTTATACTAGGAAATTTATGGTGGGCTCCTTGAGAGGATCCTGAGACCATCTTTCCCAATCGGTTACTTGGCACAATGGTTTCATGGCATGGTTTTTCGTTGATTATTTGGCACTATGGTATGGATGATATTGGTTTCATTTGGAGGTGAGATTACATGATGTTACACTAAATTGGATACTGATATAGTGGTTTCTACATGGTATGGTTTTTCATTGGTTATTTGGCACTATGATATGGACAATATTGGTTTCATTTGGAGGTGAGATTATATGATGGTACACTGAATTGGATACTGGCATAGTGGATTCTACATGGCATGATTATTCATTCACTGGTTATTTGGCACCATGGCACTACAAATTTACTAAGTGGTATGTTAGTGTTGTCCTCCTTGTAATACCCACTCTTGATGAGCCTTATGGTGTGAGTCATGTGATGTATTTATGATGAGTATAGTTTGATACAAGTGAGTTTGGTCTTCATCATGTGTTTCACTTAGAACAATATGTTATATGATGTGAAAAGATTCTATTTTGAATAATGTGTTATATGCAAAGTTGAGTTATGTGATATGTGTGTCTTTGAGTGTTGTCGAAAATCAGGTATTGGAAATTATTGATTTGAATAGGGTATGGTGACTTGATTCAATTTCTTAGTTAAATTGATATATTCATGATAATAGAGATGAATTAAGGACATGTTTAGCTATCTATAAAGAGGTATATGGATTCCCTTGCATTGATATGTTTTGATCTAATATGGTTGCCTATTGTTATATGATGTGGTAAAGTAAGTTGTTGATTCTTGTGGGTAGCCCTCTTCTCTTAAGGACTTCCAGGAGGAAGTCTACACAAGGGGGGGTGGGGGAGAATGTAAGGCCATGTGTAGACCCACTCAAACTTTCCCTAGGGTTACCAATATCTTGTAGATGACTTAGACAAGTGTTAGTCAATTTATGTTTATCGATTATATTTTGTTATGGAATCAATATTTGGATTATAGGAATACATAACCATTGGAAAACATTTACCTTTGTACATCCTCTTTTGGTAACCACCCACTTTTTCTTCTCCTCCAATTGATACATCTTTAGCATAGGTTCTTATAGGTTATTGTCCTTAGCCTCTACTCTTGCCTATATCCCATGTTGGAATAAATGTTCTTATTTGTAACACCCAATCCTTGCATGTTCAACGTTATTCTATGTTTATCCTATGGATTGGAATGTCATTCCTATCAAGTGTTTGGAACTAATTATAAATCAACTCCTCATTCATATTTCATTCCATTTGACTCTTGGAGCAGTGATGATTTTAGTTAAGGATGGGTGTTGTTAGTTGTGTTCTCTTATGAAGATAAGGAATTTAAGTCCATTGATGAATTGCTTATGAAGCACATTTCTTTATATGTATACATTATCTATGATATCTTCTATGATGGTAGTTTAGGGAAAAGTCATACTGGTAATCACACATCTTGACTACCAAAAAAAATGGATGTGAGACATTCTGTATCAACACTTGTTAGTGTTGATGAGCAAGATTGCACCTGTTATGCAGAGCTGTGAAGTTCAACAAACCTGTGTAACATGGGATCAAACTCAGGATGTGGGTGACCTATGGTGAGCTTGAACCTCCAGATTATGGGCTGGTTCCCTTAAAATATTCAATTAGATCTATGAGTTTGATTTGGAAAAGGGTTAAAAAGGATCTTTCTAAAAGCAATAAAAACTGTAAAAGGTATGGTGATGCACTTAAAAATGATGGAAAACTTGGCAATCTAACTCACAATAGATCTCAAAAAATCTATCCACACAAACCACTTTCAGCAAATTGATCACAAAAATATTTTTAAGGAAGGCTGGAAAATATTTCTGTTTGAAGGAAAAGGGGTTTTTCACAACATAAAAGAAAGGCTTTCTAATTGCACAACCTAAGACCTATGATTTTCAATGCTATCTAACACATGCAAGTACAAATGAGACAATGATTTTAAAGGTTTTGATGTTTAAACACAATAAAATCTCATCAAATCACTCATAAAGGTTGCATTAATGGAAAGGTAAATACTTGATCAAGATAAACAATAAAGGAAAATAATTGCATAAAAATAAAGTATAGAACCTGTAACCTGCTGTAATCTCTATAAATCTGCATTAATGAGTTACGGAACCTTCTTTCTCTCTCAAAGTGTAAAGAGAAACAAAGGCAAGAACTAGAAAAACCTAAGTTTTTCTTACAATATATAGTTTTCTCTCTCCAAGAGGCCTAGAAAAATCAATTGTAGTCAACTACCTCTAAAAATAATCTCTCCAATTTGATCCACAAGAAAACAATGAAATCCCTAAAATTAAGGGTCAAAACTGCCCCAAAATGAGCAAAAATAGCTCCAAACTGCTTCTCTCTATGTGTTTGACCCAAGAGTTGACCAAACTCTCAAATTTGTCCTCCAAACCATGCAAAAAGACTCCAAAGTCTTCAGTTAATCAACTCCTCCATTTTTGCATGATTTTACAGATGTCAATGATGTGGGCAAAGAATAAAGTAATTATTTGCATGATTACTCTATTATGAGTTTCAATTTGTCTAATCTCCTTGATTTACAACTTTGTGACAAAATAATAAAGTAATTTATAATGGTATTACCTTATTATTTGTTTACATTATTTATAACTTTGTAAAATCATGCAAGAATGGATAACACCTTATCTCTCCACCTTTTTTTGCAATTTTTGCATGATTGCATTATCAATGATGCCAAAAAGAAATAGGTCATCTTGTATGCAAAAATAAAGAATATTCCTATCCTTATGTCTCCCATGCAATCACTTAGGTCATTACATGCAAAAATACATCATGCATTATCAAAAGAATGATAAATGTATGTATACAACCTTATTACTCTACCACCATGAAAAATACATAGTTGCATTATACATGTATACAAGGTATAATCAAAACATCCCCTTATCACTCCATCACCATGAAAAATACATAGTTGCATTGTATACAAATAAGGTATAAAATATACCACATTATCACTCCACACGCCATGCATAATTACATCAATACCACTTTTGACTTCTCATGCATCATTACCTTATTACTGCTTCAACCCTTGCTATCACTTGACTTCATATTGCATTTATTACCTTATCCACCTTATTTCTCCATGCCTTTATTTTGTTGACTTTAAATGGCACATGCATTTTGAAATGCATAAGACATATGGTGTTTCGACCTTCGACTTGATCTCCATGTTGTATAAGGCACTTCAACCTTTCTTTGTATAGTCAATTATAATGAAAAAGGAACAAACAATTTACCTTGATATGATTATATTTTTGATTTTGCAAAAATCAAATGAAAAGAAAAAAGAAGTTTGGCCCACGGGCCCCCTGTGCATTATCATTAGGTAACAAGACTTAAAAGTCTTGACCAGAGTATGTATAAGGCAATGATTTTTAATTCTTTGAAGTCAAAAGAAATATGAAGAAATCATTTCACCATCGACCAAAAGGAAATTGTGAACCCTAAACTCCTCATTTCATTTTGTTATTTCTTAAACTTTCACTCTATAATTTCTTGGGCTTGACATCTAGGGTTTGATGGTTTTCACACTTTCTTCTGCCAAACTCAAGTTCTTTGGTTGATTTTATCTCCATCTTTGGTAAATATAGAAGGTGAACTCTCCCTGTTAAAAAAAAAAGACTTTTTCTTTGATCTTTCTGTGATTTTGTCTTCATTCTGGGCATTCTTTAAGTCTATCATTACACTTTCTCACCATGGCTTCTTTGTCTCACTGCATATTTGTTTGGTTGGTGACTGTATCCATCCATTTATGAGAGGTTTCAAAATACACACATATAGGCACAACCTGTAGTTCCTTCATCTTGCAAAGGACATAAGGTAAGCCTCCATTTTCCTTTACCACTTACATTTCCTTGGACTGTGTCTTTGCATTACTGATATGGGTTTTAATAGGTATTTGTTATTTCTTGAAGGAATGACTCTTTCTGGCTATGGCCATCCTATATATTCTTTTCTTTGACTTCATTTTCTTCTACAGATCAAAAAAACACAAGGGTTCAAAAAAAGAAGATTGTGGGTTTTAACTTTTGAAAACCTCATATTCTTGGTTATAGCCTACAACTTCTGTATCTGCTTCTTTCTTTTCCTGTATAAATACATCAAGGGTTTTGAAAAAGAAGTTGAGGGCTTTTTACAAAAAACACCATATGTTATACCTCCTCTGCATCTGTAACTTCTGAAAAAGAGTCCTCTAAAAAAATGAAGAAAACCATAGGGTTTCAAAAAAATGACATGGATATTTTTACTCCTTTGAAGAAACTCTCCTTCGGCCATGGCTATGCTCTTTCTTTGTTCTTCTGTATCTGCATTGTAATGTGAAAACCCTATATGGGTTACTCTGTGTTAGGCTTCCTTTATCATTTCTCTCTGGCTGTAACTTCGAAATACAAAAAATGATAAGGGTTTAAAAAAATGTCACATTTTGGTACAAACTGGGCCTCCATTTTGAGTATGCAGAAAGCAAAAAACATAAAAAAAAACCTTCATTCTTGTTTAAAGATCTATCTTTTTCTGTAACTTTGATGTATGCAAGAAATTGTATCTTTATAAAACTGTGTCTTCTTCTTCTTGCAATTGCTACATTTGGAGTAGCAATATATTCTTGTAGCTCTATTTTTCCTCTTCCTCTGCATGATATGAACACTTGGAAACTGTTTCTTTTATATGCTACCTCCTGTAGCTATGACTGTAACTTCATTGTTGTTCCATTCTAGCATAAAAATGTTATGGTTGTGTCCTGTTCCATTTTCTTTTATCTCTGTCAAATGTACTTTTACTTCATGTTGTTCCACTTCAAGCTTTGCATATGGCTTTGTATTGTTGTTTCAATTGACATAAGAATATTGTAGTACAATTGTAACAAGAAAGTATGACTATTCATCAGAACATAGCTGCTCTTTCTTATGCATCAAGCATATGACTGTGTAAAGTATATTCCTCCTTTGATGAATACCTGAAACAAAACTGTATACTCCTGTATGGGGCATCTCTCTTTGCTGTTCTTTTTCTCACTACGGGCTCATGCTGACAATACAAAACTATTTGATGGTAGATACTTGTCAATGTCATACCTATTGTTCTTTTATGTTCACTGCATTGACAGGAGTTGTTCTCTTACTGTCTTTTTACCATGATAAGATGTGATTTCTTTTGACATAGAGAGCATAATATCTTATGATGAAATGATACATTGTTTTGTCTCCTTTTACATTGCTATTCCAAATGGATTCACACATGATGTGGCATATATGTTGTCTCATTATTCAACTGTTCTATGAGGTATACCTGAACAACAATTCATATTTCAATCATAACAAAAACATGGAAAAATACCTTTTATGACTATTCTCCTGTCCTTTGCATATTGACAACTCTTGACTAGAATCACTGCTCATCTTGTAGCATGTGATGAAGCATTTTGAAATGATCTGGTTTTGACAAGTTGGTTTCTGAAATGAGCATAGTTTATAGGAGCAACTGCTCACTTCACTTCTCTTATGATGGCTTCACTGCATTTGTAATGTTGACTATTCCAATGCATAACATCTCTTGAATAGTGCATTTTGCCTACTGCAATCTGATAACCTTCTCAAATGAATAAGAAGGAAGCATGCTGGGCTCTTCCCTTGTGGGAGCCACATTTTCTCCACATGCTTTAAATGTCTTCAAATCAGCAACATTACTTTTCCTATACCTGCATAGTGAACAAACAGGTTAGCATAAAAACATACCTCTTGAAGTTGAATGATTTTTCTCATGATGATCTGATTTATTGCACATGTCTGATTTGATCCAATCACATAAGATGGATAATGTTTGCAAATTTTATATGTCTGTTGATAAAGTATATGAAGAATCTGCATATCTGGAGTTTCTAACAGGGCTTTTCTCCAATTTTATAGGAGCAACTTCTCACTTCACTTCTCTTATGATGACTTCACTCCATTTGTAATGTTGACTATTCCAATGCATAACATCTCTTGAATAGTGCATTTTGTCTACTGCAATCTGATAACCTTCTCAAATGAATAAGAAGGAAGCATGTTGGGCTCTTCCCTTATGGGAGCCACATTTTCTCCACATGCTTTAACTGTCTTCAAATCAGCAACATTACTTTTCCTATACCTGCATAGTGAACAAACAAGTTAGCATAAAAACATACCTCTTGAAGTTGAATGATTTTTCTCATGATGATTTGATTTATTGCACATGTCTAATTTGATCCAATCACATAAGATGGATAATGTTTGCAAATTTTATATGTCTGTTGATAAAGCATATGAAGAATCTGCATATCCAGAGTTTCTAACAGGGTTTTTCTCCAATTTTATAGGTACACTGTCCTGATCAGGAGCAAAAGATGAAGGCGTGAAGATCAAGCTGCCAATCAAGAAGATCAATCTACAAAAAGGAAATGATGGATATACATTTTCCTCATATGTTCCTTTCTTTCTCTTTTATCCATAGATGTATAGCTTGCACAATGTTTTCATTGCTCAGTTTAGTCACTCCCATGGCTTGTGTGGGACACATTTAAACATTTGTTTGAATATGATCAGTTACTTTACCTTATGCAAATGATTTATGTATGTTTACTTTTTTGAATCAAGTGCATAGGATAGAATAACTAAATCTAATTCGAAACATATGTTCAAAACATGATAATGGAATGACAATTTATAAATACCTTTCCTTCACATTGAATTGTGACATTTGAAATAATTCAATCATATCATAACTGAAAGATAAAACCAGTTAGATATCTTCTATCATTCATTGACTGTCTGATCTCTTGTATCAGATAAATTTCACTTGTCAGGATGGTTTGACAATTCTAATTGGACTGTCAGATTATCCTGATAAATGATCTTTGCTCTTCTCTTGCCAAGATATCATACATTCACTGATTGATAATACAATTTAAAAGTTTTCTTTTATTCCTTTTGTGACAATTGCGATTCAATCTAGCTAAATTAGGTGTGAACATAATTTAGTAACTTTTCTAGTGACCTCTTAGGGGTGTTTGCTTGCTAAACAAAATAGAACTAGTAGCCTTACAATTCCATTGGGCACATGAGTCTTTTTCTACTTGAAACTTTGAAAAACCTCATGTGACTCAAATTGAAGAAAACTACAGCAGCAAAACAAAACTGAAATTAAAACTATTCTGACCTGTTTAGGACATGGCCAACAAAATGTGCATGTGCACTTCTTGAAAAATAAAATACTGAACTAAAATTCTACTCTACCATACACTAACTAGTCATGGTTACTAGTCTAACAAATCCATTAACTGGTTTTGTAAAATAACTTCCCTTTCTAGTTAAGAAAGGATGTTTTACAAGGTGATTTGCTACTGACAAGATATGATTCATAAGGACATACTCTGCAGAATGTTGCAAACCTATCTGAAGAATAAAAACAAAATCACTCACCATCTAGACCTAATCATGTATATGTACAATAGTAACTTGTGTCTCCTTATTTTTCTTTCTATCTACTAAATCTCTGATTGGACACCCTCTCACAATGATGAACTTTTTTCTCATACTACTGCTTTCTTGATTTAGATCTGTTGTCATGTTTTCTCTTGTAATTTCAATATGATTTGAAACAGTTAGCCCACATACTATTGATTCGCATGGTATCAGATCATTATCAATGTTAGAACAAAAAACTTCTATGATACCTGAAAACATGCTCTCATCTAACTAATAATCTTGCACTGAATCTTGATAAATTTCATCAGTTTGGTGTGCAAAACTAGACATTTCTATTAGTTCAACCAAGCTCTCTCCATCTTCCAAAAGCTCCACTTGCACACTTTCCTTGCTGTCCTCGAACTGATTAGCCTTATAGTGTTTAAATGTAAAAGATAGAAGTTCAGAAACCTACTTTACTTTGTTATATTCATCATTTACTGGTTTAGGCTTTTGATCACTACAGGAATCCAATAGATTGGCAAGCTCCCTACAAGTTGAACAATCAAGATCTTGACAATTAGATATAGAGTTATCTTGAAAAGATTGAATATCTTCAATTAGTTCACTTGGGTGCTCTGAAAATAAATCAGATGTTTTATTTTCATGGAGAATGTCATTTGATTTAGTTTCATGTTCAGTCGAGTGGTCAGTCCTATGTTCATGCAAAACAAGATTGTTGGCCTAAAAAATGGGACTGTCCTTTTGATCTTCTAGTTGAACTAAAGCCTCAACCTCATTTTTGTCCTTATGGACTAGTAGTACATCATGTTCTGCAATATCACCTAGCTGTCTCAAATTAGCTGGTAATTTGGGTACTTGTATGATGTTTTCATCTTGGTCAACAAAAGAAGGCAGTTGGTCAAACAAATAAACTAAATCCTCTTCTTTGTTTGGTTTATTCTCACTTGGAACTTGGGCAATTTGTCTCTACAATTGGGTCAGTGCAAGAAGTTGGGTCCACTTTTTTGCCAAAAAGTGGAAGTGTTTTCCCTAATTTTTAGAATTTGTCACATTTGACCTAAACATTTGAGGCACTTAAAGATTGAATCTTAAAAAAAGTTAGTAATATGAAATGTAGTACTCGGAGTCTAGTTTCCAAATATATAATTTATTTTAATACCTAGATGACACAAATTGATTTTCAATAGGCATTTCTAAAAACCACTGTTTAAAAGTCACTTTTTTTTTTTTACCATACCATGCACGTGTATGACCAACATAATTTGACCTAAATAAAAGTATTTTTCTAAATCCTTTTGGGGAAAGATGTGTAGTACAGTGAAATTTTATGATGATATTTTTTTATAATTTTTTTCCAAATATTTTTGTTTTATTAATTTTTTATTGGCCCTAATTGCTATTTTCAAAAACCCTCGTGTACGACCAACATAATTTGAGCAAAACTAATCATAAAATAATTTTTTTTTCATTGTGTAAAGAATGATGTGTACATTGATGACATATAATTTTTTTTTCAAAAAACTTTAAAAATTAAAAGTTATTAAAAAAATACAAACACCTGTCATTTCACGTTTTTGGACCAGTTTGCTCATAAATTAAATAATAAATAGAAAAAGCAAGTTCAATAAAAAAAATTATATATTTGAAAACTAGACACTGTCATCTATAATGGGTTTTAATTTCATAAAAAAAATCAGAAAAAATGTCATCAACCATAAAGGTAAACTCAGTCTTTTCTCTTATTCTGTACTTCGAAAAAAACTTGCAGGTCCAATGCAAGGAGCTGGTTTACCATGCCTTTCCCAAGCCTAAGCTTTTAGGAATGGGTACCCCTTCTAAAACGGGTACCCATTATGAACGAGTACCTGTTTTAAAATGGGTACCCATTCCTAAACGGGTACCCATTCCTAAGTGGGTACCCGTTTAGGCTTGGGCACCCGTTTCTTTTAAAACAGGTACCTATTTCTGTCGGGATTCTTTTTTTGCCCGTGACTTCCCCTCTATGTGGACCCAACTTCTTGCACTTACCCAATTGAAGATTTTGCCCTTCCAATCTTTGTATCCTACTTTCATTTATCTTGTGAACAACATTAGAGAACTTTTCAAATGATTCAAAATGTAAAGGATTTGGAGTAACAATGACCTCTTACTCCACATCATATGCATTATGCTTACTTTCAGCTGGGGATACAAAAAAAAACAACAGTACCTTCAGCTGCTGGACTGAAACTTAGAATTTTGATAGGCTTAGATTTGACTACCTCTTCTCTTTTGTGATTTTGGATTGGTATGGAAGGGGTAGATTTAACAAGATTTGGCATTCTATAATTAGGATGTTTGGTCCAAGAAGGTTGCCATGGTTGTTCAAAAGATTGATGACTTGGTTCAGGCACACTATGTGATTGATACTGAGAATTAATGGACTGATTTTGAATGCAAACAGGTTCCTGAGCAAAATCAAAACTTCTAAAACTTGGAATTTGATACCTACTAACCTCATTTTGAATAGGCTGATCTGGAATGAATGCAGTTGTTTAGGCCTCATACCTTTGTGATTGTGCAAGCAAGTGTTTCATTTGTGCTTCTTTGGCTGCAACCTCCCTTGAAAAATCTTCTTCGTATTGTCTCTTCTGCATCAACAAGTCTTGCTCATAGAGATAGGCCTAATAAGCCATTTCTTCCTGTTGCTGCCTCTTAATCTCTTCTATCTACTTATTGATTTCTAGCAATGTGTTATTGAGATCAAGTGACATACTCTTTGTGCTTGCAATCTCCTCCTTTGCATACTCTTGAAGCTAATTTGGTTTATGTATAGGCTGCCAACAAGGCTGAACTAGGGTGGGTGGGAGGTAAGAGTACTATGCATGCATGTAATTTAGGTTAAAATCAGCTACATGGCTGATCTGATATGGCTGATAAGATGGTGGATCAGCAGCATTTTCATGTTATGATGGATGATATGGCACACTCCCATAAAAAGTAGACATGCATCCTACTCATTCAAAAATTGGAAAAAGCTAAAATCAAAATTACTTGAAATAAAATAGCACTTGATCTTATCTAAATTTTTCATAGGCTGCAAAAATCTGATCTATTCAAACTAGAAAGTTAGAGCCGCTAGGTATTTTGAAATAACACCTCTAAAAAGGCTGTATTAACTACTAATCATACCAAAACAATAGTAGTAATAAGTTTTTTTTTGAACCGAAAATCAGTCCAATGTCCCACTGGCCGTGCCAAAAACTATTGACGAACAGGATTGCACCCGTTATGTAGAGCTGTGAAGCTCAGCAATTCTATGTAACATGGGATCAAAGTCAGGCTGTGGGTGACCTATGGTGAGCTTGAACCTCTAGATTATGGGCTGGTTCCCTTAAAACATTCAATTGGATCTATGACTTTGATGTGGAAAAGGGTTAAAAATGATCTTTCTAAAAGCAATAAAAACTGTAAAAGGTATGGTGATGCACCTAAAAATGATGGAAAACTTGGCAATCTAACTCACAATAGATCTCAAAAAATCTATCCACACAAACCACTTTTAGCAAATTGATCACAAAAATGTTTCTAAGGAAGGCTGGAAAATATTTTTGTTTGAAGGAAAAGGGGTTTTTCACAACATAAAAGAAAGGCTTTCTAATTGCACAACCTAAGACCTGTGATTTTCAATGCTATCTAACACATGCAAGTATAAATGAGACAATGATTTTAAAGGTTTTGATGTTTAAACACAATAAAATCTCATCAAATCACTCATAAAGGATGCATTAATGCAAAGGTAAATACTTGATCAAGTTGAAAAATAAAAGAAAATAATTACATAAAAATAAAGTATATAACCTATAACCTACTGTAATCTCTATAAATCTACAATAATGAGTTACAAAACTTTCTTTCTCTCTCAAAGTGTAAAGAGCAAAAAAGGCAAGAACTAGAAAAACCTAAGTTTTTCTTACAATATATAGTTTGCTCTCTCCAAGAGGTCTAGAAAAATCAACTGCAGTCAACTGCCTCTAAAAATAAGCTCTCCAATTTGATCCACGAGCAAGCAATGAAATCTCTAAAATTAAGGGTCAAAACTGCTCCAAAATGAGCAAAAATAGCTCCAAACTGCTTCTCTCTATGTGTTTGACCCAAGAGTTGACCAAAACTCTCTAATTTGTCCTCCAAACCATGCAAAAAGACTCCAAAGTCTTCAGTTAACTCAACTCCTCCATATTTGCATGATTTTGCATGTGTCAATGATGTAGGCAAAGAATAAAGTAATTATTTGCATGATTACTCTATTATGAGTTTTAATTTGTCTAATCTCCTTGATTTACAACTTTGTGACAAAATAATAAAGTAATTTATAATGGTATTACCTTATTATTTGTTTACATTGTTTAGAGTTGTAAAATCATGCAAGAATGGATAACACCTTATCTCTCCACCTTGGTTTACAAATTTTGCATGATTGCATTATCAATGATGCCAAAAAGAAATAGGTCATCTTGTATGCAAAAATAAAGAATATTCCTCTCCTTATGTCTCCCATGCAATCACTTAGGTCATTACATGCAAAAATACATCATGCATTATTAAAAAAATGATAAATGCATGTATACAACCTTATTACTCCATCACCATGAAAAATACATAGTTACATTATACATGTATACAAGGTATAATCAAGACATCCCCTTATCACTCCATCACCATGAAAAATACATAGTTACATTGTATGCAAATAAGGTATAAAATATACCACCTTATCACTCCATGCGCCATGCATAATTACATCAATACGACTTTTGACTTCTCATGCATCATTACCTTATTACTGCTTCAACCCTTGCTATCACTTGACTTCATATTGCATTTATTACCTTATCCACCTTATTTCTCCATGCCTTTATTTTGTTGACTTTAAATGGCACATGCATTTTGAAATGCATAAGGCATATGGTGTTTTGACATTCGACTTGATCTCCATGTTGTATAAGGCACTTTGACCTTTCTTTGTATAGTCGATTATTATGAAAAAGGAACAAACACCTTACCTTGATATGATTATATTTTTTGACTTTACAAAAATCAAATGAAAAGAAAAAAGAAGCTTGGCCTATGGGCCCCCTGTGCATTATCATCAGGTAACAAGACTTAGAAGTCTTGACCACAGTATGGATAAGGCAATGATTTTTCATTCTTTGAAGTCAAAATAAATCTGAAGAAATCATTCCACCATTGACCAAAAAGGAACTTGTGAACCCTAAACTACTCATTTCATTTTTTTTAATCTCTTGACCTTTCACTCTACAATTTCTTGGGCTCGACAGCTTGGGTTTGATGGTTTTCACACTTTCTTCTACCAAACTCAGGTTCTTTGGTCAATTTTCTCTACATCTCTGGCAAAAATGGAAGGTGAGCTCTCCCTGTTAAAAAAAACTTTTTCTTTGATCTTTCTGTGATTTTGTCTTCATTCTGGTTACAACTATATGGTCATTCTAGGCATTCTATAAGTCTATCATTACACTTTCTCACCATGGCTTTTTTCTCACTGCATTTTTGTTTGGTTGGCGACTGTATCCAACCATTTCTGAGAGGTTTCAAAAAACACACATATAAGCACGACCTATGGTTCCTTCATCTTGCAAAGAACATAAGGTAAGCCTCCATTTGCCTTTACCACTTTCATTTCCTTGGACTGTGTCTTTGTATTACTAATATGGGCTTTAAAGAAATGAAATGGGTATTTGTTAAATTTCTTGAAGGAATGACTCTTTCTGGCTATGACCATGCTATATATTCTTTTCTTCGACTTCATTTTCCTCTGCAGACCAGAAAAACACATGGGTTCAAAAAAAGAAGATTGAGGGTTTTAACTTTTGAAAGAAAACCTCATATTCTTGGTTACACCCTGCAACTTCTATATTTCTTTCTTTCTTTTCCTATATAAATACATCAAGTGTTTTGAAAAAAAAGTTGAGGGATTTTTACAAAAAACACCATATGTTATACCTCCTCTACATCTGTAACTTCTAAAAAAGAATCCTCTGAAAAAATGAAGAAAACCACAGGGTTTCAAAAAAATGACATGGGTATTTTTACTCCTTTGAAGAAACTCTCCTTCGGCCATGGCTATGTTCTTTCTTTGTTCTTCTGTATCTACATTTTAATGTGAAAACCCTATATGGGTTACTCTATGTTAGGCTTCCTTTATCATTTCTCTCTAGCTATAACTTCAAAATACAAAAAATGATAAGGGTTTCAAAAAATGTCACATTCTGGTACAAACTGGACCTCCATTTTATGTATGTAGAAAGCAAAAAACATACAAAAAACCTTCATTCTTGTTTACAGATCTATCTCTTTCTGTAATTTTGATGTATACAAGAAATTGTATCTTCATAAAACTATGTCTTCTTCTTCTTGCAATTGATACATTTGGAGTAGCAATATATTCCTGTAGCTCTATTTTTCCTCTTCCTTTGCATAATATAAACACTCAAAAACTAATTCTTTTATATGCTACCTCCTATAGCTATGACTGTAACTTCATTGTTGTTCCATTCTAGCATAAAAATGTTATGGCTGTGTGCTATTCCATTTTCTTTTATCTCTGTCAAATGTACTTTACTTCATGTTGTTCCACTTCAAGCTTTGCATATGGATTTGTATTGTTGTTTCAATTGACATAAGAATATTGTAGTACAATTGTAACAAGAAAGTATGACTGTTCATCAGAACATAGCTGCTCTTTCTTATGCATCAAGCATATTACTATGTAAACTATATTCCTCCTTTGATGAATACCTAAAACAAAACTGTATACTCCTGTATGGGGCATCTCTCTTTGTTGTTCTTTTATCTCACTATGGGCTTGTGATGACAATACAAAACTATTTGATGGTAGATACCTGCCACTGTCATACCTATTGTTGTTTTATGTTCATTGCATTGACAGGAGTTGTTCTCTTACTATCTTTTTACCATGATAAGATGTGATTTCTTTTAACATAGAGAGCATAATATCTTATGATGAAATGATACACTGTTCTATCTCCTTTTACATTGTTGTTCCAAATGGATTCACACATGATGTGGCATATATGTTGTCTCATTATTCAACTATTCTATGAGGTATACTTGAACAACAATTCATATTTCAATCATAACAAAAATATGGAAAAATACCTTTTATGACTATTCTCCTATCCTTTGCATATTGACAACTCTTGACTAGAATCACTGCTCATCCTATAGCATTTGATGAAGCATTTTGAACATGATCTGGTTTTGACAAGCTATTTTTTGAAATGAGCATAGTTTATAGGAGCAACTACTCACTTCACTTCTCTTATAATGACTTCACTCCATTTGCAATGTTGACTGTTCCAATGCATAACATCTCTTGAATAGTGCATTTTGTCTACTGCAACCTGATAACCTTCTCAAATGAATAAGAAGGAAGCATGCTGGGCTCTACCCTTGTGGGAGCCACATTTTCTCCACATGCTTTAAATGTCTTCAAATCAGCAACATTACTTTTCCTATACCCGCAGAGTGAACAAACAAGTTAGCATAAAAACATACCTCTTGAAGTTGAATGATTTTTCTCATGATGATTTGATTTATTGCACATGTCTGATTTGATCTAGTCACATAAGATGCATAATGTTTGCAAGTTTTATGTCTGTTGATAATGCGTATGAAGAATCTGCATATCCGAAGCTTCTAACAGGGCTTTTCTCCAATTTTGTAGGTGCACTGTCCTAATCAGGAGCAAAAGATGAAGGCACAAAGATCAAGCTACCAATCAAGAAGATTAATCTGCAAAAAGGCAATGATGGATATACATTTTCCTCATATGTTCCTTTCTTTCTCTTTTATCCACATATGTATAGCTTGCACAATGTTTTCATTGCTTAGTTTAGTCACTCCCATGGCTTATGTGGGACACATTTAAACATTTATTTGAATATGATCAGTTACTTTACCTTATGCAAATGATTTATGTATGTTTAATTTTTTGAAACAAGTGCATATGATAGAATAACTGAATCTGATTTGAAACATATGTTCAAAACATGATGATGGAATGACAGTTTATAAATACCTTTCCTTCACAGTGAATTGTGACATTTGAAATAATGAATCATCTGATAACTGAAAGATAAAACTAGTTAGATACCTCATGTCATTGTTTGACTGTCTGATCTCTTGTCATCAGATAAATTTCACTTGTCAGGATGGTTTGACAGTTCTGATTGGACTGTCAGATTATCCTGATAAATGATCTTTGCTATTCTCTTGACAAGATATAATACATTCACTGATTGATAATACAATTTAAAAGTTTTCATTTATTCCTTTTGTGACAACTACGATTCAGTCTAGCTAAATTAGGTGTGAACATAATTTAGTAACAGTTAGATCATGGGCTTTGATATACTCTTTCAATGCATGATGATTATCTAAACATAGATGTGGCTAGATTAACCATTGATATGATATGATATTCTATGTTGATATCTTGTATAAATATTTAGTCAATGATGGGATGTTATGATTTTAGCATTATGTGAGAATTTTAATTTGACCTTATGAAATGTTTTCTCAACTATTAAATATTATATTATTACTTTTGTAATATAGACTTGTTATGGATATACAATACATATATTGATGTTGTTTATTAATGATTCAGCTATGATATTCATGATAACCGCTGACATTAGAATGAGTGTGTAGGTATGTACTAGCCACTGGAAATGGGGAAAATATAGAGTGACCCTATTGTGTGAAACTAGTTAGCCGACTGAGCCTATTTGGAAAGGCTTAGGTCCATTATATGGTTGTGTATGTGTGGTAGTTATGTGTACGTGGAAGTGTGTCTTGTCCCTGTGTTATATGATGCATATCAAATATGTGTTGTAGCTGTGAAATATGTGTTGTAATGGTGGGTCATGTCGTGCGTCATGTTGTGTCAACATCTTGTGAAGATTAATCTTGTGTAAAGAGAGGGCTAAGAGATTGTTATTATTAAAAATATTAATGCCTCTTAAATATATATATAACAATAAATCCTAAGTTCATTAGTTTTGGTAGGACCCCTGTAAAAACATAATTAGTTTTAAAAAATGATGTTTTTTTCAACACCTAATTTTGGGCCCTTTTTGGGTGACAAAAATTAAATAATCAAAAGAAAAGAATGTGTTTGGTGGCATGTCCAAAGGAGAGGAAAAAAGGTGGAACAACAAGGAGTTGACACATGCTACTCATAGAATGACACATGTATTCACCTTGCAAACTCAAGCTGTGGTGGGGATAGGTGGAGAAGAGGATGAAGGAAATATGAGAGAACTATAATAATTATCCAAGAGGCTAAAATTTTTCTAGTCGTTGCAACTTTTGAATGTTCCTTGACTATGAAAAAAAATATATTCAATTGCTAAAAATTTCTGTATTACATTGATTGTGAAATATTTATCTTCTAGGCCGTTGGGAAAGAGCAAATTTGGGAAAGGATGGAAGGTTATTGTGGATCTGAAGTTGTCCTCCTTAAGTATTGTGCAAGTGTCCAGGTAGGTACCAACCCTTAATACAATGAAATAAATAAATAAACAGTGATATGAGGATTGGAGTCTAATCAATACAATAAATAAAGAGATAATATGATAATATGAAAATTGCAGGCCTTAGTGTCTGTTGTTGTTCAGATTTTGTGTTGGAAAAAAAATGAAATTAATTGTGGTCCGTTATGTATAGTGTTATGAAATGAATCCCCTTTTTGCAAGGGTTTTCGGCAGGGATTCCTTATGTGAAAAATTGAAAAATTGATTGGTAAGCCTCCTGGTGTTGTTTAAGCTTTGTTGATGTGTTGTGAAAATTATTGTGTGTATATCTATATTATCTATGTTGTACAAGAATTAGAGGGTTGATGCCCTTTTGTTGTATCCTAAGTTGTAAGATGAGTTAGCCACTCCTAGTTCCCTAGTGTTTTCCCCTAGCTCGGGGGTGGACAGTTCCTATCCTAGGCTGGGAGGTGAGCAGCATCCCTCTAGCTGTACATCATTCTTTTTGTTCTTGATGTAGGGCCTTGCAGGTTGTAGAAGAGAAACAAATCTAGCGGTTAAAATTTTATAGAGACATAGGGTCATTGAGGAGGATTAAGTTAGATAAAACATTAGACATAAGAAGATTCCAATGTATGTATATATTTATGGTTAAGGAGAGGATTTAAAATAACTTCATAGGCCTCTGTTTCTAAACCTAAATGTTGTATCTATTATTTAGACACTTAGTTATTTTTTATTATTTATGTCCTCTGCTCTAAATTTGAGATGCTCTTATAATTGTATAGATACTAAACAATTAGTTCTGCCTGAAGGATCCAATTGTTAGAGATTATGCATCAAACATTGATGGTGTAAAAAAAATGCATAGTGATGTATAATAATGCTACTTATCCTGTTCGTTAGAAAGAATATAGGTATTACTCTTCAATATGGTTTCTATTATGATCTACAGGAAATATACCTAACGTTCTCTTCTTTTTGTTTCAAAATATATAATGGATGTTTCTAAGATTGAATTACCTATACTTGGCTACAACAATGTATTCATTTATGTGTGAATCTTTTTACATACATTAAGAAGAAATAGATAGAAATGTGTGCAAAAGAATGAATTTGGAGGGTGTAAGATTTTCCTTTCTTTGAATAGCAATATAATCAATTACACTTGTGGTATAGTCTCTCAGAACACTTTAGGGTTAGAATAGTGCGTTAGTGAGATAAAATGAAATAGCAATATCTCATTTTGAGAATAAGCCTCCAAGAGGCACAAATCTGCATTTGGGGTTTTCTTTTAAGAATAAATTTCAAATAATATATTGCTCCTATAGTGAAATAAAATCCTCAAACCTTGACCTTGGTCAAATTTTTTCTTAACAGAGAATTGATCTTAGAAGGGTATGGCTCAAAGCTAAGTCAAAGATTATGAGTAGAAAACCTAAAACAAAGAAGGTTAAATTTTAGAAAAGAAAAATAAAATAAAATAATAGAGATAGAGGAAAACATAGAGATCCTAGGTGTCAGGGGACACCTTAGGAGAATGCCTTAGGCATATGTTGTCTTTGGGAAACCAGTGCTTCGCAGATCTAGTAGCATGGCCCTTGCTAGCTACCATCGGTGAAGACATGAAGTTTCACTTACAAATTCACCTCTAAAGCATAGTAGGCATTAGCTAGGAAGTAAATAATATGATTGGAAGCTCATAATACAATTTCACCTACACCCAAATGCCTCCTTTCAACTTGTCCTTAGATGTAAACCCCTAAGAGGCAGGCACAACAGCTCCCAAGTGTGGTAGCAATGGAGGCAACACATTCCTTCGGGTGCTTCTTTTGTCTTAGGATGAGTTGCTTGTGTTTTAGGGTTAGGTTGGTTGTTCATGTAAATCCTCACCATTGATATGGTAGAATCACCACCATAAAATAAAATATATATCTTCTTTCATCCTTATCCCATTGACTTTATTGGGAGGCTGCATTGTTTCTTTTTAAAATGTCTCTAATGCCTTCAAAGGAGTAGGTAGGCGCCTTAGTCAATAACATTCTTTTGTTTATTTTCAACATTATTTGTAATTTTTTTCTTTTTGTAATGGTCAATTCATCAATACCAAAATGTAATATCTTTGTTTGAAAATCACATGTTAGGATTTTTGTTCAACTTACATAGATTCTTATTTATTTTTTATAATGTGAGAAATGAAGTACCAAATATAGATCACAATATATTTCACAATTAAAAAAAAATATACCTGCTGTTTGATTGAGAACCTTTTTTTTTAATATTTGAAGTCCTTTTTATATTTAAATGAGAAGGATTTATTTGCAGGGAGGGCTAATAACGTGTATGAAAATATGAGACCACCATAATTACTTTAACAAAAAAAAAAAAAAAAAAGGAAAAGTAAAAAGTAGTAATCATGGGTTGTAGTGCAACTATACAGTCTCTTCAAAAGAATTAGTCATTGTGTGCTCAATGGTAATAACCACCTCGTGCACATCACAAAGTAGACATGGTTTTAAGAAAGATTTTTGGTAAGATTGTGAAATGGCTTTATAGGCTCGGGGGTTATTCATGCACTTGTTTTTTTTACTAACTCGTTTGCCCATAAAAACTAATGATATTCAGCCACTTCTTAATGCATTGAATGTTTAAGTCCATCTTCCTTGTGCAGGTCAAGAATCCAATCTCTTTTTTTTTAAGTCTTGTAATTGTGTTGAATTAATGTTCATAATCATAATAAAATTGGAAGTTAGAACCTTGAAATAGCTAATGAGAAATTACTACTGGATGTAATAAGGGAAATGCTATTTCTGTAGTAGTTGTTGTGAAGCTGCATTAAATCCATTCAACATATGGTTTTTCAGAAAAGAAGAATGGTGTTGCAATTACCTAATATTCCCTATTAACTTGATATCCTCTAAAGTGAATATCTTGCAGTATATCTATTTTGTAAACAATTTGTGTGGTTGTAATTTGTTATGATCACTTGTATTGTAAGATTACCCTTACATTGCTCATATGTATATGGTAATGATAGTTTTCCTTGCAAGATGGCCCTTACATTATTTATTTGTGGTCTACATGCAAAAAGAATTTTACAAGTCAAACATAATAATTTCTGGAGTAATTGCAGCTTGGTTGACACAAATACCAAATGTCTTCCCCTAAAATTTATGTCTTTTTTGTAAGGAATATTTATTTTGTAGAAGTATTTAGTTATAGAAAAATAGTTTTGAATATTAGAAATTTTGATTTTACCAATAAATGTCATAGGATATTTAAGCCTCATTCCTATTCTATGTTGGTGTATGTTAGACAAATAATGAAGATGTTAGTATTTATGTACATTGCATTATTAGAATTGTGTTGTACAATGTGTTACGAAATATCGTGACATTAAGAGAAATGTTAGATTGTTTCGAATAGATTGAAAAGGCATTACATTAGGTATCAAAAACGACAATTACAATGACTTATAATTATATATATTTAATTTCTCTTAGCACCACGTTGTATTAGTTATTGTGAGAAATTATAATGTTTAAAACTCAGAAATTGACCTACATTACTTCTTTAAAAAAAAAATTTACTCATGTCTTGTGTGTGCATTTTACTCGTGGGCATTACACACTAATTAGGAGGCAGACCCTCTAAGGGTTTAATAACATAAAAGACGGGTCTAGCTTTTGATCATCGAGTTTGGACAAGGTGAGAGCATACACCTACCACCTTACAAGCACAACAAATAGTGATAAATTAACCCCCTAGTTAATCTATATGCGAACAAACATTTGAAAATGAGATCTAATCAATAAAAACCCTGCAAAATCGTTAGTAGTTTGCAAAATTTTGTTCTTTGATAGGTGTAAACCTGCGAGAAAACATTAGACCAAGATGAATGATCTGGCAAAAGTCCACACAAAATGTTAAATGCATGGTGAGAAGAAAATGTTTGATGTTTTGAAATAAAAGACTTTCAAATAATTATACCAGAAAATTTGAGATGAATTTGAACAAATGGCCTTCACCATGATGTAGTTCTCTGAGTCAGCTTTCTGACACCTATAAAATTGTGAAAATCAGATGCAAAATGAGAAGGCTATACTTATTTGAAAAAAAAAAGCCTCTAAGGGCTATGAATGGGCACTCTGGCCACTGATGGCTTGCAAGAAACTTAATCGCACACAACAATTATCTCTGTGTTTAATAGTTTGGGTAGATTCTAGTCATATATAGGTGGTTTAAAAGACTGGTGGTTACTATCAATGAAGATCACCTAGCAGTTTGCTAATCGCTGGAAGTTAAAGTCTGTACCAGTCACTTACAAGGTGATTTATCCTATGATGGTTGAAACAAAAATTTAAATTTAATTGTTTAAGGTTTATAACTACTACAATTTTTTCCACCCAGGGGGTTGAAAGACAACTGATTGCTTTGAAAGCTTAACCTACAATCTAGATAAAAAACATTGAAATCAAAAGGGCGATGATTAACTTTTACTCATAAGAAAAAAAACATTGCAAGAATGAACTTTGAAGCGTAAAAAATTGATATTAAACCATAACTAACATAGATATCCAATGCCACAAGTTCACCCAAAATCCCTAAATGCTTATTCTGTGAATACTAGCAAACAAGACTCAACAATATTTATCACGCACTTTGCTATTAACACCATATCTGTCCTCAAAAGATTAGAAGTCATCTATCACAGTTTTAATCATAAGGCACTCAAATTAATCAGTGAAGACTAAAAAGACCGTAGTTTACATTGTCGATAGCTTAAATATTTCCACCATTAATAATTACTATTGCTTGCACCACATGAGACTCAAGGAATGCACATATAGGAACAACCGACATGTCTAAAAACTTACCAGCATGAATTTATTTTACGGTGTGAAACAACACTATAATATTAGCATAAAAAATCGTATTAACTATCACTTGCACCCTTAGGAGACTCAAGAAATATGCCGCTAGGAACAAATCATGATTTTAGAAAACTTCCAATGTGCTCATGATATTGTGTTCAACCAATGTACTCAAAGAAGGTACCTGCCTGGAATCCTCGATTCCATTTGGATAATTCAAGTGATAACTCACGCAAAATTTTAAGAATCTGAAGAGGTTCTGGATTTATATTTGGTCATTCAAACTGCAGTGCTAATAATGTACCTGGTAATCTCCACCGTGGAGGAAATGGATTCATAGAGGAATAATCCCAGTCTGCAAGAGACTAGTGCAATATTCCATGGAGATATGTGTTGGTGATGAAACAAAAGTGCAACTTCATGGATCAGTTCACTACTACATTAAACTTAGTGAGTTAGAAAAGAACCAGAAGCTGAATGATCTACTTGATGTACTGACTTCGATCAAATTGTAATATTTATCAAGAGTATAAACAAAGCTACGGAGCTTAACAAACTACTCGTGGAATACAACTCTTCATCAACCTGCACTTATTTCGAAATGCCTCAAGAAGAAAGATTAACTCGATATAAGGGTTCAAAAACTAGAATAATGGCGTCAACAGCTTTGGCTTAACACTCTACAATGATCAACATGCTAACAGCCTGAACTGTTTTCATAAAATCTTTTAGACACAGATTAATATCGACTATATTTTCAAGCATACAAAGGAATAACTGGCAGAGAAAACAATTATCACAAAGCCTTCAACCAATAACTAATTGCTAAATAAACCATTTGAAGAATGGAGTGGTTAAGCTAACAACTTGACCAATCAAAATAATAGAATATTTTTTCTATATCATATAAATTAGATAAAAAGAATATGTAAGACACAATTATGCAGTGCAAGGGTGTGATCATGAAAACTGCAAAGTCCAACCTCTGAGATCTTCTTGGAAATGCCTCGAAAACGTACAAAAATCAACAAGACAACTTGCAAAGAAAGCAATTAACAGGGGTGTTCATATTAGGTTCACCAATTTGTAGACAATAAAATATAAATGCTGAGCAAAAAACCCTAAAACTTATATTAAATGCCACATCAAATAAAGATTGCAAGAGAAAGATAATGAATGGACTATTGAAACTCAATAAAATAAATGTTACTAACTCATTTAAATGTGGTTGCTCAAAGTATTCACATAACTCCAAAATGAAATCTTCCAGGGAGAGGAATGAAAATGAGTTTGATTTTTATATAGTTTGGAGCAAAAGTGGTTCGAGTGGTTAAACAAATTTTGGTTTAGTGAACGGTAAAGGGTAGGTAAAAGGTAGTTAGGTTTTTAACAGGTTTTGATTATTTTAATTTTGCAAATGAATTAGTTGTTAAGTTTGGATAAAATAATAAATTAAGTTTATTTAATTTATTATTTTTCGCGAGGTGTGAATTAAATAAATAACAAATTATAATTAACTTATTAGTTATGGGAAATGTTAAAAGGGGGAGGATTTAATTAATTTAATTAATTAAGTCTCATACAAAGGGTAAGGTAAGAAAATAATAAATTATTATTTTTTAATTTATTATTGAGGGAAGAAGATAATTTAAGGATCTAATTAGCTGGTCAAATTTTTAACGTCTACACTGATAAAAAACAAAGAGCCAATAGAGGACCCTAGAAAGAAAAGAACAATTAGAGGATCAGGGTCTATAGCAAGAGCCACCCACATCTTCAGAAAGGGCAATATCTTCTACTGCCACATCCACAATGCAACACATAAAAGATTTCCTTAAGCCTTTAAAGGTTCCGTTTAAAGGATTGTAATTGAATAGGGTTTGATCAAACCCCCTTAGATCAAACCCCCTTGGATAGAACCCCGCTAGTTTTAAACCATACCTATCATGGAGTCTCCTCTACACCTATCAAAATGTTGATAAAAAACCACTTTTGATTTACCTTTTGGGGGATCAAATGAATTGATTTAAAATTTTATGTCCTGTAAGTATGTAGTCCTTATTATAAGCTTCCCAAAAAGTATAATTTTAAATATATTTAATTTGATTATTATATTCATTTTTTATTTCTTGTGAATGTAGGTTTTTTAATGAACATCAAGGTCCCTGCTTCATACATATGAAAAAATAGGAAAATATAGAAAATTTTTTCTAAAAAATACGTGTCTTCTAGGTATCGATTTCCTTATTCCAACAAAAATAAATAAATTTTGATACATACGAAAAAAGTTCTGCTTTACATAGTACACCTATGTCTAAATTGTAATTGGTTTGACTTCAAAAGTTAATTAAAAGAAAAATATTCAATAAAACATTATGAAACCAAATGCATCCTTTAGATATCATAGTTAAAAATCTAAATTTGAAAAAATTAGAATTTTATCCTTCATAGAAAAAAAAATTATGTTTTACACAGTACACTTCACTCTTTAAAAATGTTGTTTACTGTTAGAAACTAGTTATTAAAGGAGATGAAAAAGGAAATATAATTCGAGTCCAAAAAATTTTAAAAATATATATTTAGAATCTACAGACAAAATGTGACAAATCATTAGTTTACATCATCTTCAAATTCCTCGCAGTTTAGCAACTATAGGTGTCTGAAAGTGAAGTTTTTTTCAAAATGTTTATTTCAATGTCAACTTTGGCCAAAAGTGTAAACCACTATTGTGGGATCACCCCTCAACAAAAGATAATCCAACCCCTGGAAATACCACAGTTACTACAATTACCATTGACTAACACACAGGTGCATTTATCAAGCATATCACCACTACAAAATTTTCAACTTGGGGATATATTATGGACAACACTGCAAGGGAGGATATTTTGAGCAACATGTAGAAAATATAGAACTAGAGACTAAATCAATATAATTCAATGCAAAATACCTCAAGTTCAAAGAGATACAACTATGCCACTGGGATAACAGTTGAAGTAGCTCCTAGATAGTATGATATCTGAAATGGATAATTAGGAATCAACTATAAAAAATAAATTATTAGCAGACAATAATTCTTTATCATGGTAAGATAAGATGGCGCACAAGAAGAGATCTACAAAAATTTGGGTGGCAAAGGTGAATTTGGAAGGAGACTGTAGCAGAATCTCGGGCAGGCAAATTCAGATTAATCTAGATGAAGAAGCGGCGTTGGATAGGAACACCTTGGAAAAAAAAGCACTCATTAGAAGACCACTAGGGAAGAAATTTTCCAGAAAGGCAATAACAAAGTGGATCCATGAAAATTGGAAGTGGCCCAACAACATCAAATTCCTGCCAAAGGGTTTTTTCGTGGTGCTTCTTCGCAACCAGGAGTAGCAAGATCTAATCCTTTCCTTCAACTAGTCGTGAATAGAGGATGTGGTTCTAGTTATCCAAAATTGGTCTCTTCTCTTTGACCCTTGCGAAGCCAAGCCTATGGAGACCCCCATTTGGTTCAAACTCTGCAACCTCCCTGCGGAATTTTGGTCAAAAAAATGCTTGAGAAAAATTGGAAACTCCTTCAGGATGACAATGGAGCTTAATAGGGGGATTCTTGAAGGGGATTCTTTTCTCTATGCTAGAATCAAGGTTGCGACAATCGATGGGTGCCCTAGCCCCATCAAGATCTCTTTGACCCCAAGCGAGCAAATAGTTAAAATCAAGCAGGAAGAAGCAAAGTTCTTTTGTCTTGGTTGCAGGAGTAGAAACTATCCTTCCGAACACTTCCTGAAGGATATAAAAATGGAATGGAGGAAAAAAGTGCAGATTGATAAGCCTAACCCCTGACCGGTAGCCCCGTGCACTGAGGCATCTTCTTCGATGCCCCCTTTGGAAGATGTCACCCTGGTTCCTTCAACACCCAAATAGGCTGCCACCCTTGCCCAAGAACCTGCACAACTGCTCATGGTGCCTCCAAATGGAACGATAACTAAGCCAGAAGTGCTAACTCGATGTGATTCAGATGCTTTGAACAACTCCCAAAATACTAAGGAAGTAGACAACTCAGATTGGTCCAACTATGACTTCAATGGTGAGGATGAATTTAGAGAGGCTGAGGCTAGATTCATTAGCCAAGAGGCGGCCAAAATTCTAAAACCAAATCTGAATGTGAAAGGCAAAAAGAAAGGACGAAAGCTTAATAAGGTTTTGAGGGAGGAATGGCCTCCCTTGGGAAGCAATGAAGAGCCTAAGCTAGAATGTTAGGGGCCTCAATGCCCATGACAAGCGACGCTTGCTAAAGAGTCACCTCCAAACTTTGGGTGTAGATCCCGCAAAGGTTGGGAAGGTTTCTTTGTTCCTTCATCAAGAGCTTCGGGAGGTCTCTGTGCTCTTTGGAACCCCAGAACTACAACCCTAAAACTATTGGTAGAAAAAATAACTAGATGGCCTTACATGCTTGGGACAACCACTCTCACCTGTAATTCTTTTTGTGGAATATCTATGGGCTGGTCAAAACCTCAAAAAAACTAGACACCTAGACCTTAATCTCAACTCTCATGGAAAGTCACAAAGAGGATCTCTTGGTGTTGGGAGGGGACTTCAACACAGTCCTCTCTATTACAGAAAAGAGGGGTGGTTTGCACCATGTAAGCCAAGGTCAAAAGGACTTCAAACTTTTTGTAGAAGACAACAACATGGTCAACATAGAGCCTAAAAATGGAGAATTTACCTGGACATGTGAAAGGGATTCACCAACATTGTGAAGAGACTTGATAGATTCCTAGTGTCCTCCAATTGGTTCCTCACAGAGGTCGCAATAGAATCGTTCATTCTACCAATTTCTGGCTCAAACCACTATCCATTTTTGCTGGGCCTAAAGGAGGACAAGCCCCCTCTCAGGTGCCCCTTCAAATTTGAAAAAATGTGGTTGCATGATGACACATTGAAAGACTTGATCTACACATGGTGGAAGGAAGCGAAAGTCTAGAAAGGTTTGAAAATGTTCATTGTGGCCAAAAAGTTGATCACAATAAAAGGGCACCTAAAAAATTTGGAATGAAGGTACTTTCAAAAACATATTCAAGGAAAAGGAGTGTATAGAGGTAGAGCTGGAGGATTTGAATTCAATTGTGATTAGCCAAGGAATGACTGAGGTTGAATTCAAAAAGGAAAAAGAACTAACCAAAATCCACAAGGAACTCCTTGCCCATAAAGAAATCTTTTGGAGATCGAAGTCCCATGAAACATGGCTGAAGGAAGGTGATCTCAATACCAAATTCTTCTATAATTCAACCAAACAAAGGAGGAGTTACAATCAAATCTCCAAAATTGTGAGCACAGAAGGTGCCGAGTTGACTGAATTCGATGCTATCCAAAAAGAGGCAATCAAGTTTTTTCAATCACTTCTAGTAGATAGAGAAGCTTCACTTGATCAACTCCAAAAATCCTTTTTCAACCTTATCCCATCCATTGTTTCAGCAGAAGAAAATGACATGCTCCTTGCCCCGGTAACCAAGGAGGAACTCAAAGCTACAGTCTTCTAGAAGACACCAAATAAAGCCCCGGGGTGGGATGACTTTCCAGCAAGATTCTATCAAGAGTTTTGGGATATTCTAGAGGAGGACATTTGGAAAGGTATGGATGACCTAAGAAAATCTAAAAGAATGATCAAGGATATCAACAATACCTTCATAGCCCTTATTCCAAAAAACTGGAGGTCAATTCCTTCAGTGACTTTCACCCTATTTCACTGTGCAATGCCAGTTACAAAATGGTCACAAAAGTAATGGAAAATAGACTAAAATGCATTCTTCTGTCCATCATCTTAGAAGAGCAGAGTGGATTAACTCCTAGGTGAAACATTGTGGATAGTATCATCTCTGCACATGAAACAGTACATTCCATCACCTCTGACAATTAAAGTAGTATGATCTTGAAACTTAATGTACACAAAGCTTATGATCGACTCAACTAGAGATTCTTCAAATCATGGAGAAATTTGGTTTCCACAGACACTAGCTTGACTGGACCTTTGAGTGTATCTCTACAACTCGTTACTCTATATTGGTAAACGGGAGCCCATGTGGTTTCTTTGAGCCCACCAAGGGCCTCAGGCAGGGAGACCCATTGTCGCCCTTCCTCTTCATCATCATGGTAGAAGCCCTAGGGAGAGGTATTCAAAATCTAGTCACCCAAGGCCGTTGGAGGGGAGTTCAAATTGCAAATGATCTCCCTAAGCTTCCCATCAACAATTCGTTGATGACACTCTACTTTCCACATCCTCACAATTGTAGGAAGCCAAAGAAATTTCCTCACTTCTGGACCAATATACAAAGGCTTATGGTCGGGTAATAAACTACGCCAGATCTAATTTTTTTTTCTTTAATACCCGTAAAAGATTGCAATGACAAATTCTTTCCATTCTTTGGTTTGAAAGAGCTAAGATGCCAAGTAAATACTTGAGAGTTTCTCTCTTCAAAAGAGCAATGCATTCTATCCTCTGGGAAGATACTATCCAAAAATGCCACACCAAAGCATCCTCCTAGCAAGGATAATGGCTTACCCTCTCAGGAAAAATCCAGATGATAAAAGTTGTTTTAATGGAAATTCCCATCTACTATTTACGCAGTAACCAAGTAACCAAAAGAGATTTCTGTTCAATTGAGTGAATACTTAAGAAATTTCTTTGGGAGGGGGCTAATGAAGACAGAAGAATTCCCTTGATTGGATGGCAAACAACCTGCAAAGGAAAACAAAATGGTGGTGCAGAGATTTGTGACCTAGAAAAACAAAACATAGCTCTGGGGGCAAAATTGGTTTGGTCCCTATATCAAGATCCCAATGCAAGGTGGTACTGAATCTTGAGGAAAAACTATTTGGATTTGGAGGACCCCACCCGAATCCTAAGCACTCCCAATTCTCCAAAAGGCTCCCATATCTGGAACTTCATTCAAAACTATTGATGGCTTATTACAGACCATGTCTCATGGATTCTCCACAATGGCAAGCAAATATATGGGAGGACTCAATAAATGGCCTCCCCCCATTGGCAGAAATTCCCAGCCTAAGCAATTGATGGAAAGATCTTGCAAGCAACTATGGTAATAAGTCAATAGATTTTAGCGATGGCTCGGATTGGGACTAGTAGCGAATCTCAAGACTCCCACCAGACAAAGAGGTGGGCAGTGACCTAAAAGGTGCACTCTTAGCAAGAAAGATAATAACATTTGATAAAGAGGATGAAACTATGTGGACAGGATCCGAATCGGGCTACTGTGCAGTCAAATTCGGCTACGCAATGCAAAACCTTTAGCCGCCTTTCGATTGGCCCACCAATTTGCGCTGGGGAAAATGGACTTTGCCCAAAGCAGGTCTAGACAGCTATACACAAGTGTATTTTAACAGGTGAAAGACTAAAACATTTGGGAATCGCTGGGCCTTCGTGATGTGTAATGTGCATCAATGCAAAAGAAATAGTCGACCATCTGCTTGTGACTTGCCCTTCAATCTCTGAATGCTAGGATTGGCTGCATAGGAAGCTGGGTTAGATTAGTGTGCTCCCCAATGAATTAACATGCCTACTCAAAGGCTGGTCGAGAGGCCCCAAATCCCTCTCGCAAGGTCTGTGGGAAACAAGTCCCTCTTTACTGATGTGGCACATCTGGTGTGAGAGGAACTATAGGATCTTCAGGAATAAATCACCAAAGATGGAAGATGTTCTCAGGAAAGTGGAAGTAGGCATTTGTGAGATCATTAATGCAAGGGTGACAGATTCTTCCCCAACACCATTTACTAGATGGGACGAGGAAATGAGGAAAAGTTGGCCAGACTTGATAATCCCAAGCCATTGTTACAAACCAGTCAAAGCTGAAGAAAGAAAGAAAAAGTGTGCCCTCACCAAATGGTTTCTCCACCTTCAGGAAGACTAAAACTAAATTTTGATGGCATGCTGAAGGGAAACCCGACCACTTCCAAAGCGAGGGTTATCATTCGTAATTCTCATGGTGATATAATTTGGGCACTCTCAAAGAAATTGCCTCTTGGCACCAACAACGAAGCTGAATTCTCCACTCTACTCTATGGACTTAGGCTTTGCAAGGAACATCACCTAGCTGATTTGGATATAGAGGGTTATTCCCTGATATGCATTAACGCCATAATATATAGGAGAATCTCAAACTAGAAACTGAGATATCTTACGAAGGCTATTTGGGAATGTCTAGATGAACTAGGGAATGTTTCCATAGCCCACACCTACCGAGAAGGAAATAAGGCAGCTGATTACCTAGCTAACTAGGTGTGCATACAAGAGGAGGAGACAATCGTGGCTAAATCATGTGATCCATGGTTGGACTTACCTTTGGAATGACAACCAAAATAATCAATCCTTAGATTGCCCAGACTAGCAGAGATTTGGTTGATCTCAAACTGGCAGTGACGACATACTTGGAGAACCCCTGCTCATCTTTCTATATATGGAGGCCGAAGGAAGACTTTCCCACCATTTGCCACCATGGAGATCGAATGCGATTGTATATGTCAGCAAAGGAAGGAATCGAGCCCGGTAAACTCTATGGATTCTAAAAAATGAGGATGTGTCAGCTGAAGAGAACCAGGGGGATCAAGGTAACCCAGCTCGGCCATCAGAGGAAACCAAGATTGAGCAAATTAAATGCCTATTTGTCGCATCTGCGGACCACATTGCGGAAGCCATTCTCAAAGTGATTGGTGAAAGCATCCTTCTAGAAGGACATGTCCACAACGGTGCCATATATGGAGAATTTCTAGCAAACTATGTTCTCATCATGGGTAGGAAGGCTCGGGGGAAGATAATGGTGAATGCCTATGTGAATGAGGAAATGAGGGAAGCTGTCATGGCTACAATGTATGCTTTCAACAAGTGTCCAACCCAGGGCCTGATTGGAGGTGTCTTTGATGTAGCATTAGTTAACAAGAAAAAGAAAACCCTGACGGTCTCCACCCAAGCTCTGGCCTTGTTCTAGGAGGGCATCCAGCGTGACAATATGGAGACTTTTTCCTATTTTGTAAGAAACTATGGTGACCTCTTATCACTAGCCCAAGTAGAGTGGGCTACCGAGTTGGCTGAAGGCCTGCATGTGCTCTAGCATGACAAGGCTTAGAGCTGGCCTTTTCTACTTACTTGTAAGATCATACTGCTATTTAAGCAGGTGTTTGCATGAACTTTCGATATAATATAATGGGAGATACCCCCTATGGTAGCACTTATTTAACAAAAAGAAAAAAATTATTAGCAGACAGTGTTGCCACAATAGTGTGTCCCGCTTATGAGACATCCTGATTTTTGTCTAAAATCACATATTTATAGAAAAAATAATGATTTAAGCCTTGGGAGGTTCCATCTAAAGGGGTTTAATTGAAGGGGGTTAGATAAAACCCTCTTAGATCAAATCCCCTTTGAAATAATCCCTCTACTATTAAATCAAACCCTCAATGGAGTCTCCTTCGCTCCTATCAAAATACTGACAAAAAAATAATTTTGCTTCACCTTTTGGGGGATCAAATGATGTTGTTTAGAAATTATGTCTTTTAAATATGTAGCCTTTAGTATAATCTTTCCAAAAAGTATGATTTTGAATATATGTCATTTGATTATTATATTTATTTTCTATTTTCTAGTGAACATAGGCTTTTCACCGAACATCAAGGTCTATATTCCACACACACGAAAAAAAAAAATAGAGAAAAAAATTATAAAAAATATTTGTGCACTAGGTATTGATGTCCTTGTTTCAACAAAAAAAAGTTAATTTAGATACATATAGAAAAATTTATGTTGTGTGGTATAAACATATGTTTGAATTATAATTAATCTCACTTCAAAATTAATAAAAAAAGATGCGCAACAAAAAATTATGAAAAAATATCTACGTACTAGATATTAGTGTTACAATTTATCTATGTTTAAAAATCTATAATTTTATCCTTTCTATAATAAAATTTAACATTGTATGGTATGAACATCACTATTTAAAAATACTATTAACTATAAAAAAAATTATCATAAGTTATGTAAAAAATTTCACAAATTATTTCTTAAAATTAAAAATATATATTTAGAATCTACACATGAAATCTCAAAAATCACTAGTTCACGTCATCTTCAAGTTCTTAATGGTTTATTTGTTATAGGTGCCAGGAAGTAAAAAAATGGTTAAAAATGATGATTTCAATGTCCCGCTTTGGCCAAAAAGTGGGACACTTATTGTGGGATCACCTTGAAAGTAAAGAAGAATTGCACAGATTGTATAAGGGAAAAGTGTGTGGTAGCACATACACATCTGGAAACTCAAATCAATATTCTTCTGAATACTACCAATGACATCAATACACTATATCAATTTTGTTTATGGTGACCTACATTAACAAAAACACTTAAGAATCAAATAGACCAGATGGAAATTCAAATATTACATGTAGATGACACATATGATGTAATGTGGGAATGGATAGTACAACAAGAGCACAAATAGAGTCCATGCACACTTAGCTCCAATAGTTGTAGGATCAAAGAGAGGTGATCAAAGTATAAATCAAACAACTTTGGGAGGTGGTTAGCCATAGACTTGCGCATATTATTGGATTATTGAGAGATGCAAATAAGATAGTTCTACAAATCTAGATACCAACTGTTGGTTCCCAAAATGAATGCAACTGAAAACCCTAAAACATTTCTAAAATCACCTAGGCTAGGGGTGTCGTTAAGGTGACTAAAAGAGGTTTATCAACAGGTTAAGGGGATTTGGGCCAACTAACAGGAGTGGGTAGACTCCTCTGCACTTTGAGCTCAGCTTAAACTCTAGAGGGATATTCCAAGGGGTATACCTAAGTAGGTATTAACATCAAACCAGATGAATAACTAAAATATATGAACAACCAAACCTAAATCATTGTCTTGGCTCCAAAGACTGTCACTGAACCAAGAACAACTGGTTATCACGAAACCCCTATATAGTTGATTCAACCGTGTGAATGTACATGCAAAGGAAAGATGGTTTTTTTTTCCCTAAACCACAGGTGAATGATTTATTTATTTTAAAAGAGTGATTGATCCATCTCCAATATGGACTGGTGCCTACTCCATTAGGCAAATGAGTCATAAGCAGTAAAGAGGAAAGAAAAGGACTAGACTAGCATTGACAAAAAACTAAAATGTATTCACATACGTTTCTTAGATTATACTTCATACATTGGACATACTTAATTATCCAGAACCAAACCACAATGACCCTTTTGCAACAAAGAGATGACTCAAAACAAAGCATGTATTGACTTAAATGTTGTCATACATTATCAAATCTCTACTACAATCACACCAACAACTGTGGTGAAGGAAAAATACAAAGTTGTGACTATGCATTCCCCTAAATCACTACAAATAGTCATGGAGACATATAACTACATGAAATATGCATTACAATCTATTCCTATGATGCATCAAAATACATTCTTCCATTCAATGCCTTGACATTATCCTCTTCTTGATGCCTGAAAATCTCCCTTAGGCTTTCCTGACTAGACAATTGGTTTAACGACCAACTCTGAAAACATCTTTGAATCATGTATATATAACATTCTTTTTCACTGTGTAGCCTAGGGTATTGAAACTAAGTCAACACACCATGCCCATGCTGCAATAAATATGGCCCATGGCCTCTATTAGAAGATCAACAGATTTCCTAAGAGCCCATGCCCTATGCATTGACTTTGTCCTTAGAAGGTACTGCAGAAAATATTCAACACTAAAATACCTCATCTTCATTAAGTACCTATGCATTGAAAGCATACACTATTTCAGCTACCATCCTAACATCTTTATCAATTATCCATTCATGGTGGCCAAGGAGCATATGGGCATTTAAAATAAAATCCTGCCCAAAGTGTCTGTAAAGATTTTACAACACTTTAAAATATTTTAAAGTTTTTACATTTTACAAGTTCATTCTTTACACTTGATTTTGTATTTTAATTTTGCCTTATCAACAAAATCCTTCCATCGCGAACTTTCCTTTTTTGCACACTTGGGCCCTCTATCGGCAAGTCGCCCATTGGCAAACCAAACTCTTTCTTTACCTCTTACCTTTGACATGGCCTTCTCCCACTTTTGTCTTTAGTTGGTGAATCTTTCATTGGAAGAACCTTTCATCGGTGAACTCTAAGGTTTTCAAACCTTCAATTTCACCAACAAAGGACTTGTACTTCTCTCTCTTTATGCCTTGGAAAATATTCATTTGACTCAGTCCCTTTGCTGTTGGCAAAGTAGCCATCAGTGAAACCTTCAATCGACGAACCAGACCTTTCACAAACCAAAAATTTCACTGAAAAAGGCTGACCTTGCCCCATTTTTTCCATCTTTTGACTTGCCTTCCTATCTCCTTATTGGTAAATTAGGAAATTGGGAAAAAGACGAAGTCATGAACTAGTTCGCAAGTTCAGGAAATTGTTGATTCACCGATAAAGGGAAGAAATGACCAATTTTTTCTAAGGGAGGAAAATAAAGACAAGGAGAAACATTATACTTAGAAGATTTTGGAATAAAACCCCTTAAAAACTGTCTCAAATCATATCTAAATGAGGGGTTTTGATTACAAAGGTAAAACTAGGAAATTTGATGAATTTTGGGGGCAAAATAAGGCATGTTTGGGAACCAGATTTTTCAGGCACCAAAACAAACCACCATAATAGAGGCAAAAAAGACACTCATTCAAGTCCATAGAAAAATTCAAGTGCTGTAATAGGCTAAGAGTTAACGGGATATATAACATTTCAATAGCTTAAGGAAATATACAAGAATATTTTGTCTACAAATTAACTAATTATCATGTCTTGAGGACAAGACATGGTTTCAAAGGGGGATGATGTTAGTAGAAGAAAGAGTGCATGGAAAGAATAACATATAGAAGACACCACAATTGGCCACAAAAGGGATGAAAAGAACTAGGCAGACTACAACATAGATTAGAAGACATTAGAATTGTAGGGAACACATCCCTAATGTAATAATATTTATATAGAATATTAGAGATAGAAATATAAGTAGAACTAGGATAGTGATGAAGAAGAGATTGAATATTTGATATTGTAATCCATGAATTATATATATATATAAAGAATACTTTGTGCTTTAGATGCTAAAATTGTGCCAGAATGTGAAGGAAAAAATATGCAATGCAAAGATAAATAAAATAAACTGAATTAAGAACACTTATACCTTCCTTTGCATACAAATTCACCTCACCAATCGAGAATATTGGAATGCACCCAACTCCAATGGATTTTCTCCTTTTATATGTGAATAATATGTGGATTCTTAACTCAATAGCATAACTTTGATATTCCAAAATGAATGATTCAATTGCAACATCATAAGTTTACAAAAATGAGAGATTCCTGAGAGGTGTGGAAGACATTTTATTTATATACCTTTAGAAATGAAGATCAATGGTGGAGAATGATCAGAGAGATCAATGGCTGGAATTAGATGAGATGATTTAAACAAATGAGAGAGTGACAAGTGTCCTTGTCCTCTCATGAATTAGGAGAGTTAACATGTTTGATTGGTAAGTTGATTGAATTGATTGATTTGTTAACTGAATTGATTGAGTAGTCAACTAAATTGATTGATTATTTAACTAAATTGATTGATTAGTCAACTAAATTGATTGAGTTGTTAACTGAATTGATTGATTAGTTAACTAAATTGATTGAGAGTGAATTATGGTGAGAGGGAATAATAGGGAAATTAAATAAATTAATTATTTAATTTCATGTGCACATGGATAAATAAATAAAATATTAAATTTTATTTATTTGAAGGAAATGGAATATTAACTTTAATTAAATAAATAATTTAAATTTATTTAATTAATGTGTGGAAGGAGATTAGCTTAATTAAATAATTAGAAAATTTTATTTAATTAATATGGAGGAAGAATGTAGTGATTGATTTTCATAACAATAAATAAAATTAATCAAATAATTAAGAATTATTTAATTAATGTGAAATATGGCAGATGAATGTCTAATTTGGGAATGGGATAATTTTAGGTGTCTATAGTATGTTTCAATTTTGTATTATGAGTTCTCAGTTATGTTGATGTATTGCATAATGGTAAAAGCTATCTCACACCATTTGATCATTCTCTTATTGTAATCACTGGGCTATAAGTACAACATGCCAAATTCCTAGACTTAGAACTTTGATTTGTGAATCCACTTTTCTTGCCAACATCCACATATGCTCAGGTAGTGATTGGATTCCATGTTAATTGATGCGTTGATGTAGAATTTTGGCAATTATTTTCTACTTATATGTAGTGTGATTGAAGATGGCATGGTCATGTTATGATGCCTTCTATGATTTCAAATCATAAGCACCATTATAAAAATGCTAGATGTGTGTGAGTGATCTATAGGTGATTGTGAATTTAGTGCATCAATGGTGGAGGGGCTCAAGGAGACTTATAATAGTTGGTGTTGATCTATAGGTGGTGGGAGTGCTATGGTGGTCCCTCATTGGCCAATCTTGATGTAGTTTCTAGGTGTTTTAATGAGAACATGGTAGTGCCCATGCCATGTACTCGTAATCTTAGACAAAATCATATTTGTGGCATGGGTTGATATCTTGCATTTATAGAGGTCAAATCCCTATGTAGAGCTTGGTGGTTTCAAGTGTTTTGTATAATAATAAAAAGAAAGTTCCCTTGTTATCATTGATTGTCCATGGCTGGTTGAGCTATCAACTACCTGTACTTAAGGATCATATTTGATTGCACTATACTAATGAATTTTAATATATAGCTGAGGTTTTTGTTCATAAGAGTGGTTGATTTGCATGATATGTCATCTAGTCAAGAGATCCAAGGTAGGATTAAAATGTTATAGATACATGGTTTTCATATGAGAATAATTTTTTTGGCCATTCTTATATCCTGCTACCTAAGTGTAGTCTAGGGGACCAATTATTGTATGTCACAACTTGTAGAAGGTGGATTTTTTTTATGAATCTCAAGAATGCACTATAATGCAAAGACCTCTCTATATTTGGATCTCCACATGTAACTAAAAACTCTCAAATAATATGAATGTATTTATAAAATCACATTTGCTAATTTGGTGTCATTTGTGTTTACTTAGTGACATAGCATTGTAAAATTTCCTAAACTTTTAGAAAGAACTTTACATTATATCATATGGGATTTTTGAGTATATGTAAATATTTCCAATAGATTTGGCTATGTAGATCTCTTGTTTCATTGATTCACAAGTGTGAGTCTAGTTCATAATTATAGATTCATTAAATACTACCTCCTTCTTGTTCTCACTATGACTTCATAGTCCAATGAATAGGCACTGGTATTAATGGTGAAATGATCAAAATATTTGAATTCATGATTCTCTTCATCTCTCCTAGTAGGTTAGAAGTAGATTAAGTTTTGTCCATCTACATGATTTAATTTTATAAGGTCTTCTATTAAATCCTTGGTGAGATAAAAACTAATAAAACTTTATAGAATCATGCTTGTGTTGTTTACAAGTTGGGCATGTGTATGCAAAGTTTAAGGGGATGCATCTAAGGGGAATCAATCTATTTTCTATCAATTTTTTATTGTGTAGTCTCGTATTTATCTACTTAATAGAGGTCTTTGGTCTACTCATTCCAAGTCAACACACTCTAATACTTAGTGACAAATCTTTGGGGTGTTAGTGTACATAGAGTATGGCTTGTTGGGGCCTAATGTGCTATTTGTTTCTCTTTACTTGTCCTATGAAGACAAATTAGATCACCCTCCATGGTTTTGTAGAGATAAAATTGAAGGGGAGTTTCCCACTCCCATTAATTGGTCCATTATTTCCACTAGCTAATCATAAGTCTAACTCATTATCCTATGTTAAATGTAAAATAGAAACCCTCATCTTCACCCTTTGTCAAATTAAATTTTGATGGTGCTTGCAGGAGTAATCCAGGTATTTTAGGAATGAGTTGCATCATCTGAGACTTGCATGGATACGTGATAATGGCTAAAACTTATAAATACTTGAAGGAACCTATTGTGTAATTTTACACACCAAGTTGCAATGGAGATTCATATCAAGATTCAGACGAAGGCAACTTATAGTATACCATTTGAGTTTCAACATTTCCAAGTTGGCACTACTAATGAGATGGAGGCACAACGTTCTATACCCACGGTGTGGGTCCTATATGATTCAATATAGCTAGTTTCAGAAAATGATGACACTCATATATCTAAGATATAATGCAAGCGAGAGTCACAACAAACTTGCTATCAGGGCTCGACCATTAAACAATAAGGTGCCACTATTTTCAGTCCATTCCGCAAGGTAAGCTCAGCCTTAACAAAGAATGATGCGCAGTGATGTAAGAAAAGTGTAGGCTATATTAGAAGGCGCCCATCAAGATTAGTGGTGTAGGCCACTTGAAATCATGGCAGAGATCCAAATTAAAGTGCAAGTAGTTTCAAATTACATGTAGCGTCTATATCAAATATGGGCTCATATGCAAAAGGTCACAAGCACATCATACACAAAAGTAGTTGCAACCATAAATATGGAAGGCATGGGCATTATTATGATAATGGTGCTACCAAAAGACAAGTCTTAGAAATGAAAAGTGCAGTCTCAAATAGTAAGGTGCAAGCAATATAGAAAGTTCTCCCATGAGTATTGCGTTGCCATTCATCAGAGGCACTGCTTATATAAACATTAGCACTGCCAACTTGAAACATGGTGCATCATCAAAAAGAAATAGCACTGGTTTTGAACTTAGACAAAGCCATTATGTAAGAAATGTTCAAAAATTATGGTGCACTAATATGAAACATCTCGCAACCATTGAAGATAAAACACAGCCTCTGAGTAAAAGCACCACCTAGAATCCAAGGAGTAGCATTTAAAATCATGGCAAGCATGGTTAAGAGAAAGAATTAGCTTTAGGAATGAAGGTGCCATTGCAAATCAAGATGATATGCAACCTTTTGAAACCATGACGCACAACCATCATATGAGTACATGACATAGCAATAGGGAGATAGTGCGGTCTCAAACAAGGCCCGTCTTTGATCCAAACAAAAGCATTAGCCATGTCAATCATCACGCGTAAGCCATATCCAACATGGTGCATCTACTCCAAATTCAAAGCACAGGATCAAATCTAAATGGCGCTACCTAAATCCAATGAAGGTACAAACCTGATAAGGTCACAAGCCATTCATTAAAATGGAAACAACCTTATATCAAGCATTTGATACATCAATGGAGGAAGGCATGGGTATATAAGATGCACAGCCATTGTAGATCAAAAGTGAATCGATGTTCAGTGCAAGGGAAGAGATGCAAAGAGCCTCAAAATGCAGGAGATAGGGTTTTGTAATACAGCAACATGATCACCATTGATTTAGAAAAAATCCAATGATCGGCAGGCATCAACAAAAAGGAGGTTGTGGAAGCTACCAAGTGGCACAGCGGCGGGTGTCTAAGGGGCTATAGAGAAATTCTTCTCTCCAAAGAGTGCTAGGCTTCCATGTGGGGCAAGTAGAGCACAGAGAATCATATGCATTTATTTGTTAAAAACTCAATAAATGAAGAGTCATGGGAGTCAAAAGTAAGTTGAGCCATTATTTTAATAAATATTGATTCATTGTTTATAATGGTGGGCCCTCTCCATAAAGATAAATGCTTTCTTTTAATAAATGTATAAGAGTTTCATTTTCAACTAAGCCACGGGAAGAAGAATCAGATTAAATAAATGTGAATCTTGTAAGGTCTCTCATTATAAATGGTGGGTCCCAGCAGCTATAAATTTGAAGCTTTATAATATAAGACTCCCTCATTTGACTCTCACTGGAAAAGAAACACATGTACACCCCTAATATTTACACAGCCACTTTTATTTTTACGGAAAACAAAGAGAGATGGGTGGGAGTAAGTTTTCATGTCACAGGTAAAGAATGGAGGCAAAGGCAAATCAGCCATGGAAGACTCAAAACAGCCAGTTGCAGTTTCCAGGGCAATTATATGCCAGATTTTGGGGTAGATTTTGTGGGTTTCAGTTGCAAAGATATTTTTCTTTGGTTTTCTGGGTTATATATACATAGATCCGGGTCACAGAGGAGCAGTTCTATATAGTTCTACACAGAGATTTTAGTAGCAGACAGAGATATATTTTTGCCTCAACAGTGCCTTTTTCATGACAATTGTAATAGTTTATTTTGTGCAAATCTTTGCATCTGTAAATTTATTCTTCTTCAAATAAAGAGTGTGGTGTTCTGTGTAGATATGAATGTGTCTCTTTCTTTTGTTTCTAGTTTCTATTTATTTGCCTCTGATAAATTGAGTTATAAACTGGGTAATCAATCATGCACTTTGCTCTTTGGTTTTCCAGTTAATCATATAGAGTTTAATCATTGTGCAGCTGGGTTGGTTTGAAATCTGGCACATCACCATAGAATTGGGGATTTTATTTTATTGTATCTGTAATCTTGTTTCTCTTCTCTTTCCCAAAACCCTATTGAAAAAAGGAAGAGCCAGCTTCCTTAAAATCTGGAGGTTACTCTGAGAAGTAATCCCATGTTTTTAGAGTTTCTCATATTGTTGTTGGATTACACCACAAATTTATACATCAACAATTTTTGGCATGCCCGGTGGGACTAGAATCAAAGACTTGGGTCTTTGTTTTCATTGAATCTTTGCCTCAAATTTTGAGGTTTTGGTGGAAAATCACAAAAGTATCTGCTCATAGGAGCATGAATCCTCCATCTGGTGACTTTATTGGTGACTCTTTCTCACATCTTTGCTTTGGTGGACCATGGCAGCCCCACACATTTATGTGCATCTAAACATTCCAGCAAGGGATCTACCTTTTGTGGCTTGGGATTCAAGTCCTCTTGTTCTTCAACAGCAGGGTCAAGTTCCTAACATAGCATGGAAGGTACTGCCTCATTTTCTTTGGGATGGATCAGTTCCTCCTGTAGATCACATTCAAGATATAGCAAATTTGTGCACCGTTTATAATATCACAACTGAGAATCATGCCCTCTTGTTGCTAGCATCTTCCCTCAAAGGCAAAGCAAAAGAATGGTATAGAGAATTGTAGCCCAGTTCAATCACTGGATGGGATCAGCTAGGAGGACTTATCTACAATTAGTTCAAAGAGAGGACAGATGTTAGCACCCTCACTTAGAATCTCATCACCATCAAGAGGCATCCTATAGAGCCCATACATGATTTCAATTCAAGATTTGATAAGGCATGGAAGAACTTCTCTATTGATATCAAGCCATCTCCAGTTTTTCCATTCTTGTATTATTTAAAGGCTTTAGACGCTGAAATCTCTATTATGATACAAGCCTTAAGAGGTGAAACTCTACCCCAATCATATGATCTTACTATCAGGGCCGAAAATAACCTTATATAGGTTGGTAAGTTTCCTCCTCTACCCTTAGCACCACTTATGCCTCATGCAAACACTCCATCTCATGCTCTTTCTTGTAGTCAAATGCATACTTATTCTAAGCCACCCACCCTCCCTGGTGATTTTTCAAATCATAAGGAGATGATGGAGGTAAAAGAACTCATGAAATCTTTTGGCCAAGAGCTTAATGAGTTAAAAGATCAAGCCATGTATTAGGCTGATCCATATTTCATGCCTCAAAGTCTGTATGAATAACAATATGATCAATCTAGTCAGTTTATTGAAGAAATCCTCCCTCAGGCACATATGAGACCCAATCATTATGAAAATTATGTTTTACAAGCTTCTGTAGCTTCAAATCAGCTAATAAAACCCATAGATCAAGTTTTTTGCCATTTTGACATCAAAGAAGATTTGAGTCTAAACAATCAAATTGCAAGCAAGAAGGTGGCTCATGTCTATACCTGTGGCAACATGTAACTCAGAAACCCAGTCAATTGATGAAAGAGATTCAGAAGTTGCTTATGAAGTGACTCTTCTAGAAGCTGAAAAGTACTAGGAAAATAATAATGCATCATCCTTATCACATCTAGAGGCAAGAGTTGCAAAAGAAGTTACTGTTGAATCTACAAGTGAAAGGCAATCTTTCTATCAAAAATTTTCACATCTTGAAGGAAATGATTCAGAAATACAGTCACGTAAAGAAGAGGATGAGACAAATGATAATGAAAAGAATCTAGAAGCTGAAAAGTACTAGCTACCAGAGGATCCAAAAAATTTACCTCAACTCATAAAAGAACATAGAGTAGGTCATCTTGTGCAAAAGGGTGAAGATGAGTCTGATAATGACTCTTTTTTGGGATGATCTAGAAGTATTTTGTTTAAATTTGGATGATCATGACATAAGCATGAGAAAGCTCCATAAAAATGATGCATTAAGAGATACAAGTGGTGAGGAGCCACATGAAGAGTCTTATTATACTCCATTCTTCATTCAAGAAGAAATGCCAATCAGGTTCAAGATAATTATAAGCAGCTCTGTCACATTCTAGTCAGAGTTTCAAGCTACTATGGATTATGAGCATACAAAGGTGCAATCAAGAGAAGTCACCGATGAGTCCAAGAGAATAAATGCTTTCACATGCAAACAAATAGGTGATCACTTGATTTTCCCTTTCCACCCTCCGCTCAAACAAGAACATCATGCAGATCAGCCTGACTAGTATTTTCGCACAAAAGATGACCCTCTAGAATGCAGGAAGGCGAAAAGGTACAAATTCTTGTTATTTTTCTTCATGCATTTTATTTGGACAATTCTTAGTGCAATGTGGACCCACTAGAGCAACATCATTAGATCAGGTAGTTATTTCTCCATTCCTGTGAATGGGCATGTTCCTGTGCATCTCGCATGTCAATGATTTAGTTTCAGTGCTTCAAAATAAGCTACAGTTGCAACAGTTAGTTTCAGATTATAGTTTGTTTTCTTTCAATAAATCTCGGTCGCTGCTATAAGAATGGAAGTTAGTTCAGTGTTTCGATCATGGTTGGACTATTTGTGTGGTTTCAATCTTCATCAGTTGGTTTCAGTTGAGGAAAGTGTTTGGTCTAGCAATGTTTTAGTTCAGATTCATACATCTTCAGGGCAAGTTGCATCGGTGGTTGCATAAATGATTGGTTGCAGATCTATTTTCATTTAAATGAATGTTTTGGTTTCAATTTGTATATGACTCTATTGCCCAATGGACAAGGCTTCAAGTCTTAAAACTAGAGATTGTGGAGTTCAAAGTGAGCAAGCTCACTATCCCAGCTAGTAGCCAAGAACTATTGTGTAATTTTACACACCAAGTTGCAATGGAGATTTATATCAAGATTCAGATGAAGGCAGCTTATAGTATACCATTTGAGTTTCAACATTTCCAAGTTGGCACTACTGGTGAGATGGAGGCGCAACATTCTATACCCACAACGTGGGTCCTATAGGATTCAATATAGCCAGTTTTAGAAAATGATGACACTTAGTCATCTAAGATATAATGCAAGTGAGAGTTGCAACAAACTTGCTATCAGAGCTTGACCATTAAACAATAAGGTGCCACTATTTTCAAAGCTCAGTCCATTCCATAAGGTAAGCTCAGCCCTAACAAAGAATGATGCGTAGTGATGTAAGAAAAGTGTAGGCTATATTAGAAGATGCCCATCAAGATCAGTGGTGTAGGCCACTTAAAATCATGGTAGAGATCCAAATCAAATTGCAAGTAGTTTCAAATTACATGTAGCATCTGTATCAAATATGGGCTCATATGCAAAAGATCACAAGCACATCATACACAAAAGTAGTTGCAACCATAAATATGGAAGGCATGGGCATTATTATGATAATGGTGCTACCAAAAGACGATTCTTAGAAATGAAAAGTGTGGTCTCAAATAGTAAGGTGCAAGCAATATAGAATGTGATCCCATGAGTATCGCGCTGCCACTCATCAGAGGCACTACTTATATAAACATTGGCACTACCAACTTGAAACACGATGCATCATCAAAAAGAAATGGCACTGGTTTTGAACTCAGACAAAGCCATTATGTAAGAAATGTTCCAAAATTATGGCACACTAATATGAAACATCTCACAACCATTGAATATAGAACGCAGTCTTTGAGTAAAAGAACCACCTAGAATCGAAGGAGTAGCATTTAAAATCATGGCAAGCATGGTTAAGATGATACGCAAATCAAGATGATACGCAACCTTTTTAAACCATGACATGCAGCCATCATATGAGTACATGACACAATAATAGGGAGATAGTGTGGTCTCAAACAAGGTGCGTCTTTGTTCCAAACAAAAGCATCAGCAATGCCAATCATCATGTACAAGCCATATCCAACATGGTGCATCCACTCCAAATTCAAAGCACATGCATCAAATCTAAATTGTGCTACCTAAATCCAATTAAGGCACACAACTGATAAAGTCACAAGCCATTCATTAAAATGGAAACAACCTTATATCAAGCATTTGATACATTAGTGGAGGAAGGCATGGGTATATAGGATGCATAGCCAGTGTAGATCAAAAGTGAATCTCGGTCAGCACAGGGGAAGAGATGCACAGAGCCTCAAAATGCAGGAGATAGGGTTTTGTAATACAACAACATGATCACCATTGATTTAGAAAAAATCCAATGATCAACAGGCATCAACAGAAAGGAGCCTGCGGAAGCTGCCAAGTAGCACAACGGCGGGTGTCTAAGGGGATGTAGAGAAATTATTCTCTCCAAAGAGCGCTAGGCTGCCATGTGGGACAAGCAGAGCATAGAGAATTGTATGCATTTATTTGTTAAAACTCAATAAATGAAGAGTCACGGGAGTCAAAAGTAAGTTGAGTCATTATTTTAATAAATATTGAGTCATTGTTTATAATGGTGGGCCCTCTCCATAAAGATAAATGCTTTATTTTAATAAATGTATAAGAGTTTCATTTTCAACTAAGCCAGGGGAAGAAGGAAATCAGGTTAAATAAATGTGAATCTTTTAAGATCTCTCATTATAAATAGTGGGTCCCAGCAACTATAAATTTGAAGCTTTATAATATAAGACCCTCATTTGACTCTCACGGGAAAAGAAACACATACAACCCTAATATTTACACAACCACTTTTATTTTTATGGCAAACAAAGAGAGATGGGCGAGAGTAAGTTTTCATGTCATAGGTAAAGAATGGAGGCAAAGGCAAATCAGCCATGGAAGACTCAGCCAATTGCAGTTGCCAGGGTAGTTATATGCCAGATTTTGGGGCAGATTTTGTGGGTTTCAGTTGCAAAGATATTTTTCTTTAGTTTTATGGGTTATATATACATAGATCTGGGTCATAGAGGAGCAGTTCTATATAGTTCTACACAGATGCTTTAGCAGCAGACAGAGATATATTTTTGCCTCATTAGTGCCTTTTTCATGAGGATTGTAATAGTTTATTTTGTGCAAATCTTTGCCTCTGTAAATTGATTCTTCTTCAAATAAAGAGTGTGGTGTTTTGTGTAGATATGAATGTGTCTCTTTTGTTTCTAGTTTCTATTTCTTTGCCTCTAATAAATTTGAGTTATAAACTGGGTAATCAATCATGCACTTTACTCTTTAGTTTTCTAGTTAATCATATAGAGTTTAATAATTGTGCAACTGAGTTGGTTTGAAATCCAGCGCATCGCCATAGAATTAGGGATTTTATTTTATTGTATCTGTAATCTTGTTTCTCTTCCCTTTCCCAAAACTCTATTGAAAAAAGGAAGAGCCGGCTTCCTTAAAATTTGGAGGTTACTCTGAGAAGCAATCCCACGTTTTCAGAGTTTCCCATGTTGTTGTTGGATTAGACCCACAAATTTGTACATCAACAGAACCAACAATAAGACCGAAGCGTTGGTAATTCCACAAGGTATACAACTCTCAATTTAAAATAATTTGAGACATATATGGATAGAGGGTGAATCACTCATCATCATCAATGCAATAAAATCCAAATAGACACCTAACTAGAAAATCAACTACATAATCCAATAAGTCTTGGTTCTACCAGAGGAACTCATTTCTTTTTAGATCTCCCATTGCTACATGGAAGCCAATATGGTGGCAGATTGGCTAGAAAATTGTGTAATTGACCAAATATCTGACGTAGAAATTTTTGACCCACATCATAGAACTATCCCAATGGATTTGATAAATTTGATACAGGTGGACAAACAATTCCTCGCCTAACAGCCTTCAATATCCCACCACAATAGAAGGTTCATATTGGGCTCGACAACTAGAGTTATAAATACATTATGGATTTAGTTTTAAAGAATTTTAATAACAATTCTTATCTTCACATGGCCATAGTGATCCTCTTCTCAACAGTTATCCTCCAATTGAATGCTATGTCACTTTAGTCCTTTCATATTTTGATGATGCATTTAGTTTAGCATATTATTATCAAGATCCACTTGTTCAGCTTTTCTCCTTCAAGTCACCCTCCAATGGGTACAATCTTTAGAAGGCAAACCCACATATATTACAAGGACTTCCTTTCTTAGCTCATCTTTCATTAAATGGTCTTATCTGTTAGTGTAAAAAGTAATATTACCTAGCTTATCTTTTGTAGGTCCTCTTTGCACTAGTTAATTTAGCTTACTTAGGTAGTAGTTGTGTTATTTAATATGTTTGTTTGCATTAGTTAATTGAGTCTATATGCATTCAATAATGTATAACTATGTGCATTTAATATTGTTGCACTAGTTATCTCATGTCATAGCTTTAATACACTTGTCATATTGCAGATTGTCTTATATGCTTTAATTATTAGCGGTGTCTAGGACATTTATTATTTGCCTATAGTGGTCATTTAATATTGTGTTTATGTCACACTACACCTTGCCTATATAAGGGAGGTATCTCATTGTATATCACAAGCCAAGACATTGTAATCATGTTGTATACAATGTAATCCAATTGTCTAAAGTCAAGCTATACATCATTTCTTGGCATTGTTGTTTTTTCTCTTATTGTGGAAGGTTATTGTGATTGTAGGTGTTCTCAGGCCTACTTGAGTCCACCATTGACTCTTACATGGTATCAGAGCCTGATCTGAAGTTTCCTTCCATTATTTCAAGAGATTTTGCTAGGAGTTGTGTTTTAGGTGCATCCTAGAGCAATTCTAACCTCACCATTATGATTAGAAGAGCCGAAAACCTATAAAATGATTGTCAAATCATCAAATTTCTTCATAGGAATTTTTTGGTATTTTTTGCTCCTGTTTAGGGCCTTTACAAAATTTTGTATGACTGTACGAAATCTGTATTGTCATACGGATCTGTACATAGGTATATGGCATCTTACAACACCTATGGCATCACTACGCAATCACTACATCATCAACATCACTAGAAGAATATTTAGTGACCTATATTAGCACTGCATAATCAGCATTTTTCTACAGATTTTTTACCCAGCCGTCAAAGGTTTTATTTGGTGTGGTTTTTTGTTGTAAAGTGGATACTATCCATTGGCCTTTGACATAGATAGGAGTTTGTTTAAGGGGTCATAGCCCTTGGTTTCGGGGGGGGCAGCCCCCAATCTTTTAGCCAGCCCCAGAGGGCTTACCTTCGGCGAGCAACACACCACAGGCAACACCGTTGCTCCGTCCTGAGGCCACCATAGGGAGCTGCCAATGTGGTTGTGCCACTCGCACTCACACTCGGCTACCCTCCACTCCCCTAGGGCCATGCCACCCACCCCGCCACCTCCGTCAAGGCTCAACTGACACTCCAATAGGTTCTACCACCTCCGTCAACGTCACAACCCACACACCACCAGTTTTAGCCACTACAACCATTGCACTACCCAATTCGGCCACCACCACTGGCGGCACTACCTAGTGACCACTGGCCTGCCACTGCTATAGTGCAGTAGGTGGGCATTTTTGTCCTAATAAGCCCTAAGAGGTGTTTTTTTTTTGTTTTTTTTCCCATGGAGCATAACTTGGGAAAATAGAGTCCATTTTTCATAAACAAAATATTGTCGTAAAGTTGGTTCTGCATCTAATGGTATGATCAGTTTTTATTGATTTTCTGTTTGACACTTTCTTTGTTGTTTTAAGTTAAGGCATCATTTTCAACTCCCAAGCTCATAACATTTTGCTTCAATCTCTGATTTTTAAGATTCTTGTAGCATTGGAAAGGTATTGAGGAGCTCTACATAGCCATCCATCCACATTTTTTAGTCTCATCCCTAGGTATCTTTGATTCAGTTTATAACTTCTGAGTGGTAACTTGGATGTTTTGGCTCTTATAGAAGTGAAATTTACTTCTATTGGCTTCATTTATTAGCACATATCTATTTTGATGTTTTGATCTCTATAATTTTGAGCAGGTATCAAGGGTTTTGCAATTCATCCTTCTGTGGTTAATTTAAGAATAATTATAAGTCTTGGTGAAAAGGCATCCTGACACATCTCAGGTGGATTTGTCTTTTGTCTCTTTTTTATGGGCTCATACCTAAACCAAAATTACCTTAGAAGAAATTTAATTGGGAACTTAATATGGATCATATTGTTGGTTTAATTGGCACTATTGTTGATTATGACACTAGTTGTAAGCTTTTGATTCATGATGGACCACACACACTTTGGATACACATTTATGAGTTGTTTGGAGACCCTGATGTCTCACCATTTCTAGATGATCTTGTTGTATATTGTATCATTTCCCTTGATGATGCATATAACATACCCTATGATGATGATACTTTAGATGAGCTTGAGTACATGGCATATCTTGATTATGTGGATTCAAAGACTTCTGTCGCTCCCTCTTCTCCTCATGTTGAAATCATTGCTTCTACATCACATGTTGCTACATTAGAGTTCAATGATACTTCTTTGAGAGCTTCTAGTGATTCTTTGCAGTAGGATATCGATCATTTTAGTCTTCCTGATTGGGACTCTTGTCTTGCAGACATCTTCTTTGTCTGTGGAGTCTCATATTTCTTATTTGGAGGACACATTTGAGGATATTCATCTCCTCTTTAATGATAGTTATGGCACAACTGTTATCACACCATCTTTGTCTTTGGAGTTTTCAAAGACATCATACGTCATGGGACTTCTTCCCTCATCTTCTTTGGAGTTGGAGTTTCTTCTACATTTACCAGTGGATTGGTTTCTTCCCAAGGGGACAAATGTTGTTTGCAGGCATTGGATCATGTTTTGTCTTCATACATGCGCCATTGGCACATGAGCTACTTCATTATGGGGGGGACAACTTGTCTCATTTATTCTCTCTTGTGCCCATATAATTGATTGTATATTCATGATGGCTGGGTAAAAGCAATAAGTTGGGTCCACATATAGGGGAAGTGTCATGCCAAAAAAAATCCTTACAGGAATGGGTACCCATTTTAAAGAAAATGGGTTCCTGTTTAGGAATGGACACCTGAGCCTAGAATGGGTACCTATTTTAATTTTGTTTTTTTATTAGTTTTAGAAATAACGGGTACCTGTTTTGTTTTTTATTCTTTTTAAGAACGGGTACCCGTTTTAAAACGGGTACCCATTTTGTTTTCTATTATTTTTTAGAGCAGGTACCCATTTTAAAACAGGTACCCATTTCTAAAATTTTGAATTTCACAACCATGCTTTTGGTTTGGTTTTAGGCTTGGGAAATGCATGGGTAGCCAACCTTGAGCCTTGGACCTGCAAGTATTGTCTAAGTATAGAACAAGAGGAAAGACTGACTTTACCTATATGGATGATGACATTTTTTCTGAATTTTTTTACAAAATTAAAACCCATTACAGATGACAGTGTGTAGTTTTCAAATATGTATTTTTTTTATTAGACTTGTTTTTCTATTTATTATTTAATTTATGAGCAAACTGGTCCAAAAACTTGAAGTGAGAAGTTTTTGTATTTTTTTAATAACTTAATTTTTTAAGTTTTTTAGAAAAAAAATTATATGTCATCAATCTACACATCATTATTTACACAATGAAAAAAAATTATTTTATAATTAGTTTTGCTCAAATTATGTTGGTCATACACGAGGGTTTTCAAAAACAACAATTAGGGCCAATAAAAATTAATAAAAAAAATATTTGGAAAAAAATTATAAAAAAATATCCTCATCAAACTTCACTGTACTACACATCTTTCCCCAAAAGGATTTAGTAAAATACTTTTATTTAGGTCAAATTATGTTGGTCATACACGTGCATGGTATGGTAAAAAAAAATTGACTTTTAAACAGTGGTTTTAGAAATGCCTATTGAAAATCAATTTGTATCATCTAAGTATTAAAATAAATTACATATTTGGCAACTAGACTTCGAGTAATACATTTCATATTACTAAATTTTTTTAAGATTCAATCTTTAAGTGCCTCAAATGTTTAGGTCAAATGTGAGCAACACCTCTTATTCAATGCTCTGCTCCTATCTAAGTATGAGGATATTTCATCTAAATCATGGCAGCTTACCTCCACTCATGTCTATTTTGAGAGACAAGATGAGTGCTACAAAAGAGGCGACACATAGTTATAAAAAAAGTTGGAGATATTCTTTTCCCCTAAGGAAGGAAGTGACATTAATAGCTTTTCTCTAACAAAGCAAAGCTTTTTTGTTATCAACATTTATCTCTTGTCTTTGGCAGCTGGTTGGTTTTCAAAAAACTTTTATTTCTATTGGCGAGCTTCAACTCTATCTCAACCTCTAAGCTGACATGGAAAATGATAAAGTCAGCAAGTGCCTATTCTTCCCAGTGAGGTCCTAGGAATCAAAAATACTATTAGAAATGAAGGTAAAAAATTATCAATGGAAAACTTATTACAACAGTAATATAAATATTTAAAGTTGTGCAAAACCAAAATGGAGATGGTATGAAATCAACACAAAGAAATAATAGAATAGAAGATCAAACACATAACACAGTGTTTATGTGGAGAAACACTTTCAAGAAAAAACTCCACACAAGAAGTGATGTACATTTCTTGTATTGACTTCAATAGAGTTTACAATACAACACTATCAATCTCCTATTCAATCTTCAATCTTGTAGCACCTGTAATACTCATCTACAATCATAATACAATATCCTCATTAAAAGAGTGTTTCCTTCTAGCGAAAAACCCTAACATAACTTCTACAATCAGATCTGTGACCTAATGATGAATGGTCTAGATTGACTATGAAATTAAAATATTTTACAAGGCAATTTTCTAAAAAAAATCTCTTTGGGGACACCACCCCAAAACCCCCACCAGGCGGTAGTGACAATAGTGGGGGGTGAAAACCCTCCACACCCCCTCATTGGGTTCAAGGATCCAAAATGTGGCTGAAACAAGATCACTACTTGGTGAATACTTCATCCCTTAAGAATGATTTACAAACAATATTACGAGTAATTAAATGCATAGGATTTATAAGGTTGATGGCACCTTAATGCTAATCAAGGTAAACATCCTCCAACTTTGCAAAGTACTTGATATTGGCTGTACCTTATTTCATTTTGCAATCCACAACATCCGTGGGAAAAAAATGTTGTTGGGCTCTCCAAACAGGGTGATATATTGGTCAGATGTGGCTTCCACTCTCCTTTCCAATATAATGGACATAGTCCAGGATGGTCACTTTGTACATGCAATTGCATCTGGGTTGGATTTTGATTACATTTTTTATCCAAATAGATGGCATGCTTCATTGGAAGGTTATGATCTAGACATAAAGGGGATGCCATGGTTAGGGGCCTCCTTTCAATGGAAATGTTGTGCCCATCTCCAGCTACATAATGTGTGTATCGACCTATGTCTAGAGAGGACTAATATGTAGTTGCATGGGAGGGATGGATAGGGTGCTATTGGGGCATAGATTTCATTTCTCATAGGACATAGTTCACAACATCAAAGAAGTGTTCAAAGCCATATGTTTTTTGTGCATACACACACCAGACTAGGCTCCACACCTACCCAAAGCTTTAAACTCAGGAGAAGACATTTCTCCTTCGATGGAGACAGAGGACTAAGTTGAATCTTCAGTCCCTCTCATAGTCAACCTAGATGCTGCATGAGCAAAGGTTCAATGGTGGTTGATGTTAGTTTTTTCCTTGGCTCTCTTCAATGCTAGCATATAATTAGGTGTATATGTTCTTAGCTAATATCTTGATGATGGCCCTTTTTCATTTTTTTGTTGGTTAGTCTGTATTTTCTCGAACAAATTATTTGGGGCTTCTCACCCAATCTTTTTGTACTACTTTTATATTTTAATCTAGTATTGGTGGTTTCCACCTTTAAAAAAAACTTATTATCCTATGTTGACCAACATAGCCATACATGAAGTGCATCTTGGAACCCTCAACCATAGATCCTTTCCCCATTTCCTCACTAAGAAAAGTGGCAACAAGAGCATCCATTTTGTAATCTATAGTAGAACCACTCGATGCAACAATAATATTCTTGCAAGATTTAGGTATAGATAAAAGTTACAAAATATACTTATCCTCCTCTTCTAGATTAACATCTACAAAACCTAGCTAACTCAAAGTGAGATTAAAAGCATTTAAATGCTCAGCTACAAAGTCTCATTCCTTCATTTTAAAGGAATACAATTTTATTTTTAAATAAAGTTTGTTTACTATAATCTTTGTGTGATATCTCTCTAATTCTCTTCCATAGACTGAATGTAATAGCCTCTTCTAAGACATTCAAGAGAATAGAATCCATAAGGCATAGCCATATGGTTCCCCATGCCTAGTGTTCATCTTTTTAATCTTCATTTAAAACATTTGTAGGCTTAGAATTTGATGTCATAGTTCTTCATTGATATTTGTCTTCCAAGAGATCCTCCATTTTTATTTTTTATAGCTCATACTTAAAGCCATTGAACTTCTTAATATTTCATTGTGATGTCCTTGGGCCATGGCTTCTCTAATGACACTCATATCTGCAAAACCACTAAAATAATACTCCCACCACAACCACAAAAAATTCACTACACTACAAGAAAGGTGTCCCCTTCTACAATCAAGTCATATAATTTCTTCTTAATTATATTTTTGTTTCGTTGCCATAGCACCAAATATAGTTTTATGGGCATGTCATAGCCCCAAATATGGAAGGTTTTCTTACAACTCTTCATTTTTATTATTTCTATATAACATATCCATTTAATGTCTTCTTAAACAATAATTAAGATATCTCGGAGGAAAATAAACAATAAATAAAGCCCCCTCCCTCACATGGGCATGCATCATTGCCCATTCCATAATGTTTGGAGACTAGACATTATTTATCATCTAGATAATTAAATGCAATTTTCAAGACTTCGGACTTTTAATGTGAGTGACACAATTGATCCTAACAAGTAAACACATTAGTCATTGCTAAGTAGTTGTTATTGAGGACATACATTATAGTAAAACTAAAACTTGTAATCACCGAATTCATGACTAATATAATTGAAGTATTAAGGTAACTAATTCAAGACCCTTATTTTAGAGTCACTTAGATTTTGTTTTAATTACTAGTCTTAGTCAAGACATGGGACTTAAAGGTATTATAATTAGATTTATGGAAAGTCATAATAGGATTCTCATATCTGTCGAAGCCTTAGACCTAAAGCCATGAGTTTTATAGACCTAAAACACCAAATAGATTTGTGGATTTGGATTCATAAAATCCTCACATCTATAGAAGTGAATAAAATAAGTCAAAGATGTTCAAGAAGCCCCAAGTAATTGAACCAACTAGTAGAAACCACATGTTAGCCAATGGTTCCAATGGTAGAATGAATAGCCAATTAGATGGGCTTGAACCATTTTATCCTCAACCATTGATCCTAGCATGTCAAACCTAGATTGTAGATACCCATCTAAATTTAATATGTTAGGTCCAAAGTAAGTTTGGTATCCTGCCAATAAGGTGAGGCTATACTCTCTAACCATAATATGATCTTAGTGATTGTTCTTGCTCCAATTTGCATTATGTTTAATCTACTAGAGTCTTATGTAGTAAACTAGTGTTAGAGAAAACATAGTCTATTTTTTGACAACCCATTCAAATATTACACACTTAGGGTCCTCTATGGATTTAAACTCAAAATACTTCTCCAACTCAATAATCCAATCCAACAAGTCTTCTAGAATTAAGTTTCTTGAGTAGCCCGAGCCTTCATCAAGGCTATGGTGAATCTATCTTCCATGCTAAGTTCATCTTTTGAAATTGCAACACCATCTTCACAAACTTGGTAACCCATTATCTCATTCAAGTTTATTAATTCTCATATTAGTAGTTGTAGGCCAAGTTAAAAGGAACTAGTAGTCATCCATAACATTGTAAATATTACAGTTTTTTACAAATTTGTTCATTTCACAATACTTTTGAATTAGTTGAAATATCAATTTTCTTATGTATACTAAAAACATTAGTCCTAATTTTAACAATTTTCTTTATTTTTTTCCAAACTTACAATGTAACATATTTCTATAATAAAATTGAAATTAATATCTTAATTAAATATAACTTATTTTAAAAAACAAGGGAGAATAAAATTATAACATTTGTAACTTCAAAAATTATAAAGAATAACAAAATCTTTAACATGGTTTCAAACTACCTCCCATAAAATACCAGCTCATTGAAGTTAATGCACTGATTATTTACATGTGGGACCCACTCCCACATAGGTCAATCAGTGCATTAACTACAATACACCAGCATTTTAAGCTCTTCCTTTTCACACTGTATTTTGGCCATACAGAGAACACAATACAACTAGCTCCACTATCGCCCACCGTAAACAACCGGCACTTGTCGTGCCGACTGTTTAAGGGATTTTCGACTTGGATTTTTTTCAACTGAATCATTTGACCTGTTGGCTGCAGTGATGTCGACCTGTTCAATCCTGTATTATTTTGATCAGATGGTCGAATATGGTTTAGTCGATAAAATTTTCGACCAACCGGCTGTTTACAACGTGTCGGCTGGTTAAGCTCTTCCCTCCACTATGGTGATGTAATATAAAGAGGTTTTCCAGAAAGAAAAAATATAAAATACCAACAATCTTTTAGTCAATATACCTAATCCTTCCAATAAAGTCAACAATTCCACATTATTGAACAGCAAGAAGAACATCAAAAATGTCTACAATATTAAATGAATGATGAAAAATAGACACCGCAAGACTACTAGGCTAATTAAATATGGTAGTAGTTGAGTGACCACCTGTATTTTTTCTCAACAAAACTCAGGCGATTGGCTCTAATTCGTAGTTATTCATCTACAGATAACGATATGGAAGTTATTTTCTCAGACCGTGAAAAGATTTGTTGTTTTCCTATGAAGAAAATATTCATATTTTGAACGAGTCTTTGGTAATACGTCATATATATTTGACAAACTTTGGCAAGGGAAGTTTCGGGGGTGATGTAAGACACATAATCACACAGACATACAACGCAGTCGAATAACGAAAGAGCAACAACTCTTGTACAAGTATATTATATTACAAGGCGAACTAGAATAGGTATACGCAGTCAAGATGAATTATTCCTTGCGGAGCAGTTAAAGTTTTGGCTATATAAAGAATATACTCGACTTGTAATACACAATTCAAATTCGTGGAAGATAAAGGCAGATTCTGAAGCTGAAGTTGCTGTGGTCTATTAAATAAAACAAAGAAAAGACCGCGTGGGGTGTTTTTAGTAAATTTTTTCCTCATTTTACCACATGTCCGTTTGATAAAACAACTTATGACTGATCGTTATTGCTGTCGTAGTAGCATCTCTACTCACATAGAGAATTGACGCAGGGTAACTTGCAATGGGTGCGTTCAGGGCCTAAATTTGATTGCTAAGGCTGTATTTAGTCATTTTAGTCATAAAATACAATTGAAATTTTAGGAAAACTGTATCTTTTGAAAGGGAAGATCTCACCTAAATTGTCAAAATTTCTATGTGTATTGTCTAAAATAAGTAGGCTTTAATATTTGAAAGGCAACTTCAAATAGATGACTAAAAAATTTTGCTTGGACCGTCAAATTTAAACCTTGGCTGTAGACTAATTAGAATTATTATTATAATTAAAAATTATAATTTTGATTTAAAATTTAATTAGCAATTAGATTTTAAGTTAAACTTTGTAAGGTAAGACAACTCCCATTAAAATTATAATTATAATGATCTAAATTTTAATTAATTTCATTAACAATTATATTACTGGTAGGCATGACTTTTCCACAGTCCATGAATTAAGATAGAGTGCTTCTGGATTAAACGGTGTATGTCTTTTCATCAATGTTTCGGATCATGCTCAATGATCCTCTTCTTGATGATGGATCATTGAGCATGATCCGAAACATTGATGAAAAAACATACATAGTTTAACCCAAAAGCACTCTATCTTAATTATATTACTAGCAATCACACTTTAGTGTGCAATGGGCATGCCGAAATTGAAAGAGTATTGGTGGATTTCATTTTCACAATCAAGCACCATTGATTTCATTTTGTGAATCTTTCATGTTTCTTCAAAGATTTTTCATATAAAATGTATTTATAATCACCAAATAAATATATGTCTATTAAATAAAATGTTTACATTTATTTAACGGGGAATGGAATAACATGGAGTGAAGGTCTTGTTTATGTGGGCTTCGAGATCTAAATTCGTTAGACTATGCTGACTCTCATCTCTAGCTTCCATATAAAGTGAAAAAAAAGACACAAAGACTGCACATTCATGTCTTTTCAAATGAAAACTATCTTTATTTTTTGTATGAACACTACATATCTCACTCCAAGTGTGTTGTAGGATTCCAAAGTAAGCAAGAAAACTTGTTGTCTCCTGAAAACGGTGAACCTAGAATAACAATTCTATAGATCAACACAATGAGGGTACTATAAATCAAGTACTCATGCTTTAAGCCCTTTAATTTTTACTTAGAAAGTTCAAAAACTATAGAAATCAATGTTTCTCAGTAACTGTAAATTTAACCTTAACATATATCAAATAGTCACAACAATCAAGTAAATAAGATGAAATCAAAACACAAGTGTAAACATCATTAAAACATAGAACAATTTCACCTTAATTGCACTCTATTGCTCTCCTCTATTTCGCCTTGGGAGAAATGGCGTAAATGACATTTGTTCTTAGATATCTGTCACACAATAGCATAAAAGATCGAGTATAGTTTCTCTGCTTCTTCCAAGGGTTTTTTCAAAGAAGAAGAGAATGGTAGATTTTATAGATTTTTGATGATGAAAAATCAATGATCAATATCATGGAAGAAAAGCTAGGAAAGTTTCTATTATGATTGATAGAAGATATTGATGAATTATCTTCAAAAAATGAAAATAAATGGTACAGATAAAGCTTCCAAAATCATGCTTAGTTAACTGATGAAGACTAGAGAAAGTTTCCAAAATGAAGAGGATATAGAAGATAGAGATGCTAAAAGAAGAGAGAGAGAGAGAAGCAAGAGGTGGATATGGTAAGTGATTTTTAATCAAAATAGAATTTATTCAATTTGTGGCACATGAATAATTAAATAAATAAAAATATTTATTTAACTATAGAAGAAAAATCTAGATAATTAAATATATAGAAGTATTTATTTAATTATAAACATGATTAAAAGCTAAAAATTAAATAAATATAAATATTTATTAAATTTGGAGGGAATTAAAACAATGAAAATTAAATAAATATAAATATTTATTTAACTATAGGCAAGATTGTCTAGGGTAATTTTTAATGTCTACATTTTACCTCTCTTTGAGACAATGCATTTTATAGTGTTGTTTCAAATAATTTGTTGACACACCCCAATGAAATGAAGAGACGAATGAAGGATACCCCCTGGGAATTTGGATAGAAGAATGAAATTATGAAGGAGAAACTCATGAAAGGAAGAAGAAAGATGGGATAGAGGTGAAGGAAGAAGAAACATGAAAGATGTGGAACAAGAAGAAAGTTAGTATGGTGAGAGATGGTGAGAAGATAGTGAATGTGTATTGATGTTACAAAATGGAAACATAGATAGATAGAGACAGATGCGCACAGATAGTGCTTACTATTTTGTGCTGATTTTTATCATCATAGAGTGTTTATTATGTGAGATGGATATATGCATACTAGGTATGAAGAACCATAGCAGCTTTGGTACCCATTGCATGAGCTGATGACTCTGCAAACAAAGAAGGAATATTCCCATGTATACTAAGATGTAGTAAAACTTGTTGGAATATGTGAAGAAATGTGATTCTAAACACGATAGTCCTGATGCCCTTAGATACAGTTTGATCTTATAGGTACATAGACTATTAGATAATGTTAGAATTAAATTCCACACATACAAGGAACATTTGTTGCCCCAGTGATGCTATAGAAACACTCCACAAACACATCATATGAAATGGACTGACAATGCCCCATTCCACTATTTGCCACCCACTAGGACGTTGATCCTAAAGATTTTGAGTCCTTGAAGAAATGAGACCTTAGATGCAAAGATATACAAAAAGATATTTTGCCATACACAAGAAATGAATGTTGACCTATTTTCCTCTGTCCAGAGTTAAATAGTTCACCTTGTATATTCCTTGAATATCCTTTAGAAAATGATCCTACAAAGCTTAAATCCTTCAATTATCCATGCACTTCCTTGCAAAATTTCTCAAAATCTCACTTGGAGAATCCTTGAAGAAAACCCAGAAAAACCCAGAAATCCTTAAGCTTCAAGTGCCTTCCATCGTAGGGATTTCTCAGTTTTATACTTAGCCATTTTTCATGTATATGATGATGACGCCATCCTTGTTTTGGGGTTTTCTGTCATTTGGTTGAATTGTATCTCAGAGACAAATTTTCCTTGTATCTTGGTCATGTACAAAAGTGAATGTACATCGGGTTCATTGTATATCCATGTTGTTGTGTGCATCTTTGTTTGTATATTGCATATACAATGCAATATACAAGAGCTTATGCAAAATATGAGTTCCGCTTTTGTATATCGGGCGATTGTATCTCATATACAATCACATATACAAAGGGCGGGATACAAAATGGAAGATACAAAGTCAATATACAAAGGGGGGAGATACTAAAGTTGGGGTCCATCTATTGGATGTATATGCGATTGTATCTTTGCATATACAATCTTATATACAATAACATATACAATCCTGAGAGACGATCCCAGACCCGAAAGAATATGCAATTTGGTTTATAAAGGCAGATGCAGTTGTATGCATCTTTGTATGTATGTTTGCATTGTATGTTTGCAGATACAAAGGGCGGATATAAGGTCACATGCAAGGGTCAGATGCAATGTTTGTAGGTACAAGTGATTGTATGCAGTTTTGTTTGTATATTGTGCATTGTATATGCGATATACAAAAGTATAGATACAACAAAGATATACAATGCGGACCCGACTGGGAAATTAAATTTGGCAAACTCAGTGGTGGGGTCCGTAGTTGTATGTTGAAGTGCATGTATATGTCAATATGGAAAAAGGAAGGGATACAAGGCTAGATCTTTTTCAATGATCCAATATGGATGATAATCCTTTGAGTTCCACAATTGTATGTACATGCGATTGTATCTCATATAAAATCGCATATACAAAGACACATACAAATAGATTTTCAGTGAGACAAAGTGCATCGGCGGCTCAGTTTGAGGTCTCTCCAATGGCTGATAAAGATGCAAATGTTTAGCAATGGGTCCCATGTTCAACTCAGTGGCCAATCAGATAGTGCCACGTGTCAAGGTGATTCAAAGGCCGATTTAAAGGCCCACTTTTGTATAAAGGCAATTGTATTGTATATACATTTGCATATACAAAAGGCGATTCAAAGGCTGATTAAAATCCCGAAGCAAAAGCACATACAATGGACATTTCAGTAAGACCTGTGTATATTGGTATGACTTAGTTGAGGTCGCCCCGATAGCCTGATATATACAAAAATTTACATATGCAAAAGGCAAATGAAGAAATCACATAGGTGCAAAGTTGAACAGTTTAAAGGACTCGATATGCAGGTGACATCATCCAGATCTCCACTTCGACCAGGTTCTTTAGGATGATGAACTAATCATGTTTTTCAAAGTATATCCAGTTTTTGTATGTCTATATGCATACAAACGATGACCCTTTTGCAACAAAGATAAAAATGATGGCATGCATTAAAAATTTGTAGTTTCAAACAAGGAATTTAGGGGCCGATTGTATCAAATGTAGGGTCTGATCATTCAGCAAATTCAAGTGATCAGATGCTAGATTTAGAAGACTCAGGAATCTACAGTTCCGTAAAACTTTGTTAGAGGGTTTGCATCCTACTTGTGTGCGATGCAAATCTAATTCCTCACCTACCCTTTCCAGATATTTGTAGCATTCATTGCTACAAATCAAACAACTCAGCTATTTCGCATTGATGACCAGAAATATCTCCCATCTGCTCTATTCCCATTTTCCACACCATAACTTCTGGTAGGTCAGTACTCCCTTCATACATAGATATTTTCTAAGAGAGCCCATGGGGCGAATTCATTGTAACTAACTTAGGTCAAATGCAAAATGCTATATATGCATGAACATGAGATGTAAAAAGTTGTTGGAAGATTTAGTAATCTATGCTTTCTGATTCCAAATAGAGCATTCCTCTACTGTAACCTTACCTTCTAATTAAATACATGCTGGTTATTTTACCTCTTCATGCTATTTTAACTCTGTGTGATCTAAGGATGATGTGTTTGTGAATATTTAATTCCTTCTAGTCATCTCTTGCTCTCTGCCTCTGTTAAAATCACTTTGATCTGTGTATGTTTATTGGTGGTATCTAGTCATTTTGTGCATTTTCTTAGTTCTATGAGGGTTCATTTATTCAACTTGGTGAATCACCCTTATTTTCAAGTTTTCTTGTCTTATCTTTCATTTTTAAAGCCATTCATTCTCCCTTTTCCTCTGCTAGATTTTAGGTGATAACCAGCTAGGAAGCCAGCCTTCTCCAAAGGTTCTTTCCAACTTGGGTGAGCCACAGACCTGGAAAGATCCCATGTTTCTCTAGATTACCAAGTTTTACAACTTAGCAAGGGTGCAAATCTGAGAGACAATAGTTTTTGGCACGCCCGGTGGGACAAATCTGTTTGAGTCTAAACAGTGCTATGTTACAATCATATTGTTGGTTTTGATATGCTACCAGCATTATCAGGCCTTTAAGGGGTAGTTGAGCATATCTGGTGAGTCATACTGAAAAAAGGGACAAGTAGATCAATGCTGCCACACATTTTATGAGAAAAATTCAAACTTAGAGTTTGAGTTCCTTTGATTATTTGTAGCTATCTCTGCCTAGAAGATAAAGTAGAGCTATGGTAAGAACCCTAGTTTCAAAAAGAATACAATCAACCCCACCAAGTTTCAAGCCAGTAATACCTGTAGTTCCTGCACTGATTCAAGCAAACCCACCTTCAGCTATTCCAATGGCAAGAAATCAGCCATTTGTGGCTTTTGATGGGAGCATCCCATTGAACTTGATAGTGCATGATAATATACCCATGGTACCTTTGAAGAGCCTACCTTATTTCACTAGGGAGGATCAAACTACCCCAATCGAACACATTAGAGACATATCTTCTCTATGTGGTGTTCATCATGTAACTCAAGAAAATGTAGCCATCAGGCTGCTGGCTGCCTCGTTTAAAGGAAAATGTTATAGTGGTTCAGGAGTTTACCAGTACAAACAATTGCAACTTGGGATGATCTGGGTGATAAGTTGAACAAACAATTCTAAGATAAGTCAGATAACTTATCGCTGGTTGAACAGTTGACTACGATAAAGAGAGCTCCCTAGGAGCAAATGATGGATTTCAATTTCCAATTTCAGAAGACATGGAACAAAATTTCTGCCATAGTAAGGCCTTCATCAGAATATGCATTTCTGTATTTTTTGAAAGCTCTTAATAGTGACATTTCAGTAATATACAATCAATGGGAGGTACAAATTTACCTGATGCATATGAAATAGCTATTAGAGCAGAAAATAGCCTGATTTAAGCTGGGAAAATAGCACCTAGACCGCCAATGCCCATTTTCCTGAGATTCAAGCTTCAATGCCTTTGCTGATCCCATCTTTTGCCCCTTTACTTGTTGTAGCAGCATTACCAAGTACTGCCAATCCTGAGACTGTTGTTTCTAGCTCATCACAAGAGTTAAGAGAGATTAAAAGTAGCCAACAAAAAATAGAAAACATTCTGCAAACTTTTGGGAATGAGCTGGTGAATATCAAAAAATAGCAGTCCCAAAATAGACAGCCTTATCAGCCACACAGTCAAGGGCAAAACCAGCCATACCAAGCTAATAGGCCACCTTATCAAAGCAACTACTAGGGTGCTAGGAAGAATGTGAACCAAAGGCCTTTCCAGCGTTACAATCCTGCACCCATTAATGTAGTTAGCAACCTTGTCCCTATTTAGAACAACCTTGTAGCTGAGTATGAATGGTGTCTTCCATGTAATCAGCCACACAGCCAGGCAACCTGTTTAAATGGAATGATAAATCAGGCTCTAATGGTGCAAAATGTTTCAGTTTCATAGCCAAACACACCTAATGATGGAACTGTACAGCAGCAAGAATGTAAACAGAATGATACTGCCTTCCTAAATTGGTAGGAAGATGAGTTTTGTGGCTTAAACAGATATGATACTTCAGTTGCAGCAAATATGAGAGCTAAAAAGAGGGGTTATGAGATAGATCAAGCAGTAAACAAAGAAAAAGGATCTGTTGATCCTTCTACATCCCAGATTCCCCATATTTTGCAAAGGAATACTCAAGCAACTACCAGGGAATAGCCTCATTTGCAGGCTGATATTACTGGTGCAAGGCCACATCAGAAGGTAAATGTCACTTCACCTTTTAATATCATTGAAAATATGAAGAAAATGAATGTGACAATATCTATGTGGGATTCCTTAGCCATCCCGGGTCAAAAGGACATGTTACAATCTGCCTTGTCTGATTTAAAAGTGTCAAATGATGCAACTGTTGACCTAGCTAGGGTTGTTCTTACCAATTCATCCCAGGACAACAGCAAATAGCCAAACAAGAGTGCTAAACCACTTCTATTTTATGTGTCATTAATAATAGGAGACAAGTTAGTACATAATTGCATGGTGGATAGTGGTGCAAGTAGTTCTGTAATACCAAAACAGATTGCAAACTAATTAGGATTGAAATACCAGCCCCTTATGAAGGGTGTTCTGTAGCTAGATGGCACAACTGTTAACATTGTAGGTGTGATAAAAGATCTAGGTCTCACTTTGCATACCTGCCTAAATGTTTCCATTTCCCAAGAGGTGTTCATCATAGATTTACCTCCTTATTTTGCCATGTGTTTGTCAAGAGAGTTCACAGCCAAGATAGGAGGTTGTTTATCCTCAGATTCGTCCCACATGTTTTTTAGGACCTGATATGGCACAAAAGTGACCCTAAAATCTGAATTGCTTACCAAATATTACATAGAGCCTTATGTCCCAACTGTTGTTAACACAAATTGCATTATTTCTGATGATCCTGGGCTTGTTGCTACTTAAGAACTGCAAGCTGAAAGTATACCAAAAGTATTGTTAAAGGAGTGGGCCTTAGAAAATATTGTAGATGATCCTAAAGGAGACATTCAAGAAACTGGTATGGGGGTTTACATACTACACAAACTTGAAATAGCAATTCCAAACCTTTTAAAGAGTGCAGAACAATAGATAGAACAGCAGATAGACTAGCAAGATGAGGTATGGAAAATATACTTTGATGGCTCTAGGAATAGAAATGGATCTAGTGGTGGTGCAATGCTTGTGTCTCCACAAGGTGACAGATATTTTTCTGCTTTACGTTTTGTTTTCACATGTACAAATAACACTGCTGATTATGAAGGGTTGAATCTTCAAGGTTTGTAGTGGGCAAGGAAGAGGAAGATTGGGTGTTTGCAGGTGTATGGGGACAGTGAACTTATTGTAAATCAGGTGAGGGGACTGCATGTTACAAAGAATATTGTTTTGAAATATTATAAACATAGGGTATGGGATATGATTGAGGAGTTTGACACTTTCAATCTAATCTCTATTCCAAGAAATCAGAACTATCATGCAGATAGGTTAGCTACGATTAGGGCTCAGTTCAATATCCCCAGTGATATTCAAAGAGAAAAGGTACAGCCTCATGTGAAAATAGTTGATAGGCCCTCTATCCCTGACAATAACATTCATTGGCAGGTTTTTGAGAGTGATGAACAGGTTCTACATTTCCTATTAGAAGAGGATGAGTTCTCTGTGATGAATCAAAACAAACTCAAACAGTAATATGGTGATCATCAAGTTGTTTAGTTAAGGACTAATAAGTTGTCCAGAGGATTAGTAACCTTGGAATCCATTTTTGGTACTAAAGATCAGCTGAAAAAGAGCAAAACCAACATGCAGGTCAAAGAGGAACATTATGAGGAGCTAAAAATTTTCAAAGGTAAGCTTCTCAAAATTGGTAAAATCTATTCACCTGAGGATAGGAAATCTTTTATTGCTCTTTGTTAAGAATTTGAGGCTGTGTTTTCTTGGGAATACTCAGACTTAAAAGGGTTTGACCTTCATATTGCCTAGCATACTATAGAGTTAGAGCCAGGTGTGAAACTTGTGAGGTAGAAACAAAGACCTTTAAATCCAAAACTTGAGCCTTTGATGATTAAGGAATTAACTAAGCTGATCAAGGGAAACATCATTTTTCTAAGCAAGCACACTTCTTGGGTCTCGAATCTTATTCATGTGAGGAATAAGAATGGAGAGATTAGGCTGTGCATTGATTTTAGAGACCTTAATAGAGCCTCCCTGAAGGATCACTACCCGCTGCCCTCAATGGAGCAAATTCTGCAAGTAGTAGCTGGCTCAGAAAGATTCTCCTTACTTGATGGATATTCAGGTTATAATCAGGTATTAGTCAAGAAAGAAGATCAGTTTAAAACTACTTTTACCACCAAATGGGGCACCATGGCCTACAAAAGGATGCCTTTTGGTCTGTCAAATGCTGGCTCTACTTTTTAGAGAGTTATCGATATGGCTTTTAAAGGTTTGCTTTATAAATTGGTACTTGTGTACATTGATGACATCACAGTTTTCTCTAAGGATGCAACTGAACATTTCCCACCTGAAACAAGTATTTGAGAGATGTAAAGAGTTTGGGATATCTCTCAATCCCAAGAAATGCATTTTTGTTGTGCATGAAGGAAAGCTTTTAGACACATTGTGTTAAAGGAGGGAGTTACCATTAATACAGAAAGAGTAAGAGCTATTTTGGAGCTGCCTTTACCCAGTCACAAGAAGGGACTACAAAGTTTTATTGGTAGGATTAATTTTCTATGAAGATTTATACTTGACATTGCAAACTTATTGAAGCCATTGACCTCTATGTTAAAGAAAAATACAGTTTTCAGTTGGACAAAAGAGGGAAAACTCAGCTTTGAGTCCATAAAAGAAGCGTTATCGGCTATACCAACTCTGGTAAATCCTGATTTCTCAAAAGAGTTTATTTTGTATGCTTATGGTAGTTTAGATACAAGTTCTACAAATCTGGTACAACAGCAAAGTGAAGGCTTTGAGCAGCCAATTGCTTTCTTTAGTCAAGGACTGGAGGAGTATGAACAGAGGTATAGTTTCATTGAAAAACATGTCCTTGCAGTGGTAAAGAGTCTCAAGAAGTTTAGGCATCTTATTTCTAACAATAAGGTACATTTGATGGTTACTCACCTTGGTGTGAAAGAGTTTCTGTTAGGTAAAGATGTTAATGAGAAAAGGGCTGGTTGGATTACCAAAGTCATGGAATATGACGTAGATATCAATATAACCAAGCTCATCAGAGGTATAGGGCTCAATGAATAGCTTGCTACTAGGTCTGAAAATGAAATAGAGAAGGAAGAAGAGGTGCTTCTGACCATTGAAGATGAACATCAGGATGATACAACAATAGTTGGAATGGGTTGGGTTAATGACATGACTCATTTTTTGCAAACTGGTGAATATCCAGCAGGTTTAGATAGAACCAAGAGAAGATATTTTAGACTGCAGTCTATTCCATATGTTTTAATAAATGATATCCTTTCAGAAAAGATTTTAATGGTGTGTTGTTAAGATGCATTGATAATGATCAGACTGACAAGGTGTTGTATGAGTTTCATGATGGAACAGTAGGGGGTCATTTTGCCCCAAGGACTACTGCTTGGAAAATAGTGAGAGATGGCTATTATTGGCCCAGCTTATTCAAGGATGCCCATGCATGGGCCAGAAAGTGTGTAAAATGTGCCATTTTTGTAGGCAAAGAAAGGTTGCCAACTTTACCTCTGCAACCAATTCAAGTAGAACAACCCTTCATGAGATGGGGTATTGATTTTATAGGTCCCATTAACCCACCATCAAGTGTAGGCCACAGGTGGGTACTTATAGCAATAGACTATTTCACAAGGTGGACTGAAGCAGTGGCTTTGAAGGAAAGCAATGACAATGTTGTTTTGAACTTTTATTATGATTTGGTATCTAGATTTGGAGTACCTGAGTCAATTATCTCTGACAATGCTTTAGCCTTTGTTGGATTGAAGATAACTGATTGGGCCATGAAGGATGGAATCTATTTGAACACTTCATCAAATTATTACCCATAGGGTAATGGTTTGGCTGAATCCACAAATAAGAAACTCATAAGGATTATCAAAAGATCAATGGAGGACAACCAGAGTGTTGATAATTGAGAGGGGGGTGAATTAGTTATCTTAATTAATTTAACTTTCTATTCTTCTTTAACAACTAGTGTAGCATCAAAGCAAATAAGCATCCATAATCATGAAAGCAGAAACAAAGTCAAAACACATAACACAATGATTTTGACGTGGAAAACCCTGTTAAGGGAAAAACCATGGGGTGACTAAACCAAAATGTATTCTCTGTTAGAAGAATAGAAATACAAAATGGCACTTGTCAGTTTAGGGCTCACTGCCCAAGCATACTACTCACAAGAGGCTCACTGCCTACAAGAGACTCACTGTCTACAAGTTATAAAGAGAGTAACAAGATACTTGAACTGATGAGAAGCATCCACATATGCTGGAGTTCAATTCCGGTTAGGCTCAGTACACTGATCTACTGCACTTCATTCTTTCTCTTCTTTGGTGTTGTTGTCCTGTCACATATTGGACCTGCCTTACTACTTCCACACTACTCTTCTGCTTTTCTTCACACACCACAACACAAAAAACTAACCTTCATACCGAAATCAATCTGGTATATATATCTGCACCAAGGATTTCATCCACTTTCTAGTCGACATCCAAAATACTTACTATTTTCCCAAACTCTTGGTCTGTCGACTGAATCCTTGCTTATCAAGTGATGCGTATCAAAGAGATGCTCATAGAAGTCATCAATCATGTTGGTCAATCATGAATGATACCTTAGTAAGCTTGATCACCATCAATATCTCATCCGGATTAAGGTCTGATGCTCTGCCGGTCAGTTCTTCCTCAGTTTACTCTATTAAATAGGAACCCAATACTTAGGTGCTCATATCTCTTTACTCTTTCATCACCGGAGGCTCAATCCTTGGAATCTATCAGTTAAGGTACTCCTCTTGACTTCCCCAAGTTTGCACTTTACCATAGATACTTCCTCTGAGAGATCCGGACCTGATTGTCAGACCTTGCTGCATACTCTATTCTTGGTCACCGGACGACAACACTCTTCAATCTGACTTCCGGTATAAGCACACCATGTCCTACAGATGGGTGGGATGAGTTTTATTTCCATCAATGACAACACTTATGAAGCTACAATGTGTCTCTTGCCAACAATCTCCCCCTTTGGCATTGATGGCAACACTTAGTGAAAAATGACTAAGTGTCACACAACACTCTCCCTTAGCTGATGCTCTATTCTAATGTACACTTTACCGGAGCTCCCCCTTAGCTGGATTCCACATTTTTCACTGCTCCTCACTCCCCCTTTGACATCAATGGAAAAGGGTAGGGCCCGCACACCAAAATTTTCAAGAAAAACAATCTATACATATCCACATAAGTGTATATACAAGTTGTACTTACATGTACTTAAGTATGTCTACAAAAGTATTCTTCAACTGTATAACTTTTGTAGCCCAACTCTGCTTCATCCTGTCCAAAATTGAGATGTGACCACTCAACAGGAATGTAAATGCTTCTGTCTTCTTAAGATTTGTCGGATCATTGGTCCGGGCCGTGGCCTGAGCATCAGTTAGGGCCTCATGCATGGCCTCTAACTTAGGGATAATGATCCCTCTAAGTTCACTTAACCTATTTATTCTATTTTTCTTCTCCTTCTCAAGCTTCTTTATTTCATTTATGACTGCAATACTCTGACACTCTTGATTTACTATGGAAGAGGAGAGAGGATCAAAACTTTGAGATAAACTTAGTAGTTTATCCTCTTGCTCTTTTACTTTCTTCTCAATATCCTTTGTCACTTTAAGCCAGGATAAACAAAATTTATATATGTCTCCGCCATCTTTAAGAGCATTTTCTAGGCTCTTTAGCCCAATATCCATAACTCTCCTATTGTTTGTTATTAGACTCTGCACCTTAGAGAGTCTCTTTTCCAAAAACTCCTTCCGGACCTTTTCTTCTACTGACTTTTCTAAGGATTTAAAATGTGTATGGACAAAATTTACCAAAGACTTTAGATTACTGGATGTGGAGGCTGAAGGATCCTTTTGGAAGGATGGCATGATCTTCTCCAATACACCGGATGCAGTTTCTATGAGCTCACAGTCTTCCATGTGAGACTTCAAAAGTTTTTCTTTTGCCTTTGCTTGAGTAAAGGATGCTAGCTTCATGGTTTGAACCGGGGAGAGGGAATCAAAATTGAATGGACCTTGAAGCAATTCCGGTTCATCAGATTCCATCATCTCTTTGGTCAAGAAATCTTTGACAGTTTCTGCAGTGTCTCTTGATGGAAACAGAGTCTTCTTTCCTTCTGTAGTCTCAGAACTGTCTCCTGGGGTCTTCTCTGTTTGATCTTTTTCTTTTTCCTTTACTTCTTCTTCTTGGCTTGTTTTCTCCTCTAATATTTCTTCTCCTTTAGATCTGGAGTCTGCTGGAGAAACCAGAGGAGAGATGTGTGCTTCTTCATGGACTTCTTCTTCCAGAGTAGAGGAATCTAAGTCCTTAGCTTTCTCTTCACTTGTCTCCTTTGCCTCTTCTGCTACTATCTCAGTAGATTCTCCTTTGTCATCCATGACAAAGGGTTCATCACCCAAGTCCTCTATAATAGGAAGGTTCAATCTTTTGAAGGCATTCTAAAGGATATCTTCTGTTTCCTTTTCAACTTTGTCAGTTTCTCCGAGCATAAGTTGATTCATTCTAGCTTTTCTTCAGAACTCATCCTTGCAGTCCTTGAAGATGATGTTCATTTGTTTAGGGGTAATGGACGGATAGAGCTGTATAGCAATCTGCTCCCGAATTTCTAGATCTTTTTCTTGGGCATTGTTCTTCCTTATTTCAAGTTCCTTCTCTAATCTTTTGGGAATCAGAGATATAATTTCAATGAATGCTTTGTTGTAGATGTTTAGATACCTGACTGTGGCATCTTGCAATATCTTCTGATCAGTTTCATTATATTCATCATAAAATTCAACCATTGGTTGTAAGTTCCCATCCACAGTAACTGATTTAATGATATCATCAATGCGGAGAGTAGGTTTTTCAACAAATTCCTCTGCCTTCTTTTCTTTGTCTTGACCGGTAGAGGGTTCACTTGTTGTTTTCTTCTTCTTCTTCATTTTCTTTACTTCCTCATCTGTCTCTGTCTCTTCATCATCCTTGAGGCTTGTGTATGATCTTGTAGCCTTTGTCTTTGTTCTCTTTTCTCTTTTACCGGATGATTTTGCTTCTGGTTTTGATGCCTTTGAGCTCTTAGTAGTGGCAGGTGTAGAGCTCTTAGAAGATCTGGTCTGGGAGGGGGCTTCTACTAGAGTACTTTCTTTTTCTACTTCTTCCTTTTCTTTCTCTGCCCTTTCCATCTTCTCTCTGGGTAAGTGCAAGAAGATGGGGGGCCAAAAAGGGGTCTTAAGTGGCCACTTTTTTCCTGAAATCAGGAAATACTAGCCTTGGATGAGAAATTGAGCATAGTTACACTCAAAATTTGGAGATGCAACCAAAACAATTTTCGTAGTGCTTCGAGTCTACTTTCTAAACTACTATTTTTTTTTTAAAATGGCATAGATTAAGGGGTTCAAAAGAGGGAGCCACAGAAATTGGTGTTGTTTTTGTCAAAAAAACATAACATAGCATGTTTTGTGGCTTCCTCAAAAGGTCAACTTTTTTTTGGTATTTTTAAAATTGCTTCAATGAGAAATTAGCTAATAGCATGTAGTTTATGCCTGATTTTTCTGATAATTTTTTGATGAATATTTGATTTTTTACTAATTTTCAAAGTGGACACATCCTAAAAAACAAAATTTTGGCCGTGCTACCCCTATAAATTTTGAAAACTAATTGAAAATTATTTTTTTCTTTTTTTAATATTTGTAGAATGGAGTCTAGTTTCTAAATATGTAATTTTTCAATGAATAGTTAATTTACAATGAAAAAAAGACCAAACAGTGGTTTTTGCCCAAAAAAAGACACACAAACAAAAGAAATTAAAGATGAAAGTCTTAACATTGTTAAAATGTGAAAAAAATCACATCGTCAAATAGCTAAGAGAAAGTCTAACATTACCTAGGTGTTCAATTTGTTTGACCTTGAAACATGTGCAAATCTGAGGGTTAGCACGAATGAAATTATGTGAAATCTTGAAGAATATGGAAAAACACATCTGTAACTGTTCATAAGGCACTCCAAGCCTTTGGGTTGGAAATCCAAAGCAAATCCCAAGCCCAAGGCTTGGGATTCCCAAAGCAAGACATAACGTGAGCGCATTATAATGCACTCGCGTTATGTTTTGCTTTGCATTTTTCCTTTTCTCTAAAAGTCTGTGTTGTTTGTCATGTTTAACATAACGCGAACGCATTATAACACACTCACGTTATGTTCCCCTTAAATTTTTTTATGTTCAAGGATATTAATCGTGTATGTATGTATGTATGCCTATATGTATCTATGTATGCCTATATGTATTTATGTATGTATCTATGTATGCCTATATGTATGTATGTATAGTGTCGAGGGCAGAGGAGGGTAAAGATGGGAGTGAGCTAGATAGGGGAGGAGAGGAGTGGATAAGGATTGAGTGATTAAGGTTTAAGGTTGAGGGTTGAGCGTTTAGGGATAGGATTTAGAGTTTAGGGATAAGGGATTAGAGTTTAGGACCTTGAGGGATTAGGGTTTAGGCTTGAGGCTTTAGGGATAGCATTTAGGGTTAAGGGTCGAGGGATTAGGTTTAAGGTAGAGTGTTGAGGGTAGAGGGATTAGGGATAGGGTTTAGGGTTGAAAGTTTAGGGTTGAGGGATTAGGGTTTAAGGTATAATTAGTAGTTCTTGTGGATAGAGCCAGTAAACAATGGGAGATTATTTGCCTGTTTCATAACAATATACCTTCCCTAAGTGCGGGGTGGACAGCAAGAAACATAGATGTATCCCAATGCAAATCTTTTCCCATAATGATCATCCTTCTGATTTCAACTATTAATTACTCACTGTGGATGTACCATATGCAAAGCTTTTCTCATAGCGTTTAAGGTATAGTGTCGAGGGTTGAGGGTTTATTGATAGTGTTTAGGGTTGAGGGTTGAGGGATTAGGTTTTAGGGTTGATGAATTAGGGTTTAAGGTATAGTGTTGAGGGTTGAGGGTTTAGGGATAGGGTTTAGGGTTGACGGATTAGGGTTTAGGGATAGGGTTTAGGGTTGACGGATTAGGGTTTAGGGTTGACAAATTAGCATTTAATGTCGAGGTTAAGGTTAGAGTGTCGAGGGTAGAGGGATTAGGGATAGGGTTTAGGGTTGAAGGTTTAAGGATTAAGGGTTGAGGCTTTAGGGATGAGGGTTTAAGGCTTAAGATATAGTGTCAAGTGTTGAGGGTGTAGGGATAGGGTTTAAGTTTTAAGGGTTAAGGGTTGAGGGATAGGGATTGGGGTTTAAGGTATAGTGTTGAGGGTTGATGGTTTAGGGATAGGGTTTAGGGTTGAGGGATTGGGGTTTAGGGTTGATGAATTAGGGTTTAATGTTGAGAGTTGAGGGTTGAGGATTGAGGGGTGAGGGTTGAGGGTTGAGGGTTGAGGTTGAGGGATAGGGTTAATGGTCAACGAATTAGGGTTAAATAAGAGTGTCGAGGGTAGAGGGATTAGGGATAGGGTTTAGGGTTGAAGGTTAAGGGTTGAGGGTTGAGGTTCAAGAGTCAAGGGTTTAGGGATAGGGTTGAGGGTCGAGTGATTAGGGTTAAAGTAGAGTGTGGAGGGTATAAGGATTAGGGATAGGGTTGGAGGGTTTAGGGATAAGGGATTAGGGTTTAAGGTATAGTATTGAGTTTGTTGAGGGTTTAGGAATAGGGATAGCATTTAGGGTTTAGGGATGAGGGATTAGAGTTGAGGGATGATGGATTAGGGTTGAGGGTTGAGGGATTAGGGTTTAAGGTATAGTGTTGAGGGTTTAGGGATAGGGTTTAGGGTTGAGGGATTAGAGTGAAGGGTTGAGGGATTATGATTTGACATTGAGGGTTGAGGGTTGAGGCTTTAGGGTTTAGGGTTTAGGGATAGGGTTGAGGGTCAAGGGATCATAGTTAAGGGTTGAGGGATTAGGGTTTGACATTGAGGGTTGAGGGTTGAGGTTTGAGGGTCAAGGGTTTAGGAATAGGGTCGAGGGTCAAGGGATTAGGGTTAAAGTAGAGTGTGGAGGGTATAAGGATTAGGGATAGGGTTGGAGGGTTTAGGGATAATGGATTAGGGTTTAAGGTATAGTATCAAGTCTGTTGAGGGTTTAGGGATGAGGGATTAGAGTTGAGGGATGATGGATTAGGGTTGAGGGTTGAGGGATTAGGGTTTAGGGATAAGGTTTAGGGTTGAAGGTTGAGGGATTAGGGTTTAAGGTATAGTGTTGAGGGTTTAGGGATAGGGTTTAGGGTTGATGGATTAGAGTGAAGGGTTGAGGGATTAGGATTTGATGTTGAGGGTTGAGGCTTTAGGGTTTGGGGTTTAGGTATAGGGTTGGAGGGTTTAGGGATAAGGGATTAGGGTTTAAGGTATAGTATTGAGTCTATTTAGGGTTTAGGGATGAGGTATTAGAGTTGAGGGATGACGGATTAGGGTTGAGGGTTGAGGGATTAGGGTTTATGGATAAGGTTTAGGGTTGAGGGTTGAGGGATTAGGGTTTAAGGTATAGTGTTGAGGGTTTAGGGATAGGGTTTAGGGTTGAGGGATTAAAGTGAAAGGTTGAGGGTTTAGGGTTTAGGGTTTAGGGATAGGGTTGAGGGTCGAGGGATTAGAGTTAAGGGTTGAGGGATTAGGGTTTGATGTTGAGGGTTGAGGGTTGAGGTTTGAGGGTCAAGGGTTTAGGGATAGGGTTGAGTGTCGAGGGATTAGGGTTAAAGTAGAGTGTGGAGGGTATAAGGATTAGGGATAGGGTTGGAAGGTTTAGGGATAAGGGATTAGGGTTTAAGGTATAGTATCGAGTCTGTTGAGGGTTTAGGAATAGGGATAACATTTAGGGTTTAGGGATGAGGGATTAGAGTTGAGGGATTAGAGTTGAGGGATGACGGATTAGGGTTGAGGGTTGAGGGATTAGGGTTTAGGGATAAGGTTTAGGGTTGAGGGTTGAGGGATTAGGGTTTAAGGTATAGTGTTGAGGGTTTAGGGATAGGGTTTAGGGTTGAGGGATTATAGTGAAGGGTTGAGGGATTAGGATTTGACATTGAGGGTTGAGGATTTAGGGTTTAGGGTTTAGGGATAGGGTTGAGGGCTAAGGGATTAGAGTTAAGGGTTGAGGGATTAGGGTTTGACATTGAGGGTTGAGGGTTGAGGTTTGAGGGTCAAGGGTTTAGGGATAGGGTTGAGGGTCGAGGGATTAGGGTTAAAGTAGAGTGTGGAGGGTATAAGGATTAGGGATAGGGTTGGAGGGTTTAGGGATAAGGATTAGGGTTTAAGGTATAGTATCAAGTCTGTTGAGGGTTTAGGAATAGGGATAGCATTTAGGGTTTAGGGATGAGGGATTAGAGTTGAGGGATGACGGATTAGGGTTGAGGGTTGAGGGATTAGGGTTTAGGGTTGAGGGTTGAGGGATTAGGGTTTAAGGTATAGTGTTGAGGGTTTAGGGATAGGGTTTAGGGTTAAGGGATTAGAGTGAAGGGTCGAGGGATTAGGATTTGACATTGAGGGTTGAGGGTTGAGGGTTTAGGGATAGGGTTGAGGGTCGAGGGATCATAGTTAAGGGTTGAGGTTCGAGGGTCAAGGGTTTAGGGATAGGGTTGAGGGTTGAGGGATTAGGGTTAAAGTAGAGTGTTGAGGGATTAGGGTTTAGGGATATGGTTAGGGTTGAGGGTTGAGGGATTAGGATTTAAGGTATAGTGTTAAGGGTTTCTGTCGTCAAATGTAGATTTGTGGGTTCGATTATATTGATTGCCTCTCCAGTTTTGGAGTGTGGATGTTTTGGAATCAATCAGGAAGTCTACAGGAGACTTTGTGGAAGTGGATTGGCAATCGCTTGACATAACCCCTGCTATTTATTCTTGGATAAGGATTTTTCACAAACTAGAACTTCTTCTTCGAAAGAAGATCTGTCTTTCTTCCTCAATGGGCATTTTCTATCAAGAACTTGATTATGAGGGCTTGCCCCTTCATTGTTATGCCTATCATATGGCAATGCATCTGGCAAGCTCTTGCAGGAAACAGGAAAAGTTCTCCTTCAAAAACCTTGTGGTCATTCAAGTCTGAAGGGGAAGGTTTGGAAAGAGAAATCAATCACCAAAGAGATGAAGAATTTCTTATTTCTCAGACACTATCAGTGGTTTTTCTCTGATGCAAAGGACCTACCAAGATGGAAAGCATTTAAAGATTATATGATCTCCAAAGGAAAATCTCCTAATTCTCCCAGAATGTCATCCTTCAGCAAGGTGGGATGAAGTGGCTTGGCTCTTCTAGTCGTGGATCCTCCTGTATTTAAGAGGAATTGTAAGGCTTGGAAGTGTCAATTGATGAAGCACAGGATATGATCATCCCTGCTTGTGTTAAGGAAGATAATGCACAGGATGTGATCAATCTATATCAGGACAAAATGCGAGCACATTTTGTCTTGCTATAGAAATTGTAAAAAAGTGTTGACCCTCATGATCTAGGCCCACATGCCCTATTTTCATACTGATTCTGCATGTGCTCTGACAAAAAATAAGTGCTTTCATCTTGTTGGGAAGTTCACATGCACATTTGACACATTATACCACCTTTTCTACTTTGCCAACTTGAGGAGGAAATAACATAGTTTTCACACCAAGTTTGATATATATCTATTCAAGTTTCAATTTTTGTAGTGTTGCAATGTTAATTGTGATTCAATTTTAAGAATTTAACATTGTAGATTGGTTAATAGTATTGTTGTTAGTAATTATATTTTAGGAATACCATAGTTGGAGACACATCCTCTACCACAAGTCAACATGTAGGGACACCATCTACCACATCTCAAGTTGAGAGTACATCATCACTCACATGTGATGAAGGAGGTACGCCATCGTTCACACCTCAACCTCAAGGTACGTCATCTATTCCATCTTCGATTGAAGGTATGCCATCTAGCCCATCTCATTTAAATATTGATGAAATTCCTAATGTTGAGATGAATTTACCTAACTTAACGCCACCTAGAATTTTGCATAGAAAGCCAAAGTATTTGATTGATATTGATGAGAATATTTTGTAGTGAATGGAAGGTAAGATTCCAAAATGCACTTGTAGAAGATATGCTCATAAGATTTAGAGATTATTCTTTGAAAAGTTAAATGAGACTGTAAGATGTCAACTATTCATTGAAATGATCCGAAGTATAAAGTATAGGTCCATCATGAAGATTCTTGGGTTGAGAACATCAGAGGCTTCAAGTGAAAAATCTATTGTCAAGAATCTAATGAGTGTGTATGAGAGTGTGGGTAACACCTCATGCACAAAAGATAGTAATACAACACGGCGTATGATTACATCGACTATAGTAAGTAGTCAAACGAGGAAAGCTCGTCTCATTAGAAAGACAAGTCAAGAATTGAGAATTAATAGGAAAACTTTATCAAGAGCTGTTGGAAGATGCCAAAGAATTAAGGACACTAATGCTAATGAATTATGGGTGTTCTCAGGGAGACTACCACGAAAAGATAAACCAATTGTTGAAGCATTGAGATCACTAATTGAAGACTTTTGGAAGAATTACACAAGGGTATCTCTGAATCAAAGGGATGTGGTAAGAAGGAGAATCAGTAGTCAGAACCGTGAGCCACATCCAAAGCATTTTTTGGATGAGACTCAAACACAGTTTTATGGTAAATTTCTAGAGAAGTATCCTCAAATTAAAATTTGTCAAAGATATTTTGAAATGCTAAAACCTTTCTATGTCAAGATAAATCACACATGCACTACTTGTTGTTGTAGATTACATTTTGAATTTTCTAACCATTTTGATGCTTATAGGTCTATATGTTTAGATATGCATATCATATGGTTGGATAACTATGCGTCACAATTCAAGAACTTGCGAAATTTCTATTGGCTGAGTAGGAGGGATAATTTTACAGGTATTCAACATATGTGAAACTTTTGTGAGGCTGGGCATGGAAAGGGGGAGCATGATGGTGTAGGAGCATGTATCAAAAGAGCCATAGCATGAGAAGAGTTAAAGTATAATGACAATGCAAAGTTGATAGATGCGAAATCGATTATCGAGTGGTGTAATGCTTCCATGGGTCCAAGTAATGAACGTAAGTCTTCAGTTGATAAATTTTTTTGGTTGATAGATGATACTAACATTGCACCATATGAGGACTGTTGTACACTGAATGATTAAATGAGATGCACTCTTTTAGAAGCTCAATTGCAGGTTCATGGAGTATCCATACGCGAAAGATATCATGCTTTTGTTCTTCCTGTACAATTCAAGTCTGGGATGAGTGCGAGTCAAAGGAGTGGGTTGACGAATGGCAGTTAAGTTATCTTAGCCCACTTGACATGTATTGACCCCCGACGGCACTAGAACTAACACAGATGGAATCATCAGTTTACTTTGACCACATATCAGATTTAGTTCAACAGGTAATATAGGGCACGTATATACATCTAATTTCATCTAGTTCAACTAGGTAATGTCATCTTACTTTGTAGTGTTTTTGTAATGTTGACTAATTTCATCTAATTTGCTACACATATCAATGTAGGGCACGTATATGCAGTTATTGTAGATGAAGATAATGAAGAGGGAATAGATTATTACTTATGTCGTTGTGTTGAGGCCAAAAAGAAATTGGAGGCCCCTATTATAGATAGAGAAAATATTGAATACCCTACAGGCTCAGTGGTTATTACTGGAACATTGCTTAGAAGGTACCCACATAAGAGTGTTAATATTTGGCTATTTCAGGACTTTGACACACATCAGAAGATTCTTCATTACTCGAACCTTGTCATGGCATCCAATGTTCATTTGATAAAGTATTAGGGTAGACCTTTGAACAAAATCTTGTGGAAGGTGCATGAGTCTGACCATGAAGCAATACTTGACACAATAAAGAGTAGAGCAGACCTAGATGGTTCATTGGATTAATTTGTAAGTATTCACATTGATTTTGTAAAGTCATGTTACATTGAGTTGTAAGTATGCACATTAATTTGTAAGGTTTGTCTTTTTTTTATTTCCTCCTACATTTTTACACATATACACATTTTTACATCATCATGTTATGCATTTTTGGTGTCCTACTCTTGATGCGACCAAACTCATAACTCACCCTACTTCCTCTAGACACCATTTGATGATCTCTCCAACACTCTGGATCCAGGGTGCCCAATCATGATGATGACCTATATACCATTCTCCTAAGGCACTCATAATGAATGAAAAGAAGACCAAGGGCGCCCAAGCTTAATAGACTCATTTCTTTCAATTTTGATGATCCAAACTCCATCAAAACGACATCCACTTTCATGCCTTTAGATCTTCCTTCACATACAGAGTGCCAAATCAAGTTGAAAAATCTACATAAGGGCACCAAAATGGATGAAAGGAGACATGAAATGCACCTTAGGACTCCATGCTAAGTTTTGAGCCATTAAAGTCTCTTGATATTAGGCGCTCATCATGATGAAACTTAGAGTTTTTTCCTTTCCTAGGCGCTCATCTAAGATGTTTGAATGATAAGGAGTGCCTAGACCTCTATAATGTAAATTGGGCACCAAAATTAAGGTGATTTTAAGTCATTTTGAGTCATTTGGGGTCAGTTTGAGTCTTTGAGTCATGTTGCAAAAAAGTGTCAATGTTGTCAAGTTGCACAAAGCAACTTTTTCATTTTTGGTGTCCTGCTCTTGATGCGACCAAACTAACAGTTCCAATGCATCCGGATGGGTATGTTTAGGCTAGGCATGGTTCTATTTTTCACCCAAACATGTCGAAACAGTCCGAGCTACATTGTGTCGATGATATCCCTGAAGAGTCCAAAGTACAAAAAGGCAGCAATCTTTGACGAGATGTTACTCGAAAATTGTTTCACTTAGAAACATTCCATCTAAAGAAATGTGATCATGTAGAGTGCCTCTATAATAACCTCTCTCAGTTTTTTATATCTCTTAGGCATTTGCCCATGGTGAAAGGTTTTCTGCTGCCCCAAAAATTATCAGAAGGAGGCAGTGTAAAGTAACAAAGGGGTGTAACTTTCATCCTGCTCCTGATGTGACCAAACTGACTGTTCCAACGCATCTGGATAGGTACATTTATGCTATGCATGGTCCTTTTTTTATCCAAACATGTCAAAATAGTCCGAGCTACATTGTACCGACGATATCCCTGAAGAGTCCAAAGTGCAAAAAGGCAGCAATCTTTGACGAGATGTTACTTGAAAACCATGTCACTTAGAAACATTCTGTCTAAGGTAAAGTGATCATGTAAAGTGCCTCTACAATAACCTCTCTCAGTTTTTATATCTCTGAGGCATTTGCTCATGGTCAAAGGTTTTCTGCTGCCCCAAAAATCGTTAGGAGGTAGTGTAAAGTTGCAAAGGGGTGTAACTTTCATCCTGCTCCTGATGAGACCAAAATGACTATTCCAATGCACCTGTATGGATACATTTACATTAGACATGGTCCTATTTTTCACCCAAACATGTTGAAACAGGCCGAGCTACATTGTACCAATGATATCCCTGAAGAGTCCAAAGTGCAAAAAGGCAGTAATCTTTGACGAGATGTTACTCAAAAATCGTGTCACTTAGAAATATTTTGTCTAAGGTAACGCGATCACGTAGAGTGCCTCTACAATAACCTCTCTCAGTTTTTTATATCTCTGAGGCATTTGCCCGTGGTCAAAGGTTTTCTGCTGCCCCAAAAATCGTCAGAAGGAGGCAATGTAAAGTTGCAAAGGGGTGTAACTTTCGTCCTACTCTTGATGTGACCAAAATGACTGTTCCAACACATCTGGATGGGTACATTTACACTAGGCATGGTCCTATTTTTCACCCAAACATGTCGAAACAGTCCGAGATACATTGTACCGATAATATCCCTGAAGAGTCCAAAGTGCAAAAAGGCAGCAATCTTTGATGAGATGTTACTTGAAAACTGTGTCACTTAGAAATATTTCATTTGAGGCAACATGATCACGTATAGTGCCTCTACAATAACCTCTCTCAGTTTTTTATATCTCTGAGACATTTTCCCATGGTGAAATATTTTCTGCTGCCCCAAAAATCATCAAAAGGAGGCAATGTAAAGTTGCAAAGGGGTGTAACTTTCGTCATGCTCCTGATGTGACCAAACTAACTATTCCAACACATCTGAATAGATACGTCTACACTAGGTATGGTCCTATTTTTCACCCAAACATGTCGAAACAGTCTGAGCTACATTGTACTGACGATATCCCTGAAGAGTCCAAAGTGCAAAAAGGCAGCAATCTTTGATGAGATGTTACTCAAAAATCATGTCACTTAGAAACATTCCGTTTGAGGTAACGTGATCATGTAGAGTGCCTCTACAATAACCTCTCTCAGTTTTTTATATCTCTGAGGTTTTTTCCCGTGGTGAAAGGTTTTCTGCTGCCCCAAAAATTGTCAGAAGGAGGCAGTGTAAAGTTGCAAAGCATTGCTAAGAAATCCTCAATACTCAAACACTCCAATGAACTGAAGCAACTTCTTCTTAGGCACAAATGTAAGGGTACACAAGGGGAAAATGGCGCCTAGATTACTTAGTGCATTTCTATGACTTCATTCACATGTTTAAATGTTTGAGAAACTCTCATTTACTAAGCGCTTGTCCTCATGTCAATGTTAAGCTTTATACCTCCTAGGTGCTCAATTAGGTGATGTCATTAGATACAACTTACCCTTAGGTGCCAATGTAGCTTCTTCAATCCATCACACTTCTAGGCACTCAAATTTGAGGTCTTGGACTTGTATCTTATTCCTAGGTGCAATTGGATGATCTTCCTAGATCAAGGCGCTCATGATGGTGGGAAATTACATGAAGGGGTGCCTAAGTCCAATTTGACTTTATATTTGATATTTTATGACTCCAATTGACTAGGAATGGCTCAATTTCTAAAGTGATGACTCAATAATGTAAGTTTAAGGTCTTTTCCTCCTAGGTGCCAATTAATGAGTTCACTAGATGCAATTTCTCCTGGACTTAAAGATTGTGAAAGAACTTGAAGCTTGGATGGACGTCTTCGAATGTTCGATGAAGTGTAGATATTGATGATAACACTTTCCCTTATATGTGAAGTAGATGACTTCTCAAGGAGGCTTAAATGTATTAGAGGGACTTGAAATTGAATGGATGTCTTTGGAATGCTTGATGATGATGAGAAGTTCCTTTGGAGTGGCTACATTCTAATCTTAAAGTGTGATTGATGAAGAATCTAGTTGATACTTGAAGATGAATGGAACTTGAAGTGATAGATGGAAGTCTTCAAACATGATGCAACTGGTGATGTCGTTGATGAAGAAGACTTGAAATATATCTTGTTGTGACCTCTTGGAGTAGCTACCTCTTGAAGTGGTGTTTCCTTGGCAGTGATTACTTCCATCTTAACTCTCTGGCATGAATGAATGTGAAAGGCTCCTTTGGAGCAGCTACATGATGACTCTAGGCGACTCCAAGCTCTTGCTCCTACCTTTTCCTTCAATCTTCTTACAATACAAACCAAGAAATACATCAATCCTCATGATAAACATTTTATAACACAAAGGAATCCTCTTTAAACATGGAATAATCTTACTACAAATCTAGGCACATATATAGGTAAAAAGAAGAGCAAAGGGCGCCTAACACAAGTTGGTCCATATTTATCACTTTAAATGATTTCAAACAATTGTAATGGCTTAAAGAGGTCAATCTCCCTTAAGAGATTCATTCAAAAGGTGTCTTTCAATGCAGTTTCTCCCTTAGGTGCCAGAATGGGTTTGTACTGATGGAGAGTGGACCTAGATTTAAATGTCTTTATAGTTGCAATTTTGTAATTCTAAATGATGAGACATGTCTTAGAATGAATTCTATCTTTCAAGCACTCACTCCAAAAGGTCATCTCATGCAATTTCACCCAAGGCGCTCATTGAGGTGTCCTCAGAGGCTAAAGTGCACCTAACTCAATTGCCTTTATCTTTATCATTTTTGTGCTTTCAACAATTGAAAATGACCTAGAGTGATCCTTTCTCTCAAGGAACTCACCTATTGATATGAAATCAAGTTATTTCCCTTAGGCACAATTTAAGGCTTGTATGGGTGAAAAGTGCGCCTTATATCCTTAGGTAGTTCTTTCTAATTCTCAATGATTTCAATCAAATGCCAAGTGTCTAAGGAAGCTTTTGTCTTGAGATGATTAAATTTTGAGGTTCAAATCCCTTCCTCAATCAAGGTACAATCTGAGGGTTGTATAGATGAAAGTTGACTTCAACGTGGGCACTCATTTGAGTTGGGAGGAGCTAGAATTTGTGCCTAGATTGGAGATAGATATTTTGGCTTATTTGATGATGGTCTCAAGTCTCTCTACCAAGGCGCATTTTGATGATGTTCTTATTTAAAATCTTATGAAGACTATCTCATCCCTAAGCGCTCATCCTCATGATTTTCATGCACTTAGACTTCAAGGCTCTAAAACTAGTAGGAAAATTCATAATGAACACCTTTGCTTTGGAAGAATTTCTTATTGATCATTAGGCACACTTTGGAGTTGATATGTACTTCCTTTACTTCCATGTACTCAATTCATCATAATTATTGTCAAAGACTTCTCCAAGTTGATTGATAACATGCTTCTTGATGTTAAGATCCTCCATTCACTCCTTAGATCTAGGCGCTCATGATGGTGGGAAATTACATGAAGGGCGCCTAAGGTTCAAGATAGATTCTTTCCACTCATCTTAACTTTCAATCATTGTAGTTAATCTCAAAAGACATCATCCAAAATGAGAAACCTCCAAGACTTGTCATTGTAAGTTGATTTCCTCCAAGGCGCCAATACAAGGTTCTTTTGAAGGCAAAGGGCGCTGAGGCTTATGGGGCTCAATTTGATGTATTTATTGAAAGCTCAAGGTGAATTGATGTTTATTGAAAATGCCACTTAGTCCTTCATTTGCATTATAGGCGCCATTTCCTATTGACTTATGTACTCCTCCTCATGCTAGGGCACCATAATAAAGTGGTTTAGACAATAGGTGCACTTCACTTACTAGAGGCTTGTTCTCCTTCCACCTTAGGCGCACTTTTATGGTGGAACCAATGTTAATGGGTGCCTTATCTTAAATGAATGCTCTCTCCAAGTTGGGTGCCCTTTTGAGGCTTTATGAGTTGCAAACTGCGCCTTAACCCTTCATGCTTGTTGCTCAATGTTTGAATGTTTAAGAAAGTCTCCTTTAGGTGCTCATCTTAATGGCTTTTTCTCAATGCGCAATCATCCTAATGAATTGGATAGTCATCCTAGTGTTTCAGGATATCAGGCTACCAGACTTAGTCATTTTCAGGATCTCAAACATAAAGAATAACATGATGATTCATTTTTTTGTATTGCATATAGTTGACATTGTATGCTACTCATAAAGAATATTAATATTTTTTGTTCAACATGATGATTCATTTTTTTTAAAATAAAACTTTTATCTTTTAGTTCCAAAATGAGGTTTAGGTGATACTTGAATAATAATAGCTAGCTTATTGGATCAACAAACATCGTATGTAATACAATTGGACTTTAAATATTTGAAGTAGCCATCTACAAATATCCATTCAAACGTGGATTTATAATGCAAGTATGGACACCATCAATAAAAATGATTTTTATTAATCAAATATCCATATAGGCATACATCAATATCTGTTGATATAAGTATAACATATATACAAAATAGCCATATAGGCTTACAAGAATGCCATATAGGTATATAATGTCAACTATATACAATACAAAATATATGTCCACAAATGCCATATAGGCATACAACAAAGGAAAACAATAAAAAGTCATTCCCCTCTGGCTGGTGAAGAGAATAGATCAGGAGTAGCCTTTGATCTTCTAGGGGATGGAGACGTGCATGTGGGTGGTCCACTACGAACCTGAGGGCTGCTCCTTCTATTTACTTCTTCCTGCATCTTTAGCTGTTACAATAAAAAGTATAGACATTAATATATAGAAATTACATGTTATAAAAAATGAAACATTTAACAAAATAATCACTTACCACTAACATATAATCTGTCTCCTCACTTGCCCCAGTAGTAGGAATAGGCCATGGTGATGTCATGTCCTATAGAAACCATCCAGATAGAAATTAAACTTCAAATCAATAATCTTTTAATTTTTCAAAAATAGACAACTATAACAATGAATGTAAATTAAAATTTACTAATCTGACTCATACCCCTGTCAATGCCATGGAGCTATGAATCGCAGAGGCCACACCATGTTCCATTGCCCTATGAACATGGGGAGGTGTCTCTGCAGCCTGCATCATCTGGAAATAAAACAACATTATTCAATTACAAAAACTATAATAGTGATGCAAATCATGGCTCCTAACATACACACACATTCATCTAAAAATGGAAGTACACACAATAAAGCACACAAGTCACATACAAAAATCTAGTAAGTACAATTCATTCATTAAACTATTTATTTTATTACCTCCATAAAGCTTTGAAGTCCACCACCGCTGGCAGGTGTTGCCGTGAAATCTGCAATATTAACCTATTCAACATCTAAAATTAGATATTAGAATACCATTCATATAACGATGCTATTCACATGTAATATTTATAATTGTTTACTAGTTACATACCCTGACAGTAGATGATCTAGTGTAAAATGTAGGTGGAGAACCACTGAAAACTGCATCAACGCTATGACCCTGAAATTTCATTAAAATCATCAATTTAAATTAGTTAATCTTGCATTTCAAAAATAAAATCTAATAAATTAAATTCAATAAACTTGCTAATATTTACCTGAGTATCAAGGCTGAAAGTCTCACTCAGGAGGGTATCTGTCATCACCATCTGCTCAGCTACAGATGTAGCATGTGCACCTGCGTCCTGACTATCCATGGGGTCATAACCACAGGCTAACCCGCAAGCCTGACAAGCATGGGGTGGGACCCTACTCCTCGCACTATCTTCCAACCCACTCTGTGCTGTAGGACCGGCATGCTCTATGATGATTTAGGTCAAGGCACTAATGGACTAAAGTGTATCGACCTCAACACTCTCCTTCACAATGGAAGGGACAAAAACATGCTCATGGGCTGGTCTGCTGATTACTCGTCTCACTACTCGTTGTGGGTCAAGACGTGCCCCTGGTCTATCTTATGCTGACCCCCCACCTCTACCCTAGAAGTCCCGCATATCAAAATAGTTTGGCACTTTATTGAGGACAAACTCGCAGTAGAGTTTCTGTAGGAGTTAAGGACAACACTGAGAGGGGGGGTGAATCAGTGTTGTGTAAATTCTTTAATCTTTTTCAAACTTTAACTTTCTGAGCACAAGGAATGAATGATACCTTTGATTTGTCAAATACATATGCACATGACTATGAATGCAGAAAGAGAATAAAAACTTCATAAGTAAATTGAACACACACAAGGAAGATCAATATGAATCATAACACAAGATATGCACGAGTGGAAAACCCATCAGGGTAGAAAAACCACTCCAGAATTGCCTCACTGGCTTAACTGAAAAACATGCCTCACTGGCAATACAAATTGTCTCACTGACAAATATTAAGGTCACACTGACCTATAAGCCTCACTGGCTAATACAATGCCTCACTGGCAAACCAAATCACCAATAGAAGTTATAAACCAAATCAGAGGGATACTCTGTTTCATTCAATACAAATATATGTCTGTCAAATACCCATTCTATTCAATCTGACATCTCAACAATCCTTTATTCTGATCCAATCAACACTGCATTTTAACAACACTGCATATCAAATGTGTATTCTAATCCAACACTTCACAACACTGTTTGTTTCATCTCTATCCTTCTTCATACATACATCAATGCACCTGAAAAACAACTTTATACAAGTTGATTATCTTTTCACCTTTCCTCTTCTATATGAACATTTTCATCTTCTCTCAATGAAGAACCTGCAAACAAAAACTTTTCACATTCTCTTATCAATCTCTTGTAATAAAAAATTATTTCTCTGTCCATTTTAGAGCCCTTTCACATTCTTTGACATCTCAAATTATCCCTTGCAAAATATGTAAATCTTCTTTAAAAATTTCAAAACCTTTCACTTTCTCTGCACAGACAATTCATCCAAAACAATAAATAGAGTCATATAAAAATCTTTAATTGAAATAGGATTTTTCAATTTGCTCTTGAAAAAGAAAATAAAATCTCTTTCAAATCTGATCTCCATGTGCAAGAAGACAAACTCCTTTATTGAAACCACTGAATCCTGCAAAAAATATATATTCTCTGTATAAACAAAATCTCTTTATATTCTTTCAAAGATGACTCTTCAATCTATTTAATCTGCAATATAATCAACTGATATCTCATTAAACATTTCTTCAAAAACCATTTTGTTCTCCAAACAAATTTCATAATATAACTTCTCTGCAATATTTTTATATTCTCTGTCAAAGCAATCTTCTCAAAATCAATCCAAAAATATTTGCTTTAAAAAAAAATCTCCTCAAATGCTTCTCTGCATCAACCTCTTTATTCTCTCAAGAAAGCAAAAAATTGTTCATCTTCTAAAATGATTTTTTTTAAAAAAATCTTCTCACATAAAAAATCTTTTAAACTCTCTCCAAAGAAAAACTTCCTCTTTTGTCATCAACTACCACAAAAGGAAAATCTTTAAATCTGACCATCCTTTAGATGCCACGGATTTAAAAAACAAATCTTCCCCAAAAAAAATCCTTAAAAAACTCAATAAACTGCCCATTTCAAAAGCCTAAAAATAGCAATTAGAAGACAAATATACTACAGTCATAAGGATATTGACGGCCACCTGCACGTCAAAGAAGATGCTAGGGAGTCGGGTATCCTTTTGAATGATAACGGTTGATATCATACATCGCGCCCTTTTAAACTTTAAACAAGGCCGTTGATTTGAATTTGGCGCTCATGCGCTCAACCTAAGACCAGTTCCACCGGTTTCGCTAGGCATAGGGGCCGGTTTCCACATGTTGCCCGACCCTTCCAAATAGTCACTAAAGTGACAGTCACCTTCATAGCCGGTCAATAGCTAATTAAAACATAAAGCAAATGACAGGTTTAAACAAGGATTTAGGAAGGATGACTTAGGTTTAGCTTAGGTTCCTTGGCATAGATTTAGATGTTTAGGTATATGATACTTCATAGCATTTTAATTGCCGTATGTCACTATTAAGTAATCTTCAAAGGTCAACTAGAGTTTATAAGAAAAATGCATACTTGAAGGGTTAAAATATGACTTAGTCATTGATAAAATTTTAACACATATTGGATGCAAGTTTGGCTATGAAGAAACATACAACTAACAAGGGAATTTTTTGTGACATGGAGATATAATAAAATATATTGACTCTTGCAAGAGCAATCCCTTGATAAAGGAAGATGCGCATCTAATCAACAATCACCTGATTAACATCAATCAAACCAACTCATATCAAAAATGTTTTTATCACTCTTGTTGTTACACCAATCCATTCATATCTTTACTTGATCATGACTATACCAAATCAGTCCAACAAACTTAACCACCATAACCTTTGTTATGCAGCTTACTGAAGACACGCTGTAATTTTGTGTCCTTGAAAATACATACTCAACATGAAGCCATCCAACACCAACATCTTCAAGACACTATCACTGAATGTGAACATTGTCATGACATGAAGTAACCTCCTAACTGAGTAACTCAACTCCTGAATAACTCAACACCAAGTAACATGAACTCTGTAGATCAAAGCAATATGCACAAAGAACATAAGAAGACACATTGAAGACCAAACCTGATCAACCAAGTCCTGATGACATCAAACAAACTGAGGACACCTTTTTGACATCAATGACAACCTGACTCCATCAGTTTCCTCAAAAAGTATTGTGGGACCTCATTATTATTGCATGGAGCATGGTAAAAAACCATCCACCACCTCTACGCAAAATTATCCCTTATCGCTTGGTTGTTGTACCAATGGATAGGGAACCTCTTGCATGTAATGGGTGGAGGTTGATTTGTTTGTGGGTTTGTAAAAATCGAACACAAGTCTAATTTTGTGATTTGTAATTTTTTCACATCTTGGTATGACAGCTTGTCTACATAATAATCTCTAAACTCTCTCCTCTTATCCGTCCAACTAGTTATTTGCTTGCTAATTGAATCTACATTTGATAACATAGATTCAAGAGATTTAGCAAGCGTGGACTTATGCAAGGTTGAAGTGGAAGGATCTTTCAACCTTGCAATTATATCTTCAATTTCTTTTTTGTTGTTTTCAATTTGCCCCATTATATTTTCTTGTGTTCCAGGGGTATGTCGAGGAATGGATGGAGGAAGTTGTTGTTTTGCAGGATTTTGTGGATTTTGAGGAGGAGGAGGAGGAGGAGAAGGAGGTGCATTAACATTTCCTGACAATTAACGAAATATACATCAAAAAACAACTCAAACCTACCTATTTAGAAGCAAATTCAAACAAAAAAAAAATAAAACTCACTCCTTTGGCGTGCTCGACGTTGTGGTGGTATTTTGGCGATGAATCAGCAAAATTTTGGTGTTGAATTGTCTTTTCCAAAACGTGAACGTGCTTCCTAGGGTTTGCAAGCTGCGGGGATAGAGGAGAAAAATAGAAATGAAATGAAATGACAAGCCCTTTTTTTAATTTATAGTAGTTCATAACACGCTCGTGTTATAACGCGAGCGCGTTATGGTTTGGTTTTGATGAGCCTTAGGCTCGTCATTATGAACCCATAATGCGGGCGCGTTATAACGCGCTCGCGTTATGTATTATTTTTTTTTAAAACCATTTGGCCACTTTTTGGCCCCCCATCTTTTTGCACTTACCCCTCTATTTGCATGAAGTGCCTCTTTTGATACCATACCTTTTGGCAACATTCTATACTTCTTTTCTCACTTTTCTCTTCATCTCCGGTTGTCTAAGTTCCACATGAATCTTGACAATCAATTCTTCAAAGGTTCCAAACCTTTCTGCCTAAGGATCCTTGGGTTGACTAAGCATGTGTTGAACATGTAGCTCTACAATTTTCTCATCTACTTCATACCCCATTGGCATGATCCAGACTATTCTTAGTTTTACTACCTCCATCAGACATTGATCAGTGTCTACCATAAAGCACAATGTATCCTTGTATTTTTCAACTAGGGATTGGGGGATTCTCTCTCTAGCTTGTATCATGCTTTGAAAGTTTTTGAAGTAGCCCCATAGAGCCGTGTTTTGTGCCTTGGCATCACCAAGCCCATACAAGTAATCTCTGAATTGAATTGTAACCGGCCTGTTATTTTGCCATACCCATCCATTGGATTCAGGTAGCTCATTCATGTAATAGAAAAATAAATAGAGTATCAAGCCACCGTATTTGAAGGAATTCTTCTTATCCTTCTTTATCTTCTGCAGATTCTCCAAAAGTTGGTTCAGAAGGAGCTCACAAAGGTCATAGTTAGCATTTTTTCTTAACATTTCATAAGTAGTGTAAATTATTGTTTTGGATACAGAATTTTCTCTGCTGGAGTGATATATCTTGTAGCCTATTATCATGGTGGCAAACTTGATATCTGGATCTATGATATCCTCAATTGTCATTACTCTTTTATCAAATTTAGATCTGGTGGCCTCACTCACAGTTTGGTTTTTGAATAATTTGAGAGTAGGTAACTCACTGGATGAGTGCAATCCAGTCACTTCCCTAATGACATCCTTTGTGATCTTAAATGGCTTACTCAACCGCATGAAGTTGTCATGCACTCTGCTCAAAACATACTGGACCCATTCATCTTCTGTAAAATAGAGGAAATGGATGCAATGTCCAAAGTGTTTGTCCCGGATAGCCTTGTACTGCGGTTTGAGTTAAAAAGCATCATCTATTAACTGATTGTGATAGATATCCCTTAACTTGGATTCCCCAAATTCTTTAATATTTGCATGAATGTAAACCCTAACATCTTCTACATGCAAAATACCATGCGGAATGCTGGAAAATACACCTAAGGGATCCACTTCTAGAGATTTGTAGGGATGCTTCTTAAATTTAGGGCGCAGCCTATCAATAATCTTCACAACATTCAGAGTAGCCATTTTCAAGAAGATTTACAAAGAGATGTTCAAGAATGGAAAATACCTTTTACGCTTCTAGGTTTCACGGTATGAGCTGAATCGGATTGCTGGAAGAATCGACTTCTGCAGTTGATCTTCGAGAGGCTTGAGACAATTTGTTTACAGAGCTCCTTTTCTCTTCTTCTCGAATGCAAATGTATAAATGATGAATAAAAGAACCCTTTTATTTCTCTGCAAACCCTAATTTCATTTGCAATAAATGCATACCTTAAGTTATTCTGGTTGCTCTGTTCTCCTTGTTCTGAGAGATTTTTCCGGATCACTAAGGTGCACTTAAAGTTATTCTTGGTGGATATTAGCAATCTACCTACCTTTCACAATCATTCCATTTATCCGCAGATCAAGATACCTCAAATTCGAATCATACTGGATCTAACTGTGAAAATCCTATTCTTACCGGATGACTATTGAACCGGATCAATCTTGGAAGATTAATCTTTTCAAAACTTCTTGCAGATCTTCCATATTTTTACCATGGCTTATTTAGATATTTCTCTAAGAACCCTTTGATCCGCAATCTTTCGTGTGCCACTTTCAGGCACCTATTGACTGGCTGGGGGAAAATGTTTTTCTTTTGTTACTCCCCCTGAGCCAGAGCTCATCTATTTAGTTTCTGGAAGGAATATTAGCACCAAATTCTGGTGCGGATCCATCCACATCATTTTCTATACTCCTCTTGACCCATATCTTGTTCATCTCTCTTTGAATTTCATTCGCATTCACTTTTCCTTTTCCTTTGTCTTGGTTTTGATTATGATGCACCAGACCCTTTTTGTCCTGATTCTTACTTCTACAGAATTTGGCAATATGACCGGATCTATTGCAATTGTAGAAAACAACATTTCTTTGCATATTTGACTAATATCCTCTTGATCTACACTGATTAGCCATATGTCCCATTCTATTACATGCAAAACATCTACCATTGAATGAATTGTTCATTTGCATATTTCTGCATTCATGAGTTTTGTGACCATACCTTTTGCAATTAAAGCACTATATGGAGAAGGATGAATTAGTCTAATTCATTCTCCTTCTGCACTGATTTGCTTGATGACCAAAGTTATTGCAATTGTAGTAGTATCCATTGAAGGAAGGATATCTTTGAGCATTTGGTTGCCTTACCCGAGGTCTTCTAGGCCTTTCTTAGATTTTTTGATCTGGAGTTCTTCTGACCGGATCCAGAGCTTTCACCTTTTTCATACCCCAAGCCTTGCTTGTCATCTACCCTCTTTTGGCTTTGAAGAATAACTTCAAGTTGAGTGGAGCTTATCTTGAATTTCTCTTTGTATTCATTTGTTGTTTGAAGATCCCTTTTAAGAGTGTCAATCTGATTTTCAAGTTGTTCTTCATTATCTCTAGCTTCTTCAAGATTAGATTCTAGATGCCTGATTATTCTATCCATTTTGTGGTAGTCTTCTGATTTCTCCTTGAGAGATTGTCTTAGATCATCTTCAGTTTTTCTTTTCTCTTCAATTTCTTGAGTGAATTTCATAACACCTGATTCCATTTCATGTCTTACCATAATGACCTCTTTTGATAACTTTCCACATAACTTGGTTTTCTTCTTTAGGTCTTCATTTATATCATTGGCTTCACCTTGACTTGCCAATTGCTGAAGTAGATCCTTTCTCTTTTTCATAGAGATACATAGTTTCCCTTTTAGTTTATTTATGAAATCATCAGCCTATTTGAGTCTTTCCTTTAATTCATTGACTTCGGAGTTAGATTGCTCAAGATCATCTAGGGCAGACTGAAGTTGTTCCCTCATACCATACACATCCATTTGAATTCCCAGATCTTACTCAAGCTGTTAGGCTCTATTTGGAGGAACTTAGCTCTGATACCAATTGTTGATAACTAAAAGGGGGGGTGAATCAGTTATCTTAATTAATTTAACTTTCTATTCTTCTTTAACAACTAGTGTAGCATCAAAGAAAATAAGCATCCATAATCATGAAAGTAGAAACAAAGTCAAAACACATAACACAATGATTTTGACATGGAAAACCCTATTAAGGGAAAAACCACGGGGTGACTAACCCAACAATGTATTCTCTATTAGAAGAATAGAAATACAAAATGGCACTTGCCAGTTTAGGGCTCACTACCCGAGCACACTGCTCATAAGAGGCTCACTGCCTACAAGAGACTCACTGTCTATAAGTTATAAAGAGAGTAACAAAATACTTGAACTGATGAGAAGCATCCACATATGCTGGAGTTTAGTTCCGGTTAGGCTCAGTACACTGATCTACTACACTTCATTCTTTCTCTTCTTTGGTGCTGTTGTCCTGTCACATACCGGACCTGCCTTACTGCTTCCACACTGCTCTCCTGCTTTTCTTCGCACACCACAACACAAAAAACTAACCTTCATACCAAAATCAATCTAGTATATATATCCGCACCAATGATTTCATCCACTTTCTAGTCGACATCCAGAATACTTACTATTTTCCCAAACTCTTGGTCTGTCGACTGAATCCTTGCTTATCAAGTGATGTGTATCAAAGAGATGCTCATAGAAGTCATCAATCATGTCGGTCAATCATGAATGATACCTCAGTAAGCTTGATCACCATCAATATCTCAACTAGATTAAGGTCTGATGCTCTGTCGGTCAGTTCTTCCTCAGTTTACTCTGCTAAACAGGAACTCAATACTTAGGTGCTCATATCTCTTTACTCTTTCATCATCGGAGGCTCAATCCCTGGAATCTATCAGTCAAGGTACTCCTCTTGACTTCCCCAAGTCCACACTTTACATAGATACTTCCTCTAAGAGATCCAGACCTGATTGTCAGACCTTGTTGCATACTTTGTTCTTGGTCACTGGACCACAACACTCTTCAATCTGACTTCCGGTATAAGCACACCATGTCCTGCGGATGGGTGGGATGAGCTTTGTTGCCATCGATGACAACACTCATGAAGCTACAATGTGTCTCTTGCCAACATAGAGAACCTGACACACCAACCTAAAATCTACTTTATGGGTAGATAGAATAACTCCCAAGAGGTCTATTTGAAACTCTCCATATATCTTAGTTTATGGAAAAGAGGCAAGACTGCCTATATCTGTAGAGCTGCCAGCTCTTGATATCATGAATCAGCTGGAGATGTTTGAAGAAGAAGATCCCATGGCTGTTAGATATGCTCAACTTATGGAGCTTGAAGAGATTAGAGATAAAGCTATGAAAGCTATGGAGTGTCATCAGCTTCAGACAAAAAGAGTTTTTGATAAGAAAGCCACTCCCAGAATTTTTAGGGAGGGTGATATGGTACTCAAATGGGATGAGTTGGAAAGCAGGCCAGGGAGGCACTTCAAGTTTGATAGCATGTGGAGTGGCCCATTTATCATTACTGAATGCAAGGAGCACAATGCATTTCAGTTATCAAACATGGATGGAGAAAATTTGCCTATCCCAGTCAATGGGATACACCTAAAGAGGTGTTTTGAGGTATGAGTTGCCTTCTAAAATAGTAGATTAGGTTTCTTGCTTTCAATAAGTGCTGTTGCACAATAGTTTAGATCCCTTTTTGTTTTCCCTAAGTGTTGTCTAGCAGAGTTAGATGAGTTGCTTTCAGCATTTTGTTTTGGTTTTGGTCTTCCAAGTGTTCTTCACCGCTAATATGCTGAGTTACTATGGTCAGGATTGATTATCAAAGGTATTTTTAAGTCTCTGTGTCACTCCATGCCCAATGGATGCTTAAGGCCACTGGTCTAATTATTTAGTAGGCAAACATCCCTAAGAAGTTGCCAAAATGTTGACCTATTTTCTTCTGTCTAGAGTTAAATAGTTCACCTTGTATATTCCTTGAATATCCTTTAGAAAATGATCCTACAAAGCTTAAATCCTTCAATTATCCATGTTTCACCTTGTAAAATTTCCTAAAATCTCATCTGGAGAATCCCTAAAGAAAACCCAAAAAAACCCAGAAATCCTTAAGCTTCAAGTGCCTTCCATCGTAGGGATTTCTCAGTTTTATACTTAGCCATTTTTCATGTATATGATGATGGCGTCATCCTTGTTTTGGGGTTTTCTGTCATTTTGTCAAATTGTATCTCAGAGACAAATTTTCTTTGTATCTTGGTCATGTACAAAAGTGAATGTACATTGGGTTCATTGTATATCCATGTTGTTGTGTGCATCTCCGTTTGTATATTGCATATACAATGCAATATACAAGAGCTTATGCAAAATATGAGTTCCCCTTTTGTATATCGGGCGATTGTATCTCATATACAATCGCATATACAAAGGGTGGGATACAAAAGAGAAGATGCAAAGTCAACATACAAAGGGGGGAGATACTAAAGTTGGGGTCCACCTATTGTATGTATATGTGATTGTATCTTTGCATATACAATCTTATATACAATAGCATATACAATCTTGAGATACAATTCCGGACCTGAAAGAATATGCAATTTGGTTTATAAAGGTAGATGTGGTTGTATGCATCTTTGTATGTATGTTTTCATTGTATGTTTGCAGATACAAAGGGTGGATACAAATGGCAAATATGAGGTCACATGCAAGCGTCAGATGCAATGTTTGTAGGTACAAGTGATTGTATGCAGTTTTGTTTGTATATTTCGCATTGTATATGCAATATACAAAAGGATAGATGCAACAAAGATATACAATGCAGACCCAACTGGGAAATTAAATTTGGCAAACTCAGTGGTGGGGTCCGTAGTTGTATGTCGAAGCGCATGTATATGCCAATATGCAAAAAAGCAGGGATACAAGGCCAGATCTTTTTCAATGATCCAATATGGATGATAATCCTTTGAGTTCTGCAATTGTATGTACATGCGATTGTATCTCATATAAAATCGCATATACAAAGACACATACAAATAGATTTTCGGTGAGACAATGTGCATCGGCGGCTCAGTTTGAGGTCTCTCCGATGGCCGATAAAGATGCAAATGTTCAGCGATGGGTCCCAGGTTCAACTCAATGGCCAATCAGATAGTGCCACGTGTCAAGGTGATTCGAAGGCCGATTTAAAGGCCCGCTTTTGTATAAAGGCAATTGTATTGTATATACATTTGCATATACAAAAGCATATACAAAAGGCGATTCAAAGGCTGATTAAAATGCTGAAGAAGAAGCACATACAATGGACATTTTGGCAAGACCTGTGTATATAGGTATGACTCAGTTGAGGTCACCCTGACAGCCTAATATATACAAAAATTTGCATATGCAAAAGGCAAATGAAGAAATCGCATAGGTGTAAAGTTGAATAGTTTAAAGGACCCGATATGCAGGTGATGTCATCCAGATCTCCTCTTCGACCAGGTTCTTTAGGATGATGATGTAATCATGATTTTCAAAGTATATCCAGTTTTTGTATGTTTGTATGCATACAAACGACGACCCTTTTGCAGCAAAGATAAAAATGACGGCATGCATTCAAAATTTGTAGTTTTAAACAAGGAATTTAGGGGCCAATTGTATTAGATGCAGGGCCTAATCATTCAGCAAATCCAAGTGATCAGATGCTGGATTTAGAAGACTCAGGAATCTACAGTGCCCTAAAACTTTGTTAGAGGGTTTACATCCTGCTTGTGTGCGATGCAAATCTGATTCCTCACCTACCCTTTCCAGATATTTGTAGTATTCATTGCTACAAATCAAACAACTAAGCTATTTCGCATTGATGACCAGAAATATCTCCCATCTTCTCTATTCCCATTTTCCATGCCATAACTTTTGGTGGGTCAGCACTCCCTTCAGACGTAGATATTTTCTAACAAAGCCCATGGGGCGAATTCATTGCAACCGACTTAGGTCAAATGCAAAATGCTATATATGCACGAACATGAGATGTAAAAAGTTGTTGGAAGATTTAGTAATCTATGCTTTCTGATTCCAAACAGAGCATTCCTCTATTGTGACCTTGCCTTTTGATTAAATACATGCTAGTTATTTTACCTCTTCATGCTATTTTAACTTTGTGTGATCTAAGGATGATGTGTTTGTGAATGTTTAATTCCTTCTAGTCATCTCTTGCTCTTTGCCTCTATTAAAATCAGTTTGATCTGTGTGTGTTTATTGGTGGTATCTAGTCATTTTGTACATTTTCTTAGTTTTGTGAGGGTTCTTTTATTCAACCTGGTGAATCACCCTTATTTTCAAGTTTTCCTATCTTATCTTTCATTTTTAAAAGGATTCCTTCTCACTTTTCCTCTACAAATCCAGTAGATTTTAGGTGATGACCAGTTAGGAAACCGGCCTTCTCTAGAGGTTCTTTCCAACTCAGGTGACCCACAGACCTAGAAAGATTCTGTGTTTCTCCAAATTGCCAAGTTTTACAACTCAGCAAGGGTGCAAATCTGAGAGACAACAATGAATATTAGCTAGAATGATAAGGGCTTGATACAAATGCAAGATAAAATGATAACACACACAAGCAAGCATGCACAAATGATTCAAAAACAAACAAGGTATTACCCCTGTCAAGTTGTAAACCGATGATTGATTGATCAAGGATTGATTGAGGATAACGTTTTCATTGTGGGGAACGATATATCCCTAGAACAACACAAGGATGATTGGATAAATGATCGATTGATAGGTTTGATAGCAAGGTTGGAAACAAAACCAAAGTATGCTTTTGGATGATTGGATAGATTACTCAATTGGATTGGTATGGATTAAAAATGACTTGCATTTGGATTTATTGCTTGGATTTTCAGAATGTTGTAATTTTTTGGATTTTTTGGATGTTTTGATTTTTTTCTATTTTTGGAATGTTATGATGTTTTTGGATTTTTAGAATGTTGTGATTTTTTGGGATTTCTGGAATGTTATGATTTTTTTGGATTTTTTGGATGTTTTGATTTTTTTGGATTTGTTTTGAATGTTTTGGTTTTTTTTGTATTTTTGTTTTGGATGTTTTAATTTTTTTTGGATTTTTGAATTGTTCTGGGATGGCATTGGATTATAATTTGGATAGCCTAGATGCTAGATACCAATGACAAGAGAAAACCAAATCTAGATGCAAAGGATGGAGATAGGATTGGATGAATGGAAAGGATGGGAGATAGTAAAGGGAATGGAAGACTCATGATAGATGGATGGATAAAAGGATAGGAAATAGTGGATGGAATGGATGAGGTTGCTAGGATGTGATCTCCAAAGACTATGTTGCATAGGAATAACATGCCCCATTCTAGGTATAATTCTAAGGATTTTACATGATAAAGCTTATGACAATTGGATTGGTTGGAAAGGATGAGGTATACCAAGAGATTTCTAAAGCATTATTTTAACATTTTGCCTCTATCTTTTTATCAAGATCAAAAGGAGGAAGGGAGGATAGATGGATCAAGGGGATAATTATGCAGATATAATGGATAAGGAAGATGGGATAGGATAGATGTAAGGAATGATAGGATGGGTAGATGAGACAACATGCCCCTATGTGTAAGGTGCATAGACAATCAATCGACTCATGATGCATTTTTGCCAGGTTTTTATCATGGTACTTATCCAAGGTGCCTGTTTGCCAGGTTTTCACCATTGGATGAATGATTTATTTTTACTATTTTTTTTCTTTTTGATTTTTTTTAATTTTTTTTCTATTTGAATGGGATGGGTGGATGGAGGGAAAAGATAGATTTGGATGGAAGATGGGGACTCAAGTGTTTGTTTCCAAGAGGATGTGATAGTGTCCTATTTTTGGATGCTTGTGGCACATAGAACATGTCAACTATTATTACACACATGGATGTTGGTAGGTGATTGTGTTAGGACTAATAAAATTACCCTCAATTATCCCCTCAGAATCCTATTATTTGAATTTTCACTTAGAATTTTACTTTTCAAAATATCCCACTTACATGTCCTATCGACACTAGCAACCTTCAATTTAACACAAAACCTCGATCCCAATAATAATATGTGGCCACTATCCCACTTAGGGTACCCATTTAAATAATATAAAAAGCCTTATTTTTCACCTCACAAATCACTATCATAATAGCTTTATCCTTAATAAATAACACATATCGAAAGCATAATACCATATTAAAGAAAGTCATATTAGGCTCCTTTCAATGATAGAAAGTCAAAATGAAGAAGCACTATGGACAATATCGAGGAAAGAATAGCATATTGAAGGAACTCATTTCATTGTCCCTTCGACAATCTGACTAAAGACTTATCAAAGATACTAGACAAGTGGACACATAAAGTTATTTTCAAAGAGACTTTACCATGTCAGAATGACCAATTGGTGAGTCCCTTTGATGGACTGATGTACATGAGCATGTAATATATTTTAATATCATCAAAGGGAAAGTGTCATATCGGTAGGAGATCACGGAAGTCTCTCCAATATGCCGAAGTCACAAGGTATAAAGCATACAATATGAACATCGAAGGGAAATATAGATATCGATGGGACAAAGGAATTTGTCCCTTCAATATGATGAACTTGTGAATGTATCGAAGCAACAAACAAATATCGAAGAGACTACCCATAAGGAGGGTTTTGAGAGGATAATGCGATATCGGAATGAAACCATATGAGGTCCCTTCAAAATCACTAAGAAAATAAAAGGATATACTAGTAAAAGGATATTGGGGAGAAGGGGTAATGTCAATGAGATCCTAAATTTGTCATCCCAATAAAGTGAGAATATTGACAAGACCGCGACATGATGAAGAAACAATTTAATGGTGATGATGAAAGAATCAAAATGGCCTATGTTTAAAATAACTAATTGCCCTCTAAATGACATGAAGTTTTCCATCAAGTGATATTAATGAACTAGAGCTTAATGAAATCAATTCTAAGAATATTGTGAAACCATTAAGCAGTCAGGGAAAAGGAGAGAAGGGCGTAGCAGTAGATGACAACACTAGGATCAAATAGATCGTCATCTAAGTCAGTACCCAATGCCTAAAATTGCAATATAATTCGAATTGTTGAAGAATAGAAGTAGATTTTTTTCACAAAATTATGGCAAATGTGACTGAAAATCGTAAGAAAAGACAAAAACTAGAGAGATATTTAAACCAACACTTGATAGACCAGTGTCTTGGCTCTGGACAGAGGTCCAGGAGGAATGCTTAGTTGAATCCCCAGACTCATAAATTGGAAGATAGGAACAAGCAAGTGGGTGATACATGGACCCTAACAAGAGGATATGATTTATTTCTATACCATTATAGGAAAATGCACATGCATCGGGCAGTCTCCTGAAAAGAAGCTAGATGTGTGGAAAATGCTTCCTACACTAATCTTATGAGGGATGGAGAGTGCAAATTCAATTTATCCTTTACAATTACAGCTATGTTAACCCACTAACAAAGATATTGCAACAAACATAAACAAGAAAGTAAGACACAAGAAGAGAGACACAAGATATACATGGGGAAAACCCTTACGGGTGAAAAACCCCACACTCCAAAATATAGCGCAAATGTATTCTGTAAACAATGAAGGTTACAATACAACACAGAGCCAATGCTCTTGCAGGAGTCTTTGACACTCGTATCTAGAGATGATCTAGTTGCATAACAGTACTTGTAAAACTTGTAGTACATCACCTCCTCAAAGCACCTTTTTTTATAGAATATACAAGGCAAAATTGAGTCTATCTTGGAATGGGCGTCCAACATGGCCTCATGGCCCAAAACCCACGCCTATGGACACTTGTCCAACCTTGTAAGATGTTTCTGACACTTGTCAAGTCACCCCATCCCAAGGAGGTCACCTATTTCCAAAATGGGCTATGATAGATGCTCTTACAACTCTTACAACTGTCATAGAATCTATCATAGTTGTCATAACTTACAATTGTAAGAGAATCTGTCATACATAGGCTGTAAATAACATATTCTCTTACAACATGTCATAGTCCACCTTGGGGCACCCAAACATGCCTTTTTCAAAGATGCTTCTTGACACATGTCTTCACCTATCATAGAATCTCCTATTTCTGACTCTTACATGTCATAACTTTGTCATAGGAATCTGTCATGACCGTTTTGGTTAATATTCCCTTACACAACATCCAAGTTGCTGACACATGGAAAAATATTCCTACCACTAAGTGGGATGCCTATCTCCTCATGTGAGGACAAAAATATATGTGGTCATATGCCATGTAGGATGACACATCACCGTGCCAACTCCCACAATATGACAACATAGGATTTGCATCCATTTAATACAATAGGCAAATAATAAATAAATACAATGTAAAAATACAAGGAATTACCAAGGTTGAGAAACCTTAATTCCCAACATTCTCCCACTTGTCCAACACCTTGTAAGAGCTAATAGAATTAACAAGATTTAACTGCTATAGTTCGAGAGGCCCATAGACTCCGAACACCATCTGAACTTCTTTGTGCCCACTGGTTTTGTCAATGCATCTGTAACATTCTTCAAAGTATCTACCTTCTCCAAATTTACCTTCCCATCCTCTACCATGAATTGCACAAAGTGAAACTGTACATCAATATGCTTTGTTCTAGCATGGAAAGTTGGATTCTTCGCAAAGAAAATCACACTTTGACTGTCACAACAAATCATAATCTGTCCTGCATCAACACCAATATCTAAACACAATCTCTTAATCCAAATGGCTTCCTTGCAAGCATGAGTTTTGCCATGTACTCAGCTTCTGTAGTGGACAAAGCAACCACAATTTATCGCTTACTCATCCAACTAATTGCACCACCAAGCATAGTGAACACATAGGCACTGGTGGGTCTTCTGCTGTCAATGTCACCTGCCCAATCAGAATCCACAAATCCATGCATACAAACTGAATGCAGAGGTCCTGTAGCATTACCATGATAGCATATGGAATACTTGGAAGTACCCCTCAAATATCTGAACACTCGCTTAACTGCATCCCAATGTACCTATCAAGGATTAGCCATAAATCAACTAAGGACTCCCATTGCTTGGGCAGTGTCTAGTCTTGTATAGACCATGGCATACATCAAACTACCAACAACACTAGCATAAGGTACTCTGCTCATATCCACCACCTCACTAGGATATTCTAGACAATCACTAATAGATAACTTTGTCCCCAATGAAATAGGAACACACAATGGTCTACAATCTACCATGTTGAACCTATCCAACACAGTCTTCACATAATTACTCTAGCTTAACCAAAGTTTTATGTTTGCTCTGTCTCTTCTAATTTCCATTCCCAAAATGTACCTAGTTACCCCAAGATTTTTCATCTCAAACTGTGCTAACAACTGAGATTTCAAATCAGAAATCATATTCTTACCATTCCCAATCAACAACATATCGTTAACATACAATACAATAATGAGAATGCGATCATTGTCAAACTTGTAATACACACAATGATCAGATTTTGATCTCATAAATCTAACGGACAACACAAAGGCATCAAATTTCATATACCCCATCCTAGGAGACTACTTCAAACCATACAAAGATTTCTTAAGCTTGCAAACCAAATTTTCCTTACCTTTCTCTATGTAATGCTCTGGCTGTGACATGTAAATCTCTTCCTCCAAATGAACATGAAGGAAAGTCATCTTCATGTCTATCTGTTCTACCTCTAAGTCATAAGAAGTTGCAAGAGATAATAGAAATCTAATGGATGTTAGCTTCGCAATGGGAGAGAAAATTTCACATAATCAACTCCCTCCACTTGTGAGTACCCATTCGCAACCAATCTAGCCTTGTACTTTTCAACACTGCCATCTGCACCGAATTTTCCCTGAGTTTTGGTCATACACGAGGGTTTTCAAAAACAACAATTAGGGCCAATAAAAATTAATAAAAAAAATATTTGGAAAAAAATTATAAAAAAATATCCTCATCAAACTTCACTGTACTACACATCTTTCCCCAAAAGGATTTAAAAAATACTTTTATTTAGGTCAAATTATGTTGGTCGTACACATGCATGGTATGGCAAAAAAAAGTGACTTTTAAACAGTGGTTTTAGAAATACCGATTGAAAATCATATTGTATCATCTAGGTATTAAAATAAATTACATATTTGGAAACTAGACTCCGAGTAATACATTTCATATTACTAAATTTTTTTAAGATTCAATCTTTAAGTGCCTCAAATGTTTAGGTCAAATGTGACAATTTCTGAAAATCAGGGAAAACACTTCCACTTTTTGGCCAAAAAGTGGACCCAACTTCTTGCACTAACCCAGCTATTGTTCTAGGAGGTTTTGATTCTTCCTTCCATCACTTGTACATGTTTATTTACATGAATTATCACCTTTGGAAAGGAGTTTTGTCCCATGAGGTTTTCTCCTTTTCTCCACTTGAGATTTGTTGTTCATAAGTACCTTACATGGCCTAGTAGTCGAGACTCATTCATGCATTCATGCCTAGCTTGCTTCTCCTTAAGTTGCACTTAAGGGAGGATGTTATTGTAAAAAGAGATATTACCTAGCTTATCTTTTCTAGGTCCTCTTCACACTAGTTACTTTAGCTTACTTAGGTAGTAGTTAAATGTTTTTAATATCTTTGTTTGCATTAGTTAACTGGGTCTATATGCATTCAATAGTGTATAACTATGTGCATTTAATATTGTTTCACTAGTTATCTCATGTCATAGCATTAAGACACTTGTCATATTATAGATTGTCTTATATGCTTTATTTATTAGTGGTGTCTAGGAAATTTATTACTTGCCTCTAGTGGTCAGTTAATATTGTGTCTATGTCACACTACATATTGCCTATATAAGGGAGGTATCTCATTATATATCACAAGCCAAGACATTGTAATCATGTTGTATGCAATGTAATCCAATTTTGTGAAGTCAACCTCTACATCATTTCTTGGCATTGTTTTTTGTCTCTCATTGCGGAAGGTTGTTGTGATTTCAGGTGTTCTTGGGCCTACTTGAGTTCACCATTAACTCTTACATTATCAAATCAAAGGGCATATATTTCAAAATATATAAGTTTATTCTACAACACCTCTTATTCAATGCTCTGCTCCTATCTAAGTATGAGGGGATTTGATCTAAATCATGCCAGCTTACCTCCACTCATTTCTATTTTCAGAGACAAGATGAGTGGTACAAAAGAGGTGACACATATTTATGAAAAGAGTTGGAGATATTCTTTTCCCCTCAGGAAGGAAGTGACATTAATAGCTTTTCTCTAACAAAGAAAAGCTTTTTTGTTATCAACATTTATCTCTTGTCTTCGGCAACTGGTTGGTTTTTCAAAAAACTTTTATTTCTATTGCGAGCTTCAACTCTATCTCAACCTCTGAGATAACATGGAAATTGATAAAGTCAACAAGTGCCTATTCTTCCCAGTGAGGTCCTACGAATCAAAAATACTAATAGAAATGAAGGTAAAAAACTATCAATGGAAAACTCATTACAACAGTAATACAAATATTTAAAGTTGTGCAGAACCAAAATGGAGATGGTATGAAATCAACACAAAGAAATAATAGAATAGAAGAGATGCACATTTCTTGTATTGACTTCAATAGAGTTTACAATGCAACACTATCAATGTCCTATTCAATCTTCAATCTTGTAGCACCTGTAACACTCATCTACAATCGTAATACAATATCCTCATTAAAAGAGTGTTTCCTTCTAGCGAAAAACCCTAACATATCTTCTACCATCAAATCTATGACCTAATGATGAATGGTCTAGATTGACTACAGAATTAAAATATTTTACAAGGCAATTTTCTAAAAAAAATCTCTTTGGGGACACTGCCCCGAAACCCCCACCAGGCGGTAGTGACAATAGTGGGGGGGAAAACCCCCCACACCCCCTCGTTGGGTTCAAGAATCCAAAATGTGGCTAAAACAAGATCACTACTTGGTGAATACTTCATCCCTTATGAATGATTTACAAACAATATTACGAGTAATTAAATGCATAGGATTTATAAGGTTGATGGCACCTTAATGCTAATAAATGCAAGGCAAGGTAAACATCCTCCAACTTTGCAAAGTATTTGATATTGACTATACCTTGTTTCATTTTGCAATCCACAACATCTATGGGAAAAAAATGTTGCTGGGCTCTCCAAATAGGGTGATATGTTGGTCAGATGTGGCTTCCACTCTCCTTTCCAATATAATGGACATAGTCTATGATGGTCACTTTGTACATGCAATTGCATCTAGATTGGATTTTGATTACATGTTTGATCCAAATAGATGGCATGCTGCTTTGGAAGGTTATGATCTACATAAAGGGGATACCATGGTTAGGGGCCTCCTTTTGATGGACATGTTGTGCCCCTCTCCAGCTACAGAATGTGTGTATTGAGCTATTTCTAGAGAAGACTAATGTGTGGTTGTATGGGAGGGCTGGATAGGGTGCTACCAGGGCATAGATTTCATTTCTCATAGGACATAGTTCACAACATCAGAGAAGTGTTCAAAGCCATATGTTTTTTCTGCATACACACACCAGACTAGGCTCCACACCTATCCAAAGATTTAAACTTAGGAGAAGACATTCCTCCTTCGATGGAGATAGAGGACTAAGTTGAATCTTCAGTCCCTCTCATAGTCAACCTAGATGCAGCGTGAGCAAAGGTTTAATGGTGGTTGGTGTTAGTTTTTTTCTTGTCTCTCCTCAATGCTAGCATATAATTAGGTGTATATGTTCTTAGCTAATATCTTGATGATGGCCCTTTTTCATTTTTTTATTGGTTGGTCTATAATTTCTCGAACAAATTATGTGGGGCTTCTCACCCAATCTTATTGTACTACTTTCATATTTTAATCTAGTATTGGTGGTTTCCACCTTTAAAAAAACTTATTATCCTATGTTGACAAACATAGCCATACATGAAGTGCATCTTGGAACCCTCAACCATAGATCCTTTCCCCATTTCCTCACTAAGAAAAGTGGCAACAAGAGCATCCTTTTGTGATCTATAGTAGAACCACTCAATGCAACAATAATATTCTTGCAAGATTTAGGTATAGATAAAGGTTACAAAATATACTTATCCTCCTCTTCTAGATTAACATCTATAGAACCTAGGTAACTCAAAGTGAGATTAAAAACATTTAAATGCTCAGCTACAAAGTCTCATTCCATCATTTTAAAGGAATACAATTTTCTTTTTAAATAAAGTTTGTTTACTATAATCTTTGTGTCATATCTCTCTAATTCTCTTCCATAGACTAAATGTAATAGCCTCTTCTAAGACATTCAAGAGAATAGAATCCATAAGGCACAGCCATATGGTTCCCCATGCCTATTGTTCATCTTTTTAATCTTCATTTAAAACATTTGTAGGCTTATAATTTGATGTCATAGTTCTTCATTGATATTTGTCTTCCAAGAGATCCTCCATTTTTAGTTTTTCATAGCTCATACTCAAAGCCATTGAACTTCAAGTAATATTTCATTGTGATGTCCTTGGGCCATGGCTTCTCTAATGACACTCATATCTGCAAAACCACTAAAATAATACTCCCACCACAACCACAAAAAATTCACTACACTACAAGAAAGGTGTCCCCTTCTACAATCAAGTCATATAATTTCTTCTTAATTATATTTTTGTTGCCTTACCATAGCACCAAATATAGTTTTATGGGCTTGTCATAGCCTCAAATATGCAAGGTTTTCTTACAACTCTTCATTTTTACTATTTCTATATAACATATCCATTTAGTGTCTTCTTAAACAATAATTAAGATATCTCAGAGGAAAATAAACAATAAATAAATCCCCCTCCCTCACATGGGCATGCATCATTGCCCATTCCATAATGTTTGGAGACTAGACATTATTTATCATCTAGATAATTAAATGCAATTTTCAAGACTTCGGACTTTTAATGTGAGTGACACCGCTGATCCTAACAAGTAAACACATTAGTCATTGCTAAGTAGTTGTTATTGAGGACATACATTATAGTAAAAATAAAACTTGTAATCACCGAATTCATGACTAATATAATTGAAGTATTAAGGTAACTAATTCAAGACTCTTATTTTAGAGTCACTTAGATTTTTGTTTTAATTACTAGTCATAGTCAAGACATGGGACTTAAAGGTATTATAATTAGATTTGTGGAAAATCATAATAGGAATCTCATATCTGTTGAAGCCTTAGACCTAAATTCATGAGTTTTATAGACCTAAAACACCAAATAGATTTGGGGATTTGGATTCATAGAATCCTCACATCTATAGAAGTGAATAAAATAAGTCAAAGATGTTCAAGAAGCCCTAAGTGATTGAACCAACTAGTAGAAGCCACATGTTAGCCAATGGTTCCAATGGTAGAATGAACAGCCAATTAGATGGGCTTGAACCATTTTATCCTCAACCATTGATCCTAGCATGTCAAACCTAGACTGTAGATACCCATCTAAATTTAATATGTTATGTCCAAAGTAAGTTTGGTATCCTGCCAATAAGGTGAGACTATACTCTCTAACCATAATATGATCTTAGTGATTGTTCTTGCTCCAGTTTGTATTATGTTTAATCTACTAGAGTCTTATGTAGTAAACAAGTGTTAGTAAAAACATAGTCTATTTTTTGACAACCCATTCAAATATTACACACTTAGGGTCCTCTATGGATTTAAACTCAAAATACTTCTCCAACTCAATAATCCAATCCAACAAGTCTTCTAGAATTAAGTTTCTTGAGTAGCCCGAGCCTTCATCAAGGCTATGGTGAATCTATCTTCCATGCTAAGTTCATCTTTTGAAATTGCAACACCATCTTCACAAACTTGGTAACCCATTATCTCATTCAAGTTTATTAATTCTCATATTAGTAGTTGTAGGCCAAGTTAAAAGGAACTAGTAGTCATCCATAACAATGTAAATATTACAATTTTTACAAATTTGTTCATTTCACAATACTTTTGAATTAGTTGAAATATCAATTTTCTTATGTATACTAAAAGCATTAGTCCCAATTTTAACGATTTTCTTTATTTTTTTCCAAACTTACAATGTAACATATTTCTATAATAAAATTGAAATTAATATCTTAATTAAATATAACTTATTTTAAAAAACAAGGGAGAATAAAATTATAACATTTATAACTTCAAAAATTATAAAGAATAACAAAATCTTTAACATGTTTTCAAACTACCTCCCATAAAATGCCAGCACATTGAAGTCAATGCACTGATTATTTACATGTGGGACCCACTCCCACATAGGTCAATCAGTACATTAACGACAATACACCAGCATTTTAAGCTCTTCCTTTTCAAACTGTATTTTGGCCATACAGAAAACACAATACAACTAGCTCCACTATGGTGATGTAATATAAAGAGGTTTTCCAGAAAGAAAAAATATAAAGTACCAACAATCTTTCAGTCAATATACCTAATCCTTCCAATAAAGTCAACACTTCCACATTATTGAACAGCAGGAGAGAACATAGAAAATGTCTACAATATTAAATGAATGATGAAAAATAGACACCGCCAGACTACTATGCTAATTAAATATTGTAGTAGTTGAGTGACCACCTGTATTTTTTCTCAACAAAACTCAGGCGATTGCCTCTAATTCGTAGTTATTCATCTACAGATAACGATATGGAAGTTATTTTCTCAGACCGTGAAAAGATTTGTTGTTTTCTCATGAAGAAAATATTCATATTTTGAACGAGTCTTTGGTCATACGTCATATATTTTACAAACTTTGGCAAGGGAAGTTTCGAGGGTGATGTAAGACACATAATCACAGAGACATACAACGCACTCGAATAACGAAAGAGCAACAACTCTTGTACAAGTATATTATATTATAAGGTGTAAAAATATAAAGCATGTACTCGACTTGTAATACACAATTCAAATTCGTGTAAGATAAAGGCAGATTCTGAAGCTGAAGTTGCTGTGGTCTATTAAATAAAACAAAGAAGAGACGGCGTGGGGTCTTTTTAGTAAATCTTTTTTTCTCATTTTACCACAAGTCCGTTTACGACTGATCGTTATTGCTGTCGTAGTATTAGTAGCATCTCTACTCACATAGAGAATCGACCCAGGCTAACGTGCAATGGGTGCGTTCATGGCCTAAATTTGATGGCGGTATGGTCGTATTTAGTCATTTTAGTCCTAAAATATAATTGAAATTTTAGGAAGACCTTATCTTTTGAAAGGGAAGATTTCAAGTAAATTATCAAAATTTCTATGTGTATTGTCTAAAATAGGTAGTCTTTAATATTTGAAAGGCAACTTCAAATAGATGACTATCACAAAAAATTTGCTTGGACCGTCAAATTTAAACCTTGGCTATGCACTAATTAGAATTATTACTATAATTAAAAATTATAATTTTGATTTAAAATTTAATTAGCAATTTGATTTTAAGTTAAACTTTGTAAGGTAAGACAACTCCCATTAAAATTATAATCATAATGATTTAAATATTAATTAATTTCATTAACAATTATATTACTAGTAATCGCACCTTAGTGTGCAATGGGTACGTCGGAATTGAAAGAGTATTGGTGGATTTCATTTTCACAATCAAGCACCGTTGATCTCATTTTGTGAATCTTTCATGTTTCTTCAGAAATTTTTCATATAAAATGTATTTATAATCACCAAATAAATATATATGTCTATTAAATAAAATGTTTACATTTATTTAAGGGGGAATGGAATAATATGGAGTGAAGGGCTTGTTTATGTGGGCTTCGAGATCTAAATTCTTCAGAATATGCGGACTGTCAACTCTAGCTTCCATATAAAGTGAAAAAAAAGACACAGAAACTGCACATTCATGTCTTTTCAAATGAAACTTATGTTTATTTTTTGTATGAACACTATGTATCTCACTCAAAGTGTGTTGTTGGATTCTAAAGTAAGCAAGAAAACTTGTTGTCTCCTGAAAAATGGTGAACCTAGAATAATAATTCTATAGATCAGCACAATGAGGGTACTATAAAATCAAGTACTCATACTTTAAGCCCTTTAATTTTTACTTAGAAAGTTCAAAAACTATAAAAATCAATGTTTCTAAGTAACTATAAATTTAACCATAACATATATCAAACAATCACAACAATCGAGTAAATAAGATGAAATCAAAACAAAACTGTAAACATCATTAAAACATAAAACAATTTCACTTTAATTGCACTCCATTGCTCTCCTCTCTTTCGGCTTGGGAGAAATGGCATAAACGACATTTGCTCTCAGATATCTGTACACAATAGCATAGAAGATGGAGTATAGTTTCTCTTCATCGTCCAAGGGTTTTTTCAAAGAAGAAGAGAATGGTAGATTTTATAGATTTTTAATGATGAAAAATCAATGATCAAGATCATGGAAGAAAAGATGGGAAAGTTTCTATTATGATTGATAGAAGATATTGATGACTTATCTTCAAAAATTGAAGATAAATAGTGCAGATAAAGCTTCCAAAATCACACTTAGTTAACTGATGAAGACTAGAGAAAGTTTCCAAAATGAATAGGAGATAGAAGATAGAGATGCTAAAAGAAGAGAGAGAAAAGCGAGAGATGGATATGGTAAGTGATTTTTAATCAAAATAGAATTTATTCAATTTGTGGCACATGAATAATTAAATAAATAAAAATATTTATTTATGTTGGTGTATAAACTCATACGAGTTATACCTAACTTAATCATAGTTAGTGGTTTTCCTCACATGTGGAAAGACTAAGTCCTCTTGTTGAGTCATTAGTCGATGTGTCGATCCATCTTCGACACATCGCTGCTATTTTGGAGGGAGGCTGAACCTTGAGCTATTCTTTTGGTTCATATTTCACCACCTTTCTTATTCTTGTGGAGACTTGTTCCTCAAGCTTCACCTATTTATACTTGTTCGGTTGTAAACCAATCAGTTCGTTTTTAATACATTGCATTTGTGTTTGATTTCTGCTCCATGATCTTGGACTTCCTCTCTTACATGGTATCAGACAAAGTTGAATAGCATCAAACCGTTTCCTCATTTATTACATAGCTTTGTTGGCGAATCTCTGCGACTTCTCTTGCACGCTAGGCTCAATCCAGCCTTCTATCACTACATATCGAGGAAGTAAAAATTTGTTTCATAGCACATTTGAAATGAGTTTTTCTTTTGCAGGTCATAATCATCACTGGAAGAGCTCATCGACCCTCACCACAATGAGGTCGAATCATAGTAGAGGAAGACTCAACAGAGGCGTATTCTCTGTGGTAGTCGTGCCTCACAACCTCACACAAGGAAGGTCAAGCTTCATCCTGTTCGGGCATGCATCAAAGGCCAAATCCAAGCCTTGTAACCTGCATATACAGCGGCCATTAAAGGGTCGATTGTGTTTTTCTTTGTAGCGGCACATAGGCCGACCATGCCAAGCATTTGAAGGTGGAAAGCATTCAGCAATAGGCAATCTGTGAAAGCCAAGTCTCAGGTCACATAGGCCATCGAAGGTTGCCACAAGCGCGATTTGCTAAGCACTTGCCATCCTCATTTGAAATGGCCACAGGCCGACGATGGTCATACAGTCCCAAAGGGACTTTAATATTGTGCTACAGTTGTTCGATAGTCCCAAAGAGACTTCACCTATCTGTTGACGTGTTCAACAGTCCCAAAGGGACTCATCCTCTCTACATATGTGGTGGTCAACACCACCATAGTCTGCTCCAAGCACGATAGTCAGCGCTCAAATGGCATGTTCGCCACGTTGGAGTGTTGAGGGAGCTTCTGCCTTGCATCGACGCCAAACACCTATCGGCCCACGTTTGTGACTACAGTCAATGCCTTTGTAGGCAAGAGGATTGGAGTTCAAACAGGTCCAGGAGCCACATAGTAGAAAGAGGTGGAAGTACCTTTGAAGGCATGTGGGCGCCAAGCGCCAGAAGCAAGCAATGACCATGAAGTTTAGAGTTGTGAATGTTATCATAGGGGGCTTAAATATTTTCTCTCACAAAGTTTTTTTTCTCCAAAAATTGTTGCATGCAATTTTATTTTTTCAAGCACATTGAAAATTTTTGAGAAGTTGTAATTTTTTTGCATATGCAAAAATTTCTAAGAAGCCATAACTTTTGCATACAAACTCGAAATTGAGTTGTTCAAAAGGCAAAAGTGCTTTATTTTTAGTCATCTTTCATTCTATCTTATCATCATACTAATCATTATATAGTGCTAGTTTAAGTTAGGTTTAGAGTGGCAAATACACTTCGTCTATTAATTGCACAATAAGGGAAAAATCAAACTAAAGGGAAAAATCCACTCAAAAGATGTATTCAAATGTCAAGTGAACTCAATTATAAAGTGTCACTTTAAGGGGGGAATTAGGCTAGAGTGGTCAAAACCACTCTTACTGTACTAAAGTACCACTTTAAAAAGTCAAAACTGGGTATTAAGAAGTGTGCCATTTCATCACCTAAAAGAAAGTCAAAAGGTAATGGTACCACCTTCATCTTTTCACATTTCACATCTAGTGAAGAAGACAATCATGATGCAACTTCAGAGCCTAGTATCAACTCTCAGCTCTCAGCTTAGTTGGTTCTTCATAGTATAAAAATTGAACTCTACCTGATTTCTTAGTATGTAAAAACACTCATATAGTGTCAGAAATTGAAAGTGTAAAAGTGAAATGTAAGCACTAATCTATAAAGTGTAGTGGGGAGATTGCAACATTGTAACTTGAATCGCATTGGTTCCTACCTCATTCGAATGTGTTCATATGCACATCCTTTCTTCAATCATTTTGTACATTTCTTAGACCTTCGTCCTGGTCTTTTTCATTAAAACACTACTTACTTCAATCAGTTTGCCAAAATATCTTAAACATCAAAGGGAAAGGCAAATTTTACACATGTAGGTCTACATCGTCATCATCATCATCTGGAGGGGCCATCTAAAGTCCTCTCTTTAGGAGGAAAGTTTTTTCCCATAGGGTTTTCTTTCTTTCTCTATTTTATGAGAGATGTTTTGTAAATGAGTACCTAAAATGACGCACAGTCAAGACTCATATTTCATAAACCCACCTAAGCTATGCTTAAGTGGGGTGTTGGTGTATAAACTCATACGATTTATACCTAACTTAATAATAGCTAGTGGTTTTCCTCACATGTGGAAAGACTAAGTCCTCTTGTTGAGTCGTTAGTCGATGTGTCGATCCATCTTTGACACATCGCTGCTATTTTGGAGGGAGGTTGAACCTTGAGCTATTCTTTTGGTTCCTATTTCGCCACCTTTCCTATTCTTGTGGAGACTTGTTCCTCAAGCTTCACCTATTTATACCTACTCGGTTGTAAACCAATCAGTTCGTTTTCAATACACTGCATTTGTGTTTGATTTCTGCTCCATGATCTTGGACTTCCACTCCCACAATAGAAGAAAAAGATAGATAATTAAATAAATAGAAGTATTTATTTAATTATAAGCAGGATTAAAAGCTAAATATTTATTTAATTTAGAGGGAATTAAAACAATGATAATTAAATAAATATAAATATGTATTTAAGTATAGGCGAGATTATCTAGGGCAATTTTTAATGTCTATATTTTGCCCCTCTTTGAGACAATGCATTTTATAGCGTTGTTTCAAAAAAAATTGTTGACACGCACCAGTGAAATGAAGAGATGAATGAAGGATGCCCCCTCAGGAGTTTGAACAGAAGAATGAAATTGTGAAGGACAAACTTGTGAAAGGAAAAAGAAAGATGGGACAGAGGTGAAGGAAGAAGAAAAATGAAAGATGTGGAACAAGAAGAAAGTTAGTATGGTGAGAGATGGTGAGAAGATAGTGAATGCGTATTGATGTCACAAAATGGAGAGATAGATGGATAGAGACAGATGTGCATGGATAGTACTTGCTATTTTGTGCTGATTTTTATCATCATAGAGCATTTATTATGTGAGATGGATATATGCATACTCAGTTTGAAGAACCATAGCAGCTTTGGTACCCATTGCATGAACTGATGACTCTGCAAACAAAGAAGGAATATTCCCATGTATACTAAGACATAGTGAACCTTGTTGGAATATGTGAAGAATTGTCATTCTAAACATGATAGTCCTGATGCCCTTAGGTACAGTTTGATCTTATAGGTACATAGACTATTACATAATGTTAGAATTAAATTCCATGCATACAAGGAACATTTGTTGTCCCAGTGATGCTAGAGAAACACTTCACAAACACATCATATGAAATGGACTGACAATGCCCCATTCCACTATTCACCACCCGCTAGGACGTTGATCATAGAGATTTTGAGTCCTTGCAGAAATGAGACCTTAGATGCAAAGATATACAAAAAGATATTCTGCCATACATAAGATATGAATAATAGCTAGAATGATAAGGACTTGATACAACTGCAAGATAAAATGATAACACACACATGCAAGCAAAAAAGCATGCACAAATGATTCAAAAACAAATAAGGTATTACCCCTGTCAAGCTATAAACCGATGATTGATTGATCAAGGATTTATTGGATTGATTGAGGATAATGTTGTCATTGTGGGGAACGATATATCCCTAGAACAACACAAGGATATGGGAATGATATATCACATTGATGATAATTTGATAAATGATCGATTGATAGGCTTGACAGCAAGGTTAGAAACAAAACCAAAGTATGGTTTTAGATGATTGGCTAGATTACTTGATTGGATTGGTATGGATTAAAAATGACTTCTTGGATTTATTGCTTTGATTTTCAGAATGTTGTAATTTTTTCAAATGGATTTTTGGGATGTTTTGATTTTTTTCTATTTTTGGAATGTTATGATGTTTTTGGATTTTTAGAATGTTGTGATTTTTTTGGATTTTCGGAATGTTATGATTTTTTTGGATTTTTTGGATGTTTTGATTATTTTGGACTTATTTTGAATGTTTTGGTTTTTTTGTATTTTTGTTTTGGATGTTTTGATTTTTTTTGGATTTTTTGAATTGTTCTAGGATGGCATTGGATTACAATTTGGATAGCCTAGATGTTAGATACCAATGACAAGAGAAAACCAAATCTAGATGCAAAGGATGGAGATGAGATTGGATGAATGGAAAACCAAATCTAGATGCAAAGGATGGAGATGGAATTGGATGAATGGAAAGGATGGGAGATAGTAAAGGGAATGGAAGACTCATGATAAATGGATGGATAAAAGGATAGGCAATAGTGGATGGATGGATGAGGTTGCTAGGATGTGATCTCCAAAGACTATGTTGCATAGGAATAACATGCCCCATTCTAGGTATAATTCTTAGGATTTTACATGACAAATTTTATGATGGTAGGATTGCCTGGATTGGTTGGAAAGGATGAGGTATATCAAGAGATGTTCAAAGAAATATTTCAACATTTTACCCCTACATTTTTTATCAATATCAAAAGGAGGAAGGGAGGATGGATGGATCAAGGGGATAATTATGTGGATATAATGGATAAGGAAGATAGGATAGGATAGATAGAAGGAATGATAGGATGGGTAGATGAGACAACATGCCCCCAAGTGTAAGGTTCATAGACAATCAATCTACTCATGATGCCTATTTGCCAAGTTTTCATCAAGGTACTTATCCAAGGTGTCTGTTTGCCAGATTTTCACCATTGGATGAATGATTTCTCTTTACTATTTTTTATTTTTTTTTTATTTTTTTCTATTTGGATGGGATGGGTGGATGGTGGGAAAAGATAGATTTGGATGGAAGATTGGGACTCAAGTGTATGTTTCGAAGAGGAGGTGATAGTGTCCCATTTTTGGATGCTTACAGCACATAGAACATGTCAAGTGTTATTACGTGCATGGATGTTGGTAGGTGATTGGATGAGATGGAGATGGAGTGGATTATGATGTGAATTATGGATGGATGGGAGATGGTGGATTATGATAGGTTTATGCAAGGATAGATGGGGGATAGCAGATTATGATGTGGATTATGTATGGAAGGATTATGCAAAAGCATGGACCATAGGGATATGATGGGTGAAATATGTGGGATAGTGGATGAAAGATGGGGAGATGGAGGTATGTGGGAAAGTTTTGGAATGGAAAGGAACCAAGACCAATGGTTGCACACACTGTTTCAGATTTTGAAGCTGATGATTGGGATGGGGTGTTGGGAGTAATGGGGATTTGTTATTTTTTTTATTTGAGTACTTAGGGACCCAAATAAAATTAGGATTTTTAAAACTTTTAGCTGGGGAGTGGGATTTGTGGTAATTTTGGGATTTAGGATTTGTGATATAGTGGGATTTGGATGCTTCATTTGGATTGATTTATTTTTGCTTCGGGACCCACACCATTTTTGTTTTTTTCTTTTGGGGGTGTAAGCATTTGTAGCCTTTTGGATTTTTTATTTTGATTTTTGTATTGATGCCCTTCAACATGATAATTTTGAGGCTTTTGAGGGCTTTTTACTTTATGTAAGGAGGCATCAAAATTTGTATTTTTGAATCCCATGGGTTTTGTGATATCTTTGTGTTTAGGCAATATGTGCATTCACTGATCTTGGTTAGGAAGTTGAGGGGATTTAAGGGAATGAGATTTAGGGATGGAAGGATTAAGGATGGGAATATTAGGAGTTGGAAGGAGTGGAGAAAGAGTGGATGAAGGGAGATGTATGGTCACATGCTTTTGTGAATGGTATGATAATGGAGGAGGGATGGCGACATATGACTTGAAGGTGCGATGAGGGTTTGTGGTTAAAAGAAGTGGATTTAGAAGGGGTGAAGGTGGTACCACCATGTGTGGATTGTTTTCCTTGAGATGTATAGCCAAGGACATGCATGTGTGGGTGGATTTGGACATGGATGGACTCCAATATACCTTTTTCATGAAGGCCTAAGCCTTTACCTTGATAGTCCATTTTTTGGAGTATGCGGTGGACAATGGGATTATGGGTGATTTGGACACTACAGACGAGCTCATTATTTGATGGGGAGAGTGAGGTAGTGCATAGTGGTTTTTTTTCTCCCAAGAAAGAACACTCATGGATGAAGGTAGTAAGACCAAGGGAATGGGATGATGGATTTGTAATATGGTCAATTTTAGAGGACAAAGTATCAATAGGATCTTGATTATCATTATGCTTATTAAGATCCATTCTATTTGTTTGATCATCTATGTTTACTTGGGAGCCAAGTGTCTCATCAAAGGAGGTGGGTGTTGTTGAATCATGGATAGGACTAGGTGGAGGATGAATAGGAGTAGCGTGGATATCTTGCTTATGGATAGGTATGGGATTATGGATAGGTAGAGGGATAATCTTTTGACCATGGAATGCATAAAGTTGGCTAAGAGGATCATCATGGTTCTCTTGATAATAGATAGGATCTTGATCATAGATGGGATCTTGATCATAGATAGGATCAAGTGTGTTATGGATGGGATCAATTTTCTTGTGTATAGGTTCTTCATCATAGATAATATCATGATCATAGAAAAGATATATGTTATGGATGGGTTGGATGGAGGTGATTTGATCTTTATTTGCATAAGGGGTTGATGTTTCCACATGCTTCATATTATACTCTTGACATAGCTCTTGCTTTGCTTGATGAAGACTCATGGATAGGTTTGATAGGCTGTAGATGCTCAAAAACATGAGGGTATGATGGATCTTGACTTGGGATCATGGTAGGATACTCTTCAATAGGCTTGATGGGTTGTGGACTATATGATGTATTTGGAGGACTAGATGTATGTTGTTTGAAGGCTCTTTGATAGCCTCTTGGATAGGTGTTTGATGACATGGAGATTGTTGATTCCTTGCTAATAGCCATTTGATCACATCCTTCATAAGTGTATGGCTGGATCAACAATATAATGGATGGATAATAATGGTGGATGGTGTTGTAGGCTTAAGATGAGGATTAGGTGGAGGGATAATAGGGGTGTATGTTGTTGTAGGCTTAGGATGAGGGTTAGGTGGAGGGATAATAGGGGTGTATGTTGTAGGTTTATGAGTAGGATTAGGTGGAGGGATAATGGTATTGGACATATTAGGATTTGAACTACATGGAGGGATAATATGATTGGATGGATTAGGATTATATAGCTTTATCAAAGATAGCTCAAGCAATTGTGCTTGGACCAATTATTGTAGGGTTATCTCCAAGGGATCCTTTGGTGGAAGATTGGAGGAACATGGCCTGGACGAAGGTAATAAAGGGCTTGATGGATTAGAAGGTTGATGGACTAATGGACTATTATAGGTACTACAAGGAGGGGTGGTGATAGGACTAGTAATCTCTTGGATTGGCATATAATTGGATGATGATGTAGGGTACCCATAGGATGCATAAGCTAGAGTGGTGTTCCCCTTTTCAAAGGTACCATAAGGACTTAAGGACACTTGATTTTGTGCACAAGGTAACTTAGACTTGCATGTGTTGGTTGTGAAGGAACTTGATAGCCTTGTGAATGGATTTGGTGGTGAGGTGAAATGTTAAGGTAAGTAGTTGGATGTTCTTGAGGTATGGATTGATATAGACAATGGTTAACATTGGAATAATTCAGAAAGTTGATGTAGGGGTAAAATGATGTGGTTGGATTAGGTTTGTATGAAGTTGAGTGGGATGACCCATAAGATTGAGAAGAAATTTGTTGATGTTGTATGGGTGATGGTATAATGGATGATGTTGAAATGAAGGTTGAGGTTGTGTTTGTTGAATGAAGAGCATCCTAAGTTCACCAAGCATTCTTCGGGTGTCATAGGGATCATCCTCTAGGTTATTATTTTCTATTGGTGGAATCAATTTATACATATGTTGAAGTCTTATGGTAGATGTTGAGCATACTGCTTATGTTTCTTCTCATACACCATGTATTCATCAAGAACATAATAATGTTAATACATTCATTGTTAATAGACATACCCCACCCACTAAGGGGATGTTGGATAAGTGCACTAATGTTTAAAATATGTTGTCCATTCCTAAAATCATTGTACATATGGTGCCTGATCCGCCCCCACCTTCTCATCCCATGTTCACTATTCAGGGTATTCTTGACAATCCTCAACCTTTGAATCACTTATTAGAAATTGCAAAGTCTATAACTCAAAATGTGTTTATGGCTCCTTATTACCATGTAGTAGCCCACATGTACAATTTACTCGGTGAAACAAATAGGTTACTCCTATCCTTGCTTCCCTTCCTCCACCACATCCCATTCTTCCTTAGGCTCCTCATCTTCCCCAAAATATTGTCGGAGTTAGCAGCTCTGTGCTATTCCTACCCAGATTTCTCTTTGGGATCTCATTCAAACTTCACCAACATATCATGGCATGCTCCACGAATCCTTACAAAAGATCCTCATTGCATATTTTTCTAGGATGAATGATGTAGCTGCCTTACTTGATTGCATATACACAAATTCCATAGATATAAAATTCCAACAATATGAGTTACCATCTTTGGAAGTGAAAAAACAAAATAATCCTCTTCTCATTATTGTTGGAATTAATTCTTTTGGTGTCAAGAGTACCATTATTGACAATGGTTTAGGTCACAATGTTTGCAATGTAGACATGTTAAATTGTATTAATATTGATATGTCTTGTATCTCCCCTAGTAATCTTTATATTTGTGGCTTTGATAATGTTGGTAGACAAACACTAGGAACAATCACGTTGCCAATTGAATTGGGACCTTTCACTTTTCCTATCATCATTCATGTCATGCCTAGTGCATTATCTTATAATATGCTTTTTGGTAGACCATGGATTCACACAATGGGTGTGGTTTCATCTACCTTGCATGGATCGATTAAATTCATTTATGAAAATAAGACTTACTCAATAAAAGTTGGTATGGATCCGATGTAATATTTTCAACAAGTGGACTTTGTGACCCAGCTTGATACTTCTCCTACTCTACAGAATCTCATTCCTTCTTCTGTCAAATATGATTCCCCATCCTCAACTCCTAGTCAAGAAGTTGATAATGTTGTTGATTCATCCTTAAATGCATGGGTTGGTGATGATTAGGGCTCCTTTGACTTCACCCCTCATGCGCTTGGTGAATATAAGATTGGTATTTCTCACTTTGACATTCCCACATTCAATAAGGATCTACATTTTGGTATTAAAATTATTCCCTCTTGTCATGTCAATTTAGCTACCACTTCTTCTCCAACATGTGAATACACTTCTCATTTCAACAAGGTGAGTGATGTTGATTCTCCCCCTCTTTCTGATTTGGAGACACGTTATGAGCTTGGATTCAAAATTCTTTGTAAACATGGATACAATGGAAATGGCCTAGAGTGCATGAAACAAGGAGTTAAAGTCCTTGTGGAACCTACATCATACTTAAATTATACCATGGGTTTAGGTTACCGGCCTTTTCCTCTATCTACATCCCCTCCTCCAGTGTCTAAGGTTTATATGGCTTCTTCTTTTAAGAAATCAAACCCATCTCCACAACAGAAAGGGTTGCTTCCTACTCCTTCTCCTTTATCTAAGAAAGATTGTATGTTTTTGGGGCTTCTTAACACCCGCTTAATCACTTATCCTCCTCCTACACATAAAAATTTTCCTAAACACATTCAACCAACACTTCCCTTCTATGCATATCATCAAGTGCTTGGCCATTCCACTAGTGAATACAAAGCCTTGAAGGACAAAATACAACATCTTCATGACATGGGTGCTCTTACTCTTCCATCTACTGAAGCACCTATCTCTCTGAACTACATGAGAAGTGATATTGAGGTTCACCTCTATCTAGTTTATTTTTCATAATATTCTTCTTCCTCTAACATCACATTATGATTACCACTAGCATTGTTATAAAATGACATTACATAGAGTTCACCTCTATCTTGCTTTCTTATTCTTACTCATGAGGTTTTCACACCTCCCTTCTTCTATTGTGTTGCTACCTACTATGTGGCATTTGTAGCTTTCTCTATTTGATTGTTTCCATTCATGGTGGTACAATCTCATGTGTAACCATATATTTATTTTTGGTAACAACATAATATTCCTTTTCATGGTTGTCCCCACCCATATTATGGGGTTAGAGACAACTTGTTCTACGGGTGCACATTCTTCCTAAGGATCTCACATCCCCTTCCTTCCCCTTTTCTTTACCTTAAACTATTTGCATATTATACATGCTAATATTTTAAGGAGTTTGTATGTATATATGGGAATTTGTGTGCAACATTAAATTATAGTGTCTTAAATTAAGGAAGATATTTTATTATTTTTGTGATTATTAGTTTTATATAATTTTAAATTATTTAGTGGTTTTTATTTTATTGATGAACAAGAATGGTTCATAAAATTTTATGAGGGATTAATTTTTGTTGAGTGTAAAGATTTTATGTGTAAAGTGATGAAGTGGGGATTATACACAAAGGAATTTCCTAAAATAGATGTCTGTTAAATTTGATTCATATGCCCAATCCCATAATGTATTAAATCTAAGATTATAAAATATTTATCATTTAATAAGAAAAAATTTAAAATTTACAATGACCACATTGTCTATATAAAAGTTTTTTTAAGAAGTGTTAATTTATTCTATAACCAAATAAGTATTCAATATATTTTTATTATAAGAATGAAGAATAATTGAAATTGACCAATAAACTTAAAATCATTTAAAAATAAGTTTCATGTCAATTGTGAATTTAAAAATAATGTGATGTAAACAAGTTATTATATAAGACCAAAGTTTTGTTGCTGGCTAAAATAAGGATTTATTATTAACATTGTTTTTTTAAATGAGGGTTTTCTAGCAATTCATCGTATAAGATATAAATAAGAGTCTTAGTAATATATTTATATCTTATACTTTTATATCAAATTAAGTATAGTAATGTAAAACACTTAACATATCAAGGAACAAAACTCAACTTTAAATCAAAGGCAAATAACAATTACCCAAGAAAACAACTACACTTAAATACAAATATATACACAATTTAATTGTTTCTAAAAATTAAACAAGGGTCTCTACTAGACTCAATTACAAATCATACAAAGTAATTTTGAAGCAAATGTAACAAATAATTTTATGAAAATACATAAAAGTGGACCTAACTCCATATAATAGCATGGACTAAACCATAAAGTTTATTTTTCGTCAACATTGCATGTTTATATCCCAAAATTATTAAGTTACTGTCAACAACGATGCTAACGTTATTTAAAAACATGTGGAAAGAGGCTTAAATATATTGTGGCAGATAATTTGCACAATGCCATCACAAGGAAACTTTAGGTACTTGTGGACTACATAGGGGACCACTTCCATCATAGTGAGCCATGGGTGTCCCAGCTTCAAATGAAAGTGATTCAAGGTAGGAATGATTGAGAAAGGAACATCCAAGGATTTGGGTCCAACTTGGATAGCAAGGGTGATCAAATTAAGGGTGGGGTGAGACATCCCATCATGACACCATATATAGACCTCCAATGTCTCATACACATCTTTATATAGCTCATGTATAAATATAAATTCCTCTATAATAACATTTACTAGGTGAGTGGGATCAATTAATACACCCTTGATAGGTTTCCCATTGACCTCGATAGAAATGTAGAGAGGACCCTCATATATCTTGATAGGGATGTTAAAGGAAGAGAAGGAAATGATATGTTTAGGAACATAATGCTCTTGAACAAGGTGAGAGTGAACGTCAACCATTCTTATCATTTCAGTAAATGACGAATAAGATGGAATGTAAGAAGTTCTATCTAGTGTCATGGATGTTGAAGCAAGGCCAACAAAGTTGGAAGAATGACACAGCATTAGACTGGTATAGATTTACAAAAGTTGATTGGGTGGAATGACTAACTTATTTCCTTTATCATTCATGCCAGATACCTAGATGACATTTTGGTCAATCAAATCTTGCACTATGTGCTTAAGATGCAAATATCTTTGAGTGTCATGACTAGGGACTCTATGGAACTTACAAAAGGCCTTTTGGGCATAAGAAGGCGGTAGGGGTTGACAAGTATTGAGAGGAAAAATAGGCAGTAGCTACACTAAATTATTATTAAGAAGCTACTACAAATTAGAATAAATAGATTTTGTGAGATGAGTAAAGTTACAATTATTTGTTATTTTAGGAGCAGAGAGGGCTAGAGCAACCTGAGAAAGGTTTGCAGCTACTACATTATTTATTACAGTTGAAGAATTATTTTTGAATATTTTTTTGTTCTTTTTATAATTATTGAAAGAAGAAGAAGTCTGGATTGATCAACAAGAGTCATTGAGGTAGACACCTTAAACTGACTAATGGACTATTGATAGTCATGGAGTGTTATGCATAAATGTTTGAATGATTGATTTATGATTAATAAAATCTTATCTCTTATATGAATCTGCAAGTTTCCAATGAAAACTCATTGCACATCAGAGTTTGGTAGGGCATAATGAATTTATGATAAGAGTGCTTGATAACAATAGATGAAATTAGTTACCTCTTCATTCAATCACTACCGATAGTGAACAAGGTTAGCAAAAGCGACCTACAATCCAATGTTAGCCTAAAAATGTTACAAGAACCAATTTACCAATTGTTCAAAAGAAACTATGGAATAATTAGAAAGTGAATAGAACCAGTCCAATGTAGTGTCTTTCAATGACCATGGTAATATTTTCACTAACAAAGCATCCTAAAAAATGAAAACACTACACAGAGAAATGAAGGTAGATACGTGTGTCTAAAGCTTTCCTTTTCTAGAATAATTTTTGAACCTACATGCCTCGAAGCTCTAGGGGAAGGGGGTAGATAGAATGGAAAGTGAAAGCAGACTGTGCCTACAATAAGAAAGAACAAGAGGATGTGGGGATGATGTGGAGAGTGAGGCAAGTTGCTACTGAAGGGAAACAATGTTTTGAAGTAGTTGGTTTATGATGGGATCAGTAGTGTGCATTGGCATAGGGAGAGGAGTGGAAGCTAGAGGGAGATATAACTTCTAAGAAGCTCTAAGGGCACTAGTAGGAAAAGCAAATTACAAAGGACACAAGGGAAAAAAAACCATATTGGTTAATGGGGTTCATAGCTCCTCTAAACAAGCTAGTAGCTACACTTCCATGTTGTGTAGTAGTGGTATCCATTTGTGAAGATGTGAAAATTTGCATCCCTAAAGTAGGAAGAGGAATAGAAAGTCGATTACCTATTATGTTTGAGTGATATTCTTGAGGTTCCATAACGTAGCTCACCAATTGTGGTGTGTCACTGTGAATGATATATGCAATACCACATAGGAAATCAAGACCTTTATGATGATTAGTTAACAACCAATGAAGAGCATCAACTAGAGGAATATCAAACCTAGGCAAGTCCTTGTGATGTAGAAAATCTTAGAAATCAGCCAAATGGTGATCTAGGTCATGAATTTTCTAAGGTGGGACATAGCCTAAGGTGGCCCAATGATCGGAAGTTGCCTCTACATCATGGAAACTAGTCATTGGAATAGTGGTGAAAGAAGAAGAAGAAGAAGGAAGGGTAATTGAATCAGAAGAGAAGTTTACAAAATCTAAGGCCAAAAAAATTGTAGTTTTAAAGGCAATAGATTGAGCCATTATATTTCAAGATGGTGTAAACTTCTATGAATAATGTATTGAGAATTAGAGGACTAGGTTGTGAAGCTCATAAACATAGTTTTAAGTTCACAAAACACAATACAATGTGATGAAAAAAATTTGTCTTGATTTAAATTTTTTAGAGAGTTTGGAAATATATTTAAAAGTTTAAATGAAAAACAAATTTAAATGTGGAATTTCACCAAAATGTAGATGAAGAAAAATTACACCTTGATCAAATGTGTCAATCAAGGGAACTTTTCACTACGGCTACACTAGGGTCCTGCTTAGTTTTCTACTATCTGATGGTTTAGAAAGACTAATGTTAACATACCCACTTTGCACTAAAAATTTGAAAATAGAAACCATGATAGTCATTTAAATGATGAAGAAAAATCTACAGAATACTAGAAATGCACTACTAAAAATAAAAATAAAAATTTCAAGTACAAAATGGAAAAGAGGGGTCACAGAAGAACCTATCATCGAAAGATGGAGGCCACTGCTACGGATCCCTATGTGTTGCAAGGATGTCTATGCATTACACTGTAGTCCTAAAGGATGGAAAAATAAAAATATTCAGTCCAAATTGATCCCTTGTCACCTACACAGGACAACACGTAACAAAAATCCTATCCAGTAATTCTCCAAGTGACAAGAAATTAACAAAATTAGAAATATATATATATATTTGAGTAAGAGGATGCAAAACTAGAGATGAATAATGAAGACCTTCAATTAAATTTATCACCTGCAAGAAAAATGATAAAAAGGTTTGGACTACTTGGGGGCTTGCCTTCACGTCAAGCCCCTATTTTGATCTTTTGACCTCCACAAGAAGCCAATATGAATAAATACTGAAAAAGAGCATGTGTGTGCTCTTACTTCTTAAATGTGTTTAAGATATAAATAGTAGTGACCAATGAAATTTGCAAATAAACTAATCTTCTCAACACTAAGTAAGAAAACTAGTGCAAATTGCTATGAAAAGATAAAGGACAATGAAAAGTAACCACACAATGAAACTTCCAACAATGGGGTTACAGAAATAAAATGAATTCAAAGAGACCAATATGAAACTCAATCACTTGTGAGATAAAGCACAATCTGCCCAACTAGAGTAGCTTAACTAGCAAGCAATGGTTTCATAAAACCCTACAAAAGAGAGTAGAAGTTCCTCCAAGAACTCACATGAAAATGCACCAAAATAATACAACCACAATCGAGACTTGAAGAAGCACAATAAGACGTGTACAAGATTGCCAAGAGAGTGAAATCTTCACAAAAGTTCACCCACCGAGATTGCATGAGAATCAAAAGTAAAATTCAAAAATCACCATATGAGAGGGAAAAACCAGAGATAGATTCAAATACAAACATTTTGAGCAGTGAAGAAGCATTACTAGAATCTCAAATCATATCTAGAATCTCAAATCATATCTAGAGGTGCCTAGTAACGCCCAAAAATGGTCACTTGGTGCCACATAGATGTAGGATGCTAGCACACCATATAGATATCTAATGCAATTATGACCAAGGGGTTTAACCAAATAGCTCTTTCATATAGCCAACACAACACAATGTAAGCATAAATTTATAATGCAAAGTATAACAATCTAAATTTTATTCCATTAAAAAATTTACAAACATTACAAAATTATCAAGAGTAAAATTATACATTCCCCTTCATCCATTTCTCTACATCCTACATGCTATCTTCTCTTCCTTGGATCAGCATCACTCTTCCACTAGCACTCTTTCCTCTAATCTCTACCACTTCTCTGGCAATCCTCTTCCTCATATCTCTTTCTAATTCCTACCATTTTTCTCTAGAAGTCATCTCCCTCTATTTTACTTCAAAAACTACCTAGTTCCCCTCCTTGGCTAGCAGAGAACCCCAAACAAATGGCATTAATCTCTTATATATCTTCCCTTGTGAGGAATCTCAACCACCTATAAAAGGAAGTTCAAGTGTCACACCAAAAAATTGAATGACCACAATCTTTGCAATCACATTCTAACACGTGTCCCAAGCTTATAATAAGCTCTATAAACCATTGACACTGTTGAAGAAGAAAAATAGCCCTTGAAATAACATGTCAAAGTTTTTGAAGGAATCAAGAACTTTATTAGGCATTTCTAGTTTAGTAGGAACTGCCCGATCCTCGGTAATTTCCACCTTAAAGATGGAACCACCTGATCTCCAAGAGAACACATTTGCTTTAACTTAACATCTTTTGAACTACCATTGAGTTTTGATGAGGCACTTGGAATTCATCAAAGAATTCTGATGTTCCAGGAACTATTGAAAGTTTTGATTTCCCTTTACAATGAAGACATCTTCAAAGTTTTTGAAGGTTTTAGGAACTTGTTCCATGTGGTCGGGGAATTCCACCCTACTAGAAACCCTACTACCATTTGGAACTTCCAAAAATATTATAAGTGTTGAGAATCCATCAAAAATAAGAATAGAAACAAGAACCATTAGAGGTTTCTAGTGTTCCAGGAACACATGGGTACTCTGATTTCTTAGCAATAAGACCACCATCAAAGATTTCCACATGAAATAGAATTGAGCCACAAATGGGAACTCATCAGAGAATTCTAGGTCAATTGGAATAGCCTGATCAAAAGGAACTCCATCAAAAATGACTAAGTCTAAAAGCTCGTCGGGGATTTCAGTAGGAACTAGAACCTGCAAGAGATTTTTGGTGTTCTCAAAACACCTTGAAATCTTGATTTTGTTGAGTAGGGTGAAAAATCTGATCATCCATAACTTCACCAATTTTCATCAAATTTGAATTGTAGGTACCCATTAATCCCTTCTACAAGGTGATGTCTTCAACTTAACTAAAATGGATTTGAATTTTCTCTTGAAGCAAGCTATCATAAACTAACAAAGGAATGCAAAATTGAACAGAATAGAAAACAAAAACCTAAAAATATTTTTGGTTGATGTAGGATTGATTGTGGACCTAGATGCTCCCGCATCAACGTCCACACTAAGTGATTATGTCCAGGCAATTTTGGTTCCTGGTTACATTGGACAACATCGGATGATGAGATAAACAAAGCATTAAAATAAAATTTCATATAAATAAACACAAAGGGTTGAACATAACACAAAAGCACATGTGGTTAAAGGAAAAAAGGCTAAGGCAAGACTAAAATGAACATAAAAACATGCTAGGGGAGCAGAAACCAAAGTGGTTGCAAAACATAGCATGAAATTGCAAGGGTCTGTAATTTTTGACATTACAATTCCAATATCCATTGTCATCATAATAGACTAGCACAAATTTGGTCGATCTCAAACTGGCAGTGATGGCATACTTAGAGAACCCCTGCTCATCTTTCTATATATGGAGGCCGAAGGAAGACTTTGCCACCATTGGCCACCATGGAGATTGAATCCGATTGTATATGTCAGTAGAGGGAGGAATCAAGCCCGGATAACTCTATGGATTCTGAAAATGAGGATGTGCTAGCTGAAGAGAACTAGGGGGATCAAGGCAACCCGACTAGGCTACCAGAGGAAACCATGATCGAGCAGATTAAATGCTTGTTTTTCATATTTGCAGACCACATTGCAGAATACATTTTTAAAGTGATTGGCAAAGATAACCTTCCAGAAGGACATGTCCATGATGGCACCATATATAGAGAATTTTTGGAAATATTTGTTCTCATCATGGGTAGGAAGGCTTGAGGGAAGATAATGGTGAATGCCTATGTGTATGAGGAAATGAGGGAAGCTGCCATGGCTGCAATTTTTGCTTTCAATAATTCAAGAATCCAACTCAGGGCTTGATCAGAGGTGTCTTTGATGCAGCAACAATTAACAGGAAAAAGAAAACCTTGACTGTCTCTGCCCAAGCTCTGGCCTTGTTCTGGGAAGACATCCAGCGTGACAATATGGAGACTTTTTCTGATTTTTGTAAGCAACTATGGTGACCTCTTATCACCAGCCCAAGTAGAGTGGGTTGTCAAGCTAGATGAAGGCTTGCATCTGCTCTAGCATGACAAGGCTTAGAACTAGCCTTTTCTGATTACTTGTAAGCTCATACTGCTATTTAAGCAGTCTTTTTTATGAACTTTCGATATAATATAATGGGAGCTACCTCCTATGGTAGCACTTATTTAAAAAAACTTATTAGCACACAGTACCACAATAGTGTGTCCTGCTTATGAGACATCCTAATTTTTGTCTGAAATCACATATTTTTTAGAGAAAATAATGATTTAAGCCTTGGGAGGTTCCATCTAAATGTGTTTAATTGAGGGGGGTTAGATAAAACCCCCTTAGATCAAATCCCCTTTGAAAGAACCCCCCTACTATTAAATCAAACCCTCGATGGAGTCTCCTTTGCTCCTATCAAAATACTAACAAAAAAAAAAATTACTTCACCTTTTGGGGGATCAAATGATGTATTTTAGAAATTATATCTTTTAAATATGTAGCCTTTAGTATAATCTTTCCAAAAAGATGATTTTGAATATATTTCATTTGATTATTATATTTATTTTCTATTTTCTAGTGAACATAGGCTTTTCACTAAACATCAAGGTCTATATTCCACACACACGAAAAAATAAAAAAATAGAGAAAAAAATTCTAAAAAATATTTGTGCACTAGGTATTGATTTCCTTGTTTCAACAAAAAAAGAAGTTAATTTGGATACATAAACAAAAACTTATGTTGTGTGGTATAAATATATGTTTGAATTATAATTAATCTCACTTCAAAATTAATAAAAAAAGATGCAGAACAAAAAATTATGAAAAAATATCTACGCACTAGATATTGGTGTTACAATTTATCTATGTTTGAAAATTTATAATTTTATCCTTTCTATAATAAAAGTTAACATTCTATGGTATGAACATCACTATTTAAAAATATTATTAACTAAAAACAAAGTTATCAAAAGTTACATAAAAAATTTCACATATTATTTCTTAAAATTAAAAATATATATTTAGAATCTACACATGAAATCTCAAAAATCACTAGTTTACATCATCTTCAAATTCTTAATGGTTTAGTTGTTATAGGTGTCCAAAAGTAAAAAAATTGTTAAAAATGATGATTTCAATGTCTCGCTTTGGCCAAAAAGTGGGACATAGTATTGTGCAATCACTCCAAAAGTAAATAAGAATTGCATAGATTATATAAGGGAAAACTGTGTGGTAGCACATACACATCTGGAAACTCAAATCAATATTCTTCTAAACACTACCAATGACATCAATACACTATATCAATTTTGTTTATAGTGACCTGCATTAACAAAAGCACTTAAGAATCAAATAGACCAGATGGAAATTCAAATATTACATGTCGCTGGCACATATGATGTAATGTGGGACATGGATAGTACAACAAGAGCACAAATAGAGTCCATGCACACTTATCTCCAATCGTTGGAGGATCAAAGAGAGGTGATCAAAGCACAAATCAAACAACTTTGGGAGGTGGTTAGCCACAGACTTGCTCATATTATTGGATTACTTAGAGATGCAAATAAGATAGTTCTACAAATCCAAATACCAATTGTTGGTTCCCAAAATGACTGCAACCAAAAACCCTAAAACATTTCAAAAATCGCCTAGGCCAGGGGTGTCATCAAGGTGACTAAAAGAGGTTTATCAACAGGTTAAGGGGATTTTGACCAACTGATAGGAGTGGGTAGACTCCTCTGCACTTAGAGCTCAACTTAAACTCTAGAGGGATATTCCAAGGGGTATACCTAAGTAGGTATTCACATCAAACCAGATGAACAATTAAAATATTTGAACCAAACCCAAATCATTTTCTTGGCCCCAAAGACTGACACCGAACCAAGAACAATTGGTTGTCACAAAATCCCTATATAGTTGATTCAATTGTACAAATGTACATGCACAGGAAAGATGGTTTTTCCCCCTAAACCATAGGTGAATGATTTATTTGTTGTAAAAGAGTGACTGATCCGTCTCCAATATGGACCGGTGCCTACTCCATTGGGCAAATGAGTCATAAGAAGTAAAGAGGGAAGAAAGGGATTGAACTAGCATCGATAAAAAAACAAAAATGTATTCACATACGTTTCTCATATTATAATTCATACATTGGACATACTTAACTATCTAGAACCAAACCACAATGACCCATTTGTAACAAAGAGATGACTCAAAACAAAGCATGTATTGACTTAAATGTTGTCACACATTATCAAATCTCTACTACAATCACACCAGCAAATGTGGTGAAGGAAAAATATAAAGTTGTGACTATGCATTCCCCTGAATCACTATAAATAGTCATAGAGACATAAAACTACATGAAATATGTATTATAATCTATTCCTATGATGCATCAAAACATATTCTTCCATTCAATGCCCTGACATTATCCTCTGCTTGATGCCTAAAAATCTCCCTTAGGCTTTCCTGACTATACAACTATTTTAGTGACCAACTCTGAAAACATCTTTTAATCATGTATATATAACAATCTTTTTCACTTTGCAGCTCAAGGCATTGAAACTAAGTCAACGCACCAAGCCCATGCTGCAATAAAAATAGCACATGGCCTCTATCAGAAGATCAATAGATTTCCTATGAGCCCATGCCCTGTGCACTGACTTTGTCCTTGGAAGGTACTATAGAAAATATTCAACACTGAAATACCTCATCTTCATTAAGTATATGTGCATTGAAAGCATACACTATTTCAGCTACCATCCTGACATCTTTATCAATTATGCATTCATGGCAACCAAGGAGCATATGGGCATTTAAAATAAAATCTTGCCCCAAGTGTTTGTAAAGCATTTACAACACTTTAAAATATTTTAAAGCTTTTACATTTTACAAGTTTATGTTTTACACTTGATTTTGCACTTTTTCCATCATGAACTTTCCTTCTTTGCACACTTGGGCCCTCTATTAGCAAGTCTCCCATCGACGAACCAAACTCTTTCTTTACCTCTTACCTTTGTCCTAGCCTTCTCCCCCTTTTGTCTTTAGTTGGTGAATCTTCCATTGGAAGAACCTTTCATCAACGAACTCTAAGGTTCACGAACCTCCAATTTCACCAACAAAGGACTTGCACTTCTCTCTCTTTATGCCTTCGAAAATCTTCATTTGACTCAGTCCCTTTACTGTCGGCAAAGTAGCTATCGGTGAAACCTTCAATTGATGAACTAGATGGTTCACGAACCAAAAATTTCACCGACAAAGGTTGACCTTGCCCCATTTTTTCCATCTTTTGACTTGCCTTCCTATCTCCTTATTGGAAAATTGGGGAATCAAGAGAAAGAGGAACTCATGAACTAGCTTGCAAGTTTGGGAAATTGTCGATTCACTGATAAAGGGAAGAAATGACCAATTTTTTCTAAGGGAGGAAAACAAAGACAAGGGGAAACATTATAATTAGAATATTTTGGAATAAAACCCCTAAAAAATAGTCTCAGATTAGATCTAAATGAGGGGTTTTGATTACAAAGGCAAAACTGAGAAATTTGATGGATTTTTGGGGCAAAATAAGGCATGTTTGGTAACCGGATTTTTCAGGGACCAACACCAACTAGCATAATAGAGGCAAAAAGGACACTCATTCAAATTGATAGAAAAATTCACATGTTACAATTCGCTAAGAGTTAATGGGATATATAACATTTCAATAGCTTAAGGAAATATACAAGAATATTTTGCCTACAAATTAACCAATTTTTATGTCTTGAGGACAAGACATGGTTTCAAAGGGGGATGATGTTAGCGAAATAAAGAGCATGGAAAGAACAACATATAGAAGCCACCACAATTGTCCACAAAAGGGATGCAAAGAACTAGGCCGACTACAACAAAGATTAGAAGGCATTAGAATTCTAGGGAACACATCCCTAATGTAATAATATTTATATAGAAGATTAGAGATAGAAATATAAGTAGAAGTAGGATAGTGATGAAGAAAAGACTGAATATTTGACTTATATTTCTATCTCTAATCTTCTATTAAAATATTATTACATTAGCGATGTGTTCCCTACAATTCTAATGCCTTCTAATCTTTGTTGTAGTCGGCCTATTTCTTTCCATCCCTTTTGTGGCCAATTGTGTTGGCTTCTATATGTTGTTCTTTCCATTATATATATATAGAATACTTTGTACTTTAGATGCTAAAATTGTGCCAAAATGTGAAGGACAAAATATGCAATGCAAAGATAAATGAAATAAACTGAATTAAGAACAATTATACCTTCCTTTATATACAAATTCACCTCACCAATCAAGCATATTGGAATGCACCCAACTCTAATGGATTTGCTCCTTTTATATGTGATTATTATGTGGATTGCTTAACTCAATAGTATAACTTTGATCTTCCAAAATGAATGATTCAATTGCAACATCATAAGTTTATGAAAATGAGAGATTCCTAAGAGGTGTGGAAGACGTTTTATTTATAGACCTTCAAAAATGAAGATCAATGGTGGAGAATGATCAGAAAGATCAATGGTTGGAATTAGATGAGATGATTTGAACAAATGAGAGAGTGACAGGTGTCCTTGTCTTCTCATGAAATAGGAGAGTTAACATGTTTGGTTGGTAAGTTGACTAAATTGATTGATTTGTTAACTGAATTGATTGAGTAGTCAACTAAATTGATTGATTATTTAACTGAATTGATTGATTAGTCAACTAAATTGATTGAGTTGTTAACTAAATTGATTGATTAGTTAACTAAATTGATTGAGAGAGAATTATGCTGAGAGGGAATACTAGGAAAATTAAATAAATAAATTATTTAATTTCATGTGCACATGGATAAATAAATAAAATATTGAATTTTATTTATTTGAAGGAAATGGAATATTAGCTTTAATTAAATAAATAATTTAAATTTATTTAATTAATGTGGAAGGAGATTAGCTTAATTAAATAATTAAAATTATTTAATTAATATGGAGGAAGAATATAGTGATTGATTTTCATAACAATAATGAAATTAATCAAATAATTAAGAATTATTTAATTAATGTGAAATATGGCAGATGAATGTCTGATTTGGGAATGGTATAATTTTAGGTGTCTACAGTATGTTTAAATTTTGTATTATGAGTTCTCAGTTATGTTGATGCACTGCATAATGGTAAAAGCTATCTCACATCATTTGATCATTCTCTTATTGTAATCACTAGGGTATAAGTACAGCATGCCAAATTCCTAGACTTAGAACTTTGATCTGTGAATCCACTTTTCTTTCCAACATCCACATATGCTCAGGTAGTGATTGGGTTCCATGTTAATTGATGCATTGATGTAGAATTTTGGCAATTGTTTTCTATTTATATGTAGTGTGATTGAAGATGGCATGGTCATGTTATGATGCCTTCTATGATTTCAAACCATAAGCACCATTCTAAAAATGCTAGATGTGTGTGAGTTGTCTATAGGTGATTGTGAATTTAGTGCATCAATGGTGTAGGGGCTTAAGGAGACTTATAATAGTTGGTGTTGATCTATAGGTGGTGGGAGCACTATGGTGGTCCCTCATTGGCCATTCTTGATGTAGTTTCTAGGTGTTTTAATGAGAACATGGTAGTGCCCATGCCATGTACCAGTAATCTTACGCAAAATCATATTTGTGGCATGGGTTCATATCTTGCATTTACTGAGGTCAAATCCCTATGTAGAGTTTGGTGGTTCCATGTTTTTTGTATAATAATAAAAAGGAAGTTCCCTTGTTATCATTGATTTTCCATGGCTGGTTGAGATATCAACTACCTGTACTTAAGGATGATATTTTATTGCACTTTACTAATGAATTTTAATGTATAGCTGAGGTTTTTGTTCATAAGAGTGGTTGATTTGCATGATATGTCATCTAGTCAAGAGATCCAAGGTAGGATTAAAATGCTATAGATACATGGTTTTCATTTGAGAATTATGTTTTTGGCCATTCTTATATCCTGCTACCTATATATAGTCTACAGGATCAATTATTGTATGTCACAACTTGTAGAAGGCTAATTCTTTTGTATGAATCTCAAGAATGCACTATAATGCATAGACCTATCTACATTTAGATGTCTCCACATGTAACTAAAAACTCTCAAAGACTATGAATGTATTTCTAAAATCACATTTGCTAATTTTGTGTCATTTGTGTTTACTTAGTGACATAGCATTGTAAAATTTCCTAAAACATTTAGAAAGAACTTTACATAATATCATATGGGATTTTTGAGTATATGTGAATATTTCAAATAGATTTGGCTATGTAGATCTCTTGTTTCATTGATTCACAATTGTGAGTCTAGTTCATAAGTATAGATTCATTAAATACTACCTCCTTCTTGTTCTCACTATGACTTCATATTCCAATAAATAGGCACTGGTATTAATGGTGAAATGATCAAAATATTTGAATTCATGATTCTCTTCATCTCTCCTAGTAGATTAGAAGTAGATTAAGTTTTTTCCATCTACATGATATAATTTTACAACTTCTATTAAATCCTTGGTGAGATAAAAACTAATAAAACTTTATAAAATCATGCTTGTATGGTTTACAAGTTGGACACATGTATGCAAAGCTTAAGGGGATTCATCTAAGGGGAATCAATCTATTTTCTATCAATTTTTGATTATGTAGTCTTGTATTTATCTACTTAATAGAGGTATTTGGTCTACTCATTCTGAGTCAACACACTCTAATACTTAGTGACAAATCTTTGGGGTGTTAGTGTACATAGAGTATGGCTTGTTGGGCCTAATGTGCTATTTGTTTCTCTTTACTTGTCCTATGAAGACAAATTAGATCACCCTCCATGGTTTTGTAGAGATAATATTGAAGGGGAGTTTCACTCCCATTAACTGGTCCATTATTTCAACTAGCTAATCATAAGTCTAACTCATTATCCTATGTTAAATGTAAAATAGAAATCCCCTCTTCACCCTTTGTCAAATTAAATTTTGATGTTGCTTGCAGGAATAATCCAGGTATTTTAGGCATGAGTTGCATTATCCGAGACTTGCATGGATATGTGATAATGGCTAAAACTTATAAATACATGAAGGAACTAACAATAAGACAGAGGTGTTGGCAATTCTACAAGGTATACAACTCTCAATTGAAAATAATTTGAGATATATATGGATAGAGGATGGTTCACTTATCATCATCAACGCAATAAAAGCCAAATAGACCCCTAACTGGAAAATCAACTACATAATCCAATAAGTCTTGGTTCTACTAGAGGAACTCATTTATTTTTAGATCTCCTACTACTATAGGGAAGCCAATATGGTGGTACATTGTCTAGCAAATTGTGTAATTGATTGAATATCTGACGTAGAAAATTTTTGACCCACATCATAGAACTATCCCAATGGATTTGATAAAGTTGATAGAGGTGGAGAAACAATTCCTCACTCAACAACCTTCAATATCCCACCACAATAGAAGGTTCATATTGGGCTCAATAACCAGAGTTATAAATACATTATGGATTTAGTTTTAAAGAATTTTAATAACGATTCTTATCTTCACATGGCTGTAACGGTCCTATTCTCAACAGTTATCCTCCAATTTAATGCTCTATCACTTTAGTCCTTTCATATTTTGATGATGCATTCAGTTCGGCATATTATTATCAAGATCCATTTGTTTAGTTTTTCTCCTTCAAGTAACCCTCCAACGGGTACAATCTTCAAAAGGAACGAAGAATCAAAAACATGTGTGGATTGTTTTACACAATAAGGTAAATTATTATTCAGAAGCTACTACAAAATGTAATAAAGAGATTTTGTGAGAGGAGTAAACTTACAATTATTTGTTATTTTAGGAGCAGAGAGGGCTAGAGAAGCCTGAGAAAGTTTTGTAACTACTGCATTATTTATTACAGTTGAAGAATTATTTTTGAATATTTTTTTGATCTTTTTATAATTATTGAAAGAAGAAGAAGCCTAGATTGATCAACAAGAGTCATTGAGGTAGACACCTCAAACTAGCTAATGGACTATTGATAGTCATGGAGTGTTATGCATAAATGTGTGAATGATTGATAGATGATTAATAAAATCTTATCCCTTATATGAATCTACAAGTTCTTAATGAAAACTCATTGCACATCAAAGTTTGGTAGGGCATAATGAATTTATGAAAAGAGTGCTTGATAACAATAGATGAAATTAGTTACTTTTTCATTCAATCCTTGCCGATAGTGAACAAGGTTAGTAAAAACGACACACAATCCAATGTTACCCTAAAAATGTTACAAGAACTAATTTACCAATTGTTCAAAAGAAACTATAGAATAATTAGAAAGTGAATAGAACCAATCCAATGTAGTGTCTTTCAATGATCGTGGGAATAGTTTCACTAAAAAAGCATCCGAAAAAGTGAAATCACTACACAGAGCAATGAAGGTAGATACGTGTGTCTAAGACTTTCCTTTTCTAGAATAATTTTTGAACCTACATAGCTCAAAGCTCTGGGGAAGGGTGTAGCTAGAATGGAAAGTGAAAGTAAATTGCATCTACAATAAGAAAGAACAAGAAGATGTGGGATAATGTGGAGAGTGAGGCAAGTTGCTACTAAAGGGAACCAATGTTTTGAAGTAGTTGGTTTATGATAGGATCAGTAGTATGCATGGGCATATGGAGAGGAGCGAAAGCCAGAGGGAGATATAACTTCTAAGAAGCTCTAAGGGCACTAGTAGAAAAAGTAAATTACAAAGGACACAAGGGAAAAAAAATCATATTGGTTAATGGGGTTCATAGCTCATCTAAACAAGCTAGTAGCTACACTTCCGTGTTGTGTAGTAGTGGTATCCATTTGTGAAGATGTGAAAATTTGCATCCCTGAGGTAGGAAGAGGAATAGAAAGTTGATTACCTATTATGTTTGAGTGATATTATTCAGGTTACATAACGTAGCTCACCAGTGGTGGTGTGTCACTGTGCATGATATATGCAATACCACACAGGAAATCAAGACCTTTATGATGATTAGTTAACAACCAATGAAGAGCATCAACTAGAGGAATATCAAACCTAAGCATGTCCTTGTGATGTAGAAAATCTTAGAAATCAGCCAAATGGTGATCTAGCTCATGAATTTTCTAAGGTCAGACATATCCTAAGGTGGCCTAATGATCGAAAGTTGCCTCTACATCATGGAAACTAGTCAATGGAATAGTGGTGAAAGAAGAAGAAGAAGGAAGGGTAATTGAATCAGAAGAGAAGTTGAGAAAATATAAGGCCAAACAAATTGTAGTGTTAAAGGCGATAGATTGAGCCATTATATTTCAAGATGGCGTAAACTTCTATGAATAATGTATTGAGAATTAGAGGACTAGGTTGTGAAGCTCATAAAAATAGTTTTAGCTTTACAAAACACAATACAATGTGATGAAAAAAAATTGTCTTGATTTAAATTTTTTAGAGAGAGTTTGGAAAGATGTTTAAAAGTTTAAATGAAAAACAAATTTAAATGTGGAAGTTCACCAAAATGTAGATGAAGAAAAATTACACCTTGATCAAATGTGTCAATCAAGGGAACTTTTCACTTTAGCTACACTAGGGTCCTGCTTAGTTTTCTACTATCTGATTGTTTAGAAAGACTAACATTAACATACCCACTTTGCATTAAATATTTGAAAATAGAAACCATGCTAGTTATTTAAATGATGAAGAAAAACCTAGAGAATACTGGAAATGCACTACTAAAAATAAAAATTTAAATTTCAAGTAAAGAATGGAAAAGAGGGGTCACAGAAGAACCTATCATAGAAAGATGGAGGCCACTACTAGGGATCCCTATGTGTTGTGAGAATGTCTATGCATTGCACTGTAGTCCTAAAGGATGGAAAAATAAAAAGATTGAGTCCAAATTGATCCCTTGTCACCTACACAGGACAACACTAAACAAAAAACTTATCCAGTAATTCTCCAAGTGACAAGAAATAAACAAAATTAGAAAGATATATATATACATATATACATATATATATAATATATAGATACATATATATATATATAATATATATACATATATATAATATATATACATATATATATATACGTACATATATATATCTATATATATATATATATATATACATAAATATATATCTACATATCTATATATATACATATCTATATATATATATACATATATATATACATATCTATATATATATATATACATATATATATACATATCTATATATATATACATATCTATATATATATATACATATATATATATATACATATCTATATATATATATACATATATATATATATATATACATATCTATATATATATATATACATACATATATATATATACATACATACATATATATATATACATATCTATATATATATACATACATATATATATATACATACATACATATATATATATATATATATATATATATATATATTTGAGTAAGAGGATGCAAAATTAGAGATGAAGAATGAAGATCTTCAATTAAATTTATCACCTGCAAGAGAAATGATATAAAGGTTTGGGCTGCTTGGGGGCTTGCCTTCAGGTCAAGCCCCTATTTTGATCTTCTGACCTGCACAAGAAGCCAATATGAATAAATATTGAAAAAGAGCATGTGTGTGCTCTTACTTCCTAAATGTGTTTAAGATATAAATAGCAATGACCAATGAAATTTGCAAATAAACTAATTTTCTCAAGGCTAAGTAAGAAAACTAGTGCAAATTACTATGAAAAGATAAAGGACAATGAAATGTAACCACACAATGCAACTTCCAACAATGGGGTTACAAAAATAAAATGAATTCAAAGAGAGAAATATGAAACTCAATCACCTATGAGATAAAGCATAATGTACCCAACTAGAGTAGATTAACTAGAAAGCAATGGTTTCATAAAACCCTACAAAAGAGAGTAGAAGTTCCTCCAAGAACTGATATGAAAATGCACCAAAATAATACAACCACAATGGAAACTTAAAGAAGCCCAATAAGATGTGTATGAGATTGCCAAGAGAATGAAATCTTCACAAAAGTTCACCCACTGAGATTCCATGAGAATCAAAAGTAAAATTCAAAAATCACCATATGAGAGGGAAAAACTAGAGATAGATTCAAATACAAACATTTTGAGCAGTGGAGAAGCATTACTAGAATCTTAAATCATATCTAGAGGTGGCTAGTAACACCTAGAAATGGTCACTTGGTGCCACATAGATGTAGGATGCTAGCACACCATACAGATTTCTAATACAATCATGACCAGGGGGTTTTACAAAACAGCCCATTCATGCAACCAACACAACACAACGTAAGCATAAATTTATAATGCAAAGTATAACAATCTAAATTTTATTCCATTAAAAAATTTACAAACATTACAACATTATCAAGAGTAAAATTATGCATTCCCCTTCATCCATTTCTCTGCATCCTACATGCTATCTTATCTTCCTCGGATCAGCATCACTCTTCCACTAGTACTTATTCCTGTAATCTTTGTCACTTCTCTGGCAATCCTCTTCCTCATATTCTCTTTCTAATTCCTACCATTTTTCTCTAGAAGTCATCTCCCTCTCTTTTGCTTCAAAAACTACCAAGATCCCCTCCTTGGCTAGCAGGGAACCCCAAACAAATGGCATTAATCTCTTATATATCTTCCCTTGTGAGGAATCTCAACTGCCTATAGAAGGAAGTTCAACTATCACACCAAAAAATTGAATGATCACAATCTTTGCAATCACATTCTAACACATGTCCCAAGCTTACAATAAGCTCTATAAACCATTGACACTGTTGAAGAAGAAAAATAGCCCTTGAAATAACATGTCAAAGTTTTTGAAGGAATCAAGAACTTTATCAAGCATTTCTAATTTAGTAGGAACTGCCCAATCCTTGGTAATTTCCACCTTAAAGATTGAACCACCCGATCTCCAAGAGAACACATTTCCTTTAACTTAACATTTTTTGAACTACCATCGAGTTTTGATGAGGCACTTGGAATTCATCAAAGAATTCTGATGTTCAAGGAACTATCGAAAGTTTTGATTTCCCTTTACAATGAAGACTTCTTCAAAGTTTTTGAAGGTTTTAGGAACTTGTTCCATGTGGTCAGGGAATTCCACCCTACTAGAAACCCTACGACCATTTGGAACTTCCAAAAATATTATAAGTGTTGAGAATCCATCAGAAATAAGAATAGAAACAAGAACCATTAGAGGTTTGTAGTGTTCCTATAACACATGGGAACTCTGATTTCTTAGCAATAAGACCACCATCAAAGATTTCCACATGAAATAGAATTGAGCCACAAATGGGAACTCATCAGAGAATTCTGGGTAAATTGGAACAGCCTGATCAAAAGGAACTCCATCGATAATGACTAAGTCTAAAAGCTCGTCAGGGATTTCAGTACGAACTAGAACCTGCCAGAGATTTTTGGTGTTCTTGAAACACCCGAAAACCTTGATTTTGTTGCTAAGTAGGGCCAAAAATCTAATCGTCCATAGCTTCACCAATTTTCATCAAATTTTAATTGTAGGTACCCATTAATCCCTTCTACAAGGTGATGTCTTCAACTTAACTAAAATGCATTTGAATTTTCTCTTGAAGCAAGCTATCAGAAACTAACAAAGGAATGCAAAATTGAACAGAATAGAAAACAAAAATCATAAAATATTTTTGGTTGATGTAGGATTGCTTGTGGACCTAGATGCTCCTGCCTCAACGTCCACACTAAGCACTCATGTCCAGGCAATTTTGGTTCCTAGTCACATGGGACAACATCGGATGATGAGATAAACAAAGAATTAAAATAAAATTTCATATAAATAAACACAAAGGGTTGAACATAACACAAAAGCACATGTGGTTAAAGGAAAAAAGGCTAAGGCAAGAGTAAAATGAACATAAAAACATGTTAGGGGAGTGGAAACCAAAGCGGTTGCCAAAACATAGTGTGAAATTTGTAAGGGTGTGTAAGTTTTGATATTACAATTCAAATATCCATTGTCATCATAATAGACTAGCACAGATTTGGTCAATCTCAAACTGGTAGTGATGGCATACTTGGACAACCCCTGCTGATCTTTCTATATATGGAGGCTGAAGGAAGACTTTCCCACCATTTGCCACCATGGAGATTGAATCTGATTGTATATGTTAGTAGAGGGAGGAATCAAGCTCAGAGAACTCTATGGATTTTGAAATGAGGATGTAGGATGTGTCAGCTGAAGAGAACTAGGGGGATCAACGCAACCCGCCTAAGCCGTCAGAGGAAACCAAGATCTAGTAGATTATACACTTGTTTGTCGCATTTGCGGACCACATTGTGGAATCCATTCTCAAAGTGATTGGCAAAGGCAACCTTCCAGAAGGACATGTCCATGATCGCACCATATATAGAGAATTTTTGGAAACATGTGTTCTCATCATGGGTAGGAAGGCTCAAGGGAAGATAATGGCGAATGCCTATGTGAACGAGGAAATGAGAGAAGCTGCCATGGTTGCAGTTTCTGCTTTCAATGGTTCAAGAATACAACTCAGGGCTTGATTAGAGGTGTCTTTGATGCAATGGCAGTTAATAGGAAAAAGAAAACCCCGATGGTCTCTGCCCAAGATCTGGCCTTGTTCTGGGAGGGCATCCAGTGTGACAATATGGAGACTTTTTCCTATTTTGTAAGCAACTATGGTGACCTCTTATCACCAGCCCAAGTAGAGCGGGCTGTCAAGCTAGCTGAAGGCTTGCATGTGCTCTGGCATGAGAAGGCTTAGCTCACTGGCCTTTTCTGATTACTTGTAAGCTCATACTACTGTTTAAGCAGGTTTTTGTATGAACTTTCGATATAATATAATGGGAGCTACCTCCTATGGTAGCACGTATTTAACAAAAAAAATTATTAGAAGACAGTGCTACCACAATAGTGTGTCCCACTTATGAGACATCTTGATTTTGTCTAAAATTACATATTTTTAGAGAAAATAATGATTTAAGCCTTGGGATGTTCCATCTAAATGGATTTAATTGAAGAGGGTTAGATAAAACCCCCTTAGATCAAATCACCTTTGAAAGAAGCCCTCCTACTATTAAATCAAACCCTTGATGGAGTCTCCTTTGCTCCTATCAAAATACTAAAAAAAAAAGTTTGCTTCACCTTTTGGGGGATCAAATGATGTCATTTAGAAATTATATCTTTTAAATATGTAGCCTTTAGTATAATCTTTCCAAAAAGTATGATTTTGAATATATTTCATTTGATTATTATATTTATTTTCTATTTTCTAGTGAACATAGGCTTTTCACTAAACATCAAGGTCTATATTTCACACACACGAAAAAATAAAAAAATAGAGAAAAAAATTCTAAAAAATATTTGTGCACTAGGTATTGATGTCCTTGTTTCAACAAAAAAAGAATTTAATTTGGATACATATAGAAAAACTTATGTTGTGTGCTATAAACATATGTTTGAATTATAATTAATCTCACTTCAAAATTAATAAAAAAAGATGCGCAACAAAAAAATATGAAAAAATATCTATGCACTAGATATTGGTGTTACAATTTATCTATGTTTGAAAATTTATAATTTTATCCTTTCTACAATAAAAGTTAACATTCTATGGTATGAACACCACTATTTAAAAATATTATTAACTATAAAAAAAGTTATCAAAAGTTACATAAAAAATTTCACAAATTATTTCTTAAAATTAAAAATATATATTTAGAATCTACACATGAAATCTCAAAAATCACTAGTTCACGTCATCTTCAAATTCTTAATGGTTTAGTTGCTATAGGTGTCAGGAAGTAAAAAATTGGATAAAAATGATGATTTCAATGTCACGCGTTGGCCAAAAAGTGGGACACAGTATTGTGGGATCACCCCAAAAGTAAAGAAGAATTGCATAGATTGTATAAGGGAAAAGTGTGTGGTAGCACATACACATCTAGAAACTCAAATCAATATTCTTCTAAACACTACCAATGACATCAATACACTATATCAATTTTGTTTATAGCAGCCTACATTAACAAAAGCACTTAAGAATCAAATAGACCAGATGGAAATTCAAATATTACATGTAGCTAGAACATATGATGTAATGTGGGACATGGATAATACAACAAGAGCACAAATAGAGTCCATGCACACTTATCTCCAATCATTGTAGGATCAAAGAGAGGTGATCAAAGCACAAATCAAACAACATTGGGAGGTGGTCAGCCACAGACTTGCTCATATTATTGGATTACTTAGAGATGCAAATAAAATAGTTCTACAAATCCAAATACCAACTATTGGTTCCCAAAATGACTGCAACTGAAAACCCTAAAACATTTCAAAAATCACCTAGGCCAGGGGTGTCATCAAGGTGACTGAAAGAGGTTTATCAACAGGTTAAGGGGATTTTGGCCAACTGACAGGAGTGGGTTGACTCCTCTACACTTCGAGCTTAGCTTAAACTCTAGAGGGATATTCCAAGGGTTATACCTAAGTAGGTATTAACATCAAACCAGATGAACAACTAAAATATATGAACAACCAAACCCAAATTGTTGTCTTGGCCCCAAAGACTGTCACTAAACCAAGAACAACTGGTTGTCACGAAACCCCTATATAGTTGATTCAACTGTACGAATGTACATGCACAAGAAAGATGGTTTTTCTCCTAAACCATAGGTGAATGATTTATTTGTTTTAAAAGAGTGATTGATCCATCTCCAATATGGACCGGTGCCTACTCCATTGGGAAAATGAGTCATAAGAAGTAAAGAGGGAAGAAAAGGATTAAAGTAGCATCGATAAAAAACCAAAATATATTCACATACGTTTCTTAGATTATAGTTCATACGTTGGACATACTTAACTATCCAAAACAAACTACAATGACCCATTTGCAACAAAGAGATGACTCAAAACAAAGCATGTATTGACTTAAATGTTGTCACACATTATCAAATCTCTACTACAATCACACCAGCAAATGTGGTGAAGGAAAAATATAAAGTTGTGACTATGCATTCCCCTGAATCACTACAAATAGTCATAGAGACATACAACTACATGAAATATGCATTACAATCTATTCCTACGATGCATCAAAACACATTCTTCCATTCAATGCCCTGACATTATCGGGTCAGTGCAAGAAGTTGGGTCCACTTTTTGGCCAAAAAGTGGAAGTGTTTTCCCTGATTTTCAGAATTTGTCACATTTGACCTTAAAATTTGAAGCACTTAGAGAAGGAATCTTTAAAAAAGTCACTAAATATAAATTGTAGTACTCGAAGTCTAGTTTCCAAATATGTAATTTTTTTCAATACCCAGATGATACAAATTGATTTTCAATAGGCATTTATTAAAACCACTATTTAAAAGTCACTTTATTTTAACCATATCATGCACGTGTACGGCCAACATAATTTGACCTAAATAAAATTATTTTTCAAAATCCTTTTGGGAAAAGATGTGTAGTACAGTGAAGTTTGATAAGGATTTTTTTTATAATTTTTTTCCAAATAATTATTTTTTTATTAATTTTTTATTAGGCCTAATTGGTACTTTTGAAAACCCCTCGTGTACAGCCAACATAATTTGAGCAAAAAAAATCATAATTTTTTTTTTTTCATTGTGTAAAGAATGATGTGTAGATTGATGACATATAATTTTTTTAAAAAAATTTAAAAATTAAAAGTTATTAAAAAAATACAAACACCTGTCATTTCGAGTTTTTGGACTAGTTTGCACATAAATTAAATAATAAATAGAAGAACATGTCCAAAAACAAAAAAATTTACATATTTAAAAACTAGACAATGTCATCTGTAATGAGTTTTCATTTCGTAAAAAAATTTAGAAAAAAAGGTCCTCAGCCATATAGATAAACTCAGTGTTTCTTCTTGTTCTGTACTTAAAAAAAAATTTGCAGGTCCAACTTTCAAGGTTAGCCAACCATGCCTATCCTGAGCCTAAAACCCAAGCAAAGGGAAGGGAAAAGGCGGTCAGAGATTTCCAATTTCAAATAATGGGTACCTGTTATGTTTTTAATAACAGGTACCCATTTTATAATGGGTACCCATTTCTATTATACCTGTTATTTCCCATATTAGGGAAAAATGTACTATTACTATATCCCTACAACTTGCAAGTCTAATCAGTACGATGCGACAGCGATAATTTCTGCATTTTTTTACTTACAAGTGTTTTGTGGAATCTCTTGACAGATCATATTCTATTCAGATTTTGAAAGGAGTCAATCATATGAACAATTCTGAAGTGAAATCAAGTGCATGAGCTATTTTCAAGAGGAATAAAGAAAGAAGGTTTTTGTTTTTACATCTACCTTTTACTTCAAAATCCATGGAACAAAGAATCTACATCTAATTCTACTTCAAAATTTCAAATAAGGACATCAATTATGAAATTGGATTAAGTATCAATTGTTATTTTATCAAGAGGGTTTGGTAATCATGGGATCAAATCAATGTCAAAGAAAAAAATAAAGGAGGGTAATGACACCTCAAGAAATTGAAGCAAATAGAGAGAAGGAAGCAAAAAGGCAAAGAGATAGAAGAGCAAGGATTCAAGAGATAAAGAATATTGAAGCATCTAGTTCCATGAGTATTGAAGAGAAAGACATTCAAGAGACTATAAATGATGGGATGAATGTAGATGATGCAAATGTGGAAATGGTGAATTTGGAAGAAAATATGTCTATAAAAACAAATGCATGTATGTCTTCAAACCCAACTTTCAAAGATTTAGAAAATGTGACTATACAAACAAATCTAGGTATGTCTTCAGAGCCAGCTTTCAATGATATAGAAAACATGACTATAAAAACAAATCTAGGTGTGTCTTTGGAGCCAACTTTCAATGATATAGAAAACACGACTATAGAAACAAATCCAGGTGTGTCTTCGGAGCCAACTTTCAATGATATGGAAAACACAACTATAGAAACAAATCCAGGTGTGTCTTCAAACCCACCTTTTGATGATATGAATGAGAATGTATCATTTTTAGGAGTGAAAATGAAAATGTTTTATTTGAGATTGAAAGAAATGTCTTAGATAATCTTCCTAGTAAGATTTCTTGGAGGCAAATTAGAACTCATGCAAATAGATTATATAAAAAAAAAATTATAGAAAAAGTCGTAGATTTCAATGTCAACTTATGATGCAATTGATGAAGATGTGGAAATTGTGAAAAGTAATGAAAAAGTTAGGCATCTTTGTAAAACCTAAAAAAAAAGATGAATCAATCACACAAGTTTTATCTAGTGTTGCTAATGCTATTGATTCTATTAGTAAAAAGAGTCGATCTAAAGATAGCAATGCAGCACGAAGAGCTATAACAACTGCTTTAGTCAATAAGTTATCTTCTAATAAAAGAATGATAAGTAAGATAAGTGAAATTCTAAAGATAAATCCTAAAACTTTGAGAAGAGCAACAAAGAGAAGAGAATCTATTGAAAAAGATCCAATTAACCAATGTTGGAGTTTTAGTGGTAGACTCCCAAGGTATGGCATGAAATTAAATAGTGAAATCAAATCTTTAATTGAAAAATATTGGCATGATAATACAAGGGTATCATCTAATGTTAGAGATGTTTCAAAATTACGAGTGGGGTCTAAAATTCGTGATCCTCATCCAAAACATCTATTAGACATGACTCAAATTGAATTATATAAAAAAAAATTAGATGATTTAGTGTTAAAACCATTTAATATTACCATAAGCCAAAGATCTTTTGAGAAATGTAAACCTTGGTATGTGAAAATTAATAAATAGTGAATCTCTTGTAAAACTCATGTGCAATTTCGTTATTATTATGATGTTTTTCGATATATACATTCTACTTTGCATACTGACGAAATTATGCAGGAATGTGGTATTAATATGCCACCTCAAACAATTAAGGAGTTTGTAGCAGGTTTGTTTTGTGAAACATCTACTGGATACTTATTTTATTCAAAAGCATGTATTTATGGACAATGCAATAGATGTGGCAACTTTTCATTGTTAGGAGAATGTATGCATGAAAATATTTCACATGAATTTGGACAACAATTAGTGGATGTGAAAAGATTCATGAATTTTGAATATTCTTTAAAGGATGGAAAAATCAGAAAGCATTGTGAGTTAGTCACTGAAAAAATTTGTGTGCATGCATTCATCAAAGATTTTAAGGATAATATTGTATGCAAATATGTCAAACACTCCCAATATGCTCGGTGGCTTGATGGACAATTCCGTTCATGTAAAAACACCTTTCCAATTGGAACTATCCTATCAGTGGTTGACTTTGCAGAAAACTATACTCTTGCTCCACAAGAAGAAATTCAATCTCAGTATTATAATTCAGTGCAAGTGGCCATATTTGTTCATATTGTATACAGACATGCAGATGACAGTACAAAAGATAATAGAAATTTTTTGAGGGAGTATCATTTCTATTTGAGTGATAACTAGTTACACTCTTCAGAGTTTGTGCAATATTGTTTCACAAAATTTTATGAAAGTTTAAAAGAAAGAGGAATCCAGATGGCACAACATTTCATATGGTCAGATAATTGTACAAGGCAATTCAAAAATACAAGAATGTTTTATTGGCTATGTAGGGCTCACAAAGAAATCAATATCCAACATATGTGGAGTTTTTTCGAAGCTGGACATGGTAAAGGAGAACATGATGGAGCTGGAGCATGTGTGAAAAGAGCTCTTGCTAGAGAGCAACTAAAATTTGAGGATGCAACCAAATTTAGAGATGCACGTGCAATTGTGGATTGGTGTAATGAAAAATTATCTATGGGATCAAGTTAGAACTCTACAATTCGACGATTCTTTTGGTTAGTTGAAGAAGAGAATATTCCTACTCGACTTGATTGTGAGACAATAACTGGATCAACAAAATGGCATTCATTTAAGAGTTCAAATGCAAGCATATGGACTATATGGACCAGGGAGCTTGCATTTTTTTGTCAATTTTGTATTACAGGTGATTGGGGAGCATGTGAAATTACAGAATGGGTTGAAGAATGGAAACAAAGATCCTTGACACCTACAGAAACACAAGATCAACTTGAAACAACAATTGAAGATGATAATCAAATGTTTGGATTAGATGACTATGATCATGTTTCTGACCTTGTACAAGAAGGTACTTTTATTTTCAATATTTTTTTGTTGTCATTTTTTTGTACATCTATATATAATTAATAATATATGTATGCATGCACAAATTTATGTGATTTAGATACATGTCACACTTTATTGAATTACATAATTTTTTTGTAGGACATGTGTATGCTGTTGTTGCACCTGAGGGCAATGAAGAGGAAATCGAGTATTGGTTGGCTCGATGTGTTGAGACAAAACAAAATTTGTTACATCCTAGAGTAGATGATGATAACATGGAGTATCCAACAGGTTCTGTGGTTGTTGTTGGCACTTTGCTACGAAAATATCTAATAAGAAGGAATGGTTTGCCTACATTTGAAGATTATGAAACACATAAGAAGATCATACACTACTCACATTTGGTTGTGGCAACAAATATAAAACTAGTCAAATATCAAGGCAAACCTTCTAATAAATAGTTATGGACACTTTCGATGGAAGAACATGAGTCAATTATAGATGCATTACAAAAAAATGAGGATGTAGATGGTATAATGGAATAAATTTCTAGGTATGTAAACCATACTCTTACATCCTCTAAATCCATCCTCTTAAATATATCCTATAATGTTATCTAGTTACATGTAATGCATCAATGTTTTGTCTTTTTGGTATATAAATTCTTTCATTCTCATTTCAGCTTCTATATTATTCCCCTTATCTTAAATTTTGTATCGAGTCATGTAAATATATAGTTAATTTACTTGTACATTTGAACATTACTTTTTGTAGGTGTACCCTAGACAAGTAGTCAAATTTGCATGATTGTCAATAGACGTTTTCACCATACAAGTATGTGAGGTCATTTTTGTAGTCTTCAATGAAAAGTGAACGCAAATTAGGTAATTGTATAGACTTACATTATGGCTTTCACATTCAACATGTTATCTAGAACTACATAATGCATCAATGTTTTGTGTTTTTGGTATATAAATTCTTTCATTCTCATTTCAACTTCTATGTTATTCCCCTTGTCTTAAATTTTGTATCGACTCATGTAAATATATAGTTAATTTACTTGTACATTTGAACATTACTTTTTGCAGGTGTACCCTAGACAAGTAGTCAAATTTGCATGATTGTCAATAGAAGTTTTCACCATACAAGTATGTGAGGTCAATTTTGTAGTCTTCAACTAAAAGTGAACGCAAATTAGATAATTACATATATATATACTCATATATTTCTCATCCATCCTCTAAAGACACCCGCTTGTACATCCCCTTAATTCATCCTCTTAGCTCCCCTTAAGCCATCCTCTTACATCCCCTTAACCCATCAAGTTTTATCTTATACTCTGTAAATTGACTCGTGTATATCTCTCCAAGTAAGCTATCCTCTTTTGTATCCCCTTAAGACATCCTCTTCTAGCTCCCCTTTTAATTAATCCTCTTATACATCCCCTAAATCCATCCTCTTATGTATCCCCTTAAGACATCCTCTTAGTTCCCCTTAAGCCATCGTCTTACATCCTCTTTTGTGTTATCTAGTTACATATTGCATCAATATTTTGTGTTTTTGGTACATATTCTTTCATTCTCATTTACATTCATTATTTCTTGCAGGTGTATCCTACAAGTAGATTTTTCCATGATTGCCACTACAAGATTTCATCATAATGTAAATGGTCTAGATCAATTTTGTAGTCATGTCAAACTAATAACATGGACCTATAAGCTAATTGTATAGATATACTCATATGTTTAATAATGGACCTATTTTTTGTTTTGAGACTCTTTTTATGATCTATGTATTTAATTTTCACGGATTGAATATTATTTTATGATTGCCACAAATGATATTAGTGTAGAGGTTCAATAAGTATATAGTTTGTATTTTTCCTATCATTTTTGTACCCACTTTAGCTATGTTTTAAGATTTGTTGATTTAGCATTTATTTTATATTATTTAAATGCACAAAAGTTGAAAAGTAGTGTCATGATAGTTAAAGGGAAATAGTCCTAGGATAGTTTACATATTTGAAACATGGTTTAATATCACCTCTATGAATGCCATGGTCCTCCTCTATATCCTTCAATCATTGTCTTGAATAGTCTAATGCTATCACTAATAAATATGGGACTGTGCTATCATATTACCTAGGTGTAGTCATTGGTGTTGTAGAGTTATTTACGACTGCTAAGGTAATAATGAGGGTTATCATGAATAGGTAAGGTAGTAAATAGTCATTATTTCAAACTAAATGACTACCATAAAGGTTACTCATTGTCATAGCAAATAGAAGATTATTGTCATGCATGAAGATTATTGCCATATCCAATCTAGACTGTCATAAATCATTGAGATGTTCTCATAAGAGCAATTCAAATCTAAAAATCAGTCATACTGAGGTTATATCATGTAAAGTCCATTGAAAAAATCCATATGACAATAATAAAACAAATAGGATAGTCATGAAACAAATATGACACTCATGAAACAATAAAGTAATCATGTTAGTCAAGAGGTTTTCACAGTGATTGATGATCTTATATCATTCTAAATGGTCATATGCTAGTTAGATAGGTCCATGTATTTATGGCAACAAGTCCTTCATGAAATTCATAAGAGGCTACCAAACCAATTATAGGATTGTCCTAATGAAACAAGAGAGGACTGTAAAATGCATAAGTGGTCATCCAAACACCTATATGATTGTCATAACAATCCCTAATAGCCACTTGCCTTCATGACCAATCAAAGATGTTATTAAGAACTTGAAGATAATCCCTAATACCCACTCAATAGAACTAATAAGAGAATGGCCAATCAAACCAAGACAAGAATCTACATAGCAAAGGGAATCTCAAAAATGAAATAATTCCCTAGCACTAGAGACATTCTGAGTAATCATTATAAGCTTGATTAATGCACCAACATTGTGAACCAATAAGGTATAAAAGAGAAGATCTCAAGAGAATGTATAAATAAAAGAAGAGATCACTTGGAGAAGGCTACTAAAGCTAAACACATGAAATTGGAAGTTCTGGAAAGAGCGGAAAATGGATCAAGTCAAAAATAGGAAAAATAAAGGGCCTTGATAAGACCTATATACTATCTATTCAAAAATTAAAAAAAATTATCTACACATTAGATAAATTCACATGTACATATGAGAATTCATCAAAGCATAATTGAAAGTGGATTTTTGTAAGATGTATTAATTACAAGTGCTACTTCTGATCACCACAACCCTCACAAGAAATTATGCTACTTCTTGAATAATTTCAAAATGTGATAAAAATTTTTGTAGCTTATATTGTGTGGATAAGATTTGAATTTCCTTCTAGTTTCTTCTAAAGAGTTAGTTTCTCTAAAAGAATTGAATGCTTCATTTGAATCATGTTTTGAATGTTTTTTTAAGGAATATTTTGTTTGGACACTATCAAAGTCAGTCTAACATCCTTAAATCATTTTATCATGATTTTGTAGGTTTATCCTAGGTAAATTACCTTGTTATAAAGTGCCCTAAATTTATCTATTAGATAATTGTAACACCAAACTTATCTATTATAGCTTATATATTGTGTGGATAAGATTTGAATTTCCTTTTAGTATCTTCTAAAGAGTTAGTTTCTCTACAAGAATTGAATGCTTCATTTGAATCACATGTTTTGAATGTTTTTTTAAGGTTCAGATTTTGTTTGGACACTATCAAAGTGAGTCTAGAACATCCTTATCATTTTATCATGATTTTGTAGGTTTATCCTAGGTAAATTACCTTGTTATAAAGTGCCCTAAATTTATCTATTAGATAATTGTAACACCAAACCTATCTATTCCACTATGTAAATTAACTTAATTTAGGTTTGTGAGGTGATGTATTAAAGAATTTTGAATTTTGAATATAAATATAAATGAAAACATTTAATTAATTTTGGCAGTTAATAGATTGTTCACTATTTCAAGAAGAACTATTGAACCATAATGCGGAAAATGGATTGTGATAAATTTTTTTGTAGCTTATATTGTGTGGATAAGATTTGAATTTCCTTCTAGTTTCTTCTAAAGAGTTAGTTTCTCTACAAGAATTGAATGCTTCATTTGAATCATGTTTTGAATGTTTTTTTAAGGAAGATTTTGTTTGGACACTATCAAAGTAAGTCTAAAATCCTTAAATCATTTTATCATGACTTTGTAGGTTTATCCTAGGTAAATTACCTTGTTATATAAAGTGCCCTAAATTTATCTATTAGATAATTGTAACACTAAACTTATCTATTAGATAATTGTAACACCAAACCTATCTACTCCACTATGTAAATTAACTTAATTTAGGTTTGTGAGGCAGTTAATAGATTGTTCACTATTTCAAGAAGAACTATTGAACCATAATGCATAATCACTTCTTAAATTAAAAAATGTAGTAGAGAGAAATCTTCTAACATGTCTCAATTAAATAATTTATAATCTAGAAGTGAACAATGAAGCATATTTAACATATTATCTAGCATACTAAAATGCATTCTAGCATATACTCAATAATATATACATGTAGATCTATCTAGATAAGTCCATGAAATACTATAAAATATAGGTAGGACCCATGAAATGTGTACTAAAACATCTACTCATCATCAACATATAAATAAATACAAATCACAGTTTATGAAATACTGAAATATATCTAGAAGTACATGTAATAGCAAGTTTGACATATATAGTCAAAATCCTGGCACGACATATATAAAAAATAATGTGCACATCATACAGTTCAATCTATGAAATTAAAATCTATGTTAGGTATGATCATCACTCAAGTTCAAATCTGAAGAGGCCTCTTTCTTCCTCATGAAATAGATGGATCTACCTCATGCTGTACACAAGAGAAAGAAACTTGCAATCAGATTTAAAAATTTTTAAAATGACATATGAAATTAAATATTTAAATATAGGCTTTAAAGTGTGTATTTAAATTATCGTGTAATCATGCTCATCTACTCCCACATTTTGTTGTGCAGGTGGTATAGTTGTTTCATCTTCTTGACCAAAAGTTTGACCTACTAATTGCTAGAATTTCAAATAAAGCAAGTTTTAAATAAGTTAGAATTTATTTAGCATATAAAGACCTAGAAATTGCACATAGAAAATTTAGTAAAGTTTAGGACCTCAAAATGTGTAGATGGCTCATGAATTTGTCCCTAACTAGCAACCTGACCAATAGTCTCACTCCTATAATCCTGCACTTACATATATATGGGTGCATATATAAATTTATATTTAAACTCAAAAAAGAAACTTAGTACAAATTTAGTACAATTTTTTAAAACACACACCAGGGAATACTCAGGCATAATAGCTGACGATGGAGGATCAGTGGAAGAAACACCTGAGCCACGTGGTCGGTCAGACATGGGAACTGCCACATGACCTGAGCCTTGCTGCAATAGTACAGTGTTTCACATACATGTACATATAGTTATTTATTTATTTATACACTTGTTAATTTAGAATATAATATTGATAAGTTTCAAGAAGAAAATTTAAACTAGAATTAGATACATATGGTTTTAGGGTTAAGATATATTGGTTTACCCCATAAGGTGTGCCAATCTCTACAGCTGTCAATGCAAAACTCAATGTATCAAATTGTGATGTGGCCCTAGAGTGACTTGAGATCTGTACAACAAATAGTTCACAATTATATATTAATTCATTAAATTATTTATATAAATTTTGATATGTTCAAATTATGCACTTGAAATATTTAATTAAATGTGGTCAATATACCTGTGTAGGATTATCATCCGAATATAGTAGATCCAAGTATGACTCCACTTCTGTTGTAGCTGCATCTGATGTGGATGTAGGAGCAGGACCATAACATGGTTGATTGCAATTTGTACACAAATGTGCCCCTGACATGCCTGAGGCTCTATGATGAGATGCATCGACTCCTCCATGATGCTCTCCACCACTGAATTCAACTGCCATGTGGGCAGCTTGTCCAGTGAGATTACCTAAGAGTCTACTCAATGCTCCTAATGTCGACAAAACTGCCTGCTACTAAATAGGTGCAGGAATCGTGGGCAAAATAGGAGCAACCATAGGAGTAGGAGGAACGAGTCAATTGGGGTCAACTCATGCCCTTGGTCTGTGTTGTGGCATGCCACGACCAACACCCTGAAATTCTCTCATATCAAAATAATTGGGTTTTTGACCCAATTGAAACTCCACCCATAATTTTCTCAAAAAATATAGTGGTACCTCACAATTAGCATGTGGTGGGTGATCAAACACCATCCACCACCGATCCCAAAAATGTCTCGAAATCACCTCATGCGTACACCACTTAATTGATATTTTTTTTGTTGCAGCTATAGGTTGATTAGTTTTTGGGTGATGAAAAAATGGGGCTAATGTTTATTTTGTTATGTGGAGGTCATGGATGTCTTTATATGAAAGACCATCCACATAGAATTACCTCCTCTCCTCCCGCCAAAGCTGAAATCTATTTAGGTCTACATCGATAGACCTAACAGAATCAATAATGGTTTGCATCGAAGATGCAAACCGAACCACATGAGGAGGCATCAAGTGAGGTTGATTATTAATCAAATTAATGTTCTCCTCAATTGCATTAATATTTTCATTAATGTTTTTCCGCAATTGGGCCTCATCAAATGGAGGGGGTGGGGGTTTTTGAGGTGGATCACGGGGTGGGGGGTTTTCATAAAGAATGTCATCTATTAAAAATTCATCTAGACTCTGGTCATCCATTAGATGTCTCCTGCAAATTTTCAAATATGTATCCATATAAAAAACTTACAAATGTATAATTTCACAAATATATACATATCAAAAACTTACAAACAAATATCTATAAATTTAAACTTAATCTAATAGATCTATAAATGAAATTTAGTTTAAAATATCCATGAATTTAGAGAGCAAGTAATACTTGAAAATTAAACATGCACAAGTAAATATCATATAATATGATCAAATGATGATGCCTCAACCCTAAATATATCTTGTATACCCTTATTTAAACCATTTGAGTCCATTTGTAGTGGTAACCATCTCCTACAAGTGCATCTAAACCCTTGTATTTATAGTTTACTATTTCCTAATCCGGTGCACGAATTTCTATTTCCATTGTCTTGTTTTTTTAACTATCATTGACTATTTCCTTTGATCATTTATCACATTATTTGGACTTCTATTTTTGTATGAAAATATATAAAATAGGCCTCCCTCTCCCCATTTGAACATAGAAAAAATGTAAAGTTTCCAATTGATTGCTATTTTGGAGCCATCTTTCTTGAATAAGTGTAGGAATGTTAGTGTTTACTATATTTGTTGGTTTTAACTCCATTCTTCCTCTATTATACATTTTATCTTCCCTTTTCAAACCCACATTCCTTCTGGACTTACCTCTTTCTAAACCATTTTCTTTCCTCAATTTCATTTTAGATTCTCATTTCTACTTTATTTTTCATCAAGTATCTTTCATATTATTTCTTTTCTTCTCCCATATTAGTCCTCTCTATATCCATATTATTCCCCTTTACTTTTTTTCATTGAGTCTTATTTTTTCATCTCCTAAATTCCCTCTTTCTCCTTCAAACCTTGGTTTAAACCTAGCTTTAGTTTTTCATACCAATGTATCCTTAAATTAATCCAACATTTCCCTAAAATATTATATTCTCCTTCCTACTTCATTCCTCTTTAACCATTTTTTAGAGGGTTTCTAAACTATAGAATTGGTATTTATAGATAAAATATGGAATAATTAGAAAAAATTTCACAAATTACCAAGAGGAAGTTATGCAAAAAATCACAAGATGAAGCTATGTCTAAATTTTTAGATCATTTTCACATAGTGGACAAGGTTGCCTTCTAGGTCCTAGTCATACACCAAGGTACTAGGAGAGGGCCATGTGACACCCAAGGTGTCACTCTAGCCTAACAACCTTGTCCTATCATCATTTTTCTCAAAATTATAATGGAAACATTTTGACACCTTATATAGTCCAAATTTAAAAGTGCATGATAGCCCATGCCAAGTGTATTCTTCCCATTTCTCTATTATCCTACTTCTAGCTTAGTTAAGCTCAATTGTGACATATTTTACTATTTTGCACCATCTTCTACTTCTTGTCTTGATTGGTTTCTAGATAGAGAAGTTATTAGCAAACTATTCTAAACACACCCAAAAATTTATTAGTTAATGTTTATTTCGAGTCCATTTGTAGTGGTAACCATCTCCTACAAGTGCATCTAAACCCTTGTATTTATAGTTTACTTTTTCCTAATTTGGTGTCAATTTCTATTTCCATTGTCTTGTTTGTTTAACTATCATTGATTATTTCCTTTGATCATTTATCACATTATTTGTCACAATTTAAAAGTGCATGATAGCCCATGCCAAGTGTATTCTTCCCATTTCTCTATTATAATATTTCCAATCACTTGTCAATGTAGGGTTTACCAAAGCAATAAGGCACATAAGAAACATAAAAATTTGCACTTTGGGGCATGGGCCAACAACCTCCTAGGTCTAACCCCATGCAACTAGAGTAATATACAAGGGCTCATCACTAAAGATTAGACTAGGCTAGTAATGACATGATAGATGGGTATGCATGCAGATGAGTTAATAACTTTTGACTTGAATGTATTTCTTTTCAATGTGGCTCATGGTAAGCTAACTCTTTGGAACTCAACACTTGATGAATGAAAACATGAAAGATCCACCTACAAGCAGGTATAGGAATCAAAAGTGGGATTTGATATTAGGAAAGTGAGATGAGAAATACAAGCATGGACAAATCATGGAATTCTACATAGCATAAGGTAATAAATACAAATAACATGCTAGTAAGAATAATGATAATAGAAATGTGGATAATGAAAGTGATTGCAATGGAATTAACAAGAGGAAAAGAATGCTTAAAGCGGAGAGAATCTAAGAGATGGAGAACTGTGTAGTCAATGGGCATGGCATGGGATTCAAATGAAACTATGGGATCCTCAAAAGCAATAACACTTGTAGAGGTCATAAATGGAATACTAGTAAATGATGATGAAGATATATATAGAAAAAATAATTATAAGATATTTTTATTCATAGTTTGCATTTTTAGGAGGATCGAAGAGTGGCTTGTTTGGAATTTCAAGTCAATTCAATATAAAATTTTGTTTGGCCACAACAATTCAATTCATAAAGCTTCTTTTGAATGCTATTACGTTCCCGTTAGAAGTCATTAAAAAGTCGAATACATTCAAATCATACTCACACAAAATTAAATCTTTATAATTTGATTTTCTAGGGTTTATAGTTTAGGTTTTTAGGGTTTGCAGTACAACATGGTTTTAGGGTTTATAGTTTAGGTTTTTAGAGTTTGCAGTACAACATGGTTTTAGGGTTTATAATTTAGTTTTTCAGGGTTTATAGTTTAGGTTTTTAGGGTTTGCAGTACAACATGGTTTTAGGATTTATAGTTTTGGTTTTTTAGGGTTTGCAGTAACATGGTTTTAGGGTTTACAGTAACATAGTTTTTGGGTTTGCAGTAATAGACAATCACAAAAAAACCATAAAACTCTAATAACAAGTAAAACCCTAATTTTCATTTTAATCCTACAATCAGAAAAAAACATCTAAAACAAGCTAAAAATTAGCAGAGAACCAACCTGGAGGAGCTCAGTAGTGATGAGGTGGCAGGAGGAGGTGAGAGGGCAAAAAAAACTCTGGGGTTGTGCTCGTTTAACCTTCAACAACGTGTACCCATTCTGAGCCCTCCGCTGTCACTGTCGCTGTCGGTTGGAGTGGAAGAAAATGAGCCCGCAAGGCTATTTTTTAAAATATATACTTTTTTGAAAATGGGTACCTGTTTAGTAACACACACCTAAAGCTAAATGGGTACCTGTTTAGGCTCAGGTGTGCGTTACTAAACAGGTACCCGTTTAGGTTCAGGAGCTCGTTCCTAAACGGGTACCCGTTTCTTTAAAAATGGGTACCTATTCCTGCACCTTTTTTTTGCCTGCGCGACTTCCCCTACATGTGGGCTGAGTTTCTTACTTTTACCCTATCCTCTACTTGATGCCTAAAAATTTCCCTTAGGATTTCCTGACTATACAACCGGTTTAGCGACCAACTCTAAAAACATCTTTGAATCATGTATATATAACAATAATTTTCACTGTACAGCTCAAGGCATTGAAACTAAGTCAACACACCAATCCCATGCTACAATAAATATGGCACATGGCCTCTATCAGAAGATCAACAGATTTCCTAGGAGCCCATGCCCTGTGCACTAACTTTGTCCTTGGAAGGTACTGCAGAAAATATTCAACACTAAAATACCTCATCTTCATTAAGTACATGTGCATTGAAAGCATACATTATTTTAGCTACCATCCTGACATCTTTATCAATTATGCATTCATGGTGGCCAAGGAGCATATGGGCATTTAAAATAAAATCCTGCCCAAAGTGTCTGTAAAGTGTTTACAACACTTTAAAATATTTTAAACTCCTTTAAAATATTTTAAAGCTTTTACATTTTACAAGTTCATGCTTTACACTTGATTTTGCACTTTTTCCATCGCGAACTTTCCTTCTTTGCACACTTGGGCCCTCTATCAGCAAGTCGCCCATCGACGAACCAAACTCTTTCTTTACCTCTTACCATTGTCTTGGCCTTCTCCCCCTTTTGTCTTTAGTTGGTGAATCTTCCATTGGAAGAACCTTTCATCAGCAAACTCTAAGGTTCATGAACCTCCAATTTCACCAACAAAGGACTTGCACTTCTCTCTCTTTATGCCTTCACAAATCTTCATTTGAGTTAGTCCCTTTACTGTCGGCAAAGTAGCCATTGGTGAAACCTTCAATCGATGAACTAGACAATTCACGAACCAAAAATTTCACCAACAAAGGCTAACCTTGCCCCATTTTTTTCATCTTTTGACTTGCCTTCCTATCTCCATATTGGCAAATTTGGCAATTGGGAGAAAGATGAACTCATGAACTAGTTCGCAAGTTAGGGAAATTGTCGATTCACCGATAAAGGGAAGAAATGACCAATTTTTTCTAAGGGAGGAAAACAAAGAGAAGGGGAAATATTATACTTAGAAGATTTTAGAATAAAACCCCTAAAAAACTGTCTCAGATCAGATCTAAATGAGGGGTTTTGATTACAAGGGCAAAACTAAGAAATTTGATGGATTTTTGGGGCAAAATAAGGCATGTTTAGTAACCAGATTTTTTGGACACCAACACCAGCCACCGTAATAGAGACAGAAAAGACACTCATTAGAATCCATAGAAAAATTAATGTGTTGCAATAGGCTAAGAGTTAATGGGATATATAACATTTCAATAGCTTAAGGAAATATACAAGAATATTTTACCTACAAATTAACCAATTTGCATGTCTTGAGGACAAGACATGGTTTCAAAGGGGGATGATGTTAGCAAAAGAAAGAGCATGGAAAGAACAACATATAGAAGCCACCACAATTGGCCACAAAAGGGATGCAAAGAACTAGACCGACTACAACGAAGATTAGAAGGCATTAGAATTGTAGGGAACACATCCCTAATGTAATAATATTTATATAGAACATTAGAGATAGAAATATAAGTAGAAGTAGGATAGTGATGAAGAAGAGGCTAAATATTTGATATTGTAATCCAAGTACTATATATATATATATATAGTACTTGGATTACAATATCAAATATTTAGCCTCTTCTTCATCACTATCCTACTTCTACTTATATATATATATATATATATATATATATATATATAATTTAAACTAATAAGAATACTTTGTGCTTTAGATGCTAAAATTGTGCCAAAATGTGAAGGACAAAATAAGCAATGCAAAGATAAATGAAATAAACTGAATTAAGAACAATTATACCTTCCTTTGCATACAAATTCACCTCACCAATCGAGTATATTGGATTCCAATTCCAATGGATTTTCTCCTTTTATACTTGAATATTATGTGGATTGCTTAACTCAATAGCATAACTTTGATCTTCCAAAATGAATGGTTCAATTGCAACATCATAAGTTTACAAAAATGAGAGATTCTTGAGAGGTGTGGAAGACATTTTATTTATAGACCTTCAGAAATGAAGATCAATGGTGGAGAATAATCAGAGAGATCAATGGCTAGAATTAGATGAGATGATTTGAACTAATAAGAGAGTGACAAGTGTCCTTGTCCTCTCATGAAATAGGAGAGTTAACATGTTTGATTGCTAAGTTGACTGAATTGATTGATTTGTTAACTAAATTGATTGAGTAGTCAACTAAATTGATTGATTATTTGACTAAATTGATTGATTAGTCAACTAAATTGCTTGAGTTGTTAACTGAATTGATTGATTAGTTAACTAAATTGATTGAAAGTGAATTATGGTGAGAGGGAATAATAGGGAAATTAAATAAATAAATTATTTAATTGCATGTGCACATGAATAAATAAATAAAATATTGAATTTTATTTATTTGAAGGAAATGGGATATTAGCTTTAATTAAAAAAATTAAATTTATTTAATTAATGTGTGGAAGGAGATTAGCTTAATTAAATAATTAAAATTATTTAATTAATATGGAGGAAGAATGTAGTGATAGATTTTCATAACAATAAATGAAATTAATCAAATAATTAAGAATTATTTAATTAATGTGAAATATGGTAGATGAATATCGGATTTGGGAATGGGATAATTTTAGATGTCTATAGTATGTTTAAATTTTGTATTATGAGTTCTCAGTTATGTTGATGTACTGCATAATGGTAAAATCTATCTCGCATCATTTGATCATTCTCTTATTGTAATCATTGGGGTATAAGTACAACATGCCAAATTCCTAGACTTAGAACTTTGATCTATGAATCCATTTTTCTTGCCAACATCCACATATGCTCAGGTAGTGATTGGGTTCCATGTTAATTGATGAATTGATGTAGATTTTGGCAATTGTTTTCTATTTATATGTAGTGTGATTGAAGATGGCATGGTCATGTTATGATGCCTTCTATGGTTTCAAATCATAAGCACCATTATAAAAATGCTAGATGTGTGTGAGTGGTCTATAGGTGATTGTGAATTTAGTGCATCAATGGTGGAGGGGCTCAAGGAGACTTACAATAGTTGGTGTTGATCTATAGGTGGTGGGAGCACTATGGTGATCCCTCATTGGCCAATCTTGATGTAGTTTAAGGTGTTTTAATGAGAACATGGTAGTGCCCATGCCATGTACTAGTAATCTTATACAAAATCACATTTGTGGCATGGGTTGATATCTTGCATTTACTGAGGTCAAATCCATATGTAGAGTTTGGTGGTTCCATGTTTTTTGTATAATAATAAAAATAAAGTTCCCTTGTTATCATTGATTGTCCATGGCTGGTTGAGATATCAACTACATGTACTTAAGGATCATATTTGATTGCACTATACTAATGAATTTTAATGTATAGTTAAGGTTTTTGTTCATAAGAGAGGTTGCTTTGCACGATATGCCATCTAGTCAAGAGATCCAAGGTAGGATTAAAATGCTATAGATACATGGTTTTCATATGAGAATAATTTTTTTAGCCATTCTTATATCCTGCTACCTATGTATAGTCTATGGGATCAATTATTGTATGTCACAACTTGAAGAAGGTTGAATCTTTTGTATGAATCTCAAGAATACACTATAATGCAAAGACCTATCTATATTTAGATGTCTCCACATGTAACTAAAAACTCTCAAAGAATATGAATGTATTTCTAAAATCACATTTGCTAATTTTCTGTCATTTGTGTTTACTTAGTGACATAACATTGTAAAATTTCCTAAAACATTTCGAAAGAACTTTACATAATATCATATGGGATTTTTGAGTATATGTGAATATTTCCAATAGATTTGGCTATGTAGATCTCTTGTTTCATTGATTCACAAGTGTGAGTCTAGTTCATAAGTATAGATTCATTAAATACTACCTCCTTCTTGTTCTCACTATGACTTCATTTTCCAACAAATAGGCGCTGGTATTAATGGTGAAATGATCAAAATATTTGAACTCATGATTCTCTTCATCTCCCCTAGTAGATTAGAAGTAGATTAAGTTTTGTCCATCTACATGATTTAATTTTATAACTTCTATTAAATCCTTGGTGAGATAAAAACTAATAAAACTTTATAAAATCATGCTTGTGTGGTTTACAAGTTGGACACATGTATGCAAAGTTTAAGGGGATTCATCTAAGGGGCATCAATCTATTTTCTATCAATTTTTGATTGTGTAGTCTTGTATTTATCTAGTTAATAGGGGTATTTGGTCTACTCATTCTGAGTCAACACACTCTAATACTTAGTGACAAATCTTTGGGGTGTTAGTGTACATAGACAAATTAGATCACCCTCCATGTTTTTGTAGAGATAATATTGAAGGGGAGTTTCCACTCCCTTTGTCAAATTAAATTTTGATGGTTCTTGCAGGAGTAATCCAGGTATTATAGGCATGAGTTGCATCATCCAAGACTTGCATGGATATGTGATAATGGCTAAAACTTATAAATACTTGAAGGAACTAATAATAAGACAGAGGTGTTGGAAATTCTAAAAGGTATACAACTCTCAATTGAAAATAATTTGAGACATATATGGATAGAGGGTGATTCACTCATCATCATCAACACAATAAAAGCCAAATAGACCCATAACTAGAAAATCAACTACATAATCCAATAAGTCTTGGTTCTACTAGAGGAACTCATTTATTTTTAGATCTCTCACTGCTACAGGGAAGCCAATATGGTGGTAGATTGGCTAGCAAATTGTGTAATTGATTGAATATCTGATGTAGAATTTTTTGACCCACATCATAGAACTATCCCAATGGATTTGATAAAGTTGATAGAGGTGGACAAACAATTCCTCACCTAACAACCTTCAATATCCCACCACAACAGAAGGTTCATATTGGGCTCGACAACCAGAGTTATAAATACATTATGGATTTAGTTTTAAAGAATTTTAATAATGATTCTTATCTTCACATTGCTGTAGCGATCTTGTTCTCAATAGTTATCCTCCAATTGAATGCTCTATCACTTCAATCCTATCATATTTTGATGATGCATTCAGTTCAGCATATTATTATCAAGATCCACTTGTTTAGTTTTTCTCCTTCAAGTCACCCTCCAATGGATACAATCTTCAAAAGGTGAACCCACATACATTACAAGGACTTCCTTGTTTAGCTCATCTTTCGTTAAATGGTCTTATCTGTTAGTGTAAAAAGAGATATTACCTAGCTTATCTTTTGTAGGTCCTCTTCACACTAGTTACTTTATCTTACTTAGGTAGTGGTTATGTTATTTAATATGTTTGTTTACATTAGTTAATGGAGTCTATATGCATTCAATAATGTATAACTATGTGCATTTAATATTGTTGCACTAGTTATCTCATGTCATAGTATTAAGAAACTTGTCATATTGTAGATTGTCTTATATTCTTTATTTATTAGAAGTGTCTAGGACATTTAGTATTTGCCTCTAGTGGTCATTTAATATTGTGTTTATGTCACACTACACCTTGCCTATATAAGGGAGGTATCTCATTGTATATCACAAGACAAGACATTGTAATCATGTTGTATGCAATGTAATCCAATTGTCTGAACTCAAGATATACATTATTTCTTGGCATTGTTGTTTTTCCTCTTGTTGTGGAAGGTTGTTGTGATTGTAGGTGTTCTCAGGCCTACTTGAGTCCACCATTGACTCTTACATGGTATCAGAGCCTGATCTATAGTTTCCTTCCATTATTTCAAGAGATTTTTCTAGGAACTATGTTTTAGGTGCATCCTTGAGCAATTCTAACCTCACCATTACGATTAGAAGAGCCAAAAACCTATAAAATGACTGTCAAATTATCAAATTTCATCATAGGCATTTTTTGGTATTTTTTGCTCATGTTTAGGGCATCTACAAAATTTCGTAGGACTATACGGAATCTGCATTGCTGTATGGATCCGTATGTAGGCATATGACATCATACAATGCCTACGGCATCACTATGCAAGCACTACATCATCGACATCACTGCTAGAATATTCAGTGACCTACATTAGCACTGTGTAATCAGTGTTTTTTTACAGATTTTTTACCCAGCCATCAAAGGTTTTATATGGTGTGGTTTTTTATTTTAAAGTGGATATAATCCACTAGCCTTTGGCGTAGGCAAGAGTTTGTTTAAGTGGCCATAGCCCTTGGTTTCACGAGGCCATCCCCCAATCTTTTAGCCAGCCCTAGAGGGCTTACCTTTAGTGAGTGGCACACCATAGGTGACACTATTGTTCTACCCTAAGGCCACCTTTGGGAGCCACCACAAGGAGCCACCAATGTGGTTACACCACTGGCACTCACATTTGGCTACCCTCTGCTCCCCCAGGGCCATGCCACCCACTCCGCCACGTCCGTTGAGGCTCAGCTGACACTCCAACAGGTTCTACCACCTCCACTGATGTCACAACCCACACACCACCAATTTTAGCCACCGCAACTATTGTCCTGCCCAATCTAGCCACCACCACTGGAAGCACTGCATAAAGGCCACCAGCTCACCATTGCTACAATGTACTAGGGGGGGCTATTTTTTCCCTAATAAGCCCTAAGAGGGTTTTTTTTTGTTTTTTTAACATGGAGCATAACTTCGGCAAACGGAGTTTGTTTTTCACAAACAAAATACTGTCATAAAGTTGGTTCTGCATCTGATCGTATGATCAATTTTTATTGATTTTTATGTTTAACACTTTTTTTGTTGTTTTAAGTTAAGGCATCATTTTCAGCTCCCGAGCTCATAACTTTTTGCTCCAATCTCTGATTTTTATGATTCTTGCAGCATTGGAATGGTATTGAGGAGCTCTACACAGCCATCCATCCACATTTTTTAGTTTCATCCCTAGGTATATTTGATTCAGTTTGTTAGTTTATGACTTTTGATTGGTAACTTGGATGTTTTGGCTCCTAGAGAAGTGATATTTGCTTCTATTAGCTTCATTTATTAGTACATTTCTATTTTCATGTTTTGATCTCTATCATTTTGAGTAAGTATCAAGGGTTTTGCAATTCATCCTTTTGTGGTTAATCTAACTAAGAATAATTATGAGTCTTGATGAAAAGACATCTTGACACATCTCAGGTGGATTTGTCTTTTGCCTCTTTTTTATGGGCTCATACCTAAACCAAAATCACCTTAGAAGAAATTCAATTGGGAAATTAATATGGATCATATTGTTGGTTTAATTGGCACTATTGTTGATTATGACACTAGGTGTAAGCTTTTGATTCATGATGGACCACACACTTTTTGGATACACATTTGGGAGTTGTTTGGAGACCTTGATGTCTCACCATTTCCAAATGATCTTATTGTATATTGTATCATTTCCCTTGATGATGCATATAACATACCCTATGATGATGATACTTTAGATGAGCTTGAGTACATGGCATATCTTTATTATGTGGATTCAGAGACTTCTCTCACTCCCTCTTCTTCTCCCATTGAGATCATTGCTTCTACATCATCTATTGCTACATCAGAGTTCGGTGATACTTCTTTGAGAGCTTCTAGTGATTCTTTGTAGTAGGATATCGATCATTTTAGTCTTCCTGATTGGGATTCTTCTCTTGCAAACATTGCTTCTTTTTATGTGGAGTCTCATATTTCTGATTTGGACGACACATTTGAGGATATTCATCTCCACTTTAATGATAGTTATGGCACAACTATTATCACACCATCTTTGTCTTTGGAGTTTTCATAGACATCATACTTCATGAGACTTCTTCCCTCATCTTCATTAGAATTGGAGTTTCTTCTACATTTACTAGTGGATTGGTTTCTTCCCAAGGGGACAAATGTTGTTTGTAGGCATTGCATCATGTTTTGTCTTCTAACATGCACCATTGGCACATGAGCTACTTCATTATGGGGGGGGCAACTTGTCTCATTTATTCTCTCCTATGGGGGGGATAATTGATTGTATATTCATGACGGCTATTGTTCTAGGGGGTTTTGATTCTTCCTTCCATCACTTGTACATGTTTGTTTACATGTATTCTCACCTTTGGAGAGGAGTTTTGTCCCATGAGGTTTTCTCCTTTTCTCCACTTAAGATTTGTTGTTCATGAGTACCTTACATGGCCTAGTAGTCAAGACTCATTCATGAATTCATGCCTAGTTTGCTTCTCCTTAAGTTACACTTAAGGGGGGATGTTATTGTAAAAAGAGATATTACCTATCTTATCTTTTCTAGGTCCTCTTCACACTTGTTACTTTAGCTTACTTAGGTAGTAGTTGTGTTATTTAATATCTTTGTTTGCATTAGTTAATTGAGTCTATATTAATTCAATAGTGTAAAACTATGTGCATTTAATATTTTTCCACTAGTTATCTCATGTCATAGCATTAAAACACTTGTCATATTATAGATTGTCTTATATGCTTTATTTATTAGTGGTGTCTAGGAAATTTATTATTTGCCTATAGTGGTCATTTCATATTGGGTCTATGTCACACTACACCTTGCCTATATAAGGGAGGTATCTCATTATATATCACAAGCCAATACAATGTAATCATGTTGTATGCAATCTAATCCAATTGTGTGAAGTCAACCTTTACATCATTTCTTGGCATTGTTGTGGAAGGCTATTGTGATTGCAGGTGTTCTTGGGCTTACTTGAGTCCACCATTAACTCTTACATTATCAAAGCAAAGGGCATATATTTAGAAATATATAAGTTTATTCTGCAACACCTCTTATTTAATGCTCTTCTCCTATCAAAGTATGAGGAGATTTCATCTAAATCGTGGCAGCTTACCTCCACTCATTTCTATATTTAGAGACAAGATGAGTGGTACAAAAGAGGGGACACGTATTTATGAAGAAAGTTGGAGATATTATTTTCCCCTCGGGTAGGAAGTGACATTAATAGCTTTTCTCTAACAGAGCAAAGCTTTTTTGTTATCAACATTTATCTCTTGTCTTTGGCAGCTGGTTGGTTTTTCAAAAAACTTTTCTTTCTATTGGCAAACTTCAACTCCATCTCAACCTCTAAGGCGACATGGAAAATGATAAAGTCAACAAGTACCTATTCTTCCCAGTGAGGTCCTAGGAATCAAAAATACTATTAGAAATGAAGGTAAAAAACTATAAATGGAAAACTGATTACAACAGTAATACAGATATTTAAAGTTGTGCAAAACCAAAATGAAGATGGTATAAAATCAACACAAAGAAACAATAGAATAGAAGATCAAACACATAACACAGTGTTTACATTGAGAAACCCTTTCAAGAAAAAAACTCCACACAAGAAGAGATGCACTATTTTGTATTAACTTCAATAGAGTTTACAATATAACACTATCAATCTCGTATTCGATCTTCAATCTTGTAGCACCTGTAATACTCATGTATAGTCATAATACAATATCCTCATTAAAAGAGTGTTTCCTTCTAGCGAAAAAACCCTAACATAACTTCTAACATAAGATCTGTGACCTAATGATGGATGGTCCAAATTGACTACGGAATTATAATATTTTACAAGGCAATTTTGTAAAAAAGTTCTCTTTGGAGGCACTACCCCAAAACCCCCGCCAGGTGGTGGTGACAATAGTGGGGGGAAAACCCACCACACCCCCTCATTTGGTACAAGGATCCAAAATGCAGCTGAAACAATATCACTACTTGGTGAATACTTCATCCCTTATGAATGATTTGCAAACAATAATACGAGTAATTAAATACATAGGATTTATAAGGTTGATGGCACCTTAATCCTAACAAATACAAGGCAAGGTAAACATCCTCCAGCTTTGCAAAGTATTTGATATTGATTGTACCTTGTTTCATTTTACAATCTACAACATTTGTAGGAAAAAAAATATTTTTGGGCTCTCCAAATAGGGTGATATATTGGTCAGATGTGGCTTCCACTCTCCTTTCCAATATAATGGATATAGTCCAGGATGGTCACTATGTACATGCAATTGCATCTGGGTTAGTTTTTGACTACCTGTTTGATCCAAATAGATGTCATACTGCTTTGGAAGGTTATGATCTACATAAAGGGGATGCCATGGTCAGGGGCCTCCTTTAGATGGAAATGTTGTGCCCCTCTCCAACTACAGAATGTGTGTACCGGGCTATGTCTAGAGAGGACTAATGTGTGGTTGCATAGGAGGGCTAGATAGGGTGCTACCAGGGCATAAATTTCATTTCCCACAGGACATAGTTCACAACATCAGAAGTGTTCAAAGCCATATGTTTTCTACGCATACACACACTAGACTAGGCTCTACACCCACCCAAAGCTTTAAACTTAGGAGAAGACATTGCTCCTTCGACGGAGATAGAGGACTAAGTTGAATCTTTAGTCGCTCTCATAGTCAACCTAGATGCAGCGTGAGCAAAGGTTTAATGGTGGTTGGTGTTAGTTTTTTTCTTGGCTCTCCTCAATGCTATCATATAATTAGGTGTATATGTTCTCAACTAATATCTTGATGATGGCCCTTTTTCATTTTTTGTTGGTTAGTCTGTATTTTCTCGAACAAATTATGTGGGGCTTCTCGCCCAATCTTTTTGTACTACTTTTATATTTTAATCTAGTATTGGTGGTTTGCATTTAAAAAAACTTATTATCCTATGTTGACCAACATAGCCATACATGAAGTGCATCTTGGAACCCTCAACCATACATCCTTTCCCCATTTCCTCACTAAGCAAAGTGGCAACAAGAGCATCCATTTTGTGTTCTATAGTAGAACCACTCAATGTAACAATAATATTCTCGCAAGCTTTAGGTATAGATAAAAGTTACAAAGTATATTTATCCCCCTCTTCTAGATTAACATCTATAGATCCTAGCTAACTCAAAGTGAGATTAAAAGCATTTAAATGCTTAGCTACAAAGTCTCATTCCTTCATTTTAAAAGGAATACAATTTTCTTTTTAAATAAAGTCTGTTTACTATAATCTTTGTGTGATATATCTCTCTAATTCTCTTCCATAGACTAAATGTAATAGTCTCTTCTAAGACATTCAAGAGAATAGAATCCATAAGGCACATCCATATGGTTCACCATGCCTAGTGTCCATCTTTTTAATCTTCATTTAAAACATTTGTAGGCTTAGAATTTAATGTCATAGCTCTTCATTGATATTTGTCTTCCCAGAGATCCTCGATTTTTATTTTTCATAGCTCATACTCAAAGCCATTGAACTTCTTAATCTTTCATTGTGATGTCCTTAGGCCATGGCTTCTCTAATGACACTCATATCTGTAAAACCACTAAAATAATACTCCCACTACAACCACAAAAAATTCACTACACTACAAGAAAGGTGTCCCCTTCTACAATCAAGTCATATAATTTCTTCTTAATTATTATTTTATTGCCTTGCCATACAGAAAACACAATACAACTAGCTCCACTATTGTGATGTAATATAAAGAGGTTTTCCAGAAAGAAAAAATATAAAGTACCAACAATCTTTCAGTCAATATACCTAATCCTTCCAATAAAGTCAACACTTCCACATTATTGAACAGCAAGAGAGATCATAGAAAATGTCTACAATATTAAATGAATGATGAAAAATAGACACCGCGAGACTACTATGCTAATTAAATATTGTAGTAGTTGAGTGACCACCTGTATTTTTTCTCAACAAAACTCAGGCGATTGCCTCTAATTCGTAGTTATTCATCTACAGATAACGATATGGAAGTTATTTTCTCAGACCGTGAAAAGATTTGTTGTTTTCTCATGAAGAAAATATTCATATTTTGAACGAGTCTTTGGTAATACGTCATATATTTTACAAACTTTGGGAAGGGAAGTTTCGAGGGTGATGTAAGACACATAATCACAGAGACATACAACGCACTCGAATAACAAAAGAGCAACAACTTGTACAAGTATATTATATTATAAGGTGAGCTAAAAAAATATAGAGTCAAGATGAATTGTTCCTTGCGGAGCAGTTAAAGTGTAAAAATATAAAGCATGTACTCGACTTGTAATACACAATTCAAGATTCTGAAGCTGAAGTTGCTGTTGTCTATTAAATAAAACAAAGAAGAGACGGCGTGGGGTCTTTTTAGTAAATCTTTTTTTCTCATTTTACCACAAGTCCGTTTACGACTGATCGTTATTGCTGTCGTAGTATTAGTAGCATCTCTACTCACATAGAGAATCGACCTAGGCTAACGTGCAATGGGTGCGTTCAGGGCCTAAATTTGATGGCTGTATGGCCGTATTTAGTCATTCTAGTCATAAAATATAATTGAAATTTTAGGAAGACCGTATCTTTTGAAAGGGAAGATTTCAAGTAAATTGTCAAAATTTCTATGTGTATTGTCTAAAATAGGTAGGCTTTAATATTTGAAACGCAACTTCAAATAGATGACTATCACAAAAATTTTGCTTGGACCGTCAAATTTAAACCTTGGCTATGCACTAATTAGAATTATTACTATAATTAAAAATTATAATTTTGATTTAAAATTTAATTAGCAATTAGATTTTAAGTTAAACTTTGTAAGGTAAGACAACTCCCATTAAAATTATAATTATAATGATTTAAATTTTAATTAATTTCATTAACAATTATATTACTAGCAATCGCACCTTAGTGTGCAATGGGTACGCCGGAATTGAAAGAGTATTGGTGGATTTCATTTTCACATTCAAGCACGGTTGATTTCATTTTGTGAATCTTTCATGTTTCTTCAGATTTTTTTAATATAAAATGTATTTATAACCACCAAATAAATATATATGTCTATTAAATAAAATGTTTACATTTATTTAACGGGGAATGGAATAACATGGAGTGAAGGTCTTGTTTATGTAGGATTTGAGATCTAAATTCTTCAGAATATGCTGATTGTCAACTCTAGCTTCCATATAAAGTGAAAAAAAAGACACAAAAACTGCACATTCATGTCTTTTCAAATGAAAATTATGTTTATTTTTTGTATGAACACTATGTATTTCACTCCAAGTGTGTTGTAGGATTCCAGAGTAAGCAAGAAAACTTGTTGTCTCCTGAAAAATGGTGAACCTAGAATAATAATTCTATAGATCAGCACAATGAGGGTACTATAAAATCAAGTACTCATGCTTTAAGCCCTTTAATTTTTACTTAGAAAGTTCAAAAACTATAAAAATCAATGTTTCTGAGTAACTATAAATTTAACCATAACATATATCAAACAGTCACAACAATCGAGTAAATAAGATGAAATCAAAACACAACTGTAAACATCATTAAAACATAAAACAATTTCACTTTAATTGCACTCCATTGCTCTCCTCTATTTCACCTTGGGAGAAATGGCATAAATGACGTTTGCTCTCAGATATCTTTAGCACAATAGCATAGAAGATCGAGTATAGTTTCTCTGCATCGTCCAAGGGTTTTTTCAAAGAAGAAGAGAATGGTAGATTTTATAGATTTTTGATGATGAAAAATCAATGATCAAGATCATGAAGAAAAGCTGGGAAAGTTTCTATTATGATTGATAGAAGATATTGATGACTTATCTTCAAAAATTGAAGATAAATAGTGCAAATAAAGCTTCCAAAATCACACTCAGTTACCTGATGAAGACTAGAGAAAGTTTCCAAAACGAACAGGAGATAGAAGATAGAGATGCTAAAAGAAGAGAGAGAAAAGCAAGAGATGGATATGGTAAGTGATTTTTAATCAAAATAGAATTTATTCAATTTGTGGCACATGAATAATTAAATAAATAAAAATATTTATTTATGTTGGTGTATAAACTCATACGAGTTATACCTAACTTAATCATAGTTAGTGGTTTTCCTCACATGTGGAAAGACTAAGTCCTCTTGTTGAGTCATTAGTCAATGTGTCAATCCATCTTCGACACATCGCTGATATTTTGGAGGGAGGTTGACCCTTGAGCTATTATTTTGGTTCCTATTTTGCCACCTTTCCTATTCTCATGGAGACTTGTTCCTCAAGCTTCACCTATTTATACTTGTTCAGTTGTAAACCAATCAGTTCATTTTCAATACATTGCATTTGTGTTTGATTTCTACTCCATGATCTTGGACTTCCTCTCACATGGTATCAGACAAAGTTGAATAGCATCAAATCATTTTCTCGTTGATTACATAGCTTCGTTGGCGAATTTCTGTGACTTCTCTTGCACGCTAGGCTCAATCAAGCCTTCTATCACTACATATCGAGGAAGTAAAAATTTGTTTCAAAGCACATTTGAAATGAGTTTTTCTTTTGCAGGTCATAATCGTCATTGGAAGAGCTCATCGACCCTCACCACAATGAGATCAAATCATAGCAAAGGAAGCCTCAATAGAGGCGTATTCTCTGTGGTAGTCGTACCTCATAGCCTCACACAAGGAAGGCCGAGCTTCATCTTGTTCAGGCATGCATCAAACGCCAAAGCCAAGCCTTGTAACCTGCATATACAGTGGCCATTAAAGGGTCGATTGTGTTTTTCTTTGCAGCGGCACACAGGCCAACCATGCCAAGCATTTGAAGGTGGAAAGCATTCAACAACAGGCAATCCATGATAGCCAAGTCTTAGGTTACGTAGGCCATTGAAGGTCACCACAAGCGCGACTTGCTAAGCACTTTCCATCCTCATTTGAAATGGCCACAAGCCGACGATGGTCATACAGTCCCAAAGGGACTTTAATTTTGTGCTACGGTTGTTCGATAGTCCCAAAGGGACTTCACCTATCTATCGGCGTGTTCAACAGTCCCAAAGGGACTTGTCCTCTCTGCATACGTGGTGGTCAAAACCACCATAGTCCACTCCAAGCATGGTAGTCAGTGCTCAAATGGCATGTTCGCCACGTTGGAGTGTTGAGGGAGCTTCTGCCTTGCATTGACACCAAACACCTATTGGCCCATGTTTGTGACTGTAGTCAATGCCTTTGTAGGAAAGAGGATTGGAGTTCAAACGACTCTAGGAGCCACACGGTAGAAAGAGGTGGAAGTGCCTTTGAAGACACGTGGGCGCCAAGCACCAGAAGCAAGCAACGACCATGAAGTTTAGAGCTGCAAATGTTATCACAGGGGGCTTAAATATTTTCTCTCACAAAGTTTTTTTCTCCAAAAATTGTTGCATGCAATTTTATTTTTTCAAGCACATTGAAATTTTTTGAGAAGTTGTAATTTTTTTACATATGCAAAAATTTCTAAGAAGCCATAAATTTTGCATACAAACTCGAAATTGAGTCGTTCAAAAGGCAAAAGTGCTTTATTTTTAGTCATCTTTCATTCTAGCTTATCATCACACTAATCATTATATAGTGCTAGTTTAAGTTAGGTTTAGAGTGGCAAATACACTTCGTCTATTAATTGCACAATAAGTGAAAAATCAAACTAAAGGGAAAAATCCACTCAAAAGATGTATTCAGATGTCAAGTGAACTCAATTATAAAGTGTCACTTTAAGGGGGGAATTAGGCTAGAGTGTTCAAAACCACCCTTACTGCACTAAAGTACCACTTTAAAAAGTCAAAACTGAGTATTAAGAAGTGCACCATTTCATCACCTAAAAGAAAGTCAAAAGGTAATGGTACCGCCTTCATCTTTTCACAGTTCACATCTGATGCAGAAGACAATCATGATGCAACTTTAGAGCCTAGTATCAACTCTTGGCTCTCAACTTAGTTGGTTCTTCATAGTATAAAAATTGAACTCTACATGATTTCTTAGTATGTAAAAACACTCATATAGTGTCAGATATTGAAAGTGTAAAAGTGAAATGTAAGCACTGATCTATAAAGTGTAGTGGGGAGATTGCAACATTGCAACTTGAATCACATTGGTTCCTACCTCATTCAAATGTGTGCATATGCACATCCTTTCTTTAGTCATTTCGTAGATTTCTTAGACCTTCATCCTGGTCTTTTTCTTTTAAACACTACTTACTTCAATTAGTTTGCCAAAATCTCTTAAACATCAAGGGAAAGGCAAATTTTACAACTTCGACATGCTTCAAGAGTTCTCAACATCAGCATCTAGGTCTACATCGTCATCATCATCATCTGGAGGGGCCATCTAAAGTCCTCTCTTTGTTTTCTCTCTTTAGGAGGAAAGTTTTTTTCCCATAGGGTTTTCTTTCTTTCTCTATTTTATGAGAGATGTTTTGTAAATGAGTACCTAAAATGACACACAGCTGGGACTCCTATTTCATAAACCCACCTAAGCTATGCTTAAGGGGGGGTGTTGGTGTATAAACTCATACAAGTTATACCTAACTTAATAATAGTTAGTGGTTTTCCTCACATGTGGAAAGACTAAGTCCTCTTGTTGAGTCATTAGTCGATGTGTCGATCCATCTTTGACACATTGCTGCTATTTTGGAGGGAGGTTGAACCTTGAGCTATTCTTTTGGATCCTTTTTCGCCACCTTTCCTATTCTTGTGGAGACTTGTTCCTCAAGCTTCACCTATTTATACTTGTTCGGTTGTAAACCAATCAGTTCATTTTCAATACATTGCATTTGTGTTTGATTTCTGTTCCATGATCTTGGACTTCTGCTCCCACAATTTAACTATAGAAGAAAAATCTAGATAATTAAATAAATAGAAGTATTTATTTAATTATAAGCGGGATTAAAAGCTAAATAATTAAATAAATATAAATATTTATTTAATTTAGAGGGAATTAAAACAATGATAATTAAATAAATATAAATATGTATTTAACTATAGGCGAGATTATCTAGGGCAATTTTTAATGTCTATATTTTGCCCCTCTTTGAGACAATGCATTTTATAGCATTGTTTCAAAGAAATTGTTGACATGCCCCAGTGAAATGAAGAGATGAATGAAGGATGCCCCCTCAAGAGTTTGAACAGAAGAATGAAATTGTGAAGGAGAAACTCGTGAAAGGAAAAAGAAAGATGGGACAGAGGTGAAGGAAGAAGAAAAATGAAAGATGTGGAACAAGAAGAAAGTTAGTATGGTGAGAGATGGTGAGAAGATAGTGAATGCGTATTGATGTCACAAAATGGAGAGATAGATGGATAGAGATGGATGTGCATGGATAGTGCTTGCTATTTTGTGCTGATTTTTATCATCATAGAGCGTTTATTATGTGAGATGGATATATGCATACTGGGTATGAAGAACCATAGCAGCTTTGGTACCCATTGCATGAACTGATGAGTCTGCAAACAAAGAAGGAATATTTTCATGTATACTAAGACATAGTGAACCTTGTTGGAATATGTGAAGAATTGTCATTCTAAACATGATAGTGTTGATGCCTTTAGGTATAGTTTGATCTTATAGGTACATAGACTATTACATAATGTTAGAATTAAATTCCACGCATACAAGGAACATTTGTTGTCCCAGTGATGCTACAAAAACACTCCACAAACACATCATATGAAATGGACTGACAATGCCTCATTCCACTATTCACCGCCCGCTAGGACGTTGATCATAGAGATTTTGAGTCCTTGCAGAAATGAGACCTTAGATGCAAAGATATACAAAAAGATATTCTGCCATACATAAGATATGAATAATAGCTAGAATGATAAGGACTTGATACAACTGCAAGATAAAATGATAACACACACATGCAAGCAAAAAGCATGCACAAATGATTCAAAAACAAATAAGGTATTCCCTCTGTCAAGCTATAAACCGATGATTGATTGACTAAGGATTTATTGGATTGATTGAGGATAATGTTGTCATTGTGGGGAATGATATATCCCTAGAACAACACAAGGATATGGGAATGATATATCCCATTGATGATAATTTGATAAATGATCAATTGATAGGCTTGACAGCAAGGTTAGAAACAAAACCAAAGTATGCTTTTAGATGATTGGCTAGATTACTTGATTGGATTGGTATGGATTAAAAATGACTTCTTGGATTTATTGCTTTGATTTTCAGAATGTTGTAATTTTTTCAAATGGATTTTTGGGATGTTTTGATTTTTTTCTATTTTTGGAATGTTATGATGTTTTTGGATTTTTAGAATGTTGTGATTTTTTTGGATTTTTGGAATGTTACAATTTTTTTGGATTTTTTGGATGTTTTGATTTTTTTGGACTTATTTTGAATGTTTTGGTTTTTTTGTATTTTTGTTTTGGATGTTTTGATTTTTTTTTAATTTTTTGAATTGTTCTAGGATGGCATTGGATTACAATTTGGATAGCCTAGATGTTAGATACCAATGACAAGAGAAAACCAAATCTAGATGCAAAGGATGGAGATGGGATTGGATGAATGGAAAGGATGGGAGATAGTAAAGGGAATGGAAGACTAATGATAGATGGATGGATAAAAGGATAGGCAATAGTGGATGGAATGGAAGAGGTTGCTAGGATGTAATCTCCAAAGTTTATGTTGCATAGGAATAACATGCCCCATTCTAGGTATAATTCTTAGGATTTTACATGACAAAGCTTATGATGGTAGGATTGGCTGGATTGGTTGGAAAGGATGAGGTATATCAAGAGATGTCCAAATCATTATTTCAACATTTTACCCCTATCTTTTTTATCAAGATCAAAAGGAGGAAGGGAGGATGGATGGATCAAGGGGATAATTATGCAGATATAATGGATAAGGAAGATAGGATAGGATAGGATAGATAGAAGGAATGATAGGATGGGTAGATGAGACAACATGCCCCTAAGTGTAAGGTTCATAGACAATCGATCTACTCATGATGCCTATTTGCCAGGTTTTCATCATGGTACTTATCCAAAGTGCCTGTTTGCCAGGTTTTCACCATTGAATGAATGGTTTCTCTTTACTATTTTTTTTTTTCTTTTTTATTTTTTTTATTTTTTTCTATTTGGATGGGATGGGTGGATGGCAGGAAAAGATAGATTTGGATGGAAGATTGGGACTCAAGTGTCAATTTTGAAGAGGAGGTGATAGTGTCCCATTTTTGGATGCTTGCAGCACATAGAACATGTCAAGTGTTATTATGTGCATGGATGTTGGTAGGTGATTAGATGAGATGGAGATGGAGTGGATTATGATGTGAGTTATGGATGGATGGGAGATGGTGGATTATGATGTGGATTATGATAGGTTTATGCAAGGATAGATGGGGGATAGCAGATTATGATGTGGATTATGTATGGAAGGATTATGCAAAAGCATGGACCATAGGGATATGATGGGTGAAATATGTGGGATAGTGAATGAAAGATGGGGAGATGGAGGTATGTGCAAAAGTTTTGGAATGGAAAGGAACCAAGACCAATGGTTGCACACACTGTTTTAGATTTTGAAGTTTGTGATTGGGATGGGGTGTTGGGAGTAATGGGGATTTGTTATTTTTTCATTTGAGTACTTGGGAACCCAAATAGAATTAGGATTTTTAGAACTTTTAGATGGGAAGTGGGATTTGTGGGAATTTTGGGATTTAGGATTTGTGATATAGTGGGATTTGGATGCTTCATTTGGATTGATTTCTTTTTGCTTCAGGACCCACACCATTTTTCTTTTTTTCTTTTGGGGGGTAGCCATTTGGATTTTTTATTTTGATTGTGTATTGATGCCCTTCAACATGATAATTTTGAGGCTTTTGAGGCCTTTTTACTTTATGTAAGGAGGCATCCAAATTTGTATTTTTTAATCCCATGGGTTTTGTGATATCTTTGTGTTTAGGCAATATGTGCATTCACTGATCTTGGTTAGGAAATTGAGGGGGTTTAAGGGAATGAGATTTAGGGATGGAAGGTTTAAGGATGGGAATATTAGGAGCTGGAAGGAGTGGAGAAAGAGTTGATGGAGGGAGATGTATGGTCACATGCTTTTGTGAATGGTATGATGATGGAGGAGGGATGGCGACATATGACTTGAAGGTGCGATGAGGGTTTGTGGTTAAAAGAAGTGGATTTAGAAGGGGTGAAGGTGGTACCACCATGTGTGGATTGTTTTCCTTGAGATGTATAGCCAAGGACATGCATGTGTGGGTGGATTTGGACATGGATGGACTCCAATATACCTTGTTCATGAAGGCCTAAGCCTTTACCTTGATAGTCCATTTTTTGGAGTATGTGGTGGATAATGGGATTATGGGTGATTTGGACACTACAGATGAGCTCATTATTTGATGGGGAGAGTGAGGTGGTGCATAGTGGTTTTTTTTCTCCTAAGGAAGAACACTCATGGATGAAGGTAGTAAGACCAAGGGAATGGGATGATGGATTTGTAATATGGTCAATTTTAGAGGACAAAGTATCAATAGGATCTTGATTATCATTATGATTATTAAGATCCATTCTATTTGTTTGATCATCTATGTTTACTTGGGAGCCAAGTGTCTCATCAAAGGAGGTGGGTGTTGTTGAATCATGGATAGGCCTAGGTGGAGGATGAATAGGAGTAGTGTGGATATCTTGCTTATGGATAGGTGTGGGATTATGGATAGGTAGAGGGATAATCTTTTGACCATGGAATGCATAAAGTTGGCTAAGAGGATCATCATGGTTCTCTTGATCATAGATGGGATCTTGATCATAGATAGGATCAAGCGTGTTATGGATGGGATCAATTTTCTTGTGTATAGGTTCTTCAACATAGATAATATCATGATCATAGAAAAGATATATGTTATGGATGGGTTGGATGGAGGTGCTTTGATCTTTATTTGTATAAGGGGTTGATGTTTCCACATGCTTCATATTATACTCTTGACATAGCTCTTGGTTTGCTTGATGAAGACTCATGGATAGGTTTGATAGGCTCTAGATGCTACAAAAAAAAAGGGTATGATGGATCTTGACTTGGGATCATGGTAGGATACTCTTCAATAGGCTTGATGGGTTGTGGACTATATGATGTATTTGGAGGACTAGATGTATGTTGTTTGAAGGCTCTTTGATAGCCTCTTGGATAGGTGTTTGATGACATGGAGATTGTTGATTCCTTGCTAATAGCCATTTGATCACGTCCTTCATAAGTGTATGGGTGGATGAACAATTTAATGGGTGGATAATAATGGTGGATGGTGTTGTAGGCTTAGGATGAGGATTAGGTGGAGGGATAATAGGGGTGTATGTTGTTGTAGGCTTAGGATGAGGGTTCTAGGTGGAGGGATAATAGGGGTGTATGTTGTAGGTTTATGAGTAGGATTAGGTGGAGGGATAATGGTATTGGGCATATTAGGATTTGAACTAGATGGAGGGATAATGTGATTGGATGGATTAGGATTATATGGTTTTATCAGAGATAGCTCAAGCAATTGTGCTTGGACCAATTGTTGTAGGGTTAGCTCCAAGGGATCCTTTGGTGGAAGATTGGAGGAACATGGCCTGGACAAAGGTAATAAAGGGCTTGATGGATTAGAAGGTTGATGGACCAATGGACTATGATAGGGACTACAAGGAGGGGTGGGGATAGGACTAGTAGTCTCTTGGATTGGCATATGATTGGATGATGATGTAGGGTACCCATAGGATGCATAAGCTAGAGTGGTGTTCCACTTTTTAAAGGTACCATAAGGACTTCAGGACACTTGATTTTGTGCACAAGGTAACTTAGACTTGCATGTGTTGGTTGTGAAGAAACTTGATAGCCTTGTGAATGGATTTGGTGGTGAGGTGAAATGTTAAGGTAAGTAGTTGGATGTTCTTGAGGTATGGATTGATATAGACAATGGTTAGCATTGGAATAATTGGGATAAGTTGATGTAGGGGTAAAATGATATATGGTTGGATTAGGTTGGTATGAAGTTGAGGGGGATGACCCATGAGATTGAGGAGAAATTTGTTGATGTTGTATGGGTGATGGTATAATGGATGATGTGTGAAATGAAGGTTGAGGTTGTGGTTGTTGAATGAAGAGAATCCTAAGTTCACCAAGCATTCTTCGGGTGCCATAGGGATCATCCTCTAGGTTATTGTTTTCTATTGGTGGAATCGATTTATACATATGTTGAAGTCTTATGGTAGATGTTGAGCATAATGCTTATGTTTCTTCTCATACACCATGTATTCATCAAGAACATAATAATGTTAATACAATCATTGTTAATAGACTTATCCCACCCACTAAGGGGATGTTGGATAAGTGCATTAATGTTTAAAATATTTCATCCATTCCTAAAATCATTATACATATGGTACCTGATCCACCCCCACCTTCTCATCCCATGTTCACTACTCAGGGTATTCTTGACAATCCTCAACCTTTGAATCACTTATTAGAAATTACAAAGTCTATAACTTAAAATGTGTTTGTGGCTCCTTACTACCATGTAGTATCCCACATGTACAATTTACTCGGTGAAACAAATAGGTTACTCCTATCCTTGCTTCCCTTTCTCCACCACATCCCATTCTTCCTTTAGCTCCTCATCTTCCCCAAAATATTGTTGGAGAGTATAATCTTGTTAAGCAGCTCTGTGCTATTCCTACCAAGATTTCTCTTTGGGATCTCATTCAAACTTCACCAACATATCATGGCATGCTCCACAAATCCTTACAAAAGATCCTCATTGCATATTTTTCTAGGCTGAATGATGTAGCTACCTTACTTGATTGCATATACACAAATTTCATAGATATAAAATTCCAACAATATGAGTTACCATCTCTAGAAGTGAAAAAACAAAATAATCCTCTTCTCATTATTGTTGCAATTAATTCTTTTGGTGTCAAGAGTACCATTATTGACAATGGTTCAGGTCTCAACGTTTGCAATGTAGACATGTTAAATTGTATTAATATTGATATGTCTTGTATCTCCCCTAGTAATCTTTATATTTGTGGCTTTGATAATGTTGGTAGACAAACACTAGGAACAATCACGTTGCCAATTGAATTGGGCCCTTTCACTTTTCCTATCATCATTCATGTCATGCCTAGTGCATTATCTTATAATATGCTTTTTGGTAGACCATGGATTCACACAATGGGTGCGGTTTCATCTACCTTACATGGATCGATTAAATTCATTTATGAAAATAAGACTTACACAATAAAAGTTGGTATGGATCCTATGTAATATTTTCAACAAGTGGACTTTGTGACCCAGCTTGATACTTCTCCTACTCTGCAGAATCTCATTCCCTCTTCTAACAAATATGATTCCCCATCCTCAACTCCTACTCAAGAAGTTGATAATGTTGTTGATTCATCCTTTAATGGATGGGTTGGTGATGATTAGGGCTCCTTTGACTTCACCCCTCATGGGCTTGGTGAATATAAGATTGGCCTTTCTCACTTTGACAATCCCACATTCAATAAGGATCTACATTTTGGTATTAAAATCATTCCCTCTTCTCATGTGAATTTAGCTTCCACTTCTTCTCCAACATGTGAATACACTTCTCATTTCAACAAGGTGAGTGATGTTGATTCTCCTCCTCTTTCTGATTTGGAGACACGTTATGGGCTTGGATTCAAAATTCTTTCAAAACATGGATACAATGGAAATGGCCTAGAGTGCATGAAACAAGGAGTTAAAGTCCTTGTGGAACCTATATCATACTTCAATTATACCATAGGTTTAGGTTACCGGCCTTTTCCTCTATCTACATCCCCTCCTCCATTGTCTAAGGTTTCTATGGCCTCATCTTTTAAGAAATCAAACCTTTCTCCACAATAGAAAGGGTTGCTTCCTACTCCTTCTCCTTTATCTAAGCATGAGTGTATTTTGTTGAGGCTTCTTAAGGCCCGCTTAATCACTTATCCTCCTCCTACACATAAAATTTTTCCCAAACACATTCAACCAACACTTCCCTTCTGTGCATATCATCAAGTGCTTGGCCATTCCACCAGTGAATACAAAGCCTTGAAGGACAAAATACAACATCTTCATGACACGGGTGCTCTTACTCTTCCATCTACTGAAGCACCTATCTCTCTGAACTACATGAGAAGTGATATTGAGGTTCACCTCTATTTGGTTTGTTTTGCATAATATTCTTCTTCCTCTAACATCACATTATGATTACCACTAGCATTGTTATAAAATGACATTACATAGAGTTCACCTCTATCTTGCTTTCTTATTCTTACTCATGAGGTTTTCACACCTCCCTTCTTCTATTGTGTTGCTACCCACTATGTGGAATTTGTAGCTTTCTCTATTTGATTGTTTCCATTCATGGTGGTACAATCTCATGTGTAACCATATATTTATTTTTGGTAACAACATAATATTCCTTTTCATGGTTGTCCTCACCCATATTCTGGGGTTAGAAACAACTTGTTCTATGGGTGCACATTCTTCCTAAGGATCTCACGTCCTCTTCCTTCCCCTTTTCTTTACCTTAAAATATTTGCATATTATACATGCTAATATTTTAAAGAGTTTGTATGTATATATGGGAATTTGTGTGAAACATTAAATTATAGTGTCTTAAATTAAGGAAGATATTTTATTATTTTTGTGATTATTAGTTTTATATAATTTTAAATTATTTAGTGGCTTTTGTTTTATTGATGAACTGGAATGGTTCATAAAATTTTATGAGGGATTAATTTTTGTTGTGTGTAAAGATTTTATGTGTAAAGTGATGAAGTGGGGATTATACACAAATGAATTTCCTAAAATAGATGTCTATTAAATTTGATTCATACACCCAATCCCATAATATATTAATTCTAAGATTAAAAAATATTTATCATTTAATATGAAAAAAATTAAAATTTACAATGACCACATTGTCTATATAAAAGTTTATTTAAGAAGTGTTAATTTATTCTATAACCAAATAAGTATTCAATATATTTTTCTTATAAGAATGAAGAATAATTGAAATTGACCAATAAACTTAAAATCATTTAAAAATAAGTTTCATGTCAATTGTGAATTTAAAAATAATGTGATGTAAACAAGTTATTATATAAGACCAAAGTTTTGTTGCTGGCTAAAATAAGGATTTATTATTAACATTGTTTTCTTAAATGAGGGTTTTCTAGCAATTCATCGTATAAGATATAAATAAGAGTCTTATTAATATATTTATATCTTATACTTTTATATCAAATTAAGTATAATAATGTAAAACACTTAACATATCAAGGAACAAAACTCAACTTTAAGTCAAAGGCAAATAACAATTACCCAAATAAACAACTACACTTAAATACAGATCTATACACAATTTAATTGTTTCTAAAAATTAAATATTCATTATAATAAACAAGGGTCTCTACTAGACTCAATTACAAATCATACAAAGTAATTTTGAAGCCAATGTAACAAATAATTTTATGACAATACATAAAAGTGGACCTAACTCCATATAATAGCATGGACTAAACCATAAAGTTTATTATTCATCAACATTGCATGTTTATATCCCAAAATTATTAAGTTACTGTCAACAATGATGCTAACGTTATTTAAAAACATGTGGAAAGAGGCTTAAATATATTGTGGTAGATTGTATGCACAATGCCATCACAAGGAAACTTTAGGCACTTGTGGACTACATAGGGGACTGCTTCCATCATAGTGAGCCATGGGTGTCCTAGCTTCAAATGAAAGTGATTCAAGGTAGGAATGATTGAGAAAGGAACATCCAAGGTTTTGGGTCCAACCTGGATAGCAAGGGTGATCAAATTAAGGGTGGGGTGAGACATTCCATCATGACACCATATATAGACCTCCAATGTCTCATACACATCTTTTATAGCTCATGTATAAATATAAATTCCTCTATAATAACATTTACTAGGTGAGTGGGGTCAATTAATACACCCTTGATAGGTTTCCCATTGACCTCGATAGAAATGTAGAGAGGACCCTCATATATCTTGGTAGGGATGTTAGAGGAAGAGAAGGAAATGATATGTTTAGGAACAGAATGATCTTGAACAAGGTGAGAGTGAACGTTAACCATTCTTATCATTTAGGTAAAGGACGAATAAGATGGAATGTAAGAAGTTCTATCTAGTGTCATGGATGTTGAAGCAAGGCCAACAAAGTTGGAAGAATGACACAACATTAGACTAATATAGATTTACAAAAGTTGATTAGGTGGAATGACTGACTTATTTCCTTTATCGTTCATGCTAGATACCTAGATGATATTTTGGTCGATCAAATCTTGCACTATGTGCTTCAATGCAAAAATCTTTGAGTGTCATGACTAGGGACTTTATGGAACTTACAAAAGGCCTTTTGGGCATAAGAAGGCAGTAGGGGTTGATAGGTATTGAGAGGACAAATAGGTGGTAGCTACACTAAATTATTATTAATAAGCTACTACAAAATAGAATAAAGAGATTTTGTGAGACGATTAAAGTTACAATTATTTGTTATTTTAGGAGTAGAGAGGGCTAGAGCAGCCTAAGCAAGTTTTGCAGCTACTAGATTATTTATTATAGTTGAAGAATTCTTTTTGAATATTTTTTTATTCTTTTTATAATTATTGAAAGAAGAAGAAGCCCAGATTGATCAACAAGAGTCATTGAGGCACACACCTTAAACTGACTAATGGACTATTGATAGTCAGGGAGTGTTATGCATAAATGTGTGAATGATTGATACATGATTAATAAAATCTTATCCCTTATATGAATTTGCAAGTTTCCAATGAAAACTCATTGCACATCAGAGTCTGGTAGGGCATAATGAATTTATGAAAAGAGTGCTTGATAACAATAGATGAAATTAGTTAGTTTTTCATTCAATCCCTGCCGATAGTGAACAAGGTTAGTAAAAGCAACCTACAATCCAATGTTAGCCTAAAAATGTTACAAGAACCAATTTACCAATTGTTCAAAAGAAACTATGGAATAATTAGAAAGTGAATAGAACCAGTCCAATGTAGTGTCTTTCAATGACCATGGGAATATTTTCACTAACAAAGCATCCTAAAAAATGAAAACACTATACAGAGCAATGAAAGTAGATATGTGTGTCTAAGGCTTTCCTTTTCTAGAATAATTTTTGAACCTACATGCCTTGAAGCTCTGGGGGAAGAGGGTAGATAGAATGGAAACTGAAAGTAGAATGTGCCTACAATAAGAAAGAACAAGAGGATGTGGGGATGATGTGGAGAGTGAGGCAACTTGCTACTGAAGGGAAACAATGTTTTGAAGTAGTTGGTTTATGATGGGATCAGTAGTGTGCATTGGCATAGGGAGAGGAGCAGAAGCCAGAGGGAGATATAACTGCTAAGAAGCTCTAAAGGCACTAGTAGGAAAACTAAATTACAAAGGACACAAGGGAAAAAAAAACCATATTGGTTAATGGGGTTCATAGCTCCTCTAAACAAGCTACTAGCTACACTTCCATGTTGTGTAGTAGTGGTATCCATTTGTGAAGATGTGAAAATTTGCATCCCTGAAGTAGGAAGAGGAATAGAAAGTCGATTACCTATTATGTTTGAGTGAGATTCTTGAGGTTCCACAACGTAGCTCACCAATGGTGGTGTGTCACTGTGCATGATATATGCAATACCACATAGGAAATCAATACCTTTATGATGATTAGTTAACAACCAATGAAGAGCATCAACTAGAGGAATATCAAACCTAGGCAAGTCCTTGTGATGTAGAAAATCTTAGAAATCAGCCAAATGGTGATCTAGCTCATGAATTTTCTAAGGTGGGACATAGCCTAAGGTGGCCTAATGATTGAAAGTTGCCTCTACATTGTGGAAACTAGTCATTGGAATAGTGGTGAAAGAAGAAGAAGAAGGAAGGGTAATTGAATCAGAAGAGAAGTTTACAAAATCTAAGACCAAACAAATTGTAGTGTTAAAGGCGATAGATTGAGCCATTATAGTTCAAGATGGCATAAACTTCTATGAATAGTGTATTGAGAATTAGAGGACTGGGTTGTGAAGCTAATAAACATAGTTTTAGCTTAACAAAACACAATACAATGTGATGAAAAAAATTTGTCTTGATTTAAATTTTTTAGAGAGAGTTTGGAAAGATGTTTAAAATTTTAAATGAAAAACAAATTTAAATGTGGAAGTTCACCACAATGTAGATGAAGAAAAATTACACCTTGATCAAATGTGTCAATCAAGGGAACTTTTCACTACAACTACACTAGGGTCCTGCTTAGTTTTCTACAATCTGATGGTTTAGAAAGACTAACGTTAACATACCCACTTTGTACTAAATATTTGAAAATAGAAACCATGCTAGTCATTTAAATGATGAAGAAAAATCTAGAGAATACTAGAAATGCACTACTAAAAATAAAAATTTAAATTTCAAGTACAGAATGGAAAGGAGGGGTCATAGAAGAACCTATCATCGAAAGATGGAGGCCACTGCTAGGGATCCCTATGTGTTGCAAGGATGTCTATGTATTGCACTGTAGTCCTAAAGGATGGAAAAATAAAAAGATTCAGTCCAAATTGATCCCTTGTCACCTACACAGGACAACACTAAACAAAAAACCTATCCAGTAATTCTCCAAGTGACAAGAAATAAACAAAATCAGAAAGATATATGTATATATATATATTTGAGTAAGAGGATGCAAAACTAGAGATGAAGAATGAAGATCTTCAATTAAATTTATCACCTACAATAGAAATGATAAAAAGGTTTGGGCTGCTTGGGGGCTTGCCTTCAAGTCAAGTCCCTATTTTGATCTTTTGACCTCCACAAGCAGCTAATATGAATAAATATTGAAAAAGAGCATGTGTGTGCTCTTACTTCTTAAATGTGTTTAAGATATAAATAGCAGTGACAAATGAAATTTGCAAATAAACTAATCTTCTCAAGGCTAAGTCAGAAGACTAGTGCAAATTACTATGAAAAGATAAAGGACAATGAAAAGTAACCACACAATGAAACTTCCAACAATGGGGTTATAGAAATAAAATGAATTCAAAGAGAGCAATATGAAACTCAATCACTTGTGAGATAAAGCACAATTTGCCCAACTAGAGTAGCTTCACTAGCAAGCAATGGTTTCATAAAACCCTACAAAAGAGAGTAGAAGTTCCTCCAAGAACTCACATTAAAATGCACCAAAATAATACAACCACAATGGAGACTTGAAGAAGCGCAATAAGACATGTACGAGATTGCCAAGAGATTGAAATCTTCACAAAAGTTCACCCACCGAGATTGCATGAGAATCAAAAGTAAAATTTAAAAATCACCATATGAGAGGGAAAAACCAGAGATAGATTCAAATACAAACATTTTGAGCAGTGGAGAAGCATTACTAGAATCTCAAATCATATCTAGAGGTGCCTAGTAACGCCCAGAAATGGTCACTTGGTGCCACATAGACGTAGGACGCTAGAACACCATATAGATTTCTAATGCAATCATGACCAGGGGGTTTTGCCAAACAACCCATTCATGTAGCCAACACAACACAATGTAAGCATAAATTTATAATGCAAATTATAACAATATAAATTTTATTCCATTAAAACATTTACAAAAATTACAATATTATCAAGAGTAAAATTATACATTCCCCTTCATCCATTTCCCTACATATTACATGCTATCTTCTCTTCCTTAGATCAGCATTACTCTTCCACTAGCACTCTTTCCTCTAATCTCCACCACTTCTCTAGCAATCCTCTTCCTCATATTCTCTTTCTAATTCCTACCATTTTTCTCTAGAACTCATCTCCCTCTGTTTTGCTTAAAAAACTAAACAGTTCCCCTCCTTGGCCAGTAGCGAACCCCAAACAAATAGCATTAATCTGTTAAATATCTTCCCTTGTGAGGAATCTCAACTGCCTATAGAAGGAAGTTCAACTGTCACACCAAAAAATTGAAAGACAACAATCTTTGCAATCACATTCTAACACATGTCCCAATCTTATAATAAGCTCTATAAACCATTGACACTGTTGAAGAAGAAAAATAGCCCTTGAAATAACATGTCAAAGTTTTTGAAGGAATCAAGAACTTTATCAGGCAGTTCTAGTTTAGTAGGAACCGCCTGATCCTCAGTAATTTCCACCTTAAAGATGGAACCACCCGATCTCCAAGAGAACACATTTGCTTTAACTTAACATCTTTTGAACTACCATTGAGTTTTGATGAGGCACTTGGAATTCATCAAAGAATTCTAATGTTCCAGGAACTATTGAAAGTTTTGATTTCCCTTTACAATGAAGACTTCTTCAAAGTTTTTGAAGGTTTTAGGAACTTGTTCCATGTGGTCGGGGAATTCCACCCTACTAGAAAGCCTACAACCATTTGGAACTTCCAAAAATATTATAAGTGTTGAGAATCCATCAGAAATAAGAACAGAAACAAGAACCATTAGAGGTTTGTAGTGTTCCTGGAACACATGGGAACTCTGATTTCTTAGTAAGAAGACCACCATCAAAGATTTCCACATGAAATAGAATTGAGCCACAAATGGGAATTCATCAGAGAATTCTGGGTCAATTGGAACAACCTGATCAAAAGGAACCCCATCGAAAATGACTAAGTCTAAAAGCTCATTAGTGATTTCAGTAGGAACTAGAACCTGTGAGAGATTTTTGGTGTTCTCGAAACACCCCGAAATCTCGATTTTGTTGCTGAGTAGGGCCAAAAATCTGATCATCCATACCTTCACCAATTTTCATCAAATTTGAATTGTATGTACCCATTAATCCCTTCTACAAGGTGATGTCTTCAACTTAACTAAAATGCATTTGAATTTTCTCTTGAAGCAAGCTATCAGAAACTAACAAAGGAATGCAAAATTGAACAAAACAGAAAACAAAAACCTGAAAATATTTTTGGTTGATGTAGGATTGATTGTGGACCCAGATGCTCCTACATCAATGTCCACACTAAGTGCTCATGTCCAGGTAATTTTGGTTCCTGGTTACATGGGACAACATCGGATGATGAGATAAACAAAGCATTAAAATAAAATTTCATATAAATAAACACAAAGGGTTGAACAAAACACAAAAGCACATGTGGTTACAGGAAAAAAGGCTACGGCAAGACTAAAATGAACATAAAAACATGCTAGGGGAGCAAAAACCAAAGTGGTTGCAAAAACATAGCGTGAAATTGCAAGGGTGTGTAATTTTTGACATTACAATTCCAATATCCATTGTCGTCATAATAGACTAGCACAGATTTGGTCGATCTCAAACTGGCAGTGATGGCATACTTGGAGAACCCCTACTCATCTTTCTATATATGGAAGTCGAAGGAAGACTTTACCACCATTGGCCACCATGGAGATTGAATATGATTGTATATGTCAGTAGAGGGAGGAGTCGAGCCTAGAGAACTCTATGGATTCTAAAAATGAGGATGTGCTAGCTGAAGAGAACCAGGGGGATCAAGGCAACCCGGCTAGGCCACTGGAGGAAACCTAGATCAAGCAGATTAAACGCTTGTTTGTCGCATCTGCGGACCACATTGTGGAATCGATTCTCAAAGTGATTGTCAAAGGCAACCTTCCAGAAGGACATGTCCACGATGGCACCATATACAGAGAATTTTTGGAAACATGTGTTCTCATCATGGGTAGGAAGGCTTGAGGGAATATAATGGTGAATGCCTATGTGAACGAGGAAATGAGGGAAGCTGCCATGGCTTCAATTTTTGCTTTCAATGGTTCAAGATTCCAACTCAGGGCTTGATCGGAGGTGTCTTTGATGCAGCGACAGTTAACAGGAAAAAGAAAACCCCAACTATCTCTGCCCAAGCTCTGGCCTTACTCTGGGAGGGCATCCAGCGTGACAATATGGAGACTTTTTCTGATTATGTAAGCAACTATGGTGACCTCTTATCACCAGCCCAAGTAGAGCGGGCTATCGAGCTAGATGAAGGATTGCATGTGCTCTGGCATGACAAGGCTTAGGGCTGGCCTTTTCTGATTACTTGTCAGCTCGTACTACTATTTAAGCAAGCTTTTGTATGAACTTTCAATATAATATAATGGGAGCTACCTCCTATGGTAGTAATTATTTAACAAAAAAAATATTAGCAGACAGTGCTACCACAATAGAGTGTCCCGCTTATGAGACATCCTGATTTTTGTCTGAAATCACATATTTTTAGAGAAAATAATGATTTAAGCCTTGGGAGGTTCCATCTAAATGGGTTTAATTGAGGGGGGTTAGATAAAACCCCCTTAGATCAAATCCCCTTTGAAAGAACCCCCCTACTATTAAATCAAACCCTCGATGGAGTCTCCTTCGCTCCTATCAAAATACTAACAAAAATAATTTTACTTTACCTTTTGGGAGATCAAATGATGTCATTTAGAAATTATATCTTTTAAATATGTAGCCTTTAGTATAATCTTTCCAAAAAGTATGATTTTGAATATATTTCATTTGATTATTATATTTATTTTCTATTTTCTAGTTAACATAGGCTTTTCACTAAACATCAAGGTCTATATTCCACACACATGAAAAAATTAAAAAATAGAGAAAAAAATTATAAAAAAATTTTTTGCACTAGGTACTGATTTCCTTGTTTCAACAATAAAAAGAAGTTAATTTGGATACATATAGAAAAACTTATGTTGTGTGGTATAAACATATGTTTGAATTATAATTAATCTCACTTCAAAATTAATAAAAAAAGATGCGCAACAAAAAATTATGAAAAAATATCTACGCACTAGATATTGGTGTTACAATTTATCTATGTTTGAAAATTTATAATTTTATCCTTTCTATAATAAAAGTTAACATTCTGTGGTATGAACATCACTATTTAAAAATATTATTAACTATAAAAAATTTTATCAAAAGTTACCTAAAAAATTTCACAAATTATTTCTTAAAATTAAAAATATATATTTAGAATCTACACATGAAATCTCAAAAATCACTAGTTCATATCATCTTCAAATTCTTAATGGTTTAGTTGTTATAGGTTTCAAGAAGTAAAAAATTGGTTAAAAATGATGATTTCAGTTTCCCACTTTGGCAAAAAAGTGGGACACAGTATTGTGGGATCACCCCAAAAGTAAAGAAGAATTGCATAGATTGTATAAGGGAAAAGTGTGTGGTAGCACATACACATCTGGAAACTCAAATCAATATTCTTTTAAACACTACCAATGACATCAATACACTATATCAATTTTCTTCATCACTATCCTACTTCTACTTATATTTCTATCTCTAATCTTCTATATAAATATTATTACATTAGGGATGTGTTCCCTACAATTCTAATGCCTTCTAATCTTTGTTGTAGTCAGCCTAATTCTTTGCATTATATATAATTCATGGATTACAATATCAAATATTTAGTCTTTTCTTCATCACTATCCTACTTCTACTTATATTTCTATCTCTAATCTTCTATATAAATATTATTACATTAGGGATGTGTTCCCTACAATTCTAATGCCTTATAATCTTTGTTGTAGTCGGCCTAGTTCTTTGCATCCCTTTTGTAGCCAATTGTGGTGGCTTCTATATGTTGTTCTTTCCATTATATATATATAAAGAAAACTTTGTGCTTTAGATGCTAAAAATGTGCCAAAATGTGAAGGACAAAATATGCAATGCAAAGATAAATGAAATAAACTGAATTAAGAACAAATATACCTTCCTTTACATACAAATTCACCTCACCAATCAAGCATATTGAAATGCACCCAACTCTAATGGATTTGCTCCTTCTACATGTGATTATTACATGGATTTCTTAACTCAATAGCATAACTTTGATCTTCCAAAATGAATGATTCAATTTCAACATCATAAGTTTATGAAAATGAGAGATTCCTAAGAGGTGTGGAAGACGTTTTATTTATAGACTTCAAAAATGAAGATCAATGGTGGAGAATGATCAGAAAGATCAATGGCTAGAATTAGATGAGATGATTTGAACAAATGAGAGAGTGACAAGTGTCCTTGTCCTCTCATGAAATAGGAGAGTTAACATGTTTGATTGGTAAGTTGACTGAATTGATTGATTTGTTAACTGAATTGATTGAGTAGTCAACTAAATTGATTGATTATTTAACTAAATTGATTGATTAGTCAACTAACTTGATTGATTTGTTAACTGAATTGATTGATTAGTTAACTAAATTGATTGAGAGTGAATTATGGTGAGAGGGAATACTAGGGAAATTAAATAAATAAATTATTTAATTTCATGTGCACATGGATAAATAAATAAAAAATTGAATTTTATTTATTTTAAGGAAATGGAATATTAGCTTTAATTAAATAAATAATTTAAATTTATTTAATTAATGTGTGGAAGGAGATTAGCTTAATTAAATAATTAAAATTATTTAATTAATATGGAGGAAGAATATAGTGATTGATTTTCATAACAATAAATAAAATTAATCAAATAATTAAGAATTATTTAATTAATGTGAAATATGGCAGATGAATGTCCGATTTGGGAATGGTATAATTTTAGGTGTCTACAGTATGTTTAAATTTTGTATTATTAGTTCTCAGTTATGTTGATGCACTGCATAATGGTAAAAGCTATCTCGCATCATTTGATCATTCTCTTATTGTAATCACTGGGGTATAAGTACAACATGCCAAATTCCTAGACATAGAACTTTGATCTGTGAATCCACTTTTCTTTCCAACATCCACATATGCTTAGGTAGTGATTGGGTTCCATGTTAATTGATGCATTGATGTATAATTTTGGCAATTGTTTTCTATTTATATGTAGTGTGATTGAAGGTGGCATGGTCATGTTATGATGCCTTCTATGATTTCAAACCATAAGCACCATTATAAAAATACTAGATGTGTGTGAGTGGTCTATAGGTGATTGTGAATTTAGTGCATCAATGGTGAACGGGCTCAAGGAGACTTATAATAGTTGGTGTTGATCTATAGGTGGTGGGAGTACTATGGTGGTCCCTCATTGGCGATTCTTGATGTAGTTTCAAAGTGTTTTAATGAGAACATGGTAGTGCCCATGCCATGTACTAGTAATCTTCTACAAAATCATATTTGTGGCATGGGTTGATATCTTGCATTTACTGAGGTCAAATCCCTATGTAGAGTTTGGTGGTTCCATGTTTTTTGTATAATAATAAAAAGGAAGTTCCCTTGTTATCATTGATTGTCCATGGCTGGTTGAGATATCAACTACCTGTACTTAAGGATCATATTTGATTGCACTATACTAATGAATTTTAATGTATAGCTGAGGTTTTTGTTCATAAGAGTGGTTAATTTGCATGATATGTCATCTAGTCAAGAGATCCAAGGTAGGATTAAAATGCTATAGATACATGGTTTTCATATGAGAATAATTTTTTTGGCCATTCTTATATCCTGCTACCTATATATAGTCTACGAGATCAGTTATTGTATGTCACAACTTGTAGAAGGTTGATTTTTTTGTATGAATCTCAAGAATGCACTATAATGCAAAGACCTGTCTATATTTAGATGTCTCCACGTGTAACTAAAAACTCTCAAAGAATATGAATGTATTTCTAAAATCACATTTGCTAATTTTGTGTCATTTGTGTTTACTTAGTGACATAGCATTGTAAAATTTCCGAAAACATTTAGAAAGAACTTTACATAATATCATATGGGATTTTTGAGTATATGTGAATATTACAAATAGATTTGGCTATGTAGATATCTTGTTTCATTGATTCACAATTGTGAGTCTAGTTCATAATTATAGATTCATTAAATACTACCTCCTTCTTGTTCTCACTATGACTTCATATTCCAACAAATAGGCACTGGTATTAATGGTGAAATGATCAAAATATTTGAATTCATGATTCTCTTCATCTCTCCTAGTAGATTAGAAGTAGATTAAGTTTTTTCCATCTACATGATTTAATTTTACAACTTCTATTAAATCCTTGGTGAGATAAAAACTAATAAAAATTTATAAAATCATGCTTGTGTGGTTTACAAGTTGGACACATGTATGCAAAGCTTAAGGGGATTCATCTAAGGGGCATCAATCTATTTTCTATCAATTTTTTATTGTGTATTCTTGTATATATCTACTTAATAGAGATATTTGGTCTACTCATTCTGAGTCAACACACTCTAATACTTAGTGACAAATCTTTGGGGTGTTAGTGTACATAGAGTATGGCTTGTTGGGCCTAATGTGCTATTTATTTCTCTTTACTTGTCCTATGAAGACAAATTAGATCACCCTCCATGGTTTTGTTGAGATAATATTGAAGGGGAGTTTCACTCCCATTAATTGGTCCATTATTTCAACTAGCTAATCGTAAGTCTAACTCATTATCCTATGTTAAATGTAAAATAGAAACCCCCATATTCACCCTTTGTCAAATTAAATTTTGATGGTGCTTGCAGGAGTAATCCAGGTATTTTAGGCATGAGTTGCATTATCTGAGACTTGCATGGATATGTGATAATGGCTAAAACTTATAAATACTTGAAGGAACTAACAATAAGACAGAGGTGTTGGCAATTCTACAAGGTATACAACTCTCAATTGAAAATAATTTGAGACATATATGGATGGAGGGTGATTCACTCATCATCATCAACGTAATAAAAGACAAATAGACCCCTAACTAGAAAATCAACTACATAATCCAATAAGTCTTGGTTCTACTAGAAGAACTCATTTATTTTTAGATCTCCTACTACTACAAGGAAGCCAATATGGTGGTAGATTGGCTAGCAAATTGTGTAATTGATTGAATATCTGACGTAGAAATTTTTGACCCACATCATAGAACTATCCCAATGGATTTGATAAAGTTGATAGAGGTGGACAAACAATTCCTTACTTAACAACCTTCAATATCCCACCACAACAGAAGGTTCATATTGGGCTCGACAACCAGAGTTATAAATAGATTATGGATTTAGTTTTAAAGAATTTTAATAACGATTCTTATCTTCACATGGCCGTAACGATCCTATTCTCAACAGTCATCCTCCAATTTAATGCTCTATCACTTCAGTCCTTTCATATTTTGATGATGCATTCAGTTCGGCATATTATTATCAAGATCCACTTGTTTAGTTTTTCTCCTTCAAGTCACCCTCCAATGGGTACAATCTTCAGAAGGAACGAAGAATCAAAACCATGTGTGGATTGTTTTACACAATGTGGTAAATTATTATTCAGAAGCTACTACAAAATATAATAAAGAGATTTTTTGAGAGGAGTAAACTTACAATTATTTGCTATTTTAGGAGTAGAGAGGGCTAGAGAAGCCTGAGAAAGTTTTGCAACTACTACATTATTTATTACAGTTGAAGAATTATTTTTGAATATTTTTTTGTTCTGTTTATAATTATTGAAAGAAGAAGAAGCCCGGATTAATCAACAAGAGTCGTTGAGTTAGACACCTCAAACTAGCTAATGGACTATTGATAGTCACGGAGTGTTATGCATAAATGTGTGAATGATTGATACATGATTAATAAAATCTTATCCCTTCTATGAATCTATAAGTTCCCAATGAAAACTCATTGCACATCAGAGTCTAGTAGGGCATAATGAATTTCTAAAAAGAGTGCTTGATAACAATAGATGAAATTAGTTAGTTTTTCATTCAATCCCTGCCGATAGTGAATAAGGTTAGTAAAAGCAACATACAATCCAATGTTACCCTAAAAATGTTACAAGAACTGATTTACCAATTATTCAAAAGAAACTATGAAATAATTAGAAAGTGAATAGAACCAGTCCAATGTAGTGTCTTTCAATGATCATGGGAATAGTTTCACTAACAAAGCATCCTTAAAAATGAAATCACTACACAAAGCAATGAAGGTAGATACATGTGTCTAAGGCTTTCCTTTTCTAGAATAATTTTTGAACCTACATAGCTCGAAGCTCTGGGGGAAGGGGGTAGCTAGAATGGAAATTGAAAGTAAATTGCGTCTACCATAAGAAAGAACAAGAGGATGTGGGGATGATGTGGAGAGTGAGGCAAGTTGCTACTTAAGGGAACCAATGTTTTGAAGTAGTTGGTTTATGATAGGATCAGTGGTATGCATGGGCATATGGAGAGGAGCGGAAGCCAGAGGGAGATATAATTGCTAAGAAGCTCTAAGGGCACTAGTAGGAAAAGTAAATTACAAAGGACGCAAGGGAAAAACAAAACCATATTGGTTAATGGGGTTCATAGCTCCTCTAAACAAGCTAGTAATTACTCTTCCATGTTGTGTAGTAGTGGTATCCATTTGTGAAGATGTGAAAATTTGCATCCCTGAAGTAGGAAGAGGAATAGAAAGTTGATTACCTATTATGTTTGAGTGAGATTCTTGAGGTTCCATAATGTAGCTCACCAATGGTTGTGTGTCACTGTGCATGATATATGCAATACCACATAGGAAATCAAGACCTTTATGATGATTAGTTAACAACCAATGAAGAGCATCAACTAGAGGAATATCAAACCTAGGCAAGTCCTTGTGATGTAGAAAATCTTAGAAATCATCCAAATGGTGATCTAGCTCATGAATTTTCTAAGGTGAGACATAGCCTAAGGTGGCCTAATGATCGAAAGTTGCCTCTAGATCATGGAAACTAGTCATTGGAATAGTGGTGAAAGAAGAAGAAGAAGGAAGGGTAATTGAATCAGAAGAGAAGTTGAGAAAATATAAGACCAAACAAATAGAAGTGTTAAAGGCGATAGATTGAGCCATTATAGTTCAAGATGGCGTAAACTTCTATGAATAATGTATTGAGAATTAGAGAACTGGGTTGTGAAGCTCATAAACATAGTTTTAGCTTCACAAAACATAATACAATGTGATGAAAAAAAATTGTCTTGATTTAAATTTTTTAGAGAGAGTTTGGAAAGATGTTTAAAAGTTTAAATGAAAAACAAAGTTAAATGTGCAAGTTCACCAAAATGTAGATGAAGAAAAATTACACCTTGATCAAATGTGTCAATCAACGGAACTTTTCACTTCAGCTACACTAGGGTCCTACTTAGTTTTCTACTATCTAATGGTTTAGAAAGACTAACATTAACATACCCACTTTGCACTAAATATTTGAAAATAGAAACCATGCTAGTCATTTAAATGATGAAGAAAAATCTAGAGAATACTGGAAATGCACTAATAAAAATAAAAATTTAAATTTCAAGTATAGTATGGAAAGGAGAGGTCACAGAAGAACCTATCATAGAAAGATGGAGGCCACTGCTAGGGATTCCTATGTGTTGCGAGAATGTTTATGCATTGCACTGTAGTCCTAAAGGATAGAAAAATAAAAAGATTCAGGTCAAATTGATCCCTTGTCACCTACACGGGATAACACTAAATAAAAAACCTATCCAGTAATTCTCCAAGTGACAAGAAATAAACAAAATCAAATATATATATATATATATATATATATATATATATATATATTTGATTAAGAGGATACAAAACTAGAGATGAAGAATGAAGATCTTCAATTAAATTTATCACCTGCAAGAGAAATGATATAAAGGTTTGGGCTGCTTGGGGGCTTGCCTTCAGGTCAAGCCCCTATTTTGATCTTTTGACCTCCATAAGCAGCCAATATGAATAAATATTGAAAAAGAGCATGTGTGTGCTCTTATTTCTTAAACGTGTTAAAGATATAAATACCAATGACCAATGAAATTTGCAAATAAACTAATTTGCTCAAGGCTAAGTAATAAAACTAGTGCAAATTACTATGAAAAGATAAAGGACAATGAAATGTAACCACACAATGCAACTTCCAACAATGGGGTTACAGAAATAAAATGAATTCAAAGAGACCAATATGAAACTCAATCACCTGTGTGATAAAGCACAATCTACCCAACTAGAGTAGCTTAACTAGCAAGCAATGGTTTCATAAAACCCTACAAAAGAGAGTAGAAGTTCCTCCAAGAACTCACATGAAAATGCACCAAAATAATACAACCACAATGGAGACTTGAAGAAGCATAATAAGACGTGTAGGAGATTGCCAAGAGCTTGAAATCTTCACAAAAGTTCACCCACTGAGATTGCATGAGAATCAAAAGTAAAATTCAAAAATCACCATATGAGAGGGAAAAACTAGAGATAGATTCAAATACAAACATTTTGAGCAGTGGAGAGGCATTACTAGAATCTGAAATCATATCTAGAGGTGGCTAGTAACACCTAGAAATGGTCACTTGGTGCCAAATAGATGTAGGATGCTAGCACACCATACAAATTTCTAATGCAATCATGACCAAGGGGTTTTACCAAACAGCCCATTCATGCAGCTAACACAACACAATGTAAGCATAAATTTATAATGCAAAGTATAAGAATCTAAATTTTATTCCATTAAAAAATTTACAAACATTACAATATTATCAAGAGTAAAATTATGCATTCCCCTTCATCCATTTCTCTGCATCCTACATGCTATCTTCTCTTCCTCGGATCGGCATCACTCTTCCACTAGTACTCATTCCTCTAATCTCTAGCAATCTTTTTCCTCATATTATCTTTCTAATTCCTCCCTTTTTTCTCAAGAAGTCATCTCCCTCTGTTTTGCTTCAAAAACTACCAAAATCTCCTCCTTGGCTAGAAGGGAACCCCAAACAAATGGCATTAATCTCTTATATATCTTCCCTTGTGAGGAATCTCAACTACCTATAGAAGGAAGTTCAACTATCACACCAAAAAATTGAATGACCACAATCTTTGAAATCACATTCTAACACATGTCCCAAGCTTACAATAAGCTCTATAAACCATTGACACTGTTGAAGAAGAAAAATAGCCCTTGAAATAACATGTCAACGTTTTTTAAGGAATCAAGAACTTTATCATGCATTTCTAGTTTAGTAGGAACTGCTCAATCCTTGGTAATTTCCACCTTAAAGATGGCACCACCCGATCTCCAAGAGAACACATTTTCTTTACCTTAACATTTTTTGAACTACCATCGAGTTTTGATGAGGCACTTGGAATTCATCAAAGAATTCTGATGTTCCAGGAACTATCGAAAGTTTTGATTTCCCTTTACAATGAAGACTTCTTCAAAGTTTTTGAAGGTTTTAGGAACTTGTTCCATGTGGTTGGGGAATTCCACACTACTAGAAACCCTATGACCATTTGGAACTTTCAAAAATATCATAAGTGTTGAGAATCCATCAGAAATAAGAACATAAACAAGAACCATTAGAGGTTTGTAGTGTTCCTGGAACACATAGGAACTCTGATTTCTTAGCAAGAAGACCACCATCAAAGATTTCCACATGAAATAGAATTGAGCCACAAATGGGAACTCATCAGAGAATTTTAGGTCAATTGGAACAGCCTGATCAAAAGGAACTCCATCGATAATGACTAAGTCTAAAGGCTCGTCGGGGATTTCAATAGGAACTAGAACCTGCGAGAGATTTTTGGTGTTCTTGAAACACCCTGAAATCTCAATTTTGTTGCTGAGTAGGGCCAAAAATCTAATTGTCCATAGCTTCACCAATTTTCATCAAATTTGAATTGTAGGTACCCATTAATCCCTTCTACAAGGTGATGTCTTCAACTTCAAGCTATCAAAAACTAACAAAGGAATGCAAAATTGAACAAAATAGAAAACAAAAATCAAAAAATATTTTTGGTTGATGTAGGATTGCTTGTGGACCTAGATGCTCCTACATCAATGTCCACACTAAGCACTCATGTCTAGGCAATTTTGGTTCCTAGTCACATGAGACAACATCGGATGATGAGATAAACAAAGCTTTAAAATAAAATTTCATATAAATAAACTAAAAGGGTTGAACATAACACAACAACACATGTGGTTAAAGGAAAAATAGCTAAGGCAAGACTAAAATGAACATAAAAACATGCTAGGGGAGTGGAAACCAAAGTGATTGCAAAAACATAGTGTGAAATTTGCAAGGGTGTGTAATTTTTGACATTACAATTTGAATATCCATTGTCATCATAATAGACTAGCACATATTTGGTCAATCTCAAACTGGCAGTGATGGCATACTTGGAGAACCCCTACTGATCTTTCTATATATGGAGGCCGAAGGAAGACTTTCCCACCATTGGCCACCATGGAGATTGAATCCGACTGTATATGTTAGTAGAGGAAGGAATCAAACTCAGAGAACTCTATGGATTCTGAAATGAGGATGTAGGATGTGCCAGTTGAAGAGAACCAGGGGGATCAAGGCAACCCAGCTAGGCCATCAGAGGAAACCAAGATCAAACAGATTAAATGCTTATTTGTCGCATCTGTGGACCACATTGTGGAATCCATTCTCAAAGTGATTGGCAAAGGCAACCTTCCAGAAGGACATGTCCGCGATGGCACCATATACAGAGAATTTCTAGAAACATGTGTTCTTGTCATGGGTAGGAAGGCTCGAGGGAAGATAATGGTGAATGCCTATGTGAATGAGGAAATGAGAGAAGCTGCCATGGTTGCAATTTTTTTTTTCAATGGTTCAAGAATCCAACTCAAGGCTTGATCAAGGGTGTCTTTGATGCAATGACAGTTAATAGGAAAAAGAAAACCCCGATGGTCTCCACCCAAGCTCTGGCCTTGTTCAGGGAGGGCATCCAGTGTGACAATATGGAGACTTTTTCCTATTTTGTAAGAAACTATGGTGACCTCTTATCACCAGCCCAAGTAGAGCGAGCTATCAAGCTAGTTGAAGGCTTACATGTGCTCTTGCATGACAAGGCTTAGAGCTGGCCTTTTCTGATTACTTGTTAGCTCATACTGCTATTTAAGCAGGTTTTTGTATGAACTTTCGATATAATATAATGGGAGCTACCTCCTATGGTAGCACGTATTTAACAAAAAAAATTATTAGAAGACAGTGCTACCACAATAGTGTGTCTCGCTTATGAGACAACCTGATTTTTGTCTAAAATCACATATTTTTAGAGAAAATAATGATTTAAGCCTTGGGAGGTTCCATCTAAATGGGTTTAATTGAAGGGGGTTAGATAAAACCCCCTTAGATCAAATCCCCTTTGAAAGAACCCCCCTACTATTAAATCAAACCCTTGATGGAGTCTCCTTCGCTCCTATCAAAATACTGACAAAAAAATAATTTTGCTTCACCTTTTGGGGGATCAAATGATGTCATTTAGAAATTATATCTTTTAAATATGTAGCCTTTAGTATAATCTTTCCAAAAAGTATGATTTTGAATATATTTCATTTGATTATTATATTTATTTTCTATTTTCTAGTGAACATAGGCTTTTCACTGAACATCAAGGTCTATATTCCACACACGAAAAAACAAAAAAATAGAGAAAAAAGTTCTAAAAAATATTTGTGCACTAGGTATTGATGTCCTTGTTTCAACAAAAAAAGAAGTTAATTTGGATACATATAGAAAAACTTATGTTGTGTGGTATAAACATATGTTTGAATTATAATTAATCTCACTTCAAAATTAATAAAAAAAGATGTGCAACAAAAAATTATGAAAAAATATCTACACACTAGATATTGGTGTTACAATTTATCTATGTTTGAAAATTTATAATTTTATCCTTTCTATAATAAAAGTTAATATTCTATGGTATGAACACCACTATTTAAAAATATTATTAACTATAAAAAAAGTTATCAAAAGTTAAATAACAAATTTCACAAATTATTCCTTAAAATTAGAAAAATATATTTAGAATCTACACACGAAATCTCAAAAATCACTAGTTCACGTCATCTTCAAATTCTTAATGGTTTAGTTGTTATAGGTGTTAGGAAGTAAAAAATTGGTTTAAAATGATGATTTCAATGTCCTGCTTTGGCCCAAAAGTGGGACACAATATTGAAGGATCACCCCAAAAGTAAAGAAGAATTGCATAGATTGTATAAGGGAAAAGTGTGTGGTAGCACATACACATCTGGAAACTCAAATCAATATTCTTCTAAACACTACTAATGACATCAATACACTATATCAATTTTGTTTATAGTAGCCTACATTAACAAAAGCACTTAAGAATCAAATAGACCAGATGGAAATTCAAATATTACATGTAGCTAGCACATATGTTGTAATGTGGGACATGGATAGTACAACAAGAGCACAAATAGAGTCCATGCACACTTATCTCCAATCATTGTAGGATCAAAGAGAGGTGATCAAAGCACAAATCAAACAACTTTGGAAGGTGGTCAACCACAGACTTGCTCATATTATTGGATTACTTAGAGATGCAAATAAGATAGTTATACAAATCTAGATACCAACTGTTGGTTCCCAAAATGACTGCAACTGAAAACCCTAAAGATTTTCAAAAATCACCTAGGCCAGGGGTGTCATCAAGGTGACTGAAAGAGGTTTATCAACAGGTTAAGGGGATTTTGGCCAACTGACAAGAGTGGGTAGACACCTCTACACTTCGAGCTCAGCTTAAACTCTAGAGGGATATTCCAAGGGGTATACCTAAGTAGGTATTAACATCAAACCAGATGAACAACTAAAATATATGAACCAAACCCAAATTGTTGTCTTGGCCCCAAAGATTGTCACTGAACCAAGAACAACTGGTTATCATGAAACCCCTATATAGTTGATTCAACTGTACGAATGTACATGCATAGGAAAGATGGTTTTTCCCCTAAACCACAAGTGAATGATTTATTTGTTTTAAAAGAGTGATTGATCCATCTCCAATATAGACCTGTGCCTACTCCATTGGGAAAATGAGTCATAAGAAGTAAAGAGGGAAGAAAAGGATTGAACCAGCATCGTTAAAAAACTAAAATGTATTCACATATGTTTCTTAGATTATACTTCATACATTGGACATACTTACCTATTTAGAACCAAACCAAAATGACCCATTTGTAACAAAGAGATGACTCAAAACAAAGCATGTATTGACTTAAATGCTGTCACACATTATCAAATCTCTACTGCAATCACACCAGCAAATGTGGTGAAGGAAAAATACAAAGTTGTGACTATGCATTCCCCTGAATCACTACAAATAGTCATAGATACATACAACTACATGAAATATGCATTACAATCATTTCTTACAATGCATCAAAACACATTCTTCCATTCAATGCCCTAACATTATCCTCTGCTTGATGCCTAAAAATTTCCCTTAGGATTTCCTGACTATACAATTGGTTTAGCGACCAACTCTGAAAACATCTTTGAATCATGTATATATAACAATATTTTTCACTGTGCAGCTCAGGGCATTGAAACTAAGTCAACACACCAAGCCCATGCTGCAATAAATATGGCACATGGCCTCTATCAGAAGATCAACAGATTTCCTAGGAGCCCAGGCCCTTTGCACTGACTTTGTCCTTGGAAGGTACTGCAGAAAATATTCAACATTGAAATACCTCATCTTCATTAAGTACATGTGCATTGAAAGCATACACTATTTCAGCTACCATCCTGACATCTTTATCAATTATGCATTCATGGTGGCCAAGGAGCATATGGGCATTTAAAATAAAATCCTGCCCAAAGTGTCTGTAAAGCATTTACAACACTTTAAAATATTTTAAACTCCTTTAAAATATTTTAACCCTTTTACATTTTACAAGTTCATGCTTTACACTTGATTTTGCACTTTTTCCATCGTGAACTTTCCTTCTTTGCACACTTGGGCCCTCTATCAGCAAGTCGCCCATTGACAAACCAAACTCTTTCTTTACCTCTTACCTTTGTCTTGGCCTTCTCTCCCTTTTGTCTTTAGTTGGTGAATCTTCCATTGGAAGAACCTTTCATCAGCGAACTCTAAGGTTCATGAAGCTCCAATTTCACCAACAAAGGACTTGCACTTCTCTCTCTTTATGCCTTCAAAAATCTTCATTTGACTCAGTCCCTTTACTGTCAGCAAAGTAGCTGTCGGTGAAACCTTCAATCGATGAACCAGACGGTTCACGAACCAAAAATTTCACCAACAAAGGCTGACCTTGCCCCATTTTTTCCATCTTTTGACTTTCCTTCGTATCTCCTTATTGGCAAATTGGGGAATTGGGAGAAAGATGAACTCATGAACTAGTTCGCAAGTTCGTGAAATTGTCGATTCACCAATAAAGGGAAGAAATGACTAATTTTTTCGAAGGGAGGAAAACAAAGAGAAGGGGAAATATTATACTTAGAAGATTTTGGAATAAAACCCCTAAAAAACTTTCTTAGATCAGATCTAAATGAGGGGTTTTGATTACAAAGGCAAAACTGAGAAATTTGATGGATTTTTGGGGAAAAATAAGGCATGTTTGGTAACTGGATTCTTTGGACACCAACACCAACCACCATAATAGAGACAGAAAAGACACTCATTTGAATCCATAGAAAAATTACCGTGTTGCAATAGTCTAAGAGTTAATGGGATATATAACATTTCAATAGCTTAAGGAAATATACAAGAATATTTTGCCTACAAATTAACCAATTTTCATGTCTTGAGGACAAGACATGGTTTCAAAGGGGGATGATGTTAGCAAAAGAAAGAGCATGGAAAGAACAACATATAGAAGCCACCACAATTGGCCACAAAAGGGATGCAAAGAACTAGGCCGACTACAACAAAGATTAGAAGGCATTAGAATTGTAGGGAACACATCCCTAATGTAATAATATTTATATAGAACATTAGAGATAGAAATACAAGTAGAAGTAGGATAGTGATGAAGAAGAGGAAAGAGGCTAAATATTTGATATTGTAATCCATGAATTATATATATATATATAGAATACTTTGTGCTTTAGATGCTAAAATTGTGCCAGAATGTGAAGGACAAAATAAGCAATGCAAAGATAAATGAAATAAACTGAATTAAGAACAATTATACCTTCCTTTGCATACAAATTCACCTCACCAATCAAGCATATTGGAATGCACCTAACTCCAATGGATTTTCTCCTTTTATACATGAATATTATGTGGATTCCTTAACTCAATAGCATAACTTTGATCTTCCAAAATGAATGATTAAATTGCAACATCATAAGTTTATGAAAATGAGAGATTCTTGAGAGGTGTGAAAGACATTTTATTTATAGACCTTCATAAATGAAGATCAATGGTGGAGAATGATCAGAGAGATCAATGGCTGGAATTAGATGAGATGATTTGAACAAATAAGAGAGTGACAAGTGTCCTTGTCCTCTCATGAAATAGGAGAGTTAACATGTTTGATTGGTAAGTTGACTAAATTGATTGATTTGTTAACTAAATTGATTCAGTAGTCAACTAAATTGATTGATTATTTAACTAAATTGATTGATTAGTCAACTAAATTGATTGAGTTGTTAACTAAATTGATTGATTAGTTAACTAAATTGATTGAGAGTGAATTATTGTGAGAGGGAATAATAGGGAAATTAAATAAATTAATTATTTAATTTCATGTGCACATGGATAAATAAATAAAATATTGAATTTTATTTATTTGAAGGAAATGGAATATTAGCTTTAATTAAATAAATTTAAATTTATTTAATTAATGTGTGGAAGGAGATTAGCTTAATTAAATAATTAAAATTATTTAATTAATATGGAGGAAGAATGTAGTGATTGATTTTCATAACAATAAATGAAATTAATCAAATAATTAATAATTATTTAATTATTGTGAAATATGGTAGATGAATGTTGGATTTGGGCATGGGATAATTTTAGGTGTCTACAGTATGTTTAAATTTTGTATTATGAGTTCTTAGTTATGTTGATGTACTGTATAATGGTAAAAGCTATCTCGCATCATTTGATCATTCTCTTATTGTAATCACTGGGGTATAAGTACAACATGCCAAACTCCTAGACTTAGAACTTTGATCTGTGAATCCATTTTTCTTGCTAACATCCACATATACTCAGGTAGTGATTGAGTTCCATGTTAATTGATGAATTGATGTAGAATTTTGGCAATTGTTTTCTATTTATATGTAGTGTGATTGAATATGGCATGGTCATGTTATGATGCCTTCTATGATTTCGAATCATAAGCACAATTATAAAAATGTTAGATGTGTGTGAGTGGTCTATAGGTGATTGTGAATTTAGTTTATCAATGGTGGAGGGGCTCAAGGAGACTTACAATAGTTGGTGTTGATCTATAGGTGGTGGGAGCACTATGGTGGTCCCTCATTGGCCAATCTTGATGTAGTTTCTAGGTGTTTTAATGAGAACATGGTAGTGCCCATGCCATGTAGTGGTAATCTTATACAAAATCATATTTGTGGCATGGGTTGATATCTTGCATTTACTGAGGTCAAATCCCTATGTATAGTTTGGTGGTTCCAAGTTTTTTGTATAATAATAAAAAGAAAGTTCCCTTGTTATCATTGATTGTCCATGGCTGGCTGAGATATCAACTACATGTACTTAAGGATCATATTTGATTGCACTATACTAATGAATTTTAATGTATAGCTAAGGTTTTTGTTCATAAGAGAGGTTGATTTGCATGATATGTCATCTAGTCAAGAGATCCAAGGTAGGATTAAAATGCTATAGATACATGGTTTTCATATGAGAATAACTTTTTTGGCCATTCTTATATCCTGCTACCTATGTATAGTCTACGGGATCAATTATTGTATGTCACAACTAGAAAAAGGTTGATTCTTTTGTATGAATCTCAAGAATGCACTATAATGCAAAGACTTTTCTATATTTAGATGTCTCCACATGTAACTAAAAACTCTCAAAGAATATGAATGTATTTCTGAAATCACATTTGCTAATTTTGTGTCATTTGTGTTTACTTAGTGACATAGCATTGTAAAATTTCCTAAAACATTTAGAAAGAACTTTACATAATATCATATGGGATTTTTTAGTATATGTGAATATTTCCAATAGATTTGGCTATGTAGATCTCTTGTTTCATTGATTCACAAGTGTGAGTCTAGTTCATAAGTATACATTCATTAAATACTACCTCCTTCTTGTTCTCACTATGACTTCATTTTGCAACAAATAGGCACTGGTATTAATGGTGAAATGATCAAAATATTTGAATTCATGATTCTCTTCATCTCTCCAAGTAGATTAGCAGTAGATTAAGTTTTGTCCATCTACATGATTTAATTTTATAACTTCTATTAAATCCTTGGTGAGATAAAAACTAATAAAACTTTATAAAATCATGCTTGTGTGGTTTACAAGTTGGACACATGTATGCAAAGTTTAAAGGGATTCATCTAAGGGGCATCAATCTATTTTCTATCAATTTTTGATTGTGTAGTCTTGTATTTATCTACTTAATAGAGATATTTGGTTTACTCATTATGAGTCAACACACTCTAATACTTAGTGACAAATTTTTGGGGTGTTAGTGTACATAGAGTATGTCTTGTTGGGCCTAATGTGCTATTTGTTTCTCTTTATTTGTCCTATGAAGACAAATTAGATCACCCTCCATGGTTTTGTAGAGATAAAATTGAAGGGGAGTTTCCACTTCCATTAACTGGTCCATTATTTCAACTAGCTAATCATAAGTCTAACTCATTATCCTATGTTAAATGTAAAATAGAAACCCCCATCTTAACCCTTTGTCAAATTAAATGTTGATGGTGCTTGCAGGAGTAATCCAGGTATTTTAGGCATGAGTTGCATCATCCGAGACTTGCATGGATATGTGATAATGGCTAAAACTTATAAATACTTGAAGGAACTAACAATAAGATAGAGGTGTTGGCAATTCTACAAGGTATACAACTCTCAATTGAAAATAATTTGAGACATATATGGATAGAGGGTGATTCACTCATCATCATCAACACAATAAAAGCCAAATAGACCCCTAGCTAGAAAATCAACTACATAATCCAATAAGTCTTGGTTCTACTAGAGGAACTCATTTATTTTTAGATCTCCCACTGCTATAGGGAAGCCAATATGGTGGTAGATTCGCTAGAAAATTGTGTAATTGACTGAATATCTGACATAGAAATTTTTGACCCACATCATAGAACTATCCCGATGGATTTGATAAAGTTGATAGAGGTGGACAAACAATTCCTCACCTAACAACCTTCAATATCCCACCACAACAGAAGGTTCATATTGGGCTTGACAACCAGAGTTATAAATACATTATGGATTTAGTTTTAAAGAATTTTAATAATGATTCTCATCTTCACATGGCCGTAGTGATCTTGTTCTCAATAGTTATCCTCCAATTGAATGCTCTATCACTTCAGTCCTTTCATATTTTGATGATGCATTCAGTTCAGCATATTATTATCAAGATCCACTTGTTTAGTTTTTCTCCTTCAAGTCACCCTCCAATGGGTAGAATCTTCAGAAGGTGAACCCACATACATTACAAGGACTTCCTTGCTTAGCTCATCTTTCATTAAATGGTCTTATCTATTAGTGTAAAAAGAGATATTACCCAGCTTATCTTTTGTAGGTCCTCTTCATACTAGTTACTTTATCTTACTTAGGTAGTGGTTATGTTATTTAATATGTTTGTTTACATTAGTTAATTGAGTCTATATGCATTTAATAATGTATAACTATGTGCATTTAATATTATTGCACTAGTTATCTCATGTCATAACATTAAGACACTTTTCATATTGTAGATTGTCTCATATTCTTTATTTATTAGTGGTGTCTAGGACATTTAGTATTTGCCTCTAGTGGTCATTTAATATTGTGTTTATGTCACACTACACCTTGCCTATATAAGGGAGGTATTTCATTGTATATCACAAGCCAAGACATTGTAATCATGTTGTATGCATTGTAATCCAATTGTCTGAAGTCAAGCTATACATCATTTCTTGGCATTGTTGTTTTTTCTCTTGTTGTGGAAAGTTGCGATTTTAGGTGTTCTTAGGCCTACTTGAGTCCACCATTGACTCTTACATGGTATCAGAGCCTGATCTACAGTTTCCTTCCATTATTTCAAGAGATTTTTCTAGGAACTATGTTTTAGGTGCATCCTTGAGCAATTTTGACCTCACCATTACGATTAGAAGAGCCAAAAACCTATAAAATGACTGTCAAATTGTCAAATTTCATCATAGGCATTTTTTGGTATTTTTTGCTCCTGTTTAGGGCATCTACAAAATTTCGTAGGACTATACGGAATCCGCATTGCCGTACGGATCTGTACATAGGCGTATGGCATCGTACAATGCCTATGGCATCACTACACAAGCACTACATCATCAACATCACTGGAAGAATATTCAGTGACCTACATTAGCACTGTGTAATCAGTGTTTTTTTAACAAATTTTTTACCCAACCATCAAAGGTTTTAGATGGTGTGTTTTTTTGTTTTAAAGTGGATATTATCCACTAGCCTTTGGCGTAGCCAAGAGTTTGTTTAAGGGCCCATAGCCCTTGGTTTTGCAAGGCCATCCCCCAATCTTTTATCCAGCCCTAGAGGGCTTACCTTCAGTGAGTGACATGCCACAGGTGACACTGTTGTTCTACCCTGAGGCCACCTTTGGGAGCCACCACAGGGAGCCGCCAATGTGGTTACGCCACTAGCACTCACATTCGGCTACCCTCTACTCCCCCAGGGCCATGCCAGCCACCCCGCCATGTCTGTCGAGGCTCAGTTGACACTCCAATAGGGTCTACCACCTCCACCGACATCACAACCCACACACCACCAGTTTCAGCCACCACAACTATTGTGTTGCCCAATCTAGCCACCACCACTGGCGGCACTGCCTAAAGGCCACCAGTTCGCCATTTCTACAGTGTACTAGGGGGCTATTTTTCCCTAATAAGCCCTAAGAGGGTTTTTTTTGTTTTTTTAACATGGAGCATAACTTGGGCAAACGGAGTCCGTTTTTCACAAATGAAATACTGTCGTAAAGTTGGTTCTGCATTTGATGGTATGATCAATTTTTATTGATTTTTCTATTTAACACTTTTTTTGTTGTTTTAAGTTAAGGCATCATTTTCGGCTCCCGAGCTCATAACTTTTTGCTCCAATCTCTGATTTTTACGATTCTTGCAGCATTGGAATGGTATTGAGGAGCTCTACATAGCCATCCATCCACATTTTTCAGTTTCATCCCTAGGTATATTTGATTCAGTTTGTTAGTTTATGACTTCTAATTGGTAACTTGGATGTTTTGGCTCCTAGAGAAGTGATATTTGCTTCTATTGGCTTCATTTATCAACACATATCTATTTTCATGTTTTGATCTCTATCATTTTGAGTAAGTATCAAGGGTTTTGCAATTCATCCTTTTGTGGTTAATCTAACTAAGAATAATTATGAGTCTTGGTGAAAAGGTATCTTGACACATCTCAGGTGGATTTGTCTTTTGCCTCTTTTTTATGGGCTCATACCTAAACCAAAATCACCTCAGAAGAAATTTAATTGGGAAATCAATATGGATCATATTGTTGGTTTAATTGGCACTATTGTTGATTATGACACTAGGTGTAAGCTTTTGATTCATGATGGACCACACACACTTTAGATACACATTTGGGAGTTGTTTGGAGACCTTGATGCCTCACCATTTCCAGATGATCTTATTGTATATTGTATCATTTCCCTTGATGATGCATATAACATACCCTATGATTATGATACTTTAGATGAGCTTGAGTACATGGCATATCTTGATTATGTGGATTCAGAGACTTCTCTCACTCCCCCTTCTTCTCCCATTGAGATCATTGCTTCTACATCATCTGTTGCTACATCAGAGTTCGGTGATACTTCTTTGAGAGCTTCTAGTGATTCTTTGCAGTAGGATATCAATCATTTTAGTCTTCCTGATTGGGACTCTTGTTTTGCAGACATTGCTTCTTTGTATGTGGAGTCTCATATTTCTGATTTGGAGGACACATTTGAGGATATTCATCTCCTCTTTAATGATAGTTATGGCACAACTATTATCACACCATCTTTGTCTTTGGAGTTTTCAGAGACATCATACTTCATGAGACTTCTTCCCTCATCTTCATTAGAATTGGAGTTTCTTCTACATTTACTAGTGGATTGGTTTCTTCCCAAGGGGACAAATGTTGTTTGTAGGCATTGCATCATGTTTTGTCTTCTAACATGTGCCATTGGCACATGAGCTACTTCATTATGGGGGGGGGGGGGGGGGGCAACTTGTCTCATTTATTCTCTCCTATGGGGGGGGATAATTGATTGTATATTCATGACGGCTATTGTTCTAGGGGGTTTTGATTCTTCCTTCCATCACTTGTACATGTTTGTTTACATGCATTCTCACCTTTGGAGAAGAGTTTTGTCCCATGAGGTTTTCTCCTTTACTCCACTTGAGATTTGTTGTTCATGAGTACCTTACATGACCTAGTAGTCGGGACACATTCATGCATTCATGCCTAGTTTGCTTCTCCCTAAGTTGCACTTAAGGGGGGATGTTATTGTAAAAGGAGATATTACCTATCTTATCTTTTCTAGGTCCTCTTCACACTAGTTACTTTAGCTTACTTAGGTAGTAGTTGTGTTATTTAATATTTTTGTTTGCATTAGTTAATTGAGTCTATATGCATTCAATAGTGTATAACTATGTGCATTTAATATTGTTCCACTAGTTATCTCATGTCATAGCATTAAGACACTTGTCATATTATAGATTGTCTTATATGCTTTATTTATTAGTGGTGTCTAGGAAATTTATTATTTGCCTCTAGTGGTCATTTAATATTGTGTCTATGTCACACTACACCTTGCCTATATAAGGGAGGTATCTCATTATATATCACAAGCCAATACATTGTAATCATATTGTATGCAATCTAATCCAATTGTGTGAAGTCAACCTCTACATCATTTCTTGGCATTGTTGTTTTGTCTCTTGTTGTGATTGCAAGTGTTCTTGGGCTTACTTGAGTCCACCATTAACTCTTACATTGTCAAATCAAAGGGCATATATTTCAAAATATATAAGTTTATTCTGCAACACCTCTTATTCTTTGTTCTTCTCTTATTGAAGTATGATGAGATTTCATCTAAATCATGGCAGCTTACCTCCACTCATTTCTATTTTTAGAGACAAGATGAGTGGTACAAAAGAGGGGACACATATTTATGAAGAAAGTTGGAGATATTCCTTTCCCCTCATGTAGGAAGTGACATTAATAGCTTTTCTCTAACAGAGCAAAGATTTTTTGTTATCAACATTTATCTCATCTTTGGCAACTGGTTGGTTTTTCAAAAAACTTTTCTTTCTATTTGCGAGATTCAACTCCATCTCAGCCTCTAAGGTGACATGGAAAATCATAAAGTCAACAAGTACCTATTCTTCCTAGTGAGGTCCTAGGAATCGAAACTACTATTAGAAATGAAGGTAAAAAACTATAAATGGAAAACTGATTACAACAGTAATATAGATATTTAAAGTTGTGCAGAACCAAAATGGAGATGGTATGAAATCAATACAAAGAAACAATAGAATAGAAGATCAAACACATAACACAGTGTTTACATGGAGAAACCCTTTCAAGAAAAAACTCCACACAAGAAGAGATGCACTATTTTGTATTAACTTCAATAGAGTTTACAATATAACACTATCAATCTCGTATTCAATCTTCAATCTTGTAGCACCTGTAATACTCATCTACAATCATAATACAATATCCTCATTAAAAGAGTGTTTCCTTCTAGCGAAAAAACCCTAACATAACTTCTAACATCAGATCTGTGACCTAATGATGAATGGTCTAGATTGACTACAGAATTATAATATTTTACAAGGCAATTTTCTAAAAAAATTCTCTTTGGAGGCACTGCCCAAAACCCCCCACTAGGCGGCCTGGCAATGACAATAGTGGGGGGGAAAACCACCACACCCCCTTGTTCGGTACAAGGATCCAAAATGCAGCTGAAACAAGATCACTACTTGGTGAATACTTCATCCCTTATGAATGAATTGCAAACAATAATATGAGTAATTAAATACATAGGATTTATAAGGTTGATGGCACCTTAATCCTAACAAATACAAGGCAAGGTAAACATCCTCCAACTTTGTAAAGTATTTGATATTGACTGTACCTTGTTTCATTTTGCAATCCACAACATCTATAGGAAAAAAAATGTTTTTGGGCTCTCCAAATAGGGTGATATATTGGTTAGATGTGGCTTCCACTCTCCTTTCCAATATAATGGACATAGTCTAGGATGGTCACTATGTACATGCAATTACGCTGGGGTTGGTTTTTGACTACCTGTTTGATCTAAATAGATGGCATACTGCTTTGGAAGGTTATGATCTACATAAAGGGGATGCCATGGTCAGGGGCCTCCTTTAGACGGAAATGTTGTGCCCCTCTCCAACTATAGAATGTGTGTATCAGGCTATCTCTAGAGAGGACTAATGTGTGGTTGCATAGGAGGGCTGGATAGGGTGCTACCAGGGCATAGATTTCATTTCCCACAGGACATAGTTCACAACATCAGAGAAGTGTTCAAAGCCATATGTTTTCTACGCATACACACACTAGACTAGGCTCTTCACTCGCCCAAAGCTTTAAACTTAGGAGAAGACATTGCTCCTTCGATGGAGATAGAGGACTAAGTTGAATCTTTAGTCCCTCTCATAGTCAACCTAGATGCGGCGTGAGCAAAGGTTTAATGGTGGTTGGTGCTAGTTTTTTCCTTGGATCTCCCCAATGCTAGCATATAATTAGGTGTATATGTTCTCAACTAATATCTTGATGATGGTCCTTTTTCATTTTTTATTGGTTAGTCTATATTTTCTCAAACAAATTATGTGGGGCTTCTCACCCAATCTTTTTGTACTACTTTTATATTTTAATCTAGTACTGGTGGTTTCTACCTTTTAAAAAAACTTATTATCCTATGTTGACCAACATAGCCATACATGAAGTGCATCTTGGAACCCTCAACCATAGATCCTTTCCCCATTTCCTCACTAAGCAAAGTGGCAACAAGAGCATCCATTTTGTGTTCTATAGTAGAACCACTCAATGTAATAATAATATTCTCGCAAGCTTTAGGTATAGATAAAAGTTACAAAGTATATTTATCCTCCTCTTCTAGATTAACATATATAGATCCTAGCTAACTCAAAGTGAGATTAAAAGCATTTAAATGCTTAGCTACAAAGTCTCATTCCTTCATTTTAAAAGAATACAATTTTCTTTTTAAATAAAGTTTGTTTACTATAATCTTTGTGTGATATATCTCTCTAATTCTCTTCCATAGACTGAATGTAATAGCCTCTTCTAAGACATTCAAGAGAATAGAATCCATAAGGCACATCCATATGGTTCCCCATGCCTAGTGTCCATATTTTTAATCTTCATTTAAAACATTTGTAGGCTTAGAATTTGATGTCATAGCTCTTCATTGATATTTGTCTTCCAAGAGATCCTCGATTTTTATTTTTTATAGCTCATACTCAAAGCCATTGAACTTCTTAATCTTTCATTGTGATGTGCTTGGGCCATGGCTTCTCTAATGACACACATATCTGCAAAACCACTAAAATAATACTCCCACTACAACCACAAAAAATTCACTACACTACAAGAAAGGTGTCCCCTTCTACAATCAAGTCATATAATTTCTTCTTAATTATTATTTTGTTGCCTTGCCATAGCACCAAATATAGTTTTGTGGGCTTGTCATAGCCCCAAATATGGAAGGTTTTCTTACAACTCTTCATTTTGACTATTTCTATGTAACATATACATTTAATGTCTTCTTAAACAATAATTAAGATATCTCAGAGGAAAATAAACAATAAATAAAGCCCCCTCCCTCACATGGGCATGCATCATTGCCCATTCCAAAATGTTTGGAGACTAGACATTATTTATCATCTAGATAATTAAATGCAATTTTCAAGACTTGGGACTTTTAATGTGAGTGGCACACTTGATCCTAGCAAGTAAACACATTAGTCATTGCTAAGTAGTTGTTATTGAGGACATACATTATAGTAAAACTAAAACTTGTAATCACCAAATTCATGACTAATATAATTGAAGTATTAAGGTAACTAATTCAAGACCCTTATTTTAGAGTCACTTAGATTTTTATTTTAATTACTAGCCTTAATCAAGACACAGGACTTAAAGGTATTATAATTAGATTTATGGAAAGTCATAATAGGATTCTCATATATGTCGAAGCCTTAGACCTAAATCCATGAGTTTTATAGACCTAAAACACCAAATAGATTTGGGGATTTGGATTCATAGAATCCTCACATCTATAGAAGTGAATAAAATAAGCCAAAGATGTTCAAGAAGCCCCAAGGGATTGAACCAACTAGTAGAAGCCACATGTTAGCCAATGGTTCCAATGGTTCAATGAATACCCAATTAGATGGGCTTGAACCATTTTAGCCTCAACCATTGATCCTAGCATGTCAAACCCAAACTGTAGATACCCATCTAAATTTAATATGCTAGGTCCAAAGTAAGTTTGGTAGCCTGCCAATAAGGTGAGGTTATACTCTCTAACCATAATATGATCTTAGTGATTGTTCTTGCTCCAGTTTGCATTATGTTTAATCTACTAGAGTCTTATGTAGCAAACTACTGTTAGAAAAACCATAGTCTAATTTTTGACAACCCATTCAAATATTACACACTTAGGGTCCTCTATGGATTTAAACTCAAAATACTTCTCCAACTCAATAATCCAATCCAACAAGTTTTCTAGAATTAAGTTTCTTGAGTAGACCGAGCCTTCATCAAGGCTATGGTGAATCTATCTTCCATGCTAAGTTCATCTTTTGAAATTGCAACACCATCTTCACAAACTTGGTAACCCATTATCTCATTCAAGTTTATTAATTCTCATATTAGTAGTTGTAGGCCAAGTTAAAAGGAACTAGTAGTCATCCATAACATTGTAAATATTACAATTTTTACAAATTTGTTCTTCTCACAATACTTTTGAATTAGTTGAAATATCAATTTTCTTATGTATACTAAAAACATTAGTCTTAATTTTAACAATTTTCTTTTTTTTTTTTCCAAACTTACAATGTAACATATTTCTATAACAAATTTGAAATTAATATTTTAATTAAATATAACTTATTTTAAAAAACAAGGGAGAATAAAATTATAACATTTATAACTTCAAAAATTATAAAGAATAACAAAATTTTTAACATGTTTTCAAACTACCTCCCATGAAATGCGCTAATTATTTACATGTGGGACCCACTCCCACATAGGTCAATCAGTACATTAACGACAATACACCAGCATTTTAAACTATTCCTTTTCAAACTGTATTTTGGCCATACAGAAAACACAATACAACTAGCTCCACTATGGTGATGTAATATAAAGAGGTTTTCCATAAAGAAAAAATATAAAGTACCAACAATCTTTTGGTCAATATACCTAATCCTTCCAATAAAGTCAACACTTCCACATTATTGAACAGCAAGAGAGAACATAGAAAATGTCTACAATATTAAATGAATGATGAAAAATAGACACCGCGAGACTACTATGCTAATTAAAAAAGATTTGTTGTTTTCTCATGAAGAAAATATTCATATTTTGAACGAGTCTTTGGCAAGGGAAGTTTCGGGGGTGATGTAAGACACATAATCACAGAGACATACAACACACTCGAATAACGAAAGAGCAACAACTCTTGTACAAGTATATTATATTATAAGGTGAGCTAAAAAAATATAGAGTCAAGATGAATTGTTCCTTGCGGAGCAGTTCAAGTTTTGGCTATATAAAGCATGTACTCGACTTGTAATACACAATTCAAATTCGTGTTAAGATAAAGGCAGATTCTGAAGCTGAAGTTACTGTGGTCTATTAAATAAAACAAAGAAGAGACGGCGTGGGGTCTTTTTAGTAAATCTTTTTTTCTCATTTTACCACATGTCCGTTTACGACTGATCGTTATTGCTGTCGTAGTATTAATAGCATCTCTACTCACATAGAGAATCGACCCAGGCTAACGTGCAATGGGTGCGTTCAGGGCCTAAATTTGATGGCGGTATGGCCGTATTTAGTCATTTTAGTCGTAAAATATAATTGAAATTTTAGGAAGACCGTATCCTTTGAAAGGGAAGATTTCAAGTAAATAGGTAGGCTTTAATATTTGAAAGGCAACTTCAAATAGATGACTATCACAAAAATTTTGTTTGGACCGTCAAATTTAAACCTTGGCTATGCACTAATTAGAATTATTACTATAATTAAAAATTATAATTTTGATTTAAAATTTAGTTAGCAATTAGATTTTAAGTTAAACTTTGTAAGGTAAGACAACTCCCATTAAAATTATAATTATAATGATTTAAATTTTAATTAATTTCATTAACAATTATATTACTAGCAATCGCACCTTAGTGTGCAATAGGTACGCTAGAATTGAAAGAGTATTGGTGAATTTCATTTTCACAATCAAGCACCGTTGATTTCATTTTGTGAATCTTTCATGTTTCTTCAGAATTTTTTTATATAAAATGTATTTATAATCACCAAATAAATATATATGTCTATTAATTAAACTGTTTACATTTATTTAAGGGGGAATGGAATAACATGGAGTGAAGGGCTTGTTTATGTGGGCTTTGAGATCTAAATTCTTCAGAATATGTTGACTGTCAACTCTAGCTTCCATATAAAGTGGAAAAAAAGACACAGAAACTACACATTCATGTCTTTTCAAATGAAAATTATATTTATTTTTTGTATGAACACTATGTATCTCACTCAAAGTGTGTTGTCAGATTCCAGAGTAAGAAAGAAAACTTGTTGTCTCCTGAAAAATGGTGAACCTAGAATAATAATTATATAGACCAGCACAATGAGGGTACTATAAAATCAAGTACTCATGCTTTAAGCCCTTTAATGTTTACTTAGAAAGTTCAAAAACTATAAAAATCAATGTTTCTAAGTAACTACAAATTTAACCATAACATATATCAAATAGTCACAACAATCGAGTAAATAAGATGAAATCAAAACACAATTGTAAACATCATTAAAACATAAAACAATTTCACTTTAATTGTACTCCATTGCTCTCCTCTATTTCACCTTGGGATAAATAGAATAAATGACGTTTGCTCTCATATATCTGTAGCACAATAGAATAGAAGATCGAGTATAGTTTCTCTGCATCGTCCAAGGGTTTTTTCAAAGAAGAAGAGAATGGTAGATTTTATAGATTTTTGATGATGAATAATCAATGATCAGGATCATGAAAGAAAAGCTAGGAAAGTTTCTATTATGATTGATAGAAGATATTAATGACTTATCTTCAAAAATCTAAGATAAATAGTGCAGATAAAGCTTCCAAAATCACACTCAGTTAACTGATGAAGACTAGAGAAAGTTTCCAAAACGAAGAGATAGAAGATAGAGATGCTAAAAAAAGAGAGATGGATATGGTAAGTGATTTTTAATAAAAATAGAATTTATTCAATTTGTGGCACATGAATAATTATATACAAGACTAAGTTAGTGGCTTTCCTCACATGTGGAAAGACTAAGTCCTCTTGTTGAGTCATTAGTCGATGTGTCAATCCATCTGAACGACACATCGCTGCTATTTTGGAGGGAGGTTGAACCTTGAGATATTCTTTTGGTTCCTATTTTGCCACCTTTCCTATTCTCATGGAGACTTGTTCCTCAAGCTTTGCCTATTTATACCTGTTCGGTTGTAAACCAATCAATTCGTTTTCAATACATTGCATTTGTGTTTGATTTCTACTCCATGATCTTGGACTTCCGCTCCCACATGGTATCTGAGAAAAGTTGAATAGCGTCAAATCATTTGCTTGTTGATTACATAGCTCCATTGGTGAATCTCTACAACTTCTCTTGCATGCTAGGCTTAATCTGGCCTTCTATAACTGCATATAAAGGAGGTAAAAATTTGTTTCAAAGCACATTTGAAACGAGTTTTTCTTTTGCAGGTCATAATCGTCATTAGAAGAGCTCATTAACCCTCACCACAGTGAGGTCGAATCATAGCAAAGGAAGCCTCAACAGAGGCATATTCTCTATGGTAGTCATGCCTCACAGCCTCACACAAGGAAGGCCGAGCTTCATCCTATTCGGGCAAGCATTAAAGGCCAAAGCCAAGCCTTGTAACCTACATATACAGTGGCCATTAAAGGGTCGATTGTGTTTTTCTTTGTAACGACACATAGGCTGACCGTGCCAAGCATTTGAAGTTGGAAAACATTCAGTAACAGGCAATTGGTGATAGCCAAGTCTCACGCCACATAGGCCGTTGAAGGTCACCACAGTGATGACTTGCTAAGCACTCGCCATCCTCATTTGAAATGGCCACAGGCTGATGGTGGTCATACAGTCCCAAAGGGACTTTAATTTTGTGCTACGGTGGTTTGATAGTCCCAAAGGGACTTCACCTCTCTGCCAACATGTTCAACAGTCCCAAAGGGACTCGTCCTCTCTACATACATGGTGGTCAACACCACCATAGTCTGCTCCAAGCATGACAGCTAGTGCTTAAATGTCATGTTCGCCACATTGGAGTGTTGAGGGAGCTTCTGCCTTGCATCAATGCCAAACACCTATTGGCCCATGTTTTTCACTTCAGTCAACTCCTTTGTAGGCAAGAAGATTGGAGTTCAAATGGCTCCAGGAGCCACACGATAGAAAGAGGTGGAAGTGCCTTTGAAGGCACATGGGCACCAAGCGCCAGAAGGAAGCAACGACCGTGAAGTTTAGAGCTACGAATTTTATCACAAGGGGCTTAAATATTTTCTCTCACAAAGTTTTTTTTTCTCCAAAAATTGTTGAATGCAATTTTATTTTTTCAAGCACATTGAAAATTTTTGAGAAGTCGTAATTTTTTTGCATATGCGAAAATTTCTAAAAAGCCATAACTTTTGCATATGAACTTGAAATTGAGTCATTCAAAAGGCAAAAGTGCTTCACTTTTAGTCCTCTTTCATTCTATCTTATCATCACACTAATCATTATATAGTGCCAGTTTAAGTTAGGTTTAGAGTGGCAAATACACTTCATCTATTAATTGCACAATAAGGGAAAAATCTACTCAAAAGATGTATTCAGATGTCAAGTGCACTCAATTATAAAGTGTCACTTTAAGGGGGCAATTAGGCTAGAGTGTTCAAAACCACTCTTACTCCACTAAAGTACCACTTTAAAAAGTTAAAATTGAGTATTAAGAAGTGCACCATTTCATCACCTAAAAGAAAGTCAAAAGATAATGGTACCGCCTTCATCTTTTCACATTTCACATCTAGTGAAGAAGATAATTATGATCCAACTTCAAAGCCTAGTATCAACTCTCGACTCTCAACTCAGTTGGTTCTTCATAGTATAAAAATTAAACTCTACCTGATTTCTTAGTATGTAAAAACACCCATATAGTGTCAGCTATTGAAAGTGTAAAAGTGAAATGTAAGCACTGATCTATAAAGTGTAGTGGGGAGATGGCAACATTGCAACTTGAATCGAATTAGTTCCTACCTCATTCGAATGTGCGCATATGCACATCCTTTCTTCAGTCATTTTGTACATTTCTTAGTGGTCTTTTTCTTTAAAACACTACTTACTTCTATTAGTTTGCCAAAATCTCTTAAACATCAAGGGAAAGGGAAATTTTACAACTTCGACATGCTTTAGGAGTTCTCAACATCAATATCTAGGTCTACATCGGCATCATCATCATCTGGAGGGGCCATCTAAAGTCCTCTCTTTGTTTTCTCTCTTTAGGAGGAAAGTTTTTTCCCATAGGGTTTTCTTTCTTTCTCCATTTTATGAGAGATGTTTTGTAAATGAGTACCTAAAATGGTGCACACCCGGGACTCATATTTCATAAACCCACCTAAGCTATGCTTAAGTGGGGGTGTTGGTGTATAAACTCATACGAGTTATACCGAACTTATCATAGTGGTTTTCCTCACATGTGGAAAGACTAAGTCTTCCTGTTGAGTCATTAGCCGATGTGTCAATCCATCTTCGACACATCGTTGCTATTTTGGAGGGAGGTTGAACCTTGAGCTATTCTTTTGGTTCCTATTTCGCCACCTTTCCTATTCTTGTGGAGACTTGTTCCTCAAGCTTCACCTATTTATACTTGTTTGGTTGTAAACCAATCAGTTCATTTTCAATACATTGCATTTGTGTTTGATTTCTGCTCCATGATCTTGGACTTCTGCTCCCACAATTTAACTATAGAAGAAAAAGCTAGATAATTAAATAAATAGAAGTATTTATTTAATTATAAGTAGGATTAAAAGATAAATAATTAAATAAATATAAATATTTATTGAACTATAGGCGAGATTATCTAGGGCAATTTTTAATGTCTATATTTTTCCCCTCTTTGAGACAATGCATTTTATAGCGTTGTTTCAAAGAAATTGTTAACACGCCCCAGTGAAATGAAGAGATGAATGAAGGATGCCCCCTTGGGAGTTTGAATAGAAGAATTAAATTGTGAAGGAGAAACTCGCGAAAGGAAGAAGAAAGATGGGACAGAGGTGAAGGAAGAAGAAAAATGAAATATGTGGAACAAGAAGAAAGTTAGTATGGTGAGAGATGGTGAGAAGATAGTGAATGTATATTGATGTCACAAAATGGAGAGATAGATGGATAGAGACGAATGTGCATGGACAGTGCTTGCTATTTTGTGCTGATTTTTATCATCATAGAGCGTTTATTATGTGAGTTGGATATATGCATACTGGGTATGAAGAACCATAGCAGCCTTGGTACCCATTGCATGAACTAACGACTCTACAAATAAAAAAAGAATATTCCCATGTATACTACGACATAGTGCACCTTGTTGGAATATGTGAAGAATTGTCATTCTAAACATGATAGTCCTGATGCCCTTAGGTACAGTTTGATCTTGTAGGTACATAGACTATTACATAATGTTAGAATTAAATTCCACACATACAAGGAACATTTGTTGTCCCGGTGATGCTATAGAAACACTCCACAAACACATCATGTGAAATGGACTAACAATGCCCCATTCCACTATTCACCACCCGCTAGGACGTTGATCATAGAGATTTTGAGTCCTTGTAGAAATGAGACCTTAGATGCAAAGATATGCAAAAAGATATTATGCCATACAGAAGATATGAATAATAGATAGAATGATAAGGACTTGATACATCTGTAAGATAAAATGATAACACACACATGCAAGAAAGCAAGCATGCACAAATTATTCAAAAACACATAAGGTATTGCCCCTGTCAAGCTGTAAACCGATGATTGATTGATCAAGGATTGTTTGGATTGATTGAGGATAATGTTGTCATTGTGGGGAACGATATATCCCTAGAACAACACAAGGATATGGGAATGATATATCCCGTTGATGATAATTTGATAAATGATCGATTGATAGGCTTGACAGCAAGGTTAGAAACAAAACCAAAGTATGCTAAATTAGAGGATTGGCTAGATTACTCTATTGGATTGGTATGGATTAAAAATGACTTCTTGAATTTATTGCTTTGATTTTCATAATGTTGTAATTTTTTCAAATGGATTTTTGGGATGTTTTGATTTTTTCTGTTTTTGGAATGTTATGATGTTTTAGGATTTTTAGAATGTTGTGATTTTTTTGGATTTTTGGAATGTTATGATTTTTTTGGATTTTTAGGATGTTTCAATTTTTTTGGACTTATTTTGAATGTTTTGGTTTTTTTGTATTTTTGTTCTGGATGTTTTGATTTTTTTTTGGATTTTTTGAATTGTTCTAGGATGGCATTGGATTACAATTTGGATAGCCTAGATGTTAGATACCAATGACAAGAGAAAACCAAATCTAGATGCAAAGGATGGAGATGGGATTAGATGAATGGAAATGATGGGAGATAGTAAAGGGAATGGAAGACTCATGATAGATGGATGGATAAGAGGATAGGCAATAGTGGACTAAATGGATGAGGTCGCTAGGATGTGATCTCCAAAGACTATGTTGCATAGGAATAACATGCCCAATTCTAGGTATAATTCTTAGGATTTTACATGACAACGCTGATGATGATAGGACTTCTTGGATTGGTTGGAAAGGATGAGGTATATCAAGAGATCTCCAAAGCATTATTTCAACATTTTGCCCCTATCTTTTTTATCAAGATCAAAAGGAGGAAAGGAGGATGGATAGATCAAGGGGATAATTATGCAGATATAATGGATAAGGAAGATAGGATAAGATAGATAGAAGGAGTGATAGAATGGGTAGATGAAACAACATGCCCCCAAGTGTAAGGTGCATAGACAATCGATCTACTCATGACGCCTATTTGTCAGGTTTTCATCATGGTACTTATCCAAGGTGCTTGTTTGCCAGGTTTCACCATTGGATGAATGATTTCTCTTTACTATTTCTTTTTCTTTTTGCTATTTGGATGGGATGGGTGGATGGCAAGAAAAGATAGATTTGGATGGAAGATTGGGACTCAAGTGTCTGTTTCGAACAGGAGGTGATAGTGTCCCATTTTTGGATGCTTGCAGCATATAGAACACGTCAAGTGTTATTACGTGCATGGATGTTGGTAGGTGATTGGATGAGATGGAGATGGAGTGGATTATGATGTGAATTATGGATGGATGGGAGATGGTGGATTATGATAGGTTTATGCAAGGATAGATGGAGGATAGAAGATTATGATGTGGATTATGTATGGAAGGATTATGCAAAAGCATGGACCATAGTTATATGATGGGTGAAATATGTGGGATAGTGGATGAAAGATGGGGAGATGGAGATATGTGGGAAAGTTGTGGAATGGAAAGGAACCAAGACCAATGGTTGCACACACTATTTTGGATTTTGAATCTTGTGATTGGGATGGGGTGTTGGGAGTAATGGGGATTTGTTATTTTTTTCATTTGAGTACTTAGGGACCCAAAGAGAATTAGGATTTTTAGAACTTTTAGATGGGGAGCGAGATTTGTGGGAATTTTGGGATTTAGGATTTGTGATATAGTGGGACTTGGATGCTTCATTTGGATTGATTTCTTTTTACTTCAGGACCCACACCATTTTTTTTTCTTTTGGGGGTTTGAGCGTTTGTATCCTTTTGGATTTTTATACTTTGATTTGTGCATTGATGCCCTTCAACATGATAATTTTGAGGCTTTTGTAGGCTTTTTACTTTATGTAAGGAGGCATCCAAATTTGTATTTTTGAATCCCATGGGTTTTGTGATAGCTTTGTGTTTAGGCAATGTGTGCATTCACTGATCTTGGTTAGGGAGTTGAGGGGATTTAAGGGAACGGGATTTAGAGATGGAGGGATTAAGGATGGGAATATTTGGAGTTGGAAGGAGTGGAGAAAGAGTGGATGGAGGGAGATGTATGGTCACATGCTTTTGCGAATGGTATGATGATGGAGGAGGGATGGCGACATATGACTTGAAGGTGCGATGAGGGTTTTTGATTAAAAGAAGTGGATTTAGGAGGACTGAAGGTGGTACCACCATGTGTGGATTGTTTTCCTTGAGATGTATAGCCAAGGACATGCGTGTGTGGGTGGATTTGGACATGGATGGACTCCAATATACCTTGTTCATGAAGGCCTAAGCCTTTACCTTTATAGTCCATTTTTTGGAGTATGTGGTGGACAATGGGATTATGGGTGATTTGGACACTAGAGATGAGGTCATTATTTGATGGGGAGGGTGAGGTGGTGGATAGTGGTTGTTGTTCTCCTAAGGAAGAACATTCATGGATGAAGGTAGTAAGACTAAGGGAATGGGATGATGGATTTTCAATATGGTCGATTTTAGAGGACAAAGTATCAATAGGATCTTGATTATCATTATGCTCATTAAGATCCACGCTATTTGTTTGATCATATAAGTTTACTTGGGAGCCAAGTGTCTCATCAAAGGAGGTGGGTGTTGTTGAATCATCGATAGGACTAGGTGGAGGATGAATAGGAGTAGTGTAGATATCTTGCTTATGAATAGGTGTGGGATTATGGATAGGTAGAGGGATAATCTTTTGACCATGGAATGCATAAAGTTGGCTAAGAGGATCATCATGGTTCTCTTGATCATAGATAGGATCAAGTGTGTTATGGATGGGATCAATTTGCTTGTGTATAGGTTCTTCATCATAGATAATATCATGATCATAGAAAAGATATATGTTATGGATGGGTTGGATGGAGGTGCTTTGATCTTTATTTGGATTTAAGGGGTTGATGTTTCCACATGCTTCATATTATACTCTTGACATAGCTCTTGGTTTGCTTGATGAAGACTCATGGATAGGTTTGATAGGTTGTAGATCCTCAAAAACATGAGGGTATGATGGATCTTGACTTGGGCTCATGGTAGGATACTCTTCAATAGGCTTGATGGGTTGTGGACTATATGATGTATTTGGAGGACTAGATGTATGTTGTTTGAAGGCTCTTTGATAGCCTCTTCAATAGGTGTTTGATGACATGGAGATTGTTGATTCCTTGCTAATAGCCATTTGATCACGTCCTTCATAAGTGTATGGGTGGATGAACAATATAATGGATGGATAATAATGGTGGATGGTGTTGTAGGCTTAGGATGAGGATTAGGTGGAGGGATAATAGGGGTGCATGTTGTTGTAGGCTTAGGATGAGGGTTAGGTGGAGGGATAATAGCGGTGTATGTTGTAGGTTTATGTGTAGGATTAGGTTGAGGGATAATGGTATTGGACATATTAGGATTTGAACTAGATGGAGGGATAATGTGATTGGATGGATTAGGATTATTTCATTTTATCAAGGATAGCTCAAGCAATTGTGCTTGGACCAATTGTTGTAGGGTTATCTCCAAGGGATCCTTTGGTGGAAGATTGGAGGAACATGGCCTGGACGAAGGTAATAAAGGGTTTGATGGATTAGAAGGTTGATGGACCAATGGACTATGATAGGGACTACAAGGAGGGGTGGGGATAGGATTAGTAGGCTCTTGGATTGGCATATGATTGGATGATGATGTAGGGTACCCATAGGATGCATAAGCTAGAGTGGTGTTCCCCTTTTCAAAGGTACCATAAGGACTTAAGGACACTTGATTTTGGTGCACAAGGTAAATTAGACTTGCATGTGTTGGTTGTGAAGGAACTTGATAGCCTTGTGAATGGATTTGGTGGTGAGGTGAAATGTTAAGGTAAGTAGTTGGATGTTCTTGAGGTATGGATTGATATAGACATTGGTTAACATTGGAATAAGTTGGATAAGTTGATGTGGGGGTAACATGATATGTGGTTGGATTAGGTTGGTATGAAGTTGAGGGGGATGACCCATAAGATTGAGGAGAAATTTGTTGATGTTGTATGGGTGATGGTATAATGGATGATGTGTGAAATGAAGGTTGAGGTTGTGGTTGTTGAATGAAGAGCATCCTAAGTTCACCAAGAATTTTTCGGGTGCCATAGGGATCATCCTCTAGGTTATTATTCTCTATTGGTGGAATGGATTTATACATATGTTGAAGTCTTATGGTAGATGTTGAGCATACTTCTTATGTTTCTTCTTGTACACGATGTATTCATCAAGAACATAATAATGTTAATACAATCATTGTTAATAGACTTATCCCACCCGCTAAGGGGATGTTGGATAAGTGCATTAATGTTTAAAATATTTCATCCATTCCTAAAATCATTATACATATGGTGCATGATCCGCCCCCACCATCTCATCCCATGTTCACTATTCAGGGTATTCTTGACAATCCTCGACCTTTGAATCACTTATTAGAAATTGCAAAGTCTCTAACTCAAAACGTGTTTGTTGCTCCTTACTACCATGTAGTAGCCCACACATACAATTTACTCAGTGAAACAAATAGGTTACTCCTATCCTTGTTTCCATTCCTCCACCACATCCCATTCTTCCTTCGGGTCCTCACCTTCCCCAAAATGTTGTTGGATAGTATAATCTTGTTAAGCAGCTCCGTGCTATTCCTACCAAGATTTCTCTTTGGGATCTCATTCAAAATTCACCAACATATCATGGCATGCTTGAGGACTCCTCACAAAAGATCCTCATTGCATATTTTTCTAGGTTGAATGATGTAGCTACCTTACTTGATTGCATATACACAAATTCCATAGATATAAAATTCCAACAATATGAGTTACCATCTCTGGAAGTGAAAAAAAATAATCCTCTTCTCATTATTGTTGGAATTAATTCTTTTGGTGTCAAGAGTACTATTATTGACAATGGTTCAGGTCTCAATGTTTCTGATGTAGACATTTTAAATCATATTAATATTGATGTCTTGTATCTCCCCTAGTAATCTTTATATTTGTGGCTTTGATAATGTTGGTAGACAAACACTAGGAACAATCACGTTGCCAATTGAATTGGGCCCTTTCACTTTTCCTATCGTCATTCATGTCATGCCCAATGCATTATCTTATAATTCACTTTTTGGTAGACCATGGATTCACACAATGGGTGTGATTTCATCTACCTTGCATGGATCGATTAAATTCATTTATGAAAATAAGACTTACACAATAAAATTTGGTATGGATCCTATGTAATATTGTCAACAAGTGGACTTTGCAACCCAGCTTGATTCTTCTCCTACTCTATAGAATCTCATTCCTTCTTCTGTCAAATATGATTCCCCATCCTCAACTCCTACTCAAGAAGTTGATAATGTTGTTGATTCATCCTTAAATGCATGGGTTGGTGATGATTAGGGCTCCTTTGACTTCACCCCTCATGGGCTTGGTGAATATAAGATTAGCCTTTCTCACTTTGACATTCCCACATTCAATAAGGATCTACATTTTGGTATTAAAATCATTCCCTCTTCTCATGTGAATTCAGCTACCACTTCTTCTCCAACATGTGAATACACTTCTTATTTTAACAAGGTGAGTGATGTTGATTCTCCTCCTCTTTCTGATTTGGAGACACGTTATGGGCTTGGCTTCAAAATTCTTTCTAAACATGGATACAATGGAAATGGCCTAGAGTGCATGAAACAAGGAGTTAAAGTCCTTGTGGAACCTACATCAAATTATACCATGGGTTTAGGTTACTGATGTTTTCCTCTATCTACATCCCCTCCTCCATTGTCTAAGGTTTCTATGGCTTCCTCTTTTAGGAAATCAAACCTTTCTCTAGAACAGAAAGGGTTGCTTCCTACTCCTTCTCCTCTATCTAAGCAAGAGTGTATTTTGTTGAGGCTTCTTAAGGCCCGCTTAATCACTTATCCTCCTCCTACACATAAAATTTTTCCTAAACACATTCAACCAACACTTCCCTTTTCTGCATATCATCAAGTGCTTGGCCATTCCACTAGTGAATACAAAGCCTTGAAGGATAAAACACAACATCTTCATGACACAGGTGCTCTAACTCTTCCATCCACTGAAGCACCTATCTCTCTGAACTACATGAGAAGTGATATTGAGGTTCACCTCTATCTAGTTTATTTTGCATAATATTCTTATTCCTCTAACATCACATTATGATTACCACTATCATTGTTATAAAATGACATTACATAGAGTTCACCTCTATCTTGCTTTCTTATTCTTACTCATGAGGTTTTCACACCTCCCTTCTTCTATTGTGTTGCTACCCACTATGTGGCATTTGTAGCTTTCTCTATTTGATTGTTTCCATTCATGGTGGTACAATCTCATGTGTAACCATATATTTATTTTTGGTAACAACATAATATTCCTTTTCATGGTTCTCCTCACCCATATTCTGGGGTTAGAGAGAACTTGTTCTAGGGGTGCACATTATTCCTAAGGATCTTACGTCTTCTTACTTCCCCTTTTCTTTACCTTAAAATATTTGCATATTATACATGCTAATATTTTAAGGAGTTTGTATGTATATATGGGAATTTGTGTCCAACATTAAATTATAGTGTCTTAAATTAAGGAAGATATTTTATTTTTTTTGTGATTATTAGTTTTATATAATTTTAAATTATTTAGTGGTTTTTTTTTTAGTGATGAACTAGAATGGTTCATAAAATTTTATGAGGGATTATTTTTTGTTGAGTGTAAAGATTTTATGTGTAAAGTGATGAAGTGGGGATTATACGCAAATGAATTTCCTAAAATAGGTGTCTATTAAACCTGATTCATATGCCCAATCCCATAATATATTAAATCTAACATTGTAAAATATTTATCATTTAATAAGAAAAAATTTAAAATTTACAATGACCACATTGTCTATGTAAAAATTTATTTAAGAAGTGTTAATTTATTCTATAACCAAATAAGTATTCAATATATTTTTCTTATAAGAATGAAGAATAATTGAAATTGACCAATAAACTTAAAATCATTTAAAAATAAGTTTCATGTCAATTGTGAATTTAAAAATAATGTGATGTAAACAAGTTATTATATAAGACCAAAGTTTTGTTGCTGGCTAAAATAAGGATTTATTATTAACATTTTTTTAAGTGATGGTTTTCTAGCAGTTCATCATATAAGATATAAATAAGAGTCTTATTAATATATTTATATCTTATACTTTTATATCAAATTAAGTATAATAATGTAAAACATTTAACATATCAAGGAACAAAACAAAACTTTAAATCAAAGGCAAATAACAATTACCCAACAAAACATCTAAACTTAAATACAGATCTATACACAATTTAATTGTTTCTAAAAATTAAATATTCATTATAATAAACAAGGGTCTCTACTAGACTCAATTACAAATCATACAAAGTAATTTGGAAGAAAATGTAACAAATAATTTTATGACAACACATAAAAGTGGACCTAACTCCATATAATAGCATGGAGTAAACCATAAAGTTTATTATTCTTCAACATTACATGTTTATATCCCAAAATTATTAAGTTACTGTCAACAATGATGCTAATGTTATTTAAAAACATGTGGAAAGAGGCTTAAATATGTTGTGGTAGATTATATGCACAATGCCATCATAAGGAAACTTTAGGCACTTGTGGACTACATAGGGAACCGCTTCCATCATAGTGAGACATGGGTGTCCTAGCCTCAAATGAAAGTGATTCAAGGTAGGAATGATTGAGAAAGGCACATCCAAGGTTTTGGGTCCAACCTGGATAGCAAGGGTGATCAAATTAAGGGTGGGGTGAGACATCCCATCATGACACCATATATAGACCTCCAATTTCTCATACACATCTTTATACAGCTCATGTATAAATATAAATTCCCACCCTTGATAGGTTTCCCATTGACCTCGATAGCAATGTAGAGAGGACCCTCATATATCTTGGTAGGGATGTTAGAGGAAGAGAAGGAAATGATATGTTTAGGAACAGAATGCTCCTGAACAAGGTGAGAGTGAACGTCAACCATTCTTATCATTTGGGTAAAGGAAAAAGAAGATGGAATGCAAGAAGTTCTATCTAGTGTCATGGATGTTGAAGCAAGGCCAACAAAGTTGGAAGAATGACACAGCATTAGATTGGTATAGATTTACAAAAGTTGATTAGGTGGAATGACTGACTTATTTCCTTTATCGTTCATTCCAAATATTTTGGTCGATCAAATCTTGCACTATGTGCTTAAGATGCAAACATCTTTGAGTGTCATGACCAGGGGCTCTATGGAACTTACAAAAGGCCTTTTGGGCATAAGAAGGCAGTAGGGGTTGACAAGTATTGAGAGGACAAATAGGCGGTAGCTACACTAAATTATTATTCAGGAGCTACTACAAAATAGAATAAAGAGATTTTGTGAGTGGAGTAAACTTACAATTATTTGTTATTTTAGGAGCAGAGAGGGCTAAAGCAGCCTGAGAAAGTTTTGCAACTTCTGTATTATTTATTATAGTTGAAGAATTATTTTTGAATATTTTTTTGTTCTTTTTATAATTATTGAAAGAAGAAGAAGCCCAGATTGATCAACAAGAGTCATTGAGGTAGACACCTCAAACTGGCTAATGGACTATTGATAGTCACGGAGTGTTATGCATAAATGTGTGAATGATTGATACATGATTAATAAAATCTTATCCCTTATATGAATCTGCAAGTTCCCAATGAAAACTCATTGTACATCAAAGTCTGGTAGGGCATAATGAATTTTTAAAAAGAGTGCTTGACAACAATAGATGAAATTAGTTACTTTTTCATTTAATTCCTGCCAATAGTGAACAAGGTTAGTAAAAGTTACCTATATTCCAATGTTAGCCTAAAAATGTTACAAGAACTGATTTACTAATTGTTCAAAAGAAACTATGGAATAATTAGAAAGTGAATAGAACTAGTCCAATGTAGTGTCTTTCAATGATCATGGGAATAGTTTCACTAACAAAGCATCCTAAAAAATGAAATCACTACACAGAGAAATGAAGGTAGATACGTGTGTCTAAGGCTTTCCTTTTCTAGAATAATTTTTGAACCTACATGCCTCGAAGCTTTGGAGGAAGGGGGTAGCTAGAATGGAAAGTGAAAGCAAACTGTGTCTACAATAAGAAAGAACAAGAGGATGTGGGGATGATGTGGAGAGTGAGGCAAGTTTCTACTAAAGGGAACCAATATTTTGAAGTAGTTGGTTTATAATAGGATCAGTAGTGTGCATGGGCATAGGGAGAGGAGCGTAAACCAAAGGGAGATATAACTCCTAAGAAGCTCTAAGGACACTAGCAGGAAAAGTAAATTGCAAAGGACACAAGGGAAAAACAAAACCATATTGGTTAATGGGGTTCATAGCTCCTCTAAACAAGCTAGTAGCTGCACTTCCATGTTGTGTAGTAGTGGTATCCATTTGTGAAGATGTGAAAATTTGCATCCCTGAAGTAGGAAGAGGAATAGAAAGTTGATTACCTATTATGTTTGAGTGAGATTCTTGAGGTTCCATAACGTAGCTCACTAATGGTGGTGTGTCACTGTGCATGATATAGGCAACACCACATAGGAAATCAAGACCTTTATGATGATTAGTTAACAATCAATGAAGAGAATCAACTAGAGGAATATCAAACCTAGGTAGGTCCTTGTGATGTAGAAAATATTAGAAATCAGCCAAATGGTGATCTAGCTCATGAATTTTCTAAGGTGGGACATAGCCTAAGGTGGCCTAATGATCTAAAGTTGCCTCTACATCGTGGAAACTAGTCATTGCAATAGCGGTGAAAGAAGAAGAAGAAGGAAGGGTAATTGAATCAGAAGAGAAGTTTACAAAATCTAAGGATAAACAAATTGGAGTGTTAAAGGTGATAGATTGAGCCATTATAGTTCAAGATGGTGTAAACTTCTATTAATAATGTATTGAGAATTAGAGGACTGGGTTGTGAAGCTCATAAACATAGTTTTAGCTTCACAAAACACAATACAATGTGATGAAAAAAAATTGTCTTGATTTAATTTTTTTAGAGAGTTTGGAAAGATGTTTAAAAGTTTAAATGAAAACCAAAGTTAAATGTGGAAGTTCACCAAAATGTAGATGAAGAAAAATTACACCTTGATCAAACGTGTCAATCAAGGGAACTTTTCACTACAGCTACACTAGGTCCTACTTAGTTTTCTACTATCTGATGGTTTAGAAAGACTAACGCTAACATACCCACTTTGCATTAAATATTTGAAAATAGAAACCATGCTAGTCATTTAAATGATGAAGAAAAATCTAGAGAATACTGGAAATGCACTACTAAAAATAAAAATTTAAATTTCAAGTACAGAATGGAAAGGAGGGGTCACAGAAGAACCTATCATTGAAAGATGGAGGCCACTTCTAGGGATCCCTATGTGTTGCGAGGATGTCTATGCATTGCACTATACTCCTAAAGGATGGAAAAATAAAAAGATTCATCCAAATTGATCCCTTGTCACCTACACAGGACAACACTAAACAAAAAACCTATCCAGTAATTCTCCAAGTCACAAGAAATAAACAAAATTAGAAAAATATATATATATATGTAAACAAAATCAGAAATATATATATATATATATATATATATATATATATATATATATATATATATATATATATATATACATATATTTGAGTAATAGGATGCAAAACTAGAGATGAAGAATGAAGATCTTCAATTAAATTTATCACCTGCAAGAGAAATGATAAAAAGGTTTGGGCTGCTTGGGGACTTGCCTTCAAGTCAAGCCCCTATTTTGATCTTTTGACCTCCACAAGCAGCCAATATGAATAAATATTGAAAAAGAGCATGTGTGTGCTCTTACTTCTTAAATGTGTTTAAGATATAAATAGCAATGACCAATGAAATTTCCAAATAAACTAATCTACTCAAGGCTAAGTAAGAAAACTAGTGCAAATTACTATGAAAAGATAAAGGACAATGAAATGTAACCAAACAATGCAACTTCCAACAATGGGGTTATAGAAATAAAATGAATTCAAAGAGAGCAATATGAAACTCAATCACCTATGAGATAAAGCACAATCTTCCCAACTAGAGTAGCTTAACTAGCAAGCAATGATTTCATAAAACCCTACAAAAGACAGTAGAAGTTCCTCCAAGAACTCACATGAAAATGCACCAAAATAATACAACCACAATGGAGACTTGAAGAAGCACAATAAGACATGTAGGAGATTGCCAAGAGAGTGAGATCTTCACAAAAGTTCACCCATCGAGATTGCATGAGAATCAAAAGTAAAATTCAAAAATCACCATATGAGAGGGAAAAACCAGAGATAGATTCAAATACAGACATTTTGAGCAGTGAAGAGGCATTACTAGAATCTCAAATCATATATAGACTTGGCTATTAACGCCTAGAAATGGTCACTTGGTGCCACATAGATGTAGGACACTAGCACACCATACAGATTTCTAATGCAATCATGACCAAGGGGTTTTACCAAATAACCCATTCATGCAGCCAACACAACACAACATCAATTTCTCTACATCCTACATGCTATCTTCTCTTCCTCAGATCAACATCACTCTTCCACTAGCACTCATTCCTCTAATTTCTACCACTTCTCTGGAAATCCTCTTCCTCATATTCTCTTTTTAATTCCTACCATTTTTCTCTAGAAGTTATCTCCCTCTATTTTGCTTCAAAAACTACCAAGATCCCCTCCTTGGCTAGCAGCGAACCCCAAACAAATGACATTAATCTCTTATATATCTTCCCTTGTGAGGAATCTCAACTGCCTATAGAAGAAAGTTCAACTGTTACACCAAAAAATTTAATGACCACAATCTTTGCAATCACATTCTAACACATGTCCCAAGCTTATAATAAGCTCTATAAACCATTGACACTTTTGAAGAAGAAAAATAGCCCTTGAAATAACATGTCAAAGTTTTCGAAGGAATCAAGAACTTTATCAGTCATTTCTAGTTTAGTGGGAACTACCCGATCCTCGGTAATTTCCACCTTAAAGATGGAACCACCTGATCTCCAAGAGAACACATTTTCTTTAACTTACATCTTTTGAACTACCATCGAGTTTTGATGAGGCACTTGGAATTCATCAAAGAATTATGATGTTCCAGGAACTATCGAAAGTTTTGATTTCCCTTTACAATGAAGACTTCTTCAAAGTTTTTGAAGGTTTTAGGAACTTGTTCCATGTGGTCAAGGAATTCCACCCCACTAGAAACCCTACGAACATTTGGAACTTCCAAAAATATTCTAAGTGTTGAGAATCCATCAGAAATAAGAACAGAAACAAGAACCATTAGAGGTTTCTAGTGTTCTTGGAAGACATGGGAACTCTGATTTCTTAGCAAGAAGACCACCATCAAAGATTTCCACATGAAATAGAATTGAGCCACAAATGGGAACTCATCAGAGAATTTTGGGTCAATTGGAACAGCCCCATCAAAAGGAACTCCATCTAAGATGACTAAGTCTAAAAGCTCATCGGGGATTTCAGTAGGAACTAGAACCTGCTAGAGATTTTTGGTGTTCTCGAAACACCCCAAAATCTTGATTTTGTTGTTGAGTAGGGCCAAAACTCTGATCATCCATAGCTTCACCAATTTTCATCAAATTTGAATTGTAGGTACCCATTAATCCCTTCTACAAGGTGATGTCTTTAACTTAACTAAAATGCATTTGAATTTTCTCTTGAAGCAAGCTATCAGAAACTAACAAAGGAAGGCAAAATTGAACAGAATAGAAAACAAAAACCTGAAAATATTTTTGGTTGATGTAGGATTGCTTGTGGACCTAAATGCTCCTGCATCAACGTCCACACTAAGCGCTCATGTCCAGGCAATTTTGGTTCCTGGTCGGATGGGACAACAACGGATGATGAGATAAACAAAGCATTAAAATAAAATTTCATATAAATAAACACAAAGGGTTGAACATAACACAAAAGCACATGTTGTTATAGGAAAAAAGGCTAAGGAAAGACTAAAATGAACATAAAAACATGCTAGGGGAGCGGAAACCAAAGTGGTTGCAAAAACATAGCGTGAAATTACAAGGGTGTGTAATTTTTGACATTACAATTCCAATATCCATTGTCGTCATAAGTGTTCTTGCCTCAGATGTCTCTTCAACAATCAAAATCAAGACTCTACGATTTGCTAGCTAGAAGCTCTTCACCTATTCCAAGAACTTTAAGTTCACATTTTGGTGTGTCAAAACTTTTGCCTAGAATAGAACTTAAGTTGTTGATCTACATTCATTGGACGATGTAAAATTTATCAAACAATTCAATTTTTATAAAGCTAAGTATTCACCAAATAATTAATCATATTATCATTTAGTATATAATATTTTTACCAACCACGTTAAGAATTGTTTTAAATTGTCGGTAAATTTTTCAAGTAATTAATATTATATTTTGAATATATCTATAATTTACCATCTAATACCATCTAACTTAATTTTTATTTTGAATAATCTATAATTCACCAACAAAATTATTTTATTTAAAAAAAAAAAAACTTTAATTCATGAATAAAAATCAGCAATTGAAACAAATTTGAAAAAATTCACCCTCTAAATTATTTTTTTCCTAAAATAAACATACATTTGCCACAAAAATTATTGTCTCGCTCTAATTCATCAAGATTTTATATATTTTTTAAGAGATCTTCTTAAAATTATCATTGAACACAAATAATTCCACTATAGTGATTGTAATACAAAGAGGAATCATTTAGTCAATATGCTACTCACAAAAAGTAAGATAAATACATAAGTAAAAACTTTTCCTAATCCGAGCTTTAATCAGAGAATATTACAAAGATTGTCGCTTACATTTATTTATTCTTTTGAGAAATTTGGCACACATGATAATATGCTCTAACGAGTTGTTTGTTTTAATACCTTGCCCTTCCTTAAAGCTGAGTTCTAAATTGGTGGGCTGCAAAAGGGACTGCAAAAACTGTTAAACAATATTGGTCTAACTCTGTATATTTTATATACACTCTTGGCAATTTTCTCACTCCGGAATAATCTATATTTTATTTCCTTTGAAAACCCTAATCCGTCTAATAAAGTCAACAATTCGATATTATTAAATAGCAGAGAGAATATAGAAAATGTCAGCAATACTAGAAGAATGATGAAAATAGACACTGTAAGATTGCTGTGCTAATTAAATATGGTCGTAGTTGAGTGACCACCTGCAATTTCTCAACAAAAGCTCAGGCGATTGGCTCTCATTCGTGGTTGTTCACCTACAGATAACGATATGGAATTTATTTTCTCAGCCCGTGAACAGATTTGTTTTGTCTCAATGAAGAAAACATTCATATTTATAGGTAATACGTCATGTATTTGACAAACTTTGGCAAGGGAAGTTTCAGGGGTGATGTAAGACACATAATCACACAGACATACAACGCACTCGAATAACGAAAGAGCAACAACTCTTGTACAAGTATATTATATTACAAGGCGAACTAGAATAGGTATACGTAGTCAAGATGAATTATTCCTTGCGGAGTAGTTAAAGTTTTGGCTATATAAAGCATGTGATGGTTTGTAATACACATTCATATCCTGAGCTTCTTCTATGTTTCTATTATAATGGCTAATCGTATGATTTACTTCACGTTGGGATTTTTTCTGTTGATATGTTGTTACAGCGACAATGTCATGGCAGGGGATCCCGATCCCTTGCAAGATTTCTGCGTTGCGGACGAGCAAAGCAAAGGTGAATATATAATTTTATATAGTGGTGTGATATGATTTCCTTATTAGGCGAATTTCTAACAAATTGATTTAAACAGTTTTGGTGAACGGGTTCGTTTGCAAAGACCCAAAGGAAGTTTCAGCAGACGATTTCTTCTTCCGGGGACTGGCGCAGCCAGGCAACACCAACAATCCAGTAGGCTCCAACGTAACGTCGGCGAATGTTCAACAGATAGCAGGCCTCAATACGATGGGAATATCTTTGGTCCGCATCGACTTTGCAGTGGGTGGAATAAATCCTCCTCACACACACCCAAGAGCCACTGAAGTTCTTTTTTTGCTGGAAGGCGAGCTTTTTGTGGGGTTTATTGACACCAACGACACGTTTTTCAGCAAAACGATGGAGAAGGGAGATGTGTTTGTGTTTCCAAAGGCGCTGCTGCATTTCCAGCAGAATGTGGGGAAGGAAAACGCAGTTGCCATATCTGGATTGAGCAGCCAGCTTCCCGGAGTTCAGGTAATCGCCAATTCTCTGTTTGCAGCGAATCCTCCTCTACCCGATTCCGTATTGAGCAAGGCCTTCCGCATCGGTCAAAAACTTGTGGAACGCATTAAGGCCAAATTCTGTAGCTGAAGTTGATGTGGTCTATTAAATAAAACAAAGAAGAGAATGCTTGGGAAGACCGTCTTTTACTAAATATTTTTTGCTCTTTTTACCACGTCCGTTTAATAAGACTACTAACCACTTCATTGCTGTCGTACTACTCATGTCACTTTCATTGATTGCATTGGTTTTTCATTTTTTTGGTGTGCACGTTATGATAATTTTCACAAGACTTATAAGACAAAATGAAGGTCAAGCAGCAGAAATCTAATTATTTTTTTAATTTTAGTATCATATTTATGCATTGCATTGCAGCATAAATCTTGAAGATTTTGGTACATCTAAAAATTGAATTTCAAATATACATGAATAAATGGACTAAGTCTTCTACATTTTAAACAATCTTTTAGAAAGGGCAAAGTATGTATACTTCTAAGGCTACAAAGCATGCAAGTTAGGTCTTCAAATTTAGTGCTATTATTCAGATGGTGATTACTGACTTTGTAATAGGATGTCTCAGGTTTGATTGGCATGAGTGCCCTTTTTAATGTGTTTCTTGCATTAATATGGACACCAACTTTTTAAAAAAAAAGGAAATTATAGGTGGTAAGTCGCTGGAGCTGGTTCCCAACTATCGTTGCTCTTTAAAAAAAAAAAACGCATTGTTTTTACCTATGTCACAAGGCTTAAGTTCGTGTTCAAGTTGGGCAATCATAAAACTCAGATTAAGTTCATCAAAACAAATTTTAAAAAAATTGTAATTACATTGGACTAATATAAATTTATAAAATTTTTAAATATTAAGATAAATATAAAATTATCAAAATAGATAAACATTAGTAAATATATTAAATTTTATTTATTAAATATACTAATAATTAAAAATCTAAATTAAATATTTCAAAATATTAAATTTTAATGCATTAACTTTTATAAAATAAAATCAAATAAACATAAAAATAAAACAAAACAATCCTTAGTACTGACCCTGTTGAATGATCCTTTGTCTAGGGATTGCCGGATGTTAATTGTGCTTATCAAATGTTGTTAGTAAAGTTAGTTTAATATTAATCAGTGGTATTTTAAATGTTTAGGTCAATGCTTTTACACGTGGTTCTATGAAATATTAACCCTGACAGTTAAGGGTTACGGTAAAGGTTTTGTTTTTATCTTCCCTACGCCCTTGGTTACCTTAATGGTTCATAAACCACATATGACCCAAAAAAAAAAAAAAAAAAAAAAATTTAAAAACAAAGAATAACAATCTTTTCACCGCAGGGTTGTTTGAAATAAGCTTGGGTAAATACAAGATCCATTTGATCCTCTGTGGTTTAAAGATTTCAAAATCTTAGGTTTTTGATAGTAGTAACTTTTATGCTCTGTAATTTTACCTAGACACAAGATCCGTCAGTTTATCAGCTGTTCACTCAGATATACGCAAGATCATTTGATTTTTATCAGTCAGAATCTTTTATCCATAGGATAGGCATTTTAACTGTGGATGTGGCACATTTACCTATTTTGTTTGCAGAATCATCACTCCAAAGCGGTAAGTTTTGGAGGAGGAAGTAGCAGATACAGACACAAGACACTTGGCGACCAGAAAAGGAAAACGGTGGGGTTTTTCCGACGAAAGAAAGCAGATAGGATGACAAGTTTCCAGGGAGCAAAAGCTCCCACTAATAAGCCTATCGGCTAATTATAATTTTGATTTAAATTTTAATTAGCACTTACATTTTAAGTTGAACTTTATAAGGCAAGAAATTCTCAATAAAAATTATAACAATAATGATTTGAATTTTAATTAATATTTTTAATAATTATTTTATTAGTAAATTTTAGATTGTAATAATTCTGTTTATAAGGGCATAATGCGATGGTTCGTTTACATGGTTGTTGTGATCACTCCCAGAGTTCAAAACCTCGTAGGTTAGTTCATGGGATATGGGCATTTGTTGGGTTGTTGTGGTCGCGGTATATGTGCCTTCACTGGGCTAGTTTGAATAAAGGTGATAATGCTTTGGGGACCGAGTAGTGATCTCGACAATAAATCCATGTAAAGAGATCCCTTGTAAGTGGTCTCTCTAGTTCAGACTAGGCTAAAAACCCAAGTAATCCAAATTAAAAAAATGCATTAATTTTGTAATGAATTGAGTTTAATTTTTAAATTTATATTAAATTTTGAAGTTTGATTCCAGTAAGTAATTATTAGTGAACTTGTGTGCATAGTTAATTTTTTTATTTAAATTATTTTTGTTTGATTTTCTAATTTGATATGTAGTTATTATATTATGTAAGTTTCATTTGGAACTTTTGTTCTATTTAAATCTTCACCTTTGTCAAATAATTTTCTTTGCTATGACATAATTATGAGAAGTTGCAATCACATCTTTAGTATATCCTTAGCATACTCAAAAGATTAAAAAATTATAATTTCTCTTTATGGAGATTGTCACTATAAAGATTAAAAAATGATGTTATTATCATTTTTTTAATACTAGCGATCATACTTTAATATGTAATGGGTATGTTAGTAGCTATGCATAATTGAGTGTAATTTTCTTTTAGTGTAAAGTAAATTGATAGGCTTTAGCAAGAGTCATTTTAAAATGAGTTTTTTTGTCTTGACAAATTAGAAGTATCAATTAGAACACAATGACAATCCTTCTCTCATACCAAAGAGATGGAGTATTTTCTTGATTATTTCAATGGATTAAACTCAGTCGTTCTTAATTAACATTGTACACAAGTCCTCTTCTTGATTTCGTAGTGCCACATATGTTCTATCCTTCATGTGTGCATAATGTTGATATGTAAAGTTGCGGCATGAACCATACCATTTTAAGGGGTATCTAGAAGCACTCATCTTGAGTTATCGAAATTCATAAATAGCAAAATTCAAGTCATGCCTTTATATTCCCTTAAAATTATTACTTCTTCCTACCTAGACCTATATGCCTTTTATATTCTTTCCCCTTTCACCTTTATTTTTACTTTAGCCCCCACTGTATCCCTTAAACCTATACATTCCACTCTCCTCCTCACATCCCCACCCTCCTTGCATTTCCTATATTTTCCTAACATCCTAAATTTCATCTTTCCCCACTTATGACCTCATACTTATCTTAATCTTTATACCCTTCCCCTCTTCCACATCCCAAAGCCACCTAGTTCATCCCCTTTTCACAACACATCATTTGCTAAAGTAGATTTCATGGTACTTTCTTCACAAGCCATAAGCCCTAAGCTAATTTCATATGACCTTATAAAGTGAAGCACTAAATTTATCATATCAAATATTTTTATGAGGAAATAAAAACCAGGGTAATCATGTGAATGAAAATTATCTCCATTAAATACAAGAAGATATGAACAAGAACCTAAAATGAGATAAAACTCTATGGAACAATTCTTTTTCAAATGTGAATAGGTCTAGTGAGTGATTCAACCTTGTGCATTTTTTTTTCATGGTTATCGAATGCAAGCAAACAATTGAGATATCATCATTGGTGGCTTCATCCGCCACTAGTTGATTCACTACCTTTTTTTAATGTTCAAGGAATATGGCTACAGAGGTAGTAGAGGGAACACTACTTCTCTCTCTACTAACTAACACATAAGGCAATGTATGTTCACTCAATCATACGAGTTAGGCCATTGATTGATTACACTTGATTAAACATGCTCAATCCAAGTTAAGACTTGCATTTCCAATGAAAATCCAACCTAGTGACAAAAGTGAGGGCCAAAAGAGGGGAGAAAACCAAACCCCAAAATGAATGAATGGAGAGAGATAGTGTACCAACTAATCTTCACTCCTCTCCAATTGATTAAACAAGGAGAGAGATGATTTGTGAACACTTAGTTTCATGTGTCTAGCATTAAGTTGAATTATTTAGTTGGCATGTGATTGTTGCTAACTATCCAGGCTCTTAAATCATTCAACTTTTTTATAAATTATACTAATTTAAAACATGACAATAATCAAGGGGCAAGGCTAGTAACCAATCTAGAGAACACATCATATATATATTTAAAATTAAATTAATGAAATGCCTAAAGTGGATCAAATTTCATGTTTAACATATTGTATGGGATGAAGTACATGGACTCCAAGCTATATGAAATGCACTCCAATCGATCTTTGGAATGAATCTACACCTTATAGGTTTGGAAATTTGAACAACATAAGGTTAAAAGACATCCCAATATTTTAGTCATTTCTACCTTAAGAAAAAAATGGGAAGAGAAACAAAATTAAAATTAACGTCTTGGTCTATATAACAAGGTCCATGGAAAGAGGAGTGACACCTTCAATTTCTATAATGATGTTGGCATTGGATTTATTCATATTGCAGTCTCATGAGTGACGTACCAAATGCCTATAATTTGTTTAGGCATGACAAGGAGTTTATCTCTCTATCTTTCCTTTTTTGGAGGCACTTCCAATGCTAGTGGTAGATCTCCCATGACCATATTATACACTATGGTTGCAGAAGTGGTAGGTAATTCAAGTGGATGTCTCTAGTAGCTATTGGGCTTCAACTCTTCACAATGATTTCCAATCAATCAAACTTAGTTTCTCCTCCTCATACCTAATGACACCAAAACCTTCCATTATGCAACAATTTGACACCTTGATACATGTTCAGTGAGGATGAATTCTATGGTCTAACAACCTCTATTACTATGCTTATCATCTACTAATCCAACAATGAATTTGTATTTATGGTTGGTTATAGCCTAATATTCCATAGCATCCCAATACTACCACATGTATGGTAGAGTATTTAACACCACCTTCCCTACAAGTAGAATTTCCTAACCCTATTCCTACTTTTTTCATTTTCTTAGATAGATAAAACAAGTTTGTAATTTATGCCTATTTCACTTGTGAGATAGTTGCTACTTATTACACATATTTTCTCTATTTTGTAAGTTCCTATGGAGTGTGCATGCTAAGGAGGGGATGAACACATGGAGAGATAGAATGGGTCCATTAATTTACATGGACCCCAATATCCTTTTATGTTTGAGTATTTACTTTATATGCATTTTTTTGAGTGCTCATACACTTTGAAATACATGCTCATTTAATATTAACATGCAACTCAAAGTGGGGGAAAAATTTAGTAGTGAAATTAGCATACCCATGCCATTTCCCATTTAATTTTGGGGCCATTTTGAGGAAATTTATTTATGTCATAGAAGCATACTGAAATCACTTTTGTGCTAAGTTTGGCTCCTTCGTCAATCCTTATCCATCCTTGTTTATCTATACATTCAACCTTATCCTTGCCCTATTTGCACACGTATCCACACATTCACCTCATTATTATGGTACCTTTCCATAAGATGATCCTTGCCTCAAGATCCTACATTCTCCCATCTTGGTTCATTTCAACAATGTGCAAGATCAATCCTACATGACATGAATTTGACCCAAAATTCAAAATTTTAAAATTCAAATTACCAACTCTCTCCCTTTCCTCATAGTTGTTGGGAGCTAACTTGCTACACATTTGTGTCATGATTCATTAATCAAGAGATCATTCAAATAGCCTAAGCATTTACAATGAGCATTTATAGGAACATATGGATTTGGAGCACAAAAAATAATAGTTATTAAATCAAAAGTTGAATCCAGATCATTTTCACGTTTACTTATTTTCTGCTAACACTTGCTCAAAGTTGTAAATCTAATCTTTCAAGGGGGTTGACTAAGAATAATGTGACCTCACAATTCAATAATATCCCCAATGTATTTCTAAATATACACATTTGGGTGATGATTCATTATGTCTTCGTATTCAAAGACATTTTGTTGAACATCAAGAAATAACTAAGAGATCATAGAAATAGCCAAAGCATTTACAAGGAGTATTCATAGAAACATATGGATTTAGAGCATAAAAGAATTGTTATTAAATCAAAATTTGAATTTGGATCACTTGCACATTTACTTTTTGTGTACTAACACTTTCTCAAGGTTGTAAATCCAATCATTCAAGGGGGTTGACTAAGAAGAACATGAAACCTCACAATTCAACAATCTCCCCAAGGTATTTCTAAATATACATATTTGTGTGATGATTCATTATGTCTTAGTATTCAAATAAATTTTGTTGAACATAAAGAAATGAATAAGAGATGATAGAAATAGCCTAAGCATTTACAAGGAGCATTTATAGGAACATATGGATTTGGAGCACACAAAAAAATTATTAAATTTGAATTTACATTTAGATCACTTACAAATTTACTTATTTTCTTCTAACACTTGTCGAAGGCATAAAACCATTCATTTATGGGGGTTAACAAATAGGAATTCATGTGAACACTCACAATTCAACAATCTCCCCAAGGTATTTCTAAATATCATTGATTCTTGCATGTCACTAGAGAGCAAATATTAGTGTGAATTATATTCTAAATATTTGCATTTGGCCCAAATAAATATCACACAACATAGATCAGATCCACATGGTAAGAAATTGATCTTGACATGCAAAAATGACTCTCAGTAGAATCTAGGACTATGTAGAGTTAAAGAATAGTCTACACTCCAAGGTCATTAATTTTCTATAGTGCGGTGAATCGATTCTACAAGTTATCAGCAATTATAATCCATCCTAATTTAAGAGATAAGTACACCTTTCAATCACTTTTTTTTTAAATATACTCATTTATTGAAATTATCTATTTCTAGCTAATATTAATTAATCTAGGTTGATTTATGCGTATTTGTGTGAATTCATTTAATTAGCCTAAATTAATATAGGGAAAGAGTAATTTTGCCTTTAGAGAAATATAGAATATTATTAAGCAAAATGAAAGAAGAAACTAGGTCTGAATGAATGATTAGAGGTAAATTTTTAATGAGGTAAATGATGCACAAATGTCTTCCTTGTAGACCTCAGTTAAATTATATTTCAAATTATTCCCCATTTTCTAAGCTATGAAATGTGAATTCACTATAGCACTCAAGATTTAAAGCTTTATTAGTACAAATTTTTAAATCCAAAATTGAGATTTGCTACAAATTAAGCTAATAGATATGAATTGATTTATCCTCACATACATGAACCAACACCATCTTTATCCCATAGATGGTCCAAATTACACTGTTCTTTTCAATCTACATCCTCGTCATCAAATTCCATTTGACTACAAAATCCTTATCTCTACCCCAAGATGACATAACACAACATCATAATCTTAAAAGATCATAAATTAGATCCTAACTATTTGCAAGATCTAGAGCTGATTGTACATTAATGTAGATCCATTGTAAAGGGAATGCAACGCACTCATGTAACTATTAAATCATGCAAAGGCATACCAACTACAAGAGACACAATCCTTTGTATAATCATATATAAATATAATTAGGACCAAGAGACACAAGATGTAATGTAAAATATAATATAAAAGTAAGATAAGTATAAGATATATAAGATAGAAGTACATGAGATATAATGTGATATAAATGAATGAATGTGAAATATATGAAAAAGGATTGATGTATACATGAGCATTATATCAAAGATAGAAATATATATATGAATAAAGATACTACAAGTTGATATAATGGATGTCTAATGAGTTATGTGTAGGATATATATTTGTAGGTGTGAGTTCATTTAATTTGTAGTGTTTTATCCTACTACAACCTTTTTTAACTTACTACATAAGCCCTTGACCTTCCTTTTATCACCTATACTAGGGTATAAATACAACTCTCAGGAAACTCAGGCTCATATCCTCAATCTACACTCCATTCTTGCCAACATTTTGGTTTCATTGTTGAGATCCTAGTAAAGTGATAAAGGAAAGGAAGAAAACAATAAATTTATCAATTGTGGTAGCAAAAGAGTTAATAAGAAAGGATTATAGATAAAGTAGGATTTTTTTATGGTTTGCGGAAAAAACTTTTAGGTTCTAGCCTTGTGAGAGGAGTTTAGGCACCTAAATGATGGAAATTAGAAGGGGGGATCCTAAAGTGATCTCTGAAGAGATGTGACTGATAGAAGCAGAATGAAAATGAGCCATAGGAATAAAAAAATGATTAATAAAACACTAAACCAATAACACCCATGGTAAAAAGAGATAACAAGAGGCTAAGAGAGATTGGGGAGGAAATTGAAATAGCTATGAAATTGAATATGAAAGAAAAGAGACTAACACAAATTCAAGAGAGATAAGAAAGGTATTGCAAAAAGATAGAAAAATGCCAAGGAAACTAAGATAGAGCACACCAAAACGGCTACTACTAAAAATAATTATGAGGAGGAGACAGAGTGTGCCATAGGGGTTGTTGTTGATTATGAAAATAAGGAGGACAAGGAGCGGCTAGAGGGGCTCTATGTGAGAATATTAAGGATAAGGAGAAGTATGGAATCCCACAACCACAAGATGAATTGATTAAAAATGAGTGCACCAATGGGGCTACAATTGAATATAAGGATTCTATACAGAACACTAGGAATATAAACATCCATCTTGATAAAGCAACCAAAATTCTATCCACATTGGAAAAATAGATCAAAGATTAAGTTGTGTCTAGAGAATCATTAGAAGTAGGGATTGGAAATAGTAGTGCTCAGCCAAGGTGTGGAAGAATATGTGCTCCTCCATTTGAATGCTTGACTAAGACACCATGGCCTAAACTTGATTTGTTGAATCTAAAGGTTACAATTAATGAAGGATTCAAGGAGTTATTGTCCCTATTTAAAAAATTAAAACCCCTAGATCTCGGTGCAGAATACCTAGATAAAGTGGTAAGTATGAATGTGGGATTAAAAAAAAATGATGAAGGAATAGGAATTGAAGGAAAGATAAAAGAAGGTAGAAAAAGTAGTAGAAAACATGTTCAATGACATAACTATAGATATAGTTGAAACAATCAATAAAGAATGAGAAAATCCAATATCATTTAATATCGTTAATTAATAAAAAGTTACCTCCTAAATTGAAATGTCCTAACCAACAATCTTTCAATCAATATAACCTTTAGAAATAAGTAAGATAAATACATAAGAAGGAAAAGAAATTCCTAATCCGAGCTTTAATCAGAGAACATTACAAAGATTGGCCCTTACATTTGCTTATTCTTTTCAAAAGTTTGGCACACGTGATAGTATGCTCTAAAGGCTAGTTTGTTTTAATACATAGCCCTTCCAATGAACTCGGGAGTTCCAAATTGTTGGACTGAAAAAGGGACTGTAGAAACTCTTAAACCCTATATATTTTAGATACTGTTTTGGCAATTTGCTCACTCTTCAGAATAATTTATATATAGCAAACCTAATCCTGCCAATAATGTCAATAATTCCACATTACTGAACAGCAGTGAAAACATAAAAAATGTCGACAATATTAAAAGAATGATCAAAATAAACACTGTAAGACTGCTATTCTAATTAAATATGGTCGTAGTTGAATGACCACCTTGACTTAATTAACAAAAACTCAGGCGATTGGCTCTCATTTGTGGTTAGTTACAGATAACGATATGGAATTCATTTTCTCAGCCCGTGAACAGATTTCTTTTTTCCCAATGAAGAAAATATTCATATTTTGAACGAGTCGTAGGTAGTTTTTGACAAACTATGACAAGATAGAAGTTTCAGTAACTTGACTCCGACGTCCAAATCATTCGAATAACGAAAGAGCAACAACTCTTGTACAACTTTATTATATTACAAGGCGAGCTAGAATATACAGTATCAAGATGAATTATTCCTTGTGGAGCAGTTAAAGTTTTGGCTATATAAAGCATGTAATGGTTTGTAATACACAACTCAAATACACATTCATATCTTGAGCTTCTTCTGTGTTTCTTTTATAATGGCTAATCGCATGATTTACTTCACGTTGGGTTTTTTTCTGTTGATATGTTGTTACAGCAACAATGTCATGGCAGAGGATCCCGATCCCTTGCAAGATTTCTGTGTTGCGGACGAGAAAAGCGAAGGTGAATATATAATTTTATATAGTGGTGTGATATGATTTCCTTATTAGGCGACTTGCTAACAAATTGATTGAAACAGTTTTGGTGAACGGGTTCGTTTGCAAAAACCCAAAGGAAGTTTCAGCAGACGACTTCTTCTTCCGGGGACTGGCGCAGCCAGGGAACACCAATAATCCAGTAGGCTCTAACGTAACGTCGGCGAACGTTCAACAGATTCCAGGCCTCAATACGATGGGAATATCTTTGGTCCGCATCGACTTTGCAGTGGGTGGAATAAATCCTCCTCACACACACCCAAGAGCCACTGAAGTTCTTTTTTTACTAGAAGGCGAGCTTTTTGTGGGATTTATTGACACCAACGACACGTTTTTCAGCAAAACGATGGAGACGGGAGATGTGTTTGTGTTTCCAAAGGCGCTGCTGCATTTCCAGCAGAATGTGGGGAAGGAAAATGCAGTTGCCATATCTGGATTGAGCAGCCAACTTCCGGGAGTTCAGGTCATCGCCAATTCTCTGTTTGCAGCGAATCCCCCTCTTCCCGATTCCGTATTGAGCAAGGCTTTCCGCATTGGCGAAAAAATTGTGGAGTATATTAAGGGTAAATTCGCCTAAGATAAGGTAGATTCTGAAGCTGAAGTTGCCGTGGTCTATTAAATAAAACAAAGAAGAGACCGCGTGGGAAGACCGTCTTTTACTAAATCACTTTTCTCTTTTTACCATTTCCATTTAATAAGACTACTTACTACTTTTCACGTTATTGCTGTCGTACATCTCTAATTAGCACATAGTTATGATTGTAATTAGCACATCTCAAATTTAGCATATCCTCACGGTACTTTCATTTCCTATATTTTCCTAGAATCCTAAATTTCATCTTTCCCCACTTCCAACCTTGTAATTCTCTTATGCCCTTCCCCTCTTAGACATCCCTAAACCACCTAATTCATCCCTTTTGCAAAACACATCAACTATTAAAGTGGATTTCATGGTACTTTCTTCATAAGCCATAATCTCTGAGTTGATTTCATATGCCTTATATCTACACAAATCAAAGCGAAGAATTTAATTTATCATATCAAATGTCTTTATGAGGAAAGAAAAACCAAGGCAATCGTGTGAATGAAAATTATCTTCATTAATCAAAGGAAGATATGAACAAGAACCTAGAATGAGATAAGACTCTATGGAACAATTCTTTTTCAAATGTGAATGGATCTAGTGATGGATACAACCTTGTGCATTATTTTTTTATGATTATCAGATGCAAGAAAACAATTGAGATATCAATTGATGGCTTCATCCACCACCTATTGATTCACTTCCTTATCTTTGTGTTCAAGGAATATGGCTACATAAGTAGTGGATGGAACACCACTTCTCTCTACTAATTAACACATAAGGGAACATGTTCAATTGATCATATGAATTAGGCCATTGAATGATTCCACTTGATTAAACATGCTCAATCCAAGTTAAGCCTTGCATCACTAGGCAAAATTCAACTTGTTGATAAAAGGGAGCGAAATGAGGGGAGAAAAGCAAACCCAAAAATGAATGAATGAAGAGAGGGAGTGCACCAACTCATCTTCACTCTCCTCCAACTAATTAAACAAGGAGATAGGATTTGTGAACACTTAGTTTCATGTGTCTCTCAATATGTTGAGTTATTTAGGTGACATGTGATTGTTGCTAACTATGGCTCCTAAAACATTTAATGTTTTTTTATAAATTATACTAATTTTAAACATGTAAATAATCAAGGGGCAAGGCTAGTAACCAATTTAGAGAACACATCATGAATATATTTAAAATTAAATTAATGAGATGCCTAAAGTGGCTCAAATTTCATGTTTAACATATTGTATGGGATGGTGTACATGAACTCCAAACTCTATGAAATGCACTCCTATATCTGTGGAATGAATCTGTATCTTATAGGTTTATAAATTTGAAGTACTTAAGGTTAAAAGGCATCCTAATTTTTTAGTGTAGATACTACCTTTAAAACCACATGGAAAGAAAAATGAATGTAAAATTAATATCTTGATCTCTATAACTAGGTCCATGGAAAGAGAAGGGGAACCTTCAATGCCTACAATACATTATCATTAGCTTTATTGGTATTGTAGGCTTGTGAGTGATGTCCCAAATGCCCACAACTTGTAATGCCCACAACATGCTTAGTCATGACAAGGAGTTTGTCTCTCTACCTTTCCCTCTTTGGAGGCACTTCTAATGCTAGTGGTAGCTCTCCCATGACCATATGCTACACTACAATTGCACAAGTGGTAGGTAATGCAAGCGAATGTCTCTACCAGATATTGGGCTTCAACTCTTCATAAGGATTTCTAATCAATCAAACTTAATTTCTCCTCCTCATACTTGATGACACCAAAACCTTCCATTGTGAAACAATTTGACACCTCGATACATGTTGGATGAGGATGAATTCTATGGTCTTGCAACTTGTATTATGCTTATCAACTACCAATCCAATAGTGAATTTGTATTTATGGATGGTTATAGCCTAATATATCATACCATCCCACTAGTATCACATATGGTAGAGTATGTATCAACACCTTCCCTACAAGTAGAATTTCCCTAACTGTATACCTACTTTTTTATTTCCCTAGATAGATAAAGCAAGTCTATAATTTGTGCCTATTGTCACTTGTGAGATAGAAGCTACTTATTACATATATTAAATTCTCAATTTTGCAAGTTCCTATGAAGTGTGCATGTTAAGGAGAGGATGACAACGTGAAGAGATAGAGTGGGCCCATTACTTTACATGGACTTCAATATCATTTTATTAATTTATATGCATGTGTATAAGTTCTCATATACTTTGAAATACATGCTCATTTAGGATTAACATGCACCTCAATGTGGGGGCAAATCTTAATGGTGAAATTACCATACCCATGTCATTTCCCATTTATTTTTGGGCCCAATTTGAGGCAATTTATTTATATGATAGCACGTGTCACACAGTTTTGTGATAATTTTGGTTCCTTCATCAATCCCTATCCATCCCTATTTATGCTCATCTTCATGAATTTCTATACATTCTACCTTATCCCTACCCTATTTGCACATGTATTCACACATTTACCTCATTATTAAGCCACCTTTTCATAAGCTTAATCCTTGCCTCAAGTTCCTGCATTCCCCTAACTTGGGTCATTTCCACAATGTGCAAGATAAATCCTACATGGTGCAAATTTGAACCAAATTTTATAATTATAAAATTTAAATTACCAACTCTCACCCTTTCCTCATTATTGTTGGGAGATAACGTGTTGTACATGTTTGTGTGATAATTCATTATATCTTGGTATTTAAATAATTTAGTCACAAAAGAAAAAGGTCACAAAAGACAAATTACATTAGAATGTGAAGGATGAGTCAAAATGACTTATCCTTCACATTCTATTCTTTCATTGCATTGTAGTAAAAATTTGACATGTACCTATGCATGTCACAAAACTAGAACATACTTATTTCTCCAACATCCTTTTGTGATAACTTCTACTTATATATTCAATGAATTTATCCAATACAATCTTCACTACCCTAGTATCTGGACCATAAAAATGAACAAAATGAACATTGGATTGAACAAAATGATCCAATATTTCTTCATGAACCCACTTGTATTCTTCCAACTTATTTTCAAATGCTTCACATGCAACCCATATCCTCATAAATTTTATTATAGAGGAAGAATCAAAATTCCCCCCTTTGGAGACTCTACCTTGATCACACTATCAAATTGATCTTTCAAAGCTTGTGAAAAATTAAATGTATTTTGTCAATTGTATAACTTACACCCAATTTCCCCTACAAAATCATGAATTTCTTTTAGAGAACCTTGGATACCATTATATGATGCCTAAAATTTATCCTTGTAGCTTCTTAAAATTTCTCCACTAAACTTGTAGGCTTCTACCCATTTTTTATGAATATACTAATCCTAACCATCCAGAATTCCTTGCTTCAATAAAATTTAGAAATATAATTGTAATAGCTCAACTGCATAAGAATAATCATTTTCAATATCATGTAACTCTTCATCAATATTTTTTCTCTAACATCTTCATGGAATCCTCCTCCTTAACAAATTTATTACATTCAAGTGTCACTCCATCAATTAAACCCTATGTCCAAGTGCAAGAAACTCATTATTCTATTTGTAGGTGGCCATTACAACATTTTTCAATTCACTAGTGGTCAATATCTCTTTCTATGTGCTTAGAATGAACTATGAAGGTGAAACTACAACAAAAGAAACAATAGGACCACCTAAATTCTCAATATAAGTAATGAGATAGGTTACCTTATCTCTTAGCTCCTTCTTGGATACTTTGTCCTTTTCTATTTTTTGTATCATCCAATTAATCAATTATTTGGCCATTTGTTTCCCTTATTCTCTTAATGGTTTCCCCAGAGAAACTATGGTTACTATATAATGTGAGGCTTGCATTTTTGTTTTAGGTACATCTAAAAAAGGAGATATGATTTGACTTACCTAACTCCTTGTGCATGTGTGCTTACTATCGACCTAACCCTTGCTCTTTTTGGAGGAAGTGGCTTTACAATCATGAAGGGTAATTAAGCAAAATCATTTGATAAAGGTTTCATTACCCTCTTCTTAATTTGAATTATTTGGTCAAACCACTAAGGTTTACTTATAGTAGATGCATTCTCTTGAGTAGTATCTTTTTGTTGAGTATCCCCTGTGTGAGTATTTTCCTTACTTTGTTGTTGCATATTTTGATCTCTTGGAGGGCTTGGAGGTGGAGTGGGTATTTTGAGTAAAGGAGATGGACTTATTTCAAGTGATGGGGTAGGTGTCTTCCTTGGAGGAGGATATAGAGTTCTCTTAGGTGATTTCACTAGTGCCTTTTGGAAGATAGAGTTAATGATTTTTCAAGGATATTCTTAGGAGAGCTTGCAATTAGAGAATATAGAGGAAAAGAAGGTGGAGATGATGGTGTAAGCAATGGAGGAGATTTAGGAGATTGAAAAGGAGAGAAGATAAGATCTTCTTTTAATTGACCCATTTTTCTTTTAGAAGATTCCCCAGCTAGCAAATAGAGCTTCTTTTTCATCTTATCCATCCATTCTCTACTTCTAGCAATCACATTTCTTGTTTTATGCTCATTGTCCCTATGTTTCTTTTCACTCTAAGTAATCTAGGGAGTGGCTTAGTAGAAATTTTCTCTTGATCATACAAGGATCTAACACATTTCCACCATCCTTCACTTACCTTAGAAAATTTGCTATCTAGTACATTTTTAACTGATATGTAGTCAAGTAACAATATCCTCTTTTTCTAACTTTGAATTCATTTTCATAATTTTCTTAGAAATAATCTAATCTTTCCTTATGTTTGTAGGATAACCTTATCCCTTCTATGCTTGACCTTGAGTTAAATGAGGCTCATGATTCATGCTTCTATATTGTTAAACAAGAATATTTATTGATAGCAATTTTGGGAATGAAACCCCTTTCACTTTCCTTTTTAAACATCTAACAATTGTCTACATAATTCCAAAAGTATAAGTTTATTGCTGGCATATTGAGAAATCTTGTATGGTGCTTTCTCAAAACCACCAACCCTTATGTATGTGAAGGTAGCAAATTGAATGTACCAGTTGCCCAATCTTTTGATTTATAATATTGCCTTTATGCAAATTATCTTAGAAAAATCTCCTTCTAACATTCCAATAATGTATAAAATAAAGGCATCATTAACTCTAAGAAATGACTTTCCACTTTCCCAAATTTCAAGCTATGGATAATATTCGTATATTTTATGTTGTCCTTGACCCATGACACCCACTATTTGAAGCCTAGATAATTGTTGTCTTTTGGCTAATGCATACACTAGGTATGAAGTCATGTAAAATGTCTTATTTTGGGCTACATTACTAAGTTCATGTAATTTGTTGCTAATTAGGGTAGCCCAATCAATGAATTCCTTCCTTGCCAAAATCTTAGAAATATACCAATACATCCAATACTAGTCTTGCCATGTCACTCTACTTAACAATGTGATAATTTTATTCACCTCACATAATTTATTCCTAAAAAGTTTCTTTGGGAGCCTAGTAGAAGATGATTTCGGTTTGAAGAGACAACTTTTATTTATGACCTCTAAAAAATTTCTCAAATTATCATTTTAATATTTTTGAGATTATTCTATAGTGATCCTAACATACTTCTTTCATACATCTCTTCAATGTACATTATGGTTGTATTAGTTCAACACCGCATTCCCATTTGCATTTCTAATTTAACTAAGATTAGGGTTGCAATACTATGCACATGTCATAACTAAGTCCATAGATTGGACCATTACTAGAAACTTGGCAACTTGCACTATTTCACCCAATTTCAAGTTTTGAGTTCTATAAGTAACCACAACATCTATGTTCATCCTTATGTGAAATTATTCTAAATTGACATGTCCCAAGTCAATGTATATCACATTTGCTAGGTTAGTTAAAATTTTGGATGTTTTAACAATAAATTTGAATTTGTATTTCATCTTGGTAGGTGAAGACATACTCATGTGAAATTTCTTGAAAAATGGGTATAATTTAAGTCAACAACCCTTTCATGTTTTCTTAGAAGATTAGAATATGATTAGTATAAATATTTGTCTTTCAAGATGTATTTACTAGATATAAAGTTAGTTTTTAAAGGATGAAGCCTTTGTGAGATCAAATGCATAAGCTTCAATGTTAACTCAAATTGCATTTTCAATTTGTAGAAGTGAAATTGACCAAAACAAGTCTTTTAGTGTCTTTGTGCAAATCAGAGTTCGGGTTCAATTTGTAATTTTCAAACTGGAGTTCAGACTTAGTTTTTAATTTGCAATGAAGTTGAAAACTTTGTCAATCTCTTCCAATGTTTGGAGTATAATTTGTCAACCAGAGTTCAAGTCCAGTTTGTAATTTACAAACCAGATTTTAGGTACAGTATATAATTTATAAAATAATTGTAAATTACAAACTATAATTTACAAAATAATTACAAATTACAAACTGTAATTCTTTTCTAAAGTGTTACTTGTAAACTAGAGTCCGAAGTCTAGTTTGTAGTTTCATAATGGAGTTCGCATATGGTTTTTGATTTCTAAAATAATTGTAAATTGCATTTCTCTCCTAGACTCCAATTAGGGATATAAAAATTAGGGCACAAGTTAAGCATTACAAAATAAAAATTGCACACTAGAGTTCAAAGCTAGTTTTCAATTCATAATGAGTTGCAAATTACAAACTACAAACTTGGTGCAAACCCTAGTTGAATAAATAAAACTAGGGCATAGAAAAAGTATTTAGAATAAAGGAATAATAGATACCCTAGCTAAGCCTTTGAATGCAAACTTAGCAATTTTGAACTAGATACTCAAATGCAATGAAAATTTGTGTACAATTACAAAAATAAACATCTTATGATTGAAAAAAATGTAATTCAAACAACAAAACCCTAAACAGAATGAAAATGTAATACAAAAAGACCAAAGGGGGATGAAAAATGTGGAAGGAAACTTGGAAAACGTGATGGATCAACATTAAATGCTCTCTAGAGGTAGAGGAATTTGGACACCATTGATTGTAGAGGAGATAAATCACTAAAATATGTGGGAAGAGAAGAAAATGGGTAGAAAATGAGGTGACACGGGTATTATACCTTCCTTCGCAAATGGGTCATAAATGTTCACCCACCTTAGCCTTCAAGGTTTCAATGATATATTGCATAAAACAAGACTTCAACCTTTAGGGTTTTGAAGGAACTTTGCATTTCTATGGGCTTGAGGTTTGGAATTTTGTTGACACTTTGCATACCTTTGCAAAAGTTTAACTTGAGAATCTAGAGGGATTTAATACAACTTCCCCCTTTCTTTCTTAATGCATTTTCAAACACTAGGATGTAACATTAGATTCATTCTAGACCATTTTGGCACTAGGTTGATCTAAAGACCTATGATAAATAACACTATTCTAAAGCTAGATAGTATAAATCACAAAAACACCACTAGGACCATTTGAAGGAGAAAATAATAAATAAATCATAAATTTCAAGAATAAGGGTCCCCAAATTTGAAAAATTAGGGGTGTATTGTGATGATCATGACAACTATGAAGAAATTCCTCTTCTCGTAGTAGTTTGAGATCTTATTTCATGTATACATTGTCATATTTAGTATAGATAGGTAGACCAAATGTTTCCTCTATGGCTTGAGGAGAAATATCAAGCACTATCTAGTAGGTAGGTCCAAAGACCTTCTAACTAATGTTAAATTTTTTAGCACAAGCTAGTACTAGCTCTAGAGATTACAAGAAAATAGGCATGCAACTACTTGTACCAATCCACTATTTGTAGCACATCTGATCCAGACTATTATGTCTTTGACCTTGTTGACTTTTTCGATGAATTATTTGACATTTACATGTCCCAACTCTATATCTCCACTCTCTATCCATGGAGATACTATCTTAGAAGGGGGTTGACACTACTTGTATTCATACTTCATTTCTTTCCCTTATGGATTTTCTAACATGAATTCTACAAAGAAATAATAAAATCCATTAGTCACATTATAAATTATATAAAATACCTTAAGCAAGTCTAAAAAATCATTAATTTTCAATTAAAAAAATCTTGAAATTTGCTTAGAAAATGACACTAGTAAGGGAATAAGAGACAACTGGAAAACTCAAAATAATAAGACACTAAAGCAAGTGGCAATCAGGAATATCAAGAGATCAAATTCAAGTGAGCAATTGGAATAGGTCAATAATTTGAGAAAAATTCTACCATCCTACCTTTAAGAAATAAAGAAACATGGGATATGCACTAGGATGAAAAGTTTTGGGACATGGGAATACTCTATGTAAATTTGGGAATAGGTATGAAAAAGGTCCAAAAAACTAAAACTGGCTTTCCAAGTGGCTTTTAAATCAAAATTATAGAATACCCTTTATCATAGTACTAAGGAAGAGGAAAACTTGGAAGACCATTGGGGTAGTAGAGTTAGGAGTTCCAAGGTGCAATTTGTTTTCAGGATATTGGTAAGGAAAATTCCATTAAACTTCAATCTATGATGTGATTTAGTATTAGGGTAAAAGAAATTCCAAAGGTTTGTAAATAGATGTGGGAACTAGGACACAAAAGCATCGACAAAGGATAGGTAGATAAAATGTTAGAGAGCTTTGAGGTTATTGTTTATGGGTATTAAAGTAGCTAGATTTCTAAAACTTTGAATCCAAACTTTAAAATCTAATAGATACTCAATAATAGACTTTGAGATTGACATTTATGCAATACCTAATTAATGGAATCCCTAAATTTTTGAACCTAAATTCATTGAAATCTATTAAGAGTTAGGGCATTCTAATCTTATTTGTTTGCAATATCTATTCATGAAATGCCCAAAACTCTAGAACCTATGTGAAAGAAAGGTTTGGAGACTTGGTGTGACAAGCTCAAAAGGCTAAAGGGGATTAAAATCTCTAGATCCCTAAAGACTAACAAGGTTTTGAACTATGTCACCTTTTTAAACAATTTCAAATGACTAAGAGTCAAGATTGAACATTTAATTTCCCACAGATAATTCTAACTAGATTTGGCTATACAATATCAAACTAACCCTACCTAGGGCATATATTCAAACTTAACACCTTTTAAAACAAACCCTGTGTACAAGGAAATATAACACATCGAGGGTTTAACATGGAAAATTATGACACAAAATAATTTCCAACTAAAATTCATACAACATGGGCCTTCTACACAAATAACTTATACAAGTCAACAACATAAGATGATTGAAATGTAAAAGGGAAAACCCCACCTATAGAGATGATGCAATAGGGGCTAAAGGATATGGGCAATCAAACCCTAGGTGATACAAGCATTTACTGGTCAGATGGTCCCATGAATAAAGAAAATAGCTTGATCAACAATCAATCAATCTACATGATTTGAGTAGAGGAAGGGTGCTTAGGTATGCAAGGAGCTCTAAGGATGAATCACAAAAGTAAATTGAGACAAATGATAGATCATCAGAGGTTTTAAACAAGATTGCATGTGAAAAATAATACCATAAATGTAATGCTAGAGAAGTAGGTTGGGTGTAGGGAGAAACACATTCCAAACACCAAGGATAGAGGTTTATTCATGATCCTTGTATTTATCATCTCAACATTAAAATATTGAGACCCTTAGATTAAGAGTCTATTTCAAGGAATAGAGGATCCAAATGCACCTTTGACTAATTGGTAGTTGGGTAGAGGAAAGCCCACAACTCTACAAATGAAGGCAAGAGTCAAGGTTTTTGGGAACTCTATGATCATAAGACATATAAGAGAAAGCTTCAAACAAAGATTGAAGTCAAGGTTTCAGTAGAAAACCTAAATAAGTACATTAGTTAAAGAAAATCTCAAAGGTCTACACTTTAGCCACAATCAAGAAAGTGGGACACTAAGTACACATCAACCCTTTTAGGATGAGGGGAAGAAAAGGTATAAAATCATGGACACAATGTGAGGTAAAAAGTTTGACAAACTTCATGATCATGTACTCAGGTAAGGAAAAGCCCAAACCCCCAACAATTGACAGAATACTCAAATTTGACTCTTAAGACTTCAAATTTTAAACAAATATTTTTTTCAAAGTTTATAAGGATGGAAAAAATTTCTCCCCTAGCCTAAGATGGGTTAATTCCCTAAAGATAAATAGTTCGAGCCACTCCTTAACTCACTATAAAACAAGGGAAACTTAAAACCAAAAACCAAGCAAAAGAGTGGGTCCCAATTTTCTCATGAAAAATGAGGCATGTTGTGTAAGGCACAATAGATCCCAAGTCTCGCACATGTCCAAGGCCATCATCTCATCCTTCATTGGTCTCCATTCAAGACTCGTGCTCCTTCAAATAAGGAGCTTAACTCACATATCTATGTCCATCATTAGTACAAGATAAATCAAATACATAAAATAAATTTGGTGGGCTATAACTATCAATTGGATTCTTTCAACTTGTGGACATTCTCAAGAGTGTATTAAGAGGCTCTTTTTCTTTATCTAAACTCTTTTAATCTAAACCTTCTTCTTTCTCTACATCCTCCAATCTAGCCTAGTATTCTTCCACCTATGCATCTTTCTACTTCTCTATTTTGGTTTCGATATACACAATTTTATTTTCCTTTTCTTTTGGTGTACCTAACTAGGCTTAACTCTAAGTTTTCCAAAACTCACATCTCTAAAATATACCATTTTCAAGGTTAGAGGCTTCCAAATATTGTAGGCCTTAATAGTATTTTCATAACCAACAAAATACATGTGTTAGCCTTTAAGTCCAACTTCGATCATATTTCTTTAGGCACATGAACAAAATACTCACAACCAAAAAATCTAATGTTTAAGACAAAGGGTTCCTTACCTGTTCACACTTCATATGTATTTTATCAACTAGACCAAAACATAGAGATTTATTAATCAAATAACAAGCAACAATTACAACCTCATCCCAAAAACATCAATGCATCTTATAACAACTTACCATGTTCCTAGCTCTATCCATTAATTTCATGTTCATCCTCTCTATAGTATCATTTTGTTGTGGTGTATACAGAGTTATTTTCTACCTCACAACACTGACATGTCTACAAAAGTTGTCAATTTTTTTGAAGAAATGTTCCCCTCCATTATATGACCTTAATACTTTGATGTTTTGATCCATCTAAATTTTAACAAGAACCTTAAAATCTTTAAACTTGGAAAAAAATTTAGATTTATGCCTCAATAAAATCCAAGTATAATTTAAGTAGTCATCAATGAAGGAAACATAATAGTGAGCTTTTCCAATTCAAGCAACACCCATAGGACCAAAAAATCACTATAAATAACCTTTAATAATCTCTTTTCTTTAGTGCTACCAAAATTAATCTTTACTCTATTCTATTTTCCAAACATGTGGTGTTAACAAAAATTAAAATCTACAAAATAACTAAACAAACCACCTATAATTTTTTATTAACTATGGTCTTAAGCCCTTTTTCACCAATGTGGCCTAACCTATGGTGCAAAAAATATATGAATCTAACTTCTCAGTTACATAGGTTGAGTTACAATAAGTAGATGCATCAATCCTAAACAAAGTTCCACGCTAAGATCCCTTAGCTACAACCAAATTCCCTTTAGAATCTACAACCACTCCTATCAAAGGTGGCATATGTAGACACCTAAAATTGTCCCATTCCCAGATCAGACATTCATCGGCCATACTTCAAATAATTCTTAATTATTTGATTAATTTCATCCACTGTTATGAAAATCAATCACAACATTATTCTTCTGCATTAATTAAATAATTAATTATTTAATTAATCCATATTCTAGCATTAATTAAATAATTATTAATTATTTAATTAATTAATCCATTTCCTAGTATTAATTAAATAATTATTAATTATTTAATTAATCCATTTCCTAACATTAATTAAATAATTTTACCATTATTTAATAATTAATCCTTCATTTCTTCTAAAATTAATTAAATAAACAAATTTTTATTTTCTCCACCACAAATAAATAAAATTAATATTTTATTTATTTTCCAATATTATCCATGTGCATGAAATTAAATAATTTATTTATTTATTTTCCTAGTATTCCCTCTCCTCCATAATTCACTCTCAATCAATTTAGTTAATTAATCAATCAAATTAGTTAACTAAATCAATCAAATCAGTTAACAAGTTAATCAATTTAGTTAACTAAGTAATCAACTCAGTCAACTCTTCAATCAAATCTGTTAATTCCTCTGATGCATGAGAGGACAAGGACACTTGTCACTCTCATTTTCTCACGTCCTCTCAACCAAATCTAGCCATTGATCACTCTGACCATTCACAATCGTTGATCTTCATTTATGGATGTCTATAAATTGAACATCTTTCTCAACCTCTGGGCATCTCTCATCTTCATACAACATCATGTTACTAAAATCATTCTAGATCCTATCATCCTCATACAAGGTTATGGTGTTTAATTGAGCAATCCACATATCAACAAAACAAGGGGCAATCCATTGGAGTTTGGATGCAACTTTGATACACTCAATCAATGAGGTTGGATTTGTATGCAAGGCAAGGTAAATTGTTATTTGATTTTCACTTTCTTTCACTTATTCTTTACATGCAAATTTATCTATCACATTTTGGCACACCAGGTGGGACCCCTTAGTCCTAGTCTAATATCAAATTTGTGGGATTTTTAGTTTGATTTCACGGGTTTAACACATTTTTAGGAGAGATTCATAGGTGAATTTTTTAAGGAAACTTACTAGGCAAAAATGGAGGTCATGATTGCGTCTGGACAGGTCAAGAGGTGAACAACAACATATAATTTGACCTATTTTCGTGCAGGTCCAAAAAAACAAATTTGTTTAGCCCCAATCACACAACCCGAGGCCATATGGTCACCGTGCAAGTTTTTTTTTAATTTCTTTTCATTTTAAAAATATAATTTTAAAATATCAAATCAACAAAATCAAATTAAAAATAAAAAACAAAAAAAAAAACAATGTAAAAATAAAATAAAATAAAGCACAAACGTAATGCCTGCGCAGGTCTTGCGCTGACAGTACCTTATCCTTTTCTGTAGGTTTTTTAAAAATTTATAAAAAAAAAAGCATGCATACCTCTTGTCAATCAGGGCTTAAATTTGATGGCCATATGGCTATATTTGGCTATTTTTGTCGTAAAATACAATCAAAATTTTAAGAAGGTTGTATCACCTAAAAGGGTAGATTTTAGATAGAACGTCAAAAATTCTAGAGTTATTCTGATATATGTATTTAGTTTATATATAATTTTTTTATAATAAAAATGTCTTAATATTCAAAGGGCAAGTTTGAGTAGATAACCGTCATGAAAAATTTGCTTGACATGCAAGGTCAACCATCAAATTTAGGCCTTGTTGTCAATCATTTCCTTTTAAAAAATTAAATGGGCATTTTTTTGAAAAAGAAAACAAATACATAAAAATAAAAAATGTTAAAATAATTAAAAGTTACTTTTTAAAAAATCTATATTTTATTTACTTTTAATAAAGCCCCCTCAAGATTTAGTAGCAGATCACATGAGTGACCAGGAGCCAATCACAAAGGGCTAAAATTGGACCCCTCTCCATCTTCATTTTGTTTTTGGAGGCTCAACTTTAAAAACTAATATCTTGGTCATAAGGAGGTCGATTTGAGTGATTTTTTTTTGAAATAGGCTAAACTCTCGTGCTCTACATCGTGGTGATATTGGTTTTTTCTCAAGATTATCTTTTTTTTTTTTCCAGAAAACTCATTTTCTCACTGTTGTTTCTATCTTGTCACAATTTGTAGACCTTACAAGCTTCATAACTTTCACAAACAAACTCCGATTCAGGGGAAGTTTTTTTTTAAAGTTGATATTTTTTGTCCTCTATGCATTAGTATTATCATTTCAAGGATTTTCTAAGTTTTATTTTTTAAGTCCACTCATTGGCCCATCATCAATCTATGATTTCAAACACGTGCTAACACTTGATTATACCATTTATTTTTATTTGTTATTTTTTGTGTCCTAACCTGATTTGTGCAGCCTCTTATCGCTTGACAAAGACCAAACTTTTACTTGCAAACTACTAACAAGTGTGTTGTAGGTTTTCGCTTGTCAAAGACATCATTTGACACATTGTGTTTTCTTTTTCCTATGGACTTGATTGTGGCTTCATTAGTGTGACTTATCATCAAATCTGAAGACAAATTTCTAGGTGCACACAATCCAACTTATTTTTTCATTTAATAAAAAAAAAAATTTGCAATCACACTTCGATTTGGGCTTAAACCAAACAATTGTTTGCATCATCTTACTTGAAATTGGGCTTAAAATGAACACGTATCTTCATCATCACACTTGGATTTTGGCTTAAAATAAACTTGTGCTTGAATTGCTTGGTAGATTTGAGTGTGATTTAGGGTGTGTATGCTCTTCTCATGCACTTTGTGTGATCTTGAGAATCAAAAACACCATTTAATCCATTCATCTTCACACACACATTTCAATTCATAAGGGTCAATTAACATTGCAAGTGTGAGTCACGTGTGTGTCTATGCTCTCTCCTCGCACTGCAAGGTGATCTTGGAGATCAAAAGCACCACTTGATTTGCTTTTGTCACTCTTTTAGGAGGACTGCTTAGAGACACACCACTCCAAGGGACAACCTCAACTCTTATGTTTTGATGGAGTATAAATAGTGAGGATTGAATCAAAAAACACACCTCTTAGAATTTGAAATCTTATCATTCGGGCTAAGCCCCGAAGAACTTTATACCTTGGGGAAGTGAAGGTGAAGGGTGGGTTACCCTTTTCTCTCAACTATGTGGCATTATTTCACTGTCATTTCACAGAATTAGGCCCCCCGTACCTTGTGTATATTGGGGACATCCTTAGACAACTCGTGTATCCTAGATTAAGACCTATTGGCCACACCCATTTGACTAGTATTAGGCTTGGTGATGTGTCTTCAAGTGTTTTCATAATCACAACAATCAATCTTGAAAAGTCAAACTTGCTATTATGTCTTGTGTGTGTGATTAATGCATGTACATATGAAATCTTTTGTTTGCAAGTTGCCTAAGTCAAGCTATCAATAAGTACATCTTACATCATCCTAATTGTCCTTATTATCACTTGCATCCTAATCCAAATCCTAATCATTCAATCCATATACACATCATCTTAATAATCATCTAATCCAATATAACTTCTTCTAATCCTCACCACAATCTATCCCATTCTCAAGCCTCATCTAATCCATCCTTTGTCAAAATGGTTATGACACTAAAAAACAAGAACCTAGAGCAAGATCATTATGGTATTAAAAAATGTTTGATGAACTTCAAATGTTATATAAATAGGAACAAGTCACTACCCCACCACAACATCAACACATACAATAACAACAACCCCTAGACCAACAATTCTAACCACTCCTATACCAACAAATCATACAACAACTACAAGCTCTTTTACTACATCAATAATTCCAAACACAAAAACAACAAGTCCAAACACAACCACAACCTTCATTTAACACATCATCTACTACACCTTTCCCCACACAACATCAACAACTTCCACCTCAATCCTATGTCTCATCTCCCTCCACATCATACCAACCTAATCCATACACATATCAAGTCAATCCTAAATCATCATACCCCAGTTCTTTCAATATCAACCAATATCCATGTCAATCCATATTCGAAGATCATCCAAATACTTATCCAATCATTCTACCTCAACATCAAATCCATTCATAATACTATCAAGTTCCTTCACAACAAGACCATACAAGTCCAAGTTACCCTTTGCAACAAGATCAAGTGTCCTTAATTCCTTATGGTAACTTTTACAAGGGGAACACCACTCTAGCTTATGCCTCCTATGTTTACCCTCCATCATCATCCAATCATATTCCAATACAAGAGCCTACTAGTCCTATCCCAACACAACCTTGTAGTCCCTATCATAGTCCATTGGTCCATCAACCTTCCAATCCATCAACCCTTCAACTCCTTTATCACCATGTTTTATCAACCCTTCAGTAGAGGATCCCTTGGATATAACCCTACAAATATTGTTACAAAAATTGGTCTAAGTAAAATTGATTGAGCTACCCTCGATAAAACTATATGGTCCACATGTTGTTGCACTCCATGGGTATAGTGAAAAGGATTATTGTGCATACCATAGGGTTAAGGGCCATATTGTTGGCCATATGTGTTGTCATTGATGTCAACATAAATTACATTGATGTCAACATAGCATATACTGATCCATACACTGATGTCAACACTATCATGAAAGTAAGATAATGTTCATGGTTGCATATTCCTAAGGAAGATAAAGCTACATGGGAATTTGATATTGTTCATAAAAGCCACATTCCTAATAAAAGCAAAGTTGAGTTTGAAGCCTTATTAATATGGGAATTAGAAGCACTAAGAGAATCAGATGTTAAGGAAGGATGCCTGATAGTTGGAAGTACATTGTATGATCTATCCTACTGATCCTAAATTGTATGTGGTAATGCAATGAAGGCTTGGCCTCCAAAAGTAGGTGATAGTCTTTGTTTCAGAATGTCTACTCTCTGAAGACTGTCCAGAAGATTACTTCGCATTTTCATCATTGTGCTATTGAGCTCCTGCAGTTTGGAACATAGCTTCATACAGTGTTATTTTATGTATGTTCCAAGTTTCATGATGTTTTGATTACCGGAAGGATGTTTTTTTGTTGACAGCTTAAAGATAGAATTAGTTTTGTGCAGGTATTCCTAGTAGGGTGATAGAATGCTCTGCATTCCTCTGCAGTTGTATATCTAGCTATGCAGTTCTGAGATTGTGTCAAGTAGTAGTTAAGGTGCTATTTCCAAAGTCTCAAATCATATTTCCCTTCGCTGTGAAAGTTATGTATGATAGAACACTGGAATCTGCTCTGGTAGAATGGTGCATTATTGAAGATCCACTGGAATGCTCTACGTCGAAAGTGAATGATTGACCTTATGGTTTTGTGAACATGTTCTTGGATGTGCATTGCATGTCTCTTTTCTGTTTCAAGCTTCTTGGTGGTCCGCAGCTCAGTTTTTCAATTGATAGCATCATACAGTGTGTTCTAGATAACAAAGTAAATGTTTGAAGTTGTGCAACACAATTCTTTGATGTGTGATGAAAAAGGAGTGTATGGAGGTGTTTTATGAGTCATGTGAACTCATAGAAAATTTTCATGGAGATCTTTCTTGTTTCGAGTACCGCACAAGGTTTACAAACTGATATGGCCGTTATACTTCAAGTCTTCATGTGATTCCCTTAAAGTTTTTCTATTTTCAAATAAGCAGAGTGTGTGGATGTCATCCCTTGGTGTTTGAAAAAGTAAATGATGTTTTGGACCTGGTTAATAAATTTTTTGTGTCTAAAAGGCTTGGATCTTCTGCTGGTGTAATATGTTGTTTCAATTAGGACCTATCTTCTACATGTTTCATAGTGTGTGTTGTCAAGCTGACTTGTAAATGTATTGTTCATGTTGTATCTGGCTGACAAGCAATATAATCAGTGTAATATCATGTATAAATAGTGAATCAAAGTGAGTGAAGTAAGGTATGATTGCAAGATGATTAAAAAGGTTCGCAAGTAGATAAAAGCAGAATAAATGCATTATTGATGTACAATTGTGGGAGAAAGAGTAGATGTTTTTGATGCTATCTGGATTCAGCTTGAAGACATATTTGTGATAGTGATCAAGTATAGAGTGTTCCTAATTGATCAAATCTTTAGAAGAAAGTGTGAGGAGGCGGAAGTGCAATCATCAAAGGTGTGAGCATCAATGACAGTTTTTAGACAGTAAGAAAAGACTATTATACTATAATATTTTGTAAGTATATTCTCATTTCAGGGAGTAGATGCATCCTTGGGAGTGACCTGAAAACAAATTCATCAGGGAGTAGAAGCTTCCTTGGGTGTGACCCTAAACCAAAGTTACTTAGGGAGTAGTAGCTTCCTTGGGTTATAGCCCCTAAAACAAAGTTACTATTTGAGCTTCATATATTGTGAGTTAATCCTCACCATGGTTTTTCCCTTCTAGGTTATTCCATGTATATCTGGTGTTATGTGTTGATGTGAATTGTGTTAATCTTTCATGCTCATGTTAATGATATAATTCTTAAGGTTTAGTCTTCTCCGAATAAGTTGAATGTGTTGAAAGTGAAATTTGGTTGTATACTGATTCACGCCCCTCTTAGTATACTTGTGTGTGTAACACATATGATATTCAATTGTTATACACTTATGAGAGTGATCAAAAAACTCAAAAAGTGTGGGAAGATTATCATAGGTGATCCCGAATCCACTAAATCCACCCCTATGATCCATCCATCTAAACATAATCCCAATCATAATCCATCTAATCCCATTATCTCTCTAGCTAGCCCAAGTCCTAATCCATCTAATCCCATTATCCCTCCAACTAGCCCAAGTCCTAATCCATCCAATCCCATTATCCCTCCATCCAATCCAAATACTCATCCTAAGACTAGAACACCTTCCACTTCTATTATCCCTCCACTTAATCCTAATCCTAAGCCTACAACACCATCCACCATTATTATTCATCCATTATATTTCCCATACACCCATCCACTTATGAAGGATGTGATCCAATTGCTATTAGCAAGGAATCAACCATCTCCATGTCATCAAACACATATCCAAGAGCCTATCAAAGTGCCTTCAAACATCATGTCCATTCCTTCAACCCCATAATGTAATCCACAACCCATCAAGCCTATTGAAGAGTCTCCTAGCATGAGTCCAAGTAAAGATCCATTCTACCCTCATGTTGTTGACCATGTAGAACCTATCAAGCTTATCCAAGATTCTTCTACCTCCACTTCCATTCAAGAAAATCAAGAGTTATATCAAGAGTATAATCTAAAGCATGTGGAAACATTAACCCCTCATCCAAATCAAGATCAAAGCACTTCCACTCATCCTCTCCATAATCCTCTTTATGATCAAGATATTATCTATGATCAAGTCAATACCCATGAGCAAGTAATAATACAAAGTTCATCCTATCCAAACTCACTATCACATTATCCATGTTAATCCTCTCTATGACCAACAGCCTATCCATGAGAAAATTGATCCTATCCATAATCTCACAACCATCCATGAGAAAGATAACCAAACTACTCTTATCCATCCTCCACCTAAATCTATCCATGATCCTACAACATCCACTTTCCTTGATGAGACACTTGGCTCCCAAGTAAACATAGATGATCAAACAAATAGCTTGGATCTTAATGAGCATAATGATAATCACAATCCTAATAATCATTTCTCATCCACTGTCAACCATATTTCAAGTCCACCAACATATCCCCTTGGTCTTACTACCTGGGTAAGTGTACAAAGATGGGGGACCAAAAATTCACCACCATGGGACTTTTTGGTCCAAAACAAAGCAAAATGTGAGCACGCTATAACGATTCCAACCATCTCCATGTCATCAAACACCTATCCAAGAGCCTATCAAAGAGCCTTCAAACATCATGTCCATTCCCTCAACCCCATCATGTAATCCACAATCCATCAAGCCTATTGAAGAGTCTCCTATCATGAGTCCAAGTAAAGATCCATTCTACCCTCATGTTGTTGACCATCTAGAACCTATCAAGCTTATCCAAGATTCTTCTACCTCCACTTACATTCAAGAAAATCAAGAGTTATTTCAAGAGTATAATCTAAATCATGTGTAAACATTAACCCCTCATCCAAATCAAGATCAAAGAACTTCCACTCATCCTCTCCATAATCCTCTTTATGATCAAGATATTATCTATGATCAAGTCAATACCCATGAACAAGTAATCCAAGTTCATCCTATCCAACCTCACTATCACATTATCCATGTTAATCCTCTCTATGACCAAGAGCCTATCCATGAGAAAATTGATCCTATCCATAATCTCACAACAATCCATGAGAAAGATAACCAAACTACTCCTATCCATCCTCCACCTAAATCTATCCATGATCCTACAATATCCACTTTCCTTGATGAGACACTTGGCTCCCAAGTAAACATAGATGATCAAACAAATATCTTGCATCTTAATGAGCATAATGCTAATCAAGATTCTAATAGTCCTTCCTCATACACTATCAATCGTATTTCAAGTCCACCAACATATCCCCTTGGTCTTACCACCTTGGTCCAAAACAGAGAAAAATGCGAGCGCGTTATAATGAGTCCAACCATCTCCATGTCATCAAACACCTATCCAAGAGCCTATCAAAGAGCCTTCAAACATCATGTCCATTCCTTCAACCCCATCATGTAATCCACAACCCATCAAGCCTATTGAAGAGTCTCCTATCATGAGTCCAAGTAAAGATCCATTCTACCCTCATGTTGTTGACCATCTAGAACCTATCAAGCTTATGGACAAGATTCATCTACCTCCACTTCCATTCAAGAAAATCAAGAGTTATGTGAAGAGTATAATCTAAAGCATGTGGAAACATTAACCCCTCATCCAAATCAAGATCAAATCACTTCCACCCATCCTCTCCATAATCCTCTTTATGATCAAGATATTATCTATGATCAAGTTAATACCCATGAGCAAGTAATAATACAAAGTTCATCCTATCCAAACTCACTATCACATTATTCATGTTAATCCTCTCTATGACCAGTAGCCTATCCATGAGAAAATTGATCCTATCCATAATCTCACAACCATCCATGAGAAAGATAACCAAACTACTCCTGTCCATCCTCCACCTAAATCTATCCATGATCCTACAACATCCACTTTCCTTGATGAGACACTTGGCTCCCAAGTAAACATAGATGATCAAACAAATAGCTTGGATATTAATGAGCATAATGATAATCAAGATCCTAATAATCCTTCCTCATCCACTGTCAACCATATTTCAATTCCACCAACATATCCCCTTGGTCTTACTACATGGGTAAGTGTACAAAGATGGGGGACCAAAAATTTGCCACCATGGGACTTTTTGGTCCAAAATAGAGAAAAACACTAGTGCGTTATAATGAGTCCAACCATCTCCATGTCATCAAAAACCTATCCAAGAGCCTATCAAAGAGCCTTCAAACATCATGTCCATTCCTTCAACCTCATAATGTAATCTACAACCCATCAAGCCTATTGAAGAGTCTCCTATCATGAGTCCAAGTAAAGATCCATTCTACCCTCATGTTGTTGACCATCTAGAACCTCTCAAGCTTATCCAAGATTCTTCTACCTCCACTTCCATTCAATAAAATCAAGATTTATGTCAAGAGTATAATCTAAAGCATGTGGAAACATTAACCCCTCATCCAAATCAAGATCAAAGAACTTCCACTCATCCTCTCCATAATCCTCTTTATGATCAAGATATTATCTATGATCAAGTCAATACCCATGAGCAAGTAATCTAAGTTCGTCCTATCCAACCTCACTATCACATTACCATGTTAATCCTCTCTATGACCAAGAGCCTATCCATGAGAAAATTGATCCTATCCATAACCTCACAACCATCCATGAGAAAGATAACCAAAATTCTCCTATCCACCCTCCACCTAAATCTATCCATGATCCTACAACATCCACTTTCCTTGATGAGACACTTGGCTCCCAAGTAAACATAGATTATCAAACAAATAGCTTGGATATTAATGAGCATAATGATAATCAAGATCCTAATAATCCTTCCTCATCCACTGTCAACCATATTTCAAGTCCACCAACATATCCCCTTGGTCTTACTACCTGGGTAAGTGCACAAAGATGGGGGACCAAAAATTCACCACCATGGGACTTTTTGGTCCAAAACATAGCAAAACACGAGCATGTTGACATTTTTTTTCTTTAAAATTGCAAAAAATGGGCATTTCTGCCATTACCCATGGCCATAAGAGTTTGTTTGCATAAAAAATAGGGATCAAAGCATGAGCTTGTTCAAGGAAAGTGAAACCAAGCAAGTGCAAGAGAGAAATTGGCATTTTCACGATGCCACTTCACTGAACCTGCTCCCAAAGACATCGTGAAGCAAATTTGGAGGGCCTAGTAGGCGAAGAAGGTAGGGTTTGATTAATTTTTTTGAGTTTGAAAAGATTTTTTTAGTTTTATCATGTTTGATTAGTTTTTATATTGCATTTACAATTAATGAATCAGGAGAAAACAAAAATCCAACTGAGGAGGTTCAAAACAACCCCCAAAACCCTTCAAACCCTCAAAACCCACCTTCATGTCCTCACAATGTAAGAGATACTCAAGAAAACTACTTAGGGTAAATAGAAAAAATAAAAGACATCTTCAAACCCTTATAAAAATGTTAAACAATCCAAGTGCAAGCACCAATCGTAGGAGAGTGCTTGCAAAGTCGTTAAAGGAGATTGTTTCCCACACTGAATTAGTGGCAAAACAAATCATCAAATTTCAAGACTATAGGGAGAGGTGTCAGCAATACTATGCTGACAAATTATCTTATGAACAAGTGAAGAATGAAAAAAATTACAAAATCTCAATTATGTGCACACTTTATTAATCCTAAAACTGGCCAAAGATTAGAAGACAATTGGAAACGGTTCCCTATTCATTGGTGTAGGAATAAAGATATATCCCAAAAATTTTGGGATCGATGGTACATGGTCTTTGATGAGTGTCCATGCAACAACAATGAGGTGCCACAATATTTCTTGAGGAAACTCCATTGTGAGTTTATCCTCAAGAAGATTCCTAATTATTTTAACAATCGAGAGTTCCAGGGTAGAGATGGTGGCTCTGTCCAAGATAGAGAGGGGGCTCAACGAGATGAAAACTATGTATCTAGACCCTTGTTGAGGCTAGAACATGTGTCACTCCCTTTGACTTTGAAGGATAGTGTTGAGGTGGAGACATTACATTCATTGACTACTCTCATGCAGTCTCTAGCACAGCACACTGATGATCTTACCCAAGCCGATGAGGGTGAGAAAAGTAGGCATCATTTGTCCCCACATTTGTACAGTTCATGTGGGAACCTATGTGATTATGGGACACAGGACACATGGCAAGACTCTCGGTAGGATGCTGTGATGCAGGGGCAACATCCAATGATGGACACATCCATATTGGATGACATTGTTCTCACCAATGATGTCTTACAGTGTACATTTGGTATTGACTCTCAAGTAATTTTTTACAAGTTTCATCTTGATTTAATATATTCTTATTTGAAATTTGAAATTAATTTTATATGATGATCTATATTATAATTCAAAAATAATGTATGTAATTGTCTGCGTAGTGAAATTCCAGGGTCAGATTCTTCATCCTACCTCCATTAGATCGTAATTATTGTACATATATCAATGGTAATATTGTATTGTGACAATTTGATGATTTCAATAGGGAGCTTCATCGACACCTCCACAGTTTCCTTGGTCCCCTGGATGCAAAACCACCACTTATACGGAGGTAAATTTAACCATCTCTAATCATTATGCATTTAAATAACGTTATGTATTTATTTTGGTTGAATAATCTTGAATTCTATTTTCAGATGATGAGTATGGACACTCCTCCTCATCTTCATGAGTCAGCGCAGGTAGGCATTGCTGCAGCCATGATGTCTTCAAATCCTTTGACCGAGGTATGAGCCAATAACATGAAAATGTCATAATTTTGTATTTCTTGTTTTATCTCGTGTTATTTGATGTACATAAATGATATTTATGTTTAGTCAATTTTGTTTCTTGATGCTTCTCACAGGAGTTCACAACTCCAGCCCGTCCAACTACAGATGAAGAGAGAAAAGATGATTGAGAGTGATCATCGGATAGCAATAAGTGATCGATTACATATGTGATGTTATATATTTCATGTTTTTCTATATTAATGTGCATATTGTTTGATCATATTAATAGGTGGAGCTACATGAACGTCTGTCAAGGAGGTCTACTCAACGGCAAAGAGAGGATGAATCACTGATTGGCTCTCCATCTTCATGGTCAAGCATATCCTCACGGTACTTTCATTTCCTATATTTTCCTAGAATCCTAAATTTCATCTTTCCCCACTTCCAACCTTGTAATTCTCTTATGCCCTTCCCCTCTTAGACATCCCTAAACCACCTAATTCATCCCTTTTGCAAAACACATCAACTATTAAAGTGGATTTCATGGTACTTTCTTCATAAGCCATAATCTCTGAGTTGATTTCATATGCATTTATATCTACACAAATCAAAGCGAAGAATTTAATTTATCATATCAAATGTCTTTATGAGGAAAGAAAAACCAAGGCAATCGTGTGAATGAAAATTATCTTCATTAATCAAAGGAAGATATGAACAAGAACCTAGAATGAGATAAGACTCTATGGAACAATTCTTTTTCAAATGTGAATGGATCTAGTGATGGATACAACCTTGTGCATTATTTTTTTATGATTATCAGATGCAAGAAAACAATTGAGATATCAATTGATGGCTTCATCCACCACCTATTGATTCACTTCCTTATCTTTGTGTTCAAGGAATATGGCTACATAAGTAGTGGATGGAACACCACTTCTCTCTACTAATTAACACATAAGGGAACATGTTCAATTGATCATATGAATTAGGCCATTGAATGATTCCACTTGATTAAACAGGCTCAATCCAAGTTAAGCCTTGCATCACTAGGCAAAATTCAACTTGTTGATAAAAGGGAGCGAAATGGGGGAGAAAAGAAAATCCAAAAATGAATGAATGAAGAGAGGGAGTGCACCAACTCATCTTCACTCCCCTCCAACTAATTAAACAAGGAGATAGGATTTGTGAACACTTAGTTGCATGTGTCTCTCAATATGTTAAGTTATTTAGGTGACATGTGATTGTTGCTAACTATGGTTCCTAAAACATTTAATTTTTTTATAAATTATACTAAGTTTAAACATGTAAATAATCAAGGGGCAAGGCTAGTAACCAATCTAGAGAACACATCATGAATATATTTAAAATTAAATTAATGAGATGCCTAAAGTGGCTCAAATTTCATGTTTAACATATTATATGGGATGGTGTACATGAACTCCAAACTCTATGAAATGCACTCCAATATCTATGGAATGAATTTGTATCTTATAGGTTTATAAATTTGAGGTACTTAAGGTTAAAAGGCATCCCAATTTTTTAGTGCAGATACTACCTTTAAAACCACATGGAAAGAAAAATGAATGTAAAACTAATATCTTGATCTCTATAACTAGGTCCATGGAAAGAGAAGGGGCACCTTCAATGCCTACAATGCATTATCATTGGCTTTATTAGTATTGTAGGCTTGTGAGTGATGTCCCAAATGCCCACAACTTGTAATGCCCACAACATACTTAGTCATGCCAAGGAGTTTGTCTCTCTACCTTTCCCTCTTTGGAGGCACTTCCAATGCTAGTGGTAGTTCTCCCATGACCATATGCTAGACTACAATTGCACAAGTGGTAGGTAATGCAAGTGAATGTCTCTACCAAATATTGGGCTTCAACTCTTCATAAGGATTTCCAATCAATCAAACTTAATTTCTCCTCCTCATACTTGATGACACCAAAACCTTCCATTGTGAAACAATTTGACACCTCGATACATGTTGGATGAGGATGAATTCTATGGTCTCGCAACTTGTACTATGCTTATCAACTACCAATCCAATAGTGAATTTGTATTTATGGATGGTTATAGCCTAATATACCATACCATCCCACCAGTATGACATATGGTAGAGTATGTATCAACACCTTCCCTACAAGTAGAATTTCCCTAACTGTATTCCTACTTTTTCATTTTCCTAGATAGATAAAGCAAGTCTGTAATTTGTGCGTATTGTCACTTGTGACATAGAAGCTACTTATTGTACATATATTAAATTCTTAGTTTTGCATGTTCCTATGAAGTGTGCATGTTAAGGAGAGGATGACAACATGAAGAGATAGAGTGGGCCCATTACTTTACATGGACTTCAATATCATTTTACTAATTTATATGCATGTGTATAAGTTCTCATATACCTTGAAATACATGGTCATTTAGGATTAACATGCACCTCAATGCGGGGGCAAATCTTAATGGTGAAATTACCATACCCATGTCATTTCCCATTTATTTTTGGGCCCAATTTGAGGCAATTTATTTATATGATAGCACGTGTCACACAGTTTTGTGCTAATTTTGGCTCCTTCATCAATCCCTATCCATCCATGTTTATGCTTATCTTCATGAATTTCTATACATTCTACCTTATCCCTACCCTATTTGCACATGTATTCACACATTTACCTCATTATTAAGCCACATTTTCATAGGCCTAATCCTTGCCTCAAGATCCTGCATTCCCCTAACTTGGGTCATTTCCACAATGTGCAAGATAAATCCTACATGGTGCAAATTTGAACGAAATTTTATAATTATAAAATTTAAATTACCAACTCTCACCCTTTCCTCATTATTGTTGGGAGATAACGTGTTGTACATGTTTGTGCGATAATTCATTGTATCTTGGTATTTAAAAAATTTAGTCACAAAAGAAAAAAGTCACAAAAGACAAATTACATTAGAATGTGAAGGATCAGTCAAAATGACTTATCCTTCACATTCTATTATTTCATTGCATTGTAGTAAAAATTTGACATGTACCTATGCATGTCACAAAACTAGAACATACTTATTTCTCCAACATCCTTTTGTGATAACTTCTACTTATATATTCAATGAATTTATCCACTACAATCTTCACTACCCTAGTATCTGGACCATAAAAATGAACAAAATGAACATTGGATTGAACAAAATGATCTAATATTTCTTCATGAACCCACTTGTATTCTTCCAACTTATTCTCAAATGTTTCACATGTAACCCATATCCTCATCAATTTTATTATAGAGGAAGAATCAAAATTCCCCCCTTTGGAGACTCTACCTTGATCACACTATCAAATTGATCTTTCAAAGCTTGTGAAAAATTAAATGTATTTTGTCAATTGTATAACTTACACCCAATTTCCCCTACAAAATCATGAATTTCTTTTAGAGAACCTTGGATACCATTATATGATGCCTAAAATTTATCCTTGTAGCTTCTTAAAATTTCTCCACTAAACTTGTAGGCTTCTACCAATTTTTGATGAATATACTAATCCTAACCATCCAAAATTCCTTCCTTCAACAAAATTTAGAAATATAATTGTAATAGCTCAACTGCATAAGAATAATCAATTTCAATATCATGTAACTCTTCATCAACATTTTTTCTCTAACATCTTCATGGAATCCTCCTCCTTAACAAATTTCTTACATTCAAGTGTCACTCCATCAATTAAACCCTATGTCCAAGTGCAAGAAACTCATTATTCTATTTGTAGGTGGCCATTACAACATTTTTCAATTCACTAGTAGCCAATATCTCTTTCTATGTGCTTAGAATGAACTATGAAGGTGAAACTACAACAAAAGAAACAATAGGACCAACTAAATTCTCAATATAAGTAATGAGATAGGTTACCTTATCTCTTAGCTCCTTCTTGGATGCTTTGTCCTTTTCTATTTTTGGTATCATCCAATTAATCAATTATTTGGCCATTTGTTTCCCTTATTCTCTTAATGCTTTCCCCAGAGAAACTATGGTTGCTATATAATGTGAGGCTTGCATTTTTGTTTTAGGTACATCTAACAAAGGAGATATGATTTGACTTACCTAACTCCTTGTGTATGTGTGCTTACTATCGACCTAACCCTTTCTCTTTTTGGAGAAGGTGGCTTTACAATCATGAAGGGTAATTAAGTAAAATCATTTGATAAAGGTTTCATTACCCTCTTCTTAATTTGAATTATTTAGTCAAACCACTAAGGTGTACTTATAGTAGATGCATTCTCTTGAGTAGTATCTTTTTCTTGAGTATCCCCTGCTTGAGTATTTTCCTTGCTTTGTTGTTGCATATTTTGATCTCTTAGAGGGCTTGGAGGTGGAGTGGGTATTTTGAGTAAAGGAGATGGACTTATTTCAAGTGATGGGGTAGGTGTCTTCCTTGGAGGAGGATATAGAGTTCTCTTAGGTGATTTCACTAGTGCCTTTTGGGAGATAGAGTTAATGATTTTTCAAGGATATTCTTAGGAGAGCTTGCAATTAGAGAATATAGAGGAAAAGAAGGTGGAGATGATGGTGGAAGCAATGGAGGAAATTTAGGAGATTGAAAAGGAGAGAAGATAAGATCTTCTTTTAATTGGCCCATTTTTCTTTTAGAAGATTCCCTAGCTAGCAAATAGAGCTTCTTTTTCATCTTATCCATCCATTCTCTACTTCTAGCAATCACATTTCTTGTTTTATGGTCATTGTCCCTATGTTTCTTTTCACTCTAAGTAATCTAGGGAGTGGCTTAGTAGAAATTTTCTCTTGATCATACAAGGATCTAACACAGTTCCACCATCCTTCACTTACCTTAGAAAATTTGCTATCTAGTACATTTTTAACTGATATGTACTCAAGTAACAATATCCTCTTTTTCTAACTTTGAATTCATTTTCATAATTTTCTTAGAAATATTCTAATCTTTCCTTATGTTTGTAGGATAACCTTATCCCTTCTATGCTTGACCTTTGGTTAAATGAGGCTCATGATTCATGCTGCTATATTGTTAAACAAGAATATTTATTGATAGCAATTTTGGGAATGAAACACCTTTCACTTTCCTTTTTAAACATCTAACAATTGTCTACATAATTCCAAAAGTATAAGTTTATTTCTGGCATATTGAGAAATCGTGTATGGTCCTTTCTCAAAACCACCAACCCTTATGTATGTGAAGGTAGCAAATTGAATGTACTAGTTGCCCAATCTTTTGATTTATACTATTGCCTTTATGAAAATTATCTTAGAAAAAATCTCCTTCTAACATTCTAATAATGTATAAAATAAAGGCATTATTAACTCTCAAAAATGACTTTCCACTTTCCTAAATTTCAAGCTATGGATAATATTTGTATATTTTATGTTGTCCTTGACCCATGACACCCACTATTTGAAGCCTAGATAATTGTTGTCTTCTAGCTAATGCATACACTAGGTACGAAGTCATGTAAAATGTCTTATTTTGGGCTACATTACTGAGTTCATGTAATTTGTTGCTAATTAGGGTATCCCAATCAATGAATTCCTTCCTTGCGAAAATCTTCGAAATATACCAATACATCCAATACTAGCCTTGCCATGTCACTCTACTTAACAATGTGATAATTTTATTCACCTCCTCACATAATTTATTCCTAAAAAGTTTCTTTGGGAGCCTAGTAGAAGATGATTCCGGTTTGAAGAGACAACTTTTATTTATGACCTCTAAAAAAATTCTCAAATTATCATTTTAATATTTTTGAGATTATTCTATAGTGATCCTAACATACTTCTTTCATACATCTCTTCAATGTACATTATGGTTGTATTAGTTCAACACCGCATTCCCATTTGCATTTCTAATTTAACTAAAATTAGGGTTGCAATACTGTGCACATGTCATAACTAAGTCCACAGATTGGACCATTACTAGAAACTTGGCAACTTGCACTATTTCACCCAATTTCAAGTTTTGAGTTCTCTAAGTAACCACAACATCTATGTTCATCCTTATGTGAATTATTCTAAATTGACATGTCCCAAGTCAATGTATATGACATTTGTTAGGTTAGTTAAGATTTTGGATGTTTGAACAATAACTTTGAATTTGTATTTCATCTTGGTAGGTGAAGACATACTCATGTGAAATTTCTTGAAAAATGGGTATAATTTAAGTCAACAACCCTTTCATGTTTTTTTAGAAGATTAGAATATGATTATTATAAATATTTGTCTTTCAAGATGTATTTACTAGATATAAAGTTAGTTTTTAAAGGATGAAGCCTTTGTGAGATCAAATGCATAAGCTTCAATGTTAACTCAAATTGCATTTTCAATTTGTAGAAGTGAAATTGACCAAAACAAGTCTTTTAGTGTCTTTGTGCAAATCAGAGTTCGGGTTCCATTTGTAATTTTCAAACTGGAGTTCAAACTTAGTTTTCAATTTGCAATGAAGTTGAAAACTTTGTCAATCTCTTCCAATGTTTGGAGTATAATTTGTCAACCAGAGTTCAAGTCCAGTTTGTAATTTACAAACTAGATTTTAGGTACAATATATAATTTATAAAATAATTGTAAATTACAAACTAAAATTTACAAAATAATTACAAATTACAAACTGCAATTCTTTTCTAAAGTGTTACTTGTAAACTAGAGTTCCAAGTCTAGTTTGTAGTTTCATAATGGAGTTCGCATATGGTTTTTGATTTCTCAAATAATTGCAAATTGCATTTCTCTCCTAGAATCCAATTAGGGATATAAAAATTAGGGCATGAGTTAAGCATTACAAAATAAAAATTGCACACTAGAGTTCAAAGCTAGTTTTCAATTCATAATGAGTTGCAAATTACAAACTACAAACTTGGTGCAAACCCTAGTTGAAGAGATAAAACTAGGGCATAGAAAAAGTATTTAGAATAAAGGAATAATAGATGCCCTAGCTAGGCCTTTGAATGCAAACTTAGCAATTTTGAACTAGACACTCAAATGCAATGAAAATTTGTGTACAATTACAAAAATAAACATCTTATGATTGAAAAAAACCATAATTCAAACAACAAAACCCTAAACAGAATGAAAATGTAATGCAAAAAGACCAAAGGGGGATGAAAAATGTGGAAGAAAACTTGGAAAAAGTGATGGATCAACATTAAATGCTCTCTAGAGGTAGAGGAATTTGGAACACCATTGATTGTAGAGGAGATAAATCACTAAAATATGTGGGAAGAGAAGAAAATGGGTAGAAAATGAGGTGACAGGGTTTATACCTTCCTCCACAAATGGGTCATAAATGCTCAGCCACCTTAGCCTTCGGGGTTTCAATGATATATTGCATAAAACAAGACTTCAACCTTTAGGGTTTTGATGGAACTTTGTATTTCTATGGGCTTGATGTTTGGAATTTTGTTGACACTTTGCATACCTTTGCAAAAGTTTAACTTGAGAATCTAGAGGGATTTAATACAACTTCCCCCTTTCTTTCTTAATGCATTTTCAAACAATAGGATGTAACATTAGATTCATTCTAGACCATTTTGGCACTAGGTCGATCTAAAGACCTATGATAAATAACACTATTCTAAACTAGATAGTATAAATCACAAAAACACCACTAGGACCATTTGAAAAAAATAACTAAATCATAAATTTCAAGAATAAGTGTCCCCAAATTTGAAAAATTAGGGGTGTATTGTGATGATCACAACAACTATGAAGAAATTCCTCTTCTCGTAGTAGTTTGAGATCTTATTTCATGTATACATTGTCATATTTAGTATAGATAGGTAGACCAAATGTTCCCTCTATGGCTTGAGGAGAAATGTCAAGCACTATCTAGTGGGTAGGTCCGAAGACCTTCTAATTAATGTTAAAGTTTTTAGCACAAGCTAGTACTAGCTCTAGAGATTACAAGAAAATAGGCATGCAAATACTTGTACCAATCCACTATTTGTAACACATCTGATCCAAACTATTATGTCTTTGACCTTGTTGACTTTTTCAATGAATTATTTGACATTTACATGTCCCAAGTCTATATCTCCACTCTCTGTCCATGGAGAGACTATCTTAGAAGGCGGCTGACACCACTTGTATTCATACTTCATTTCTTTCCCTCATGGATTGTCTAACATGAATTCTACAAAGAAATGATAAAAATCCATTAGTCACATTATAAATTATATAAAATACCTTAAGCAAGTTGAAAAAATCATTAATTTTCAATTAAAAAAATCTTGAAATTTGCTTAGAAAATGAAACTAGTAAGGGAATAAGAGACAACTAGAAAGCTCAAAATAATAAGACACTAAAGCAAGTGGCAATCAGGATGTCAAGAGATCAAATTCAAGTGAGCAATTGGAATAGGTCAATAATTTGATAAAAACTCTACCATCCTACCTTAGAAATAAAGAAACATGGGATATGCACTAGGATGAAAAGTTTTGGGACATGGGAATACTCTATGTAAATTTGGGAATAGGGTATGAAAAAGGTCCAAAAAACTAAAACTGGCTTTCCAAGTGGATTTTAAATCAAAATTGTAGAATACCCTTTATCATAGTACTAAGGAAGAGGAAAACCTAGAAGACCATTGGGGTAGTAGAGTTAGGAGTTCCAAGGGGCAATTTGTTTTTAGGATAGTGAAAAGGAAAATTCCATTAAACTTCAATCTATGATGTGATTTAGTATTAGGGTAAAATAAATTCCAAAGGTTTGTAAATAGATGTAGGAACTAGGACACAAAAACATCAATAAAGGATAGGTAGAAAAAATGTTAGAGATAGCTTCGAGGTTATTGTTTATGGGTATTAAAGTAGGTAGATTTCTAAAACTTTGAATCCAAACTTTAAAATCTAATAGATACTCAATAATAGACTTTGAGATTGACATTTATGCAATACCTAATTAATGGAATCCCTAAATTTTTTAACCTAAATTCATTGAAATCTATTAAGAGTTGGGGCATTCTAATCTTATTTGTTTGCAATATCTGTTCATGAAATGCCCAAAACTGTAGAACCTATGTGAAAGAAAGATTTGGAGACTTGGTGTGACAAGCTCAAAAGGCTAAAGGGGATTAAAATCTCTAGAGATCCCTAAAGACTAACTAGGTTTTGAACTATGTCACCTTTTTAAACAATTTCAAATGACTAAGAGTCAAGATTGAACATTTAATTTCCCACGCATAATTCTAACTAGCTTCGGCTATACAATATCAAACTAACCCTACCTAGGGCATATATTCAAACTTAACACCTTTTAAAACAAACCCTGTGTACAAGGAAATATAACACACTAAGGGTTTAACATGGAAAATTATGACACAAAATAATTTCCAACTAAAATTCATACAACACGGGCCTTCTACACAAATAAATTATACAAGTCAACAACATACGATGATTGAAATGTAAAAGGGAAAACCCCACCTATAGAGATGATGCAATAGGGGCTAGAAGATATGAGCAATCAAACCCTAGGTGATACAAGCATATACTGGTCAGATGGTCCCATGAATAAAGAAAATAGGTTGATCAACAATCAATCAATCTACATGATTTGAGTAGAGGAAGGGTGCTTAGGTATGCAAGGAGCTCTAAGGATGAATCACAAAAGTAAATTAAGACAAATGATAGATCATCAGAGGTTTTAAACAAGATTGCATGTGAAAAATAATACCATAAATGTAATGCTAGAGAAGTAGGTTGGGTGTAGGGAGAAACACATTCTAAACACCAAGGATAGAGGTTTATTCATGATCCTTGTATTTATCATCTCAATATTAAAATATTGAGACTCTTAGATTAAGAGTCTATTTCAGGGAATAGAGGATCCAAATGCACCTTTGACTAATTGGTAGTTGGGTAGAGGAAAGCCCACAACTCTACAAATGAAGGCAAGAGTCAAGGTTTTTGGGACCTCTATGATCATAAGACATATAAGAGAAAGCTTCAAACAAAGATTGAAGTCAAGGTTTCAGTAGACAACCTAAATAAGTACGTTAGTTAAAGAAAATCTCAAAGGTCTATGCTTTAGCCACAATCAAGAAAGTGGGACACTAAGTACACATCAACCCTTTTAGCATGAGGGGAAGAAAAAGTATAAAATCATGGACACAGTGTGAGATAAAAAGTTTCACGAACTTCATGATCATGTACTCAGGTAAGGAAAAGCCCAAAACCCCAACAATTGACAGAATACTCAAATTTGACTCTTAAGATTTTAGATTTTAAACAAATGTTTTTTTCAAAGTTTATAAGGATGGAAAAAATTTCTCCCCTAGCCTAAGATGGGTTAATTCCCTAAAGATAAATAATTCAAGCCACTCCTTAACTCACTATAAAACAAGGGAAACTTAAAACCAAAAAGCAAGCAAAAGAGTGGGTCCCAATTTTCTCATGAAAAATGAGGCATGTTGTGTAAGGCACAATAGATCCCAAGTCTCGCACATGTCCAAGGCCATCATCTCATCTTTCATGGTCTCCATTCAAGACTCATGCTCCTTCAAATAAGGAGCTTAACTCACATATCTATGTCCATCATTAGTACAAGATAAATCAAATACATAAAATAAATTTGGTGGTCTATAACTATCAATTGGATTCTTTCAACTTGTGGACATTCTCAAGGGTGTATTAAGAGGCTCTTTTTCTTCATCTAAACTATTTTAATCTAAACCTTCTTCTTTCTCTACATCCTCCAATCTAGCCTAGTATTCTTCCACCTATGCATCTTTCTACTCCTCTATTTTGGTTTTGATATACATAATTTTATTTTCCTTTTGTTTTGTTGTACCTAATTAGGCTTAACTCTAAGTTTTCCAAAACTCACATCTCTAAAATATACCATTTTCAAGGTTAGAGGCTTCCAAATCTTGTACGCCTTAATAGTATTTTCATAACCAACAAAATACATGTGTTAGCCTTTAAGTCCAACTTCGATCATATTTCTTTAGGCACATGAACAAAATACTCACAACCAAAAAATCTAATGTTTAAGACAAAGGGTTCCTTACCTGTTCACACTTCATACGTATTTTATCAACTAGACCAAAACATAGAGATTTATTAATCAAATAACAAGCAACACTTACAACCTCATCCCAAAAACATCAATGCATCTTAGAACAACTTACCGTGTTTCTATATCTATCCATTAATTTCATGTTCATCCTCTCTATAGTATCATTTTGTTGTGGTGTAACAAAGTTATTTTCTACCTCACAACATTGACATGTCTACAAAAGTTGTCAATTTTTTTGAAGAAATATTCCCCTCCATTATATGACCTTAATACTTTGATGTTTTGATCCATCTAAATTTTAACAAGAACCTTAAAATCTTTAAACTTGGAAAAAACTTTAGATTTAGGCCTCAATAAAATCCAAGTATAATTTAAGTAGTCATCAATGAAGGAAACATAATAGTGAGCTTTTCCAATTCAAGCAACATCCATAGGACCAAAAAATCACTATAAATAACCTTTAATAATCTCTTTTCTTTACTGCTACCAAAATTAATCTTTACTCTATTCTATTTTCCAAACATGTGGTGTTAACAAAAATTAAAATCTACAAAATAACTAAACAAACCACCCATAATTTTTTATTAACTATGGTCTTAAGCCCTTTTTCACCAATGTGGCCCAACCTATGGTGCAAAAAATATATGAATCTAACTTCTCAGTTACATAGGTTGAGATACAATAAGTAGATGCATCAATCCTAAATAAAGTTCCACACTGAGATCCCTTAGCTACAACCAAATTCCCTTTAGCCAATCTACAACCACTCCTCTCAAAGGTGGCATATGTAGACACCTAAAATTGTCCCATTCCCAGATCAGACATTCATTGGCCATACTTCACATTAATTAAATAATTCTTAATTATTTGATTAATTTCATCCACTATTATGAAAATCAATCACGACATTATTCTTCTGCATTAATTAAATAATTATTAATTATTTAATTAATCCATATTCTAGCATTAATTAAATAATTATTAATTATTTAATGAATTAATCCATTTCCTAGCATTAATTAAATAATTATTAATTATTTAATTAATCCATTTTCTAACATTAATTAAATAATTTTACCATTATTTAATTAATCCTTCATTTCTTCTAAAATTAATTAAATAAACAAATTTTTATTTTCTCCACCACAAATAAATAAAATTAATATTTTATTTATTTTCCAATATTATCCATGTGCATGAAATTAAATAATTTATTTATTTAATTTCCTATTATTCCCTCTCCTCCATAATTCACTCTCAATCAATTTAGTTAATTAATCAATCAAATCAGTTAACAAGTTAATCAATTTAGTTAAGTAATCAACTCAGTCAACTCTTCAATCAAATATGTTAACTCCTCTGATGCATGAGAGGACAAGGACACTTGTCACTCTCTCATTTTCTCGCATCCTCTCAACCAAATCTAGTCATTGATCACTCTGATCATTCACAACCATTGATCTTCATTTATGGAGGTCTATAAATTAAACATCTTTCTCAACCTCTAGGCATCTCTCATCTTCATACAACATCATGTTGCTAAAATCATTCTAGATCCTATCATCCTCATACAAGGTTATGGTGTTTAATTGAGCAATCCACATATCAACAAAGCAAGGAGCAATCCATTAGAGTTTGGATGCAACTTTGATACGCTCAATCAGTGAGGTTGGATTTGTATGCAAGGGAAAGTAAATTGTTATTTGATTTTCACTTGCTTTCACTTATTCTTTACATGCAAATTTATCTATCACATTTTGGCACACCAGGTGGGACCCCTTAGTCCTGGTCTAATATCAAATTTGTGGGATTTTTAGTTTGATTTCACGGGTTTAACCCATTTTTTAGGAGAGATTCAAAGGTGAATTTTTAAAGGAAACTTACTAGGCAAAAATGGAGGTCATCATTGCATCTGGATGGGTCAAGAGGTGAACAACAACATATAATTTGACCTATTTTCGTGCAAGTCCAGAAAAAACAAATTTTTTTAGCCCCAATCACACAGCCTAAGGCCGTATGGTCACCGTGCAAGTTTTTTTTAATTTCTTTTCATTTTAAAAATATAATTTTAAAATATCAAATCAACAAAATCAAATTAAAAATAAAAAACTTGTGTTAGTCTTTTATTTTCTCTTTTCGACTGGCAACTGGACTCTTCTCGATGTCTTCAATGTCAATTTGTCAAAATGACGATGTTTGCAAGAATGTCTCTTTTTGAGTCGTTTGTTGATTTTGGCAAAGTTGTCGAGGACCCTTTGGTTCCATTTTTATTTTTCACATTATGTATTGCAACTATTTTATCTGGATATTTATGTCTTTCGATGAATGATGTTTTCTAGGGGAGTAATGCTTGACCCCATAGTCACATCATAAGAATGCATCCTTAACTAATAGTGTTGATATTATTAACACCTTGGATATTTATAATCCTTAAACCTTATATAAGGGAGTATATGTATATTTATATATGTTACATTTGTCTAAGCTCTCCTAGAGGTCAAACATGTATAATAACTACATAATGCCTTTATTTAATTATTGTTCATGTTTTGGTGGGGCACTCGGCCAGTCACCACCCGTGAGGAGTGGGACCAAGAGTGGTAGTTGAGTGTACCCTATTCTCAATCCATTATCTTAGCCAACCTATGGATGATTATAAAGATGGTGAGATTTAAGCTTAGTAGTGAATGGTTCTTGTGGGGGCATGCATGCAAAGAATCGGTTAATACCGATTGGGATAGAGAGTCTTGGCTTTTGTCATTGGCATGTATTGTGTTATGTTTTGGTTATGCTTTTGGATGACTCTCGAGTAGGAGAGATAGAGTTTTTCTATTTTAGGGATGTCACTGCTACAACGAAAGCTTGGAGGAGTCGAGCTTGGAACTATGTATGCTTTCTGCCCAGTTGCTACCTTCAAATAAGCTTTAGCTACAAGTATGAGTTGTAGCTCATCATTTTACACTCAATAATCATATTTGATTTAAGTCTTCAATTGTCTAAAGGTGGGTATCGACTGTGTCAACCCACATTATTCATGCACTATTATGCCATGGCTTACAAAGCCGTATTAATCACAAAGTTATATACTATGTATTATCATGGTGTTAATTGTTATTACTATCTTTGCTAAGGTAGTATATACCCTACTGTGTATATAGTAAACCCTCGGCCAACTTGGATTTTGTAGTATGTGTGTTATACATATGTGAATCTTCTGGTGTGCCATATGGCAGAGAATTGAACTCCATTTAAACTTGTATTTTATCATGTCATCGTATGATGACTGTGTTTTGTGGATAGCTATTATCATTGCATACCTATGTTAAAACCGGTATAGGGTAATCAACTTTTATTAAATGGCTTTCAAGCCTTGAAACTTGTTATGGTGTTTCATAATGTTTGAATGACAGCCACGAAGGCTTAAGGTATGTGTTATTTGTAAATCCTGATAGGGCAACTATAATTTTAATGACTGTGATATCTGAGAGTATCGGTGCATGCTCTTAATAACCAGAGCCTTGCATATGATAGCAAATAGAGGTCAAACCATATTATGTTATGGAGTTATGATAATAACTAAGGCCAAACCATAATAAGATGAAGATTGTTCCAATATTGATGGAAAACACTTTATGTAACCATTGTTCTTAACAAATTAAAACTTATAACCTCGAAGTAAAAGATGTAAACCTTTGACTGCATGTAACGATACCTAAGTTGCGCATGTAATGTATTTTGATATTATAATGTTTTCTTATGGTAACAAGAAGGTTCTTGTGGACATGTTGTTGTCTTTTGTCTCCTATGGGTTTGAGCCATATCTTTTTAAGGGAAAGTTATTCTTCGAAACGTTCTTTTACAAGAATAGAACCTTGTCACCATATATCTTGTTGTGCAATAGTAAATGAATGCCTTCTTTTCGAATGGATAAGTTTCTTCTTTAAGAATTTGGAATCAAGAAGGTCTCTTGAGATAGAACCTTGTTAGAGGGAATTGACTCTATGAGTCACTACAAGTTCACCCATAGACATTATGACCTGAATGTAAACCTTGAAAGGAGGTAAACAAAGTAAACAACAAACTAGTATGGTTAAGTGTTGAGAACATTATTGAATCTTTTTCTACAAACAAATGTGGGACAAAATAACGTGGAGTCACTAGTCCCTGATTGCATAAGCAATGAGAACCTTAAGAATGGGATATCAAGATAGGAGTCGAATGTCCAAGGAATGGACTAAGACGTTTTGAACTTAACTATTCTAGACCGAGAAGGGTCGAATTATGTTTATTGTAGGACATGATAGCTTATAAGTCAAGTCAAGGTGGTGGAAATATGACAACATTCATTGTGTAACGTTTATGTATGCAAATCTTTGGCCAAAGGAATGCATCCATCTCTGCATGCATTGTCGATTCACAGTGCTTCAGATGGCATAATGTCTCCAGTAGTGTCATACATAGTTAGAGTGGATCTATAGTTGTGTGACCGAGAGGCATTATGAAGGACACAACACCAAATACTCAAATGGCTAACCTAACAGTTCCTTATATCTATACCTTTTGTGAAGGGTAGGGCCGCTTCCAGGTAGGAAGTTGTGCGGGGGACCACCGGTATGTGGTTAGAAGAAAAGCACCTGGATGATGCTCTCCTTCCCAAGCATGAGACAAGCTAAGGCTTATGAAGATAGATACATCATATGTTTCAGATGCAGTGCTTCTCATTATATGACTTGATAGTCAATTATTATGTATAATTTGATATTTGATGCCTTGAGCATAACTTTGTACATGCATAGTGAAGGTTATTCACTAATGAGATGTAATTGGATATTATAATTGAAAGCTTTGTTATATTCTGGTTTAGAATAACATGCTTAATTATTGAAATGATAATGATTCATTCTTGTTTAACTTTGATTTGGATAATCATGATGTATTCTAATTTTTGGTTAAGCTTAATACTTATGTTAATTATTGAGCATTATGGAATGTGATGTTATAGATCTTAAGTCTGATGCTTGCAATATGATTGTGTAAAGCTATGATCATGTGTATTGTGTGCACTAGTTAGCCACATGTGTATCTCATTATTCCTATGTGATAAGTTTAATGTTCTTAATGGTTTTGGATCCGTTCAATCAATTTTTGATTGAATGGTTCACACAATATTTTAGTGTGTCATTGTTTCTCTATTTTCCAATTTGATCAATGTCCTTTTCATCCTTTATGGGACCCTTTTCATGTTTTCTCACCTAGCCGGCATGATGTCATCAAAGTATCATGTGGTATGATCTTGCATTCCCAAAGTGTTATCACTAACATCTATATCTTATTGCACCATTGGGTATGTTAGAAATGAAAGAAACACTACTTCAATGGAAATCTGATTCAAGATAAATTTCAGCAATCTTTAACTGTGTCTTATTAATGGAGATTATAACACAGAAACAAAACTATGCTTCACAGAAATGCAAAATCAGAAATATGAACACATAACACAATGTTTAATGTGGAGAAAACCCTTTCGAGTAAAAAACTCCACACAGGTAAGAGGCCCAATGTTTGTATTAATCTGAAAATGATTTACAATACAACAACACTTCAACTCTCTCCACCAGTCTTCAATCTGACAGCATTCTGGCAGTACCCGAGTACCTAAAATCTATATTGCAGCAACTAATACATGGTAAATACTTATAGAATTGTTTCCCAACTCCTCCTAGGCATTCACCTTCTCTCTCCTAAGATTCTCCAACCTGTAAACATTAATTACCATCTTACAAGCATCTTACACTTGCCCTAACATAGCCATGCAAAGATTGGGCGCCCAAGACTAAATCTAGCCTCTTACATCTTATGGCGCGTCATAATCGTCATAGATTCCACAAAAGAGTATCTTTCCAAGATAGGAACCTTGGGCTAAATATAGCAAATATACAACTAACATATCTGTCATATGCGTCATAGAATCAATGAATCTTATGACAACTTGTAGCTGTCGTAGATTCACTCACCAAACATTATGACAGTTGTCATACATGCCAACAATAGTATATTCCTCAAGGGAGCACGTCTATCCTCATTTACCATGAGTTTTTACATTTGCCAATAGTAAAAGTCAATCCGTAATAACTTTCGGTGACTTTGAAATTACCCCTGCCAGTGAAACTAGTACATCTCCTCATGGATAATTACAAATTACATATAATAAATGGAATAAATACAATATTGGGATTTACAAGGTTAATGGCACCTTATCCCAACATTCTCCCACTTGACATTATACATTGTAAATCAACCCATAGGAAATCAAATAAAAATAATCAAGCACTAGAAACAAGGCCCATGGCCTCTCTGCACCACATGAACTTCTTTGTGCTCATAGGCTTAGTCAATGAATCTGCAACATTCTCCTAATTGTCTATCTTCTTTAGCTCAATCTCTTCATTTGTAACCAACTCTCGAACAAAGTGATATTGAACATCAACATGCTTAGTTCGAGCATGATACATGGGATTCTTGGCCAAACAGATAACACTCTGGTTATCACAACCAATCTGAATGATCTGGCAATCAAAACCAATACCTATACATAGTCTCCTCAACTTGACTACCTCCTTAGAGACATGAGTAGCAACCATATACTCTGCTTCTGTGGTGGACAAAGCAACTGTGGGCTGCCTCTTACTCATCCAACTCACTACAACTCCAAACAGAGTAAACACATAGCCACTAGTAGACCTTCGACTATCCAAGTCACCTGCCCAATCTGCATCAACAAAACCCTATATGTCCAAAGATTTATCAGTACTATTAGTACCAGAATAAACCAAACAATGATCAGGAGTACCTACAAGATATTTAAATACCTTCTTCACATAGTTCCAATGCTGTCTACCAGGGTTAGACATAAATTTGCTCAAAACTCCCACTGCTTGGGCAATATCTAGTCTAGTACAAACCATTGCATACATCAAACTCCCTACAGCACTAGCATATGGAACATTAGACATATCCTCAAGATCATCCTCAGTCTTTGTCCGACACATATCTAATGAAAGCTTAGTACCAATGGGTAAAGGAACTCTAACTGGGTTACAGTCCTGTAAATTAAACCTCTGCACAATAGTATTCACATACTTACTTTGTGACAACCAAAGCTTTCTATTAACTCTGTCCCTCTGGATCTCCATTCCCAGAATATACCTTGCAAAACCAAGATCATTCATCTCAAATGCACCTAAAAGTTGGGCTTTAAGCTCACTGACCATACCCTTAGTATTGCTGAAAAACATGTCATCAACATACAAAGCAATAGCCAGTATAGAATCAACACAATGAATGTAAACACAATGATCCTCCTTGCTTCTAACAAAACCCAATTTCAAAACAAATGAATCAAACTTTTGATACCACATTCTGGGGGACTATTTCAGACCATAAAGAGACCTCTTTAACCTGCAAACCCAATGTTCTTTTCCTTTTACCTGAAAACCTGTAGGTTGTTGCATATAAATTTATTCTTCAAGATCTCCATGCAAGAATGCAATCTTAACATCCATTTGCTCAATCTCCCAATCATAATCTACAGCAATGGATAAGAGAAATCTAATAGAAGTTAATTTAGCAACAAGAGAGAATATCTCACCAAAATCAACTCCCTCTCTCTGGGAGTAGCCCTTGGCTACCAGTCTAGCCTTGTACTTCTCCAATGACCCATCTGCTCCAAACTTCTTCTTGAATACCCACTTACATCCTATGGCCTTTCTTCCTTTGGGCAAATGAACAAGATCCCAGGTATTACAAGAGTCTAAAGCCATTATCTCCTCCTACATGGCTAGCTCCCAAGACTCACTATCATCTGCGGAAATAGCTTCCCTATAGGATCTAGGTTCATCGTTAGTACTCAATAAAGCACATACACAATAGAAATCTGGTGGGCTATACCTGTCAACTGGATTTAGTTGTCTTGTGGATCTCCTCAAGGGTGGAGTAAGAGACTCTACTCGTTCTTCTACATGATCATATGCATCAACTTCTTCTGTAACAACAGACTTATCTTCCTTAGAACTACTTGAATCTTCTTCTTCTTCACCCCCCAATCCATCATTTTGTTCTTCCTGAGGTGCATCTTGTTGCTCTAAATCAAAGTGCACCTTCTTTACATTTTCATCTTTTTCTTTTGGCTGCTTAGGTTCAGAAATAGCTCTAAGTTCCCTGAAAATAACATCTCTAGAAAAGATAATCTTACGGGTTAGTGGATTCCAAAGCTTATAACCTTTGACATTGTCACCATATCCAATGAATGTACATTTTTCAGCCATTGGATCAAACTTAGATCACTTTTCCTTAGGCACATGAACAAAAGCCTCACAGCCAAAAACCCTTAAATGTGAAACAGAAGGTTTCTTACATGTTCACACTTCATAAGGTGTCGAATCAAGAGCCTTACAAGGAGATCTATTTATCAAGTAGCAAGCAGTACACATAGCCTCTGCCAACTGTGCATCACTAAGCATACTTCTGGCCCTTTCCATAATTGTTCAGTTCATCCTTTCTGCAACACCATTCTGTTGTGGTGTATACAGAGTTGTCTTTTGTCTGATTATTCTTGCATGCTTGTAAAACTCATCAAATTCATTAGAGCAATATTCCCCTTCATTGTCAGATCTTAATATTTTTATCTTTAAATCTGATTGGTTCTCTACTAAGACTTTGAATTCCTTAAACTTAGTGAAAACTTCATATTTATGCTTCATAAAATAAATCCATGTAAATCTGGATACATCATCAATGAAGGTTACAAAATAACAAGATTTTTTGATAGATTCATTATCTACAGGTCCAAACACATCCATATGAATAATTTCTAACTTCTCTTTTGCTATATTGCTTCTTGAAGGAAATGATTTTCTATTTTGTTTACCAAACATACAATGCTCATAGAAATCAAAGTACTCATCAGAATAGGAGAAACCATCCAACAATTTTTTTCTTAATAGTTTTTAATACATTATTGCTTGTGTGGTCCAATCTATGGTGCCACAACATACATGCATTTTCAGCATTAGTCTCAGATACATAAGAGGCATTATAAACTGTAGTGGCTTCAAGCTTGAACAGGCTTCTGAATCTCTTCCCCTTTGCTACCACCAAGTTCCCTCTCACTAATCTGCAGCCATGCTTGTCAAATGTCACATGCATTCCCAAATCATTCAACTTCAAAACTGAAATTAGATTTCTAGCTAATCTAGGAACATGCAAAACACCTGGGAGGGTTTTAATCCTCCCATCACTGAAACACAACAATACCTTTCCTTTCTTGACAATCGGATATGTAGAGTTATCACCAAGGTAGATATTACCTCCATCATATTCTTCATATGTGGAGAACCATTCCTTATGCGGGGCCATATGAAATGAGCATCCTGAGTCAATCAACCACTGATCATTAGAAACAAGATTACATGCAATAAGTAAAACTTCTTCACCTGCATTTGAGGACTTATCCGAAGCACTCTCCCACTATTTCTTGGGGTTTTTGCACTCCTTCACATGTCCCCTTTTACCGCAGTTCCAACACTTAACTCTGTTCTTTTTACTAGGAGTCTTAGACCAACCCTTGGACTTGTCCTTAGCCCTTTTCTGATCTCCTTTAGGTCCTCTTTCCTTAGACCTTCCCCTGACATTGAGAGCATCCCCTAAACTATCTAAACTCTTCTTCCTCAATTCTTGTGATAGTTGTACTGAAACAAGAGCATCCAACTTCATATCTGCAAGGTTAGCAGTGATAGCAAGGATAACATTCTCCCAAGACTCAGGTAAAGAACAAAGAAGTAAGATACATTTATTTTCATCACTAACCTCAACATCTACTGAATCAAGCTGACTCACTAACAAATTAAAAGAATTTAAATGCTCTGCAACTGATTCACCTTCTCGCATTTTCATGGAAAATAATTTTCTTTTTAAATAAAGTTTATTTACCATACTCTTGGCTTGATAGATCTCACCCAATCGTTTCCACAACTTGTATGTAGTCTCTTCCTTTGCGACATTCAACAGGACAGAGTCTGAAAGACACAACCGGATGGTTCCCTGTGCCTTCTTATCCAGTCTATCCCACTCATCTTGAGAGACATCATCGGGTTTCTTCTCTTTTTGAACAACCAACCATTGGTTTCTTTCTTCCAACAAATCTTCCATTTTCAGTTTCCACAACTCATACCCCGTTTCGTTGAACTTCTCAATACCCAATCAAGAGGTTGATGCAACAGTGGATGCAACCATAATAACAACACAAGATCTGCAAAACAAACACAACCAAATCTCCCACTGTGGCTACATCTTCCACACTACCACCCAAGAGTCAAAGCTAGCCAGGCTCTGATACCAAATGTTAGAAATGAAAGCAACACTACTTCAATGGAAATCTAATTCAAGATAAATTTCAGTAATCTTTAACTGTGTGTTATTAATGGAGATTGTAACATAGAAACAAAACTCTCTTCACAGAAATGCAAAATTAGAAATATGAACACATAACACAATGTTTAACATGGAGAAAACCCTTTCAGGTAAAAAAACTCCACACAGGAAAGAGGCCCAATGTTTGTATTAATCTGAAAATGATTTACAATACAACAACACTTCAACTCTCTCCACCAGTCTTCAATCTGACAGCATTCCGGCAGCACCTGAGTACTTAAAACCTGTATTGCAGTAACTAATACATGGAAAATACTTATAGAAACATTTTCTAGCTCCTCCTAGGTGTTCACCTTCTCTCTCCTAAGATTCTCCAACCTGTAAACATTAATTACCATCTTACAAGCATCTTACACTTGCCCAAAAATAGCCATGCAAAGATTGGGTGCCCAAGACTAAATCTAGCCTCTTACAACATCTTATGACACTTCATAACCATCATAGATTCCACAAAAGAGTATCTTTCCAAGATAGGAACCTTAGGCTAAATATAGCAAATATACAACTAACATATCTGTCATATGCGTCATAGAATCACAGAATCTTATGACAACTTGCAGCTGTCATAGATTCACTCACCAAACATTATGACAGTTGTCATACATGCCAAAAATAGTATATTCCTCAAGGGAGCACGCCTATCCTCATTTACCATGAGTTTTTACATTTGCCAATAGTAAAAGTCACTCTGTAATAACTTTCGGTGACTCCAAAATTACCCCTGCCAGTGAAACTAGTACATCTCCTCATGGATAATTATAAATTACAATAATAAATGGAATAAATACAATATTGGGATTTACAAGGTTGATGGCACCTTATCCCAATAGGGTAGTAGTATCCATGTCATCTAGTGGTGGGTTCCTTGCCTTTGTTTTCTTATGTACTTATGGATTACCCATGGAATCATTAACCTTGATGTTGATTTGGAGGATTGTCCAATTGGCACAACCCTACATGGTGTCTAGTTCATTATTTCTTTCAAGTTGTATCATTGACCAATTAATATATTTGGTTTTAGCATTATGGTAAGCCCCATAATTGTGCATTATCATAACATCCCCAAGATTCTAGAACCGTTGATTTTGTGCTAAGTTGTATCATATTTTGATTCATGCAATCCCTTTGTGTTCATTATTATATATCATGTTTATGATTGCACCATTGGCCATGGTAGATCTAGGTCATCATTATGATTGGCTAAAAACATATGCTTTAGGGATCTCATGGACCCATAGGTGTGTGTGCTCAATGTTCTTGTGGTGTACAAGTTTTCTGATTCAAACAAACTTTACAGCATAATATTCAACACCATTATTATTGCAAAAATACTTAGAAACTCAAAAATATTTTTGAATCCTCCTCATTCCATTACATCCTGCTACAAGTGAAAATAAATAACAAATTTATACAAAAATGAAAATTACCCTTTCTGGCAAATTTTAGCAACTTTCTAAAATTGTCATTTTTGGTAACTTCACATCCATATCCATATGACCATGAAAATTTTCAGTTATTTGAAACTAACTAAAAGACAACTAATCATCTACTTTCTAATCTAATTGCATGTAAAGTTTGAAAACTAATTAGAAAAAACTTGGAAAACCCTAAAAAAAACATTAAAACCTCATTTTGAGGCCCTAGATGATCAAAAAAGGTCTCGAAAAATTGTCAAAACGGAGACCTGCCAAATTTACCATCTGCCCACCAAATTTCAGCTCCAACGGACCCCTGAGTCAAAAGTTATGACCTCTGGAAGTTTCTGCATCATTTTGATATTATGCATTTGTGGCATTGTGATCTCAAAATCTTTTTTGGTCCTTCAAAAAATCCATGATATCATTGTTGATGTCTATGTATGCTTGGGAGGTGATTAAGTGGCATGTGGATTTAATGTAGTAGGATGTGATGCACTAATGTGGAATTTTGGTGGTTTTCTTCTATTTCTAAATGATGCACTCAAAGATAATGTGTCCATCTTATGGTTCCCATAGTGATTTTAGATTATAAGAATGAGTATCAAAATGTTGGGTGTGCATGCAGCCTACATGTGGTTGTGAATTTAATAAACTAATGTTGGTAGGGCTCAAGGAGACCTATGGTAGCTAGTGTTGATCTACAGGTGGTGGGAATGATGTGGCAATCACTCTTATCTTTCTTTGAGGTAGTTTCTTAGTGTTTTAATGATAAAATGGTGGTTCACATGCTACATACTAAGAATCTTATACAAATTCAAATATGGGCATTAGTTATATCCTAGCATTTATTGAGATCAAATCTCTATGAAGAGTTTGGTTTTTACAAGTGTTGTGTGCAATAATGAAAAGAATGTTCCCCTTGTTCCCACTAATTCTTCATGTCTAATCAAGATCTCGCCTACCTATACTTTAGGATTGTATCTAATTGTGCTATGTTGATGAATTTAATATTTGGCATAGGTTTTTGTTTAATAGAGAGTTTAATTTATGCCATGTTTTATCTGCACAAGAGATATAAGGTAAATGTCGATGAATTTAATATTTGGCATAGGTTTTTGTTTAATAGAGAGTTTAATTTATGCCATGTGTTATCTGCACAAGAGATATAAGGTAAAGTTGAAATGTTATTATACATGGTTATTGTATGAGAATAGATCTCTTAGCCATTCTTGTACAAGGTGCTTAAGTGTAGTCTAGGGGATCAACTATTGAATGTCACAACTTGTAGAGGTTGGATTTTGTTTTATATTAATCTCAAGAAGAAATTATAATGAAGAGACCTTTCCATAGTTGGATGTCTCCACATGTAACTAAAAATTCTCAAGGAATATGAATGTATTTCTGAAATCACATTTACTAATTGGTGTCATTTGTGTCTAATTAGTGGTGTAGCATTATGAAATTTCCTAAATCATTCAGAAGAAATTTACATAATGGCATGTGGGATTTTATGATTATATGTGAATAGATAAGTAGGAGGTATTTTTCGCAGCATGTCAAATTATGATATTTTATTTCAGGGTATTTTTCGAAGCATGTCAAATTATATGTGAATATTTCAAGTAGATCTAGCTATGTGTACTCTTTTGTTTCATTCATTTGCAAGTGTGAGTCTAGTTTCTATTTGGAGATTCATATGTTTGTCTCCTTTTTCTCACTCTAACTTTATTTCTAATGAACAAGCACCAATCTTAATAGTTAAATTATCAAAATCCTTTAATTCATGATTCAATTCATCATAGCTAGTAGATTAGGTTTTGCCCATCTACATTATTTATTTTTATAACTTATGTTAAATCCTTGGTGAGATCAAACTAATAAACCTTTAGAGACTCATGCTTGTGTGGTCTACAAGTTGCATGTGTGTATGAAAAATTTAAGGGAATTCATCTAAGGGAAATAAATCTATTTTCTATCATTTGTTGCATGTATAATCTTGTATTTATCTACTTAGTAGAGGTCTTTGATCTACTCGTGGAAATTCAACACACTCTAATACTTAGTGACAAATCTTTAGGGTGTTAGTGTACATTGGGTATGTCTTGTTGACACCTAATGTTATATTTCCATTTCTCTTTAATTATTTTGTGAATACCTCTTGGTGCATCTTGGAACTCTCATCCATGGATTTCTACCTCATTTCCTCACTAAGCATAGTGGAAAAAGGGTATGCATTTTGTGATCTATTGTAGATACACTCAATTCAACAACTAGAGTCTCCCAAGATTCAAGTAAAGAGAAAAGTAACATAATACACTTATCCTCCTCTTCTAGCTTAACATCTCTAGAATCTAGCTAACTAAAATTGATATTAAAAGCCTTTAAATTCTTAGCTATAGAGTCCCCTTCATTTCTAAGGAATACAATTTTCTTTTTAAATATTATTTATTTACTAGACTCTTTGTTTAATAGATCTCTCTAGTTCTCTTCCATAGACTGAATGTGGCGGCATCCTCTAAGGCATTAAAGAGAATAAAATCTACAAGGCACAACTATATGGTTCCCCATGTGTCTTTTTATCCATCTTTCTTTAATCTTCATCAAAAATATTTGTAGGATTAGAATCTAATGTCACAAATCTCTATTGATCTCTCTCCCCCAAGAGATTAGGACTCCATTTTTAGTTTTCATAGCTTATACTCAGATCCATTGAATTTGTCAATCTTTGATCATGATGTTCTTACCATGGCTTCTCTAGCTATGTAACTTAACTTTGCAAGACCAATAAAATAATACTCCTAGTGCAACCACAAAAATCCCACAACACTACAAGAAAGGTGTCCCCTTCTAAAATCAAGCCATATAATGTCTTCATACTTATAGTGGTGTGGCCTTGTCATAGCACCAAATATAGTGTTGTGGCCTTGTCATGGTACCAAATATGGAAGATCTCATTACAACTCCTAATTTTGACCATTTCTATGTAACCTCCCCATTTAATGTCTTCTTACACAATAATCAAGATATTCCAAGAAATAAATAAATAATAAATAAATCCCCCTACCTCAGAAGAGCATCCATCTTTGCCAATTTTATGATGTTTGGAGATTAGAAATTATTTATCATCTACATAGTTAAATACAATTTACAATACTTAGGATTTTTAAGGTGAATGGCATACATAATCCTTACATGCAAACACATTAGTCATCAAGCTAAGTAGTTATCATTGAGGACATATAGTATAGCCAAGCTAGAACTTATAATCTTTAATTCATGACTAATAAAATAAAAGTGTCTAGGTAATTAATTTGGGACCCTTATTTTAAAGTCCCTTAGAACTTTGCCTTAATTACAATCCTTAGTCAAAATGAACGAAATCAAAGTATTATAGATAGATTTAGAGCAAGCTATAATAGCATCTTACAAAGCCTTAGACCTAAAGCCATGAGTTTTACAGTCCTAAAACACTAAATAGATTTGGAAAATTTTGTTCATAGAAGTGAATAAAACAAGTTAGACATCTGAGATGTTGGGGGCTAAGAGACTGAACCAACTAGTGGAAGCCATGTGCCAATCAATGCTTCCAATAGTGAATAAGTTTGAACTATTTTAGCCTCAACCATTGATCTTGGCATGTCAAAACCACACCATGGATACCCATCTAAATTTAATGTTAAGTCCAAATTAAATTTGACATCTTACCAGTAAGACAAATGTTTACTCTACAACCATGATATGATCTCATTTATTGTTCTTGCTCTAGTTTGCATTATGTTTAAGTAGCCAAAGTCTTATGTAGTAAACTAGTGTTAGAAAAAAATAGTCTAACTTTTAGCAGCCCATTTGGGTTGTTACACACTTAGGGTCCTATATTGATTTAAACTCAAAATACTTCTCTGGCCCAATATTCCAATGTAATTGATCTTCTGAATTTAAGCTTTTTAAGTAGCTCGAGAGATCAAATCTTAGTCTACTCCCTACCTTCATCAAGGCTATGATGAGTCTATCTTCTATGCTAAGTTTATCTTTTGAAAAATTGCAACACCATCTTCACGAACTTGGTAACCCATTATCTCATTCATATTTTTTAATTCTCATATTAGTAGTTGTAAGCCAAGTTAGAAGCCATAACATTGTAATTATTACAATTTTTCTAAATATGATCTCATGGTATTTTTAAATTAGTTGAATGGTCAATTTCCTTATGTAAACTTAAAACTTTAGTCTTAATTTTAAAGGTTTGAATATAACATATATTTTTATAATAAAATTCAGATTAATATCTTAACTAAATATAAGTTATTAAAAACCAGAGAGATAACAAAATTATAACTTTACAAATTACAAAGAATAACAAAGTCTTAACAATTTTTTCAAAGTGTATTTTGGCTATGTAGAAAAAACAACACAACTAATTCTACTATGGTAATTGTACTATAAAGAGGTTTTCTAAAAAGAAAAAATATGAAGTACCAACTATCTTCCAATTAATATTCTCCTCAAAAGAAATTTTTCTAATCCGAGCTTTAATGGGAAAATATTACAAAGATTGGCCCCTACATTTATTTATTCTTTTCAAAATTTTCTAAATGCTAGTTTGTTTTAATACATTGCGCTTCCAACAAGGTCTAAATTTGATGGTTGATCCTACTTGTCAAGCAATTTTTTTGTGATGTTTATTTATTTAAGATTACTTTTCAAATATTAAAGCCTACTTATGTTTAGAAAAATATATATAGACTAAATATATATAAGAATAATTACATAGGAATTTTGACAGTTTAACTAAAATCTTACGTTTCAAGTGATACAATCTTCCTAAAATTTTAATTATATTTTACGATTAAAATATCTACATACAGCCATACAACCATCAAATTTAGGCCCTTCCTTCCAATGAAATCGGGGGTTCGAATTTGTTGGACTGCAAAAGGGACTGCAGAAAATGTTAACTCTGTATATTTTAGTTACTCTTTTGGCAATTTCTTTCTGTTCGGAGTAATCTATATATAGAAAACCTAATCCTTCCACTAAAGTCAACAAATCCACATTATTGTACGGCAAAGAAAACATAGAAAATGTCAAAAATCTTTAAAAATTGATGAAAATAAAGACTCTATGAACGTCCGTATTAAATATGGTCGTAGTTGACTGACCACCTGCATTTTCTCAACAAAAGCTCAGGCGATTGGCTCTCATTCGTGGTTGTTCATCTACAGATAACGATATGGAATTTGTTTTCTCAGAACGTGAACAGATTTGTTCTTTCCCAATGAAGAATACTTTCATATTTTGAACGAATCTTGGGTAATACTTTCGCAAGGGAAGTTTCGGTATTGATGTAAGACTTAACTCCAACATGCAAAGCATTCCAATAACGAAAGAGGGCTATTCTTAAATATTATCCACTTCAACAGTTTAAAGTTAATTTTGGTCAATAAAAATAGGATAAATATTTACCATTTTTTATTGTGAATGAGGTATAAAATTGCTATTGATTGTTTGACCATTAAAATAGATGATATTTAAATAAAGTAACAGAAAGAACAACAACTGTAATAAAAAAATTTCGAGTGGTTAAATAATTCCTTGTGTAGTGGTTAAAGGTTTGGCTATATAAAGCATGTAATGGTTTGTAATACACAATTCAAAACAAATTCATATCCGGAGCTGTTCTGTCTGCTTCTTCTGTTTCTTTTATAAATGGGTAATCGCATGATTCACTTCACGTTGGGATTTTTTCTGTTGATATGTTGTTACAGCGACAATGTCATGGCAGGGGATCCCGATCCCTTGCAAGATTTCTGCGTTGCGGACGAGCAAAGCAAAGGTGAATATATAATTTTATATAGTGGTGTGATATAATTTTCTTATTAGGCGAATTCCTAACAAATTGATTTAAACAGTTTTGGTGAACGGGTTCGTTTGCAAAAACCCAAAGGAAGTTTCAGCAGATGATTTCTTCTTCCGGGGACTGGCGCAGCCAGGCAACACCAACAATCCAGTAGGCTCTAACGTAACGTCGGCGAATGTTCAACAGATAGCAGGCCTGAATACGATGGGAATATCTTTGGTCCGCATCGACTATGCAGTGGGTGGAATAAATCCTCCTCACACACACCCAAGAGCCACTGAAGTCTTTTTTTGCTGGAAGGCGAGCTTTTTGTGGGGGTTTATTGACACCAACGACACGTTTTTCAGCAAAAACGATGGAGAAGGGAGATGTGTTTGTGTTTCCAAAGGCGCTGCTGCATTTCCAGCAGAATGTGGGGAAGGAAATGCAGTTGCCATATCTGGATTGAGCAGCCAGCTTCCCGGAGTTCAGGTAATAGCCAATTCTCTGTTTGCAGCGAATCCTCCTTTACCCGATTCCGTATTGAGCAAGGCCTTCCGCATCGCCCAAAAGCTTGTGGATCGCATTAAGGCCAAATTCGTGTAAGATAAGGCAGATTCTGAAGCTGATGTTGCTGTGGTCTATTGAATAAAAAAAAAGAAGAGACCGCGTGGGAAGACTGTCTTTTACTAAATATTTTTCTCTTTTTATCATATCCGTTTAATAAGACTACTGACTTCTTATCGTTATTGCTGTCGTACCCTTCATAGCATCTCTGTTCGACTAGAGAATTGAACCAGGCTTACTTGCAATGGGTGCGCTAATTAGAATTATAACAATAAAGAAAAAATAGCACTTGCACCTATAGGAGGTTCAAGGAATACGCCGATAGGAACAACCGACGACTTTAGAAATTTTTCCGGAGAGAATTCAGAGCACTATAATGCTTACATATAAAAGCCTATCGACTAATTATAATAACTAGCGCTTGCACCCATGGAAGGTTCAAGGAATACGCCGATGAAAGGTTCAAGGAATACGTCGATAGGAACGAGTTTGAAAAATTTTCCAACGTGAATTTTTTTAGGTGTGAGACAATTCGAAGCACTATAATGCTCACATATAAAAGCCGATGGACTAATTAGCAATTACATTTTTAAGTTAAACTTTGTAAGGTAAGACAATCCCCTTAGAATTGTAAATGTAATGATTTAAAATTTAATTAATTTTATTAATAATTACTTTATTATTAAAATTTAAATTTAAATTTATTAATTTTGTAATGTTTTGAGTTTATTTTTTAATTCTATTGGTTTAAGTATAGGTTATATGAAATTGTGTGCATAGTTCAATCTTACAATTAAATTATTTTTGTTCGATTTTCTAATTTGATAGGTAATTATTATATTATGTAAGTTTTATCGAACTTTTAATGCTATAGAGTTGGTTTTTGACCAAAATAAAAAATTTGGGTTGCTTTCACCACCATCGGGGGTGATAGTGTGTAGATTTCTTCACTCTCTTCAATTTAAAAAAAAAGGCTCAATCGACCTCCCAAATCAAAAGTTATGGCCTCCCACATTGGAAAATGTAAAAACATATTGAACATAGAAAAGAGTTGTAAAGGGGAGATAAACGTGTTGATGTGTGTTTTGACATATCATAAGGCATCTTTCCTTGGAGATAATGAAAACTTAAGAATTTGCATGCCACTTTTGGGTGGTTTTAGCTCATGATTTTGTAATTATTGTTTGACAGTTTTGTGTATTATATCTCCTATATATTAGGTGCTTGAGATGGAGGTTGTGTGTAGGAGTCTTATAATTGTTGAGTTGCCTTTCGATCTCTGGTTGGTGATACTCCTGTGAAAGCTTTCTCTACAATTATATTGTAATCTTGTTATATTGATGGATAATATATTGGACTACTTTTGGAGTGTGGAGTTTTTCTCTTGAAAGGGTTTTCCTCCACGTAAATCACTATGTTGTGGTATGATTGCTATTATTATTTATTTCTATATAATTTAGGTAATTGTTGTAAATATTTGAAAAGTTTTGCATAACTCTCCTCTCAAGATTAGTGTAGGAAGTTGTTCCACTACCATAGCTTCCTTACAAGAAGTATCAGAGCTTGACCGCCTTTGGTTTCAATTGTGGGTTGTTGGGTTTTGAACTAATCTAGTTTTGAGTGTGAGCTTGTGTAGGAGATACTTTATGATCTTGTTGTAGGAATTTTTAGATGGAAAGCACATCAAGGAGAATAGAGGTAGAGAAATTTTTTGGTAAAAGTTTTGAGATATGGAAGATGAAGATGGAAGAATTGTTAATTGATCAAGATCTATGGGATATTGTTGATGAGCATGTTCCAAGGCCTACAGATGCTACTTTAGCTGGCTCAATATGATGTTATGGATCATAATCTATGGGCTTAATCAGATTGTGTCTACCAGACTCTATTTTAATCAATGTCCATGAAGAGTCCTCTGTGAAAAAACTATAGAATAAACTTCATGAGATATATCAAGCCAAATCTTTAGTTAAAATGGAAGAGGGTGGACAAATTTCAAACCACCTAGAAGAATTCAATATGTTGGTGGCTCAATTGACATCAGTTGACCTTTAAAAATAGATGAGGAGGAGAGATGTCAGATCCTACTTTGTTCTTTGCCTGATTCATGGGATTCTCTTGTAGTACTTTTATTGTTTTGAAAGTTAAAGATGTTGTGGGTTCTTTGCTTTCTAATGAGATGAGGAGGAAGGTATCCATCAATGCCAAAGAGGCCTTGAATGTTTGTGGAATACCTAAAAAAAGGAAAGAAGAGTGAGAAGTGTGACAAATCCAAATCTAAGGGGAGATCCAAATATCCTAGAAAGTCCAAAGTTATTTGTTGGAATTGTGATAAGCCTCGACACTTCTGTAAGGAGTGCAAAGAAGAAAAGAAAAAGAAAAAGAAGAAATTTGATTCTAATTCTAAGTCTAAGAAGGAAGATGGTGATGCGTTCATTGCAGCTTTGGCCACTCATGCAGGTAATGATGCATGATTAATTGACTCAGGTGCATATTTCTATATGACCACTAATAGAGATTTTTTTTGAACATGAAGAATTTAACGAAGGTAAGGTGTACTTGGGTGATGATTCTCATTTAGATATTGTTGGTCATGGTAAATTTAAAATCAAATTTCTTAATGGTGAAGTAAAAATGATTAATAGTTGTTGTATATCCCTGAGTAAGTATGAAATTTATTATCTGTGAGAAAACTAATAGATGCAGGTGTGCAGGTAGTCTTTTCTGATGAAGGATGCAAGATGGTTAAAGGTGATCACTAGAGGTCATATTTGGCACATTGGATAATCTTGATGCATACACTATTGAATGCAATAGTACTTCTATGAAAAGCAAGTATGTGACTAATATTGTCCTATTTTGCCTTCAAGCCAAATAGCCCAAAGATCCATGAGATTTCTAAGAGTTTTCCCTTTTGAAGTGCAAAGAAAAAAATCCCCCCAAATGGCTAAGTCCAAAATCCTAAGTGTTTTCCCTATATTTTCTGTCTTTTTTTTAGAGTTCGAGGTTTTCCTCTTCACTATGCCTTTCCCATCAGCTCTGAAAGCGCTACCTTGGTTACTTGTAAATTCGCCTAAGTGTTTTAGGCACCGGAGCGGGAGCTCTCTCTTCCTCCATTTTTGAAGGCGAAAGGCTAAAGGCCCAATGATTGAGGTCCATCGATTTCAAAGGTTTCTAAGTATCATGGAGCTCAGAGGCCAAGGTTGTGGTATTTTCTTTCCATTTTCTAGGCAATAGGCAGAAGGCTTAAGGACTAAGGTTCATCGTGCTTATAAATTTTTCTGTGTTGCAGATCTTAAAGGTCAGGAGTTTCTTCATCCTTAACCCAAAAGAAGGTTCAATGGAGAAGGTTCGAGGCCCAATCTCTGACCATTCCTTCTAAGGCAAAATAAGGCAAAGAGGCCTTGGTCAGCTAACTCAGCAGTTTGTAAATAGGCAGGTTCACCAATCGATAGGTTCATCGATCGATGACTTCACTAACTGGTGAACTCACCAATAGGGAAGGAAGCAACAAAGAGAAACATGGCTAAGTCAAGGAACATTTTGACAACAGAGAATTTCATCAACTAAAGGTGATAGCAAGGTAAAGATAGAAAAAGACAAGGAGAAATCAGTGGATCAGAGAAATCACAACTCACTAATCAGTTTGTGATTTCTCAAGTTCACCGATAAGGCCATTTATCGACAAGAAGGCCTGATTATCGAAGTCCACCAAACTTCTAAAACATCTAAGTCACTCAAACTTCAGTAAGTGGGATTTTTCTTCTTCCTCTTTTCTTTTGGAAGGAAAAAGGCATAAGGTTTGAGGTCCAATCCCTGACAAACTTAATAATTTCTTCTAAGTATTTTAGAGCCGGGGATTGAGCGTTTCTTCTTTTCAAAAGTATGATGCATAGTAAAGGCCCAATCTTCGAAGCCTAATGGTTTCCCTATTGCCCCTTTCAAACTTTGGAGATTGGGGTTTCCTTCTTCACCTTTCAAAGGCTCGATCAGAGGAAGCCTGATTGATCAAGGCCTGACCTATTTTGCCTTCCCAACTCTTTCTACTATTCCTGATGCAACGAGACTACTCAGTGACCTTTTTGGCCGCCATTAATGCTTCTTCAAAGCTGGATTGCTTGCAAAAAATGGATTTCTCAATCCCCTATGCCACTGTAGCTCCTTTGCATTGAATTTTTGGTACCCAAGGCATGGGTAGACACCCTTCTTTAGCAAATTTCCAGTACATAGCCATGTGGGCGTGCTCCAAGGAAACTGAAATGAATTCAATACAACATGGGTGACTAGTTTTCCTTGTTGACCACTCTTTCTCATGCCCATGGCTACTATAGTGATCAGAAAAGCTATATATACATGTGAAAAAGATGATTTTTGATTGTTTTGGTTAGCTGCTCTAGGTTATTTTCATAGGTAGAGGCTTCATTTGTAGGCTCAAACCTTGTTATTTTCTCTAGAACTGAATGAATTTGATGGACTATGTTCTTTTCTAAGCCTCTCATGTCTCTGTATCAGTTCAACAATGAAGGAGATCCTATCATTTTGTGTCAGTTTCACCTGTAATGAGTCTGTCTTCTCTTTGTAATGGCTATTTAGCCTCTATGATCAATATAAACTGATGTTTTACCTCTCTCATTATTCTTGCACTCTGTTTATTTGATAAATGTAAGTTGTGTATTGTGGATAAAAAGGTCATTTTCATACTTTCATCTCTCTGCCTTAACCTCTATTTGAATATACATGAGTCTATGAGTCCCCTTGAGCATTTGACATCATTACTTAGCTAGGTTAGTTGTAGTTAAACACCCTAAATCTTGGTGCATCACATTTTAATTCTAGTTTCTCCTCCTTCCCCTTTTCCTTGGTGACTGTTAGCATTAGATTTAGCTTTTTTCTCTAAGCCTTAAGCTCAGAAAGAGGAACCAGCCTTCTCTAGAGGTCTAATCTCATATGTAAGGTCCCATACCTTGAGATCAATCCCATTGTGTCATTGGAATGCTTGAATAGGCTTCAAGAAGGGTGCAATTCTAAGTGATAACAGTTTCTAGCATGCCCAGTGGAACCCTCTACTCTAAGTAAGAGCTAAACTAAGAAGATTTGGTGTTATTCTTAATTCACGTGTGACTGTGAAAGCATTCAACAAGCACCACAACAACTCTATTAAATAAATCTACTAGTGCAGCCAATTTGAGCTCTTAAAGATCCATCAAAGATGAGAGTTCAGTGATGCTCTTGGTCTTTTCCAACCTTCAAGGTTCTCAAACCACCTGGCGACTCTCTTCCAGTATATTCACAGTCTTCAAAAGCAGGCCTATTAACCCTTATTTTCAAAGAATATTTTGATGGAGATTGATAGTCATTGATGTCAAAAAGGTGTTGATTTCTCAATTTGATTGATGTCATCAGGATCAGTGTAGTTAGATATGCAAATGTGATCATCATGTTTATGACAAGAGGCTATTGTTCATGAGTTGGTATTAGTTTAATTCATGTGAGTTACAATGGTCCTTGATGTCTTCAGAGGCACAAAATGATTGAAGTTGTAGTTGACCATATCATCAGGAGATCGTTCATGGTATTACTCATTGTGTTGCATGATGTTATATGAGGTTCTTGTTGCATATTGACACAAACTTGATCTCCTTTATGATGGTTGAGGACCACGAGATCATCAAAGGATCAAAAACATCAAAGGTGTTTTTCTTCATATGTTTCATGTTTCAGGTGTAGGATCTTCATTCATTATATTTCATAACATGATGCTCATGATTTAGGAAGTTGTCATAGTAGAGAGCTTCTTGTCACTCAAAGGTTGTTAGTCAAATTATTCTTGGGTTGATACTTATGACAGTGCTACTTATGTCAAATCAATATGGTTCTTATGAAATGTTTGTTCATAAGTATGATGAAATGACTTTCTTGATGGCAGAGTTGGTGATCATTGGTGTTATGGTCATAGAAGTTGTATTTCATGATGCTAAGATAGTCACAAAGGTGGAATTTGGAGTTCATGGTCTTTATGTTGATTCACAAGACCCTCATGAAAATGAGTCTCTAAAGTTGGTTTAGGTTGTTTGATGATAGTCTCTATGATCTCTATTTAGTGGCATACATCTCTACTCCATCATTGAATTTTGTTTAAGGGCTCATGGTTCATTAAAGGTTTAAAACCTTGAAGTCTAAAATCCTAAGTATAAAACCTCTCAAGATTGGTTCTCCAAGTCATTGCTTCACTTTAAAAGGTCCTACCTATTATTTTTTCCTTTGCCAAACAGTCAGGATTTTCATTTGTTGAAAATTGTTATTAGGACTTGTCATCTTTTAATATCAATATTCTAATGATCTATAACCTAAATCCTATGCTATATATCCCATAAACCTAACCTTCACTGCCCCTCTTTATTGGAATTCACTTTATTTATAACTGCATGTTGACCTTTATCGCAGGTGATGTCACTTAAATATGACCTTCCAAAGGGTTTAGGGGTCGTGTGCAACCGGCCACCTTGTTCTACATTACCGATACCTTCAGTCTCCTCCATGAGCACACAGGCGCTAAAATACAATCGAAGGTTTATAATTAAACTTTGTTGAGCACGAGTTTGAAGATCAATGATCAACATTTGAATTAAAGACTCTACTTCTGTGCTTCTTAATTGACGTGCTTGTGAACGTTAGAACTACTGAACTGCAGTGAGTTGCTTTTTAAAAGCTATTTATAGTCAGTTTCGATAAGACAGTTTGTGAGTGTTTTTAATGTTAAATGTCTTAAGAAGTTTCTTTTATTATTTTGTGGGCCTCTCGAGACATTGAGGAGAACAAGGAGAAAGTTAATTATTTTTTCTAAAATGGGTAGATTAATAAATTATATTTTAAGAGGGAAGATGAAAGATTGAAGGAAAGTTTTTTTTTTAACAAAAGTGGCAAGCCACTATAATTATATTAGATAATAATAATAATTACAAACCCTGGTTCGACAAGCATACTGGCAGGAAAGAACCAGGGGAAGAAAACCTCCAGTTGTAGCTCAAAATTATAAAATGTCTTATAAAAGGCTCCAAACACAAAATTGGAGCAAGATTTACAAAAAACCCTTTCAAAATATTACATTTAAGCTATGAAAGACAACAAATAAACCCTAGACTCCTCCAAAGAAGAGACAAAAAGATAAACAGACCAGACAACACCCCAACGGCCTATCACGGATTCACAGCAGCATTAAGGTCCTGAACATGATAATTTAGTTCCCCCACTGCATTTTCTTCAATAGGTGAAGAAGAGGTTGAAACTGAAGTAAGAATAGTAAAGCTTGAAATTTTTCATCCACACTGTTAGCAAAACTCTCACCAATCTCCTTACCATGAGCATGAATAGAAAGATGCAGAAAATCTTCATTTTCATTCAATAGAGAAGAACGAACAGCATTGAAAACACAATTATGAGCAGAGGAGTGAAGAACTTGGCACTTAGTGAAAAGCCCACCAATTAGAGCCTCCGAGATAAAGAGATCATAATTCTGAAAAGCTTCAATGACACTATCATCAGAAAAAAGGAAACGATGCACATACTTATCAATTAACTGCCTTACCAACCCAACATCTTGCAATAAATCCATTGCATTGGACGCAAAAGCCATGAAGATCTGAGAAGGATATAAAATCCGAACACGGCCTTCAAGAATATCTCTACCCGAGTATGTGCACGATCATGATGGGCCAAGCTATAACTCTAAGTGGCAATGAAAATACAAAAAATTAGACTTAATCAAGTTCATGTGAAAATTTGAATGAATTATCTACACAATTTGAAAAAGATGTAAGAACAAAATTCGTAGAGAATTGAATCTAGTTTATGAGCTACTAATTTTATTTTTTTAAAACTAAATTTACTTAGTGAAAAATGAACATTTCAATGAACAGCTATTAAATTTTTCAGAAAAAAATAAAAAGTGGGTGTTTGTCCAGCCAACCTAACTATGAGCCAAAAAAAAATTGAAACTTTCAAAATAAGTAGACTCATGCCCGGATGTGACGCATATTTTTTTGAAATTTTTTTCCAATAAAATAATTAGTTATGATTTTTTTACTATGACTTTTTTAAAAACTAAAGAGTAATTTTCCAGCCAACCTAACTCGATGAAAAAAAATTAGAATTCAAAATTTTTTTTAACCTGTAGCCAATGGAGCATAGAGTGTGATGCATCTTTCGGATTTAAAAAAAGTGAAACGGTTTGAAAGTTATTGATGTTTTTCAATCAGTGTATCCATCAGGATTTCAAACACACACTATATAGAAAATTATTAATAATTATTTAACAAAATGATAATCAAGAAAATCTTATATTTTTAGAAACCTAACAATTTCCTCTATAAACCCTTTTCGTTTTATCAATTTTGCATTAAAAAAAGTCATCAACACGAAGGGTGAAGTTGGAAGAAGAGAGTGAAACCTGTAAAAATGTTAGAATTGAGGGAAAGTCAACTATGACAACCCCAAGCCTACATACAAGGCAAAAGCGAAGCAAAACGGATATTCATTATTAACGAATATCTATTTTTCTTTGGTAAAATACCATTTTTCTTTTTTTCATGTTTCCAAAATGGATATCCGTTTTGCTTTACCCTATATATCTCTCTCTCTCTCTCTCTCTCTCTCTCTCTCTCTCTCTCTCTCTCTCTCTCTCTCTCTCTCTCAAGGTGGTCTATCGACATCCTGCGATGGTCATAAGTATTCATCTTTAGCTTTGTGTAAAATGCTAAAAAGGTGGTCTATCGATATCCCGACATATTCTTATGACCATTGCATCTAATTTCATCTATGATCAAAAAGGCTTGTCTATTTTCTAAGTTTTGTAAATAGCATTGATAATAAAATTGTAATGTCCATTTTTAGATTCATTTTTTGCATTTCCTATAATCATGGTAATCTATGAAATCACATTTTTTTTAGGCATTCTATCAAATATTTAGCAATGCCTTGTCTATGTTTCCATAGTTTTTATAAATATTTACTAGAAAGTTACCAATATAATATTTGATAAGAACCCCCCTATCATTATTCTTTTGATGGATG